>JAWXYG010000007.1:17259173-20085840 GCA_034222035.1 Acacia crassicarpa | reverse complement strand
GAGCAACAAGCAAATTCAACTTCCAATGTGCAGGCACAGACCACTAATGAGAGCGTTTATGGAGTATCATCAAATATGAATGCCCTAGTAACAAAAATTCACACAAGTCAAGTCCTCCACAGTTTGTGACTTTGTGATGTCAAGACAATGTCAAAGGATAGGACTCTAATCTCATTTAGACAAATACATGAACATAAAAGGCCAAAAAAGAAAAATGAGTACAAGGGAAGTCAATAATGAACCTTCAGCAAGCCCAACATATTGTTTGACAAAGCTGAAAAACTTAAACTAAACCGCCAAATTTCGAGGTATTTTATCAATTCCCTAACAATTCTACAAAACTATACCAACCATTGATCTACAGTTGAATCAATCCTCATCTTTACAGTAAGAAAGAGCTTACAATGGATACATATTTGAGCATTTTCAATTAAAAAGTAAAAACAAATACAAAATCAAATTACTGAAATATCCTCATCTTCCTTTATATCTCCTTGTGAGTCTGTGACATTTTTGTTAGTTCTCTGATGGTTTTGATGATTGCCAACAACTACAAACAATGATAGAGGTTTTGCTCTTTAAGGTTGGAAAACCTTTTGTAAGAGCAAACATCGAGGTTGGTATGGAAACCTCGAGGTTTGGCCTTACAGAAGCCTTCTGAAATTCGAGTGTCTCATGTTACAAAACTTGGTTTCACAAAAACTACGTGAAACCTCGAGGTTGGGAAGTTAACCTCGAGGTTATAGCCTTCTTGAAAAATCCAAGTTTTTGTATTAACACTTGTAACCTCGAGTATGAAAAGCAAACCTCGAGTTTCAACCCATCCAGAGAGGTCATGGTTTTCATCAAGTATGAAAACCTCGAGGTTCATATTTCAACCTCGAGGTTGGCCACTTTATTTTGAAACTCAAGTTTACAGGAAAATTCATTAACCTCGAGTTTTAGTTTGCAACCTCAAGTTTTCCTACTTACAGAGAGCAACTGATTTCTACAAAGACATATCAACCTCGAGGCTCTATTTTAAACCTCGAGGTTAGCCCTTTAAATCAAAGTCTTGTTTTTTACAAAGTTTGAAACTAACCTCGTGTATGGAGTTTCAACCTCGAGGTTATCGGGCTCCAGAAGAAAAATGTTTTTTCAACAAACCTTCAAGCCTCGAGGTTACCTTTGGAACCTCAAGGTTTGTGAGTTACTAAGATTTTTCTAAAGGTTTCTTTTTAAGAGAAACCTCGAGGTTCACATAGCAACCTCGAGGTTGGATGTTTTAAAAACTATATTTGCCTGAAACCTTCAAGCAAACCTCGAGGTTGGATGAACTAGCCTCAAGGTTTATGACCGTTGGTGCATTTTCAAATTTGTGAAATCTGCTATATCTTGTTGTTTGATCTAATTGATTTCATATATCATTCACTCCTGTTCCCAGATATGTTTAACAAGTTTGTTGAGTGTTTTTCAGTTAGCACAGATCAAGATTATTGAAGATTTGTGAGAAAAAGCAAAAAGGTGAACAGTGCATTTAATGCACCTGCACAATCTCACCTACTTTCGGCTAATCCATCTGAGCACGTCTAATAAACGTTAAAGGAAGCTTACTACATCAAGTAAAGTTAATTCCAACGGGCAGAAACTCAGAGAGCCACATCAGACAACATAAAGCCTTGGATTAGCAGAAGTTTAGAGAGAGAAGATGACCAGAACTTAAGCAAATCACTTCCAACGGTTGGAATTATCTCACAACGGTCATTTAATGTTCTCTACCTATAAATAGAGAGCATTGACTTCATCTCCAGCTGATACACCTACTCTGAGCGAAAATTTACTAAGTTCATTTATTGTGTATTAGCTTTCACTTGTAATAGTATCATTTTGATACTTAGTGCTTCAGTGTTCATCTATCTACTCTTTGAGAGAGTTTTTCACTTGTAAATCATTTATTGATTGAGATAACTACAAGTCAGGGGACTTGGTAGTCGGGGAGTATTGATTACAACTTGTAAGTGGGAGTGTGTTCTAGAGAGAGAACAACTCTTAGTACAGAGTGTGTAATCAATTTCATTGAGTTAGTGGATTGAAAATCCCAAGTGAGGCTTGGGGACTGGATGTAGGTCAGAGAAAGGACCGAACCAGTATAAATCTTGTTGTGCATTGCTTCTTCTTCCTTCCTCTCTGTTCTGCTCTGTTTTGAGTACTCACAAACAGAACAAGTGTATAAAATTTTATAGATACCCAATTCACCCCCCTCTTGGGCATCAAGCTCCTGTTTTCAATTTTTACAGTGAAGACTAAAGGTAGTTCGTCGTCCTTGAGTATCAAATAAACAAGTTTCACCAAATAAACAAGTTTATCAAATGAATTATCCATCCCAACTCCCAAAATTGAAGTACCACACACACATTGATCAAAAAGGGGGGGGGGGGGGAAAGAACACTTGGAGAAAGGAAAAATTACCTCAAAAAACTCAATTACTTCTTCCACTAAATTTGGATCACACTTGATTTGATTGAGCAGTGAGCCTTTTCTTTCCATGACTTCTTTTCTTATATGTGGAAGATCATATTTATTAGAACCCCTCTCCTTCAAGATCTCTACCATGCAACATTGAAGTGTCAAGAATATTTTGTTAGACTTAACAAATGAAAATGATTCAAATGATCTAACCACTGCTGCAATTAAATCATCAGTTGTCTTTGGCACTTCCTTGTATTGTAAAGATTGTATTGCATTGAAAAAACCAAGATCAAGGATATTCAAGTCTGGAGAATTCGGGGGTTGATTCATCAAGCGAATATCAAACCCATCTTCTGTAGCAACTCAACAAAATTCACTATCAGTTGGATAGATGTGACATCTTGCATTGTCTTGTTGAATATATATTGGTTCTCCTATTGAGTTTCTTAGCCACTTTTCTTTTATAGCAGGAACAACATGTTCAATAAGAAATCGTCTACTAACGTCTTTGGTAACTGAAACTATAGGCTTCGTCACAAGAGTACCTGCAGGTCTATTAACACTATTTCTCTTTGCTAGCTCTTGTGTGACCAAAGGAAAGACTCCAATTTTCCCAGAGAAAGTTTCATTACCATTTAAATCAAACCTAGGACGAGCAACAGCAACCAAGAACATCACCTTTCCAATAAAATTCTTGTTCTTCGTAGTACGTAGTGGCTCTTCCGATAATAATTTGCATTCTTTTTTGTCATATAAAACCACTTCTCGTCTAAATGAACTATGTTGTGCATACTTTTAAAAGTTAGATCTCCTATCATTGAACCATTATCACTCATGGACAAGCAAAATTGCAATCGAGCAGCCATATTCTCTTCCTTAAAAAATGCTTAACGGCATTACTGTGACGCTCGATAGCTCCCTCCTTTTTAAGCCTAATTAGTGAGGTTTTATTTATATTCAATGCAAATGATAAATCTCTCAAGGTGGTCCTCCTAGTCAAAGGTACTTGAAGAAACTTATCAAGGTCAAGTCCAACCTTCTTGCAACCACATTTTTTTGTTTTGTTATGACGCACCCCATTTCTAACCTTTGTTTTTTTTTCCAAATGCAATGAATGACACTTTTGGATATTGAATACATTGATGCAACCTTTCTTATAGCCCCTCTACATAGTCTCCCACCTTGACTATTCGACAATAAGAAATAGGCGATGGCTTTACGGTCTTCATTACTCCAAAACATACGGTGGTTACCTGAATTTAAAAATTTAACAATGACAAGCCAAAAATAAAGGTGTATGCAGCTGATTATGTGGAGACACATAAGGTGTTTCAATAGAGCAGAACCCAAAACTATAGTAGGACAATAAACAATAAAGAACAAAGTAACAAACAGTAAACATAACAGTAAAGAACAGAGTAAACACAACACTGATGAATTCCAGCAAGGAAGAAACATGTATATGCATTATAGGACTGGATCAAAACCAATGAGACATTTATAGATCAAAAAGCTAGCATGAGATAGATATAAAGTTTCAAAAGTAGATAGCGAATCTTAAACTAGCTTCTGCTTATAATGGGGTGGCAAATCCAGACTTTGAGCCAAAAAGGACTACTTTTGTAGGATAGTAAACAATAAAGAACAGAGTAAAAAAGATAATTGTTGCTAATGTAGATCGAGTGTCACAACTGTTGTGGGTATGGGGGGAAAACAAGTCAAGTTTATATCTGTCATACTTCAGTACTGTGAAATTGGGCCTCAGAACAGCAAGCAATTTAGTTCTATTCTCCATGATTAAAATTGAGAATAGGATCTAAGTGTAGAGGGGCTGCATATTTTGTTGAAGTTGCAGCAGAAATAATAAAGTTCAGAGAGTACGTTTCACAAAGCCATGCATTAAAAAATGAAAAAGCATAAGATCATAGCTTGAATATTGAGTCAATCAAGCCTGGGTCCATGTTGCATCTTAATCATGTTCCAATCTTCATCTATCAAACCATCATTTTCCTCACAGTTTCACCTCACCATTTAGGCAATGAAAATTACTATTTGAAATCCAAACTAGCTAGGTGTATTGAAATTACCGTTAGTTTCAAATGCTTGAATGAGTTCCTCATCAATTTGTTCACTAATATCATGTTTAGTTTCTGAAATTTCCTAAGAGTGACTTGGTAGTATGTTCAAATCAAAGAGAAACCCATCTGAAACTGATAAGCAAACAAAATTATTAACCAAGCCATTAAATCTATAGGAATTAGCTAGACAATTCAGAAATCATAAGTAGTGCGGCTCAACTTAGACTATATATAATGTGTTGCTTGACTAATTTCTTCATGATCAAAATATGTTCACCTGCACCAATTTCTTCATGATCAAAATCCATCGACAGAAGCAATTTAGGTATCTACATCAAGCAAAATATGAAATCGACAGAAATATGAAGTCCAAAGAAACAAATTGAAGAATTGCGGCAAGCAAAACTAAAATCAATGGAGATCTGAGACTAAAATCAAGAGAAGGAACTTTGAAGAATGGAGTATCTAAAATCAAAACTCAAAATAAGAAACATACATATCGATTCGATGATTCCAGACTGTGAACTCGAAGAAGTCGACGAACTGCGATCTTGGAGAAGGCGACATTGTCGGACTGTTAGCTTGGAGACGGAGGCGTTGTCTGACTGTGAGCTCGGACAAGGAGACGTTGTCGGACAAGGAGACACTGTCAGGCTGTGAGTTAGGAAAGTTGCAGCAGAGTAACGCGCGAGGTTAATCGTTAATGTGATTTTAAATTTTAAGCAAGGGTTTTTTAGGAAAAATAATCAAATTACCTAATTTAACTTCTCTCCTTAATTCCTCCAAATTCTGGTAATTATGTCTTATAATTAGGATTGGAGGGAGTAATAAAGATCGAAGGGAGTATATTGAGTGCTTTAATCATACATGGTAATTAAATACAATAGTGGAATGAATAAGTTTATATACACTAGTACAAAAAGTAGATCTAACATTCAGTTTTATAACCCTTAGACGACTGTTTCTAGGAGAGAGTATAAGTGAGTGACGTTGAAAAGTGTCAATAACAATGATTGGTTTAAAGTCAGTCATTGTTATTCAACATACAATGACGGATATACAAAACGCAGTCGTTATATGTGGAATATTACAACTAATTATTTATGTTTAACATTTGTTTCAATTGTATAATTAACAATGACTGTTTTACCTAAAGCTATATTTTTAAAAAAAAAAAAACTTACAATGACTTTTTTACATTTAACTTTCATTGTAAGTATACCATTAACAATGACTATTTTCCCTAAAGTAGTTGCTTATTTGTTTTTTGTTTAAAAAATGATAACTTATAACGGATGATTTATGAGTAATAGTTGTTTTAATTGTACAATCAACAACAACTTTTATCCATAAAGCAATCATCTATATTTAAAACAAAAAAACAAAAACAAATGATAACTTACGACGGATTTAGGAGTACCAATCATTGTAAGTGTACCATTAACAACAATTGTTTTCTCTATACCAGTCGTATATATTTCTTCTTTTAACAAAAAAAAAAAAGAAAAGAAATTCATTTTTTGTCCATATCCTTTTTTAAAATACAAAACCAAAACATAGAATAAAGAAAACTGTGTAAAAAACAATCAATTCTTAGAACATAAAATAAAGAAAACTAAGTGAATCACATCAGAACACCTTATATATATGCACAAGTTATCAAAACATGGCTAATACGAGAATGTGTTCAAGTTCACAAGTTAATATAACCAAATATTTCCACAAGTGTTTCTAAACCACTACACTATGTAATTAAAAAAAAAAATCATTTTATCCATATCTACACATCTTCTATATGTTGTAGAAGATTTCCCGCCAAATTGTCTCTAACACATTAATGTCTTCCATAGAGTAGGGATCCTTTAGACCAAAAATCTACGGGGAAATTGAAAAACAAGTTAACATAAATCAATCAATTTAATGAAAGTTAAGGTCTATAAGAATAGAATTGAACAAGATAATGTCTAGAATTTGATGTGCCAAAAGGATGTAGAAATAAAGAAATGAAACCCTCGCTACAATGATGCTCCCTTTTGAAGTATTATTAAGAATTGGACCAATAGAAAATTTCGAGGATGAAATTTATTGAATTGGGGGGGGGGTTGTAATATCCTTAATTTTGGGCCTAGAGACTTGAGAATAAACCTGTATTAGGCAGATGACTAAGCCCAGTTTGGGAAAAGTCCCAAGAATGTCAAGAGATAGAAAGACTCTCGAGGACTGTGATACGGCCCTACCGTGTAGGGACCCAGTAAACGTAGGTAGTAGGATTAAAGTATTGACAGAGATTTGTCGTATCTCCCAAAATAACCAAGTTCAAATAAGATTTTTAAAGAAATAGGGAACCTGGGTCGTTTCCCCGATGAATTCGCAGCGGGTTCGATTGATAACAGTGAAACAGAACAGTAGAATAAGGGGTTTTTGATGTGAACAAAATAAAAACGAAACTAGACAGAGACAAAACGAAACAAGCAGAAACAGAACGAATCAAACAGAGATTAACCCAGGATTACGGATTCACTTTCCTTCCTCGGATGAGACAGATTCACAACCAAACTCGTGATCGACTCTAGATAAACTAAGATCTCTGCATTTATCCAGAATTTCCCTCAACTGAACAATCGTTCAGAATTTGATCGAATCAGAGGTGTATCGCTGTACGATGGCACAATAATACTTTAACCTAGTTTGAACTACGTCCTTGGGAAATATCGATCTGGGTTTTTAATCAAAAACCCAATCCAAATCCAAAAATCGAATCCGATCAAAGAATACAAAAACGAGTTAGACGGTTACCAATTAAGCGCGAATCCTCTGGACAGTAGAATCCTTAATCCGTGGGCTAATCACAGAGATTTGGCCGAACATAACTAGGAAAAACGAAGAATAGATTAATAACACCAAGAACGCGAAGAACATATGAAGAACAGTTGAGAGAAAATAAAAGCTTCTATTTTGATCCACAAGTTTTAAAAAAACGTGAATGAATAGGTGTTTTTCTACTGTTGCCACACTTAACCCTAAATGGCAAAACGAAAATGGGGCTCCAATCCACAATTTAGGCCCAAAATGGAAAATACTAAAAATGGGCTTTAATTACAAATAAACATATGACTTCGGCTCCAAAATCAACCGCCCTCTTCTCTGAATTTTCTCTTCATGTCTTTATAACAATTGTAGCTCTCTGAATCATCTGAAATATGAGACAAAAATGAGGCAAATCCGATGTCTGGTTCAAGAGTTATGGTGAAAATAGTGAAGCAATGTAAAACTAGAATTTTATTATTAAAAATGGCTAAAATATAATCAAAGGCCCAAGGCCCAAATAAGTATAAAAGCCATTATTTATTAGCTAAAAAAAGTCCTAAATTATTAATCAAGAGATAAAAAGTAGTGTATGAAATATTCAATGATCAAGTATCGATGTAGAAGGGCACGTGACACATAGACGGTGCCATTGGGTTGGAAAAAAGACATCACCTAACTATTCATGAGATAGGGGATGATTGGTCAAGCAAAATATAGTGATATAGGTGTGCACATGAAATTTTCAGGGCAGACATGTGTACCCTGTGTTTTTTAAAAAGACACCAGTATGTGGCACCATGTCCATGTGGAGTCCCACACACACTCTAACCTAGCATTATTTGACGGGCCTTACTATGCGTGCTGCAAGCTCGAGTAAAACCCGAATAAGCACCAATAAAATAACTTTATTAAGTAGTTTTAATAAAGTAGGTCATGAAAGTTAATGATGACACAACTTTTGTGTTGGATCCATATAAATATGACAAGTATCCTCTCATCATAACAAAGTATAAGATCACTTTTGTGTTAGCATCTCTAGAACATACCACCTAGTGCTTGAGTCCAGAGAATCCACCAGTTCTTGGCCCGGTCACGTGCTTGACTTTTTCGAACACCGAACCCGGGAGTCAGGGGAAGTCATCAAGCCTCCCTTTCCCTGACAAAAGGTGATGCTTAATAAGAGAGAGAGAAAGAGAAAGAAGATGTTTTAAGGACACTTGGCATCTTGAGATTTAATCACTTGGACACATGTTAACATAAGACTTACTTACATGAGATTAAAGCTCATTTAATCCTTCCCAAGACCCCTAATTCGGCCAAGTGAAGAAAAAATGAGAGAAAATAGAAGGGGAAAAAAGGAAAAAGAAAGATGAAGGTTGAAGAACAAGAAGCAAGTTTCTTGAATTGAGGTGTTTTGTGTTGTCTACAAAGTGCCAAGGTAGAAGAAACAAGAAACAAGGCCTGGAAAGTATAAAAGGATTTGATATATGCCTTTGACAACCTAGAGATTGGGAACAAGATCAATAGTGGAAATGCTTCAAATCCTTTCCATAGATTTAGAATGTGGTCAGCACAGTGGAAGTGGCTTGAAGGGCAAGGAGGTACGTAGATGCCGGTAATTGAAGGTTCTGGTCTTATTTAAGTATATGATAAGTTATGTAATGAGTAATTAACCCCTAAGTAATTGAATAATGACGCTTCTGATGCATAATTAAAGGGATATGTAAAACAGATGTTACATCATGAATTCATGATAACTCCAATAACGTTATCATAGGCTATCAACTGCTTTAAGGGAATTTTAGTAGGCATATTCTCTTAAACTTGAAAGAAAATTCAGCGGCAACCCCAGAAATACTCTAATTAATAGAAATAGAATGACTTATATGAATTTAATTGTTAAAAAAATCTAAATATGTAATAAGGCATGAGAAATTATGTTTTTCATTTTATCCATTAAAAAATATATACGAACATCTTAAAAAATTAACCTATAGACCTAAAAAAGTCCATCCCAAAAACAATTTATTTATTTAATGTTTGATGGGGATGAATTTAGATAACCTTCTTAAATTTCAATTTTTAATTTTGTATAAAGAGATTGTTGAAATTTGAATTTTTTAAAAAAATAAAAATATTGTGGATAATTCAATGTAAAATAAAGAGTTGAGGTCCAAATTTATCCCAATACCTATCATATAAGAGCACTTTGGAAGGTTTTTTTTATAAGCAATATCACTTTAAAAGTTTTCAAATCATAGCAATTTTTCTCTGGCTGTTATTTTAGTTAAGTTTGATTGCTAATTGACTAAATATTTTGAGTTATCAATCCACAAGTCATTCATGTTAATTTTGATTTGAGTTTAGGTGCAAATTTGCCTGAACGTTTTTACTCAAAAGTAACATTGCCTTAAAAGTTTTCAAATGATAGCAATCTCATTTTTGCTGTTATCCAAGTTAAATGTACCCCATTAATAAACCAAATATACTTATCTAGCATGTTCATGTATAATTCACTTCAATTTTTTTCAAAGTTAAATTTAAAAATAATTTTTTTTTAAAAAATGCAGTTCATTAAAAAAAAAAATCAAATAGGTACTCAACTATCCTATTACTAGAGTATTGGAAGATGGAAGAGTACCCTCTTAAAATGCAAAAAATGTTCGGACCCGGATTCTCTCAGAATCCCTTCACTCAATTTTGTGTATCCTGATCGTCCAAAAATTGATCTAACCTTCCAGAGAGAAACACCTCATTGATTTCAAATTACTGCATACGGTAAAAACGACTACACACAGTAAAGATGAAAATGTAAAAAGTAGATGAAGTGTCTCTTTTTAAACAATTAGATCAATTTTTAAATAATCCGAATGCACGAATACTGAGAGATACTAAGGAGAAGGATTCTGAGAGAATCCACACCCAAATGTTCAACAATCAAAACTCAATTTTGCTACAAACTAGGTTAAATGGTTAAATGAGAACTTTTGAAGTTGATAGAGTGTAAAGGGAAAACAAATTTAAAATGGCGAATCATTTAAACCCTAGATAAAAAGGGGCCCTCTAGTTTCTTGAAAGGTTCTGATAAAAAAGGGGTGCCCTCTAGGGTCTACGGCCAACCTTCAAGCCCACAAGATTTTTTTAATAAAATATAATATATTGATGCAAGATTTTAACTCCTTAACTTTAAAGACCCTATGGTTTTTTACCAAAACCAAAAAAAGACCCTATGGTTAAAATTACAACATATGTGGATCATTGAACCATTTTATTATGTGTTCAGATTAACAGTGAAAAATATGACAAAAAAAGATTAGCAGTGGAATAATATATTTTAAATAAAATTATTTAAAATTATGATATATAAAATTAATTAGTTATAAAATTGATTATAACAATTAATGGTTAAATAAATATTGATTTTAACTTAAAAATATGCCTTAGTATCAAAAAGAGTCATTAGATCGTTTTTAACGAAATTAAAGTATTGTTCATACTGTACAACAACAAAAAGTATGGCCCATACTCAATTCTATCTATCCATTTAATTATTCATTTTTTTTGGTCGAACATTTAATTATTCATTTGATGATTTCTTCATGCTAAATTTAAATTATTCGTTGTAATCATTGTTGTCAAACTCGCGAGTTAACTCTCCGAGTTTACCGTCTTTACGTTTCTACCTTACTAAATCGAGTCAAGTCTCTAGCAAACTCGTGTCAACTGTAGACTCATATAAACTCACGAGTTTACAGACCAAATTTACCGTTTTTACGTTTGTAGCTTACAAAATTGTGTTTATTTTTTTCAATTTTGTCATTCTCAACAACTTTATATATGAATTTTATATAAATTTCTTTATTAGGTATAATAAATTATGAATGTTGATATAATTAATTTTAATTATTTGGATTTAAAATATATTTAAATCAAATTATTGTTATTTTTATATTATAATTATTTAATTATACACCGTTAATACATGTTTAATGATAAAAGTAAACTCTTACGATTTCACCGATTTGAGTTTACGATACGAGTTTACATTATTGTCACGAATTTGCATAGACTCGTGAGTTTGACAACCTTAGTTGTAATAGTGTCAAATTATATAGCCAATAATATTAACATGTCCGTGTATTAAACACGATAGTCACGGGACGTCTTCTCTCCAGATTCCAGAACAATCTAGTCGGACCTATTTCCAGATCTCTTGGAAGCCGTCGTTTCTAGTAACCTCTAGAATTTTCTTCACCGTCTTCTTTCTTCCTATGTATTTCTCCTCTCCATCTCTCCGCCTCCAATCAAGGCTGATTCTGAAATTTTACGTACAATCAACTTCATCATCGGTGTTTCTTCTTCTTTCATAACCCCCACATTCTATTTTCCTCTCTGCATCGCATAGCTTTCTTGCATCAATGGTGGCTCAGACGGAAGGAAAGGCCATTGGCATCGACCTCGGCACCACCTACAGCTGTGTCGGTGTATGGCAGAACGATCGCGTTGAGATCATAGCCAATGATCAAGGTAACAGAACAACTCCTTCTTATGTTGCTTTCACTGATACAGAGCGTCTCATTGGAGACGCCGCCAAGAACCAAGTCGCCATGAACCCACAGAACACTGTTTTCGACGCCAAGCGACTCATCGGCCGGCGATTATCCGATCCTACTGTCCAAAGCGATATGAAGCACTGGCCGTTCAAGGTTGTGTCTGGTCCCGGCGACAAGCCAATGATCGTGGTTCAATACAAAGGAGAGGAGAAACAGTTCGCAGCCGAAGAGATTTCTTCAATGGTGTTGACGAAAATGAAGGAAATCGCAGACGCATATTTGGGTCAAACGGTGAAGAACGCCGTGGTTACCGTCCCTGCATATTTCAATGATTCTCAGAGACAAGCTACGAAAGACGCCGGTGCTATTGCAGGGCTTAATGTGATGAGAATCATCAATGAGCCCACTGCGGCTGCTATCGCATATGGATTGGACAAGAAGGCTTCGAGGTCTGGTGAACAGAACGTTCTTATCTTCGATCTTGGAGGTGGAACTTTTGATGTTTCATTGCTGACAATTGAGGAAGGGATTTTCGAAGTGAAGGCCACTGCTGGTGATACTCACTTGGGAGGTGAAGATTTTGACAACAGGCTTGTGAATCACTTCGTGCAAGAGTTCAAGAGGAAGCACAAGAAAGATATTAGCACCAGTGCAAGAGCCCTGAGAAGATTGAGGACTGCTTGTGAGAGGGCGAAGAGGACTCTATCTTCAACAGCTCAGACGACAATTGAGATTGATTCCCTTCATGAAGGTATTGATTTCTACTCCACAATTACTAGAGCAAGGTTTGAGGAATTGAACATGGACTTGTTCAGAAAATGCATGGAACCTGTTGAAAAATGTCTTAGGGACTCTAAGATTGACAAGAGTAGAGTTCATGAGATTGTTCTTGTTGGTGGCTCTACAAGGATTCCAAAAGTACAACAACTCCTGCAGGATTTCTTCAATGGAAAAGAGCTGTGTAAGAGCATAAACCCAGATGAAGCCGTGGCTTATGGTGCTGCCGTGCAAGCTGCAATTCTGAGTGGTGAAGGGAACCAGAAGGTTCAAGACTTGCTTCTGCTTGATGTTACCCCGCTCAGCCTTGGAATTGAAACCGCAGGAGGTGTGATGACAGTTTTGATTCCAAGAAACACAACAATTCCCGCCAAGAAGGAACAGATTTTCTCCACGTACTCTGACAATCAGCCTGGAGTGTTGATTCAGGTGTATGAAGGAGAGAGGGCAAGAACTAAGGATAACAATTTGCTCGGGAAATTCGAGCTCACCGGGATCCCACCGGCACCAAGAGGAGTTCCTCAAATTAATGTGTGCTTTGACATTGATGCAAATGGCATATTGAATGTGTCAGCAGAGGATAAAACAGCAGGCGTGAAGAACAAGATTACTATTACTAATGACAAAGGCAGATTGAGCAAAGAAGAGATAGAGAGGATGGTGCAGGAGGCAGAGAAGTACAAGGCACAGGATGAGGAAGTGAAGAAGAAGGTGGAGGCGAAGAACTCTGTGGAGAACTATGCCTATAATATAAGGAACAATATCAAGGATGAGAAATTTGCAGGTAAATTGGATCCGGCAGATAAGCAGAAGATTGAGAAGGCAATTGATGAAACAATTGAGTGGCTTGATGGAAACCAATTAGCAGAGGTGGATGAGTTTGAGGACAAATTGAAGGAATTGGAAGGATTGTGCAACCCCATTATAGCGAAGATGTATCAAGGTGGCAGCGGCGGCGATGTGCCCATGGACGGCGGTGCAAGCATGCCTAAAGGTGGCTACAGCAAATCAACCTCTGGTGGTGCAGGTGCAGGGCCCAAGATTGAAGAAGTTGATTAAGTGTTCAAGTGGAAGACTTCTCAATTGGTTTTTCTCTCATAAAATCAATTGCTGGATTTTAAACTAGTAGTGTCTTGTGCTTAGAGTAATGAGCTTGTTGTGTCAAATTCTGATAGGTCATGGAAAGAATAACTGCATCTGATGTTTGAAACATATAATTTTTGTTTCCGAATGTCGTTTCAAGTGAATATTGCAGTATACTGGCAAATATTTTCTATAAGATGACAAAATGAAAAATGTCGACTTGCATTAGGCTCATCATGTTTCTAGCTTTCATGAGTTCTTTTTCATGCTTTCTGAAATATACAGCTTTCCTTGGTTTCTTTTCTTTTACTTTTAGTTTGGTGAAAGTTCAGCTCATTAATGCTACTAGTTTTATTTTGATATTCTACTGACTTGAATATGGATTATTTAGCCTGAAGCCCTTTATTTATGCTGTCACGCTGAAGCCCTTTGCTTAATTTTTTTAAAAGGTCATGCAATTCCTTGCGACCAAAGAAACTAAGTTCCAATTTCAATTGGATTTCTATGTCTATCCCCCTCAAAATCCCAGCATAACAAACACTCCTTATGTGTTGACAAAAGGTATAAATTGCACTGCGTTTGATATTTTGCTTATTTTGTTTGAGACCTTGATTTCCCCGAAGGGGTTTTCCCAATGAAAATCGATATTTTTTTATTATGATTAGCAAGGCAAGCAAAAACTTGAGATGTTCAACAACTAGACAACCAATTACAGATGGGACATAGATCCCTTTTTTGCTTAAGTTGGGATATAGATGCAGAGATATTATTCACTTGATCTTTGATGTAGCTGATCCGAGTAGAAGCCTGGAGGATCATGTACACAATTTACACTAAGAGAAACCTATTGATTGTCACATGTCTAAACCTGTATGAGAATAGCTTGGAATTCTGTGGCAGTGGAAGATGTGTACAAGACTTTGTTGAAAGCCCCCAGCCAATTCCTAAACTCATACCTTATATGGTTAAATTAAAGCTTCAAAAAATTCTTAGAGCGCTATAATATTAAATTCAAATTTTCATTGTTAAGAGGATTTGTAAGTACCAGAGGGATCTGAGAGTTGAGCTTGAGAGTTCGAAAGCTCGGTGTGTGTTGCAATGCATACTTACAAGGCCTTATATAGAGTTGGCATATCAACTTCTTCCGATTTTATTCTAACAAAAAGTATTTACACAACTTTACACGTAAAGCAAGTTTACAAGAAATTTTATCTTCTTTGTACTGTTGTCTTATTCTATTCTATTTATTATACAAAACAACTATTTGTAAAGCTATTGTTAAGTAAAGCTTTTGTACCTTTTAAGACACCTCATAGTATTTTATATACTTTTTTGTTGTCTATTTTGATTTTTTTTTCAACTTTGGCAGTGTCGGCAAGACACTTACCTTACACATTACATTTTTTTACTTCTTATCTTCAACTTGTTGGCTATGTATCAGTGTTGGCAAGCTTCCTTTTCTTCTTCTTCTTCTTCTTCTTCAAAGTATAGTAGAATCTAGCTTAGGTTCCTCCAAATCTTCAAGCAGAAAATCTAAAGAGTTTCCTTGAACCAAAGACATTGGTCAAGTTCCATTTTTGCCAATACCTGCAACTCACCGCTAAAAAGCCCAAAGATAAATGGGGTTGATGAAAGAGATAACTACACTGCTTGCAGTCTCACAATCATGAGATATATGAATAATTGATTCCTCACTATTAAACTCAAAAGATTAGTGGCACAATGTTCTGCTCCAAGTGAATTTGTAGGAAGTCTCTGATAAAACACTTGACACATGATGAAAAATCGAATTTAGCCATTGATAAAGAAGTGACAACACATACCATCATGTGACTTGTATCATGATTCATGAGAACGGGCATGGGAATTCCAGGAATTTTGAACTAGTCATCTTATGATAGTAAAAGGACAAAATTGAGGAGAGTCATCAGTGTTAATATTCCAACGTTCAAATCAGCTTTTGATTCACACAAGCCTGTCACCTCTGGCACATGCACAATGAGTTGTTGTGTTGCAAAAAGACGACTTATTTTGCAAGAGCCGGTTCATCACATGATCTGTCTACAGGTTATAATTGCATTGCATGCGCAAGGCCCTGCTGTTGTAACTTGTAATCGTCGACATTCAAAACAAATCGTTCACCTAAGCTTTTGTAGTCTAGTAGTGTAGATATTTCCTTGGGAGGTCACGAATTTGATCCGCTTAGTATAATTTGTACTGTTATAGCCTACCTTAATAATAATAATAATAATAATAACAACAACAACAATTCATCATAAAAGTAAACACATTTGAGTAATTACCGAAAAATTTGAAGTTCTAGCATTTGTTCTTTTATTGGGTAAAATCAACGGCGTGATGAATCACTCTTGTGCTCTGACATGTTGCTATTGTACTCTTTTAGTTCTTATTATAAGATACTAACTACCAATTCCCACATACCAATAACAATAGTTAAAAAAAATTAAACTTATCTAAAAATTTAAGTAATTTCCAATATTATCTTTACTAATTAAACTAAACTCAAATATATACTCCCTCTAGTCTAAATATAAGATATAATTGACTTTTTTTGAAAAGATTAATGAAGCTAAACAAGTTATTTAATCATATCATATGTTGTGTATAATTAAATTATATATCATTTTATAAGTCAGACAAATTAGTTTGGAGGAAAACGATAAATATAAATACTTTAAAACAATTAATTATCTTGTATAATCTTTCTAAAAAGGTCAATAAATTCTTATATTTGGATTGGATGTAGTATTAATTATTACTCTATCTCTACCCTTATTAAATAATGGTCCTTAGAAACTTGCGAAGTTCCTTATAAAAAAGGACCGAGAATATTTATTAGTTAGTACTTTATAATAAAGAATTGAAGGAAGTGTATAAGTTATACGGTGAAATGTTTGTTTAAAAATTTAAGGGTTAATGTCAGTTTTAGTCCCTCAAATTTATCTTCCTTTTGGTTTTGGGCCCTTAGGTTTCAAACCATTGGGTTTGATCCTTTGATGGGCAAATTGGTCTATATTTTTATTGAGATATAGAGACTAATATTTAATGCAACTTGAGGGACCAAAAATTTAAGGGATTAAGATTAAAATGAGGATAAACTTAAAGACCAAATATTATATTAACCAAAAATTTAATGCACTTCTTTTTCCACAATTTAATTATATGTCTCTTTCATCCTTTCCCCACTGATTTTATCATAATTATTATTTTCTTACCCTTTTTCTCTCTCACTTATCATCTCCATATATATATATATATATATATATATATATATATATATATATATAAAGCATATTTGAAAAAAAAAATCTCTTATATATATACTCTTTTCTTTTAACTACTACTACCTTTAGTCCTATATATACTTATTTCTTTTAACCACTACCTTCAGCCTTTTTTATAAGATCCAAATTATTGGATAGGCTTGACCCTTTTTATAAAATCATGCTTGAAGTTATATAAACATTAAATGCATTATTGTTAATATTACTTCAATTAGTTCTATTCTCTCTCATTATTTTTTCTCACGTATTTTCTTCCATCTTTTATCTCATTATTTCTCCATACCATTTATCTATTTATAAATTAGAACATTTGTTTAAGGCATTGTTAGACACTAAATGTTAGCATCTCTTTTAAAAGAGATTCGAACCTTCGTTCACCATGTTATAAGAGACTAGCTCCTTTTGTTAGATCAACTCGATTAGTATTTTAATATATTTTTTAAAACAACACAATTCAATTTTTTTTACTATATATATATGGGGTTTAGACTTCTCATGGTGTATGAGAAGAAGAAAATTCCTACACATATAACATAGTGAGACCCATATATATATATATATAGTGATAATTATATATATATGTGTGTGTGTGTGGGGGTCCCACCATTTTATGTGTATAACATGAGAAAACACTCATCCTACAAGAAGTATTTTTCCCATATATATATATATATATATATATATATATCTTTCTATTATCATAATGGCACTCATCTCACTAAATGTGAATTCAGCTGTTTTGATCTAGTGTAGATCAGATATCATTTTCGATGGACTAACCCCAACTTATCCAGGCTCATTATAGAAATTAGAAAAGTCCCAACACTTGGCCCGTACTATGTCATGTGCCCCATTTATTGGGCTGTGATCTCCTGCACCATCTCCTCGTTTTCTTATTCTAAGTCCCAACTTTTTGTTACGTGGCAGCAACTTCAAGTGCCGCTGTCTCCTTACCAGGAGATGACTACGCTAGTGCCTAAACCATCTGATCACTCCACCCCCCAGTTTGAACTCATCGCTCATCACATCCCCATAAACGTTTCAATTTCAATTTTCACCGACCTCCCTTCTTGGCCTCCGCTCGTAACCAAAAAAAAAAAATCAGAAATGTCATGGTTGGCTCGCTCTCTGGCTAACTCTCTCCGGCTCGAAGATGACGACAGCGACGGCGGAGACGATTATGATGATGAAGAAGTAAACGACGTTGAACCTGGTCGCTCTCACGACCCGCCAACTGCTTCGCCCAAACACCATCAACATCATCAGCAACAAGAACCGACGCAGCAATCGCAAGATGATGAATTTGAATCCGACAACGAAGCGCAAGTTAGAGGAGTCAAAGAGGACCTTGACGAATTCAAGGATGCCCTAGCTCGCCAATTATGGGGAATGGCTTCCTTCCTTGCTCCACCTCCAACAAATTCCCACCCATCTTTTAAGCAAACGCTTTCTGATCCCGCGTTATTAGCGGGGAATCGATCGGAACTATCTGATCAGTGTACTTCTGGTAATGGTGAAGGAGTTGATGCGCACGATGACGGTGCAATTTCCTGGATTGGGCGTGAAGAAATTGGAGGTCGGTTCGGAAATGAAGTTTCAGGAGTTTCGTTTATGGCTACGGATTTGAGTTCGCATGGCTCTGAGTATGTTGAGAATGGGGAATCTGAAATGGATGAGTCTGATCTCAAACAAGCAGTCGGAATTACAGAGGAGGTGTTGACCTTCGCGAGAAATATAGCGATGCATCCCGAGACGTGGTTGGATTTCCCTATTGAAGAGGAAGAAGACACGGATGGTGAGCCTCCTTCAATATCAGAATCTCTTTTTGTGTTTTTTCGTGAGAACGATTTTTTTTTTTTTCCGTTGAATTTGTTGGTGCTGTTTGAGTTGTTAATTATCAGTTTTTGGACATGGACATCAGTTTCCATTGAAATTCTTGGTGCGTTTTGAGTTGTTAACTCTTCCTTTTTGGACATGGATATTGGATATTGGCATATTCTTGTTGTTGTCTTTGGAAATGCCTCGCAAACTTGTTTTTGTGCCCAAGGCGTGGTTATCTATTATGGCAATAATCTGACTTTCATGAGGTTCTGAGTTGTGCATGGAAGTGTGTGTGACCTGATTTGATTACACAAAATTACTCTGGAATGAACTTGAACCTAACGAAATAATCCAGTTGACTGTAATTAACAATTGGAGATACTTTAAACAAATGTTGAAAAATTTCTAGAGTTATGCTACAAAATGTTCACTTCTTTTACTCTTTTGTCATCCGTTTTGCTAATCAATTGCTCTAATGATCAGTTTGGCTGTTTTCCACAACTCATGTTACTGATTGACTCGCAGATTTTGACATGTCTGATGCTCAGCTGGAGCATGCTTTTATCATAGAAAGAGTTGCTCCACGGTTAGCTGCACTCAGAATTGAACTGTGTCCTTGCCATATGAGTGAAGGTTACTTTTGGAAAGTGTACTTTGTACTTTTGCATTCTAGACTTAATAAACAAGATGCAGAGGTTTTGTCTACTCCTCAGGTAAAATCTCTATGGGTATTTTCTGCTCCATTTATGTTGCCCTTTCCAATGCCATGCCCATACCTGACAACCTGTTGAAAGATGCCACAAGTGAAGTCAATTTAAGATGCAGTTGTGAGATGTTTGTTCTCATTTAGTTACTTTGGCCTTTGAGGCCAGAATGAATGTTGTGGTGTTATTTCTTTGATGGAATATGGTCATTATCTGTCTGTATGATTTTAATGTTAAATTATGTTACTTTAATTTGCTGTATAAGAGAATAGGACCTGTAATTGCTAAGCCTTGGAACAGTCTTATAGAGTGCTAATAATTGATTTAGATAGTGAAACATGGGTGAGTTAGAAATTTAGACTAGTGTTTCAACTTTCAACAGTTCCTTTAGTTATGGTACTTAGTGCTCAGCTTTGTCAGACTTCAACTTGGTCATTCTCCTTGGTTTAGCATCACATCTTTCTTGAAGTACAGGATTCTACAATTTTAGAAGTTTGTTACATTTATCCTTTGCTTCTAGCAGGACTATTCATTGCAAGATATGTTTCATGAGGTGAAACCCTTTTTGTCATTGATGTGTGTTTTGTTTGTCCATTGTGAGTTTTTTTTTAAAAAAAAATTACACAGCCATGCCAGGTAGGAGATTAATGGAGGATTCTATGCAAGCCTTCACCCAATACTTTTTAATTCTTGCTATGCATATATGATGAATTTCCTTCAATCTGAACATCTATGTTGTGTTTTCTCCAGTTTTGTAAATCCTTACCTCTGTAGTGGCATTGTTCTCACTTTAATTTAATCATTTTTTCCTTGCATGTTCTCTGGCTGTCATAGATGTTTCAGTCAAAAGTACCTACAATGGTTCTGGCTTTAGTCTATCTCATTTATTGTTACTACGTCCATTTTTTAATACAAGATCCAATTAACTTATTAGGGTAGATGAAGAAAGTTAAATAAGTTATTTAATTACAGCATATGTTACATGATCTCTTTGAAATACTTATATGTATCATTAGATTATATACCAATTTATAAGTGAGGCAAATTAGTTTGGAGAAAAATGATAAATATAAATTCTTTAAAGTAATTTATTTAGTTTTCTGAATCTCCCCAAATTAGTCAGTCGAGTCTTATTGAAGGATCGGAGGTGGGGTTATTTTAAATTTGGATTTGTATGCTTTTGGTTTGTTTGAAATTTGGTTAATGTAGTCTCAAAGCAGGCATAAGACGATTATTGTGTTTCAGGATTAGATTTTAATGATTAAACTAATAAGTATGACAATATAGAAGAATAGGCTTATATGATAGGAAATCATTTGAAAGGACAAATATATCAAGTCTGGAGAGATTTGGCTTCATTATAGTTGAGCTATAAACATTTGCTTTTCTATAGAAGTTTTATGCAGTGACCTGCATCCAATGGTTAGTTTCATTCAGAGATTTTACATGTACCTAAAGTTAGTGGAGTGATTGTTGCAATATTCTTTGTTCTAATGTCTGCAGGTTAAGACAGCCAGAGCAATGTGGATGCAGGAGTTGCAGAAGCAAACCAAGCCTGAATCTGAATGGTATGGTAGAAGCACATCCTATGTAAGAGACATTGCTCCAGATGAGGATCTTCCTCCCAGCATATCAGACCATGCCACATCTCATGGGACATATGGATATGAACCAACCGCTTGGCCCACAATAGTGGATTATGAGTCTGAGAAGCACACCATTGACAGTTCTGAGGTAGTTTTTGTTGATAAGCCTGTGACTGAGGAGAAACTTGTTAGAACTGATGACAATAAGGGTTTAATAAGTGATAGATCGTCAAAAATTACTCTTTCAAACTATGAAGATGATGAGGATGAATGGCCGGAGGAAGATGATCAGTTGGGGGGAACCACCGTCCCAATGGTGAATGAAGAGGACATATCTTTCAGTGATCTCGAAGATGACAATTATGGCATAAAACCTGTTAAAACCAAAAGAGATCCAAATACAGTATGAAATTTAAGTGCAAAATACTTCTGTCTTGGAAGCGATAACACTGCACCAACACCGGTGTCGGGAGTAAAAAAGTGACAGTGGTGTCTCGGGCATTCTTTTGTGTGCCATGCATGTGGCCGATAAAGTTTGAAAAGTGCCTGCGACAAAGTTTGGTTGTGTATCAAGTTGATTACACTTTTTTTTATCCTTGCCTTCGTTCTGACCGCAAAGTGAGGCATGAGGGGATTGCCTCCCTCGGGGGTTATGTAAATTGGACAGAACTCAAATGAAATGGAAGGACTGGGAGGCAAGATGAGTGATTTTTTCACCTTATTTGATCCCACATTTGATATACTTATTATTCAAATGTAACTTACACGAGATGAAATGTATGCTTCAAGATTTTCAATTTCAACTGTTAAACCTGGAAGTGTATATAACAGCAGAAAAGCAGTGGCAAGATTAAATTCAAGTGTTTCAAGTTTGTTGTGAAATATTGAGTTTGGATAATCTACATGTGCTTGACTACAATCGTAGGGCTATGGTGCTTTTCCTATAAGCTTGTGCCCAAGCACGGGAAAATAGGCTAGGATGGGCTTATTTAAATAGACATAGGCTTAAAATAGAGATTTAATGACCCCTTCAAAAAGGTCTGAAATTCTTTTAGAGATCTATTTATAATATTTTAACCTTTTCAGTGGTTGTAGTGGAGTAGCAAGGGATCTGAGTGATTCAGGGATTGCAGGATTCTCTTATCTTTTTTTTTTTTTTAATTACAAAAATTTTAGGAAAGGGGTTGGGTTCATCCACAATCCAAGGACAGGACGAAATCTCCTTTCCTCCTAGGTCATATTGATGTTGGGTAAGGCGAACCGTTTATTACCCTCAGACGTTTACCTAGGCATCTAGAAGTTAGAATGTCTCTCCCAACACCTTGACTAACTCCAGGATTGAACCCCCTTCCTTTAGTGAGAATATCCGACTCCTTTGCTAGTTGAGCCCAAAAACGAGGGATAGAATTCTCTTATCCAATTGGCATATGTTGCCCACAAGAAGTGGGCCTTCTTAAAAAGGCTTACAGCTTTTTTTTTTTTTTTTTTGGCTAAGAAAGAAGGCTTATAAGCCTATATTATAAATAGTGGCTTACATCACATGGGAAAAGAATCCCAGGCATTCTTGTTCCACCCAATTTCTCAGGTAAGCAGGACAAACATTAAAAATAGCAGAATTGGAAATTCCAAACTTAGCTAATGCATCAGCTATCCTATTTACCTCTCTAGGTACAAATCTTAAAATAACTTGCCAATCCCAAGTAATCATTTCTCTGATCCTCAATACCGCAAGACTCCCAGTATTATGGTTCCCTTCCAATATCAGCTTGATCACTTCTTGCGCATCTGACTCCACCTCCAACATCTTGATCTCCAATGCCCAAGCCACCAGGAGACCTTCCAAAATAGCTCTTTCCTCAGCTACAGCGGCTTGGCAGCTACCCAGTGATTTGGAAAACCAGCAACCCAATTCCCAGCCCAATCCCGAACCACTCCGCCACAACCAGCATGCGAAGACACCAAAGCTTGTGCTCCATCAACATTACATTTAAACCAACCTACCGGAGGCTTTTTCCAATGCAGACTCATACCATTATCCGCAGGAACAGAGTCACACCCAATAACAGACGTTTGAGCATAAAATGACCAGCACATAGAGATGGCAGCAGCAGGATTTACAGGTTTTTTAAAATTACTATAAAAAATAAAACAGTTACGCCATTCCCAAAGTTTCCATATGGTAACAACAAATACTAAATTCCAACTGTCTCCCCATCTACTACCAACACACTTAGATAGATTCAGTGACATCCAATCTCGTAAAGATGTACTAAAAAAAGATGAGACATACCTTGCATCTATCAGCATATGCCACAAGTTCCTAGCATATGTGCAATCCCGTACAACATGAAGCACATCTTCCACAGCAGCATGGCAAAAGTCACACAAGGGGGATGAGAAGGACCAAGAGCTTCTCCATAATTGTGTAGGGAGTTTCTCCAACTCCACCTTCCACATAAAAAGCCTAATCCTTTCGACTCCTTTCCAATTCCAAATTCGTTTGAAGAAGGGGTCCGGCACATCCATCAGGTTATGCTCAATAAGAGAATAAGCAGTTTTGACAGAAAAATTTCCATCACTAGACCTTCCCCACACCAAAAAATCACTATCTGCATTCGCTCTTGGAGGTAGAACAGGTGCAATTTTTTTAATTCCAGCAGGATTAATAACCAAAACGAGCCTACCAAAGTCCCATCTATCCCCTACCACCCAATCTGCTACAAAAGACTCGTCCTCAGTGTCCGTTAGCTGCCTTACACGGAAGTCTTTAAGCAAAATCCCTTCACCTAACTAGCAGTCATGGAAGAAACTAACTGACAGCCCATTCCTGACTTGCCATTTGGCCTCCTTATCAACAAAATTAGATTGCGAACAAATGAACTTTCACAGGCTGGAGTCATCAGTGTGACAAGACCAGAGAGTCTCCTCATCTCGCAGCATATACCGACTAGTAAGGATATCTGCCCATAGGCCATGAGCACCGGTGAGTAAATTCCAAGCTAACTTTGCACCAAAAGCTTTGTTGACCGAATGCAAACGTTTAACCCCCAGTCCTCCCAGCTCCTTCGGTTTACAAATTTGTTCCCATGCAATCAAGTGAGCCCCTCTAGCAGTATGATCATGACCCCATATAAAATTCCGTTGCAACTGTTCAATCTCTAGGCAAACACTCATAGGCAGCATTGAAACTTGCATAGGATATTGAGGGACAGCCGCTATAACAGGCTTGGCTAGTGTGACTCTCCCCGCCATAGAAAGAGATTTGGCTTTCCAACTACTCAGCTTGGCTCGAACTCTATCAATAATGTATTGAAACTTCTCTGTTCTGTTGCGATTACGAGATAAAGGAAATCTTAGATACCTGCCAATCTCACTGGAACCTTGCATCTATGATAACTCCAAAATACGCCGTCTAGCACACAAGGGTACTCTAGGAGAAAAAAACACTGAAGACTTAGCAGTATTGATCTTACCACCTGACGCCAACATAAATTTCTGAAGGCACTCCATCATACAGTGAGTCTAATTTACCAAAGCAACCCCAAATAACAGGAGGTCATCGGCAAACATTAGATGAGAGATTTTGGGCCCCAATCTGCCAATAGTTATAGGTTTCCACCTACCCTCCTCCACCGAATCACAAATCACATGAGACAATTTATCCATACAGATAACAAATAAGAGCGGGGAAATAGGATCTCCTTGTCGCAGCCCTCGCTTTGGCAAAAAGAAATCCATCTTTGCTCCATTCCAAAGAACATTATACGACACAGAAGTGACACAGTTAATGATTAAATCCACAAATCCAGGTTCAAACCTTGCCTCCAACAAGACCTGTTTCAAAAAACCCCAACTTATCTGATCGTAGGCCTTCTCAAGATCCACCTTCATTGCCATACGACCTCCCTTGCTACGATTTTTATTCATAACATGCAGAATTTCTTGACCAATGATAATATTATCTTGAATACCCCTACCCCTAATGAAGCTTGCTTGAAACGAGGAAATGAGATCATTCATCAGTTCACGCATCCTAAGGGCAATTAGCTTAGTGAGACACTTAAAATGGACCGTACATAATGAAATAGGTCTAAAGTGTGATACTAATTCCACATGGTCAGATTTTGGAATGAGAGAGATCAAGGTTCTATTAGCATCCTCCAAAGAACACATACCTTGAAAAGCATTCTTAACAAACTGGCAGAGGGCAGGCCCAACTGTAGCCCAATTAGACTTATAGAATATAGCGGGAAAGCCATCAACTCCAGGGGCCTTGAAAGAGCCCATTGAGAATAAAACCCTTCTAATTTCCACATCATCAGGGCACTTGAATAAGTTACCAACACTTGCTGAATCCAGAACAGGAAAGGTAGAGGTAGTAGATAAATCACCATCACTAGTAGAACCAGAACAGAATTGGTCCTTAAAATGATCAAGAACCATCTTTTTCAGCCCCTCCTCGTTGTCCACCCACACACCCTCCTCATTCTTGAGAGCCAAGATCTTATTCCTTCTTGCCCTCATTTTTTATTTCAAGTGGTAATATATGGTGTTTCGATCCCCTTTGGTAACCCAAGTACCACGAGATTTTTGAAACCACTTTATCTCTTCAAGGTTCAAAATTCTTTCCAACTCCCCTTGCAATTCAGACTCCAAATTACATAGGAAAGGGGAATACGGAAAAGAAGGAGAATTTTGAATACCTTCTAATCTCTTCAAAATTGACTGTTTTTATTTCTCAACCATACCAAACACAGTACGATTCCAAACTCCTAAAGAAGATTGAAAACTATTCAAAGACTGTTCGAGGCTTCCTCTCACATCCCAATTGCCCTCCAAAAATTCCTTATAATTTCCATGTTGAAGCCACATGGCCTCAAATTTGAAACAAAATTCAGCAACATTATTATCGCCCCTGCACCCAAACTGCAGACAAATGGGGTTATGATCAGAAAATGAAGTACGGGGCAGTACCTGAAGAGCACAATTTGGAACCGGCATGAAAAAATTTTCATTAGCCAAAGCTCTATCGAGCCTCTCATACAGTCGGCGACAACCCGGCAATTTAGGCCCTTTCCAGGTGAACCTAGGTCCAGACGAGCCCAAATCCACCAAGTGACATTCCCTAATACAGTCATTGAAGAGCTTCATTCTCGCATCTAATGGACCCATACCTCCAGTTCTTTCAGACGCAAAGAGAACGTCATTAAAATCCCCAATCGAGACCCACGGTCCCAAATTGGCCGAAGCATAACTACTGAGCTCCTCCCACAAAATCCTTTTCTGCTGCGCATCAGGTACAGCATAAACAGCGGTCAAAGCAAAATTAATCCCACCTCCGAAATCACACTGAAAGTGCATAAACTGCCTCCCCACACCGCCAATCGCAATGCTCACCAGCGATTTGTTCCATACCGCCACCAACCCCCCCGAACGTCCGATACTCGGAATGAATTCCATAGCGTCGAAACCCAGTTTGTGGAGGCATTTTAGCCGATCAGCCGAGTCACATTTGGTTTCCAATAAAAGCAGAACAGCCGGGTGAGATTTCCGGCATACTACACGAAGGTTCTGGAGTAACTTATTTCCGCAAGCACCCCGCACATTCCAATATAAAACACTAATCATTAAAAAAATTAGAAATAAAGGAATAAAACCCAAAAAGGTATCCATCACAGACCCACTAACTCAATTGGGCCTCCAGCCCAATAGCTTCCTGGGTCGCCTCAACAAACTCACAATCTGCCACCTCCACCGATGGGTCAGCCCAAAATTTTCCTCTTAATTCCTGCAGCCCACCACTGTCTCCTGGGTCTATTGGAATCGAGGAATCAAGGCCTTCATTAGATGATTCCATGGGTGAGGAAGTCCCCACCGAAGAATCCATAGGTGTGGGGACCACAACACTGTCAGCTTGCATCCTAGGATTGCCGCCAGTACATATTTCAGGAGTCGAACTCTCTCCCACAGCAATCTTCTCTTCACTTTTCTTATTCTCCTTCAGGACTGTCTCACGTGTGCGCTTGTCCTTTCTCTGATCTTGCCGCCCAGCCATCTCCACATTTAATGCCACATTTAATGCCGTAGAAGGGCTCTTCTCCTTAGAGATCTTCAATTGATCACCCTTCTTCTTCTTTTTCTGCAAACCTCCGCTACTACTTCCCTTTTTGTTCTCAGACTTTGCCCCCAACTCCTCCCCAACCCGTACGGCCTGATTCACCCCATCATCATCATTGGCCACATCACCAACCACCTCCTTCTCTCCAGCGAGAACGCCGAACCGTGAACCATGACTCTGTTTTTTGGACTCAGCACTCTGTTTTTCTTTCCCACTGCGTTTTGGTCTATTTGGCCGACGCACCACCCTCCACATTTCATGATCCTGCTTACTCCCACCAGTGCCCTCTATCCCCCCAGCAGAAGACTCTCCCACATTCACACTTAGTGATTTCTCTGAACCAGCAACATTACCCCCTGCTTTACATTCATCAACTTTGTGACCGTAAATACCACACCCAGTACACAATGCATGAAGACCTTCATATTCAATAAAATAATCATGGCCATCAAGGGAGAAACCCGACATGAGCTGTTTACTAAGGTCCACTAACACACATATACGAGCATAGTGTCCCCTGAGCTGACAAGAAGTATTAATATCAATTTTTATAGTTTCTCCAATTCTATCACCGATCCAAGAAAGTGCTTCTTTATCATAGTATTCCAAGAACACTTTTGGCATCCTGGCCCAGACAACTACCTTTTGAATAGGGGAGTTCCATGGATCGAATAAAGGTTCCCACAGACGCACCGTAAGGTAATGATCGAACACCATCCACGGCCCCCCAGTAAGTGCGTTAAAATAATCATCACGGTTTGTCAGCTTAACCACAAAGTAACCATTTCCAATATTAATGAGGCTAATCACCCCTTTTTTGGCCCACCATTTCTGAAGTATAGACAACAAAAGCTTGTAGCCAATTTCTTTCCCAAGCAGTTTCACAATGACAGCATTATTCCAGGCCTTGTACAGCCTCTTCTTCATCTTCTCTGAGAAAGAAAAAGTAGGAAAGTTACGAGTTGGGTCCTCAACAATCTTACAGAGAGGACTACTATCCTCTTTGTCCGAGTCCGATGACATAGTATCGTTAGAGTCAACATTTCTTGCATGAGATACATCAACGATTGTTCCTTTGCTACTAATACTGTAACATCCTGAATTTTGGACCTAAAGACTAGAAAATTAGCCTATTTTCGGAGGACTATTAGACCCTATTTTTGAAAATGAATTTAGAATCAGTATTTTATTGGACATGAATAGTGTTTACTATTCACAAATACGTACATGAATAGTAATTACTATTCACAAATACGTATTCACTTTTTATAAATACGGTATTTAATCGATATTTTGAGAAATATGAAAAGTATTTACTATTTACAAATACGTATTCACTATTCAAAAATACGGTATAAACTATTCCTAAATACGTATTCACTATTTGAAAATACGTATTTACTATTCATGCGGGACCCACGTCAAATTATTTCTCCTCTGCCAACACCCGTGAAGTTTGAAAAATTTTGCGCGCGGGACCCACTCAATAATAATATTATTATAATATAATATCTTATACTTTGGAAAACAATAGAAATAAAATTATTTTCAATAAACCGTGAATTAGGTTTTTAAAGTAAGGGTATATTATAAACAAGTGAATTTCTATCTCAGAGTGGGTTATCTCCAAAGTCATTTCCGTAATCGGCGGAATGATTATTGAGATAGGTTGAAACCGATATTTTGAAGCAGGACAGATAGTGGAACCTGTAGGAAATAAATCATAACTCAAAATCCTTGAACTAAGTAGTAAACAACTGCACATATTATGAATCAGTGAATTTTTGTCTAGAAGATGGTGTCACCCGAAGTAATTTCTGTAACCGTCAGTGTCCGACTTAAAATCTTCGGCAGGTTACGGAATACCCTAAATAGGATCAAAAATTTAGCTGACCCAGATATTTCTAAAGAGGAAAAATAGAACTTCAAGGCTGTGCTTCCGGATTCTTGAGAATTTCTAATATAACGCGATTAGAACACCGATCAGGGAATCTTTATAGGATAAATGCAAAAGAGTAAGAAAGTGTCATCGTCATGATGACGTCATCGATGACGTAAGCATCTTGATGACGTCATCGATGACGTAAGCAAATGGATTGGACGGTTGAGATGAAGCCATATTTAAAGTCAAGATCCAACGGCCAAAATCTGACCTGATAAAGTATGAATAGTGTCATGCTTTTTCACTATAAATAGAGGCTTCATTTCTTCATTTTCTTCACACCAAACTCAGATCACAACGGTCGAGTTTAATAGAAGAGAGAGAATTCTTAGAATTTAGAGTGAGAATTTAGAGTAAAGTTCTCGGAGCTGGAGAGAAGGAGTAAGAACATTAAGGGTAAGTTCTTTGGTCTCTAGTCTTAATATTTGGTAGTTTCTTTTGGTAATTATAGTAGAAATGCCAGATAGAGTTTTTCTGAGTATGCTCTGTGGCTGCAGCTTAGTCTGATCTGTCACATCAGAAAAGAATTATCCTTGGACAGTAAATATTATTTACTGGCACAGTAAAAAATATTTACCGGCACGGTAAAAATATTTTTACTGGTACTATTCACATGAATAGTGAATATCCAACATAGTTTCCGCAAATGCTGAAAATTAATGGTCACTGATAAAAATGATATTATAGGATGTCCGAAGATTCCGGAGTCAGATTCGAAGGAAGTCCGTATACGTGAATAGTGCCGTATACGTGAATAGTACCGTATACATGAATAGTGCCGTATACATGAATAGTAAATTACTATTCACACCGAACGGAGGTACGGACGCGTATTGTAACACTAACTCTGATGCTTATGGTATGCTTATATGTGATAGATAGTCTGAGTTATTGTTTTTTGAAAATTGATCATACACATATATCTTGATACGGGTTATAGTCTTGATAACGCCGTTATGTTTTCCTAGCGCTGAGGACACGGATGTACACCGTGGCACTGGTGAATAGTGCAGACTATAATAACATGCATATTGCAGTGGCTGTGTTATGTTATTATGTGAATATGAGAATAATGTATGTGATTATTGCTGTTTTGACATGAATATCTGTCATACATATTTGATACATAAGCATGAGGTTAACCGTTACCTGAGGTTCAATGGGTATTGAACCTCAGCTCTTACTGTAGCTTCAGGATTTTCGGAGTGAACAGAAACAGAAACAAGGGTAAGCAGCAGGCAGAAGGACTAGCTGGAGAAAGTCCTGTAGATATGTATAGTCTTTCGAACTCTTTGTATCAGCAAACCAGTACACTACAGTGGTTGAATATCAGTTACTTTGTATTTAAAATCATTTCGTTGCTCAACTCTGGTTAAATTATTTTGAACTCTGATCAAATAATTTCGAAAATGCTTTAGAAAAGTTGGGGTGTTACATTTTGGTATCAGAGCAGACATCCTGGCACGGAGTTAACTAAGTTACTCCAAACAGTCTGATATCTAGAAAGGGGTTTTGTGGTTGGCAATCAGTTTCCTTGAATTCGTCGAGCCTTCCACAAAAACACCTGCCTAGTCGGATTGTCTGAGTAGCGGAGTTAGGTTCTAAGCTTTCAAAAGTGTTTTATCTGGTATGAACCCGACTCAGTTACAGTAAACCATTGGTGCCGAAGGTAGGGCCGAGTCTATGTGGATCAGCCAATCAGTCACCCTAGCACGGTGAGGCTCCCATGATAGACGCCTACCTGGCCAATCGGTTTGACTAACTAAGTTAGGCTCTAAGCCATGGTTTTAAAAGTATTTCGAAAACAAGTACAAGTACTGATACAATACTGGTGTTGTGATACAAAAAGGACGTACATCCTAAGGAAAAGGGTTAGGCTCGGGAGGCCTTGATATAGAGTAGATGGCACAGAATATGGTTTCTGTTGTTAAACTTTAAGACTTTTGATATGGGAATCAGAATCTAAGTTAAATCCCCGCTCAGAGTTTCAAGGGAAGTGGTACAGAGAAGTCGGTACGACTTAAGTTTTCCGGTAGACAGTAACCTACTGTTTAGGTTTCCCTTGGATAGTAACCTATCGATTTAATGTCCTTGTCAAAATAATAACTTGTTAAGGTACCCTGAGAAGAAAATCCCTACCTTGTAGAGGCCAGACACCATGCGTGCAAAGGGGCGTGGCTCCAGGGACGAAGATCTTTTGATTAAGTCCTTGACGGTGGTGATCAATTGACAGAAGAGGGAAAGTACCCAGTAATTCTGGGGAGACAGTTATGTCATACTAGTGCCTATGAGAGTTGTAGGTACCCAGTAGTAAGTATATCAATATTAGTACCAAGAATCAATAGACATTATGAAGTTAATATTGCTTAGGCGAGAGAAATCTCAGAACTATGACCCCTGTGAGAGTAGGAACCCTGAGAAAATATGAGTGAGTTTTGCCTAGGTTCCAAATACCTAAGAGATAGTTCCTTAACAGAACCATACGAAAGCTGAAACCTTAATAGCTACCGGTTGTGGTCTCAAGGTGGGACCAAGAACCATAGAGATGTTAGTGGCTAATAAATTCCCTTTAAAGTAAGTGGCTACCCGATAGGGAAAATTGAGTTAAGAATTATGCTTGGAGCTAAATAGAAAGTGAAAGTCCACGAATAGAATGACCCTAGATAAGATGGCAGACATAGAAACAACGGTTTATGAAACTACTAAAGGATAGGAACCTGTTAAGATTTGAGTTCTCATTATAATGATTCAAAGACGATCACTGGCGCTACTTATGGAAAGTTTGATCGGAGAAGGATACCTACGGGGAGTTCTGATCAAGGAGGTTTACCTACAGAGGATGCTAACCGGAAAAGCTGACTGGTCTGCGAAGACTGAGTGAAGCGCCGAGTAATGTGCCGTAGAGCAGAGCCACCGTGACGACGAACCGTAGAGTGGGGCCGCCGTGACAACGAACCATAAAGTAGAGTTACCAGTGCATCAGTTCTCAAGGTAAGTAAATTATAATGAGTCTCACATCGAATAGGTTCCCCAGAGTGAAGGTTTAAGTAATTTAGTATATCGTCATGGTTTGCTCCAGTGCTATACAATATATATTGTGTTTATAGGCTAGCAGAAGCCCATAGTTGTCAGACAACGAATATGAGAAGTGTCCAGAAAATTTTGTGAGATCCGAGGAGATCCGAGGATAGCGAACGATATTTGAAATAGCTGGAAGATTAAAGTAGAACAAACTAAGTATTTTATGGATAGTTTGAGTAGCCAAGGACAGAGGTTCCAATGCGTGTAGTTAGTGATGACCTTCTAATGTTAGTTGTCTGATTCCTAAGTAAGGTTTAAAAAATTGAATTTTTGAACTTGCCAAGACACTTGCTGTATTTGAAATTTTTAAAATTGATTTGTTCGCACATGTGGATTTTTGAAACAGAGTTTTCAAATGAAATGTTTTCAACAGAATTTGAGACCACAGTGATGGTTATTTTGAACAGATGTTGTCTTATATAAAGGGGTTTTTGTTAGAACCCAAAGTTTGAAATTGAGTTTTTAACTATGTTGTGGAAAAGTCAGTACAAAACTGGAAGGACAGAAGCTGTTGTAGATGTACACAGTTTGCTGGGTCTTGCTAGATGTTTTAAAATGTTTGAAATCGCTAGCCTTTGATAAATGTTCTTTTTTTGAACAAAAAGTTTTGGAGGGATTTTGGTTTGAGAAAATGGAAATCGCACCAGCAGTGAACGCACCCAATCCATAACATTTCGCCTAGGGCGTATGTTTTGATTAGTAAAACCTGACTGTCTATGACTGGACTGAGTTCCGCTAGATAGGGTTGCTACTTTATGTGCCAGTGTGAACACTGGGTCTCTTGAGAGAGGGGCGGAGGTTCTCCCACATTGTTGATAGTACTGTTGAGACTGGATTTGAGGATTGGGGTAAGGCGCTCACTGTACCAAATGGTTAAAATGATGGTGTGTACTCTCAATTGTAAAATTTTGTGAAATAAATTAGCTCCCTCAAAGATATGTGCCGGTAATAAAAGTTTTTGAAAATGATCCGGCAGTGAAAAATGTTTTCATGAATTTGTGATGGCAGCTATTAAGTTTAAAAATGTTATAGCACTATTACTTTGTGGTATAGTGCAGATTGTGAAATGTACTGAAACCACGGAAAATTTTTCATGTTTGAAAATTTGAAAATGAGACAAGAAAATAATTTTGGGTAGCAATGACATGATTTTCGACGCTATCGTGTTAAAAAGAAAAGCAGTGTAATTGGGAATTATGGTACAGGAACAGCAACTATTAGAAAGGTTTGGAATACTGAATTAGTTAAGTCAGATAATAGCTGCCGGTTATGATGTTGAGTAAGTGAAAGTAGTTTGAGGACTTGAATGGGAAAGTCTTGGATGAATTTGATGAGCAGATGCTCAAGGCAATAAGACGTAGTGTGCAAAGTATACACGGGATGATGCTCCTAGGACATAAGACCGGTGATACTTAGCACTGTGTGAAATGCTAAGTAACTATGTTTAGAATACATCGTAAGACTAGCAAAACATTCACTGTATCAGGTAGTAATAAAGATGCCTAAGGGTTGAGGATGAATTCCTAAGTAGAAAGGTTAGAATCTCCAGTGCGATGGTAATAGATTGAGCCGGAAGGCCAATATGTGTTAAGCCGATAGGCTAAATAAATCAGGCAGTGAGGCCTGTGTAACCGAGTACTGTGAGAATAGATCAGCAAGTCCTATAATTTAGTACTATACCTGGGTATAAGATTGAGACATTGAATAGTAGGATGTGTGCTATTTAAGTTTGCATAAGGAAGGAATAGACTAGAGGTCTAGATAACCTTTTGATTTTATATTGTCAAATTTCGAGGACGAAATTTATTGAACGGGGGGAGAATTGTAACATCCTGAATTTTGGACCTAAAGACTAGAAAATTAGCCTATTTTCGGAGGACTATTAGACCCTATTTTTGAAAATGAATTTAGAATCAGTATTTTATTGGACATGAATAGTGTTTACTATTCACAAATACGTACATGAATAGTAATTACTATTCACAAATACGTATTCACTTTTTATAAATACGGTATTTAATCGATATTTTGAGAAATATGAAAAGTATTTACTATTTACAAATACGTATTCACTATTCAAAAATACGGTATAAACTATTCCTAAATACGTATTCACTATTTGAAAATACGTATTTACTATTCATGCGGGACCCACGTCAAATTATTTCTCCTCTGCCAACACCCGTGAAGTTTGAAAAATTTTGCGCGCGGGACCCACTCAATAATAATATTATTATAATATAATATCTTATACTTTGGAAAACAATAGAAATAAAATTATTTTCAATAAACCGTGAATTAGGTTTTTAAAGTAAGGGTATATTATAAACAAGTGAATTTCTATCTCAGAGTGGGTTATCTCCAAAGTCATTTCCGTAATCGGCGGAATGATTATTGAGATAGGTTGAAACCGATATTTTGAAGCAGGACAGATAGTGGAACCTGTAGGAAATAAATCATAACTCAAAATCCTTGAACTAAGTAGTAAACAACTGCACATATTATGAATCAGTGAATTTTTGTCTAGAAGATGGTGTCACCCGAAGTAATTTCTGTAACCGTCAGTGTCCGACTTAAAATCTTCGGCAGGTTACGGAATACCCTAAATAGGATCAAAAATTTAGCTGACCCAGATATTTCTAAAGAGGAAAAATAGAACTTCAAGGCTGTGCTTCCGGATTCTTGAGAATTTCTAATATAACGCGATTAGAACACCGATCAGGGAATCTTTATAGGATAAATGCAAAAGAGTAAGAAAGTGTCATCGTCATGATGACGTCATCGATGACGTAAGCATCTTGATGACGTCATCGATGACGTAAGCAAATGGATTGGACGGTTGAGATGAAGCCATATTTAAAGTCAAGATCCAACGGCCAAAATCTGACCTGATAAAGTATGAATAGTGTCATGCTTTTTCACTATAAATAGAGGCTTCATTTCTTCATTTTCTTCACACCAAACTCAGATCACAACGGTCGAGTTTAATAGAAGAGAGAGAATTCTTAGAATTTAGAGTGAGAATTTAGAGTAAAGTTCTCGGAGCTGGAGAGAAGGAGTAAGAACATTAAGGGTAAGTTCTTTGGTCTCTAGTCTTAATATTTGGTAGTTTCTTTTGGTAATTATAGTAGAAATGCCAGATAGAGTTTTTCTGAGTATGCTCTGTGGCTGCAGCTTAGTCTGATCTGTCACATCAGAAAAGAATTATCCTTGGACAGTAAATATTATTTACTGGCACAGTAAAAAATATTTACCGGCACGGTAAAAATATTTTTACTGGTACTATTCACATGAATAGTGAATATCCAACATAGTTTCCGCAAATGCTGAAAATTAATGGTCACTGATAAAAATGATATTATAGGATGTCCGAAGATTCCGGAGTCAGATTCGAAGGAAGTCCGTATACGTGAATAGTGCCGTATACGTGAATAGTACCGTATACATGAATAGTGCCGTATACATGAATAGTAAATTACTATTCACACCGAACGGAGGTACGGACGCGTATTGTAACACTAACTCTGATGCTTATGGTATGCTTATATGTGATAGATAGTCTGAGTTATTGTTTTTTGAAAATTGATCATACACATATATCTTGATACGGGTTATAGTCTTGATAACGCCGTTATGTTTTCCTAGCGCTGAGGACACGGATGTACACCGTGGCACTGGTGAATAGTGCAGACTATAATAACATGCATATTGCAGTGGCTGTGTTATGTTATTATGTGAATATGAGAATAATGTATGTGATTATTGCTGTTTTGACATGAATATCTGTCATACATATTTGATACATAAGCATGAGGTTAACCGTTACCTGAGGTTCAATGGGTATTGAACCTCAGCTCTTACTGTAGCTTCAGGATTTTCGGAGTGAACAGAAACAGAAACAAGGGTAAGCAGCAGGCAGAAGGACTAGCTGGAGAAAGTCCTGTAGATATGTATAGTCTTTCGAACTCTTTGTATCAGCAAACCAGTACACTACAGTGGTTGAATATCAGTTACTTTGTATTTAAAATCATTTCGTTGCTCAACTCTGGTTAAATTATTTTGAACTCTGATCAAATAATTTCGAAAATGCTTTAGAAAAGTTGGGGTGTTACAAATACCCTGCAGCTTCTCAGTGAAAGAAGGTCCAACCTCCCATTGCTTCTTCGGTCCCTCCCCCAGCTTAGGCCACATTTCCGCTTCACCATTGAAATCGCCATTCTTGATCTTTTTGGAGCTACGCTTGAGATTATCTTCTTCCTCAGACGACGAAGGCACTAGAGAGAACCCTTTTTGTGCCAAAACGAGAGCCATTTCCTTTTTTTTTTTGTGCTATCTTCACTCGGGGTTTCTAGGCTTACAGCTTGTTCGTAATATGGTTTCAGGAAAATCATTATTGAATCTGACTCCAAAAATCTGATAGAGGCACTACTTGAGGATGAACAGGACAATTACCGAGTCTGGTAGTGGATTAGATTAAAGATTTGATGGCGAAGAGTTGGAACGTGCGGATTGCCAATATTTCTCGTAGTCAAAATCAGGTTGCTGACAAGCTCGCGAAGGATGCATCATCTGGCTCTTGTTTCTTTGATGGTTGTCCATGGCAACCATTTTATTTTCTATGATGAAACAATTTTTTTTTTAATTCTGTATTTTGGAATAGTTTTGAGAATTAGAATTATGTTTGTTAACTTATTTTATTTTTACTTTGTGAATCAGTTTGTTAACACAATTTTTTCTTTTTTTAATTCCGAGGATCAAAATTACATTTGTTAACACATTTTATTTTTATTCTAAGAACTAGAATTACCTGATACAATACAAATCTATTTCTTTATTTTTTGTTACCGATTTCATCAACGGTATAAAATAATAAATTTTAACCAAGATACCAACATTTGATATTTAAAAATATATATATAATATATAATATTTTATTGTGTAATTTTTTTTACAACAAATACTAAAATGTAGTCTTTATTATAAAACTAAAGAAAATAGAGCAGAGAACACGAGAGAAAGAAATGAGAGAAAAGGAAGACATTCTCATTCATATCATCAGTGTCCATGTTGAGTCTGTATATGGGTATTTATAACCCAACAAATACAATACATTATTGGGGGTGGGGGACAGTTTCATCCATTCAAGCGTTAATCGGTGGCTCTTTAGTTGCCCATAATAATGATATAAGTGAATGGTTACAGAATGTGAAAGTTCAAGAGTCAATGGGCATCCACATAACTGATATATTCATAATAGTCTTAACCATTATTTTTCATCCTCTTCTCAATTCTTTTTTTTTTATTATTTCTCATTTCCTTGACCATTTCATTTTTTAATACCATATTATTACCTTAATATTAATCATACAAATGAATGAATAAATAAATAAACATACATACATAAGTCACATGACTCAACTAAATTTTCATGATATCACAATAATTTAAAGCAAAAACAATTGATATTGTATTGAACAAATAAATATGACAAGTCACCAATGTATTTCAAATATGTATCTTAATTTGTCAACATCATATTGGGGGCAATTGATTATCTTTAGCTAATTGGTTTGCAATATTTTTCTTGATAATGTTTATTTCAATCACTTGATCTGGGAGGCCTTCATCATCTATAGCTGCAGATGTATGGGTTGATGCTGTCATGTTGGGATTTGCATAATATACTAGATTTTTGTCTGCTATCTGATTATCCCTAATAAAGTTATGTACTGCACAACATGCAATCACAATGAGAGCTTGCTTTCGAAATGAAAATGCAGGCATTTTACGTAAAATTAGGAACCTATTCTTCAAAGCTCCAAATGACCGTTTGATTACATTTCTCAAAGAAGAGTGCCTATGGTTGAACAACTCCTTAGTTGATCTAGGTTGATTTCGCCTTCCTCTATAGTCATTCAAATGGTAGCGCTCTCCTTTGAATGGTGTTAAATAACCATCCCTTATTAGGTATCCAGAATCAACGACATAAAATTTGCCTACACGTTGACATGAATTTACTAAAAAATAAATTGCAATAATAATAAGGACAATCAAATGTGAAATTAAAGGAAAATGTCTTTCAGATTGCTGTACAAACTCATCATACCTGGTGGGGGATGAGGGAATTCCAATCTAGGAGTTTCAAGCGCAGTAGTAAAAATGTGACAATCATTTGTAGATCCTTCCCATCCAGCATACACAAAAGTGAACTTCATGTCAAAGGAACATGCACACATGACATTTTGGGTTGTGATTTGTTTCCTGCCTCTAAATGGTATGTGCTTATTCTCAGGTAATGTAGCACTTACGTGAGTACCATCTATTGCACCAATACAATCCTAATATTTAAAATGAAATATTAAAATGAAAAATAATTAAATAAAATTCTAAAAATTAAAAAAATGCATAAATGCTTAAGAAAAACTTACCTTGAAGTATGGGAAATGTTCAGGATTGTCCATAATTTCCTTTGGAACCATATCTAGAGGAGGTGGTTTAATGATTTCATGTGCTAATTGAAGCATCGCTTTCAACACTTTGCTGAAATACTTGCTAATTGTTTCCCCTGAGCGCTGAAATCTCTCACAAACATTCATATTTGAACTCCCATGTCCAATCAAATACAAAAAAATTCCTAATTGTTCATCAGCCCTAACATATCTACTATCTGCTAACCAGCCTTTTTGTGTCATCAATGTACAAAGTTTGTTGAACACAAATCTTTCCATTCTAAATGCCTCATATATTCTATCTGAGTGACCAAATCTAAGTTCCGCAACCCATTCAGCACCTGTCAACCTACTATCTCTAATTGGTTTTTTGGTATATATTGAATTATTAATAATAATATTCAACAAATTTGATATAACAAGATCTTCATCTATTGATTCGTCGTCAAAATGAGGTTCAAAATATTGCCCATAAGCCAAACACAGAGGAGCACCAGCCATGAGAATACTGCATCAATACAAATTATCATCAATAATTTCATGCTAGTATATTTCATAAAGTAAATCACATTACAAAACAAATATCCACATCATAGTCATACGAAAAAGGAAAATTAAAATATGGTCTTCAATGCCATAAAAAAAGACAAAATTAAAAAAGTTGCAATATAATTTCATTCATTTAAAAATTTATACGAGTGAATCTCTTCTCTCAAGAGGAGCCTTTATAAAGGCTACTCTCCATACTTGGCTCTCAACTATTTGATCAACTGCTTTGCAGTACGTTTCATTCTCCAATCCCACCATGTTATTCAATACATCCATTGCAACCTCAATTGAGTATGGATCCTCATTCACTTTTGCACTAGCAAAATTATGGTGGCATTGGTTTTGTGTAATCTTAACCAAATCCTAAATGGCTTGACATACCATTGCAATATCTTTATTCCCACTACATCTTCTATGCTTTGCATTTGGGGTCCTATCGTAGTAGGGCCTCTCAACAGGATCAAATACAAATAAATCTTCATTAAGCATATGCTCATCTTCTTTATATTCTTATCTATGTAGTACAGGGCTGGTTGTTTCTACAGGACTGTCAATATTATCACCATCTCCATTTGAAATTTGGTGTACCTCAGCATTTCCCATGCCATTACCTCCACTTGCATAGACATCCCCAAATATCTCAACTAACTATTCCCAATAAGGAAGGTCATTCTTCCGAAATTTCTACAATTGAGGATTGTCCTGTACAAAAGATTTACCTAATTTTGTTTTAAAAAATCAACAAATTTATCAGAAATCATCTGGGACACTGTTAAAAGTTACCTTAATATGGACATCTAATAAAGATGCATCCTTATTATAGCAGTTTTCAAAATAGTGTTCCAACCAAAACTGGATATGCTTAGCAATTTCTTGAAACTTGAATATTCTTGCCTAAGTTTATTTATCTTGTTTTTCAGTTGATGAAGTGTGTAATCAAGCCTTGTTTGTTTTGTAAATTCATCTTTAATGTTCTTCCATGCTTTCTTGTTGAAAGTAGAGGTTGTTCTATTCCCCTTTTTTACTTCATCAACCATCAAAGTAACAAAAAGATTCATGTTTTTATCAATCTATTTTGCTGTGAACCCTTCGGATGCCATTCTCCTTACTGATAACATGTGCATCAATAAGTATACTTGAGGTCAGTTGTTATACAATCATAACAAGTGTCTTCAACCAAAGATATCAAGAGCTTAGATGGAGGATGATCCTACGTTTCACTGTCATTATGATAAGTCAAAAGGCTCATTATGATAAGTCAAAAGGCTATAGAGTTGATATTTATGCTCCAGGTAAGTTATATGCTTCTGGGATCAAATAGTTAGAGCCATACAATATTGCCAAAGGTTAAGATCCAAATGAAACATTGCAGTTGCAAGATTTTTTAAGGGGAGGATGTTCTAGGTGTAAGACTTTACCAACTAAAGCATTGAAGTGGGGAACAAGGAAAGAACATGTACAAATCCACAATTAGAAATTATTACCCGACCAAAAAGAACAGGCTTACACCAATTAGGTACTATGAAGAACACCAAGTTAGAGGTGCTATTTTGACACAGATGAATGACCCTTGGACTTTTATTAGTAGTTTGTAATTATTTCACAGATTTATGTAAAGATTTTATTTTATGAAAAATAGACTATCAGTTATAAATGTTGAAGCTGATGGAAATCGAACAGAGGAAGCAGGAAATTATGAAATCTAAAAGATGTAATGCAAAACTTAAGCAGAGTCTGTGAACTAAATGAGATTTTCTGACCTATCGAGTAAAACTCTCTAGATGTTTTACAAGGGCCTCTGAGGGATGAAATGTTTTTCACACAAGAATCATAGATAATATAGGTACATAAATGAATTTGATGGGCATGTTGCATGAGAAGAAAATGTCCAAGAGTTGGCACAACAAGACTGTCTTAACATGGCAATTTATTTCTATTTTTAGGCAACTGAGGATAAACATCAGTATCACAAATAAGAAGTATGTTAGTACTTATCCAAAATGCAATAGATAATGAATTAATAAGCATGAACAAATCTCCTATATTGGAATAGCTAACCTTAGATGTCAATTCTACACATCACACAAGGCAAGTTAGTTATTAGTTGATTTCTATCTAGTACAATTCTTTAAAACAAAAATAGAATTCACACTTATCCCACTGCTCAACGCATGCTCCCTAGCTACTTCTCAACAGCACTAACCATTAAGCACCACAAAGCTCAGTCAAAACAACTTACTACCGAAAGCATGAGATTGAATAGAGGAGGAAAAGATCAACACCTTCACCTCCACATTCTGACTTTTAGGGCCCACCCAAGCTAAATCAATAACCCACAAATTTCGTGCACAATTCAAACAAAAACCACTTTCTAATTTATCTTTTGAGGCAAAAGGTCACACGGTAAACTATGTCCACCAAAAAAAATAAAATCCAATCGGAACACACAAATGCGAAAATAACAATATAGCAATCTCCCAAAGAGGAAAGAAAATTGAAATCGTGTAAAGGATTTACAGGATTGCACTACTTGTGAAATGATCTGGTCAAGGGCATCTCTGTTCTCTTATCGGCGGGGAATGGCGGAAAACCTAGCGGAGAAGCTTAAGCAAGCAGTACAATATACTTTAAAAGAGGAAGAAATTCCACAGCGCGTTTACCAAATCAGGCCCTGACAAATAATTCTGATTTTGTCCCGGAATAGGGAATCAGAAATTTTTTGCTTCATTTTTTTTCTCAGCACAAAAAATAAACCGGTATCCCGGGAACCAAAAAAAAACTGAATTTACCAAACATTATTACTATCCATTTTCTTAGGAACAGAATTTTTTTAAAAAAAAAAATTAATTCTGGTAGCGTTACCATGCACACCCTAATACTTCAAGATTGTATGAGAATTAATTCCCCAACCTCTTTATTTTAATGCAAAGGCGTAGCCTACATTTATACCTATATATATATATATATGGGCTTATCATACAGTGACAGTACATAACATTCGGTGCAATGAACTGTTACTAGTCGTTTGGCTTCCCCCCCCCCCCCCTTCCTTTCACCTGCGAGAAATTTCCCTCTCCTCTGTGAGAGTACTCCCTCTCCCCTGCGAGAGACCCTATTCCCAGATTTCCTATCCCTCTCCTGATACATCACTGGGGCTCAACTATGCCTCGTTCCCTCTTTGCGTTTCCTCTAGCCGTTTTTCTTTGAACTCACATCCTTGTTTTCAGGTTTCTTTGTTGCTGCTCTCTTCATCCAGTCATCAATGGAGAAAAGCCAAACAAGCAGTGGTACCAAGCGAACCAAGGAAGTCCTCCTAGACCTACAGACTCCCATAAATGTGCAGAAGGGATGTGCACTCGTCGGAAGACTGGAAACCGACAAAAGAGATCTTCCATTAATTAAATAATTAACTCTCGCTGTGATTGTCGTTATCAATGAATAAGAAATCAACGTGAATGTATCAATCAATACCCAATCAACCTTTTTTCAACCCAAACGAAGTAGTAACAATTCACTGCACCGAATGTTATATACTGTCAATATATAGATAATAAGCCCTATATATATATATATATATATATATATATATATATATATATATATATATATATATTCGCCTTTCAATAGGCTTTAAAATATGTGACTCCAATTTCATATATAAACCTTCAAACATATGTTCAAATCTACTTTTGTGTCTTAAAAGTCTAATATTGATTCTTGTCAACATAGAAAAGAAAATAAAAAATGCCTAATGACAACAGTTGTTCAAACAAGTAGGAAAAAGAAAAATTATTCGTATGTTGACTAATGAGATATATTTTTTAAAATCAATCAAACATAACAAACAACATGTAAAGCTGGATCATGGATTTTACATCTTTTGTTTTTCCTTCATAAACTAGAACAAACTTCTCCTACTAAGATTATAATATTTCATTTGGCACTAAAATAAATTTACAATAATTAGTGATTGATGAATGAAATGGCTGAGTGGGTGTGACAACAGGATGCAAAACTTAGGATTAAGGCTAAGTTGGCAAACTTAAATGGACGCGGCTGAGGTCCTTTGCTCTTACGGTCCTTTGCTGTCCTCTTCTCCCAAAACTGTACCGTTTTGGGAGAAAAATAGGTAAGGTGATCTTTTTTTTTTTTTTAACTACTAAGAGGTACTTAAAAAATTATTTCAGGATACTGATTGGTACTGAAAAATACTTCATGATCTTGAAAAATTATTTTAAGATGTTGAAAAATATTTCAGGGTACAGACTGGTACTCAAAAGATATCTCAGGATACTGACTGGGGATACTGGCTGGTACTAAAAAAAATACTTTATGATTTTAAAAAATTATTTTACAATATATATTCAAAATAATTTTTCAAGATCATAAAGTATTTTTTTTAGTACCAGCAAGTATCCCCAGTCACCATCATGAGATATCTTTTGAGTAGCAGTTTGTACCCCGAAATATTTTTCAACATCTTAAAATAATTTTTCAAGATCATGAAGTACCTGTCAGTATTTTTTCAGTACTAATCAGTATCCTAAAATAATTTTTTAGTACCTGTTAGTAGTTTTTTAAAAAAAAAAAAAAAAAAAAATCAGATCACCTTACCTATTTTTCTCCCAAAACGGTGCAGTTTTGGGAGAAGAGGACAGCAAAGGACCTCAGCCGCATCCAACTTAAATAGGCCAAACTTGTGGGCTTATAGGCTAGACCTTATGAAAATAAGCTTGAGCTGTTTATTTAAATAGGCCTTCAAAAAAACCTGAGCCTAAGCCTGATCTATTTACTAAATAGATTGGGTTAGGCTTAATATATGCTAAGTTGTAGGCTCCTGTTAGAGGTCTAACCCATTTCCACTCCTATATCCAATGCTTGGTTGTCTTATTCATTGAATATTCTACTTTTTACTCATCCTCTAAGAACCAGTATAAGGTGCGTCAAATGATTGTCCTAATTTGGATTCTCCTACTCTAATCCTCCACAAGCTATCATATGCATGCTTATGGTATTTATATGGCGTATGCTTCCTCTTTAAACACTGACCATAATTTTTTACCTAGTTATAATGGGAGAAGAGAAAGCAGCATCACAAAACTACATAAAATTTTGAACACATTTTCATTCAGTGATGGAATAGAAGATCTAGTTGATAAGGAACAGAATGTACAAGTCCCCTTTGTTTGTTAGAAAGGAGTTCTCAAATCTAATTATTTAAGCTGAAGCAACAAAAAGTGCAAATCCTTCAGCATAAGTAATAACAAGAACTCAAACTCAATCTGAATTCTAAGGAAATGAGGTATCTGATACAAACTGCTAGAAGTCCAGAAAATGCAGTAGGAATTTGCTGCAATCTCAAAGGATGACAGACAGATGTGAAAGTTGCCTTTGTCACTTCATTTTTGCCTCTGTGAACAGAACATGACGATTAACCCTAGGGTCAAACTTTCGAAACTCAAGCTTCTCTGTAAATGTCCTAGGTTTTCTCTTGACATAGAAGAATCCAGTCCCAGCAGCCGATACAAGCCGAACAAACATTTGAGCCTTCTTCTTCTTGTCGCCCATTCTTTATTGGCTTATTCTGTCCAAAAACAAAAACCAAAGACCTCTCTTTATGGTCATCCAAGATTTCATTATTAGAACTATAGTTGGTCCATTAAGTTTCATCCAATTCTCACTAGGGTCCTTATATAAGTTAATAACTTGAATTTTAGTAGCTTTAAAAATTCTTAATTTAGTCTCCATCAGTAAATCTTTGTTAGTGTATCATTATATTTTGTGGATGAAACCAACCCCATGCCATTTTTTACAGTATTCAGAGTAAAGCAAGCTAATAGCAGAACTGAGACATGTACACTTCTCAACTATAGTTCAAATAGAATTGAGACTTATATAATACAAAGAGTGGTTTGAATGGTAAACAAGCTAGAGCACAACAATTTAGAGGGCCTTGCCATGGTAGGAGTTAGAGCCCACATAAGAAGACAATTGCATGGAGGGACACCCTCAATGCCTTGAACGAGATTACACCCAAAGGAAACAGAGATACTTGACGAAAACCAAAAGAGAATGCCAAGATAGAAAATGTGAATGAAAAGGATCTATTTAAAATTGAAAGTTTCAAATTATAAGGACGCAATTACAGACATTTATGATGTAACTCTAGTGACCAAATTTAAAAATTGATTGAATTTTCAGGAACCAAAACCAATAAAATTAAGGATTCAATTAGAAAAATTAGTAAAACAGATTCAGACTAAATTTTAGACCATACATATCAAAGCCGTGACATATCATCTGAATAATCAATAATGTCTTCAGATTGAGATTAGCACTGCATTATTCAGATGGTTTGCACAGCTTGATTTGTGAGGATTAAAATTGAGTCTGAAGCTGTTTTAAATCTTACAGAGAAGCTTATATAGAGTAATGGGTAACAAAATCAGCTTATGCACCAATCCATGTCAGTCACTGAATTTTCTTTTACTTCTTTAACAAACCAAGTCAACATGCATCCAAGAAATGACAGTGGACAGGAAACACAACTAAACAACTCCATAGCCCTATTAAAGATATGGCTGTTTGTATATGACTGACTTTAGTTCACTTCCTTTCAAATTTATTGAACCGAAGCACAATTGTTGTTGTTTGTTTTGCAAAACTGTGACACTAGCACTATTCTTAGTAAAATAATGATTATGTCAATGTGTACCTAGGCATAGCAGAGAAAAAAAGAACAGTGTCCCCAGAAATTAAGGACCAAAATAACATAGTCTCAGCCTAGAAAGGAGGCATCTAGAGAACGGTAACTATCTATAAGAAATATGAAAGCAGCGAAGACGTAGATAAACAACACACCACAGAAGATTAATACTGTTGACTGTTAATTAAAGAAAGGAGATTAAAATATATATATATATATATATATATATCCAATCAGAGTGCACACAAACTTCGCCAAGCACTTGATAGTTTTCATAAATCAATCTGACTAAATACGCCAATATTTAGCATGCGACAAGGAATGCATGATATAGTGGGGAGAATACACTATTATATAATATAATCCTAGCCACACAATCAGGATTCGAAAAATTAGTTGAAGCCCCGAGTACTTATCTCTGAAGCAGAATAGCAATAATAAAAATTAAAAAAAAAAACCAAAAAAATGAATACTCGGAACAAAAAAATACGCTGAAGAAGATAAGAATCGATCAGAGCTGAGATAAAGAACTCGGACACTCACTTGAATGAAGGACCGAATCTGCAAAATGCTAATCACAGCTGGAGAGAACGAACTCAGGGACGACGAGAACGAACGAGACTACGGGAAAAATGACGGCGAAGATCGACTACAACGGAGTAGGAGACGGCGGGGGCCGGGGCGGCGGCTGGAGAAGGAGAGGCGTTCTAGCAGACAAAGCGTGGAGAAGCGGCTGAAGAGGCAAAAAAAAAAGGTTGCGATGGGTAAAATCGAATTACTGAGAAATTGACATATAGGCTTGGTTGGTTTGGATTCAGCTTAGGTCGTTCGCTGACCTTTCTCCGCTGCACAGAACTGGTACCTTTTTTTCTTTTTTCTTTTTTTCTTTTTTTTTTTTTAAAAAAAACAAGCACGTGAGGAAATAAAATGATAATTCAAAATACTGAATGGTATTAAAAAAATTTCTTGATTTTAAAAATTATTTTATGATCTTGAAAAAATATCTTAGAATAGTGACTGATATAAAAAGAATACTTCAGGATATTGAAAAAATAATTTATAATCTTAAAAAAATTATTTTAGGATATTATAAAAATAATTTAAATATTAATTGCTACTAAAAATATATTAGGATATTTTTTCAAGATCTTAAAATAATTTTTTAAAATCATGAATTATTTTTTTTTAGCATCAGTCAGTATCTTAAAGTATCTTTTTAAGATCCTAAAATATTTTTTTAACATCATGAAGAATTTTTTCAATACTACTGTCCAACGCTACCTGAATATTTTTTTTTAAAAAAAAAGGACCAGGTATGTGCGCTGCATCAAAACGGCGCCTGTTTTGATGAAACGGGACAAAGGTCCACAAAGGACCTTAGCCGAATCTGTTTGCTTTAGGGTGGAAATAGGGGTGATTTTCATTCCATCTCACTGTAAAAAAATTTATTAAAAAAAAAACCTCAGATAGGATAGTATAATTGGGTGAAGGTACAAATTTGCCAACTAACTATTACCCGAGGAGCGTCTGGGCCAAATAACTATTGAAGGGACCAAAATTGCCAATCAACAATTAAAAAGCGAAAAAAAAACCAAATAACTATTAAAAAAAACAACTATCACGATTAAATTAAAATGTGAGGCATTAGCGTAGGACGGTGGCGGAAACATTGGAGAAAAGAGCGGTTAAGCCTTCTTGTTGGAAAAAGAAAACACCAACAGAGATGGGACCCATGGGAGCAAGTATTGTGGCAGTAGCGGTTGTTGCTTGTGGCATCGGAGGGATGGAACCAGGGTGCAAGGTGCGTGCCAGTCGAACGCTGTGGACTACTGGATGAGTTCAAGAGGGTGAGTGGAACACCTAGCAACAATAAAACTTTGGAAATGCCCACGTCACTGACACTATGACAGTCAATGGAAGACGGAGACACCAAGACAATGATGGGGTAATAGTTCGTTGGCGAATCTGCTCCAAATTGTGTTTCTTTTCACTTTTTAATTGTTGATTGGCAATTTCGGTCCCCCCAATAGTTATTTGGCCCAGACGCTTCTCGGGTAATAGTTGGTTGGCAAATCTGCACCTTATGATTCCTCTTGTAAAAATAGTCATAAACTTATTCTAAAAGAGTAGTTGGCACCCATTAATTCTTTTTGGTGTTGCAGAAGTGCTATTAACTTTTTTAAATGAGAGTAAAAATTATCACTGTCAGAGGCCCCCAACCTCCTTTGTGATTCCTCTTGTAAAGAATTCTTCCTCCTGACTTCCTATAACAACACAGGCCAAGACCCACAATTGTATGACGACTTAGGCAACTTATGCTATCTGACAGTGAAAGATCCGACATGCACTACACTAGAGTACACACAGTTTGAAATGCTTAAGAATTCATTTTTTGATCGTATACTTCTTTTTTCCCACAGCAAGTTTAGCGCCTCATCTGACATCTAGTTCATAGTATCATATAATATTCTCATGAAGCTTGTGCGGTTTGAGGCGTTTCTGATGTTCAAGAAGGCAACTCCAGGCCTTGAGTAAACAGTGGTGAAGATGGAACGATTAGAATAGCGAAGCAAGTACTCGTTGTTACACCCTTACCGGCCTCGTCTTTTCGAGTGGCGGGTTAAAGGGATTCCTTTTATTTATTACCTTTCCTTCATTATTAAGTTCATTTAATACATATCAGAGATTATTACAGCAACGCATTTGACCAGTTTGGACAACCTACTGTACTGGTAAAAATAAAATAAACAGAAAATATAAGTCCCCGAAAGGTTAAGGGTACAATTATCCAGCATTAATACCAAAATAATAAATACAGTCATCCAACGGTAAAATACAAAATAATAGGGCATTCCCTATTCTTCACTGCACCACTGGGTCTTACCTTTCCAAAAAGGTCCTTCTATCTCAGGCACGTCCCCCTGTGTCTACAAAAGCGTTTGGAGTCCAAAAATGGCCCCCAGAGTAACCATCAATACTTATGCACTAAATGTGTGATGTGTATCCTGCAACCATGTATGTATATGAACACAGATAAGTATGCCAAATATACCACAATATGCAAACAGAAACATACACAACACGTCTTCGCATCGTCGAGCTGCCTTACCAAGGCAGGCCCTGAAATTACCAGAATCACATGCCAGTCCTGTTGAGCTGTCACATAGGCTGACCCCGGCAGGCACCGCCTATTTCCATTGAGTCGCCACATAAGCAGACCCTGGCAGGCACCCTCAGCGTTAGGGACACAATTACAAACATGTTCTGTATGTATATTTGGCAATACAATACAAAAATAATACATATGGCAAGCAACACATACATCAAACACATAAAAGTGCCGGAGTAAAGTGGTTACTACCTGGTATATAATGTATTGTCCTTAATATTTATTATACCCAATGACTTTTCCAAAAATGCCCCTGATCTAATAACACCAAAATACACCATTTTTAGTATTTCCAAAAAAACCCTTGCATTTTCTTGTTAAATTCGAGCTTAACCAGAATTTTTCAGAAATTCAATGATTCTGGCCCAACTTCCCGAAGTTTTAATAAATTCCAAAAAAAGTCATTTTTCCATGCAACCAGCGCCATTTGAACCATTAGAAATTCTATATTCCAGGAAAAATATACCCAGACCGTGAAAGTACTTGTAGTTCGTCATGTTGCTTATTTTCTACACCTTGGTTGGATTTCGCCCTGATGCACTCAGAGCTAACTTTGACAATTCTTATCTCCTAGGAGGAAAATCCAAAAATTACAAAATTATACATCTTAGTGAACCTTAGGAAGTGAAATTTCTGCCTGAAAAATTTCAGCTTCATTAAAGGTCATTTACTATTTTAAAAACCAAGTTGAAGCACCACTGCCAGAAATTTCCAGACTTGCTTAAAGACTCAGTTTCAAGACTTTTTGGTGATTTCAAGTTTGGAAATTAAAACAATGACTAAACCCTACACAAAACCATGTTCGAGAGCCATTGGTGACCTTAAAAATGAAAAAATCCAACCCTAAAACTGAAAAGACCCTTTCCCTCAAATAACAATTAACCATAATATTTTCTTAAAGTTGGATTAGCATGTAATTATAGAAAACCCATTTTTCTTTTCATTACACACACCTCGAGTTCAGGGCACAACACTCGCCCACAAACCAAGAGTACAGGGCACAATTTTCACCCACAAACCCACAACTAAAAATCCATAACTCAAGGCACAATTATCGAACAGGAGATCTAATAGCCCACGAGTCTTATAACACTAACCCACAATAAAAGATCTACACGAAACAGTTATTTCAAAAGTTATAATTTGTGGATCTACTATGATATGATAGTGTATAAAATAAGGCCTTCGGAAAATCAATAGTCATCCAAATTAGTCAATGTAGTATCTCAAAAAAAAAAATATGAGGGCCCTATGATGGCAATATATAAATCAATACAACCCTGGTACCAAAAAGAGGCCTACAAGTTCCACGACGTCTATGCCTCTGGCAGCTTCCCTTGTCCTCTAATAGGGTTGGAGGTCTCGTCTGAAAAATTTAATAATGACAGGGTGAGACATAAAGTCCCCGTAACCGAAGTTAATTTATTAAATATGCAGGAAAGGATTGAAAGTCAGAGAAGCAGGTTTATTAACATAATTATAATATCAATATTAATTAAATTGAAAATTCACAATAATCAAAATATATATATTCATTTAAATAAAACCTTTCACAAAATAGTTATTGGCTTGGTTACCAAAAACTCCCCCCAAAAAGGGTTCCAAAATATCATAATTTATTTTCTAACATTTAGCGAAAGACCTCACATATGTTTTAGACAATAATGATGCAAAGATCATCTTTATCAGAGTTGAGGACACAGCTTCAGCCCACAAACTCGGAGTCCAAGGCACAAATACCGCCTACAAACTCGGAGTCCAGGGTACAATTTCCATCCACCAACCCTTACAGAACATCCATTCTCATCAATACAAAAATATACATAATAATTAACAACATTTAAAATCATCCCCACTCATCCATCATGCTCCTCCTTATATCTTCTGGACGTGGTACAGTCTATCAGTGCTAGTATACCCGGCTAAGGTCAGCTAGTCACTTTAAGAATACTATCCCCTCCCATGCTACCACCTAGGGGTCCAGGGTACAAAATTTTTCCCACAAACCCACCACCAATATACCGTAATAGGGAGGTATCCGCTCAAAACACTCAACTCAAATTCTGGGCCAGGAATGAGAGAGCGGATGAGCACAATTTCACCCTCAATCTTTTCCACACAATCCAACATATCCCACAATAGAAGAAATAATATAATACTAAAATTCTCAACAACATTTTATTAAATTATTATTCCATACACATCATCTCACAATAAACATTATAACCATCACAACAATAACAACCCCAATAATAATATTTATTTAAATACACCGATTGGAAAAATACACTGCTTCACTGAAATAATTTCATATTCAAACATACATATAATTTTTCAAAACACATGCAAGTCGTATATATAAAAATTAAGCTTAGAAAAATACCTCACAGTCCAAAACAAGCATATAAAATAAATTAACCCCGATTCCAAGTTTAACCTTAATTTGAAGTGCACAACCCGCCTAGTCGTCGCTTACAAGAAGGCTCTACATTATCATAATTAAAGCTTATAATTTCCTGTAACTAAAAATATACAAATTCTAATAATAAAAATATTATTTATCACTATTTAGTTATTTTTATTATTATTATAATTATTATTTTTCAACAATTAGTTTAAACTCTCAGAGGTTATCCTAACGCTTTAAATTAGGAATTTAATAAATGCCCACACAACGTAAAATATGCTTCACTATATTATTTTGTAAATAATATTATGAGTGAAATAATATAGGAATTAATTGGATTAGATACTATTATATAGGAGTTTATACTAACAACATAAAAATACATTTTATTATGATATATATATATATACATATATTCTTTTAATACACTAATATGTATGTGTATCAGACAAGCAAAACAAACGAACTATATATATATATATATATATATATATATATATATATAGACTTTGACACCTTTTCAAAGTTTCAAAAAAAAAAAAACAATAACTCACGCAGTACCCATTTGGTTTATACTTATAATATAGAAATAGTAAGCTTTTCCCTATTATTTCTTCCCTTTACGACGTTGCATTCATAGATATGCAAGCTTTGGTTCCTTACTTTTATATACACTCATATATGATGCAACAAGCAATTATATTTATATATATATATATATATGGCGGCAAAAATGATATCAACAGTAGCAATATATATCTATGTATTCATCACAACAAAGTTTCCTTTTTTTTTTTCTTCTATTATTAACAGCAACGACCTTTATCTAACAGCTTCCTCTTTATTCATATATGCAGTAACATTTATTGACAGCAAGCATCCTATTCCGACAGCTAACTCCCTTCTATATATATATATATATATATATATATATATATATATATATATATATATGTTTCTATTTCCCTTTCTTTTCTATTTTCTTAGGCGTAACAATATATACACATTCATGACAGTGTTATGGAAACAAAGAGGAAGATAAGTTCAATACATTACCTCTGTTTTCTGAGTTAAAAACAAAGCAACAAGAATGGTTTCCCCCTCTCTCTCCTCCGTCTTTCTCTCGTCTCTCTCTCACTTTCCCTCAGCCTCACCATCCCTCGTTTTCGGTTGAACGGAGTGGATAATTGGAAGATGCAAAGCAATGGTTATATAGCAGTTGGTGGGTCTGGTCCGAAAAGAAGAACACGCTGGTCACTCAACGCTGGGCTTGAGAGGTATGGCGTTCCTGTCTCTACTCTGCTGAACCGTGAAAGTCGCTAGGGGATTTTCTTTTCTGCGGTTGCGTGATTGCTTTCCCTGATTGCCCTTTTCAGATTGGATATAACGTGTTTCTCTTTTCTTTTCTTTTCTTTTCTTTTTTTTAAATGTCTAATTCAGTACCTATCTGATGCATTCATTAAGCAAAAAGGATTTAATGGGTTGGTTTGGGTTTGCTGAAGTTGGGCCGTTGAACAAAGAATTGAGTGAAAATGAGATTTAATGAATGAGAGAATATGTGTATCTGAGTGTTGGGCCGAGGGGGAGTAAATGAACTGAGCTAAAGATCATCTAATGGATTGGGCTGAAGTCATTTAATCCAATGAATTGCTTATTTAATTGCAATTATGGAAAAATAAATTAATTCTTAATTTCATATAAGGATTTTCCTTTCTCAACTAATTTCTCTAGGCCATAAAGTATCAATTTCATAATTTTTAAGCCTAAATTATTCCTTACTTGATTTTTTTCCCAAAATAAATTAATTAAGGAAAAATAAACCTAAATTTCCAATAATTAGTTTGATAATTATACTTAAATCCTAAAATTAAAAATTAGGATGTTACAAAAACCAAGCACCAGCCTTTTGCACGAAATTATTTAATCAAGAACTCAAGAAGATAAAGTTGTCGGTGTTACCTAAAATCGGAAGAATGGTGGTTGAACTTGGATCCTTGAGATTGGAGGTTGGTAAAAGTGGCTGGCTGAAGATTCTTATTTTCTCTGGAAATTTCTCCACTTTTAGGGTTAAAAGATGAAGAAATTTACCTTTTTAATAAAGGTAAATTTGATCCAGTGAATTTAGAATTAACTGACGTAGATTTTCTGGATTTTGTGTAATTAATAGGATCTAATTTTTGGCTTCATTCCCAAGTAATTCCAGAAAAATCCAGAGGGGTCCAGGGTTCAGCCATGTGGCGAAATTCCCCTTAAAATATCTACATATTTTCATACTTTTGGGGCAAATTACCCGTTTTTGCCCGAAACTTTCAAAAATTGCAATTGTGGCCCAAAACTTTAAATTAATTACCAACTTTTCCCACATCATTCCACCTGCCCAAAAGGACCTTTTATGCGCCATTTGGGGCCCACCTTTCTGCCCTAATCAATTTTTGTCCATTTATTCCCATTTTGCCCCTTTTCTCTGAACGTGGGACCCGCGGTTTGACTTTTACACGGACTTTTCTTTTTTTTTTTTTCTCCAAGTAAATATTTTTAATGATTAAAGGGAGTGTGTGGCGCCTAAGGGGCCCCACATATCTGGTCCCTGGTATTTAATTCCTTTTTCCTCACTTTATCAGTCCAGTTCCCGATTACTAGTCCGTGTGGGTCCCACCGGCCAATAGAGTGTTTCCCTTTGCACTTTTCTTCAACTTTTTCAGATAATCTCCCTTGAATGAACATTCATGTGTGGCATCTTCTTAACTTTCCAAAGTGGCCCCACATTTGTCCCATTCAGCCCAAAAGAAGCCCTTAATTGGTCCCTGTCGGTCCCTTTTCTATCGATTAATCACCTGTGAGACCTGCATTTTGTGTTTGGGCCTGAATATGACTAAAATCATATGGTTTTCTCTTCCTATTTTCCTCGAAATACAGAGGATCTTTATCTGTCCAAGAAATGTTATACTTCCTGAACCGGGCTTAGTAATCTACCTATCTTAGGCTTATTCTCAATTTTTAGGGTTCAAAGTTCAGGATATTACACTCGTCGTATCGGATTATTGCCTCCATCCAAATTTTGCACTCAGAAGCTAATCGTTGAGTTGCATTGATGATGCGAGGGTGGCACATTGTAAGGTTAATGTCCCCCCTGCACATGAAGGGAAAAATGCCAGCAATTTACTTATGCATATGCATATCTAAAAATTATATAATGTTGGATGCACTTTTGATAAAAGTTAATGGGTATTTTTTTTCACTCAAAATGTAACGTGTCTTGGACGAAAAGTAACAACAGTTACCTTTCTCTAACGGTGATAACATTTTTACCTCATTTAGAAAAATTCATAGACACTTTTGCACCGGAAATAAGTTTATGGGTATTTTTGCTCCTTAACTCTTTATTTGAACAAGTATTGCTACCCGTGCATTGTACGAAGAAGTCCTCATATAGCATTTTGTGCTTTCGAAACATCTATAACCATAGAATGATAGTTTAAGGATTTAAAGTATTGCTTTATGATGTATGTAATATTTAGTATTTATGGGTGGGGATTTTTTTTTTATTGAATGCACAATAAGCAATATTTATTTGAAGTTATAATAAATCATGTAATTATTCTATAATCATCTAACTATAATCATGTGGCCGACTATGGCTCTATTTGGGTAAGCGTTTGGGAAGGAAAAAAGCTCAGTCGGAAGGAAAACCCAGTGGGATAAGCATCTAGGTAACTGGGCTTCTCTTTAAAAAGCTCCTTCTTTGAGAAGCCGAAATACTGAGCATTGTTCGTATCAACTCCTTCCTTCAATTGTTCCTTTGAATGGTGTCAATTCAGTCTGAGAACATTGTTGAAGGAGACGATGAGCGAGAAGAGGAGGGCAAAGAAGATGAGGAAGAAAGTGAAGAGGAAGATGAAGAGGAGCCTAGGCTTAAGTACCAGAGATTGGGAGGCAACGTACTTTGATGTCAGAGGAGGTCGAGAGCGAAGAGGTGGGAGGCAGGAAGAGGTCTTGAAGAGTCTAAAATAGAGGGACTATTGTGACTTAACTTTGAAATTTCTCTCTCTTCCTTTGTTTCTCTATATCACCTCATGTGTCAAGAAGAGTCTAGAACAAAGGGGCAAAACATGTGGCAACTAAATAATCATTTTCTAACAAAAAATGATGATGATGGGGCAAAACATGTGCCACGCATATCAGCGAAATTGGGTCAAATAAGGGATAAAGGTCTTAAATGCCATGGAAGTTTTCGCTCAGGAGCACTGGTAAGACGGAAGCTTTTTTTGGACAAAAAATGCCACGGAAGTTCACAGGAAGTATCAATTTTGCCCCGGAAGTATCATTTTTGCCATGGAAGTTTTCGCTGAGGAGCAATTTGGCCCCGGAAGTTTTCACTAAGGAGTATTTTTGCCCCGGAAGTTTACAAAACGTAGCAATTTTTTGCCCTTCTGTCCCCAAATATTAAATTTAACTATTAAATCAGTCAAAGACCACATATGTCATGCCTTGAAAAAGTCGAACTTGGAGTCAGAGAAGGAGATCCTTCAGATGTTGAACTCAAGGTGGCCAGAATTTGTGAAGCCGAATTGGTCAAAGGGACTAATAGGTTTGTCACAAAACGCAAATGAAACACAAAACGAGAAATGAATAGTTCTAAAAATTGGTTCAGTAAAACATATCAATAGTGATAATATTTACGTTTGTATAGATTGATTATTTGCTTAGATCATAAATGATTCTTCCTTTGAGTTTTGTGATAGTCGACCTTTCAGTCATTTTAACCAGTTCGGCTTCACAAATTCTGGCTGCTTTGAGCTCAACATCTCAAGGATCTCCTTCTCTGGCTCCAAGTTTGACCTTTTCAAAGCATCACATTGTGGTATTTAAGTGATTTAATAGTCAAAGTTAATATTTGGGGATAGAAGGGCAAAATTGCTCCTTAGTGAACACTTCCGAAGCAAAATTGCTCCTTAGTGAAAACTTCCAAGGCAAAATTGCTCCTCAGCGAAAACTTCCGTGGCATTTTTGGTCCAAAAAAAAACTTCCGTCTTATCAGTGCTCCTGAACGAAAACTTCCATGGCATTTAAGACCCTTATCCCGTCAAATAAATCATGTCCGTGATAAAATCAAAAACCGACTTGTTAGAGGTAGGTAATCTAATAGGTAATATACTATTATCTACCATCAACATGTTTATATACATTTATTTGCATTCTAATTTATATACAATTTTATTGATTAAATATATTTAATTAAGCATTTTAGTGTTTTTTAATAATAATTTTAATTTTTTTTTTCAAATTTAAATTTAAATTTTTATCTTCAATTATCACAATATATGTGTATGTGGTATTCAACAAAACTCATACCTTTTTTAGTCATTTTTCATGTCAATTGACATTTCAAATAGTTAATAATCCAAACACGTTTCAGTTTTGAAAAAAGTCATCTCTGCCACAGTCAATACAAATACAAATCACATTTACAATTCTACTTTTATCCTATCTTACTTCTACAAAATTAATATTGAAAATAAGTCACTTCTTCTACCGCTAACGCAAATGGGTTTATATTTTTTGGTGATTAATCTTCTTGCACATTTAGTTTAAATTATGATTATGATAACTCATTGATTTACTCGCTAAATTATTATAATGCCTGGGCTAAATTAGTATTATGCTAATTCCTTGAATCATGGGGTCAACTAATAATTTCTGAATATAAAATATTGATATTGAATTATTAAAAAAATGATAAATCATTATGATAGCCAAAAGAAAGTGATAAATATGGATATTGATATTCACTAGTCCCAAAGTAAACATGATAGACTAATGACGTTAATATAAACGGGTTGGGTTTCTCTCATAATCTCTTTCTCATTATCCCTCATTATATCTAAATCATATCCATCCATTCAATCACAATACCAAATAATCTCTCTCTCATAATCTCTCATGCAGGACCTCATGCCCTGGTGTCACCTCTGTGATAAACCAAGGCATGAGGTCTCTGCTTGTTTCAAACATTTTGATAAAAATTTCAAAAGTCCTCGGCGACTTGAAAATGTGTCTGCCTATATAGCAACACTTGACATTGCAGTTGATCCTGCATGGTATCTTGACATAGGTGCCACTCATCATATTACCAACATTGCTGCTGATGTTGGACCAGACACTAATTCAGGTATTCACTCAATTTTAGTTGGTGATGGAACCTCTGTACCTGTAACTGGAACTGGTAATACCAAGTTGTTGTGTGATACTTCATCAGTCTTGAAAACTCTGAATCTGAATGAAGTGCTTATAGTACCTAAGATGGCTAGAAAACTCATTAGTGGTTTTAAACTCACTAAAGATAATCATGATGTACTTGTTGAACTTAACTCTCATGGCTGTTTTGTGAAGGACAAGAGGCATTGTAAGGTTTTGCTGCAAGGAAAGGCCACAAAAGGATCTATTCCAAGCCTGTATCAGATTAATAGTCCAGTCATCCTTGTGAAGAACACTGCTGCTTGTTTAGTTTCATTTACCAATGATAGCTCTACGACTAGTTGATAGGGCAAAACTTTATAGCCTATAAACTCCGCAAGTGCATGGGCCGTATCAAGTAATAAAGTGATAAGAAAAGTATCGTTCCCACGAGGACTTAGTATCACAAACTTTAATTAAGCATTAATTTTACAATTTCGTTTAAGTTGAGAAAACCAAATTAAATTTAATTTAGAAAAAGAAATTAAAACTAAAATTAAAATAAACTAACTACAAAAATAATCAAATGAGCAACCTAGAGTCACTAATCCTTTATTTGATTCCTAGATTTTATCCCCACTAAATTAATTTTGACTTAACCTAATCAGCTAATCTAGAGTATTAATGTCTATAAATGTCTTCCGGTCCATTTATCTACCTATCTTAATCAATTATGTGATGCCTCACACAACTAAATAAGATGCTTTTTAAATTGGGCTCACTCTAATTTGATTATGCGGAGCTTCTAGGTATATTTCTATCCTAGACGCAAATTAGATTAAAACCTAACTTCACGTTAAATTTAAACCTAATTCCACATTATTTACTCCCAAGGTCAATTTAGGATTTCCTCTTCCAAGTTCAACCATAAATCCCCAAAACATGCTTAATGGTAATCAATCAATAAGCAATAACAATGAACACATGATTAAATAAACTGAAATAAAATTAAGTAAAACTAACAAGTGGGAATAATCTCTAAAACCCAAACAATTAAGTTCATAGATTTTCTAGGTTGCAAAACCAACTAGCCACACATGGCTTTATTTAAATCCATAACAAAAAGATAAAACTTTAGGTTCAAAGAAGAAGGAGAGAGAGGAAAGAAAATTTCTCCGTCGTCTCCACAGTCCTTCCATCTTTCCGTGAAGATGATGAAGAGAATTGAAACGCTCAGCCTCTGCTCCTCTACTTCTTCGTTCCTTCTTGTTCTGCATCTCTCCGATCTTTTTCCTCCGTCCCCTTTTTGCTTGTCTCTGCCTCCTTATTTATAATTTAGGTCTTGAGTTACTGATTCTCTTTTTCTTATTAAAAAGATATCTCATATCTTGTAATTTACTCCATCAGATCACACAATTGATTTTGTTTCTATTTTCTTGCGGGGGGCCATTGAGTTTGACTGATTGCATATCCTCTTAATTGCTTTTTCTACTTTATTCCAAATCAGCTAATATTTCCTACACAATAAAAATAGGATATGAGTAGATTTTATGTCGATTTATTCTTTGATCCCAAGTTTCATTCAATTATGGAAAAGTTCATAAAAGATAATTAAATAGGTATATAATATCAATAATTCCAATTAAATCTCATAAAATATACACCTATTTAATCATAAAATATATACTCATCACTAGTAGTCATCTATCTGTTTTAGAAACTTGGCATAGAAAATTTGGTCATCCAAGTAAAGACATATTACAAAGAATTCTTAAAGATTGTAATGTTTTTGTTGCTTCTAATGAAATATTCAGTTTTTGTGATTCATGTCAACTTGGCAAGTCTCATCGGCTTCCTTTCTCTGTGTCTCAATGGTTCACATGTGTTAGAATTGGTTCATACAGATCTTTGGAGACCCTCCCCTACAAAATCAGTTGAAGGCTATCGATATTATATTAGTTTTCTGGATGATTATAGCCGAAACACATGGGTTTATCCTTTAAAAACCAAAGGAGAAGCACTTTCAGCTTTCAAAATTTTCAAGAATATGGTCGAAAATCTCTCTGAGAGAAAACTTAAGATTCTTCATAGCGATTGGGGTGGAGAATTTAGGAGTTTTCAAACATTACTTGATGAAAATGGAATTATTTTCAGACATTCTTGTCCATACACTTCAGCTCAAAATGGTAGAGTTGAGCGCAAGCATCGTCACATTGTTGAAACGGGTCTCACACTTTTTGCTCATGCTCATATGTCTACCTCTTATTGGTGGGAAGCCTTCTCCACTACTGTCTACCTTATCAACAAGCTGCCAACTGCTACTCTATTATATGTTTCTCCCTTTGAAATTCTGTATGCAAAGAAATCAAACTATAAGAGTTTTAAAGTCTTTGGGTGTGCTTGTTTCCCATGTCTCCAGCCCTACAATCAACATAAACTAAACTTCAGTTTCATAGCACAAAATGTATTTTTGTTGGATACAGCAGCTCTCACACTACTACAAAATATGAATACTGCTACCCTAAAAGACGTCCTTTTTTTTTTAAAAAAAAAAAGTAAAATAGTGAAGGCGATAGCATTGTTGTAATTATTTACTTGAGTTTGAGACTTTAGACATCCTAAATATTAATTTAGGACGCCTAACAATTTTTGTTGACGTCCTAAATATATTTTAGGACGCCTAAAATCAGCATTTTTGGCGCAATTTGGGATATTTGGGAAATTTTTTGACTCCAAAAGTTTTTTTGGTGTCCTGAAATAGATTTAGGACGCCAAAAAATTCTTTTTTGCATCCTGAAATACATTCAGGATGCCAAAAATCAGTATTTTTGGCGCAATGTAGAATATTTAGGAAATTTTTTTGCGCTAGAATTTTTTTTTTTTGTGTCTTGAAATAGGTTCAGGATGCCAACAAATTCTTTTTTGCGTCCTGAAATACATTCGAGACGTCAAAAATCAATATTTTTAGTGCAATTCAAGATATTTGGGAAATTATTTTGGCGTCAGGAAATTTTTTTTGGCATCTTGAAATGGGTTCACGACGCCAAAATCATAATTTTTGGATTCCTGAAACAAGGACGTCAAACTTGTTCCAATTTCTCTCTCTCCTGAACAGCAAGTAAAGTCTCACTCATGTCACATTACTGTGCGGCTCAATGTCTTCTTCCCTCTACATTCACTTTCTCTCGCTCTGTGCTCGCTCGCGTCCTTGCCGCTCGCCCATCTCTTGTGCCGCTTACTGCTCCCCCATGTTGCTCTCCCGCCATGTCTCTCACTCGCTGCCAAGATCTGAGACCCAACCATGCTGGAAGCCACCTTCGTTGCAGATCTGAGTTTCCTCTGCTCTCCTCCTTCGTTGCAGATCTAGGTTTGTTCTCTTTATTGTTTTTATTTATGATTTTTCTGAGTTTAGGTTTTTTTTTCTGGGTTTGTTCTCTCTCTCTCTTTTTTTTTTTGGTATACAAAGCGTCGATGAAGCAAATTAAATATAGGGTAATGGAACTGTCCATCTTGTGATGGAACTATGCGAGGGAAGAGAATTGTTCGATCAGATAGTTGCTTGTGGACACTACACAAAAAGGGCTGCCGCTGTCGTCATATGGACATTCATTGAAGTCGTCCAGGTTAGATGTTGAGACTATGAAATTTCAAATTAAAAGTTTGGTTTCTTGGGATTTGCAACGTGAAGTACTCAATCTGTGTATATCCCTATATATGAAATATTATCCATGCTTGATTAATTGGAATGGCTAGCAAGTCCTAAAATTGAATGTCGTTGTTTGCTCTTTGTCCGCTCAAATCACTTGGGTGCTCCGCTTAGTAGCTCTCTTCGGTAAATGATTTTAGGTGGTTGTGATAATGTCAGTGGCTTTAAATTTTGTTGTGTTGGATGGATGTGTGGAAGCACTCTCTCAAATTTTGAGGGGTTATTGCTATCTTGGATCTCTTATTGCCTTCCTTGCATATCATGTAGCTCTTTTGATGCCCAGCTAATTGTTCCAGCTTTTGAATATTCCTTTGGTGATACTGATTTACTAAAGAGGATAATAGATTTATTTGGTTTGTATTGTAATTGGTGTGTACGTTATATCAAAATTGCTCATTTGAATGGGCGCTTTGCTAGGTTTTGGACATGTGAGATCAATGACCTATTTTTAGTTCAGAGCTCGAGGTTCTTATTATATGAAGTTTCTAGTTCCCATTACTTTTTTAGATACTTAGTAGTAGAACGGATTTGGTTCAGAGATGTTAGATTCTTGGATTTGGTAGTGTGTAATTACCCTTAGTTGAGAAATTCGAGTTCAAAATTTGCGACTTATGCACTGAATTCTGAATTTGAATTTCATTAGTTATTTTTAGAGTAGATATCAAGCGCCCCTTGATGAGGTGGATCCTTGGTTGTAAATTGGTGCTGAAAAGTATTTTCATGGTTTTTACTTGTTCCTACCAAGCTTGGGAAAACTATAATTCAAGGCTATCTCCAAAGTATTTTGAGGGGGAAAAAGATATGCTAACTTGTGAATTTATTGTTTTTCCAAATTTCATGAAATTAATTACTGTATTTTGTTCCTACATGGAGCCATAGGTTGCTCATATCTGTCTGGTGCATCACATACTTATTTGCTTGCCGTTGTTAGGATTATGGCGGAAGATCTTGTGTTAGACACTGCTGTCAGAGATTGGGTACTGATCCCTCTCTCAGTGGTCATGGTCCTTATTGGTGTTCTCCGCTATTTCGTTGCCAAGCTTATGCGCTCTTCTCAAACCCTAGAAGCTAAAATGGTGAAAGAAGGGTATTTTTAATTCCTTATCCAATAGTTCATTATATCTGTAGGGATTTTCTGAGTTTGATGAGGTTAGTTTTGTGCTGATGATAATCCAGATAAGTCATTCTTAGAGCTCGGAATTTACGTGTTGCTGTTAATTTTATACCTACAAAGGCTTTTCGGGCACGCAAGATTTATTTCTGCAATGAGGCTTGTTTTGGCGTCCTGAAAGCATTTCAGGACGCCATTTATCTGATATTTGGCGGCTTTTAGAGTCCTGAAATAACTTTCAGGACGCCAAAAATCAACATATCAACTCTATTTTGACCGATTTTTGGCGTCCTTAGTATAGTGTATGACGCCTTACATAAGGCATATGGCGTCCTGAATCAAATGTATGACGTCTTAAATAAGGCGTCCTAAACTTCACTAAGGACGCCAAAAGTGAAAATTTTGTTGCGTTCCCTCATGAGACGTCCCTCTTAAAAAGGACGTTAATTAGGTCTTATTTAAAACGTTAAATGGGTTTTTTGTAATAGTGTCATAAAGGCTTTAAATGCCTTAGTTCCACAGGAAGAGTCTACATTTCTCGGCATGTTGTTTTCAATGAGCATGAGTTTCCCTTTGCTAACAAGTTTTTGTCTTTTGAGCAGCCACTTGACACACAGCTTGTGCCTTTCTCTAGCATTTCTCCTGCCCTTAGTACAGATCAACTTCCATCAGTGACATCCAAACCTGATCTGATTCAATTGCGAGCTATTGCACCCTGCTCCTCTCCTCCTAAGGTATCTGTCTCTGCTGTTAATGATTCTGCTTTGTCTCCACGTGCTTCCTCAGCATCTGATTCAGCTGACACAACAGCCACTGATTCTCTGTTGGCTCCCCTTTCACCAATAAATGCCGCTGACACTGATTCATTTACCTGTATTGACTTTGGTCCAGACATCAGCACATCATCTTCTCCATCACACCCCGATGTTGTGATCTCCAACTTGCATCCAATGCAAACTAGAAGCAAGCATGGTATTTCTAAACCAAAGACTCCTTATGTGGGTCTAACAGTTGACATCGAATCTGAACCCAAAACAGCTAAAGAGGCACTTCATTGACCTCTTTGGAGACAAGCTATGGTTGAAGAATTTAATGCGCTTCAGCGCAACTCCACCTGGACACTTGTTCCTCGTTAGCCTACACAAAACGTGGTTGATAGCAAATGGGTTTTTAAATCCAATTTTGGCTCCGATGGCACTCTTACTAAGAGAAAAGCACGTCTTGTTGCTAAAGGATTCCAACAAATCGAAGGTATTGACTTCTATGAGACTTTTAGTCCAGTCATTAAATCTTATACCATCCAGATTATCTTGACTATTGTTGTTGCTTTAAATTGGGATATTAAACAACTTGATATCAATAATGCTTTTCTCAATGGTTTCCTGACTGAATCTATTTATATGGCTCAACCCGAAGGCTTTATTGATTCTTCTCGGCCTCAGTTTGTTTGTAAACTTTCTAAGGGTCTTTATGGTTTGAAGCAAGCTCCACGGGTGTGGTTCGATAGACTTCGTGGTGTTCTCTTTGCTTGGGGTTTTACAAATTCCAAGAGTGGCATTTCTCTCTTCATTTATTAAGATAAAGCTCAAATCTTAATGATTTTAGTTTATGTTGATGACATTATTGATACCGGTAGCAACTCATATAGTCTGAAATGTTTCACTGCCAATTTACACAGCATCTTTTCCCTCAAGGATCTTGGTTCTCTTCATTATGTTATTGGCATTGAAGCACATCGTGACACCTCCAGTCTTTATCTAACACAAGGCAAGTACATTTGTGATTTATTGGACAGATTTCATATGACTAATGCTTCTCCTTGTGACACACCTATGACTACTCATAAGTCCCTATCTGCTTACTCTGGTGAATTACTTGATAATCCTTCTGAATATCGAAGCACAGTTGGAGCCCTACAATATCTGTGCAATACTCAGCCAAACATTAGTTTCAGTGTAGGAAAACTCAGTCAGTTTCTCTCACAACCCACAACCGAACACTGGAAAGCTGTGAAGAGAGTACTAAGATACCTTCGAGGGACAATTCACTACAGTTTACACATTCAGCCATCGAGATTTCTTGATTTAGATGCATATTCAGATGCTGATTGGGCGTCTTGCCCAAATGATAGGCAGTTAGTTGGAGGTTACTGTGTGTTTCTAGGTGATTCCCTTGTAACCTGGTCATCTAAGAAATAACTAGTGATCTCTCGGTCTAGTTGTGAATCTGAGTATTGGTCACTTGCTAACACAGCTTCAGAGCTTAGCTGGATCAAATCACTTCTATCTGAATTAAGTCTCAGATTACAAGGCATACCAACCATATGGTGTGAGTGTGATAATACAAGCGCAACAGCTCTTGCTTCGAACCCCATCCACCATGCACGGACTAAACATATTGAAATCGACATACATTTTGTAAGAGATCAAGTTCTGTCAAAGAAACTATAGGTTCAATATGTTCCATCTGAAACTCAAATTGCTGATTGCTTAACTAAATCCTTAAGTCATACATGTCTTTGGTTCCTGAGAGATAAACTCGGAATCACCGTTCCACACTTCCACCAGCAAAGATATATTAGCAGCAGTAGACTCACTACAGCAATTAAGAAAAGAAAGGGAAGGAAGAGGGTCGAAAGTAAAGGAAAGAGTTAGAAATATGTGTATTGTTATGTTTACTGTAAATATATATATTGTGTTATTGGATAAATATGTTTGTATTATAGAATAACCCTTTAGGACACTTGTCATCATGTAATTGGTTATTATCTCTATAAATAGAAATGTCCAGGCTCAAGATTATTATTCTGAGCAAAACCTAATTTCTTCTCTTGTTATATTATTTTCATATATTCTAATTTTTTATGTAATCCAACCAAATACTTATATGGATATGCATAATCTTTCTTTTATAATGAACCAAACAAATTTATATAATCATTATTACATTATGCTTCCTTCGATTCTAATTATAAAAACACATTTATGGTATAAATTATACTAAAAAGTGTTTCTATAATTTATATTAGAAGAAATATTACATTGCCTCTAATTCAGTGAACAAATGGGCATCAATGCCCCATGGGTCCCCATTTTCTTCAAGCATCAGTTAACCGTAGATGCCCCGTTCCATGCATCTCATTAATTATACCTTTGATTTCTGCCAACCTTAATGAATACTCGAGTTTGTGTTCCGATGGCTTCATTCATTAATAATGTTTAGGGAAAAATATAATGAAGGACCTAAGAAAAATAATATTTATTAAGAAGGACTATAAAAAGTAGTAATTATTTTAAAGGACCAAAAATTAAAATATTAAAATAAAAGGACTAAATTACCCTTAATCAGATTTCCTATCTTCTCATTAACTAAATCTGGAATGATTTTTTCTTACATGAGAATCTAGAGTAATTGATGGATAATAATAAAAAGATATCAATTCAAATAATTCTTTTTCTATTGTAGAATCACTCAAGATTATTATGTTAGAGAAAAGATAGGAAAGATTGAGCTTTTTATGGTTATAGCAAAAGGAAAGAGGGATTTGGTTTCTTTAACCACGTTCTTCTCTTTTGATGGGGTTTTTCTGAGTTAAGAGCCTTTTACTTTATTTGGGAATGGAACAACTGATAATATTGAATGAATATCAAGTACTTTCGGTTGCCTCAGCACAAAAAATCTCAGGTCTAACACTGCAGACAGTTGCACAACGCACGAGGTTTCTTTTGTCACAACCATAAAAAGCTCCATCTTTTCTATCTTTTCTCTAGCATAATAATCTGGAGTGATTCTACGATGGGAAAAGAATTATTTGAATTAATATCTATTTATTATTATATATTAATTACTTTAGATTCTTATGTAAGAAAAAATCATTCCATATTCAGTTAATAAGAAGATAGGAAGAAAAAGTTATTTCAGATTTAGCTAATGAGAAGATAGGAAATCTGATTAAGGGTAATTTAGTTCTTTTATTTTAATTTTTAATTTTTGGTCCTTTAAAATAATTATCACTTTTTATGGTCCTTCTTAATAAATATTATTTTTCTCAAGTTCTTCATTATAATTTTCCCTAATGTTTATATATAGTTAATTTTAATTTTCAGAAGACTAAGTAAAGGACAAGTGCATTATATTTACATCTGAGAATTTAAATTTTTTAAATAAATAATTTTTTTTAAAAAAATATTTTTGGTGATTGTCCTAATTTTGATTCTCCGGTTAGGTCCTTCCCAAGCTATCAATTTGCATGCTTAGTATTTGAAGATTACCTTTTACTTTAAGAAATTCAAAGTACTATTTATGAGAAAATTACTCCCTCTTGTCTTAATGCCTTTAATATAAGATATATTTAATTATTTACCAAATTTGATTAGATTAGTTCAAACAAAAAATTTGATTAAATTAAAAAATTTAGTTAAGCTAGTTGATATTACATGTATTTTCTAAAACACTAGTTATTTTCCTTAATTCCTTCATTTCTACCCTTCCTTGATTATTGTTAAGGAGCATTAATAGGGATAAATTAGAAAGAAAAAAATAACAAATATGAAAAGTATATTTTATATTTAAGATCAAGATCAACTCACAAAAGATGTCCTATATATTAAGGACTGGAGGTAGTAACTTTAAAAAAAAAAAAAAAAGGTAGAAGAGAAAAGCTTTTATAGTAGTATATATTAACAAGGTAATTAGTTGTTTGAAACAAAACTAACTAAATTATTTTCATATAATCAAAGTTAAAAAAATATATAGTTTGAATCTTAAAACAGATTCTCTCGTGGAGGAGATGTCCATCTTTTCTTACTTCTTTTTGTGGTGTTGGGTTTTAGTGGTGGTGTTCTTTGATTCTCAGGCAATAAGTAGATCTACAGAATTTGATTATGACTCATCTTGGTTGGATGGTAGTTTGTACAATGATGGATCCAATCCTAACTTGGTGGTTCGAATTCACATTTTTAGGGAAAGGATTTTGTTGATAGTCACTACTGCTATACTTTACCTCTTAGAGGACCGTTGTCAGGTTTGTTCAATGGTGGCGAATCTAATTAGGCGCTGATGTTAGCCATATGCATCATCAGGAGGCGGTGTTCGGTGGGTGGTCGACATCACTAGATTTGTTAGAATGGAGGAGCAGAAGTGTTGTTTAAGACATCATTTGTCTTCTTTTTTTTTTAAGGTTGTGTTTTCTCTGTCATTTACTGATAGGGCAAAACTTTAAGCCTAAAAACTCTGCAAATGTACGGGCCGTATCAAGTAATAAAGTGATAAGAAAAGTATCGTTCTCATGATGACTTAGTATCACAAACTTCAGTTGAGTATTAATTCTACAATTTCGTTTAAGTTGAGCAAATCAGATTGAATTTAATTAAGAGGAAAAAAAATCTAAAATTAAAATAAACAACTACCACTAATCAAACGAGCAACCTAGAGTCACTAATCCCTTATTTGATTCTTAGATTTTATCCCCACTAAATTAACTTTGACTTAACTTGATCAACTAATCTAGGTATTAATGTTTATAAGTGCCTGTCGATCCACTTATACACCTACCTCAAATAATTATGCAATGCCTCACATAATTAATTAAGATGCAATTTAAATCGGGCTCACTCTAATTTAATTATACGGAGCTTCTAGATATATGTCTATCCTAGACGCAAATTAGATTAAAACCTAACTTCACATTAAATTTAAATCTAATTCCACATTATTTAATCCCAATGTCAATTTAAGATTCCCTTCGTCAAGTTCAATCCTAAATCCCAAAAACATGCTTAACAGTGGCTAATCACTAAGCAATAAATAATAAAAACAAGATCAAATAAACTGATTAAAATTAAACAAAACTAATGAGTGGGAATAATTTCTAAGTCTTAAACAAGTTCATAGTACTCTAGGTTGAAAAACCAACTAGCCAAACATGGCTTTATTCAAATCCATAAAAAAGATGAAAATTCAGGTTCAAAGAAGAAGGAGAGAGAGGAAAGAAAGATTCTCTGTCGCCTCCACAGTCCTTCAGTCCTTCCGTAGAGATGATGAAGAGAACTGAAACGCTCAGCCTCTACTTCTCTGCTTCTTCGTTCCTTCTCGTTCTGTGTCTCTCTGATCTGCCTTCGTCCTCTTCATTCTTGTCTCTGCCTCCCTATTTATAATTTAAGTCTTGGGTCACTGATTTTCTTTTTCTTATTATAAAGATATCTCATATCTTGTAATTTACTCCATCAGATCAAACAATTGATTTTGTTTCTATTTTTCTTGCGGGGGACCATCAAGTTTGGCTGATTGCATATCCTCTTATTGCCTTTTCTACTTCATTCCAAATCAGCTAATATTTCCTACACAATAAAAATAGGATATGAGTAGATTTTATGTTGATTTATTCTTTGATCCCAAGTTTGATTCAATAATGGAAAAGTCAATAAAAGATAATTAAATAGGTATATAATATCAATAATTCCAATTAATTCTCATTAAATATACACCTATTTAATCATAAAATATATACTCATCATTTACCTCAAGATAGGGTCAATCTACTTACAACTAAAGCTTATAAGTGGGTGTGTCTTGTAGGGTGAGTTTTGCAACCAACACCTTCTTTAATATCACTTTTAACATTGGATGCGCTACAATCATTGGTGGTACCTCTATTCTTACCTCTTCAATGGATGATGATTAGTTTTTCCTTATATTTTGACCATGTTATTTAATTTCCCATTGTTATTTTCATAATATTGTTTTCATCTAGTGCATCAATCATTCTTTTAAAGTAGGGATAAGGGTCTTAAATACCATAAAAAGTTTTTGCTCATGAGCACTGATAAGATGGAAGTTTTTTTTGGACCAAAAATGTCACGGAAGTTCACAAAACGTAGCAATTTTGCCCCTCCGTTAATTTTGACCGTTAAGTTTAACTAAGTGCAAATGTGGCATGCCACCTCATCAATCATAAGTATCATTTTTTCTTCGGAAGTTTTCACTGAGGAGCAATTTTGCCCCCAAAAGTTTACAAAATGTAGATATTTTGCCCTTCTTTCCCCAATATTAAATTTGACTATTAAATCAGTCAAAGACCACACATGTCAAGCCTTGTAAAGGTCGAACTTGGAGTCAGAGAATGAGATCCTTTAGATGTTAAGCTCAAGGCGGCTAGAATTTGTGAAGTCGAACTGGTCAAATGAACTGAAACGTCTGTTGCAAAACCTAAAGGAAGCATCACTTATGATCTAAGCAAATAATCAGTCTATACAAACATAAATATTAACACTCTTGATTTGTTTTACTGAACTAATTTTTTGAACAATTCATTTCTCATTTTGCGTTTCATTTGTTTAGATCATAAGTGATGCTTCCTCTAGGTTTTACAACAGACCTTTCAGTCCCTTTGACCTGTTCAGCTTCACAAATTCTAGCTGCTTTGAGCTCAACATCTCAAGGATCTCCTTCTCTAACTTTAAGTTCGACCTTTTCAAGGCATCACTTATGTGTAGTCTTTGACTGATTTAATAGTCAAATTTAATATTGGGGGAAAGAAGGGAAAAATTGTTACATTTTGTAAACTTCCGGAGCAAAATTGCTCCTCAATGAAAACTTACAAGGCAAAAATGATATTTAACTAATTTGATTGATGAGGTGGTATGCCACGTGTGCACTCAGTTAAACTTAACGTCAAAATTAACGGAGGAGCAAAATTGCTACGTTTTGTGAACTTTCGTAGCATTTTTTGTCCAAAAAAAACTTTCCGTCTTACCAGTGTTCCTGAACGAAAACTTTTATAGCATTTAAGACCCTTAACCCTTTAAAGTATCAATACAAGTACCTTTTGAGCCCAAAAAAAAAAATCATAAAAAGGAGATGTGTCCACATTTACACCTAGCTTGAATGAAAAAAAAAAAAAAAGATTAGATGCGAAACATAACGAGAATAAGAAAATAAAATGATAAAAAAGCATAATAACATCTTTTTTTAATCATTTTTGGAATTTTTTTCTAGATAATATATTTTTCCTATTTTCTTCTCATTTTTCTCCTATCCAAATCACTTTTTATTATTTGACCAGATCACTTTTTAATATTGAGAAAAAAAATCATTTATTTAGAAGCTACTTGTGCATAAAAAAAAAAATTTATTTTCATATAATGTAAAGGGTGAAAGAACAATTTTGCCAACCAACTATTAGGCTAGGAGCGGTTTTGCGAAATAACTTTTAATGGGACCAAAAAGGCAAAAAAACAATTGAATTTTGAAAAAAAGTAAAACACCGTCAGATCCCACTAACTTTCGTCTGCCACGTGGGATTATGAAATCCAGCTAGTCCCTTATGTTTTTTGGTCAATGCTCAGGTGGTTTTTTTTTTTTTTTTGTTTTTAAATGAATCCCAATTTTTTATAAGGCATGGACAAAACCAGCTTATGACCTTCAGCTGGGGGCGCCGCGAGAAAAATGTGCCGACCTTCACGCCTTCATCGCTGGGACCTTCTCACCGAGACTTTCGACCCTTGAGAGGGAGACCTTCTTCTTCTTCCTCCAAGGTCGGAATAGCCCAGAATACAAACAGGAAATTCATGAATATTGGGGTTAAAAGGAAAATCAAAAGATCTCACGGGATGAATCTATGGATCAAAACAGATTAAGAATGAAAATGCCTCTGGATGAAGGGCTTTGCAACCACCACAACCAGGAGAGAAGAAATCAACAATGACCAGCTTGTCCCCTGCGTTTAGCAAGGAGTCCACAAGGTCTTGTGCCGAAGTCACCTCTCGTGTTGGGTTGAAGTCCTTTTTCCCACCATTTTTGAGCTTTCCCAAATACACGGCCCATCTATAATGTTCCATAACAAGTGAAAAATGTTTTCCTCCGCAATTATTTGTTCTCACCTTTTCAGGAAAGGATTCTGAAAACTCGAAGGATTTGTAAATAGCAAGTTCCAAAACTCGTCGCCTGAGGAAAGATATCAGAATAAAGATTACCAACTTGAGATGCAGTTGAGAGTGAGACCTTCTTCTTCTTCTTCTTCTTCCTCCATGGTCGGAATAGCCCAGAACCTCCACCCCTTCACCGCCGATCACCAACGCCACCATCATCTTCTTCGTTTCGAGACACACAGACCAGATGCCTGGATCCTAGACCCCTTCCTTCCTTCCCTTTCTTCTCTCCTCTCGTCGGCAACATCTCCACCACCCAGTCGCCGGCGAGCTTCATCAAACCACCTTCATCGTGAGGGAGGAGAGCACAAAAAAGAGCAGCACCGTGAGAGTTTCACGGTGGAGACGCAGACCTGGAACAGGAGGCCACGAGCTAAGCTTTGGGGACCTTCACCTTTGTCTACCACTTCCTTCATCTCCGTCCATGCCTGATAAAAAATTGGGATTCATTAAAAAAATGCAAAAAAGCCACCTGGGCATTGACCAAAAAACATAAGGGACCAACTGGATTTCATAATCTCACATGGCAGACAGAAGTTAGTGGGATCTGACGGTGTTGTACTTTTTTCGAAATTCAATTGTTTTTTAGCCTTTTTGGTCCCATTAAAAGTTATTTGGCAAAATCGTTTCTGGCCTAATAGTTGGTTGGCAAAATTGCTCCTTCACCCTAATGTAAACAATTAAAATTATTTGAATTTATTTTTTTAAAAAATTAAGATAATTTAAACTCTTAACTAGGGTTAACTAACAATCCATTGTCTTGGGGCATACCATAAAATAGGAACTGGCAACCACCAACAACCCATTTTTAACATGGGTAGTTTTTAGGGTCAAGTCAACACAACAACCCATTCTTTGGTGCCACCCAGTATGGAGGTGGATGCTATCATAATCATTTTTATCCTTTTTATCTTATAGTTAAGGGGAAAAATACTCATTCTTTTTCTTAAAAAAATGTGCATTAGGCACCATGTACTTTCTTTAGGTGCACAAAACGTCAATGAACTCCTCTAAAATGGATAAAAATGCCTGTCGACTTCACCATCACAGCAGCACAACACCACCTTCCCTGTCAACCTTGGACCACCACGTGTGATGTTTCGGTGGAGAACCTCCCAAGTTCCAGCGCAGAACCACCAGAGACTAAGCATTCATGGAAGGTGACCATCACCGTATCAAGCACCACCATTTCCAAATCTCCATATTATATATCCCGCCCCCGCGGATGCTTCACTTTGATCATTGATGGAAGGAATTGAATGGTTTATATGATGAAAAACAAGGTCCACTCTTGAAAAGAAAAATTGAATTTTTTTTTTTTTTGGTCACTACAAGCTGTCTGATCTTCTTCTTCATTTCTGTTATTGCCGTCGTCGTTGTCATTCCGTTCTTCGTCGGAGAAAGAATAACGGGCAAGGCCTTGGGCTTCGTCGGAGAGAGTATAGTTGGTGTAGAAAAGTGGGTGGGTGGGTGGGTGTGTTCTTTGATGCGAGATTTAGATTCGGATAAGGTTGGTGTCAATGTAAAGTTGGCGTCGTTGAGATGAGTTTCCATAGAAGGAGGAAATACGGATAACGTTGAGGTAGTTATGATTGAGGGTTGATACTAAAATTGAGAGACACCAAATTTAAAAGGCGATGGGAGTTAGCATTCAATGGAGTAGGTATTTTTATCCCGTTTAGAACACCACAAGAAAATATATGGTATCTGATGCACATTTCCAAAAAAAAAAAATGGAAAAAAAAAGATATTGACATTTTTACTCTTTAATCGTATCTGATGATAAAAATTGGATGATTTAAAATTAATATTGTATAAAATTATTATTAAAATATTTTATAAATTATTTTTTAAAAAATTAATTTTTATTGTAATTGGTGATCAAATTCTAACATTTTAAATTTATTTGTTTATATTATAAATAATAATTTTATAAAATATTCAACTTGGACAGCGTGATCTTTTTATTTTTTATTTTTTGGCCAGCGTGGATAGCATGGTCTACATGAGTGTTTTTTTAATTATTATTTTTTGGTCAAAGGTATACACGAGTATAACTAACATTTATCTCATACTTGACATTTATCAAAGATTATTTACTACTACTCCGGTTTTAATATATGACCTAATTGACTTTTTTTAAAATATTAAATAAGTTATTTAATAATTTTATATTTTGTGTATAGATTATATATTAGTTTGTTAGTCAAATTAATTATTTTTTTAAAAAAATAAAAATATAAATACTCTAAAGTAATTTAATTATCCTTTTTAATTTCTAAAAAAAAATCAACTAGGTTTTATAATCAAGAACGCATAGAGTATTATTTATTTTTATGTAGGGCTAAAGACTATTTTTACCCCGGAAGTATACCCTAGGACTAATTTTGCCTTAAAAGTTTTTCGTGGAGCAATGTTGCTCCGGAAGTTTTTTTTGAAGCAATGTTGCCCCTCCGTCAACGATCAACTGTTAGTTGACCATTAACGGAAGGGCAACATTGTTCAAAAAAAAAACTTCCGGGGCAAAATTGCTATAAAAAAAACTTTTGGGGCAAAATTGCTACTTAACCTAAAAAAATGTTAAAAATGTTATTTATGATATCATATATTTTTAATTCTTATTTATATAATATCTAGGGGTGGAAATAGGTTAGATCAGCCCAAACTTCACCCTTAACAGGCCAAGCCTGTTAATAACAAAGTGGTCTGAGCCTGGCCTGTGGCCTGTTAAAGGCCATTTTTTCAGCCTGAGCTTGGCATGTATCCTGTTAAGGCGGCCTATATTTTTAAAAATTTTATAATTAGACTAACAGGCTACAGGCCTCACTGCAAAACAAGTCTACTCCAAACAAACTAAAAATAAGCCTGCTCTAAATACACCGAATTAAGGATGAAGCCTGAGCTGGTTGGTCTGTTTCTACCCCTAGATATTATATAAATAAGAATTAAAAATATATGATATCATAAATAACAGTTTTAACATTTTTTTTATCCCCAAGAGCAATTTTGCCCCAGAAATTTTTTTTTTTGAGCAATTTTACCCGAGAAGTTTTTTTTTAGAGCAATTTTGCCCCTCTGTTAACAACCTTAATGGCCAACGGTTAGTTGACCGTTGACCGTTAGTTAACAGTTGACGGAGGAACAACATTGCTCCAAAAAAAAAAAACTTCAGAGGCAACATTGCTCCAAAAAAAAAACTTCAGGAGTAACATTGCCCCACGAAAAACTTTTAGGATAAAATTAGTCCTAGGGTATACTTCCAGGGCAAAAAAAAGTCTTTAACCCTTTTTATATATAATTTTATACATCATTCTTAATCAATGGATCGCGGTATATTAATTTCCAGCTTACCGTAAATTCCCATGAAGATTTTATATTATTTATGTCTTCTTCGCTTCTCCCCACGCTTCTCTCGCTCATATCCATTTGTCGTACCCATCCGGACTGCGTCATCAATGAAAAGTCCTCCAATCAACTACCTCTTCTTTTATAATCATGGACGGAGAAGACCCTCCGATTCACACTTGCAATTAAAGATATAGTTTTGTAAATTTCCCAGAATTGTTTTCTGGGATTTGATAATCTTGTATCCAGCTATATTTTCATACCCTCTGCGTGCCACGCTAGAAATATATGTCCTCGTAATTTCCAAAATCTAGGGTTCGTTTCTGTTGTGGCGGCGTTTCGCCTGATATGGACCTTCCATTAGTGAGCAAGGGTTTAAATTTCTCTCGGCGAAACAAGAAGTGGCTTTTTTTACTTGCTGTTTTTGGAGCCTCCAGCTATGGAGCTTACAAGGTCTATCACTTGCCCTCTGTTACGAGGAGGAGGAAACGGCTTATGAAAATCTTGGGAGCTCTCTTTGCTCTTGCTGAAATGGTTTCCGATTCTTCTGACACGATTGCCTTTGTTTTCAGGGACTTGAAGGAATACTTAAGTTCCGATTCCGATGAAATTCCTAATAGTTTGAAGCAAATTTCGAAAATTGCGAGATCGGAGGAGGCCTCTGCATCATTATCTAGGGTTACAGAGGCATTAATTGTTGGGACTCTTCGTGGATATGAATCCCACAAGAGGAAGAATGATTCTAAAGTGGAGATAGCTCCGGCCACTTCCAGCTTTTCAGATAGGGTATTGGACAGGCTTTTCTCCAAGGCTGGAACTGGTTTTGCCTCGGTTGTTGTTGGTAGCTTTGCCCGGAATTTGGTTTTGGGTTTTTACTCTAATGGTGGATCGATCGATAAATACAATAAAGGGGCTTCGTCGAAGTCGTCGGATGTACCTGAATGGGTTAATGTGATTTCCAATGACAAATCTAGACAGCTTATAGGAGACTGTGTACAAATATTTGTAAGCACTGCTGTTGCCGTTTTTCTTGACAAAACAATGGATGTCAATACTTATGATGAACTTTTCACTGGAATGACCAATCCGAAGCACCAGGATAAGGTCAAGGACACTCTGGTTTCTCTTTGTAATGGTGCTGTAGAAACATTTGTTAGAACATCTCATGAGGTATTGACAAATCCAAGTGTAAATTCGAATCCAAGTTCGTCCTCATCTTCGGTTGTTCATATGAATGGATATCCAACTGCAGCAGAAGATGGATGCTTAAAGCCAGAAGCATATTTTCAGCAAATTAGAATTGGAAGCTCTATGAGCGCTGTTCAGGATAATACTTGGTCTGAACAGATTTCATCAACACTGTTACTACCAGCAAACCGAAAATTTGTGCTTGATGTGACGGGGAGAGTGACATTCGAAACAATCAGATCGTTCATGGAGTTTGTGATACAGAGGATTACAGATTGGATGAAAATAAGTCTAAGTAAAGTTCATGATGAGGCTGTTGGCAAAGGATTGGCACTTGTCAGATATGTTGGCACCAAATCATCGATTATTCTTACAATGTGTCTTGCCATGTATTTACATATTCTTAATAGTAGTAGGATTGCTGTGCCTGCCTAGTTTGATGATTATTTCAAACCAATAAAGGCAACGTATAGTAGTTTAGAAAATCTAGGGACAACAGAAATTAGATGTTAAACGCCTATATTCTTTCCAAGTATTTGAAATAGAGTTAATATGGTGTCAAAACGCCTGGCTTTAATGTTTAGCTGTCTTCTTTGCTGTTATGAAAATTTGAAATGGTTTGACTGGTGCTTGGTGCTATTAATGTTCAATCTGATGCCTGTATGCAACAACCATTTGTTGAATTCAATGTCTCATTGTACAAAAATTTGGGTCAATCTCTATAACGTAAGCTAGCAGCTCTATATAATTGCAAGTTCATAGACAATCCATGTTATTATAGCTCTATACAAATGATTGTATTTCCCTACAGCACTTTATGAATGCAAGTCAACCAATTTTAGCTTGCCTTGTAATATTTCCTTGTCCCTTCTCCAGAAGAAAACTCATTTTAATGTCACAGTTTCCTCTTTTTTCTGGGTTTTTTTCGTCCAATGATACAGCTCAGGGGAAGATTGATTATGTGGCTTACCTTTCTCTTAGTTGGGGATTCTCTAACGCAGTTTATCCTGTCTAAGTGCCAAGTGCTCACTATTTTTACATCTTGCATCTTGTGGAGTTTGCCTTTCTCTTAGGTTCATAATGAATCAATTCTTTTCGTTGGTTGTTCCTGGTTTTATACAAATTGACAGAACTTCCATGCTAAAATCTTTATCAACAGCTGATGGCATACTTAGCTTTCCATAATGTATTCACGAGCAAGACTCTTACCGAGCCATCATGCATGGAATTCTTTTTAGACTTTTGTCAAATTCGAACATGTGACATGCGAGAGGACTCTCAGCCTCAACACCAACATGACAGAATATTGACCTCATACTTGGAATTCTTTTAAATCGTTGTCAACAAATGTTAGTTCACTGCAATTCTTATTTAATCCATCTTTTGCTCTCCTATGACATAAATGGAAATGACATGGATGTTATGGTATCTTAACTACTGCTGTAGTTGATAACTCATGTTATAGTGCTGATATGCTTACTGACAAAAACCAGAACTTGCATAATTAGTTTAGTGCCGCTGGTTGAAATCAATGTTATTTTGGCTCTGGTATCTCAGAATGCTTTATAGTTTATATCAGCTGCTATACATGGACCAGTTGTGTTGTCTTTCAGGCCATGTACTCAAGAGCTGCATCGTTGGTAATAATCTGCTTTGTTCATTCACATTAGATGCAGCTAGGTGTGAAGGCTGTAGCAGCAAGGGCTTGTTTGGGTGAAATCCTAATTCACATTAAATTGTTCCAAATTTTACCATCCATTATTACTAGTATTGTAGTATCTTCATGTGTTTCCAGAATTGCATGTTTAAATGAGGTATGATCCGATCTGGCAACAAAGAAGCAATAATAAAGTGGCTGTAAGAGCTGGAAACACAACACATCTTTACCTGGGTCATATATTTATTTTTGTTTATATAGGGCCCTTTTGGATGGGTTTTTTTGAGGAAAAAAAAAAAGCACTCTTAAATGCAAAAAAAAAAAAATACTTTTTAAATTAATTTATGTACTTAGATGATATTTTTTAAAAAAAGTGAAAGTCAAAAAAAAAAAAAAAAAAGCCAAAGTGTTCCTTTTTTTAAAAGCTTCAATTTAAAGCTTAAAAAATAAGCACTTAAAAAAAAGCACTTTTTTAAAAGCCCATCCAAATGGTCCTATAGCCCCAAACTTCTTGGATGCTCATACTATATTTTTCTTTTTTCTTTTTAAATTACTTATGCTATATTTTAGTCTTCGGAATTTTTAAAAAAATAATATTAACTTCATTTCAAAATTTCTACTATTGTATTACAATTTAAATTATTACAGAATCTAATGTCCATTTGGATGGGTTTTTTTTTTAGGGAAAAAAACACTTTTTTAATGAAAAAAATGCTTTTTAATTAATTTGTGTTTAAATTATATTTTTTAAAAAAAGCAAAAGTCACAAAAAAAAAAGAGCTAAAGTGCTGCTTTTTTTAAAAGCTCCAATTTAGAGTTTAAAAAATAAACACTTAAAAAAAGCACTTTTTTTAAAATAAAGCCAAAAAATGACATACTGACCAAAAAGTCCAAGTGACACATTTTATAAGCTTGATAGGGTGGATATGCAGATTAGTTATATGTTTCTTGGTTGATCAATTTGTAAATCATAAATCCAAAACCCAAAAAAAAAAAAAATCGTTCTTATTATCATTTTGCTCCAATCCAAACAGCAAATGTTAGTATACAGTTACTCAAATTGAGAAAAACAAAACGTTCACTAAGCATATCAAGAGCATTATAATTATTAGCCAATTAAAGTTTAGAATGGAAGCATCTTATCAAAAAAAAAAAAAAAAAGTTTAGAATGGAAGCAAGTTGGCGTTCACCTTGTAATGTACTTCCCAGAATTTGAAACGAACACAAATTTTGCAAGGTTTCACAAGAACCGATTTATCAGCTTCCTTCTTTTACAGAGAAAGAGCCGTTACAGTCAGATTTAATCTCTTCCTTCACCATCGTGTTCTTCTAGTTCCCTTCACCACTCAGAATGGTAGCTTGCACGGCAGCACCATAAGCCACAGCTTCATCTGGGTTTATGCTCTTGCACAGCTCTTCTCCATTGAAGAAATCCTGCAGAAGCTGCTGCACTTTAGGAATCCTCGTGTACCCACCAACAAGAACAACCTCATGAACTCTACTCTTGTCAATTTTAGAGTCCCTAAGACATTTCTTCACATGTCCCGAGCATTTTCTGATCAAATCCTTGTTTAATTCCTCAATCCTCACCCTAGTACGTGAAAAATGATATGTGAAGTGACTGAAAACTTGTTAAGAGACGATCAACCGCCATTGTTGCTTGTGTTGTCGAAGACAGAGTACTCTTCGCCCACTCACACACACTCCTCCAACTTTGTAGTGCTGTTCTTCCTCTTATGTTGATAACGTTCTCAGATTCCTCCTTGATTTCAACAATCAAGCGATTCAACATTTTATTATCAAAATCCTCACTTACCAAGCGAGTATCACTTGAAGTTTCCTTCACTTCGATAATTCCGCCCTCAAATCTGACCAGAGAAACATCTAAACTATCTCCTCCAAAATCGAAGATGAGCACATTCCGTTCGCCAAAGCAGTGGGCACTTTGATGATTCTAATCACATCAAGCCCTGCAATGGCTCCGGCTTCCTTCACAGCCATCCTCTGAAAATCAATGAAATGTGCCGGAACTAAAACGGCGTTTTTGCACCGGCTGACCAAAATAAACCTCGGCGATTTCCTTCATTTTCGTCAACGCCATACCGGAGATTTGTTCGGCGATGTACCCTTCCTCCTTGCCTTTGTCTTGAACGGCGATCATAGGTTTGTCGCCGGGACCAGATACGATCATGAACGGCCAGTGCTTCAGGTTTCTCTGAACAGAAGGATGGGAGAATGGCCGGCCGATGAGTCGCTTAACGTCAAAGACGGTGTTTTCTGGGTTTGCGAAGGCTTGATTCTTGGCATCGTCTCCGATCAGAATCTCTGTATCAGTGAAAGCAACATAGGAAGAAGTGGATATTTGACCTTGTTCGTTGGGTATGACCTCAACGAGATTGTTCTGCCAAACCGCCATAAGGCAATTGGTGGTGCCGTAGTCGATGCCGATAGTCTTGCCATTGTTATTGGAAGCCATTGATGCAAAGAAAGCAAGCAGAAGAAAAACGGGAAGAAGGTGAGTGAACGACTTCACGCAGTTTATTTCAGATTCTTCTCTCCAAAACTTTGGTACTAAGCCGTTATAAAACACTGTTGATACTTGATAGAACGAAGGAAGTTTAGGGTCCAACGCAGTATTCAATTTGAATGGTCCAAAATTAAATATTTCTTGCTTTTATTTTTTTAAAAATATTTTAATTTTAAAATTTTGATTACATAATTTTTTATTTAAAAATCATCCGTGGAGAATTTTAAATTTAGACTATCAAAATTGCATTTGCACGATCACACCATAATGATGAGTATAAAAACTGATTCCCTAAGAACTCATACCCAAATTAGCGGGTTTATCTCCTGTATCATCCATCAGTCACTATGGGTTTGAACTGCATTAATCTGAAGAGGCGGCACCCTTTTTTTTTTTTTTTTTTAATAAAATGTTTAGGTTGGAACCCCACCGGGGCTCAGGCATGCTTTTAGACTCAAAGAACGCTTATAGAAACACTTACAGATCTCGTGTATCGCCCACCAGTGGCGGACCCAGAAAATTGTTGGAGGGGGCACCATTAGTGGGGGGCTTCGGGGGTTTGCTGCCCCCGAAAAATTTTTTTTAAACAAAATTTTTAATGCATTAAAAAATAAAAGAATATAAAGATACTACCTCCGGTCCTAATTATAAGGCATAGTTGACTTTGTTTGGAGAGATTAAGGAAGCTAAATAAGTTACTTAATCATTTTATATGTTGTATATCTTTAGATTATAAATTAGTATGTGAGTCAAACTAATTACTTTGAAGAAAAAAATAAATAGAAAAATACTCTAAGTTAATTTAATTAGCTTCCTTAATTTCTCCAAAAAAGTCAACTATGTCTTATAATTAGGACCGGAGGGAGTATAAAAAAAACAAAAGAATATAAAGGCAAAATAAACAGATATCTTATCTTGATGATTATATGCTAATGTTTGAGGACTGAACGCAAAAGCCACAAGATAAGAAGAAAACGTCACATTTAAACCACTACACAGTGTTTATATATACATTTATCCCCTCCTTTTTAGCAATGATCACAAAATGGTATAAAGAATTTGTTATTCTTATCATGTAATTGTAATTCTTTGCCAAATAAGTGAGTGCACCATGATAAGATATAGTATCTTTAGCAGAAGCAATTATAAACAGTTACAAACCTCACAAGAGAAAATAGTGGGGGCTTTTTTTTAAAAAAATTAAAAATTAAAAATTAAAAATAAAATTAAAAAAAAAAAAAAAAGAGGAATTTCAGGGGGGCACGTGCCCCCCTTCTATTATACCTCGGTCCGCCATTGTCGCCCACCAATGAGACCCTCACATCGACTAACGAGTATTGAACCTCTTCCCTTTAGAGGTGAAGACTAACATCTTAGCCAACTGTACTATTTCTCATGAGGCGGCACCTGTTAACAAAGGAAGAGCACGTGTCCAAGCCTAGTAAAAGAAAGCCAACTTTTCCAAGACCCCGAGAGCAGTGTTGGAACGAATATTGACGGGGATACCTCAACTCTAGAGACCAAGCACGTTAGCTATCGGCACCTTCGGGTCTCACACTCCCAACAAGAACCGAACCTTGATGTGGTATCTTCAAGTGTTTCCAGAACTGCATGAGTGCATGGTTACTCTGATGTGGCAAGAAACAAGCAATAATAAAGTGCCTAAGAGTTGGAACTTGGAAACACATCATTATTATACCAAACAGCCTTCTCCAAGCATCTTGGCTCCGTTGCCCATTCCTCCAGAATTTTCCGTTAAGCAGGCTGGCAAATGAACAGAAGCAAGCCCAACACAACTCACAACTTGCTCTTTTTTTAAAAAAAAAAAATCTAAAAATAGTTGCAAAGTGTGCAACCACTCCGAGATTCTGTTAGACACCGAGGTGAGAACCTCTCCCATAAAAGTTTTTTGCATTCATAAGGGCTGAAAACTGAGACCTTTTACTTAAGCAACTGAAGCCCATTCCACTCGTTTTTTGCATTCAGAAGGGCTGAAAATTGAGACCTCTTACTTAAGCAACTAAAACCCATTCCACTCAAGCCAACTTTTGCTGGCCGCTCTTTGTTTTATGTGTATTGTAAGCTTAGTAGAAGCAAAAATATATTTTCCTGGCCCAACCAAAATGTGAATCTAGTTTCTACGTCAAAAGTTAATATATTTGACCCAAAGAATAATAATAATATTGATATATACCAACATAGAGTTGGTTTACCAGCATTACTAGTAGTGCAGTGGTATTGGGATTAATTTCCCCCCTCCCGGTCCTGGGTTCGATCCCCCCCCCCTATCGCCTTGTATCAAAAAAAAAAAAACATAGAGTTGGTTTATGCCAGTGTAAGGCATATTTAAATCCCTTTGGATTTTAAATTTGAATCTGACACTTATATTAGAAGGGATTACTACAAACTCCGTAGATATCAGATAATAATATTAAATAACAATAACAATAATATCGGTGTATATGTATAAAACAAACTATTCAATGGTTTAAACATGCTAAAGCATCATCCCGGGGGCAGAAATTCAAATAGCAACCAAAAAGCACCCATCTTTGAACAGTTGCCCGAAAAACCCTCTATTTTACATCGATTTTTTTTAAGAAAAAAACCTTGGTACAAAAAGTAAATAAATAAGAACACTTTTGGGCGAAAAAAATTAAACTGTTCAAATTAACTGAAGAATTATATTTTACTCAAAATGCGTGCCATTGTCATCTTATAAATATAAGAAAACCCATACACCCAAAATCGTAACTAAAGATCAGATATTAATGTCTTTATAAAATGTATCCTGATACAACTTTATCATCAAAGAGAACATAATTTTTTTAACCTTTTTTTTAGTTCTATTCACGACTCAAATAACGCCACAAAAATAGAACTTGAATAAGTCAACCCAACTAAGACACTGATATAATCCTCAATCATCCTGGGATGCAGAGGAATGATGAGGAAAAGTTGACCACACATCTGCCCATGTCGTATGGCCTTCGCTCACTCCCTTGACAACTGAGGCAGCTTCTTCCACACTCACACGCACTTGATCTTTACTGTCTCTCTCCCTAATAGTCACCGACGATTCTGAATCTACAGTGATTGCGAAAGGAACACCAAGCTCATCTGTTCTGGCATATCGCTTTCCGATCGATGTGCCTGCAAAACATTTCCAAAAGATACACAAACATAACTTCAGATGACTGCATCTATCATAGAAAATTACAAATATTCAATGCATGCCAATTTCCTTTTTTATAATGAACAGATCCTCAAAATATTAACCTTTCAGCCCAATTTCATCACCCAAAAAGTTGCAACATAAGAGCAGAACAAATTTCATAAGCTTTGAAAAGAAATGCCTTCAAATTATGCTCTTGCCTGATAAGAAATGTCCAGAAGGCAATACCCTTCAGCCTTGGGGGAAAAAAATGTGTCCTGCCTACTTAAGCTTTCCCGAGGGTTCTTTGAAGTTATCCTCCTAGCCATCTTCATTAATTACGGTTAACGGCCATAGTCTTTTGTTTGAAACTATAATTTGATGTCCTCAATTGTAACACATGATCTTATAAATGTCATTTTCCCTATGTTATTTGCTCTCCCTTGTTTGCTCTCCTCTTCTCCCTCTACGTCACTTGTTCAAAACTATACCAACGCACTATAGATCCCCCAGAAAATTATCTAACACTAAGCCTTTATGCTCAAAGAATAGATGAAATGGGTTCACGGGAAGCAGTCCACCAAATGTCATTTTTCTAATGACAGCCATAAACAATGAAATAAGAAGAAATTTATTTTATACATCAATAACAAAAACATTGGAATCTCGAAGCAAATCATCAACTGCAACAGTCAAAAAACCAAAGTTTAAAATAAATGTAGACAACTAAAAACAAGCATCACGTTTTCATACAAAAATTACAATTATTACCAACTTTAAGCAGACATTCCAGCATGCAAGCATCTAGTACTTTGTTATCATAGCAAAGTGGTATGCCATAAATGTCAAAAAGAGCATTTCTGGTACCTGTCACGTCAATCTTATGAGAAATTCCAGCTGCTGTCAAAGACTTAGAAATTGATTTAGCAACTGCTTCATATTGCTGGTTCTGCACTAGTGGGAAAACTGTGCATTTGATAGGGGCTACAACAGGGGGGAAGCGGAATACATTTAATTGCTCATCCCCAGCTTTACTTGGCCTCATGTAGAAAGAGTGCTCAAACAGGCAATATATTATACGTCCAATTCCAAAGGATGGTTCAATTACAGATGGTGTAAAAACCCTCTGATGTTCTTTTTTTCTCTCCTTGTTAATAGTCACCATATTTTTCGTAATAGTCACATTCTTCTCAAGTGTACAGACATAAAACTCTACTTCCCCTTTCGAATCCAAAGCAGCCTTCATATCCAAAGCTTCCTTCTCGCTCATAGCCTGGGCAGGGAAAGTAATCCAAATGTCAGTGATGCAAGATGTAAACTAAGTAACTAACAACTTTGCAAAGGGTTTAAAATCGATCAATTATAAGATATGGGCATGGTTGCCCAAATCAAGTGATTTGGTATTAACTTTACTTGTAAACCTACCAGCTTCTGGTTGAGTTGGGTTCAGTTACTGCATCACCTAAAACTGGGACTAGTTCACTCTTACTTTTATCTGTTGGGGAGGGGATAGTGAGAATAATGGTCCAGAACAGCCAAAAACATGGCCTGGGTCTTATAGGGTGAATAACTACCCTATGAACCTTACTATTAGCAGCATTATATTTGTTCACCTCTTGGAACCCAAAAATTTCAAAAATGCACAGCTTTGAATAGTGTGGCTTATAAAGTCTTTCTAGCACCATTAAGTAAATTACATGATATTATTAGATGCTAATGGTATTACATGTCTTATTATGTGATATACTAATATTTTTACAATTTAGACCCATATTAGCATATGATTTATTTGTAAGACAAACAGCCATGTCCAATTTAAGCTATTTTTAGTCTTAAATCTTATTATTCATTATTCAAAAAAAGAAAAAAATGGTCATCCATAAAATTCACGATTTACCATGTTGATGGTATTCAAACACAGAATTAACACTGCTTATTACCTCAAGTGATTCAATCACCTTCTTCTGATTCGCCTTGAAAGCTAGACCCAAATCCTTTTTAACAGGAGCTATAACCAATTTCTGAAAAAATTAAAACACCATGTCAATCAATTACACCATTGACTTTAAATGGATGTGCATGAAATTGCAGCAAACAATCATGAATGCCATCCATAATTATGTGCTAACAATAATAAATATTACCTCCACTTCCTTAGGTTCTGCAAATTTTTCAGAAGCTACAAGGGGAACACCACTCTTCTCCTGAGATATTAAACAGAGAAACATTTCGATATTATAAGACACCATACCATGCCGTTAATATGGGAAATAAAAAACAAGAAAAAGAATTTCTAGTGTTGTAAAAAAATGTCATAAATATAAGCAATGTCTACTGAACTAAAGGTATTATAACATTCACATCGACAAGGTTGCTAACCATAGGTAAGCTAAAGGAAATTATAAAAAGCAAAGTATACTTCCAATAATATCATGATGTCTTGGTTTAAAGTCACGGACAAAAGATAAGTGAACAGAGTTATTACAGTGTGAGCAAGCAAATCATATGCAGATCTATCTGCAATGCCAACACACTCAATCCAGCCATAGGAACACTCAATTTCAGCATCCCAGCAGTCACAAGCATAATGGGCCATCTCATTAGCAAGGTGTTGCCTGAATCGTAAACGATCTTTATCTATACCAAGACGAGTCAGGAAAAGATATACTCTTCCAATGAAGTAACCAAGAGTCTCATTATTGACAATTCCCTGAACAGATATTCAAAAAAAAAATATTGTCATGTCATAAAAGCACAATGGAAGGGCCAAAACAAGAAGAAAAATATCTATTACAATTCAAACTGACCTTTGAAACAGCATCACCAAGACGTATTATCTTAGCAGATTGACCTGACATTTGCTCCTCCCTTGGGAACATAAGAAACTCTAAGTTGGCAACTTCTGAGTATTTTGGATGAGATTTATCTTCTGGATCAACAAAGTGCTCAATTTCTGCCAATGTGAATTCCCGGACTCTGAGAAGGCCTTGGCGGGGAGATATCTACAAATGTAGAAAACCAGTTATCCCTTTAACACAAACAGAGGCACTTGAACACATTCACTGATCAAACGATAGGCAACCCATGTCAAATGGGCCACAAGGAATGGATTACCTACCTCATTTCTAAAAGCCTGTCCGATTTGGGCTGCAGCAAATGGGAGTTTATTCCCATTGAAATAGTACAAGTCTTTGAAATTTACAAAGATGCCTTGTGCAGTTTCTGGGCGCATATACCTGCAACATTTGGGGCAAGAAGATAAAGTCATTTGCCTCAGTATTAATGTCAGATTCAAAGTTATAGAAACGAAAAGCACAGACAGATATATGAACCAGGACAGGAGAGTTACACACCCAGGAAGTAAACCAGATGGGCCAATAGATGTCTGGAACATTAAATTGAAAGGATAAGGATCAGAAAGTGAATTCTTTGTGTCTGGAGCTGTAATTCCGTACTCCTTGATCTTTGCACCCAGCTCTTCAGATGAGAGATCATCCAAGGTGGCTAACACATGCTTGAGTTCTGTAACCTTTTCTGGGGGCATGGTCAGGTCTTTCTGTAACTTTTCACTGCAATAATCCTTAAGCAGGTGATCAGCTCGGTAGCATGTCCCAGTTTTCTCATCCTTAACCATGAGGTCAGTGAATTTATCCACATGACCTGATGCCTTGAGTACAACTTCAGGTGTCACACATGGGCAGTCAACCTCCAACATGTTCTCCTCAAGAACAAAATGCTGCAAACCACGAGACACTGAGAATAAGACGCATTGCACAATGGAGATGAATATATGGTGGTCAATCAAAAAGATCAAAACCAAACATAAACGCTACATGTCTCTCATATATCAAGTAGCATCGGAAGAACTTCTCCATGCAGCTTCAACTAAACTGACCTGATTCGCTTGCTTAACCTAGGGACCTGATTAGAACCTAAAATTCTCAGGTTTAACCAGTTTTTAACCTAATGCTGCAATGTAAATGACCAACTAATAACTATTGGATATTTATTAATTATACAACATATCAAAACTCCGACACAATAAGTCCACGCAAGTGTAAGAAATTCGAAGTAGAATTAAATTACAATGCATTGAAATGGAGACCCTTGCCCACCTGACGCCAGAAGCTAAGGACATTGGACTTAACGGAGCAACCAGGTGGTCCATAATCGTACAGCCCAGCAACACCCCGGTAAATCTTAAAGGACGGAATGTAAAATAAACGCCGCTCGAGAGTGTTAACAACCGCTTGACGGAATGCTTCCTTGCTAATTGAACCATCACGGCCGGCGCCACCGATGTGTGCTTGAAGCTGTTTCTCAACCGAAGCCATCTCGAGCTTCAATTTGTTGAGGTCTTCAATGGCCGCATCGATTTTCTCCTTGGACACAGAGGTGGTAACGGCGGCGGCTTTGAGAGAGCGGACAGTATTTCCCTGCGTTTCCACGGCGGACTGCTTTTGCGACAGGGCTCTGCGAAGTGATTCCTCGACGGCGTCCATCAAGGATGAGTGTAGCGCCAATCCTGAGCGACGGCGTACCAGCGACCGGAGACCAAGCAAATTTGATGAGGATAAAGTTCTCAGCAAGAGCATGCGACGCTTGATATGTGCGGGAACTACTTCACTAGGTTTTAAGCGACCTCTGAAAATGAAAGAGCTGAAAATACTTTTTTTTTTTTCCTTTTTCTTTCTTAATTATTTATTTATTTAGTCATCTAATTTTTTCTAATGTTTTTTAACATAGCTAAGTAACAGTTGCACTGTATTGATAATAGTATAAAATAAAATTGCAAGTTAATGCTTAATATAAGATATATTCCTTATAGTTCTTATTATAAGACAACAACTAATAATTCTCATAAACCAATAAAAAATAATTAAAGTCAATAAAGTTGTCATACAATTTAAGTAACTTTCAATATTATCCTTACTAATTGCATTAAACTCTAATATTATATTAATTATCACTCTCACTCATTACTCTTATTAATTATGGGCATACATGAAAAAAAAATTAATGTGCTTTATAAATAAGCAAGTGCCTTATAAAAAGGATCAAATATAAAGGCTAGTTGATGCTTTATAATAATACTAGAGGGAGTATTTACCTAATTTAATTATATTAAAAAAGTTAGTTGAGTCAATTAATATAATATTTATTTTCTAAAACATCCTAGTTATCATCGTCAATTCTTTTATTCCATTTTCTCCTTAATTATGGTTGATGGAGTATCAATGGGGATATATTTAAAAAAGTTTGAGAAATATGAAAATTATATCTGATCAACTTTCCAATTACATCTTACTATGTTAAGGGCTGGATGGTGTATAAGTTAATAAATTAAAATACACATAGAAATCATGCTGAAATATTGTGAAAACTCAAAAAAATGACTCAATTATCCTGAAACTTATTATTGTATGCCTTTTTATTATCATTGGGACTTCTTAGTAATTAAGTTAATCCTCATAGTAATTCTCCTAAAATCATTCCAAGTGATTCTCAATGATTAGAAGTTAGAAGTAATATTTTATAAGGAGAAATTTTATGAGATTCTAAGAAAATGATTTAATAACTAAAAAGTCATAATTGTTATGAATATTAATTATGTGGATGTTCATTAACTCAATAAGCTTCCTCTCCAAGCCAACAAGTTGCTTGCTCATCAAGTCAAGCGATAAGTTGCTTACTCTCCAAGCCAACAAACTTGTTTCCCAAGTTTGTTTTAATTGTTCTCCAAGTTTAACTTGGTCCCCAAGTTTTCATATAATGATGATGTCTTGTTGTATGAGCCTCTTGAATGTCTATAAATAGATGTCGTGTACAAGTATTATAGACACACAACTGAATAAGAATTACTTATATCTTTCTCTTTTAAATTTCTCCATTATTTATCTCTTACTCTCTTATCCCAGATATATCTTTATATTCATAACAATAATGACAAGTCAATAGTTTAGATCTTGTGTCTTATTTTGCACTTAAACTTGTCAATGCATGCCTTTAAATTGTTATCGAATTTTTAGATAATTAAATACATTTCTCGAGACTTTATAGTAATTCCCTTAATTTGTAAGCTAGCCAATGATTATATACAATAAAATGCAAACTAATTAGATATATTTTCATCAAAATATACCAAAACACCAAAAGTGATTTATATTGAGACGGGTAGAGAATTTTAGGTAAAAAGAGACATTAGAGAAGAATCAAATTCCCACTTAGTTTTCTGTTTTAAAAAATATTCGTATGTCGCTCTCTGTATGAGAGAGGAAATATTTTCTTATATATAAATCAAGAGGGTGTATTTTCATTCCTACAAATGAAGTTAGTTCTTTAAAACTTTAGTTTATCCTATTGTTTAAATGATTATTTATATTTAGAGTTACATATTTAGAAAATTGTTATTATGCTGTAAGGATTAAATTTGTGAGTTGTAAAAAATAAATACTAATTTTAGTTTTTGCAAAAAACATTATGTTTAAAATCTTTATTTGATACTCCCTCGAATCCTAAATTAAAACAAAATTAATATTTTTGGAAAAATTAAGGAAGTTAAATAAGTTATTTAATTATATCATATGTTGTGTATCCCTAGATTATATATTAGTTTATAAGTTGGCCAAAATACTTTAAAAAAATTATAAATATAAATATTTTAAAATAATTTAATTAATTTTTTAATATCTTAAAAAAATTAATTATGTCTTATAGTTATAATGGAAAGAAGTATTATTAGGTTTTATTTTAAGGGCCACCATCTATATTTTTTCCATAAGCCAGTTTGATCATTAAAACATGACAATTGGATTACTTAATGCCTTTTTTTGCCATCACAAGAATTGTTTAATATTATTTTAATCCTTAATATAAAATCTTTTTTTTTTTTGGTAGTACTAACATTTATATACCCAGCGATAATTAAGAAAATAAATAAAACATGTACTATTAATATGGGCTTCCATCTGTTTTTTTATACAATTATTATTTTTCTGTATTTTTTTCCTGTACATTGCATTTATTTATTGTTATGCTGCCACCGACAATTGTCTGCCACTTGCCAGTAACTTCATCCCCAGTTGGGAATCACCATTCCACTGGTTTGAGTTTTTTTTTTATTAAAAAAAAAAATTAATACAGGCAAGCTAAAGCTTGAAAAGATAAGATAAGGACTAAACTAAGAAATCCAATCCTAGAAACAACAAACTAGGAATAACTAGTTATGGCAGACCAGCTGGTCCTTCTGAACCATGTGTAGGCATCCTCTAAGAACTATTGGAACAAGAACCATATCAGCATTAGCGGGAGCTTCATGGCCCTCCTTTGCATATAGTCGGCACATGCGATGTTGTCTCTTAGAGTATAATGCAGCTCAACATTCCAATCGCTGAAGAGAAGGTCTCTAGTCTCCTTAATAATGTCTCTGAGCGGGTGATCAGAATGACAGGAATCCCTCATAAGGATACTAATGGCATCAAGAGAGTCAAGGTAAAGAAGAATTCTTTGCATACCCATTTGACGACCCATTATTAATCCTAACATGATAGCATAAATTTCTGCCTCAACAACAGTCTGAAGACCTAGGGATTTATAGAACCCCATCAACCAATGACCTTGGGAATTCTGAATAACACCCCCACAGGCAGCTTGGTGCTAATTCCGCACAGATCCATCTACGTCAATACGGACAACGTCTGCAGGCGATGGGGTCCAAGACTTCTCCTCAAACCTGCGAAAATGGAAAACTTGGTAAGATAGATTTTTATTAGTGATGTTTTCCATAAGAAGGTATTTACACAAATGAAGCATCTCCCTAGTATCTTTACTCTCGCCCTGAAAGAGAAATCTGCATCTGGATGTCCACAGGATCCAACATCCTAAGCTAAAGACTCTTGGCCAAGAGAAGTTCTGAAATCTTGCTTTCCCTGGCTTGTGCTTTGTATTCCAGTTGAGTCAAACCTGCAAGGAACCTGTAAAAAACTAGGAGAAATAGTTAGGTTTCAAAATTTCTTTCCACAAGTTTATCGCTTTCTCACAATCTTTGATCACATGAATCACATTCTCCTCACTATTACATTGGAAAGTGTTAGTTCTCTATAGGTTTTGATGATTACTAACAATTGTAAACAAGATGTGGAGTTTTCCTTTCAAAAGATGAAAACTCACTATCAGAGCAAAACTCGAGGTTTTCACAGAAACCTCGAGGTTTGGCCTTACAGAGAAGAATTCAATATTTCTGAACTAAGCAAAACTCGAGGTTTCAGAGAAAACTCGAGGTTTCATCATACAGAGACTTCTCAGCATTTTCTGGAAAATGCAAAACTTAAGGTTTTTGGTAAAACCTCGAGGTTTTGTCTTACAGAGAGTTTCTTAAGTTTTGAACATTTGAAAACCTCCAGTTTTTGTCTAAAACCTCAAGTTTCTATTTTTAACATGAAAATTCCAGCTTTCACAAGTTTTGTTAAGACTCGAGGTTTGTTAAGAAACCTCGAGGTTTTTGACTTGGCAGAGAAAACTCATATTTTAGCCAGTGTTTCAAAACCTACAGTTTTGAGTTTGACATAGTTTTCTCAAAGTTTTCACAATAAGTGAAAACTCGAGGTTTGAGAACAAACCTCGAGTTTTGTCCAGGCAGAGAGCATCTGTGTTTTTCTCAGTTTTCAAAACCTCCAATTTTACTTTAAAACCTTCAAGTTTCTGTCTTGGTGCAAAAACTCAGTTTTCACATTTGAGCAAAAACTCAAGTTTTGGTGAGAAAACTCGAGGTTTTGGCAACCCGAGAGCATACAACTTTTCTCTGATTTGAAAACCTCCAGGTTCTGGCTTGGCACTATTTTTCAAAGCTTTGATATTTGAATGAAAATTTGAGGTTTCTGATAAAACCTCGAGGTTTGACCAACCCGAGAGCTCTAAAGTTTTTAATGCTTTGAAAACCTCCAGTTTTGGAGAGAAACCTCAAGTTTTGATGTTTTGGACTTAAATCAATTTTACATGCTATAGTCCAAAACTCGAGGTTTGAAGAACAAACCTTGAGGTTTCCTCGCAGATCCAGAATTTCAAAATTGACGAATTCATAAAACTTTCTTGTTTGATCTTGATACTTTCTAGTATTATTTTCTACTATTCTTAGCTATGTTTAACCACTTTGTTAGTGAGTTTCAGATGAATTAGAGAATGTTTATTGAAGGTTTAAAGCAAAAGCAAAAAGTGATGTGAGCACATTAAATGCAAAACCCAGAAAGTTGCATTCTTTTGGGTAATCCTTCTGCACACGTCTAACAAAGAATTAAAGAATGATTTCCACATCCAGCAACTGTCATTCCAACGGATTAATCTTCAGGAAGTCAACTTTGAACTTTTGCCCAACTGGATTAAGTGAAGATTAGTGAGAGAAGAAGACCAAAGCTTAACCAAAACCTTGTCTAATGAAGGCAACGATTATATTAATGAATCCAACGGTCATTTAATGCTCTCTTAGTATAAATAGGCAGCATTCAAGTCTTCTCAACAACTACATCTGCTAAAAATGAATTGCATTCAAGTTCACATTTATTTTCTTCAGCTTTTATCTGTATTGTATCTTCTGATACATTTGTTCTTCAGTGCTTATCATTATACACTCTTAGAGAGAGTTTTTATCTGTAAATCATTTATTGTAAAGAATCACAAGTCAAGGGGACTTGGTGATTGGGTGCACTGATTACAACTTGTAAAGAGGAGTGAGTTCTAGTGAGAGAACTACTCTTGAGTACAGAGTGTGTAATCTTTTGTGATAGTGAAAAATCCCAGAGAGTCTGGGGACTGGATGTAGGTTAAGTGGTTGGACCGAACCAGTATAAATCTATGTGTCTAGTTCTTCTCCTTTGCACTCTGTTTATCTCTATTTTATTTGTTCAAAAATAGAGCATTTTCCTAAAAGTTTTAAAAAATCCCCAATTCACCCCCTCTTGGTGATTTAGCTCCATTTACAGAAAGGACAACGGCTGTCGCTTTCCACTGGTTTGAAATTTGAATCAAGTAAATCAACTCTCTTTTTCTGCCCCGAATTTTTCAATACTTTCCAATTCTTTTTTTTTTTGATAATTTTTTTTTTACTTAAAATGGTGGCAAGTGTGCAACCACTCCGGGTTCTGTAGTGGCAATGATGACCCTCCCAACAGTGGTAACTCCATACAAATCGAATTACGAGTGGTTTTACCGCAGCTCGAACCATAGACCTCTTAAGGGAATCCAGTGCCACATTCCGTTAGACCAACCACATGTTGGTACTTTCCAATTCTTATTAATTGTCATATATTGATACAATATGTCGTATATTATCATATTTGCAGTAATAGTTTAATTTTAAAACAATGATAAATGTACACTCAATTAAGTTCTATTTATTCAACTTCAGATAATATACCACTTTGATCCTATTTATAAATTCAGCTTCATGTAATAAATGAAATTGTGACAATTTTACCCATATTAATTATACCTGTAAAAATAGAGAGAGAGAAAAAAAAACAGTTGAAAAATACCTAATCATAAATGAGGGTAAAGTTAAAAATTTACCTCATAATCATTGAGTTAACTAACTCTCCTTGGTATGTGAGATTTGGTCAAAATGAACTTATAAATAGGACCAGAGTGGTACTCCCTCCGGTCCTAATTATAGGAACACTTTTGTAGTGTAAATTGCACTACAAAAGTGTTCCTATAATTGGGACTAGAGGTAGTATTATATATTTGTTATTTGAATTTTTAAGGATTTTGATAAAATTATACCACTCTAGTTATATATATAAGTCCATTTTGACTAAAAAATTTAGTCCTATTATAAGTCCAGTTTCATATAATAAATGAAATTGTGACAATTTTATATATATTAATTATACTTATGAAGCTAGAGAGAGAAGAAATTGTTGAAAAATACCCAATCAAAATGACGGCAAAGTTGAAAATTTATCTCATAATCATTGAGTTAACTACCTCTTATTGGTATGTAAGATTTGGTCAAAATAGACTTTTAAATAAGACCAGAGTGGTGATTTTTTAGTATTTGCAAGAATCATGTGCTTGTTTGAATTAGTGGTAGAAGTTACATTTCCAACATGATTTAGGTATACAAGTTTGTGAGAAGAGTTTTATATCAACTTGTGTGATCGTGCTTTTCCAATGCCAATACAGACAGGCCCATAATAGGTGGGCATTCCCTAGATGTGGTTTGATTAATTTGCAATGGCCGAACTCGATGGAGTAACATTGCTCTTTTTTTTTTCCTTTTTTTTTTATGTGAAAATTTTAGGAAAGGGGTTAGGTAGCGAGATCTCTCTTCCTCTTAGGTCATACGATGTTGGGCAGAGCAAGCCGTCTATTATCCTCAGACGTTTACCTAGGCACCTAAGAAATAGGATGCCTCCCCCAGCGCCTTGACCAACTCTAGGATTGAACCTCATTCCTTTAGTGAGAATGTCCGACCCCTAGTAACATTGCTCTTTTTTGAAAGCTTCTAGAGTAAAAATGGACATTGTCCCAAAAAAAAAAAAACATTTGACGGGCTTGCTTCCACTACAAACTTTGATGCAAACTCTGAAAGGGGCTGGCCAATTAGGGTTTAGTAGATTAAAATTTAAGGGCTCAAAATTAATAAAAATATTTATATAAAATAACCAATTTTAAGTTAAATAATCAGGTTAAAAAGATAAAAGGGGAAAAATTATGTTTTGGAAGGGGGTCAAACTTAGTGACAACTCAACAAATGATCCGCGTGGAGCCGTGGACTTATATGCGAGTAGTGCGCATAGTGCCACATTAATCAAGCGACCGACGACCAATCAAATTTAATGAGAATGGAGTTCACAACAAACGCACTACTCTATATGTGCAGTATTTACTTACATGAGGATGAGATTTCAACATTTTTAGAAACTGAAATGTTGCCATGATTTTAGGGAATAATACTCCGTTTTAAGATATATTTATATAATTTAATTAGATTAAAAAAGTTAATTAAATTAATTAAAATGACATATCTTCTAAAACATTATAGTTATCTTTCTTAATTCCCTTCTTATTAAGAAAATATTGACAAACATAGAAACTAAATCTTACATTTAGAATTAAGATGAACTCCCTAAATAAATCGTGTATTAACCAGGAGAGAGTATCATTCATAACAGAGTGAGCCACCCACTACTTAAACACACAACCATCAGGATTTGGCTTTGGTGCTTTGCAGTATTTGGTCCGTTGTGGCGCCTTGCACACACTAGTCCTTTTAAAAAATAAAAAATAAAAAAAATTAGATATTGCTGAATAGTAAAAAGATAATTTAGGATATTGAGTAGTACTGAAAAAAAAAAATCCTTTATAATCTTGAAAAGATTATTTTATGATCTTCAAATACTTTAGGGTACGGACGAATACTTAAAGGATACTTTATAATACTGACTAGTACTTAAAAAAATTATTTTATAATCTTAAAAAAATAATTCAGGTATTGACTACTACTAAAAATATACTTTAAGATATTTTTTTAAGATCTTCAAATAATTTTTTTAAGTACCCGTTAGTACGATGAAGTATCTTTTAAGCACCAATCTGTACCCTAAATATTTTTTGAAGATCATAAAATAGTTTTTGAAGATCATGAAAATTTTTTTAATACCACTTAGTATCCTAAATTATCCTTCTATTACCCAACAATACCTGATTTTTTATTTTTTAAAAGGACCTGAGTGTGTGCAAGGTGCTTCAGTGGACGCAACGGACCAAATGCTGCAAAGCACCAAAGCCAAATCCCAACCATCAAGAGTATGAATAGTTTACACGCACTCACATTGATTGCCAAGTGTTATGGCATAAAAAGCTGACTCCAATTAGTTGGTTAAAACTGGGAGTAAATCAATGAAAAACTGGAAAACAAATTTTTTACCAAAAAAAAAAAGAAAAAGAAAAGAAAAGAAACTAGGAGCTTCATACACATAATCGACCGTACGCCAATATCTCGTTGGGGTCGAGGATTCCAGAATCTTTGCCCCTTAACCCTAATTGAATACTAACCTTTCAGTTTTTAGTACCTATATTGATGATATCTCGCCTAAAAAGAAAATGGAAGGGGAAGGTAACTTATCTTCCATATGACACTACACATTACAACAGCGATTGAGGGCCTTTTTGCGATAAACTAAAATAAGTCTATTAGAAGCTGAAAAAAGTTTATCAGATGTGAAAACTTGTTTTTTTTTTTTTTTTTGTGTTTGGCAAAATTTCACTATGTGATGGGCTTCAAAGTCTGAAACTACTGTTTTTGTGAAGTCATTCCTTTATAAGCTTTAAGGTCTAAAGCTACTTTTACCATCGTTATCACAAATACAAATCATTTCAGGAAAAGCCCAATAGAAAAAAAACTCATTAGGAACAGTTCATCAGAAAGAGAAGTCACTTCTACCACCACTGTCCCAAACGGGCCCTAAGTTTCACTTTTCCCTTCCAGCGAGCTTGAGTTCTCAAATAAGGGAACCGCTCTGTAAAATACTAAAAATAGCTTTAATCCCTTCCGCAGATTGTTATATTTCCAGCACTTTAACGTCTCCTTAGTAAATCCCCATTCCCTGAACCAATCTTTTACAATAACAGAATCATTTAAAAAGCACAGCAACAGCTAGAGAAAAATCCATGTGGAGCCTATAAAAGCCATCGTGATTATCCACTGATTAGTCCTTTCATAGATAAAGAATAATTTGAAAAAGATTAATACCTGTGCCCCTGAACACATTGCTCTTGTTTTTGTCCAAGCTATAAGGAATGCTCTGAGCCATATCTCTTCCCTCCAAGACACTATCCAAACAACCAATTCAAGCCGCAAATGACACTTCACAAGAACTTGGAAATTCAAGAATATTATGACCATCAACAGCTTACTTCCAACATTGCTTCTCCAATATCACTTCAATTTTATTTTTCTAAACTAGCTCTAAACTTTCATCCCAGGCTTCCAGCCACAAACTTCAACTGTGATTCGTTTAATTAACCTCCAAATCTGTCAAACATGATCCATTAGGCTCCATTTTTGGTAAAATTGTGTATAAATATCGATTGACATTTTCCAAGAGCTTCAAGCACTATCTGTCAAACATGATCCATTAGGCTCCATTTTGATTTATTTGCACCGGTTATATTAACCTCCAAATCAATCCAGCAACTCCATTTTCAAGATATGGCAGGTGTTGTACCTCCTTCATGAACTATCAGTCTCCCTAGAAAGACAATAGAAAAATATGACTAATGACAGTAATAAATACATCAATCTAAAATATAAAAAGATGAAGGGAGTCACAATATTCACAATTCATAAATAGTATAACTCATCTTGTACTCTGTGCTGCCTACTGTGATTACTGTTAAATGATTACTCCAAACCCAACCCCAACCAGAAAAAAATGGAAGGAGGAAAAACACCCTCAATCAAAAGCAGAGAAACAGGTTTAGCAATGTTAGCGATTGCACCTGAACATTTCAGTTACTACTGCTTAGAACCAATTAGATACCAGAACCATTTGAAAAATAGTAACAAAATCTTTAAGCTAAAAGAGGCACAGCTAGTTGATGCAAGGAATATTACCAATTTTAATTCCAAATTTTGCTGACATATTAACTACTCCTTTCAGTTCTAAATATAAGACAGAGTTGACTTTGTTTGGAGAGATTAAAGAAGTTAAATAAGTTACTTAATTATATCATAATATTATGCATCATTAGATTATATATCAGTTTATACGTTAAACCAAAAAGTTTGCAGAAAAAATTATCAATATAAATATTTTCAAGTAATTTAATTAACTTTCTTAATATCTCCAAAAAAAATCAAATTTGTCTAATATTTAGAACCAGAGGGAGTAACTTCAGGAAAGCGGATGCACCTTTCTTTTTTTTTTTGGCAAATACAGGCAAGTTAAAGCTTGAAAAGTGAGAAGAGGACTAGATCATGGAGATTCAGCCCAAAATACATCAAACTAGAAAGAAAAACCAGCAATGGCAGACCAATTGGTCTTTTAAAACCATATCCAAACATCCCATGGGAATTGTTTGGACCAACGTAACGTCAACATCAGCAGGCGTGTCATGACCCTGTTTGGCCATATAGTCGGCGCATGAAATGTTATTTCTTGGAGTATAATGAAGCTCTACGTCTCAGTCCCTGAAAAGAAGGTCTCTAGTCACCCCAATAATGTCTCTGAGGGGATGATCAATGCAAGAGTCTCTCATGAGGATGTTAATAGCGTCAAGTGAATCCGAGTAAAGGATGATTTGCTGAAAGCCCATCTGAAGGCCGGTTTTTAAATCGAACATGATAGCATATATCTCTACTTCGATGACTGAATAAAGACCCAGGGACTTATGGAATCCCATCAACCAATGGCCTTGAGAGTCCCTTATCACTCCTCCACAAGCCGCTTGATGCTGGCGACGCACTGATCCATCCACGTCGATGCGGACCGCATTTGCAGGAGGTGGTGTCCAAGACTTTTCCTCATTCCTGTGAAGTTGGAAAATTTGATGAGTTAAGGTTTGATTAATTGAATTTTCCATAAGAATATAGTTTAAAGTATGAAGCATCTCCTTGGAATTCATGTTTTCGCCTTGGAAGAGGAATTTGCATCTGGACATCCAAAGGATCTAGTACCCCAAGCTAAAAACTCTTGGCCAATTGAAGTTTTGAAATCGTCCCTTCCCAGGATTGTGATTGGTGTTTCAACTAAGCTAAACCTGCAAAATACCTGTGAAAAACTAAGAAAAATAGTTAGGCTTTAAAATTTGTTTCCACAAGTTCTTTGCTCTCTCACAGTCCCTAATAATATAAGTCACACTTTCCTCACTATTACAAAGGAAGGGACAGTGGCCTTCATTTGTGAGGCCTCTTCTGGCTCTAATGGAATTTGTCATTAGTCTTTCATGGCCAACTTACCACATGAAAAACTTTACTTTTTCAAGAATTTCCCATTTCCACATTAGGGCCCAAAAGCGGATGCACCTTTACATTCAGTATCTGTCATAAACCAAGCTAAAGAGTAAAGACCATAGTGCCGCAACCTGGTTAAGTGTATGTATTTTGTATCAATTATAGAGAACATGATAGCTAATAAGGCAGAATGCTTTTTTTTCTAACCTTGGTTCATGAAGCTATTTTTAACCCATTTTTTGGTCGGAAAGCACTTATCTAACTCAACCTAATATAAACTTTACTGATACAACAAATGAGACATTCTCATTCATGTCTGTAATAGTTATGGCATACAATATGGGGATATCTAGTACAAAAATGAACCCGTAAAGGAATGAATACCTAACAGAAACAGAAGGATGGTTGTGTCAACCAAAAAAACTAACAAACTCGTCAAGTGTCAGGATCCTTTTCAAAGTAAGCCCAAAATTTTCAAAGTGAAGGCAAAGAATATATTGGATTTCACTTTGCCTACTCAACTGGTGCCCCATACTACTGCTGAAAGTAGAACGAAAAGGCCACAACAACTAATGAACAGTAATCCAACAAGACCACAAGGACTGGCCTCCATCAAAGCAAGTTAAATACAATGCCAAAGGTTGAGTTCCCACTCTACAGACTTTTATTACAGAATTCTTATGGACAATAGGGAATCAGTGGCAAGTTGCAACGACTAAGTATAAACTCTACCTCATCCACTGAAAATATGAAAGAACTCAAAGGCATAAAAGAGATTAATCAAACATTGACTTTGAATCCTCACCTTTCACTTTAGTTGTTAGCTCAGAAATTTTTTTAACTTGAATTGTCATAGGATCTTGGGCAAGTTACAAAACTCAATTATAACAAAGTCATGGACCTCCTGGTACAATGAATTGTGTCAAACAAAAGTATAATCTATCCGAAGCACCAAAAACTTGGAAAATGTCTAATCTAACATGACTTACCTGACTATAGATCCTTCTATTAAGGTCCAATTATACACCGACTTTTCAAACATTGTCACTGCAATCACACATCAAGAAATTTGTGGATGATCTGGTTCCTGCACTTTCAAAAGTCAGAAACAAATTTCCAAACCTGAAAGCTACGAAATCAAAGTGATTGCAACAATATTATAGTAAAGATGACTGAAAGAACTGACCATATTTGCAGAAGCATAGTATGAGAGTAATATCGAAGGACATATCTTAGTCGATAATACCAAAGCAGGAAAAAAAAATAATCCAGGACTACAGTTACAAATTCGAGAACTAATCATTACTGTATAGTGTAAACATTCACTTCCTAACTACACAAATATATGGTGCTTGCCATTCAGCTTAATGCTTCAGCCAATGGTTCAATTTCCTATTTATGCTCAGTACATTATCACCCTGTAAGCTTATTACAAATAAATATCCCTTGGCATAGTAAAAGCAGAATCTTGCATTTGTGTTAAGCCTAAAAACCCACTTCATGAGCAATTGGGTACTTCTCAATCTTTATACCAAACATTAATCAAACAAAAGGCTTAAAACCAGCGCCTACAGACGAATTGCTCTTATTCTCGCCCAAGCTCTTGATAAAACTTCAAAGCACCAAGCATGGATCCCTGCAAGACTCTTACTCGATCCACCAATTCGTTAAATAAACTTAAAAAACGCTTCGTATTTCCATTTTCCCTTTCACACCTATCCATTTTTTTCTTAATATCCTTCAATATGTCCTTACATTCATCAACCATTTCCAGGTACTCAAGTATACGACCGTGATAGGACTTGTTGCCATATGGATCTTTCTCCAATATCTCTTCAAATCCAATCTTCACGAGCTCCAACTCTTCACTACAACTACAGATATGGGACTTCAACTCCAGCCAAGCTTGATCATCAGGTTTAATTTTGGTAAAATCGTACACTATTGGAATTTTCTCCTTGAGCTTCAAGTAGCGCACGGAGTATCCATGGAATGGTTTGCGAGCAGGCCCAATTAACTCCTCCATTTCTCTCTCCTCAACCATCGATTCTTGGACGGAAGCCACAGGAGACGACTCAATATACTTGGAAATCAATGCATTCCGATAAAATCCATTTAAGAACAACGCCGATACAGCGGTTAAAGTGGCATAGGAGGCGATTTTGGGGAAAGAGTCGAAAAATTGGTTTACAGGGTTTTGAGCAATTTGGGAATTGGGCCAAGACGAGTCAGATGAAGCTCTAACGGAGGTAGATAGAAGGGACACAGGAGGTGAGAGAAATTTGGAAGAGACGGATCTTCGTAGCGACGGACAATAGTGATCAACTGAGGAACCACGCGGTTGGTGACCGTGGTGAAGAGGAGCGAGGGTTTCCATCGTCGGCTGCGGCTTCGCCTGCGCTTGTGCGAAGAAGACGACGACCAAGAGAAACTCAAAAGACCTTCGAGCGAAGCTGACGACCACAACGAACTCCTTCGGGGTTAAACTGGAGATGACAAACGCTGTTCGATTCGGTCCCGGTGAAAATTGAAACATACAGCGACTGAGCGTCGAGGCTTGGATAAGAACACCCAAACGATGTCGTGTGATCTCGGTCGTTCAATTTGGACAGAAAAACGTATGCATTCAGAATCAAGGTAAATCAGTCGCTCAATTTGTCTGATGTATATAAAAGAAAATTTAGGTGAGCTCAACTGACTAGGTCAAGGCATGTCTCCGAAAATGTTTTCTATATTTTTATATATTTATAGATAACTTACCAACAATATTTTCAAATAGGTGAGATATGAACCCACATAGAGGTTTTGAGTCAAACCTACAACCGAGTTTGGTAATTTATGAAGCTGTGGTTTCAGGAGCCCTTATTAATAGGCTAAGATAAAATTCTTCTTATATGTTTATCTCATAAATAGTAAAAATTATTTTATAAAAGCTACACCAAATACACGAGATCCCTCTAGCTAACAGAACTAATCCTTGTTGGTATTTGTCTGATTATCCTTCTTACATCGATTCATTCATTTTATCACTAGCCATATAAACTGCTTCTTACATCAATTCATTCATTTTATCAGCTGATTGTCTCTTTACCATGTTAAAATAAGCGTATTAGGCTTGGAGCAATAAATAAATGCAATGACTTTTTTAAGGGAAAATCTTATAAAAAAAATCATTTATGTTATAAAATAATTAAAGGGAAATATGAGAAGAGAAAGGAAGTGTTAGAAAATAATATATTAGTATTAATATATATGTTTGAAACCATGGGATTGTAATCAGATCCCACATAATTAGAGATTACACAAATAATCATCATTATAAGCCATTGTGTATAGGCTCCTCCCTCTTGTATAAATATCCATACGTTCATCATGAATAAGACAACTTTTCTAATTCATTTCATTACATGGTACCAGAGCTTGGTTAGTTCTTGGCCAATTTGAGTTTTCTGGTGGCCGCTGTCACTGTAGCGTAAACTATATTGTCGCGTGAACAGTGACAGTGGCCAGACAAAGGGCCGGTTTCGTGTTTAGAAGACTGCATTTGGCGATTGAGTTTCGTTGTTTTGCTGGGTTTTGGTGTTTTGCACTTCCTTAGTTTATGTCGATTTGCTGTTTTTTTGGTTCTATCAATGTTGCTGGTTCATGAACAATGACGTTACTCGTCACTATTTATAGGGGGAGAGAGAAAGTGTTTGTCGATTCCTCTGTTGTTTGGTGCTATTTGGTTGCTGCATTTTTTGGTGTTCTAAGACGTCGAGCCTTCATTCTCGGGTTGTGTAGGCCGATTCTTTGCTTCGAAGGTTGCGTTGTGAGACTGGGTTTCTATTATCTCAGCATAGTCTGAATTTCGTTTCGTGCACGTCCACTTGTCTACAATGGTTGGGTTCTTTGTTTGTTACGTTTTCCAGCACTTTCGTAAAGTGTTCTTTTGTCTTGAATGTCGTGCTTGTGGTTTGGTAATTTCGTTGGCATCTGCTGTATTTTGCTTCGCCTCTGGTGATGTGTTTCTTGTTAGTTCCCAGTGTGTTTTGATGATTACTAACAATTGTAAACAATATTGATAAGATTTGACAAAGTTTAGAATAATTTAAACTTGTATTTTTCAATCTGTCAAAACCAAACTCGAGCCTGTTAGTGTTGAACTCGAGCCTGGATTTGACAGAGAGCACAAACTTGTCAAGTTGATTTCCAAACTCGAGACTGAACCTGAAGTTTAAAATTAAACTTTTGAAAAGTTCACATGAACTCGAGCCTACTAAGGTCAAACTCGAGTTCATTCTTTCCAGAGAGTTTTTGAACCTTGAAAAACATGTTAAACCTTACACTTGCTTTCTTCAAACCTCAGGTTTAAAAAAAAATCCAAAGAAAGTTTTAAGAGCATGAACTCGAGCCTGTCATGGCAAACTCGAGTTCATCTCTGGCGGGACAAGATTTTTGAAACTTAAAGATATTTTCAAACTCTGCACTGTTCCATTGAAAGAAAAGTTTTTCGGTTTGAAAAGTTCACCAATGCTCAAATTCGAGCCTAGCACATTCAAACTCGAGCCTAGTTTTGGCCGAGAGCAAAGAATTGTTTTTAAGCTATTTAAACTCGAGCCTGAGACTTTCAAACTCGAGCCTAAAAGTTCCAGAGAGCAAAGAACTTTTGGATATGTTTTTAAACTCGAGAGTGTGTTTTGCAAACCTCAGGTTTGTGCTTTCAAGCTAAAACGAAGTCTGTTCAAAAGTGTCTCGAACTCGAGCCTGACATTAATGAACTCGAGTTCATTTCAACCCGAGAGCATTTTAGTTTTTCAATGATCTGCAAACCTCAGGTTTGTAAAGCAAACCTCAGGTTTACACTTTTTGAACTTACACAGTTTTGAACACTAAAGCCTCGAACTCGAGCCTGCAAGAACTGAGCTCGAGTTCGTGACGCTGGTTCAGAATTTTTGAATTTGGGCATTTCAGAAATCAATGTTATTTGATCCTATCTTCTTCCAATATTGTTCTCTGATATTCCCTGCTATGTTTAACGTATTTATTAGTGGATTTCAGAGCATTAAAGAATGTTTGGTGAGAGGTTAGAGTATAAAGCAAAAAGCAACTCAGAGCATTTATTGCAAAGCACAAAAGTTACTCCTTCTACCCAAATCCTTCTGCACACGCTTACAAAGTATTTAAGGATGTTAGCTGAAACAAGAAAACTCCTCTCCAACGGATTAATTCGCAGAAAGTCAGCCCTGATGTCTTGACCAACTAGATTAAGTGAAAACAAGAGAGAGAAGACCCCAAAACCACTTCAGAACACTTGGGCAACTTCTCCAACGGTCTGATTCAAGCTACAACGGTCATTTAATGTTCTCTAGCTATAAATAGAGTTCATTAACATCTTCACAGCTAGAATTTCTACTAAATTCATTTATAGTGTATTAGCTTTCACTTATAGAGTATCATACTTGATACAAGTACTTCAGTGTTCATCATATCTACTCTGTAAGAGAGTTAAATACTTTTAAATCATCTATTGATTGAGATAACTACAAGTCAGGGGACTTGGTAGTTGGGGTGTATTGATTACAACTTGTAAGGGGGAGTGTGTTCTAGTGAGAGAACAACTCTTAGTGCAGAGTGTGTAATCAATATTATTGAGTTAGTGAATTGAAAATCCCAAGTGAGGCTTGGGGACTGGATGTAGGTCAGGAAAGGACCGAACCAGTATAAATTGCATTGTGTTTAGCCTCTTCTCCTTATCCTCTCTGTTGTGCTCTGTTTTGAGTTATTAAAAACAGAACAAGTTACGAAAATTTTAAAGATACCCAATTCACCCCCCTCTTGGGTATAAAGCTCCTGCTTTCATTTCTCTCAGGTGAGACAATTTGGTGGTCCTTGTTGTTGGTTCTTAAGCTTTTGATGATTACAATTTCAAACAAGAATTGATTAAGCAAGAACCCAAGTCTGATAATCTAATCTATTACATGTTACTCGAGCAAAGGTTGGTTCATGCCCAAGCAACATCGAGAGATAAGTATGTCAGATTGCTTCTGATAAAGATCTTGCTCGAGCAGACATGAAAAGTGTACTCAAGCAACGTTGAGAAAAGGCTCAAGTAGGAGTCTACCCGAGCAAAGCCAAATGCTTACCCAAGCAGGATCATTCAAGCAAGCGTACCTGAGCAAGTCAGGATTCTTGCTCAAGCAAGCTAAGGAGCCTGCCCAAGTAGAGTCAGGATCTGTCTCAAGAAAGTGCTTGCCCAAGTATGGAATTTTTCATACTCAAGCAGCATACCCAAGCAGGCATATTTTTATACCCGAGCAACGCTGTTCTCTGTGCCTTGATTATCATCAGAAGAAGTATTGCCCAAGCACAGAATTACTCTTGCTCGAGCAACATTGTCTATCAGTATGAAATAGAAAGCATGCCCAAGTACATATTAGTCCATACTTGAGCATCATACTCAAGTATGATGTTTTTTCATACTCGGGCATCAGCGAATAGAAGCAGATTCTTCACCACTTTAAGATGCTTGCTCGAGCAACCCTTAATCTATGCTCAAGTAAACTAGTCCCTGATTTTCAAATCACCGTCTGCGATTTTCCGTTGAGCTTGAATCGATTAATTACTTATCTGATTACTTGTGATTAAGATTACCAAATGCTATTAACCAGGTTGTTCATGAGTTTTAGATTATTTAGACAGAAATTACCAGCGGATTTTGACTTTAACCACCTGGACAGATGAACGCATTTAATGCAGCTGCCAAAACCGTTATATTCTCCGTAACCGATGCACTGGACGAAGTAAAGCAAAACTCTGATACACTCAATCCAGCATTTAATGAAAAATCTCACAACGGCTACAACAGAAAGAATGTAAGAGAATGCCAGATCGAATATTCAAACCGAAAGAGCAAATCCTCAGAAAATATTCTATCTGTCTAACGGGCATTTTGCGAAGACTCAACGGCTAGCTCTGTGCTTCAACAACGGTCATCAATGAAGATATCTATAAATAGTCGAACCATTTATTTTACCAACTACCGAAATGCTGTGCAATTAACTCGACATTAATCTCTTCTGTATTTCAAATTTATTGCTGAGTTTCTGTTCTTCAGTGTTCATCATTATTCAACTCGTGAGGAGTATTTAAACATTTACCTTCTTCTGATTGTAACTTAAGGTTGTGGAACCTTAAGAGTGGGTGTAAAAGATTACAACTTGTAAGGGGGAGTGTTGTCCAAGAGTGAAGGAAACCTTTCTCGTTTACAGAGTCTGTAATTCTTTTGAACATAGTGAAATCCCAGGTGTTCTGGGGACTGGACGTAGGTCGAAGCTTAAGACCGAACCAGTATAAATTGTTTCGTGTTCCTTTGCCTTACAAGTTTTTTATTTCGTGTTCATCAGAAAGAAAAATCCTTTTAAACGAAAATTTTAGATCACCTATTCACCCCCCCTCTAGGTGATATTCCACCTTCATTTGGTATCAAAGCTAGGTTGCTTAGTTGGGCTTAACATCCCGAGCAAAGATCATGGAAGGAATATTACCTGACGGAGCTTCAATCAACCGACCCCCAGGCTTCAATGGGGAGCATTATTCCTTTTGGAAAGTTAAGTTTCGTGTGTTCGTTATGGCTACTGAGTATGGACTCTAGAGAGTCTTTGAAACGGGAGACTATGTGCCAGTCAAGACAGAAGGAGGAATTACCGTTCCAAAGACTGAAGCCGAGTTCGACGAAAATGATAAGAAGAACATCACCCTCAATAGCAAAGCTATCCTAATGCTTTAAAGTGCTCTCAGTCAAAAGGAGTACTTCCGAATTTGCAATCTATCTACAGCAAAGGAAATGTGGAAGGCTCTGGAGATAGCCTATGAAGGAACCCCTGGCATCAAAGAAAATCGCATCAACATATTAACCACCGAATACGACTTGCTGCGGATGAAACAAGGAGAAAGCATTGCGGAATTTCAACTTCGATATACTCACCTGACGAATCAACTAGCAGCCTTGGGAAAAATCTATGATCAAGGTCCTCAAGTGAGAAAGATTCTCAATGTCCTGACAAAAGAGTGGGAAGCGAAAGTTACAGCTATCGAGGAGGCTCGTGGAGAATCAATGACCTCAGTTGCTGCACTGTTCGGGAGCTTATCAGAATACGAGAGCAAATTGAAATTCAAAAAGGATCTAGAAGATGTGAACGGTGGTAACAATCGTAACAAGGGAGTTGCTCTTAATGCGTTAAAGGAAAAGGAAGAGAAAGAGGATGCTGAGGAAGATGATGATGAAATGGCAATGTTCGTACGAAGATTTAAAAAATTCTATAAGATAGATCGAGGCTTCAGAAACAAGTTTCAAAGGGGCAGCACAAGTAGCAGGCGAGAATCAAAGGATAAAGACCAGATCATCTGCTACGAATGCGAAAAGCCGGGCCACTACAAATCTGACTGTCCTCAACTTAGAGAAGGAGATAAGGAAAAGAAGAAGAAGTCCTATCAATTCAAAAAGAAAGCCTATGTATCGGCAATATGGGGAGATGGGTCCTCCGATGAAGAAAGTGAAGAAGAAAAAGAAGTGGCCAATGTTTGCTTAGTTGCAAAAGAAGAACAACTGGAGAACGACAGTGAGGTACATGAATCACTACCCACTTATGATGAGCTGTTTGATGAATATAATGAGATACAATCAGAATATGAAAAACTTATGGATGAATGCATATCTCCGAAAGGTGAAAATATAGCTCTTAAATTGCGTGAAAATCTTACTTGTGATGATTGTGCGGATTTGGAGAAAAGGAATTTATATCTTACTAAAACTCTTGAGAAATTCACTCAAGGTAGCGAGATGCTAAATATAATTTTGAAAGCACAAAGATTTACCAATGATCGTTCTGGTATAGGCTACAATCCAATTTTTGATAAACACAAAGGAAAGAAGAAAACTGGTGGAAAATCTTATTTAGAACATTTTCGAAAAACAGTTCATTCTTCAAATCCGTTCGCTCGTTGCAACTATTGTAACAGAAAGGGTCATAGCACTTCATCTTGTTTTCATAGAAGAGATAAACGGGATAAACCAGTTGGAAACTATCAGTGGATGCCGAAGGGAACATATGTCCCCAAAGCTCAGACTAACCTCAAAGGACCCAAGAAAAGATGGGTACCTAAAGTTTGATACATCTGTTTTTGCAGGTGTGCTTGAGAGCATCAAGAGCCAACAGATGGTATATTGACAGTGGATGCTCGAGGCACATGACGGGAGATCCTAACAAATTTGTTGCATTAAAAACAAAAGATGGTTGAAAGGTTACCTTTGGAGGGAACCAATCCGGCAAGATCACTGGAATAGGAGAAATTGGGGCGAAAGACGGACCACAAATCAAGGATGTCTATCTCGTGGAAGGTCTCTGTCATAATCTTCTAAGTGTTAGCCAGAGTGCTGACAAGAACAACTGGATCATCTTTGACTCAGAAGAATGCCTCATTGTCAACAAAGATGATCTCCCTATAGATAAAGGTAAACTAAAGGTATTGTTCAAAGCCCCTCGGGAAGGAAATTGTTATACCATGGATTTACCAAAAATGAATTCCGAAAAATGCTTTGTTAGCAACTTAGATGAAAGCTGGCTGTGGCATAAAAGATTAGCTCATGTAAACATGTATCAGTTAGATAAGTTGCAAAGAAAGGATTTAGTGATTGGTTTACCAAAATTATCTTTTAAGAATAATATGGTTTGTGATGCATGTCAAAGGGGTAAACAAACCAAATCTTCTTTCAAAAACAAGTCAGAAATATCAACTAATCGACCACTTCAATTACTTCACATGGACTTAATTGGACCCGCCAGAGTTAGAAGTCTAGGTGGAAATCTGTATACGCTTGTGATTGTCGATGACTTTTCACGATTTACTTGGACTATTTTCTTATCCTCTAAAGATGAAACTTTTGATCTGTTTGTTGTGTTTGCCAATAAGGTGCAAAACGAGAAAGGTATTTGTATTGCAGCCATTCGAACGGACCATGGTGGTGAGTTTGAGAATCAGGCATTTGGAGAATTCTGTGATACTCACGGGATCGATCACAACTTCTCAGCACCAAGGACACCTCAACAAAATGGAGTGGTTGAGAGAAAGAATCGTGTGCTGACTGACATGGCTCGTGCCATGTTGAATGAAAATCAAACATCCCAAGTTTTCTGGGCAGACGCTATGAGCACAGCAAGCTACATTTCGAACAGAGCCTATCTCCGGAAAAAGCTCAACAAGACTCCTTATGAGCTTTACAAAGGAAGGAAACCAAATCTGGCTCATCTACACATCTTCGGCTGTAAGTGTTTCATTCATAATAATGGCAAAGACAATTTAGGAAAATTTGATCCTAAGTCAGATGAAGGTATCTTTCTTGGCTATTCTAATAGAAGTAAGGCTTATAGAGTTTTCAATAAACGCACATGATTAGTTGAAGAATCCATACATGTTGTCTTCTGTGAGTCGAGCGTAGATAAGAGTCTGGATGATGATGAAGAAAATGTATTCAAAAATCAGTTCTTTTCGAAAACCACCCCTGCATCTGTTGAAAATCCTGGAGATGTTTTTGAAACTAATTCTCAAAACAATTTTGAAAATCCTGATCAATCTCAACCCAAAGCTTGGAAGTTTATAAGGAATCATCCCTTAGACCAAGTGATTGGTGATGTTAATCAGGGAGTGAGAACTAGAACCAATACTTTGAATGAAGTTACCTTCTCAGCTTTTATATCTCAAGTTGAACCCTCTAAGATCGATGAAGCCCTATCAGACAATGATTGGGTGATAGCGATGCAAGAGGAATTACATCAATTTGATAGAAATCAAGTTTGGGATTTGGTACCTAGGCCTAAAGACCATCCGGTCATTGGCACCAAATGGGTATTCAAAAACAAACGAGATGAATCCGCAATTATAGTCCGTAACAAGGCTAGACTGGTTGCCAAAGGGTATAATCAAGAAGAAGGAATTGATTATGAGGAAACGTTTGCTCCAGTGGCTAGATTGGACGCAATACGCGTACTCTTAGCCTTTGCGTGTATCAAAGGATTCAAATTGTATCAAATGGATGTAAAAAGTGCTTTTCTAAACCGTTTTATTCAAGAAGAAGTTTACGTTGAACAACCCCCTGGTTTTGAAAATGATCACCATCCAGATCATGTCTACCGACTCAAAAAGGCTCTGTATGGTCTCAAGCAAGCTCCCAGAGCTTGGTATGAACGTTTGAGCAAATTTTTAATGGATCAAGATTTTGTTAGAGGCAAGGCAGATACAACTTTATTTATTTAAACAAATAAGCTTAATGAACTCTTAGTAGTGCAAATCTATGTGGACGATATTATCTTCGGTGCCACTAATGACTCTCTCTGTGAGGAATTTTCCAAGAAAATGCAGGGGGAATTCGAGATGTCTATGATGGGTGAACTGAATTACTTTCTCGACCTACAAATCAAACAACAAAAGGATGGCATATTTATTTCACAAACAAAGTACCTCCGTGATCTACTCAAGAAGTATGGGATGGAACACTGTAATGGAGCAGACACCCCAATGAGTTCAACGACGTCGCTGGATGCGGACGAAGAAAAAGGCAAAAATTTTGACATAACCAAATATCGAGGAATGATAGGATCTCTGCTCTACCTAACTGCCAGCCGACCAGATATACAATTTAGTGTGGGGATGTGTGCGAGATTTCAATCAGTACCCAAAGAATCACACGCTGAACATGTCAAAAGAATTTTTCGATATCTCTCAGACACGAAGGAATTGGGTCTCTGGTTTCCAAAGGAACAACAAGAACATCTAGTTGCTTACTCAGATGCTGATCATGCTGGGTATAAGACTGATAGAAAAAGTACTAGTGGGCAATGTGAATTCCTTGGAGGCTCCCTAGTATCGTGGTTTAGTAAGAAGTAGACTACGGTGGCTGTATCATCTACTGAAGCTGAGTACGTTGCTGCTTCAAGTTGCTGTGCACAAGTTTTGTGGCTAAAACAACAACTATCTGATCTGGGGATTCATTTGAAGGAGATTCCAATCCTTTGTGATAATACGAGCACGATCAGTCTAGCAAAGAATCCAGTACAACACACAAGAACAAAGCATATCGACGTTAGACATCATTTTATTCGAGATCATGTGCAAAGAAAAGACATTAAAGTGATGTTCATACCCGCACACCTGCAACTAGCCGATATTTTTACCAAGCCATTAGCAAAAGAACAATTCTTATTCATACGAAGAGAATTGGGGATGGCAAACCCCAATGAACTGTAAGTTTTCATTTCCTAATTAAATCATATTCATCGGATTATCACTGACTTTGGCATCGGAGTGCCTTTCGTTTGTTTGCAGGATGTTCTGTTTACAAATGTCAAAACAGAGGCAAACAGAGAAAAAACCTGCTCAAGCACATTACAAGACCTTGCCCAAGCAACATCAAGAAGAAAAAAAAAGGGGGGTACAGATCTAATCTAAGGTTTGGATATATCAAATATTCACCATACATATTTGATTTGAGGTTAGACTCATATCATATGTTTATTCTGGTCCTACCTCAGTGAGTTTAAAAAAAAAAAATTTGTGTTCATCTTGCCCAAGCAAGAATTAGTTATACTTGAGCAATAACGGGAAGTATTGTTGTATACCTACTGTCCTTGCCCAAGCAAGGGGCAAAAATTTCCAAAAGCAGAACCCTGCCCAAGCAAGAAAATGTCTTGCCCAAGCAAAGTCGGGCACCAAAGTGCTTTTGGAAAGCATACTCGTTGGTCTCTGCCCAAGCAGGTAAGAAAATTCCCAAAAGCATGAGCTTGCCCAAGCAAGATCAGACTCTGCTCGAGCAAAGTCGGGGATTCCAAATAAGACTTGCTCTCTGCTTTTGCCCAAGCAAGTGGCAGAAACCTCAAAAGTAAGCTCTTGCCCAAGCAAGAAAAAAAAAAGACCTTGCTCGAGCAAAGTCGGGTGCTCACAAAGTTTTTTTTTGGAAGGTTATACTCGCTGCTGTTGTCTGAGTAAAGGACGAAAATGCCAAAAGCATGACCTTGCCCGAGCAAAGAAATTCCTTGCCCAAGCAAAGTTAAGAGTTGCACAAATCTTACGAGAAGTATACTTGCTGTCTCCTGCCCAAGCAAAGCTGAAAAACCCCAAAAGTATGACCTTGCCCAAGCAAGAAAATTCCTTGCTCGAGCAAAGTCGTGGGTTGAAGTTTTTTTTAAGGGGCATACTCCCTAGTCCTGCCCAAGCAAAACCTCCAAAACACAAAGGCACGCATCTTGCTCGAGCACAGAAATCTTTTACTCAAGCAAAGTCGTGATTTTAGAAAGGCCATGCTCGCTACTTTTGCCCAAGCAAAGGGCAGAAAACCCAAAAGTAAGATCTTGCCCGAGCAAGAAAAATATCTTGCTCGAGCAAAATCGGGCATTAAAGAATTCTTAAGTACATACTTGCTGCTCTCTGCCCGAGCAAATTAAGAGATGCCCAAAAGTATGAGGTTGCCCGAGCAAGAAAAATTCCTTGCTCGAGCAACATCGTGAAAACACGTTTTTTTAAAAAAAGGCTCCAACGCCGGTTCATCTCTCCTCACCGTCTTCTCTTTTCTCTCTTCCGTTAAACCCTAACAGTCACTTCTATTCAATTTCTCCTAACCCGTTACGTCCGTTTGCAAATCAATTCATCAAACTCTTCGGTTACATCTCCTCGGTTCATCATTGCCAATCGTTTCAACCGATTGAATCAATTTAAGAACCCCCATCTCTCTTCATCCTTCTCACTCTCAACTCCTCACTTTCGAGAATTTTCAAATCAACTCGAAATGGCTGGTTCGGGTGACAAACCCTCTTCTACTCACTCCTCAAAGTCTCTCTCGAAGAAATCCCGGTACTACAAGCCCAAAGGTGCCAATCCCGACCAACCGTCGAAGTCGTCAAAGGCAAAATCTTCGGCAAAACCAACATCGTCGGCAAGCAAATCCCAGAAAAGTGAGAAGCCAACGGAACCAACCTCTCCTACAACTAGAATGAAAACGGGCTCACTTCCTTCCGGCACCGGCAAACGTCCAAGGTCACCATCACCACCACCTTCGAAATCAGCTGGCACCGAGAAATCCTTTGATGAAGCAAGTAGCAAACTCAAAGAGGATCAACCCAAGCCTCTAAAGCCTTCATTGAGTCAAAAATCACAGGGTTCTGGAAGCAAGAAGTTGAAGGTCTCATTTTCATTTCATTCGGAGGACTCTACAAATAAGGGCGAGAGCAAGAGTCAAGAATCACCAACAAATGTTCCTCTGGATGGTAATCTTCCTGAACCCTCACCACACATGAATGTTGGCGATATTGGTTTAGATGATTATGCTCTGTTCAAGCGATATTACGAGACTAGGAAGTTTTGTCCAATTGTCTGGGTAGATCTAGAGTATTTCAAGAAGAAATTCAATTTTGATATGTCTAACTGGTTGGAGCAATTCATGCCGCTTCTAAGTATCAACATGCCATATTCTCCTGAGGTTGTGCAAACTTTTTATCACAACATGATTGTTCAACAAAAAGCAAATGAATCCGATGATGATGTGTTGATTACGAAAGTTAGGAATCAGGAAATCAAGCTCTCGGCCTATGACATCAATGTTCTTTTAGGAGTTGTAAATGTACCAGAAGATCCTCCTAAATTGTCTCCTCATGAGTGCCATCAAATTCTCTTTCCTGATGGCCCACCTCCTGAAGGCTCCAAGATATCTGTGACTCCACCAATGATGAAGGATGAATACAGAGTCCTTTGGTATGTGTACAGTCGTAGCCTAGTTCAGAAGGGACAAAGTTTTACCCACTTTGTCAAAAAGGATTTTGAACTCTTTGCTTCATTGATTGCAATAGAGCCACGAGACTTAGGCAAATGGATCTTAGATGAGATGATGATATTTATCTCGGAGGCCAAAGTTAGACTACGAGCCACCATTCCATTTCCTTCATTGATCTCTCGAATTTTAGAAATCAATAACATTTGGTATCTCGGTGACGATCAAGAGGTGTATCCTCCATTATTTGGGAAGGAACATATGAGGAATATGCGGATAACGTTCACCAAGGGATCTTCAAAGCCAGGAAAGGGAAAGGCAACTGCTTCAGTGTCTAAGCAATCTGCCTTTGTTCCTCCGGATGAAGCAGAGTCATCTCACGCTGGTCCCTCTTCACATCCTTCGGGTCCATCCTTCACACAGGCTGCTATTCAGAACATTGTTGAGTCATCAATTCAGAAGATTGTCGATGAGTCCATCCAAAAGGCTATGACCCCTGTTCTTCATGCTCTATCTATTTTTGAGAAGATGGTTCCTGATATGATTCGCGCCTTCGGCAATGACATGGTCAAGTTTAAGAGCAGTGTTGGATTACAATTGATGACTGACCTGACTGACTTTCAAACGAATATGGACAATCGCTTTTCGGCTCTCTCTGATCAACAACAAGAGATCAAGAAATCTATTGAGTTTCTCACCACTCAGTACACGAATGTTGATACCACTTTGGATGCAGTTGCTGGTACTCTTGGTGTATCTGTTCCTCCGCCACCTCCTCCTCCTGATGATCCTGTTATTCCACCGCCAGCGGTTGATCCATCCACGGTCCCTCTGCCATCCTCCTCATCTTCTGATTTTCAGGATCCTCCCTCGTCTCCTGCTGTTCAGTCCTCCCTTTTTGTTGATGACAAAGGGGGAGAGTAGTAGTAGTAGTTTAGTAGTATTTGTGATGTTACACTGACTGGATACTCATGTGGTTATACACAGTTTGAATGCTATTTATAAAGTTTTTTTGTTGATCATATTTCTGAGCTGTAACTGTTATAAAAATGTTAAAAAATATTATGGTTACAAACCTTCGTGAAATGACAGTTTCTTTTAAATAAATGTTGAAATTGTCATCATCAAAAAGGGGGAGAATGTTGGTTTTTAAGCTTTTGATGATTACAATTTCAAACAAGAATTGATTAAGCAAGAACCCAAGTCTGATAATCTAATCTATTACATGTTACTCGAGCAAAGGTTGGTTCATGCCCAAGCAACATCGAGAGATAAGTATGTCAGATTGCTTCTGATAAAGATCTTGCTCGAGCAGACATGAAAAGTGTACTCAAGCAACGTTGAGAAAAGGCTCAAGTAGGAGTCTACCCGAGCAAAGCCAAATGCTTACCCAAGCAGGATCATTCAAGCAAGCGTACCTGAGCAAGTCAGGATTCTTGCTCAAGCAAGCTAAGGAGCCTGCCCAAGTAGAGTCAGGATCTGTCTCAAGAAAGTGCTTGCCCAAGTATGGAATTTTTCATACTCAAGCAGCATACCTAAGCAGGCATATTTTTATACCCGAGCAACGCTGTTCTCTGTGCCTTGATTATCATCAGAAGAAGTATTGCCCAAGCACAGAATTACTCTTGCTCGAGCAACATTGTCTATCAGTATGAAATAGAAAGCATGCCCAAGTACATATTAGTCCATACTTGAGCATCATACTCAAGTATGATGTTTTTTCATACTCGGGCATCAGCGAATAGAAGCAGATTCTTCACCACTTTAAGATGCTTGCTCGAGCAACCCTTAATCTATGCTCAAGTAAACTAGTCCCTGATTTTCAAATCACCGTCTGCGATTTTCCGTTGAGCTTGAATCGATTAATTACTTATCTGATTACTTGTGATTAAGATTACCAAATGCTATTAACCAGGTTGTTCATGAGTTTTAGATTATTTAGACAGAAATTACCAGCGGATTTTGACTTTAACCACCTGGACAGATGAACGCATTTAATGCAGCTGCCAAAACCGTTATATTCTCCGTAACCGATGCACTGGACGAAGTAAAGCAAAACTCTGATACACTCAATCCAGCATTTAATGAAAAATCTCACAACGGCTACAACAGAAAGAATGTAAGAGAATGCCAGATCGAATATTCAAACCGAAAGAGCAAATCCTCAGAAAATATTCTATCTGTCTAACGGGCATTTTGCGAAGACTCAACGGCTAGCTCTGTGCTTCAACAACGGTCATCAATGAAGATATCTATAAATAGTCGAACCATTTATTTTACCAACTACCGAAATGCTGTGCAATTAACTCGACATTAATCTCTTCTGTATTTCAAATTTATTGCTGAGTTTCTGTTCTTCAGTGTTCATCATTATTCAACTCGTGAGGAGTATTTAAACATTTACCTTCTTCTGATTGTAACTTAAGGTTGTGGAACCTTAAGAGTGGGTGTAAAAGATTACAACTTGTAAGGGGGAGTGTTGTCCGAGAGTGAAGGAAACCTTTCTCGTTTATAGAGTCTGTAATTCTTTTGAACATAGTGAAATCCCAGGTGTTCTGGGGACTGGACGTAGGTCGAAGCTTAAGACCGAACCAGTATAAATTGTTTCGTGTTCCTTTGCCTTACAAGTTTTTTATTTCGTGTTCATCAGAAAGAAAAATCCTTTTAAACGAAAATTTTAGATCACCTATTCACCCCCCTCTAGGTGATATTCCACCTTCACTTGTGTGACCCATTCATTGCTTTGCCTCTAGTGAGGTGTTTGGCTATAATTTGCCGTTTAGAGTATTGCTGGTCCCTTGTGAACCATTTGGTTGAGCTCTTGGTAAGGTTGTTGGATCGGTTCTCTTTAATTAGTGGCTGCTCACATTCAAGCTGCTTATAGCTTGAGGGGGAATGTGTGAGAATTTTATGATTTGTTGCCTAAAGTTTTTTTAAGGAATTTGGGTTAACTATCTTTATAACAAATTGGGCATGATTAACATCTATGTTTCAACTTGAGAGAGTGTTAGGAAATAATATATTAGTATTAATATATATGTCTAAAATCATGGGATTGTAATCAGATCCCACATAATTAGGGATTACACATATAATCATCATTATGAGCTATTGTGTATAGGCTCCTCTCTCTTGTATAAATACACATACGTTTATCATGAATAAAACAACTTTTCTGATTCATTTCATTACAGGAAGAATGAGTAGAAGGAAGAAAAATGAATTCTTATTCACTATTTATTTACAATTTAGTGTTTTTACCAATACATAACATATACCTTCTATTTATAGGTGCAACTCTTTAATTTAAATTAATATGATTCTCTAATCGCAGTAATTAATGGGTAAGAATAGGAAACTATGGAAAATATGAAATAATGGGAGACATGGACATTTACAAATATAATACTCATAACACTCCTTCTTGGATGTCCATTTTGAATGTGCCACATTAAAAACTTTAATTAGGAAAAACCTAGTGGGACAAAAACATAACTAAAGAAAAGAGTACATTATTCATTGATACATTGTCCAGTTTTGCCTCATTTAAAAACATTTCTATGAAAACACAGTAGTACAAAACCTAGATAAGGGAAAAAAAACAGTGTGTATCGATTCCTCCTCTCGATGACATCTTTTTTACTCTTCTGATGACAACATTATTTTCAATGTCCTTATGAGCATATCCTCCTTTGAGTTGCCAAACATTCTATTGTTTTTGTGGAACAATAAAAGAATTATCATTAAAATCACTCAATCTTATTTTCATTATCCATTTTGTACCTGCAAGAACTAAATTTTTACCAGTAAAATCATAATGAATACTCTAAATATTATCATAAGGTACTTCTAGAATATCAAATGATATATATTTTGCAAGCAAAAATTATCTTTGTATATGCTTCTCACATTTTCGATCATTTGAAGATTATTATGCAAACATCATAATTAAGTTAGACATATGCATAGGCTATAATAGACGCATAATTTTTTCTTTCATAAACTGCCTGGCTAATAATATATATAAAATTATGGGAAAATTACTCACAGGTCCCAAGGAAGCCTGATATTTACACACAGGTCCCATGAAATTACAAAATTACACAGAAGTCCCTAGGGACTTCTGTGTAATTATTTCATATGAGTAAAAGACCTTATTGCCCTTCCTTCTTCCTTCTCTTCTCTCTCTCATCTCTGGACCTTCGATCTTGAAATTCTCACGTTTCAGCTTCCGGCAATCTTGAAATCCTCCTCCACCACTGCCGCCGGCGAGCTTCCCTTCACCTCCACCGTCAGCCACCATCACTCTCACAGGTGGTGAGAACCAGCACCTCGACCTGATTTGGAACGTGCAGAACCTCCCTCCTTCAACCATCGATTTCCAACTTTCCCATCCACCCCTTAGTCTCTCACACTCTAACGCCTTCCACACCATCAACCACCATCGATTCTGAATCTTCGATGGAAAAATCACGAATTTGTTGATCTGTGATGAACTTCAAAAGTTGTTGTTAAAATAGCAATTGTGTGTTGCAAATATAGAATTTTTTGTTGTAAATCTCTTCTGGAACTCAAGATTTGAAAAAAAATCAAAGTTTTAAATACTTGTTGTTAAAACAGCAATTGTGTGTTGTAAATATATAATTTTTTGTTGTGAATCGCCTCTGGAACTCAGATTTGAAAAAATCCATGTTGAAAAAACTTGTTGTTAAAACAAGTATTGTGTGTTGCAAATATATAATTTTTTGTTGTGAATCGTCTCTAGAACTCAGATTTGAAAAAATCATGTTGAAAAAACTTGTTGTTAAAACAACAATTGTGTGTTGTAAATATATAATTTTTTGTTGTGAATCGCCTCTGGAAAACATTGCCAAAATAAGGTCATATGTTTTTCAACATGGATTTTTTCAAATATGAGTTCCAGAGGCGATTTACAACAAAAGATTATATATTTACAACACACAATTGTTGTTTTAACAAATAGTTTTTTCAACATGGATTTTTTTAAATCTGAGTTCCAAAGGCAATTCACAACAAAAAAATTATATATTTACAACACACAATTGCTGTTTTAACAACAAGTATTTAAAACTTTCGATTTTTTCAAATCTTGAGTTCCAGAGGCGATTAACAACAATAAATTATATATTTACAACACACAATTGCTGTTTTAACAACAAGTATTTAAAACTTTTGATTTTTTCAAATCTCGAGTTCCAGAGGCGATTTACAACAATAAATTTTATATTTACAACACACAATTGTTGTTTTAACAACAAGTTTTTTCAACATGGATTTTTTCAAATCTGAGTTCCAGAGGCGATTCACAACAAAAGATTATATATTTGCAACACACAATTGTTGTTTTAACAACAAGTTTTTTCAACATGGATTTTTTCAAATCTAAGTTCCAGAGGCGATTCACAACAAAAGATTATATATTTGCAACACACAATTGTTGTTTTAACAACAAGTTTTTTCAACATGAATTTTTTCAAATCTGAGTTCCAGAGGCAATTCACAACAAAAAATTATATATTTACAACACACAATTGCTGTTTTAACAACAAGTATTTAAAACTTTGATTTTTTCAAATCTTGAGTTCCAGAGGAGATTTACAACAAGAAATTCTATATTTACAACACACAATTGCTATTTTAACAACAACTTTTAAAGTTCACCACAGATCAACAAATTCGTGATTTTTCCATCGAAGATTCAGAATCGATGGTGGTTGATGGTGTGGAAGGCGTTAGAGTGTGAGAGACTAAGGGTGGATGGGAAAGTTGGAAATCGATAGTTGAAGGAGGGAGGTTCTGCACGTTCCAAATCAGGTCGAGGTGCTGGTTCTCACCACTGGTGAGAGTGATGGTGGCTAACGGTGGAGGTGAAGGGAAGCTCGCCGGCGGCAGTGGTGGAGGAGGATTTCAAGATCGCTGGAAGCTGAAACGCGAGAATTTCAAGATCGAAGGTCCAGAGATGAGAGAGAGAAGAGAAGGAGGAAGGAAGGGCAATAAGGTCTTTTACTCATATGAAATAATTACACAGAAGTCCCTAGGGACTTCTGTGTAATTTTGTAATTTCATGGGACCTGTGTGTAAATATCAAGCTTCCTTGGGACCTGTGAGTAATTTTCCCTTAAAATTATTGTATCCACCACAAAGTAATATATCTCATTATAATCATGTTAGACTTTGTAAAAATCTTTATTTGGCCACATAAACATTTATATATCCAAAATTGGACCGGGCCTTTAATCACATTTGTGTCTTTTTCATTTTTTTTTTCATCTTTCCTTTTGGCCAATCATCTTTATGTCTATTTCTTATGACATGTCTTTATATGATATCCTTATTTAATCATGTGATATCATTTTCAAAATTATTATCAACAATTTTATCTTTTCGGTTCTATTTTTTCAATTGTGACATAACTTCATGGGATCTATATTATTTTCAAGTACCTGAACCTCTTTGGGATTTTTGCAATTAGTTATGTCTCAAATCTCAATACTCTTATGGAGGACACGCCTCCTTAATATGATCATCTTAATTATATGCTCAAATTTATTCATAATATTTAATTTGGAACTAAATAGTTTCTCATTATTTCAAGCATGTCTCACTTGTATTTATACCGATTGAAGCATTTTTAGCTAGAGTATGAGATTTTGTAAATCTCATTTAGGTCAGTAATTCCATCTGGCAAATACTTTATAATATTTCATGAATGTATAGTCCAATGAACTTCTAGTTCATACTTTTATATTCGAAGATATTTAATAGTAATAATGCATTCTATGTATTCTCTTTTCAAACAATTCAATTTCTCTCCCTTATATTAAAAAAACAATTTCAAATGACAATTGACTGCTCATGCAGTATAAGTCTCCTAAATCCATTTGTTTCTTTTAAAAACATCATTTTCTTTCATTTGGAGACCAAAAAAAAAGAGGTCCTTACCCTACATTTATCTCAACTTTCTTTCTATATCTATCAATGTGCATTGTAGTGGATTAATAAGCATTGCATATTTAAACCTTTTAAGATGGAATTTGTCTGGCTCCTGGCTAAAAGCCAATTTTATTAAGAGAATTTTGTTGGCTTGTGCTGTAATATGTAAGATCAAATATACCAACATTGAAACACAAAATTTTGTTTTTATAAAAATTGATATAGCTATCTATGGAGGCTTTAATTCATGATTTCTGGATTATATAATCTAGAAATTGTGCACTTAATTTATTCTAATATTATTACAAACTTCATGTTGCAAGTTAATAATAATCTCATATGTAACTATCTTATAAATGCATCTTTCAAATTTATCGAACAACTGTATAGTTTACATGCTATTTCATTGGCCCATATAATTATATTTGATATATTTCCAGAAATGCGAAAATTCATTGCTAATCATATTCCCATAGTCAATTTTATTTAAAAACAAGTAGCACATAATAATTCTTGAATAATATGTTGGCTATTCATGAAGAATCTTTTGGTTCTTCAATGAATATCAATATATAATCCTTTTATAATTTGTTGCATTATATATATATATATATATGACTCGGATGATCAAATAAGTTTTGCCAACAATAAATTTGTTAGGATCAGTAAACTTTTGGTTTATTGTAATATCAACCAATCATAAACTTTTTAATTTCTGTAACATATTAATTTAAATCATAATATAATATCCATTCTGAGAGATCTACTTGGCTTTGCGTGGGAAATGAGTATAACTTTTAAAAAATTAGTTCATACTTGCATTCTAACAATCTCCCCTTAAGTATGAGTCATATAATCATACTTCCTTTATATCTGTATTTCAATTTTCAAAGACAAGTCAGTATATAATAGGCCAATAACCTATCTTTCACTTTAACGTTCAAGTAAAAAAAAAAAGGTATTAAAATAAATTCAAAATACATGATGAGCATCAATGACCTTATTGCATATAAAAGCGAAAATGAAAGTAAAGCATAAACTAGATTCAAAAAACCATAAACTAGATTCTAGCCATATGATTTCAATGGAGGCATACGAAGTGTACATGCCTAATGACCCTTGCCACCACAATGATAATATGGATTTTTAGCATGTTTATTATGCCCATTAATTTCTTTTTTGTGGTTCTTATCAATAATATTTTTCCACTTCAGGTGGGTATTTGAATCACCACGATTACAACTATAGCCACGCCAAAGTCTATGGCCATGTTTACACTTTTGTTGACGGTCACAATTGTTGGATATGATTAGTTTTGATGATGTCTTATATAAATGTCATTATCCAAAGCAAAAAGTTTGCATACTACATTTATCTTCTACTTTGACTAATTCTTATATTTAATGTAGATATGAAGTTTAATACAATGAAGAATAATAAAAAATGGAGATTGAAGAAAGAAGAACTTGTTAAATATTATGAGAATATCAATATTCAAGTATCTGTGATCAAATAGAAGTTGTAACGACTCAATTCAAAGTTAAAATAAGCAAGTAAAAGCTTCCGGATGAATTGTCGTTTGCTAAGGTCATTGGTGTAGTTCCAAGGTCTTGCTCGAGCATGAAAAATGCCTTGCTCGAGCAAAAGCAAATTTGGTGCTCGGGCAACAACGGTTTTTCAGCTACTCTGTTCAGCTCTGTTTCAGGCGACCTTTGGTAATTCGATGATATTTCCCAAACCATAGATCAGATTAAAGTGAAATCAATTTTGTATGAAAATAGACTCTCAATGCATAATTTTGATATAAAATTAAAGCCAAAAGGAGTTCAGATCAAGGAGCTATGATTTTTTGAAGTTGCAACAAAAATCAACGTCACAATCCAGAATGAGCTTCAGTATTTTGAGCGTATCTCACAAACGACAAATTCAAATGAGCTAAAACCAGTGCCATTTGAAACTAGACTCAAAGACATTTTCAAAAACATCAAGATCACATAAAACAAAGATCAAATGAAGGAGATATGATGTTTTGAAGTTGACAGTTAGTTCAAGATGCTACAAACAATGTTCATTAAGAACAACCTCCATTCATCTGATCATAATGGACGAACAACAATGAGTTTGGATCTGATTCTTCTTGCATTGGAAAGAAGACTTGAAGAGCTTTCTGAGCATGGATGGTTTGACTAATTTGGAGCCATCTCGAAGACGTTTCGCTCACTGGAAATTGACTATTCTGTTGCCAGTATTCTTATTTCCTGAAAGTCTCTACATTTTGGAAGTTGATTGCTTATTCACGCATGATCAGAAGCCTCAAAGTGAAGAAGCACAAATTGGAAAGTCATGCTCGAGCAGAGTAAAAGGCAAGCTCGAGCACTATGCTCAAGCAGAGGAAAAAGCTTGCTTGAGTAGCTTCACTGAATTCACAAATCCTTGCCTCTATCTGTCTCTTGCCCGAGCAAGGATCATGTCTTGCTCGAGCATCAGCGAAAGAAGGAGTTTTTCTAAATCTTTAACAAGAGAAGCTTGCCCGAGCATGAGATGTCCTTCTATATTTCTAACGTAGCTTCTCGATGGTTGCCTGAGCAGACATAGAGTCTTGCTCGACCATGATCCTGATGTTTTCAAAATCACCGTCTTCGTAAAATCTTAAATCATCGAATATGATTTCACTTCCAATATCATTACTCATTACTATTGCTAATTGAGTTTAATTAGTTTGCTAATGAGTTTCAGATGATTTTATCCTGGATTAACAACAAATTTGCATAAAGCAATTTGTGTGTCAGAGAAGCATTAAATGCAGTTGCCAAAACCAGTGATAATCTCCGTAAGCGATACTCTGATCAATGTAAAGCTTTTCACTGATATTCTAATTGCGCATTAAATGCTATCTCTCAACGGTCAATACAAAAGGAATGAAGAACGTTGCTAAGATCAAGAATCATTGACAGTGATTATACAAACGCTTCGACGCTAACGATCATTTTTAAAGAAGACTCAACGGCTACATTCAAGCTTCATCAACGGCTATTAATACAACACTCAAGACGGAGGATTAACAAAGTCAATGTTAAACATTTTATGATTAAATTTGGATTAAAGCTCAACCGGCAAAAAGCAACAAAAGCTTCAATGGCTACTTCCAACTGATCTCCAACGGTCGAATACTTGCAATGGTTGAAACACAATAACCTATAAATTGTGAAGTCTTCAAACCGGAAGGAGTGACGATTGATGAATGAATCGATGAAGCCAACGAAATGATTTTACTACTTCACCGTCAATAGTTCATACACTCTGTTTCTCAATGTTTATATAGTTTATACTAGAGAGTGAAATAATTTGTATTGTACTTCAGTGTTTATTCATCTTCTCTTCTGTAGAGAACATTTCTGATTATTAAATCATTGTAAGAATCTCAAGTCGTGGGACTTAGAGATTGAATTATCAGTTTACAACTTGTAAGAGGGAGTGTATCCTAGTGAGATGATAACTTCGAGTACAAAGTATGTAACTAATTGAAAGGTGTATCTCAGTGAGAGATTCGGCTTCACAAGTGTTTAGGTGAACTTATGCGTTTGTATAGGCTTCTCTTGTGCCCGGTTAAACAAGAGGACAGTGGATTAAAAATCTCAAGCGGAGCTTGAGGACTAGACGTAGGTCAAGGATTGGGCCGAACCAGTATAAATCACATTTTGCATATTCTCTTCCCTTATATCTTATATTTCTAGTATATATATACTTATTGGAATATCTAACTATTGATTTAAAAGACGCGAAAAGATTTCCAAAATTTCAAGTTTTTAATCTTCATCCAATTTACCCCCTCTTGGGTTCAGCCAGTTTTTCAACAGTTAGATTCATTCATTACTTCATTCACTTTTGTGAATGGAGTAAGGCTGTTAGAAGCAAGAAATTAATTCAATATATTTCTTAAAAACTCTTTCATGATATTACTACTCCAGGAGCAAATTGGATACATATATTTATAACAAGCTTTTGGAAGAAAAACTATCTTTTAGTGGTCATATAATTCCTTTAATTTGTTCAAAAGAACAAGAGGATCTTTTCCTGCTAAATGGTGGCATATCATGTATCAGACATTCAAGATAAATAGTTCTATTTGATAATAACAAGGGCCGCAAAATTTGAATTTCATAATATTTAACATAATTCAGAATAATGCAATAAAAGGGAATTCATAAAATATGAAATATAAAAACGCAAGACAATAACACAAAAGATAATAATATGAAATTCATAAAGAAAATAAATAATTCAATATTACAACAAAAATTTAAAACTCTATGGCTTCGGCCATTTAGTTGTCCCGGCTTTAGGGCAATTAATTCTCATGATGAGAAATTAAATCTATATGGCTTTTGGCCATTTATCTTTACGATAATTTTAAAATATAAAATTAGAGGTGCATGACTTTTGGCCATACTAAAATAACAATAACAATAATATAAAAGTAAAAGGGGTCAAAATGAGATATAAAAACAGTATTAATCTCTAATCTTAGTCATAGAATTTGATGTTTAAAACTATTAGTAAAAGTATTTCTTTAATTCTATATAGTGGCTCAGATTATCCCAGATAGATAAAATAAACATATGATTAAAGAAGGTAGATGAAATCGTTAAAGAGACGACCAGAGAATTATACCTTCGTCAGAGCTTTCGTACTGATAATGTGTAATAAAATAAAGGAAAAGATGAGAAGAGAAAGCAACAATGAGTACAAAGTAAGAAAGATGAATTCTTATTAACTATTTAGTGTTTTTACCAATATACATAACATATGCATTCTATTTATAGGTACAACTCTCTAATCTACAATTAATGTGATTACATAATCATAATAATTAATAGGTGAGAATATGACACTATGGAGAATAGGAAATAATAGAAGATATAGACATCTACAAATATAATCTTCATAACAATTTGAAATAGAGAAAAGATAAATAAAGAGGTCCAATATTACCATTTCGAAGTCAGACTTAAAGGAAGAATCTCGGATTAACAAATGTTTTCAAATGATTAATATGCCCTTTAATTATTTGGGGAGCTCAAGTTTTCAATATAGATGTTGAAGTTGTTAATTACAATTTATAAGTTGTTATTCTCTATACATAAGTAGTCAATAATGATTGATAATATTAAGGGAATTCAAGTTGTCAATATAGATGTTGAAGTTGTTAATTATAATTCTTAAGTTGTTATTTTTTATACCTAAGTAATCAAAACAATATGTGTAATAATTTGAAAACATTTTGAAACCTTAAGAGACAGACTGATCATTTGGAAACATTTACTAACTCTAAATTCCTCCCTTATGTTTTGAGTTGAGATTTGTGATCATTTGAAGTGGAATGATCTTTTTCCTATTTTAAACGAATTTTAATGAGATTTTACCTTTTTTAAAAAAAAAAAATCAAAAGGTTTTTGGGAGAATAAGATACACAAATCGCTGAAATAGGTAATTGATAATCAGATACTATCACCACAAGACAAGCTCATGTGTCAAGGATCTCACAGTGGTATGACTGCTTTTTCTCAATGCTTAGATAGTTAGATTATCGCAATTTATTACAAATACCACAGAAAGGTCCAGAATTTACATGGTCTAACAATCGCAAGGGGAATGACTTTATTCTAGAAAAGATTAATAGGGCATTTGTGAATTTGAAGTGGCTTGATGTTCAGCTTCTATTGTAGACACTTTGACATTTGCAGCTTCAGATCATAGTCCCATCCTTTTTTATCAAAGTGAAGATTTTAAAAAGTCTAACTTCAGAAAGTTTGAAGAGTTTTGGTTTAAATATAGGGAATGTGACCAAATAATCAGATCATGTTCTTGCACTGCAAGATAACCAGGACCCTTTCTGATCTTGTTTCCTGGAACAAGACATCTATTGGAAATCTTATTTATAGAATTCAACAAGCTGAGGCAGATCTGAGGCAAAAATCGAGTTCCAGCTCTCTGTGAACAAGTCTGTATGTAATCTGGAATTTCTGTATGATTGTGGTCACTCAAAGCTAAAATGGTAGTCTGAGGGGGAAAGGAACACAAAATTTTTTCATGCTGCTGTCTCCAAAAGGAAATCTGCCAATCAAATCACAAGCATAAAAAGACACGATGAGACATGGACAACTAACTCGGATGAAATCACTTCACTAGCTTTTAACCATTTTCAACAGGTTTTTAATTCATCTCATCATCCTACAGCTACTGATCTTCTGTTGGCTTTCGAGTCCATTGGTATTACTTCTCTGTCAGTGGAAGATTTCCAGAGTTTTTTTGAAGCCTTTTACTTTGATTGAGGTAAAAGACGCAGTTTTTTCATTGCCAAAGAATAGTTCTTTTGGACCTGAAAGTATTCATGCTGGTTTTTATAAAAAATATTGGTAGATTGTGAAATTTGATGGACTTGGATCCCATCCATTTCCTTTCCCATCCTCTTCTTCATCTCAACCGTTGGATTAAAATCTCAACGGTTCAAATTTTATTTTTTATAAAAATATTAATAAAAAATTAAATTATTGAAAAATATTAATAAAATATTTAAAAATAATATTTTTATAAAAAATTAAATCTAAACCGTTAAGATTTCAATCCAACAGTTGAGATGGAAAAGAGGATGGGAAGGGAAGTGGATAGGAGCCAACTATTTTGATCTTTTGATCTAATGGAGATGATTCATTCATTCATTGTGGGAAACAGAATTTGTTATCAAATCTTTCAACAAGACTAACATAATTCTTATTCTCAAGTCAGATAGTGTTCAAACTTTTAAGGATCTTTGGTCAATTAGTCTGTGCAACGATGTGTATAAAATCATCTCAAAAGTTTTGTGCCTCTGTATGAAGACAGTCTTGGGGAATTATAGTGCTCCCTTCCAGTGTGCTTCTTTTTTTTTTGTTGGTTGCCCACCCAACTCATCAAGGCTTCGCTTTGACTAATCCGAACTCAACCCGCGTCGCGTACCTGGCTTGGCTTTGATGGGAAAGTCTCCCAGCAGGGTTTTTTTCCATCCATAAGACTCGAACCTGAGATCTTTGCTTAAGCTACACAAGCCGCTTACCATTTGTGCCAATCCCCGTTGGTCAGTGTGCTTCTTTAAAAGGAAGAGTCATATATGATGGCATTCTTTTTCGGCAGCATAATTAATGAATTAAAATCGCATGGCCAAAACAGGGAGAAGGAAACTCCACTACTAGAAAACAGGCTTTTAAGATCAGTTGAAGTTGGTTTTTTAAACCAGGTTTAGGTTCGGTCTTATATCAACCAGTTTAAAAAGTTTGTTCTTATTTAAAAAGTTACTTATCTAGATCGGTGGGTTAGATGATCTGTGTCAAAAAGTTTTCATTTATAATTAAAAAAAATGCCCACTTTTTAGACTAGATAATTTCATACCTACTCTAAAAAGTTGGGGTTTTTTTTTTTTTTTAAAATGTATGATTTATTTTATTTCACAAAAGCCCTATTGGATATTATTATATCTAAAAGCTATATTATACAATATAAATTCCCTAAGAAATACAAATGCAATGGATATAAAAAAAATAATTTCAACTAATAACTAGTATGAATCTAAGCACTATATTATAAGATAATTACTGAATCTTAATTTTAACATTTTAAAAAAAAAGTTTGATTTTTTTTAATCTCAACTTATGAAAAATAATTTCTAAAATCCTATTTTTTGGTTTCCCAGATATTCAAAAAAGTGTTACTTGTAAACTCAAAAGATGACTCTGAATGGGCCATAGTCTCACCTTCAAGATCCTCAAGTAATCCTCAACTTTATCAAAACTAAATAAGTTTACTCCGATCCATTCATGCCCTTTAACTGAAAAACTGTCACTATTAGGAACAGTAATTTTAATTATATATAATAAGTATATGGTGAGGAAGCAACTAGAATATTTAGAAGGGACAGCATAGACTTCTTGTTCAGCTTTCAATTTTAATTTTTTTTTTTAGGTATGATATAAATGTTCTAATTATATGACAATTTTTGAGGAATTAAAGACAGAGATTAAATTAGTTAATTTTACTTATTTTTTTTAAAGAAAAAGTTATATAAATTTTATACTTCAATTACTGTGTTTATTTCACATAATCCCTCATTCATATCAATAGAGATATTTTATAAAGAAATTGATAAAAATTAGAATATTATCCTATATAATTATGATCAAAACAAACTCTTAAATGAGAGTACAGTATATCAAAATTAAATGAATTTTTGATTATACATTATTTTCAGGGTCCATTTCATGGTGACTGACTTTCGGCTCCACCCTCACCCACCGGACAGGGCTTCTATATAAAACATGCCTGTACTATACATGAAAACAAATTAAACTAAAATATTGGTCTAGACCACAATTTATAAATTTTATAATGAAGTGTCAAGCTTAGCTGGATCTGCTTGTAGTTTGTACTTTGCTTTCAGCCCTCCCCAAAGAGAGCCAATCATATCTTCACGGTTTGGTTTCCTTTTTCAATTACATATCGGATTTGTTTCAATAATTTACAATATATTGAATATGTGCACACAGTTTTTTATTCAGTCCTCCTCCATATATCAATTAATTTGATATAGCTCCCGTGTCTACTTCTTCTTTTTCTATATCAAAAGGATATTATTTTATAAAGATATTGGAAAAAATAATTATCATATAATAATCTAAAGGAAAAAAGACAAAAAAAAAAAAAAAAAAACTACCATGGTGGATTTTTTTATTTTTTCTTCACTTCTATGTTGGATAAAACTGAGTTGGGCCATCTTTCATATTAGCCTTAAAAGTTAAACTAACAGTCAATGAGTATGTTTACCTCTATTTTTGTAATTACATAGTCACTTTTGTATCTAAAAAAACACTTCATGTTAGACACTTTTATGAACAAACCAAATGTTATTTTTACACCTTAACCCTTAAAATTAAAAGCATAAAATTAAAAATTGAATATGATTACATAATATATGGATTACAAGCTTAAGTTTTTCAACCTCTACTTGACATATATTTTTTCCTAAGCATATGTTTCCTTCTATCAAAAACAATTCTATTCGAGACACTGTATGAACAAGATTTGATTCGTCACTTTGTGAGGGACTAACCTTTTTTACTAAACTCAACTCCTTTTATCTACTTGATACCCGAACCATGGTTTCAAAAACATTTTTTCACAAGCTAAGACAAAATTCTCCTCACATATTTATATCATAAATTGTAATAATTATTCTCGAAACCTAATCCAAACAACAAAATTGGTAGTCAACCGGTGCCACTCCTAACAAAGCTTCCACCCACCTTCCAAACAAAAAAAGTCCAAAACCAATCGCAGTTCTGACTCTTTATTCTTCATTTCTGGCTTCAACTTTCTGCGCGCAAAAGTTCTTCACTCCTAATTATATAATGCCCCCTCCCAAATCTTCTTCTACACTCTACCCTCCAAACCCTTTCAAAACCACCTTCATCTTCCCCTTCCCATGGCTTCTTTATCTTCTTCTTCTTCCCCCATTGTAATTTCCCCAAGAAAGCTTCGCTCTGATGTCTATTCCTACTCATACCATGAAGATTCCAACACACCATTGGTGATCAACGTCGTAGCTTCTCTGATTGAGAGGAGCATGGCAAGAACCGAGAGGATCGTCAAGAATTGTTCGTGGGCTTTGCGTAAATCAATCGGCACTAGTGTTTTCGATTGCAGAGAGATCCCAGATTTGAGTATCCAGTCCTATTTAGAGAGAATTTCCCGATACACTCGTGCTGGCCCTTCCGTCTATGTCGTCGCTTATGTCTACATCGATCGGTTTTGCCAGAACAATCCTGGGTTCAGAATCTATTCAAGAAATGTTCACAGGCTTCTTATTACAACTATCATGGTGGCTTCTAAGTATGTCGAAGACATGTGAGTTCTCTTTTTTCATAGCTTTGTTTCGCTTTGTAATTTCTACGAACACCTTAAATGCAACAGCTTAGGGACTACTTTTTAGCTCAAATTCAACTCCTGATTGTGAAATTTGGATATGGGTTTCATTAACTGTACTCAATCTGTTAATTTCATCTTCTTGTTTTTTTTCCCGATCTTCATTTCTTGGTGATTTGTAAAAAGTAATGATAAGCTCCATGAAGTTTATGCTAATTCCTATATTAACTTTAACATATTACTGCGAATTTCATATGGGGTTTGTTAAATAGAGACAAAAACTTTATTTTCATTTCAATCTCAAACCACTGACACAACTTGGTAACAGCTAAGAAAAGGTACAATGTCAAATTGTTTGGTAACTCCTATATTTCTGGTTCATGATGTTAACGTGTACGACAGTGTGTCTTTTTCTTCCTCCAACTTTCCCCACTTTCCTGGATTCAAAAACTGGGCATGTTTTACTGAAAACATGTGGTCTGGATTTTACAGGAATTACAGAAATTCATATTTTGCACGAGTCGGTGGGTTGACAACAAAAGAATTGAACGACTTGGAGGTGAAGTTTCTGTTCATGATGGGGTTCAAGCTGCATGTGAATGTGAGTGTGTTTGAGAGCTATTGCTGCCATTTGGAGAGGGAAGTGAGCATTGGAGGAGGCTATCACATAGAGAGGACTCTGAGATGTGCAGAAGAAATCAAAACAAGGCACAGAGAAGAAAGGGGTTACGCTCAGATTGCTCGTGTAATGTTGTGAGATGAAAATCGTTTGAAATGGTTCAATCATGCACAAAGAATGTCATTGGATGAGCCACTGTGAAGGGTAAATCAAACAGTATGGAATCAAAGGCTAGAGAAAGATTGAAGAGAATGCTCATCAAAATTATTGAGCAAGACCTTCTCATCAATAATTTATCCAATGATTTGGTTGTCTCAACAAAACGACGACGTCAGTTGTTGTTGGGTCTCTTTCTTTTCTGCTTGCAATGCAAAGAATAAAGGCAGGGTTCATTTGTACAGATGAACCAGGGAAAGAGACTAATTCTTTGTTGCTGCAGCAGCATAACAACACAGGAAACTCATCTGACATGTCTATTTCTCTTCTTGCAACACCGTGTTGCTGTAACAAAAAGATAGAATTCTTGTGAAAGAGGTTTATGTAGAAGCTGAGAGTTTGGAATATGATGTATAATTCGGAATTTTAAACATTGATAGACATGATTGTATATAATGTATTTAAGGAGTAATTAAGAGAAAAGAGATTTTTCTTTTTTATTTTAGAAAACCATGCAAAATGAATGGAAGGTATGGGTTTGTTTTCTTGGCCAGAACATACAAGTACAATATTTTTCTGTGATGATTTTCTTAGATTTTAATTCTGACAAAATGTATTCATTTAGGCTCCCTCTCAATTTGTCCTCCTCAAAGCTTAGGATCAACTTTGATTTTCATTTAATAAAACTAATTTAATGATTTGATCAAACAACTTATCTTCACAAATAATCTTTAATTTGAAAGTTATCTTTCGGGAAAATGATGTTAAAATACCATATGAAACCCTAAAACCTTAGAACTCCAAAACGTCTGTTAAAATTTTAAAATGACTTAAAGGTGGCAGAAATTAAATTGAGATTTGAAAATGTAGGTGAATTTACTATTTTGTCCTCATTTTTTAAATAAATAAAAGAAAAAGAAAAATGTGCTCTCACTGAAGGACCACCGTGTCTAGTTGTCGGACAGCTTGCAACAACCAGCGGCCTAGGATCCAGGGAGTTTTTTTTTTTTTTGGGAGGGGGGTTATTTTTTATTATTATTATTATTATTATTATTATTATTATTATTTGGGAAAAAGATTCAATGAAGGTGTAAGGGTTGGGTTTTGAACCCAACCCACCTTCATATTGAAGGGGCTAGGTAGCCGCTAGCTACTTCGATATATTTCAAAGCATATATATAATAGGATTCACAAGATTGAATAAAATCTAAGCATTATGAATAAAATTTATTATGAGAATAACAAGTTTATTAATGGGATTCACAAATTTAATAATGAGTTTAACAAATTCATTCGTTAGAGTGAGAACATATCAATTTAAGTTCACCAACATGTGAGCATTATGAATAAAAGTCGTAATGAGATTAACAAGTTCATCAATGGTATTCACAATACTTATAATGAGATTTATAAGCGTTTCTTGATGGAAAATTTTTCAACAAGAATATATATTTATTAATACATATATATAGCGAAGGAGCCAGCTTTAGAAAATACCTCACACCTTCATTCAACCCCCCCCCCCAAAAAAAAAGAAAAGAAAACCCCCCGTTGAATCCCATGTCGCCAACAGTTGTAGGTTGTAGAGCTTTGGTGGCCGGCCGTGGTGGTCCTTCAACAACAATCATTATTTATTTATTTAACAAGTGAGGACAAAATGGTGAATTCACCAAAATTTTCAAATCCCAATTTAATCCCTATCACTTTTAAATGCTTTCAAAGTTTTAACAGATATTTTAGGATTTTAGTATTTCATATGATATTTCAACGTCATTTTCCCTCTTCTTTTCCCTTTTTGCTTGAGGGCCAAACTTATCCCTGTTTTCTTTTCTTTCGTTTTCTTAATTAAACAAGTGTTTTATTGTCAATAATGATTCATTGGACATAAATGAATATTGGGATTTTTTCCCCCCTTCATGTGCAATTGATTGACTATGTGTTGTCTGAAATGATGGGAATTCATGACTCTTTTTCATGTGAAGAAAATCAGCTAAAATCAAGGCTTGATTTATGGACACAAATTATGCTTAACAATTTAAACTTCATGGGAAAAATAAGCTATCATTGCGGCTCCCAAATTATTATTATTATTGTTATTATTTGGCTCAACACCTCAAATTTGTTTAACTTTTGAGGCACTATGAGCCGAACAATTAGCTTTACTTTTTTCATGTACTAATTAATGGATTGTCTTTCAACAAGTACATGTGGTGGATAATAATTAACCCATAATTCATTAGACACTCACCAAGCAATTGAGAGTACGTGTTTGCGTTCTCTTCCCATGTTTGAGATGTACAGAAAGAGATGGAGATGGTAAATAAGAGAGGAGATGTTGGGAGGACGACCAAAAGGGCATATTAATAAAATCAACAAATTTTGAAATCCCTTATTAGGCCTCTTAGCCTTATAAGTGATTTGTTCATAGTGTAGGACTGATTTGGATTTATATATTTTAGCTGGATTTAATTGAGATTTCCACTTTTGAATTTAATACTGAAAATATTTTCTTAATATCTAAAAATTAAGTTCTAATATTACAGAGTGAGTATCGGAACTTTTGACATACTATATAAACATATTGTTACACTCTGGTAGAAATGTAATTCTTACACACACACAAAAAAAAAAAAAACAACCCATCAGGTTGGGATTTTCGAATTTTTCATTTATCTTGATTCTATTAGTTTATTAGAAGGGAAATCCAGTACATATACATATACACATGCGCGTGCGCGCGCGCACACATATATATATTAGTTTGAAGAATTAATGAACTTTCAAAACGACGTAGTTTTGGGGTTAGGGAGATTAATGAATAATCTTTTAGTAAAATTCATATACATACATATATACATACATACATACATATATATTATATAGGGTTAGAGGAATTAATGAACTCTCAAAATGACGTAGTTTTGGGATTAGGGAGATTAATGAATGATCTTTTAGTAAAATTCATATAATAAATATAAAAACACCATTTATTAATTCTTCTAACTCTTAAAACAACATAGTTTTAGGGATGACTTAACAATAAATTTATGTTAAGTGACATGACAAACGATAACCTGTGTGTGTTTTGGGGAGGGGGAGATCAATCCTAGCCTGGAAATATATAGTTAACTTGGAGCCTCGCAAAAGTTACAACAGATTTTTATTGAAGAAAATAAATTTTATTTAAATAAAATCATTAAAGGATGTATAAGTCACAGGTTTGAATCTTGAATTTGTGGAACCTTTATAAGTGAAACATCCTTTTCATTGGTTGGACCAACTGAAGAGGCTCCACCCGTATTTTAAACCTGTTTTTTTTTTTAAAAAAAAAAAATCGTTTGAAAATACAATATTTAAATCTGGTTATATTTGAATTATTTTGCAGAATGAAAAACGAAATTCCGCCTTTACTCAAAAAATAATTATAAAAAAAATCAGGAGCCTCTCTTTTTCTTTTTCCTCCACTTACCAAGTCCAGCTAAGTTTAATAAAGACCAAATACGAAAAACAATATATTACATTAATAATTGTATCTTAGCTGAAAATTCATATATTGCTTAATTCAATACAATAAGGAAGGTGTAATATATCTTGACAAAATAATTAATAAATCTTTCAACAAAATATAAAATTTAAATTAACATGAATTCGACAAGTCATAAGTTTAAATTTCGGAAAAATGAAAAGCATAAAAAGCCAAATTTTTTTAAAAGAAGTTAGAGAGAGAAGGAAAAAAATCACGAGGTTGATTTCATTAATTAAAAAAATAAAGCATGAGGTTGACTCACTGCATCATCATTGTTATAATATATATATATATATATATGTATATATATATATAAAAGATTAGGTGGGGGTATACACCGGTATCTCATTAGAATTAGGGTATGTCTTCAGGCTCAAATAGCACTTATAGAGATACGTATAGATTACCCATCAATAAGGTCCTCATATCAATAAGTGAGTATCAAATTTTCTCGTTTTTTAAGTGAAAGTTGACGTCTTAGCCTTCTCATTGACTATAATGAATAAATAAATAAAAGTGGTGATTTGGTGACTTTTTAAGGCTCCTTAAGATCCATACTCTGGATTTATGATGGGCCACCAACCCAACACTTCCTCTCTGGGCAAAAGCAAACGCTACACGTCACCCTCACTTTTCATTCTGTATTTGGAGTTTGAATTTCCTTAATTGCTTTTTTATTAGGCGGGAAAAATTTTCAAAATTATCAAAGTTAAGGGGAAAATCTGGTTCAAAAGTTTTCGTTGAAAAGTAATATTATTCTAAAAGTTTTTGTAGATTTAATATTATTTTGAAAGTTTCAAAACGTAACAATATTATCCTGTTTCATTTTTTAAAAAAAACATTGACCTTTAATAAATTGACGTTGACGGTATATTTTTATTGAAAATAAACAATATTGTTCCACTTTTTAATACTTTTAGAGCAATATTGAACATAAAATAAAATTTTGGTTAGCATTATTCCTTAGCGAAAATTTTCAGAGTAAATTTGTACTTTAAGCATAATTAATAAGGTTCACAAGTTACAAAGAAATACGGAATATAAACTTCTCTTAAAAAAAAAAAAAGACATGACAAGTGAGGAATAATCCTAAAACTAATATTTAAAAAAATCAAAAAGTAAAGCAAGTATTTCCTTTTTTGAACAATGTTAAGCCCACCAAGAATGTGGATGAAGTATTTGTTGACACAGTAGATTACTAGTTGATGCTTATGATTAATCCGTTGGAGGCAAGTGTCATGGATCTAAAACTGAGCAGCACGAAGACATTTGCAGAGAAAACTTATTATAGGGACAGCCCAGTGGCGGACCTACAATGGGGGCAAGTGCAGACACTAAAATTCTAATAATATGTATATATTTTGAAGGAACATCAACTTATCAAGGAGGCTCGCTTGGTTATAACTCCACAACATCGGTGGGCCGGCTTGGTTTCATGTCGCGTCTTCGATTCCTCCAGGTGCCATTCTTCTTTCAGAATTTTTTTAAAAAACCAGTGAAACCTTTTAATTGTTGCACAAAAACCACACTCACCAGCCTTTGAACCCACGACATAAGGGTGCCCAACATCCTAAGAGGAATCTCTCTGCCACTTGAGCAACACATTTCATTAAGAGAAGATGATGCAAAAACATATAAAAACATGCCTTTCATTTAGTTTACTTATCTATACTTTATTGATTACAAATACTATCTTTTCAACATTTGGATGTTAATTTATCTTATTTTGGATTACTTACTAATTACTTACTAAATTGACATAAAGTGTGAATTATTTAGTTGCTTTGGAATTGAAAATCATAGCTTCAGTTGTTTAGTGTCCTTGTATTGGAAAAAAATACAATCTTATAGGTTTCAATAGAGGAAGCATTGAGATGAGCTAGCTTATATATTTTGTAATCGTTTTTATGTAAATGTTAGTTGACTCTTGATTATTATTTTTTTATGTTAAGTTGAAGTTTTCTTTTCTTTTATTGTTTATATTCTTTTTTTTAATGCGTTTAAAACTTTCCTTAAAAAAAATTTTCGGGCGCGCTGCCCCCGAACCCCTGAAACCCACAACTAATTATGCACCCACAAACTTAAAATCCTGGGTCCGCTACTGGGATAGCCTGATTTTGCCACAAAAATCTTTAAGAGGAGATCCCTTATGACAAATGATTTCGTGACAATAATAATTTTCAAGTTTCTTGTACTTGTGCAAAATAACATTCCATTTACCCCTTGTCTTTGGGTTCAACTAGTAAAGAGGTCGGACATTTTCATCAAAAAGGAGGAACTTTGATCTTGGAGTTATCAAGGCGCTGGGGAAGCATCCTAGGGGTTTACGAAGCAATGGTAACCTAGGTTAAGGTGGATGCATGTGTACTCTTAGTTCTGAACTCTTTACGAAGTGGGCTCCAAGTGCCTCTACCTTTGGACTATGGGTAAATCCAACCCCTCTCCTAAAATTTTTTAATAAAAAAATAATAATAATACCGTCCCATGCATCACCTTTTGTCATGTAATGTGAATCAACTATTGTTTTTTTTCAAAGAAAAAAAATGTTGGAAAAAAAATCTTAAAGTGCCTATAGTTTCCTTCAATATTTTTAATCTTAATTCTTACCTCTATATGTTTTGTCTCCTTATTTAATATTTTAATTTTACTCGTTTAACACTGTTAGTCCCTATGACTTTGTTCTATTAGCATTGTTAGTCCCCGCATAGATGCTAATTATGTTAACAAAATAAAATTAAAGGATTTACTAAGGAGAGAAAAACACACAAGTAATAAATTTAAAATTGAAGAAAATTATAGGTACCTCAAAAATAATTTTTCCTTGTTAGTTCACAAGACTTGTGCCTGCCATCCTTATACAAATGTCATCCTAATTATCGTTGTATTCTTCTAATTTTCATAGGATGTTCCTGAAGGGACTTGTTAGTTTACAAGATATACATATGCATTATACGTAAGATCGATTCAATTAAAATTATAAATAAAATTGGATGTGAAAAGAAACTTAAATGATGGATTTTATGTATTCCACTATATATATGTTGTAACTTCAACAAAATTTGAAGGAAAAAACTTATTGAGGATTCAAATCTTAGAAATTGAATCTCTAATTTTTACATTCTCTTTTTAATGGGAATTTGAAGAGGAACTCAATATATGAAAATCCTTTCCTTCATAAAAAATATCTTCATAATTAAATTATAATATTATATAAGAGCGAGAGTTTATGTGTGCACATGTGGGAGGGGGATGTGTACGTGCACCGGTTGAGGGAGAAGAATGTCTCCACCTTTTTTTTTTTTTTGAGAAATACAGGCAAGCCAAGACTTGAAGAGATGAGAAAGAGACTAAATTATGAAAGTCTAGCTTTAAAATACATTAAAATAGAAAATGAACTAGGGACGGCAGGCCAGCTAGTCCTTCAAAGCCATGTTGAGGCATCCTCTGGGTATTGTGGGAATTAGGATCACGTCCTTATCGGCATAAGCATTATAGCCTTCCTTGGCCATATAGTCAGCACAAAAGATGTCTCGTGAGGTGTGGTGAAGCTTCACGTCCCAATTCTGAAGGAGAAGATCTCTGATATCTCGAATAATGTCTCTTAACGGATGGTCATCATAACAGCAGTCTCACATGAGGATGTTAACAGCGTCTAGGGAATCAGAGTAGAGAAGGATTTTTTGCAATCCCATCTGGTAGCCCAATTTAAGTCCGAGCATAATGGCGTACAGCTCTGCTTCAATAACAATATGTACACCTAGGGATTTGCAAAACCCCATCAGCCAGTGTCCTTGAGAATTCTTGATGACTCCTCCACAAGCTGCCTGGAATTGATGATACATAGAAACATCCATATCGATTCGGACCACATCTGCAGGAGGGGGGGTCCAGGACCTCTCCTCATACCTGTCAAGTTGAAAAATTTGATGGGATAAGTTATGATTGTCAGAATTTTCCATAAGAAGGTAATGGCACAAGTGGAGCATCTCCCTGGTATCTTTGGTTTCGCCTTGAAATAAGAAGTTACATCTAGATGTCCAAAGGGTCCAGCATCCCAAGCTGAAAACTCTCGGCCATGAGAGGTTCCAGAATCTTCCTTTTGTAGGGTTGTGATTGGTGTTCCAATTGAGCCAAACCTGCAAGTTCCTTGTAAAAAACTCAAAAAAGTAGTCAGACTTTAAAATTTCTTTCCATAAATTTGTTGCCCTCTGGCAGTCCCTGATTATGTGGATCACACTCTCCTTACTATTAAGTGAAACGGGTAGAGGCTCTCATTTGTAAGACCTCTTTTAGCTCTGAGTGAGTTAGTGACAAGTCTCTCATGACTAACTTGCCACATAAAATATTTGACTTTTTCAGGAAGCTGCCATTTCCACATCAGGGACCAGAAGTTGTTTCTACTTGCTCCTCTGCGGTCAGATAGATAGAGATAAGTAGATTTAACAGAGAAGCAACCATCTTTTGCTGCTCTCCACATAAAACAGTCAGGGGAGTTGCCACAAGGTGGTTGAGTTCTGGAGATAATATTGATGATATGAGGGGATAGGACACCTTACCACCTGCTAGTGTCCCATCTCCTATCAGTCGAGAGTTGTTCCTGCACAGTCTCATCTATGTTAATTAAGGATGGATCCATAACAAAGGTTACCAGGGAATGGTTAAGAGGCAGCCAGAGATCAGACCAGAATTTAGTCGTAGCCCCATTGTTCACCTTTCTCCCAATTCCACCAAGAAATTTCTCCCAAACTTCAACAATTGCTTTCCATGCAGAAGATGAATTGTGTTTCCTTGTGATGTTGGGCACGAGTGAGTTGCCGCAATTATATTTAGACCAAAGGCATTGGACCCAAAGAGCTTGCTTTTCGTCAGTAGACTCCAACAAAGTTTCATGATAAACGCTTTATTATGGTGCCAGAGATTTTTGAGTCCAAGCTTCGCCTCCTTCTTAACTTGAGTGATTTTGTCCCAAGTAATGAGATACATTTTCCTAGCATCCTCGTCCTGACTCGATATCTTGTCAGTTTCAACCTTCTTTACTTCTCTAGAAGAAGACAATGTTATTTGTCAAACGTATGCTCTTTGGTCCCTAAGTCATAAACTACATAACTAATTTTTATAGATTAATAAAATTAGTTATTTATTAAAAATATGTGTTAGCTTATCCAAAATGCTATCCTAAATTATTTTCGTTGGAATTATATTTTGATGAAAATACCCTTAATATGTGTAAACAATATGGAAAGTTTGAAGTGAAAAATTAAGGGACAAAGTAGATAGATGTCTTATATTTATGATATGAACAAGCCCTCTAACTAACTATTATATTTAGAATTATAGGGAGTAAAAATAAGCAAAATATGGATTAGCATGAAAGAATTATGATAAAAACTTCTATCTTTAACTGTGTGGCCTTAAATCTAAAAATTCATCTGAATTTTGTTGTGTATGCATTTCATCATAGAGAGAACTCTTTTTTTTTTTTTTTTTATTGGAGAATATAGAGAGAACTCTTAGTGCTTAATAACCAATTCATCTGATTCTAGATGTAAATTTAAGAGAGAGGTTTTTTCAAGTCTTAAATGTAAAATCTCAATTGATTTTATTCTCCTGAGTTTACAATTTCCACCCCTAAATGCTCTCCTATTGATTGCAAATATGATTTATTTTTTTTAATCAAGAAAATAGTTACAATACAAATGATTAAAAGAAGACGATAAAGAATATTTTAAAGAAGCCAACATATAATATTTTTATATATAACTAATTTAACTAATTTTCGTAAGCTTGTTAAATTAGTCATATCCAACTCCTGTCGTTGTTGAATTGTTGCAATTTGTGTACAATTGCTTGCAATTCCGATTATCAATTCAATAATATTATTCTAGATAAAGTATTTGCTGGATTCCTATAGCTTATGATTGGCATATTGGTATGGTGCTTTCAAAGCACAGATGAGATATCTTTATTTAGAAAGTAAAGAAATTTGTGGAGAGAAAACAGCCCTAAGTGGTCAGATACATTATATTCACCAAACTTATGCCACTTTGAGTGATATAAAATAAATGACTTGTTCATATCACAACCCATCATCTCATAGTGCTTTTAGTTATTTTATTTATGTTGCTCTAACCACCCAACATTAATTCATGTCCCCATCCCTAACCCCCAGAAATAAAAGTCTTCAACATTTCATGTATACAGGCTTCTGGGAAACTATAGTAATTGTTAAATATTACACCAATTATTGAGATTATATATACACAATATGTAAGGTTTTGAGTTGTTAATTAATTAAAAAATTTAATTTCCAACCCGATCATGCTAAGTTGGCAAGAGGCCAAATCCTATTTTCCTCTCCTCTTTGGATTTTAGCATTTTTATATATGATCGTGGTTTGTTTTATTATAGGTTATTTTTTTTTTTTTGGTTGGATCTTATCATAGTTTGACTTTTTATAGCTTTGGAAGTACAAGGTACAAAGTGTGTTGAGCGTAGGAAGATATACCATGTTTACATCTCCATGTGCAAAGTTCATATATATATATATGAACTTTAATCAAAGAAATATAAAAAAAATCCAATTATATATATATATAAGTATTAAAAAATAACATCAGAAATAACAGAAAAGAAAAGAAAATGAAAAGCAATAAGAGCTCAATGACATTCCTAATCCTTTCATTATTTTCTAGTTGATGATCAAAGGAAACATAATTACTATAAAGAGAACGAAAAAGATACTTTGTCCCAGTACATGTATGCCAACAAGATATTCCATCGGAATAATTATTATTATTATTATTATTATTATTATTATTATTTACTGACTTATCCTTTGCCTTATGTTAGTTCTTGCGTTTTGATGATCACAATTTCTAAGTTATTGAATTAATGTAATTTAATCATTTCATACTTGAGCACAGACCATCTGATAAAATGCTAAAAGTGTCTCACATACAGTAGCTTGCTCGAGTAAAGCATTTTTAATGCTCGAGCAATATTGGATGCAAGGCAAAATCAAGTATTTCAAGGAAGCCTTGCTCGAGCAGAGGATATAGGCATGCTCGAGCAACATCTGGCTTAGGCAAATTCTCCCAGATTGAAGCTTCATGCTCGAGCAGCGTGTGCAGGCTTGCCCGAGCATCATCGTATCGGAGTAGCAAGGAAAATATGTGACCTTGCTCGAGCAAGACATGTTCATGCTTGAGCATCAACGAGCTTATTGAGAAAAAATGTAGTTCTGGCGACCCTTGCTCGAGCACCCCTAGCACCATGCTCGAGCAGAAGATTAGGGGTGCTCGAGCATCATCATTCTTTCCCTGATCTCATAAGAAATCAACGAGCCTTGCCCGAGCATGAATTGATCATGCTCGAGCAAAAGAAAAAGGCTTGCTCGAGCAGTACAATCATCTCAACTTTTTCTCTTGTGTCTAGGAGTTGCCCAAACATGAATTCATGCTCGAGCAAAGAAAATTGATTGCTCGAGCATCAGCGATAGAGATCAATTTCCTACATGATTAATAGCAGCTTGCTCGAGCAAGCTTGGATTGTTACTCGAGCAGAATCATCCCTGTTTTTTAAATCACCGACATCGGAAATCTTAAATCCTGTTATATCATTTTACTACTTCAGATTATTACACATTACTATTACCAAATTCTATTAACGAGTTTGTTCATGAGTTTCAGATTATTTAACCATAGTTTAACAACAAATTCGAATAAAGCAAGTCGTGTGTCAGAAGCATTAAATGCAGATTACCTAAACCGGTGATAATCTCGGAAACCAATACTCTGATCAAAGTAAAGCTACCACTGATATTCTGATTGCGCATTAAACGCCATTTCACAATGGGAAAAACAAAAGGAATGTCGTGACGGCAAATCCACCTGGATCATTAACGGCAAAAGTGAGCTTCATCTCTCTAACGGCTATATTCAATAGTCACAACGGATAATCCTCAAGCTTCTTCAACGGTCATTAATGGTATCAACTATAAATACAAGAAGCATTGAATTAGCCAACTACCGAAACGCTGCGCAATCAATTGAGTTTATTATTATTCGCTGTTTCAACTATTTCATTAACTTGTACTTCAGTGTTCAATATTCTATTTACTCGTGAGGAGTTCTTAAACACTTATTTCATTTTCAGTTGAATCTTAAGGTTGAGGAACCTTAAGAGAGGGTGTACAATTACAGCTTGTAAGGGGAGTGAGTCTTAGTGAGAGGATCATCCGAGTATAATGTAATTGTTCTTGAAAGATAGTGAAATCCCAAAAGTTCTGAACACTGGACGTAGGTCAGAGTTTTGGATCAAACCAGTATAAATTGCCTAGTGTCAATTTCTACTTCTCTGCTTTTTGCCTTGTTTCTCTGCTTCTGTCTCAACTTGATCCGGTGTAGTTTTAACTTGAAAATTTTTAAGGGAAAATTAGAATGAAGGACTTATAAAAAATATATTTATTGAGAAGGACCATAAAAATTGTAATTATTTAGAAGGACCAAAAGCAAAAATATAAAATTAATAATACTAAACTACCCTCAATGAAATCTTCTCTATTCTCTCCTACATTCTCTCCCACACTATTTTAAAAACAAACACAAAAGTTTAAATTTCAATAAATTGAATAAATTTTTGGGAAAATTATAATAAAGGATCTAAGAAAAATAATATTTATTAAGAAGGGCCATAAAAATAGTAATTATTTTGAAGGATCAAAACTTAAAATATTAAAATAAAAAGACTAAATTGCCCTTGGTTCTACAATTTTTGTGTAAAAGTAAGAAATCCAAAAAAACATTTTACTTTTATAATTCCAAATCTTCATGCTTACCATAAATTGTCTTAGGTCTTGAAAAAAGATAATTTCACAAAAATTAATAAATTCATAGAACATAGGGGGAGGAGGCCTGAGAGATATTTGTCAATGGAATAACCTATGGTTTCTCTACGGAGAGATAAAAAATTACCAGTAGAAACTCTAACTTACATATTCCAGATTTTGATTTGATCTCTATTTATCATTTTTAATTAATCACTTTAGATTCTGATTTAATTAGATATAATATAGAAAATTTGACCAAGAGTAATTTAGTCTTTCTATTTTAATGTTTTAATTTTGGTCCTTTAAAATAATTACCATTTTTTATGGTCCTTCTTAATAAATATTATTTTTTTAGGTCTTTTATTATAATTTACCCAATTTTTAAATCACCTATTCACCCCCCTCTAGGTAATATTCCACCTTCATTATTATTTTTTTTAATATAAAAAAGTTTAGGTGGGGGTAAACACCGGTACCCCACTAAGGCCAAGGCATGCCTCCAAGTTCAAAGAACGTTCACAGAAGTACTTACAGATCGCCTATGAAGTTTTCACATCGACCAGTAGGTATCAAACCTCCTCCTTTTTGGGGTGAAGGTCGATGTCTTAGCGAACTATGTCAATCCTCATTGGCCCTTCGTCTCTATCTTTAGTGAGGGTGGCCGCCTGGGGGGGGGGGGTGTTTATTTGAATCCAAACAAGCCTTATGGACACAACATGGGTCCAAACTAGGATATTGACATATTTGGGCCTTGAATTCAATTTAAAACACTAATTTAGATACAGCAACAAAAAGAACCTTTAAATTGAAATTTATGAAACAAATACTACTCCCATACATAATCTGGGAGTTGATGGGTACTTAATGTAAGACTCATTTTTCATATTTGTTAATATTTCTCAAGTTATCCTTATTGATACTCTCTTAATAATAATTAAGTAAGAGAAAAATAAATGGAATTAAAAAGGATGATTAGGGTGTTTTAGAAAAAAAAACATTTTATATTAACTAACTTTCTTAATCTAATACAATTAGTTAATTAAGTTTTACATTAAAGACTAGTGAGAGTATTGACTTTCACCATATGTGTCATCGTGCCATATGGTGAATAACATAAAAGTTTTCCATTTAAATTGTTAAAATTTGAACTCAACTGCTCACAACATTAAAGGATATGTAAAAAGAAAAATAAAATAAAATTAGATAAACATTTCATACATTAAGGACTAAACGGAGTATTTGAGTATAACCTCCTCGATGTCGGTCCACAACTTGAAAATCAATCTTTGTATGGGAAGTATAATAACTGTGTGCCCTTTTTTTTTTTTTTTTGAACAATAACTGTGTGCCCATTTAGTTCAAAGAATGTCATGGGGAATATAATGTAATGTAACGATAAATGATTATAGAGAATTTTTTTGGGTATGTACGTAGTCAAAGAATCATGGAATGAAATTTATACTTTATGCAGAAAAAATTAAAAATAAATGTGAAACGATCTTTTTATCTCTATTAAGGCCAAAAATGGAATGTTTAAATGTTGATTTATGAAAGAGATAATATAGATGCCCATATGTAAGTATGAATCCATATATTACACAACTAAAGTTATGCAAATGAGATTACCTGATTTAAGGAAAAGGATTACTCCTTCTGATTCTAATTATAAGATCTAGTTGATTTTTGGGTTAAGGTACAAAAATACACATGTACTTTTCTCCGAGGAGCGCCCAGTAGCAAATGTTTTTTTTTTTTGTGCAAAAGTGCACACGTGGTTACAAATTAGGTGCAAAAATACCGTTTGACCGTTAAGTTTGACTTTGATCGTTAAGTTTGACTTTGACCGATGATGTGGCATTTCAAAGGTACAAAAATACACATGTGATTTGTCAAGAAGAGCGCCCAACAACAATTTTTTTTAATTTAATAATTGTATTTTAATTACTACTCGGTGCTAAAAAGATATTTAGAATACTGTCCTGTACTGAAAAAATACTTCATAATCTTGAAAAATTATTTTTAGATTTGAAAAAAATATTTGAGGGTACTAACTAATACTAAAAAGATACTTTGAAGTATTTTTTATGTACTTTCAAGTGTTTCAGTATCCTGAAAGTACTTTTTAGTACCAGTCAGTACCCTGAAATATTTTTTTCAGTATCCTTTTAGTACTGGGAAACACTTGAAATATTTTTTCAAGATCTTAAAATAATTTTTCAAGATTATGAAGTATTTTTTCAGTATCAGTCAGTATCCTTTTAGTACCGGTCAATACTTGAAATATTTTTTCAAGATCCTAAAATAATTTATCAAGATTATGAAGTATTTTTTTTGAACCAGTCAGTATCCTAAAAAAAATATTTCACGGTACTGACTGGTACTAAAAAGTACTTTTAGGATATTGATTGGTACAGAAAAAATACTTCATAATCTTGAAAAATTATTTTAGGATCTTGAAAAAATATTTAAAGTATTGACCGGTACTAAAAGGATACTGACTGATATTGGAAAAAATATTTTAGGGTACTGACTGGTACTAAAAAGTACTTTCAGGATACTGACTGGTACAGAAAAAATATTTCATAATCTTGAAAAATTATTTTAGGATCTTGAAAAAATATTTCAAGTATTGACCGGTACTAAAAGGATACTGATTGATACTGAAAAAAAATATTTCAGGGTACTAACTGGTACTAAAAAGTACTTTCAGGATACTGACTGATACAGAAAAATACTTCATAATCTTGAAAAATTATTTTAGGATCTTGAAAAAATATTTCAAGTATTGACCGGTAATAAAAGGATACTGACTGATACTGAAAAAATACTTCATAATCTTGAAAAATTATTTTAGGATCTTGAAATAAAATTATTAAATTTTTTTTAAAAAAATTATTGTTGGGCGCTCTTCTTGACAAATTACATGTGTATTTTTGCACCTTTGAAATGCCACGTCATCGGTCAAAGTCAAACTTAACGGTCAAACGGTATTTTTGCACCTAATTTGTAACCACGTGTGCACTTTTGCACCCAAAAAAGCTATTTGCTACTGGGCGCTCCTCGGAAAAAAGCACATGTGTATTTTTGCATCTTAACCCTTGATTTTTTTAGACGGATTAAAGAAGCTAATTAAATTATTATTTTTCTTTCAAACTAATTAGTTTAACTAATAAACTAATATATAATTTAAGGATATACAATATGTGAAATGATTAAGTAATTTATTTAACTTTCTTAATCTCTCCAAGGAAAGTTAACTAGATCGATCTTATAATTAGGACTGGAGGTAGTATATTATATTACCCCATCATTATATTGTGCCAACTAAAGAGCAAAATTAACAAAGTGCATAACAATTACAAGTTATCATGATTCATGATGCATGATATTGAACCTAACCTGCTGTGTATTTACCAAACAAACAAGAAGGAAAGTTGTTTTTTATTTTTCTATGCATATAGCATGAAATCAAATAATGTAATGACTTTTGCCTACTAATTAAAATGGCAATTTTAAAACTTGCCCAACGGATAATTAACTAAATAATTAAATTTAGAAAGAAATAAAGAACTTTGTCCAACGAAAGCCATGTGCTCTATGGCCTGCAATTTTTCTACCAGTTGTTCATATAATTCTAAGTCTCTTATCTCCTTTTTGTAACACTTGACTTTAGTTGTTCTCATTCCGTTCGTTTTATTAACTTCTTATGTTTTTCTCACTCAAAAATTTCCTTTGATAGAGGAGACAAATGCATGTGGGAATTATGGAAACTTGACAAAACTACTAATTTTGATAAAATGGCCCTTGGCTTTTTGTTACTACCTATATGGTCCTTAATTTAAAAGCTAGTTAACTAATTTAAGAACTAAATAAATTATTTAATTATCATTTATGTTACATGATCTCTTTGAAATACTTATGTGTATCATTACATTATATATTAATTTATAAGTTAGACAAATTAGTTTCAAGAAAAATAATAAATGAAAAAAGTCTGATATTTAGTACTAAAATTTATTTATAAACTAGTTCTTATATTTATATTTAGAGGCAGGAGTAGTATATGCCAATTTATCATCCAAAGGCATTAGGTTTCATAGGTTAATCTCTTGTCAAATTGCTTGAACGGCAGCCATGGATTGATTTTCTAAGTAATTTTTTCTATTGTGAAATAGTGCTAGGGTAAAAAAAAAAAAAAAGAGGCTCTCAAGTCTCATGTAATGAAAATATTTTAAAAAAAAGTAAATATTGTAAAATATTAAGATTATTATGTACACTCTTTGAAGGGGAAAAAAAAAATTATTATGTATGCTCTATAACTTCTTCTGTATTTTTATGTTATCACTTACCATTCATATTTCAAAGCTATTATTAAAGAAATATGGTTGTAAGTTATTGTTAAGGTTTTGTAGATTAAGAAGGGATAAAATAGTTAAAATGTTTCATAAATTGATATCATAATTTTTTCAATTTGGTTATGTGTTTAAAAAAAATAAAAAAAGCTTTCTACGTCCCATAGAACCAAAAATTTGTTACTATTTCTAGAATGATAAAATTTGACTCATGATGTCCTAGACCTAGAGGATTTGAAATGCAATATTTGGGGCGGGGTGGTTAGGATGGATTAAGTACCTATCATGAATTAAAAGGCCAAATTTTTATAGTTAATTAGGAATCCGTACTGCCATGAAAAACTCATAACTAGAAATAAAGATAAATGAGAGATTTTCTAACAAAAAGGGTGACATGTCAAGTTACTTATATGTATATGATTTAATTAAAGTGTAGGGATATTATTTGTGTATATTTACACTTTCAGTGATCTATTTAGGGAAAAAAAAACTTGTTATGTTGCAATAAGTTGTTAATTTTTGTAGACCCTCTACTTTCACTTAATTAGCTTGTGAATATATGAATATCACTTGTTATTTATCTTTAGCATTTACAAATAAAAATTTTCAAACTTGCAAATGGTGATTTACTACTCTTGGAACCCAACAAACAAGTTAGAATTGAATAAGGAGAGATCGATCATTTACCCATTAAAATCATGTCTTATAATAGTGCGGAGACTTTTTCCTTGTAAACGTATTTTAAAGTTGTGAGGGGATAACGGGTCTCTAAAGTGGATAATATCGAGAGTAAGGTGTTGAGATGTTACAATGGTATCAGAATCAGGCTTGGATGGAAATAATCGGTATCAGAGCCAAGCTCGAGTTGAAACAATAATTGTGAAGTCTACATCGACTGAAAAGGCAAACAACACATGCTTTACAATGGTGTGGAGATATTTCCCTTGTGAACGCATTTTAAAGCCATACGGGATGGATTAGTATCAAAACCAGGCTCGAGTTGAAATAATTGGTATCAAAGCCAGGTTCGGATCGAAACAATTGGTATCAGAACCAAGAAGACGCTGGGCCCAAAATAAGGGTCATGATACCTCCTCCTCCTCTGGACGTGCTTGCATAAGCAAGGTGGTTTTATTATAATATTGATACATTTTGTTGTGCCATTTGTGTACAAATTAAAGGAATTATCAGGCTATATAAATAAAGGTGGTCCTATTATAATATTGATACATTTTGTTGTGCCATTTGTGTACAAATTAAAGGATGTTCAAACTGAGTTATCAGGCCATTAAAGGAGTTATCAGGCCATATAAATAAAGGTGGTCTTATTATAATATTGATACATTTTGTCGTGCCATTTGTGTACAAATTAAAGGATGTTCAAACTGAGTTATCAGGTCATATAAATAAAGGTGTTCTTATTATAATATTGATATATTTTGTTGTGCCATTTGTGTACTAATTAAAGGATGTTCAAACGAGTTATCTAGCCATATAAATAAAATTTGGACAGCAGATACCATTCGTGATTTTTTCCCTATTTTTTTAATAATGTCTCTTACCACTATCTTCCTTAGGTTAACGTTAAAATGGCTCAATACCATGTGTTTCTACATTTTAAAAATATAATGAAAAAAGTTTAATAATAAAACAACATATAATAAAAAATGAAAAATTGGTAAATTTTAATAGATAGCGTTAAAAAAAAACATTATTTTTTAGATTTTGGTAGCTTTTTAATCTCTTGCCGTGCTCTTGAAAAATGCATAACCTTGTACTTTTTTTATTTCACTTCATTATATTACGAAATCCGTAAAAAAAAAAGGATAAAAGTCTATTCTAAACCACACAGAAGTTTCAATGCTTTTTAATCTTTGCTTCAAATTGCTTTCATTTCTTATTTCTTTCTTTGAGATGATGAATAATTGGTCACACATATATATTGAAATTAGATGAATTTTATGTGATATTTGTTAAAAAATATATATATTTATGTGAGAAAGAGAATTTATTTAATTTAATGAGGTTTCATTATGAATAGTTGATTTTGATTTATTGGGCAAATCATTTTTGTTATGTGTTTCAACTAATATATTTCATGTCAAATTCATAAATACTAAAATAGTTGGAAAAATTTGAAAGAAGACTATAAATATCATAATTATTCATTATTTTGTATTATATAATACTTGTCGTTACATTCCTTTAAATTTAATCTTATTCATTTTATTTTAGCCTCTGAACATCATGAATCAGTGCAATTTGATCTTTATTTATTTTGATCATGGATCTTTTCATATTTCTTTATGTGAAGTATATTATTAGGTCTCTTCCTAAGCATTCACTAGAAAAAAAAAATACATCCCATTTACGAGTCTTGGGACACAAGTTAGAATTGGATAGGGAGGGATCAATCATATATCCATTAAAGTCATGTCTTGTAATGGTGTGGAGACCTTTTTTTTATGGATGCGTTTTAAAGTCGTGAGGGGATGACAGGTTACTAAAGCAGACAATATTGAGGGTGGGTGTTGAGATGTTACAATTGGTATCAGAGTCAGGCTTGTGTTAAAAAAATTGATATCAGAGTCCAGCTCGGGTTGAAACAATAATTGTGAAGTCCTACATCGACTGAAAAGACAAACGAAGCATGCCTTATAATGGTGCAAAGACATTTTCCTTTTGGACGCGTTTTAAAGCCATGCGGGAATGACGGGTCACTAAAGCAGAAAATATTAAGAGTGAGGCATTTAGATGTTATAATTGGTATCAAAGCCAGACTTAGGTCGAAACAATTGGTATCAAAGTTAGACTTGGGTCGAAACAATTGGTATCAAAGCCAAAAAGACACTAGGCCCAAAATAAGGGTCATGATACCTCCTTCTTTAGACGCGTTTAAGAGTCTTGATACCTCCTCCTTTAGACATATTTTGAACATATGACTTTTTTCATCAATAATTTTTATAAATAACTAAATTAACTAATTTTTTTGATGGCAGTTAAATTATTTATATCAAACTTCTATCGTTGTTGAATCGTTGCAATATGTGTACAATTGCTTGTAATTCCTATTATCAATTCAATAATATTATTGTAGATAAGGTATTTGCTGGATTCCTAGCTTATGATTGCCGTATTGGCGTGGTGCTTTCAAGGCATAAATGATATAAGAGAAAGAAGTTTGTGGAGAGAGAAAACAGCCTGGTCAGATACATTATATTCACCAAACTTTTGCCACTTTGAGTGATATAAAATAAATGACTTGGTGATATAACAACCCATCATCTCATGGTGCTTTTAGTTATTTTATTTATGTTGCTCTAACCACCCAACATTAATTCATGTCCCCATCCCTAACCCCAGAAATAAGTCTTCAGCGTTTCATATATATATACAGGCTTCTAGGAAACTATAATAATTGTTAAATATTACACCAATTATTGAGAATATATATACACAATATGTAAGGTTTTGAGTTGTTAATTAATTAACAAATTTAATTTCCAACCCAATCATGCTAAGTTGTGAAGAGGCCAAATCCCATTTTCCTCTCCTCTTTGGATTTGAATTAGCATTTTTATACATGTTCGTGGTTTGTTTTATTATAGTTTTTTTTTTTTGGGGTCGGATCTTATCATAGTTTGACTTTTTGTAGTTTTGGAAGTACAAGGTACAAAGTGTGTTAAGCGTAGGAAGATATACCATGTTTACATCTACATGTGCAAAGTTCATATATATCGTCTATACGGTTAATAATTTATATAAGATCGGAGCTCAAATCATCATCATCGCCATCTTCTTTTAAGAAAGGGGAAAAAAAAGGGTTAAGTACCATTTTTGCCCTTGAAGTATGCGTCTAGGAGCAATTTTACCCCTTAAGTTTCTGAAGGAGTAATGTTGCCCCTGAAGTATAAAAACGGAGCAATGTTGCCCCTCCGTTAGGTCAACTAATGGTCAACGTTCGTTGACCGTTAGGGTTTCTAACGGAGAGGCAACATTGCTCCGTTTTGATACTTCAGGGGCAACATTGTTCCTTTGAAAACTTAAGTGGCAAAATTACTCCTGGGCGCGTACTTTAGGGGCAAAATTGGTAGTTAACCCAAATGTCATTAGTTATTTTACAAAGATGATATTTCGGGTTAATAGCTAAAGTAAATGGAAATGAGACACAAATTCCAAAGAAAGTGAGAAAGAGAAATATTGTCCATACAGAGTATGTTATGTTAGGATCCGGCTGAGGTTCTCTTCGGCCTCCCATCCACTGCCGTTCTCTTTTTAAATACTACGTCGTTTTGACGCAAAATATACCTAATCCCTCTTTTTTGTTTAAATATTAAGGGTAAAAAAAAAAATTTCAGGATACTGACGAGTACTGAAAAAATCTTGATAGGTTCTTCATGATTTTGAAAAATTATTTTAGAACGTTGAAAAATATTTCAGGATATTGACAGGTACTAAAAAGATATTTCAAGTTACTGATTGGGGATACTGGTTGGTACTAAAAAAAATACTTCATGATCTTGAAAAATTATTTTAGGGTACTAATAGGTACTAAAAAAATACTTCAGGATACTGACTGGGGATACTGACTGGTATTAAAAAAAATACTTCGTGATTTTGAAAAATTATTTTAGGAAGGGTTAAGTACCAATTTTGCCCCTTAAGTTTCCGGAGGAGCAATGTTGCTCCTGAAGTATGAAAATGGAGCAATGTTGCCCCTCCGTTAGGTCAACTAACGGTCAACGTAACACGTTGACCGTTAGTTGACCTAACGGAGGGGCAACATTGCTCCATTTTCATACTTCAGGAGCAACATTGCTCCTCCAGAAACTTAAGAGGCAAAATTGCTCTTAGGTGCATACTTTAGGGGCAAAAATGGTACTTAACCAAAAAAAAAATAGTTGAAAATCTATGCATCTCTATCCCATTTTTTCCTTTAAATAAATAAAAATACACATATTTTGCTTTAGTTTGAATTAAAAATTCTGATTTGAATGAAAAAGTTTGATCACGCACACTTTAGAAATATTTAAAAAAATTCAAGTCTTAGAAGAGGAACCCTTGATCAAATGAAAGGAAGAAATAAATAAAAAAAAATATATATATATATTTTTTGGAAAAAAGGTTATAATCTCTCTCTCTCTATATACATATATCTCTCTCTCTATATAAGTATTAAAAAGTAACATCAGAAATAACAGAACAGAAAAGAAACTGAAAAACAATAAGAGCTCAATGACATTCCTAATCCTTTCATTATTTTCCAGTTTTTTTATTTTCTTTTATTTATTTATACAAGGCGATAGGAGAGGGGAGGAGGGATTGAACCCAGGATTGAGAGGAGGAAATTAATCCCAATATCACTATATTACTAGTAGTGTTGGTCATTATTTTCCAGTTGATGATCAAAGGAAACATAATTACTATAAAGAGAACGAAAAAGATACTTTGTCCCAGCACATGTATGCCAACAAGATATTCCATTGTTATATCAAAAACAAGATATTCCATTATTATTATTATTATTTACTGACTTATCCTTCGCCTTGTAAACGGGGCGAAATGTTTATTTGAATCCAAACAAGCCTTACGGACACAACATGGGTCCAAATGAGCATATTGACACAATTCGATGTATTTGGGCCTTGAATTCACTCCAACACACTAATTTAGATCCAGCTACAAAAATAACCTTTAAATTGAAATTTATGAAACAAATACTCCTTCCATTGTTAATATACGACATAGTTGGAGAGTTCATAGGTGTTTAATGTAAGACTCATTCTGCATCTTTGTCAATATTTTCTTAATTTATCTATTGATACTTTTTCAATAATAATAAAAAAAGAGAGAAATGGAAGGAATTAAAGAAGATGATTAGGGTGTTTTAGAAAAAAAAAATTTCATATTAAATAATTTAACTAACTTTCTCAATCTTATATAATTAATTAAATATGTCTTATATTAAAGACTAGTGTGAGTATTACCTTTCACCATATGTGTCATTTACTTATGGTGAATAACATAAAAGTAGTCTATTTAAATTGTTAAAATTTGAACTCAATAGCTCACAATATTAAAGGATATGTAAAAAGAAAAAAAATATTAAATTAGATAAATATATTTTATATTAAGAACTATGGAGAGTATTTGAGTATAACATCCTCGATGTCGGTCCATGAATAGAGAAACTAGAAAATCATTCTTTGTATTGAAAGTAGAAAAACTGTGTGTCCATTTAGTTCAAAGAATATCACGGGGAATATAATGTAATATAACGATATATGATTATAGAGAATTTCTTGGGTATGTACATAGTCAAAGAATCAGGGAATAAAATTTATATTTTATGTAGAAAAATAAAAAAAAAAGTGAAATGATCTTTGTTCTGTCCTAAGAACACAGAAAGATTGGACTTGACTAGGTTGTCAAGCCTAGAGCCTACGTACCCTTTGAAGGGATCAAAGTCCACGTAGTTCGTAGTATACGTAAAGGCGTGAAGCCAGGGGGGTGGTGTGTGTGCTCTGTATGACAGGAAGTAAAGAGGGCATAGATTAGAACGTGTGCACCTATTTAGAGTTTCCTTGTATTTATAAAGGAGTCTGGTGCGAATATCCCTGGATTAATGAGCGATATCCGGGATTGAGATATCAGAGGCAGATATCTTGGGATCACGATTGGGGGAGATCCTCAATTAATGAGATCCTATATCGGTGGGATCCCATATCGTTGCCCGTTATAGCGCGGATTCTGTTCCAGGCGTGGCTGGGCCGTGGTCCAGACTTGGGCCTATTGGGCCGGTCCGTAACAGTTGCCCCCTAGCTCGATTGTTCAGGCTTCTGGACGGCCGAGGTGCATATTGCCTCCAGTCCTTGGTATGGTCGAGGCCTTATTCCTTGGCCGGGCCGGCTCTCGGCTGCCCTGACCATCAGTCCGGTTCGGATCAGTGGTCGACTTATTACGCCTTTATCCCGACGTCCTGCCTGTTATGTCTTTTGACATTCTTTCCGCGCTTCGGGATTGTACCCCACACGCCATCATTGCGGGTTTACAGGTGTCAGGTCCTGAGTGGCGGTGGTCTGCAACCGCCGCGTCTTTCCGCTTCTCGAGGCCTGTGCGCATTTATTATGCTGTCGTCGTGCTGCGCCAATCCCGTCACGTTCGTACGGGAATAGTCCGTTGTGTCCCTGCGACCAGATTTAAATAGCTTTCTTTCCTTTCTTTTTTTTTTTTTTACTTTTCCCGCTACTCCTCGTCTTCTCAGACACTTTTCTCTGGTTTTTCTTCTAGAGTTCAGAGAGGATTCTTCCCTGTTCGAAACTTTTGCCGTTTTCCAGCATCCAAGTTTCTTCCACTTTCCAAGTGCAGGTATTCCGTCTTCTTTCTGCCATTTTTGTTTGGTATTTCCTTCCATTTTACCGTTTATTTTCTGAAATTGTCGCTTGTGTTATCGTCCTTCTATATCTCTAGGTTTTTCTGGGTTTCTCTAGCGTCAATATACCCAAAATTCATCCCAATACTCCCTTAGACACTAGCCCTTAGTACCTTAGGCTTCTGATTATGGTGAGAGATGGAAATGTTCCTAGACCAAGGGCGTTGTTAACGCCGGAGGAGGAAATGTTCCTCCGTGTGCGTCTCCTACGGGCCACTTACTGGGTTCTTGGGGGTGAGCCACCCGCTTCGGGGGTTTTGGCTCCTCTGTGTCGAGGTGGCGTCGCTCGTCCGGGGCGGGCCAGGGCTCGCCTGGCTTCGGCTAGGGTTTCGATGTCACTTCCTTGCCGTCCTTTCCGCCCACTAGCTCGCGCCCTTCCTCTCGAGTCGTCCGGTGGGGCCGGGGTCGGCTCCTCATCCGGTTCCGGACCTTCGGTGCTGATGACTCAACCCCTCAACTTCTATGAGGGCCCCTCTGCTGTTCGCCAGACATCCGCCCCGGAGGGGTATCTCGGCCCTTACTGGGATTGCCTTGCGGAGGCCTCTGCGTTGATGGCTTGCGCTAGAGATGCCGAGGCTTCTTCCATACTTGGTTCTTGCCGGCATTGGTTTACCCCGGTTGTCCCTTCTAGCGCCCCTGTTTGTCCGAGTCCGCAGTCTTTTTCGCATGCTACTTTATCTGAGCCAGGTATTTCCGCTTTTCACTGATATTAGCTTTGTTTATTTTTGTATAGATTTAATGGCTCCCAAATCTCGGCCTTCTAAGCCACGTTCTGAGCCAGAGGGTTCGGGCTCTTCTAGTCCACCGGAGGCCTTGCGTCGGCAGTTCAACTGGGTCTTGCTCGAGACGTTGACGATCCGGTCACTTATGTCTGAGGCCGACGTTGCCCGGCTACAGCTGCCCGAGTTGGAGGGTTGTGAGTACCCTCCTACGGGGGCGGAAGAGCCAGTCTGCTTTGCCCGTGAAGAGGGGACGTCTTCCTTCTTCTATTTCTACCGGGACGTGTACACCCGGATTCAAGTTCGTTTTCCATTTACGGACTTCCAGATTTCAGCCCTGACCTACCTTATCCTCGCGCCATCACAACTTCATCCGAACGGATGGGCCTATTTAGTGGCCTTCGAGAAGCTGTGCGGCTCATTCCCGATTCCCATCCCTTGCACCGCCAATCTCTTCTTTTACTACTTCATCCCTTTCACCCCCGGCTTGCCCAGGGAGGGCGATAAGCTCAAGGGGCTGGTTTTGCTTCGGAATGGGTCGGATAGGAAACTGATGGGGGCCTTCTCGTACTCCTTCAAACGCTTCAAGAACGGCTTTTTTAAGGTGGCGGCCAAGCCCGACCAACAGCCCTAGTTTTTAAATGGGGCTGAGGGTCCGGGTGTGGGGGGGAGGTTCCCCCTTTACTGGGACAAGAGGCATTACGACAAGTTGCCGGCGTCTTACTTGGTGGACGACGACAAGCTCCTGTCCGAGACCGTCCCTTCTATTCCTAGGCTGGTCGCCTTTGTAAAGGAATATGGGGTACAAACCGCGGCCTTCTTTATTTCGGGGCCGGGTTCCCAGCCGTTGCCCCCTACTTGTAGTTCCTTGTGTTTTTTGTGTCTTGCTTTGGATTTCTATTCCTATCTTGCTAACTTGTTTCGATTTTCTTTCTTTTCAGCTAGGACCATGGATGCCCTGCCGCTGTATGTCCGGCTGGCGAAAGCTGCCGTTGCGTCGCCGAGTCGCCCGAAGAAACGGGGTGCCTCTGTTTCTGCCGGAGCCTCTGCTGCCGTGGCTTCGAAGAAGTCAAAAGGCTTTGTTGGTCAGGGTCCTTCTTCCGCTCGCGTCGCCAAGTCTGCCCAAGCAGTCGATACCCCGGCTCTGGAGAGTCGGGAGGCTGTCGCCGAGCCTTCCCCGGCCATAGAGTCTCAGGCTCCTGAGGGGCGCGAAGTCATCGCCGTGTCTCCGGCTTCCAAGGGGAAGGAAGTCGTGGTTTCTGATGAGGAGGTCGAGGCCGAACTCTATCCTGACGTGCCTGCTGATTCCCCGCCGGGTCCGCCCTCGTCTCCGCCGCCTCCCCCTCCTCCTCTTCCTCCAACGAGGCCATCGTCGGTAGTCCCCCGTGGCTTCTTGTGGGACGAGGGGGTGGTTCCGGAGGTAGACGTCGCCTCCCTCCCTCCCTCCCTGGCATTTCATGGAGAGCCGGGCGTTGTCTTCCTCTGCGTTGGACTAGCTGCACTTGGCCCAGAGGGAGTTATGCCGATCCGTCGGGTATGTCCAGGCTCTGATACTGGTGCGGGAGCAGTACATCAGGGTTAGTGCCGAGTGCCAAAAGCTGAGGGCAGCCGAGGCGGAGCTGAGGAAGGGTCTGGCCGCGGCAGAAGCTAAGGCCGCATCCGTCGGAGATCTTAAGGGGGAGTTGGACGTGGCTGAGGCGAAGGCCAGGTCTGCTGAGGAGGAGCTTGTCAAGGCCTGGGATGAGCGGGATGCTATCCGAGCGGAGCGGGATGCAGCTTGGGTGGAGCGAGACGTTGCCAAGGCTGCGGCGGTGAAGGCCGATCAGGAGCTCTAGCTTTCTCGGGCGGATGCCGACAAGGTGGCCGCAGAGTGTGTCCGGGCTCAGCAGGGGATGTCAGAGGGCCTGGCCGCGATGAAGGTTCTCTAGCAGCAGCGGGCTACTCTGGTCACCGAGAAGGAGGCGCTTGAGAAGGCCCTTTTTGAGGAGATGGCGGCTCGCACGGAAGTTTCTGACGCCTTGGTGCAGACTGCCGAGGAGTGCTTTAAGCAGGCCTTAGCCCAGATCCAGCATCTTAACCCCGGGGCCGAGCTCAACGTGGACGGGTACGACTGTCGTGCCTTCGTTCAGGGCGATGGGACTTTCATCCCTTATCAGCCTTCTGCCGCCGAGGATGCTACTGACGTTGAGGCTGAGGACCCAGAGGCTGAAGATCCCGAGGCCGACCCCTCCAGCTAGTCTTAGCTTTTTGTTTTTCCTTTTTGATTTAGGGGCGTTGGTGCCCTTGTAACTTGTTAGAATCATTTTGGCTTTGGTCCGTTGTATACAGACTTTTTACTGAATGATTTAAATCTTTACCATTCTTTTGCCCATGTTTGTCAACGAATATAAGTCGGCTGTATGTGTACAAGCCGTTTAGATAACTTAGATAATGAACGATTTATAATTTTATCATCCTTTTGTCTATGCTCAAATGTTAGTCGGCTGTATGTGTACAAACCGTTTTCACTCTACCACATTTAGCGTGCGGGAGGTTGGGGCAGGGTTGTCTTGTTTCAACCTCGTCAGGTATAACTAACCTCACTGCCTCGGCCCGACTTTCTAATAATCGGGCTCCAACTTTCACTCAGTCGGATTAGATTTTACCGGCGTAAGGGCTGGACTATCACCTGTCCTTCCGAGGCTTCACTCGCCTTGGGTCGGGCATTTTGACCTGATCAGGGTTGGCATGGTAGTCTGCTTACTTAGTCGGGCGAGCGTTGACCTGTCAATTTCACGAAGGGCCACGTATTGCGCCTTCGCCGAGCTCTAACCAATACCTATCGGAGTACAACGACCGGTTTTCGTTCATCTAGATGTTTGTAGTTTTGTCGGTCGGGTACGCGACCTCGGGGCCTTTTACTGGTGTCGAGCTTAAGGGCCTCGACATTTCGGTTTCTTGGCCAGGCATTATTGCCTCGGCCTTCGTTATTTTGACCGGGCATTGATGCCTCGGCTTCATGCTTAAGCGTATATTTGTGCACATTCGTGAATTTCCTCAATAGGATCCTTTATTGATAAGAAATAGCCCTAAGGGGCTTTACAAAGCAACAAAATTAGAAATAACATAACTTGAACTTGAATTAATGAAAGAAACAAAGCGAAAACAAACAAACAGTGCCGAAGTGGGATCTAGCTGTAGTAGATTTTCAGCTTGTCAGCATTCCATGTCCTTTTGACCGACTTTCGTGCCAGGGTTTTGAGAATGTATGCCCCCCCGTCGAGTTTTTCTTTGATCCGGTAGGGGCCCTCCCAGTTTGCCGCCAGCTTCCCGTCCTTGGCATTCTTGTTACCTATGTCGGCCCGTCGGAGTACCAGGTTCCCGCGATTAAATGACCGGGGTCGGACCTTTCTATTGTACTTAGCCGCGAGTAGCTGCTTGGCGGCTAATTCCCGGCAGTACGCCGTGACTCGGATTTCGTCTATGAGGTCCAAATCGGTCTTCAAGGCGTTGTCATTCGACTCCTGCCCTTCTTATCTGGCTCTGACCTTTCTCCAGGATGGCTGTCTGATTTTGACCGGGATCATTGCTTCGCATCCATAGGTTAGCCTGTACGGGGTTTCCTGGGTCGAAGACTGCACGCTTGTCCGATATCCCCAGAGGACGCTGTGGAGCTGCTCGGTCCAGTTGGTGTCGGCTTGCAACATCCGCCTCTTTAGTCCGTCCAGGATGATCTTGTTGGCGGCTTCTGCCTGGCCATTCGACTGTGGGTGTTCCACGGACGAGAAGTGCTGTTTAATGTCCAGGTTGGACATTAGAGCCTGGAACCTGTGGTCCATGAATTGGGTCCCATTGTCCGTGACGACCTGGCTGGTATGCCGAAGCGGGAGACGATGTTGTGCCGGAAGAACTTCATTACTCTGGCCGAGGTTATTGTGGCGAGTGGCTCTGATCCACTTGGTGAAGTAGTCTACTGCGACTATGAGCCATCTGCATTGCCCTTGTGCCGGTCGGAATGGTCCGAGGATGTCCATGCCCTATTTGTAGAAGGGCCATGGGGCTGGCATTCCTTTCAACTCTGAGGGTGGCGGCCATATGATCCTGGAGTGTTTCTGGAAACTATCGCACGTCTTGGCCTTTTCCATGGCATCATGCTTCATCGTGGGCCAGAAGTAGCCGGCGTGTAGTGCCTTTCTGGCGAGGGCCTTGCCCCCCATGTGGTGGCCATTGCTGCCTTCGTGCAGTTCGGCCAGCACGTATTTTGCCTTGGTTTCGCCGAGACACCTCATCATAGGGCAGTGCAATCCCTTTCTGTAGAGCTGATCGTCCACCATTGCATAGAGAGTGGCTTCCCTGATCAGTTTTTTGGCCTCGGTCGAGTCGGTAGGGATAATTCCCCTTTCGAGGTAGTCCTCTATCGGCTTCCTCTAGTCCAGCCCTGCCGAGATGGCCATGACACAGCTAGGCTCGGTCAGGTTTTGTTGGATCACGGTCCTGTGATTGTCCGGCCCATTCGTGCTTGCAAGCTTAGAGAGGATGTCGGCTTTGGCGTTCTCCTCTCTTGGGATATGGGAGATGGTTACTTCCTCGAATTCGGCCATGAGCTCTTTGGCACGATTCAGGTACTTTGCCATAAGAGGGCCTTTTGCTTGATAGCTGCCATCAATCTGGGCTGCGACGAGCTGAGAGTCGGTTAAAACCTTTACTCATTGTGCGCCATTGTCTTTTGCCTGGAGCAATCCGGCCAGCAGAGCCTCGTACTCGGCCTGGTTATTGGAGGTCGGGAACTTGAGTTGGAGGGAGTGCTCGGTAGCGACCCCCTGGGGGCTTTCCACGATGACTCCCGCGCCGCTGCCCTTGGTGTTGGACGATCCATCCACGTAGACCCTCCAAGTCCTGTTGTTGGTTGTCGCCGGGGTGAGTTCCCTGATGAAATCTGCGAGCGCCTGAGACTTGATTGCCTGCCGGGCCTTGAAAGTTATGTCGAACTCGGACAGCTCTATGGCCCAGTTCGTCATTCTTCCTGCTAAGTCAGGCTTATGGAGGATCTGTCGGATTGGCTAGCTGGTGCGGACCACTATCTGATGTCCCTGAAAATAGGGTCGGAGCCTTCTTGCCGCCGTGAGTAAGGCGAAGGCCACTTTCTCAAATTTCTGGTACCAGAGTTCAGAGCTTTGTAGAGCCTTACTGATGAAATATATTGGCGTCTGTCTGGCCTCGGCTTCTCTTACTAGGGCGGTGCTGACGGCTTCATTGCGATCGAGAGGTAGATGAATAATGTCTCCCCTGGGTTCGGTTTAGTGAGCACCGGGGGGTTGCCTGGCATTTCTTGATTTCCGTGAAGGCGGCGTCACAGTCTGGATTCCAGCCACCTTGGGTTTCCTTCTTTAGTAACTTAAAGAGGGGTAGGGCTTTCTCGGCCGACTTTGGTAAAAACCTTGTCAGGGAGGCTAGTCGGCCGGTTAGCTGCTGTACCTCCTTCTTAGTCCTTGGGGGCCGCATTTCTAACACGGCTTTGCATTTGTCCGGGTTGGCCTCGATTCCTCGGACGGTCAACATGAAGCCTAAGAACTTTCCAGCCAGAACTCCGAAAGCACATTTGGCCGGGTTCAACCTGATTCGATGTCTTCTTAGTTTCTCAAACGTCTGTTCTAGGTCCCGGATGTGGTCTTCTGGAAGCTTTGACTTGACGGTTATGTCGTCTATGTAGACCTCTATGTTACGCCCGATCTGGTCGTCGAAAACCCGGTTCATCATCCTTTGATAGGTGGCCCCAACATTCTTCAGTCCGAATGGCATGACGTTGTAACAGTAGTTTGCCTTATCCGTCATGAAGACGGTCTTCTCCTGGTCGTTCGGGTGCATGGCAATCTGATTGTATCCGGAGTAGGCGTCCATGAAGGAGAGGAGCTGGAACCCGGCCAAGTTATCTACAAGCTGGTCGATATTGGGCATTGGGTAGGAGTCTTTTGGGCATGCCTTGTTGAGGTTCTTGTAGTCCATGCATACTCTCCACTTGCCGCTGGGCTTGAGTACCATGACTACATTGGAGAGCCAGGTGGTGTATTGTACCTCTCGGATGAAGCCGGCCGCTAGGAGCTCCTCGACGTGGCTCTCGAGGGCCTTCTGTCTGTTGTCCGCGATGTTCCTCTTCTTCTGGGCCACCGGTCTTGACCCCGGCCATATGCCGAGTTTGTGGCAACAGAAGTGGGGGTCGATGCCGGGTACTTCGGCCGAGGTCCAGGCGAAGACGTCTTGGTTCTGTCTGAGGAAATGGATCACTTGTGTCTTCAGGTCGTCCCTCATGTCTCGGCCGATTTTGGCGGTCTTGGACGGGTCCGCTCCCAGCGGTATTTCTTCTAGCTCTCCTTCCGGCTCGGGCCTCGGGTTCTCCTTCTCACGGAGGTCAAGCTCCACCATGTTGACCGGCTGCCGTGGGCGCTCATCGGTGTCAGCTTCGACTACTTGCTCGTCGGATCCGAGCCGTGGTGGAGATGAGGGTCCTCATTCCTCGACCCGGAGAGCTTCAAAGTAGCATTGCCTTGACTTTTTTTGGTGTCCGGATACCACAACTATCTGGTTTTTGTCATTAACCATTTTCAGTTTTTGGTGCTTAGTAGACACCAGTATGTCCCAGTTGTGGATTGTGGGTCGGCCTAGGATAATGTTGTACGGAGACCGGAAATCGGCGACAATGAACCTCACTCGTCCGGACTTGAAAGCTTCCTTGGTCCCGAGGGTCAGCCTGAGGTCGATGTAACCTTTCGGGAAGGACTGCTCGCCGTTGAAACCAATCAGGGTGGTCTTGCACGGCTTGAGATCCTCTTTGTCGAGGTGCATCCTTTTGTAGGCGTCCTAGCTTATGATATCGGCCGAACTCCCTGCATCCACGAAAATCCTCTTAACCCAGCAATTTACCAAGGTTCCGGTGATTACCAGGCCATCCAGATGACCGGGTATGACGTCTTTCAGCTCTTCGTTGGTGAAGGTAAGGGTCGGCAGCCTCAGCTTCTTGGGGTCATCCTTGAACTTGGGGAGGTCTCGGACGGTCAGTACCTCACGGAGGTATTTCTTCCGTTGGCTGACGGTGTCTCCCCCTCCTCCAAATCCTCCGCTGACGACGTTGCACTGGAACTCCACGTCAGGGAATTCGTCGTCCGAGGCCGTCTTCTGCTTCTTCCCCGGCTTTCGGGCCTCCTTGGGCGGACTTCTGGTGCGGCCGCGGTCGTTGCGCTTGCCATTCGTCCTTCCCTGGGTCTTGATGACATACTGACGTAGCTTTCCTTCTCTCACGAACTTTTCGATTGCGTCGCGGAGGTCGTAGCATTCGTCAATGGTGTGGCCGTGGCAGTCATGGAATATGCAGAACTTGGAACGATCATTATTGGATCGGCCTTTGATCGGCCTCGGCTTGTCGACCTGCCTCATTTCGGCCTGGGCTACCTCTTTCCACACCTGTGACCGAGAGACATTCAAGGGGGTGTAGTTATCATACCTGGCCTTCTGGTCGGCTCGGTCCGGCTTGGCGCGGGTCTCACGGTTACGCCTTTTCGGTTTAGTCTTCAGCCTCTTCGGTCGGTCCTCTTCACCGGGTGAAGCGTTTCTTGTTCGTTCAGGTTCATCAGCATTGGCTGCCTCCATCTGCTCCACTTCCAGGTACTTCTTCGCCTGGGTGTAGAACTCGGTTAAGGTGTACACCGGGTTCTTGCATAGGTTCCGGGCTAGTCGTGATGACGGATCTAGCCCATTGACGAGGCAGTGGATGTGAACCTCCTCGGGTAGCGACCGAACCTACATCGCCACGTCTCGGAAATGAACCAGGTACTTCTGCAGTGCCTCGCCTTTTTTCTGTCTCACTTTACTCAATGTGAACTCGGTCTTCGGCTGCTTTTTGCTGGTGGCGAAATGTAACTCGAACTTGCGCCCGAGGTCTTCGAAACTCCGGATGGAGTTGTTCGGGAGCGAGCTCAGCCATCTGTGCACCGGCCCGGTCAGGGTGGCTGCGAAGAGACGCTGAATAACTGGGCCCCTAATTGTTCGGACCCACATGAGCTTCTCAAACACGTCAAGGTGGTTGCGTGGGTCTTGGGTTCCGTCATAATTTGGAAGGTCAGTCAGGTCGAAATGCTTCGGGTAACGGGCCGTCGCCGCCTCCCTTGAGAATGGGGATTTGCCAGAATCCGACATATACGTCACTCGATATTCCCGGGGAGACCCGTGGCGAGGTGATCTACGAGTCCGGGGAGTTCGGTCCTCCACGCGGTGCTCCTCTCGGTCTCGGCCCTCTCTGGCAACCCGATCAGTGCGGTTATGACAGTCACCGTGGTTTCCGGCATTCACTGGGGACTGTGGTCGGCCTCGCTCCATGCTCGCCCTGTGCTCCGGTTCGCCGTTGCCGCGGCGCGTGCTTCTTGGTTCTGGGCTGCTTGAGGAACTGCTGTCGTCCATAGGGGTCCTCCTTCCTCTTCGATGATTTCTCCTGCGGTTTCCTTGCCGGCGATCGTGTTCTAGTGCGTCTTGTATCATTCAGCCAAAGGCTTCAAAATTAGCCTGTCTCTGTAGGTCGTCTCGTTTCTCCTTGTTTTCCAGCCTCTGGAGGAATGACTCCTGCGTCCTTCGAAGGATGCGGACGTCGGCTTCGACTGCCTGGACGTCTCTCGCCGGGGGTTCTGTGCGCGCTTCTCGCAGTGGTTGGTCTTTTGCGGAAGGGGAGGTTGCCATGTCAGTGACATGCCCTTCTGGGGTGTTTTCTCGTCGCGGTTGCTCCAGGGGCTGATCTGGTGGAGGCCGGCTTGGCTGGGGGTCTCCGCCCACCGGCGGGGGGTTTCTGTTGTGGCTTCTGGTGTTTGCCATCAATGGTCACGGGGATTGAAGTTTATGGGTCCCCACGGTTGGCGCCAATGTTCTGTCCTAAGAACACAGAAAGATTGGACTTGACTAGGTTGTCAAGCCTAGAGCCTACGTACCTTTTGAAGGGATCAAAGTCCATGTAGTTCGTAGTATACGTAAAGGCGTGAAGCCAGGGGGTGGTGTGTGTGCTCTGTGTGACAGGAAGTAAAGAGGGCATAGATTAGAACGTGTGCACCTGTTTAGGGTTTCCTTGTATTTATAGAGGAGTCTGGTGCGATATCCCTGGATTAATGAGCGATATCCGGGATTGAGATATCAGAGGCAGATATCTTGGGATCACGATTGGGGGAGATCCTCCATTAATGAGATCCTATATCGGTGGGATCCCATATCGCTGCCCGTTATAGCGCAGATTCTGTTCCAGGCGTGGCTGGGCCGTGGTCCGGACTTGGGCCTATTGGGCCGGTCCGTAACAATCTTTTTATCTCTATTAATGCCAAAAATGGAATGTTTAAATGTTGATTCATGAAAGGTATAGATGCCCATATTTGTAGGTTTGAATCCATATATTACACAACTAAAGTTATGCAAATGACACTACCTGATTCATTGTAATATGTAGTAATCAGGATTATATTAGATTGCTTCATTATATTGTGCCAACTAAAGACCTAAATTAACAAAGTGTATATAACAATTACAGGTAATCATGATTCATGATGCATGGGATTGAACCTAACCTGCTGTATGTGTATTTACCAAACAAACCAGAAGATGGGGTTTTTTTAAAAAAAAATATATACATATTTTTCTATTCATATAGCATGAAATCAAATAACGCAATGACTTTTGCCTACTAAAATGGAAATTTTAAAACTTGACCAACGGGTAACTAAATAATTAAATTGAGAAAGAAATAGAGAGAACTTTGTGTAACAAAAGCCATGTGCTTTATGGCCTGCAATTTTTCTACCAGGTGGTTCATATATTCCAAGTCTCTCATCTCCTTTTCGTAACACTTGACTTTTGTTGGTCTCATTCTATTCTTTTTGTTAACTTCTTATGTTTTTTCTCATTCAAAAGTTTCCTTTGATAGAGGAGGCATATATGCATGTGGGAATATGCCTAAATTACCTAATGGGAATTATGGAAACTTCCATAATTAATTCTTAATGACACTTAACAAAACTACTACTTTTGGTAAAAGGCAATTAGCTTTTTTTTTTTTTTCTCTTCTCTATTATGTTTAAATTGGTGGGAATGGAGTTATTCTGATGAGAGGAATAGAAAGGGGGAGAGATAAAAAAGAGAGACTCTCTTGTAATGATAATATTTTTAAAATATTAAGATTATTATGTACACTCTTTGAAGGGAAAAAAGATTATTATGTATACTCTATAATTTCTTCTGTATTTTTATGTTATCACTTACCATTCATATTTTACAAAATTACACATTTAAAATGCTTTTATAATATATAAAATATCAAAGCTATTATTAAAGAAATATGGTTGTAAGTTATTGTTAAGGTTTGGTATATTAAGAAGGGATAAAATAGTTAAAATGTTTCTCAAGTTAATATTATAATTTTTCCGATCTAGTTCTGTGTGTGTGTGTTTTTTTTAATAATAATAAAAAAGCTTTCTACGTCCCATAGAACCAAAAATATGTATTCTTATAATGATAAAATTTGACTCTTGATGTCCTAGAGGATATGAAATGCAATATTTGGGGCGGGGGGAGTTAGGATGGATTAGGTACCTAGCATTAATTTAAAAAGGTCAAATTTTTATAGTTATTGAGCAATCCGTACTGCCATGAAAAAACTCATAAATAGAAATAAAGATAAATGAAGGATTTTCTAACAAAAAGGGTGAAATTTCAAGTTAGCTATATGTATGTGATTTATAATGAAAGTTTAGGGATATTTATTTGTGTATATTTAAAGTTTAAGTGATCTATTTAGGGAAAAAAAAAGGTTTTGAAAAAGATATTATCACTAACTTAGAACTTCATCAGTAAAATAATAATAGACTAAATAATAGCATACGATTTTATGATATTTATTATCAAATTCTAACAAAAGCTGAATTAGTACAACACATAAAGATTTGGGAAAATGACATTTATAGAGTATACAAGGAAATTGAATATAGGTGAGGATCTATATTGAAAAATATAATGAAGCAGGGATCATTTATAGAGCAGCTGCAAAATTTGATTTCAAAACTCATACACGCTACTGTCATTTTCACTTGTAAATCTCAAAGTGTTTATACTTGTTATGTTGCAACACGTTGTTAAGTTTTTCAGACCTTCTACTTTCACTTAATTAGCTTGTCAATATACGAATATCACTTGTTATTTGTCTTTAGCATTTATAAATTAAAATTTTCAAACTTGCAAATTGTGATTTACTAGTCTTGGGACGCAACAAACAAGTCATCCTTGAATAAAGAGAAAGAGGGATCGATCATTTACCCATTAAAAAAAGGAGGATCATTTACATGTTTCTCACTAATAAAATCTCCACACCAGGACCGGGAGGGGGGAAATTAATCCCAACACCAGTAACAAGTCCAATTCACGCGCATATGAAATTACTACATATGGAGAAACACATATAAAAGCTATCAAAATATAACACTACCAAAATAATAGCTGAAAATGACCTAATTTCAGTGAAAAGGACTATTTTTTGAAATTAAGTGTTTTTTGGGTGAAATGACCTAATTTTTTTTTAGAAAAATTATTTATCATTATGTTAATTGTTATTATATTTCATTTGAAAAATTAAAGTTTTTAATTATTAAATTATTGTTGTCATTAATAATTAGGAAAAAAAATCAATATGAAAATTAGTTGTTATCTTAATTGTCATTATCATTTAATAAGATTATTTTGTTAAAATGATATTCTCATTTTTTTCCCCCAAAACAAGAGCATTTAAGTTATTTTATAAAAGTTAATCACGGACATTTCCTAGAGACATCATCCTAATTATATTACTTTTGGAATCCTAATTTAGGATCATATATATATATATAGAGAGAGAGAGAGAGAGAGAGATTTTTCTCTCATTCTTATCAAATACTAATCACATTCTAACAAACTAATAATCCAATATTAGCCTTAGATTACTCTAGTTATATGGTAAAGTTGATAGTATCATTCGCCACATTTAAATGAGATCTCAAGTTTAGGCTAACGTTGATATGTTTATGCGTGTGTTTAAATTGTGTGTGTATATATATATATATATATATAAAAGGTTATGTAGTAAAGTGGGTTGGGTCCCACATAATTTGTAGTCACGTAAGAAAGAAAAGAAGAAGGTGGTGATGGAAGAAATTATTGAGTGTGAGAGTGAGACATAAAGAGAGGATAGAATTGAAGGAAGATGAGAATGAAAGCATAATCGAAGCCAAATATTTCGTGATTGTGTCTGCGACTCATATGGACACACACATGACATGGATTGACGTACCCTTTGGATTTTTAATTTGGATCACACTTTTGTCAACCTCCATTTTTCTATCCTCACACTAACATCACGGCCAAAATTATGTTCACCTATATGACGTCTATCATTTTAGTATCAGAGCAAGCAAAGGTTCTGACATTAAATAAAATGCTCATGATTTATCCTACAAATTTATAATGTTCTAATGGTTAAGTTGTTTCTAATTCTTATATGCAAAAATGACGGAGGTTACATTTTGGTATCAAAGCTCTGTAGCACTAGTTATAAATTTTTTTAATTCAAGTCATACAATCTATCTAATTAGATATAGAGCAAGTTTATAAAATGATTTAAATATATGAATATGAGCATGATTAGCCTATGATGATATTTTTATCATGTAAATGACTTTAAAACTTTCAATAAAAGTTTAGATCACTCTCATATGATTTTCTAGATTTAGTTATCAGTTTTTAAAGTTAGACCATTACATCAGAAATACAAATGAATACCAAGGATTAAAATGCAAGTTCTAATTTGTGGGCTTCAAATTGCAATTTGCTTAAACCATAGCGCTTTCAAATGTGTTGTAAAAGTATCCAAAATGATGAATGCTACCCCTCTTTTTTGGGCTCAACTGGTAAAAGGGTCGGACACCCTCACCAAAGGGAGAAATTCAATCCTGAAGTTGGTTAAGACGCTGGGGGAGGCATCCTAACTCCTAGGTGCCTAGGTAAACGCCTGAGGGTAATAGACGGCTTGCTCTGCCTAACATCGGTATCATCTAGGAGGAAAAGAGATTTCGCCCTGCTTTTGGATTGTGGGTAAACCCAATCCCTTTCCTAAAATTGCTATATAAAAAATAAATGACGAATGCTACAACCTGTAGACTAAAATGACTACTTAGGAATTTTTTTTAATTTTATAAATTTACTCCAATGACCTTGAATATTTATAAATTTACAAGTTCAATTTACCAATTAACAAGTTTCCACTATCTACTTTACAACAAAACTTTTGCAATAAGGTTATTGCCAGCGCGAGCTGTCATGAGTAGGGGTGGCTTTGGAAAAAAACAGAGAAAAACATTGTGGTCATTTAATAAGATTAATTAGAAATCCTTAATTAATCCTCTTAGCCTAATTAGAAATTCATTAAAAATATAGACACAAATCTGAATTTTGATAATTTTAGCTTTCCCTTTTGGTTAAGATTACGAGAAAATTTATTTTCTTAAAAAAATATTACAGGTTCTTATTTCATTATAAAAATACCAAAAAAATAAAAATAAAAAATAAACCAACGCACCTTACATTTGGAAAAAAAAATTATATATGATTAATTTTTAAGACATGCATTCTATATGTGTGTGTGAACGTGAAGTCTAATATAAAGGAAGAAATAAATAAATGTTTGTATTTTTTAAGTCTCACATATCTCGTGAGACGACTCATCATGATTTCTCTTGGTCTTCATTTATATTTTCTTATAGTTGAACTTCTTTGACTTTTACATATACTTCATCTTCTTATTCTTACGACTTGAGTTATCTTTATAGGGGCTAGCTATACTAAGTTACTAACATTGCACATGATTTGATAAGAATAACTTCCTTATTACGTAATTTACCTTTTTTTTTTTTTCCTCCTTTGGGAACACTAGAAATTTGAAAGGAAAATAAGAAGAAAACAAAGGAATGGGACAAACGTGATAAGTGAGTCACTTCAACGGCTAATAACCTCCATTAACGGCTTCATTACGGAGCGAGTTTGAGACAAAATGACCCACAAAGTTTGACCCGGATTTCCGCTTCAATTAATTAATTAATTAATACCAACATGCTTGGATTCGTATTTCTTCCGAAAGCGACCATAAATCTACCCTTCATTTCTCCATACGTCTATTTATTGGCCCATTTTCTTTTCCTTTACATAGTTATATTATATATATGCTCTTTCGATAGTTAATATAAGACATATTTGAAAAGTTGATCTTGATACTAAGCATAAAAACTAATTTTTATATTTTTCAATCTTTTTTTAATTTTCCCTTATCAGTGTTCTCTGAACAATAATTAAGGATGAGAGTGAATGAAGGAATAAAGGAAGATACCTAAAGTATTTTAGAAAATATATGTCATGTTAACTAACTTTCTTAATTAAGGGCACCATTGTTTTTAAGCTCCAAATTGGAGCTTAAAAAAAAAAACAGCATTTTGACTTTTTTTTTGTGACAGTTGCTTTTTTTTTTTTACAAAAAAATATCATGTAAACACATAAATTAATGAAAAAAGCTTTTTTTTTTGCATTAAAAAAATGATTTTTTAAAAAATAAAAAAGCCCATCCAAACGGGTTCTTAATCAAATTTGGTAAATATATCTTATATTAAGGACGGGAGGAATATAATCTTCTAGTTCTTAAGGTGAGACATAATTAAATAATTTGATTAAACTAAGAAAATTAGTTAAATTAAGATAACACATTTTCCCCCCTAAAATATACACTTTAATCATCTTCCTTAAACTTCTCTGTCTTTCACTTACTTAATTATTGTTGAGAAAATATTAATAGAGATAATTTAAAAAAAATAATAAATATGTGAAATAATTAAGCCTTACATTTAGAACTAATATTAACTTCTTAATTAAATATTGCTTTAAAGACGGAAGTAGTATTCATTTATTTATTGCCACGCAAGTAAAGTAGGCCACACACCCATGTGGCTACCGGCCTATTGGCTAACACCGTATATTTAGAGGCTACATTACTTTCTTTAATTTTATTATAGCTTAATCACCTCTAACCACATCGCCATCGATTATTAGAATAAAGAATGTTTAATTCATTAAATTTTAAAAAAAAAAATCAATTTTACTCCTATTTAAAATATAAAAACAAACATCACATAAAACTTGATAAAGAAGTATATATCTCATAAACTATTAAGTTCCTCAGATCGTCTTTATTTGGCTATTTGCATCATTGTTGTTGATTAAGGAATTATTAAGGTAGGGAGGAAGGTTTTTTTTTTCCCCTCCGAAAAAGGGAAATTATGTAATTGTATTTTAGTTTTTTTTAAAAAAAAAATTCATTACTTTTCACCAAAACACCTTAAAATTTAAATGAAATTTCCCTAATTTAAAAGACTTAAGTGAAATTAAGTCAACAAGGGATATAGGCAAAATTCTCCTTATTCTGTGGGATTTCGAATGTCTTTTAAATGCCACATCTCTGCGTCATGCACGTTCTGTATATTTACAAGTCGTCAAAATGTTGCCTTTGACAAAGTCAAAATATATCTAAATTAAATTTATTTAATTATTATATCATTGGATGGTTGTATTAGATGATATACCTTTCGGTGTGAGTCTCTCTCTCTCTCATAATATATCCTTTTTTATTTCCGACTATAGAGTAAAAATATCACTTGAGTCCTATTGTAAATTGGTCATGGTGCAATTTTCTTTTTTCTTCTCAAAATTCATATATTCATATTTTTTAAAAAAATTATTTTGAAACAAATTTAATGACTTAACAAACTTTCATTGACTTTGGTACAGTGGTTGCAGCCTTGGAGATGCATTATAAAAGAGAACAAAATTAGAAAATTGTTAGTTAAGATAGGAAGCGGCCTCATTCACATAAGGAGAAAAATATAAGTTGGAATTTAGAAAACGCACTTGTTGGAAAGAGGTGAAAACCTTTTACGTTCTAAATTTTGAAAGAGATTAATTTTAAGCCCAATCACTTAGGAGATTACTTTGATTAAATAATTAAAAACAAAAGAGAGAGATCGGAATATGGTGTGTGTATAATATATATTTAGGGTTTAATGTTTTTGTTTTTACTGTAAAAATATTTTTTCTACCACACTCACATAAAAGTAAGTAGGTCCCGCTAATATTCTCTATTCTCTTTACAATTGGGACCTACTCATTTTTATGTAAGTGTGACAGGAAAAAAAATCTCTATAATAAAAGCAAAAATATTAAACCCATATATTTATCATGACGCTATATGTGGTGGGGTGCTCTAGTGAGCATACACAACCGTCTTGAAGGTGCATGATGTCATTTTTCGCACAAGTTGACATATACGTTACATAATCCAAATTAGCTCCATGTGATCTTAAAATTTAATAAGATTAATAACCATTCTCGGGGGGGGGGGGGGGGGGGGAAACCATTCCCCCTTTTGTGTACAAATAGAGTGTGCATGGTTCATGTATTTATAATGATTCTGTGATAAGCTATATTGTTTATGGGTAAAGGATTTCCGCCGTTACTGGAGATAAAGTTATCTCTAATGACCCTAAAATTATGTCGTTTTGGATTAATAAAAGGTGTTTCCGTAATTTTGTTTATTTTTTTATCATATGAATTTTACCGAAACACTTTTTATTAATTCATCTTAAATTACAAACACACCCTTTATTAATCCAAAACGATGTAGTTTTGGGATCATTAGAGAAAATTTTATCTCAATTGACTGGATAAATACTTTTCCCATTGTTTATAACATATTAATAATGTAGTTTCCATTGTTCAAAAAAATAATGTAGTTTCCTATATCTTAATGCCACCCAATTAATTATGATATAGGAAATCTCACATTAATATCCCATTCACTCCTAGATTATAGAAATTTAAAATAATCCTCATTGATGAGTAGTAGAGATTAGAGAATGTTAATATCAAATTTATATTGTTCAAAGTTCAAATTAAAAGACTGACGTGATCCTTGAGATGAGTTGAAAACCTGCAGATTAGATTAGTATAGTTAATTACTGTAGCAAGTTAATGAACTTTAGTGTAGAGTGTCCTAGTTATACAAATGAAAAAAAAAATTGGTTGTTCGTAGTTCAAACTGTAGCAAATAATTAGTGATGTTAAACTAGTACTGGGACCAAAACTTATGCACTTGATAATAAAACAAACAAAATGATCTATTAATGTCATGTTATCAGATTTGGCTACGGTTATCTTCCTTTCCCATAATTTTCCCCATCTCAGCCTTTGGATTGAAATTTGAACGGTTAAGATTTAATGTTTTATAAAATTATTTTTTAAAATAATTTTTAATTTAATATGAAAATATTAATATTAAATTAAAAACATATAAAATATAAAATTAAAAAATATTTAATACTTTTATAAAACATTAAATCTAAACCGTTCCGATTTCTATCCAAGGCTCAATGAGGAAGAGGAAATTTGAACCGTTCAGATTTCAATCCAAAAGTATAATGAAGAAGAGGATGAGAAGGGAAGAGGATGGTAATCAATACCATGTTAGCTGCCACCCACCATGCTTGAGATGAGATCGTAAGTTTATGTTTGACGTTGACATGTTTATGTGCGGGTATGTCTTAATTCGTGGTAAATAGGAAGATAAAATAAATTGACTTCAAAGAAAATAGGGAAATTTATGTTGCTGGATTTAAGGAAAAAGATTTAACCTCTAAACTAAAATTTAGCCTCTATATTAAGTTCTATATTTAGAATTCAACGAGTAACAAATTTCATTAAACTTATACAAGATAAGCTATGGACGGTCGAGGAGGGAGGACTCAAGAAGAAATATATGGACCATGTATTGATGTTTGACAATATAATAATAGGTAAAGACAAATAATTAATATCCTGTCAATATCTGAGATTCAATTCCATTTTTAATCATTTTAATTTATTCAGTAGAATGGTATTATCTCTAGTTTTAAATATAAGATAAAGTTGACTTTTATTAAATAAAGTATTTAATTCTATCATATGTTATGTATTTTTATATTATATATCAATTTATAAGTTAAACAATATAATATGAAAAAAATGATAAATATAAATATTTTAAAAAAATTTAATTATCTTTTTTAATATATTTAAGAAACTCAATTTTATTTTATATTTATGACCGGAGAGAGTAAGTCACTTGGTTGTTTTAATTTCAACACAAAATTCTCTCTCTCTCTTTTTTGGTATAATAATTTCGCCTTTTTTAATTTGGCATCCTCTATATTTATTACAACGGAAATTGGTTTAACATTCTTGAATTTGTTCAAACACACACATTTACACTTTAATTTACTATGAACATTTTAACGAGATCTAAAAATTTGTAAACAGTACAAAGAACTGGCTAAGGGAGATATTTGAAATTATTGGCAAATGTATCTAGAAGTGTTATGAAATTAATGGAAATGTATAAACAACTTGATGGAACAACTGAATTTTTCAAAGAGGAAAAGTGAAGAAGGATGAGTTTCACTGTGATTCATGTGTCTATAATATTGTTGTCAAATTCACGAATTGGTTCTCCGAGTTTACCCTTTTTACGTTTCTAATTGACTAAATCAAGTCGAGTCACTGATAAACTCGATTAAAGTCATGAGTTTATATACCGAGTTTATTGTTTTTACGTCTCCAGTTTACAAAACCATGTTAACTCATCCTTCAACTTGTATTAACTTTTTTTATTTGATCATGTTCAATAGCTTTATATATGAGTTTTATAGAAATTTCTTTGTTAAATATGGTGAATTTTAAATGTTGATGGATTTAATTTCAATTATTTGAATTTAAAATTATTTAAATCAAATTGTTGTTATTTTTTATATTTTAATTATTTATTATACACTATTAATATATATTTAATAGTAAAGGTAAACTCTTATAAGTTTACGATTCAAGTTCACGATACGAGTTTATATCACTGTCACGAGTTTACTTAAACTCGTGAGTTTGACAATCTTGGTCTATAAGATGAGGTGGGCCTTTATTTATAAACACATCCAATCATTAAATATTAACATATAATTACACTGTATCTATATCTACTAATGAACAATATATGATATACATTTTCAAAAATCAAAGAATTCATGACATATTTAATACATGTGAATGAATATTTTTAGTAATTATTACTCCCTCCGGTCCTAATTATAGAAAATATTTAACATATTTTGTGGAGATTAAAGAAAGAAGTTAAATTAGTTAATTTTACCCATTTTTCTAAAGTGTCCTTATATAAATTTAAAATGACATAAGTATAAGTGAATCAATAGCTTTTGTCACATATTTTTCCAACATTAAATTTTCCTTATCACACATTACCTAATTGAAATAATGATCTTGCTATATGTGTGTGTATGAATACATACATGCATATATATATAATTATGTGTGTACATAAATCCACACACACATATATGTACACACATATAAAAACACACAGATACAAATATGTATATATGTATGTATGTACATATATACACACATATTTATGCATATATTTATACATACACATGTGTGTGTCTATATATATTTGTGTGTAAACACAAGTGCGCGCGCACACACATACATGTATACACATACAATATGTGTGTGTGTCTATATATATTTGTCTGTAGACACACAAATATATACATATATGTATACACACACACATACATATACACACAGAAACACACACACACATACATATACACACAGAAACACACACACACACATACACACACACACACACACATATATACATATATAGAAACACACACACACACATATCTTAACGTTTAATTGATTGGAAGGATCTAGGCATCCACATATATATACTCACTAAAAACCAAATACACTTGAGAGAATAAAATAGGGGTATTTTAGAAAGAAATTGATAAAAATTAGAATGTTGTCTTATAATTAGGACCAAAACCAACCTTTAAAAGTTGTTTTATAATTAGGACCGGAGGAAGTACTAATTAATTCGGATTCATGAATGTCAGTAAAAGACAATTTATAAAAGTAATAATTTGTTTTTTTAAAAAAATATAAAAGTTGCTAAATCATAAGAATTTATAAAATACGCGTACTAGGATGATATTTATATTTACAACATCTTTCTTTCGCACTTTTTTCAACAAATTATCTAAAACTAAATATCATCTACTAATTCATACAAATTCAATAGTTGGATTTTTTACCGCTTAATCCAACAGTTGTTAGTTGATAATTTTGAGCTTTGATAACATGAGTAATTTAAAATAAATCGTTTCGTAAATTAAAATTACAGAGGATTAAAGTTAAAGGACACTATATTATTCAACAAAAGGAAGTAGAAATTACGGAGCTTAAAAGACCATTAATTGAGCCAAAATTCAAACATATTGTTTGTCATTTTGTGAAATAAAGTGAGACAAACCCCTAGTTTTCTCTTTGGGATTATTTAACTAATTAAATCCTTGAGAAAGCGAGACCCATGTGTGAAGTATGTGTGAAGTATAATTCTCCCTCCAAACTTTAATTATTTCATGGAAATAAGAAGTAATAGTTAATTCATTAAATATATTATAAATATATTTATTTTTCACTTTTACTCTTATTAAAAAATGAGTTTAAAAATTTAATAAGCGAATAAAATTGAAAATGAGCATTAATTATAGGTACAAAATTAAAAAATGAATATTAATTATTTTACAAATGAATTATATTTTGAACTAAGTTATTCTTATAGAAATGCTTTATATTGTGGACGAGAGGAAGTATAATATTTTTTTTATTTGATTAAGAGTTTTCTTTTTTGAGGCTTAGAGCGCAAAATGTTTTTATCTTTCCCAACAAGTACGCTTCTACATTAAGATGATGAGGTTAATTACGATGTCAATTAATAACTTATTGGTTAAATATAATACTCCGTCCGATCCTAAAATTGCATTATAAATTTTATCTTATATTTAGGACTAGAAGTAGTATAATATTAACTATTTGGCAATGTCAGAAGACTTATCACTCTCTTTTTTCCTCTATAAATAGCACTCTCTCACGCCCAATATTCCTCAAGCCATTGCATTAACTCTTTCATCAAAACACAAAAACACACTATTATGGCTCTCACTCTCCAACTTGTTCAACATCCATTATTCCCTTTGTACTTTGTCTTTCTCTCACTTTTCTTCTCCACTTTCATGGTCAATCCTTCCTCTTGCTTCACACCCAGAAAGTTCCTTAATGCTTCTTCTTACTCCCCTTCTGGCTCAGATTGGTCTCCGGCCGAGGCCACTTGGTATGGAAGCCCCACCGGCGCCGGAAGCGATGGTAACCAAATATAATCTCTTCCATATTATACATGCATTTTGGTTTAGAACTAAGAGTAATCATATCTGCTGACACAACAAAATATATATAATAACCATACAAGGTCCAATAGGTAAGATAGAGTCTGAGAAATGAGTCGTATTGCATTTATGTTTATACTATATATATGTTTAATCGAGTGTAGGGGGTGCATGTGGATATGGTGGTGCCGTCGAGCAACCTCCATTTTCTTCGATGATATCGGCGGGAGGGCCTACTCTGTATGAATCAGGAAAAGGCTGTGGAGCTTGTTTTGAGGTGCGAATCAAAATTTGAAACTGTTTCTCGATTCCGGTGAACATAACGTACGTTAATATTTATTAATATAATATTGTTGATCGTTGAGTTTTCAGGTGAAGTGCACTGAGAATTCTGCGTGCTCCGGCAACCCTGTGGAGGTGGTAATCACCGACGAGTGTCCCGGCTGTGGCTCGCCCGACAAAGTTCACTTCGATTTGAGCGGCACAGCCTTCGGCGCCATGGCTGTTTCAGGTCAGGATCAGAAGCTACGCGATGCTGGCATTTTACAGATTCAACATAGAAGGTAACTAATATTTCGTACAAATGCACATACATTCTTTAAATTGGCAACTAATTTAACTATATATACTTCTTGCTCCAATCTCTTTTGCTCAATATTTGAATTGCTTTAGTTCTTTTTAAAAGAGCCCACGATAATAGTTGTTTTCAATATTTAATGATTTTTTTTCTCTATTTGTGCCTTCATTAATTTTATATATTGTATTAATTAAAGAATTAGTGATACTTAAGTTTATTCCATTTTTATTTCTTGATTACCTAAAGGCCATACTTTAAAAAAAAAAAAAGTATTTTAAGACATGCTTATTAATTTCAACTAATTTTAACAACTTTCTTAAACTACATAATTTAGTTTTCGGGTTCTTATAAATAGAACCTGAGGGAGTACCATAAATACACTTAAAAATCTTGTTTTTTAAAATTTAATCAATGTGAAAATAATTATCCGAACTCGACGTTAACGTTGATCAAAGTTAATTATGCTCAATTTAAGTGTCAGCAATTAAAGAAAAATAAAGTCACCAACGAATGAAAACTCAAGGTGCCGTGACCAATGTGTGTGTTACCAAGAAAAAAAATAAGGAGAAATTATGAAGCATAAATCACGTGAAATTGAAATTGTGCGAAAGCAAAGTAGTATCATATCGATATTTCAAATTTTCAACGTTTGGAATTGAAATTTTTATGCAGGGTGAAATGCAACTATCGTGGCACGTCATTAGCGTTCCACGTGGACACAGGCTCCAACCCGAACTACTTCGCATGTTTGATAGAGTACGAGGACGGAGACGGAGACCTGGCTAAGGTGGAACTGAAGGAGGCTCAGGATTCGGCCACGTGGACTCCGATGCAACAGTCTTGGGGCGCCGTCTGGAAGCTCAACGCCGGCTCGGAGCTTAAAGCCCCCTTCTCCCTCCGCCTCACCACTGTCGAGTCCGGCCGCACTCTGGTGGCAAACAACGTCATCCCCGCCGGTTGGACTCCCGGTCAGACTTACCGATCACCACTTAATTTTGAGACCTAGTCATCAATATATAAGGAAAAAAGCAGTGTGATATAAGAAATGAGAGAGGGAATATTATTATATATTCTTTCTCTTCCATGCACTCTTTTTCTTACTATTTTATTTGTCGCTTACATCTGAAGTCAGATGGTGTCGGTGGTTTCTTGTGAGGGTTTGTGGTAGTCCCACAAGTATCTAGTAGCTAGCTAGGTGGGAGCCCTATGGATCCCGATGAAGAAGGTGATCATGAAGTTCTGGTATTATTATATATATATATATTATTATGTACTGGGCTTTAGTCGAATTGTCTTCTCATGAATAATAATATTAATGAAGTGTAATAGTTGATTATTGATGGATTGTCTAGTTATTTATTTATTTTGGGAAATTGTGGTTAAAAAATCATGAAATATACACACATATGAGGGATATTAGAAAGATGCAACAATACTCCCAAATTTGCAAATCCCAATTCAGGTAATTAAGTGGCCTAATTAATCACTGTGAAGTTTCATGAAACTAGATTGGGATTATATTTTTGTAGCAAAATTACCTAGATACCCTTAATTTGAAAGGCAACAATTTTATAAGTAATAACTTTATGTTATCAAATTACAACAGTACCTGACAGCTAATTTTACAGGGAAAAAAAATAATAATTTGGTCAATGACGATAATAATTTAATATGTACTAATTTTAACTTGTCAAGTGATAAAAACAATAAAGGTACTGACTAGTGACAAATAATTTCTCAAAAGCAACTGAGTCATCTCACAAAAAAAAAAAAAAAACTTGATTTCAGAATAGTCCCTAAAAACTTAATAAGAATTAAGTCATCCGGTGGTGCGTATATCAGTGATACTTCAAGATTTAGACAATTAAAACAAATCACTTCATAAAACAAGGAGGTAAGTAAAAAATTGTTAAATTCATTTATAAACCTTTTGCCAAGTTTGTCAATTAAAAAAATTAGTATCCAATCGGACTTCCCAAATTGCTACCATATTAAATTTCTCCCCTCCCGGTCCTGGGTTCGATTCCCTCTCCCAGTCCTGGGTTCGATTCCCCCCTTCCCTATCACTTTGTATCAAAAAAAAAAAAAACGAAAAAGGAGGAGGGGAATTATGAAAAGTCATGCCAATACAAATATTTTTTTGAAATTTGGGGTTGTTGAGATACTAAATTAATGAAGTGATATCGAAATTTTCGAGTTTAACATGTGAGGGTGACGCAGATAAAAACGACTTTAGTGATTTAATTCATGAACTTGAGCTTTCATGGGGTTTAATCATTTAATTACTTTAATTATATGATTTAGATGTATGATCTTCTCTGAAAGCGAAACACACATGTGGGATAGTTTAGGGCCCATTAATATTTTCTATTAGATATTCACAATCTTTTTTCGGCCTCAAGGTAGATATTCACAGTCCAAACGACAAAAACTTGGACAAATATGCTTGAGCTTGACATATATCATTTTTTTTAAATTTATTTTTTATGTGTTGGCAAAAATATCAAAAAAAAATCATGAAATTAAATACAATCGGAGGTTTTAGCTTAATTTTTTATTTGATATAGAGAGTTATTAAATTAATAATTAATTTTCAGTTTGATTTGTGGTGAAGCTGGATTTCATTTCCATTGTTCACTTGATAGAATTCGAGTGATGAGAAAAGATAATCATTGTAGTATTAGCTAGCTAATTTTAATTAATTTACAGCTTTGTGGCTCTCAATTTTATAATGAGAAAAAAACTAATGAGTTCAGGTGCATTCAGCACCTTGAAGTATTTTTTTATATGCATCCATCATCCTAGAAGTATTTTTTATATGCGTCTAGCACCCTAAAGTTATTTTTTTTTCTTTGGAGCTAGATGTAAAAATTATATTTTAAAATGTGGACAGACTTGGAAAAAGAACTAAAAAAATATTTTATGATGCTAGATAAAACTAAAAAAACACTTCATAGCGTTGGATGCATAATAAAGTATTTTAGGGTACTAGATACACTTTAAAAAAACATTTGAGGGTGATTGATGCCCCTTAACTCAAAACTAATCCATAAGTCCTTATATTTTATCTTAATTTTGAATTAGGTTGCTGTAATTTATTTTGTTTGAATGATTGGATCCTTATTATTTGACATGTAAATTTTAATTTGTAGATTTTTATGAAATTTCATTTATAAAATTACGCAAGTATTGAAATGATCTATGAGATTGCATAAACTCCATGAAATTATATAAATTAAAATTAATAATTTGTATAAGGATGAATGCCTATGAAAAATTAAACAAATGACATAATTTAAACAAAATAATTAAACCATAAAGATGTAATGAGGTAAACTATAAGGATGATATTTTTTTTTCTACGATTATATTTTAGTATTTACAAAATTCTTAGTTTTTAGATGGATGGGGTTATATCCTAAGTAACTATGAATCATGGCTTGTCACAGAATAGTTCTTTATATACGTATTACTTTAAGTTTAGAGAGTTATTTAGTAAAATTCCTTTAACTTTTGGTTGAAATACCCAAATTTTAATTTAGGTCACTAAAATTAACAAATCATTAATCGGGCCATATAGACTAAAGTGCGATTCATAAATTGGATTAAATTACCTCCATCTCCCTAAAAACTTGAAAAAGAAAAAGTGATGTGGGCATTTTTAGTTTTGTTTTGTTTTCCATGTATCATTAAAAAAGAAAATGTCAACTGAAAACTAATCCATAAGTCGTTATATTTTATCTTGATTTTGAATTAGGTTCCTGTACTTTATTTTGTTTGAATGATTGGGTCCTTATTATTTGATAGGTAAATTTTAATTTGTAGATTTTATGATTTTTTTTTTAAAAATTACGTGAGTTCTAAAATGATCAAACATATGAGATTCCATAAACTCCACGAAATTATATAAATAAAAATTAATAATTTGTATAAGGATGAATGCCTATAACAAATTAAACTAATGACCCAATTTAAACCAATGAGGTAAACTATAAGGCTTTATATATGGATTTTTTTTTTCAATGATTATATGTTAGTATTTACAGAATTCTTAGTTTTAGGCGTGTAATATCGATACTTTTATGTAGGTAAATTATTGTTTTAAATTTTGTAATCAAGATTTGTAATATCCCTATTTATGTATGTAAATTATTGTTTTAAATTTTTTAACCAAGATTTGTAATAATGTAATATCCCTATTTTTTTGTATGTAAATTATTGTTTTAAGTTTTTCAACTAAGATTTGTAATATATTATTAGTATACTATGCCCAAACCATACTCTGATACTAAAATTGTTATACTTCCACCGGCCTTTTGGGTGATGGGTAGTGTGATACCCATCATTTTATATAAAAAAAATATTACTTAACGTTATCAGACATTAAAGCATTAAAAAAATTGATGCGAGAATATTTTTTTGTTTTCTATATATCATTAAAAAAAGAAAATAAAGAAAATGTCAACTCAAAACTAATCCATAAGTGCTTATATTTTATCTTTATTTTGAATTAGGTTCCTGTAATTTATTTTGTTTGAATGATCATTTCATATGTAAATCTTAATTTGTAGATTTTATTAAATTTCGTTTTTAAAATTATGTGAGTATTAAAATGATCAAGAGATTCCATAAACTCCATGAAATTATATAAATAAAAATTAATAATTTGTATAAAGGTGAATGCCTATAACAAATTAAACTAATGACACAATTTAAACCACATAATTAAACCATAAAGATGTAATGAGTTAAACTATAAGGATCTATACATGGATTTTTTTTCGATGATTATATTTTAGTATTTACAAAATTCTTAGATTTTAGACGTGTATATCCTTACTTTTATGTATGTAAATTATTGTTTTAAATTTTGTAACTAAGATTTATAATATATTATCTGTAATATCCCCATTTTTATGTATGTAAATTATTATTTTAAATTTTGCAACCAAGATTTGTAATAATGTAATATCCCTATTTTTATGTATGTAAATTAATTTTTTAAGTTTTTTAACCAAGATTTGTAATATATTATCAGTATCGTATGCCCAAACCATGCTCTGATATTTTGGGTGGTGGGTAGTCTGATACCCATCTTTTTATATAAAAATATTACCTAACGTCATCATATATCAGAGCATTATAACACAATGCAATGGCAGAATGGTTTGGACATAGTATATTAATAATATATTACAAATCTTGGTAACAAAATTCAAAACGATAATTTATATACATAAAAGTAGGGATATTACGAGACAGATGTGGTTATATGCTAAGTAATTATGAATCATGGCTTGTCATAGAATAATTCTTTATATACGTATTACTTTAAGTTTAGAGAGTCATTTGGTATGATTCCTTTAATTTTTTTTTTTAAAATTCCCTAATTTTAATTTAGGTCACTCAAATTAACAAATAATTAATCAGGCCATATAGAGTAAAATGGGACTTAGAAATTGAGTTAAATTACCTCCATGTTCTTAAAAAAGAAAAGATGATGTGAGAATATTTTTTTTGTTTTCCATATATCATTAAAAAAAGAAAATGTCAATTCAAAACTAATCCATAAGTCCTTATATTTCATCTTAATTTTGAAGTAGGTTAGTGTAATTTATTTTGTTTGAATGATTGGGTGCTTATCATTTGATATGTATACTTTTGTTTTTAAAATTACGTGAGTATTAAAATGATCAAACATATGAGATTCCATAAACTCTATAAAATTATATAAATAAAAATTAACAATTTGTATAAGGACGAATGCCTATAACAAATTAAACTAATGACATAATTTAAACCATAAAATTAACCCATAAAGATATAATGAGGTAAACAACAAGGATCTACATATTGATTTTTTTTTAATGATTAAATTTTAGTATTTACAAAATTCTCAGTTTTTAGATGTGTAATATCCGTACTTGTATGCATGTAAATTATTGTTTAAAATTTTGTCACCAAGATTTGTAATAATGTAATATCCATGTAAGTAAATTATTGTTTTAAGTTTTTTAATCAAGATTTGTAATATATTATTAGTATACTATACTCAAATCATGCTTTGATACCAAAATGGTTACACTTCTACCGTCTTTGATACCAAAACGGTTAAACTTCTATTGTCTTCACCTTTTTGGTGGCGGGTAATGTGATACCTATCTTTTTATATAAAAATATTGTAATACCCTAAAAATCACATTTAGCATAATCACTATATTTTGATAGATAAAGTCTATTTAAAATAGGTGAATATGTGGTCTCAAATTTTGAGATGTGCTTATTCTATTTTCTAGGTAGGTTTTCCTTAGGATTAAGGTGACCAATGATTTAATAAATTTTGTTAGGCATCATAAAATATCATAAAATACAATAAATGCCATATTAAACTATGGTTTATGTAGAATCAAAAAAGTAAAAAAGTGTCATTAAAATACTTAAATAAATTTAAGAAAAAAATAACAATTTAGTGACTAATAAGACCTTGACTAAATTAAGTAAATTGTTCAAACCTTCATAATTAATCCAAGGGTCTTAAACACCAATTTTTTATAATTGATTAAGAGACTAAATTTTCTAATAACCTATAATTAATGCCTAGTTCATATTTAATTCATAAAGGGCCATAAAGAATTATCAAAACACTTGAACAATTAAAAGGCAATTACCAACAATTGATGAGCAATTAAAATTACACTAATGGAATATTTAGCTAATTCTTTACAATTAATACTAATTATCATCAATTAAAGAAGTGTTAAGCTAATTAAGAATCAAAGACCAATAAGGGATGAGATTAGCATAAAATGGATTACCAATGGTCATAAATTATCCTAAGAATCAATAATACAATAATTAAGAGACAATTAAGCTTTTGATTAAGGTGTTAATCAAGCTTTGAAAAGTCAAAAATTTCAACTATGATCTAAAGGCCAAGATTCAACCTCATAAAGCTAATATAATGGCTCCAAATATTTCTAATAAAGCTTAATCTATGTGAACCAAAGTTGACCAATGAGAGATTTCCTTCTAATATTGCAAGAGAATTAAAATACAAAATTAAAAACAAATAAAGGGGAGGGGAGACGGTTTTTGTGTGAAGGAGAAGAGGAAGGAAATTTCCTAGAAGCAACTAAAACCCACATGCACATATGAGTCACTAACCTAAGCTTGGATGAATCATTTACCTAAGCAAGAAATGAGTCACAACCCTAAGCATGAGTCATAACTCTAGTTTGAAGACTTTGGGGAAATGGAAGAGGATAAGATGATGCATGTGATGATGTAATTGTTGTGCATGTGTGTGTATGCTATTATTGTGCATATGTGTGTGTCTAGTATGAAGAAGGAAAAGAAAGTCAAGGAGTTAACCAATAGGAATTTAGATAATTGCACAATTAGGATAATTCAAGAAACTAATTCTATACATAAATAAATGAAAATTCATACAAACTAAATTGTATCTTGAAATCCATCAACTATAAATCAAATGTAAGAAGAGATTTGGAGCAAGCATAATTCAAGCTTGAAAACAAGTATAATCAAAATCATTTCCTTAATTGTTGAAGATTGAAACCAACAGAAAAGATAGGCAAATTTGGTCTCAAAATGAAGCTAAGCACTTCAAGAATCCAAAACCAATGAGAAAGTGTACATAAAATTCCATAAGAATCCCCAATTATATTTTTACCTAGAGAAAAACAAAGCAAAAAAGAGAGGGAGGAGAGAATTGCAACCTAGAAGCCAAGAGTTGAGGTCACTAATGACCTCATTAAGGAGGTGAGTCACTAACCTAACATGCATGAATCACTATTCTATGTAAGAAATGAGTCATGACTCTAAGAGTGAGTCATAAACCTATGGGATGACTCATGAAGATGACTCAAAAGCAAATAGAAGAGACTAGAAGGAGGGGGGGTGGTTTTTCTTGATGGAGGGTGAGGATGAGTGTTTCAAACTTTCAACTTGATCCTATGGCCAAGAATTAAGATAAAGTAGGTTTGAGTTATTTACCCAATTTGCCACACCACTCTCCTATAAATAGGAGCCTTGTCTTCCCTCATTCTTCACACCAAATCAAACTCCAAGAGTTGATTTCTAAGAGAAGAGTGAACCAAGAAGGAGGAGGAAGTTCTTCAAGAGGTAAGCAAGCTTTTAGTTTCTAGTCTTTAGCTTTTGTAGTTCTTTAGTTTAGTCTTTAAATTCTTAGATAGAAGTAGGTTAGATCTTAAATATTCTAGAATAATTTTAGATTCATGTTTTTATGGTTAAAATAAGCTTTATTTCGAAAAATTGATGAAGAAGAGATTTTAGCAAAATTTCCGGAAGGGAAACACCGAAGTAACGAAATTCTGGCGAAATTTCATCGGTTCTGGAATTTCTGAATCAGTCATAAAAATGCTTATATTTTATGTTGAAAACGTGGTTGAAAAATTCTGATAAAATTCATGGTTAAAGTAGACATATAGGGATTTTTAAATATGTAAAGAACATGTCTAAATGATTTCTGTACAGGGAGATAAAAATTCTCAAAATTAGGGCTACGAATTTCTGGAAAATTCTGGGCAGATGTTTGAAATTTAAAAACTGGGAGTGATTCGTAAAATCTGGGCAAACTTGATTATTTTTAATTGAAAGTAGACATCCTGAGGATTCCAGGGAATTTTACGGATCCTCGTTTCGATTTTTCTAGAATTAGTTATGATTTTCCGAAGTTAGGTGAAAATCTGTCCAAAATTATGGACCAGCGTTTTTTAAGAATTAAAGGTGATAAGTTGAGAAATAATCCTAGCAAGGGTATAAAGGGTCATTAGTGACTAGGATACCTTCTAGAATATTATTTGTGAATTAATAAATGCGATATTATCATTATAGGATAAACGTGATCACGGTCCGAACGACAGCGTATCGATATCGCCGACGAAGGTACGGACGTGTACTGTAACACTAACTCTGATGCTTATTGTATACCTATATGTGATAGATAGTCTGAGACACTGTTTTTGAAAAGTTGTGGATTCTATTTTAAAGAAAAAAATTGGGCATACAGTTATGTAGGGTTATAGTCATGATAACACAGTTGAGTTTTCCTAGCGCTCAGGACACGGATGTATACCGTGGCACTGGTGAATATTGCAGACTGGTTTGATGTGAATATGTGGTGGGACTGGAATGACATGAATATGTGGAGACTGTAATTGTTATTATCTTGAGTATGTGAACATCGTATGTGAATATTGTTGTATCATCATGAATATCTGTCATACATAACTGATACATAAGCATGAGGTTAATCGTTACCTGAGGTTCAATGGGAATTGAACCTCAGCTCTTACCATAGCTTCAAGGTCCGAAGGAGCTAGGACAAAGAGCAAGGATAGGCAGCACGCGTGAGGACACGGGCGGAGGACGTGTTCCTTTGTTTACATACTGTATTCAGATATTGTACCACTGTATGTATAAGTACCCAGACTCAACAGTAGGGAATATATATATTAGATACTCACTCTTTTAAATCTTTCCGATGCTCTACTCAGATTAAACTATTTCAAACTCTGATCAAATATTTTGAAAACGGATTTCGAAAATGAGGATGTTACAAATATTACTTAACGTCATCATATATCAAAGCATTATAGGCGGAATGTTTTGGCCATAGTATATTGATAATATATTACAAATATTAATTACAAAATTTAAAACAATAATTTACATACATAGGGATATTACAAGACGGATGTGGTTATATGCTAAGTAATTATGAATCATGGCTTGTCATAGAATAATTCTTTATATACGTATTACTTTAAGTTTAGAGAGTTATTTGGTATGATTTCTTTATTTTTTTTTTTGAAATATCCAAATTTTAATTTAGGTCACTAAAATTAACAAATAATTAATTGGGCCAGGGTCAAGTGGGTTTTAGAAATTAGGTTAAATTACTTCCATCCCCTTAAGTTCTTAAAAAAGAAAAATTGATGTGGGATTTTTTTTGTTTTGTTTTCCATATATCATTAAAAAAGAAAATGTCAACCCAAAACTAATCCATAAGTGCTTATATTTTATCTTGATTTTGAATTACGTTACTGTAATTTATTTTGTTTGAATGATTGGGTCCTTATCTTTTGATATGTAAATTTTAATTTGTATATTTTATGAAATTTCGTTTTTAAAATTACTTGAGTATTAAAATGATTAAACAGATTCCATAAACTCCATGAAATTATATAAATTAAAATTAATAATTTGTATAAGGATGAATGCCTATAAAAAATTAAAATAATGACATAATTTAAACAAAATAATTAAACTATAAAGATCTAATGAGGTAAACTATAAGGATTTATATATGGATTTTTTTTTCGTAGATTATATTTTTGTATTTACAAACTTCTTTGTTTTCAGAAGGATGGGGTTATATGCTAGGTAATTATGAATCATGGCTTTACATAAAATAATTCTTTATATACGTATTACTTTAATTCTGACAGTTATTTGATAAAATTCCTTTAATATTTTTTTTGAATACCTCCATTTTAATTTAGGTCACTAAAATTAACAAATAATTAATCGGGCCATATAGAGTAAAGTGGGATTTAGAAATTGGGTTGATTTACCTCCATCTGCCTAAGTTCTTAAAAATGAAAAATTGATGTGGGTAATTTTTTGTTTTTGTTTTGCAGGTATCATTAAAAAATAAAATGTCGACTTGTTAATTTCCAAACCTGAATTGTCACTGAGTTATATAATTATCTATTTTCTTATATAGTAGTATCTATTAATTAACAAAAGTACTATTTTTTTAATACAAAAAAAAGTACTATTTTTTTTATATGCAACAATAATAATTAAATTTGTTATAAATTTTGTAATATTATTTATGGATGTTCATAACTTTCCAATAGTGTCTTTTGAAGTTATACAATAAAGCTATATAACCTACAAATGAATAGGCTATTGAGATTAATACATATAATTGTATATTTCACAATTATGTATATTTATTCTTTCCAATAGTGTACATGTATCAAATGATTGTAAGGTTGAGATGAATGAGAATCACCCCTATCTATCCTCCTATTTTCTCTTCTTTTTTCCATCTATCTCACTTTCAACCTCTTATATTTTCTTTATTTTCATAACATGTGAGTTTATGGAATTTGAGGTGAAAGCTCCTTTTAGATTAATGTATTCTTGTGTTACATGTAATTAAGTTTAACAATACACAAACCTTTCCCTTATCTGATTAGCAATTTTAATTATCTACACGTTTGCCATATTTCCCCCTTTTCCATCTGATTAGCATTATTAGATTGTCTGATTAACATCCATCTGCCATATATACGTCTCCAATTTGCGTATGCAATTTTCCCTATCCGATTATCATTTGCCACATTCTATTATTTTATTTTTTGTTTCTTTATGATATAATGGCTCCTGTAACAATACTTATTTTATTTTGTTTGCTTACAATTTTTTTGACACGGTATACATACTACATATTATCAACAAATAATATCTAAATTTTAACTACGCATATATTTATATTAATTGCTAAGTTTCAATGACACACATTTATTCATTTATTTATTTACACTTACATTAATATAATATGTATTGTATATATTGTGTTACTATATAATTGTGGGTCGATGTCTATCTCTCTATATATCTTCAATTTATGTTTTCTCTTCCATTCTTATACTCATTTAAGCATTTATGTTGCCATTTATTTTATGCCATAAATATTGATGGATAATTGAATATTAATATTCATCATATTGAGCTATAAGAATTGACCCCCCCCCCTTTTTAAAAAAACTTTATGTTACACTTATATTTCTAAAGTTATTATATATAATTTAAAAGTTCAAGTTTTGTTCTTATTGTAATAATTAAGTTGATATATATTGATATTATAAGATGACCAATAGTCATAATACCCTCAAATTTTGATGAGATGGCCAAGAGCCTCATCACTTTTAATAATGATCCTTGGGACATTTGCAAATAGGACTTTGGACGATTTGATTGTTATACATTATATTTTTACTACTCCCTCCGGTTCTAATTATAAGAGCTAGTTGACTTTTTTGGAGAGATTAAGGAAGCTAATTAAATTACTTTAAAGTATTTTTATTTTTATTTTTTTCTTCAAACTTATTAATTTGACTAATAAACTAATATAAAATCTAAGAATATTTAACGTATGAAATGATTAAGTAACTTAGTTAGTTTCTTTAATCTCTTCAAAGAAAGTCAACTAGCTCTTATCATTAGGACCAGAGGTAGTATGTCTTAAAGGCCAATGGCTGGAGAATTTTATCCTAGTGTGAAGACTAGTATATGATAGAAATCATGCCAACTAAAGACATATATAAGCAATAACATACAAATTGGCCATTAAAACTCCAACGAAAATTCGTGGCTTTTAAAGAAAATAAGTAAAGATTGTCCTGATATGGCTTAAAGCCATCTAGACATATCACCATGAATATTAAAAGTGAAAACAAATTGTTATTAGGACATAAATGCCCATGAGAGAATACCAAAAGTGGTTACGGAATCAAAGAGCTAAAAGGTGGTCTTATTACAATATTAATACATTTTCTTGTGCCATTTGTGTACAAATTAAAGGATGATATAATTCATACATTTTCTTTAACTCAACATGAATTAGCTTTATTTTTCAAATGAACTATCCAGCAGTATAAATAAAATTTGGATAGCATATACCATTGGTGATTTTTTCCCCTATTTTCTTAATAATGTCTCTTACCACTATTGTAATACCTAGGATTTTCCCTAAAATCCTTCACCTTTTATTTTAATGAATAAAATGAAGGAGAATATGTGTCTCAAAATATTATAATTTGTCAATTTTAATTTTAGGAAAATTTTATATTGGAATGAATTAACACATGATTAATTATGAGACTACAATTAGGGAAAATAAAATGCGACGTAATTAACACATAAAATAATAGTTAATTTATAACCAAGAGAGACAAGAAAGTAATATGAAAACACTTAAATAAAATTAAAGGAAATTTGCAAAGACTAATGGGCAATAGGACTTAAGTTAATTAAGATCATTTGTATAATCCTTTAATTTAATTAGAGATAATTAAATACATTAAAAAGAGGACTAATTTAAATAAAAAATTAAGGGCCAATGGAAGACAAGATTAAGCTTGATTAATAAGGCACAAATGACCTTGATTAGTTGCCAAACAAATTGCACAATGACATGGGGTATTAAGGGACATTTAAACCCTTAACTATATTATCAAATGACATCACCAAATGCCAAGGGGTCTTCATTTTGGCTGGTATATGGGCTGATTTAGAGTCAGATTTTTCAATAATAAGATCACATGATTTAAGCCTTAGCTTTTTGAAAAGTCAATAATATCAACTCACCAATTAGAAGCTTGAGCCATGGGATAATTTGTTAATAAAAAACACACATTAAATGGCTAAAAAGGGAGGCATGTCGTCCAGCTGGACCAAGGGAGGAGATTTGAAGTTATAAAGTGGTTTTGAATCCTATGGTTGAAAGGAAGGATGGAGCTTTGGATAACCTTGAGGATTACCATTTTAACCTTAAAGCATTCCCTATAAATAGGCCATCAACCTCTCCTCAATTCTTCACACCAACACAAAGGAAAAAAAAAAAAAAAACACCTCTGATCCTTAGATTGAGAGAGTGAGACGTGGGATTTAGGAAGAGAAGGAGCAAAGTTCTTGAGGTGAGTTCTTGAGCATTAGTCTATAGTTCTTATAAAATTGTAGTTTAATCTAGAAAATGAAGAAGTAAATTCCTTTACAAGTTTTTAGGCCTCTATTGCATTTAAAATTCTGAATGAGGTAAAACATGGTAGGAAATAATTTTTGGAATCAATGGAGCAAGATTGTGAAAAATGGGAAAATTCCCAAATTTCAGTTATCTGGAGTCAGTCAGATTAAGGGCATCATTTTATGAAACAAATGAAGTCCTAAAATCATGATAATTTACAGGGTTACAGTAGACATGTAGGGCTTTTCATTGATATAATATTTGTAATGTTTTGAGTTTTGTACAAGGAGATACAAATTCTTGAAGTTGGGTCATGTTTTTGGAAGATAATCTGAACAGTGGTTGGAACAATTTAAACTGGTATTGACTCATGTATTTCGAGTTAAAGCCATTATTTTTACAAGAAACTATACTTTTCAAGGGTCATTTTTGTTTTAGAAGCACATAGATTTGATTTTTGTAGAATTACTTATGATTTTTCAAAGTTACCGAAATATCTAGGCAGAAATGCTGAAATCCCGTTTTAAGGAAATGTAAGGGTACAATTGGAATAACAAATCCATCAAGGGTAAAAAGGTCAATAGTGGCTAAGGTATCTCTTAGGGTATTATTTATAAAGGAAATAATGTGGTGGTAACATTATAGGATATCTGAGGAATCAAGGCTCAGTACCGAAAGGATAACGTATCACCATCTACGTAAACTAAGGTACGGATGCATACTGTAACTATAACTCTTGTGTGTCTTGTATGCGCACACACACACACATATATATATGATTGTTTAATTCATAAAGTCGTGGACGAGATTAGGTCTTAGGTCATGCAGTGTAGCTAAGACTTGGTCTTAGGTCACCTTTTTATATACATTCAGCTTTATGCGGGTTATAGTCATGATAATACCATAGGTTTGTTTTCCTAGCTCTAAGAACACGTGGAGGCGTGGCATTGGTGAGTGCAAATGTTGATAACATTACATGTGTTGTGTACAATGTATTGTTGTGTTGTTAACATTACATCTACTGTCTGCTACGTATTGTTGTAATTTTACATATGTTGTGTGCTATGTATGGTTCATGATTATATATAATGAATATCTGTCATATATACTGTTATTACTTAAACATGAGGTTAACTCTTACCTGAGATTCAATGGGTATTGAATTTCAGAATTGACCTTAGCTTCAAGATCTGGAGGATTAGGAGCCGCTGACAAAGGTAAGCAGCACGTGTAAGGACTCAGCATGAGTTTTGATATTTTGGGCTGTATTTATACTGTTAGATATTTTGTGTCTATATATTTGGATAACTGTATTGATATTCCCTCGACCGGATACACCGTAAATAGTTCAAGTTATAGCCACATATCAGTTACTCATCCACTCAACCAAAATTGCTCCACTCTGATGATATTTATATATATCGTTTATTAAGATACATAATGGGTAGTATTGAATTAGGAGTGTTACAACTATCTTCCCTAGGTTAACGTTAGAAGGGGCTTAATACCATTTGTTTCTATATTTTAAAAATATTACTGAATATAATATGATATTTTAATTTCATATTTATGTCCAATTAGGTAATATGAGTAATAAATAATATAATTTTTACGTAGGATACTGATGTATCTAAAGAATTTTTATAATAATAAAACAACATATAATACAAAATACCAAATTGGTGAATTCTAATAGGTAGCGTTTAAAAAAAAAATCATTTTAAAAATTTTGGTAGCTTTTTAATCTCTTGCCCTTCTCTTGAAAAATACATAATCTTGCTTAAATGAAATTTTTATTTCACTTCAATATATTATAACAATCCGTCAAAAAAAAAAAAAAAGAAAGAGATTAAAATCTGTTCTTGACCTTTCAGAAGTTTCAATGCTTTTTAATGTCTGCTTCAAATTAATTGCCTTCATCTCTTATTTCTTTCTTTAAGATGATGAATAATTGGTCACACACACACACACACATATATAGAAATTATATTAATTTTATGTGATATTTGTTTATATATATATATATATATATATATATATATATATATATATATATATATATATATATATATATATATATATATATATGAAGGGTCAAGGTGCAGATTTGCTAACCAACTATTACCCGAGGAGCGTCTAGGCCAAATAACTATTGAGGAGACCAAAATTACCAATCAACAATTAAAAAGTGAAAAAAAAACACAATTTGGAGCAGATTCGCTAATGAACTATTACCCCGTTAGTGTCTTGGTGTCTTCGTCTTCCATTGATTGTCACAGTGTCAGCGACATCGGCATTTCCAAAGCTTCAATTGTTGTTGGGTGTTCCACTCACCCTCTTGAACTCATCCAGTAGGCCATAACATTCGACTGGCACGCACCTTGCACCCTGGTTCCATCCCTCTGATGCCACAAGCAGCAACCACTGCTGCCGTAATGCCTGCTCCCATGGGTCCCATCTCTGTTAGTGTTTTCCTTTTCCAACAAGAAGGCTTAACCGCTCTTTTCTCCAGCGTTTCCACCTCCGTCCTACGCCAGTGCCTCATATTTTAACTTAATTGTGATAGTTGTTTTTTTTTAAAAATAGTTATTTGGTGTTTTTTTTCACTTTTAATAGTTATTTGGTGTTTTTTTTCATTTTTTAATTGTTGATTGGCAATTTTGGTCTCCTCAATAATTATTTGGCCCAGATGCTCCTTGGGTAATAGTTGGTTGGCAAATCTGCACCTTCACCCTATATATGAAATACAAGAAAGAGAATTTATTTAAGGGTGAAGGTGCAAATAAGCCAATAAACTATTAAGGTAGGAGCATCCAACACAAAAAATAATTGAGAGGACCATATACCAAAAAACATTTAAAAAGTGACAACTACCGCAATTCACTGACGACTAAACTAACGGCGTTTTTTGTGACCTTTCTCCTCTTTTGTTGGTATTCGGACCTTTCTTGTGACCTTCACCTCTAGACTCTCCACTTAATCACAACTTTTGGGTCTGCGATTCTCGGCGGATTTTCCTGTAGATAAGTGGCGTATTACTGATTCATCCTATTGAAAATTGATGAACTCTATTAGTGTATATAATTAGTTTTATCTTTGTAACTAATTCTGTTAGGAAAATAGTTTCAAACTGTAATTTGTTATTTCCTGTTAGTGCTGGGTCTATATAAGGACTCTGTGTAGCTCATTTGGTATTTGAATAAAATGATTCCATTTCTCCATTTTCTCTTCTTCCTAAATCTTAATATGGTACTAGAGCAGGTTAGTATTTGACAGCCTGGCTTCTTCTCAATTTTTTTTTCACAATTTCATCTACCATGCCTTGCTTTTTCTCTGTCATATCACATGGTCCTGTACGATTTTGGTAGCCTTTCTTCAATTGATTGTTGCTTTTGGTTCAGACTCTGCCATTTGACCATTTCACGGGCTTAGTCTTGTTTGATATTTTACTCATTTGCTTCGGTTTCGCCATTTTCTCTCTCTTTTCTATGGCAAGTTCGTCCTCTTCTACTGCTGCAACCACAGTCGGAGTTACTCCATCTCCAAACTCTGATTTGGTTGAATCAATTGCTAATCCATACTATTTGCATCCAAATGAGAATCCTTCTTTGATTCTCGTCTCTCCGATTCTCACTAGCCCTAACTATCACTCCTAGTCTCGCGCTATGAAGATGGCGTTGATGTCCAAGAACAAGCTCCGCTTTATTAATCGGTCGAATCCGGTGCCGCAACCCTCAGAGGCACTATATCCGGCTAGGGAGAGGTGTAACATGATGGTTCTGAGTTGGTTGACTCATTCGATTTCTTCTTCTATCGAATAGAGTATCTTGTGGATCGATCGTGCTTCTGATGTACGGGATGATCTTCATGCTCGTTTTTCTCAAAACGATGTCTTTCGTCTTGCCGATCTCCAGGAAGAAATCCAAGGTCTGAAGCATGGTGATCAAACAGTCAGTGATTATTTCATGAAATTAAAAATTCTGTGGGATGAATTTCTTACTTTTAGACCTATTGTTGCTTGCTCTTGTAATCCTCGATGTTCTTGTGGTGTGGTCGATGTCTACAAGAAACATTTGGATCAGGATTATGTGATCCGTTTTTGAAAGGGCTCAGTGATCTGTGTTCCCTTGTTAAGTCTCAAATCATGCTAATCGACCCTTTGCCTTCAATTATTCGGGTGTTTGCTTTGGTTCAACAACAAGAGAGAGAGCTCGGGTTTCCTGTTGCAGAGGCTACGGCTTTGATTTCAAAGTCATTTGGTTCTTGTCCTTCTACCCCTGGTATGCCTAAACCGAATTACTCTGGATCGGTTAAGTAGTGCACATTTTGTGGAAAATACAAACACACTGAGGCTACATGTTATAAGAAGCATGGTTTTCCACCAGGCTTCAAATTCAGGAATTCCACTAATGCTGTTTCTACTGAACAATCTCTTAGTCAGAGTCTCACCGAGCCTCCTCGGGTTGCTAACACTTCCTACAGTTTCACTTCAGAACAATATCATAAGCTAATTGCTCTCGTTCAAGCTGGTAGTGATTCTTCTACACCCTCTGTTTCTGTCAACAAAGTATCCACTAATAGTATATCTCTTATCTGCTCTTCTTTTACATATTCTGACTCTTGGATCATTGACTCTGGAGATACTGATCACATTTGTTCTAATATTTCTTTATTTCATTCTTATAAGCCAATTCATCCAATTTCTGTCAATCTGCCTGATGGTACACGAGTGCTAGCTTTATATAGTGGCACCATTCAATTTTCTACCTCTTTTATTATTCAGGATGTTTTGTATGTCCCGAATTTTAGATTTAATTTGATTTCAGTTTCTAAACTCACTTCGTTTCTGTCTTGTATTGTTTCCTTTCAGCCACTTCACTACCACATCTGTCTCCTACCTTCAGAGAAGATGATTGATTCAGCTAATGTCATTGAAGGGTTATACATAATGAATTGAGCAGATATGGTCCCCTCTTCCCTTGTTAGTAATGTTTCTACTGCTGCCAAGTCTGATTCATTTGATCTGTGACATTTTCGTTTAGACCATTTATCCAAACCTGCTTTATATTCAATTCATAAAAAGTGTCTAGTTGTGCCTTACAGTCCTTCTTTTAATTGTTGTGACATTTGTCATTTTGTCAAGCAACGAAAGTTGCCATTCCCTGTAAGCACTAGTACATCAAATAAAATTTTTGGCTTAGTTCATATGGATATTTGGGGTCCTTATCATTTACCTTCTGTACATGGCCATTGGTATTTTTTAACCATTGTTGATGACTACTCGCGATATACATGGATTTATTTACTTAAAACCAAATTTGAGGTACAGTCTTATATTCAATCATTTGTTGCTTTGGTGTCTACTTAGTTTCATACTTTTATTCAGATTATCCGCACTGATAATGGTTTAGAGTTTCAAATGACTGACTTTTATGCTAAACATGGTATTCTTCATCAAACATAATGCATTGAAACTCCTGAACAGAATAGCAAAGTAGAATGTAAACACCAACATATTCTTAATGTTATTCGTGCTCTCCTTTTTCAAGCTCATTTGCCAAAGATTTTTTGGTCTTATGCCATCACACATGCAATTTATCTCATTAATCGCTTGCCTACTCCTCTTTTGGGGAATAAAAGTCCTTTTGAAATGCTTTTTGGAAAGGTTCCTGATTTTAGCATGCTAAAAGTCTTTGGTTGTCTCTGTTTTTCTTCCACCCTTTTACAAAATAGAACCAAGCTTGATTTAAGGGCCCATAAATGTATTTTTCTTGGTTATAAGGCTGGTACTAAAGGTTTTGTTACACTTAATCTGAATACTCGGTAGATCCATGTATCCTGTAATGTCTATTTCTATGAATATGTTTTTCCTTTTTCTGATTCTTATTCTGATTCTACTATTTGGACTAACTTAATTCCTTCACCCCAAGCCACTCCACCTCTGGATTTTTCTGAGCTTTCCCCTTTATCGATTGTTCCCTCTCCTTCATCCCCTCCTATTACTGATTTACCTTTGCCACGTCGGTCTACTTGTTCTCACCGACCACCCACTTATCTGCAAGATTATCACTTCGCTCTTCAATGTGCATCAGTTTTACCAGATTCTTTGGAGGCAGGTATATATCACCCTCTTTCTCATGTTCTATCTTATCATCGTTGTTCTCCTTTATATCATCATTTTTTTTGTTCTATTTCCACTGATGATATTCCTAAAATCTACTCCAAAGCTATTCAACATGAGGGTTGGAGAAATGCTATTCATGCTGAACTTGCAGCTTTGCAGCAAAACAATACCTGTGTGGTTACTGATTTGCCTTCCGGTAAGCGACCTATTGGGTGTAAGTGGGTCTTTGCTAAGAAGTATAACTTTGATGGGTCTCTTAATCGTTATAAGGGTTGGCTGGTTGCTCAGGGTTTTACACAGGTTGAGGGTCTTGATTTTAATGATACTTCTCACCTGTTGCTAAATTGACCATAGTTCGCCTATTACTTGCACATGCCGCTGCTCACAATTGGCATTTGAAGCAATTGGATGTCAATAATGCCTTCTTACATGGGGACCTTGATGAAGAAGTATATATGCTTCCTCCTCCGGGTTTGGTTGTTCCTCCTTCTAAAGTCTGTAAGTTGCAACGGTCCCTTTATGGTCTCAAACAGGCTAGTAGACAATGGTACTTTAAATTGTCTAAGGCTCTTATTTCTTGTGGTTACCGTCAATCTCAGGCTGATCATTCTCTGTTTCTTAAAAATACCACTTCTTCCTTTACTGTATTGATGGTTTATGTGGATGATATCATTCTTAGTGGTACTGACTTGGTTGAGATTAATCGTATTAAGACCTTTCTTGACGATCAGTTCAAAATTAAGGATTTGGGTGATGTGAAATACTTCCTTGGTTTGGAGATTGCTAGAAACTCTGCTGGAATTTCTGTATGTCAACGAAAATTTGCTTTAGACTTGCTATTAGATATTGGATTCTTGGATTGTAAACCTTCTAAAACGCCTATGACTCATAATCTTAAGCTTTCTAAGGATTCTGGTACTCCTTTACTTGACTGTTCCGAGTATCGTACATTAGTGGGTCGTTTGCTCTATCTTACTAACACTCGTCCAGATCTATCCTTTGCTGTCCAACAGCTTAGCCAGTTCATTCAGCAACCTACTGATGTTCATTTACGTTGTTTACATCGTGTTTTACGGTATCTTAAAGGTGCTCCTGGTCGTGGTCTTTTCTTTCCAGCTACTTCTACTCACAAACTTAATTCTTTTAGTGATTCAGATTGGGCTAGCTGCCTTGATACTCGGTGTTCTATCACTGGTTTCTGTGGTTTTCTTGATCAAGCTCTGATTACTTGGCGTTCTAAGAATAAGCAACCAACTGTTTCTACTTCATCTTCGAAGGCTAAGTACCGTGCATTGGGTGCAACCACTTGTGAATTACAGTGGCTCTCTAATCTCTTGAGAGATTTCGGTTTGCCTCTTTCTAGTCTTGCATATTTATATTGTGATAATCAATCTGCTCGACATATTGCTGCAAATCCTACTTTTCATGAGCGCACCAAGCACTTGGATATTGATTGTCACATTGTTCGTGAGAAACTTCAATAGGGTTTAATTCATTTACTTCCCATTAAGTCTGAGGATCAGTTAGCTGATATTTTTATTAAGGTTTTGCCTCCTTCTTCATTTTATACAATCTTAGCTAAGCTGGGAATGATCAATATCCATTCTCCAGCTTGAGGGGGTATTAGTGTATATAATTAGTTTTATCTTTGTAACTAATTCTGTTAGGAAAATAGTTTCAGACTGTAATTTGTTATTTCCTGTTAGTGTGTGTATGTATCATTTATTTGGGTCTATATAAGGACTCTGTGTAGCTCATTTGGTATTTGAATAAAATGATTCCATTTCTCCATTTTCTCTTCTTCCTCTGAAGAAGTTTCATTTTTATGAACTATCTAGTGGGTTTTCTGTTCGTTTTGCTTTCGAATTGGGTCCGGGCCTTGGCTTGTGTTTTTTTTTCTTGGCTTGAAAATATTGGTGTGGCATATAACAGCTGATACTTGAGCAAGCATTTGAGATAGATTTTAGGCTGCCTTTAACTGAAGCTCTAGAGAATTAATAGGTTAGATGCGATTAAAAAAACTACTGTTCAATGAGAGAGGATTTGAAATGTATGGAAACTAGAGTTTCTGGTCTAATGGCTTTATTCTTCTGATATGAGTCGTCGTTCCGAGCAACCAATGGAAGGAAATATGTCACAAGGAGGTATAGTTCCGGTAGGGACTTGTTTTGGGGGTTTTGATGTTCCAACATTTTCTCATCAATCATAGCATCCCCAATCCATTTCCCACCATCAATGTAACACCCCGTTTTCTAAAGCGTTTTCGAAATAGTGTTATCAGAGTTCAAAAGGTTTGATCAGAGTAGAGCATTGGAATAGTTGTGAAAACGAGTAACTGATAAGACATTCATTCAAAGTGTATCTGTGTATTGTTACAGTCATCCATATGAACGAATATCAAAAACAGAAAATTTAAAAATTTCAAAACGGAAGCCCTCGTCTGCTACTTCACGCCACCTGCTTGTCTTTCTCCTCGGGCTGGCCACTTGAGGGTCCTGGGGCTAAGGTAAGAGCTGAGGTTCAATTATCATTGAACCTCAGGTAACGGTTAACCTCATGCTTATGTATCAAATATGTATAACAGATATCCATGGTAAAACAGCAATAATCACATACAATATTCTCATATTCAGATAATAACATAACACAGCCACTGCAATATGCATGTTATTATAGTCTGCACTATCTCTAGTGCCACGATGGCCTATCGTGTCCTCAGCGCTAGGAAAACATAACGGCATTATCAAAACTATAACCCGTATCGGGTTGTATGTGTATGATCAATTTTCAAAACAGTTTCAGACTATCTATCACATATGAGCATACCATAAGCATCAGAGTTAGTGTTACACTACGCGTCCGTACACTACAAGAATATAAGCATTTAGAGGCGGTTTGAACCGCCTCTATTTGCCACATCAGGCGGTTAAAAAACCGTCGAAGTTACCACCGTCGGGAGGCAAATTGAGGCGGTTTAAACGAGCAGCTAGAGTAACCGCCAAAATGAGCATTTAGAGGCGGTTTCCTGAACTGCCTCTAAATGATTGTGATTTAGAGGCGGTTCCCTAAACCGCCTCTAAATGATTATGACATGGAGGCGCTTTTTTTAACCGCCGCTAAATGATTGTTGGAGGCGGGTGTTTGAACCGCCACTAAATGTGTTATAGAGGCGGTTTTTTTTAGCGACTCTGATTGTAATTTAGAGGCAGTTATTGTGCCCGCCTCCAAATACCATTCCGAGGCGGTTTTGCAGGTGCATCAACATGTCATTTTGAGGCGGTTTTGCATAAATTTTTTTTATACTTTTTTTATATTTTTTAATTTTAATAACGAAAGGTAGTTAATAGGTGATTTTTTACAGTGCCAATTTAATAATTTTTTTTCTAATAATGAAATAATAACTTGTTGCATTTGATGTATGAAGAAGAAAAAAAATTATTGCATTTCAGCATACATATCTATACAATGTTAAAAGCCCTTAATTAAAAGCATAAGATATATAAATTCACCACAAGATTAAAGTGTATGTTTGCATACATTATCCAAAATCATAGAACAAAATATGTTTAACAACCATAAACAAAGTCTCAACTGCTAAACATTGGATAATGACAACAATACTATCCAAAATTAATATCTAAATAAAATATTCAAGGTTGTGGTTGTGGTGATGGAGATGGAATATGAGGTGATACAATGTGGGTCATGACTAGCATGAGAAGATCTTCTGAGCCCTGGAGACCCCAAATTTGCATCCTGATACATTGAAACAAAATTGAAAACAAACATCAAATGCTACATTAAACAACATTATGAGATAAAAGCTTCATTAAACAGCCTTAGCTGCATAAGTAAACTAATGAGGAACAAATGAGTAAGGGAAAAAAAATCTGAACAACAAAATTGCTACCGACTTCAACATCATGCAGTGACACTATTCCATTTTCAAATCCAACAGCTATTGCTTTACCATCAGGACGCCAACACAAGGATGTTATGCACCTTCCTACAGGAAGAAAGGCACCAATCTATCATACAAGCTAGCAATTGTAGCAAAAGTTGATATCCAGCAAAGATTTCAAACTCCAAATAGAAAATTAGAGCAACAACGAACCAAGTTCTTGATGCTCTAGGCAATTTTCTACAGTTTACAATTCAATTGGAAACATCACAATAATAGAAGCGAATTGCATCAAGGATTAGTTCTAGATGGAAAAATATTTAAGGAACACCTTAGAAGTCTAACACTCTGGTCTTCAACATCAATTTCATATCTGCAAACAACATAATAGAGCCAAATTGGTGCGAATTGCAAGAGTATACGAACCCATAAATCAATAAGTCAATAAACGCATTTCATTACCAAACATGTTAATCAACAAAATGAAGTTTGAAGAAGGGGGCTCACCTTGCTGACAAAGAATCTTGCTCATCCATTTCAATTTCAGAATATACCTGCAACACATGGAAAAAATGCTCATTTAGTTCTTTATATTCAGAAAAAAAAAAAGAAAAGAAAAATCACTTTGCATTTCAAACAAACTAAATGAAAAGTTTGGTTCTTCATATTCAGAAAGAAAGAAAAATCACTTTGCATTTCAAACAAAATAAATGAAAAACGACAAACATATCGGTTTAGTGAAAAGTGATAGAACAAGTTCAGTGAAACAATAAAGCAAAATGAATCAGTGTAAAGCACTTGAATAACTTTCAATAGAATTCTTGAGCACCCTTATATGAATTTAAGTGAGGAAATGACTTAGTGTAAAGCACTTGAATAACTTTCAATAGAATTCTTGAGCACCCTCATATAATTGGGAATCTTGAGCACCCTCATATAATTGGGAATCCCAATATTATGGAAAGGGGGTCAGGAATTCAAATGCCACCGAACTGAAATAAGTCTGACCCATCAGCGAAACAAAATTCAAATTGCAAAACTGAAATAAGTCTTACCAATCAGCCAATAGAATTCAAATTGCAGAACTAAAATAAGTCTAACCAATCAGCCAACAGAACTCAAATTGCAGGACTGGAATAAGTATGATCTCTCAGCCAAATAGATTGACAGAAATATAATTTAATCCATCAGCCAAATAAGTAAAATCAGATTTTGATGCTATTACCAAATGTAATTCTGAAATAGCATATTTATATAAAAACAAGGTAATTAAAGTAATTATAGTAAGAAACAAAGCTTAGCTAATTCTGAAACTTCAGCGTCTTCAACAAGTTTATGTTCCAAAATAATTATATCTCATTAAAAAAAAAACTTCATCATTTAAACAAACATTAAGAAAGCCACTGTACTAATTATATAAGCCAAGAACAAAACAAGAACAGAACAACAAAGGAAGGCTAATAATTATTGACACGAATTCTTTCCCCCAGAAAACTAATTAAAAAAACACAAGAAAGTCAGCTATAGTGATAAACAAAAATAGACAGTAAACGCCTAAACAGTATAGCAACAGATAATGCAAGACTTTTACCAGATAGTGGAAGAATCAACATAGCAGCAAACAAATAAGCATAAGGGAGAAGAAGAAGAAGAAACCTGAAAGCCGGAGATGAGAGTGGCTGAGGGCTAGAGATGAGACAGACGAGAGAGTAGCAAAGACCCGAGAGCTGGAGACGAGAGGAGAGAGTCGCTGAGTCTGGAAACAGAGACGATCGGGCTTGAGAGTGGAGACACGAGCATCGAAGATCTTGGCGCCGATGGAGCTGGTACCGCCGATTGAATCTCGGAGTCGGAGACTGGCAACTGGGTTAGGGTTTTCGAAATGGGGGAAAAGGAAAATTTGAAATGTCGGGGTCGGGGAGAGCAGGAGGCCGAATGAATGGGAAATCTAAAATTTAGGGTTAGGGTAGAAGTAGAAGGTGTGGACATATATCTCAACGATGTCGTTTAAGCAGGAAGATTTTTTTTTTTTTTAACAGAAGGCTATATATAAATTTTAATAAATATACATAACCGCCTCCACAACCACCTCTAAATGTATATTGGAGGCGGTTTATAGAAAACTGACTCACCAACCGCCTCTATATTAATACATAACCACCTCCACAACCGCCTCTAAATGTATATTGGAGGTGATTTAAAGAAAACCGACTCATCAACCGCCTCTATATTGTGATTTGGAGGCGGATTTAAAAAAACCGCCTCTGTTTGACGGTAATATTGAGGCGGTTATTAAAACCGCCTCCACAATCGCCTTCAAATGTCTTTTAGAGGCCGTTTAATTAAAACCGCCTCTAATAATCGGTCGGTATTTACCCTTTTTCTTGTAGTGGTACCTGGGTTGGTAATTTCGGTACGTGGTTTCGGTGTAACGTTGATCAGAGAACGATTGCAGTCTTCCTATATTAGGAATATTGCATTATTAATTTATAAATAATATCCTAAAATATATTTTTGCCACTACTGACTATTCTACCTTGATACATTAAACCATCATTTTATTTCTTCAAAATTCGTGGAAAAACGCTGGAAATTATTGGGCAGAATTTCGCCTATCTTCGAAAAATCATAACTAATTCTAGGAAAATCGAAACGAAGATCCGTAAAATGTTCTGGACTCCTTAGGATGTCTATTTTCCAGAAAAAATATTAGGCTTTGCCCATAATTCAAAAATCATTCCCAGATTTCACGTGTTCATCCTCTGCCCAAAAATTCCAGCATTTTCGCAACATAAACTTTGAGAATTTCTTTCTCACTGTACAGAGCTCATTTCAACATGTACTTTACATATTTAAAAATCTCTATGTGTCTACTTTGTTCATGAATTTTCTCAGAATTTTTCAACATCATTTTCAACATGAAATATGAGTGTTTCTGTTACTAGTTCAGAAATCGCCTAACCGACGAATTTTCGCCAAAATTTCGTTACTACAGTGTTCTTGGCCCAGAAATTTTGCAGAACCACCTCCTTCATCAATTTTTCGAAACAAAGCTATTTTTAACTATAAAAACATGAAACCAAAATTATTCTAGAATTTTAATGATTAAAACTACTTCTAGCTATGAATTTGAAACTCAAAATTAAAGAACTTTGCTTACCTAAAGCTTGATCTCCTTCAAGCCTCCCTTCAGCTCTCTCAACTTCTCTCAAATAAGCAGATGGTGCTTTGCTTGGTGTGAGGAAAATGAGTGAACTTGGCCCTCTATTTATAGTGAAAAGGTTGGGCAATCTTGTAAATAAATGCAACTTTACTCTTGGCTAATTCTCACCATTGGATCTAGATTTTAGTTGAATTATTCCATCCCCACCATCCAGCCAAGAAAACCGAAATTCTCACTCTCTCTCCCCCTTCATCTTTTTCTTCTCCTTCTTCTAGAAGCCACAAGACTTGCACTTTAAGCCATGAATAGTGTTTTGTATGCTACAAGCTTTTGACCAACTTTGAAGCATGTGTTGAAATTCAATTTCTTCCTCTTGAAGCTCCTCAAAACCGAAATCCCCTCTGGTCCTTTGGGTTTGATTGTTGTTTTGGGCTTTATTGGTGGTTTGGGCAATGGTTTGGGCTACCAAAAATGATCCAATTGAGTTTTGTTGTGACTAAAGCCCTAAATTAATTTCTTCTTGTTTACTATTTAATTTAGCTTAATTAGGTTTAGTTTGAAATGATTTTATTGATTACCAATTCAATTATGATCCTACTAAATCCAATTGTTACAATTATGGATCCCTTGTTAGGCTTTATTGTTGAATTTAGCCAAAATATCGCAAATTGCTTGTAAATATTTATCATTAAATTAATTATGCATGTTAATTCAATTAAGATTAATTTTTTTGGTGTTTACTAATTATTTTTAGTGTCCTCTAATTATTTTAGACCTCTTTCTATTCCTTTACGGCTTAATTTTGCCAATATGTGAATTATATGACAATATATCACTAAGTGTGGGTTTAATTGTTCTTGAATTGTTGGAAATTCCATTTAATTGGTTTAAGGGCTTTTATGGTATTTTACAACATTTTATGACCCCTAATAAAAATTTAGGGAGTTGAATTTTGCCCTCTTAAGTCCTACCGACAACTTATTCAAGAATTAGAATAAATACACTTACTAATTTGGAGACAACATACTCTCCTATTTTCAATAGGTCCTAAATGGCCAAAATATTATATTCAAGGGAAATACAAATTTTGGGGTATTATAATCAAACTCATCCACACTAGAGGAATTCACCGATTCGTGAAGGTTTTTTGCTTTAAATGGGAACGTTACAGAATTCTGATCAAACAGCGAGACACGTGGACATGATACCCAACGGTATTGGTTTAGTCGTCAGTGAATTGTGATAATTGCCACTTTTTAAATGTTTTTTTGGTATTTATGGTCCTTTCAATTGTTTTTTGTGTTGGGTTCTCCTAGCTTAATAGTTTATTGGCTTATTTGTACCTTATATATATAGTTTAATAGTTTATTGGCTTAATAGTTTAATGATAAAGTTCATTATGAATAGTTGATTTTGATTTGTTGGGCAAATGATTTTTTGTTATGTGTATCAACTAATACATTCCATGTCAAATTCATAGATGCTTAAATAGTTAGAAAAAGTTGAAAGAAGACTATAAAATACCGTAATTATTCATTATTTTGTATTATAATGTACTTTCTTTACATTTCTTTCAAATTAATCTTATTCATTTCATTTTAGCCTCTTAACATCACAAATCAATGCAATTTGATATTTATGTATTTTGATCTCGGATCTCTTCATATTTCTTTATGTGAAGTGTATTATTATTTGAGTATTGAAGTTATATTGAAATGCAATAATATATGTTAGTTCTTGAAGAACTTATATGCAATAAAAATGATATAGTTCTTAAAGAACTAATATATAGATCTTTTTTGTGGACGGTAGAAGAATTGGTCATGAAAGTGATAGCCCAATTGGGTTGAAATCCATAATTGTATGTGAACTATGAAGAATTCCGGTTTCCAAATGTAAGATAAGTTATTGACCTATTATATACTAGTCATTTATCATTTTTCAAAAACAATAACAAGGGAAGTATATTCATATGACTAAAACTTAAGTGGGAGATTATTAGAATATTAGTGTGAGTTAATATTGAAAAGAGATTGTTAGAATAGAAGTCTAAGTTACTACTGAAAATCTCTACTCAGATACTTCCTCACAAAGCCTATTGATCTCCCAAAAGATGTTTTATTAAGGTTTTAAATCAATATGTTATGGAAATTAAAAAGTTTATTGTTGGAGCATTCTCTTGTTCTCATCCCTAGTATAATTTGAAGTGACAGCCTCCTTCCCTATCTGAAGAGGTTATTGTTAGCACAACTTGTTTGATCATCCGAGTCATTACATATATGATGTAACAAATTAAATATTATGTATTGACATCCATTAAAGAACTAAAAGATTCTTCATGAATGGCTAACATGTTAAATCATTCAATAATTGATATGTGTTACTTGTTTTCAAACAAAATTGACTATGATGATATTACTACTTGTGATTTTGAATGGATGTGTACATTTTTGGAAATATATCAAACTGAAATATTTGGCTCATTCAAATAGCATCCAAACCATACGAGTATTTAATAAATTTGATAAATATGCATATATAAGATGGTTAAATGTGTAATTATTACTACCTCCAGTTGTAATTATAGGAACACTTTTTGTACTGTAAATTACACTATAAAAGTGTTCCTATAATTAGGACCGGAGGGAGTACTAGTTTGCAACTTGAATTTTGTAAGATTGTCTAAATAAATCATTATGTTAAGTGCACAATTTCTAGACTGTGATATAGAAAGTTCTATTGAAAATTCTAGTAAGTTTAAACATTATGTTTTGATCAACAAAATGATCTAGCATAAAATCATTTATTAAATCCTCTATAAGTAGCAAGATCAATACTTATGAGAACAAGATTATAGTGTTGGCATATTTAATTTTACATATTGTACCACTTATTCAAGACAACAAAGTTTTCCCAGTAAAATTGGTTTTTGGTCAAGAGTCAAATATTTGATCCATCTTAAGAGTTTGAATGTGCAATGTTTGTTCCTATTGCTCCACCACAATGCACATACATGAATATTTGAAGAAAGTTAGGATAAAATTTTGGGTAAGAACCTCTTTTTTTTTTTTGCCTCCAAATAAAACAAAATGAATTTTTTAAAAGAAACAAATGAATTTAAGTGTATACTATATCATTAGTTTATATATTGTCATTCATCAATTTTTTCGAACATGAGGAGCAGAAATTAGGTAGATGGAAAAGAAGGCGCATGGAATGCATTGATATTAGAAAATGTTAATCATCAAATATATCAAATATAATAGTATAAACCATAAGTTCATCAAACACTGCATTCTAAAAACATTACAAAATATCTTCTACATACAATTACTAACCTAAATGATAAGTACTGAATCTTTGTCCTGCTGAAAATGCTCCAATTAAAGTAAATAAAAGTAAGACATGCTTGAAGCATAAGAGGCCAATTGGTTCCAATATATCCTCAATAAAGAGGAGCACATAATTAAGATGATCATATTAAGAAGGTAAGTGCTCTAGAAGAGTGTCAAGGCATAACTGATTGCAAAAACCTCAAAATGGTTTAGGTACTTGAAAAATAATAAATAGTTCTCACTAAGTTATGTCACAAAAAAAGGAGAGGGGAAAAAAAAGAACTGAGAAAGGTAAAGTTGTAACATCCTAAATTTTAGGATTTTGAAATTTTAATATTATATGGAAATTTAGGCTTATTTTTCCCTTAATTTATTTTGGGGGGAAAGAATAATTCCAATAAGGAATAAAATTATGCCTAAAAATTATAAAAATAATATATGTGTTATGAAACTAAGTAAAATACAAGAGAGATTAAGATGAGGGAGATAAAGAAATGCAAGAGAGAAATGGAGAACAAGGAGAGAGTGATTCTTCTTTCAAATCCTTACTTCTATTATAAAAGTTACATATATTAGTGCAAAAAAGGGCTTTAAAACCGCCTCATTTAGGCCGGAGTAGTGACACCCCGCTCTTAAAGGAATGACTGGTGGCAGTTTTGTAAATATAAAGAATATTTTGGATCGGATCATTTTTCATAAGTCTTAAATATTATTTAGACCGGACTAAAAAACAACAGGTCTTTTAAATGTTATTAAGAAAATTGAAATATCAATTACTTTATCGACAAATCTCATACAGTCGGACTAATATTTTTTGTAACGCCCATCCTTTATATGCCTATATTTATCAGAGTTGTAGCGCACAGGCATCGAAATGATTTGGACGACTTAATTACGGAATAAAACTTTCATAAAATAACTCAGTTTGAAAATACGAGGATAAATTTTTCGCGATTCGAATCCATCCCATAGAGGGATATTGATCCAGTAATCCAAAATAGACAGATGATAAATGTTAAAGTACAATCTAACTACTCATATTTTCCAAAAAGGTTCCATATGCTATAACCCTTACAGCTGCATCTTGCCTCTTGATCCCGAACCACTACCTGTCTTTTTCATATGGTCTGAAGTTCAAATGAATGAACCCCAGGGGTAACAGTTAATCTCATATGCAAGTATGAAATGTAAATCACAGTATAACACATGTATAAGCATAGAATAATTCACAATAAACAAGTCGCACCGTAACCGCAGTTAACGGCCAAGGACTGCAGCCCTTTATGGAACACAGCTCCATTCTTAGGACACGCAGCCCTATAGGACACACAGCCCCAATCCATAGTTAGGATACACATATGCAAATTATATAGCAACCATGATCAGTCATACATACAATACATACATACAAGCTAATAAGATAACGGTTACCCACCTCAAACTTGAATCCTTAACTTTGTCCAGGGATGTTGGGATCGGTTGAGGTGTCAACGTATGTCTATAAACGTTTATCATTGTCATTAGTCACTTCTTGCGTCACCAAGTAACTAGCTACACGAATTAATTTTTAGAGGATTAAAAATGGATTAACCCCTAAAAATTCCCTTGCTAATAATACCCTTTAAATTATCATTAATTAATAATAACAGTCTTTCCTTTATCTATTTATTTAATTATTTCTCTACCATTATTTTAAACTCTCAGATGTTATCTTTCTCCTTTAAATTAGTAGTTTAATAAATAATTAGTCACATTAATAAATACCAACCATCATATATGAATATGATTTAATGTATTTATTTAATGTTTCTTATGGTTTCTCTCAAAACCTTGGTAAATACTAATACTACTTAGAATATGCTTCATGCAATTTGAGTTAAGTATATATAAAAATGCATTTTGCAAATAATTCCCTCACCACAAAAATCACAAGTTTACAAAGGCTTAAACATTATTTTCAACTCTTATGTATATATACAACACCTTTTTTTAAAAAAACTAAATAACCTCTAGGTGGGGGCGCATGCACATGCAACAAGGAAAATTTTGAGTCTATTATACATATACTCAACACACACAGCGAGATCACGTGGAGTAGTTTTGGTTCACTACATGCAATAGTCTATATATTTCAAAAGCTCCCTTTTAGCAAGGTTTTGAACAGTAGAAAAAAAAAAAAGATAACATCAATGATATACTCATGCAGCAACTGTTTCGGTTTTTTTCCCCCTATGCAGCAACCTTTCATATTTGGGGTTTACTTTTCTTATGTTGCATGAGAGAAAGAAGATTCCTACACACACATAAAATGGTGGGACCCACACATATATATAATGGTAATTATATATATATGTGGGTTCCACCATTTTATGTGTGTGTGGTATGAGAAAACATTTCTCCTACAACATGAGAAATGTTTTTCCCTTCATATTTATATATATACTCAAATACCTTGACAGCAAAGTTTCTTATTTTCCCTTCCAAATCTTAAACCTTATGTCTGGTTGTGATGTGGAGGAGTCTCTCTAGACTATCTCTCTGTAACTTGTCCACTAACTAGTGGTGCATGGTATGATTGTTTTAATATTAGTGTTCCTACTCCTAACTTTCTTGGTTTAAAAAAAATTGGATAAAACATATTTTTTTTGCCAATTTTCATAAGGATGGTCTTATGCATTTAACGTACAAGATGACTTGTCTCTTACACACTTTATGGATTTAAAGGAATCAAGTCTTGCATCATGGTAAGAGAGAATGCCCCTTAACAATGATCAGGGAGATTAAGCAGATCTTGAGATATCAAGATTTGGCTTTCTTCAATCAATTAAATTAGGAAAAGATTACTAGATCTAGTCTTCTTGTTGCTTCTACAAATTATCTTTGCATCATAAGGGTTGGGACATTATTTTCCACAAATATAAGAAGAGTGGGAAGCATTTTCGTCCTAGTTTCATGTGTCATAATGGTTCTCCTATTAAAAAAAAATCTTATGATAAAATCAAACAATACTAGAAATTGCATTTTTTTTTTTCAACTGCTTTCGTGCTACGCTTTTATGAATTCATAACACATGCATTCTATACCGGAATCTTCATCAAATTTGACTATTCTCTGTGTAGATGAGTGTTCCTTCAAGCCTATTTTAGATTCTTCATCAAACATTAGTAACAGACCTGGTAGAAACTATTAGTTCTGCTCTTTGGTTTAATAATTTCTCAAGGTCTCACTTTAGTACTTTAACTGTTGCTAAATTGTAAACTTTGATTGTTTTAGTATCATTTTGTATTTTCATACAAACAGATACTTTTTTGTTTTTGTTTTTTAATATTAAAAAAAAAAAAAAAAGAAAGAAAGAAGAAGGGTTATAAGATAGAGGGTAGCTTGTGATCGATGTCATCAAGCGCTGGGGATTCACAATCAGGCACGGATAAATAGCAAAGTTTCTCTACACACACCTATAGTATATTATAAGTATTCCGGATCAAGTTTTTGTTTACTATTATATATACCTACACACTTAAACGACGTATATCAGCCCCTATTTACTACTCACATTTCAGCAAACTGTATGTGAAATTTTCACTACCCCCTCAACGGTTTCATACTCAACGCTTATAGAACGCTAAGAGGAAAAACTAGGTCCGGTGATTACCTCTGGTTGCTGTTTTTATGGTGAAAGTCCAGCTGGAACCACCACCCCTGTTACGGCAACGTTATGCAGAGCAAGAAGCAAACTCTCTCCTTCTCTTTCACGCTCTCTCACTCTCGGCTCCCTCTTTGTTTGAGACAACAAGAATGAAGTAAACTATCAAGGGCAGTGACTATATATACTGAATTCAGGGTCTGGTTTGAGCAATGGACCAACAGGTTTCTTTTTGGTGCTGGGCTCGATGAGATTTTCTGAGCGAAGGAGTATTGTGCCGCTGGTATCACTGTTGCGTGTGCCCAGTGATTAGCCGAAAGCAAGATCATCAGTATAGCGTTTTCCGTAAACCACGCTGTGATGATTTTTTTTTTTCTCCTGTTATTGCATTTTGAGTCTACCTCTGCGTGTTTCAACAGATATAAATTATAGCTAAAAGATGATCCAATAACATGTGGGCCGAGATGAATCAGGTAAATTGGATGATGGGTATGGGTCATGAGGTTTGATGGTTTCTGGCATCTGAAATGGGGGGTGGCCCTTTGGCAGCTTTGGAAATGGCGTAACAATGCCATTTTTCAGGAGGATTTTAATAAGCCGATTGCTCCTGCTAATGTTATTCTTAACTCATGGCGTAGCTTTTCTCAGTTGCAGGATTCAGCGGAGGAACCATCACCTCAAGTTACTCTTGCTTCAAAGTGGACTCCTCCGGATCAGTGTTGGGCCAAGCTCAATGTGGATGGGGCTGTGACTCGTTCTGCTAGCCGCGCAGGATGTGGGGGAGTTATAAGGGACAGCTCTGGTAGGTGGGTTGCTGGTTTTACTCATTTTATAGGTTCCTGTTCTGTTTTTGAAGCTGAGGAATGGGCTATCTACAAGGGCCTTACTCTAGCTTGGGACCTGGGATTTCGGAAGGTCGTTCTTGAATCTGATTCTAAGGAGGTTCTGGATTTGTTGTCTGAAGGCAATCTGCATCATCGAGGGAATTTGCTTTTGTGGTCTATTGAGGAGGTCATGAGTAGAGGGTGGGATCTGATAGTTCAATTTGTTCCAAGGCAGAGAAATGCTGTGGCAGATTCATTGGCGAAAATAGGCCTCTCATCTTCGGCCTTTCTTGATTCCTGTCCTGTTTCTATACAGGAGTTAGTGTTAAACGAGTCTTTGGGATTCATTCCCCACTTGTAATTTGTCTTTAATTCCTTAGTTTTCGCTTGTATCAAAAAAAAAAAAAAATATATCTGATATGTTGTTATTTTCAATTATTTACTAATTAATTAGTCCCTTGTCTCTTTATCATTTCCTAATTACCAAATAAATGCTAGAAACGAATCCTTGATGTTTTATAAGGATTTTCTTCCTTAATTAACTTCTTTAACCCTTAAGGTAATTTTTCTAAAAATCTTGGGCTATAAATCATCCTCTAATTATTTTCTTTGAATTTCGCAAGAAAATGGGTCCTTAAATCCAAATAATTAATTTCATAATTATTTTAGGCTAAAATTTTCATAATTAATTTCCAACTATTTATCCTTAATTTACGGGAAAATGTGCCTTAAATTCCAATAATTACTTTTTAAAATAATTAAGAGTTAATTTTCCATAATCAATCCCATAACATATTTTAATTCCCAAGATCCAAAATTTGGGATGTTACATTTTCTGTGGTCCAAAAATAACAATGAAAAATTTAAATATTAAGATATTAATGTTTTAAGACCGAACATGTTTAATAGCTGGTTTTAACAGTTATTCTTTTAAGACCGGATGTAAAATGCGGCTAGTACAAAATATATAAAATGATTAAATAAAAAAGTAATTAATTTTAAGACTTGATTTATATATGGACCGGTCTTAAAGGTTAACGTTTAACACCGGGTACTAAATTATCTGGTCTTAAAGTTAAATAGTTTAAGACCGGACTTAAATTTTGGCCGGTACAACAATATTGAAGAAAATCAAACAAATAATTAATTAGTTTCGTTTAATTTACTAAAAATTTTGTCTAGACTTTTAGGACCGTATGTTTGTTAAACGTGCAGTCTTAACTGTCCCGAGACTTTTAGGATCGTCGAGAATCATCGTCACCTTGTTGTTGACGGTGTGATAGACCTGAAAAAGTTGGCACATGCGTCGATCTATACAATCGACGTGGGCCAGGAGGTGCTGCATTATCTGGTAGAATGACGGGTTCGAAGGCAGTGGAGGAGGGTACAGATTGTGAAGACCGATAAGACGAGGAGGACCTGGTGGTGGTGGAGCAAGCATTACGGTGGTGGAGGTTGTAGAAGTTATGAAGAAGAATGTGAAGAAAGTAAAGTAACTACGGGTTTAAATAGAGAACCCATCCTGAACAATGTGAAACGTTGGAAACTTTAACGAGGAGCCACATAGTTCCTCAAAATACGAGGAGTCACCTAGTTGGGAAGTTTATTTGGAAGCCGAAGAGACTCTGAATCTATTCATTGCATGTAGATACAACTTTTAATATCGGATATTTTAAAAGACCTGTTCTTAAAAGTAATATTTTTAATTGATTAAAAAAATAAAAGAATTTTAGGATTGGATATAAGATAAAAGGTCGGTCTTAAAAGTAATTGAATTGATTAAAAAAATAAATAATAGAAGTTTAGGACCGGATATATTATAAAAGGTAGATCTTGAAAGTATTTTAGGACCGGATATTTATAGAGGTAGATCTTAAAAGTAATTATATTCAAAAATGACTTTTAGGACCAGATATTTATAAAATACCCTCTTAAAGTAGAAAATCATCAATTGTATCTCTCCTGCTCTCTGCCCTTATATTAACTCCTCACACTACCTCTCTGTCCTTATTAACTCCTCACTGCCTCCTAACTCCTCACCAGTAATTAAAGAAGCTTATTAATTCTCCAGTTTTCCTTTATTTTATTCATTTAGTTGCTGCTGTGCTCGCCAAAGCCAATCCTCTCTTTTTTTTCCCAGTTTGGTTAATAAATAGACCGTTAGGACCAGATATGTTATAAGTAACTGGTTTAAAAAGTATTTGACTTTTATAACCAGATGTTGTATAAATCTTTGGTCTAAACATTAATAAAAATTTAGGATCAGAGTCTTCTAAACCTCCGGGCTTAAAAATTAAATTAATAAAATCTTTAGGACCGGATGCATTATAATTAATCGGTCTTAATAAAATCCAAAATACTAAAAGATATATCTGTCGCGTGTAAAATTAAATTTCCCTCTCTGAACTTCTCTTGTTGAGCCGAAAGTGATTTCTCAGGTTCTGTCTCCAGTGTTTGTGTGTTGCTTCTTCACTGCTTCGCATCGCTCTCTCGACAATCACTTTCTGGTTCCTTAGTTAAACGTCTATAGACCATGCTGTAAGAGGTGTTTTGGTTATATAACTTTATGATTTTCTTGCTTATTGTTTTGGATTTTTCATGGGTTTAATGAAATCAATGAAATGTTCTTGTGGGTTCCTCTGTTGTTAATGAATATTGTATTTTGAAGATTATATTTGCACTTTAGACCAACCTAACTGACCAACAAGTGTTTTTAGGTTACTCTTATTGTCTACAACATGAACGTTCGTGGCCGGAGAAGAAAAACTCAACAAACGCATTTGAATTAATATGCTACAGGTGTGTAATACCCCAGATTATTATTAATAGTAATGATATTATTATTAATAGTTATTATTAATAGTAATAACCCATTTATTTTATATAGCTTTGGTGGGTCAAATACTCCTGGCCCTAATTGTCTTAGGAGTTTTCTGCTTATGCACCAAGAAAGAGGTTTTAGGTAATAAGTTCAGTACTTGTTAACCAAGTCACATTAATTCATACCATGATTGCTTGACTGGATTTAATATAATCTATCACATTAATTCATACCATGATTGATTGATTGAATTTAATATACCCTATTAATGAGTTGGCAATAGTAGAAGAGTCTAAAGCTAGACTCTAATATTAAGTTATAAATAGAAGTTTAGCCTAACCCTGAATATTCTTCTTCTCTTCTACTACTTTCTATACTCTTTCTCTGTGTCAATTATTCTTCTAAGAGGCTAGCAAAATGGAGACCAGGTAATCCTAATCCCTAAAACAACCTTGCTTCTCGTGCTTATTCTTTTTCTCAACATCTTATTTTGCTGATCCTTATTCCCATGAGTCTTAGGTTAGTTTTATATGAGTTTTGATAAGGTTGTTATATATGAAATATATTATATGTAATCCTAATCCCCAGAACAATAGAAGTTAATTGTTGCATGTCCATCTCGATCTTTGTGAAAAACCCTTAAATGTGTTGCTTTTGTATATGTATATATGTGTTGTCCTTTTCGGTTAGCGTAAATCACTTTATGAAAGCAAAACTCCTCACCTCTTTGTATACATATATTTCTCCTTCTTGATTTGCAATTAACTTTTTAAAACACTTTGTCATTGAATATACATGTACACTTTGGGTGCCTCGGTTTTCGTGGTTGAAACTTATATATATTCTTCATTAATATATATAATACCTTGCATATTTTGCCTTAGGTGCTTCAGCTTTTGCATGTATGTATGTATATATGCATGTGTGTGTGTGTATATATCCTTTTTAATGTGTCTAATTTGCGCCTATGTTAAAATATATACATGTTCTCTTTTAAATGGTTTTACCTTGGGTTTTCATAATTTAACAAATAGCAGTATATATACTCGGTTTGGTCTTCGTAAATTTGGGAAATCTATTTTGTGTGATTGAAATTTGTAAATGCTTTCATATATATATATATATATATATATATATATATATATAATCCATTTATCATGTGAGTGTATTTAAAATAACTTAATCGTGTGAGGATAGCTTTGGGATGGTACCTCTTAAAGTGATGAACACAACCCTTAGGCTTTATGCCTCGATATATTATTCGATGTAAACTGATTATATCCGTTCTTCCCAAAGTGGTCTCTGGCAGGTTTCCGGGACACTAGTAGCAACTTTGAGAAGAGGTGTGCACATTAGGATGAAATGTTTTATTGTTATATGGCCAATTTGATGATTTGTGACTGGCAGGTTTCTGGGTCACAGGGTAGACTGATAGGTTTCCGGGTCTACCATGGTTCTCTTCCCACTAAACTAAATAGACTGGCAGGTTTCCGAGTCTATATGAATTTAATAAAGATAATAAATAATATTTGATTTGATGTGAATATATAGATATGATGAGTATTAAAGTTGATATTTTAGATTATGTATATGTATATCATCATATAAATATTTATATTTATTATTATTATTATTTTCTATATTTTCTCTATTTATTAGGATTACCAGCTTTTACTGATGTTTGTGTTCTGGGTTGCGACGATCCTTCGGGGGAGAAGAATTTCAGTAAAACAGGTTTCCAAGGCTGGGGCTAGCAGTGAGAAGTGAGGAAGAATAGTCAGCTAACTCTAGCTAGTTTTATTTTACTTTATGTTTTGAATAAAACATTTTTATTTAAGTTTGGATTTACGTTAATGTAATAAGGTAGCCTTGCACTTGTCCCCGTACAAGTGCGGCGGTAACACTTCCCAAATTTTAGTTATTTTGAATTTCAGTAATTATTTATAAAAATTATTGCAATTTTATGTTATTATAATTGTTAGAAAATTTGGGGTGTTACAAGGTGAATCCACAAGACCTTCATGCGATGCATTTAATTTCTTCATCATGCATTTATTTTGCTTCTTGGATTCACTGTGATACATTTATGACCAAAAGTGATTCTTCGTTATGCATTTAATGGACAAGTTTCTCCTAAAAAAAAGGGATAAGGGTCTTACAGGCCATGGAAGTTTTCGCTCAAGAGCACTGGTAAGACGAAAGTTTTTTTTTTCTTACCAAAAATGCCACGGAAGCTCACAGGAAGTATCATTTTTGCCACGGAAGTTTACAATGAGGAGCAATTTTGCCCTGGAAGTTTTTACTAAGGAACAATTTTACCCTGGAAGTTTACAAAATGTAGCAATTTTCCTAGCAATTTTGCCCTTCTGTCCCCAAATATTAAATTTAACTACTAAATCAGTCAAAGACCACACATGTCATGCCTTGAAAAGGTCAAACTTGGAGCCAGAGAAGGAGATCCTTCAGATGTTGATCTCAAGGCAGCCAGAATTTGTGAAGCCGAACTGGTCAAAGGGACTGATTGATTTAATAGTCAAATTTGTGAGCCATAATTAGGAATTTGTGTGGTCTTTGACTGATTTAATAGTCAAATTTAATATTTGGGGACAGAAGGGCAAAATTGCTCCTTAGTGAAAACTTTCAGGGCAAAATTGCTCCTTAGTGAAAACTTCCGAGGCAAAATTGCTTCTTAGTGAAAACTTCCGTGACATTTTTGGTCCAAAAAAAAACTTCCGTCTTACTAGTACTTTTGAACGAAAACTTCCATGGCATTTAAGACCCTTATCCCAAAAAAAAATAATAATAATAGAAGACCTAACTGACATTGAGCATAAATATGCAATTTGAGTTGGCTTATTTTATATTCAAGTTTCAAATTTTTTTGGATTATGTATGTTAAATAAAGGGTTAAATATCAAATTTGCCATGGAAGTTTCCCAAATAGAGCGTCCAGCACCCGGAAGTTTTTTGGGTACCAAATTTGCCCTGGAAGTATTGAAAAGGTATCAAATTTACCCAAAAGTGACGGAAGTCCACGTAGATGCCACGTCATCACACGTGGCATGCCACCTCATCAATCAAAAGTATCATTTTTGTCCTGGAAGTTTTCATTAAGGAGCAATTTTGCCCCGGAAGTTTTCATTGAGGAGCAATTTTGCCCCGGAAGTTTACAAAAGTCACTACAAGAAAAAAAGGTTTTAGCGACGGAAAAAATCCGTCGCTAAAACCTAAAATTCCGTCGCTAAATGATTTAGCGACGGAATTTGAGACGGATTTTTTCCGTCGCTAAAAAGTGGTCGCAATTGTGACGGAATTTTAAATTCCGTTGCAATTAGCGACGGATTTCAATTCCGTCGCTAATAGCGATGGAAAATTATTCCATCGCTATTAGCGACGGAATTCAAATCCGTCGCTATTTTGAATTTAGCGACGGAATTTAAATCCGTCGCTAAATTCAAATTAGCGACGGAATATGATTCCGTCGCTAATTTCGATAAATTCAAATTAGCGACGGATTCAATTTCCGTCGCAAATTTTACTAATTTTTTTTATTAAATTATATATTATTTATTTTAATTAATTTTTTATTTTTTGTTTTAATTTTCTTTGAAAATTATATTCTTTTAAAATTAATTATATTCTTTTCTATTATTCTTTTAAAATTTATTTATTTTATTTTTTAAAATTATATATTATTTTTTATTTTATTTTGCCTCAGCTGCCATTGCTCTCTGCCACCAAAAAAATCGATAAATAAGTTTGCTAAAGTGGTCAAATATTTATATATCAAACTCCTTTCTGTATTTACCACCTCTTATCCCATCACAACTGTTTGCATATTATATACAAGTTGAAGAAACATTGCACAGTACAAATTTAGAGTGAACTGCTCTCTTTTCCTATTATGCTCAAGATATGAGGCACATTTGTTCTAGATCAATTTTTTTAAAGCTGGCACTTGCAATGTTTCCAAAGCATCTGTCTCTGAATTGAAGTCATAGGAGTTGCTTGCTGCAGTAAGCTTCATGGAGAGGAACTGCAAGTAAAACCACATATAAATTGAAATCAAGGACATGTATGTCTCATTACAATTTCTTTTTTGAGTTATCAATTAATGAATTTTATTGAACTTTTGATCACTCACCTCCACTTGACGCTGCAAGGATTGGACATAGTTTATGATCTCGTCCAACATTATTGACATACCCATAGTCTGCAAGTCCATTTATGAAAATGATCCAGTGAGTGTAACTGTCATTCCTATTTTTACCCAAAGTGAGCTTTTGTGAAGAAATTTTATTTTACCTTGCAGCATCCTGGGACAATGTTCTGTAAGCACCTTAACTTCTCATTGATTTTCCCTCTTCTAACCTGAACCCAAGCAAATGAAACAAGGTTCAGTTCGTTGAGTTTATCCATATCTAATGATTAAAACAAGGTTAAATTTATTGGAAGTTCTCTGTTGATCTGAAAAATGGGGTTTTAAGAATTATACCCTTTCTGCTAAACTGTGACTATCAGTAGCTTGACCTCTTTTGGCTCTGACATGAACCACTTCTTTTGAATTGTCCACATCTGTTTCACTGTTTTTTACTCTCTTACTTCTTCTGCAACACTGAAAACGTGGGGGAGAAAAAAATGAAACCCGGTTACACATACAAGTTCAAAAACCAATTCAAAACATATCATATCGTCAATATATGATTGTAGAGAATAATATAAGAACTTACATTTTGCCAAAACTTTGAGGGGTCTAAGTAGGGGCAGTATCTACAAAATTAATCTAGTTCGTAGAGCCATCATATGCATAGAGATTTGAGTAAGAACACATCTCACTATATTAATACTGGCAAGTCGAAAGCCAATTTAGCTGAACTGAACCGAACCTTCTTCGCTCAGTACAAAAACAAGCATAAAAGGAGAAAACTGAACAAAATATGCTCACAATACTGTCACTAGAAATGCTTAGGAATTGTGCGTATGCTATACAAAGTTTCAAAAGGCAACCCTGCTAAATGTAAGATGTGCCTTTTTCCGTGTGATTTTGTCAAGGGATATGCCAAATGCATGAATAGCATAGTGAAGGGTCTCTTAATTCCTAAAATGGAAGTATAACTTGCTCTTGGATGCCGTAGAGACAATAAAACGCAGAATATATGCTAGATAGCATTCAATGAACGATAAAATATGCAGAAGATTTGATGATTCCATCCCTATTATTATTGTGAACACAAAGAGTTCCCCAAGAAGGTCTGCAGCGGCTTGGACAGCTTTTTCCTCATTCAGTGGGCGTATGGCAACATCAGTCGCATGACCATATATGCGTCTCTGCAATGTTGTTGTGAATCTATGATTCGGCTAACATAGAAACATGTACAAGTGTTAGAGTGTGAGCAGTTAAGCATCAGATTAAATACTGATCAGAGAAAGGAAAACAAAAATCAGTCCATATCAGAGGTGGCCTTTTTCATCAAGATTCGGTCTACATGAGAAGTGATCGCCCAAGAATTCAACAGTGTAGAGAGCAAAAATACAGAAGATAAATTAAAAGGGAAAAAAGATGGCCATATCACAGACAGACGAAACCAAAAAAGAATACCAAATCCAAGGCACCTGGGCAATGCTGATGATGAACTGACGAAACTTTGGGTGATAGCCAGCCTCCTTCTTGAGCCTATTGTAGAGAGAATGATTAATCAATGCAAATAAGAAGAAGAAACTACTACATTACCTGGGGCTGGACAGTGGACACCGATTAACCAAAGAACAAGCAGAGACAGATCGACTCTGATTCGCTCGCCGGACACCCTCGCCAATCGCCGTGCAAATTGAAAGAAAGAAGGTAGAAGGAGGACAATCGCGGCCTAGAATCTGAGACACACACCGGTTGTCGACGAGAAAGAAGGTAGAAGGAGGAGAATCGCCGACGGTGGGGGAGTGGGGATGGTGGCGTTGATTTGGGGACTAGGGTTTCGAGGTCGAGGGATGAGGGAGGTAGACGCGGACGAGAGAAAGATCAGATTTAATTATTCTTTTTTTATTTTACTGTGAGACGAGAGAGAGATCAGATTTCATTATTTTTTTTAGCGACGGTGCACAAAATTTTTTTTGCTTTTTGCGACGGAATTGTATTCCGTCACTAAAAAATTGAATTTTTTGCAGCGCTACCTCTTAGCGACGGATTCAGAATCCGTTGCTAAGTTTAGCGATGGATTCTGAATCCGTCACTAAGTTTAGCGACGGATTCTGAATCCGTCACTAATATTAGCGACGGATTTCAAAATCCGTCGCTAAACCACTGACCTGGCGGCCTTTTTTGCTGCCAGTTAGCAACGGAATTTTAATCCGTCGCTAATTTTCGCGACGGATTCAGATTCCGTCGCTAATTTCAGGAATTAGCGACGGATTCTAAATTCCGTCGCTAATTTCCGTGGATTTGCGACGGAATTTTTTCCGTCGCAAATTCCGTCGCTGTTTTTGATTTTTCTAGTAGTGAGTAGCAATTTTGCCCTTCTTGGTTGATGAGGTGGCATGCCACGTGTGATGAGGTGGCATGCCATGTGGACAGTTAGTCAAACTTAACGGTCAAAATTAACGGGTGGGCAAATTTGCTACCTTTTTCATATTTCCGGTGCAAATTTGCTACCTTTTTAATACTTCCGGGGCAAATTTGGTACCCAAAAAACTTCCGGGTGCTGGGCGCTCCATTTGGGAAACTTTCGTGGCAAATTTGATATTTAACCCTTAAATAAAATGGGGCGAGGGAATTTATAGAATTTGTTAAACAAAATGCCCATGATGATAGTGAGAAGTTTTATTGCCCTTGTGTAAAATGTTTGAATGAGAGGCGACTAAGTCCTGAAGTTATACACACACATTTAATTTGTGAAGGATTTTGTAAGACCTATACAGTATGGGTAGGGCATGGTGAAAAAATGCCAAGTAGGTCTCAACATGGGGAAGTGGCCTTTGATGATAATGACACAGATATTGATCGCATATAGGACATTATTCGTGATGTAGGAGAAGAGACTTTTTATCAATCACATGCATATAGTAATGTGTGCAGTGATGCAAAGACCCCGCTATACCTTGGGTGTAAAAAATACCAATTGTTGAATGCTGTATTGAAATTGGTACGCTTAAAGGCATAGCGACAACAGTTTTTCTGAAATGCTTGAGGCTTTTAAGGATATGCTTCCAGATGATAATGTGTTGCCACATCGATATATATATATTATGATATTCCTTCTATATATGTTCTTAAACAATGTCACTGACTATGAAGTTTGTTCTTGTTTTATTTTTGTGGCAAGATCCGATCCAAAGGGGCATGTTATAAAAGAGGATGTGTTTACGTTGTTGGGTAGGAATCAGATGAAGGCATGGTGAATAAATTATATTGGGCATGTATGTTGATTTACGTGCTATATTTGTAACTCAGCTTATTCTATTTGTAAGTAAGTTATCTTATTGTATAAATTAATTTAGGTGTTGTAGTCATAGTATAATCATTAATTAAGAGGCTACTAACTCATGGTGAATAATATTTGTATTCTTTATCCCAATTCAATTTATTCATAATTGTTCATAGCTTGTGGCTTAAAGTATCAATTTTTATGTGCTGAATTGGGTGGTGGATTTGTGTATATATATTGATCAGGAAGAACAGAGGAAAAATCCGGGAAAATTTAGACCGGAATAAATACACCGATCTTAAATGTTCAACTATTAAGACCAGATTTATTTTTGTCCGGTCTTAAAATTCCGATCCTTTTAAGACTGGCCAAGTTTTTGTCTGATCTTAAAAGTTGGGTTTTAGAACTGAACAAAAATATTTCAGGTTTATTTAGTACAACTTTTAAGACCTAATGTTTTAAATGTCCGGTCTAAAATATTTTCTTTAAGACCGGCTCGTATCCGGTCTTAAATGTTAGACTTTTAATACCATCTGAGACAAGACCGACCGCTAGTCTAGTCTTATGGCGCCTCTTTTATTCGGTCTTAAAAGCCTTTTTGCACTACTGATACCAAAGAGTAAATCTCCATAATGGTATATTAAGAAGTTTTGTAAGTTATTTACAATAAACATATAAAACTCCAACTAAATCATTCATGTCATAGGTTATATGGTTTTAAGAGTAAAATTCCAAAAGACTATTCTTGAAAGGTTATGGATATTCACACCAATATTGGAATATTTATAACACTCTCCTTTGAATGTCGATTATGAATGTGTCTTATTAAAAACTTTAACTAGGAAAAACTGTAACATCCCAAATTTTGGGATTTTAAATTTGAATATCATGTGGGAAATGAATTATGAAATTTGGCTCAAAATAATTAGGAGAATAATTATTTGGGGTTTAAGCTTATTTTTCCTTAATTTATTTTTGGAAAAGAATAATTCAATTAAGGGATAAATTTATGCCTAAAAATTGTAGAATTAATGTATGAGAATTAAACAGGGAATTTGTCCAAATGATTAAATTAATTAGGAATTTATTTACTTATAATAAGTAATTATAAATTATGGAATATGGGCAAGAGATAAAATGATAAGATAAAGCCAATCTTAATCTTCTATTTATCTTATGCGCCCAACACGTGAAAAGCTATTTCTCATTCATTAAACCCATATATTCCTTTCCATCCATTAATCTATTGTCCTTTTATTCAATTGCTATTACTCCATGTCTCAACCTCAACCAAAACACGTAGACGAGATAGCAACAAGACAAAGTCCATATAGTGCCCCAACCCATTTCGTTGCTTTAGCCCATTATTCATCTCAATCTCGGCCTCACTGAAATGTAGCAAAAGATCACCGTGAGAAATCACGTTACCTGCTTTAATCATTCTTAAACAGATTACCACGCCATACTTCACTGCTTTTCATTAATTAAGATATGACAACAGTGGCCATACTCCATTCAGCTGACAGTAGCCATTCTTCTCGAGCCACCCACACACACACACACTTTCAATCCATTCTTCTTTTTCAGTCAAGGCATGAAACCACAGAGGGATTAGAGCCAGCGAGAGCATCAGTAACCATGCCTCTAGAGCAGCTCACCCATCAGACTCCACCATGCCCTCGGACTCAGAAGCGTCTGGGCTATATATATATCCATGCTCTTTGTATTTTTTATCATATGCATGACTCAACCAGAACCAAGTTCGAGAGTAAGAGGAAGATTGAGACCCAGTGAGAGAGAGAAGGAGAGATTTTAGCCATTTTGCTCCCTTTGCAAAACGTTTCTGAATCAAGGGGCGTGGTATTTCAGAAGAACTCACAACGTACAAAACAGAACGCTAATCTAGGTAAGTCTTCAAGTTTTGCTCCTTCCAAGTTTCATAATTCCTAGCGTGAGTTTTAATGCTAAGCCATAGGAATAAAACATAAGAGGTCTCTGCTACATGAAGTTTGAAACAGGGGCTGTTTGAGTGGATGCATAAGAAGAATAAGAAACTTGTTTTGCTGTCATGGGGTAATATAAAACCTTTCTATCATTTTTTTTTTATACATACGTCGTTGCCTTAGGAAAGGAATGAGAAGGTTGCTACCCATATGGAAAACCCTGTTGCTGTGTGTGTATATATACACCGATGCTTGGGGGAAGTAAATGAAACTAGTTGCTGCTCATAGGAGAAAGCTTACTGCATGAAAATATATATATGCTTATAATGTTGCTCGGGTGCATGAAAATAATAAAATTGCTATCTTGTTAACTGGTGTGTGTGTGTGTATATATATATATATATTAAACCCCCAAAATTCACTATTACATACATGTTGATGTAAATGGAAAGAGAGGAATAAACATGTGGTCTCATATATATATATATATATTACATTACTACCTTATGAAAAATATAAGAGACTTGTGGTCATATTCTATATGTAAGTTGCTGTATAAGAAAGAAAAAGGAGAACTTGCTGTCATGGGTTTAAAGATATAAATGTTGTTGCATCTGGGAAAATGAAGAACTTGTGTTGGATGGTTATATGTTTATACATATAGTGCATGTTGCGCATGGGAGGAAACAAAAGACTCATGAGTAAAACCCACTCATCCATATCTAAGTATATATATGTGCATGTTCACATTGCACACTTGGAAAGAAAGGAAGTAAAAACATTGGCGCTCTAAATGAAGTGTTCTAAATGAATATATAAATATATATACGCTCTGCTAATGGATAATGAAACAGAGCATTGCTAAAGTTTAATGATTATATTTTTTGTGTGTGTGCATATATATATATCACTACTTTGTGTGTGTGCGTGTGTGTATATATATATATATTTGTCGTCATGTCCAGGTGTGTGTATAAAAGTCATATTTTTTTTAATTGGTGTTAATATTTAACTCAAAACTTTATGAAGCATATTTTATATAGTGGTGGTATTACTAACTCCTAACTTAAAGTGTTAGGATAACTTCTAGGAGTTTAAAATAATTATAGATAAATAATAATAATTAGTAAAATAATAATAATAAATAAATAGTAATAAATAATAATAATATTATTTTAATAAAATGGGAATAAATAATAAATAGAAAGGAGAATTAATAGTTACAATGATTTTACTTTAGGGTATTGAAGAAGTTTGAGATTCCTAACGTCCGGGGATTTTATTTATTCGTAAAGTTGAGGTTGGTAACTTAATCTCAAATTCCTTGTGTTTTACATATATGCCTTGTATGTTCATGTATTGCGGATTTTTGGCCGGTTTGTATGCCCAAGTCTATGCGTTTTATTCAGCTAGCTGTGGGTTATTGTTTTTAATGATAATGTTGCATGCTTATTTTCCCAACACTAAGGATTCATGTCTGGGACACCTAGCACTTGCGAGTGCTTTCATCGTTAACAATGCATGTATTGGGTACTATGTAGTCAAGTAGTGGTGTGTTTGGTGCATGCTTTCTTTTAATCTGCACTGTGAAATATCTGTCATTTATGATTTACACTTTGAATGTGAGAGTAACCGTTACCCTGTGATTCATCTAATCAATGAATCTCAGTCACACCTAAAGATCTACGAAGATGCTCTAGATCAGGAAGCAAGGCTGTGCAGCAGGAGTAGCTGAGGAAGACTATGAAGGAGGGGATCTAATTAAGTTTGAATTTCATACTTTAATATTTTGGAACATATTTGCTAACTATTTGATTGACAATTCGGATCATTGTATAACAATAATCCTCCAACGAGATTAACCATGACTATTATCGAATTTTAAGTTGTATCACGTTTATATTCCTTCGGGAATTTAAATTAACCAACATATGTCTGGGCATATGTTATCAGTCACTCATTCGTCCAAACGTTAAGCATGCTCTCTGTTGTGACTCACTCTGATCTGTGAACGCCTTCACTCTGATAACTTCACACCAATTAGTCTAATAGGAGATTTAGGACATAAATAAACATCATAATGAACGTAGGAATTAGGGGCATTTCAAAAACCTAGTGGGACAAAAACATAGTCAAAGAAAGGAGTACATCATCCATTGATGTAACACCCCGTTTTATAAAGCGTTTTCGTAATAAAATTATCAGAGTTCAAAAAGGGTTTATCAGAGTAGAGCACCGGAATAGTCGTGAAAATGAGTAACTGAATAACATTCAATAATGATATATCTGTGTACTGTTACAGTCATCCACAATATCCGAATATTCAAAAAGTCGGTAAAATAAAAATTTCAACAGAATCTCCTCGTCCGCTCCGTCATGCTATCTGCTTACCCTTATCTTTGGTCTGACCTCCTGAGGGTCCTGGGCCTAAAGTCAGAGCTGAGGTTCAATTACCATTGAACCTCAGGTAACGGTTAACCTCATGCTTATGTATCAAATATGTATGACAGATATCCATGGCAAAACAGCATTTAATCACATACAATATTCATATATTCACATAATAACATTACACAGCCACTGCAATATGTATGTTATTACAGTCTGCACTATCTCCAGTGCCACGGTGTACATCCGTGTCCTCAGCGCTAGGAAAACATAACGGCATTATCACGACTATAACCCGTATCAAGATGTATGTGTATGATCAATTTTCAAAAACAATATTTCAGACTATCTATCACATATAAGCATACCATAAGCATCAGAGTTAAGGTTACAATACGCGTCCGTACCTGAGTTGATAATTCTGGTATTTCGGTGATCGGTACACGTTTGCAGATGTCCTATCATAGGAATATTGCGTTTATTAATTGTAAGTAATATTCTTGAATATATTTTGGCCACTACTAAATATTCTATCCTTGGTATACTTAAATAATTATTTTATTTCTCCAAAATTCGTGGAAAAACGCTGGGCAATATTGGGCAGAATTTCGCCTATCTTTGAAAAATCATAACTAATTCTAGAAAAATCGAAACGAAGATCCGTAAGAAGTTCCAGACTCCTTAGGATGTCTACTTTCCAGAAAAAATATCAGGCCTTGCCCAGAATTCAAAAATCATTCCCAGATTTCACGTGTTCATCATCTGCCCAGAATTTCCAGCATTTTCGCAACATAAACTTTGAGAATTTCTTTCTCTCTGTACAGAGATCATTTCAACATGCTATTTACATATTTAAAAACCTCTACATGTCTACTTTCATCATGAATTTTCTCAGAATTTTTCAATAGCATTTTCAACATGAAATATGAGTGTTTCTGTTACTAGTTCAGAAATCGCCTAACCGACGAATTTTCGCCAGAACTTCGTTACTACTTGTTCTTGACCTGGGAATTTTTGCAGAACTACTTTCTTCACTGAATTTTCAAAATGAAGCTATTTTAAACTATAAAAACATGAAACTAAAATTATTCTAGAATTTTAAAGATTAAAACTACTTCTACCTATGAATTTAAACTCAAAAACTAAGAACTTTTCTTACCTAGAGCTTGAACTCCTTCAAGACTTCCCTTCAGCTCTCTCAACTCTCTCTCAAGTAAGCAAATGTTGTATTGCTTGGTGTGAAGAAAAGTGAAGAGCTTGGGTCCCTATTTATAGGAAAAAGGTTGGGCAATTTGGTAATAAAATGCAACTTTGCTCTTGTCAATTAAACACCATTGGATCTAGGGCTTCATTGACAAATTAAATCCTCACCACACACACACTCATCTGCCCACTCTCTCTCTCTCCCCTCTTCTCTTTCTTCTTCCTTCTCCAAGAAGCTAAACAAACTTGGAGTGCAAGAGTGGAATAGTGTTTGTGTTCTAGAAGCCATTGACTATTTGCACATGTTGGAAATCACTTCCTTCCCTTTGAAGCTCCCCCAAAACCGTGCCCCCCTCTGATTTTTGGGTCTTGGGTTGATTTTTGGGCTTTATTGGTGGTTGGACAATTTGTTTGGGTTACAAAAATGATCCACTTGAGTTTTTGTTGTGCCAAAAAGCCCTAATTTAATTCTTCCTTGTTTAGTATTAGATTAAGCTTAATTAGGTTTAGTTTGAAATGATTTTATTGATTGCCAATTAAATTTTAATCCTACTAAGTCCAATTGTTGCAATTATGGATTCCTTGTTAGGCTTTATTGTTGAATTTAGCCAAAATATTGTTAATTGTTTGCAAATATTGGTCTTTAAATTAATTATGCATGTCAATTCAATTAAGATTAATTTTTTGTGTTTACTAATTATTTTTAGTGTCCTCTAATTATTTTAGGCCTCCTCCTATCCCTTTACGTCTTAATTTTGCCCATATGTGCATTGTGTGACAATATATCATTAATGGTGAGTTTAATTGTTCTTTGAATTGTTGAAAATTCCATTTAATTGGTTTAAGGGCTTTTATGGTATTTTACAATTTTTTATGACCCCTAATAAAATTTTGGGGAGTTGTATTTTGCCCTATTAAGCTCTACCGACAAGTTATTCGAGAATTAGAATAAATATACTTAATACTTTGGAGACAACATACTCTCCTACTTTAAATGGGTCCTAAATGGCCAAAACATTATATTCAAGAGATATACAAATTTTTGGGGTATTATATTTCTCTCCCCGTTAAATAAAATTTCGCCCTCGAAATTTACTCCATACTAACTAAACATTGAGCCATGAACTCCGGATATCTTTCTCTCATATCTTCCTCTGTTTCCCAAGTCGCCTCATTAGGAGATAAACCCTTCCAGACCACTTTCACAACAGGAATATTTCTGTGTCGAAGCCGTTTCTCCTGGTAATCGAGAATTCGCTCCGACTCGACCTCAAAAGTGTTATCATGTCGCACCTCGACATCCTCATACTGAATAACATGGTCATGGTCAGGTTGGTATTTCTTCAACTGAGAAACATGGAAAACATCATGGAGTTTACTCAAGTTCGGGGGTAAGGCTAATTGGTACGCAACTGGCCCTCGTTTGGCCAGGATCTCAAACGGTCCTACATATCGCGGACTCAACTTTTTCCTTTTCAGCGTTCTACCGACACCAGTGACTGGTGATAGTTTCAGAAACACATGGTCTCCGACTTCAAATTCTAACGGTCTTCTCCTCTTATCAGCATAGCTCTTCTGTCTGCTTTGTGCTGTTAGGAGCCTCTGCTTGATTAGTGCGATTTGTTCGGAAGTTTTGTTAACTAAATCTGTCCCGATGAATTCTCGTTCCGACAGTTCTGTCCAGCATATAGGCGATCGGCACTTTCGTCCGTACAATGCCTCAAATGGAGCCATCTGTATGCTCGCATGGTAACTGTTGTTGTAAGCGAACTCGACTAGCGGTAGATGTTCGTCCCAATGGCCTTTGAAGTCCAACACACACGCTCTAAGCATATCTTCTAGCGTTTGTATTGTCCTTTCAGATTGACCATCGGTCTGCGGGTGATAAGCCGTACTAGGCCTTAGCTTAGTTCCCATCTGTGCATGCAAAGCCTCCCAGAAACGGGATGTAAATCGCGGGTCCCGATCAGAGACAATGCTCTTAGGTACGCCATGAAGTCTCACGATCTCTTTGATATAAATCCTCGCCAATTGTTCTGGTGAGTAATTAATACTAATGGGGAGAAAGTGTGCCGACTTAGTCAATCGGTCCACAATCACCCAAATCGCGTCGTGATGTCTAATCTTGGGTAAACCTACCACTAGGTCCATGGTAATGTTTTCCCATTTCCACTCTGGAATCTCTAGTCCTTGAAGAAGACCAGGGGGTCGTTGATGTTCAATCTTAATTTTCTGACAGGTTAAGCATCTACCCACGTACTCGGTTACGTCTTTCTTCAGACTGGGCCACCAAAACTCGGATTTCAGGTTCCGGTACATCTTCACCATTCCTGGATGTAGAGTATATTTACTCTTATGAGCCTCGTCTAGAATCTTCTGTCGTAATTCACCATCCTTTGGAATGTAGATCCGCTTCTTGTACCTGACCAAGCCGCTAGGCGATAGGTCATGGTCTTGAGTCTCTCCTCGTGAGATCATCTCCCGAGCTGCTATAGCCCATTCGTCGTGCTTTTGAGCTTCCTCGACCGCATCTCTTAGATCGTACTCTCCTTGACTAACAAGGAGACTTGCAAGATACACGTCATCGGGCGCGTAGTGCCTCATGCAAATCTGATTAGACAGGTTTAGGTCTCTGAAATCTTCAAGTAGTCTCCGCTCTTGAATCATCATGTACGCTGCGTGCACCGTTTTTCTACTGAGCGCATCTGCTACGACGTTTGCTTTTCCGGGATGATACTTGATCTCCAGGTCGTAATCTTTCAGTAAGTCCATCCAGCGACGTTGTCTCATGTTAAGCTCTTTCTGATCAAACAGGTATTTCAGGCTCTTGTGGTCGCAGTATAACTCTACGATTGCACCATAGAGGTAATGCCTCCATATCTTTAACGCGAATACAATGGCTGCAAGCTCTAAGTCATGCGTAGGATAGTTCGACTCGTGAGGCTTCAACTGACGAGAGGCATAAGCTACAACTCTGCCCTGTTGCATCAAGACACATCCCAATCCCTGCCCACTGGCATCACTATAGACCATATAAGTCTCATCTGGATTTGGGATGGTCAACACTGGTGCTGTAGTTAACCTCTCCCTCAGTATCTGAAAACTCGACTCACAGTCTGCGTCCCACACAAAAGGTTGATTCTTCCTCGTAAGCTTTGTCAATGGTAAGGCAAGACGTGAGAAATTCTGAATGAATCTGCGGTAGTATCCCGCTAGACCCAAAAAGCTGCGTATTTCCGTCACGGTCTCTGGTCTCTTCCAGTCCAGAACTGCTTCCACCTTGCTAGGATCAACGGCAACTCCATCGCGAGATATGACATGGCCCAGAAATTTCACTTCTGGCAGCCAGAATTCACATTTGCTTAACTTGGCAAAAAGTTGCTTGTCACGTAGTATCCCTAACACGAGTCGCAGATGTTCCTCGTGCTCCTCTCTGCTTTTCGAGTAGACCAAGATATCGTCGATGAATACTACCACGAACTTATCTAGATGCTGGCGAAAGATCCGATTCATGTAATCCATGAATACGGCAGGTGCATTAGTCAATCCGAAAGGCATCACAAGGAATTCGTAATGCCCATATCTGGTTCTGAAGGCTGTCTTTGGAACATCACTGGCTTTTACTCGAAGCTGATGGTATCCTGATCGCAGATCGATCTTGGAGAATACACAGGAACCAGATAATTGATCAAGTAGATCATCAATGCGGGGAAGGGGGTATTTGTTCTTGACAGTTACTTTGTTCAACTCACGGTAGTCGATACAAAGTCGAAGGCTTCCGTCTTTCTTCTTTACGAACAATACGGGGGCTCCCCATGGTGACACGCTGGGTCGGATAAACCCTTTCTCTAATAATTCTTCAAGTTGCTTCTTCAGCTCCTGCATCTTGTTCGGCGCCATTCGGTATGGTGCTTTTGATATTGATCCTGTGCCAGGCATTAACTCAATGGCGAACTCAACTTCCCTTTCAGGAGGTAACTCAGTGAGATCCTCTGGAAACACATCAGGGAATTCGTTGATGACCAGAATGTCTTGGAGTGAGGGTTCAGCTTCCGCTTTGACAGAGAAAAACACCATGTATGCTTGGCACCCATGCTGTATGCATTTTTCTGCTTCTGTAATGGAGATATAACTCAGACTCCCATCAACCTTGCTCCGGTTGCGCGGGGGTGCAAATGATATCTGTTTACTTCCACAGTCGATTATCGCGTTGTTAGCTGTCAACCAGTCGAGACCGAGAATGATGTCGATGCCACTGAGTGGTAGCCGGATAAGATCTATGTTTGAATCTCGTCCATTTACACTCGCAACACAGTTAAGACATGCGTCAGATGCTAAGGATTTCGCACCTAGTGGTGTAGCTACTAACAGATCATAAGGTAGTCTATGAGCATGCATTCCTAATCGCTCAGCGCAATCATATGAAATAAACGAGTGACTAGCACCCGAATCATACAATGCTTGGAGTAGATTTCCATTAAGAGAAATGGTACCTTTGATCATATCGGGAGATCTTCTGGCTTCTTCATTCGTAAGAGCGAAAACCCGACCTGGGTTTTGCGGCCTCGCCTCCAGCGCTTTTTGAGGGCAATTTGTGCTGATGTGTCCCGGCTTCTGGCACTTGTAGCACACCAACTTTCCTTCACAGTTGGTCCCCTGGTGATACCTTCCGCACTTCAGGCATGCTCTGGATGTCTGCATCCTTGAAAAGTTCTGCTGCCCCGGTTGGAACGGCCTTTTATTCCCATTACGGGAATTTCCCCAACTCGTCTTCCGCTTCTGCGAGGAGTTTCCACGGTTAAAACCGCCACGGCTGGGACCACTGCTATGGAAGGCTCTGGTCTTCCTAAGCTCCTTCAGATTCCGCTCAATCAATCGACAGGCCTCTACCGCCTGAATCAGCTCGGAGAATTTTTGTGACACTAGCCTCTCCCTTATCTCATACTTCAACCCGTAAATCAGTAGGTTCGCCATGCTGCCCTCATCTTCATTTCGCCTGAAGTGGGTTGAGTATCGAGACAAGTTAGTGAAACGGGCATAGTAATCATCAAAAGACTCTTCTTGCCCTTGCCGAATGTGCAAAAACTCGGACTCCTTCATCATCTGAACAGAGGGTGGGAAATATTGTTCATTGAATTTCTCCTTGAATTTCTCCCATGTAATGGGGCAGTAACGTGCTCGCAGTGTTGCTGCAGTGCTCTTCCACCAACGGTCCGCATCTCCTTCCAGCTTGTAAATTGCAAGTTGTGCCTTTCTGTCTTCAGGACATTCCAAGACCTCAAAGATCTTGTCCAAGCGCATCAACCAGTCTTCTGCTGAGTCAAGTTTACCTCGGAAGGCTGGGGGTTTCAGTTTGCAGAATTGTGTTACCCAGTATTGGGTGTTCTCGACCATTCTGTTTGGTCGTTGAAGCTCTGCCATCGCTCTCTCCTGCCGGGGATGTGGTTGGGATCGGTAGGATCCTTCAGATGCATGGCTCCGTTCGTCATTCTGATTGTCACGATTCTCTCCTTCTTCGGTATTTTGTTGCTCTTCTTCATCAGCTTGTCGTTCCCTGCTTTGTTCTTCATTTTGTCCTCCCTGCCGGTTAGCAAGGAGTGTCTCAATGAGGACCCTTTGTTCTTGGACGATACGCCTCATTTCCTGGATCTCATCACAAACAGGTGGTGGTGGTGGTTCCTGCTGATTTAGTTCATGTATAGGTACGGTTCGTGCTTGTCTACCCCGACCTCTGCCTCGGCCTCTACCTCGGCCTCGGCCTCGGGGAGCTCCAGCTCCTCTTAAGGTTGCCATTAGTCTAATTTTTGACGAATAATAGATAGATCATTAGAGAAAGACAAGATAAAGATAAAACATCATATCATATATATATTGAATATTTTACAAAGTCAAGATGCAATTTTATCATCATAGGTTCTTCATTACAGTCTTACTAAGTACTCTAATCTTATTTCCTAAGGGTGAACTAGGATCAACAACTATTCCTACTAGTCTGACTTCTAATTAGTCTTACTACTTCTACGAGTCCGTCTACTAATTAGTCTTAATACTATGCGTCATAATCTTCCACCGCTTTCTTGGACTGTTGCTGGGTTCTGACCTTCTTCCTCCGGTTCACATAGCCCAATGCACCCAATTCCTGATCTGCCCCAGGCTAAGGTAGACCTCTTCAATTGGACCTCCGTCAAGTAGTTCATTTGTCTTCTGTATCCAATAGTTGGTTCGGGGGAAGTGATGAAGAGTGGATCTGATCCATTCTTCCGGAGTGTAGGGGTCGGTAAGGGGCATAGTCATATCATAAATCTCCCTGACACGGGTCAGGAAACGTAAGTAATACTCTCGAATGTTTTCCCCGTAACCGCCTGCCATCAAGAATGCGTCATACAGCGTCTCAGTCAGCTCGCGGTTGCCATCTAGTACGTACCGCAGGTTCTCCGGGTCGGCGTGCTCAGCTACGTCGTCAACGGGCTCATCCTCTAAGTCAGCAAGCTCAATAAAATCGTAGTCGGAGTCAGCACCCTCCTCCACCAGATCCGCCACGTCAATATAATCAAAATTATCCCCAACAGAGGAGTGGTGTGAGCCTGCCGGGGCATCAGGAGCTGGTAGAACATTCAAGGGTATAGCCGGGATGGGATTTGGGTCGTACAGGTTATCGGGGTACTCCGGGCCCGGGTGATACTCAGGTTCTGGGTCATGCAGGTGCTCTACCGGAAACAACGGATTGTAAGGTAATCCCAAGGGATTTGCAAAGGCAGGAGGTGCTGGCACGTGCTGGGGTGCCGGTGCGGGCGGAGGGTATACGGGTTCCGGGTTCAACCTTCGGCCCACCATCTGCGGGGTCACGCTCTTCCGTGCCACGCGTCTCATACATCCGTATCGGTAAACGAAATCGGCTCTCTGATGGTTAATCGGTGGTCTTGCCATCTCCCTGCAACATGTACACCGAAGTTACATCAGTACTCTTTTCAGGATAAAAACTACGGCTTAGAGCCCGACTCAGTTAATCAACCGATTGGCCAGGTAAGTGTCTATCATGGGGGTCTCACCAACTCTATGGCGACTGCTTGACCGATCCACATAGACTAGCCTTGCCTTCGGCACCAATGGTTTCTTATAACTAAGCCAAGTTCCAGCCGGAAAATACTTTTTGAAAAACTCCAAACCTAACTCTGTTACTTAAACAGTCTGGCCAGGCCGGTGTATTTATGGAAGGCTCGCCGAATTCACGGGGACTGATGGCCAACCACAAAACCCTTTCTAGACACCAAACTGTCTGGAGTAACATAGTTAACTTTGGGCCAGAATGTCTGCTCTGATACCAAAAATGTAACACCCCGTTTTATAAAGCGTTTTCGTAATAAAATTATCAGAGTTCAAAAAGGGTTTATCAGAGTAGAGCACCGGAATAGTCGTGAAAATGAGTAACTGAATAACATTCAATAATGATATATCTGTGTACTGTTACAGTCATCCACAATATCCGAATATTCAAAAAGTCGGTAAAATAAAAATTTCAACAGAATCTCCTCGTCCGCTCCGTCATGCTATCTGCTTACCCTTATCTTTGGTCTGACCTCCTGAGGGTCCTGGGCCTAAAGTCAGAGCTGAGGTTCAATTACCATTGAACCTCAGGTAACGGTTAACCTCATGCTTATGTATCAAATATGTATGACAGATATCCATGGCAAAACAGCATTTAATCACATACAATATTCATATATTCACATAATAACATTACACAGCCACTGCAATATGTATGTTATTACAGTCTGCACTATCTCCAGTGCCACGGTGTACATCCGTGTCCTCAGCGCTAGGAAAACATAACGGCATTATCACGACTATAACCCGTATCAAGATGTATGTGTATGATCAATTTTCAAAAACAATATTTCAGACTATCTATCACATATAAGCATACCATAAGCATCAGAGTTAAGGTTACAATACGCGTCCGTACCTGAGTTGATAATTCTGGTATTTCGGTGATCGGTACACGTTTGCAGATGTCCTATCATAGGAATATTGCGTTTATTAATTGTAAGTAATATTCTTGAATATATTTTGGCCACTACTAAATATTCTATCCTTGGTATACTTAAATAATTATTTTATTTCTCCAAAATTCGTGGAAAAACGCTGGGCAATATTGGGCAGAATTTCGCCTATCTTTGAAAAATCATAACTAATTCTAGAAAAATCGAAACGAAGATCCGTAAGAAGTTCCAGACTCCTTAGGATGTCTACTTTCCAGAAAAAATATCAGGCCTTGCCCAGAATTCAAAAATCATTCCCAGATTTCACGTGTTCATCATCTGCCCAGAATTTCCAGCATTTTCGCAACATAAACTTTGAGAATTTCTTTCTCTCTGTACAGAGATCATTTCAACATGCTCTTTACATATTTAAAAACCTCTACATGTCTACTTTCATCATGAATTTTCTCAGAATTTTTCAATAGCATTTTCAACATGAAATATGAGTGTTTCTGTTACTAGTTCAGAAATCGCCTAACCGACGAATTTTCGCCAGAACTTCGTTACTACTTGTTCTTGACCTGGGAATTTTTGCAGAACTACTTTCTTCACTGAATTTTCAAAATGAAGCTATTTTAAACTATAAAAACATGAAACTAAAATTATTCTAGAATTTTAAAGATTAAAACTACTTCTACCTATGAATTTAAACTCAAAAACTAAGAACTTTTCTTACCTAGAGCTTGAACTCCTTCAAGACTTCCCTTCAGCTCTCTCAACTCTCTCTCAAGTAAGCAAATGTTGTATTGCTTGGTGTGAAGAAAAGTGAAGAGCTTGGGTCCCTATTTATAGGAAAAAGGTTGGGCAATTTGGTAATAAAATGCAACTTTGCTCTTGTCAATTAAACACCATTGGATCTAGGGCTTCATTGACAAATTAAATCCTCACCACACACACACTCATCTGCCCACTCTCTCTCTCTCCCCTCTTCTCTTTCTTCTTCCTTCTCCAAGAAGCTAAACAAACTTGGAGTGCAAGAGTGGAATAGTGTTTGTGTTCTAGAAGCCATTGACTATTTGCACATGTTGGAAATCACTTCCTTCCCTTTGAAGCTCCCCCAAAACCGTGCCCCCCTCTGATTTTTGGGTCTTGGGTTGATTTTTGGGCTTTATTGGTGGTTGGACAATTTGTTTGGGTTACAAAAATGATCCACTTGAGTTTTTGTTGTGCCAAAAAGCCCTAATTTAATTCTTCCTTGTTTAGTATTAGATTAAGCTTAATTAGGTTTAGTTTGAAATGATTTTATTGATTGCCAATTAAATTTTAATCCTACTAAGTCCAATTGTTGCAATTATGGATTCCTTGTTAGGCTTTATTGTTGAATTTAGCCAAAATATTGTTAATTGTTTGCAAATATTGGTCTTTAAATTAATTATGCATGTCAATTCAATTAAGATTAATTTTTTGTGTTTACTAATTATTTTTAGTGTCCTCTAATTATTTTAGGCCTCCTCCTATCCCTTTACGTCTTAATTTTGCCCATATGTGCATTGTGTGACAATATATCATTAATGGTGAGTTTAATTGTTCTTTGAATTGTTGAAAATTCCATTTAATTGGTTTAAGGGCTTTTATGGTATTTTACAATTTTTTATGACCCCTAATAAAATTTTGGGGAGTTGTATTTTGCCCTATTAAGCTCTACCGACAAGTTATTCGAGAATTAGAATAAATATACTTAATACTTTGGAGACAACATACTCTCCTACTTTAAATGGGTCCTAAATGGCCAAAACATTATATTCAAGAGATATACAAATTTTTGGGGTATTATAATTGATATACTGGCCAGTGCTGCCTCATTAAAAACCTTTCTAGGAAAACCCAGTGGGACAAAACCTACATAAGGGAAAAAGAGTACAGCATGTATCGACTCCCCCTGATTGTTAGTTCTCTAAGGGTTTTGATGATTGCCAATAATTTTAAACAAAGTTTGAAGTTTTGCTGTCAACTATGCAAAACTCACTGTGAGAGCAAAACTCGAGATTTGCAGAAAAACCTCGAGGTTTGGCCTTACAGAGAGAAACTCAAGCTTTCTGAGTCTAAAGAAAACTCGAGGTTTCCAGAGAAAACTCGAGGTTTCCAAACACAGAGACTTCTCAAGCTTTTCTGAGAAAATGCAAAACTCGAGGTTTCTAGAGAAACCTCAAGGTTTTGTCACACAGAGAGTCTCTCAGAAACTAAACAAATCAAAACCTCCAATTTTCAAATAAAACCTCAAGTTTTGTGTTTTGATTTGAAACTTCATTTTTTCACAAGTTTTTGAGAAAAATCGAGGTTTGTCAAGAAACCTCGAGGTTTTGGCTAATACAAGAATCTTAGATTTCAATTAAGTTCAAAACCTCCAGTTTTGGGAAGAAACCTCAAGGTTTGAGTTCAGCAAGATTTTTCACTGAGTTAAATGTGAAAACTCGAGGTTTTGGAAGAAACCTCGATTTTTGTCCAAGCAGAGAGCAACTAAACTTTCTAAGGTTTCAAAACCTCGAGTTTGGTTTTGAAACCTCGAGGTTTCTGTCTTGGCGCAAAGTCTCAAAGTTTTTATATTTGAACAAAACTCGAGTTTTGTAAAGAAAACTCGAGGTTTTACAAGACAGAGAGCAAACGAGTCTTTCACTGAGTTAAAAACTCGAGGTTTCAAATGAAACCTCAAGGTTTTACATTTGAGAGATTTTTTCAAAACTTTCCAAATTGAGTGAAAACTTGAGGTTTGTAATGAAACCTCGAGGTTTTTCCAGGTAGAGAGCAACGAGCATTTCAAAGCTTTGAAAACCACCAGTTTTGCTTAGAAACCTCAAGTTTTGATGTTTTGGACATAAAATCAGTTTCACATGCTAAGTCCAAAACTCGAGGTTTGATGAACAAACCTCGAGGTTTCTGTGCTGTTTTTGAAATTTGAATTACGTGATTTCATAAATCTGTCTTGGTTGATCCAAATACTTTCCAGTATTAATCCTCTATGTTCCTAGATATATTTAACCACCTTCTTGATGAGTTCTTAGACAGATTAACGAAAGTTTATTGAAGATCTCAGCAAAAGCAAAAAGCATGTCAGCACAATAAATGCAGTCCAGAAAAGTTACATTCTTTCAGTTAATCCAACTGCACACGTCTACAAAGCATTAAAGAATGTTTTCTACAACAAGTAAACTCTTCTCCAACGGATTAATTCGCAGAGAGTCAACTCTGATCATCTAGCCAACTGGATTAAGAGTAATCAAGAGAGAGAAAGTCCCAAAACCACTTCAGAACACTTAGACAACTTCTCCAACGGATCTATTTGGAAAGCAACGGTCATTTAATGATCTCTGAGTATAAATTGAAGAGCATTCAAGTCTTTCCAACAACAACAACATCTGAAAATGCACAAGCATTCAAGTCTCACAACTACCTTCAGTTTTCACTTGTTTTTTGTCTTTTGACATTAAAAGCTTCAGTGTTTATCATCATCTACTCTTAGAGAGAGTTTTTTCTTTGATTATTGATCATTGATTGTAAAGAACCACAACTCAGGGGACTTGGTGGTTGGGTTCATTGATTACAACTTGTAAGGGGGAGTGAGTTCTAGTGAGAAAATCACTTCTTGAATGCAGAGTGTGTAATTATTGATATAGTGGAAATCCCAGAGTGTCTGGGGACTGAATGTAGGTCAAGTTGATAGGACCAAACCAGTATAAATTCTTGTGTCCAAGCTTTCTCTTCCTTATCTCTGTTAACCCCTGTTTTTATTGTTCAAAAACAAAGCTTTTAACCGAAAAATTTCTGAATACCCAATTCACCCCCCCTCTTGGGTATTCAGCTCCATTTACACTGATGACTACATTACTTTTAATGTCTTTTGAGCATATCATCTTTTTGGTCATCAAACATTCTATTGCGTACCTGCAAGAACTAAATATTTCCAGCAAAATCATAATAATACTAACATGATTTCTAGGCATTCTTATATGATATATCTAGATGCGTATCAACAGATATTCATTAAAACGATTATATCATACATGTTATGATAGCTTTAAGTCATACAAAAATTATTGAGTATTGTCCTTGAGAATTTTGAATTAGATGCTTCTGGCATCTTGAGTCCTTCAGGGACATGTGCTACTAGCACTCTTGGATCCTTTGAATATTCTTGTGCAATCTTCATAATTTAATAAGCCATATGCATATGCTATATAACAATATCTAATAGACACATAATTTATCATTCATAAATTGTCAGATTTATCGTGTCCACCACAAAATCATTATCCCAATATGGACTTCAGGTCCTTAACTATCATAATATGATTATATTTGCGTCATTCTCAATTTTACTTATCCTTTTGACCTATAATCTTTATATAATATCCTCATTTGATCACGTGATATCATTATCAAAATTGTTGACGACAACTTTATCTTTTTGGTTCTATTTTTCCAATTTGACATAACAATATCAATATTACTCAGGTACCTGAACCTCTCTTGAGGTTTTCCAATTAGTTATGTCTCAGTACTCTTCTGAAGTAGCTGCCTCCGTAATATGATCATCTTAATCATATGCTCCAATTTATCCATAATATTTATATTTGGAACCAAATACTTACTCATGCTTCAAACATGTTACTAATTGGAGCATTTTTAGCTGGAATATGAGATTTACTAAATCTCATTTAGGTCAGTAATTCTATCTGGAAAATATATCATGAATGCATAACCTGATGAACTTCTGGTTCATACTTCTTTATTTGAGGATATATACTTTGCTATAATGCATTCCATGTATTCTCTTGTCCAGCTATTCAATTTCTCCCCCTCATGTTGAGAAAATAATGTCAAATATCAATTGACTAATTATATAGCATAAGTCTCCTTAATCCATTTGTTTCCTTTAGAAACATCATTTTGTTTCATATAGAGACAAACAAGAAAAAGAAGGTCCTTATACAACATTTATCTCAACTTTCTTTCCATATCCATCTTTGTGCATTGTGGTGGATTAATAATAATTGCACATTCAAACTTTATAAGATGAAATTTGTTTGGCTCTTGACCTAAAGCCAATTATATCAGGAGAATCTTATTGGCTTATATAAATATTGCTATATAACATCAAATATGTAAACATAAAATTTTGTTCTCATAAGCTTTCATCCAGCTTATTTATGGAGGCTTTAATATATGATTCCTAGGCCATATAATCTGGAAATAGCGCACTTAATTTATTCAAAAACATTATGACAAACTTTAGGTTGCATTCTTACAAACTTCTAGTTGTAAGATAATAATTTCACATGTAACCATCTTATAGTTGCATCTTTCAATCATTCATAAACTTTTGAATCATAATCTGACATCCATTTTAGAGGATTTATTAGACTTTATATGAGAAGTATATAACTTTCCAAAAAATAGCTCATACTTGTATTCGAACTCACACTTATTTTCTAACAATCTCCCCCTCAAGTGTGAGTTATATAATCATACTTCCTTTATATTTGTATTTCAAAAACAAATTCAAAATACACGATGAGCAACCATGGTCTTATTGCATATGAAAACGAAAATGAAAGTAAAGCATAAACTAAATTCAAAAAACCATTAAAACAAAAATATTGGTTTTCCAACCAAACCCATCTAATCATAAAAATCGGCCACCTCCAAGTATGCCATAGCATTACTGCCATTAATACCATCATCATTCTTGTGTGCCTCAACATTGTCATCTTGAAAAATTAAGTTTGCTTCCATATTCGTTGCACTCTATTCAATGGAGGCTTGATAAAGTTTTGCTAGATGCTCAGGCGTACGACAGGTACGGGCCCAGTGCCCCTTCATCCCACATCGATAACATTTATACTCAACAACGTTTGAAGGACCACTATCTTCATTTTTCTGCCTTTCATCATATTTCCTCTTCTGGTGGGTATTAGAGTTATAATCATTACTTCTACCATCATGATAATGGTAATTACTACGTCCTCTACCACAACCACGTCCACGTTTGTAGCCACCTTTACGCCCATGTCCTCGACTACTAAAAAAATTAATTAGTTGCTACATTCACTTCTGGGAATGGAGTTGAACCTGTTGGATGTGATTCATGATTTTTCAATAAAAGCTCATTATTCTGTTCAGCCACAAGCAGGCAACAAATTAATTCGGCATATTTCTTGAAACCCTTTTCACGATATTGCTATTGCAGGAGCAAGTTGGATGCATGAAATGTGGAGAATGTTTTTTCTAGCATATCTTCATCAGTAACATTCTCTCCATATAATTTTAATTGAGAAGTAATTTTGAAACATGGCTGAGTTATACTCGCTCACAGTTTTAAAATCTTGTAAAAGCAGATGCATCCAATCATAATGCGCTTTTGGGAGGATGGCCATCTTTTGGTGTTCATACATTTCTTTTATATTGTTCCATATGAAAGACCTGGCTATCACCCAAGAGGGGGGTGAATTGGGTGTTTGATTAAAACTTTAGGAACTGTGAAAATCTTTTCGTAACTTACTAAAAAACAGTTTGAATGACAATAATAATTGATAAAGCAATACTCAATCATTCAAACATGTATGCACATTCAGATATATATGCTGGAAGTATAAGAGATAAGGGAAGAGAATATGCAAACTGAAATTTATACTGGTTCGGCCAATCCTTGACCTACGTCCAGTCCCCAAGCTCTACTTGAGATTTTCAATCCACTATCCTCTTGTTTAATACGGGCACAAGAGAAGCCTTTACAATCCCACAAGTTCACTTAGGCACTTGTGAAGCCAAATCTCTCACCGAGATACTCCCCCTTACCCACTGTAAGGATACAATCAGTTTCCCACTCAAGATCACCCAATCTTGAGTAACTCTCAGATAAAATGATTACAATGAGTATTCTCTCTTAGAAGTGAATGAATAAACACTGAAGTACAATATAAATCATTTCACTCTCTATGATAAACTTTGTAGGCATTGAGAACAGAGTGTGTATGAGATAAATGTTTATTCATAATGTTGGCATTTCGACAATGTAAGCTTTCATCTCCGTCTTCTCCATTATTGAATAGTTCTCCTTTTATAGTCAATGAAGAACATAGACCAATTCTTCCAGGTTTGAATATGACCGTTGTAAGCGTATATGACCATTGGAACTTTCGACCGTTGGAGAAATATTACAGTTGAAGCTTCTGACATAATCATCTACTTTTTGTGTATTCTAATGTTAATCCTTCATATAATCATATGAAACTCATTAACAAATTGATTAAACATAGTTAGGAATAATAATGAGTGATTATAAGGATTAATGAAATCACAAACAACGATTTTGGATTTTCGAACACGGTGATTTTTCTGAAGCAGGGATGTTGACTCGAGTTATTCCATGTAACTCGAGTTGCTTTAAGCGCCAGATCATCTCTGTTTTAATTCTAACTTGAGTTGGCGTCTGTAACTCGAGTTGTCCCTTTGTTTCATACTTCTAGATACTTTCTGTCAGCATTGTAACTCGAGTTATCCTTAGTAACTCGAGTTGCCAAAGTGACTAATTGCTCTCTGCCTTCTTGAGTAACTCGAGTTGGTGGTCATAACTCGAGTTGCATTAAATTCCCACAATAGTCTATTACTCTCTGTGTCCAGTCTGACTCGAGTTGGTGGACCTAACTCAAGTTGGAATCTCTTCTCAATATTCTCTCTTCTCTTCTACCTTTTTGATTGACGTTGATTCGAGTTTCCAGTCCTAACTTGAGTTATCCAAACTCAGTTAACAACTCATTCAAAATCTCATTGTATGTTGAGCGTTTTTTAACCATCTTGAACTTACTGTAATTTTGGAAGGCCATAGCTCCTTGAATATAACTCAAAATATAGCAAATGATCTATCCCCAGAAAGCTCCTTGTGTCTTCTTTCAAATGCCGCTGGTTTGAGCTCATTTGGATGTGTGGTTTGTGAGTTACACTCAAAATACCAAAGCTATGTCTGAACTTTGGCGTGAACTGATATGCCAACTTGTGAAATTCATAACTTAATGATATGAACTCCTTTGGGATTGAAACTTTTTCACAATGACGCATTCGGAGTCTAGTTTCATATGCCTTTGGTTTCGTCTCAATCCGATTCCTGGGGTTTGGGAGATATCATTGAATTACCATACCTCGCCAGCTGAAACGTGGAATAGAGTAGAACAGAGGTGCTGAAAGTCACTGGTAACTTGAGTTTTTAAGTGGTAACTTGAGTTACTCCTGTTTGAAAACGTTTTTTTACTCGAATTATCATACATAACTTGAGTTGGGTCAGTCCAAAAACCCAGAAACACTGTAGCAAAGCACTCTAACTCGAGTTGGACCCCATAACTCAAGTTGGATCATTCTGAACCTTATATTTTCTTGTTTTTAACTCTGATTTGAGCCATTCCAACTTCTATTTGATCATGAAGACTTATAGGATCAATTTTAGAACTTGGATAATGATATCTTCATTCCATTCAACAAGTTCTTCCATTTTCCATCTCCTATCTTGATCATTCTTCATCATTTAGCTTGAGCTCATCATTCTCTTCAGCTTCTACCTTCTTCAATATCTCCTTTTCTTTTCTTCTCCTAATCATTCTATACTTCACATCTACATTAAACATAAGAATTAGTGCAAGTAGAATGTAAATGTAGTATGCAACCTTTTTGCTCTTAAGAATGACATCTATATAAGTCATCATCAAAACTAATCATAACCAACACCATAGAACCAGTGGGTCTTTTACTGTCAAGTATTCAATTTTTAAACTTTCATGTAAATGGTGGCGAAGGAAAATCATGGATTTGGCTTTCTCTTGATTAGATGCTTGATTTCCTTCTTTAATTGTTTCTTCTAAACCATAAGCATTCAGATGGATTTCCGCATCCAGCATCCAAAATAAATAATTATTTCCAGTAATGTCAAAAGCCACAAATTCAAGTTTTGCAAGGTTCAAATTTCATAGCGGTTACACCAAATAACCGTTACAAACTTAATATCTTCATAGCGGTTAAGACAAGATCGCTACCAACACCGCGACAACTGTGCCTCGTTCTTGGTGAACATTTGTAGCGGTTAAAAAACCACCACAAACTTAATACCTTCGTAGCGGTTCGGATAAGACCGTTACGTCCACCGCGACAATTGTGCCTTGTTCTTGGTGAACATTTGTAGCGGTTAGCAAACCGCTACAAAATGAATAACCTTTGAAATTCTATAACGGTTTTAAGGAAAACCGCTACAAATTTAATAATTTTTTTTAAATTCCAAACTAATTAGTTTGATAAACTAATTAGTTTGGATTTTTTTCTTTATTACAATAAAAAGATTCTCAATTATTTTCTTTAATTTCCCTAAAAGAGCTGAGGTTAATAAATTAGGAATAACAAGTTTATTGAAAATTGTCCAACATGCCGGTGAAGATTCGAATTCAGTATAGTCACCGATCTCCCCAGAAAAACTCACTGACTCATTTTGATCAGAGATATTTCCCAGAGATATTGGTGGCTATATTGGACCCAATCTCCAATGGTATGTTGGACAATCTTCAGAAGAGGAGAAGTTTTCAAGTCAATGGAGTAACTAAATCTGGATTTTCATTAAATGAACATCCTCGGCTTGAATGATGAGAAGGGAGGCAAATATCTATAGCTCTCATCTCCCGAGATCAGCTCTCATCTTCAACAACCAAGTAGAGGATGTTCATTTAGCGATAATCTTGATTTAGAATACTTTTGAATATTTGTAGTTGTTGTACGGATGCTATTTATAGAATCAATTTTGTAGCGGTTATAGCCTAAACCATTACAAATATTAACATTTGGATGCGGTCAAGGTGTCACTTTCTTCTCATCGTGATAAAATTGTGTCGTTTCAAATTTTTATAATAGTTATTTTAACAAAACTGCTAGGAAAGAACCGCAACAGACTTCGCGCCATAACGCGCCAAGGCTGGCACCATATTTGTAGCGGTTTAATTTTGTGTCACCACTACAAAAATCGAAGCAAAATGGTTACCATTTGGCGCCAATGCTTCCGTTACTAATTTGTGGCGGTTTGGCTTAAAACCGTTACTAATTCGCACCAAAATGTTCATTTGTAGCGGTTTTTTTTTTAACCGCTACAAGCAAACCGCGACAAACGATACATTTTTTTATAGTGGTATTACACCAAACATTTAAAATATAAAGTTATTATGTGATATATGAATATTTATGTAAAAATTAAGATTTTCACAAACATATAATGATGATTATGATTAAACACATTATTTTGTGGTGGATGCAATAATTTTTGCATATATCATTAGTTTAGCAGTATATGAAAACAACATTATGTGCCTATTAGATATTGTTATATATAACATTTGCATATGGCTCACTAGATAGTGAAGTTTATATGAGAATCTTTAAATCACTCAAAATGCCAGAAACATATTCAAGAAAAGCATTCAATATATAAAATATTATATGGATTAAAATAATTTGAGTATATATAATTGATTCATAAAACAAAATATTGGAAATAAATAATTTTGAATCTCAACTGATTTGTATTTCGAGTTATTGAATGCTTCAATAATTTTAGAATTATGAATTTTTGCTATGATTATTTTTCCTACAATAATGAATTTAACTAGGGATCCCATATATTTATTCTATACTAATATTATACATACCTTGTTGATATTTTATGCTATAATTAAGTTCCTACAGATATGCAAGTAAATATAAAATTGAGTTTTGATATGATATGATAATTACGTGAAATTATTACATGAAATCATCTTATTCAAAACAAGTTCAACTTGTAGATGTAAAGTATATTTTGGTGATTTTCAAAATAATTGTCCTTTATTATTTTCAGTGTGAAGAAGATAAAGGGAGAATATATTAATAATATTCTACATATCCAGAAGTTATGGAAGATAATACATTTCAGCATATAACTAAATGACAATGCATCATGTATGATTCAAATAAAAGGATGAAGAGTTATGTTGTCATTACGGGAGTAAAAGTAATATTGTCATGAAGAGACATAAACTCGGTGTTATCATTAGCAAGAATAAAAATCATGTTGTACTCTATTTATTAACTAAAGTTTTGTCCCGCAAGGTTTTTCTCATAAGGTTTTTAATGAGAAAACTTTAATATGTATTCTGTACCTTTTTTTCATTAGATTTTTATTCCATTGGGTTTTTCGTAATAAGATTATAATGAGACACAATATTTGGATGTAAACATATATATATATATATATATATATAAGGGAGAGTGTTTGGAATACTGTATTATTATTTGGATGTTCATAACCTTGCAATAGTGTCTTTTGAAGTTCTACAATCAAAGCTATATAACATACAAATGAATGGCCTCTTCGGAATTCATCAACATATAACCTCCCAATATAATGTAATAGTTAGATTTATGTATTCACAATGTAATAGATTCATATATTTATTCTTTAATTTTGTGTAACTCTTAAAATGTAATATAAGGACTTGTCACTTATAAATAGTGTATATATACCAAGTGATTGTATTCTTAAAATGAATTTCTCTTCTCCATCCCTCTCACCTTCAATTTCATATATTTCCCCTATTTTCATAACAACTTAGTTTTTTTTTTTCGTGCATAAAATTCAATAGAATATAAGTTAATCTTTGTATATATTTGTAGATGTTCGATAGTACGAGGGAATTGAAATTCAAGTCGAGTTCTTACTAAAGTAATTTTTTTAATTCACAGTACTCAACTAGATATTAATGATTCTGTCATGGCATCGACTATACTTTGTTTTTTTTTTCTCCTTGGATTATTCTTGATAATCCTTTTACAACGCAACAAAAAATTCATTTCAGTGAATCGTATTTTTTTATTTTACATATATGTTAATATATTATTAAAAATTATAAATTACAAAGTAATGAAACTCTTTTAAGATAAGATGAAAGGAGAGATCATTGAAGTACATATCCGTTCATTGTCAAATTAAGAAGGATATTTTTACCTGATAAATTAAGGAGGATTCATTGTCAAATTAAATTGAGATTTCGTGAATTTTTCTGAAAGTACATATCGGTTGTTTCTAAAATTATTACTACTCCGATTCCTAATGCAGGACTTAATTTCACATTTTATTAATTTTTCTTAAATTAACCCTAATAATATTCCGTCAATAATAATATAATTAAGTAGGAAATGGAGAGAAGGAATTAACTATTAAGGAATAGGGTATTCAATGATAAACATATCATATTACATAATTCAACTAATATCCTTAATATACTCAAATTAGTTAATTAGTGTTACATTAAGGATTAGACGGAGAAGGAATTAACTACTACCTCCGGTCTTAATTATAAAAGATAGTTGACTTTCTTTAGAGAGATTTAGAAGACTAAATAAGTTACTCAATCATTTAATATGTTGTGTATCTTTAGATTATATATTAGTTTATTAGTTAAACTAATTAGTTTGAAAAAAAATAAAAATAAAATTACTCTAAAGTAATTTGATTAGCTTCTTTAATATCTTCAAAAAAGTCAACTAACTCTTATAATTAAGACCGAAGGGAGTATTAAGGATTAGGGTATTCAATGATAAACATATCATATTACATAACTCAACTAATATCTTTAATATACTCAAATTAGTTAATTAGGGTTACATTAAGGACTAGACGAATACAAAGTAAGTTTTACTAAAATTACATAATACCATCATTATTAACTAAATATGTTATTGTAGTGTAAAAAAAATATTTTTGACTGCATTAAGAATTGGGAAAATTTTACTGCACTTCAATATAGCAAATTGAGCCTTGTTTTCTTGCAAATTCTTAATTATTTTCTTTTCTAAACTCTTCCTATGGATGATACATAACTACATATTAATGCGGTTTCTCATCACAAATTTATTAAAGAAAAATTCTATTTATCCTAAGTTATAATTTTCAAAAAATAATAATAAATTTTTCTTGCCGGGAAAAAAAATAATAACATTTGAGTGATCCGGTCAATTTTAAACTGGTTAAGTAATCAGTACCACGCAAATTACTTATAAATATGCAATTTTCCCTGAAAAGTTGGAGTAAAATTGAAATGTTCATAGGTGGATGGATAATAGTGAAGTAATAAATATTGTAGATATTAAGTATCAAAACCTTGTTAATAGCTCAAAGACACGCAAACGAGTTTCTCTCAGTAAATGTGACACACAAGCTTACACACTAGACGGGCTTCCTCTGTTGCGTTTGACCGGCGGCGCCACCACTTGAATGGCGGAGGAAAAAGTCTCACCCTCTCACTCTCCTACCACCTGTCACGTTTTTCACTCTTATCCACAAAAAACCAGGACTAGCCATTTTATATTAAACCCCTCGCAACAGCACAACTTCTATCCCTTCACATCAACACACATACGCGCAACAAACACACGCCATTCATGCATCTCCTTCTGGAGCCCGTTTTAATTGTATGTCTCTTATGGACATCGTTAAAAGATTCAACTTCAAGCACTTCTGCAAAAAATGCAAGAAAGGGTTTGGGAGTGGCAGGGCTCTTGGAGATCACATGAAGGCGCATGGCATCCGCGACAAAAGCAGCGCGATGGATGATGATGATGACGACGACGACGACGATGCGGCGAGTGACGGGGAAGACAGGAAGCTCGAGGGAGATGCCAATAAACAGATGTATAGCATCTCTAAGAAGAAACGGTCTTCCAGAGTCGAAGTGGGAATTAGCTTCAATAATAACAACCCTAATTGCTCATCACCCAATGAGGATGAATACCTTGCTAACTGTTTAATGTTGCTGTCCAACAAAGCCCATAAGTCTTCTACGGTGGCGAGCAAAGAGGGAGAGAGAGTAAAACCTAATTTCTGCTTGATGACTCCAATGTCATCCGATCATACTAACAAAGGTAAAGAGGTAGACAATTATAACAACAATAAGAGTTGGTTTGAATGCAAAGCATGCAAGAAAGTGTTTAATTCCCATCAAGCATTAGGTGGTCATAGGGCCAGCCACAAGAAAGTCAAAGGTTGCTTCGCGGCCCGGCCCCACAACCTCGACGAGGTCAGTACTGTCATAGCCGATGATGACGCCATCACCCAAGAAGATCCACTCTTCCCAACCAATCATAACTCCAACAACAGCAATTCGACCCTCCACTTAGATCATGGCTCCAACAATAACAATGCCCCGTCCTCTAAAAGGAAATCCAAAGTTCATGAATGTTCGATATGTCGCCGAGTTTTCTTGTCCGGGCAAGCTCTCGGAGGACACAAAAGGTGTCATTGGATTACATCAACCGCACCGGATACCTTAACATTGGTTAGGTTTCAACAATTTCAAGAACAAATAGAACAACACATGAAGTATAATAATCCAGTTATACCTGATGATAATAAGTTTGCAGACTTCCATGAGGACCCGATTCATCTGAAGCTCGATCTCAACCTCCCGGTTCTGGCTCTGTCTACAGCACGCAATGTCTCCGCAGAAATGTACTTACAGGGTAGTGGTGGTAGAGTACCAAAGCAACATGAGGATGAAGATGACAAAGTTCAAAGCTATCAAAATCACGAACTGGATAAAGAGAATAATAATGATGAAGAAGGAAAGAACAGTAACAGAAACGTCAACATTAGCAAAGATTCGACAATGCAAAAAGAGGTGGAAGATGAAGAAACTAATGACAGTAAGGTGAAGTTAGCAAAACTAAGTGAAGATGATGTAGGAGGAAGTTCTTTGCCATGGTTACAGGTAGGAATCGGTTCCACTACTACTAGTGACATCGGAAATGGCCCATAAATTTAAAAATATGTTTTTTCATATATAGCGCACACAATCATCAAGATTCTTCATCCTGTTCAGCATATAGAAATTTATTTTTTTTAGCGTTGTCATACACTACTCATTTCTTTTATATATATATATATATATATATTTGGCTTTGGTCCTATATCTCTTACCATCATTTTCCCTCCTTTTTCATTTTTTACCGTTGGATTAAGATTTCTACGGTTCAGATTTACCATTTGATAAAAATATTATTATAAGGGGAAAAGATGGTAAAAAGTGATGGTAAATCTGGACCGTTGAGATCTTAATCCAACAACAGAAAAGGGAAAAGGAGGAAAAGGATTGTAAGGGGTATAAGACCAAAATCAAGTCCGTATATGTATGTGTGTGTAATAACTGGTTTAATTTGTCTTCATTGGTGCTAGTTGAATCATGAGAAAATAAGGCCCGCCTTAAGTAACCACACATATGTATGTATGTCAACCAACCCATGACCATGTTATAATATGTACCTCAACCGGTTTTAAATTTAAAAGCTAGTATATATATTTATTTTAGGATTCAATCAACCTTAACTCGCAAATTCATAATTATTTTCTTTTGTAAAATCTTCCTATGGATCATGGATGATACATAACTACATATTAATGCGCTTCCTCATCACAAGTCTATTATTGAAAAATTGTATTTATTCTATGTTATAATTTTGAAAAAAATAATAATAATAACTTTTTTCTTGCGGAGAAATTAATTAATAACATTTGAGTCATCCAGTTAATCTTAGACCAGTTAAGTTCGTAGTTGAGGTGTTCAATGACTCCGACCACGACGATACAGGAAAATGAATAGTTTTTATGGGATTCACATTTTCCAAGTGCTGCAAATTAGTTCTTTTGGGATTCTCATTTTCCACGTGCTGCAAATTAGTTGTTCTGGGATTCACATTTTCCACCTGTTGCAAATTACTTTAACATAATATTTTCTGAGAATAACATTTCTGCATTTATTGCAGAAAAATCTATCTGCAATAGCCCAAAACGACACTTTTTCTTTTTTTCTTTTTTTGCCCTCTTTCTATTTGATTTTCCCCCAAAACGAGGGTGTAAAGTGGAATAATCCCTCTTCCCTTAAACAACCTACAGATATTATAAGCATGCGAGCTAAAAATGGAAGGCATAGCAGATAATCAATTTCCAATGACGGGGGAGAAACTCTCAATCCGAATCAAAAACAAGAAGAAAAAAATCGAAACAGAGCAAGCATCAGTGAAACAAAACCAAGCATCAGTGAAACAAAACCATCAAGACGTTAGAAAAATTTTGCGACGGTATAAACATGCATGGAAGAAAACATAACGTGGAGTAAAAGCAAAGAAATAAACCGACCCTTTCACATTGAAGCATGAGTAGAAGCATCTGACAGTGAATATTCAGTAGAGAAACGATGGAAGAAGAGAGAGGGAGAAGATGGGAAGAGGAAGGAGACGCTCAAACCTGTTTTTGAAAGGAATAAGAGTCACAAGAACCAAAAACAAAATGCATCGTCTTGGGGCTGTTGCAGATGGATTTTTCTGCAATAGATCCAGAAATATTATTGGAGTATTTTTTAGGAATACTCCAATAATATTTCTTAATTGTTCTTATCTCTTTTTTATTCCATTATTATGGAGAGAATGTCAATAAAAGTGAAATAGATTAAAATTAATAAATATAGAAAAATATGTCTTATATTTACGAAGACTATGATCAATTCCCCCATTAAATATTACCTTCATCGATTTCTTCTTTAGAAATTTGGATAATAGAAGAGTTCCCTCATTAATGGAGAAGTTCCAGAAGAGTTGGACTAATAGAAGAGTTCCCTCATTAATGGAGAAGTTCCAGAAGAGTTCTTCAAGCTTATCTCTTCATGATGGTGCTACATTGCTTTCCTGAAGAAAAAGTTTTTCCTCTTTCAGCTCAGTGAATTTAATAATATGGAACTATGGTTAAAATTTTATTTTATTAGTTCAGATCATAATTAGTGATTGGAGATCTTGGTTAATGCGTTATGTGTGTTGGATGTGGAATCATCATCAAAGTAAAAGAGGATAATTTTGGTTTCCTCCAAAATCCTAAGAGTTAAGGTTAGTAATTAATCACTCTCATATGAGAGATGATTTGTATGCCATAACCAATCATTTGTTATGAACCAAGATTCTTCTTGATTTTCTCAATGTGATACCGGAGGAGGTCTAAATCCTGCTGCCCCTTTGACGAGGCCCAGTATCTCATTGTTGCTGAAGAAAATCTTAGCCGAAAGAAAATCTCAGCTTTTTGCATAACAAATTTTTAAGATTGGATCTTATTTTTCCACCACCAAATCAATCAAACGAGTAGATTTTCTTCCCTACCTTTGATCTGAGTTTTGAACTTCATCAATCACAATGCCAATAGATTGAGTGATTTACGGAGAGAAAGGCGTCTCCGTCTTGCTGCCGTTGTCTTGTCGTGCGGCGACCACCGTTGAGAATTTTCATCGGACCATTTTGTGAATTTTGGATTGTTGCTAAGTTATCGCCGTACAAGATTAACATTTGTGGATTTGCGAGTTTTGTGTCATCGTACCTCTTCCGTTGTCTTTCCACCAATTTCTTAATCCTTCAAAGGATTATCTTCTCAACGCAAAAGTGAAGAAAAGAAGAAGATGGTACAGCTACATTACCTATAGTAAAAGAACCCAAAGAAGCTCACAGAGAACACAATTATTTAAGCACACCGGAGAAACAGAGTCCCGCGACATTCTTCATCTCCTGATTTGGAAAAAAATTAAATTACATCTAGTTTGAATTTTTCCTGTAAATCGAAAATTTAATTACATCTGGTTTGAATTTTCACCGTGAATCTTGTGGTTTCCTCTCCTCCTTCAGATTGCTGAAAATTTTTAAGGCAAGATTAGTAGTCAAGATCGAAGATCTCGTCCCGTTGTTTGCAGGAAATTTTGAGCACTGAATCCGATTTCATTTTCCTCTTCAGTGTTTTGAAATTATTGGATCATTGCAATTACAGGCTTCTGCTAGCTTCCGCTAAAATTCCTTGCGTCCTAGCTCTTGAAGATTAATGATTTTAAATCCCAACTTCATCTATGTATCGAAGGTGTTTGATAAAATGCATCAAAGGAGTAGGATAAAAGACAATCATGCTGAAAAGATGTGATTCGATTATAATGGGAGGGGAAAAAAATCACTTGGACATGCGTTTCTTATGGGATCGGCTGTTAATCACCTTGGAGTAAAACTGGATGATACAAAACTACATATTAATGCGTTTCCTCATCACAAATTTATTATTGAAAAATTGTATTTATTCTATGTTATAATTTTAAAAAATAATAATAAATTTTTCTTGCCGAGAAATTAATTAATAACATTTGAGCCATCCAGTTAATTTTAGACCGGTTAAGGCACTCCGACCCCGACAATACAGGAAAATGAATAGTTCTTATGGGATTGACATTTTCCACGTGCTGCAAATTAGTTGTTTTGGGATTCACATTTTCCACGTGTTGCAAATTATATTACTTCTAAATATGTTTAGTTAGTTAATATAATTTTTTTTTATATAAAATACTCTACTAATATTTCTTAATATCTCTTTTTTATTCTATTATTATTCAATAAATTAGATTAAAATTAATAAATATAAGAAATATGTCTTATATTTACGAAGACGATGATCCATGTATTGTATTTACGAAGACGATGATCCATTCCCCAATTAAATATTACATTCATCAATTTGGACGGATAGATCATTAATGGACAAGTTAAGGAAAAGTTCTTTAAGCTTATTTCTTCATGATGTTGTACATTGCTTTCTTGAAGAAAAAGCTTTTCTTCTTTTAGCTCAGTGAATTTGTTAGTATTGAACCATGGTTAAGATCTTTAAGATCATGATTAGTGATGAGAGATCTTGATTAAGATCATGATTAGTGATGAGAGATGTTGATTAATGTGTTAAAGATCTTGATTAATTAATGTGTTAAGTGTGTTGGATCTTGAATCATCACCAAGGTAAGGAAGGATAACTTGCGTTTCCCTGCTGGATCTAAGTTTAGAATTTAAGGTTAGAAGTTAATCACCCTCATATGAGAAATGATTATTATTTAACCTAAATGAATTGATTAACATCTTATTGTTGCTGAAGAAAATCTTAGCGGAAAGAAATCTCAGCTTTTTGTATAACGAATTTTCAAGATTGGAAACGTGCAGATTTTCCTTCCTACCTTTCAATCCTGATAATCTTTATCAGTCACGATGCCCATAGATTGAGCGATTGACGGAGAGAAAGGCATCATCTTAAGCTCCATCTCGCTGCTGTCGTCTCGTCATCAGGTGAAAACCGTTGAGAATTTTCATTGGAACGTTGTGTGAATCTTAGATCGTTGCTGAGTTATCCTGCCCAAAGATTAACCTTTGTGGATTCGTGAGTTCTGTGTCGTATTACAGACGAGTTTCATACGAGTCAAATATAATTTGCGAGTTTATTTCTCCCTCCCGATGTTTTTTCTGATAATCATGATCATGCATCTTGAGAAATCTTCAGAGAAGGGGTCTGATCAAGTGCAGGTTTAAATTGTTCCTCAGTTTTTGTACAATTCATGTATCATTGCTAAGAATTCTTGCCATCCACGAGTTCTGTATAAGATCATCGGATCTTTTCTCAGCGACATTTTTCACCGAGTCTAGCAACTTTCTTCATCTCCTGATTTGCAGAAAATTAAATTACATCTGGTTTGAATTTTCACCGTGAATTAAAAAATAAATTGCATCTGATTTGAATTTTCATTGTGAATCTTGTGGGTTTCCTCTCCTTCAGATCACTGAAAATTTGTAAGGCAAGATTAGCAACCAAGATCAAAGATCTCATATCCCCTTGTTTGCAGGAAATTTTGAGCACTGAATCCGATTTCGTTTTCCTCTTCAACGTTTTGAAATTATTTAGCTCTTGAAGATTTCTGTTTTAATGGTTCCTCTGTTGATTATAGCGTGCACCAAAGTTGTTTGATAGAATGCATCAAAGTAGCAGGGTAAAAGACAATCATGATGATAAGATGTGATTCGATTATAACGAAGGGAAAAAAAACAACTCGGGCATGCTTTCTTATGGGATTTTTGTCTGCATTGATTCTTCTACTGCTAATCAATCTTGGCGGTCACATAAGTTTTGTGAGATCTACAATTTTGGATTTATGGTCTTCTGAGCTTATATACAAGCGTTTGCATTCTTTATCTTATATAAGTGTCCGAATTCCTTGCCTTGGAAAGTTTTGTTACAAGTGTTTAGATTCTTTGTGATACAAGTGTTCACGTCATAAGCCTATTATTATAAATGGGACACAATAAAGAAAAGTATAAGTATGTGCAAAATACCCCGTTTCTAAAAGATGGGATCTACAACTGTTGGACTGCATATATATATATATAGGATAGTCACATTTGTCTTCTTATTATAATTAATTTTATTTGAGAGACTAGTTATATTGTGAGGGATTAGGCCCTCCGCTAGGCCAAACTTGTTGGTATGTAAGTATACAACTTTTTTCTTTCTGGTATTTGCAACCACTAGTTCCAACTAATCCAAATTCACCTCTAGTTAGGCCCATGGTCGTAAGGAAAGAGTTCTTGGACCCATTTTTTTTCATCCATAAGCCTTAAAGTGAGGACATGTTTAAGAGAGAACAAGTCTATTCTACTTGATTCCCAAAAACTTTTCTAGAACCTCCCCCCCCCCCCCCTCCTTGTTTTCCTCTCCATATATATAGCCCAGTTCATTGTTTCATGGATTCTTTTGTTACATTGCTGATCATGTTAAAATTTTTATTAATAATATGACCATTAATTATGTTTCAAGTCCACAAAGCACAACAGGCTTTATAAAATTCAGGATAAGAAGGAAAGGGGCTTTACCACCTCCTTTCCTCTATTATTTTTTCTTTACGAAAATATCCTCCTAAAATATATACTTTTATTATAATCATTCTGAAGTACTGCAGCTTGTGATTATTAAAAGACGTTCTAACTACATTAGTGCAAAAAATAGTTTTAAAACCGCCTCATTTAGACTGGACTATCGACATCCCGGTTTTAAAGGTATGACCGGTGGCAATTTTTTAAATTAAAAGAACTTCTTATATCAAATCATTTTTTCATAGATCTTAAATATATTATTCAGACCCGTTAAAAAAATAACCGGTCTTAAAAATGTTATTAAAAAAATTTAAAATATCAATTACTTTATCGAGAAATCTCATACAGTTAGACTAATATTTTCTACGGTCTAAAAATAATAAGGAAAAATTTAAATATAATGGTATTAACGTTTTAAGACCAAACATATTTAATAGCCAATCTTAAAAGTTATTCTTTTAAGACCGGACATAAAATGTGGCCGGTACAAAATATAGAAAATATTAAATAAAAAATTAATTAATTTTAAGACCTGATTTATATATTGACTGGTCTTAAAGGTTAACATTTAAGACCGGGTACTAATTTGTCCAATCTTAAAGTTAAATATTTTAAGACTGAACTTAAATTTTGGCCGGTACAACAATATTGGAGAAAATCAAACAAATAATTAATTACTTTCGTTTAATTACTAAAAGATTTGGCTAAACTTTTAGGACCGTATGTTTGTTAAAAGTGCGGTCTTAAAAGTCCCGAAACTTTTAGGACCGTATACTTATATATTGTCTGCTCCTAAAAGTCCTGTATTTTAAAAAATATGACTTAACCTTTAGGATTGTGTAATTTTTAAATATCCGGTCTTAATATTCTTCTTTTAAATACCTCGCTTGTCAGGCAAATCATTAATGTTTAAAACAACCGAAGTTCTAGCGTTCTCCTTAAGCTAGAACCCTCGTTGTCGTCGTTTTTACTTCTCATGATGTTAAGCAGCATTATCAGTCTGCCTTTTCTTTGTCATTTTTCTTTTGTCGGAAAAAGAATGAAGATGATGAAAAGGACACTGAAAATATTCAAATCAGGGCGAGGTAAAACTGACGACAACGACGGTCCAACTTTAAAAAGAATTGTCACTGTGTTTGTTTTTATTCGAATAAGGTAGATTTTTTTTTTTTGGGTATGGTCTTAACTGTATTCTACGAATTTTTTATGTTGATCGCACATGAACAATGTTTTGTTTGTTTCCTTTTTGTCGGAAAGAAAAAGAACAGAATAAAAAGAACAAGGCAATCGATATCGTTTCTTTGCCTTTAAGAAATGCATCAATATTAATTGTGAATTTCCTTTTTGTTTCTTTTGAAAAAATATATCCCCCTTTCTCCTCAGAAAAGCAATTAAAATTTCCTTTGAATGTGATCCTCTTTTGACTTTATCGACTTTATCATCCTGTGAAGAGATGCTAAGGTCTTTGAAGTTAACTTGCAATGAGAAATAGAAAAACATGTAGAAATTGAAATAAAAATGTTATTTATTACATTTTTTTATTTACATAAAAAAAACATAAAAATATCTAATCCTCTCCATCATTGTTGGAGGGGAGGGAGTCGTCGGAGAGGTCGGACAAGTTGTCATCAGAAAGACAGTACTCAACGTCATGGGCGTCGAGTACCGTGGTCAACTTGTTGTTGACAGCGTGATAGACCTGAAACAGTTGGCCCAAGCGTTGATCTATATGATCGACGCGAGCCAGGAGGTGTTGCATCATCTGGTAGAATGATGGGTTCAGAGGCAACGAAGGAGGGTATGAATTGTGAAGAGGAGGACGAGGAAAAGGAAGACCGGGTGGTGGTGGAGGACTTGGTGGTGGTGGAGCAGCCATTATGATGGAAGTTGTAGAAGTGATGGAGAAGAATATGAAGAAAGTAAAGTAACAATGAGTTTAAATAGAGAACCCATCCTAAACAATATGAAACGCCGGAAACTTTAACGAGGAGCAGCATAATTCCTCAGAATACGAGGAGATGCCTAGTTGGGAAGTTTATCTGGAAGCCGAAGAGACTCTTAATCATTCATTTGAACAAAGTGTAAGGATACGACTCTGATTAGCTTTTAATACCAGATATTGTAAAAGATCCGTTCTTAAAAGTAATATTTTTAAGAAAAAATCAAAAATTGATATAAAAAAATAAATGACTTTTAGGACCGGATACAAGATAAAAGTTTGGTCTTAAAAGTAATTGAATTGATTGAAAAAAATAATAATAGAAGTTTAGGACCAGATATATTATAAAAGGTAGATCTTAAAAGTAATTGAATTGAAAAAATAAATAATAGATTTTCAGGACCGGATATTTATAAATTACTCTCTTAAAGTGGAAAATCACTAAATTCATCATCAATTGTGTATCTCTCTTGCTCTCTGCCCTTATTAACTCCCCACACTACCTCCCTGTCCTTATTAACTCCTCACTGCCTCCTAACTCCTCAATACCTAGTTCTTTGCCCCAACTACTTAAAGCCTCTCAAACCATGGTTAGATACAAGAGAACTCCTCGTAGGGGTGCTCTTGCACCTGAAACTTGTTCCATCCTTAGATCGTTATATGGTGCGACTCCTCCAGTGAGAGTGTGTTCTATTGTGACCGAAGAGTCTCGGGTCGTTAGACTCATTGTTATTTTGGATGATGAAGAGATTGCTGCACCCCCCCCCCTCTCCATCCTTCTGCTAACCCTGTCTATGCTGAAGTTCCTACTCCCCCTGAAGCCGAAGAGACTCTGAATCATTCATTTGAATAGAGTGTAAGGATACGACTATGATTAACTTTTAATATCGGATATTATAAAAGATCCGTTCTTAAAAGTAATATTTTTTAAGAAAAAAATTGATTTAAAAAAAATAAATGACTTTAAGGACCGGATACAGGATAAAAGTTCGGTCTTAAAAGTAATTGAATTGATTGAAAAAATAAATAATAGAAGTGTAGGACTAGATATATTATAAAAGGTAGATCTTAAAAGTAATTGAATTGAAAAAAATAAATAATAGACTTGTAGGACCGGATATTTTTAAAAGGTAGATCTTAAAAGTAATTAAATTGAAAAAATAAATAATAAAATACGCTCTTAAAGTAAAAAATCACTAAATTCATCATCAATTGCGTATCTCTCCTGCTCTCTGCCCTTATTAACTCCTCACACTACCTCTCTGTCCTTATTAACTTCTCACTGCCTCCTAACTCCTCACTACCTAGCTCTCTACCCCAACTGCTCAAAGCCTCAAACCATGGTTAGATACGAGAACTCTTCGTAGGAGTGCTCTTACACCTGAAGCTCGTTCCATCCTTAAATCGTTATACGGTGCGCCTCATCCAACGAGAGTGTGTTCTATTGTGACCGAAGAGTCTCGGGTCGTTGGACTCATTGTTATTTCGGATGATGAAGAGATTGCCACACCCGCCTCCATCCTTCTGCTGACCCTGTCTTTGCTGAAGTTCCTACTCCCCCTGTCCAACTTGTTGGCCCCAACGCGCCTACCTCTGGCCCCTCTCTTTTTTCCTCTAATGATGCATTGTGGCTGATGCAACAAAGACAAGAACTTGCTAATCTCCGACGGGAAATTAATGTTGTTCGTGCCGATATCGCCAAGGCATTGGATGATAATAAGCTTTAAGATGTTCAGTTAGATTCTTGTTTTTGATAATTTTCAGCTTGTTTTTCTTTTGTTTTTTTCTTGTGTATATGCATATTCTCCAATAATGTATGAAGCATTAAGAACTAAGCTTGTGTATTTTTTTTGTTCATATTCTCCAGTAATTAAAGAAGCTTATTAATTCTCTAGTTTTCCTTTATTTTATTCATTCAGTTGCTGTTGCACTCGCCAAAGCCAACCCTCTTTTTTTGGTTTGGTTAATAAATGAGACCGTTAGGACCGGATACTTTATAAGTAACTAGTCTAAAAAGTATTCGACTTTTAGGACCAGATGTTTTATAAATCTCCGGTCTAAAAATTAATAAAAATTTAGGACCGGAGTTGTAATATCCTGAATTTTGGACCTAAAGTCTTGAACATTAGTCTATTTTTGGAAGACTACTAGACCATATTTTTTAGAAATGGAAAATAGTTGAAGATTAAATATTGGCTTAGAAATTGTAAAGTCAGTATTTTCGACAAAGAAAAACTTTGAGGATTTGTGATTTTTCTTATGTTTGCAATTAAATGAAGAGAGAATCAAGTTGCAAACAAAAGTCTTGTAGGGAGTCGAAGAAGTTCGAGTACAATTTTGTTGGTGGAATACAAATAAGAGTTAATGTAGAAAATTGTTAAAGTGATACTCTCTTTTTCCATTGCTTATATGCGATGGATTTTGACAATGTGTGAACACTCCATATGTTTTATTCGAAAGCATTGGATGTTTGGAAAAAAAATAATAATAATATCACTCCCTCACACTAAATTTTTTTCATTCACGGATGCATAAGGGGATGATATGGGAGACAATAATGTGACACATACACCTACTCCACTCTCCTTTCCATTTTGTCAACACATGCACCCATTATCCTTACATTCTTTATTATTAAATTTTGGTTAATGGTGCAGCCCACCTTTGCTAATTTCTCACGTATGCAACACATTCCTCTCAATTATCATTTAAAGGATACTATTCTTATCCCACTCACAATTATTTTATATTTTTTCTCTCACACTCCTTATACATTCACGGACACACTCTCTCATTCACATGCAATACTCTCTCATGTTTTGACACCACGCATGGCCACACATGTTCCCTTCTTTGTCTAATAAAAGCAAGTTATCATTTGCTTCATCCGGCACCACGGGTTGCACAAGAATGCACACATTTCATTTGGCCGAATCAAGCACAGAAAAGAGAGAGAGCAAGAAAGAAAATGAGAGAGTGTTTCGGTGTAGGCAAGAAGGGTGTTTGAAACCTTTATGTAAAATTGGTTTCTGGTTGAAGATGACCTTCTAATCTCTTTATCATCCTCATTGCGGAAGTTGGATGTTGTTTTTGAGATTGAATGGGTGCTTGAATGAGAAGTTTCTGACACTTTGCAAAGCAGTGTCATTTCTAGAGATCCAGTGAGGCAGTTGAGTTCATGCAATATTTTGATCGGATAAATGATTTCCTCTGTTTGTGAAATTTGGTAAGTTGAAAGTAAACTTCTCAATCTTTCAAAAGAGTGCTAGAACGTATTAATCCGACGTCTAGAACTCTAGTTATGAATTTTCAAAGTTTGTTCAGAAAAACTGGAAATTCATGTTTCCATATTCAAATAACGTTGCTTTTACGAATTTCTGGGAATTATACAGTCATTAATTGGCTTGATGAATATTTTTCCAATAAATAGACTTATAGAACTTCAAATAGAATTTTGAATCACCTTAATCGGAGTTCTATAGAATTAGTTATGATTTTTCAAAGTTAGAAGTTGAAAACTGGAAAACGTCAGTTTCCAGAAATGAACAGTATTTTTCGGATTGATTTTTAAAATAGTAAACATTTGAGTTTTTCTATGAAAATTTCCAGAATAAAAGTAGACTTATCAAGCTTTAATTTGATAGGTCACAAGCCTTATTTGGATTTATATTCAGGGAGTTATGAATTTTTGAAGTCAAGTATGAAATCTGGGACGTTTTCTGAAACATCTTCTGAACAGTGTTGACATTTTTGAAATCTGGGAATTATTGGAGTATGATTAAATGTTGAAACCAATTTTCCTAGAAACTAGACTTAATGAGGAGTTCATGGATTTTTGAACCACCTGATTTGGACACCTAGAACTCCAGATATGGATTTTTCAAGTTCAGCATTAAACCTGGACGTTTTTCTGGAACAGTGATGATGAATGAAAATTCTGGGAATAGTTTACATATATTTGACAGTCAAATGTATTTTCCTCTGAAAATAGACATAATGAGGAACACGTGACTTTTGGAATCACCTTAATTGGAGTTTTGTGCAATTAAATATGAATTTTCAAAGTTAATTAGAAATTCTGCCAGATTATGGAGTTTATTTGGAAATAAGAGAAATAGAGAATTTGGACAAGTAGTAACTTGCCAACCATGAATATTTAATTATAGGATTCGGTATTTATCTGAGATGACCAGAGGATAGAGAACCGGATCAGGATTTGGAAAGGCTATCAGGTAGTAACTCTAATCTTGCATTCTTTGTATGTCTTTATATGATTGTATGTACCATTCATTATGTATAAATATGTACTGTATGAATTGTTTGTGCTGTATGTGCTGAATGTATATGTGATGGTTATCTGTCATATACTGATCTATGCTTAGAATGTAAGATTAACATGTTACTCTGGGAACCTTCGGGGTCCCAGTATTTGCTGCTACCTGTGGATTGTTCAGTTTAGAGAACGTGGCTCACAAGGCAAGGCGGTACTCACTGTTGAATAGTGATGCTGGGACGGACCGAGAAATGCTATAGGTTATTTTTATTAGCCTATTTTAGAGACTAGAAATTTATTTGTATAGCCCTATGTGGATTTTGTTATGTAATCAGAATTTAATATCAGTATTACTATGCTAGAATGACTATGCTCATTAGGCTATGCGCTACAACTCTGATAATAATTGATATATCAAGGGGTGTTACAGGAGTCTTCTAAACCTCCGGGCTTAAAAATTAAATTAATAAAATATCTTTAGAACCGGATACATTATAATTAATCGATCTTAATAAAATCCAAAATACTAAAACATGTCTCTGTCGCGCGGAAAATTAAATTTCTCTCTCTGAACTTCTCTTGTCGCACCAAAAGTGATTAGTCAGATTCTGTCTCCAGTGTTTGTGTGTTGCTTCGTCGCTGCTTCACGTCGCTTTCTCGACAATCACTTTCTGGTTCCTTAGTTAAACGTCTATAGACCAAGCTGTAAGAGGTGTTTTGGTTATATAACTTTATGACTTTCCTGCTTATTGTTCTAGGTTTTTCATGGGTTTAACGAAATCGATGAAATGTTCTTGTGGGTTCCTCTATTGTTAATGAATATTGTATTTTGAAGATTATATTTGCACTTTAGACCAACCCAACTGACCAACAAGTGTTTTTAGGTTACTCTTGCTGTCTGCAACATTAACGTTTGTGGCCAGAGAAGAAAGACTCAACAAACGCATTTGAATCTATATGCTACAAGTGAGTCCACAAGACCTTCATGCGATACATTTAATTTCCCCGTCATGCATTTATTTTGCTTCTTGGATTCACTATGATACATTTATGACCAAAAATGATTCTTCGTTATGCATTTAATGGGCAAGTTTCTCCGTAAAAAAAAAAAAAAAGACCTAACTGACATTGCGCATAAATATGCATTTTGAGTTGGCTTATTTTATATTCAAGTTTCAATTTTTTCGGATTATGTATGTTAAATCTTTCCGTCTATAGGAATTCTACTATGGATCATAGTTAGATAAATGATTTACGGACGACTGTTGAATATCAGAATGCGGTGAGGGAATTTATAGAATTTGCTAAACAAAATGCCTATGATGATAGTGGGAAGTTTTATTGCCCTTGTGTAAAATGTTTGAATGAGAGGCGACTAAGTCCTAAAGTTATACGCACACATTTAATTTGTGAAGGATTTTGTAAGACTTATATAGTATGGGTATGGCATGGTGAAAAAATGCCAAGTGGGTCTCAACATGAGGAAGTGGCCTTTGATGATAATGACACGGATATGGTTGATTGCATAGAGGACATTATTTGTGATGTAGGAGAAGAGGCTTTTTATCAATCACATGCATATGGTAATATGTACAGTGATGCAAAGACCCCACTATACCTTGGGTGTAAAAAATACCAATTGTTGAACGCTGTATTGAAATTGGTAAGCTTGAAGGCATGTCATGGATAGAGTGACAAAAGATTTTCTGAAATGCTTGAGGCTTTTAAGGACATGCTTCCGGATGATAATGTGTTGCCACATCGATACTATGATATATCTTCTATGTTCTTAAACAATGTCACTGACTATGAAGTTTGTTCTTGTTTTATTTTTGTGGTAGGATCCGATCCAAAGGGGCATATTATAAAAGAGGATGTTACGTTGTTGAGTGGGAATCAGATGAAGGCATGGTGAATATATTATATTGGGCATGTATGTTGATTTACGTGCTGTATTTGTAACTTAGCTCATTATATTTATAAGTAAGTTATCTTATTGTATAAATTAATGTAGGTGTTGTAGTCATAGTATAATTATTAATTAAGATATTACATAACTCATAGTGAATAATATTTGTATTCTTTATCCCAATTCAATTTATTCATAATTGTTCATAGCTTGAAACTTAAAATATCGACTTTTATGTGCTAGATTGGGTGGTGGATTTGTGTATATATATCGATCAAGAAGAACAGAATAGGAAAAAATTCGGGAAAATTTAGATCAGAAAGTAAGTCTTTTAAGACCGCATATAATTAGTCGTCTGGTGTTAGAAGCCGCTATTTTGTAGACCTGATTTATTTTTATTCGGTCTTAAAATTCTGATCCTTTTAAGAGCGGCCAAGTTTTTGTCTGGTCTTAAAAGTTGAGTCTTAGGACCGAACAAAAAATATTTCAGGTTTATTTAGTACGACTTTTAAGACCTAATGTTTTAAATGTCCGGTCTAAAAGAGTTTCTTTAAAACCGGTTCGTGTCCGGTCTTAAATGTTAGACTTTTAATACCGCCTAGAACAAGACCGGTCGTGAGTCCGGTCTTACAGTGCCTCTTTTGTCCGGTCTTAAAAGCTTTTTTTTGCACTAGTGCTAATTCATATATATATATATAAGTTGTTTGTAAATTTATCATAAAATTTAAGTAGTTTCAAATATTATTGTCTCTTCCTACCCTTATCTTTTTTAATCAAACTTACTATCCTTATTAAATATATGCATGTAAAGGAGAGAGAAAAACAAAAAACAAAAAAAGCCAACTATCTTTTCTCTACTACCTATATTCCTAACTCTTTTTTTATTAAAAAACAACCTGAATAGATTATACTCTTAACCTTTTATTTTATAAAGCTTTTCAAATCTAATTTTCAATCAAACAAAATCGCATCAAAAACTCATTTATGTTATGAAATACTCCTCCCATATGTAGAAATTAAATATGGAGTTGATATTGGTTATAACGTAAGATTTATTTTGCATATTTATCTTCTTTTTTTTGTTTTTTAAATCAATCCTATTAACATTCATTTAACAATAATCAAGTACGAAATATAGGGGAAAAATTAAGATTTATTACGGTGTTTTAGAAAAATATATCATATTAAAACCTTTTTACCTCTTCTTCTCTCCCACCGCCTCCCACCCTCTCTCTCCTTCGCTCAAACCCTAAATTACAATTTTCCATTTGCAATTCAATATACCCAATCTCCGGATTAGAACCCTAGATTCTCTTCTTTCTCAAATGTTGCAATCCTTCTTTCCTCCCTCAAGTCTTCATAAATACGCTAATTCCTGGCTCTCACATCGTTTGCATGAGACCATTATTCAATGCTAAGTTCTGGGGTCAGCAAGAACCAGATTTATTTTCATTCTCAAACATGGTCAAGCATCATACATTATGAATCAAATTTACAAAAGTTGAGCCTCTCGGAGCCATTTAGACTCGAACTGAAAAAGCGAATAACACAAACTGAAATGATTCAGAACTCAACATCCGAGAAAGAAGAGAATTTGCAGCTTCGCTAAGTTCATAGTAGAGAGCCAAGAGCATCAACCTGAATAATAATTATCAGTATATAATCTAAGTTAGATGGTTTCACGAACAACCCCGGAGCTGATCGCATCAACCGGAGGAAGGGGATGCTGGCTTAGGGCAATTTTTGAGATATCAAAGCAGAGGGGAGAGAGAGAGGGTGGGAGGCGGAGAGAGAGGAAAAGGTAAAATCGTTTATTTTATCCCTCAAATCTCTATCGTTGGATGAGATTGTAATCTAACGGTATTGAGAGAGGTAGGCAAAGGTAAGCAAAATAAGAGTAGGTAGAATAACCTATCCATCAAATCAAATAAAAGAAATCAAAACTAATACTAATCAAATCAAAGAAATAAAAAATAATATTAATCAAATCAAAGAAATCAAAACTAATCAGTGTAGTATATTCATATCATAACATATGACTAGTAAGAACAAGCATTCTTATTGAGACTAGAACTGATAAGGGTGAAAGGGTTAATCTATCGCAAATGTCAACATTTTCGTCCGTTGCAAAATTCAATTCCTAAAAAATAATAATAATAATAATAATAATTACGAAATAAAAAAGAATTGTATATCATGAAAATATATATTAGCAATCATAAGAGTTTAAATAGAGAAAACGAAATATAAACAACAATGTTGCCAACAAAATAGACTAAAAAGAAAAATAAAATGTCTAGACGATCAAGCTTTGGAGAAAACAATTGTGCACATGTTTTCTTTAAGCAATATGGTTGGATAAGTGATGGTAAAATAGGAACTGGATTTCCTCAGATGTAGCACTCTCAGAATTCCTTAGTAGCCTCAATTTTCAGCTATCAGATCAATCTAACACAATCATGCTTTTTAAATTTAACAAAATTTAAAAATCTAAACCATTTTTAGATGATTTTGAAACAAATATTTCTAAAATAATTTTTCAAGATTCTAAAATAATTTTTCAAAATCATGAAGTATTTTTCAGTAGTAGTGAGTACCCTGAAGTATCTTTTTCGTACCAGTTAATACCCTAAAATATTTTTTCAAGATCCTCAAATAATTTTTCAAAATTATGAAGTATTTTACAGCAGCAGTTACTTCTCTGAAGTATCTTTTTAGTACTATTCAATACCTTGAACTCTTTTTTTAAGATCTTGAAAAAATATTTCGGTACTGACTGGTACTACCATTGAGTATCCTGAACTATTTTTTAAGGATCTTGAAAAAATATTTCAGAGTACTGACTAATACTAAAAAAGATACTTCAGCATACTAATTGGTACTAAAGAAAAGTAGTCAATATTTTGAAATATCTTTTTAATATCAGTCAATACCTTAAAATATTTTTTTAGGATTTTAAAAAAATATTTCAGTTACAGACTAGTATTAAAGATATACTTCAAGGTATTGAAAAATTCCTTAGGGTACTAAAAATATTTTTAAATTTAAAAAACTTGATTATGTTGCACACTATGGGATGTTAGATTGATATGATGGCTGAAAATTGAGGCTATTGAGGGATTCTAAGAGTTCTACTTCTGAGGAAATCCGGTTCCATAAAATAGTGGTCAAGTATACATCTGAAGCTGCGGAGTTGTATAGACAGATTCTTTCAAAGGAAGTTGCTAAAGGTATGGCCAAAGAGGTTTATTTGTCAACAATAACTAGGGAACCCGTTTTCCTACTCATTCAAAGGATGAGCAGGAGAGTTCGGCTCATATGGGCCATCTAAATAGGATTTCAATTGTCTAGATTTAATTTTTTTATCTGGTGATTTTTAAATGAAAATGTTAGTTAGAAGTTTATTTTATTTTAGATTTTCTATCTATTAAAATAATTTTTTTGAAAAAAAATATGTACGAACCAGATGGGCTAGAACCATTAGAAGAACATGTCTGAGACATCAGAACTATGAAAGGCATGTGAGTAAATTTGAAGCAATAGGTTGCTGCCGATAAAAGGAAGCAGCAAGCAAGAGAATTTAAGGGTATACTTGACCATCTAATCTTGTTAGAAATGATGCCACAAGTTCAAGCAAGGTGACTACAAGGAAGGGGAAGATGTCTTTATGAAAATTTTACTCACAAGTTGAAATTGAAGAGCTCAAGTTCACTTTACTCCAACCTAGAGCCAACAAATCGGGCCAACCTGTTTAAGCCCTAGCCTGCCAAGGTCTAGACTTGAAAAATTGACGACATTTTTTAAATTGGCCCTGTAGGGCCCCAGGTTTAAACGGGCCAGCCTGTTAGGCCCTTTTATTGTAGTTTTTTTAAAAAAAAAAATTACTTAGAGTGCCAACTCTTGTAGCATTCATGGTAACAAGTTCTATCAAATGGATAGATAATTTTCTTTCAAGTATAACCTGGATAATTTCATGACAGTACAAACTTGTTATCTCTCTCTAAACTTCACGTGTTGTTAGCTAACTTGTGATATGTGAAATCATTCCAAGAATGCCAATCCCTTGTTCTCTGTTTGAAAAGATTCTGTGAGAATTCAATCATATTTACTGTTCTTACATATATATATATATATATATATATATATATAATATTAAAGGTGGTGAATAAATTTACCATAGAATGCCAAAATTGAGCATTAGAGAACTTATTAGACGGGGCTTGACATGTATAGATATTTTTTTACATTCAGGGCATTTACATTTCATGTTCCTGTATATTAAGCATTTGGAGCAAAAGGAAAAATAGTTTTGTTCAGCTTTAGATCATTTGTCAGAAGCTTAGAATTTTACTGCAAGTAAAGTTAGCTTATTTATCTAACATGTGAGGAAATTATCTTAGTTTATTGTCACTATTTGGGGCACTCTAGCAGCTTACAGTGATACTACATCGCTATAATTATGGACAAATAGGTGAACAAAATGATAATGTGAAGTTTCAGTTACCTTTCTGCTGTTTTTGTGTGTTTTTTACATCATTTTGGCATCCATACATCTTATTTGTGATTATTCTGTTATGCATTCCGTACTAATGTCGCTTAGTGGTACACTTCTTATGTTTATGTAAGTTATTTGTAAACATAATTTGCTTTTGATTATGAATTAGTGACTATGCTTATTTATTGGATGATTCGTATTGTTTTGATATTAATGTTGACGAAATCTATTTGATAAATTAAAACTTTAATTGTTGTAATCTATTAATTATATTTCTTTGAAAAAAAATGAAGGAAAAATAGTTAACATTTGGAATAGTAATTTCCAAGCCCTAGAAGGTTAGCCCTGACCTTCATGCTCTTGGGCCAGGCTTTAAAAATAGATATTTTTCTTACCTCAAGCTCTAGAAGGCTAGCCCTGTTAGACCCTAGCCCTTCACAGGCCGGTCCTGGAGAGCCGAGCCGGCCTTGATTCTCGGCTTTACTCCAACCTGTATTTTGTATTGCAAGTTGACATTATTATGAGTAAAGTAGGTAGTGCCAACTTGAGGTGCGTGTTAATATTGAACCATGATTAAGATCTTATCTTATTAGTTAAGATCATGACTAGTGATTGGACCCTATAAATAAAGATCCTAATTAATGTGTTAAGTACATTGGATATGAAATTCTTACTGAAGAGAAGGAGGACAACTTGAGTCTCTCTTCAAGATCCCTAGAGTTAGAATTAATAGTTAATCTCCCTCAAATGAGGGATGATCATTACTGATCCCAAGTGGGTTGATTTATATCTTGTAAACAATCATTTGTTATCAATGAAGATACTTCTTGATTTTCTCAGCACAATTTATTTCATTTTAATTTCTCACAACACAAAAACAACCCTCTTTTTTTCATTTCTTCTAACTTCTCTCTATTATGCATCTATGAATTTCACATTATGAAGGTTGATCATTTTATAAATAAATAAAAAAGAAGATAATACATTAAAGATAGAGGAGTACTAAACAAAATGGAGGTAAGGAGCCACGAGCAATGGAATATACCTTTCAAGGCATGATTTTTTTATCCACAATAAATAAATAAATAATCCGATGGAGCGCCAGCTTCAGGTCTCGGTCCATCTTTTGTGACTGATGACATGTCTTTATGTCCTAACCAGACAACCAAAAATTGCTGCTGAAGACTTGTTCCTTGTATAGTGAAAATGGCAGCCAAAAAATGGTAATAATTCGATTGACAGTTACGTGATGGAGATAGTTATGATGATTGTTTTGACTATTGCTACTAGTAAGCAGAAATTTTAAAAAAACAAACAAACAAACAAAATGATTGGGAGTTGGTTGAGAAAATTAGTGTTAAGATGGACAGAGCTCAGATTTCATCTTAACTCACATTAATCTCCCAGTTTGTGTCTAACGCATTACGGCATTTTACTGCATAGCTTTCACAATGCTACAACAAAATGTCTATTGTAATATTATTCAATTAACCCACCACTAATTTAGACAGAAGCATCTGCATCCTATGTAATATCCCGAATTTTAGACCTTGAACCTTGAGAATAAGCCTAAAGTAGATAGACGACTAAGCCAGTTTGGGAAGAGTCCCAAAAATGTCGAGAGATAGGAAACCTCTCAAGGACTAAGTAACTTGGTTATACGAGTCAATGAACTTAGTATATATAAGCCGTGGAATTAAAGTGCCAATGTTATAGGGGCACAGAAGACCTATACAGTATAAATTCAGTTAGAAAAGATGCCACCTAACTATGTCCTAAGGTATAGGACAATTAGTTGAGCAAAAATATACCACTAAAGTAAGTATACGACATTTTCAGGGCAATCCGGTATGTCTTGTTTTTTTGAGAAAACATCAGTATGTGGCATCGTGTGTCGAGTCTCGACATTCATGTCGCAATCCCGACTAAAACCAGAGTAGGATCCCGAACAAACACTGATGAAACAACTTTAATAAAGTAAGGTCATGATGACTAATGATAACGTACTTTTGTGTTGTTCTAATAAAATCATGACACGTGTCCCCATATCATGACAAGGGAAAATGCTTATGAGAGAAGCTATGGAAAAGAAAGTCAAAAAGCTCATGGAAAAAGCTATATAAGGAGGGTGACTCAAAAGCTTCTTAAATAAACCTCAAATTCGTGCAAATTAAAGAGCAGGAGGAAAAGTCAACGAAACTTGCAAAATAAGCAAAGTTAAGAGGATATTTTGTAAAGGCACTTTGGTCATTTGATATGGGGGATTTTTAAGTGCCTTCTTGGCATATTTTAAGACTTCTTGCACTCCTTTTTTATACGAGTATTTTGACTAAGAGTTCAAAATTCATAGAAATTAAAGGGTCAGTACAGAAGGGCACAAAACACTTATACAGTGTTAATCGGTTGGTAAAAATGTCATTTAATTATGTCCTAAGGTATGAAACAATTAGTTGAGCAAAAATGTACTAAAATAGATGTGCACATGACATTTCCTGGACTGATAAGGATTCCTTACGTTTTTGAAGAAAAAGTGAAAGGGGAGCAAGCTATTAACCAGCGGTGCACAACAAGGATTAGTAGCTAAAGGGGTGAATTGGATAACTCAATTAAAAACACATCAGCCCTGGAAAGATCTAGAATTATTTGGAAATAAAGAAAGGAGAAAACATGCAAAAAAAAAACCAGGGAACGTGCTTTTAACCACTCAATAAAAGGAAGTTTTGGGTAATTTAAGTAATTTGCACATGAAGAATTATAAAAATCTGATTTCCATGGGCAAAATGGCGCCACATCAGCTTCTTCTGGAAGGCTCTAGAATTTCTTGGGAAGAAAGAAAGAAAACCCTTAATACATGCTATTAACCAGCGGACAATAGCGTAAATTGGGTAATTCAATGCACCTAAGGCCATTATTTAAGGACACTTCCTCCCCATTTATTGGCTGCAAGGGATGTGCTCAAGAAGTGCTATGGAGTGTCCATGTAAGTCTATACACCCAGAGGAAGAAGCATAAACGGCTTAAGCTACGAATTCAGGTAAACCCCGAAATTAGCTTTTGAAGCTTTCGTCCAACTGGTTTGAGCATGAAGTTGTGATGTGATTTTGATATTTTTAAGGGTTCCATTGAGTTTAAAGCAAGATTTTGTATGGGATTGGGTCAAAGTTAAGTTTTACGAACTCGAAAACCCCGAAAACAAAGAAAAACAGCTAGCTGCCAAGTTCAGGAATTCTAGGCAGTGAAGCTTAATCGATGGTTTTTAAATAAAAAATGAAATCCGTTTGCCTTGAAATTTTACAGACTTAAATTAGACATCCTGAGCTTCATTTTGATATAAAATTTTGTAACCTTTCGAGTTTCCTACTAGGAGAACCTAATTTTTGAAAATTGCTCAGGAAATTGAAATATTTCTCTAACCAGCGAGCAAAGTATTGGTTGTGAGATAAAATATGAACCCTTTTGTACTTTTGGAGTACTTTTACCATAAACTAGACATCCTAATGGTTCAATGGCCATTGATTTCACTTCAATCGGATTCTTGTGGAATTAATTAAAAATGTCTGAAGTTGAACATGAATTTTTGGAATTTTGGAAGATTTGCTTGGATTTCTCAAAGGTAAAAGAGGAATTCATAGAAATACTAAAAACAAGGTATATTGATGTTTTCTAGGCAAAAACACATTTGGGAAGGCTTTCAGACATCGTAAAATTTTAAGTCTCTAAATAGCTAAAAGGTAGAAACTGTTTACTTACGTACTTTATGTTACTGTTGTATGTTTGTGTGCTATAATTGAGGAATGTGTAAGGCTTAGGGCTTAGTTGACTGTGTCCTTAGGTCGCTACCAAGCTTGAGATGCATTCAGGGTGGTTGGGTTTGAGGCCCGGCACTGTTAGGCGGCTTGACGGCTTTGTGATTCCGGAGTCAACCTTATTAGTCGGCTCGACAGTTATTTGTGATTCCGGGGCTGGCCTAATTCAGGAAGCTCAACAGCTTGTAATTTCTGGGGCTTGCCTTGGTAAGGCAGCTCGACAGCTTGTTGGTATTGTAATTGTGGTTCTGATGCATATATGGTATGTTTGCCATGTGATAGATATTTCTTGATTATGGTTGCATTCATACACTGCAAACATATAGTACTTGAGTTTAACAGTTACTTTGAGATTCAATATTGAACTCCAGACCACTTTGTAGATACAGGTGAAAGGCGTTAAGCTGTTTAGGAAGTTGAAAAAGGTACGGGTATATGGCGAAGAATTGAAGAAATAAGGAATGCCCTATTACACTTGTATATTTATTTTGGATGACTATACCCTTAACCCTAGTGGAACTATTTACTTTTGGTTTTTCATACTTTTACCAATATATCATATTTGTCCAAACGATAATATGCTCTGTTGCGCATACTCTAATGTATATTAAAAGGACTAGTTAACAAAGGAAAGGTAATATGTTAAAAGGAATCTCTCTAACCCACCACCTGAAAGGGTGAGGTCAATAGGGGTATACAATCCTGTAAGTACATCCCTTACTCTACTTCTCCCATATTCCTATGGCAATTTTCAGGCTTAAGATGTCAATTCGACCTAGGTGTAGTAGCTATGTGAGATAAACTCATTCCTGTAGCTTACCATTTAAGATTAAGCCATGCACAAGCTCACCTAGCACACACTACCTAACAGAAGTCTAACCTTAACTCCTTTCCAATAAGCTAAGGCCACTGGCCTCACCTATTAGCGACTAACTAATAGACAAGACGATATAGCATAGTTAAGCAAACTAAATTTATTTAATTAAATACTAGCAAAGTGGGTTCATACTACAATTTAAGAATTCATCCTCACTTAACCAATAAAAGTTTAATTCATGACTCATGAAGGAAACATAATCAAAATTACAAAGAAACAATCCATGGAAAAATTAAGGAAGAAAATTAAAAACAGAGAAAGACGTCGGAATGTTCAACGGCGCATGGAACGTCCTGTCACGCACGTCTCTATATCTTCTATAACTTCGTCTAATCTTCTAATATAGATTGATCTCTCTACAACTCTCTCTCTCTCTCTCTCTGAAACCCAATTTATCAACTCAAGGCGGGTTGTATAGAATTTGGACTGTATATTGTCGACTCTCGACGACATTTTTAGGTTTAGCCGTCTTTTCCTTTTATAGCCAAGTCCTTCGCGTCATACGTACAATGAGCTGGGTTTTCGAATTATGTTAGGCCCAACTCTCAAGATTCGATTCATTGATCCTTTCTTTAATTGCGCAGGGTTCTGTAAATCTTCTCTTTGATTCTCTATGTTTCCTATTTCCATATGTGTCAAGTCAACCGTTGTCTTAACGTCCGACTTAAGTACTTGTATTTAATTTGTGAAACACTCTCGAGAAAAGAACATTGTAACGCAGCATATAACGATTCATTACTTACGATGCTACAATATTGTGGTCTCATTGTGTTGCTAATTCAGAAAAAAGGCACACAATGCTGTAGCATTATATTAATTTTGTTATGCGCTTTCATAATGTGATGAAATGTACCCTATTCTTCTACCTACATGTGGGATAGTGTTAGAAATGTAACAACTTACTTCAACTATCCTATATTTTCATCTGTGCATGATTTCTAACAAATTTCAATAGAACAATCACATTCAAGCTCAGTTTTGCCATGCAAAATAGTCATAACACATAGGAAATATATGGCAGAAATATGACTTATCAATGGATCTCTCATCTCATGCATAGTAAAAGGCAATGTGCAGTGTGGTTTCTCTTTCTTCAACAAAAGCTAAATATCAAGCAATGGCTAGTGTACGTGGTTAAGGAAGTCGTATGGTTACTATGGCTCCTTTATGACCGTGCACTACTAGAAAAAAAAAATGAAATAGCGACGAAAATTAGCAATAGACAACGTGTCTGTCGCTACCTGGCGTTACTATGGCTCCTTTACTAATTATATTTCTTTAAAAAAATCGAAGGAAAAATAGTTAAAATTTGGAATAGTAATATTCAGGCCCTGTAGGGCCGGCCCTAGCCCTGGTACTATCAGGCCGGGCTTTGAAAACCAGATGTTTTTCTTACTTCAGGCCCTATCGAGCCGAGCCAGCCCTGATTCCCAGCTCTAAACATAAGTGATTGTTCTGAAATTTAAACTCGAGACTTAAGAGGGGGTGAATTGGGTGAAGTATAAAAATTTAGGAACTTTAAAAAACTTTTCGTAACTCGCTGGAAATCAGTTTATAAAACAATAACCAAACATTTAAATATCTATACACATTCAAACATATGTGCTGGAAATGTAAGAGATAAGGGAAGAGAATGTGTAAACTGATTTATAATGGTTCGGCCCAATCCTTGACCTACGTCCAGTCCCCAAGCCTCACTTGGGATTTTCAATCCACTATCTTCTTTCAACTTGATTACACATTCTGTAATTGAAGTAATCATCTCACTAGAATTCACTCCCCCTTACAAACTATAATCAACACACCGCTTGATTACACACTCTGTACTCGAAGTAATCCTTTCACTAGGATTCACTCCCCCTTACAAGTTGTAATCAACACAATGTGTTTCCCACTCAAGATCACCCAATCTTGAGTAACTCTCAGAAGAATAGAATGATTACAATTAATCTTCTCTCTTATAAGTGAATAGATAAACATTGAAGATCTAATACAAATCACTCCACTCTCTAAGTTATCTAAACATGAAAAACATAGTGTAAATGATGTGAAAACAGAGTATCAGCATGTTGGAAGTGTGAGATCGTGTCTCTCTCCATTTTTTTGCTTGAATCTGTCCTCTTTTATAGGTAGAGAACAATATATAACTGTTTATAACCGTTGCCTATATCAGACAAGGTTCAAGTTAAGCTTTGGTCTTCTTCTCTCTCTAGTTTTTGCTTGATCCAGCTGTGCAGAAGTTCAAAGTTGACTTCTTGACAATAGATCCGTTGGTATGGCAGCTGCTAGATGTAGAAAGCATTCTTTAATTCCTTGTAAACGTGTGCAGAAGGATTACCCAAAAGTATGCAACTTTTCTTGGTCTTGCTTTTAAAGTGCTACCGTCACTTTTTGCTTTTGCTTTAAACCTTCACTAAACATCTTCTAAATCATCTGAAACTCACCAACAAAGTGATTAAACATATCTAGGAACATAGAAGAATGATAATGGAAAGTATTAAGATCAAACATGAAGGTTTTGCAAAATCGTCGAATTTTTTCAGATTCAGCAATGCAAACTCGAGTTTGCATTTGATAGACTCGAGTTTCCTTTTGTTGTCGAAGGTTGAATTTCTCTCTGCCTGAGCCAAACTCGAGTTTGTAACTTATAGACTTGAGTTTGATATCCTTTCAGCTTAGAAAATGGTTTTGATCGAAGCCAAATTCAAACTGAGAATTTGGAAAACCCACAAACTCGAGTTTGCAACTTATAAACTCGAGTTTGGTTTTGTCTTGAATAGCTCAAATGCTCTCTGTCTTGTCTAAACTCGAGTTTCCAACTAATAGACTTGAGTTTGGTTCTCTTTAAAACCAATGTTTTGCTCTCTGTAACTCGCAAACTCGAGTTTGTTACTTATAGGCTCGAATTTGGATGTTCTTCAGGATCTGGTTGCTCTCTATCTGAGCTAAACTCGAGTATGTTCACTTATAGGCTCGAGTTTGGCTTTTTCCAAATGTTCATTTCTTCTCTGGAACTCTCGAGCTCGAGTTTGTGACTGATAAACTCGAGTTTGTAAGTTGTACTGTGACTTGGTTGCTTCTGACTTGGCCTGGCTCGAGTTTGCAACTTCGTCAACTTTCAAAGGTCATATCTCCCTAGTCCGAACTCCCTTTTTGTTTTTTCAAAGCTTGATGTAAAGCCCTTTGAGTCTACTTTCATATGCCACTGATTTCAGCTCAATTGGATTTGTAGATTGTGAGTTACACTCAAAACATTGAAGCTTGGTTTGCTGTGTGGCGTGGATTTCTCTGTCAAATTTTTCAATTCATATCTCCTTGATCTGAACTCTTTTGGACTTAAATTTTATATCAAAATGACGCATTGGGAGTCTAGTTTCATATGCCACTGGTTTCACATCAATCCGATTCCTGGTTTGGGAGATATCATTAAATTACTATAGGTCGCCTGAAACAGAGTTGAACTGAAGTGCTGAGTACCGTTGTAAACTCAAGTTTGCAACTTATAAACTCGAGTTTGCCTAGTCCAGAGACACCAGAAATGCTGAAGACACTTATTGGCTCGAGTTTGTGATTCCTTTCTTGAGTTTGAAGTCCTAAACTCGAGTTTGGGGTCCTGAACTCAAGTTTATTCATGTCAGAGAGGCAAAATACTGCAGTAAAGTGGTAAACTCGAGTTTAATACTTGGAGACTCGAGTTTGCTCATTCAGAACCTCATTTTTGCTTGTTTTAACTCTGAATTGAGTCATTCCAAATTCCATATGATCTTGGAGACTTCTAGCTTCAACATAAGAACTTGAATAATTATATCTTCATTCCATTTAACAAGTTCTTCCTTCTTCCATCTCCCAACTTAATCATTCTTCATCATTTAACTTGGGCTTTTTATTCTTTGCAGCCTCTACCTTCTTCAATATCCAGAAAGCCAAGCCTATGTTGAACTTGTTCCAGAATTTCATGTGTCGACTGCTTCATTCCAACTTCTGTTTGATCATCAAGACTTCATATATCACAAGAACTTGAATGTTGTCTCCTTTCTTGATCGATCTCCATTATTAAACTTTGCATCTACATTAAATATAAGAATTAGTCAAAGTAGAAGATAAATGTAGTATGCAACCTTTTTACTCTTAAGAATGACATCTATATAAGACATCATCAAAACTAATCGTATCTAACAATAATATTTTATTTTAATTAGTTTACTTTGTTTAAATATTTTTTTTGTTTTTTGTTCCCTTTAAAGTAAAATATTCCCAAAAGTATAGGATATTAATTTATCTAGCACTTTTTATGTTAGGTGAAAGTATTTTTTTTTTTTATAGAAAGTTTGTACTTTCAAGGCAATTTCAGTATTTTCAATAATAAATATTTTTAAATTTATTAATTTTTTCCTGGAAAGGTAAGTGTACAACATAAACTCACGCTTAAATGAAAAAAAGAGCAAAAAATAGCAATAAACATTAGAAGGCGTAAAAATGAAAATTGGAAAAAAAATATTCAGCTACATATTCTTTTTAAAAATATCTTATAAATATGAGTAAAAAAGTATACATAGAAAAAAAAATACCACTTGCACTTTAAAATTTCAAATCAATGGTTTTTTTTTATTAAAATGATTTGTAAATTGTTATATTTTATACTAAATACTTATTTTGTTGTAGGCCACAAAAATGATTTAAGATTTTGAATTTTAGGTGATATTTTATTTACTTTTTTAATAAAAAAATATACATGAATAACATTAATGGCATGAATTTATTAGGAATTTAGAAATTCCAATTCTGATTTTGGTGTGATAAAATTATGATTTTGTATTAGTTGGTAATGATACATAAATCTATAAATAGGATGGTGTTAGAATTAGAAAAGTGAAGTGTTGAGAAATGATATTTAGGGATAAGGCAATTAATTAATTAATGTAAAGTAGGAGGAGGAAGGTGTGACATTAAAGAATAATCAAATTTGTATGTATTATAAAAATTAGTAGAATTTACTATTTGATTTAGGCTCTTATAAAAATGACTGTTAAAAAATTTTTAAAAAAATATTCCATTTCAATTTTTTATTTGAATCTATCTTTAACAAGTTATACAATAAAGATTGATAATTTAAAAAAACAAAATTATAAATACTATTTAGATAAATAGGTAATTATAAATACAAAAGATAAAGTTGATTTTGCATATTATATAAATTTGATTAAGTCTTAAATAATCTTTATATGTTAGAAACTCCAAAATACTTATAGTGTTCTATTATTTGTTTTCCCCCTCCACAAGCATGTCCCCGTGTTCTGGTATACTATCCTCATTCTCTAGTTGCTTGTTGGGATCTGTTCTTTATTCAATGCATGTGTTTGTTTTTCAGTTTCTTGATTAAGTAGCAATTGGTTGGCATAAGTGGCTAGTTGTATTGGCTACTTATATGTATTTGTGGTATATTGAGATGTTAATTAGGTTAGTAACTGAACTAGCTAGGAAGTATGGAAGGCAATCATGATAGGAGTTGGATGTACAATTGTCTAACTGATGGAAGACAACTAAATCAAGCATTCTTGGCAAGTTTGAAAGAGTTCATCAAATTTGCTTTGGCGCATCCAAATAATTCAAGTAGCGCGATCAAGTGTTCGTGTGCCAAATGTAGGTGTTTAAGATTTAAAGATCCGAGCACGGTCAAAATTCATTTGTGTCAAAAGGGATTCATGAAGGATTATGAATCTTGGGAATGTCATGGCGAAGTCCGACAAACACCGAGTGGTTATTACGGGGATAGTAGTCATCGAGAAAACCTTAATCGATATGAGCAGTTGGTTAAGGATGCCGCAGGACCGTCCATCAGCAGATATTTTGATCCCATTACTCATGCTAAACCGTCATACATAGGAGAGGAGACCGGTACACATACTCAACCATCATACATGGGAGAGGATCCTCATCTGGAAGCCCATAGGTTCTATAAAATGCTTCAAGAAGCGCAACATCCGCTATGGGAAAGTTGCAAACACTTTGAAAATAGTGAATATTCATCGCTTTTGGCTACCCTAGCAACACTAAGCTTGAAGACTGATCACCATATGAGTGAGAGGAATTACAACGAAATGATGCAGATCATAAGCAAGGTTGTTCCTAAAGACAATAATTTGCCGAAGGATTTTTACCAAGCAAAAAAAAAAGGTGAAAGAGCTTGGGCTTGGATGTGAAAAAATTCATTGCTGCCCTAGGGGATGTATGTTGTATTACAAGGATGATGCTGAGCTAACCAATTGTAGGTTCTGTGGATATGACAGATATAAAGTTGTGAGGAAAGGAAGGAAAATTACCCGTCAAGTGTTAAGCAAGATGCACTACTTTCCTCTAATGCCTAGACTTCAGAGATTGTATGCATCAGAACAAACAGCTACTCACATGAGATGGCACCGGGAACATCATAGGGATGAAAACTTTGTGACGCATCCATCCGATGCCGAAGCTTGGCGTAAATTTGACAAGGAGAATCCTTTCTTTGCTATGGATCCCTGTAATGTCCGTCTTGGTCTATGTTCAGATGGGTTCGATCCTTTCAGCAATATGAGCAGGAATTATTACTGTTGGCCTCTCATTGTGACACCATACAACCTCCCACCATCTATGTGCATGAGAAGAGAGTTTTTCTTTCTTAACGCATTAATCCCTGGGCCATCCAACCCAAAAAAGGAAGATAGATGTGTACCTTAGACCTTTGATAGATGAGTTGAAGATGTTGTGGAGTAAAGGGGTTCTAACGTATGATATATCATTGAGCCAGAATTTCACAATGCGTGCTGCCTTAATGTGGACGATAAATGATTTCCCTGCATGTGGGATGTTGAGTGGCTGGCAAACGTCGAGAAAGCTTGCATGCCCATTATGTCTTGAACAGAACATGGGTTTTAGCTTGGAACACAGTCACAAAGTCTGTTGGTTTGACAGGCACCGACGATTCCTACCCCCCAATCATCTGTTTAGGAGAAATAGAAAAGAATTCACGCGGAATGAGGCTGAACGAGCAGATCAACCTCATCATTTAAGTGGCCAAGAAATATGGGACAAGGTCAAGTATATTCAAAGTGTCAAAGAGGGGGCTGCTTCCAGGGAACCTGAGGGATATGATGCTGATCATCATTGGAACAAACGCAGCATCTTCTGGGAACTACCATATTGGAAAGATCAATTTTTAAGATACAACCTTGATGTCATGCATATTGAGAGTAATGTGTTTTGCAATATTCTGTACACCGTGATGGACACCAAAGGCAAGACGAAGGACACAATCAATGCAAGACGGGACATAGAAGCTATTAGTAGAAGACCTGCTTTGCATTTGGTGGAGAATGGTAAGGGATGGACTTCCAAACCTAGAGCGCCGTACACATTAAACAAATAGCAGAATTTAGAATTGCTGCAATGGGTTAAAGATCTGAAACTCCCGGACGGTTATGCGTCAAACTTGAAAAGATGTGTCAACATGCACAAGGAAAAGTTATTCAGGATGAAGAGTCATGATTGTCATGGTTTTTTCCAGAGATTGTTGTCGTGGGCCTTCAAAGCACTATCGAAGCATATATGGTCTATTTTGATGAAATTTTCCATATTCTTTAGAGAAATTTGTGCTTCTAAGCTTAATGTTGAAAAGTTACGGCACCTGGAGGCGAGCATGCCAATAACACTATGCAAGTTAGAGATGGTGTTTCCTCCTAGCATGTTTAACTCAATGGAAAATTTTCCTGTTCACTTGGCTTACAAAGTAAAGGTAGGAGGTCCTCAACAATATAGGTGGATATATCCATTTGAGAGGTAATATATATATATTTCTTTCATGCAGTTATTTCTTTTGTGCACTTTAGTCTATAAATATCATCTAATTGTCTATTGTAGGTTTTTACGCACTCTTAAGCACAAAATCAAAAATCCAACCCACGTTGAAGGATCTATCGCTGAAGTGTATCTAGTCAAAGAGGCCACCAAATTTGCGTCATACTATTATCCCCCTGAAATGATATCAAGATGGAGAGGGGTACCTTGCAACAATGATGGCGGTAATACGAGCGAACAAAAATCAATATTTAATTTTCTAGGTCGAGTCGTGGGAAAACGTTGGAGGTCAACTCTTGAAGGAAGAGATAAGCGAGTAGCGAAGTGGTACATTCTAAACAACTGTGAAGAGGTTGCCCAATACTTAAAATAAGATTTCTTTTCTTTTTACTATTACGGTAAGTATTAACTTCATTTTTTTGTTACAGTTATTTCTCTAATTGGGTCCAATCAGAAAATCCTTCAATGTCGGAATCCCAAGTTGATTAATTCACGAACTCTGAGTTTCCAAAATGGTTTCGATCCTACTTCGTGGAAAATCCATCAGATCCCAATGAAGTTGCGTGGAGTTTATCTTATGGAGCTGCAATTAGTATTACCCGGTGCAACAAATATGTAATCAATAGGTATCAGTTTTCAACTGTTGAAGCGAACGCAGATACACTATGTTGCAATTACGGTATATGTTGTTGAGGTGACCAAGTTGGCTAGGTGGAGGGTGACTACTATGGGAACTTAATTGACATAATTCAGCTGAGCTACCCATAGGACAAGGTGGTGACACTTTTTAAATGTGAATGGTTTGATAATAGTCCACATGGGACAAAAGTGGACAAACATGGAAATATTAAGATCCACTGGACAAGGAGATATACGGTTGGTTATAACTCATTCATCCTTGCTCAACAGGCGGAACAAGTTTACTATACATTATACCCCACATCCTGCCAAGGGTGGGTGGGAATTATCAAAACCAAAGCACGGAATATTATACCTAAGTCGGAAGCAAATGACGACATGAAGGAACCGCTCCAAACTGATGTGGAACATGTACTGCCCGTAAACATTGCCGATGACGATGTACCAAGCAATCTGTTTTGATCTGCTGTGAACTTAGAGTTGGTTCCTATCCAAGTTGATGGTGAGTAATCAGACGAAGAGACAGAAGTGATTTACTCTAATAGTGAATATGAGTTCGACAACTATGAGACTCCAGAGAAAGGCGTGCAAGCAGATGTCGAAGAACAGGAATCGTCCGGTTGATTTGTGTTAGTTCTTTGTTTATGACGATCTGTTATACTACATACTTTGTAACTGCGCTACTGTCATATTAAGTAAATATCTTATTTATATATATATTTTGACATAATGTTTGTAAGTGTTCAGAGATGGAGCATCCAGGAGGACATTCAGATAGTGGACGTGGTGGTGGTCGAGGCCTACCCTGTCCTATCAGAGGGGATAGGGCAACGCCATTTGCTCCCTCTGTAGGCAGGGGGAGAGGCGCTTCCCTAGAGGTTTCATTATTTGAGATGTCATCGTCACCGTCGGTTTATTTGTCCACCTCACCGTCACTTTATATGTCATCGTCTCTGTCTTCCTCCACTGATCCACAGCAAGAGAGATACCAGGTTTACTTTACCATTTCTAATTGATTTACATATGTTTATTTTTCTTTATCATATCCTCTTTCTTCAGATTTGAGCCTTACAATCAGGTGGCTGATGTCATCTCAAGCCAAATATTCCGTAATTTCAATCAGCCTTGGAGCAAGTGGACAGACATTCCTAAGGAGAATCGGGATGCTTGGTTCAACGATTTTTTGGTAAGTTAAGTGTTTTATAATTATTAATTTCTTATCCAAATACAAACTGATTAAATATTTTTAAAATTTGGAGCACTAATTGTTCGTTATTGATTTTTAGGATAAGTTTAGGACGTTGCCTAAACATCGTCAAGATCTGAAAAAAGCTTATAACCATAAGGGAAGCTGGTAGTTGACTGAGAGGTTTAATAAATTGAGAAAGGATACAGGTGTTGGTCGATTTCCTTGATGGCAAGTGAATCAGTCAAATAAGTAATAAAGTGTAAGTAGAGTATCGTTCCACAAAGACTGAGATACCAAAGAGTGATGCTCAATTGTCCTGATAGTTGTGCAAACAGAAAGTAAATATATTCGGGTTGAGAGGTTTTTTTGCGGTTATGCTAATAGCAAAATAACAGAGTAAATTAAACTTGAGAAGATGTCAGTAAGAAGTTAGGCTGGACTCAGAATCACCCTTAAGTGCATCAATCCCCCAGTTGCTCTATCCATTGCTATAACATCTATACTGCACAGCTTCCACAATGTTACAACATAGCTACTAACTACAAAGCTATTTGGTTAACCCACCACGATAGTCTACCGAAGCTTCCATGTCCGATACATATGACGCTAACTATACTCCTTCCATATTCCTATGGCAACTTTCTAGTTAGATCTGCTTTACACTCAGGGTGTTATGGTTTTAAGAGGTAAACTCATTCTTGAAGCCTACAATAATAGGTCAAGCCGTGCACGGGCTGCCTAGCAAACACTGTTTCTCAGAGGTCTAACCTCAACTCCTTGCTAGTAAGCCGAGGCCACAAATCTAGCCCCTAGCTTCCGCTAATCGACTAGTAATTAATGCACTGATAAGCAAACCAAATTTATTAAATTAAGAACTTGCAACTGGGTTCATTTAACACTTTAAGGAATTATCCTCGTCCATCCATATGAAAATCAATTCATAACTGACGAGGGAAACACAAAATAGACACTAACAAAATGACCCATGATTTAAATACTAAAATAAAAGGGAAAAACAGAAAGCTTTGACGGAGATCCAACGATGTGGATGCAGCCTTATCACGTCACCACTCCATGTCTTCTTCTCTCTGTTGTACTGTAAGGAAGGATGCTATATTTGTTGGAAATTATGCCCTAGGGGCAAATCATTATTCTCCATTAAGTTATCACTTCATTCGCATGTTTATAGTGATAACTGCATCCTTCGATATATCTTATAGATTATCCTAAATGTCCCTGGTCAGTCATGTACGCGGGAGCGAAGATGAGTTAAGACCAGTATGACTTTGATGAGGTATGGAGATACGAATCAAAGTCATGGGCACTTGTAAGAATACAAGGTGCTGGACCGACCCACTATGAGAAAGCTGCATGGATTAAGTCATAAGCTTATCTCATGTATAACCGCATCACAACGCCCTATGACCTGAGATCATCATGGATTTCTACATGATGAGTCACTGGTCTTTGACCTAGTCAAAAGTCACCTTTGACCGGGTGATGATAAAGGCTAGGATCGGGATCAGTGGTTTTCATGCGGAGGAATGTGAATGGTCAAGATGGAATTTGTCCCTCACATTTGTAGAGAGATAATACTGGGCCCCTCGATGAGTGAGTCTAAGAAATGTATGGCCATACTGTGATGGAAAGGAGTTTCCATTTCACTTATTAGACTGCTCGAGAATCGAGAAAGTAATGGTCAAGAAAAGGAAGTTGACATTATCCATGCCTCATCCTTGACCAAATTATCGCGTGACAAAAGGGACGTGACATGGTTATACGATAGGTAGTATCATGTCATCGATCCCCATGTGAATTGGGTTGTTGCAATGTCTTGCTAGAGGCCGCTTGCGACTTGTGGGCTGATACAGTCTTGGCCCACTGCCAATCTCATATGGGCCTGCAGGGTCGCACACAAGAATAATCCAACACGGGTAAAAGTGTCAAGATTCATTGAATCTCAGATTAATCTGAGATTAAATGAATACTGAATTTAATCTAGGATAAATATATATATATTAAATTCGAAAATAATATAATAATATTATTTAATGGAGATTATAATATTATTATATGATATTTGTTTTATATTTAATTTATCGGATAAATTAAATATCTAAAACAAATAGAGATATTATATCTCATTTGATTTTCGAATAAAGATATCATTATCTATTTAATTTAAATTGAGATATTGTATCTCAAATTTAATTAAATAGATAGATATCATTTCTCAGATTTAATTTATAGAGATAAATTAAATCAGAAGGCTTTTAATTTGAATTAAATAAATACATTAGATTAAATCTATTAGATAGATTTAATTAATATTTTTTTTAATTAAAATTCGAAATTCAAAATTAATGGGGATTACTTTTGAATATAATACGCCGATGGGTTTAGAAAAACCTACGGGACTTTTAGTCGAGCGTATTAGAAAGCCGCGAGAAACCCTAGAGCAAAAAAGAGAGAGACGCACAGTTCGAGGCACTAGCACGCTGCCGTGTCCGTGTTCGGAGATTGTTCGTGTGGATACCGGTAGAGGAAGCCGATTCTAAGAGTCGTCTTCTACTGATCGAGAAGGTAGCCCACCAGTTCAAAGAGAACGAGACGCGAACGAATTCACTATAGTTTGGGTTTTCTTGATCACAAGAAAATGTGCGCAAAGGTTTGTGTAGATTATTGAGCTATTAGTTCGCTAAAATCAAAGGAAAACCTCCGGCTCGGATGATTCTGAGTTCTCTATAAGGTATGATTCGGGTTCCTTAACCTTGATTTAAACGCACCTGAGTGATCCTGGGGACGGGATTCGTAGAAAATTTTGATCCGCTGCGTGTACGGATCCCAACAATATTGTCCTAGAAATCTCGTGCTTCGTGAAATCTCTCACTCTTCTCTTGAGTCTGCCGAAAGTAGAATCTCGTTCTGGGGCTCTCCGATTATGTTAGGGTTGGCTCTACTGTCACCTTATATAATCAGGCTTTCTTGTGGCGCAAGTTATAGAAAATTGGGCCTTTCCTAATCTGTCAAGATCTATCGTATCTCTCGATCCGAGTAGATTGCTTCTGCTAATATTGCGGGATTCTTCAAATCTTTTAGTTTCGATCCTCCGCATCTTCTATTCCACCATGTCAGCAATCCACCTATCGCCATTGCCCTTTTCTTTTATTCTTAAAATCACCTAGATAAAAAGGTCAGAAAACATGTCGCATAGCATTGCGTCCTCTACTTTGCTATAGCTTTTGTAATGCCTTGTATTGCACTTCGAGTTGCTATCAGAATGCTATAGCATCGTATCAGCTCTGCTATACAGTCTTCCTTAAAAACCATGTAAATTGTTCTTCTTAGCACATGTAAATAGTTTCTACCCTTGAGTTCCCTATACCCTGAAAGTATGTCTTTTTGCTTAGATTATCTGTAGTTATGCTCGTATTTATTAATCAATTCAATCATAAAATATAGGAAAAATATGGTATGATTTATGCTCATCAACAGGCAAGCAAGATTGGATTGAACCTGAGACTGTAGGCCAATTACTTCAAAATTGGGTCGTCGATGAGAAATTTAATAATAGAAGTCAGAAAAATAAGCAAAATAGGGCCAAGCAGGAAGGACCTTCATATGCTGGCGGCTCCATTCCATTAAGTGAGCATAGACGAAAAATTGTGAGTACACGTTATTTTCTATTAAAGTATTCAATATTTTGTACTTTGAAACAATTTATTAACTATCATACTTTGTATTTGCAGGCACTGTCTAGGGAAGTTCCTCCAGAAGATGTTGAGTGGACCCATACCCAGCAGTCTGAAGGGAGTGAGAGGTGTTGGATTAACACCAAGTCGCAGCAAGTGGCGGTGAGACATTTATATTGCATTTATTCTTTGTTTCAGACACCAACATGTTTATTTCATTTCACATGGCTTATTTGTGACGTATTTTTTTGTTTGTAGGAAACCTATCAAAGGCTGACACAGGAGAGAGACTCGTAGAGTGGGACTGACCCCACATCCTCTCAGTCCGATAACGAGAGTCTATTCTTTCAGGCTGTAGGTGGATTTAACAGCAAAGGCAGAGTCTTTAGGTACGGTGCCTCTGCCAGCCAACTTAGGCAAACAAAGCACTCCACATCCGGCACTGAAGGTGTTTCTGCAGGCAAACATAATACATTTGATATTAATTGTTACATTTTCATTCCCTGGTCCATTTAAATAAAGTACAAAAAATAAATGTATTTCCTAATAATGTTTTTGCAGATGAGATGAAGAAAATGAAGGCGTTGGTGGACAAGCAAGCAGCTGAGCTGAGCCAGACAAAGCAGATACAAATGGAGACAGCAAATGAGCTGAGCCAGACAAGGCAACAACAAATGCAGATAGCAAATGAGCTTCACGAGACACGCGAGATGGTTAGGCAGATGTAGCTTCAACTCATGTCCCTAATGAAAAACAAGAGTCTGGAGCTGGCTCCTAGTGGTGATCGTGCTAATGCTGATGCTGATGCTGATGCTGATGCTGATGATAATGATCACAATGCTGCTATTTAGACTATTTTTTTAGTACATGTTCTTTGGAGCACTCTTTATATTTTGTCTTTTCTACGTAAAACTCTTTATGATTGTTATGAAAAATTAATTTTTATGTTATACAACTTTTTTTTATATAGTTCTTAAAACAAAATTTAAAAATAAAAATAAAGAAATTTTAAAGAAAAATTTAAAAAAATAATGGAAAAGAATATAATTTTTAAAACAAAATTAAAACAAAAAATTAAAGCATAATAAAAAAAATTAAAGAAATTTCAAAAAATATCTTTTTAAAAAATGAAATTTGTGACGGATTTTAAAATCTGTAGCATGAAATCCGTCGCAAAAATTCAATTTTGCGATAGATTACTTATCCGTCGTAAATTTCAATTTTTGTCACAGATTTCAAAATCCGTCACAAATTTTAACTTTTGCGACGGATAAGTAATCCATCACAAAATTGAATTTTTGCGATGTATTTAAATCCGTCGCAATTTCAAGTTTTGTGATGGATTACTAATCCATCGCAAAAGTTAAAATTTGCAATGGATTTCGAAATCCGTCGCAACTTGCGGAAATTATGACGGATTTCAAAATCCATTGCAAATTTTGAAGTTTTGTAATGGAAATTTTGAAATCTGTCGCAATTGCCACTCGTTTTTTGCGACAGATTTTATCCGTCGCAAAAGCAATTTGTGATGGAAAAACATGTTTTTGCGATGGATTTTTTCCGTCGCAAAAACCTTTTTTTTTTTTGTACTGGTGGGGCGACTCAACAGTATTCAACTCCATTATATTGTGATAATCAAGCCGACATTCATATTGTCAAGAACCCGGTTTTTCATTAAAGCATGTTGAAATAGATTGCTATTTTGTTTGTGAACATATCCAATCTCAGGATATCTCTCCATTGAAGATCTGGATGGAGCATCAAGTCGTTTACATCTTCACAAAGGCACTCGGTGCTAACAAATTTCAAGAGCTTTCCAACAAGTTTGGCACTCGTAATCTTCATGCGCCAACTTGAGGGGAATTAAGGCAATATATATAAGAGAATATCATAGGATTTTATATTATAGTATTGGGATAATATTATGATTTTATTATTAAATAATATTGTAAATATTAGTTTAAAGATATGGTTGTTATGATATTCTCCATTAGGGTATGCATGTACTAGCAATATATATGTATATATACAAACACACACACCCAGACCTCTAATCAATCAATAAAAAATGTGCAATTCATTCTCATTCCAGTATTTCACAATTTTACATAGCTTATTAGCTCATTGGCATTTGATAGAAGTAACAACTGAAATGATAAGAACAACAACAACCATATCAAGCTGAGTAAACACTTCGTAACTAATCAACAACTTTTGGTAGTAGAAGATCTTACAAGACAATGTAATATAGGTTTGAGCCCAAATGGTTAGGTAATTACTAAAAGCAACACTTCAACATGTACAGTATGAATCTCAACGACAATAACAGAAATATACACACACAAAAAAGAAAGAACCAAATTCCATAGTTTTTAGTATATATAATTATTCCGACTTTGAATAACAAAATCCCGCTCCATCCACTAACACAGACCATCAAACAGCTAGGGAGCATCTTCCCAAATGATCAGAATTAACTGAGGCGAAAAGGGTTAAAAACACAGGGAAAGGAAAATATTGATAATTTTTTATGCTTAGAACAACTAAAAAAGGAGAAACGACAATTGAAGTTAGAAAACCAACGAAAGAGAGTTCAGAGCTCAGATTTTCAAGAGAAAGTGAAAGAGCTTTTTTTTTTCAATTTAAAAAAAAAATGAAAAACGTGAACGGCAGGATTCGAACCTGCGCGGGCAGAGCCCACATGATTTCTAGTCATGCCCGATAACCACTCCGGCACGTCCACTTGATTTGTGATTAGCTGTTACCATTATTTCTTAAATTAAGTTAATGAGCTTAGGCCTCAAGCCTGAAAGAATTGAGTTTAGCTCACTCCTCTTATCTGTTAAACTTGAAAAACTAAAAGTAAAAGAGATTCGTTTATGTAATGTTGGTCCTTACGATAAAGTATGGGGTTAAATATATAGAGTTTTTTTTGTTATACTAGGAGTATTTGAACATCGAATCCATGAATCAGAAGGAATACATGTATAAAAATTATAATAGAACTAGAAGTGCAAAGATAATTTTTTATTTCTCTCTCTCTCTTTGACCAAATGCATGTTTTTCATTTTCAATGCATGTAAAAGCCAATTGCATATTAGAGTGCTTTGAGAAAAAAATTATAGAAACCTTTGGTAGTGACTATATTGTGATTTTTTGGACACTGATTTTTGCGACGAATATATTTTCTGTCGCAAAAAACGCTCTGTAACGGCATCTTTTAATCGTTTTTGTGACAGAATCGTGACTTTTTTTTGTAGTGTCCAAATATCTTTAAAAAGCAAAAATCATCCACATTTGGGCATAAAAAAGCTACTTTTGGGATGGCTTCACACCCATAATGTGCATTTTTCTTTTGAGCTTACCCCTCCTTTATTAAAAAACCAAGGTAGTGATATATAATAGCAACCACGGCAAAAACATTTAATTTTTGGGGAAAGGGAAGTATTATTTTTCCAAGAGATTCTTCTCAATTGACACTATACATCCATTCTCTATATTAACCTAATAAATATAAGAGAAAAAGATTTAAAAAAAATTAAGCACTTAAAAATACAACAACAAAAATAAAAAGATGTTTTGAATATTTACAATACCAAAAAGATGTTAGTATATGATTTGTCCTTTTTGAGTTGAAGACAATTAGACACAAATGCCCTCTCATTTTAATACTCTCACTCTTAACTTCCTCAGCTTCTTCGCCTCTACACCCTTCCCCAATTCCTCTCCTTCCTTAACATTCATCCCTCTTCCATTCATACCATCACCTGCAACAACATGCAGTGTGTCCCCTCCAATCTCCTTAGTTCTCTCCCCACCTCGGCCTTATCATTTCCACCTGCTTGAGCTCCGATCACATTAACATGCTCACTTGTCGCCGCCTTAGCATTCAGGTCACAATCGCTGGTGGATTCTTCTTTGAGGGTGTTGCCGACTACGCCGTCAGCTTGTAGATATATCGATATTCTCATGAGGATTTGCACTCACTCTATGGTCTTCCACCGCCCCAACCGTCGTGCCTTCAATGACAGCGGTTTGTGTCCTCTGACGGTGATTTGAAGATCAGGAATATGGAAGGAGAGATAAGAAGGGAGGTTGACAGTCAATGGCCGCGAGAAGAGGGGCAAGTGCCCTGAAACCACGTGGTTTGGGGATTTTTTTTTTTTAGTAATAATAATAATACATGTTTGAATGATTGTCTATCTTAAATTAAGTACTCATCCTTAATATATCAAGACTACACTTCATAATTGGAGGGGATGAATGGTTGAATGATTGTTTAGTGCCTTATATTGAAAAAGATGTGTTTGATAACATTGATAATAAGGCAATTATAATATAATTCTAAAAAATAAGGCCTAAAATGATGAAATTGTAATTATTTTTTTTATTATTGAGTCTCATCCTTCATTATAATTTATGTAGCTATAGTTCTAACAGTACTTAGTCTTATTTTTCTAAATGGCAAATTTGTGAAATAATTGTCCCTCTTATTATATCATCAGTATTCACTTAATTTTATGAATATTTTTTTAATTTTTTTTTCTTGTTTATATTTTTTTTAATGCATTTAAAACTTTTCTTTAAAAAATAATTCAAGGGCAGTGAATCCCGCTGCCACTAGTGCCCATCCTTCATTAATTTTCTGGAGCCGCCACTGTTGATTTGAATTTGACGGTGGTGATGGAATGATGGTAAAGCTTGTCCATCGTAGTTTTGTGCGTCATCCGATTCCCTTCTTCCTCCTCTTTTTTTTCATGCTCGAAAGTCGCAGCATGTGGTGGTGGAGTGAGAGAGGATGAACTTCGACAGTGTTGGTGCAGGAAGATGCTGGCGGTGATATTGGCGAGCCCAACTTGGAGTTTTTAATTACCCGTCATGGTTTTGATTTTCTGGTGTTGAATTTTCTTGGAAAAGACGAGAGTTTGACAAAATAGAGGTGCAAATCGAAGACCCAATAGCAAAGTAAGGGGTTGATGGTAAGAAAGCCCATTGATTGCTTTGTTCCCTACAACTTCATCGACAATAGATCTTAGATTTTTCCATGGAATCCCCTGAGATGTTGGAAAGCAAATCTCATCAAAAAGTGGAGTCGCCTATGGATCTTTCTTTAGAAAATGGAATTAATGGGTCTAATGTTTTAGAGCCTCAGAAGACTCCAACTATAAAATTCATAAGTAAACTTGTTAAACACATATCACAACCTATTAAACCCTTATCAAGTGTAAGAATTAATGGATACTTGACTTGTCATTGTCACAAGTAATCACTTTTAAACGCAAAATTGTGAAATTCATATATAAACTTATTAAAACCATATCAAAAGTTGTTAAGGAATTTATATATGAACATGTTATTAAAACCTTATTAGAACTTAGTAAATGAAAATTGTTAAAACATAATCAAATATCTTGAATTTCTTAATAAAATTTGCAAAAAAATTCATAGTTTAGATTTGTTGATTGATAAACGAAAATTGTTAAGACCTAATCAAATATTGTGATTCCTTAACAAAACTTGTGAAAAACTTTATACTATAGATTTATTATTCAATAAACAAAATTTGTTAGTAAAACCTAATCAAATCTCGTGAATTCTTTTACAAAACTTGTTAAAAACATGATACTTTAGATTTAATAATTGGTAAAACGAAGTTGTTGAAATCTAATGAAATGTTGTGAATTACTTAACAAATATTATTACTTTTCCAAATAATTATTCTTGTTGGAGCTCTAACGCCGGCAACCAATTTCTCAGCCACCGAATATCCAATGGCAATAGGGGTATGTCACCGGGTGCCAACCACCGGTCTGGCAGGGGTAGGGTGGGGGTTACTCTTTTCTTCAAAAAAAAATATCTTTGAGGGCATTTGTGTCATTTTCTTTTAACTTCAAAAGGGACAAATCATGTACTAACACATTTCTAGTATTATGAGTATTGGGAACACATTTTAATCTTTTCCTATTTTTGAAGTTCTTTATCTTTCTTTTTGCCTAAATCAAATGCTAATTAAAGTAATAAAAAATACTTTCAATCCACCATTTGTTCTTTTATTAGAGTTTTGCCCCAAAAGTCTATTTCTAGTTTTCTACCACTAACTCTCTCACTATGACTTTAAGGGTCTTTGAAGAGGTCAAGCTTAAATATTGACACTAGTACACTACTCTCATTAGTCAATTACTCAGTTTTTGCCCTTCTGGTATAATGAGATCGTGCACTCTTGTTTCCGATGCAATTTGAATTAACCGTGTGACCAATGATAATTTAACACAAAACATGAATTTAATTTCAATTTAATAATAGTACTAAAATGTCCTAAAATTTCATTAAATGACCGCAAGTCATGGAACAATATGACGCTGATATTCTGAAATATGACATTGGAATTATGAAATTTCAATTTGACACTAGTGTTTCAAAATTGATCATTACTCCTATATTCTAAAGTTGTTATTATTAAATTTCAAAATATCAGTGTTAAATTTGGAGTATCAATGTCAAAATTTTAAAATTTCAGTACCAAATTACTTAATGACTTTTGATTCTTTTCTGAAATTTTAATAATTTAAATTCCCAAACTGACATTAAATTCATCATCTGGTCTCAAAATGCTCCCTCCAGTCCTTAATATAATACATATTTAGGGAGTTGATTTTACTCCTAAATACATAAAAAAAAGTTTTTATAGTTATCAATCTTTTCCTACTTTATCCCTATTTATGTTCTCTCACTAATAATCAAGGAGAAGAGGGAGAAGAAAGGAATTAAGGAAAATTATTAACATATTTTAGAAAATACATATCATGTTAACTAATTTAACCAACTTCTTTAATTTGATCAAATTAGATAAATATATGTTATATTAAAAACCGAAGAGGTGTCATTCCTCATAAATTAACTATATTATTATATACCTTACCACTAATTAATTAAGATTTAAATATTGTCAAGTCTCAAATGGACATATGCCCTTTTTCCTATCTATATAATTATGAGACAAACTAAATTTTTACTTAATAAAAAAAAGATATCAAATTTCTTCATTCCACTCAGCTACCAACTAAAATATCAATAACTTGGCCTGGCGCTTAGTAGCGCCATGGCATCTCTGCCAGCTCTAAGTAGCTGGCGTCCCTAGTGTCTCGGGCTCGAGCCCGCTCCCCCCTCCCCCCACTTGTAATATCAAAAAAAAATATCAATAACTTGTTAATTTGGGAAAGTGACTAATTAATAAATGTGTGGGGGGAGCAGTAGTAGCAATGAGAACAAAGAATTGGTCTACCAAACCACAAACAAAACGGCATTGCATTCACTTCCCATTTCTTCTCAAAAGCAGGACAGTTAGTCTCTCACCCATTACCACACTTTTCAACCAAAATATCCAAACTTCAATGCAAACCACCTCATACTCCATGCTCCTTCTGGTCCCACTTATCACTAATGTTATTAATATGAGCCACCTTTAACTAATTCACACTAATTATTAAAATTAGTTAAAAGTATTAAATTTGTTATAAGATTTACATTATTTGTAAAAGTACCTTTATTATAGGGTGAGTCTTGAAATAACAATAAGGTTACCATTATTTGACTTGGAGGTCACAAGACCATATCTTTAAATCCTCCAGTTATAGAAGTAAGACTATGTATATCTATCCCTCGAACTCTATTTGGTAGGAGTTTTGTGTATTGAGATACCCTTAATAACATTACCGTAATTAAATATACTAATTTCAATGTTACAATAATTTCTATTCTTTCTCACTATCCTTATTAAATATAAGCATATATGAAAAAATATTTAATACTCCTTAAATCCATCAATTGACTTATAAAAAAAAGATCAAAAATGCCCAAATCTGACTTATATTAGGAATCAAAATAGTATAAGTATTTCCAACCAAATTTGCTCCCCTCCTCTGCTCTCATTTTCCCTTGACCATTATATTGGATTAAATTTTAATGGTCCAAATTTAACAGTTTATAAAAAATATTTTTATAATTTTATTTAAAATATACATAAATAAGTTTAAATGGCTAAAATTTGATCTAAAGAGCTCTCAACTAAATATTACTCCCTCGATCCTTAACATAATACTTATTTATCTAATTTTATTAAATTAAAGAAGTTGAAAATATATCATATTAAATTAAAAAAGTTAATTAATATGATATGTTTTTTAAACCACACGTGTGATGTTCTTTTATTCTCTATTCTTTCCCTTAGTTGATTATTGTTGAAAGTATATCAATAAGGGTATGAGGGGAAAAAATTACAAGTATAAAAAACATGTTTTATATTTAGGATCTAGATAATCTCCTCAAACATATCATATATTAATAATTGGAGGGAGTATTACAAAGTGGATTTCCTTAATAGGGTTAAGGTGCAATTTAACAACGAAGTCTTTTGCCAAAAGAATTGAACATCTAACACAATTTGGTTTTAAAAAGTACAAAAGTATGTGCAATCTTTTAAACACGAGTAATTTTAGTAATTCTATTAAATTAGGTCAAACGTCTCATAAAGTTAGAGGGAGAGCAAATGAATCCTATCACTCTGGTCCTATTTATAAATCCACTTTAACCAAAAAATTTGGTCCTTTTTATAAGTTCATTTTGACCAAAGAAATGAGATTGTGACAATTTTGCCTATAGTAATGATGATGAGAGAGATTTGCTAGCCATGTTGGAAAGAGAAAAAGATGAGAGAGATTTGACAATAAATTTTAAAAGGTACACATTCATAAATGAAGATAAAGTTGGAAATTTGTTCCATGATCATTAAGATACTTATCTCTTCTTGGTATGTGAGATTTGGTCAAACTGGACTTATAAATAAGACCAGAGTGGTACATAAAAATGAGACCTATGTTTGAGTAAATTTAAGGAAATTGCTAAAATTGCTTCATTTTTCAAAGGTTGTACCTACTTTTTCACATTTCAAAATTTAATTGTAAGGCATGGATGACAAAATTTTTGTTGTTAAAATTCCAGCAAAGCCCTTATCAATAAAGTCAACTTGTTAAGAAAATTCCCTTGGATGCTAAAACGCCACGACGTGTAATGCGTGGGTCTGATATTTGTTGTTGTGGATCAAGGTTTAGATGAGAGGCACGTGAGCTTCTGAAAACTGAGTTGGTAGAGTGGAAACAAATCAAACTTTAACTAAATACCGCTCTGGTCCTATTCAGGAGTGGACCCAGAAATTTATAGGAAGGGGGGACAATTAGTAGGGTAGAGGGATTTGGGGCTGAAAATTTTTTTTTAAAGGAAAATTTTAAATACATTAAAAAAATAAAAGAATATAAACAAGAAAAAAATTTTAAAAAAAATTATGAAATCAATTGAATATTGATGATGTAATAAAATAGGTAATTATTTTACAAATCTGTCACTTAGAAAAGCAAAGCTAAATACTGTTAGAAATGTAGCTATATAAATTACAATGAAGGGTGGACACTCAATAAATTCGAGTACATATATTTTAATAAAAATAATTATAATGTCATCCTTCTAGATCTTATTTTTTGGAATTCCATCATAATTGTCTTATTATGATTGTTATCAAATACATTTTTTTTCAATATAAGGCATTAAACAATCATTCAACCATTTATCCACATCCCATTACGAAGTATAGTCTTAATGTATCAAAAGTAGGCACATATATTAATTTTTTAATATTTTTTTTTAAAAAAAAAAAACCAAATTCAAGGGGGGCACTTGCCCCCTTATCTAATATGTGGGTCCGCCACTGGTCCTATTTATAAGTTCCTTTTAACTAAAAAAATTTGGTCTTATTTATAAGTCCCTTTTGACCAAATAAATGAAATTGTTACAATTTTGTCCATATTAATTGTACCAGTGAAAATAGGGAGAGAATAAAAAGTTGAAAGCATCTAATCATAGATGAGGGTAAAATTGAAAATTCACCTCATAATTATTGAGCTAATTACCTCTCCTTAGTATGTGTAATTTGGTCAAAATATGACTTATAAATAGGACCAGAATGATAGGTCTCTGAACTTGTAATGGAAGTCTAAAACTTGAGCCTAAACCTAGACTTGTATACAGACCTTTTTTTAAGCTTAAATCTAAGTTTTCAAAAGACCTAATCAGATCTAAAGCCTTTTTACAGGTATAATTATAATATAAGCCTTTCAACTGGCTTAAAAATTAGGCCTTAAATTATTTGAGTTTTAAATTATAGACTAAAATTTAATTCTTATAATTTAATAAATCTCAATAAAATAGGTTTAGACCATGAGTCATTTAATAGAGGTCTGACCTATTTTACCCTATACCGAGGGGAGAGGGAAGGAAGGACCCTCACTCAGCCACTGCATCCTGCTTCGCCGTTACAACACATGCAAGCCGTTTCTCTTTAACTTGGACCAACTTGCCATCCGTTTGTCTGGTTCATTTATTAATTTTCCGAAAATAACCTTCACCAATGTGTGAAGAAGACAATTAGTTTTTCCAACATTAAGGGGATCCTTAAATTAATAAAATTATGGATTCAAATATTTTGTAGTTCTAATAAAAAAATGTAGATTTATATATCTAAAAATGTATAGAAATGACCTGCTTAGTCTTAGTCTCTTAATTGTTGCTTTTTGGAATTCTGACTTGTAATTCAGTTCTATGCTTTGCCTCTGTAAGAAAATGACTTCAATTAGCTTTGGGTGGTTAGTTGTTGCTACTACTCTTTTGTTTTGAGTGTTGGGTTTGTTACTCTGTTAATTACTACTTTGAACTTCATTTTTTTTAATTAAAATTATAAAAAATATGGAATTCATGGAATTCTTCTTCTTGTTCATTAGTTTTTCTCCGCTATGCAAAAGAATTGGGAAGTATGCGGGTTTTGGTGGACTCTGTTTTAGAATGTTAAATGCAGAAGTTACTGAAGATAAAAGTCGTTCCCATAAGAAGTTAATCTACCGGGGATGTGTGGGTCTGAACTAACTTCTAATTGGCTTTTTTTTTTTTTCCCAGTTTCATTGTATATTACGTCTTAATATAAGAGATAATTAAATTTTTTTTAGAGATATTAAGAAAACTAAATAAGTTATTTAATTATAACATATATTATCTATTGTTAAAATCTATATTAATTTATAAGCTAATCAAATTAACTGGGTGAAAAACAACAAAAACATAAACACTTTAATATAACTTATTTAACATCTTTAATTTCTTAAAAACTAGTCAGGTAACTAGTATATTAAGAACGGGAAGCAGTATTGATTATTACTTTTATTCTTAAAAAAGGCTACATAAAAAAAATAAAAATAATAATAAAATGTTGAATTTTTTGACCTAAAATTTGACGCGAGTTCAATTAACAATTATATTACTCTTTGCAATTCAGAGTATTTTATATATATATATATATATATATATATATATATATATATATTGTTTTCCTCCTCAAGTTGCTGTTTTTAAGAGGGACAAGAAAACACTCCCCACCTAAATATAAAACAAAATTGATTTTTTTTGAAAATATTAAAGATGTTGATCAAATTACTTCAAAATACTTATATTTGTTATTTTTTCTCTAAATTATTTTGCCTAACTTATAAACTGATATATAATCAAAGAATACACAATATATGATATGATTAAATAACTTATTTATCTTCCTCAACCTCTCAACGAAAACAAAAAAACAAAAAGCCAACTCTATCTTATACAACATTTAAGACCAAAGGGGGCACATTCTAACAAACTTTCCTCCTTTTTAATTTTCGCTCAGATTCAGAAAATCAGACTCAAGTAATTCCAATTTTCATCATTAGCATAGACAAGAATTGATACACGTCTCACACAGGATTCCAACATTCTCACCATTCATTGAACTTCAAATCCATGTCGCTAATATGAAATTGGTCGCAACAATAATGTTCTACAATTTCCCACGCCATTGTTACTCACCAGCTTTCACAGCTAAACTTTGCATGTCTTTCTGAATTTGTTCTCCTCGCAATCGCAACTCCTCTGCTCTTTGCTGCCAACCCTCTTCCAACAACTGCACAAATTTATCTTTGATCTCAAGAAGTGGATCTCTATCAATCAACTCATCATTTTTGTAAGCTTCTCTCAACATTGCTGTTTTAATCCCTCCTTTTAAGGACAAATAGAAAATCCCTGAATGCCTTGTGAATGCACTTGAGAATGCATTTGAAAACCTATATTCATCACAGAACTTGCTCAGTATTGGCACTGGAATTCTTTTGTATAATGAAAGAGAAAGCAACTCGTGGAATACTCCAATTGTCCTCTTCTCCATCTCTCTTGACGATTGATCCAAATGGGACACATCCTCATATGGCGATATGTAATCAAGCTCAATCCAATCTCTAGTCCACTCCCTCATCTCCTTGTTTAAGAAAAATCCTGGTGGAAGCTTCACTGTGAAATTTGGCCTAACACTAATCCCAGTCAATTTCGTCTCCTCTTCGGCCCTTTGCTCAATCACAGATTTTGCAAACTCAGGGCCCCATGAAACCAATTCAAGAAACGATTTTTCCTCCCCAGGACACCCAATCAACCTGAAATACTGTGGGTACTTAGGAATCAAATTAACCAAAAAATCATTCGGGAAACCAAACTCCCTTTTCACGTGAAGCAATTTATCTGCACTAATCACCTTATTCTTAGACATCATTAACAATTTACATAACTTGGACACAATTAAGGGCTCGTTCTCTCTGTAAATCCTTTTTTCTTCTTCCAGAAAATTTCTGAGCCGATCGCTAACTCTTAGAAAGCGAACATGCTCCGATTTTGGTTTGATGCGGTTGAAGTAGACATCAAACAGGCCAGGATTTTGGTTTAAAAAGGTTGTAATATGAACATTAAGACGCATCCTCTCACGCCGTTTCTCAAGGTATCGCAATGGGATTACCTGACCAGGCTCATTCAGAACCTCCTTAACAACACGAGCACAGAGCTTATATCTCTTGTCTTTCTCTATTGCTAGGTCTAGTTTAGGGTCTTTTCTCCATTCTACTTTAAGGGTACTCATAGACTTTTTCACATGATGATTGAACTTGTGATCAGCGAAAGATGCATCTAGCTTGTGAACGAAAACATTGCGAATTTTGTTGAACATGCTTGATGCAGACAAGCAGGCTAGCCGCACAACCACCACCATGCCTTCAAGCTTCAAGGAACAGACTGACTGAAGTGAGTCAGCGGGACAACCACAAATCAATTGACTTTTTCACAGAAGTACAAAACTAAGATGGGCTCATAGTTTAGAGTTCACATACAGGGGAATCCACTACAATTGAATGGGCCGAAAGCTTAATGGCCTCACTCTGTTTTCATGACCAAGCCCAGGTCAAAGTTGCATTTACTTGTTATCAAGAAGAACACTCAATGATATACCTGTTGCCAATGAAATCTTCTCGTAGTTGGCTTTTAATCATCTCATTTCAAAATGAAGCAGACATGGCAGCATATTCTTTGTTATTATCCAGAGATTCCTACACAAAAATGACCACGGGTACTAAAACTGCATACCAGACAACATCCAAACAAAAGGATATAATTAGGTTGAAAATGATAGAAACAGATTAAGTAAATCAATGTAACTCAACTTACTGGTTTAGATATTTGCTTTCGTTGTGCAACAATTTCTACCAAATATGAAGCAATTGGAAATATTGCAAGACTGCAGAGGAAGCACAACTTTAATAAAATAATGGCAAATAACATTTTAAGAAGTGATCTAAAAACAAATTATCCAATGAATATGTATTATTTAGTGAATTCATTAAAATCATTACCAGCACATGAGAAGAGTGGCCAATCTCTCAATGATTTTCAGTTAAACCAAAAGCCATACTTGATCAACCAACACTGCAAAAAAATTGAAAAATTACTGCATTGAGCTCTAAAGGAAAAGCTAGGTAGATGAATGCATAAATATACATCAGTATGAATATCAAGAATAAGAATAAGTGAACCTTCACTAAATTCTCAATTATAACTCTGTTGTTCACAGAAACAAGCACTATAGATTCAAGACAACACCCAAATATTCTGCAGTCACTTAAACCCCACCGAAGAACATTCAAAGTGTGGGGATCACTATACTTGTAAGAGGGAAAAAGGGTCAAATATTCTGCAGTCATTCAAACCAAAGAAGAATGGTTCAAAATGTCAAAGCCAGAGCAATATGATAATGAAAACTACGTCACATAGGCAATGTCTCCAAAAATACATACGTGCCTGCCAGTCTTACAAAGAAACAGATCACATGTATTCAATAAATTATTATATTACCCTCAATGCACTAAGAGTGTAGGAATCCCAAAGATATTGTTAAGTATTATTATGAATGTTTATTAAATTACATATGGAGTAGAACAATTCAATTTATATAAAGGCAGAAATATAGTTCGAATCTGAGGCACCTTAACTTCTTTCATGTTCGAAGAGACATTAATATGGCTCAGATCCAAAACATACATGAGTTAATTAAAATCCCCAGTAAAACAATGTTTGGAAAAAAATAGAATTCATAAGAGGCAGTTACCCACAGTCTCTTCATTCCCACTACCAGAACAGTACCCAAACACAATGAAGGATTACAATGCCAAATAAACAGGTTAATCTCGAAGTTCATTATTTTCCCTATCAATTATGAAAAGCTTTTTGGCAATGAATAATTTGACCCCAATGAAAGTATCACAACAATGAACAGGTATTTCTCAAGCTCCTAGAAATATGTTAAGATCAACTCTCATTCACTCCATCAGACATAGCCCTAACCTTTTAAAAATGTCCGCCCAAAACAAAAGCAAGCAAAACTTAATATTTGGGCACTCACTGCAACAAATAGAGAGAGAATAGCTAAGATTTTCATCTATGAAGAAATAATAGCAAAAAAACAACATTCTTTTTCCATCTATGCCAAAATTAATAGTCACGATTTTCATACTAACATAAAAAAAAAAAAAAAAAAAAAAAAAAGCAGTCCATAACTTTACGAAAGAAAATAATTACCTCCGGAACTGGGCTTCTAGGTGATCTGCGGTCAGTGACTTTGGGGATTCCTTCTTTCGATGCTCTATCAGTTATTCTCTAGAGGACTACGCCTGAGTTGGCGAACAGCACGAGGTGAAGAGAGATGAGGCGCCGTGGAGAGATTGAGAGAGACGAAGAGTGAGAAGTGAGTCGCCGGAGTGAGCGGCAGGAAGGGGCGAGGCCTGATTCCTGAAAGTGAGAATGAGAAGTGATCGAGCTCGAGCGACTAGGAATGTGAGGAGAGAGTGAGGCGGCTAGGCAAATGGGACGGGTGCAACGCAGACAGATTTTTTTTTTTTTTAACCCCGCCCGGGGGGTTTTGTTTGTTTCATAAGAGCAACTGTTGGAACGTAGTAAATCCGTTTTGAAAATATATATCTAGAAATAATGTTAGGAAAATTCCACTAAAATACCAACTGAATTTATAAAACCCTTACAAATTCTCTGAATTTATAAAAAGACTCAGAGGTGACATGGACCTTTCAGGGTTATGCAAATTCATGGAAAATGACTACAATGCCCTTTTACTTCTCTCTTTCCTCTCTCTCTCTCCTCTCTCTCCCTGTCTGAAACCAGATCCTTCGATCAGCCGACTGCGCCACCGTCTACCTCCACCATGGACGTCGACGACAACGCCGCACCCACCGCCACCTACGCCGCACCCACCAACGTAAAAAAGGGGAAAAAAAAACATGAAACACACGAACGAGAGAACAAGAACAAACAAACACGAACAAACAGTAAATTTTTTTGGTCCGGAAGAAATTAGAAGAAGAAGACATGAGTGAAGGAAGGAGGAAGAAGGAAGAAGACACTGAAAGTAAATTTTGTAAATGGGTTGAAAAGTGTGAAGTTGTAAATTGCGTTATGAGATTTATAAATGGTGTTATGAGATTTGTAAATTACGTTATGAATTTTGTAAATGGTTTTTTGATTCAGGTTCAAAAGTGTGAACCTTAAAAAAAAAAGTTGTAAATTGCGTTATGAGATTTGTAAATCGCGTTAAGAATTTTGTAAATGATTTTTTGATTCAGGGTTCAAAAGTTGTGAATTGCGTTATGAGATTTGTAAATGGCATTATGAGATTTGTAAATCGCGTTATGAATTTTGTAAATGGTTTTTTGATTCAGGGTTGAAAAGTATGAACTTAAAAAAAAATTTATAAATTACGTTATGAGATTTGTAAATTGCTTGAGTTTTGTAAATCGCGTTATGAATTTTATAAATGGTTGGTTTACACTAAAATGAGTGCACTGGAGTGCACTTTCAGGGCACTCGAGTGGTTCACTCGAGTGCACTGAAAGTGCACTCCAATGCAGTGCGAACAACCCATTTACAAAACTCATAACGTTATTTAAAAAACTCATAACGCAATTTACAAATCTCATAACGCAATTTACAACTTTTTTTTTGATTCAGGGTTGAAAAGTGTGAACCTAAAAAAAAAGTTGTAAATTGCGTCATGAGATTTGTAAATTGCGTTATGAGTTTTGTAAATCGCGTTATAAGTTTTGTAAATGGTTGGTTCGCATTGCATTGGAGTGCACTGAAAGTACACTCCAGTGCACTCATTTGAATGTGAACCAATCATTTACAAAACTCATAACGCGATTTACAAAACTCATAACGCGATTTACAAAACTTATAACACCATTTACAAATCTCATAACGCAATTTACAACTTTTTTTTAGGTTCACACTTTTGAACCTTGAATCGAAAAACCATTTACAAAATTTATAACGCGATTTACAAATCTCATAACGCCATTTACAAATCTCATAGCGCAATTTACAACTTTTTTTTTAGGTTCACACTTTTGAACCCTGAATCAAAAAACCATTTACAAAATTCATAACGCGATTTACAAATCTCATAACGCCATTTACAACTTCACACTTTTCAACCCATTTACAAAATTTACTTTCATTTACAAAATTTACTTTCATTGTTCTTCCTCCTTCCTTCCTTCCTTTTCTTCTTCCTTCCTTCCTTCACTCGTGTCTTCTTCTTCTAATTCCTTCCGGATTGACAAAAAAAAATTTACTATTCGTTCGTGTTCGTTTGTTCTCGTTCTCTCGTTCGTGTGTTTCGTTTTTTTTTTCTTTTTCACCGTCGGTGGATGCGGCGTAGGTGGCGGTGGGTGCGGCGTTGGCGTCAACGTCCATGGTGGAGGTAGACGGCGGCGCAATCAGCGGATCTGGTTTCATACAGGGAGAGAGAGGAGAGAGAGAGGAAAGAGAGAAGTAGAAGGGCATTGTAGTCATTTTCCATGAATTTGCATAACCCTGAAAGGTCCATGTCACCTCTGAGTCTTCTTACAAATTCGAAGGACTTCTGGGGATTTTACAAATTCAATTGGTATTTTAGTAGAATTTTCCCAGTAATATTTTTCTGAAAGTTTGTTCAAGTTTAATGTTCCTCTAGAAAAGTCTAAAAATGTAGCAATGTTATCCTTTTACGTCAAAACAGTAACGTTAACCGTTAAAAAATTGACATTGATTGTCAACTTTTTAATGGAAAAGTGTAACATTGTTAGATTTTTAGACTTTGGAGGAAACTGCTTCTAGGTATATACCTTTGGGGCGGATTTACTACTTAACCCTATAATACAATATTATATATATTAATGTAATTATATAAACAGAAAATGACTCTTAAATACCATCTGAATTTCCTAAACCTAGATAAGCTCATTGAACTTGTGAAAGGACAGAAAAAGGATAAGGGGCACTCAAGGATATGGAAATTTTGGAGAAAAGTCTAAACTGCCCTTCACATAATGAAGAACACCTAGAAGATTCAAGGTTTCAACCTCCATGATCTTCTTAGAGACCAACGGAATCACGTCGGAGCTTTGGCTAGCTATGGCACAAGGCTTGTTGGAAGTTTAATTCTAGAGAATGTAGAGGAAGATCAAAAGAACCAGAAAGAGAAAGATGGAGAGGAAAAGGCAAATCAAGCTCCAACTTCTTCTTCCTCCAACGCTCACACTCACGCTGTCGTCCCCAAACCGGGTTGAATTGGATTAAGGTTTAAATCAAATTGATTTGATTTACTATCTACACACACAAAAATTAAGAAAAAATAAAAAAGAAAATGCCACTTAAAATTCAAAATGACCAATATCTGGGTTTTGAGGAATAAGAATGTGAATAGTAAATATGGCATTTAACAAAAGCCGTAATAAAAATAACAAGTTCTTTAATGGAATTGACAAGTTCAGTAATGAATTTAAAAAGTTCATTCGTCAGGTGAAACTTATGTCACTTTGGAAAAACCAAAATTTGAGCTCCATTGCAAAATTAGTAATAGGAATAACAAGTTCATGAATGAGATTAACAAATTCGGTAATAGGTTTAACAAGTTCACTCGTTAAGTGGAACTTATGTCACTCTGGAAAAACCAAAATTTAACCACCATTAACAAAATTAGTGATGAAAATAACAAGTTCTTTAATAGTATTAACAAATTCAGTAATGAGTTTAACAAAATCATTCGTCAAGTGGAATTTATCTCACTTTGGACTTGTTAATTGCATTATTGAACTTGTTAATCGCATTAAAGAACTTGTTATTCTCATTACTAATTTAGTTAATGGTGCTTGGATTTTGTTTTTCTAGGGTAACATAAGTTCCATCTGACAAATGAACTTGTTCAACTCACTACTGAACTTGTTGATCCCAGTAGAAAACTTGTCATTCACATTACAATTTTTGTTAAATCTCACATTTACTATACATCTTCTTCTTCCTCAAAACCCAAATATTGTTCATTTTCGAATCTCAGATGGTATTTTCTTTTTCTTTTATTAATTTTTGTATGTGTGGATAGTAAATCAAATCAAATTGATTTAAACCTTAACCCAACTGAACCCGATTTCAGGACGACAACTCGAGTGTGAGCATTAGAGGAAGAAGTTGGAGCTTGATTTGCCTTTTCCTCTTCATCTTCATCTTTTTGGTTCTTCTGATCTTCCTTTACATTCGCCGTGATCGAACCTCCAACAAGCCTTGTACCATAGCTAGCCAAAGCTCTGACGTGATTCCGTTGGTCTCCAAGGAGATCGTGGAAGTCGAAGCCTGAGATCTTCTTGGTATTCTTCATTATGTGAAGGACAGTTTAAACTTTTTTCCAAAAATTCCATATCCCTGATTACCCCCTATCCCTTTTCTGTCCTTTCACAAGTTCAATAAGCTTATCTGGGTTTATGAAATTCATAAGGTATTTTAGTATCATTTTCTCTCATATTAATTATTGTACCAAAAAATATTTACATAGATTATATATATACAATAATAGGGCTAAACAGACAGAGCAGCATACCCAGCCCCGCCAGCAAATAAGCCAAGCATGATGGTGCCCCATTTTCTTTGGATTGCTATTTTTTTGGGGCCAGGCTAGGCGATTTGTTGGCAGGTCCAGGTAGGCGCACCGGGCACTGGCGATTTATAATATGTCTCTTGGCTTTGGCCCCCCAAAAAAAGTTGCACCAATTTGTTAAAAAAAAAAAAAAAAACTGTAAAGCTGGTTTATTAGCCTGCTTTCCTTCAATAATCCTGTTTGTGAAGTCTCATCCTTTGATCAAAGTTTTACTATTATCCCAACTCTTCAAAATATAGAATCAAAAATCATGTAAGTATATATATGATTTAAGAATATATATTATCCCAACTCTTCAAAACATAGAATCAAAAGTCATGTGAGTATATATATGATTTAAGAATATACTTTCATAGGTTGCTGGGGTGGAGGGCATTTTATTTTATTTTTTTATTTATTTAAACCTAAGAACAAAAAGGTAATTTGACCCGAATTTGCATATCCCACCTCTCAGTCTTTTAACAAATTCAACGGACTTATGAGGGTTTTACAAATTCAAATGGTATTTATTTAGAATTTTCCCTACTTAAAATTCAAATTAACTTGATCTTTATAAAGGAAAAACGATAATTTTTTTTTTTTAAAGAACTTGAAAAGGAGATATTGAAATCGGAGGGAAAGACAACATCTAATGGAAAAGACAAAAATGCCCCTTAGATATTTTTAAAAAGGTTTCTAACAACCTCACCAGAAACCCGTCGTAAGATTATTTATTCTGGCAAATGGTGGAGGTGGCCCACTAATGTTTTTGGCAATCCCACTTCCACCACTCGTCAAAATAATTTATCCTGCCAGAAGCTGGCAGTCTGTTGGCAGGGTTTCCGGCGAGGCGGTTTGAAACTTTTTTAAAAATATCTAAAAGACATTTCAGTCTTTTTCCTGTAATTTCAATATCCCTTTTTGGGATCAGGTTCTTTATTTGATATTATTAACACTGGGAGCAGCTTTATGCCCTTTTGTATTTTTCAAGTTCTTTTTGTGTTATTTTCCCTTCTTTAAAGTTGAAATGAATAAAACATAAATAAACTAAAAAGAAGGAAATACAAATCATTTAAGTAAAATTCAAATGAAACATTCATGTACAAACTACACATAATCTAACAAAATAGAGTTATTGAAGTGTAACTTCTAACTATTGGCTATTTTTTAACTAAAAATGATCGATGTCGTTCAAGCTCAATAAGGACCTGTTTGGTATGAGGGAATAGAGGGAGGAAAAAAAAAATTGATGAAAGGGGAGGGAAATTTTTGATGAGTTCAATTTATGAGAAATGAATAAGTGGGTTTAAGAAAATTGATAAAGAAAATATTTAAGATAAGATAGTATAAAAACTTAATTAAAAGCTTTTAAACCCACTACAATAATTTTTTAAATAGTACTGATTAAAATTTTTATCTCCCTCAAATCCATTTCCCACCCGCCAGGCAGACGGAACCGGCTGGCGTCCTCTTCTCCCTCCCGTGCATTGCGGTCCTCTTCTTTGAAGTGGTGTCATTTTGACACCAAATATAGCTGCTGCCTCTTTTTTTTTAATTTAATATTCAAGATACTAAAAAGATATTTTAGGATACTGACCGGTACTAAAAAAAATACTGATGAGTACTTCATAATGTTGAAAAATTATTTTAAGATATTGAAAAAATATTTCAGGACTGGTATTAAAAAAATACTTCAGGATACTGATTGGGGACACTGGCTGGTACTAAAAAAAATATTTCATGATCTTGAAAAATTATTTTAAGATATTAAAGTATTTATTAATATCCTAAAATAATTTTTCTAGATCATGAAGTATTTTTTTAGTACCAGCTAGTATCCCAATCAGTATCATAAAATATCTTTTTAGTACCAATCAGTACCCTAAAATATTTTTTTAACATTTTAAATTAATTTTTCAACATCATAAAATATTTTTTAGTACCAGCCAGTATCCTAAAAATATCTTTTTAGTATCTTGAATATTAAATTTTTTTTTTTTAAAAAAAGAAGAGGCAGCAGCTATATTTGGCATGACGCCACTTCAAAGAAGAAGACCGCAGTGCACGGGAGGGAGAAGAGGACGCCAGCCAGTTCCCAAGCAGACACTAAGAGCAAAAAAGTATAAAATCCAATCCGATAAACCCATCCAAAACTCTTAAACATAATAATTATTGGTCCCACTAACTTGAGCTGGGTTTTGGTACCATGAAAAAAATATTACTCCTTCCGTTTTTAATTATTTTCTTTGGTTATAATTATAAGACCTAGTTAATTTTTTTAGAAAGATTAAAAAAAACTAATTAAGTTACTTTAGAATATTTTTATTTTTATTTTTCTTCAAACTAATTAATTTAACTAATAGACTAATATATAATATAAGAATACACAACATATAAAATGATTAAATAACTTATTTAACTTCTTTAATCTCTCTAAAGAAAGTCAATTAAGTCTTATAATTAGGACCAGAGGTAGTAGAGTATAAAACTAAGTTGACTTTTTTGGAAAAATTAAGAAAGCTAATTAAACTATCTCAGAGTATTTCTATTTTTTTTCTTCAAACTAATTAGTTTGACTAATAAACTAAAAATAGAATATCGTCACTACCAATTTTAGCCACTACCAATGTTACTACCACTTTTCCACCGTTAGATCAAAATCTTATTTAATTTTATCATTTCTCTCTCTTATTGAGATTCTAATCTAACGGTGGAAAAGTAGTAGTGACCAAAATGAGTAATGACAATATCTTATCCCAATAAACTAATATATAATCTAAAGATACATAACTTATGAAATGATTAAGTTACTTATTTAATTTCTCAAAAAAAAAACCTGAGTTTTAAAATTAGGACCGAAGGAAGACAAAACTTATGCATTTTGCGTTTGGAAGTTAATCCACTTGACATTGACATAATTTCAGTTATTTATTGTCATTGGCGATTACACTGTACCGTCACTCAGCCGCTACATTCTGCTTCGCCGTTACCACAAATGCAAGCAGTTTCTGATTGACTTGGACCAACTTGCCACAGGTTTGTCCTGTTCATTTATTAATTTCCCGAAAATAACCTCCACCAATGTGGGAAAAAGATAACTAGTTCTTCCAACATTAAGGTAATCCTTGAATTAATAAAATTATGGATTCAAAACTGTATATATATATATGTATATATATATATATATATATCGAATTCACAATATGTTGGTAACTAACATAACATAAGTTTTTAAAATTATTTTTTAATTATGGTAAAAAAAAATGTAGATTTAAATATCTAAAACAATGTTTGCGAACTTAGATAGTATGTTAAAAACTTGTTTGTACTGAGTGCTTTTGGAGTAAAAATTTTTTGCTGGACGTTCCTAAAGTAAAATTTTGTTAGCCATTCTGCATCTTAACTCTTAAAAGTTTGTGATTTTAATGGACGTTGATTTTTTTCCTAACAATGTTGTGTTAACTTTACATTTTTAAAAGGTTTTTGGTATTTTTGGTTCACTTAAAATATTTTTCTACTGGGCGCTCATGAAAAACTTTATTGATTAGTCTGCACCTTAACCCTTATTTGAATTAATTGGTGTTTGGAACCAACCACATTAAAATATGAACTAACTATTTCTTTTGCTACTTCATTATATGTAATTGAAAAATTGAGTTGACCATTACTTGCAAAAATTATAATTCACTATACTTTATATGGTATTGTATAATAAATCACTAAAAGTCTCTAATAAAATAAATCCATCTGATTCTCATTACTTAAACACTAATTAATTAGATACTTCCTCCGCTCCTAATTATAAGACATAATTGACTTTTTTGGAGAGATTACGGAAGCTAATTAAATTACTTTAGAGTATTTTTATTTTTTCTTCAAATCAATTAGTTTGACTAATAAACTAATGTATCATCTAATGATACATAACATATGAAATGATTAAGTAATTTATTTATCATTCTTAATCTCTCCAAAAAAAGTCAACTATATCTTACAATTAGGACCGGAAGTAGGTATAATGTAATTTTTAGAGTTTGGTTTGAGGGATTTAGAGAGGAGAAAATTTTTTTATGAATTATATATATATATATTAAGAAAAAAAGTAGAGAAATGTGGTTAAAAGTTTTTTATTAATTTTTCTTACTCTTTTATCTTATATCTTCTTTTATTAAAATTTGATAACTCAATCTCTTCAATTTTTTAAAATCAATAATTTCCCCTAACCTTCCCCTCTAAATCACTCATATTAAATAGCCCTAACAAATTTGACAGTTTCATTTCTATATGTAGTTTTTGTTTTTGGTGTGTCAAAACAACTTTAAAGAAACTGCCTAGTCCTATGGATATTTTCTGTGTGTTTATTTAATACGTTTTTTTTTTTTTGGGTTTACTAATTAAAATCACTGTATATCACATTAAAATAAAGTACCAAGCTTTTCACAAAAAGAAAAAGCAATTCCAACAAAACTTTGACATGGCAAAATCAAGGTGCTCATTGCTAAAACCGGATGAATCATTAAACGGGTCGATGTAGTGGTTCAAGGTTAGTAGTTTAATTGTTAGTTAAGTCATAATTAAAATATAAAATATCATGTAAGACCTTGAAGATATTAACATTTAAATAAAAAATATTTCTTATTTTTTAGGTAAATAAATACAATAAAACAAAGTTATTAAAGTATAATTTCTAACTAACCGCTATTATTTAATTAAAAAAAAATGTCGACCAAAGCTTTGTATAGACTTGTTTGACATGACGGAAATGGATGGGAAACAATTATAATGAGTTCACGTTAAAAGAAATGGATATGTGCGTTTAAAGAATTGTAATAAGGAAAAAATGTAAGATAAAATATTATAAAAACTTAATTAAAAGCTTTTAAACTCATTCCTTTATATATTTTTTTTCTAAAATTGAACTCATTAAGAATTTTCTCTAACTCCCCTCTATTTCCCTTACACCAAACATCCACCAAGGGTAAAAAGGTACTCCCTCCGATCCTAATTAGTATAAGAGATAGTTGACTTTTTTTGAGAGATTAAGGAAGCTAATTAAATTACTTTAGAGTATTTTTATTTTTATTTTTTCCTTCAAAGTAGTTAGTTTGATTAATAAACTAATATATAATCTAAGGATACATAATAAATAAAATAATTAAGTAACTTATTTAGCTTCCTTAATCTCTCCAAAGAAAGTCAACTACGTCTTATAATTAAGATCGAAGGTAGTATAAAATTCAATCCGATCAACCTATCCCAAACTTTTAAACAAACTGATTAGTGTAACTGGCTGACCCTGGCTAGGTTTCAATAGCACTAAAAAATACTTTCTCCAATCTTAATTATAGGACAACATTCAAAAGTTGATCTTGGACTTAATTATAGGACAACTTTCTATTTTTCGCCAATTTCTTTCTAAAATACCCCTATTGATACTTTTTCAATAATAATTAAACACAATGATAAATTAATAATACATCTATATATTCTATAAAATAAGTAATACTTACAACTTATTACACATACAACTTAATTCTACTGTTTTTTGTTACAGCTCAGAGAAGTCTATAATGCCAAATTGTGTGAGAGCTTGGGTAAATCTACAATATGTGTGTGTGTATTTACAGGTACATGTGTGTGTATACATGTAACTTAAGTGATTTTCAATATTATCCCTACTAATTGCCTTAAATTCTAATATTATATTAATTATTACTTTCATATACTACCCTTATTAATTATGGGCATATATGGGGAAAAAATAATTAATGCTCTTTAAAAATAAGCAAGTGTCTTATAAAAAATACCAAATAAATTATTAGTTAGTACCTTATAATAAAGACCAGAGGGAGTATGTGTGCACATGGGATGATAAACACACTCACACAACACATATTTCTTTTAGGAAAAAAAAAAAGGCTTACACCTCAAGAATTTACAGATATTCTTTGGACTGTGTAAGAACTCAAAAAAGTCTGCGATATCGGACTGTGTGAAAGCTCGGAGAAGTATAACCATATGAGGCTATTATATTTAAGTTATCTAGTTTGTTATTATTTTAAGTTCGGGATAACAAAAGTTTTTATTTTTCTGAAAGTTAAAGTCTCTATTAATTAATTTTTTAAATATTAAAAATCCAAATAAGTTATGTGATTAAACAATTGTGATACTAGCTTCTTTCTTCAAGCCTAACTAGTAATTAACTTACCTAAAATGTAATAATGAACTTAATTTGTAAAGGAACCATAATCCTAAAGTTATTAATATATATTTAAAAAATCTAAATCTATAAATATATATTTAATGTTGGAGATCATGAAGAATCAATTACTGCAAATCCAATACAAAGGGCCTTTTGGGAAGTGAACAAAGTCAAAGCTAAGAAAAAGAAAGACCTCAAGCAAATTCAATATAGAAACGGCCAAGTCTCGCATGTTACCTGTAGGAGTTTTTTTCCCGAAAAAAAAAAAATTAATTTCTAAATTTATTATGGCCTTGAAACGTTTTAATGAAATTAAAAACCATAAAAAAGGAAAAAAGGCACCTCATAAAAAAGATAAACAGAAAGTTTGTTATATTCTTTCCTATTTTTAATTAAAAAAAATAATTAGAGATAAATTAACGTTGCTTTATTTATATAGCTATCCTTCAGAGACGGAAACATCCCAAGAAGAACCGAGTATTGCCTCTCTGTTTTTCTTCCCATCGTGTCTGACCCTGATTTTCTTCTTTAATGGAGACGCGCGAGTGCAAGCTCTGCTTCAAAACCTTCGCTAATGGCAGAGCTCTGGGAGGTCACATGAGGTCTCACATGAAGAAGCTTCCTCTACCTTCCAAACCAGAGGAACCTCGATCACCTTCTCCGACCTTACTGAGTTTCGAGAGCGACTCGCCGTCTTCTTCTTCATCATCGGAAGATGAAGGAGACACCGATCTGAGCTATGTCTTAAGAGATGATCGGAAGAAGAGAATTCGCATGGTAGATCCTGAGTTTTCCTTTGTTGTGGATCCTAATGGCTCTGTGATTCAAGATAGAGAGAGCGACACGGAGACCGAGTCATCGAAGAAGCCAACTCAGAAACGATCCAAACGCGCTTGGAAACTCAGTAATTTCGATGATGATGATGACTACTGTCATAAGAAAATTCAGCAACAACAAACGGTGGCAAAGATCAAATCGAACAAACTGTGTAAGACCGAGCCGTGGATTGCGGAGGTTGAACCGGCGAGTTCGATCTCCGATACGACCACTGAAGAAGACGTCGCGTACTGGCTTATGATGCTTTCTAGAGATAAATGGAGGAGACAAAACGATCTGAAAGACCAATACAACGTCGTGGAGGAAGACGAGGACAAGGATGAGGATGAAGATGAAGATGATGAAGAAGACGATGGCGATGAATCCGAGGCAGCTTTTAAGTCGTTGAAATCCAAAAATTACGGTAAGTACACGTGTGAGACGTGCAAAAAGGTGTTTCGATCTTATCAAGCACTAGGTGGTCACAGAGCGAGTCACAAGAAGATCAAAGTGGAGCTCGAGAATCATAATAATGGAGGCACCCCATTTTCTTCTTCAACCTTCCATCAGAAAATTCATGAATGTCCAGTCTGTTTTAGAGTGTTTGCTTCAGGTCAAGCTCTTGGGGGACACAAGAGGACCCATCTTAGTGGTTCGTCGACATTACTACCCACCACTCGAGCTTCTACTAAACTGGTAGGAAATTTCATAGATCTTAACCTTCCTGCTCCAACAGCGGACGAAGACGATATCAGCCAAATCGACAATTCTGGGGTTTCAGATGCAGAGTTCCTGGTTCATCGCATCAGACAGTGAAAAAATGGATTAAGGTACAAAACAGAAGTTTTGGTCAAATTTTCTGTATAATTTTATATAACTTACATACATGTCTCTTTTTAATTGTTTCTTCTTGAAATTCTAACTTGTAATTCAGTTTCTCTTGAATTATGATGCTTTTGCTTTTGCAACAAATGACTTTAATTAGCATCCATTAATGGAGGAACCCAACTATTGTGTTCAGGGTGGTTAGTTGTTACTAGTCTTTTGTTTGGGTGTAGGGTTGTTACTCTGTTATTTACTACTCTTACTTTGAACTTTATTTTTTTTATTTAAATTAAAAAAATATGAAACTGATGGATTTTTTTTTTTGTGGGTGTGTTTATTAGTTTTTCTCCACTATGCAAAAGAATTGCGAAGCATGCGTGTTTTAGTGGACTCTGTTTCAGAATATTAAACATGGAATTTATTAAATATAAAAGTCGTTCTCATAAGAAGTTGCTCAACCTGTGGCTGTGTATCAGAAACTAACTTCTACCTCTTTTTTTTTTTTTTAGTTTCTTTGATTGACTAATGTTTTTATTCTAAAAAAATAAACTATAAAAAAAGCGATTTTTGTTGATTTTTTGTCAATAATTTTTGCTGATGTTTTTGGCCAATATTTCGACGTGGGTTTAATTAACCATTTTATTCCTCTATGCAATTCAGGGGATGTATAATTTTTTTTAAACATTGTTTTCATCCTCAAGTTGTTGTTGTTTTTTTTTTTTTGTAACTGGGACAAGAAAGTATATTCCAATACACTTTCCTTTTTTTTGTTGATACAGACATTTTCCTATTTTTAATTTGCACTATTCATAGAAAAATAAGTTTTTTTAAAAATGTTTTTGTTTTTTTAACGCGGTTTCCACTCTCTAGCTTCAAAATATATCAGAGACTATGGCTTTGTTTGGGTTGGTGGTAGGAGCGGTGGCTTAAAAGCTACTGACTTTAGAAAAATCTCGATAGGAGTGGTAGCTTAAAAGCTATCTAATTTGTGTTTGGATTGATAGTGGTAGAAGTGGCGGGACCCACGTCAAAAAGCTGAGAGCATTTTGGAAAAAGCTCTATGGTGGAGCTTTTGGCTTAACGGGTTTTTTGAGCGTTAGGAGCTTTTTCTTAACGCTCAACCCAAACAGACTAAATGAGCATTGGCAGCGTTAGTGAACTTTTTTTTAAAATTACTGGTCCTAACGCTCTGATTCCAAACAGAGCCTATATCAACGAGTTGAATCTGATCTTCAATGAAGTTTCAAGGTAAAAACTATGGGAAAAAGATAAAAAAAAATATTACTTAAATTTTAAAATTTTAAATCAGCCATGTTGACTATAATAGTACAAGTATTGACTATAAGGATATAGGAATTGACAACTCATTTTAACGAGAAATCACTGATTTAGAATTTTAAAGTTCAAATGGTATTTTCTTTTTTCTTTTCCCTAAAAAATTATTTTACTGAGTATTAATTTTTTGAAAAAGGTTTTTTCCCATATCTCTTTATCTCGTAGTCTGGGCAGAAATGATGTATCTTCTAGACTTTGACCTAACGGAATAAGTAATCTTAATGTCAAACTTAAGATAGAAGAAAGTGGGATTCCATATTTTCTCTTTGGTGATTGATTAAATTTGACCAAGTCTTCAGTTGGACCTGACTTATTTTAATACTCGTCGGTCAGTTATGTTTTGGAAAAAAAAAAAAAAACTTATCTAAATTCTTAAGTGTTAAAACATTTTATTATAAACAATATCAATTATTTTTAATTTGAACAATATAAAAAATGTATGTAATTAGAGAGAACTAAAGACATGGTCAACTGAGAAATGAAAATAATTCTTTGCGACTTTTTTTTTTTCCCTTTTTATAGTAACACTTTGAAAAAATCAAATAATGAAATTGAATCCAATTGGTACATCTATTAATTTTTTATCAATTATTTTTTTCCCGACATCATAATTCATAAATTTGAGTAATAACAGTCCTTTTTTAAAAAAAAAATATAACGTATATTATGAATTAAAAAAGTAAAAAAAGATAATTAATATGATGAATAAATTATTAAAATACTTGCTTATTTTCAGGTAATGATATAATATGATAAGATAAAATTTCATGTTTGGTTTGTAGTGCTTGAGAATTGTATTTTATTATTGTGGCTTTGTCGAATTGGGTCATAATGGAACTTACTGTTGAGTCTTAGACTTTAGGAGAGGCTCACATTTGGGTTGAAGTAAAATCTAACTGGTTAACAACTATATACCCAATTAATAAATTATTAATATTAATTTAAATAAATATTATATGTACTATCAGTTATGGAAAGTTGGTAGCCTCAAAGTTAGATGGCTTAGTGGTTTTAGAGAGTAGGACACTAGCCCTACCAGTTCACTGTTCTTATAATATCAAGCTTGAGTGCATCAAAATATTTACAGATTGTTAATATTATAAGTTTTTTCTTTAGTCTCTTTATATTGACAAAAAATTGCTTAACTATATATAAAATATTAATGTAGTCTCTTAATTTTATAAAATATATTTTTAGCTGTATAACTATAGGATCCTTAATTTTAAATTATACTCCCTCCGGCCAAGTTGACTTTTTTGGATAAATTAAGAAAGTTAATTAAATTATTTTAGAATGTTTTTTTATTTTTATTTTTTTTCTTCAAACTAATATATAATTTAATGATACATAACATATAATATGATTAAGTGGTTTATTTAACTTCCTTAATCTCTAAAAAAAAAATCAACCCAATCTTATAATTAAGAGCGGAGGTAGTACTTTTGTGTGCAAAAAATTACTATTTTGAGAAATTTAAAATTTTAATGTTGGCATTTTTTTTTTTGGTTAATGAAATAATGGGGTTAGAGTTAGAAGACTAATTTTTTTTAAAGAAAAAATTAAACTGCCCAAATAAAGCTTTGCGTAAAAGCTAAAGGTTTACATGTATAATTTTGTCTTTTTCTTTGATGTTAATATATTTAATGGTGTTAAATAAAGTTAGAAAACTTAAAAAAACATTTTATAAAATTAAAATATCAAAATAACAACAATAATTTAATCAAATTAGTATTTTCCATATTTGCATGGTGTTTTAATTTTCAAACAAATTTCAGAGAACATTTTTTTTTTACAAGATCCATATCCTCCCAGGAAAATATGAGAAAGCTATTCCATTTATTCAATATTATAATATATAATTAAAAAATTATCATAATATCAGTAGCTTCTCTCTTTCCCCCAGTGTTCTTCACTTTGGAATCTCTTGCTGCTGAAAGGAAAGTGTTCCTTAGTTTTGGAAAAGCATCCACAAATAATATTCTGAACTATATAAAAAGATATTAAATTAAAATTATTGAGAAATTTCTGAACTATAATTTTTTTTTGTGCATTTTAAATTTAAATATTATAATATCCTCAAATAATTTTGAAATTTAAAATTTATTATCAACATGAGTCATATTGAATTTATGGTCTAAAATTGTAGCTTTTCTTTGTAATAATGTAGGGTAGGCCATAAACTTTTTTCTGGATTTGGTCAAACTGTGCGGTACAAATATTCTCTAAAATACCTATAAATATATTCCCGTATCAATTCAAGAACAATTTGCAGAGGCTTATCAAAATGAAATATAAAAAAATGCAAAAAAAAAAAAAAGTGTGGAAGAATTGGAAAATTCCACTCTGACAAACAGTAAGACAATTAATTAAAAACGTTGAATTCCCATTAAGGTTGTTTGTTTAGAAACATTTGACTAATTTATAACTAAACATATATATATATGTATAATCGGTCACACACACACAAAATATTAAATTTTATAAATAAATGACTATATATTATGGTAATTGAAATGCACCAGGTTTTTTTTTTCCCCTCTTAATAGTGATTAGAGATTTGATTTTTATTCATTGCACAGGAAACGAACTTAGTTAAAAAGGAGTCTATCATTTTAATATTATGTAGCCTCAGTGAATATTCTTAGGGGCTGTTTGCTATGAAGGATTTGGATGGGAAGGTAGTTGAGGGAAAATTTTAATGAGTTGAATTTAAAAATATTAGAGAAGTATAGTTAAAATTTTTTAATTAATTCTGCATATTATTTTATCTTCCATGTTCTCTTTAATTATTAAAATTTTATAGCCCTACTTCTTCCATTTTTATAAATTCAACTTGTGAAAATTTTATCCCCCTTCCCTTGTACCAAACAGCCCCTTAGTTTGTTAAAAAAATCCATATTATTTAATATTTCTCTAATATTAAATATAGGACATAGTTTGTAGTGCAAATTGCTTGACTTTAGTGAGAGGATAAATACCTTTTTAACATAACTTGTTTGGTTCACAAGATTGGAAATTTCAGATTCTTAATCTTGGCCGGCAAAAAAAAAAAAAACTCTTAATTTTGTTTAAAAATATTTAAATTACAACAATTTAACACAAACTATATATAGTTATAGTTTGTCAACTTATTAAAAAATTAGATAAAGGAATAATATAAAATTTATACTATAAATAATATGACATATATTTAAGAAGAAGTACAGAGACCTTATTAAAAATTAGACGAAACTAAAATAACCTGATGAAAAAGACCAAAAAAAAAAAAAAACTACTCCTAGAATCCTAATAAAAAATTAGGTAAAATTGTAGAAACATGCAAATTTTTTTTTTTTTAAAAAAAATTAATTGTATAATATTGTGGGGCCACATGGGCATTAGAGTGTGAAAAAAGGAGGATAAATGGACGGCGTTGGGTTGGCTAGGTTGCTTGCCGTTAATGGTTGGATGGATGCTGAGAGGGCCATAGCTCAGCTCAGTCGGTGGGTCGGTTTTGGTTCCATTCACATAAACAACGTGCTAAGCAGGTTAACACGCACCTAAAGCTGTCCTAATAAAGCTTACTCGAATATATACTTTTCTCTATTTGGCACCCAGATATTTACTACTTTTCATATAATTTAAGAGTTTCATCATGTACTTCTTAATCTTTTCTTCTTCAATTAAGTGTAAGTGACATGTAAGCTACCATAAAATATAAAAGGGTAAAGAATTTCTCCTGTCATTGGAGATAGAGTTATCTCCAGTAACCCTAAAACTACGCCGTTTTGAATTAATGAAAGGTGTATTTGTAATTTCAGGTGAATTAATAAAGGGTGCAAAATTACGGAAATACCCTTCATTGGTGAATTAATAAAGGGTTCAAAATTGTGGAAATACCCTTCATTAATTTATCTAAAATTACAAAAACATCCTTCATTAATTCAAAACGACGTAGTTTTAGGATCACTGGAGATAACTCTATCTCCAGTGACAGGAGAAATACTTTTCCCAATATAAAAAAGCAAAAATAAAATGATGGAATAAAATTGACTTGTGTTAATATTATGGTTAGTCTTTATAGTTTGATTAAATTTTGGTGTTAAGTCCTTCTATTTGAAATCACTGTTTTTATCCTCATAATTTCATAAAGACTTAGCCTAGCGTTAAATTTAATGTCATTAAGTGTCTCGACTAAAATCAAAACTCATTAAAAGAATATTGACCATAGCCAAAACTCATATTTGAGTCTCTACACTTGATAAGTTTGGTTCTAGTCCCTATGCTTCTAAAACTAACGCCATCCAAGTCCATATGAAATTATAAGGGCAAAGAACCATGATTTGAAATTACATAGGCCAAAGCCAAAATTTGATCAAAATGCAATTATTCATATAATAAAATATTTATCTAAATTGATTAGATAAATGAAGTTAGTTGTATTAGTTAATAAGACAAATATTTTTTGAAATACCATAGTTTTCTTTTTTATTTTTCCAGTTTCCTTCCTTTGTTGATTATTGTTGAGAGAGCTCATCAATAAGGGTAAATTATGCAAATATTGACAAATATTAAAGATATGTTTTATATTTAAGATCAAGATCAGCTTCCTCAAATATATTAAGGACCCGAACATAGTAGTTAAATTCTCGATTTATCACTACGATTTTACATTTTTACGATTTTTTTTTTCATTAAAACGATTTTATTAATTTTCCAAACGCTTTTATTATTTTACGATTTTTTATCCCTCTTCCGATTTTACATAAAATCTCGATTTTAAATACCTTGGACCAGAGGAGTATATGATAATCCATAATCTAGCTTATTCTCATTTTATTTAGATCCATGTGGAAAAATTATATTAATCCACATATATATAGAACAAGGTCATCATCTTCTAATATTGTTGTACTTAAAAATTAACAAATTAAAAGTAAGAAATGAATACCTATAATTTAAAAATTCTAAAGATTTCAATCAATAAAGGAAGCTAAACTTCATTGTGGAAATTCGAAGAAGCTGACCAATTAAAAGAGGAGGAGAAGTTTTTATTGTTGTGAGAGTGAGTGCTGCTTTTACTTTAGACTCACACACTCCAAGTGGTGGGAATGCATTAGAAGGAAACTTGAAAAAGGAAAAGAGAGAAAAACAAATTTTCTCACATTGATTCGATTCCTTTGGTTATGTTATGACCTCATCAAGTTCCCCCAAAAAGACAGAAAAGGTCAACAAGGCCATACTTTCCCACTCCCATACTTTTTCTTTATTTCTTTACAAAATTCTACCCTATTACATCAATATATTATTCTGAATATATTATAAATATAACGTTTTTATGAAGTTTATTGAAAATGTAAATTATACATATCTAAATTGAGTCTTAAAAATTTACATGAATTATTATTAAGATAAAAAGATAAATTGTAAGATCTCTTTTACTTTTAAATTTTTTTGAGATTATATATAGACTATTTCTCTTTATTTCTAAAACATGCACAACCTCAATTAAAATAAGATGGAACATTTATTTAATTTTGGCAACATGAAAGAAGATTTGTGCAATTTAATTACTCACTGCGTTAGGGTTAGGGAGGTCTTAATAAGCTATGTGTGTGTGTGTGTGTATAGAGAGAGAGGGGGGGGGGGATTTGTATAATTTTTTTGAAAGGTCTATCTATTGTTTTAGAAGCAGAGAAGAGGTCTTTATGATTGGCTATACAATTTAAATTTCAGTTTTTTTGAATTTTTAAAAATAATTTGAAAATTCAATATATTTTTTGGATTTACCGTTTCTACTTTTGCTACAGAAATATTTTTCTATCACATTTACATAAAAGTAAGTAAGTCCCACTAATATTTTCTCTCTTTTCACTTTACAATAGAACTCACTTACTATCCAATACTAACTGTAGGCACCTGTTTTAGTTGAGATTAAAATTCAATAAATGTTAATTTAACTATTTTTGACTTGATACTTTTGTTTAATCATAAAGTGCGCTTTTGCAAATTGCAATGGTGCATCTAGAAATTGAATTTGGCACGAAATAATCCATGTATTGGACAATAGCATTTTCATGGGAACCACTAATATTGGAAAGAGAGCACAATATAGACCTCCTGTTTAAAACTTTCTTTAAAAAGAAAATTGAACTTTTTACTTTTATTTATGTGACTTTCTTACATTTATAACTATTAGATATTAGTTCAAGTTTTACCCAATCCTCTTATCCATTTAGCTCAGATTTGATCTGGATTGTTCAAGTTCTTCTTTATTTAGTACCTTTTAAATAATTGTTTATTAATAAGTTAATATTTTGAAAATGGTTATAACTATTTTTGTATTATTATGACTTATTTAAAGGAAATAATAATAATAATAATAATAATAATAATAATAATAATAATTTTTTAAATAATAATAATAATAATTATTATTATGATTATTATTATGATTATTATTATTATTATTATTATTATTATTATTATTATTATTATTTTATTTTAAAGCCCTAGATCTTACCAAACCCAATTCCTTAGTGTGTGCATGGTTTAGCGGTTAGAAGAATGGATTTTAAATAAAAGTGATGATTTTATAAAAGTTGATTTATAACAATTGCTTTCAATATCATCAGAAAGTTCTTTGAATAGCTTAGCTTATGGTCGTTAAAGCAATCTCAAAAATAGATTTTAGCATTAAGAAGAGTGTTTACCAAAACTAACGTTACGTGTACACAATATGTAGATGGTTGATTATAAATTCAATGCAAACGAGGACTTAATGATCAGTTTGGCACGAGGGAGACGGAAGGCAGTGAAGGGAAAATTTTAATAAGTTGAATATAACCAAAATATATAAGTAAGTAGGTTAAAAAATTTTAATAAAGAGAAGATGTAAAATAAAAGAGTAAAAAAAATTAATTAAAAGCTTTTAATACAATTTCTCAAATTTTACTAAATTGAACTCATTAGATTTTTTCATCCATTCCATTTCTCTCATACCAAACAGAGATTGTAGTAGTGATCATTCTCCTAGCGCATTATTTTCTTTATTAGCATGGTTTAAATTAAACTTTCTATATTTTGTTTAAAGAGAACCAAGTCTCTTCCCACTTAATGTAACACAGTTACTTACACAAAACACTTTCACGTAATTGAAAAAACTATTCAAAAAGATGTTATAATATTGTGAGTGATCGACACGAAACCCTCCCACAAGTTGAAATTGGGACCATATGTCCTTAATGAAGAGGAAGAAGCAAAATTAAGGGAGAGAGAGCCACAATGCTCACAACCCCACAACCTCTTTTTTTCCACAAGTCAAGCAAAAGTACACGCAATTTGATCGATCCATATACATCCACCTCAATATATATGTGAAAGTGGCCAAGTTTCTTCCAAACTATTCAACACGTACTATAGTATCTCTACAGTCAAATTAAATAACATAGTCAATTCTCAGAGTTACAAAGAATCAAACTTTGAATTGAATCTCTCTTGAAACAGTTGAACCATGAATGCATTTTCCAAAGGAATCAAAGTTCACGAAGCATCAGTTGATCAGTGGGTTATGTACTGAATAGGAAAAAAAAAGAAAGAAGAAGTCCAAAACACATTATTATATATACTACCTCAAATCAGTTATTATATTTTAAAGTATTTATATTTATCGATTTTTTCTGAATTAATTCGTCTGACTTATAAATTAATATATAATTTAATAATACACAATGTATACTATTATTAAATATTTTATTTAACCTCGTCAACCTCTCTAAAAGTGACATAATTATAATTCTCTCTTTTCTCCTTCTCCTCTCCTCCTCTCTGCATTTCATCTTCTTCATCGCATGCTCCCTTGCCGGTGGCTTGTGCCTTACATACACACAAGCCGCAGGTGACCACCGCCTTTGTGCCACAGACGGCGAGTTCGAGTGGTTGTTGCGAGTCCATATCTTTGATCTGTAGTTCATGTGTTTTGGAGTCCAGATCCTTGATCTATGGTCCTCTCCCTCAGAGTTCTGTTAGACGTGACCTTCTCTCGTCCTTGTGGCGAGCCCTTTCCTCTTCTCTTTAGATCTGATCTGTGGAAGTGAGATTTATCTGCTTTTTTATTTCTTTTCTGTGTTACTGGGTTGTCTGGTGGTGTTTTTGTCTTGTGAAATAAGCAGATCTGTAAGATCTGTGTGCAAATCCTCTTGGGTGAAAGGCTGTATGAACGTTATAAGATTCGATTCTCCCTTGGTAGTTCGGATCTGCGTTCCTGGGGGTAGATCTAAAGAAGCGTTGCTTGTTGTGTGGCCAAGGTCACCAGATTTGATTCAACAGAGGAGCAGAAGATTTCTTCTGGACATCATGGGTCTTCTTACGTCTGAGGTTGGGTTTTTTGTGTTCTTAACCCCAATATGGGGTACCTGTACAGCTGCTTTCGTTGCAGTTAATGCTTATAAGGAGGTGTGCCTGTTTGGGTGGGTTTTACAACCATCACCTTCTTTATTGTCACTTCCAACCCCAGATATTGAGGAGGCTGCTTTGTCTATGATTCTACTTCTACTTCTAAATATTTTATGTACGGTAATTTGGCTATTTTTGTTGTTGTTTTTGTCTTGAATGTATTTTGTTATACTAGATCTGGCATTACCTGGATCCAGATATTGTACCTGTTTTTAGTATTAATATAAATAGCTTTCCGATAAAAAAAAAAAATCAACCTCTCTAAAAAGGTCAACTGTGTTTTATATTAATGATCAGATAAAGTATTTTATTATGGCTATATTAATTAATCCCACGCACGTTTATAAATTTATGCTGATGACTTGATGCCAACCTAACAGCCACTTATTAGTTAAACAATATCAAGGGAGACAAAATTCATGACCTTTACCAGAATATGTAATAACTGTTCTACCTAACGTATGGCTGGGAACATCCACCAACACACCTAAAGCAGTTTAACTAAGATAGTTTCATCTAGCATGCCATATATGTGTGTTCAATTACTATATGTTTTCTTCCATTTTCAATATAAGATCCATTTTATAGTTCATGTAAATAGGATTAACAAATTCAAATTTCTATTAACAAGATCTACTATAAGCCTTGTCCCACAGTAGTATAACTACTGGTTACAACACAGATCATACAATCTTGTTATGCTCTAAATTGGAAGAGAGCTAAAGTGTTCATTTTCTTTTTTGTTTCCTTTTATAATACTCAGCCTCGAGGGCTTAGTTCTGGTTTGTCTAGCTTATATTGACATGGTAGGAGTTTGATACTAGCTGCTATATATTTATATACTTTATCTGGTTTTTAATATAAGACTCAGTTGATTTTTTTAAGAGAGCTAATTAAGGAAGCTTAATAAGTAACTTAATTATAATATATCTAATATATTATTATATTACATATTAGTTTATAAGTCAGAAAAATTAGTTTAATATAAAAATAAAAAAAATAAATATATTAAAGTAATTTAATCAATTTTCTTAATCTTTCTAAAAAAAATAAAGTGGATCTTATATCAACGATATGAGGTAGTATATATTTGCAACTAAGAGACCTTAGAGATCAGCGAGGTTGCAAATTTTGATACCTAATTGTGACACACAACTCTTATATAGGCCTGATTCGAACTTCATGATTCTTGGGCATAACATATACTACTCTGGTCTTATTTATAAGTCTATTTTGACCAAAAAAATTTGGTCATATTTATAAGTCCTTTTTAACCAAAAAATGAGATTGTGACAATTTTGCCTATATATTATACCAATGAAAATAGAGAGAGAATAAAGAGTTGAAAGGTGTCTATTTATAAATGAGTGTAAAGTTAAAATTTTACCCTATAATTATTGAGCTACCTACCTCTCATTGGTATGTGTGATTTGGTCAAAAGGAACTTATAAATAGGACCAGAGTGGTACTCCTCCGATCTTTTTATAAGATCTTGAAATTTGAATTAGCCTAGTCTTTTTTTTATAAAAGTTTGACAAAAATTGTTTCAACATTTAATACTTTTTTTCCATCTTTACTCCTCATAAATCATTTATATGACATTAATTATTAGGTGGAATTTTTTTAATTATCTCTCCTCATTTTTTTTATACTCTTATCATTCAACGTTCTCTTTCTTACTTTCCCTAATTTATTACGCATTTTATCTCTCTTGCTTGCCTCCTAATAAATAAAGGCATATGTGGAAAAACAATAGTTTTTTAAACCAATTTTAATCATTTTTCTAAACCGCGTAATACGGTTATTGAGTTGGACCGGAGGGAGTCCCCTATAATAATACAGTTTTGAAACTAACTTGACACAGTTCAATTTACTTAAACAGTTGAAAATTTCTTATACTAGTGTAATCTGTGTTAGTTGTAATACTCATCATATTAATTATTAAGATTCTCACCAGGCCAGCAAGTTAGATGGGGCTTCGGTAACTGTTCATCTTTTGGGTTTCCGAGTTTCCCATGACTTTGTTTAAGACTGAGTCCTCGTACGTATAATTATCGATGACTTTGTTTAAATGAGTAGCCCAACGGTTAACTTGTGACTTTCCGAGACAATATCCACCTTCCATATATATATATTATGTGTATATATATGTCGACCACCTTCTTATCCTAAAGGACGACGAAGGCGTTGCCTTTTGTTCACACCATATAAATTAGAGCATGACACTTCTTCTATTAGTTGCATGTGATTTGTTTAGCCTTTTTGAGAGGAATGCTTATGATTTCCACTTTCTTGTTTTGTCGTTAGGCCTTTATTAAGTTCTTCTTTAATTTCTATCCCATGCCTTCTCCCACTTTCACCCATGTCAAGCACTGTAAACCCTCCATTTTATTTAATTTATAAATAAATATTTAACATTATACCATTATTATTATTATTTCTATTATATATTTAAAAAGGTAATCGGTTTCTAATTTTATTAAAAAAAAAACACTTTAAAGATGCTGATAGCTAGAAGACATGCTGTACGTAAAAGAAATATTTTATTAATATCTATATTCATTTATTACAATGAAATGATGATCATATTACACCATGATTTATATCAAAACAAAGTTCGCAAATACATCATTATTGTTGGATTTTAGGATCTAAATCTCATGGGATATGAATAAGAAATCCCACTAGTTGGCCACCACCGGTCGTGTCATTCCGCCACGGTCGTATCGGCTCACCAACGGGTGTCCATGTAATTATTTTCTGTCACCAATAAATAGGAAGTGTTAGTCACCAAAAATCTTAGTTGATAAATCCGATTTTTCTCTAAAACACTCTTCTCTGCATACTGCATACTGTATACTGCAAAACATATTCTATACGTTTTGAAAGCAGACTCATTGTGTTCGCTTAGGCTTCAGATTGAAGAGCCATCATTCTGAAGACGAAAAATCCGCTCTATACTGGGAGGCAATTGTTCAGTAACCTTGAACATCCATATTGAGGGAGCAAAATTCTTTTAAGGAAACAACGTATGTTGGGTCCGAATTACTTCAAAGTTCATTACCATATTCAGTAATCTTGAAGAACCATTGTTTGCTTACTGTATATGCCATATTAGTTATACAGATTCTTGTTATTGTTCAATTTCTACCTGTTTAATATATTTTCAGCAACAATTATTTCCTTGAAAGGTCTCAAAGAAGTTAAGTCTGAAAGAAACTAGGGAGGCTCCTTGTCTATTGCTTTAGTTCATCTTCATATAGACATGATTTCGAATTTCTGGGACATTATGTCAACAATATGAGTGATACTAAATAAATAACTCTTAATTAATAATATACGGCTGCTAATTTTGCCGAAAACATTTTAAATCTCTGCAACATATAATTACATGTGAATAACATAGAAAAATACTGAATTCATAAGCATCCACAATACCATAATTTTGCCACTTAGACATAACAGGGCGACCCTTAGAGTTGATCTCCAATTATTCGCACATAAATATTACACCTTAATTAGGATGGTTCACATAACAATCCTTCTTGGGGAGATCATTATATTTATGGATACAACAATATAGTCTTCCTTGCATATTCCTATACAATTCCAAACAACTTTCACATAAAAGAAGCATTTTGATTGGTATTTAGATCAATCAGATAATTCACGTAGAGAATATTCAGATACTAAAATGCTTAGAATCATTTTGGAAAGCATAAATAAAAGCAGGGTGTAACACTCTGTTAAAAAAAAAAAAAAAAACCTCTTGATTTTATCAGTAACACGTCGATCCTTCTCCTTTTCCTTCGTATTTTTCTCACTTTTCTTTTTCTCTACTCTACTTCATGCATTCCATTTGGAAACCAAAGGGGTATAAATCAAAGATTTCTTGCAATGGAGTTAATCCTAGTTAACATTTACTAAGCATCTACTTGGCACATTTATTACCTTCTTATCTTTATACTACTTCCTTCCTAAGCCTAGAAGATCTTATCTTTTTCCTCCTTGTTCTCCAAGCCTTCTCTAAAAGCTCATATGATACCCTTTTTTTTTTTTTTTTAATTTTTGTGTGTGTGTGTAAGGGTTTAGGTGCAATTTACCAACAAAGTTTTTTTTCTTTCTTTTTCCCGAAAATGTCTGGCGCAAATAAGTTTTGGAGGGGATAAAAATATCAATAAACAATTTAAAAGGGGCAAATCCACCAAAACTGTTAAATTTCACCAAATGACGTTAGAGTTTTCTTCTCTTATAATTTAACAGCCGTTTGGTTAAATTTAACAATTTTAATGAATTTCCACCTTTTAAAATTGTTTATTAATATTTTTCCTCATTTCAAAACTTATCTGTGTCAGTTGTTCCTTACAAAAAATTTTATTGGTAAAATTGTATCTTAACCCTATATTAAATGCTCATAATTATACATTATATTTATGTTTTTTAGGATGTTACAAGCATCATGCCATGTCGTCCTGCTCTGAATTTGTCTTTCTCTCTACTTATCTCTTTCGTTAAATTATTCTGAATATTAATTAATACGTCTCTTCTTATTTTAGAATTTCTTATTTGTTTGTTATAATATAAACATTTTGTTTTCTCTTTGACTATTATCTTATCCGAAACTATTGATCAATTTAAATTTGAGTATTGTGAAGACTTATAAGAATAAATCGTGCTTTCTCTTCATCAAACAGAGGGGGGGAAAAAAAAACACCCTGAAGGATTGGGATCCTATATATATATGAATATATGTATAAGTGTTGAGAAAGGAGAAGTAAAAGATGAAGCCAAGGCAATTGCAAAGAATGATCAGATATGAGTTCATAGCTTCTAAAATAGTACATGCATGAGTCTTCAATTTAATATAAGATCCACGTTATGATTCCATTCGAACTATAGAGAGTAAATCTTATATTAAGGACTGAAAATAATAGTTGATGTGGAGGGATGTTGGTCTGAGGAGGAGTTTGAGGTAGATTGTACCGAAAGTTACCTCCTAAAAACTTTGAGGAGGAACTGCTGGCGGCTATCTCGGAATTCAGCATTAACAAGTTTAATACCGAGAGACTTTGGTTTTAAGCTGAGCCTTGATCTAAGTTTTTGGTCATAGCATAAATTTGAAGAGGCTACTTTTGTGCTCGATGATGGTTTTGAAGGCTTTGAGGATCTAAAGCTACCAAAAAATGTCACACTTTATTTTAGGTTTACTCGTTAAAAATGTTTAGTCATTAAATAATGGGTCAAGGTGCAGATTTGTCAACCAACTATTACCCGAGGAGCATTTGACACAAATAACTATTAACGGGACCAAAATTGTTAATCAACAATTAAAAAGTGAAAAAAAAAACAATTTGGAGCAGATTCGCTAACGAACTATTACTCCGTCATTGTCTTGGTGTCTTCGTCTTCCATTGACTGTTACAGTGTCGGCGATGTCGGCATTTTCAAAGCTTCTATTGTTGCTGGGTGTTCCATTCACCCTCTTGAACTCATCCAATAGTCTATAACGTTCGACTGGAATGCACCTTGCACCCTAATTCCATCCCTCTGATGTCACAAGTAGCAACTGCTGCTGCCACAATACCTGCTCCCATGGGTCCCATCTCTGTTGGTGTTTTCCTTTTTCAACAAGAAAGCTTAACCACTTTTTTCTCTAGCGTTTCCGCCATCGTTCTACGCCAGTGCCTCAGATTTTAACTTAATTGTGATAGTTGTTTTTTTTAATAGTTATTTGTTTTTTTTCCACTTTTAATAATTATTTGGTTTTTTTTTTCACTTTTTAATTGTTGATTGGCAATTTTGATTCCCTCAATAGTTATTTGTGTCAGATGTTCCTCAGGTAATAGTTGGTTGGCAAAAAATACCCTTGGAGGATTCAAAAACTTTAAACTTTTTCTTAACTCCTTGAGTTACTATTCTTTTAATAAATGACGTTTTTTTTGTTGTAAATTTTGAAAATTTATAACTAATTCAGTGAAATTTTAAATTCAAAGTTTTTTGAAGCTCTTGAAAACCTCTTTCCACAAAAGAAATATGACCTAATCCTTAAAAAAAAAAAAATCCCTTTAAAACCTAATGGAAGCATTAAGAATTTAGCAAAACTCAACTCCTTCGTCCTCAAATAGTGTTACCCAAAAGAGGGGTATCAGGAAAAAATTCCATTTTATCATCTCTTTGGGGGGTCTCAAAAAGGTGGTTTGTGAATATGATTTTCCAATTAACGATTATTTGAACATATTCTTTAGCATCAAAATAGTAAGCATTTTCCTCCCCAACCCTCCAAAATTTTGGACTCATTCAAGCAATAACAACAACCAACATGCAAGGCCATAAGCTTCCTCTTATGCCTAAACATGCTTATCCCTCTAGACTCAAATTTTCAATCGTGATCTATTAGTAAACATGTGATTGCTTGTTGGTTCCATGCCTTCCTCTATTCTTCCCCCACTCTCTTTGCCTCTATTGCTTCTATCTCTAAGATTTTGATGTTAGGACTTAGATGAGGGAGAATGAGTGGTCGGGTGCTTTAAGCATTATTATGAAACCTGGATCGAAAACCGGTAAGTAAATTGACTAGATCCAAGCATAAACCTGGTTCTATATTTTTTTTTAAAAAAATTTCTTTAGAATTTCATATTAATTACCTGAAATCTTTAATTTATTATCAGTTTGGCTATGGGTTAGCTCTAGTTTGACCCATTGACCCTTAATTCAGTATTCCATTAGGTTTAGTGGCTGGTCCAGGTTTCTGAACCTAGAAAAACTGGATGGGAAATGGTATTATAAGGCATTAAGGCTTGTGGGTCCCAAATCACTAAAACAGCTCACCTTTGAGTCTTTTTCTTCAAATTTCTTGGGCCATATGCAAATCTGAAAATCTTCACTCATAAAACATTACGGCTCACATCGTACACTCATCGAATTGGGCTCGGTCTTGACCCAATTGCATATTTTGGGCTCATGATAAGGTACATATCATTTAGGTTTTACCCTTACTTTCTTGAAATTAATTCATTTCATAAATTCTAAAAATTACCCTGGATTACTTTATACTATTTCTAGTCCTAATTATAAGAGCTAGTTGATTTTTTTTAGAGAGATTAAGGAAACTAAATAAGATATTTAATCATTTTATATGTTGTGTATTCTTAGATTATATATTAGTATATTAGTCAAACTAAATAGTTTGAAGAAAAAAATAAAAATAAAAATACTTTAAAGTAATTTAATTAGCTTCCTTAATCTCTCCAAAAAAAAAGTTAACTAACTCTTATAATTAGGACAGGAGGGAGTAAGGATTATATCACTCATTTCTATACTTAATATAAGACATAATTATCTAATTAATTAAATTAAAGAAATTAGTTGAATTAGTTAATATGACACGCATTTTTAAAAAACCTCTTAGTCATCTTCCTTAATTACCTCATTTTTCTCCTTCTTAATTATTGTTAAGGTATAAATTAGGAATATATATATATATATATATATATATATATATATATATATATATATATATGAAAATTTTATCTTACATTTAGAAATAATATCAATTCCTCAAATATGTCTTATATTAAGAATAAGAAGGAGTATTTAATAGACTTATTTTCCTCATAATAATTTCTCTAAATTTTGCTGGTTAAACTTCATGTACTTTTTGAATAATAAACCTCTTCATAACTTTTTAAATTCCCCAAATACCAACTCATGAGTTTTCCTTAATTTTACATCCATCCGTTCTTTTGAATTACTAGTTCACTACACGAGAATGGGCCTTGCAACCTGATTATTACCTTTTGAGACATTTTTCTTCTCATGTAAATAATATGAGCCTAAAAATATCTTAAGAATCTTTTTTATTATTATTTTATTTTCCCTTTTCTTGAATTTTTTAGCGTTTACCGATATATTCTCTTAATTACACCTTTGTCCCGATGCTTCCTTTTATTTCATCTTTTGGCCCAAATTGTACTATAATATTCTTGCTTTACTCTTAGCCTAGCCCAATCATGTCATATATTTTCTTATTTATTGTTGTTTTGTTGGACATCATCCATCATATATTTTCTTATTTAACGGGCATATAAAATATGAGACGTTATCGAAGAAATTCAACTATCTTTTTCATTTGATCCTCTTTAATGGTTGGAACGTGGCTGAAAACACAATTTTACACTACTACAAAAAACGGTTTTCGCGTCCCAAAAAGACGTCCTTTTTCTTAAAAAAGAAGTAAAAACAAAGGCGGTGACATTCTTGTAATTAAAAGTTGGCTTTTGACGTCTAAGTTTAAAAATTAGATTCCAAAAGTCTCGCGAGAGCCACCTTTGGAGTCTAAGTTTAGAACTTAGACTCCAAAAATCATGTCAGAGAGACACTTTTGAAGTCTAAGTTTTAAACTTGGACTCCAAAAGTCATGCTTTTGGAGTCTAAGTTTTAAAGTTAGACTCCAAAAGTCATCTCGTACAGCAAAAAAGAAGGTCACGTCGTGCAGCAGAAGGTCACATCGTGTAGCAGGTCGTGCAGCAGAGAGTCACATTATGTAACAGGAGTTATGTGTGGGGCCCGCGAGAGACACTTTTGGAGTCTAAGTCTTAAACTTCGACTCCAAAAGTCATGCTTTTGGAGTCTAAGTTTAAGACTTAGACTCCAAAAGCATGACTTTTGGAGTCCAAGTTTAAGACTTAGACTCCAAAAGTGATTCAAAAAAAGAAAAAATGCAGTAAACAAAAATCCTAGCGGGAAAAAGTATCACTTTTCACGCGTTTGTGGGGCCCGCGAGAGACACTTTAGGAGTCTAAGTTTTAAACTTAGACTCCAAAAATCATTTCAATCTATCTTCCTTCTCTATTCTGCACCTTCATTTCAAATGCTGCCTGAGACCTTCATCGTCGGCCCTCCTCTGTCATTGCCCCTCCTTCGCCGTCCTCCCTTCACCGTTAGCGTGGTTCGTGCTCGTCTTCCTCCTCGTCTTTTTTCGTCAACCATCATGCGTCTTCCTCGTCATCTTTTTCCAGCAATGCAAGCCTCTCTGTCTTCTTTTACTGAAATCAAACTCATATTTGAGCTAATGAAGGAGGACGATGGCGAAGGTGAGCAAAAACATGGATCTATAGATTTTTTTTAAAAAATTTTGAGTTGCTCTTGTTATTTTTCAAAAACACGAACTCAGATCTGTGTTCCTAAAGCTTTCAATGTGCTATAGATGATAGGTCTAGTGATGTTTTGTTTATTGCGTTCTGGATATTTTCCAGATCTGAAATTTCTTACAGCTGTTTATTGTGTTCTGGATTTTTTTGAGATCTGAAATTTCTCAGATCTGTTTATTGCGTTCTGAATTTTTTTTTTCAGATCTTAAACTTCCTAGTATGTTTATTGCGTTCTGGAGTTTTTTCGTTCTAGATTTTTTTGCAGATCTCAAACTTCTCGGATTTGTGTTTAACGCCGTCACCGTCCCCATCTAATTTGTTTTTTTTTTTTTTTAAAAAAATACTTATGGCATCTAAGAAATGTTTAGACTCCGTAAGTTTTAACTTTTGGCGTCTAAGAAATATTTAGACTCCATAAGTCTCCGCTTTTTGCGCCCCCAGATAGACGTCCCCTCGAAAAAGGACTCTAAAAGTACAAAAAATAGGACTCCGTATCCCTGTTTTGTAGTAGTGTTAAGTTTTAGCTCATCTTAATTCATTGCTCCAGCTGTTGGAAGATTTTTAGCACATTAATTAAAAATGTTTATTGTTGTCAATATTGAAATGTCATGTTGATTGGTTGAGGGAAACAAATTCCTCATTTGCATGGTTGTAGATTCGAATCGGCACGAGAGATAAGAGAGCTAAGAAGTGTCTATTATATTGTTGTCAATATTCGAATGTCATGACAAATTCCTCAATTGCATGGTTGTAGATTCGAAATGGCACGAGAGATGAGAGAGCTAATAAGTGTCTATTTTTCATCAAGTTCCAACATGTGTTGTTTCCCACTATTTATTCATTCAACATAAAGGTCAATTCAACCGCCTATTTGTTTGGTCCTTTATCTCCTTAAGCTTGTTGAATGTGTCTGTTGTCGGTTGTGGCGGCCGGCCGGTTACTTCAAGTCAAATAGAGATGGCAGACTTAAGGGGATTTATATTCAAAGGCATGACATTGTTTTCCTATATGAATTATGAAGGTTTATACTGCTAACTGCTATGTATGTATATGATGACAGCTTCCATTATTCTTCAGTTCCTTCTTTATCAAGCCAGTTTCTAGTTGATATAGTTAGTATCTGATGGAGATCTGGTGTTGAGGCATGTCTGTTTATACAGAACTGACGTAAATTTAGGTATCATGAAGACGTGAATTATGACATTCATGCTCAACCACTGTAAACCTAACCATGACAAATCATTTACAACACTAGTATCGTAGAAAAGAAAAAGGAATATTCTAATTTGAAAAGTCTACTATAGTACAAAATAAATAAATAAAGTACAATTTGAAAGGTTAACCTTCATAGAAAATAGTTTTACTAATCGCCGACCGAAAACTCTAGTATGTTTAAAAGGATCAAACTACGTACACATTTGATAACGTATTAAACATGATAGAAAAGACACAAATTTAAACCTAAAATTTAGAGAAGAAAAAACTATCATGGTTATAAGGAAATAAACCACTATCTAAGACTAACCATTGTAGAAAAATATTAAAATACAATAAAAAGAACTATCATGGTTAGAAAAAGGAATAAATTCCTATATAGTTTTCAAAGTTATTTGTTAAATAAAATCATAGAAAAGTAAATTAAAACCTGTAATAGACATTTTCAGATAAAATAGTAAACATATATACAGTGGCATAGAAATAGCAATATACATTTCTAGACACAAAACTTAATCAAGGGAGACACATAAAATATATACTTATATTTCTAGATAATCACGGGACTAGACATAAGATATCATTAATTAACAGTTAATTTATAAATCATGCAGGAAAGGATTAAGTGGTGCACAATAAATATATACCCATACATGTTTATAAACATTTTTATATCCAAAAAGCAAGTTCTATAAGCTAAGGAACACCTATCAGTAACACCCTTGTTTTCATGTATTATACATGTTCATAAATATTTCAATATTTATGAGCTACCTGAAGCAGTTTGAAATATATCAGCGACACTAGCAACTCAACTTATTAAAAAAATATTATCTGAATTTGTTTATTTATTTACGCCGCTTGATTGTATCAACAAAACACCCTTGTTTTTTTTTAACCTTTTTTTTGAATTAATTAATTTGGCTAGTCCTTGTGGAGTACAACCCTATACTCGCCCTACTACAAAGGAATATTATTTTGAGAGTCGGAATTTATTTTTGGTGGCCTCGACACTCATCAAGATGGCATGCCAACAAGGCTTGAGGGGCACCAAAATATTTGTTTCTTATACATTTAAATTTATATATTTTCTTAAAATTTTTTCCAAACAATTGAAGTGAAATATCCATGGAATTCTCTAGAGTAAGCTATAACCAATTACCGCTGGCCAAAAATCTTCATAACAAGACATGTTAGCTCCTTCAAATTCCATGGTCACAACAACAAAAATAACGACGTTTATAGCGGTCAAAACTGCACAGTTTTACCTGCTACTAACGACATGTGTAGGGATCAGAAAAACCGTTACAAAATGCACCATGACAAGCTGATTTGTAGTGGTTAACAAAAACCGCTACTCAAGTATCTTCACTGCTACTAAAATTATACTAATGACTTGAGATTATCAAAATAACAATTTTAAAATACGAAGTCATATACTAATGGTTTGAGATTATAAATGAGATTCAACCTGTAACCATCCACTTTCATAAGAGATTTCGTGCCATTAGATTATTAAGTCATTGGTAATTAAGTTCTTTAAATCCCTACCATTGTGGTCTTTCATTTTTCATTCCCTGTTATCTATGTAGTACTCCTTCCGGTCCTAATTATAAGAACACTTTTGTAGTACAAATTGTACTACAAAAGTGTTCCTATAATTAGAACCGGAGGTAATATGTTCTCATTTTATACCTTGAAGAAAAGAACAGTCAAGCATTGTATAACCCAAATGTAAGCACTTGCATTCATGGGAAAATTACCCCGATTATGACAGAACCATATATAAACAACGTTGCCGACAAAACTAAAAAACAAGTCACAAGAACATATACAAAGAAATTCAGAGGGAGAGAAAAATGACAAAGAGCAGCAAGAATGAACAACCCAATACCAAAGGACGACATTGTTCACACCATAAAGGTTATATATATATATATATATATATATATATATATATATATATATATATATATATATATATATATATATATGATTCGAGCATGACACTTCTTCTATTAGTTGCATGTGGTTTGTTTAGCTTTTTTGAGAGGAATGCTTATGATTTCCACTTTCTTGTTTTGTCGTTAGGGCTTTCATTAAGTTCTTCTCTCTACCCCATTCCTTCTCCCACTTTCACCCATGTCAAGCACTGTAAACCCTCCATTTTATTCAATTTATCAATAAATATTTTACATTATACCATTATTATTATTTCTATTATATATTTAAAGAGGTAATTGGTTTGTAATTTTATAAAAGAAAACACTTTAAGATGCTGATAGAAGACATGCCGTAAAACAAATATTTTATTAATATCTATATTCATCATTTATTACAACGAAATGATGATCACGTTACACAATAATTTATACCAAAACAAAGTTCGCAAATACATCATTATTTCCTTGAAAAGTAAAAAGAAGTGAAGTCTGAAAGAAACTAGCTAGCTAGGCAGGCTCTTTGTCTACTGCTCTAGTTCATGTTCATATAGACATGATTTCCAATTTTTGGGACAATACGACAACAATATGAGTGATACTAAATAAAAAACTTTTAATTATTAATATATTGCTGCTAATTTAGCAGAAAATATTTTAAAGCTCCGCAACATAATTAGATGTGAATATGCATAACAAAATATTGAATTCATAAGCATCTACACTACCATAATTTTGTCAGTTAGACATAACAGGGCATCCCTTATAGTGGATCTACAATTATTCACACATAAATATTACCCCTTAGGATAGTTCACATAACAATCCTTCTTGGGAAGATCATAATATTTATGGATACAACAATATAGTCTTCCTTGCATATTCTTATACAATTTCAAATATAAGAAGTATTTTCATTGGTCTTTAGATCAATCAGATAATTCATGTAATACCCTAAAAATCCTATTTAGCATAACCACTATATTTTGATAGGAAATACCTATGAAAAATATGTGAATATGTGGTCTCAAAATTTAGTAGCTTATTTAATTTAATTTAAGAAATTTTTTCCTAGAGTTAAATAAACCAAAGACCCAAATTTTCTAATTTCTTTTAGAGATCATAAAATACCCTAAAATTATCATATTACAACATAGTTTTTATTAAATTATAGAGAGCCATAAAATGTCATAAAATACCTAAATCAATTAAAGGAAATTACCAACAAATAAATGACAATTGAATTTACATTAATTAAAATAATTGTGTGAACTTTCATAATTAATCTTGTGGTGAGTGAAAACCATCAATTAGGGATATCTTAATTTAATTAAAAGATCAAAGACCTATAAGGGTTCAATATTAGCATAAAGTGAATTCTTAAGTATCATAATTAATTCAAGAACCAATCATATTTTGACAAGTACACTTAACAAAGTTTAAACCACCATATTAGGGATGCTAATTAAGATTAGATATTGAGGGTTAGGATTAAACCTCATAAAGCTAAATCCTAAGGCCTTAATTAACCCTTATAAAGTGGAATCTTGAAAGGTAAAAGCAATCAAGTGGGATATTCTCTTATTGATTAAGTTAAGAGGTAAAATCAAAGTTGAATTGTCCAAGGGGGGACAAATTGAAGGATAAGGTGATGTAATCAAAGAATTTTGGGGTAAGAAATATGATGAAGGGGTTGAAAGAGAGTGTGGGGGCGGTGCATTAGAGAGCAAAGGTGAGGATTAAGTCTTTCAAAGATGCTCTTGATCCAATGGTTCAAAAATGAAATGAGTGAAATGCAAGACCTTTACCATTTTGCCCTCACAAAATCCTATAAATAGGAGCTTGGGTTCTTCACAAATTCTCACACCAAAAACCTCAAGTAGCATCTGATTCTAAGAGTGAAAGAGTGAGTGAGAGTCTTGGAGAAAGGAGGAGCAAAGTTCTAGGTAAGTTCTTGAGTTCTAGTTTTTGAGTTTTTAGTTCTTTTGTAGTTTTGATCTTTAAATCTTCTAAATAAAGTTTTTTTCATGTTTTTCTGAGTTTAAATTTGGCCTTATTTCGAAAAATTGATGAGGGAAGTCATAGAGCAAAATTTTCAAAAGATTAGGATCAAAGTAACGAAACTCAGGCGAAATTTTGTCGGTAGGTGATTTCTAAAATCAGTAATAAAAATGCCAATATTTCATGATGAAAATGAAGTTAAAAAATTCGGGGAAAATTCATGGTTAAAGTAGACATATAGGGCTTTTTAAATATGCCAAGAACATGTTAAAATGAGCTCCGTACAGTAAGATAAAAATTCTCAAAGTTGGGCTACGAATTTCTGGAAAATTCTGGGTAGAGGCTCAAAAACTTTAAAACTGGGAATGATTCGTGTAATCTGGGCAAAATTTAGTATTTTTACTTGAAAATAGGAATCCTAAGGATTCCGAGGAATTTTACGGATTCTCGTTTCGATTTTTCTAGAATTAGTTATATTTTTTTAAAGTTAGGCAAAAAATCTACCCTAAATGCTGTGATTAGCATTTTTTATGAAATTTAAGGGGAATAAATTGAAAGAATAATTCCACCAAGGGTAAATGGTTATTAGTGACTCAGATATCTATTAGAATATTATTTGTAAATTAATAAATGCGATATTACCATTATAAGATAAACGTAATCACAGTCGGACTGACAAACGTACTGGTATCACCAACGAAGGTACGGACACGTACTGTAACACTTACTCTGATGTTTATTGTATACTTATATGTGATAGATGTATTCATAGTCTGAGACTCTGTTTTTAAAAGTTGTTCATACACATATAGCTATACACGGGTTATGGTTCTGATAATACTGTTGAGTTTTCCTAGTGCTGAGGACATGGATGTACACCGTGACACTGGTGAATCGTGCAGACTATAATAACATTTATATGCAGTGGCTATGTTCTGTTATTATCTGTCATATGTGATTATTACTGTAATGTCATGAATATTTGTCATACATAACTGTTACATAAGCATGAGGTTAACCGTTACCTGAGGTTCAATGTGTATTGAACCTCAGCTCTTACTATAGCCTCAGGATCCAGAGGTGTCAGGGCCAAGGACAAGGGTAGGCAGCATCAGTGAGCATCATCCAGAGAATTTCTTTTTAATATGTATTAACGTACTTCTAAATATTCGGATAATTGTACCGCTGTTTAATTTAAAGCAACCAGATACACCAGCAGTAAATGTTTAACAGATACTCGCTTTTAAATTATTCTGATGTTCTACTCTGATCAAACTATTTTGAAAATGTTTTAGAAAATTGGGATGTTACAATTCACGTAGAGAATATTTAGATAGTAAAATATTTAAAATCATTTTTGAAAGTATAAATAAAAGCAGGGTGTATCACTCAGTAAGAAAAACTCTTAATTTTATCAGTAACAACACCTCGATCCTTCTCTTCGTTTTCCTCCTTATTTTTCTCACTTTTCTTTTTCTCTACTCTACGTCATGCTTTCCATTTGGCACATTTATTACCTTCTTATCTTTATTTTATTCTTCTTCTCTGCTGAGCCAAGAAGATTTTATCCTTTTCCTACTTGTTCTCCAAGCCTTCTCTAAAAGCTTATATGATAATTCCCTTTATACACACACGCATGCCCACACACACAAATAATACATGTATCTATGTATATATATATATATGTGTGAGTATATATGTACATGTATATGGATATGTATGTACATAGACACACACATATAGATTTTTTTTTTTATTGTTTTGTTCCCATCAAGTTTTATTTTATATTAACTCATTTTATAGTCGGATTATATGCCAAATTTTAAATACAACAATAGACACACACACATAAGGGTTTAGGTGCAATTTTAGCAACGTAGTTTTTTTTTTTTTTTTTTTTTCTGAGATGTGCCTGGCACAATTAAGTTTTGGAAAGGGAAAAATACCAATAAACAATTTAAAAGATACAAATTTACTAAAACTGTTGAATTCCACCAAATGCTGTTAAGGTTTTTTTCTCTTGTAAGTTAACAACTGTTTAGTCAAATTTAACAGTTTTAGTGAATTTGCACATGTTAAAATTATTTTTTAGTATTTTGGCCCCTTTCAAAACTTAATTGTGCAAGACGATGCTCCTCATGAAAAAAATTGTTGGTAAAATTGTACTTTAATCCTATATTAAATGCTCATAATTTTAAATTATATTTATGTTTTTTTAGGATGTTACAAGCACCATGCCATGTCCTGCTCTGAATTTGTCTTTCTCTCTATTTATCTCTTTTTTTAAAATTATTCTGGACATTAATTAATACGTATTTTATTATTTTAGAATTTATTATTTTTTATTATAATATAAACATTTTGTTTTTTCTTTGTGTATTATCTTATCTGAAACCACTGATCAATTTAAATTTGAGTACTGTGAAGACTTATAAGAACAAATCATGCTTTCTCTTCGTCAAACATTAAAAAAAAAAAAAAACTAAGGATTGGGATCATATATATATATATATAGAAGTGTTGAGAAAGGAGAAGTAAAAGATGAAGCCAAGGCAAATTGCGAAGAAAGATCAAATATGATTTTAGCTTCTAAAATACTACTCCCTCCGGTCCTAATTATAGGAATACATTTTAGAGTTTGTTTTGGTCCTAATTATAAGAACAAGTTTTAACTTTTGTCAATTTTTTTCCTATAATACCCCTATTTATACATGTTCAATAATAATAGGATTAATTAAGCACCTAAGAAAAATGATCATATACAACATGATAAACACTATAGCATGGCTGTGTTCAAGGCCATTATTAATGAATTCGCACCTTCTCACCTTGATTAATTAGATTTAAAAAGTCAAATATAATTAAGAATAGTAGAATATATTTGTTTTAGTATCCTCTGAGAGCTTAAGGCAGAAATCACGCAATCCATTAATTATGAAGTTGTATGCATAGCGTTCCAGATAGACAAAATACATACATTGCTTGACGGAGACACTAGCTAGCTAGAAATTAAAGTGTAGTCAGATGTAGTTCGCTTGAACAATTTAATTTTTAGCTAATTTTGCCTTAATGTAATTTTTAATTTTTTAAATACAATTACAAAAAAGGAAAAATACAATCAGAGGCTCGTGCAGGAGATGAAAGACCCAAGTGTGTTATGCTCCAGAAAAAACAAAAACACTGACCTGACCTAATCTGAGAGAAGATGCGGAGAGTCGATCACAACCATCGAAAGTTGAAGGAAACTCGTCTATGATCATGAATTGAGCGAGACATAAGACGCAGTAGAAATAGAATCGACCGCCGAGAATGTAATTTTTTTTTTTTTGATGAAATGAGAATGTAATTTTTAATTTTAAGTAGGGGTATTTTTGAAAATAATTATAATTAACTAATTTAACTTATCTCCTTAATCTCTCCAAATTCTGGTAAATAGTTCTTATAGTTAGGACTGGAGGGAGTATATGAGAATTTAATATAAGATTCACTTTATGATTCAATTTGAACTATTGAGAGTTGTTCTGTATGAAGAACACAGAGATTGGACTTGACTAGGGTGTCAAGCCTAGAGCCTACGTACCCTCGAGGGGATCAAAGTCCACGTAGTTCGCAACAAACTTGAAGGCACGTAGCCAGGGGAGTGGGGTGTGTGCTCTGTGTGGCAGAAAGTAACAAGAGCATAAGATAGAACGTGTGCACCTGTTTAGGGTTCTCTTCTATTTATAGAGGAGCTTGGTGCCCGTATCTTCCCATTGATGGGCGATATCCATGATTGAGCCCTTGAGGGCTGATTGGCTGGTGCCATGATTGTAGGAGGATCTCCTATTAATGAGTTCCTAAATATAGGGGATCTCGGATCCTTTCCAAATATAGCGCGGATCCCTTATAGGCGCTGTTGGGCCAGGGTGTGGACTTAGGCCTATTGGGCCGGTCCGTAACAGTTGCCCCCCAGCTTGGTCGTTCAGGCTTCTGGACGGCCGAGATGCTTAGTGCCCCGTGCCCGTTTACGTCCGAGGTCCTCTTTTTCGGACTGGGCCGGCTTTCGGATGCCGTGGCCCTTAGCTCGGCTTGGGACTGTGGTCGGCTCCATCGGTTCTCGCCCCGCCCAGAACGTCGGTTTTGCTTATGCCCGGGCGGTTTTTATCCTGTCCGGGTCCCCAAGCGTTCTCTTGCCTTTTGGGATTCTTCGTACGCTTCGGTTTTCCCCCTACGTGAACCGTCACTGTGGTTTTACAGCTGTCAGACCCTTAGTGGAGGGAGTCTGCAACCGTCGCGCCTTTTCGTTTCTCGAGGCCCGTGCGCATTTATTGCGCTGGCGTCGTGCTGCGCCAATCTCGTTTCGTCTGTATGGGAAAATACCGTTGTACCCTTCTTGTGTTAGGATTTCGGTTTAAATAGCCTTCTCTGTGCTTCTTTCCCACTTTTCCCGCTATTACATTTTCTCTCTCAGCTTACTCTCTGGTTTCTCTAGAGCTTCAGAGGGGATTCTTTGTGCCCGGAACTTTCGCCGTCTTCCAGCGTTCTAGTTCCTTCCTCTTTCACATAACAGGTATTGTGCCACTTTCCCGTCATTTTGTTCGGTATTTCTTTCTCTTTTACCGTTTATTCTTCGTTGTTTGCGTCATCACTCTTCCCTCCTTCCGGGTCTCCTGGGTTTCTTTAGAGTCAGTGCACCCGAAATTCGTCCCATTGTTTCCCTAGACACTGCTCTTAGCGCCTTAGGTTTCTGACCATGGTGAGGGGTAGAGGTATTCCTGGTTCTGCAGCAGCTCCATTGACGCCTGAGGAGGAAATGCTCCTTCGAGCGCGTCTCCCGCGGGCTACTTACTGGGTTCTTGGAGGTGAACCGCCTGCTTCGGGAATCCTGGATCCTTCGCGCCGAGGCGGCGCCGTGCGTCCGTGGCGAGGTGGGGCTCGCCCGTCCACGGGAAGGGTTTCCGTTTCAATTCCACGTTCACCCTTCCGGGCGCTTGCAACCGCTCTTCCTCCAGAATTGCTTGGTGGGACCCTGGTGGGTTCCTCTTCCAGCTCCCAATCTCCGGTGGTGATGGCTCGACCACTGAATTTTTACGAGGGTCTCTCTACTGCTTGCCCGACGTCCGCCCCAGAGGGTTATGCCGGCCCCTGCTGGGACTGCCTGGCGGAGGCTTCCGTATTGATGGCGGGTGATAGAGATGTCGAGGCCTCATCTATTCTAGGCTCCTGTCGGCATTGGTCTGTCCCGGCTGCTCCCTCTCGTGTCCCTATTCGTCCTAGTCGGCCTTCTTTAGTACCTGCTGTTATGCCTGTGCCAGGTATTTCTGCTTCTTTTCTAATACCGGCTTTGTTTATTTTCATATAGGCTTATTTATGGCTCCCAAGTCGGGATCTTCAAAAAAACGTTCGGAGGCCGGTGGTTCGGACTCACTCAGTCCGTCCAAAGCCCTGATTCGCCGATACGGCTGGGTATCGCACGACGTGCTGGCAACAACGTCGTTGATGTCGGAGGTAGACATAGCACGGCTGGAGGTCCCGGCCATGCCCGGATGCGTCCTTAGGCGTTCGGGTCCTGAGGAGCCTGTATGTGCGGCTCGGACCGAGGGTCAGCCGGACTTTTTCTTCTTTTACCGGGACTACTTGACTCGGGTCCGAGTTTCTTTCCCTTTCACCCCCTTCCAGATGGAGGCGTTGCGGCATCTTCGTCTCGCCCCGACACAACTTCATCCGAACGGTTGGGGATACCTAGTTGCCTTCGAGCGGTTATGCGGCCATTTTCCGCTCCCCATCCCCTGTACCGCCAACCTCTTTTTCCACTTCTTCGGACCTTTTGCCCCTAGTTCGTCCGCGAGGGGTGACAATCTGAGGGGCATGGTATCCCTGCGGATCAACCCAGACCGTCACTTGATGACGCCCTTTTCCGACTCCTTCAAACGGTTTAAGGGGGCTTTCTTCAAGATCGAGGCCGTCCCGGGGGAGCGGCCGTGGTTCTTAGAGGATGGTGGTCGGTTCCCGCTGTATTGGGGGGAAGGTCATTACAAGGCTAAGGCCATCTCCTACCAGGTTCCGCTCGAAGACCTGGTGCCGAAATCGGTTTCTGCTTTGCCACGGCTCGAGGCCCTGGTGGCCGAGTACGGTGTGCAGCCGGCTGGCTTCTATATTTCCGCCGAGCCGCCGCCTTCCTCCTGTAGGGTCACTAGTAGTTGTGTTTGTTTTTGTTTTCAGTATTGTTCTTATGAATCGGTGGTTTCTGATCTACTTTGTTTCTGTTTGTTTGCAGCTAGGGCTATGGACGACCTGCCGCTGTACGCTCGCTTGTCGAGGGCGGCCGCCGCGCCTACGAGTCGTCCCAAGAAGCGGGCGGCTTCTTCCACTGCCGGTGTTCCTTCTGCCCCGGCCCCTAAGAAGGCCAAAGGCCCTGCTGCTGATGGCCTTTCTTCCGCCCCGGCTTCACAGGCTGCTTCCTCGGGGGGGTCTCCGGTGCTTGAGGGCCGGGAAGTCGCTGCTGTGGACCCAAGCCCGGTGCCTGGTTCGCAGGCTTCTGAGGGGCGTGAGGCCCCGATTTCCGATGAGGAGGTTGAGGCTGAGTTTTTCGCCGATGATCCTCCTTCATCTCTGCCGGATCTGCCTTCGTCATCTTCGCTTCCGCCACCACCGCCGCCGAAGTCTCTTCTCGCCCGTGGCCGTCTTTGGCATGATGGGGTAGTTCCTGAGGTCTCCACCGCCTTCCTCCCCCCCCACACTTCACTGGCTGCGCTGCCCTGACTCGACCGGCCCTGGATGAGCTGCACAGGAACCAGGCAGAGCTTTGCCGGGCGGTGGGATATAACCAAGCCCTGATCCTCGTCCGGGAGCACTATGCTCGTGCCCACGCTGAGGTCCAGAGGCTGCGGGCACAGGTCGAGGAGTTGGCCAAGAGTTTGTCGGCTGCGGAGGCCAAGGCCGCTTCTGTTGGCGAGCTGCAGGAGGAGCTTGAGGTAGCTGAGGCTAAGGCTATGTCGGCCGGGGAGGAGCTGGCCAAAGGCCTGGCGGCGCGGGATGCGGCCCTCGCGGAGCTGGAGGGGGTCCGGGCGGAGCTGGAGGCCGCGAAGGCCGCGACGGTCCAGGCGGAGCGGGAGCTGCAACTGTCCCAGGAGCATGCCGAGTCGGTTGCCGTGGAGTGCACCCGGGCCGTGAAGGAGAGGTCCGAGAGCCTGGCTGCGGCCAAGGCTTTGGAGGAGCGGCTGGCTGCTTTGGACAGGGAGGAATCGGCGGCTCGGGCAGCCCTTGCTGCTGAGAAGGTGACCTCCCGGGAGCTTACAGACGCCCTGGTGCAGACTGCCGAGGCCTGCTTTAAGCAAGCCTTGCTCCAGATCCGGTACCTCAACCCCGGGGTCGAGCTTCGAGTGGAAGGATATGATCATCGTGCCTTTGTCAGGGACGATGGATCTTTCCTCCCATTCGAGCCTCAAACCGCCGAGGACCCTGATGAAGTGGCCGCGGAGGGTGCTGCCGGGATCGGGCCGGAGGAGGAAGCTGATGCTGGGTCGGGCTCCTCGCCTTAGCTTTTACTTTTGCTATTTGCCTTTCTTGGGGTGTTAGAGCCCTTGTAATTTTTGCTTTTCTTTGGCCTTGGTGGCATTCTTGTACAGACTTTGAACGACTAACAACAATTTTTCTTGCCTTGTGCCGCGATCTGTACTTGTTTTAATTTTTACCGTCACTTTTGTCTGGATTCGACAATGAACGATTTAACTTTGTATCATCCTTTTTCGTCAATCTGCTGTGTGGGCGTTTAAATAACTTAGACAATGGGTGAGCTTATCTCTCTTTTGTCTAGGTTTGGGTGTTCTTTCGGCTGTATGGTTGCAGGCCGTCTGGATGCTCTAGACAATGGATTTTGCAATCCTTTTGTCTGAGCTTAAGAGTCGGTCGGCCGTGTGGGTACGGGCCGTGTAGACAACTTAGGCAATGGATAATTTTATCATTCTTTTGCCCAAGCTTTAGTGTTTGTCGGCTGCATACGTACAGGTCGTTGTTTCTCTACCACACTTAGTGTGTGGGAGGTTGGGGCAAGGTTGTCTTGTTTCAGCCTCGTCAGGCGTAACTAACCATACTGCCTCGGCCCGGCTTTCGAGTAGCCGAGCTCCAACTTTCTTTTAGTTGGATCAAGTTGTACCGGCGTAAGGGCGGGACTACCACGTGCCTAACCGAGGCTTCTTCTGCCTGGAGTCAGACATTTTGACCTGATCAGGGTCGGCATGGCCGGCCGCTTGCTTAGCCGGGCGAGCGTTGACGCGTCAATTTCGTAAAGGGCCGTGTTCAATTCCTTTGCCGAGCTCTAACCAATGCCTGTCGGAGTACGACGGCCGGTTTTTGTACATCTAGATGTTTTTGGTTCTGGCCGGGTTTGTGACCTCGGGGCCGTCTACCGGTGCCGGGGTTAGTAACCCCGGCTTTTGGTTTCTTAGCCGGGCTTCATTGCCTCGGCCTTGTCGCTTTTGGCCGAGCTAAGCGGCTCAGGCTTCATACTTAAGCTTTGTGCGTTTTGGTAAATATTCCCAGTGGGATCCTTTATTGATGAAAAGAAATAGCCCTACGGGGCCTTACAAAGCATCATAATCAGAAATGACATAACTTGGACTCAAGACGAAAGGAAAACAAATGCGAGGAAAGGAATAATCGTAAAAGCTAACAAACGCTGCCGAGAAAGGGTCTAGCTATAGTAGATCTTCAGCTTATCGGCATTCCATGTCCTTTTGATTGGCTTTCGTGCCAAAGTCTCGAGGATATATGCTCCTCCGTCGAGCTTTTCCTCAATCCGGTAGGGCCCTTCCCAGTTTGCCGCCAGCTTCCCGTCCTTGGCATTCTTGTTGCCTATGTCGGCCCGTCGGAGTACTAGGTTGCCTCGGTTGAAAGACCGGGGTCTGACCTTTCTGTTGTACTTCGCCGCGAGTAGCTGTTTGGCGGCTAGTTCCCGGCAGTGCGCGGTAACCCGGATTTCATCAATGAGGTCCAAGTTAGTCTTCAAGGCGTCGTCATTCGATCCCTGCCCCTCTTGCCCGGCTCTCACCTTTCTCCAGGATGGCTGTCCGATTTCAACCGGGATCATTGCCTCACATCCATAGGTCAGCCTGTACGGGGTTTCTTGAGTCGAAGACTGTACGCTCGTGCGGTACCCCCAGAGGACACTGTGGAGCTGTTCGGTCCAGCTGGTCTCGGCTTGCAACATTCGCCTCTTTAGTCCGTCGAGGACGATTTTGTTGGCGGCTTCAGCCTGGCCATTGGTCTGGGGGTGTTCGACGGACGAGAAGTGCTGCTTAATGTCCAAGTCGGACATTAGTTTCTGGAAACGATGGTCCATGAATTGGGTCCCATTGTCCGTGACGACCTCGGCTGGTATGCCGAAACGAGAGACGATGTTGTGCCTGAAGAACTTCATCACTCTGGCCGACGTTATTGTGGCGAGTGGCTCTGCTTCGATCCATTTGGTGAAGTAGTCGACTGCGACGATGAGCCATCTACACTGCCCTTGCGCCGGCCAAAAGGGTCCGAGGATGTCCATGCCCCACTTGAAGAAGGGCCATGGGGCTGGCATTCCTTTAAGTTCAGAGGGTGGTGGCCATATGACCCTGGCGTGCTTCTGGCAACTGTCGCATGTCTTGGCCTTCTCCATGGCGTCCTGACTCATAGTTGGCCAGTAGTAGCCGGCGCGCAACGCTTTCCGGGCTAATGCCTTGCCCCCCATGTGGTGGCCGTTAGCGCCTTCGTGTAGCTCGGCCAGCACATATTTGGCTTCGGAATCTCCAAGGCATCGCATCATTGGGCAATGGAGTCCCTTCCCGTATAGTTGGTCGTCGACCATAGCATAGAGGGCGGCTTCTCTGATCAACTTTTTTGCGTCTGTCGGGTCGGTGGGGATAATTCCCCTCTCAGGTAGTCTTCAATAGGCTTTCTCCAGTCGGCCCCTCCAAAAATGGCCATGATGCAGCTAGGCTCGGCCAGGTTCTGTTGTATCACGGTCCTATGGTTGTCCGGCCCCTTAGTGCTTGCCAACTTAGAGAGGATGTCGGCTCTTGCGTTCTCTTCTCTGGGGATATGGGACACTGTGACCTCTTCGAATTCGGCCATCAGCTCTTTGGCTTTATTTAGATACTTTGCCATGAGCGGGCCCTTCGCTTGGTAGGTGCCGTTTATCTGAGCCGCGACGAGCTGCGAGTCGGTTAAGACCTTTACTCGTTGGGCGCCATTATCCTTTGCCTGGAGTAGTCCGGCCAGTAGGGCCTCATATTCGGCCTGGTTATTAGAGGTCTGGAATTCTAACTGAAGAGAGTGTTCGGTGGCTACTCCCTGTGGGCTTTCCACGATGACTCCTGCACCGCTGCCCTTCGCATTGGACGATCCATCCACATAGACCTTCCACGCCCCGTCACTGACTATGGCCGGGGTGAGTTCCCTAATGAAGTCTGCGAGTGCCTGGGACTTGATCGCCTGCCGGGCTTCGAAAGCGATGTCAAACTCTGACAGCTCTATGGCCCAATTGGTCATCCTCCCTGCCAGGTCCGGCTTATGCAGAATTTGCCGGATCGGCTGGCTGGTTCGTACGACAATCCGGTGTCCCTGGAAATACGACCAGAGTCTTCTTGCGGCTGTGAGTAGAGCAAAAGCTACCTTCTCCAGCTTCTGGTACCGGATTTCAGAGCTTTGCAAGGCCCGGCTGGTGAAGTATATTGGTGTCTGCCCTGCCTCGGACTCCCTTACTAGGGCGGCGCTCACGGCTTCATTGCCGATTGATAGGTAGAGGAATAAGGTCTCTCCTGGGTCCGGCTTCGTGAGCACCGGAGGGGATGCCAAACATCTCTTAATTTCCTCGAATGCTGCGTCACAGTCCGGGCTCCATCCGCCCCTGGTTTCTTTCTTTAGCAGCTTGAAAAGAGGTAGGGCTTTCTCGGCCGACTTCGGCAAGAAGCGCGTCAATGCGGCTAGTCGGCCCGTCAGCTGCTGTACCTCCTTTTTAGACCCCGGGGGCTGCATGTCGAGCACGGCTTTGCATTTGTCCGGGTTGGCCTCTATCCCTCGGTTCGTTAACATGAAGCCTAGAAATTTCCCTGCTGGGACCCCGAAGGCACACTTGGCCGGGTTCAACCTGATTCGATGTCTTCTTAACTTCTCAAACGTCTGTTCTAGGTCCCGGATGTGATCTTCTGGGAGTTTTGACTTGACGATCATGTCGTCTATGTAGACTTCTATGTTACGCCCGATCTGATCCTCGAAAACTCGGTTCATCATCCTTTGATAGGTGGCCCCGGCATTCTTCAGTCCAAAGGGCATGACGTTGTAGCAATAATTCGCCTTATCGGTTATAAAGGCGGTCTTTTCTTGGTCCTCGGGATGCATGGCGATCTGGTTATAGCCGGAGTAGGCATCCATGAAGGAGAGGAGTTGGTACCCGGCCGAGTTGTCCACAAGCTTATCAATGTTGGGCATCGGGTAGGAGTCCTTAGGACAGGCTTTGTTGAGGTTGGAGTAATCGACGCACACTCTCCATTTGCCGCTGGGCTTGAGGACCATGACTACGTTGGAGAGCCAAGTGGTGTATTGTACCTCCCGAATGAAGCCGGCCGCTAGGAGTTCCTCAATGTGGTCCTCCAGGGCTTTCTGCCTATTGTCCGCGATGTTCCTCTTCTTCTGTGCCACGGGTCTAGACCCTGGCCATATGCCGAGCTTGTGACAGCAGAAGTGGGGGTCAATGCCGGGCACCTCGGCCGAGGTCCATGCGAAGACGTCACGGTTCTGCCTTAACAAGCGTATCATGAGGTCCCTCAGGCCGTGGTCCATATCACGGCCAATTTTGGCAGTTTTGGATGGGTCCTCGCCTAGCATTATCTCCTCCAGCTCTCCCTCTGGTTCGGGCCTCGGACTGTCCGGCTCCCGGAGGTCCAACTCAACCATGTTGACTTGCTGCCGCGGGCGTCCACCTTAGGCGGCTTCGGCTACTTGCTCGTTAGATCCGAGCCGGGGTGGAGACGATGCTCCTCCTTCCTCGACCCGGAGAGCTTCGTAGTAGCACTGCCTCGACTCTTTCTGGTCTCCAGAGACCACGACTATCTGGTTTTTACTATTGACCATCTTGAGCTTCTGATGCTTGGTGGATACTAGTATATCCCAATTGTGGATTGTTGGTCGCCCCAGGATCACGTTATAAGGGGACCGGAAATCAGCAACTACGAATCGTACCCGCTCCGATTTGAAGGCTTCTCTGGTGCCCAGAGTTAACCGGAGGTCGATGTAGCCTTTCGGGAAGGATTGCTCGCCATTGAAACCCACCAAGGTGGTTTTACAGGGCTTAAGGTCCTCTTTGTCGAGGTGCATCCTTTTGTAGGCATCCCAACTTATGATGTCCGCTGAACTTCCTGCATCCACAAAAATTCTTTTAACATGACAGTTTATCAGGGTTCCGGTGATTACCAATCCGTCCAGATGTCCGGGTATGACGTCTTCCAATTCCTCATCCGTGAAGGTTAGGGCAGGCGGCCGAGGCTTCTTTGGGTCTTCCTTGAATTTAGGGGGGTCTCGGACGGTCAATACCTCGCGGAGATACTTCTTTCGCTGGCTTATTGTGTCTCCTCCTCCCCCAAATCCTCCACTGACGACGTTGCACTGGAAATCGACGTCGGGAAATTCGTCGTCCGAGGCCGCCTTCTGCTTTTTTCCCGGAGTCCGGGATGCCTTGGGCGGACTTCTGGAGCGGGCGCGGTCGTTGCGCTTCCCGTTCGTCCTTCCCTGAGTCTTGATCAAGTACTGACGCAGTTTCCCATCCCTTACGAACTTCTCGATTGCGTCACGGAGGTCATAGCACTCGTCGGTGGTGTGGCCGTTGCAGTCGTGGAACTTGCAAAACTTGGAACGGTCCGTGTTGGAGCGTCCTCTGATTGGCTTTGGCCTGTCCACCCGCTTCATCTCGGTCTGGGCTACCTCCTTCCATACCTGGGACCGAGGGATGTTCAGCGGGGTGTAACTGTCGTACTTGGTCTTCTGGTCGGCCCGGTCAGACTTTGTCCGGCTGTCCCGGCTGCGCTGTCTCGGGTCGGTCTTCGCCCTTCGTGGGCGTTCCTCGTCGCTAGGCGGGCTCTTCCTAGTTCGTTCAGGTTCATCGGCATTGACCGCCTCCATCTGCTCCATTTCCAGGTACTTCTTCGCCTCGGTATAGAATTCGGTCAAGGTGTACACTGGGTTCTTGCATAGGTGACGAGCCAGCCGGGATGCTGGATCCAGTCCATTGACCAGGCAATGTACGTGGACATCCTCGAGCAATGACCGTACTTGCATGGCCACGTCTCGGAACCGATCCAGATACTTCTGCAAGGCCTCACCCTTCTTCTGACGTACTTTGCTCAAGGTGAACGTAGTCTTCGGCTGCTTTTTGCTGGTGAAGTGCAGCTCGAATTTTCGTCCGAGGTCTTCATAGTCTCGGATAGAGTTGTCCGGAAGAGACGTCAGCCACCTGTGTGCCGGCCCGTCCAGAGTAGCCGCGAACAGGCGCTGAATGACCGGACCGCTGATCTGTCGGACCCACATGAGCTTCTCAAAGGTAACCAAGTGGTTCCGGGGGTCTTGGCTCCCATCATATTTCGGCAGGCTGCTTAAATCAAAGCGTTTTGGGAAACGGGCTGTTGCCGCCTCCCTCGAGAACGGGGATCTTCCCGTCTCTGATAGGTACGTCACACGATATTCCCGAGGCGATCCGTGGCCTGGCCGGGGAGTTCTCTCCTCGGCGCGGGTTTCTTCTCGATCACGGTATTCCCTTTCGTGCCGATTGGTGCGGTTTGGACCGGCACCGTGGTTTCCTCTGTCTCCCGGGGACCGTGGTCCGCCGTGGTCTGCATTCGGACGCCGCCTCGGTTCGCCGTCGTCGCGGCGTGGGTTCCTCGGCTCAGAGTTGCTCGAGGAGCTGCTGTCGCCTGCCGAGGCTCTCCTTGTACGACCGCGACCCCTGTGCCGGCCTCTCACGCTGCGGTCATTCTCAAGCGCTTCTTGGATCATCTTTCCGATAGCTTCGAAGTCAGCCCGCCTCTGCAGGTCGTCGTGTTTTTCCTTGTTCTCCAGGCGCCGCATGAACGATTCCTGAGTCCTCCTCATCATGCGGACGTCGGCATCGACTGCCCGGACATCACGCGTTGGCGATGGCGCGAGTGCTTCTTCTGGATGCCGGTCTTCATGCCGCGGCTGCTCGTCATGGAGCGGCTGTTCCCTGTCCGGGGAGGAAGTCACCGTATCAGTAACATGTCCCTCTGGGGTGCTTCCTCTCCGAGGTAGTGCCGGCGGCTGGTCTGGCGGCGGGCGACTGGCTTGTGGGTCTCCTCCCACCGGTTGGGGATTTCTGCTGTGGCTTCTAGTGCTCACCATTAGTAGTCACGGGGATTGAAATTTACGGTCCCCACGGTCGGCGCCAATGTTCTGTATGAAGAACACAGAGATTGGACTTGACTAGGGTGTCAAGCCTAGAGCCTACGTACCCTCGAGGGGATCAAAGTCCACGTAGTTCGCAACAAACTTGAAGGCACGTAGCCAGGGGAGTGGGGTGTGTGCTCTGTGTGGCAGAAAGTAACAAGAGCATAAGATAGAACGTGTGCACCTGTTTAGGGTTCTCTTCTATTTATAGAGGAGCTTGGTGCCCGTATCTTCCCATTGATGGGCGATATCCATGATTGAGCCCTTGAGGGCTGATTGGCTGGTGCCATGATTGTAGGAGGATCTCCTATTAATGAGTTCCTAAATATAGGGGATCTCGGATCCTTTCCAAATATAGCGCGGATCCCTTATAGGCGCTGTTGGGCCAGGGTGTGGACTTAGGCCTATTGGGCCGGTCCGTAACAAGAGTGAATCTTATACTAACGACCGAAGATAGTAGTTGATGTGGAGGGATATTGGTCTGAGTAGGAGTTTGAGATAGAACATACAGAAAGCTACCTCCTAAAAACTTAGAGGTGATGGTTTGAGGAGGAACTGGCAACTATCTCTCAGAGTTCAACATTAAGAAGTTTAATACTGAGAGATGTTGGTTTTAACTTTTAAGCTAAGCCTTGATCTAAGTTTTTGGTCATGGCATAAATTTGGAGAGGCTACTTTTGTGCTCGGTGATGGTTTTGAAGGCTTTGAAGATCTAAAGCTACCCAAAAAAAAAAATGTCACACCTTATTTTAGGTTTACTTATTAAAAATGTTTAGGCCCAAAAGTACTCTTGAAGGATTCAAAAACTTTAAACTTTTTTTTTAATTCATTGATTTTTTGTTATTATTGTAAACTTTGAAAACTCATAACTAATTCAATAAAATTTTAAGTGAAGTAATTCAAAGCTTTAATTGAAGTTCTTGAAAACCTATTTCCACAAAAGAAATACGACCTAATCCTTAAAAGAAAAAAAAAAAAACCTTTTAAACCCAATGGAAGCATTAATAATTTAGCAAAACTCAACTCCTTCATGCTCAAATAGTATTAGCCAAAAGAGGGGGGAAAAGATTCCATTATATCATCTCTCGGGTCTCAAAGGTGCTTTGTGACTATGATTTTCCAACTTACCACGATTTGAACATATTCTTTAGCATCAAAATAGTAAGCATTTTCCTCCCCAACCCTCCAAAATTTTGGACTCATTCATACAATAACAACAACCAACATGCAAGGCCATAAGCTTCCCCTTATGCCTAAACATGCTTATCCCTCTAGACTCAAACTTTCAAAACATGTGATTTTTTAGCCTAAACATGTGATTGCATGTTGGTCCCATACCTTCCTCTCTTCTTCCCCCACTCTCTTAGCCTCTCATTGCTTCTATCTCTCTAAGATTTTGTTGTTAGAACTCGGATGAGGAAGAATGAGTGTTCGGGTGTTTTAAGTGGATGGGAAATAGTATTACTCATTCCAGTCCTAAATTTAAAACATAATCGACTTTTTTAGAGAGATTAAGGAAACTAAATAGAGTACTTATTAATCATATAATACGTTGTATATCATTGAATTATGTAGTATATCAGTTCATTAGTTAAACTAATTAGTTTGGTAAAAAATAAAAATAAAAATACTCTAAAGTAATTTAATTAGTTTCCTTAATCTCTCTAAAAAATATAATTTTTTTTTAATATTTAGAGGCAGAGAGAGTATAAGGCATCAAGGCTTGCGGGTCCCAAATCACTAAAAGACCTCACTCTTAAGTATTTTTCTTCAAATTTCTTGGGCATGCAAATCTGAAAATCTTCACTCAAAAAACATGACGGCTCACATCCTACCCTCATCAAATTGGGCTTGGTGCTGACCCAATTGCATTTCTTGGGCTCATGATGAGGTACATATCATTTTACGTTTTACCCTTACTTTCTTGAAATTAATTCATTTCATAAATTCTAAAGGTGCTTTTATATCCAAAAAAAAAAAAATATTCTAAAGGTGCTTTTATCTTGAGGAACACCAAATACCAAATATTTTTGTTAGGTATAAATGTGCACACATGGTTATAAATTAGGTGCATAAATACCGTTTAACAGTTAAGTTTGACTTTTTTTGGCTGAATGGATGATGACGTGGCTTTCAAAGGTGCAAAAATCTACATGTGGTTTGGCAAAAAGAGCACGCATTCAATGGGTAAAAACTGTTAAAACTTTATTTCCATAATTTATTTTATTTTTTTAAATCCTTATTAAATTTTCTAATTAATAATTGATAAATGAGTATTTATACATTTAAAATTTGATATTATAAATAATATATTTACTTAAAAATAATTTTAATTTTTCAAAAATAAATAATTAAAGAAATAATTCATTTATTCTATTAAAAAAAATAATTCATTTGCTTTGAAAAATTTAACTTTATAGTTATAAGTTTATAACATTCCTTGATTTCATCTCATTCATCATATAAATAGAAATAACTCATTTAGGGTGCAAACGTTTATATTGCACACTTCTTGATGCAATAAAAATTAAATAACATTGTTCGGTTTTGATTGAAAAATTATTTAAATAATTTTTGGTTCAATTTGTTAGATCAAAAAAAATAATTTTTTTAATTAAATATAGTATTTATAATATCAAATTTCAAATGCATAAATACACATTTATTAATTATTAATTAGAAAATTTAATAAGGATTTTTTTTTTAAAAAATAAAGTATGGAAATAAAAAATTTGGCACTTCAGAAATTATATCTAAAGAAATAATAATTTTCTTTTAATTGAAATAAAATTATTAAATTAAAAAAATACTTGGTGTTGAACACTTTTTTTTACTAATTCACATGTATATTATTGCACATTTGAAGGCCACCTCATCGTCCAGTTAGTAAATAAAGTTAAACTTAATGGTCAGATAGTATTTTTGCACCTAATTTATAATCATGTGTGCACTTTTGCACCTAAAAAAAAACACTTGGTGTTGAGCGCTCTTCGGGGTAAAGCACGTGTGCATTTTTACACTTTAACCCATTCTAAAAATTACCCTCGATTACTTTGTAAGGATTATATTACTCATTCCTATATTTAATATAAGACATATTTATCTAATTTAATTAGATTAAGAAAGTTAGTTGGGTCAATTAATATGACATGTATTTTTTAAAGCACCCTAATCATTTTCCTTAATTACTTTATTCTCTTTCCTCCTTGAAAATTATTGAGAGAGTATCAACAGGATAAATTAAAAAAAGATTAACAAATATGAAATCTTCTTGTATTTAGGACCAATATCAACTTTTCATATATTTCTTATATTAAGAAAATGAGGCAGTAGTTAAAAGACTTATTTGCCTCATAATAATTTCTGTAAATTTTGTAGGCTAAACAGCATCATGTAGCTGTTTTTCTTGAATTTTCAGAAAAAATAATGTATTTTCCAAAAGTTAGCATTAAAATATTTTACTTCACTTTTTGAATAATTCAACTACCTTTTTCATTTGATCCTCTTTAATGGTTGGAATCTGGCTGAAAGCACAACTTGAATTTTTAGCTAATCTTAATTCCTTTTTTTTTTGGTCAAAACTAATCTTAATTCCTTGCTCCAGCTGTTAGAAGGTTTTTAGCACATTAGAAATGCCTATTATTGTCAATGTTCGAGTGTCATGTGGTTGATTGTGAGGAACAAATTCCTCGTTCTCATATTCACGGGTTCGAATGACATGATAGATGAGAGAGAGCCATGAAGTATCCATTGTTCATCAAGTTCCAAGAGGTGTTGTTTCCCACTACTGATTCATTCAACATAAAGGTCATCAACTACCTCTTAATTTGTTTGGTTCTTTATTTGCTTAAAAGCTTTTTGAATGTGTCTGTTCTCAGTTGCGGCGGCCGCTGGTTGCTTCAAGTCAAATAGAGATGGCGGACTTAATGGGATTCATATTCAAAAGCATGACATTGTTTTCCCATATGAAGGTTTATATTCAAAGGCACGACAGCTTCCTTTATCAAACCAGTTCCTAGTTGATATAGCTAGCTACCTTATGGAGATCAGGTGTTAAATTTACAGAGCTGATGATGTCAATTTAGGTATCATGAAGACGTGAATTATGTCGACATTCATTCTCACCCACTGTGTGCCTAACCATGACAAATCATTTACAACACTAGTATCGTAGAAAAGAAAAAGGAATATTCTAATTTGAAAAGTCTACTAGAGTACAAAATAAATAAAGTACAATTTGAAAGGTTAACCTTCATAGAAAATAGTTTTATCTCATCGCCGACCGAAAACTCTAGTATGTTTAAAAGAGTCAAACTACGTACACATTTGATAACGTATGAAACATGATAGAAGAGACCCAAATTTAAAAGAAAAACTTATCATGGTTAAAAGGAAATAAACCACTATGTAAGACTAACCATTCTACATTTTAAGTATAAGACAGAGTTGACTTTATTTTAGAGAGGTTAAGGAAACTAAATAAGTTACTTAATTATATACTCCCTCCAGTTCTAATTATAAAAGCTATTTACCAGAATTTGGAGAGATTAAGGAGAGAAGTTAAATTAGTTACTTATAATTTTTTTTTTCCAAAACCACCCTTGCTTAAAATTGAAAATTACCCAAGAAAAATTAGTTGAACCGGTTGCCTTGCACTTGTACTCTGACTCTCGGCACAACGTAACTTTAATTATTTAAGGCAAGACGTGTTTCAAGTTATTTGTTTTACTGGAACATTTCAGAATGCGATAAATATGTATGGTTATTTTAATCACTTTACACAGATAGTTGGAAAAAAATATTTTAAAAGGAATATTAAAATTATTTTATTTAAAAATAAAAAATAGAATAGAATCTCTCATTTAATAGAATATAAGCGTGTTGTTAAATTAATTATTGTGGAGGAAGTATTAGTAGGGGTGATATGGGAAAGATATGACAAAAATTACTTAAAATTATTTTATAAAAAAAAGTATAATTGATGTATATGTGACATTAATGAGTTGCAAACTTTATTTGCTTTATAGAATATATAGGTGTATTATTAAATTATTATTGTCTTTAATTATTATTAAGAAAATATAAATAGGGGTATTATAGAAAAAAAAAATTAACAAAAGTTAAAACTTGCTTTTATAATTAGGACAAAAACCAACTCCAAAAAGAGTTTCTATAATTAGGACCGGGGGGAGTAATAAGTTGTGTATACTTAAATTATATATTAATTTATTAGTCAAACTAATTAGTTTAGAGGAAAAAAATAAAAATATAAACACTTTAAAGTAATTTAATTAGTTTATTTAATTTCTCTAAAAAAGTCAACATTTTTTTATATTTAGAACCGGAAAAGTGGGAAAATATTAAAAATACAATAAAAGGAACTATCATGATTAGGGGGAAAAAAAATCCTATATAGTTTACAAATTTATTTGTTAAACAAAATCATAGAAGAGTAAATTAAAACCTGTATAATGGACATTACCATAGTTATAAAAAAAACTTTCCCCAACATACACAACTTAAACAACAGAGACACATACAAAAGTAAATTGATGTATACAATTCTGGTTCTATTTATAAGTCAATTTTAACTAAATCTCACATACCAAAGAAAAGTAGTTAACTCAATGATTATGAGGGTAAATTTTCAACTTTACCCTCATATATAATTGTGTGTTTTTAAATTGTTTCTTCTCTTTCTATCTTCATGGGTACAATTAATATGGGTAAACTTGTCACAATTTCATTTATTACATGAAACTGAACTTATAAATAAGACCAAATTTTTTGGTCAAAGTGAACTTATAAATAAGATCAAAGTGGTATGCCTCAAATGCTTTCCTTTCGCAACAACCTTTAGAACCTTCTCCTGTATAACATTAGATAATCACGGGATGAGACATAAAATATCATTAATTAACAGTTAATTTATAAATCATGCAGGAAATGATTATGAGTTAGTATACTTATATATGTTTATAAACATTTTCATATACAAAAAGCAAGTTCTATAAGCTAAGCAACAATTGTCAGTAACACTATCGTGTATTATACATATTCATAAATATTTTAATATTACAAGCTAGTGAAGCAGTTTGAAATATCGTGTATTACAAGCAACTATCAGCCACACTCTAGCAACTCAGCTCTTTAAAAAATATTATCTAAATTTGTTTATTTATTTACGCCGCTTGATTGTATCAAGAAAACACCTTGTTTTCTTGAATTTTTTTTGAATTAATTAATTTGGCTAGTCCCGTAGAGTACAACCTTATACTCACCCTACTACAAAGGAATATTATTTTGAGAGTCGGAATTTATTTTTGGTGGCCTCGACACTAATCAAGAGCTGGCATGCCAAGTGCCAACAAGGCTTGAGAGATACCAAAATATTTGTTTCTAATACATTTATATTTAAATATTTTCTTAAAAATTTTCCCAAACAATTGAAGTGAAATATCCATATGGAATTCTCTGTAGAGTAGGTTATAACAAATGTTGCAGAACAAGATATGTTAGGTCCTTCAAATTCCATGCCCTAAAAAAAATAACGATTTTAAAAATAAGAGGGCATATACTAACGACCTGAGATTATAAATGAGATTTAACCTATAACCTTTAACTTCAATAAGTGATTTCATCCCATTAGATTATAAAGTTATCGATCGGTAACTTCTTTAAATCCCTACCATTATCGTCTTTCATTTTTCATTCCCTGTTATCTATGTAGTATGTTCTAATTTTATACTTTAAAGAAAAGAACAATCAAGCATTGTATAAATCAAATGTAAGCACTTCCATTCATGAGGGAAATTGCCACGATTATGACAGCACCATATATAAACAACATTGCCTGACAAAACTAAAAAACAAGAGTCACAAGAACTATATACAAAGAAATTCAGAGGGAGAGAAAAATGACAAAGAGAAGCAAGTATGAACAACCGAATACCAACAAAGCATATACCAATTACCTAATTCACAATGCTCAATATATAAAATGACCAAGACGTACAAAACATAGGCATGCCTTTTAATGGTTTTTTGCCATTTGGCCAATTAATTTCACTCCAATAATATCACTCTCACAACTTGGCCTCTATTTAGGCCCCACTTGCCGGAGTGCTTTGCAGTTTCCTTTTACGCCTTGTTCCTCATCAAGATCCACATATTCCTCTTTTGGTTCCCTTCATCACCTTACTTTCAACTTTCAAGTTCTACTTTTTTACTCCTCCTCACATAATTTATTCTCTTTTCGGTCTTAAATATAAGATATAGTTAACTTTTTTAGGGAGAATACGAAAGATAAATAAGTTGCTTAATTATATGTTCTATTTTTTAGATTATATATTAGTTTATTAGTCAAACTAACTAGGTTTGAGAAAAAAAATCAAAATGCAAATACTCTAAATTAATTTAATTAGCTTCTTTAATTTTTAAAAAATGTCAACTTTGTCTTATATTTATAATGGGGGAGTATGAGCTAGTTAGAAAACTGGTCTTATAATTTTTTTTCCCAATAATTGGTCTTAAATATAAGAGCTTAATCTATTTTTCTCTAGTATTTATCATTTTTCTTAAATTAATTTACCTAACTTTATATATATATATATAATATTATACATGGCTATTTTAGGGAAATAAATTGTCATATTTGTTATAATTAAGTAATTTATTTTATTTTCTCAATTTATTCAAATTACTTAAGTAACTCTTATTTCAAAGGGAAACAGTCAACAAGCTGTTGGTAGAGATGATAAGTTGTCTAACATCTGTAAGAAGGTAAACATAAGTTTGAATCCCGATAAACACATCTATTGAGAGAGGTGAAAACCTTATATTGTATCAAAAAAAAAAAAGGAAAACAGTGACATTTAAGACCCAAAATATTTTATTAATGACAATTAGGTTTTCAGAAAAAATTCTGAAAAATGATTTACAAATATCAATTCATATAGTTGTAATTAAGCAGGAACAACAGGAATATCAGGTTTAACTAAGATTATATTTGAAATTTGAATGCTTTATTCTTAATTGAGACTGCTGAATTAGTAGTTATCTGAATCGATATTTACAACTCATTTTTAGTGGACATAAAGCATTATTATTTTGATAATATATAGTAACTTACAGATTCTTGAAAATTATTAAAATTACAAAAAAAATTCTGTTTTTAGTTTTTAATATACATAGACAATTAGACACGACTTAAAATAAAATTTAAGTTATACTTTGGTCAAATTTTATATTTTTTTTAATAACATATTATTCGTGGAAACTGAAAATCTAAAGTGAGAATGAAATGTGTAATTAGCCATTTGCATGGAAGATTCTTCGTAGATTCCTACGAATCATCCTCTTCTCTCATGACACTCAATCTCCAATCTTTCCATCACAATCCAATAGGATCCCATTATATTATTGTTAACTTTTGTCATCTAAAATACTCCCTCGGTCCTTAATTCCTTCCTTTCATATCCCGTTGATTATAGTTGATAGAATATTACTAGACGTAAATGAGGGAAATATTGATAAATATGACAACTAATTCTTATATATAGAATTAAGAAATTCCTCAAATATATTTTATATCAAAGACTAGAAGAATACTATTTTTTGGGGGAACAAGCCATCTAAAATCTACTTCACACACATATATGCAAAAAAATGTATTCATCAAAATGTTATACGAGTACTTTTTTATACAACACAATGTTATCTTAACGGGCCAATCCGCAACTTTAACAATGAAATATTTCGTTATGAGTACCAAATACAAGTATTTTTTGTTGAGTCTACAAGTAGACAAACATTTTTTAAAGTAGCATATATAGCAACGCCGTTAACCCTGATTAACTATCGTTTTTGTTTTGGTACTGTGAGTCCCACCAGTCTTCTCACTCTCTATTATTTTACTACATTTTTAGAAATATGTTCCTTTTTTAAAAATACAATAATGCCCTTACTTTTTTTTTTCATAAGAGCATTTACAAAACAAAATAAATAAATTTATAAGACAAATAAAGGGATTTAAAGAAAACTGATTAATTAACAAGAATATTTTGATCATTCACAGGAGAAAAAAGAGAATTTACAAAACAAGTAAAGGCATTCATAAGACAAATAAATGCATGTACATAACAAATAAAGGAATTAAAATAATCGAAGGAGTTAAAAGATTTTGGTTATTTACAAGACAAATAAAGAAAATTATAAGACAAGTATAGGCATTTAAAATATTTAAAAAATGTTTGAGTTACTTTTGGACCAAACAAAAGATAATTCTGTTGGGTACTCATAAATAAATAGTTTATTACTAAATTTATACCTTCCACCTTCTAAGAATATATCAAAATAATAGCATTGCCATATGTGCTAGCTTAAAAATGTTTATGTCTGCTTTTGGACTTGATAAAAGATAATTATGTTGGATACTGTTTTGTCCTAAGAACACAGAGATTGGACTTGACTAGGTTGTCAAGCCTAGAGCCTATGTACCCTTTGAAGGGATCAAAGTCCACGTAGTTCGCAGTAAACTTGGAGGCGTGAAGCCAGGGGAGTGGGGTGTGTGCTCTGTGTAACAGAAGGTAAATAGAGCATGAGATAGAACATATGCACCTGTTTAGGGTTCCCCTGTATTTATAGAGGAGTCTGGTGCGGGTATCTCCGTATTGATGGGCGATATCCAGGATTGAGAGGTCAGGGGCTGATTTGTTGGGATTATGATTGGAGGAGAATCTCTATTAATGAGATCCTAAATCAGTGAGATCCTATATCCCTACCCATTATAGCACGGATTCTGTTTCAGGCGTGGCTGGGCCGAGGTCCGGATATGGGCCTATTGGGCCGGTCCGTAACAGTTGCCCCCCAGCTCGGTTGTTCAGGCTTCTGGACGGGCGAGGTGCATATTGCCCCCCAGTCCTTGGTATGGCCGAGGCCTTCTTCCTTGGCTCGGTCAGCTTTTAGCTGCCGTGACCATCAGCCTGGTCTGGGGCAGTGGTCGACTTACCATGTCCTCGTCTTGCCTAGAACGCCGGGTTCCTTTTATCCGAGCGGTTACTCGTCTTGCCCGGACCCCAAACCTTTTGCCTTTTCGGATTCTCTAGATGCTTTGGGGTTTGCTCTTCGTGCGCCATTATTGCGGGCTTACAGCTGTCAGGCCTCCATTGGGTGCGTTCTGCAATCGCCGCGCCTTTCCGTTTCTTGAGTCCTTTGCGCATTTATTGCGCTGATGTCGCGCTGTACCAATCCCGTCACGTCTGTACGAGAATAGACCGTTGCACCTCTGCGCTGGGTTTTAAATAGCCCTCTTTCCCCTGTTTTATACTTTTCCCGCTATTCATCTTCTTCACAGACACTCTTGGTTTTCTGTCTAGAGTTCAGAGAGGTTTCTTTCTCGCTTGAAACTTTCGTCATTTCCCAGCGTTCCAGTCTCTTTTATCTTCTCCATACAGGTATTCTGCCTACTTCCTTATACTTTTGTTCGGTATTTTCTTGCATTTTACCGTTTGTTTTTGAACTTGTTGCCTGTGTTGCCGTTCTTCTGTATTTTTGGGTTTTTCTGGGTTTCTTTAGTGTCACCGTACCCAAAATTCATCCCAAAACTTTCTTAAACACCGGCCCTTAGCATCGTAGGCTTCTGATTATAGTGAGAGACAGAAATGTTCCGAGACCAAAGGCGTTGCTTACGCTGGAAGAGGAAATGCTCCTCCGTGCGCGTCTCCCGTGAATGACTTACTGGGTTCTTGGGGGTGAACCACCCGCTATGGGGGTTTTGGATCCTTTGCGCCGAGGTGGCGCCGTTCGTCCCGGGCGAGCTGGGGCTCGTCCGGCTTCGGCCAGGGTTTCGGTCCCGATTCCTCGCCGTCCCTCCCGGCCACTAGCGCGCGCTCTTCCTCTCGGATCTCCCGGTGGGGCCGGGGTAGGCTCCTCTTCCGGTTCCGGATCCCCGGTGGTGAGGGCTCAGCCTCTAAACTTTTATGAGGGCCCTTCCGCCGTCCGCCAGGCTTCTGCCCGGGAAGGGTATCTCGGCCCTTGCTGGGATTGCCTGGCGGAGGCTTCTGCGCTGATGGCTTGTGCTGGAGATGCCGAGGCTTCTACCGTACTTGGCTCATGCCAGCATTGGTCCGCCCCGGCTGTCTCTTCTCGCGTCCTTGTTCGTCCGAGTCCGTAGCCCTTTTTGCCTGCTACTGTGTCTGTGCCAGGTATTTATGCTCTTCACTAATACCAGCTTTGTTTATTTTCGTATAGGTTTATTAATGGCTCCCAAATCTCGCCCTTCTAAATCACGTTCTGCGCCGGAGGGTTCGGGCTCTTCTAGCCCGCCAGAGGCCCTGCATCGGAAATCCGACTGGGTCTCACTGGAGATGCTGACAATACTGTCCCTCATGTCCGAGGTTGATGTTGCCCGGCTAAAGCTGCCCGAGTTGGAGGGTTGCGTGTATGCTCCTGCGGGGGCGGAAAAGCCGGTCTGCTCTGGACGTGAAGAGGGGACGTCTTTCTTCTTTTACTTCTACCGAGATGTGTACACCCGGGTTCAAGTCCGTTTCCCGTTTACGGACTTCCAGATCTCGGCCTTGACCCACCTTCGCCTCGCTCCGTCACAGCTTCATCCAAACGGATGGGCCTACTTGGTGGCCTTCGAGAAGCTGTGCGGCTCATTCTCGATTCCCATCTCCTGCACCGCCAACCTCTTCTTCTACTATTTCAGCCCTTTCACCCCCAGTCTGCTCAGGTAGGGCGATAAGCTGAAGGGCATGGTTTCACTTCGGAACGGGTCGGATAGGAAGCTGATGGGGGCCTTCTCGGACTCCTTCAAACGCTTCAAGAACACCTTTTTTAAGGTGGTGGCCAAGCCCGGCCAGCAGCCCTGGTTTTTAGATGGGGTCGAGGGTCCGGGCGTGGGGGCGAGGTTCCCCCTATATTGGGAGAAAAGTCATTATGACAAGTTGCCGACGTCTTACTCGGTGGACGATGACGACCTTCTGCCCGAGACCGTCCCTGCTATCCCAAGGCTGGCCGCCTTTGTGAAGGAGCATGGGGTCCAGACCGCGGCCTTTTTTATTACGGGGCCCGGCTCTGAGCCGTTGCCCCCCACTTGTAGGTCTTTGTGTTTTTGTGTTTATCTTTGAATTCTTCTTTCTGAATTGCTTGACTTATTTCGTCTTTCATTGTTTCCAGCTAGGACCATGGATGCCCTGCGTATGTATACTCGTTTGGCGAGGGCTGCTGCTGCGCCGTCCAGTTGTCAGAAGAAGCGGGCGACCTCAGCTGATGCCGGTGCTCCTGCTGCGCCGGCACCGAAGAAAGCAAAGGGCTCCGTTGTCGAGGGTCCTTCTTCCGCCACAGCCACCAAGTCCGTCCCAGTGGTGGAAACCCCGGCTCTGGGGGGTCGGGAGGTTGTTACTGCTGCCAGCCCTTCCCTGGCCACTGAGCCCCGAGCTTCTGAGGGGGGCGAAGTTGTCATCGTGTCTCTGGCTCCCAGGGGGAACGACGTTGTCATTTCGGATGATGACGAAGAAGTGACGCTTTCTCTTTCTGGCTCGCCGTTGCCTTCGTCTTCCCCAGTGCGGTTTCCCCCTCCTCCGCCTCCGCCAACGGGTCCCTCCTCGGTTCTCCCCCGCGGGTTCTTGTGGAAGAAGGGGGTGGCCCCTGAAGTTGACGTTGCTTTCCTTCCGCCCCGGCACTTTCTTGAAGGCAGCTGGCCCTTGTCCCCCCCGGCCGTGGATCAACTGGAACTGGCCCAAAGGGAACTCGTTCGGTCCGTGGGGTATCTTCAGGCCCTGAGGATGGTTCGGAACCATTATGCTCAGGCTAAGGCAGAGTGTATCAAGCTGAGGAAGGTGGAGGCCGAGCTAAAACCCGAGGTTGCGGCGGCCGAGCAACTGAGGAAGGAGCTGGCCGAAGTCAGAGCCAGGGCCAATTCCTCCGAGGACGAGCTCATCGCGGCTTGGGCGGAGCGGGATGAAGCCAGGGCCGCGCTGGAAGCGGCAAGGAAGGAGCGGGACCTGGCCAAGGACGTGGCGGTGAAGGCCGACGGGGAGGCCCAGCTTGCCCGGGAGGAGGCTGAGAAGGCGGCGGAGGAGTGTGGTCAGGCTCAGCGGGAAATGTCGGAGAGCCTGGCTGCGATGGAGGCTCTTCAGCAGCAACGGGTTGGCCTTGCTACTGAGAAGGAGGCGCTTGAGAAAGCTCTCTCTGAAGAGAAGGTGGCCCACCAGGAGGTGTCTGACGCGCTGCTGCAGACCGCCGAGGATTACTTCAAGCAAGCCTTGGCGCAGATCCGGCACTTCAATCCTGGGACCGAGCAGAACGTGGCCGGGTATGATTACCGTGCCTTCGTTCAAGGGGATGGGACGCTTATCCCTTATGAGTCGCCTGCCGCCGCCAGTCCTGCCGCCGAGGGTCCTGTTGATGCTGAGGCCGATCATCCCGAGGCCGAAGATCCAGAGGCTGCGCCTTCTACTTAGTTTTAGTTTTTTGTCTTGCTTTTTTGATTTCGGGGCGTTGGTGCCCTTGTAACTTTGTTGGAACAATTCTGGCCTAGTGCCATTGTATATAACCTCTTTGAGTAATGAAGGACCTTTTTATCATCCTTTTACTACAATTTCTCACTCGGTTAGATACCTTAGGCAATTAATGGTTTGATTTGTGCTGTCATCCTTTTGCCTCGGTTGGGGTCTGCGTCGGCTGCATGGGTGCAAGCCGTTTAGCTGCTCTAGACAATGGATGATTTCATTCTTTTGTCTGAGTCTTAGTGTTTATCGGCCGCGTGTGTGCAGGCCGTTTGATACTCTACCACACTTGGTGTGTGGGAGGTTGGGGCATGGTTGTCTTGTTTCAGCCTCATCAGGCGTAACTAACCGCGCTACCTCGGCCCGCCTTTCTAATAGTCGGGCTCCAACTTTCTTATAGTCGGATTAAGTTTTACCGGCATAAGGGCGGGACTACCACATGCCTAACCGAGGCTTCGTCTGCCTCGGGTAGGGTAGTTTGACCTGTCAGGGTCGGCATGGTAGACTGATTGCTTAGCCGGGCGAGCGTTGACGCGTCAATTTCATGAAGGGTCACGTATGGCGCCTTCGCCGAGCTCTAACCAGTGCCTGTCGGATTTCAACGGCCGGTTTTCGTACATCTAAATGTTTTTTGGTTGTTTTGGCCGGGTACATGATCTCAGGGCCTTTTACCGGTGCCGGGCTTAAAGGCCTCGGCTTTCGGTTTCTTGGCCGAGCTTCTTTGCTTCGGTCTTATCGTTTTCGACCGAGCTTCACGACTTCGGCTGCATGCTTAAGCAGATTTTGTGCACATTCGTAAATCTCCTCAACGGGATCCTTTATTGATAAGAAATAGCCCTAAGGGGCTTTACATAGCAACAAGATTAGAAATGACATAACTTGGACTTGAAATGAAAAGAACAATTTGGAAGCAAACATAATGAAACAATCATGAAAGCAAACAAACATTGCCGAAAAAGGGGTCTAGCTATAGTGGATCCTCAGCTTATCGACATTCCATGTTCTTTTGATTGACTTTCATGCCAAAGTCTCGAGGATGTATGCTCCTCCGTCGAGCTTCTCTTTAATCCGGTAGGGGGCTTCCCAGTTTGCCGCCAGCTTCCCGTCTTTGGCATTCTTGTTGCCTATGTCGGCCTGTCGGAGTACTAGGTTGCCTTGGTTAAAAGACTTGGGTCGGACCTTTCTATTGTACTTAGCCGCGAGTAGCTGTTTGGCGGCCAGTTCCCGGCAGTGCGCCGCAACCCGGATTTCGTCGATCAAATCCAAGTCCGTCCTTAAGGCGTCGTCGTTCGACTCCTGCCCTTCCTGTGTGGCTCTGACCTTTCTCCAGGATGGCTGTCCGATTTCAACCGGGATCATTGCCTCGCATCCATAGGTTAGCCTGTAAGGGGTTTCTTGGGTTGAAGACTGCACGTTGGTACGGTATCCCCAGAGGACGCTGTGGAGCTGCTCGGTCCAGCTGGTCTCGGCTTGCAACATTCGTCTTTTAAGCCCGTCTAGGACGACTTTGTTGGCGGCTTCGGCCTGGCAATTTGACTGGGGGTGCTCCACGGATGAGAAGTGCTGCTTGATGTCCAGGTTGGACATTAGCGCCTGGAATCGATGGTCCATGAACTGGGTGCCATTGTCCGTGACGACCTCGGCTGGTATCCCGAAGCGAGAGACGATGTTGTGCCAGAAGAACTTAATTACTCTGGCCGAGGTTATTGTGGCAAGTGGCTCGGCTTCGATCCACTTGGTGAAGTAGTCTATTGCGACTATGAGCCATCTGTATTGCCCCTGTGCCGGCTGGAATGGTCCGAGGATGTCCATGCCCCATTTGTAGAAGGGCCAGGGGGCTGGCATTCCTTTCAACTCTAAGGGCGGTGGCCATATGATCCTGGCATGTTTTTGGCAACTGTCGCATGTCTTTGCTTTCTCCATGGCGTCATGTTTCATGGTGGGCCAGTAGTATCCGGCGCGCAGTGCCTTTCTGGCGAGGGCCTTGCCCCCCATGTAGTGGCCATTGCTTCCTTCGTGTAACTCGGCCAGCACGTACTTTGCTTCGGATTCGCCGAGACATTGCATCATTGGGCAGTGGAGTCCTTTTCTGTATAATTGGTCATCGACCATCGCGTAGAAAGCGGCTTCTCTGATCAGCTTCTTGGCCTCGGCCGAGTCAGTAGGGACAATTCCCCTTTCGAGGTAGACTTCTATCGGCTTTCTCCAGTCCTCCTCAGCCGAGATGGCCATGATACAACTTGGCTCGGTGAGGTTTTGCTGGATCACCGTCCTGTGGTTGTCCGGGCCGTTGGTGCTTGCCAACTTGGAAAGGATGTCGGCCCGGGCGTTCTCCTCTCTTGGGATATGGGAGACGATCACTTCTTCGAACTCGGCCATAAGCTCTTTGGCACGGTTTAGGTACTTAGCCATAAGAGGGCCTTTTGCTTGGTAGCTGCCGTCAATCTGTGCGGCGACCAACTGCGAGTCGGTTAAGACCTTTACTCTATGTGCGCCGTTCTCCTTTGCTTGGAGCAGTCCGGCTAGGAGAGCCTCGTACTCGGCTTGGTTGTTAGAGGTCGGGAACTTTAGTTGGAGAGAGTGTTCCATAGCGACCCCTTGTGGGCTCTCCACGATGACTCCCGCGCCGCTGCCTTTAGCATTGGAGGATCCGTCCACGTATACTTTCCAGGTCTCGTCATTCGTTTCTGCCGAGGTGAGTTCCCTGATGAAGTCGGCCAGCGCCTGAGATTTGATTGCCTGCCGGGCTTCGAAAGCGATGTCAAACTCGGACAGTTCTATGGCCCAGTTGGTCATTCTTCCTGCTAGGTCGAGCTTGTAGAGGATCTGGCGGATCGGCTGGCTGGTTCGTACCACAATTCGATGTCCTTAGAAGTAAGGCCCGAGCCTTCTGGCCGCGGTGAGTAAGGCGAAGGCCACTTTCTCCAGTTTCTGGTATCGGAGTTCCGAGCTTTGTAGGGCCTTGCTGATGAAGTATATTGGTTTCTGTTCGGCCTCGGTTTCTCTTACCAGATCGGCGCTAACGGCTTCATTGCCGATCGACAAATAAAGGAATAGGGTTTCTCCTTGATCCGGCTTAGTTAGCACCGGAGGGGTTGCCAGACACCGTTTGACTTCTGTGAAGGCGGCATCACACTCGGGATTCGACCCGCCCCGGGTTTCCTTCTTCAACAGTTTGAATAGAGGCAGGGCTTTCTCGGCTGACTTCGGGAGAAACCTTGTTAGGGCGGCCAGTCGGCCGGTTAGCTGTTGTACCTCTTTCTTGGTCCTTAGAGGCTGCATGTCGAGCACGGCCTTGTACTTATCCGGGTTGGCTTCGATTCCTCGGTTGGTCAACATGAAGCCTAAGAACTTCCCAGCTGGAATTCCAAAAGCACATTTGGCCGGGTTCAACCTGATTCGATGTTTTCTTAGTTTCGCAAACGTCTGTTCAAGGTCCCGGATGTGGTCTTCTGGAAGCTTTGACTTGACGATCATGTCGTCGATGTAGACCTCGATGTTGCGCCCGATCTGATCTTCGAAAACCCTGTTCATCATCCTTTGGTAGGTAGCCTCGGCATTCTTCAGTCCGAATGACATGACGTTGTAGCAGTAGTTAGCCTTATCCGTTATGAAGGCGGTCTCTCTCTTGGTCTTCCGGATGCATTGCGATCTGGTTGTATCCGGAATAGCCGTCCATGAAGGAGAGGAGCCGGTACCCGGCCGAGTTGTCTACAAGCTTGTCAATACTTGGCATCGGGTAGGAATCCTTTGGACAGGCCTTGTTGAGGTTGGTGTAGTCGACGCACACTCTCCATTTGCCGCTGGGTTTAAGGACCATTACTACGTTGGAGAGCCAGGTGGTGTACTGCACCTCTCGGATGAAGCCGGCTGCTAGGAGCTCCTCGATATGGTCCTCGAGAGCCTTCTGCTTGTTGTCCGCAATGTTCCTCTTCTTTTGTGCCACGGGTCTTGACCCCGGCCATATGCCGAGCTTGTGGCAGCAAAAGTGGGGGTCGATGCCGGGTACTTCGGCTGAGGTCCAGGCGAAGACGTCTTGGTTCTCCTTTAGGAAGTGGGTCATAAGAGCTTTGAGGTTGTTCTCCATGTCTCGGCCGATTTTGGCGGTCTTGGACGGGTCTGACCCCAACACTATCTCCTCCAGCTCTCCTTCCGGCTCGGGCCTCGGATTATCTTGTTCTCGGAGGTTGAGCTCTACCATGTGGACTTGCTGCCGCGGGCGCTTGCTGGAGCCGGCTTCGGCTACTTGCTCATTGGATCCGAGTCGAGGTGGGGATAAGGGTCCTCCTTCCTCACCCAGAGAGCTTCAAAGTAGCATTGCCTCGACTCTTTCTGGTCTCCGGATACCACAACTATTTGGTTTTTGTCATTAACCATCTTCAGCTTCTGGTGCTTGGTGGACACCAGTATGTCCCAGTTGTGGATTGTTGGTCTGCCCAGGATGATGTTGTAGGGGGACCGGAAGTCTGCCACTATGAATTTTACGCGTTCAGACTTGAAAGCTTCCTTGGTCCCAAGGGTTAGCCTGAGGTCGATGTAACCTTTTGGAAAGGACTGCTCGCCGTTGAAACCGATCAGGGTGGTTTTGCACGGCTTGAGATCCTCTTTGTCGAGGTGCATCCTTTTGTAGGCGTCCCAACTTATGATATCGGCCGAGCTCCCTGCATCAATAAAAATCCTTTTAACTCGGCAATTGACGAGGGTTCCAGTGATTACCAGTCCATCCAAATGGCCGGGTATGACGTCATTCAGCTCTTCGTCAGTGAAGGTCAGGGTGGGCGGCCTCGGCTTCTTGGGATCCTCCTTGAACTTCGGGAGGTCTCGGACGGTCAGCACCTCGCGGAGGTATTTCTTCCGCTGGCTTACAGTGTCTCCACCGCCTCCAAACCCTCCGCTTACAACGTTGCACTGGAAATCCACATCGAGAAATTCATTGTCAGAGGCGGTCTTCTGCTTTTTTTTGGTCTTTCGAACTTCCCTGGACGGACTTCTAGTGCGGCCGCGGTCACTGCGCTTGCCGTTTGTCCTTCCTTGGGTCTTGATAACGTACTGACGTAACTTCTCATCCCTCACGAATTTTTCAATGGCATCGCGGAGGTCATAGCATTCGTCAGTAGTGTGTCCATGGCAGTCATGGAATGTGCAGAATTTGGTACGGTCCGTGTTGGAACGGCCTCTGACCGGCCTGGGCTTGTCGGCCCTTTTCATCTCGGTCTGGGCTACCTCTTTCCATACCTGAGACTGAGGGACATTCAATGGGGTATAGCTATCATATTTGGCTTTCTGGTCAGCTCGGTCAGGTTTGGGTCGGCTCTCACGGTTCCGCCTTCTAGGGTCGGCCTTCGTCCCTCTTAGCCGTTCTTCATCGCTGGGCGGACTTCTCCTAGTCTGTTCGGGTTCATCGGCATTGGCCGCCTCCATCTGCTCCACTTCCAGGTATTTCTTCGCCTCCATGTAGAACTCAGTCAAGGTGTACACTGGGTTCTTACATAAGGGTCGAGCCAGCCGGGATGACGGGTCTAGTCTGTTGACCAGGCAGTGTATGTGAACCTCCTCGGGCAGCGACCGCACCTTCATGGCTACATCCCGGAACCGATCCAGGTACTTTTGTAGGGCCTCGCCTTTCCTCTGCCGTACCTTGCTTAGTGTGAATGTGGTCTTTGGCTGTTTCTTGCTAGTGGCGAAATGCAACTCGAACTTGCGTCCGAGGTCTTCATAGCTCCGAACCGAGTTATCCGGGAGGGAGCTCAGCCATCTGTGTGCGGGTCCGTTCAGAGTAGCCGCGAAGAGACGCTGGACGACTGGGCCGCTAATCTGTCGCACCCACATGAGTTTCTCGAACACGTCAAGGTGGTTGCGTGGATCTTGGGTTCCGTCGTACTTCGGAAGGTCGGCCAGATCGAAATGTTTCGGATAACGGGCCGTGGCCGCCTCCCTGGAGAATGGGGATCTGCCGGAGTCCGACAGGTACGTCACCTGATATTCCCGGGGGGATCCTTGGCGAGGTGATCTATGAGTCCGGGGAGTTCTGTCCTCCACACGGCGTTCTTCTCGGTCCCGGCCTTCTCTGGCCACCCGATCAGTGCGGTTAGGACCGTCACTGCGGTTCCCTTCATTCTCCTGAGACCGTGATCGGCCTCTCTCCGCGCGTGTCCTCCGCTTCGGCTCGCCGTTACCGCGGCGTGTGCTCCTCGGCTCTGGGCTGCTTGAGGAACTGCTGTCATCCACGGGAGCCCTCCTTCCTCTTCTGTGATTCCTCCGACGGTTTCCTCGTTGGCGATCGTTCTCGAGTGCCTCCTGGATCATCCGGTCAAAGGCCTCGAAGTCGGCCTGCCTTTGTAGGTCATCTCGTTTTTCCTTGTTTTCAAATCTCTGGAGGAATGACTCTTGTGTCCTCCGTAGTATGCGGACGTCGGCTTCGACCGCCTGGACGTCTCGTACCGGGGGTTCTGTGCGCGCTTCTTGCAATGGCTACTCCTCCGCGGAAGGGGAGGTTGCCGTGTCAGTGACATGCCCTTCTGGGGTGTTTTCTTGCCGCGGTTGCTCCGGGGGCTGATCTGGTGGAGGCCGGCTTGGCTGGGGGTCCCCATCCACCGGCGGGGGATTTCTGCTGTGGCTTCTGGTGTTGGCCATCAGTGGTCACGGGGATAGAAGTTTATAGGTCCCCACGGTCGGCGCCAATGTTCTGTCCTAAGAACACAGAGATTGGACTTGACTAGGTTGTCAAGCCTAGAGCCTACGTACCCTTTGAAGGGATCAAAGTCCACGTAGTTCGCAGTAAACTTGGAGGCGTGAAGCCAGGGGAGTGGGGTGTGTGCTCTGTGTAACAGAAGGTAAATAGAGCATGAGATAGAACGTGTGCACCTGTTTAGGGTTCCCCTGTATTTATAGAGGAGTCTGGTGCGGGTATCTCCGTATTGATGGGCGATATCCAGGATTGAGAGGTCAGGGGCTGATTTGTTGGGATTATGATTGGAGGAGAATCTCTATTAATGAGATCCTAAATCAGTGGGATCCTGTATCCCTGCCCATTATAGCGCAGATTCTGTTCCAGGCGTGGCTGGGCCGAGGTCCAGATATGGGCCTATTGGGCCGGTCCGTAACAGATACTAATAGTGAAATAGTTCATTGTTAAATATATACATTCCCCTACCCCTGATTAGCTTTAATCAGTCCCCTATGTAACAAAAAATATATATATATATATACATTCCCGAGTATTAATTAAGTTCCTCCTTTTACACATTACAAAATATGTTGTTGTTATCATTCTAAAGTAATGATCACTAATATTGGACGGCATATTAAATTGATAGAAACAGTGGCTGGAATTTTATTAACATTTTTAGTTTTATATATGCCGTGTAAAAAAATGGAAACTTTTTCAGTTTATTCTTAATTGATTGTAATTATTTATGATAAATTTTATTGGTTGTTTGACTAATTTTTTTAATGTGTTTGAAAACCGACTAAAGGTTGGGGTTGAGTACCGATTGATTTGATTTTGATAACATTAATAATTTATAACAACTGAAATGTTACGTTGGGGGCTTGGAGTATAGGTCTTATGTTTTGCAGTTTTTTGAAAATAAATTATATTCGGGCAAAAAAAAAAAAAAGAGTTATACTAAGCATCTTACTTAGGTTAAGTTTCTTAAATTTACTATTGCCTTCGGTCTTAATTATAAGACATAGTTGACTTTTTTGGGAGAGATTAAAAAAGCTAAATAAGTTACTTAATCATTTCATATATTGTATATCCTTAGATTATATATTAGTTTATTAGTCAAACTAATTAGTTTGAAGAAAAAAATAAAAATACTCTAAAGTAATTTAATTAACTTCCTTAATTTTTTCAAAAAAGTCAACTAAGTTTTATAATTAAGATCAAAAGAGTATGTTAAATTCTCCAATCACTTATGACCATGTGTCATATTTTCGAAATATAATTATTTAACTATAAATCTGCATAGAAAAAAGAAATACATACAATTATGTGCGATTGGAGAATTGACGTAATAGATATAAAGAAGACGTAATAGATATAAAGAACCTAACTAAATTTTTGTCCTTATAGTAATGTCTTATAAATTTCATGGATTTCTTTATATATTCTATGGAAAGAGTTATATAGTTCATATATTCTATGGATTTCTTTAGTAGCACAGTGGCATGAGAGCCAGTATTAATTGGCCTTTCTCCTTCATGTCCAGGATTCGAATCTTGCCCTCTCCTCTACCATGATGTATCAAAAAAAAAAAAAAAGGAGGAAAGAGTTACTTATTATAGGTTTTACTCCACCCATCCAGTCTACAATATAAGTTACCTTCTAGAATCATTTTTTAGTACATGATATGAATCAATTGAAAAGTACTCCCTCCGGTCCTAATTATAAGAGCTAATTGAGTTTTTTGGAGAAATTAAGGAAGCTAATTAAATTATTTTAGAGCATTTTTATTTTTATTTTTTTCTTCAAACTAATTAGTTTAACTAATAAACTAATATATAATTTAAGGATACACAACATATGAAATGATTAAGTAACTTATTAAGCTTCCTTAACCTCTTCAAAGAAAGTCAACTAGCTCTTATAATTAGGACCGGAGGTCATAATTAATACACATTTACAAATTCTTTCCGTGTAACTAACGTTAAAATATGTAGGGGTGTTCACTTCCTTTCGTCCCAACCGTCCTATTCTAATCCTAGTTATGTCAATATAGAATGGGTCTGTCCTAAAAAAAAAAAATCGATATGAGATAAAATTGAGACGAGACAAAATTATTATTGGGATGAGATAGGACATATTTCCATCCCGTTTCATGAACAGGCATAAAAATATGACTGTTTAATATTTTTGTTTCTTTCAAAACCCCATTACTAGGTCTAAAAGTGATTTTTTTTTTAATTTTGATAAAATAATTGAAAGTGACATATATGTAGAAAAACATTGTTGAATGGGCGAAGTTTCAAATTATTTTAAAATGAAAAAACAGGACTAGAGTTGACAAATCCAATTAATGAAATTGAAAAGTAGTTGGTGTGTGTGATGGAGGGAGGGGTCGGCACAGAGGATGCCACCTAGTTGTTCCCCAAGCAACTACCTACACGCACCCACATTGTAAAGCAAACCATATCATGATTTTTTAAAGGAAAATTTTAGTTAGATCTCTAGCAAATTAATTTCAGTTAACCCCTAAAACTTTTTGAAACTTCGCTACACTCTATAATTAGAATGAAATTAATTTTTCAGGGTGAAAAGACAATAATATCATTCTTTTAGTATTTTCAGAAGAGTATTTATAAGATAAATAAGAACATTTATAAGACAAATAAAAAGATTTACAAGATAAATAAAGGGGTTCAACAAAATATAGGGAATGAAAATTTTTTGATCATGTACAATATAAAATATGAAAATTCACTAAAAAATATGATCATTTACAAGATAAATAAAGATATTTACAAAACAAATACCACTCTGGTTTTATTTATAAGTCCTTTTTGACCAAATCACACATACTAAGGAGAAGTAGGTAGCTGAGCTCAATGATTATGGGGTAAATTTTCAAATTTACCCTCATTTATGAATGGGTACCTTTCAACTCTTTATTCTCTTTCTATTTTCATTAGTACAATACTATGGGCAAAATTGTCACGATCTCATTTATTTGGTCAAAATGGACTTATAAATATGATCAAATTTTTTAGTCAAAAGTAAATTATAAATAGGACCAGAGTGGTAAGAGGATTCAAAAGAACCTAAAGAGTTAAACATTTTGACAATTTATAAGACAAATATAAAAATTCACAAGATAAATATAAGTATATACAAGATAAATAAGACAATTTACGAGACAAATAAAATAAAGACATTATTATTTTTTCACTCATAAAAATTAATTTTACTTTGACTATAAGGTAAAGTGAAGTTTTAAAAAGTTTTGGGGGTTAAATGAAATTAATTTACTACTAGGGGCTAACTGAAAATTTCCTCTTTTTTAAAGCCTTTAGTTAGTTAGTCTTAAGTCTTAACAATGACCATTTAAATGCAATAAGCACCGAATATGCTTTCTCTCAAATGCTCTATGCCTCTTCCCTCGACGACTCGTTTTCGCTTTTTCCCCCCAAACCCCCACTTCCTCACGCCAAGCATATCCCCTCTCATATTCTACCAATTCACCCCTTATATAAACCCTTCCCTCCCTCTCTTTCTTCTCATCCTCCTTCCTCACTCTTTTATTTTTGTTCTTCTCTTCGATTCCATAGATTTTTCTGTTTCTTTTTCTCTTTCTGCGGTTTAATTTCTCGTAGATTTTGTTTTTGTTGTGGTTTTTTTGGTTAATTTTGAGTTGAGATCGATCGATTTGAGAATGAAGTTTGGGAAGCGACTGAAGAAGCAGATTATGGAGTCGCTGCCGGAGTGGCGGGACAAGTTCCTGTCGTACAAGGAGTTGAAGAAGCTGGTACGGCTGATATCGGCGGCGCCGTCGTTGCCGGCCGGAGTGAGGGAGTACGGGAAGGCGGAGGCGGAGTTTGTGTATTTGTTGAACAACGAGATCGACAAGTTCAACAACTTCTTCATGGAGCAGGAGGAAGATTTCGTGATCCGACACGAGGTATATACTTGCTTCTCATCTGAATTTGAATTTGATGCTGAAGAATTATTGAATTAGTTAATAACTGTAGTATTGATGATTTTTTGGGGAATAATTGCAGGCGTTGGAAGAGAAGATGAAGGAAGTGAGAGAAAGGTGGGGTCCGAGTGGAAGTGAGGCTTCAGAAACAAAATACGGAGAGGAGATGGCGAAGATCAGAAAAGATATGGTTGATTTCCATGGCGAGATGGTCCTGTTAGTTAATTACAGTAGCGTCAATTACACTGGTATCATCACTATTTCTTCCTCCTTTTTTTCCAGATCTTCAAGTTTGTTCTCATTTTGATACTTGACTCCCAAATTTCAAATAGCAAAAAAAAATGTTTCCCAAATTTTGATACTTGTCCTTTAAATTTGATAAAAATTTGAACCGGGAGGGAAACCCGAAACCACCCAAACCTATAGTTTAAAATTTAAGAGACCAAAATTAAAATAAGAATAAATTCAAAGGTGGTATGAAGCTTATATATTATCAAAAGCATGTTTCTATTGTTGTGAGGGATCTTCTTGTGAATACTTTTATCTTTTTCGGCCATTTAAAAATGTGTGCTTTAGCAGGTGTGTGGATAGAAATACTTGAGCTCGTGGACTTGAATTCAACTTCATGCAACTTGTCAATAAGTTTGCGTCCACGTTCAATGGCGTCCGGATTTTAATAACATATGCTCATTCTTTTTTTTTTTTTTTAAGGAAAAAAATTAGGATGTTTATATTTAGTTTGATTGGTCCAATTTTTTTTTTTTTAAAATTAATTGACTGATAAAAAATCAGGAAACCTAATTAATAAAATTAAAGAACTACAAAAACATAAATAAAAAATCAAGTGAAATTCTAGAGACTTACATGAGTTTTTTCTTTATTTATTACGAGTATATACTTTTTAAAGTTTTGAAGAATCAAGAGGTGCGGGCCCCATGACATAAAAGGAGTGACAAACTTTAAAAAAAAAAAAAAAACTCTTTTACTTATTAAGCTTCAAATTCCTTGGGATTTTTTAGTTGAGTCCGGCCCAACAGAATAAAGAAAAAGACGAAAATAATGAAAAGGATGCCAGTGAATTGTGTATCTTACTGAACAGAGGCGTGGGCCCAAATTACTTTTGATTGGGCTAATTATTTATTGGGCTTCGTTGAGTCCAAACCATGAGTTTTTTCGGTAGCCACAAAAACACTGCTTGTGTGTGTGAGATATATATTACTGTATCAAAAAAAAAGAAAAAGATATATATTACAAAAACACTGCTTAGACCCCGCTTATGCTGTAAGACCTGCCCGATGCCGTGAGCTTTATGGAGAGTCCAAAAACATTACTTAAGTCTTGTAAATAAATTTCTTATTTTAAAAATATTAATAATGTAAAATAAGTATGGGCCTTGATTATGATGCTGATTTATTGGGTTATTGTGGGTTTTTGTTTTTGAAGGATTGGCAAAAATACTGAAGAAATACGACAAGAGGACGGGGGGATTATTGAGGCTACCATTCATACAAAAAGTACTGGAACAACCCTTCTATGCGACGGATCAAATCTCAAAATTGGTGAAGAAATGTGAGAGAATGATCGACGTGGTGTTCCCGGCGGCGGAGGAAGAACTAGCGGAGAAGGTGAAAGAAGCGAGAGACGCCATAACGGTGGCCGGAGAAGGCATATTCAGGAACACCGTGGCGGCTCTGGTGACGATTCAGGAGATCAGAGCAGGAAGCTCCACTCAGAGTGCCTTCTCTTTGCCTCCTCTTAATCTGTCTGATTCTCACCTCCTTCACGCCATTCACCTCAATCCCACCATCCCCACCAATTGAATGTACAAAAGTGGTTCTACAGTACACACACAAATACAGGTTCCATCACACCAAAATGATCACTTCTTACACGTTTTTAAAGGAATATAGTTGTAGTTGCTAGCTACGCTAGTTTAGGTACACTTAGTTCACTGCCTTAATCATAAACCAGTGCATTGTCAAGTTCTAATTGAAGGTAGCTTTATAAATATGAGTTTGTTTTGTTTTGTTTTTAAATTTATATGATTCAAACTCTATGGAGTATTTTTCATGAAAATGGAAAGCTAGAGAAGATGGAGAAGGGAGGTGTCTACACTAAAATGTGTTTGGCGCTGCTAGGAACATAATTCCTCCTCCTTCAACGTCATGACCTTGAAAGCCATGGGATAAATCGTCCGACCAAAAACATATAGAATCCACAAGCCAAGAATCATCAAACTAATTATTTAATATATGCAAAATAAAAAAGCAAACATCAAAGAAAAAAGAAGCAACCAGCAACCGCCATCTTCAATCGTTATTGAGAGCGTAAATTCATTACACAAAGAGAGAGAGAGAGAGAGAGAGAGAGCCAGGTAAGGGAAAGAACGATGATGAACCCATTTACCACATGGGGTAAGTCTTCTCAGGAACTTTGAGACTTAGTCTAGCATGACTATAGATCTTACGATGTCAAGGTCATCTCAAGGCTCTCCTTATCCTTACATACCACATTAGGACATCAATCTATAGGAACCCAGACTAAACCATATAATTCATAAAGAAATTTGATCCCTAGGATCATATTAGATTCATTCTAATACACAGGATCCTCGGATGAGGCGAGTATAGAGCATACTAGAATGTTTGGAGAGATAAGAGAGAGGCTATAAGAGGATGGAACTTTCAGAAGATAATGATCTTAGAAGCAAGCCATATAGGACATAGTCTTTCTTTCGATAAGAAACTTTGACAACCTTTGATGTTTTGATAAGAGTGAGGAGCATCATTTATATAGAAATCCAAACTTACAACATGACAAGGTAAGCAAGCTGTAAAGTAGAACACATCGAAAGCACTCAGGACACACATTACTCATTAGTACAATTATTGAGCACACATGGACACAACTTTAAATAAAGTAGACATATGCTTTTAATATGGCTGATAGAGAATCTTATCCTTTCACCTAATCAATTTGTAGATAGGCTCGTGTCTTAGTGATAGGTTTAATTAGTCCTCAAAATAGTTATCTTCACTGTCATTTTCTACCGACACTTTTTGAGAGCAGTATCTCAGAATATGGATCCTAAGAAAGCAAGTTAATCCACAGAGTTGGTGGGTCTTGATAAAATGGACCTTAAGGGTCTTCGGAGAATGAGCCTCCCCAAGGGTCTTGTGAGTCTTCATAGTATGGGTTTGTCTGACAATTGGGTAAAGTGCTGGATTGCTCTTGGGGGGGGGGGTTTGTTATGCCTTGAGAACTAGACTGTCTTTAAGATTCTGTTGGGAACAATTGAAGTTCCTTTGCTTTCTTTGTATTGAAATAAACAGGAGGAATTGAGCCTAACAATGCTTTACACCATCTGCAAGTATCTTTAGGGACAAGTGGTTCATGAGGTACTAGACCAAGTGAGATATAAGTCAATCTTGGATTTCCATATGAACATTTGTTTAGATTGCTGATAAAATTCTTTATATCACCTAGAGCTTGTTCCTGATACCACAACCAATCTTTGTTGACAGATGACCTTGGTTTGTAGTGTAAACCCTTCCCTGAAAATCTAGATTATAAGGTCGATGAAGTGCAAATAAACACTAAGTGTTTTGGATTTCTTCAGGGACATTCCAGAGTTTGAGATCTTCAATGATGTTTCCCAGTTTTCTCCTCAAAATTGGAAGAGCTAAAAACCATTTGAGCATTGTGCAAAGATGGGAATCTTCATTACTACTATCATAAAGATAATAGTAAATGGGAATAGGTTCAAAGACAATGCAACAAAAGACTCGAGAGAGACCAGAGATACCATTTCATCTCTTCTAAAATGGCTCCTCTGATAAAGGGAAAGGTGAGATAAGATTTCTCTATGTTGAAGAACTCTATCATTGGTTGGATCTTGAGGGTATTGATAAGAAGGTGGAGCCAATAGAAAAGGTTTCTTTTGGCTACGTCTTAGACATCTTCGGGGTTTCTGGGCTTGAATCCTTGTGGTAATTCATAATGCTTAGGAATATATATATATATATATTTGGTTGGGAGAAACATAGTATTTAGGCTTAAGATGCAAAGTGGTTTGGAAGGGGTAAGAAGCTGGATTTTTTGAGGTCTAGATAGGTAGTTTGCTACCATACTTTGGTGACCTTTGATGTGTTTCATAGAGAATTTATAGCATAAAAACTAATCTTTCCAACGAAGGAGTTGGGAGTCTAGAAAGTTGAGAAATTTCTTGTGCAATATGGGGACTTGGTTGGTGAAAACCATCATGAAATATCATTCCAAGAAATTCTATCTAGGCCTGAGCAACATGGGATTTCTTGGATGAGAGCATAATCCCATACTGGGATGTAAGCTCTATAAATTGGATAAGTAGTTTCTTATGGGCTTCCTTGCTTTTAGAAAATAAAAGGATGTCATCTATATAGATTAAGACACTGTGAAGGATAGGATCAAAGATCCTCATCATAGCCTTTTGGAAAATTGAGGGTGCTACCTTTAATCCAAATGGCATAGCCTTCCACTGGTATTGAGCATTTGGAATATAGAATGTAGTCTTGTATCTATCATCAGGATGGATACCTAACTGCCAAAAACCTACCACTCTGGTCCTATTTATAAGTCCAATTTTGACCAAATTACACATACCAAGGAGAGGTGGTTAGCTCAATGATTATGGGATGAATTTTCAACTTTACCCTCATTTGTGATTGGTTACCTTCAACTTTTTCTTCTCTCTCTACTTTCATTGGTACAATTAATATGGGCAAAAGTGTCACAATCTTATTTATTTGGTCAAAGGGGACTTATAAATAGGACCAAATTTTTTTAGTTAAAAGGGACTTATAAATAGGACCAGAGTGGTACTTTGAAATCAAACTTGGAAAAGATTTTTGTCTGGTTTAACATGGAAGTGAGAGTATCCTGTTTTGGTAATGGAAACTTGTCATCCTAAAGGAACATATTAAGAGGCTTGTAATCAATCACCAAACTCTTTTTTCCTCTAATAAGCTCTTATCTTTGTTCCACATAAAATGCTTGACAAGCCTAATTAGATTCAGTGGGCTCAATCAATCCTTGAGCCTAGAGTGAGGCATATTCTTGCTTGGGTAGGAGAAGATCTTTTGGATTCATGCTAGAGTGTGTAGCCTTAGTAGGATTGATGTCTTCATTTTTCTTGAATGGGAGGTTAATGAATAAGTCTTAATTTTTCCATAGAGGAGCATGATGTTTGAACTAATCATGTCTATCCGTTCATAACTTAAGAAGTTTGTCCTGAATATCTAAGTAACCAGTAGGAACTTGATTAAGTTCCAATATGTTGGGAGTTTTGACAAAAGGACTGAAAAGCTTCTTCAACTTGAGACCTTGTGGTGTGTTAGAGATGTTTGGTTCTATATAAAGCATTAAAAAAAAGTCTCTTTCTAGAAGATAAATTCTCAGAACTCTTATCCAAACAATACAACCCATGAAGAATTCTATTTTGATCTTTTTTTCTTGAGATGGGATATATCTCAAAGATTTTCCTGTTGACTGTTGTAAATGGATGATGGAATAGAGCCCAATATTCTCTTAGGAGAACATGGGGCTTAAGGATAGTAGCACGAGATAGGTATTTATATGAACTATAGCAGTGATAAGTTTATCATATTTGGTTTGCTTAGGGATCCTAATGATCCAAGGACTTAGATAGGTTCTTTGGAGACAAGGTTAAGAAGAATATATGGGTCTATTAGGATGGTATGTAATGTACTTTTCTTTTGAGGAGGAATCATCTAAACTGGAATAAAAAATAGGAAAGATATATTGGGTATTTTCATCCTGTTGTAATTGCATAATTTTCACTTCTCTTTGTTTCTTCTTTAGACAAGCTTTTGCATAATGTCCTTTTTCCCACAAAGCAAACATCAATCAACCTTTTGGGACTTTGGGGATCCTCTTTTGAAATACCTAAACTTTGACCTAGGTTTCTTTCTCCTTCTATGGCTTATGGTTGGGCTATATTTGGGAAGTGAGATTTCTTCTTGGTAGGATAATGACAAGTATGCTTGTCTTTGCATTTAATCTTTAATTAAGATTTGCTGCATGCTGGCTTAAGTTAAGAGCTTCCTTTGAGCATAGTTTTGAAGAGTTTCTATTGTTCACACAATTTGTCCAACGTGGCTAAAGCAAGTTGGTATATTTCTCCAAGTGTGAGTTGTGAAACTTCTTTCTAGAGGGAGTTGATCATTCGGTGAAACTCTGGTTGAAGCTCTTTAGGAGTGAGGCAATAAAAACATGTTTAAGATTGGGATCCTAGGATCCTCCTAATAAGTAATATTTTTTTGACATGAGGGTGAAATGATATTGCACATCCTTGCATTTAAGGGAACAATATTTCATTTCAAAGTATTCTTGGTAATATCTTTGCTAAATAACATTGACATCTCCAAGAAACTATTTATGGATAGCATAAGGAATATTCTTAAAATTTCAGCTCTTACAGCTTGGATCTTTTGATATTCACGAAGTTTGTTAAACCACTCCCGTAAATTTTCAGTCATTCTTGAGACAAACTCTATTAAAACTTGTTCAAGAGTGACTATGGATTGGGTCATCTACAAATCGATCCATGCTTTGAATTCATGGAACCTTTACCGCCATTTTTATGGGGATGTATCATCAAATTTAAACCATTGACTAGAGGATGATTTTCCTTCTGGATTTCTGGATCTTGCTCTTGAAGATTCTCCTATTTCTTCTTCAGAAGTGGGATCCTCTAATGAGGTCCATGAGAAGATTCAGTAGATTGTACCCTAGCAATAATAAACAGATCAACATAATTTTGCTCATCATTAGAAGTGTGTTCTTTTAATGTAGTGGTATTGGAAATATCTGTCCCACAATCTATTGATTCTGTTATGTTTGTTTCAGTCTCTTCTTCACAAGAAGATGAATTTGAGGAGATGATAAGGTACTTATCATCTATAGCCAAAAAACCAAATGTTCTAGATGGCTTAGAGGCTAGACCTTTTCCTCTATATGAAGGATATGAGGGAGGTGTTGCCTTGGGCTAAGACCTTATTTGGTCTTGTAACATATTTGGGCCTATTAGTAGAGGAAATAATTTCCTACTAAAGAACCATATATGGTGCCATCTTTATATATTGAGCTTAGAGTCCCACTCCAACCCAAATACACTTATTCTCTCGAAAAAGCCCAAAAACAATTATTGCCCCAAGCTTGCTAATTTCAAGCAATTAAGAATGACCTTTGTATGTAACCCATTAGGGCAAATTAATCACTGACATACATAACCTTGGACCAATCAAACTCCTTTAATGGGCCCAAGTTATCCAATACCTACATAAGACACTAACAATGCTCTGTGACCCCATAATTAATTAAGTTGATCAAGTGATCTACCTTTTCTAATTTGGATATCATGCCGGTATCATCCCTAACAACGTCATTCACATTTAGTCGAGAGCAAATATAGAGTATCATCTCTCTTGGTTGACTAATATAGCTTTTCACGGAATTAGGAATCTCCTTTTATTGACTCTAAGATGGATCATGACTATTCATGATCACTTACTGTGCATAGATTCCCAAGTCAACTAAAAGTCATCCAAGCCCTATCGGTTCTGTGAACAACTAATCACTTGTAGGGGACTGTGAGTCCTTTCGGTATGTCCAACTACACTCATGTATTTGATTCATACCTAAGAGTATACTATTCTATCCATTCTCAGGCGGATAGAGTTGTATAGTCAAAGTATAACCCTAAGACATAGTGCTTGATAATATCCTCAAGTTTAGGATGATCCGCACTACCAAACGTTGAGAGACTTTACATATCCAATGATACTCTCTACAATGAATCTTTATGGATCTCTTGGAGGGTCAGTTCAATGCTATCTGTTTTCCAACAGATCCACTTACATATAAGTTAAGACATCACCATGCCTGTATTCCATGAGGTCCCTTCCTTGTATCTCTATACAAGTAGATGATGTCATATTAGTCTTATTGAGATCACCAATTCCTTTTCTTGGTGATTCAAGACTAGGAATAATTTTCAGGCAATAGACATGCAGTGTTCTAGAGTCCTCATGATCATAATCCTTATCATAGATCCTCGAGTGAACACCTTTTCTATTCCTAGGATTTTTATCTTTTAACACATATTAACCTTAACATAAAGGTGAGAAATAAATATGATAAGTATAAAATGTGCTCAAATCATAAATCATCAAATACCAAATAGAAAAAGGTGTTCCTTTGTCAAGACAGATTGTCTCTAGGACACTTATTTACTAACATGTGAGGGTTTGTATTAGAGGTTTGTGGGTCGGAGACTACAGGATGGCTTTCTGTTTGACTTTTAGAAGTTTGGACACTTAAAGTGGTTATCCCTTTCTTTATGGATGCCTTTTTAGGGGTAGTTGATAAGCATAATTCATACCATGTTTTTCCCTATATTTCATGACTAAATTGAATGGTAAAAATAAGTTTAACTGTGAATTAAACTGATGATTGCCAACAATTGTAAACAAAAATGAGGATTTGCTCTTGGATGATTGGAAAATCATGAGTAAGAGCAAACCTCGAGGTTTGCACAGAAACCTCGAGGTTTGGCCTTACAAAGGTAACCTCAAGGGTCAGTGTTCTGCCTTGCAAAAACTTGGTTTCACAAATTTATGTGAAACCTCGAGGTTTGTGAAGAAACCTTGAGGTTTTGGACTTCCAGAGAAAACTCAGTTTCACACCAACTCTTCAAACCTCGAGGTTTATAACAAAACCTCCAGGTTTGTGGTTTGGCGCCTAACTGACACTTTTGAAAAAGAATGTGAAACCTCGAGTATTTGAAAAAACCTCCAGGTTTCTTCATCCAGAGAGCAAATAGTTTTCAAGAACATTGAAAACCTCGAGGTTCCCACATAAACCTCGAGGTTTGTGGTTTGGCTCAAACTTAAGAATTTTGAGATTTAAGCAAAACCTCGAGTATTGTTAGAAACCTCCAGGTTTCTGACATACAGAGAGCAATCAAGTTTTCCCATCTGTGAAAACCTCGAGGTTTACACCAAAACCTCCAGGTTTTGTCTTTGGAACTAGGTTAGCAAACCTCGAGTATTGCTACAAACCTCGAGGTTTGTGAGTTCCAGAGAGCAAATGAATTTTCACTGTGTTTGAAACCTCCAGGTTTCTTATAAAACCTCCAGGTTTGGTTTCATCGTGTTTTCAAAAGGTTTCATTTTTTGAATGAAACCTCTAGGTTTATCATTAAACCTTGAGGTTTTGGCACTCAGAGACTTAAACTTCTTTCTGCTTTTCTGAAAACCTTCAGGTTTGTTTTGAAACCTCCAGGTTTGCTGTTTAAACCAAAACCTTCTTCACCTGGAGATAACAAAAACCTCGAGGTTTGTAGAACAAACCTCCTGGTTTCTATACGTTGACAGAAATTTGAATTTGCCAAATCTGCTATACCTTCTTGTTTGATCTCAATGCTTTTCATGATTAATCTATAATGATTATAGATATGTTTAATCATCCTTTTAGTGAGTTTTAGACAGATTAAAGAAAGATTATTGAAGGTTTAGAGCAAAAGCAAAAGTTGTGTTAGAACATTAAATGTTCAACCCAGAAACTTGCTCACTTTTGGTTAATCCATCTGTACACGGTTGCAAAGCATTAAAGGAAGATTTCTACAACAAGCAACAGCCTCTCCAACGGATTAATTTGTAGAGAGTCAACTCTGAACCAAAGTCCAGCTGGATTAAGAAGAAACTAAGAGAGAGAAGAGGACCAAAGTTGCTCCCAACCTTTTTAGATCATCTCCAACGGTCCAATCAACATTGCAACGGTTATTTATTACTCCCTGAGTATAAATAGAGTTGCATTCAAGACACTACAACTAACCACAACATCTGAAAACACACAAGCATTCAAGTCTCACAACTACCTTCAGTTTTCAATTTTATTTTGTCTTTTGACATTATAAGCTTCAGTGTTTATCATCATCTACTCTTAGAGAGAGTTTTTCTTTGATTATTGATCATTGATTGTAAAGAACCACAAGTCAGGGGACTTGGTGGTTGGGTTCATTGATTACAACTTGTAAGGGGGAGTGAGTTCTAGTGAGAGAATCACTTCTTGAGTACAGAGTGTGTAATCATTGATATAGTGGAAAATCCCAGAGTGTCTGGGGACTGGATTAGGTCAAGTTGATAGGACCGAACTAGAATAAATTCTTGTGTCCAAGCTTTCTCTTCCTTATCTCTATTAACCCCTGTTTTTATTGTTCAAAAACAGAGCTTTTAACCGAAAAAATTTTAGAATACCTAATTCACCCCCCTCTTGGGTATTCAGCTCCATTTACATAAACAAGCAAAAAGACATGTATTCATGATGTAGGGACTGAGGAATAGAAATCATCTAAATGTGCTAAGAACAGAGTAATCTACGTTGTTTTTAAGGGAAACTGTGTAGCAGAGTTGATACGATGCTATAGCATTCTGACAGCAACCTCGAAGTGCAATACAAGGCATCATGAATGCTATAGCAAAGTAGAGGATGCAATGCTATGCAGTATGTTTTTTGACCCTTTTACCTAGATGATTTCAAGAATTAAAGAAAAGGGCGATAATGACAGGTGGATTGATGACACGACGGAATAGAAGATGCGGAGGATCGAAACTAAAAGATTTGAAGAATCCCGCAGGATCAGTAGAATCAATCTATTTGGATCTGGAGATCTGATAGATCTTGACAAAGTAGGAAAGGCACTGCAACTTGCGCCGTAAAAAAGCCTGCCTATAAAAGACAGCAGAGCCAACCCTAAAAAGCAAAAAGCCCTAGAACGAGATTCTAGTTTACGGTAGACTCAAGAGAAGAGTGAGAGACTTAACAAGAGCATGAGACTTTCCAGACAACCCAACATCCTTCCCTGCAGTTCGACGGAACGAAGAAGACGTGGAGTGGTGACGTGACAGGGCCGCATTCACGTCGTCAGAAATTCCACCAAGCTTTTTGTTTACTTTCTTTTGTATTTATCTTTCCGATCATGGGTCATTCTGTTAGTTTCTATTTTGTGTGTCCCTTGTCAGTCATGAACTAATTTTTATATGGTTGGACGAGGATGAATCTTTAAGTATTAAATGAACACAGTTGCGAGTTCTTAATTTAACAAATTTGGTTTGCTTATCAGTGTCTTAATTACTAGTCGCTTAACGGAAGTTAAGGGCTAGATTTGTGGCCTCAGCTTACTGGCAAGGAGTTGGGGTTAGACCTCTGAGAAACAGTGTTTGCTAGGCAGCCTGTGCACGGCTTGACCTATTATTGTAGGCTTCAGGAATGGGTCTACCTCTCATAACCATAACACCCTGAGCGTAAAGCAGTCCTGACTAGAAAGTTGCCATAGGAATATGGAAGGAGTATAGTTAGTGTCAAATGTATCGGACGCGGAAGCTTCGGTAGACTATCATGGTGGGTTAACCAAATAGCTTTATAGATGGTAGCGATGTTATAGCAATTGTGGAAGCTGTATAGTATCGATGCCATTGCATTGGGTAAAGCAATTGGGGGAATTAATGCACTTAAGAGTGATTCTGAGTCCAACCTAACCTCTTACAGATATCTTCTCACATTTAAAGTCATTCTGTTTACTTTTGCTAGTAGCATAGTTATTAAAAAACCCCTCAACCTGATTATATTTATTTTCTGCTTGCATAACTATCATAGCAATCAAGTGTCACTCCTTGGTATCTTAGTCTCTGTGGGACGATACTCTACTTCCACTTTATTACTTGTTCCACTGGTTCGCTTGCCATAAGGGAATTTGACCAACAGTAGTTTCTCTAAGTTGTCTTGCAAAAGGATAGGTTGACTTGAATATAGAATTATAATAAGGTTCTGTATGTGGAGGCTTAAAGACTGAATAAGAAGTTGGCATAAAGAAGTATGGAGAAAATGGGTCTATGGTTGGCTGTAGTGGAGGAGCAGTGGTTTAGATAGATTAGCTTATATCTGGCGTACCTCCTTTTTGCTTTGGGAAAGTTCCTATTCTTTCCTATGGAATTCTAGGCCATAGTACCTCTGATATATGTTTCTCCTTAGATCTTCATTCAATTTTTGTGCTGAAGTAGACAACCTATGATATAGGCATCTGACTTATTTTGCTACTGTATCAACCTAAAAAGGTAAGGTATTCAGTCTTACTTGTAAGAAGGTCAATTCTTTTGTCGATACAGTGTAAGACTTGGTTTTGGTTGAGAGCATCCTCAGTTTGTCAGTTCAACACTTCTTCAGTTAGTATATCTGGGCTTATGAGTCCCATGTGAAGTAACCTTTGTGGTAGGTATATAGGGTCTAGTGGTGACCTTTGTCTGTTCATTGGTCTTAACCTGAAGAGGTGGGAACTCTTCTTCATAAGAGGCTGGTTTGACCATGGCAATACATGGTATGGGACAAGAACTAACCATTGGTGAAATGAATGAAGTTGGTAGAGTAGTAACCTATATTCAGGTTTTAGAAGAACATAGGCAGCTAGGTCGTCATGACCTAACTCTTTAAGTAGTTCATACAATGTCATTTCTTTGGTTATGACTTCAGGAATGGGTCTGCTAACCTTTACTTCAGGCCTTGATTACCTTTGTCATTTCTTTGGTAATTCTTCTAGGAATAGGAAGAACCTTTGTTCTTCTTCTTCCTCCTGTGATTTTTTATAGGCCTAAGGTTTAGCATCTTATCATTACTTGAGAAGTCTAGAAAGTGGCATTCATAGTCTGATTCACAATCTGAATCACATATGCTAGGTTTAAAATCCCATATAAAATATCCATTTGCGTTAGAGACAAAGATGGTTGTCTTTCCTTAGTGAAATGATCTACCGAGGGTTTTCTTTGCTTTTTATAAATAGGATTAATTGATGCAATTGTCCTGCTTGGAGGAAATAAGGAACCTTAAGTTTCCGGTTTTTGAAAAACTGACATGACAATACCGCCAGGCATCCTCTGTACTATAGGTGGAGCAATTGTATGCATATATGATGAAGAAGGATAAAGGAGATGCAGATTGTGTGCAAAAATTATTTGAGGTTCCTGAGTTGGGAAGCAAAAATAATTCATTTTTATAATTATATTTTATTAAACATTCTACAAATTCTTTTTTTTTAAAAAAAGTAATTAAATAAGATAAGGTTAAATTGTTTAAATAAAAAAAATGTTGCTTCTCACTTCTTAAATTAAACAAGAACATTAAACTTCTCTATTCCCCTTCCTACTTCTCCTCCCTTTCATTGATCCAAACATAGCCTACAGACCTAATAAATTAAATCAAGTATTATTTCAACATAATAGTAGGATATTAAATAATCTTGAGATTCATATAACTATTTGGTAGTTCTTATATATAAAATAATATATCCAATAAATTTTATAAGATAATGACACTTAATGCGTGTTATAAATTAAAATGGAAATCTGCCAAATTAAAAATCATAAATAAAAGAACAAAACTCCAAATAAATGAATAAATGACCTTAAATTTGTTAGAAATGATTAGTTTTGATGATGTCAAATATAAATGCCAAATATTAAGAGCAAAAAGTTTGCATAATATATTTATCTCTTACATTGACTAATTGCTATATTTAATGTAGATTAGTCAAGTAAGAAAAAAAAAGATATTGGATAATAAAGTTATCAACTAAGGGGACAGGGAATAAAGAAAAAAAAGTATTGAGTTGTATTGATCAATAACAAGAAGAAAATAGAGATTGACAACATTAGTCAAGAAAGAAAGAAGTAGTCAAAAGATTTTGGAGAATAATCAAGAAGATGAGAATAGATAAAGAAAGAAGAACTTATAAAATATAATGGGAATATCAATATTCAAGCCCTTAAATTTGATATTGGAAGTCTCTATGATCAAATGGAAGAAGGAATGCTTAATTCGAAGTTAAAATAAGATATTTCAAGCTTCATCATGAATAGTGATTATTGAACTACAGGAACATCACTCTTGAGCTACAAGAACTTTACTTGAGTGATTTTCAAGATGCACTTCGAGTGATACACTATTCACTCGAGTTATAGATGAATCACTCGAGTGATTATACTGGTTCAACATACTCTGTTAAGCTCTATTTTCATTCAACATGTAAGAGGTTTGGTAATTTGGTCATATCTCTCAAACCACAAATCTGATTGAAGTGACATTTATTTTCATATGACTAGACTCTCAATGCAACATAAAACACTAAGATCAAGCTCAAAAGAGTTCAGATAAAAGAGATATGAGATTTGGAAGTTGACACTAGAATTTCTAGTGTCATTTCTGAACATGTTCCATAACTTGGATGTATCTCACAAAATACGTGTCTAATTGAAGTGAAACTTGTTGCATATGAAATGAAACTCAAACTTAGTTTCATAGAATCTGAGATTAAGCTCGAACAGACTTAGAAGAAAGAGATATGAACCTAGAAAGTTGAAGCTCAATGTTCTCATGATGTTCTTACGATGTTCCAGAACAACTGTCATTCTTCAGATCATAACTTTCAGAAGACAATGAGTTTAGTACTGAAACTTGTCACATATGATACTAGACTCAATAATAGTTGCAAAAACATGAAGATAATGGTCAATGAAAAACAACTAGAAGAGATATGAATTTTGGAAGTTCACAGTTGTATAAAGATGGCACTGCTTCTAACTAACTATTATGAATGTGATCAAAACTTTCAAAATACAATCAATTTAGATTTTTTTTATAAATAGATTGGAAAGAAGACTTCAAGATCTTTCTAGGGATGTGTCATTTTTCAAATTTGGAGTTATGTTTGAAAAGTTATGTCTATAGGAAGTTGACCTCTGTGCCAAACTACCTATGTTCTAAAAGTTACTTACTAATATTTTGAGAGTTGGAGTAGATCACTCAAGTGATTGGGTAAGCACTCGAGTGATTCAATTTCACTTTTAGGATTTTGCAAATGTCTTGCAAAGTGATCTAAGAGTTGGAGCATATCACTCAAGTGATGCTTATAGGCACTCGAGTGAATTGGTGATCACTCGAGTCAAGGACGGACCTTGAGATATATATTTTGGGGGGGGGGGGGGGGGAATATATACTAATTAATTAATTAAAAATTTTATGACTATATAACATTTTTAAAATATTCAAATTTATAATTAACAATGCTAATGTATAAGATAACACACCTATCTCTAGTATAGATATTATATCAATTATAAAATAAAAAGATATCATGAAATTCTAGAAGATTTTGTTTAGGATATTTTATGCACTGAGAAATTTTTAATTATTACTATATAATTTTTTCCCCTTTTTCACAATGACCAGAGAGCACGAGACTAATTGATACGGCAACGACAATTAAAGGAGATTTTGAATGGATTGGGCCCCACATTAAATGAGAATCAAAACCTAAAAGCTATAAGAGTGCTGCTAGAAAAGGAATGAAGGGGGTCTCGAAAATGGAGAAAAAGTTTACTGTTCATCCTTATCCTTCGTCGAGCCGTGAGTGAAATAGAGGAGCAACGAACAGCGCTGCAGAAGTTTCAACTAATCTGAACTTTTGTTTTTTTGGGTATGGCCCCCCTTGTATCAACTAAGATCCGTCATTGACTTGAGTGATGGTGCTAACTTGTAAAGTTTTAGCAAGGCACTTGTAGAAGAACCAAGAGTGATGTGATGTTAACATAAGACACTTTCAAACGTGTGTAAGTGATCCATATAATCACTCGAGTTATGTTGAAACATTTTCCAAATAACATAAGATCACTTGAGTGATATTGTTCACATAATTTTTAATCACTATCTTGGATTTTTCGATATTCTTGCAAACTCATTTAAACCTTCATTATATTACTTCTTATCATTTCTAATAATCATTAATCAAGTTTACATGACGATTATAGGTGATTAAACTTGGATTAGAGCTCATTGGACAAAAAACTACTCTGTGTTAGAAGCTTCAACAGCTACTTCCAAAGGTCATATTCTAAGATACTCAACAGGAAGAATGTGTTAAATAGTCAAATGCTCTTCATCATCTATAAAAGGAGATACATTCAAGATAAACAGGGACGATAGCCTATTCCTACAATGTCGATATGCCGATACTCTGAATCTTACCCGACTGAAACTCTGTAGTTATACTCCTACCTTGTACTTCAGTGTTAATTATCATCTACTTCATATAGAGAGAAATATGCTTTCATTGTAATTATCTATCTTTGTGAGAGTTACTTAAGATTGAGGGATCTTTGTGAGAAACGAAATGTATTCTTACAGTGTGTAAAGGGAATTTCTTCTTTCAGTGCGAGAATTATAAACGCTCCACAAGTTCTTAGATCAAAGTTGTGAAATTGTAGTGGTTCTCAAGTACCCGGTTAAACTTGAGGGAGGTAGTTGGTTGAAATCTCAGGAGGAGCCTGGGGACTAGACATAGGTCATCGTGGATTAAATCAAATCAGGATAAATCACAGTTTGTATCTTCTTTTCCCTAAGATTTTATGTTTCCAGCATATGTTCTTTAAATAACTGAATATGAATTTATTGTAATACCCTAAAAATCCTATTTAGCAAAATACCTATTAAAAATATGTGAATATGCAGTCTCAAAAATTTAGTAGCTTATTTTAGGAAATTTTCTCCTAGAATTAAAACAAAGACCCAAATTTTCTAATTTCATTTAGGAATCATAAAATACCCTAAAATTATCATATTACAACATAGTTTTTATTTAATTATAGAGAAGCATAAAATGTTATGAAAATACCTAAATCAATTAAAAGAAATTACCAACAAATAAGTGACACTTAAATTTACATTAATTAAAATAATTTTATAAATGTTCATAATGAATCTAGTGGCAATTAAAAGTCATCAATTAGGGATATTTTAACTTAATGAAGAATTAAGGGCCAATTTTGAAATTATATTTAAGGATCATAAAATATGATATAAACACCATATTAAACCATAGTTCTCATATGATCAAATGAGCAAGAAAATATTATGGACACATTTAAGCTAAATAATGTGAATTAGCAACAATAAATGAACAATTTAGCTTACACTAATTGGGATTAGTTGCAAAATAATCAAGAGGCAACATAAAAAGTATAAAATGAGGGTGAAATAATACTTGCCTAATTAAGCACTAATTTTCATGATTAGTTAATAAATCAATTAATTAATATCAAAGGCAATCAAGGGAGAAGATTTAATCTAAATAAACACAATGAAATCCAATGGTTGTGATTAAACCAATAATTAACCTTAATCCTTGGAAAATTGAATTGGCCAATGATAAACAAACAAATATTCTTAATCCTCATTAAATTGATTTGACCAATGAGAGAGGGAGTTGTGAATGTGTATGTGCAAATGTTGTGAATCTAGTAAGAAGAGAGAGAAAAGTCAATGGATCCACCAATAGGAAAATTGAGCATAAATCAATTAAGTTAATTAATGAAATTAATTCAAGACACAAGTAAATGAGAATCAATACAAAATAAATTATATCTTGAGATACGTTGATCATGGATCAAATATAAGGATTTATTATGAACAAGCATATTTTAAGTTTGTGATAGGTTATCTCCAAAATATTTTCCTCAATTTTTGGAATTAATCTTGAAATAAGTAAAAGGTTAGTTGAGACCTCTAATGAAGCTATAATTTTGAGATTAGTGGATTGAAGAAGAAAACTTGAATAAACTTCAAATTAAACCCTGAAAGCATTTTTGCTTAGTTGAGAACGTACCAACTACCAATTTCATCTAGTTACAAACACACTTAGAGTAATTAGGAATTTAAAGCACATAATTGGAGAAAAGATGATGAGAGGTGGCATTTTTGTGGCTTGAAGGAGGCAAGAATTGTTTAATATAAATAAACACACACATGGGATAATTGAAGTCAACAAATAGAAGAGGATAGGGTACTTGTGATAAGCAAGCACATGGGGTCATTAAAGCAAAAATTAAAGAGGATGAAGGAGAGAGGGAGAGTACACGGTTTTGCAAGAGGAAGGAAGGAAGGAATTGATTTAGAAGCTTAGCAAACTTAATGAACAAGTTGGACCAAGTCAAAACTTGTTGGTTAAGTTGAAACGTTTTCTAAACTTGTTGATTAAGCTATGGTTTTCTAAACACAATGGATGGATGAGATTTAAACTTCTTTACTAAATTTAGATCCAATGGTTGAAATGCAAGAAGAGGTAGGTTTGGAAAATTTACCAAAGTGCCATAGCATTTTCTTATAAATAGAGAGCAAACCTCTCTTCAATCTTCACAACAAACTCAACCAAATAGGTGAGTTTTAGAGAAGCAAGAGAAGTGAGAGCTAGTGAGAAGCAAGAGGGAAGAAGAGCTTCAAGGGTAAGTTCTCTAGTTCTTAAGTTCTGGTCTTTGGTTTTTATAGTTCTTGAGTTTAGTTTTTAAATTCATAGTTAATTTATGCTTTGATCTTAAATATGCTGGAGTAATTTTAATATCATGTTTTTATAGTAAAAAATAGTGATATTTCGAAAATTAGATGAGCCACATGGTATAGCAAAATTTCTGGAAAATTATGAACAAAGTAGTGAAGCTCTGGCGAAAATTCATCGGGTAGAAATTTCTGGAGTCAGTGATACAAATGCCAATATTTCATGTTGAAAATGCAATTATAAAATTTTTAGAAAATTCATGGTTAAAGTAGACATGTAGGGATTTTCAAATATGTCAAGAATATGTTAAAATGAGTTTTGTACAGTGAGATAAAAATTCTCAAATTTGGGCTACGAATTTCTGGAAAAATTCTGGGCAGAGGCTCAAAACTTTAAAACTGGGAGTGACTCGTGTAATATGGGCAACAATGAGTATTTTTACCTGAAAATAGACATCCTAAGGATTCCGAGGAATTTTACGGATCCTCGTTTAAAATCGGGAGACGTACCGACTAGGCAAGCGTACCGCTATCCGAACAGATTAAGGTACGGACGCGTACTGTAACACTAACTCTGATGCTTATTGTATGCATATATGTGATAGACGATTGTACATGTGATGTGTACTATGAGCATAGATGCTTGTACATGTGATGTGTACTGTTAACATAGATGATTGTACATGTGATGTGTACTGTTAACATAGAGGATTGTACATGTGATGTGTACTGTTAACATAGACAAACTTTACATGTGATGTGTACTGTTAACATATATGACTTTACATATGATATGTAATGTTAATTAATGCTGTAACGTCATGAATATCTGTCATACATATTTTTTCATACATAAGCATAAGATTAACCGTTACCTGGGGTTCGATTGGTATTGGACCTCAGCTCTTACCATAGCTTTAGGGTCCGGAGAACCGAGGACCGAAGGGAAGAGTAGGCAGCACGCGTAAGACTCGGCTGGTGATTTTTTATTTTGGGATATGTACCGTTACAATGACAACACTCGAATAAATGTATTGTTCTTCGTGAACAAACAGATATGCCACAATTAATAATATATTAGTTACTCACTCTTTTACTTGCTCCGATGCTCTACTCTGATGAAAAAAAATTATTCCACTTTAGAAAATTGGGGTGTTACATTTATAATATTCATTACTTTCATATGTAATGCTTTTACCAAAAAGTGAAAAAAATTTCAAAGTTTCTAATCAACTTCTTATCTTACACTCAATTCACCCCTTCTTGGGTATCAACCGGTTCTAACAAAATTCACTTTTGGTATATTGTCTCTCATAACTCCAAGCAAATCATCTCTAAACTCATTAAAAATCTTCCATACACTATTCACAACCATGACATTTATTTGGGCCTAGTTACATAAAATCATAGCCCAATTAGCTTCCTCCAAATATATATTTGTGTTTCGGCCTCTATGTTGACTTGAGCTCCAAATATACATTATAGCCTCTAGAATTTGAATATCTGTCCTTTACTTTTCTCCATTTGACCAGTATCATGTAAAGCCAAAAAAAAATGAGTTTTTTTTTTTTGATACAAGGCGATAGAAGAGAGGGGATCGAACTCAGGACTGGGAGGGAGGAAATTAATCCTAATACCACTGCACTACTAGTAGTGCTGGTAAAAAAAAAATAGAAATAAAAGGAAGGAAATTAATCCCAATACCACTGCACTACTGGAAAAATAGCATTGCTTTCTTGAACATATAAAATGTTAAATAAATAGAAACAAAAGGAAGTGATGACTAATAAAAAGAAAAGGGGGGAGTATAATGGAAACTTATAATACCTGTCACCAAAAGTAGGGGAAGAATGTGCTAGCTGACACATGGCTCATTTTAGATCAAGAATATATTAAAGCAGTATAAATGGCCAGTCAAAGATTGAAGCTGATTTTATTTGGCGATTTTAACTTAATTAGTCCCTAATCTTACCAAACACAAGAGGAAAAAAATAATTTTATAAGCTCAATTCAAATTAAAAAATGCTTATAAGCCTTTGAATATAATGAACTTGCAGTCAACAAGGGGCTTTCATAGATAGTATAGGAATAACGTAGTCAAAATTCATGTTTTTTTTTTTTCCCGAGTAACTTTTCAAGCCATCAATACATTTAATCTTTGGTGTTGAATACTTTTCATTACACGCGCACACACACACACTAAAAGATACTGATGTTACCTGACTTACAGTCAAGTGGTTTATTATGATTTTAATTTGGATACGTTGTACTTTTCATTTTTGTTTTAATATATTTAAAAATATCTAGTTATTATTGCATAGAAGAGTGTAGGTGTAACAATCCATATATTAATGGATTTTATTTCATACCTGAACTTGAAGTAGACTAGACATGGTAGCATGAACCACTAATTTAATGTAAGCACTTTAATTTGAGATTAGATGTGCCAAACAACACTGAAACTTTATTACAATGATTTTCTCCCCAAGCCACAAGACAACACTATAATATTAAGAAATGATAACATTTATCGCAAAAGATCACACGTTCGCATGGAAAAATAGGGATCACATAATTTGGGCTCAAAGGCTTATGATCATTCATTATCAAATCTGTGTTTTAATATAAGCATGATTTATGCTATAGTTCACATGAAAAATACAACTTATAATCCTTTGTAAAATATTTGATTGTTTAGAGATTGATTAATTGTCTATTAGTTCATTGAAGCTTTACCTCAACATAGGTAGATGCTACTGTGAATTTTTTATACTTTGAACTAGTATCCAGCCCCTTTTTTTGGTTCCTATTACCAGGTATCCGAGCAATATATTATTCTAGTTTTGGGTTCGTAGCTTCTCTCCCTAACACAAGATGATGTTTCAATTTATTAGTTTATACTATTTTGATTATATTTATAAGTTTAAATTAACTAACTCTCACATATCAGAGAGAGTTAGTTAACTTATTAATTACAGGCTAAATTATCAATTTTCTCTTATTTTTTATTCATTCCAAGACCAAAATTTTTGGTTAAAAGACTTATAAATAGCACCATAGTAGTAAATGCATACGTGAGCCATAAGAACTCTAATGACTATGAATTAGCATATGAACAAGTTTATCCCACTAATCATTCTATAACCATGAGTATTAGTCCTCTAATTAAGTTGAGGATGAGAGCACGTCCACAGTTTTAATAAGCACTTCAATTCAAACTACTTTACTTCTTTTTCTACATGAATGTGATTTAAGGAAGATTTTCAATGTAATCTCATCTTTTTTTTTTCCCAATAAGTAAACTCACCACAATTTGTGTTTATGTGTGAAATTATTGTATAGATATTAATCCTAAGTTTCTATTTATTAAAAAAAAAAATCATACACACCCACAAAGTATATATATACATATGTACATATATTTATATGTACGTATGTGTGTGTGTATATATATATATGTGGAGAGAAGAGAGAGTTATATGTACATGTATGTCCTCTAAGTTGAATAAGATTTGAGATAGTACCTCACTTCATCATAGAAACCATATCTAAGATGTTAGTCAATTAATTCAGCTGCAAAACTTTTTCTTGTGGTGGAGTGTTGCAAGATCAAAGGCACCTCATATAGTCCTTTTTATTTTGATATACATCTTCCTTTTCTTTTTATCTATCGTTTAGGGTTTCAAAACATATAATTAAATATATGTTGAAATTTCTTCTAATTCTCCTAAGATGCCCTTATCAAATGTAGTTAGCTAATTATTTGGTTGAGAGTTGTGCTCAATGATAGGTAACGTAAGTGGAAAAATAGCATGGTTTCCTTGAACATATAAAATGATAAATAAATAGAAACAAAAGGAAGTGATGACTAATAAAAAGAAAAGGAGCGAGTATAATGGAAACTTTCGATACCTAGGCCACCAAAAGTGGGGGAAGAATGTGCTAGCTGACACATGGCTCATTTTAGATCAAAAATATATTGAAGCAGTATAAATGGCCAGTCAAAGATTGAACCTGATTTTATTTGGTGATTTTAACTTATTTACTCCCTAATCTTACCAAACACAAGAGGAAGGAAATAATTTATAAGCTCAAGTCAAATTAAAAAAATGCTGATAAGCCTTTGAATGAACTTGGAGTCAACAAGGGACTTTCAAAGGTAGTATGGGAATAATTCAGTCAAACTTTTCAAGCCATCAATACATTTAATCTTTGGTGTTGAATACTTCTCACTACACACGCACACACAATAAAAGATACTGATGTTACGTGACTGATGGTCAAGTGGTTTATTATGATTTTAACTTGGATATGTTGTACTTCTCATTTTTGTTTTACTATATGTTAAAAAAATCTAGTTACTATTGGATAGAAGAGTGTAGGTGTAAAAATCAATATATTAATGGATTTTATTTCATACCTAAACATGAAGTAAACTATATATGGTATTGTGAACTAACAATTTAATGTAAGCACTTTAATTTGAGATTAGGTGTGCCAAACAACACCTTGAAACTTTATTAGAATGATTTTCTCTCCAAGCCACAAGATAGCACTATGATATTAAGAAATGACTCTCAAAAGATTACACGTTCGCATGGAAAAGTGGGGATCACATAATTTGGACTCAAGAGCTTATAGTTAGTCATTATCAACTCCTTGTTTTAATATGATAAGCATGATTTAAGATATAGTTCGCATGAAAAATACAACTTATAATCCTTTGTAAAATATTTGATTATTTAGAGATTGATTAATTGTCTATTAGTTCATTGAAGCTTTGCCTCAACATAGGTAGATGCTATTGCCATTTTTTTTATACTTCCGGCGCCTTTTCTGGTTTCTATTTCTATAGCTTTCCTTCCTAACACAAGAATATCACTCTCGTTCTATTGATAAGTCCAAATTAATTAACTTTTACATATTAAGGAGAGTTAGTAACTTATTAATTATGGGCTAAATATCCCTGATTTTTTATTGGTTTCAAAAGTCAACATGAATAAATTTCTTTTGTTTATTGTAATTAATATGGGAACTATTGTAAATAACACATTTATTACTCTAAATTGAGAATTTAAATAATATATATATATATATATATATATATATATATATATATAGAGAGAGAGAGAGAGAGGAAAACGAGGTAAGGGACAGGACGATGATGAACCCATAGCCAATTGGTGAGTTTGGGGCTAAATGATGAAGAAGGATAAAGGAGATGCAGTTTGTACGCAAAAAATATTTGAGGTGCCTGAAGTGGGTAGCAAAAATAATTTATTTTTATAATTATATTTTATTAAACATTCTATAAAATTTTTAAAAAAATAAATAAATAAAAAAGGGAAAATTGTTTAAATAAAAAAATGTTGCTTGTCACTTCTTAAATTAAACAAGAACATTAAACTTCTACTCTATTCCCCTTCAATTCCTGCTTCTCCTCCCTTTCATTGAACCAAACATAGCATACAGACCTAATAAATCCTAATAAATTAAATCTAGTATTATTTCAACATAATAATAGGATGTTAAATAGTATTCTTGAGATTCATATAGCTATTTGGCAGTTCTTCTATCTAAAATAATATATCCAATAAAATTTATAAGATAATGACACTTAATGCATAATATCAATTTAAATGGAGATCTGCCATATTTGAAAATCCTAAATAAATGAACAACACTCGAAATAAATGAATAAATGACCTTAAATTCACTTCAGGTATATTGTCTCTCTTAACTGGAATAACTCCAAGCAAGAATTCTCTAAGCTCACTAAAAATCTTCAATACACTATTCAAACCATGACAATTATTAGGGCCTAATTACATAAAATTATAGCCCAATCAGTTTCGTCCAAATATATATATTTGTGTTTCGGCCTCTAATATATATTGACTTGAGCTCCAAATATATATTGTAGCGTCTAGAATTTGAATCTCTTTCCTTTAATTTTCTCCATTTGACCAGTTTCATGTAATAAAACCAAAAAAATGACTGCAACTGAGTTAATGTCACATAGGTTCATCCCTCAAATAAACTTCTTAGCCTAGAATATCACACACACACACACACACAGAGTAATATGTATGTGTGTTCCCTAAGTTGAATGTTTGAGTTCATTATAGAAACCATATCTATGATTTTATAAATTTAGTTCAATTAATTCTGCTGCAAAACTTTTTCTTGCGGTGGAGTGTTACAAGATCGAAAGCACCTCATGTAGTCCTTTTTATTTTGATGTACATCTTCCTTTTCTTTTTATCTATCGTTTAGGGTTTCAAAACATATAATTAAATTTATGTTGAAATTTCTTCTAATTCTCCTAATATGCCCCTATTAAAGTAGTTAGCTAATTATTTGGTCGACAATTGTGCTCAATGATAGGTAACATAAGTGGAAAAATAGCATTGTTGCCTTGAACATATAAAATGATAAATAAATAGAAACAAAAGGAAGTGATGACTAAAGAAATAAAAGGAGGGAGTATAATGAAAACTTTTAATACCTACCAAAAGTAGGGTAAGAATGTGCTAGCTGACACATGGCTCATTTTAGATCAAGAATATATTGAAGCACTATAAATGGCCAGTCAAAGATTGAACCTGATTTTTTTGGGGTGATTTTAACTTAATTACTCCCTATCTTACCAAACACAAGAAGAAGAAAATAATTTAAAAGCTCAAGTCAAATTAAAAAAATTCTTATAAGCCTTAGAATAAACTTGCAGTCAACAAGGGACTTTCAAATATAGTATAGGAATAATGCAGTTAAAATTCATGTTTTTTTTTTCCAATAACTTTTCAAGCCATTAATACTTTTGATCTTTGGTGTTGAATACTTTTCATTACACACACACTAAAAGATGTTGATGTTACATGACTTAGCTTATAGTCAAAGTGGTTTATTATGATTTTAATTTGGATATGTTGTACTTTTCATTTTTGTTTTAATATATGAGGTTTAAACTTCTCATGTTGCATGAGAAGAAAAAAATTCTTACACACACATGAAATAGTAGGACCCACACACACATATATATATATATATATATATAATTATATATATGTGAGTCCCATTATTTTATATGTGTGTGACATGAGAAATCACTTCTCTTACAACATTATGAGAAGTGTTTTTCCCTTAATATATATATATATATGTTTTTAAAAAAAATCTAGTTATTATTGGATAGAAGAGTGTAGGTTTAATGATCAATATATTAATGGATTTTATTTCATACCTAAACTTGAAGTAAACTATACATGGGAGCATGAACTAATAATTTAATGTAAGCGATTAGGTGTGCCAAACAGCACTGAAACTAGATTAGAATGATTTTTTCCCCAAGCCACAAGATAACACTATAGTATTAAGAAATGATAACATGTATCTCAAAAGATCACACGTTTGCATGGAAAAAGAGGGATCACATAATTTGGGCTCAATAGCTTATATCAAATCTGTGTTTCAATATAATAGATTATCCCAGTTTTGGGTTCGCAGCTTCCCTTCCCAACACAAGATGCTATTACAATTTATTAGTTTATACCACTCTTATTCTATTTATAAGTCCAAATTAAATAACTCTACATACGAGGGACAGTTATTAATTTATTAATTATGGGCTAAATTTTCAATTATTCCTTATTTTTTATTGGTTCCAAGAGTCAACATGAACAAATTCTTTTCGTTTATTGCAATTAATATGGGCTTGATTGTAAAGAACACATTTATTACTTTGAAATTGGACTTATAATAAATATAAAAAATTTTGGTCAAAATTAACTTCTATATAGCACCAGAGCGGTAAATGCATACGTGAGCCATAAGAACCCTAATGACTATGAATTAGCATATGAACAAGTTTATCCAGCTAATCATTCTATAATCATGAGCATTGGTCCTCTAATTAAGTTGAGAATGAGAGCACCTCTACAGTTTTAAGAAGCACTTCAATTCAAACTTCTTCATGAGATTTGCAATGCAATCTCATCTTTTTTTTTTTTTTTTTTTGCCATAAGTAAACTCACCACAATTTGTGTTTTTGTGTGAAATTATTGTATACCACTCTGGTCCTATTTATAAGTCTAATTTGACCAAAAAAAATTGGTCTTATTTATAAGTCCAATTTCAGAAATAAATGAGATTGTGACAATTTTACCTATTTTAATTGCATCCATATAAGATAGAGAGAGAAGTAACAATCAAAAAGTATCCAATCATAAATGAGGACAAAGTTGAACATTTACCCCATAATCATTGTGTCAACTAACTTTTCTTGGTATGTGAGATTTGGTCAAAGTGGACTTATAAATAGGACCAGAGTGGTAGATATTAATCCTAAGTTTCTATATATATATATATATATCACCTGTGAAATGCTTGAAAATTATGAGTCAATTAATTATTCAGATGGTAAATTTTGTTTTGGTGGTTGTGCCTTGTGCGGCACAGAATCACATCGCAGTGCTTTTGGATAATGGAAATCTTTTAACAGAGTTACCTAACAATAAAAGAGGAAGGAGAAGAAGACGATGAAGAATTGTAGCTAACACATGGTTCATTTACCACATTTATTATTGAAGCAGTGCACAGTAATGGCCAGTCAAAGATCTGCCTGATCCTATATATTTGGTGATTTTAATTAATTACTGGCGAAGCTTTGTTAAGTTCGCTAACTCAAGTCAACTAAGATGCTTATGAGTCTTACAACCTTCAGTCAACTTGATTGGATTTTCAAAGATATGTAATGCAGTCAAAATTCCTTTCCTTTATTACGAATTACTTTAATTGGAAATGGATTTCGTTCAGGTGGTCAAGTAGTTTGACAAATATGAAAAATTTGTCTTATATTTAGAACCAAGATCAACTATCTAAATATGTTTTATATAAAATACCAGAGGGAGTATTAAAAAATTTATTAAGTTAGTTATTTGTAGAAAAATATGAGTTGATTTTTCCTAATATATATATACACACACATACATGTTTCATTAATAAATATGGTTTAGTGAAAAAAATATAAATAAGGGAGACAAAAATATTTTATATTTTATATTTAATTAGGATCAAAATATAGTACTCCCACCCATTGTTGTTAAACTCGCGAGTTGACTTTCCGAGTTTACCGTCTTTACGTTTCTACCTTACTAAATCGAGTCAAGTTTCTAGCAAACTCGTGTCAACTGTAAACTCATATAAACTCACGAGTTTACAGACCAAATTTACCGTTTTTACGTTTGTATCTTACAAAATTGTGTTAATGTTTTTTCAATTTTGTCATCCTCAACAACTTTATATATGAATTTTATAGAAATTTCTTTATTAGGTATAATAAATTATGAATGTTGATATATTTAATTTTAATTATTTGGATTTAAAATATATTTAAATCAAATTTTTGTTATTTTTATACTATAATTATTTAATTATACACTGTTAATACATGTTTAATGATAAAAATAAACTCTTACGAGTTTACCGATTCGAGTTTACGATACGAGTTTACATCATTGTTACGAGTTTGCATAGAATCATGAATTTGACAACCTTGCTCCCACCGGTTCATAATATAAGAAACTTCAATTAGTTCATCAAAACTAAGAAATGATAATTAACTCATTAAATATACCTTAAATTGAATTTTTTTTTCCCCACTTTATCCATATTAAATTAGGTTTGAAATGAGAGAGAACATGCAAAAAGTCATATATAAGCATTAACTAAATGGGCAAAATTTACAAATAAACATTAATTATTTCCTAAGTGGCTTATATAACGGACCAAAACATTTTTTTAAAAGTGATTTATATTATAGATCGGAGGGAGTATTAGACTCTAAGGGAGTACTTGTTTTTATCATATAACAAGAGTTTATATTGTAATGAAAACAATAATTAAATAATGTGTTATAGGTGAGAAAAAAGTGTAAGGGTAATCATCACTTATTGGATTAATTTTATTATTTCACACTTCAAGGAAAGTACCGACCAATAATTCAACGCAAATACATTATTCACTTGAAATTAATTAGTGACACCCTTCTGTTACCAAGGTGTCAAACCATACCTGCAAGGTTGCAACAACGTTACATTAATGCTTTTTCTTCCAATCTAATTACGCCACTAGCTTTTGATCAAAAAAAAAAAAAAAATTACGCCACTAGCTGATGCACTATAATGATATTTAAGGAATTGTGTCCTAGCACGTACGATAATGGTAAGTAACATTATTTTATCGTTGACTGAATTTATACTTTTTGTAATTATTTATCAATATTATATTGATTAATTAATAATTAATATATTATGAAACCATCGTGAGAATTTCTTCCAAGGAAAAAATATTCATAATTACTTTATTTATATACCCCTCTTAAAAGTCGTCAAATGGAGTATTAATTACTTTTTTAAAAATTTGATGCAATATGTTCTTTGTTCACTTCTCATCACAATATAATGATTTTAAATATACGTAAATATGATTTTTATTCTTTTCATTTTAAAATTAATTTAATGACTTAATCATCTTTCATTAGTTCTGTTGAGGTTGGTGAATTGAAAATACCTTATAATAAAGACTAAGTAATGGTACTACGCACTTCGTCTCAATCTCAAACAACCTATTTAAATTGAATTAAAAACGAGATTTCAATTGAACTATTAATAGTATATCAAATAAACTGTGTCTTTAATTGACTCCTTTGCTTGATAAATAGTCCGAATCCCTCCAAACACAAATAGCATGAGATTCAATTTATTACATATCTAGCTGGCAAAACTTAATGATCTAGCTAGATCAAACATTGAGCAAGTATATATTACTTTGGAAGGTGGGAAAGCTTCTCTGCACTGAAGCATTTCATCAGAAACTCCATAGCTTTTTCACAGAGCCATCTGAGAGCAGAAACAAGCAACGGGAAACCCACGACGAAGGGAAAGATGGCCCAGAGGCCGAGACAGGCCCAGCTGAGAGGCGGCGGAAGGAAGGTGGAGGCCAGGGAGACGGAGGAGAGAGCTCCGGCAAAGAGAACGACGTTGGTGAAGATTCTGCAGAAGAAAGAACCAACAGATAAGCTGTGGATTTTCATCTCAAAGGCAAGCCCTAGACAGTGCATGCAGGTGGAGACGAAGAAGATCCACATGGTCGGTGCGTGGGTCTGAAACGGGCTCTCTTTCTTGTTTTGATAATCCAGCTGAAGCAAATCCACCATTAGAGGGTTCAGAAATATGAACACTGCGTGGCTTGGGATTGAAGACAAGAACTCGTTTGAGCTACAAAAAAGAGCCACACACATTAATGAGTACTACTAATTTGTTTAATGCCTTCTAAAGTGTCATGGAGCAGTGAAAAATAACTTAATTTTTTTTACGTTTATACATATAAGTCAGTTATTTTGCCTTTTCTTTTCACTACATAGCTGCCAAATGCACAGCTTTCTTGTCAACAGCAAATACCCAGTAAATGCGCTAACCATTACGTGTGGATGAGGCCATGGATTTGAACCCTAGCGTTGACATGTTTTTTGTTTGTGTGTTTAAATTGATTGTAATAAAAAATAATGTACAATTTTGTTTGCATAAATATTTTCTATTATTTTTAGAACCTACACATATGTTAATTTATGGAAGAATAGAATATATATATGCAATGGTTATAGATATATTGTATTTGAAAATCTACATTTAAGAACACATCTCTTCGTGCAATATCCTTTTTAAATTGAAATTGAGACAAGATACAACCGATGTGTGATATATGTGTGTGCGCACCATGGGGTGGATCAAAACACCAGACTAATTAATTTACTTATCAATGATGGAATTTCATATTAAAAACCATTCCCATGAGATAACACACACACACACACACTATGAAAATAATATTTATGGACAAATATTTCTAATATAAAATTATGCACGAGGCTTATATGCAAGATTCTGAAAACTGAAATTCCTCAATTCCTTTAAGTGATCAAAATAAAAATATAAAGGTGTCTCAAATCAAACACTAATTGTTTTACCTCAACGTATGAGAGAGTGAATTTGCATTCATGAAGTTGATTATATGATCCCATGTGTATACATGAAAATAAAGCAGTGAGCTTAGGAAGATTTAAAAATGATTATGACTAAGAAGTTAGAGGAAATATATATATATGGTGTTACTAAAAATTTATACTTGTAGCCGGATACTCAATTTTCAACTTGATAGAGTATTTACAATCCAAAAATGTTGATAGTAGAAACTAAACATCATAATTTCAAACTACAAAAGACTGATGAGTAAATGGCCGATTCAGAAGGTGGAAAAAGAAAACACATCTTTCCCTAAAGAAAATTATATTGAAATTTTAAATATTGACAAAAAATTCTTGATATATTATCATTTATTTTTTAAATAACAATGATTGACGGATAAAAATTATTGTGTATAAAAAGCACATAAAAATTACTATTCGAGACCAATAGTCAGAGGGTTAAAAGTGCTCTCCTGACTTTTGCCTTGGAGACAAATTAGAGAAAAGACTCTAACCCTTGCAAAAAGGCTTTGACAACGAGGAACAGTGACATATTGAAATTTTAAATATTGACAAAACATTCTTGATATAGTATCATTAATTTTTTTTTGAAATAACAACGATTGACGTATAAAAATTATTGTGTATAAAAAGCACATAAAAATTATTATTCGAGACCAATAGCCAGAGGATTAAAAGTTGCCTCTTGACTTTTGCCTTGGAGACAGAGAAGACTCTAACCTGTGCAAAAGGCTTTGACAACGGGGAACACAGTGACAACACTTCATCGTCGTCATCGATCTTCTTCTCATTCTCTTTCTTGCAGTATTGAGTCTATTCACTGATGAGGAAACCCTAATTCCATTTCTATGGCCCACTCGATTACACATCTCTCCATTTTTACTGTCCTCTGAACTCACAGAATCCATTAAAACAGATTAAAATTAACTGAAATGGCTGATTCAGAAGGGTTTTGAAGAGAAAAGATCAAGAAAATACAGAGCTAGCTTGAACTGCTAAAACTCGAATGGTGTAATGCTCAACATATATAGCTTCAGTGGGAGGAATGAAAGTGTCATCGTTTTGGTCCTTTTTGAGGGACCCACACGAATTACACACGTCCAAACTCTAAAGAGTTTTTGGGTCCGCAAACCATTTTTTAATAATTTCGGAAAATTTCGTCTGTCAGTGCCTCTTTCTTTGTTTTTTGTTTTTTTAAAAAAATTCAGATTTTAGTAGTTATGCGTTTGTTCAGTTTCATGTTAATTCCCTTCTCTGATGAAATCTATATAGTCATCATTATGTCGGAAAGGATTTTACCAACTAAACATTATGTATTTTTTAAAGGTAGTTTTATAATTATTATCTATGTGCAAAGCGCAGGGAAAATATATATATCTTAAATTGACTTAACTAAGTTTATAGCAAATTTTAAGGAAACCTGTATTTAATAAATATTTCAGCTTTCTTTTATCCCTAAATATTACTACTATTAGTCATGCTTAAAACAGACTTTTAGGTGTAATCAATACATATTTTCATAAATACATCTTATAAAAAAATCTAAATTGCCTATCTCAATTCCCGGCCCATCCTTCATATTTAAAACACACTCTTTCTCATGGTATTTAATTGAGAATATAAAAAATAATTCTCACATATAAAATAAATTTTAGTATTTTTCTTAGATCGTGTGTGTTTCATAATTGAGACTTATATAGGCCGGACGAAGTGCTTGCTAATAACTCATCACTTGGGATAATTAACATATAGGCCAAAAACATGCCATCAGGGCATAGAAAGTTGGGAATCACATATAATTATGGATAATATATAAATTTGTAAAATTTAAAACAATTTTTTTTTTAGAATTCAAATCATTAGAGATAAATAACTTAACTTTTTTGTCTGATTGAATGAAAATTAATTATATCCCTGTTTATTGTTAACTATAGTCTTATTAAATAAAAATGAAAAATTCCAAGAAAGTTAAGAAAGATTGAGAATGACATTTAACAAAGCTATCAAATAGAACATATAAATGAATGAAATATCTAAAGAGTTTATTATTGATGGAGTATTACGTTTTTATATATGCAAATGGTATAACCAACCTCATTTAGTGAACATAATGTGTAGTTGCAATAGTTTAATCTTCTAAGTAAATTTTTTCAAAAGTAATTATTAATAAGTTTTAGGATTTCGCTGACAAGATCACTTTGTGTAGATAACTTTGAAATAATATTTAATGTATAAAAAAAATTGGGAAAATTCTAAATAAATACCATTTGAATTTTAAAACCCCCAGAAGTCCGTCAAATTTGTAAAAAGACTGAGAAGTATCAAAGACCTATGAGGGATATGCAAATTCGAGTGAAATTACCATTTTTCTTTGAATATTGACAAAACATTCTTGATATAGTATCAAGAAAAAACCCCACCCCACACCGCCGGCCACCCCACCACCGGCCAACCACCGCCAGCCACTCCACCGCCAGCCAACCACCGCCGACCACCCACCGCCGGCCTGTGGTGGTTGGCCAGCGGTGGGGGGTGGTGAGGTTTTTTCTTTTTTTTTTTATTTATTTAAAACTAAGGACAAAAGGTAATTTCACCCAAATTTGCATATCTCTCATAGGTTCTTAGTACTTCTTAGTCCTTTTACAAATTCAACAGACTTCTAGAGGTTTTGCAAATTCAAACAGTATTTATTTAGAATTTTTCCAAAAATTCGTTTTCATATTTTCCTAAAAATAAATTTATTATTGTTGTTTGGATTAATATCATTTTTATTTTTACATTTTGATCGAATTTTGTTTTTAGTCCCGATATAATACTTCAAATCATTAGTTTTAATCCATATAGTTTTATAAGAATTTGGTTTCATTTTAAGTATAGAAACCAAACCAAAATTCATTAAAAGGATAAGGACGAGTAGTTAAACTCAAACAAAAAATTTATGAAATTATAGGGACCAAAACCAACAATTTTAAATTACAAGGATCAAAATCAAAATATGACAAAGTTGTAAGGACCAACAATAATATTAGCCTTATTATTTTGTCAAACAAAAAAGTGTCAGATAATATAAAACCTAATATATACATATATATACACGTATATATATGTATTTGTATGTGTGTGTGTGTGTTTTTGTATATGTATGTATGTGTGTATGTAGGTATGTATGTGTGTTATGTAACACGCACAGTAATCATAAAAGTAAATTGTAATTAATGGAACGAGACACAAGTGATCGACGTGGAATCCTCAGAAGAAGGCCTTATGGTCCTGTTAATGGGCCACAATGAATGTGCTTGTGTGTTCATGAGCACTAATTAAAATAATAATAATAATGAAGCTACTTTGGTCTTCAGTACGTATTAATAGTACTAATATTTAATTACTAATAGTACGAATAAAAGTACTAATATTTAATTACTTTGGTCTTCATTACGTATTAGTGGAGCGTGTAAGAAACTTCGCACATCGCAATAATACTTCTTATTCTTTCATTCTTAAATTAATTTTCTAACTTGGTGTATTATTGTTGAGGTGTTTGGGTTTTTTACCAAAATAATATATTTTGAGAAAAAAATAACCAGAATAAGGCGTATCAGAAACTATTTTCCAATCTAATGTGATCAATGGTGTCAGCTGACCCACGCTATTAGTAGCGTGAGCAGGCTGACGCCTGTCAGTGGTGGCGTGATTCAAATCACGCCAGCTCAGTGGTGGCGTGATTTGAATCACGCCACCAGGGGGTCAATTCAATTTGACGCCAAGACGTCAATTTTTGACGCCTTGGCGTCAAATATTTTTTAAAAAAAATATAATTTTATTTAAAATTATAAATATTAATTATACATAATTATAAATAATAGTTTTAATTAATAATTATGAAAATTAAAATATTCAAAATTTATCATAAATCTTAGAATACAAGATTAATAATTAGTAAATTAATTAATTAGTAGATTTATTATAAACCATAAAATAGGTGGCCAATTATTTAATTAATCAATTAATTGTTCTCTAACTAAGCTTATTTTATTTATCTTAGGGTAAAATAATATACAACATATTTCAAAAAGTATTTTTAAGATAGGTGATTAATATTCTCTAACTAATTTATTTTACTCTAAGATAAATAGGATAAGCTTAGTTAGAGAACAATTAATTGATTAATTAAATAATTGGTCACCTATTTTATGGTTTATAATAAATCTACTAATTAATTAAGGGTAAAGGATTTCTCTTGTCACTGGAGATAGAGTTATCTCCAGTAACCCTAAAACTACGTCGTTTTGAATTAATGAAGGGTGTGTTTGTAATTTCAAGTGAATTAATGAAGAGTGCAAATACAGAAACACCATTCATTAATTCACCTGAAATTACAAACACACCCTTCATTAATTCAAAACGACGTAGTTTTAGGATCACTGGAGATAACTCTATCTCCAATGACAAGAGAAATCCTTTACCCTTAATTAATTAGTAGATTTATTATAAATCATAAAGGGTAAAGGATTTCTCCTGTCACTGGAGATAGAGTTATCTCCAGTGACTCCAAAACTACGTCGTTTTGGATTAATGAAGGGTTTGTTAGTAATTTAAGGTGAATTAATGAAGGATGTTTCTGTAATTCTGTTTATTTTTTAATCATATACATTTTACCAAAACACCATTCATTAATTCACCTGAAATTACTAACAAACCCTTCATTAACTCAAAACGACGTAGTTTTGGGGTCACTGGAGATAACTCTATCTCCAGTGACAGGAGAAATCTTTTTCCCAATCATAAAATAGGTGACCAATTATTTAATTAATCAATTAATTGTTCTCTAACTAAGCTTATCCTATTTATCTTAGGGTAAAATAAATTAGTTAGAGAATATTAATCACCTATCTTAAAAATACTTTTTGAAATATGTTGTATATTATTTTAGCCTAAGATAAATAGAATAAGCTTAGTTAGAGAACAATTAATTGATTAATTAAATAATTGGTCACCTATTTTATGGTTTATAATAAATCTACTAATTAATTAATTTACTAATTATTAATCTTGTATTCTAAGATTTATGATAAATTTTGAATATTTTAATTTTCATAATTATTAATTAAAACTATTATTTATAATTATGTATAATTAATATTTATAATTTTAAATAAAATTATATTTTAAAAAAATATTTGACGCCAAGGCGTCAAAAATTGACGCCTTGGCGTCAAATTGGGGGTCAATTGAATTGACCCCCTGGTGGCGTGATTCAAATCACGCCACCACTTGAATTGGCGTGATTCAAATCACGCCACCACTAACAGGCGTCAGCCTGCCCACGCCACTAATGGCGTGGGTCAGTTGACGCCATTGACCACATTACATTAGAAAATAGTTTCTGACACGCCTTATTCTAGTTATTTTTTTCTCAAAATACATTATTTTAGTAAAAAACCCTGAGGTGTTGTTATTTGGGGTTTTTTACTAAAATAATACACTTTACGAAAAAAATGACTGAAATAGCGCTTGTCAGAAACAATTTCCCAATCTAATACGGTCAACGCACGCCATTGGAACCGCCAATCATCACACGCCACCTGGAGGTGGCGTGTGGTAACAGACGCCACCTTTAGAGGTGGCGTCTGTCACAGCACGTTAGCTGTGAGTGGCGTGCTCACACGCACGCCACCTTTTTATTTTTTAAAAAATTTTAAATTATATAATTATATTTATAAATACAAATAATAATTATATATAATAATTTTAATTAATAATTATGAAAATTAAAATATTTAAAATTTATGATAAATCTTAGGATACAAGACTAATAATTATTAAATTAATTAATTAGTGAATTTGTTATAAATAATGAGACAGATGACTAATTATTTAATATTTTGAACATTAATAATTTAGTATATAAATTGTTAAATATTATTAGCTAAATTTAATTAAATAAATTTGTGAGAATCATAATTAGTGAATTAATAAAAATATTTTTTTGAAATATGTTGTATATTATTATAGGATAAACTTAATTAGAGAATAATTAATTAGTTAGTTAGAGAAAAAATCTTTAACTAATAATTAGTTAGAGAAGTTAGAGAATTTTTTCTAATTAATTATTTATTCTAATTAATTAATATAATAATTAATTAGAAAAATATTTTTAGTTAGGATAAACTTAGTTAGAATGTTTTTCTAATTAATTATAATAATTAATTAATTGAACTTAGTTAGAATAAATTATCTAATAAACAAAAAGTATAGGAGGCTTTCTGTTTAGTATTCAAGTTTTGGACATCTGATTCTTTTAACCTATATATACATCTCGTGTTTTAACATTTGCCTGCATCAACATTTGCCTTTTCAATACATCTCGTTATTGATGCATATCGCACACTTACTAGGCCATTATCAAGAGCAATTTACTTAGTAAGCAATTTACTTCGTTCTTAGAAAAAATTCTCTAATTATTTAATTATTCTAACTAAGTTTATCCTAACTAAGTTTAATTAATTAATTATTCTAATTAATTAGAAAAACATTCTAACTAAGTTTATCCTAACTAAAAATATTTTTCTAATTAATTATTATGTTAATTAATTAGAATAAATAATTAATTAGAAAAAATTCTCTAACTTCTCTAACTAATTATTAGTTAGAGATTTTTTCTCTAACTAACTAATTAATTATTCTCTAACCAAGTTTATCCTATAATAATATACAACATATTTCAAAAAAATATTTTTATTAATTCACTAATTATGATTCTCACAAATTTATTTAATTAAATTTAGCTAATAATATTTAAAAATTTATATACTAAATTATTAATATTCAAAATATTAAATAATTAGTCATCTATCTCATTATTTATAACAATTTTACTAATTAATTAATTTAATAATTATTAGTCTTGTATCCTAAGATTTATCATAAATTTTAAATATTTTAATTTTCATAATTATTAATTAAAATTATTATATATAATTATTATTTGTATTTTTAAATATAATTATATAATTTTAATTTAAAAAAAAAAATAAAAAGGTGGCGTGCTTGTGAGCACGCCACTCACAGCTAACGTGCCGTGACAGACGCCACCTCTAAAGGTGGCGTCTGTTACCACACGCCACCTCCAGGTGGCGTGTGATGATTGGCGGTTCCAATGGCGTGCCTCAACACACGCCATTGACCGCATTAGATTGGGAAATTGTTTCTGACAAGCACTATTCCGGTCATTTTTTTCGTAAAGTGTATTATTTTAGTAAAAAACCCGTTGTTATTATTTGTTCTGTTATGTCAACATTTTCATCGAGGAAAGGGGGTGAAATCAGTGATATTAAAAATTTAAAACAATTGTAATTAAAACTTATTTGAAAGAGAAGAGTTGGAGAAATATCGCCGAAGTGTACAATGGTTTTTATGTTGGTTCGGTCTTAACTTATTGACCAACATCTAGTCTTCAGAGTGTTTCGAATATTTTCACTATATTTTCAAGATTTGATGGGTTCTTAGCTCAACAGTACAAGAGAGTTCCTTACAGGATACTCACTCCCTCTTACACTTTATAAGTTGACAACTCTACTCAAGGCCCCCACTACCTCAAGATTTTCTTTACAAGAGTATTGAATAGGTTGGATAATCTCTCTCATGGAGTTAATAAATAAACACTGAAAAACAAAATGAATATAAAAGAGAAACTGAGAAAAGTAAGCGGAGCAATGCAGTGGTCAGAGTTTTTAAGCGGAGAAAGCGACTCAATGGTTACAAGATTGAGAAGATGAGAAGTTTTTGAAAATTAAGAGGATTTGGGAGTTTTGGTGAGTTCAGGTTGCGAATGAAATGCTGAGAGTACAAGTGAAAGGCAAGAAAACTGAAAGTATGATATAATCTCACTTTTCACAAGCACTAGTGTAAAAAAGGGCTTTAAGATTGCTTCATTTAGACCGGAGTAGCGACGCCCCGGTATTAAAGGAATGACCGGTGGCAGTTCTGTAAATATAAAAAACATTTTGGACTAGATCATTTTTCATAGGTCTTAAATATATTATTTAGACCGGACTAAAAAACAACCGATCTTTTAAATGTTATTAAGAAAATTGAAATATCAATTACTTTATCAACAAATTTCATACAGGCAGACTAATATTTTCTGCGGTCCAAAAATAATAAGAAAAAATTTAAATATTAATGTATTAACATTTTAAGACTGAACATGTTTAATAACCCGTCTTAATAGTTATTCTTTCAAGACTGGATGTAAAATGCGGCCGGTACAAAATATAGAAAATGATTAAATTAAAAAATTAATTAATTTTAAAACCTGATTTATATATGGACCGGTCTTAAAGGTTAATGTTTAACACCGGGTATTAATCTATCCAGTCTTAAATTTAAATAGTTTAAGACTGGACTTAAATTTTGGCCGGTACAACAATATTGAAGAAAATCAAACAAATAATTAATTATTTTCGTTTAATTTAGTAAAAATTTGTCTAGACTTTTAGACCATATGTTTGTTAAACGTGCGGTCTTAAAAGTCCCGAGACTTATAGGACCGTATATATATGAATTGTCCACTCCTAAAAGTCCCGAAACTTGTAGGACCTTATATATAAATTGTCTGCTCCTAAAAGTCCTGACTACTTAAACTTTATGACCGTGTAGTTGTAAATATCCGGTCTTAATAGTCTTTCTTTAAATATCTGGTAAATCATTAATGTTCAAGACAATTGAGGTTCTGGCGTTCTCCTCAAGCTAGGACCTTCAATGTCGTCGTTTTTACCTCTCCTGATGTTGAGCAGCATTATCGGTCTGCCTTTTCTTTGTCTTTTTTCTTTGTCAGAAAAAGAATGAAGATAATGAAAAGGACACTGAAAATATTCAAATCAGGGCGAGGTAAAATCGACAACAACGACGGTCCAACCTTGAGAAGAATTGTCACTCTGTTTGTTTTTATTCGAAAAAGGTAGACGATGTTTTTTTTTATGTTCTTAACTGTATTTTGGGAATTTTTAATGTTGATCACACAAGGACAATGTTTTGGTTGTTTCCTTTTTGTTGAAAAGAAAAAGAACAGAATGAAAAGGACAAGGCGATCGATATCGTTCCTTTGCCTTCAAGAGATGCATCAATATTACTTGTGAATTTCCTTTTTTGCTTCTTTAGAAAAATTATATTAACGTTCGTGGGCATCGAGTACCGCGGTCAGGTTGTTGTTGAAATTGAAATAGAAATAGACATGTATAGAAATTGAAATAAAAATTTTCTTTAATAATATATTTTTTATTTACATAAAAAAAAACATAAAATATCTAATCCTCCCCATCGTTGTAAGACCTATATAGTATGGGTATGACATGGTGAAAAAAATCCCAAGTGGGTCTCAAAATGGGGAAGTGGCCTTTGATGATAATGACATGGATATTGATCGTATATAGGACATTATTCGTGATGTAGGAGAAGAGACTTTTTATCAATCACATGCATATGGTAATGTGTGCAGTGATGTAAAGACCCCGCTATACCCTGGGTGTAAAAAATACCAATTGTTGAACGCTGTATTGAGATTGGTAAACTTGAAGGCATAGTGACAACAGTTTTTCTGAAATGCTTGAGGCTTTTAAGGACATGCTTCTGGATGATAATGTGTTGACGCATCGATATATATATACTATGATATTCCTTCTATATATGTTCTTAAACAAAGTCACTGACTATGAAGTTTTTTCTTGTTTTATTTTTGTGGCAGGATCCAATCTAAAGGGGCATATTATAAAAGAGGATGTGATTACGTTGTTGGGTGGAAATCAAATGAAGGCATGGTGAATATATTATACTAGACATGTATGTTGATTTACATGTTGTATTTGTTACTCAACTCATTATATTTGTAAATAAGTTATCTTATTGTATAAATTAATTTAGGTGTTGTAGTCATAGTATAATCATTAATTAAGAGGCCACATAACTCATGATGAATAATATTTGTATTCTTTATCCCAATTCAATTTATTCATAATTGTTCATAGCTTGTAGCTTAAAGTATCGACTTTTATGTGCTGGATTGGGTGGTAGATTTGTGTATATATATTGATCAGGAAGAACAGGGAAAAATTTGGGAAAATTTAGACCGGAATAAATACGCCGGTCTTAAATGTTCAACTGTTAAAACCGGATTTATTATTATCCGGTCTTAAAATTTCGATCCTTTTAAGACTGGCCAAGGTTTTGTCCGGTCTTAAAAGTTGGGTTTTAGGACCAAACAAAAAATATTTTAGTTTATTTAGTATAACTTTTAAGACCTAATGGTTTAAATGTCCGGTCTAAAAGATTTTCTTTAAGACCGGTTTGAGTCCGGTCTTAAATGTTAGACTTTTAATACCGACTGGAAAAAGACCAGTCGTGGGTCCTGTCTTACGATGCCTTTTTTGTTCGGTCTTAAAACCCTTTTTTGCATTAATGAAGTTTGCACTTGAGTGATTTTTGAAGTTACTGAAGTGATCTATGAAAAGTCACCTTCACTCGAGTAATTGCCACTTTCGTAGGATTTCACTCGAGTGATTTTACATATGACTCGAGTGTTTTTTCACTCGAAAGCTTTAACTAGAAGGTCTTCACTCGAGTGATACTATCAATCACTCGAGTAATTAACTTAGGAAATACCTCACTCAAGTGTATAGTGTGAGCACTTGATCCCTCTTGAGAGTGAACATCATGTGTCACTCGAGTGCTACCTCCCTCATTCAAGTGATTCTCTTCTTGGTGTTCTGACTTTCCACATCACTTAAGTTCTTTTGTGCTTCACTCGAGTGATTTAATATCACTTTCATAATCACTCGAGTTCCTTTGCATGTGATCCCTTATCTGTTTATCCTTGTTTTTTAGCGTGAGAATAAAGGATCCTACAAAACAAATTTCTGGGAACTCCTATGCTTAAATTAGTAAACAAATCATCAAAGCATATTTAAAATTAATTAAGTGAAGGAAATTGTTTACAATTTATTGAGATTTATCATTCTCAATTCTCTTTTTATGTTGGTCCTTTGCCCAATGTTTGGTGAATATATCTTATATATGAAGATGTGTAGAGATGAATACCACTTTGACATCTTTCTTTTGTATGATATCTGATAAAATGATGTCTTACTTCAATATGATTGGTTTTTGAGTGTTCAACATGATTCTTTGCCAAGCTTATTGTGCTAGTGTTGTCGTAATAGATGTGAACTTCTTCCATATTAATACCTAGGTCTTGAAGTAGTTGTTTTAGCCAAAGTACTTGTACACAAAAACTTAAAGCAACAACATACTCACCTTCTATTGAAGATAGGGAAACAATATTTTGTTTCTTGCTTAACCATGACACTATTGAGCCAACAAGAAATTGTCATTGTCTACTGGTGTTCGTTCTGTAAGTTTATAGCCTCCATGGTCAGAGTTTGAGTATGCAACTAGGTATTCATTTCATTCTTTTGGATACCATTTCCCAATTCAGGCGTATCAGAAAGATATCTAAATATTCTTTTGACATTTTTGGCATGATGCTCTTTGGGTGAAGATTGGTATCTTACACACATACCTACACTGAACTAGATGTCTAGTCTACTTACAGTAAGATAGAGTAGAGAACCGATCATTCCTTGATATTTTGTGATGTTGTAGTATGCTCCCTTGAGATCAGCATCAAGCAATGTGGTTAAACTCATTGGAGTATCAACTCCATTTGTATGATCCAATCCATATTTCTTCAAGAGTTCCTTGAGATATTTGGTATGGGATATATATCTCATTCTTATTTTGCTTAATTTGCAGTCCATGGAAAAAATTTTGCTCTCCCATCATGGACATTTCAAATTCACCCTACATAATTTTTGAAAATTCTTGATAGAGAGAATCTTTAGTAGAAGCAAATATAATATCATCAACATATATTTGAACAATTTAAAGCTCATTTTTCTTGTGTTTGATGAACAATGTTATGTCTATCTTTCCTCTAAAAAACCCATGGTTGACAAGAAATATTGTCAAGTCTTTCATGCCAATCTCTTGGAGCTTGTTTAAGACCATAGAGAGCTTTCTTAAGCCTATAGACATGGTTTGGTTTTGACACATTTTCAAAACCAAGGGGTTGTTTTACATAAACATTTTCCATAATGTACACATTCAGAAAGGTACTTTTGATATCCATTTGATAGAGTTTAAATCATTTGTCAATGGTTTCACCCAAGAATGAGGCAAATTGGGTGATATTAAAAATTTAAAATAATCGTAATTAAAATTTAATTGAAAAATAAGAGTTAGAGAAATAACAACAAAATGTATACCAAACTTTATACTAGTTCAATTTTAAACTCTTGAGTCCTCAGAGATCCTATGAGAATTTCACTATATTTCCAAGATTCATTGGGTTCTTGGCACCATAGTACAAGAGAGTTCCTTACAAGACACTCACTTTCCCTTACACTTTATAAGTGGACAACCTCACTCAAGCTGCCACTACCTTGAGATTTTCTTTACGAGAGTATTGAATAAGGTTGGATAATCTCTCACATATAATTGATAAATAAACACTAAAGAACAAAACGAATATTAGAGAATAACATCGCACTTAATATATAGAATGTTTGTCTTTAGTTTCGTTAATGCTTTGTCTTGAATGCTTCAGTATTTATAGGTACATCATCATAAATGATCGTTGTAAGCATTGGAATTTGTCTGTTGGAGAGTAACTGTAGCCGTTGATGAAATTGAATGCTTCCTTCGATTTCTCTCTGCTATGCATTTAATGCATCTGACAGGTTTTTGTGTTTATTGAACCTGAACTTAATTCAATCCTTAATCATTTGAGAATTATACATAAATGAGATCAGTAACATTTAGAAGTATAGTATAAGTGATTATAGTGTTAATTAAAATGTTCATCATAGGTATCAAAATTATCTAGACGTTGATTTTTGAAGACGATGAACATGCACGAATATGACTTAGGATCACTCGAGTGATACTTGGTCACTCAAGTTATTACACTAACACTCGAGTGCCCGAGTGATCTTTATGTGATAGTTAGTAGTAATGAAGTTTTGCAAAAATGCTTATTCCTCAAGTGCTTGAACTATCACTTAAGTGATCTTCTATCGTTTTGAAAAGGCTTTAATACTAGTAGATGACTGGAGTGATTTTATGGATCACTTGCAAGATTTAGCAAGTGATCTCAAATGAGTCGAGTGATTCTTCAGATCATTCAAATGATCTTATATTAAGATCACATCACTCTTATTTCACCTGCAAGTGCCTCACAAATGATTGCCATTACTTGAGTGATCTTGAGCATATCAGTCGAGTGCCCCAAAACATCACTCAAGTGACCTGCTTCAACTTTTGAAACTTTTGCAAGTCACTTGCAGGATCTTGCAAGTGATGTTGAATCACTCTAGTGATTTTTCATAACTTCAGATTTTTATCAAGTGACTTGCAAAAATTCTAGAAGTGAAGATACATCACTCAAGTGTATCTACTGCCACTCAAGTGATCTTTTTTGTTCACTTAAAGTTAAAAAAAGGAAAAAAAAAACATTCAATCAGTGACTTGTTAATTCAAGTTTTTTTCAAATACAGTTCTATTACTCGAGTGCTTAGAAACTCACTCAAGTAACTTGAATAATCAAGTCAACTTTCTGTTATGCTTTGTATATCTAGATTTCCTATCAATGTCATTGTGCTTTTAGTCAATCTCATTGCTCATTTAGTTAATACCATTATTAGGGATAAGCATGGACCGAAACAATTGGTTTTTGCCTACTCCTAACCATTACGCCTTTAGTAAGTCTATTTACGCCTTAAATGAATATCATTACTCTATATCAAAGCCTTTAGTTAATGTCATCACTCATTTAGTCAATATAATTGTACCTCTAGTCAAAACCATTATGCATTTAGTCATTTCCATTACTTATTTTGTTAATGACATTGTGCCTTTATTTATATTATACATATATATACTAATGCATATATATATACATATATCAAAGGAGCTTAGGTGGCCCAATTAATGGCCACCCAGCTCTTTCACCAAAATGGTGGGGTGGTTTCAAATCCCACCCTTTACCCCCTTGATTCAATTTAAAAAAAAAAAAATCAACCCCAAACCCCAAAAAAATCCCCCGTGCTGGAGCTATGGCAACAGAAGTTCAAGCCACCAACGGGTTTAGGATAGTTAGAACCAGAGCTCCGGTGGCCGGCCAGCGATAGTACTTCGGCAAGGGCTCTTTTTTCTTTTTTTTTTTAAAAACTTGGCGCATAATGGTAAATTCATCAACATTTAAAGTACCAATTTGATCCCCATCACATTTATATCCATTTCAAATGTTAACTGAGTTTTTGAGGTTTTGAAAATTCAGATTATCTTTAAATGGGATTCTCCCATATTTAAAAGTAGTTTAATTTGTCTCATTAAAATTATCAAGATTATTACTTCCTCTATATAGAAGCTTCCAATTTGTGAATATGCTTGTCTCAAAATATAAACTTCATTTTCATTTATTGTGTTTTTCCAACTTGACCTCTTAATTGCATTTGTTGCATGTATAGTCTCTTCCTCTCACTTATCTTCTTTACAAATAACGATATATTTGGAATAGACCCACCCACCCACACACACACACATACATATATATATGGATTTATCGTTTATCATATCACTTGACATAAGGTTATGTCAAGTCACCCTAAAACTACATCATTTTAGGGTTAGAGGAAATAATAAACTCTCAAAACGACGTAGTTTTGAGGTTAGGAGAATTAATATAATAAAGGATCTTTTGGTAAAATTCATATAATAAATAGAAAAATAAAAATACAAAAACACCCCTTATTAATTCTCCTAACTCTCAAAACAACATAGTTTTAGGGTGACTTGACATAACCTTTGTCAAGCAACATAACAAACGATAAACTCTATATATATACACATGTATATATATGTGTGTGTATTATTACTCTTAACTAATTTAACTATTTTCTTAATAAGCGCAAATTAATCATTTGAAACTTATATTTAAAAAATAGAGGGGTATCGTTTTATGAGCACAAAATTACTTCCAACTAAAATCAATAATAATATAATATTTGCACCGCACAATTAATATGGGCAATTGAGACAAGTGAGATTTTTTCCCCCTAGAGAGAGAAAAAGTGAGAATTTAATTCCATTGACTTTTGACAAAATGTCATTAAAAGTTAACACTCCCTCGGTCGGTTTCTTTTCATAAAGTAAATAAATTTAGTTATAAGCTTTAAACATGTAATTGTTAAAACTTTTTTCTTTGAATAATATCCTTATTCAGAGAATTAAGTTGATCAAGTCCACTTATTTATTATCCCTCTGGTTTTTAATATAATACATATTTATCTAATTTATTTAGATTAAGGAACTTGGCTAAGTTATTTAATATATGACATATATTTTCCAAAATAATTTGAGAATCTTTCAAAATTCTATCATTCTCTCTCTTCATTGATTATTTGTTGAGGAAGCTAAATTATAAAAATATTAATAAATATGTATGGTATGTCTTATATTTAGACCAAGATCATCTACCAAGTATTGTCCTATAATTACGAGATTGAGGAGTATCATTCTTCTTTAGTAAGGGTATAATTGAAGCTATACTAAAGATTTTAGAAAAAAAGTTAATTGTTTCTTATAATAAAAACAAAACCACACTCTCAAAATTCTCTTATAAACCGAAATGAGTATCACCATATCTTTAATATAAGAGTTGGTAAACTTTTTGGGAGAGATTAATGAAATTAAATTTAGTTAAAAAATAAAATTAAATAAATTACTTAATCATAACATATCTTATATATAATTAGATTATATATTAATTTATAAGTCTAACATAACAAATTAGTTTAAAAATGATTGATATAAATTCTTTCATATAATTTATTAATTTGATTAATCTCTCCAAAAATAACAAATGAACTCTTATACGAAAGAGCGAAGAGAGTACTGTATATAATTTCAAATAAAAATTAGTCTCCAAATCTCTAAAGTATTAGGTTCTAATAAATTACACACAAAATCTTTTTACCAAAAAAAAATTACATACAAAATCTTAGTAAGGTGTCTGAAGATTTTTTTCATCAAGTCCTTTATAATTTTACATGATTTTCAATTAGGTTCTTGTGGGAAAATTATATGGACTTATTAAAAGTTATTGAAATTTATGAGTTGTTTATAATTTTAAAGAAGAAAATATAACTTGGAAGCGAAAATAGCAAATACCCCACGAGTGTTTAATAAAAGATATATTTTGAGAGTTAATCTTGATTCTAAATATAATAAATAGTTTTTATATTTATCAATTTTTTCCTAATTTACCCTCATTATGCTCCCCTCAATAACAATTAAGGAGAAGAGGGATGAGAAAATTCAGAAAGATTACTAGGATGTTTTATAACATATTTATCATATTAACTAACTCAACTAATTTTTTTAATATAATTAAATTTGCTAAATATATCTTATATTAAGGATAAAAAAAAATCCAAGTATAAATGTCAACGAACGTGAAAGAATAGCAATTTGCGGATTGACATTATAGAAAGAGAACGCAGAGATGACACGCATTATAAGGTGTGAAGTGTGAGCCTTATGGAGCCTATAGGACCATGCGTGTCCCTTCCGCGGTTCAACCCCATAACACCAACGTATGATATGATTTCTTCTCCCATCTGTGCTCTAATTTATTGTGTGTTTTTGGGATAGTGGTGATAAAAATGATTTATTTACTTATGTAAAAATAAGATTAGGTAAAAGTCAAATTGTGAAATATAATTTATATTTGGATTAATAGTAGCATAAGTGCCTTTTGTGAAATTAAAACTTGTTTGGAATGATGGTAGTATAAATAACTTTTGAAATAATTATAAGCGAAAAATTAAAAATGAAATTACAAAAAAGTGAAAAAATACTAACTTATAAAATTTAGCAATGCTAAATTACATAATTTGATTAAATAATATTATATAAGTAACTGGATCACAGATCCTATAGAATTTAATATCTAATTGTGTCACGCATTTGATTTATTTGGGTTGAATATGGTTGATTCATTTGGGTTAAAGATGGTGCAATATAATTAGTTTAAGAAGACTCTTCATCTACACTAGTATTTATATTTTCATCTTCGATGAAATTAATATATATGTTTGAGAATTTTTCCAAATAAAATCATGTATCAATTTTTTCATAAACTATGTGGACTTATGTTTGATAGCTATATTTGCGCATTCTTTGTAAAATTTCAATTAAAATTTGAATGATAAAAATTGAAAATGATCTTTGTGATTTCTAAATCCATGTTGATGTCTAAACTTTGTTAGGTGATAACTCTCACATCTTTAGGGACTAAGATACCCAATGGGTGTTGGATATTCAGCATCAACCAAATAATATTTGCCTAATAAATGGTGAAAACATTTTGAAGGTGTGAGATAAATTCAAATAAGAAATGCAGATATAGTAATTTAGTTGAAGTATACAAAAATATACCTTGAGGTGGATGGAGGAAATTCATATATAGATTTGAGATAGTAGAGTGAAACACACAAGTATCATGCACAATACCTTCTCATCCCGCCAACACGAATGTAAAGCATATATCCCAATAAAAAATTATGCATAAAATAAAAAACATAAAAGTGCATATGTCTGACCAAATTAAGTTACTTGCACAAAATGCATTTGAAGGAAAAAACATAACATCCACATAAGTCTTATTTGCGGTGAAAAAGAAAACATCATTTCCAACACAGGACACACAACACTGAGATTTTTTACTCTAGGATGCTCAAGGGACATAAATATGAATAGATATGAATCATGCAACACATGACACACAGCAATGTGAATTTTTTTCCCAAATTGTTGGTTCATGTGACTCAGTGGCTGACCAAAGGTTTAGTATATAGATGAGATTCTACTAAGATATTTAGACATTTCACCAAATACAGTAGGCCGCACAAACTTTAGGAGCGCCACTCCGTAATTTTTTTCATATTCAGATTATTGAAGTTGACGCCCAAGCTCATCCACAATGCCCTCACTTCTTCGCAGTATTTTCTCACTATTTCCCTGCTAATGCCACGTCACATTCCTCTTACTCAGTCATTTATCACCTAATCCCACGTTGATTTTAACTCAAATCAAAAATTGAACAGAACTTGCTAGAACGTTAGCGTAGTTGGTGGTCTGATTGAAAGATGAGAGATCCACGAATCAAATGAAGAAACGTAGGTAGAAGACAAAATATGAAATTGGGTGGGTATCAGAGGAGTTGGTGGTGCTTAACCTTAACTAATTTGAACTGCCTTGCACCGAGCCCTCCGTTTCGTTGTGTATCTCAGCTTATTGACCATACTCTGTAATATCTGCCTTAAATGGTTTAATCAAGTCTTGCAACTTCAATACTCTGTATGGCTTCCGAAAAAACCAGATCACTTCCCTACTATAAAAAAGGTATTTTTAGAGCATCATATTTAAACCGGATTATAGAAGATCGGGTCTAACGAGTATGACCGCTAACAGTTTCATAAATATAAAGAATTTTTTTGACCGAATTATAGAAGATCTCTAAAAAGTATAACCGGTGATAATTCTGTAAATATATAGAATTTTTTAAGACCAAATTCAAGTCTAAAAAATATGATCGGTGCCAGTTTCGTAAATATAAAGAATTTTTTAGAACGGCGTCTACTATTTTAAGATCTGTTATTACAAATAATACGTCTAAAATATTAAACTTTTTAGACCTATGGTTATAAATAGCAGGTTTAAAAAGTTTTTTTTAAATGTCTATTACTTTTAAGACCGATTATTACAAATAACTAGTTTAAAAAGTTAACTTTTAAGAATTAATCAATATATATCTAAAATGTCATCCATAAAGCCATCAAAAAACGGCTTATCACCGGCTCCTCACACAAGTTACTGTTCATAAGCCGATTCCTTTTCTATATCGGGCTGCGTTCAATCCCATGGCTCATTCACGGGACATGCCTGCCGTCTTCCTTTCTCTCACGCAATCCCCATAATCTCTCTCCTCACTATGCTATCTCCCTTTCCTTTCCCAAGCCAGGCCCTACTCCACTCTTTCTCTGCTTCCTCGGTCTCTCTCTCCAACTCTAATTCAAAATTTGAATTCTCTCTTTCCATCCTTATCTAATTTCGTCCTCCCCCACCCTCTCTTACTCTCTCTATCATCGGCAATCTGCAGCGATGAGAAGCAAATATTGCTTTGTTGACAATGGCGGCGAAGCAGCTTTACTCATCTGTGAACTCATCTTCCTTGCGTGGCCAGCAGAAATAATGCCCCCTTCGTCCCTTCGTTTATGCCCATGGGTTATTTCAGATCTGGACTTCCTTTCTTCATCGAGGACTTTGTTTGGATTTTCCTCTAGGTAATATGATCTTAGTGATTGTTCATTATTTTCTTTTTTACGTTTAGTTTTTCTTCCTCTAAAAGCCTATTCCTCCGCTTCTCCTTTTTTTTTTTTCATATCACAGAGGCGAGGAAGTGTCGCTGGTAACGACGGCGGCGGCCAAGAAGCAACAACGAGGAAGTTGTGCTGGTACTTTTTTGGCCTGTCTTTCATAATGAAATTGCATTTGCAGTGTTAGAATGGTAGAATATCTTTCATAATGAAATTTGCATTTGCAGTGTTAGGAATGGTAGAATAATGATTCATCGGGGGGTGTTAACGAGACTGAAGAAGAAGAGCCTGATCAAGAGGGGAGGAGAAGAAGAAATTCATGAATCTGGGACTTTAAAAATGAGGGAACCACATAGAGTCAGGATACGGGTCAATAAAATCCCCACTGAACCACATGAAATTGCATTTGCAGAGACGAATGCGACCATGATGGTGATATCTCCTTCTCCGATCAAGCTCGCAAGTCTTTCTACGGGTCAATAAAATTCCCACTGTACTGTGACACCATTTTCGCACAAGGGTTCCTCTATATTTTGAGGTGTGCCATCTGCCATGAATGTGTTCCATAGTTTCAACTTTTCTATCTTCAATTAAGAGTTGGTAATTAATGGTTTTAGTTATTAATTATAGTTTTTTATTCTTCCTTCAGCAGCATTTAGCGTTTGTATGAGACTGAACAAGTAAACCTAAAGGCATATTCAGTTGCTATAGAAAAAACAATTAATTGAAGTTGGTGACAAAGTATGTGACGTCCAAAAGTCACGATTGTTGTTGATTGTAGCTCCTTTTTATTCCTCTGCTAGCTGTGTTTACTATTTAACCATGTCTCATGTTGTGGAATTCCTGGTTTTGATTGTTGTAAAAAGAAAGCAAGCCTTGCAAAAATAGGTTCCTTTCCTTAGTTCATTTCCACTGGAATTAACTTGTCAGTATTGATTCTGGAAAATTTTGTAGTTCATTTGCCACACAGTCCCCTCTAAAGATTCATTGATGTTAGTGTTATCATATCATCATACCGGAGCACTCCAGTTTATTCACTTTAGTATCAACAATATGTGGTAGATTTAGAAATTGCTGCAGATGTATCAACAATATGTTGTAGAAGTTCATTGCAATATTCGTTGCGATCATTTTCTGTGGATGCAACCAAGTTGTCTAGCCTGTCTGTCACTTGAATTTGAGTTTCAGCTGTTGCATACTTCATAAAGTGGTTGTCTGTAAATTTATTGAGCTGATCGATTGATCCAGGCGCTGACTGCAAGGAGTTGGTGAAACTAAAGACATCATCAGCTTCTGTGACATCTGCAGAGTTTTGATCATAGTTGGGTCTGCAAGGTGTGTAATAACCACCTGTGAAAGTAGTCTTAAGTCATTCATCAATTAGTTGCAAAAAATTATAACAGCAAGGTATTGTTTAGGCAATAAGAAGAAATGGAATAATTTATTTTTGTAACATTGAAATCTTCATGACAGTTTTTCATAGTAGTTTGTTATTAAACTTGGGGGAGGGGTATCAGTTTCACATAATTACAATCTACAGAAAAATTGGGAAAGTAAAAAACCAATTACATCCCTTGTAGGTGCTTAAAATTTGAAGGATTTTTGTTTTTATTTTTTATTTATAATTATTTAAACAGAAAGCTTTTATCAGTGTTTTAAACAAGAACAGATTTTTTCTGCATTTCCATCAATGCCAACTGATGCTGATCAAATATCCTTTTCTCTTTCCTTTGATTGCATTTCAGCAGACATTTCACCTATTGCCAACTGATGCTGATCAAATATCCTTTTCTCATGTGCATTTCTCTTTCCTTTGATTGCTCTGTAATATTTCTGAGCACTCTTTTCTGTTGATACAGGAAAAAGGAAATTCAGTTCTTCTGAAGATTCTTAGAACGTAAATGGAAGCAATTAAGCAACGGGGAAGGAAGGAGATTAAGATGCTGCAATTACTTATATGGGCTGTTAAATAATTCGGAATTTCAAATTACTTTAAGTTAGATAGGGCATAAACAGAAGCCTGATGTGTCTAAGTTCCTCATCAGGGCATCCGCAGCTCATCTAGGTCCATTCTTAATCAATGATTAGGAATTGAAACGTTTGTAAAAAAATTTTAAAAGAAATTCTAAAGGCAGCTTAGTTGATATTTAAGTCCAAGGTGAATTCAAATATGATGGGGTGAACTCAAAAGCAATTTGTATTCATGTCAGCCTTCATATATCAGCAGAAAGAAGCAGAACAATAAGGATGAGGAAGGAAAAATAGTTCAGGAAAAGGCACAAAAGCATAAATGAAGAAAGAGACAAAGTCAAATTCTAGCATTTCCCCTACGGTAAAGACAAGAAGAAAGAAGGCTTCATGAAAGGGCTTGCAAACAGGGAGGCTGATTTTGAAATGTTTCTTAATTGGATCATCTCTACTGTTAAAACATCATTGAAGGTATATATCATCTGAAATAGCTTTTTTTATGGTTGGTTTTTGGGTAGGACCATCTTAGTTGTATTCAACACGATAAATATTATTTGATTGGATCTCTCCTTTCATCACAAAGGAAACTGTTTCAGGTCTGTTCTCTTTAGAGGTTCACCCCCCAAAATATGGTATGTAATTTTCCCTCAAGGTCATACTGTATGTCTTTCTGTCTAAAAGGAAACAACCTTCGCTTTAGGAGTTTGAATTTGAAATTTACAGTTTGAATTTAAATTTAAACTAATCATTTTTAGAATTATGTTGTTTTGTCCTTTGTATAAAATACACTTCCAAGGTCGGAAATTTACGATTTTGATTCAACATGATGATTTAAGGTTTGATATTCATGACCTGAAGTTGATGAATGGGTCTACTTTCATCATAAAAACTATGGATTGAAATTGAACTAAAACTTCCATGCTTACTAAGAGAAACGTGGATTGGTTGAAGATATATGTTCCATATGATTTCATGGAATTAGGAGGACAACAAATTTTGTGTACAAGGAGAAACTTATAAACATAAATGCATATGGTCATAGTTGTGTGTGATGTAATCTTTAGTTCATGTCCATGTAGTGAGTCTAATTGTATTTTTATTTTAATGTTGAACAATGTTTTCTTCACTTTCTTTTAGTTGAAATAAATTATTTTTTCATTGAATTTAATGCTCCCTGTGCAAGGGAGAGTGATTTCTATTATTTAAATGCTATGTTTTATTGTGTTTTTTAGGAGCTATTTTTTCAGGTAAAAAATAGTAGCTATGATTAATATGTGGAAATTTCACCAGGTAAACAATTAAAAGGATATATTTAAAGTTGATGCTTTAATTTGAATTTAAGGACCTCGACAACTTATTAGTTAAAAAATAAAAGGATTTTTAATGTTGACGTTAATAGCTTAGATATGAAAGCACTTTGTTGTCTAAAGGTTTTTTTCTTCCCATAATCTCCATGCATATTAAAAGTTGATAATTGAAAAAGATTTGTTGTATTGTGATGCAAATGATTATTTGATCTAAAATGTAATTTTTAATTTATTTGAATTAAATTGAAATAACTCCAAATGACTGCAAATGATTGGTTAAGATTTAGAGGAAATGAGTTTCCATAATCGAAGTCAAATTATATTAATGCATGCATAAGAAAAAGTTGAAATTATACTTAAACAGTCGTAATCAACTACTTATTTTCAAAAGTGAAACATTCTAAAGCAATTGTAAACAATTGTTTATCTTCAAAAACATTATACTCAAACAATTATTACAATCTATTTACACATATTTGTCTCTCAGAACCTATATATGTTGTTCTATTGATTTTCCATGTTAATTGAGTAAGTCATCTTTTGTTTTTTATTCAATTGATTATTTTCTCTCATAATTATATTGAATATAATATGCTCAATGAATGTTAGTATGGTGTATCATTTTAAATCAAAAATAAGTGTTTTCCTTAATAATATTCTCCTGCGCAACGCGCGGGGAATAAAAGCTCGTTTTGATAATAACCGGTTTAAAATATTTTCATGAGAAGACGCGCACTAACAATTGAACTTTATCAGCAAAGCTTTTTGTGAGGTCGATAGATTTTTTAACTTGCAGTCTTTTTTAACTTTCCATTTGTTCATCTAATTTGTCTCTTTTGATGCAAATGGGTTTAGGAAAAGCATTGTTGAATAGGGGGATCTGAAGGTTAACGACGTCAACAATGTGACGCCCTATCTTAATATGCCTATATTTATCAGAGTTTAAGCGCACAGGTATCGAAATAATTTGGACAATTTAATTGCAGGGGAAAAAACTTTCTTAAAATAACCTAGTTTTAAAATATGAGGATAAATTTTTCGTGTTTCGAATCTATCCCATAGTTGGGTATTAATACAATGATCCAAAATAAACAAGTGATAAACGTTAATTATAGTCCAACTACTTAATTATAACAAAATATCCCTTCCGTTGTATCCCTTACAGCTGCGTCTTTCCTCTTGAACCTGATCCACTACCTGTTTCTTTCATGCGGTCTGGAGTTCAAATGAATGAACCCCAGGGGTAACAGTTAATCTTATATGCAAATATGAAATGTATAAGACAGTATAACACATGTATCAACATAGAGTAATTCACAATAAATAAGTCACACCATAACTGCAGTTAACGGCCAAGGACCGCAGCCCTTTAGGACACGCAGCCCTATGAGACACGCAGCCTCAATCCATAGCTAGGATACACACATACAAAATTATCTAGCAACATGATCAGTCATATATGCAATACATACATACAAGCTAATAAGATAACAGTTACCCACCTCAAGCTTGAAGCCTTAACTTTGTCCGGTAGGTGTTGGATTCGGTTGAGGTGTCAAAGTATGCCTATGAATGTTTATCATTGTCATTAGTCATCACTTGCGTCGCAAAATAACCAACTACGTGAATTATTTTAGAGGATTAAAAAGAGGTTACTAACCCCTAAAATAATAATACCAATTTTTAATAAATAATAATATTAATTATTATTATTTATTTATCTATTTTACTATTTCTCTGGGTTAAGGGTGTTTCGGGTTCTGGGATAAGGATGTTGGGATGGGGTGCTAGGGTCTGGGGTAGTGTTGCTGGGATGGGGTAGTGAGGTCCGGGATGATGTTGCTGGGGTCTTGAGGTCCAGGGTAATGTTGCTGGGGTGCTGAGGTCTGAGGTTGTGTTGTTGGGGTGGTTGTTGAGGTGGTGAGGTCCGAGGTAGTATTGCTGGGATGGGGTCCGAGGTAGTGTTGCTGAGGTGGTGAGGTCCGAGGTAGTGTTGTTGGGATGGGGTCTGAGGTAGTTTGCTGAGGTGGTGAGGTCTGAGATGGTGTTGCCGGGATGGGATCCGAGGTACTGTTGCTGGGGTGGTGAGGTTTGAGGTGGTGTTGCTGGGATGGGGTCCGAGGTGGTGTTGTTGCGGTGCTGCCAAACTTTGAAAAAACATAACTCCTAATCTACTCATCAGTTTTGGCTGTTCTTTTACTTGTTTTAAACCTTATTAAGTCTACTATCTACTGTATAAAATTTCATGTAAAATCTTATTAATGGCTAATCTTTTTCACTATATATATACATACAACCAACTTCCTAGCTTCATATAGAGTTATAGACATTAAGCTTGGGTTTCAATATGCTAAAACTTTCTCTTTTCAAACTCCTAAAAACAGAGTCCCATAAGCAGCAACTAAACCATAAAAGCAAGGCTAAAGGATTACCTCTTACAAAGCTCAAATTCCCTTACTATCGCTGCTTCTCAACGCCACAACAACCCCTGCTTTTCTGGAGCAAGAACAGAGCAACCAATGCTTGAACTCTCTCTTTCTCTCCTTGCTCACCTTCTATCAAACTCTCTCCTTCTCTCTCGTTCTTGTTTTCTTTCTTTTGGTGAAAGGTGCTGGAGCTAAATGAGATCCAATGAACTATATATATAAGGACCCAAGGGTCTCGTGTGGATGGGAAAAAAAACGATAATGAAGAGGCATGGGGGGTCTGTTGCCGTAAGCATATTATCCGCTGGAAAAATATGGCCTCTCCAGTTTTTGCATGAACCAAGAGTGAAATAATCATGATGGCTGATTTACTGACTGAAATCAGTGCCTCTTACGTGATTAAGCCGAGGTGTGCAAGCAAAGGAAAAGAAAACTGATTTAATGGATATTACTTCTGCTGCTGTGTTTTGGTTCAAGTCAAATGGGTTGGTTTTTCAGTTGTTGGGCCTTGTCTTGTTTAATGTATTAAACCCACTGAGGGAATATGGCTATTATTACGTATTGGGCTAAGGGAGTTAATGAGTTGGGTATCATCCCCAAAATTATCTCTTGAAATTATTTCCTTAATTTTATTTTCTAATTATTACCAAGAAATTAATTCTAAACTTCCCAAACAATTATTCTCATAATTGTTTTAAACCAAAAATTTATAATTAATCTCCATATATTATTCAAACTTTAAAATCACAAAATTTGGGATGTTACAAACAACATTGAAGAAGAAAGCATACATTCTGGCAGCTGATTACGACTACGGTCATTACCATGACCAGCAACAAGGATAAAAGCTGGCAACGGCGACAAAGGGGGACTTTGTACCAGTGTACATAGTGATTGGGATGATAGTGTTGTCAGTAGGGTTTGGGTTGCACAAAGTGTGGCATCAACTAAGGGTATCGTCAACGGTAAGGGTGAAGAAATAGAGGAGGGAGATGCTGTCGAAGGTGGTGGAGCCAGAGTACATGGCGGAGGAATCTGAGAAGTTCTTCAGGGGATCTTTCTTTAAGAAACCATTAGGTTGTGTCATGGGTTTTGTCCTCAAACTTGGTGCTAAGATATGTTGGCCTTTTACTTCTAGTAGATGTATGTATATGCCAGAAACTAAAAAGTCTATGAAGTTATCTGCCTTTGTGCTGATTGAAAGTGGGAGTGTGAACAGGGAATATGGGTAGGAATGGTGGGAGGCACAATTATGCATTGGATCACAATAAGGACAAACTGGAATAAAGAGGTAAAAGAATGGATTGGATGGATGCTTTGATGAGGCAATGAGGCCACTTTGTGATGTGATTTTGGTGATTGCAGGTTGAAGAAGCGGTGAAGAGGCTGAACAAGTGGGAGGAGTAGAAGTAGCCACTTCAAAGGGAATGACATACAGTTTTGGTCCTAAGGGATTGAAATATAGTTTTGGTTTGTTTTTGTCCATTCAAGATAGACTTCATCTTTAATTTTTCACTCCGTCCAATATTTTGTTTTGACTATTATTGAGTGGTGCCTTTAATGACAACGTGCACTTCAGTGGCCTGATGTTAATGGCCACCGTTGACGAAGAAGGACTTTAATGACGGGGCTATGTGGTCCAGTTTGGTCCGAGAGTGGTTGTGGCTTTGTTGGGAAGGCAAAGAATTTTTTTTTTCCAACATACTTTTAAAACTAAACTTTTAAAATATTAGGTCTTAAAGTCTTACTTTCAGACCCAATATTTTAAAAGCCTGGTCTTAAAAGTCCGACTTTTAAAACTGCATATTTTGAAAGTCTTGTCTAAAAAGTATTTTTTTTTTTAAGCTGGTCGTGCGTCCAATCTTAAAAATAGCAGACTTTTATATCCAGTCTAAAAAGTTTTTTTTTTGTACTAGTGCTTGAAGGACTAGCAACTCATATTTAAGAAGCCATCCCAATGATCTAATGCAAGACATAGGCCTTAAAATTTTGAGTTTTATAGGGTGATAGAAAGGAACATTACTAATAGGACATAACAGCTTAAATGTACGTCTTAAGTTAAAGCAAAAAATGAAAAGTCAACAACTTAGAGACATTATTCATTTTGGTTTGGTGTTTACTGGCCAATTTTCATCTGAGAAGACAAAACCATAAGCAAGAAAAATCGACGGGGAGTGGGTAAACCAAAAAAATTGACTAGTAAGGGAAGTTTCCAAGTGATGAGAAGACAAAACCATAAGCAAGGAAAATCGACAAGGAAGAATTCTGACCACAGCAGAACGGGGAAGATTTTGACCACAAAAAAACAGTAGATCTATTGATGCATGACGACATTACGACCACAGTAGACCAGATCAGATGGAAGAATTCAGTAAACCATTGTTTTCACACCCCACCGATAATACATCATAAATCAAAGCATACAGCAGAATATAGCGAACAAAACCGTTTGGGCATAGCATACTAATAATATATTACATGTCTTAATTATACAATAAGAGTTACCCCCACAAAGTTTATAATACTGCAATCCAAATATATAGCGGTTCCATACCGTTTAAAATCCTCATATAATAATGTAAAAGCTAAGCTACTAAAAAGCAATCCCAACTCATGACCAAATCCTCGTCCGTTACTTGCCCATGTCCACTGCCTTATCCTTGAAGCCTGTCCTCTGTCCTACTCACATCCTAAACTGTTGGGAAATGTCTAGGATTCGAGTGAATCCTAGAGTAACAATCAACCTCACATACATAATATAAATATCACATGATAATTAATCATATACATAAAACAATCCACAACAACATGTAAAACAATAAGGGATCACTTAAGGATCATATATCACAAGTTATATGCATTAACAATTGTGTACAAACCACAAGTCACATGCAAAAACAACTGCAAATACATCATATGTCACAAATCATATGCAACAACAATTGCACATGTCAGACCCATATGAGCCAAAACCACACTGGGCATTCAATTGAGTAACAACCCATGTCATCCGGGCAACAACCCGTGTCACTGGGCAACAAGCCTTTTCATTTGGGAAACAACCCTTTCACCTGGCCCCATGCAGGTAGGCCTTTTCACAAATGGGGTTCAAACATACATACATCATCATACATAACCATACACAGTATGTGAGAGTTAGAGTTACTACCTGGTTGCTTATCAAGCTTCTGGCTTCATTCCACGTTCTTTGATGGCTCCAAGCGAACGTCAATTCCTATAATTGAACATTTGCGGACAATAAGTCATCATCACACCAAGTCTTGACATTCTTAAATATGATTTAGCATATTATTCTCAATCACTAAGCAAATATGCCTAATTTATGACTAAGAATTTATTTTATACTTAATCATTAAGTTTGTCATCATGTATCATATCTTAAATTATTTTCGCCCCCTTTTGACCAAAGATTCCATAATTTTACCTTAACTTTGAAAATTCAAAAATAAGCTTTTCAAATAAGCTATTTTTACTGCAAAAGCTCAATTAAACTGACTTATGAACCAAACAAGTAAAACAACAAAAACCCCAAAAGCCCAATTTGTGCTCTCAAACGCTGCACCAAACATGCCCATTGTTACTCATCTCCTTATATTCAAATATATATATATATATATATATATATATATATATATATATATATATATATATATATATATGGAAAAAGTTTGTTTTAGTAATCATCACATCTTTGTATTTTTTTATATGAATGTACTATTATGCCTTTTATTTACTACCTCCGGTCCTAATTATAGAAACATTTTTATAGTGCAAAAGTGTTCTTATAATTAAGACCGAAGGAAGTATTATTATGTTGATTTTATTTTTATGAGGTATATTATATTTTGTATATTGATTAGAGGTAAAATTGGAAAATTATTAAATTTTAAGGTAAAGTTAATATGATTTAAGGTTTTTCTTAATATATATGAAACATGTTAAAAGTGATTTATAAAAAAGATTATAAAAATATGAATGCTTTCTCCTCTAAGTGGTATGAGGTCACAAATTCAATCGAATTTGTGATATTAGTGTTATATCGTTCATTTGAAAAAGTTGTTAAACTATTTATTTTTGCGTTAAGAGGCTTAAATGTCCTGGAAGTTTTCACGAATAGGCACTGAGCACCTGAAAGTTTTTGAGAGGGCAAATATGTTTAAGAATTATAAATGACAGGTCAATTTTGGCCCTCCCATTAATAGTGTTAAATTTGACTGTTAAAGTTGAAGAAGGTATACACATGGCACCAAGTATTATCCACCTCATCATTTTCTTTGTCCATCATGGCCTCTCTTCCCTTTCCTGATGGCCATTTCTCATCCCTCTCTAAGAAAATCTTCATCTTTCCTAATACCTAAGAAGCTTCGCAACTTACAGATCTCTCAATCCTCAATTATCCCTTCCAATTCTAATGCTAGATTCAACATCATACGACATATCACTCTAGTCTTATTTATAAGTCTATTTTGACCAAAAAAATTTGGTCCTATTTATAAGTCTCTTTTGACCAAATAAATGAAATTGTGACAATTTTACCCATATTAATTGTACTAATGAAAATAGAGAGAGAGAAAAAAGTTGAAAGTACCCAATCATAAATGAGGGTAAAGTTGAAAATTCATCTCATAATCATTGAGCTAACCACCTCTCCTTGGTATGTGTGATTTGGTCAAAATGGGATTTATAAATAGGACCAGAGTGGTACAAGCCCACAACCAATGACCACCGCACAATCCTATGTTTCCGATTTCACCATCGGGTTATCTCTTAGGCATAGGCGGACGGAAAGGGGGGGCTAGGGGTGACCCTCGCCCCCCCCCCCCCAAAATTTTTCAAAAAATATATAAATAGAGGAAGCACACATCGTTGTATTTGTATATTAAGACACATTACACACTTATTATATATATTAACATAATTTGAAGAGGATTATTATGGAGAAGTATATACTTATTATAATATACTTAATCTAACGATGTGGTATGTGAAAAGTGTTAATCATAGATTATTATTATGGAGATGAGTGCTACCATTGATACTTATTTTAAGAGAAAGAATAGTGAGTCTTTGTCCTCGTCTACTTATAATGTTGAATTGTCAAATACTAAGACTCCTTATTCAAAGTCTTCTAGAATTGAAAATAAAGAATTAGTTAGAGAAATTGATCTTGCTTCATTAGAAATATATTTCTTTAATTTCAATTTTTTTGTATATTAAGTCTGATTTAGCTTTTTTTTTCGCCCCCTTCAATAAAATTCTTGGGTCTGCCCCTGCTCTTGGGTTGTTGGTAATTTGTAGGGGGAGGTCACACTCACACCATAGCTGCTTCAAGAAACCCAATCCCAGGAAATGGCCTCCCCACGAAACCCATGATTTGCGACCGCCATCGGAATCAACCAATTTTATTGTTCGCTTGCTTCCTCGTGCGAAGCCGTCATCCGTGATTTGTGGGTATAATTTCAACATTATGGGTATAATTTCTTGATGTTCTTACTTTGGCCCAATAAAACAAATCAACCCACCATCACTTTTCCCAATGTTTTTACCACCTCTTTTCCCAATATTAAAAGTAAAAGTAACTTGGAGTTGCGCTTAGTAGCACACTGGCTCCCGCCCCAGCTCCTAGAGCTGGTATTCTCCCATGTCGCGGGCTCGATCCCGCCCCCCCTGAATATCAAAAAAAAAAAAGAGTAAAAGTAGCCCAACACCATCCCTCATAAAACAAATCTGACAAAGTAGCCCAACACCATCCTTTAAAAAAAAAAAGAAAAGAAAGAAAGGGGTGATAAGGATGATGTGGCATTATATGAAAGTTGGAGCTTGATACCCAAGAGGGGGGTGAATTGGGTATCTTTAAAGTTTTCAAAACTTGTTCTGTATTTCAACACTCAAAACAGAGCAAAACAGAGGAGATAAGAAGAAAAGCTTGACACAGTGCAATTTATACTGGTTCGTCCTTTCTCTGACCTACATCCAGTCTCCAAGCCTCACTTGGGATTTTCAATCCACTAACTCAACAATATTGATTACACACTCTGTACTAAGAGTTGTTCTCTCACTAGAACATGTAACGTCCTAATTTTTCATTTTGGAATTTAAGAGGATTATAAAAGAATTATATATGATAAATTTTTTTTTAAAAAAATAATATTAATAATAAAAATAAAAAAAAATAATAAATAATATAATAATATAAATAAATAATAAATAAATAAAATATATATATATATTTATATTTAAAAAAAAATGGAATGTGGGAGGCAGGGCCTCCCACTATCCGATAATAGTGGGAGGCCATGCCTCCCACTATGTAAATTAGTGGGAGACATGTCTCCCACTATAAAAAATAAAAAAATAATAATAATATAGTGGGCAGCACGAAATGTGCTGCCCACGTTGAAGAATAGGGAGGGGTAATTAATACCCCCTCCCCCTTGTATATATATATGAAGAGGTGTGTGTGTTGTGTTGTGGAGTGTTGGTGAGTGTGTGCGTGCCCGGCAGAGAGGAGAGAGGAGAGTGTGAGTGAAGAAGAAAGGAAGGAGAGAGATTTAAGAGCTTTTCAGTGAATTTTAAGGTAAGTCTTTTATCTTATAAGATAATTTAAGTAGTTAAACTAGCTTCTTTTCAAGAAACTTCCTTCATGAAAGTTATTCCACATATTTTTCTCTTTCAAATGAAGTTATTATTATGTTGGTTAGTGAACATTTTGTGACTAAGATTCTAGGAGAGTTTTGAGTTTTGACAATAGAAGACTATATATGTGTAGCAGATGATTAATAGTGAATTTTAATCAGTTTGGATTTATTGTTTGGTTGTTGTGGAAATTTAAAATGAATTTTCTATTTAAGAAGTTTATGATTTTATGGCTAGAAAATATTTTTATTGATTAAATGTTATGAAAAATAGTTTATTTGGGTTGGGAAGATATTATTGGAATTTAATTAGCTTAGTTTTTATATATGGGGGAAAAATTGTAATTTCTGGAATTTTTGGGGTAAAATTGTAATTTCTGGAACTTTTGGGACAAAACTGTAATTTCTGGAATTTTGAGACTAAAATGTCATTTCTGGTAGTTGTGGGATCAAAATATCATTTTCAAATTTTGTTATGATAATATATATATTATTAGAATTTTTATTTTAAGTTATAGGAAATTATAAGTTATATTTGTGATAATGTAGAGTCTTTTTGTGACCGGTAACTGTGCGGGTGGTACTCATCGAGCTGAGGTTAAGCGTGGAAGTGAGGTAACCGGGGTTAATTTATTTTATATGCTTGTTTTGGGCTGTGAGGTATTTTCTAAGTCTTACTTTTATATATGCTACTTGTATGTATTTTGAAAAATATTTGTATGTTTGAATAAGAAATTAATTCAGTGAAGCAGTTGTTGGATCTCAATGTTTTGATGATTACAATTTCACAATAGAATTAATCGAATAAGATCCTGAATCTATTAATCTGATTTATTTCATGTTACTCGAGCAATGATTCTATGTACTCGAGCAACATCGGGAGCAAAAGGTATGGGTTTGGATCTGGAAGAACTTTGCTTGGGCAAAGCAAAGATTATGCTCGAGTAATAACGGGAAAGGCACTGGTAAGATACCGTACTCGAGCAAGGCTGAAAGCTTGCTCGAGCAAAACATGCCCAAGCATGTTCAGAAAGTATGCTCGGGCACCCCCAAGAAAAGGCCCAAGTACAAGCTTACTCGAGCAAGATTGAAACCTTGCTCGAGCAACCTTCCCCGAGAGAAGCCTACCCGAGCAAGGTCAGGACCTTGCTCGAGCAGGCTTGCTCGAGCAAGCCGAAGTGCTTGCTCGGGCAAGGGCGTTTCTTCGCCCCAGGAATAGCTTGCCCAAGTATGAATTCGGGCATGCTCAAGCAGCAGCGAGCAGAAGCCATTTTCTTCGGTATTTAACATGCTTACTTGAGCAACCTATAAATCATGCTCAAGCACAGTCAACCTCTGTTCTCCATATCAGTTTGGAAGCTTTCCGGCTGTCTTGAAAAGTTTAAATTTCTCATCTGAATATTTATGAGTAAGATTACCAAATGCTTTTAACGAGTTTATTCATGAGTTTACAGAAGCCAGAATCAAATGAGGAAATACGCTGGATGCAAATTGCATTATTTTACTTTATCCTCTGAAGCAAAGTACAGACAGCAAATTATGGGCAGCTCTCACGCCAGACATATACAACGAAGCTTCCACTATTTCTTCAGCGTTATGGGACCAATCACAAGAATCAAAACCGAAGCATTATATAATGAAAAGATTCCCAGCTAAAGCAGACAGATCTCACGCTCCATTAACAGAACACTTTACAACGATGGAAGCTCCAACGGGCATCTTTAAATATTCAAATGAACAGAATCAAAACCTTCAACGGTCGTCATATTCCATCTAGTATAAAAAGCCGAAGGATTGAACTCAAATGATACACACAACCAACGCATACTAAAATCAAGCTTACAAAGAGCTCAAATTTCTGTCTCTCTGTATTATTGTTCTTCAGTGTTCATTAATATCCAACTCGTGAGGAGTTTTCTTTTTCCTTTTAAAACAGTTACAATTACATTCTGTAGAATTGTAACTTAAGGTTGTGGAACCTTAAGAGTGGGTGTAAAGATTACAACTTGTAAGGGGGAGTGAAGTCCGAGTGAGGGAATCCTTCTTCGTTTACAGAGTCTGTAATTCTTCTGAAGATAGTGAAATCCCAGGTGTTCTGGGGACTGGACGTAGGTCAAGGATTAGACCGAACCAGGATAAATCTTCATGTGTCACTTGCCTTATTACTCATTTTCTCTCTGATCATCCAAAGAGTGATAGTTTTTTTTTTAAGTCGTAAAATTCATTGATCACCTATTCACCCCCCCCTCTAGGTGATATTCCATCTTCATTTGGTATCAGAGCCAGGTTTCCCAGTGGGCTTAACATCCCGGGATAGATCATGGAAGGAATATTACCTGACGGTGCTTCAATTAACAGACCACCTGGGTTCAACGGTGAACACTACTCCTTTTGGAAAGCAAAATTCCGAGTGTTTGTGATGGCTACTGAATACGGGCTCTGGAGAGTCTTTGAGACTGGAGACTATGTACCAGTTAAAACTGAGGGAGGTATCTCTATTCCAAAAACCGAGGCCGAATTCGACGAGATTGATAAGAAGAATATCACTCTCAATAGCAAGGCTATCTTGATGCTTCAAAGTGCTCTTAGTCAAAAGGAATACTTCCGAATCTGTAACTTGTCAACTGCAAAAGAAATGTGGAAGGCGCTCGAAATAGCATACGAAGGAACTTCCGGAATCAAGGAGAACCGCGTCAACATACTAACTACTGAGTATGATCTGTTACGGATGAAGCAAGGAGAAAGTATTGCCGAATTCCAACTTCGGTACACTCATCTGACAAATCAACTGGCAGCATTAGGAAAGATATATGACCAAGGGCCCCAAGTGAGAAAAATTCTCAATGTTCTGACAAAAGATTGGGAAGCTAAAGTTACTGCTATAGAGGAAGCTCGTGGAGAATCTATGTCCTCAGTTGCTGCCTTGTTCGGAAGTCTGTCTGAATACGAAAGTAAATTAAAGTTCAAAAAGGACTTAGAAGATGTCAACGGCAGTAGCAATCGCAACAAGGGGATTGCTCTTAACGTAATAAAGGAGAAAGAAGAGAAAGAAGAAGATGAGGAAGACGATGATGAAATGGCTATGTTCGTCCGCAGATTCAAAAAGTTTTACAAGAAGGATCAAGGCTTCAGAAACAGATTTCAAAAAGGTGGCTCAAGTAACAGACAGGAGCAACGGGATAAAGAACAGATCATTTGTTATGAATGTGAAAAGCCAGGCCACTACAAATCTGAATGTCCTCAACTAAAAGAAGGAGATAAGGAGAAGAAAAAGAAGTCATATCAATTCAAAAAGAAGGCATACATATCGGCAATTTGGGGAGATAGCTCTTCAGATGAAGAAAGTGAAGAAGAAAAAGAAACAGCTAATGTATGCCTGGTTGCTGAGGAAGAACAGTTGAAAAACGACAGTGAGGTATTTAATTCACAACCAACCTATGATGAATTGTTTGATGAATATAACGAAATACAATCTGAGTTTGAAAAACTTATGGATGAATGCATATCTTTGAAAAGAGAAAATATTGCTCTCAAGTCCCGTGAAAAACTAGCTTGTAACGACTGTCTGGACTTGAAGAAAAGAAATTTGTATCTCACGAAAACTCTTCAAAAATTTACTCAGGGCAGTGAGATGCTCAATGTAATTTTGAAAGCACAAAGGTTTACTAATGACCGTTCTGGCTTAGGATACAATCCAATTTTTGATAAGCACAAAGGAAAGAAGAAAACTGGTGGAAAATCCTATTTAAAATATTTTCGAAAAACAGTTCACTCTTCAAATCCATTTGCTCATTGCAACTATTGTAATAGGAAGGGTCATAGCACCTCATCCTGTTTTCATAAAAAGGATAAACGGAATAAACCAATTGGAAACTATCAGTGGATGCCTAAGGGAACATATGTCCCTAAATCTCAGACTAACCTCAAAGGACCCAAGAAACAATGGGTACCTAAAACTTAATTTGTCTTGTTTTGCAGGTGTGCTTGAGAGTTTCCAGAGCAAATAAATGGTATATCGATAGTGGATGCTCTAGACACATGACCGGAGACCCTGAGAAATTTATTGCACTTAAATCAAAAGACGGTGGAAAAGTTACTTTTGGAGGAAATCAATCCGGGAAAATCACCGGAATAGGAGAAATTGGTATAAAAGACGGGCCACAAATTAAGGAAGTATATCTGGTGGAAGGGCTCTGTCACAATCTTCTGAGTGTAAGTCAAAGTGCTGACAAGAACAATTGGATCATTTTTGACTCAGAAGAGTGTCTCATAGTCAACAAGGATGATCTCCCTATAGATAAAGGTAAACTAAAGGTATTGTTCAAAGCTCCTCGCGAAGGAAACTGCTATACCATGGATTTACCAAAAATAAAATCTGAAAAATGTTTTGTGAGCAATTTAGATGAAAGCTGGTTATGGCATAAGAGATTGGCTCATGTCAACATGAATCAGTTAGATAAGTTGCAAAAAAAAGAGTTAGTAATTGGGTTACCAAACTTACGCTTCAAAAATAATATGGTTTGTGACTCATGTCAAAGAGGTAAACAAACCAGAACATCTTTTAAAAACAAACCAGAAATTTCGACAAATCGACCACTACAATTACTTCATATGGATTTAATTGGACCTGCCAGAGTTAGAAGTCTTGGCGGAAACTTGTATACACTTGTAATTGTTGATGATTTCTCACGATTCACATGGACTATCTTTTTATCATCTAAAGATGAAACTTTTGACTTGTTTGTTGTGTTTGCCAATAAGGTGCAAAATGAGAAAGGTATTTGTATTACAGCTATTCGAACGGATCACGGAGGAGAATTTGAGAACCAAGCATTTGGAGAATTCTGTGATACTCATGGGATCAGTCACAACTTCTCAGCTCCAAGAACACCACAACAGAATGGGGTAGTAGAAAGAAAAAATCGTGTGCTGACTGAGATGGCTCGTGCAATGCTGAATGAAAATCAAACATCCCAAGTCTTCTGGGCAGATGCCATGAGCACAGCCTGCTACGTATCAAATAGAGCCCATCTCAGGAAGAAGTTCAATAAAACTCCATACGAACTCTACAAAGGAAGGAAACCAAATCTAGCTCATCTTCACATCTTCGGCTGTAAGTGTTTTATTCATAATAACGGTAAAGACAATTTAGGAAAGTTTGATCCTAGATCTGACGAAGGTATCTTTCTTGGTTACTCCAATAGAAGTAAGGCTTACAGAATTTTTAACAAACGTACACGAATAGTTGAAGAATCTATACATGTTGTTTTCTGTGAATCAAAATTAGACAGAAACCTGGATGATGATGAAGAAAGCATGTTTAAAAATCAATTTTTCTCAAAAACTACTCCTGCTTCTGTTGAAAATCCTGGAGATGTTTTCAAACTTGATCCTCAAAACAATTTAGAAAATTCTGATCAATCTCAGCCCAGAGCTTGGAAATTTATAAGGAATCATCCTTTAGACCAAGTGATCGGTGATGTTAATCAGGGAGTGAGGACAAGAGCTAGTACTTTAAACGAGGTTACCTTCTCAGCTTTTATATCTCAAATTGAACCCTCTAAGATTGATGAAGCCCTTTCAGACAATGATTGGGTAATAGCAATGCAAGAGGAATTACATCAATTCGATAGAAATCAAGTTTGGGATTTGGTACCTAGGCCTAAAGACCATCCGGTCATTGGCACCAAATGGGTATTCAAAAACAAACGTGACGAATCCGCAATCATAGTCCGTAACAAGGCTAGACTGGTTGCCAAAGGCTATAATCAGGAAGAAGGAATTGATTATGAGGAAACGTTTGCTCCAGTGGCTAGATTGGAAGCAATACGCGTACTCTTAGCCTTTGCGTGTATTAAAGGATTCAAGTTATATCAAATGGATGTAAAAAGTGCCTTTTTAAATGGTTATATTCAGGAGGAAGTATATGTAGAACAACCTCCTGGTTTTGAAAATGAACATCATCCAGATCATGTCTATCAACTCAAGAAAGCGTTGTATGGTCTCAAACAAGCCCCTAGAGCTTGGTATGAGCGATTAAGCAAATTTTTACTTGATCAAGGATTTGTACGAGGCAAGGCAGACACAACTCTTTTTATCAAAACAAACAAACTCAATGAAATCTTAGTAGTACAAATCTATGTGGACGATATCATATTTGGTGCTACTAATGACGCTCTCTGTAAGGAATTTTCAAAGACAATGCAAGGTGAATTTGAGATGTCCATGATGGGTGAATTGAATTACTTTCTCGGCTTACAAATCAAACAACGAAAGGACGGTATTTTTATCTCACAGACAAAATACCTTCGTGATTTACTCAAGAAATATGGGATGGAACACTGTAATGGAGCAGATACTCCAATGAGTTCAACGGCTTCATTAGATGCAGATGAAGAGAAAGGCAAAGATTTCAATATAACTAAGTATAGAGGAATGATAGGATCTTTGCTTTATCTAACTGCCAGCCGGCCGGACATACAATTTAGTGTAGGAATGTGTGCTAGATTTCAGTCGGCTCCAAAGGAATCACACGCCGAACATGTTAAAAGAATCTTCCGATACCTATCAGATACAAAAGAGTTGGGTCTCTGGTTCCCGAAAGGTCAACAAGAACATCTTGTGGCATACTCAGACTCTGACCATGCTGGATATAAAACTGATAGAAAAAGCACCAGTGGACAATGTGAATTTTTCGGAGGTTCACTAGTATCATGGTTCAGTAAGAAGCAGACTACAGTGGCTGTCTCGTCTACAGAAGCAGAATACGTTGCTGCCTCAAGCTGTTGTGCACAAGTTTTATGGCTAAAACAACAACTGGCTGATCTAGGGATACACTTGAAAGAAATCCCAATTCTCTGTGACAACACAAGTACGATCAGTTTAGCAAAAAATCCAGTACAACACACAAGGACGAAACACATCGATGTCAGACACCACTTCATACGAGATCATGTGCAAAAGAGGGATGTCAAAGTAATGTTCATACCTACACACCTGCAATTGGCCGACATCTTTACCAAGCCATTATCAAAGGAACAATTTGTATTTATTCGAAGAGAACTGGGAATGGCTAACCCTAATGAACTGTAAGTACCTTTCAATTAACTATTATTTCTCAGGACACTACTGACTTTGGCATCGGAGTACTTTTGTGTGTTTTGCAGGATGCCCTGAACACAAACCGTAAAACAGAGGATAACAGAGAAGACATTTGACCAAGCACATCTCAAATGATACTCAAGCAAAGACGGAAACAGCTAGATCTGATAGTGAGAATAAATGATCTGAGGAGAAGAATGAATCAAATGTTCACCATACACATTTGATGGAAGGTTAGAATTGTCCTAAATATTTAACCTGATCCTCGCCACAGCATGTTGATTCTTCTAAAAATTTCTGGGTAGTAATCTTGCCCGAGCAAAGATAAGTCTTGCTTGAGCATTAACGGGACCAAAAGAAAGGATACCTACAGATCCTGCCCAAGCAAAGGAAAATTCTTTGAAAAGTATGACCTTGCCCGAGCAAGAAAATGTCTTGCCCGAGCAATAACGGACATTGAATTGCCTTCTGAGAAGCAATACTTGCGTCTGATGCCCAAGCATAAATAAAATCTAGCAAAAGTACATCCTTGCCCGAGCAAGAACAATCCTTGCTCGAGCAATGACGGGAGTTGACAAAGGGTTGAGAGGAGATACTCGCTGACTTGTGCCCAAGCATGTCCCAAAAATGCCAAAAGTATGACTTTGCCCGAGCAAAGAAATTTCCTGCTCGAGCAAAGTCGGGCCTCAGAAGGATTTGGGAAGAGCATACTCGCCACTGTCTGCCCAAGCAAAGTAAAAAATCACGCAAGTAGTGCCTTGCCCGAGCAAGAAAAATACTTGCTCGAGCAAAATCGGGCACTAAGTGAAAAGTGTACTCGCTGCCTTCTGTCCGAGCATCCTCAAAGTGTCCCAAAGGTATGACCTTGCCTGAGCATAAATATTTTATGCTCGAGCAAAGTCGGCATTTTCGAAGGACTTAGGAAGGGCATACTCGCTATGTTCTACCCAAGCACATGACAAAAACCTCGGAAGTATTGCCTTGCCCAAGCAAAAAAAATTCTTGCTCGAGCAAAATCGAGCCATGTCCGAAACCAAAAAAAAAAAAAAAAAAAAAAAAAAAAAAAAAATTAAATAAAACTATTAATATTAATAATACTCGCAGCCTTCTGCTCAAGCACCTTCAAAAACGACCAAAAGTATGCTTCTGCCCGAGCATGCTATCCCTTGCCCGAACAAAACTATCTCCTGTCAAGTATTCTAGTTGTCATACTCGCCGCACTTGCCTGAGTACTCTCTCTAAATCACGGAGGTAAGATCCTTGCCCAAGCACAGAAAATCTTATACTCGAGCAAAGTCGTGCAATCAGGTTTAAAAAGATCAAACGCCGGTTCATTTTCCTATTCCTATTTTCATTTCTGTTAAACCCTAACCGGCACCTTCTTTCCAAATTCCTTCAATCCGTTACATCCGTTAGCAAATCGTCACCTTCAATCATCCGGTACAACTCTTCACTTCATCTTCCCAACAGTTTCAACCGATTGAAACCTTTCAAACACCTCCAATTTCTCCTCTTCCCTCTCATTCACACTCCTCACCATCGGTCCTCTCGACACCACTACCTCATGGCCGGCTCCGGCGAAAAACCCACCTCTACACATTCCTCTCAATCACTCTCGAAGAAATCCCGCTACTACAAACCCAAAGTTGCCAATCCAGACCAACCGTCAAAATCCTCAAAGGCCAAATCGACGGCAAAATCTTCGGCAACTCAATCGGCATCTTCGAAATCGGCAAGCAAATCCCAGAAGAATGCACATCCATCGGCACCTACCTCCCCTACAACGAGAATGAAGACCGGCTCTCTTCCCTCCGGCAAACGTTCTCGGTCACCTTCACCACCACCTTCAAAAACCGGTACTGAAAAATCATTTGATGAAACAAGCAGTAAATTGAAAGAGGACCAACCTAAACCTCTCAAGCCCTCTCTCAGCCAGAAATCTCAAGGGTCAGGAAGCAGTAAGCAGTTAAAAGTTTCCTTTTCGTTTCAGTCCGAGGCCTCAGAAAGCAAAACTGAGCAATCTCCTTCGAGTCGCCCCCCGGATGGTGAGTTGCCTGAACCATCTCCCAATATGAATATGGGTAACATTGGATTAGATGATTATGCCTTGTTTAAGAGGTATTATGAGACACGGCCATTCTGTCCAATTGTCTGGGTTGACTTAGAGCATTTTAAGAAGAAGTTTAATTTCGATATGACTGTCTGGTTGGAACAATTCATGCCTCTTCTAAGTATCAATCGGTCCTATTCACCTGAAGTAGTAAGAATTTTTTATCATAACATGGTAGTTCAACAAAAGGACAATGAATCTGATGATGATGTGTTGATTACCAAAGTCAGAGGTCAAGAAATTAAACTCTCAGCCCATGATATTAATGTTCTTTTAGGAGTTGTAGATGTGCCTGAGGATCCTCCTAAGATGTCTTCTATTGAGTGCTATCAAATTCTCTTTCCTGATTTTCCACCTCTTAAAGGATCCAAAATAAATGTAACACCACCAATGATGAAGGATGAATACAGGGTTTTGTGGTATGTGTATAGTCGTAGCTTGGTTCAGAAAGGCCAAAGCTTTACTCATTTTGTGAAAAAGGATTTCGAACGCTTTGCTTCTCTCATTGCCATGGAACCACGGGATTTAGGCAAGTGGATCTTAGACGAAATGATGACTTTCATCTCAGAGGCTAAAGTGAGACTGCGTGCAACAATTCCTTATCCTTCATTGGTCTCCCGAATACTGGAGATCAACAATATCTGGTATCTTTCTGATGATGAACCCGTGTACCCTTCCTTATTTGGAAAAGAGCAAATGACGAACATGAAGATCACCTTTTCCAAGAGTACTTCAAAACTCGGAAAGGTAAAGAAGCTAGTGCCATCTACCTCGGTTCCACCAGATGAGGGTGAGTCTTCTCAAGCCGGTCCCTCTTCTCATCCCGGTCCATCCCTCACACAGCCCGCAATACAGAACATTGTTGAGTCCTCGGTTCAAAAGATTGTGGAAGAATCCATTCAGAAAGCCATGGCCCCTGTTCTTCATTCTCTCTCTGTTATTGAGAAAATCGTTCCAGATATGATCAAGGCCTTTGGCAATGATATGACCAGTCTCAAGACCAGTGTAGGAATGCGTTTGATGACTGATCTGATGGATTTCCAGACCAACATGGACAACCGGTTCTCTATTATCTATGACCAGCAGCAAGCAATCAAGACTTCTATTGAGTTGCTTACTACTCAGTACAGGAATATCGATACTACATTAGATGCTGTTGCTCAAACTCTGGGTGTCCCTGTTTCTGCCTCAGCTCCTCCTCCTGTTTCATCTGCTCCGGTTGCTGATCCAGTTGTTCCTCCTCCAGTGATTGATCCCTCCACGGTTCCCCTGCCATCTTCATCTTCATCGGACTTCCAGGATCCCCCTTCTTCTCCACATGTTCAGTCCTCCCTTTTTGTTGATGACAAAGGGGGAGAGTAGTTATTAGGATTTGACGTTTATATTTCTTTATGAATGTATTGAAATTCGATAGTTGAATGAATGAGTTAAGCATTTCAGGTGCATTCATAGGTTTTCAATGTAACAGTTGTTTTTCTGATAACCGTCTTCTGATAACAAGTTCACGATTTTTTTCACAAAAGGTTATTGAAATTGTCATCATCAAAAAGGGGGAGAATGTTGGATCTCAATGTTTTGATGATTACAATTTCACAATAGAATTAATCGAATAAGATCCTGAATCTATTAATCTGATTTATTTCATGTTACTCGAGCAATGATTCTATGTACTCGAGCAACATCGGGAGCAAAAGGTATGGGTTTGGATCTGGAAGAACTTTGCTTGGGCAAAGCAAAGATTATGCTCGAGTAATAACGGGAAAGGCACTGGTAAGATACCGTACTCGAGCAAGGCTGAAAGCTTGCTCGAGCAAAACATGCCCAAGCATGTTCAGAAAGTATGCTCGGGCACCCCCAAGAAAAGGCCCAAGTACAAGCTTACTCGAGCAAGATTGAAACCTTGCTCGAGCAACCTTCCCCGAGAGAAGCCTACCCGAGCAAGGTCAGGACCTTGCTCGAGCAGGCTTGCTCGAGCAAGCCGAAGTGCTTGCTCGGGCAAGGGCGTTTCTTCGCCCCAGGAATAGCTTGCCCAAGTATGAATTCGGGCATGCTCAAGCAGCAGCGAGCAGAAGCCATTTTCTTCGGTATTTAACATGCTTACTTGAGCAACCTATAAATCATGCTCAAGCACAGTCAACCTCTGTTCTCCATATCAGTTTGGAAGCTTTCCGGCTGTCTTGAAAAGTTTAAATTTCTCATCTGAATATTTATGAGTAAGATTACCAAATGCTTTTAACGAGTTTATTCATGAGTTTACAGAAGCCAGAATCAAATGAGGAAATACGCTGGATGCAAATTGCATTATTTTACTTTATCCTCTGAAGCAAAGTACAGACAGCAAATTATGGGCAGCTCTCACGCCAGACATATACAACGAAGCTTCCACTATTTCTTCAGCGTTATGGGACCAATCACAAGAATCAAAACCGAAGCATTATATAATGAAAAGATTCCCAGCTAAAGCAGACAGATCTCACGCTCCATTAACAGAACACTTTACAACGATGGAAGCTCCAACGGGCATCTTTAAATATTCAAATGAACAGAATCAAAACCTTCAACGGTCGTCATATTCCATCTAGTATAAAAAGCCGAAGGATTGAACTCAAATGATACACACAACCAACGCATACTAAAATCAAGCTTACAAAGAGCTCAAATTTCTGTCTCTCTGTATTATTGTTCTTCAGTGTTCATTAATATCCAACTCGTGAGGAGTTTTCTTTTTCCTTTTAAAACAGTTACAATTACATTCTGTAGAATTGTAACTTAAGGTTGTGGAACCTTAAGAGTGGGTGTAAAGATTACAACTTGTAAGGGGGAGTGAAGTCCGAGTGAGGGAATCCTTCTTCGTTTACAGAGTCTGTAATTCTTCTGAAGATAGTGAAATCCCAGGTGTTCTGGGGACTGGACGTAGGTCAAGGATTAGACCGAACCAGGATAAATCTTCATGTGTCACTTGCCTTATTACTCATTTTCTCTCTGATCATCCAAAGAGTGATAGTTTTTTTTTTAAGTCGTAAAATTCATTGATCACCTATTCACCCCCCCTCTAGGTGATATTCCATCTTCAGCAGTATATTTTCCAATCTATGTATTTAATTGATTATTATTGATGGGTTTGTTATTATTGTGATGGCTATACTATTTGTTGTGAGATGATGTGTTTGGAATAATAATTTAATAAAATGGTGTTGAAAGTTTTAGAATTTTATTATTTCTTCTGTTGGGATATGTTGGGTTGTGCGGAAGAGATTGAGGGTGAAATTGTGCCCATCGGCTCTCTCATTCCTGGCCCGGAAATTGAGTTGAGTGTTTTGGGCGGACACCTCCCTGTTACGGTATACTGGTAGTGACATAGGAGGGGACAGTATTCTTGAGGTGACTAGCTAACCTTGGCCGGGTATACTAGCACCGATAGGCTGATCCACGTCCACGAGGAAATAAGGAGGAGCAGGATGGATGAGTGGGGATGGTTAATTGTTATGGTTATTATGTATTAATTGTTTTATTTGTGGTTATTTAATTATTGAAATTTAATTATTATTATATTATTAGCAAACCTGCTTCTCTGACTTGCAATCCTTTCTTGCATATTTGATAAATTAATTTCGGTTACGGGGACTTTATGTCTCACCCCGTTATTATTAAATCTTTTTTCAGGCGAGACCTCTAACCTCAGTAGAGGACAAGGGAAGCAACCAGAGGCATAGAAATTGTGAAACTCGTAGGCCTCTTTTCGGTATTAGTGTTGTATTGATTTATATATTGCCATCATAGGGCCCTCATATTTGTGAAATACTACATTAACTACTTTTGGATGACTGTTAATTTTCCGAAAGCTTGATTTTATACATTATCATATCATCGTGGATCCACCATTATATCTTTGTGACCGTTGTCTTGTGTAGACCCTTTTCTTGTAGGTTTGTGTTGTATGACTTGTGGGCTATAAATTTTCTGTTCCATAACTGTGCCCTGAGTTATAGATTTTCTGTAGTGGGTTTGTGGGCGAACTTTGTGCCCTGGACCCCGAGGTTTTGTAAAGGAAAGTTTTCCATAATTAACTACTAATCTCGTTTAAGAAAACTCTAAGGTCAAATGTTATCTTGTGAGAAAGGGTCTTTTCAACTTGGTATCAGAGCCCTGTGTTTATGATTTCCTGGCCCTGTTGTGCATTGCATTTAGAGTATGGCAATATATAAACTTTACACACCTGCTTCCCTGTTGTGTTTTGTTTTGTTTTTTTTTGTTCTTATTATTCTCCATCTCTGGTGGGTTTTACCCTTAGGTGGGGAGAGATGGGAAATACTAGGCGCACAAAAATTGGTGACAACAACCAGGAGAAGTCTAATGGGCCTCAGGATCAGCTTCAGGATCAGTTAACCAACACTGAAATGTTGCGACATGTGTATGAATGGACCCGTATGACAGAGGAGCGATTGAAGAGACTCGAGGAAGGCAGAGCCAATGAAGGATCTGGTGGTGGAAGCAAGAATCATACCCAAGAAGCACACGAAGAATCAGAGGAAGAAAATACTGTTCATGCTAATAAGACAGTTCCAAATCGATCAAGCTATGAATCGGAAGAGTCGGCAGGACAAAGAGTTGTTCCTAACATGCTTACAGTCTGGAAACATTTAGATCGTTTCCATCCTGAGACTTTCTCAGGAGGATTGCCAACAGAGGCTGAGAGTTGGATTGATCGGTTGGAGATGCTATTTGAGTCAATTGGCTGTGATAAATATCAAAAGGTTATAGCTGCGAAGACCCTGTTAAAAGGGGGTGCATTGGATTGGTGGAATACTGTGAAGCCTGCTGATGGACATCAACTGGATTGGAGTGAATTTAAGAGAATGTTCTATGATTGAAATACTAGGCGCACAAAAATTGGTGACAACAACCAGGAGAAGTCTAATGGGCCTCAGGATCAGCTTCAGGATCAGTTAACCAACACTGAAATGTTGCGACATGTGTATGAATGGACCCGTATGACAGAGGAGCGATTGAAGAGACTCGAGGAAGGCAGAGCCAATGAAGGATCTGGTGGTGGAAGCAAGAATCATACCCAAGAAGCACACGAAGAATCAGAGGAAGAAAATACTGTTCATGCTAATAAGACAGTTCCAAATCGATCAAGCTATGAATCGGAAGAGTCGGCAGGACAAAGAGTTGTTCCTAACATGCTTACAGTCTGGAAACATTTAGATCGTTTCCATCCTGAGACTTTCTCAGGAGGATTGCCAACAGAGGCTGAGAGTTGGATTGATCGGTTGGAGATGCTATTTGAGTCAATTGGCTGTGATAAATATCAAAAGGTTATAGCTGCGAAGACCCTGTTAAAAGGGGGTGCATTGGATTGGTGGAATACTGTGAAGCCTGCTGATGGACATCAACTGGATTGGAGTGAATTTAAGAGAATGTTCTATGATTACTACTTCTCTATTGAGACGAGATATCAAAAAGAAGCTGAGTTCTTCACACTTCAACAAGGGGAGATGGATGAGAATACCTTTATAGCTCAATTCATGGGGCTAGCTAAATATGTATCGCAGTTAAATAGAACAGAAGAGCAGCATAATAATTGGCTGGCCAGACAAATGTTTGAGAGATGCAATGATGAGGTCAAGGCAAGAATGGGTACCTATGATGTCACGACTCTTGAGAAGTTGACAGCAAAAATTCGAGACGTTTGTAGAAGGTATAAAGTTGCTGAGAGATCTGCGAGAAGGGATTCTCATGGCCGATTCAGTGGTAACATGAGAATATCAGGAGGTATCAGTAAGAAGAATTACCCTTCAAGTTTTGCTGGATCCGGAAGCAGGAGGACTTTTAATCAGGGTAGCTCCCAGCAGAGGAGTCGTCCTCTAATGAGTCATAGTCGTAGGAGCAATGCTGGAGTAAGTCAAGGCTCTCAACGAGGGTCGGTAGCATCAGCCCCCAGTGTAACTCAACACCGTCCTTGTACTCGTTGCGGGAGAGTACATCCTGGCGAGTGTTGGACCTGTTTTATTTGTGGGGAGAAGGGCCATATTGCAAAGTATTGTCACAAGGGTATGAAGGAGGGCCAGACATCTAGACCATCTGCACCTGGGAGAGTGTTCGCTTTGACATCAGAGGAAGTGAGAGCTACTCCTAATTTGATCCGAGGTAATGCTATTCTTCAAGGTCACTATTTATGTGTTATATATGATTCTGGTGCTACACATTCTTTCATCTCCTATGACTGTGCGGAAAGATTAAGTCTTACTAGGAGTAATATGTCATATGATTTGTTTGTGTCTACTCCTACTGGTGTACGTGTAAAAACTACTATGGTATGTAGGAAATTGATGTTTGTATGTGAGGGTCATGAAACGACTATCGATTTGATTTGTCTACCCATGCTGGGTATAGATGTGATTGTGGGTATGGATTGGTTAACATCCAACGATGTGTCCTTGCAATGTAAGGAGAAAGTTGTGCAATTTAACACTTGCACAGTAATTAGGGAAATTTCCCAAGATCCGGTAATGTTGTCAGTAGCCCAGGTTGAGAGAAGTGTGAGGAAAGGTTGTGAGGCTTTTGCGGTGTTCTTCCTAGCTCAGGTGGAATCAGAAGGAGACATTGAGCAAGTCGAAGTAGTTAAAGAGTTTCCTGATGTGTTTCCCGAAGAGTTGACCGGATTACCTCCAGAGCGAGAAGTTGAGTTCGCCATAGAATTAGCGCCAGGGACAGAGCCGATCTCTAAGGCTCCTTACCGGATGTCACCTTTAGAGTTGGCTGAATTAAAGAAGCAGATTGAAGACTTATTGGAGAAGGGCTTCATCCGGCCAAGTGTGTCTCCATGGGGTTCACCAGTTTTGTTCGTGAAAAAGAAGGATGGCAGCTTGAGGCTTTGCATTGACTACCGACAATTGAATAAAGTCACTATCAAGAATAAGTACCCGTTGCCAAGAATAGATGACTTACTAGATCAGCTAGTAGGTTCATCCGTATTTTCAAAAATCGATTTGAGATCGGGATATCATCAATTGAGGGTAAAGGCAGAAGACATTCCGAAGACTGCTTTTCGTACTAGATACGGCCACTATGAGTTTCTTGTCATGCCTTTTGGCTTGACTAATGCGCCGGCGGTGTTTATGGATTATATGAATAGAATTTTCAGACCTTATTTGGATAAATTTGTGGTGGTGTTCATTGATGATATCCTTATCTATTCGAAGAGTGAAGAGGAACATCGAGAGCACCTCCGAATAATATTGCAGATCCTAAGAGAGCATCAGTTGTACGCGAAGCTAAGCAAATGTGAATTTTGGCTGAGAGAGGTGAAGTTTTTGGGCCATGTAGTCTCAGCTAATGGAGTAGCAATAGATCCCAGCAAGGTGGATGCCGTGTTGAAGTGGGAACCACCTAAGTCTGTGACAGAGATACGTAGTTTTGTCGGATTGGCTGGTTACTACCGTCGTTTTATAGAGGGATTTTCTCGGATTGCCGCACCACTCACTAGATTGACTAAGAAAGAGCAACCGTTTGTTTGGGATGAGAAGTGTGAGGCAGCCTTTCAAGAGCTGAAGAACCGGTTAACTACTGCACCTGTTCTCATCATACCCAACCCACATAGACCATACACGGTGTACACAGATGCATCATTGAAGGGTTTGGGATGTGTGCTCATGCAAGATGGTAAAGTTGTGGCTTATGCATCTCGACAGTTGAGACCTCACGAGAAGAACTATCCGACGCATGACTTGGAGCTTGCAGCGGTCGTTTTCGCTTTAAAAATTTGGAGGCATTACTTGTATGGATCTCAATTCGAGATTTTTAGTGACCATAAGAGCTTGAAATATCTTATGGATCAGAAGGAGTTGAATAATCGACAGAGAAGATGGATGGAGTTTTTGAAGGATTATGATTTTGAGTTGAAGTATCATCCAGGGAAGGCAAATGTAGTTGCAGATGCCTTGAGCCGAAAGTCAATGCATATGTTTCACTTGTGTGTGACTGAGTATAATCTTCTAGAAAGGTTATCTGAAGTTTATCTTGAACCAAGATCTAAAGTGATTTTGGGTACAGTGCAAGGGAATTTTGACTTTTATAATGATTTGAGAATGGCCCAGATGGAAGATAATCGGTTACTAAGGATTAGAGAAGAGTTGGAGAATGGTAAAGTACCTAATTATGATATTAGTGATACAGGTATACTAAGGTACAAGAAGAGGATTTGTGTTCCGAATAATGAGGAAATCAAGAAGACAATTCTTGAAGAAGCTCATCGAAGCAAGTATACCATTCACCCGGGAATCACCAAGATGTATCGAGATTTGAAGCAAGGATATTGGTGGCCAAAAATGAAGCATGACGTGACAAATTTTGTATTGAAGTGTCTGACTTGTCAAAAGGTGAAGATTGAGCATCAAAAGCCTCCAGGATTATCGTAACCCTTAGAGGTTCCGCAATGGAAATGGGACAGCATTTCCATGGATTTTATTGTAGGATTGCCAGAAACCACAGCACACCACAACGCAATATGGGTCATTGTAGATAGATTGACGAAATCAGCTCATTTTCTTCCGATCCATATTGGATATAGCTTAGAGAGGCTAGCTCAGTTGTATGTGGATGAGATTGTCAGGTTGCATGGTGTACCCACAGATATTGTGTCAGATCGTGATCCAAGGTTTACATCAAACTTTTGGAAGTCGTTACAGAAGGCTATGGGGACCAGGTTGAAGTACAGTACCGCTTACCATCCGCAAACTGATGGCCAAACAGAGAGGACAATTCAAACCCTCGAAGATATGTTGAGGGCATGTGCCATTGAGTTACCTGGTAGTTGGGATCGTCACTTGCCCTTGGCTGAATTTGCTTACAATAATAGTTATCATTCGAGCATTCAAATGGCTCCTTTCGAGGCATTGTATGGTAGAAAGTGTAGATCGCCTCTTTGTTGGACTGAATTAAGTGAACGAACCGTGATCGGACCGGACTTGGTAGACAAAACCACAAAGAAAATTGAGATGATTCGCCAGAGGTTGTTGACCGCTCAGAGCAGACAAAAGAGCTATGCGGATAAGCGACGAAGACCTTTGGAGTTTGAAGTAGGGGACCACGTATTCCTTAAGGTTTCACCGGTAACTGGTATTGGCAGATCCATTAAGGCCAAGAAATTGAGTCCTCGATTTATTGGCCCATACGAAATTCTGGAGCGAATTGGACCAGTTGCTTATCGGATTGCCTTACCTCCACACCTGTCAAGTGTGCACAACGTGTTTCACGTGTCACAACTTAAAAAATATCATCCAGATCCTTCCCATGTAATTGAGCCCGAAGAGGTCGAATTAAGAGAAAATTTGACCTACATACCTGAGCCTGAAAGGATCCTTGATGTGAAAGACAAGCAATTACGGAATAAAACCATCCGCCTTCTAAAGATTTTCTGGAAGGGTATGGCTCCAGGTGATGCTACATGGGAAACTGAAGAGCGAATGCGGCGTGACTATCCTCATTTGTTTGCCTAGGTATGCTTGTTTGTTGGAAATAAGATGTACTTGTGGCTGTGTTGTATTGTGATTGAATTTCTGTGATGTGATACTCTTGTTGTGTTGGTGATTCTTGGTTATAATAATATTTTGACTCTGATGCTATTATATTGATATATTGTGTTGTGGATTATTTTCTTTAATAACATGTTGAGAAATTTTGGGGACAAAATTCTATTTAGGTGGGGAGAGTTGTAACGTCCTAATTTTTCATTTTGGAATTTAAGAGGATTATAAAAGAATTATATATGATAAATTTTTTTAAAAAAAAATAATATTAATAATAAAAATAAAAAAAAATAATAAATAATATAATAATATAAATAAATAATAAATAAATAAAATATATATATATTTTTATATTTAAAAAAAAATGGAATGTGGGAGGCAGGGCCTCCCACTATCCGATAATAGTGGGAGGCCATGCCTCCCACTATGTAAATTAGTGGGAGACATGTCTCCCACTATAAAAAATAAAAAAATAATAATAATATAGTGGGCAGCACGAAATGTGCTGCCCACGTTGAAGAATAGGGAGGGGTAATTAATACCCCCTCCCCCTTGTATATATATATGAAGAGGTGTGTGTGTTGTGTTGTGGAGTGTTGGTGAGTGTGTGCGTGCCCGGCAGAGAGGAGAGAGGAGAGTGTGAGTGAAGAAGAAAGGAAGGAGAGAGATTTAAGAGCTTTTCAGTGAATTTTAAGGTAAGTCTTTTATCTTATAAGATAATTTAAGTAGTTAAACTAGCTTCTTTTCAAGAAACTTCCTTCATGAAAGTTATTCCACATATTTTTCTCTTTCAAATGAAGTTATTATTATGTTGGTTAGTGAACATTTTGTGACTAAGATTCTAGGAGAGTTTTGAGTTTTGACAATAGAAGACTATATATGTGTAGCAGATGATTAATAGTGAATTTTAATCAGTTTGGATTTATTGTTTGGTTGTTGTGGAAATTTAAAATGAATTTTCTATTTAAGAAGTTTATGATTTTATGGCTAGAAAATATTTTTATTGATTAAATGTTATGAAAAATAGTTTATTTGGGTTGGGAAGATATTATTGGAATTTAATTAGCTTAGTTTTTATATATGGGGGAAAAATTGTAATTTCTGGAATTTTTGGGGTAAAATTGTAATTTCTGGAACTTTTGGGACAAAACTGTAATTTCTGGAATTTTGAGACTAAAATGTCATTTCTGGTAGTTGTGGGATCAAAATATCATTTTCAAATTTTGTTATGATAATATATATATTATTAGAATTTTTATTTTAAGTTATAGGAAATTATAAGTTATATTTGTGATAATGTAGAGTCTTTTTGTGACCGGTAACTGTGCGGGTGGTACTCATCGAGCTGAGGTTAAGCGTGGAAGTGAGGTAACCGGGGTTAATTTATTTTATATGCTTGTTTTGGGCTGTGAGGTATTTTCTAAGTCTTACTTTTATATATGCTACTTGTATGTATTTTGAAAAATATTTGTATGTTTGAATAAGAAATTAATTCAGTGAAGCAGTATATTTTCCAATCTATGTATTTAATTGATTATTATTGATGGGTTTGTTATTATTGTGATGGCTATACTATTTGTTGTGAGATGATGTGTTTGGAATAATAATTTAATAAAATGTTGTTGAAAGTTTTAGAATTTTATTATTTCTTCTGTTGGGATATGTTGGGTTGTGCGGAAGAGATTGAGGGTGAAATTGTGCCCATCGGCTCTCTCATTCCTGGCCCGGAAATTGAGTTGAGTGTTTTGGGCGGACACCTCCCTGTTACGGTATACTGGTAGTGACATAGGAGGGGACAGTATTCTTGAGGTGACTAGCTAACCTTGGCCGGGTATACTAGCACCGATAGGCTGATCCACGTCCACGAGGAAATAAGGAGGAGCAGGATGGATGAGTGGGGATGGTTAATTGTTATGGTTATTATGTATTAATTGTTTTATTTGTGGTTATTTAATTATTGAAATTTAATTATTATTATATTATTAGCAAACCTGCTTCTCTGACTTGCAATCCTTTCTTGCATATTTGATAAATTAATTTCGGTTACGGGGACTTTATGTCTCACCCCGTTATTATTAAATCTTTTTTCAGGCGAGACCTCTAACCTCAGTAGAGGACAAGGGAAGCAACCAGAGGCATAGAAATTGTGAAACTCGTAGGCCTCTTTTCGGTATTAGTGTTGTATTGATTTATATATTGCCATCATAGGGCCCTCATATTTGTGAAATACTACATTAACTACTTTTGGATGACTGTTAATTTTCCGAAAGCTTGATTTTATACATTATCATATCATCGTGGATCCACCATTATATCTTTGTGACCGTTGTCTTGTGTAGACCCTTTTCTTGTAGGTTTGTGTTGTATGACTTGTGGGCTATAAATTTTCTGTTCCATAACTGTGCCCTGAGTTATAGATTTTCTGTAGTGGGTTTGTGGGCGAACTTTGTGCCCTGGACCCCGAGGTTTTGTAAAGGAAAGTTTTCCATAATTAACTACTAATCTCGTTTAAGAAAACTCTAAGGTCAAATGTTATCTTGTGAGAAAGGGTCTTTTCAGAACACACTCCCCCTTACAAGTTGTAATCAATACACCCCAACTACCAAGTCCCCTGACTTGTAGTTATCACAATCAGTAAATGATTTACAGATAAAACTCTCTCACAGAGTGGATAAGATAATCACTGAAGTGCTTGTATCAAGTATGATACTTTACAAGTGAAAGCTAATACACAATAAATGAACTTAGTAAATTTTCACTCTAAGTTAGTGTATCAGCTTGAGAAGAAGTTAATGCTCTCTATTTATAGGTAGAGAACATTAAATGACCGTTGTAAGATGATTCCAACCGTTGGAAGTGATTAGCTTGAGTTCTGATCATCTTCTCTCTCTAAACTTCTGCTAATCCAAGTGTTAATTGAATCTGATATGGCTCTCTAAGAATTTGCCCCGTTGGAGATGACTTTACTTGATGTAGTAAGCATTCTTTAACGTTCGTTAGGCGTGCTCAGGTGGATTAGCTGAGAGTAGGTGGAATTGCAGAGGTGCATTAAATGCACTGTTCACTTTTTGCTTTATCTCTCTAATCTTCAATAATCTTGATCTTTTCTAGCTGAAATCCACTTAACAGACTTGTTAAACATAGCTAGGATCATAAGCAAGTGAATTATGGAAACAATAAGATCAAACAAGAGTGTATTCCAAATTCGTGAAATTCAAAATTCAAATGTTACCGTTGGATACTCGAGTAAGTTCTTCTTTACTCGAGTAAGGCACTGTGTGTAAGTGTCTTTACTGGAGTAACCATTTCTGTACTTGAGTAAGCAACTTCCAGAGGCAAACCATCGTGACTTATGTCTGAAAACCAAGTCCTTTGCTCGAGTAAGCTAGTGTTGTACTCGAGTAAGGCACTATTTGTTTGAATAATTTTAAGTTCAAAATGCCTCTCTACTGGAGTAAGTTTTCGTGTACTTGAGTAAGCAAGTCTTGGACAAATCAGTAATCTCTCTGTATGACCTTTACTCGAGTATGAAAATCTTTACTCGAGTAAGCTACTCAATTTCTCAAAAAGTGAGAAGTTACTCTATGTCTTTACTTGAGTGCACAAACTCTTACTTGAGTAGGCAAGAACAAGTGTCAAGATGAAAATCAGTTTAAGAGTTCTTTACTCGAGTAAACAAACCTCTACTCGAGTAGGCACTAGTTATAAAATGCTTGGAGCTCTCTGTAAGTCCAATACTCGAGTAAGCATACCTTTACTCGAGTATGCAGTCACTTTGAAAAATTGGTTTGCTCTCTGTAAGTCCTTTACTCGAGTAAGCATACCTTTACTCGAGTAACCAACTGTCAAATGATTTTTAACTGATTTTGGAAACTTCAAAACGTGTTTACACTTGTTGTTAATCATCAAAACACATTGAGAACTAACATTATATATGGCATAATATATTAATATTCTAAATGGAAGAGCCATCTCATGTTGGTCAACAAACTGTGACTGTTTGTGTATTAAACGGGAGGGAACATTTGCCCCGTTTAAACTTCTGAGGTATATTTGCCTCTTTAAAAAATTATAGGTGCTTAGTGCTTATTTGTGAAAACTTCTGGAACATTTTAGCCTATTAACTCTTTATTTTTATTTTCTTAGTTAAAGAGACAAATATTGACAGTCTGATATTATAAGGGATCCGATTCCTCTCATAAGCCAATTTTCTCCTTATTTCTCATTGTCTTAAATCTCGGCCGTCCATTCGATCTGACGTTTCAGAGAAACCTGCATCATCCAGATCTAAATAAAATTGAATCTCAAATTTTGTCAAAATCTCGACGGCAGTTTCCGATCTTCAGCTTTCCAACCCTTTCAAACTACCACGATCGCTGAGGCTCATCGTGAGCCGTCGCCGCCAGACATTGTCGTTGAGGTAGAGAATCACCACAACGAATTACTTTGCTTTTGGGTACAAGATGGATGAACCATTCAATAGGGAAGTAATTGAGAAGTGGAAAAATGCCGATGCACGCTATGCCTCGCCTACTGGATCGAATGATGACTGGTAAGGAACAAAACAGAAACAAATATAGGACTGCGTTGCTTCTTCTCTTGAAGTATTGCATGTAAGACGCCCAAGATCTTTGTTTCTTGTGTTTTATTATTATGCTTAGAGCAATTGATGGCTATTGATTTGGCTGATGGAGCGTTTTTCTTTGGATGATTCGATTGATCGATATTTTGTTGCAATCACACTTGAAGTCTGCGTGTTTCTTCAATGATTTTTCCATAATGTGTTTTAGTTTTCCTTTTTACATTCTTTGTGAATGGATTCTAGATTGAGGTAGGCAAAGCATGGTCTATGAATTGAAATTTTACTGTTGATGCATTACATGAATTAGAAAGAACGCTCAATCCTCCTCTAATTATGCGTAATTAGACAAGGCTACTAAAGCCCTTCTAATCCTCTGCTTCCCAGTAGTTACTCCCCTGCCTACCTAATTTCTTTGGAAACTACAGTTTAATTTCACTCTTGAATATTTTATCATATAGCAATTGCTTAGTCAAACTTTTTGTTTTAAAAGACATAGTTCTCGTAATCTGACTCTGGGAAAATAACTTAATCTTGTCCATTGGATTCCTTCTTTCAAACAGGAAATTTTGAGTTTCTTGGAGAAAAGAAAAGAGAACATGATCATGGTACAAAGGTTTAAGGATCACAGTATCTGTGAGTAGTCATCTGCTAACTTAGCTTATAGCATAAACGTGACTTAGCAGATGGAGGTTTATCAAAAACAACAAATACATCCTCCTGAATAAAAGAATAATTTGCAAGAGCATCAGCACATGCATTTCCATCCCAATAGACATGTACAAACATTAAACTAGTAAATTTCGACATTAGCCGGTATATTTCAGTCAGCAATGACAAGTTTGCATTAGTATCCACCCACACTTCTGATTCGTTTCTTTTTATTAAGCACCATAGTCAGTTTGCCATGGGATTCATATAAAGTTGGGTCAAGTTCACACACCTTCCCAACCCCATACACGCCCAAAATTATAAGAGAGAGAGAGAGAGAAGACTCAGAAGTCCATCTTTTTTTTTTTTTTTGCTCAAGGATAACTGCATATATTGCCAATAGAGAGAAAAGCACACCAGTACATAGTTTAACCAATACAACACAAAGGGAACTACAAATCAGACCATAAAACAGAAACAGTAGCAAAGTGGAACCGTCGGACCATTACAAAAACAACAAACTGGGAACATAACTAAACCAATAAAACAAAGATATCCCCTCATTTACGCAAAGGAAAGAGGACCATCCACCACAACAGAGTTAGCCTCCAAAGCATCCGAGGTTAGAAGAGTAGACAAAGAAGGTGATGGTTGTGAAACCCACCCGATCGGGCACACCTCCTTATAAGCACTTGTTGCAAGTAAATCAGCAACTCTATTACCCCTTCTAGGGATAAAAGACAAAGTAAACCCAACCTCGTCAGATAAGAGACAAAAAATATCATGGACAATGCTCCTACTCCGCCAATCACATAAATCCGGAGATTTAGCCTCCAAACAAGAAGTCAACAACAAACAGTCAGTTTCAAAAATAGCTTTATCAAGACCTAGATCCTTTGCTAACAGTAAGGCCTTTTTTAAAGCAAGTGCCTCCGTCATGAATGCTGAGATGGACTTAACCTTGTCAACATACCCCCATTTAAAGGAGCCATACCAATCACGACAAACAATACCGATAGCAGCTGGAGCCAATTCAGAGTAAAAGGCTCCGTCGGTATTTATTTTTAAAGTTCCAAGAGCAGGTGGGGACCAGCCGGCGGAATCACTATTACTCCTATTCTCCAATCCTCTCTCCACCTTTCTGTGCTCCACCTTGTCCCAAAACTCAATATTATGTCTCTTGGCGAATTCCACCACAGCCAGGGGGTTTGGAACAACATGATTAAAAATGAAAGCATTCCGCTGTTTCCAGATGAACCAAAGCATCCAGCAGACAAGAGAGATATCATGGGGGGTAAGCAAATCCAAACCTGAAATTTGAAGCCACCAAGCATTAAAATTAGAAATATTAGAAGGATCAAAATGGCCTCCAAGGCTACAGCCAAACCACACACAGCGGGTCCAAGGGCACAAAAAGAAGAGATGCTCAATGGTCTCTTCTGCCTCCTCACATATAGGGCAAGATTTGACTCGGGCACGCTTTCTGCTAAACAAAGCAGCATTCGTTGCTAATGCATTATTAAAAATGCACCACATAAAGTGTTGCACCCGAGGAGTGACATTCGCTTTCCATATAGATTTCCAGCATGAGAGTGGCAAAACCAATGAGGAACTAGCCTTATTAACATCATCAGGAGGCCTATCTTTCCTACTCAGATACCCTAATTTCACCAAGTATTCTCCTTTCTTAGCATAGGTCCACACCAATTTGTCTTCCAACCCATTATTGGGAATAGGAATAGCAGAAATAGCATTCATGACCTCGTCTGAAACATACTGAGAAATTGGAGCAAGATTCCATGCCCCGTTAGCAATCAAATCTGAAACTCTCCCATTAGCGACAATAGGATCCACACTATCAGAAGGTTTCTCAGGAAAAGAAACTCCTGGTACCCACTCGTCCCCCCAAATGCGGATGTTTCTACCAGAACCCAAGTCCCATCTAAGATCAGTCCTTAGGAATTCTCTGCCATCTACAATGCTTGACCAACACCACGAAGCTCTCGCTCCTTTATCCACATCGATAAACTCACTTTGCGAAAAGTACACACTCTTAAGAACTTTTGCCCATAACTCATTAGGCTTCAACATCAATCGCCAAGCCGTTTTTGCCAAAAGGGCCTCATTCAAAATAGTTAGATCTTTAAAGCCCATCCCACCTTGATTCTTCCCTCTAGTAAGAAAATCCCAAGACTTCCAATGGGTTTTATTCCCAAAAGCATTCCCATCCCACCAGAAATTAGCAATCAAACCATGGATTTCTTTACAGGTCTTGAGCGGGAATTTAAAGCAATTCATAGGATAGATTGGGATTGCATTGATAACCGCTTTAATCATAACCTCACGCCCTGCATAGGAGAGAAAGGATTGACCCCAGCCGTGTATTTTACTCGTAACACGTTCCCGAATATATGCCAAGGCTTGTTGCTTTGTTTTACCCCAAATACTCGGGATTCCAAGGTACTTGCCAAGATCCCCTGTTTCTGGGATATTAAGGATAGCACCAACTGCAAATCTAACATCTTCCGGTGTATTAGCAGAGAAAAAAATAGATGATTTATCCAGATTTATAAGCTGACCAGATGCCGAGCAATAGTGGCGCAAGAGAAAAGCCAAGTAACTACATTGACCCCTGGAAGCACTCATATAGAACAACGCATCATCCGCAAAAAAACTGTGAGTCAACACCGGACAGCTCAAACTCAATTTGATACCAGATATCCTCTTAGTCTCCTCACTTCTACTAATCATGCATGAAAGGACTTCTGCAACCAGAATAAAAAGATATGGAGACAGTGGATCACCCTGGCGAAGGCCTCTAGAAGGAGAAAAGGAGCTAATAGTCTCCCCCGAAACACAGAGATTCATTCTAACAGAGCGCACACATTTCATAATCAATGAGACCCAATTTGCACAAAAACCAAACCGAATTAAGGTCATCTCCAAAAAACTCCATTCCACCCTGTCATAGGCTTTGCTCATATCCACTTTCAGCACAAATTCATGCTTACCACTGTCTTTCTTCATTCTCAAGTAGTGGTAAACCTCATGGGCAATGATAATGTTATCATGAATACATCTACCAGGCACAAAAGCACTTTGATTTTGAGAAATACAACTATCAAGGAGCGGCCTCATCCTATTAGCCATAAGCTTAGAAATTATCTTGTAAGAGAAATTACACAAGCCAATAGGGCGGAATTGTGAAACATGCTCAGGCCTATCAATCTTAGGAATTAAAGTGATATTAGTATCATTAATGCTATCTAAGTCAATCTTGCCAGCAAAAAAGTCCTCAACTAATTTACAAATAGATTCACCAACTACCGACCAAGAGTTCTGATAGAACATACCTGAGAAGCCATCCGGGCCAGGAGCTTTAGTACTGCCGAGACTGAAAGCAGCATTTTTAATCTCTTCTTTTGAAAAAGGCATCAAGAGTTGTTGATTCATCTCAGCTGAAATTTTACTATCGATGAAGCCCAAGACAAAATCAAAGCATGAGGGATCCGAGGAGGTGAACAACTGTGTGAAATAATTAGAGATATTTGCAGCAATCTCATGACTCTCTAATAACCAATTCCCAGAATCATCCTTCAGTCCACGAATACTGTTCCTTTGCCTCCTTTTAATGGTAGATAGGTGGAAGAAACGGGTGTTCCTATCCCCCGCTGTGAGCCAAGATACCCTAGACCGTTGTAGCCAGTATTTCTCTTCTATTTCCAGCAAGCGCTCAATAGCCACTTTTACATCACTAAACTCCTTTAAATTACTGATGTTCAGCCCCTCCTTAGACAAGGTGGCAAGTTTAGCCTTCAGCTCTACAATTAGCTTCCCAGTATTAGGAAACTCTTTCCTACTCCACTTAATAAGCCCATCTCTACACCTCAGTAAGTTACGGACAAAATCCTCAATACCTGAAGACTCATTCGTAGGAGAAGCTTTCCACAAACTTTCAACCACCTGACAGAAATTGGGATGGCTGGTCCAAGCTGCTTCAACTCTAAAGGACCGTTTTCTTCTAGGGGAACTAGGAAGACATTGCACATAGAGAAGATGGTGGTCAGAGCCCATAGGATCCACATTTAATACCGACAAATTAGGAAATTTCTCCCTTAATTGCCAATTCCCTAGAGCACGGTCAATTCTTTCATGAATGGTGTCAGGAGGATCCCTTCGGTTGCACCACGTAAATCTGGCCCCGGTAAAGCCCAAATCATCCAGCTCACAGCCTGCTATAAAGCTCCTAAAGTTCAAAATTTTCCTCCATGCTCTAAGATCACCACCCATCTTCTCAGAATGAGATAGAATATCATTGAAGTCTCCCATACATAACCAAGGTCCATTCACATTCCTGCTAATTCGAGTGACTTCCTGCCAGCACAACTTCCTGTCTTCTTCTATTGGGGGGCCATAAATAAAAGAGATAAATTCAGGGGTATCCACCACAGAGGACGAAACACGAGTGTGTATAATATTAACAGAGGAGAACAAAATTTCCACTTTAACGGATTCAGCCCACCAAATAGCTAAACCACCACTCCTACCTACCGGATCCACCAACCACTCCTCCTAGAACCCACATCGTCGTTTTATTTTCCTCACATATTTAGCTTTTTGTTTAGTTTCCATTAAGAACACAATTAAGGGTTTTCTTCGGAAGCATTCTTCCTTAAGATTTCTGACTGTCAAGGCAACCCCTAAGCCTTGACAGTTCCAAGCCAACGCATTCATGGCGAACCGGTGGCTGGTCCCATCCAGCCACCGGCGTTTTGATTAGAAGGGGAAGAAGAAGGCCCATGAGAATCAGTACCTGTAATCCAGCTCTCTGGAAAATCAATTTCAGGAGAAGGAGCCTGTTCAACCGTAGTTACTGGAGAAAATACAGCAGGGCTCCGTCGAATCAACGACTTAATTATCCGACAATTGCGTCTCCTTCCACGTTGAACCAGAGGTCCCGGTGAAGAAGGCTCATGCTGCACAGGTGGGTCCTCAAATAATAATCTCCTCTGCCTTTTGCCCAGGTCCAGCTCCCTCTCGCTATCTCAGAAGTCCATCTCATTCGAACTTCCTCGTTAATATGCATTTGTGCAACCCAGTTGGATTAGTTCATTCGAATATTGCTTATGAGTTTTCAAATTATGTCCATTCGTCCGACATAACTGACAGATTAAGTTTTTTGGAACGATTATATATTAATGCAATGGTGGAGATAAGAGGGCCTCTCAAAAAGATGTAATCTTTTTATGGTAAAAAAGTTATTTAGATCTTACCTTTACTTTTGCCTCCTTTGTCTTTACTGCCAAATTGCAGAGGAGCATCGGAGTCGGGGTTATTTGTGGGTGAGGCAGAAGCATTTCACACGGGATGAGTTTTTACAATAGAAAATGGACAGAAAATGGATGCTGAGATTAAATGCAGTCAACAGTGGAGATTGGCCTGTGAGAGCCAATGAGAAAGTGAGATAGGGAGAGAATCTGCTCCCTATTATAAGTGAGATCAAACACACAACCTTTAACATCCGTAGGCTTTTACTTTGGGTATTGGGAAAAGAGGTGGTAAAAAATGACATTGGGAAAGGCGATGGTGGGTTCAGATTTGTTCTATTGGGCCAAAGTAAGAACATCAAGAAATTATTCCCATAATGGTGAAATGGGTTAAGAATGGTATTGGGCTACTTTGTCGGGGAAAAGGGATATTGGACTACTTTGGAATCAATGATGATAAATCTGGGGGCATGTTATCGACATTATTAACAAGGAAAATAATAATATATTTTTTTAAAAAAAAAAGGGAAAATAATAGGCAAAGAAGATTGGTAAAGTTGGCAAAGGCGTCGGTCTTTACCTCAAAAGAGAGAAGGTTCAATACCCGCTGGTTGATATGAGAGCCTCTTTAGTTGGCAATCTGTAAGTATCTCTGTAAGTGTTCTTTGAACCTGGAGGAATGCCCTGATCTGGGTGAATACCGATGTCTACCATCACCTAAACTTTTTTATATATAAAAGAAAAAAGGAAAATAATACGCTTAACAAATACCAACAATCATTGGGAGCAAGTGGTAAGGGACTTGTTTTCCCACCACCATGTCCTCGGTTCGAGGCGTAGGCCGAAATCTAGATTAGTTGAACCGAAGGTTCCGGTGAACTGGGTAGGATACAAAAAAAAATACGCCTAATAAATAATGCCAAGGGTATGTTATTGACACATTTAGCAAAATAATTTATCCTTGATTTCAATTTTTTTGGATTCCGGTGAACCAAGTAAGATTAAAAAAAAAAAATACGCCAAACAAATAATGTGAAGGGTATGTTATTGACACATTTAGCAAAATAATTTTTTATGATTTCATTTTTTTAAAATATAATACTCTGCATTGAAAAGTTTAATTTGGCACCTAAATATTTTACACTTTATCAATTTAAATTTCAATATGCTGAAGCAATCTATATTAATTAATAACACTTAACCAGAAAACTTCTCATTCCATTGCAAGGAAATATTCCAAATATTCTAAAAGAAAAATTATTTTGTAGGTACTTACATTTTTTTTTCAATTTTTAAATCTGGCGCCTATACTTCTTTTCTCCTAATTAAATTATGTAACAATGCAAAGTTACAAGCATTAAGAAAAAGTTAAAAATTTTAGTGAAGGGGGAAAACTATATAAGTACCAAATTAAAATTTGAGAGAAAGTATATATACATGCAAAATAATTTTTCCCTATTTAAAAACAAACATTTGTTTGTAGTTTAGAAAAATATTACTCCAATTTGGCAAAAAAAGAAAATATTACTTCAATAATTAGAAAAATAACAATTACTCTTTGTAGTAGTAATTCTTATGAATTTTTAAAATTTGATAGATTTTAATTTATTTTTCTTCTCTTACTCTTTAAAATATATTAACACATTGAAACATTAAAAAAATGCTATCAAGAATTTTTTTATTAAAAAAAAAGAAAAAAAAAAGAAAGAGGTTTCTAATATATTTTTAGGGCATATAGAAATTATTTCAAGCATTCCCTCTTCATCATTTTTCTTTCATTAGCTCATCTAAACAACTATTGATTAGAGAGGTGAGAAAAAAGTTAAAGTGATATTATGATTGATTAAATGGATATGATTTATAGATAATGAGAAAGTGCAAAAAAGACGCCTAATGTACCGGACGTCGCACCTTCCCCTCCGTTATGGGAGAGTCTGTTGCCGCCAAAAATGGCGGATCTACGCCGGCCGATTATCTCCAGCGATCTCTAGTGGTGTGCGTTCTGGATCTGTTCATTATCTATCTCGCCCATCTGTGCATGCAATCTCTCTGAGTTTGCTTGGCTTGAAATCTCATTCTCCTCTTCGATTTGCTTCTCTGCTTTGCTCGACCGATCTGTTCTTTGGTGGTTGCTTTTCTGCCTGAACCCTAATCGCTACTACTGCTGCTGCTATGTCTCTCTTGATTTGCACGGAGCCACTCTATCTCGCCTTTTTCTCTCAGATGGAAATCAGATTTCACAAATCCATAGATCGGACATTGCAAACTTTTTTCTGGTAAAGCTCGTATTGAGATTACTCAATTTTGAAGTCCATGCAAACCTGCTCGTTGCTTCTTCTAAAGCTCACAGACTTCTCGTTGTTTCTTCTCTCTCTTCCTCCATCTCTTGATTGGCTTTGGCTATGCCATTGGCTATATTTGTGCCATTGGAGGGTGCTAAATATTTTCTGTCGTTGCTGCCTTGGACTATTAGTACTCTAATTCTTCATTCCTCATGCTCAATTGAACCTTGAAGTTTCAGTGGTTGGAAGTAAGATAAAGCCTGAATATTTTCTGATTCCATGGTTTAATCTCTCGAATTACTATGTATTTCTCTCTCTAGCCCCTGCTGTTGGCCTCCAGTTTCCAAAGGGTGCTTTCCAGTTGGTACAAATTTTGCTAGTTGCCTTTTTGGTTATCTACTTCAATGGCTGTTTCTATATGTCTTAATGATTCTACTACTTTAAGTTTTAGCTCATTCTCACTCAATCTTGATGAGAAGACTATTGTTGTTATTGTTACTACCAAATCATCTGTTGTTAGATGCTATTAGAAGCATCAAACATCTATACCGCTTCCATCGTCGAAAATTCATTGTTGGTATGGGCGTTCAATGGAGGTCTAGTACTTTCAAATCACCGGCTGCTACATTACAACTTTTTGTTGGGCATAAATGCCTGATTGCAATTCCTCGGCAATTCCTCATGAACCATTGTAATTGCTTTGTGGGTTTTTGCAACCATTTAGGTTGATGGAAATTGAACTCTTCTAGGCATAAGCTGCAAATGCAGAAAGATCCTTTTATTCTTTCAAGATTGAGGAGGTTGAATACAGCTTGCCTTTCAAGAAGCCTGGAAAAAATAATTCTTAAAGACTCTCTTGGTATTGTGGGTGTCCGTTTAAGCAGGGATGTTAATAGAAGTGACTGGGGTGGGGGGCGAAATCTCCTAGTAAAAAACAGGTTCTCCAAGCAGCGCTTAATGCTCATCGTTCATTCTTACTTGGTAAGTTCTCTCTTGGTCGGTTTCTTCTTATCACGCATCATCAAGGACTGACTACTAATTCAAGCTCTTGTTGGATAAAGGAAGAGAAGAGAAGCTATCATCCTGATAGGGGTCAACCAAATTATGTCCTTGATAAACAAAATCAGGAAGCAGAATCTTCTACCTTTGAGAAACCGACCTATGGTTAAGACAAGAGTTATCACCAAAATTTGGAGCAAACCCCTCGTGATAGGGAAATTTTGATAAGCATTTTCGGTGTTCAAGGAAACTATCTCATGATCTTATTGACTCTTAGAACTGTTGGTTGTTCTGGAAAAGCTCATTCCCCTTCTGACTTCTGGGGAGACATTTCTTCTTTTGTTACACAAGATGCTTCAAGAAGGGTTTCAATTCGTCCCTTTATGACAAAGAAAATTAGGAAAATTGCGTAAGAGAAAGAGAATACCTTCATGGGGGAATTTTGCTGTCCAAGTAAAGCTTCCCTGGGCGCCATGAAAGTATAAGTTGGTCCAAGTATAGCATATGGATGCCACACAAAGCCATCCATGGCTGAGTCAATAAACTGATCTAAACATCGCCAATCTTCGATGCCTTGACTCTGTGCCACCTTAAGCTTTGGTTGAAGAACTGAGTCTTTCCCAACCCAAACTTGAACAAGGTAAAATGGTGATCGAATATCAAGCTGCAAGTGCCCTTCAGCTCTAACATCTACCACATTTGTGGTCAAAGCAACCATGGTTTGTTTCAACAGATTCAAATCTCTGTAAATGGCGATTGGGAACACAAATATCGAAAGCCAAGCTCACGCTCGATTTCCCTCCCACTATTCATTAACATTATCATCCAGTAGCGTAAGCAAACCTTCTGTGCAGCTGTTCTTCGAGTTTCCTGTTGGGCTAGAATCCATTTTTCTTCTACCTTTTTCAATTCCTGGGTCTCAAGAGGTTTATGAACAGATCAAGTCCCCTGAAATCATCATATCCTCCAACATAATTGTTGCTTCAGCCCAAGGAAACGAAAAAGTGTTAGTGTTGGAGCACCATCGCTCTGCAATCCCCAATATTAAATCTTCGAAACTTGGTGCCCATAGATACCTACGTTTTTTTTGGTAGGTAGAATGCATGGAATCTACCCATTGAATCCATTTATTCGGTGGCCACTTAACTTCACTGAGAAACGTGAATGCACATTACATGCCTAATAATTACATGTTTATTATGTGTTTATTTTTTTTAATTTTTTTAAATATTGTATTTATTTAGATTTAAATTATATGTTATTTTTTTATTTTTTATTTTTTGTACCCAGTATCTCAAATTAATTAGCTTCCAGTCCTGCATTCAAAAATATCTATCTGTAACTGGAAGCTAATTAATTTGAGATACTGAGTACAAAAAAAATTTCAGAAAACAGCATATAATTTAAATCTAAATAAATACAATATTTAAAAAAATTTAAAAATATATATGTTCATACCTCTAATAGAGGAAACGTGGCCTTGTTGGGGTCAAATTGATGGTGTAATGAGATAATGCCACGTGGTTGTTGACTTGTCAGTTCCTAACTTATTTAGTTACAACTCTAACTAATCTAATTATCTCATAACTATTTTATTACACCATCAAATACAGATGGCGAAGGCAAATAAGATGAAGGAATCTCTGAAATTAGTGGATCATTGAAGGGCACAGAAGGTTTAAGAAAGTGAACGATTCTTACATTTGGTTGGCTATCACCTACTGGGGAAACCATCACCTCCTTCCTCGATTCCATCTTTGTTTCTCATGTTGGAATTTTTGGATCCAAATCTACCCTTGATGGCCGGATTAATTAATTGAGAAATTAGGGTAAATCTAAATAAATTTGTTAATTAATTAATTGGATGAGAAAATTATGGATTGTTGACTAAATTGTGAATCAGCTAAATAACTGAATGAAATCATTTATATATATATATATATACACACATATATTAAATATGGAATTGAATTTGTAATAATAATCTAAGGTTAGTTATAAAATGAATTAAAATTATTTATTTTATTGAGTCAAGATAGAAGTTGAGAGATTCTCTTATTTGATGGCTCTCATAGGTATTTTGAGTTCCCAAAATATTCCTGGCCTATTATATATCAATTCTACTCATCCTAGTCATTAAATTTTTTTATTCTCTCACTTCCTCCCTATTTCTTTCTTGTGTGGTTTTGGAATCTAGTTCTTTAGTTGTCCAAACTAGTTTAATATTTTCTGTGTTACTCGAAAGATCGACTAGTAGAGTTCAAAGGTTTGACCCAGATTCAAACATGGATCCGTCGAGTATGCTTTCTCCCTCTTAATTTTCCTACATTGGTATCAGAGTTGTGTTGTTCTTGAGGTTGTGACAATGTGCTATGTGCTTAAGCATGTTCGTGTCTCACCAAACATATTTTTCCACTATGCATGTGTTATTTAGTTTTAAGCATGATTGTATGATTTGAGTTAAAGTTTTAAATCATATATGTTTATGGCTTTGTGGGAATTTTTTTTATACTCAATCTGGTTCGAAATATGAGAATTTGAATAAGTTTATGAACGTACATGACACCATCATTGGAATTCGAATTTATTTCATTAAAAATTAGGTTTTATGCGTAAATCAAGGGCATACATGTGTAGTTTTAAAAGAGACGATTCCAACGACACCAAAAATGCATCAAACAGAGCTAAAACGAGAGAGATATGGTCGTTCAAAGTTTCAAGTCAACGGTGAGTTCGCAATCAGGTCTCATCGAACTCCGGATCGAGTAAGGTTACCCAACTAGAGGAAGAAACAATGCGAATGACGTTGTTTTAGTCACTCACCAAAACAACACTATTTTGGCTGCAATGAGGTTGTGTTTTGGGTCTGATTAACCTGAACCAGACAAATCAGGTCAATCAACCCTAACACGATTAGCTCATTTGACTAAAAAAAGGGAGGAAATTCTAGAAGGCGCCATGTGGTAGTGGGGTCCAGTGGTGGACCCAAAAAATTATTAATGGGGGACATCATTAGTGAGGGGATTCGGGGATTCGGGGGTTCGGGGGCAACGCCCTCGAAAACTTTTTTTAAGCAAAATTTTAAATGCATTTAAAAAACAAGAGTATAAAGGCACTAGGCCAACAATAGTATATTACAATAAAAATAATTACAATATCATCCTGCTAAGCTTTACTTTTTGGAATTCTATCATAATTGCCTCATTATCAATGCTATCAAATACATCTTTTTCAATATAAGGCACTAGGCAATCATTTAACCACTCATTTAATCAGAGGATGAACAGAAAAGAGCACAGGTTGAGTGAAAAGCCACAATCAGAGGACTAACAGGTGAAGACCAAAAATCAGTCGAAACAAAGAGCAGCACCAATCTGTCAAGCAAGAGCAGTCTGATCCGTCGAGCAAGAGTAGCAGCAGAATTCAGATCCTAATTTTACCTGATTTGACGATGAAGGAGGCTGGATTTTACCCCTTTTTTTTTAAAAAAAATAATAATAAATTTTTTTTTTTCAAACGATGTCATTTAATTGGGGGGCACTTGCCCCCTAACCCAATGCCTCAGTCCGCTAATGGTGGGGTCAGTGCGAAACCCCAACCGCCACATGGAACACATCGTCTACCAGAGGACGGCGCATGGAGCTTGGCCATCTGATGCGTGTTCCCATTGGCCACCTCAAAGGCGGCAAATGGTGTTCACGCGCTACTGCCAAGAGTGGGGAAAGCTAGATTTTTCTTTTTTCTTTTTCTTTTTTTAGGATTTTTTCTATTCAGACACCTTCAAGGGATGTGTGTGGGCGCGTGGAACCTCTGATTGAGATGTGATTTTTTCTTAAAAATCCCTACATTCTAGAGCCGTAATTTGATATGCAAATTTCCTATACTTAAACCATGTTTGGATTTGTTTAAAAGCATATAAGTGTTAATGTGTTTCTGGAAAATCCTAAATACCTTCATATATAATTGGACCCTTAATTTACTTTTTGTTTTTGGACACTTTAGTATAGTAATTAAGGGGTTTTTAATAGTTTAGATACATGATAGTTCTCTTATTAAAATGCTTTAGCAATGAAAAGTTGTTTAAACATGTTTGAATACACAATCATAATGCATTATTAGAGAAAAATAAGGAAATTATTCCTAGAATAACGATAACGGGATATGCAGCAACTTAATATGAAAAGCTTATTAATCATCATGAAGCACCTTAATAAGAAAAGCTTATTAATCATTAGTTAAAACGCCCAATCCTTCAACATATGAGAGATTAAGGCTGAGGAGATTAATTGAAAATGGAAGTCCATAGGTAACAAACCTAGTTGCATTCAAATAATTTGAGCAGTTTCCATTCAATTATTCCTAGCGCTATGATTATGTGATCTATGTATGTCGATATTGATACGTGTGATCTATAATATGAGCTCTGAATGTTGTTATGCTATTGTAGATTGTTTATTATTTGTGGTTAATTGTCATATACTCTATATACTTTGTGCTTGAGATTAACTGTTACCCTGGTCCCTCGGAATCTCCACCCTTGTTACTACTTGTGAATTGTATAGCTTATTAGACGCGGCTCCCAGGGAAAGGCGGCGGATGTTGGCAATTGATGATAGTGACAGAAAAGATGAAAATGATAATTATTATTTTCATACTCATGTTGCTTAGTGGTAAGCTTCTTATGTTTTGTGTGAATTATTTGTGGATATTGGACAATAGTTTACTTTTAATTATAAAGTAGTGATTGTATATATTCATTACATTATGTGTGTTGTTTAGACATTAATGTTGACAACAATTATTTAAAAAATTAGAACTTTAATTGTTATAATTTATTAAGTATATTTCTTTGAAAAGTTAAAATTTAGAAAAATGACTTTCGGCTTTGTAGGGCCGGCCCTAGCCTGCATGCTCTTGGGCTGGGCCTTGAAAAATGATGTTTTTCATACTCCTTGCCTAAAGGAGCTAGCCTTTTTACACCTTGACCTTCAAAAGCTGACTCTGATTCTCAACTCTAGTTTTAAGGAAGCTCCATTTAGCTAATCAATCTGCAACATAATATCTTACTTTCAGCTCCCAATGTTGCTTCCCTCCCCTCTTAGGGTTTGTTTTATAAATGAGGTTATGGGTCTTTTTTTCATACATGAGCTTATTTGTCTTGTAAATACTCCTTCGATCCTAAATATAGGACAAGGTTTGCAGTGTAATTTACACTATAAACTTTATCCTATATTAGAACAGGAGTTAGTAACTCATAGGTTCTTGTGAATACCCCTTTTGTCTTGCAAATACCATCATGTGCGTTGTAAATGATTTAAGCATTCTTATAAATTATCTTATTTGTCTTGTAAATGATCTAATACTACCATAAAAATGGAAGTTGTAGTGCTTTTCTTTTCTTTTTTTCCTTTTTTTTTTAAATATATGTGACACTTAAGAAGTGCCACACATGCCATCGCTAAAAAAATAAGCTGTAACACTTCCATAAGAGCTACATTTGTATTTTATTTTTTTAAAAAAATAAATAACTTATTGCGGCGCCGAGTTAAAAAAAAAAAGGAAAAATTCTAAATAAATACCTTTTGAATTTGTAAAACCCCCCAGAAGTCCGTCAAATTTGTAAAAAGACTTAGAAGTACCAAGGACGTATGAGTGATATGCAAATTTAGGTGAAATTAACCTTTTGCCCTTAGTTTTAAATAAATAATAATAATAATAATAAAACCCTCAAACACCCCCACCGCCGACCGCCCAATCACCACCGCCGGCCGATGGCCACCCCCTCGGCCCGCGGCCCTCTGGAGGCCAACGGTGGTGGCTGGCCACCCTGCCGGCAAGGGGTGTTTGAGGGTTTTTTTTTTCATTTATTTATCAAAACTGAAGTGCAAAAGGGTAATTTCACCCGAATTTGCATATCTTTCATAGGTCCTTAGTACTTCTCAGTCTTTTTACAAATTCAACGAACTTTTGAGGGTTTTACAAATTCAAAAGGTATTTATTTAGAATTTTCCCAAAAAAAAATATGAGACTTGTTGTGGGGCTTGCAAACACAAATTGTTTAGTTTTCTAAATGAACACTTTATCATTGTATCACCTTGGATAAAATACTAAATATGGTACTCCCTTTGGTCCTAATTATAAGAGCAAATTTTGAAGTTGGTTTTGGTGCTAATTATAAGAGCAAGTTTTAACTTTTGTCATTTTTTTTCCTATAGTACCCCTATTTATATTCAATAATCAAAAGTTGAAATTGAAAATAATGTTTTATATCCAAGACCAATAGAGGTAAATAATCATCACCACAAATTCACATGAAGGCTAAGTTGGCGAACTAAATATCTTGCGTGGCAGTGAGTTGTGAGGGAACAAGTACGTGAGGTGTCAAGTAACAAGGTATGGGTGCCGAGATCTTGCATGAATGGAGGAGGGAGATATTTGGAGGAGGATGAGGGTATTTTAGGAAAAAATATATAATTAACTAATTTAACTTCCCTCCTAAATTCTTCCAAATTCTGGTAATTTGCTCCTATAATTAGAACCGAAGGGAGTAATAATTATATCTTCAACTTTGCATGAGGTCAACGGTAGTACATGAGGAAACTTATAAAAAAGTATATACTCTATTATAATATATCATGTTATATTACAATTTATTAGTTGGCAGAAAAACATCACCTCCTCATATAACCCAACTTATAATACCGTCAGCACTTAGCAGAAGCTTATTCGTAGATGCCAACACCATTTTAATTTATTTCATCACAACACGCATTCACATATCGTACACGGCTTCTATATCCCATTTCTACAACTTCTGTGCACACTCCAAACTGCGTTGCATGCGGCTGAGAAATTAAAATAAACAAGGTAAACATCTTCCATTTTGTTATCAAGTCTTTATCATCTGCTGCAAATATGAAGGTCGTTCTTTTTCATTTGCTGGCAATCAGTCATCACTGCATCAGTTTTGCATGGAAGAAGTGACCAACAAAAAAATGAGCATACTGCTCCATGCAAGAGGCTTTGTCAGAATCTTCTAGCTGGTCAATGTCCTACACATACTAACAAATTTACATTATTAACAATCATTATTAGTTTATTAACCTTCTAACATTACAAAGGTCCTTCATTTGCAGCAACCAACCATCATACTTCATTGTTGCAGCTTGCTCAAAACGAAGTTTGCAAGATGACTTCTTCGTCACCTACAACTATCTTAGCAAATGCTAAAAATCCTTCTATTAATTCTGCAACTCAAATCCCACAGGACCTTTTCATGCAACCATTTGTAGTTCTCACCCCTGCTGCGACGAACATGTCAAGGAAACAACCAAGAAAAAGAAGGATCTTGTAGGTTCTAACAAATATAATGTTGCTTTAGACTTGTCAAACCGCTTTCTTCATAGTCCATCAGGTTATGACTGCCAACAACGTTCTGATATCGTAATTGTGTAACACCTTGCTAAAACAGTATCTCTGGCTTGTTCAGATACCATAATTGTGTAACACCTTACTCTGATACCATACAGTGAAACACCTTGCTCTAAGCTCTGATACCATACTGTAAACATATGGGATGATGTATCAGTGGTATCATTTAGACAACGACATCTACATTATATGATTGATGACAACCAAGAAAGAAATGCAAGTAGGTTTATTTTCAATTTATTCACCGTACTTTTCGTTGAAAATTATGATGTAGTCGGAAACAAGTATCTTTTTTATGGCGGCCTTGACAACCATGATTAATGCTATAACGACAATGATAGAAGAACTTCTTCGTCTTCTTCGGGAAGAACTTAGAGAAGCCTCTAATAGCCTTAATAGAAAACTAGCACACCTGGAGGATCTCGTCCAGCAATTTCAGATCCTCCTATCATCAAGCTAGTGGCACCACCGCGCAACAACAATTACCACTGGACAGAGGATGAGATCTGGGCATTGAAAATAGCCGTTTGAGAATCCTGATAATATATGGGGCGATATATCAATAGCTATGAATGGTGTACGCATACGAATAGCCTACGCAAAGAAGTGGTATAGTCTGTTAGAACAGTACCTCAGGCTGGTTCATTACAAGACGGAAGTCGAACCCGAAACTTACTTTTGTAACATCCATCACTTCCTGAATCCCATACCCGGTAATTCTGTGTTACTTTAGTTTAATTTTGATGAGATCCGCACAACAATAATCTTTGATGAGATCTAGGCCTTGATAGACCTGCGGGTTCAATACCCGTTTGAGAATCTCGTAAACATATAGGTGATGTATCGATGGATATGTGTAACACCCCCGATTTCTAACCGTTATAATAATAAAAATTTAAATGATTTTCATAAATAAATTAATAAAATTCGAAATAAACAACCTTGGGAGTGTTACCGCCGCACTTGTATTGAGACAAGTGCAAGGCTACTTATTACAAATAAGGTAAATTCAAACTTAAACAAAATATATGTGTTTTTAATTAGAACAAAATAAAGTAAAATAAACAGCTGACTGTGCTCCTCACTTCTCACTGCTAGCCCCAAACTCTTGACACCTGTTTCACTGAAATTCTGCTCCCCCGAAGGATCATCGCAGCCCATGAACACAAACATCAGCAAAAGCTGGTAATTCTAATAAAACACAATTTGAATGGCACAGCTATATTAATCAAAGCAAATATACACACATAAATCATAAGGTGATTACATCAAACATTATTCGTTATCATTTAAATTTATTTAGACCCGGGAAATCCTGCCAGTCTATTTAGTGGGAAGAGAACCATGGTAAACCCGGGAAACCCTGCCAGTTTACCCTGTGACCCGGGAAACCCTGCCAGTCACAAATCATCAAATTGGCCATCATCAAAAAATCTCTTCCTAGTGTGCACACCTCTTCCCAAAGTTGCTACTAGTGTCCCGGGAAACCCTGCCAGACACCACTTTGGGAAGAACGGATACTATCATTTTCACATCAGTGGCATAAAGCCCAAAAGTTGTGTTCATCACTTGGGAGGTACCGTCCCAAGCTATCCTCCCACTATTAATTCATTACAATCACACACAATCAGGAAATTCAATCTTGTCACAATTATCAATTTCTTCATTGAATATATCAATTACTCAAGGGCATCATGACTTTCCAAATTATTCAAGAGTATAATAATTCAAGTATTCGATACAAGAGCCAACACATATTATAACTCAAATACCTATCTGAGTAAAGTCTAATTATTTAAAACACACACATAATAAAATTCCTAAATTATTTCTATTATTTAATTATCTTTTATATACTTTTCTATCATTTAATTAAATGTAGGATACGAGGATATCTTGATATCAAATCTAAGCATGTCCTATTTCATTATGCAGCGGATATTATCTAAAGAATGAAAGAATATTAATTAATATAGCATCAGACACAACTAGCATAAACATTAAAATTATTGTGCTTCCTTTATTGATAAATAATGAATCGCTTCACATGGTATGTGATCAAAATATGTAAAATATAAAATAAATAGATATATATTCTATATAATAAATAGAATATATAATAAGATTTTCTAATATAAATAATATAATACTCCCTCCGGTCCTAATTATAAGACATAGTTGACTTTTTTGGAAAAATTAAGGAAGCTAATTAAATTAACTTAGAGTATTTTTATTTTTATTTTTTTCTTCAAAGTAATTAGTTTGGCTCACATAATAATATATAATCTAAAGATATACAACATATAAAATGATTAAGTAACTTATTTAGCTTCCTTAATCTCTCCAAACAAAGTCAACTATGCCTTATAATTAGGACCGGAGGTAGTAAAAAAAAGATATATAATATGAAATATTAATATAATTACTATAAATAGAAATCAATTATATTATATAATCTAATTAATAATAATAAAATCAATATATTCCTATTATAGTTTATTACGGTACAATATATTTAACATTTTAATTACATTTTATATTTCTATTTATTTTAGCTAAAATCTAGGATCATAGCTAATATCTAGGATTACTAATATCACTACCTAACGGTAAGGTAAATTGAAATGACTCCACTACTCCCAAAAAATAGCTAACCACATGCCTTTAATAATATAAAAATAAATCAACACACAATAAACATTTAAAAACTAAATAACTTAATCCCTCTTATTGTGGAGATTAGCAACGTGCGGAAATACGCAACGTTAACCACGTAGGGAAAGAAAAACGGGATTATTAACTTCACACACATGTATTTAATATATATATTTATATGTTTATATTTATATTTATTTTAAGGGAAGACAACGTGTTTCAATCACCAAAAGAAGGGAAAGGAAAAAGAAAAAAAACTACACACCCAGAGCACAAATTGAATTTATTAACATTTTATACTTATTTACTTACCTTTCATACTTTTTTTATTATTTAATTAAATGTAGGAAAAAGATATTTTAACGTAAAATCTATTCATATCTTATTTTATTAAACGGGAAATATTATATAAAGAAAATAAAATCAAATAATAGAAAAACATGGATAGACATATTCAGGTGATATTAATTGTAGCATCGTACGGGAGTATCATATATATTGCAATTTGTTGCACAGGAATATAATATATTGTGACTACAAAAATGACGCACAAGTGAAAAATTGGATGCAACCATATATATATATATATAAAATTGAAGCTCGTTGATCGAGGCAAATCAATTGTATTGAATTCGGAAGGAAAAACGCACAGGCATTTTGATTGTATTCAATTGATCAATAAAGGATGCACAGGGGTATTACATAGATCAAGCACGTATACTGAGGCAAGCCATTGAATCCAATTCAATTCATGGAGAGAAAAAAAAACACATAGGAATTTACACACGCAATTCGAGGCAAACAATAACATAATTATATATACATATATTTCTATACATACGGAAATCAAATAGCAATTGGTTTCTATAGCCTAGGGTACACAATTACCTATCAATATATAAAATTAACTTAAAACTTTTGGGGGTTAGGATTACCTATCAGGATTCATATAAAACTAACCTAGACTCATGGGAATTAGAATTACCTGGTCTCCGCTTTTGCTAGCCTCCTAGAAAATAATTTGATGAGAGTTTGGTAGGAGGATTTGAGAAGAAAAGGGAGCAGAGAAGAAAAGTATCGAACGTTGCTAGGTTTAGACGGCTAGACTAAGTTTATAATTAAAATTTAGGGTTATGGGCTGGGCTCTTTAACTATTTTCAATTAATAAATTAACAATACAATACAATTAAATTCTAAATTTCTATTGTTATTATAATTATTGCCAATTAATAAATTGTGAAATAATACACACATTATTAAATTCTAAATATTTATTTACTATCTTATTATTATTATTATTATTATGAAAAATCCGGGGTATTACAATATGAATGGACAGGGATTTATATACAAGCGAATAGCATGCTCAAAGAAATGGTATAGGTTGCTAAAACAGTATCCCTGGCTTGTTCTAATACTATATTTGTGTAACAACTTGCTATGATACCATGCAGTGAAACACCTTGCTTTAAGCTCTGATACCAAACCGTAAACACATGGGATGATGTATCAGCGGGTATCATTTAGACAACGACATCTACATTATATGATTGATGACAACCAAGAAAGAAATGCAAGTAGGTTTATTTTCAATTTATTCACCGCACTTTTCGTTGAAAATTATGATGTAGTAGGAAACAAGTATCTTTTTTATGGCGGCCTTAACAACCATGGTTAATGCTGTAACGACAATGATAGAAGAAATTCTCCGTCTTCTTCGGAAAGAACATAGAGAAGTCTCTGATATCCTTAATAGAAACCTAGCACACCTAGAGAATCTCGTCCGGCAACTTCATATCCTCCTATCATCGGGCCAGTGGTACACCACGCAACAACAATTACCATTGGACAGAGGATGAGATCTGGGTGTTGATACAGGGTGGATTCAATACCTGTTTGAGAATCCCGATAATATATGTGGCAATATATCGATAGTTATGAATGGTGTACGAACACTAACAGCCTACGCGAAGAAGTGGTATAGTCGGTTAGAACAGTACCTCTGGCTGGTTCATTACAAGACGGAAATCAGACCCGAAACTTACTTTTGTAACATCCATCACTTCCTGAACCCCATACTCGGTAATTCTGTGTTACTTTAGTTAAATTTTGAAGAGATCCTCGCAACAACAATCACTGATAAGATCTAGGCCTTGATAGACCTGTGGGTTCAATACCCGTTTGAGAATCCTGTAAACATATAGGGTGATGTATCAATGGGTATGAATAGACGGGGATTTGTATACAAGTGAATAGCGTGCTCGAAGAAATGGTCTAGGTATCCCTGACTTGTTCAGATACCATAATTGTGTAACACCTTGCTTTGATACCATGTAGTGAAACACCTTACTCTAAGCTCTGATACCATACCGTAAACATATGGGATTATGTATCAGTGTATGAATGGATGAGAATTTGTACGCAAGCGAATAGCGTGCTCGAAGAAATGGTCTACGCTGCTAGAATAGTATCCTTGGCTTGTTCAGATACCATAATTATGTAACATCTTGCTCTGATATCATGAAACACCTTGCTCTAAGCTCTGATACCATATCAGTGGAAGGCCTTGCCTTTACACAGGTCAGATGAGTTACTTAATAATGATTTTGAACCACTAAGCTTTGTTATTTAGAACATCATTCTTGGTTCTTGATTGGTTAGTTATTTGTGTCCTAAGAGATAATATATCGAAGTCCCATATCTACTACTTATTAACGTTTATTACCAGGGCTTGATGACAGACTACTTCAGATTTGAAACCCAAAATTTGAGATACAATCTTAATGGTCTTTTAATTGGGATAAAACTGTGATGTTTCCCACTTCTTCCCTTTACAAGCCACTGTGTTTTTGTTTGGGATAAAACCGATGTTTCCCACTTCTTTTCTTTGCTAGCCTGTCTTTTTTTTCCTTCATAGTTATACTCTCATACTTTTTACTAATAGTAATATGAAACTCTCATGTTAGTTAATATGATGTTTTCTACTAGTGCTGTCCTATGCATCCATCTTTAAATGTATTACATCTTCCTAGATTTATAGATGCTATGTCATTGAAGTCGCCAAGTAACATCCATAGCCCTTGGGTTTCTGTGGCTAATCCTGTCCACAACCTCCATGTCTCTTCTCTACTATTTCCTTGTGGATTGGCATACACTACAATACAAAATTCAATAGTTTCACGTGCAAAAATTCTTCAGTCCTCCATAAAACCTCTACATTCAATCCCTAGAGTTGGTCTGTTGTCTTAAAACACTTTCTCACTCATTGTATGGAGTTGGGGCGATTCACATCTTCCCCCTTGTGCTTGTGTCCCTCCTTAAAAACATTGTTTTGTCTCCTCCTCTCTTAGTTTTACTCTCCTCTCTTCCCCTGTTCCAGCCGTGAATGTAAACCTTTCTTTTTTTTTTTGGGGCAAGTTTAACGCTATTTTACTGTTCAAATAATACAATTTACTAGTGAAACTATGAGTATTTAAATGATAATATTATTGAAGCATGGGAATGTGCAAATGCGTGATTGCTTAATTAATTGTGAAACTTTGGATGGCATCCATCTGGAGGACAAATCACGAACTCCACCTAGGGATGGTTGACTAAAGTATTGATATGAGCTTTCGCTGTTTCACACACAATAGAGTCCAATGACTGTGAATATGTATATATTTAGAGCATTTAAAGTGGATTGAATTAGAATGTCTTGTCTAGCTTTGGTATCCACTAAGCATTAACAACGAAAATAATGTAATTCATGGTGTTTGTTGGACACCAAGTTACATTATTGTTGGCGACAACAATATATGTTGAGACTTCCCATCGTGCTATTCTGTTGTAAAATCAAGTGCACATCAGTGACATCACTGACCCCCACTACACACATTATGTTCCGGAACCTGTCCTATGAAAACTTACGTAAGAGTTAATACAATTAATTTGAAATAACCTTATAACTAACTCATACATTTACCATCAAAAAGAGTATTATAAAACCTAAAAATGAAGCGAGAATGACAGTTAGATTCCTAGCACAAGTGTTTCCTAACTCGTGTTCATTTGGTGTTGTGAATATAATGTTATGTAGGTGTGCAAAAGACGCAAGTCTCCCATTATTTAGGAGTATAGGAATACAAGTCCATATATACCAACATGTTTTATCTTAAATTTGAAAATGGGCTTAGAGAAGCAGTAGGCTCTTATGCATAATAATAGGCCATGAGAGAGGCAAACCCAGTTGAAATCTGAGTATCACCAGGTGTATATGTTTCGACGATGCCAATACTTTGTGAAGACTGAATTGCAAATTTTCCTCCATCCAAAAAAATTGCAAATTGTCCTTTAAGTTGATGGGGTTTCTTCAAATACTTATATTTGACACTTTCAGAACAAAATCATTTTTAAATAGGAAAAAAGGTCAAGAACCTTTTAAGTTATTATGATGGTTGTGTCTAGTGGAACTGTGGAAATACTTCTTTTTTACTGGAAGTCTTTGTCATCTACTTAATCATTTTTCAAAGTAAGATTAAACGTTTTCGGGACAAATTAAATTTGCATATTGATAAAAATGACATGGATAACATGTGGACTGCTAGCTCAGTATATATGGTCAACTAACAGTCAAAATTAACGGAGATTAATGTTCAGGGCAAAATTACCCCTTAATGAAAACTTCCGGAGCAAAAATTCCCCTTACGTCTTATATATTTCGTACATACGCTAAAGGGAGCTGCTTTTATAGCACCCTTCCATATCTGACTCATGCTTCGTGTTGAGTTTGATAGCTCAGTTCACTTCAGTTCAGTTGGGTCCATTTTTGGCAAACCTTTCTTTGGGTCCAAAACTTTTTGTCATTACTTCACTTTCACTCTGAATCATTCAGATTCCAGGTATCCAAAAACAAAAACAAAAACAAAAACAAAATCAGATTCCAAAACCCGTATTTTATTATTACGATTTTTATCATAACTCGTAATAACTTAATGGATAAATATTCTTGATTGATAATATTACTGGATGAACAACTTCAGATTTCCAAATTAAATCCTAAATAACCTATATCCCATATTTCATCAAATTTTGATCCTATTTATGAAGATTTTTTTTTTGTCTTATTAATAAGTCACATTATTAAATTTTTATATATGAATAAACAATTTTACTCTTTAATTATTAGTTTGATGACTTTATTCCTATGGTGTATAACATATATCAAATAATGATAAAGTTAGAAAGTTATTGAATTTTAAGACAGAATTAATGGAATTTTCTTTTCTTAATTTGTGTTAAAATATTATTGGAAGTGACTTATAAATAATATCATGTAACACCCCCCAAATTTCTAATAATTATAATGACATAAAATTAAAATAAATTTTATAAATAATTACTGAAATCCAAAATAACCAAAATTTGGGAAGTGTTACCGCCGCACTTCTACTGGGACAAGTGCAAGGCTACTTTATTACAATAACGAAAATCAAAACTTAAGCAAAATGTTTTTTTTCAAAGCATAAAAATAGAATAAGACTAGCTAGAAAGCCGGATGTTCCTCCTCACTTCTCACTGCTAATCCCAACAGCCCCAACTTCGAAACCTATTTCACTAAAAATTTGCTCCCCCGAAGGATCATCGCAGCCCATGAACACACACATACATCAGCAAAAGCTGGTAATCCTAATAAACAAAGATAATACAAAATAATAATAATAATAACAAATAAACAAATAAATAATTAAATTAATTACATAATGATAGGGAAAATACCATATATCTATTTATAATCCACAATATCAATTTCTCATACTCATCATAACTAAATATTATCATTGACTCAAATATTATTATTCATCGTCTTTTAAAATTTATTTAGACCCGGGAAACCCTGCCAGTCTATTTAGTTTAGTGGGAAGAGAACCATGGTAAACCCGGGAAACCTTACCAGTTTACCCTGTGACCCGGGAAACCCTGCCAGTCACAATCAATCAAATTTGGCCATCAAGTATTTCTTCCTAGTGCACACACCTCTTCCCAAAGTTGCTACTAGTGTCCCGGGAAACCCTGCTAAACACCACTTTAGGAAGAACGGATATCATCATTTTCTCATCACATAATATTTCGAGGCATAAAGCCTAAGGGTTGTGTTCATCACTTTGGGGGTACCATCCCAAAGCTATCCTCCCACTGTTAAAATGTTTTAAAACACACATATAATAGACTCTTAAATTATTTTTATTATTCACTTATCCTTTATATATTCTTATATTATTTTAATTAGATATAGATATAAAGGTGTTTTGATCTGTAATATGTTGGTGTCTTATCTTATTGTGTAGGAGATATAAAAAGAATAAATAATAAAAGAAAAAAAAATATAACATGGTCATCTATCTGTAGGAGTTATTAATTATAGTATTATAAGGAGTATAGTATATTACAAATTTACTGTAAGGGTATAGTATATATATACACATGAAGAGAAGGCACGCACAGGATCATGTACAGGACATATATATTCATGAAGGGAAGGCACGCACGTAGACCGAGGATTTGTTGGAATGCAATATATATAAAAAAAACGCACAAGGATCTATATTCATAAAAAAAAAAAAAACATATCATTCAAAGAAAACGCACCTACAGGAAGCAATTCGATTAACACATATATCTTGGCAATTACACACGGAGGTCGAGGCAAGAAAAGAAGAAAAATCATTCAAAGGGAAAAAAAACGCACCATATATTATGTAATTAATCAAACAACCATTAATTTCTATGACTTAAGGATCAGATTACCTATCAAGATTTAAAATTAACCTAAACTCATGGGAATTAGGATTACTTGGTCTCCGTGCTTGCTAACCTCCTAGAAGAACGAGATTATAGTGGCAGAGAAAAGTATCGGGTGTTTTCTAGGTCTAGGCGGTTAGACCTAAATTTATAGTTAAATCTAGGGTTTTGGCTATGGGCTGGACCTTTTAATTATTAGATATATTTTGAATCCGATAATGAATTCAAAAAGATTGAAATTATAATATGATATAACTAACTCCTAGGATCTTGGATCTAATCTTAACCAATTATAATATGATATAACTAACTCCTAAGATCTTGGATCTAATCTTAACCAATTATAATCTGATATAACTAACTCCTAGAATCTAGGATCTAATCTTAACCAATCTAATAATACTATTAACAAAATAATATGATTACCACAAAAACAATACAACATTATTTATTATTATTACTACTACTACTACTACAACTACTTTTTTTTTAATTTCTACTATTAATCAATATTATTTTATTAGTATTATTTTAATCTATCATTATCATTACTATTTCTATTATTATTATTATTAATAAAAATCCGGGGTATTACATATCATATATAAGAATTAAGTCATTTTGAAGTACTATTTTAAAATTATCTTAGTTTATTTGCCTTTCTCTATGTTTTTTTAGGAGGGACATTAAGTTGGTCTTATGGAATAATTTCATAAATTTAAGGTTGTTTTCTATGAATAATTCTCACATGCTGGTCATTTCATGTTAAAAATAAAAAATAAAACTTCTTACCAATAGATTTTTATTGAAAAATCTTTTTTCTAATTCACAAGAAAATATTTTGGTTATCAGATACAATTTTTGTCTAAGGTAAACAGAAACAAATAATTGGGAGGTTGTTTTTTTTTTTAAAAAAAGGTTTTTAAAACAAGAAAAAAAATTGTTAATTTATTTTTTTCATATGTTTTTAGAAATTTTAAAAAATCAAAGTAACTTTTTTATGTTTTCTTATTTTTATTTGGAAAAATTGGGAAACACTTTCTTCTTTTTCTTTTTTCTTTTTGTCATCTGAAGACTTGGGTTCTCTTCAAAGCTTCACCCTTCAATCTCAGTTTCTCCATCTTCAAATTTAATCTTTTAGAACAACTATCCCAACAAATTTTTTAAAAAAAATTATAAATGGGAAAAAATCCTAATAAAAGATAATTGAATGACCGAAATTCTCAAATTAACAAAGTTTGTTAATCAGAAACAAACAAGGCTCTCTGTCCGAAACGTTGAACATTGTGGCACTAGGGAGTAGGGACGACAATCTCAACAACCCCCCTTACTTACCTCTCTACAAAAGCTGGTGCGGCTGTGTCATAAGATGTACTCACCACCACCTCCTTCCATTTCTACCTCTCCTCAGAATCCATGGCTTCCTCTTCAACCTTTTCTCTTTACCAATCCCTCGTGGTTCGATCCATATCTCCCCAATCCGCTAATTCATCCACCGATCGAGTTTCCTTGTCCAACTTCTCTTCTCTCAGATCAATTTCTTCTCTTTCTTCTTCGTTTCACCTAACCCGCGCCGTAGCTCGCTTGCCTCGACGTATCAGTTCTTCTGTTCGGGCTTCCGCTGTTGAGACCGTTGATAAGACCACTGAGAACTCTTTGGTCGAGAAATCGATCAACACGATCCGGTTTTTGTCTATCGATGCGGTTGAGAAAGCGAATTCGGGTCATCCAGGCCTTCCCATGGGATGTGCTCCGTTGGGGCATATACTCTACGACGAGATCATGAGATACAACCCCAAGAACCCCGCATGGTTCAACCGTGACCGCTTCGTGTTGTCCGCCGGCCATGGGTGTATGCTTCAGTACTCTCTGCTTCACTTAGCTGGGTATGACAGCGTTCGGGTGAGTATGATTCACCATTTGATTTCAGTAGGATTGTTTCGCCTCTGTTTCTGTAGTTGAAAATCCATCTGGCTTTGGGCCCACCTTATGAGAAAAATTCTTTACCGTAATCAAATGGTTGATTTGTCGTGATTATGGATAGTGAACATGCAATTTCTGCAGGCTAATGCTTCTGATATACTCTTTTGATAGCCGAATGAATAGTTTGACTTTTTCTTCTGCTTAGATCAAGAGAGTTTAATAGCGTACCTGTTTGTTTGCTTGCTCAGTTTCTCTATGAATTTATTTCCACGGAATGTTGGAACTACTATACGTCATTTTTGCAGTTCGGAACCTGATTGTAATCCGTTTTTGGTTGGATGATATAAATTTAATATGACTTTCAGTGTAATATCTTGCACAAGAATATTCATTTGACGGAATTTATTATTTATGCATTAAACAACAGGAAGGAGATTTAAAGGAGTTCCGCCAATGGGGAAGCCGAACTCCAGGACACCCTGAGAATTTTGAGACCCCTGGAATTGAAGTGACAACAGGTCAGATATACCTTGGGTTGAATTTATATGAGCAAATATTTGCCATATATCCTCTAGGAATTTTTTATGCGGTTTGGCCACCCATTTATTTTCCCCATTTCGTTTGTTCAGGTCCTCTTGGCCAGGGCATTGCCAACGCTGTTGGTTTGGCCCTTGCGGAAAAGCATTTGGCTGCCAGATTTAACAAGCCTGACAATGAGATTGTTGACCATTACACGTAAACCAACTATATTTTATTGCTCCTTCACCCTGCTCCTAATTAATTATTAGTGTGGAAATATAGTTCTCTTGTATGAAATTTCACCAATGGTCTTTGTTTTCTCTAGGTATGCTATTCTTGGTGATGGTTGTCAAATGGAGGGAGTTGCAAATGAAGCATGTTCACTAGCTGGACACTGGGGACTGGGGAAGCTAATAGCCTTCTATGATGACAACCACATCTCCATTGATGGTGACACTGAGATTGCATTTACTGAGAGTGTTGATAAACGTTTTGAGGCACTTGGATGGCATGTTATATGGGTGAAGAATGGGAACACTGGCTATGATGATATTCGTGCTGCCATTAAGGAAGCAAAAGCTGTCAAAGACAGGCCCACTTTGATTAAGGTTAGTAATTCACACCCACATTATACATAAAGTTTAGCATATAAGACAGATTTTATTCTCACCATGACTTGTAAGTCAAATAAAAAGGCATTGTTTAAGAACCTTTATGTCATTGCTGTTGAAACTTGTTCTGAATCTGCTTCCCATTTGATTGGTATTGACCAAAGACTTGATTATTCTTATTAGAGAAGCTGATAGTGATAGATGAGAAAGCAAAGTAGAAAAAAGCTACGAATATGAGTTTTATACGGGGCCAATATCGGTCTTTTGCTAAACTTATCCTATTTTGCAGGTGACTACAACCATTGGATATGGTTCTCCAAACAAGGCTAACTCCTACAGTGTGCATGGAAGTGCACTTGGGGCCAAAGAAGTTGATGCCACGAGGAAGAACCTTGGGTGGCCACATGAGCCTTTCCATGTTCCTGATGATGTTAAAATGTATTATAGATGGCCTTAAACTTTAAAGTTTCCTCATTGTCTAATCATCTTGAGATTTGTATATTCCTGAATGAAACTTGTTTCCATACAGGCATTGGAGTCGCCACATTCCTGAAGGTGCCACACTTGAAGCTGAGTGGAATGCTAAGTTTGCTGAGTATGAGAAGAAATACACAGAGGATGCTGCATTGCTGAAGTCTATTATTAGCGGGGAATTGCCTGCTGATTGGGAGAAAGCACTTCCGGTAAGTCAAACTCTATATACTAAACTATTTGGTTGCTCGCTATCTTAACATTGGGGCAACCCCACAAGATAAATCTTATGTTCATGAGTATCATAATTATATTAGATAACATCTTTTCAATTTCTTATCACTTCAGGTACAATTTCTGTCTGCATAGTTTCAAAAGTTATTCCAATTATAGACACCTGACATTCAATAATTGATTGTGGCTGGATTATTGATTTTTTTTGTTTTATTTGATTTCAACTTTCAGACATACACTCCAGAGAGCCCAGCAGATGCCACTAGAAATCTGTCTCAGCAAAACCTTAACGCCCTTGCAAAGGTTCTTCCTGGTCTGCTCGGTGGCAGTGCAGATCTTGCCTCTTCCAACATGACCTTGCTGAAAATGTTTGGGAATTTCCAGAAAGATACCCCGGAAGAACGTAATGTTAGATTTGGTGTTAGAGAACACGGAATGGGAGCAATCTGCAATGGCATCGCCCATCACAGCCCCGGATTGATTCCTTATTGTGCTACTTTCTTTGTTTTCACTGACTACATGAGAGGCGCTATAAGGCTTTCTGCATTATCTGGGGCTGGAGTTATTTACGTTATGACCCATGATTCAATTGGACTTGGAGAGGATGGCCCAACTCACCAGCCAATAGAGCACTTGGCAAGCTTCCGGGCAATGCCAAATATTTTAATGTTCCGTCCAGCTGACGGTAATGAAACTGCCGGAGCTTATAAAGTTGCTGTTCTCAACAAGAATAGGCCTTCAATCCTTGCCCTTTCTCGGCAAAAGTTGCCCCAGCTTCCTGGCACATCTATTGAAGGAGTTGAGAAGGGCGCGTACATTATTTCAGACAACTCATCAGGAAACAAGCCTGATGTCATTTTGGTTGGAACTGGTTCTGAATTGGAAATTGCAGCCAAAGCCGCCGATGATCTAAGAAAGGAAGGTAAGGCTGTGAGGGTTGTTTCATTTGTTTGCTGGGAACTTTTTGATGAGCAGTCAGATGCCTACAAGGAGAGTGTTCTCCCGGCTTCTGTATCGGCTAGAGTCAGCATTGAAGCAGGAACAACATTTGGGTGGGAGAAGATTCTCGGAAGCAAGGGAAAGGCGATAGGAATTGATCGGTTCGGAGCAAGTGCTCCAGCGGGAAAACTGTATAAAGAATTTGGTCTAACCAAGGAAGCTGTTATTGCAGCAGCCAAGGAATTGTGTTAGATTTCATATAAAGTTCTTCACTAATTGGAACTCTTTCTTTTTTATTCGCTCGTTTTGGCTTTCGTTTCTTCAAAGGTAGGGAATGAGTGGGGGATCTGGTGAAAGCAGTCTCCTTGGTTTGAATAATGCAGCATCAGACGTTGCTGCTTGCGATTCATAGTGAAGATTGAAGAAGCATCATGGTGAAAGGAGAGTAGAAATTATTTGAATTTGACTATCTGTAATAACTCTTTGACCATTGAATTGTGATTGTGGTTTAGTTTAATGAGTTCACAGTTTTCCACTTTGGCCCTTTCTATCTACAAATCTACAATATGGTATTATTTAGTTTGGTCGGTATTGCTAAGAGGATAGCTTTCCTAATATTATTTATTATTATTATTATTATTATTATTATTATTATTATTATTATTATTATTGGTTATTTACTGATTTTGTGTTAGATAGGTCAAATTGATGGAGATGTTGCATATAAAACTAGCGAATGCGTGATCATGGAAACAAGGTCAGCCTTTGAAAGAATAAGAAAAACACCTGTTTTTGAGATCTGTGAGCATATGAGTTATGGCCAAAAGCCATTTTTCTAAATTTTAACCTTTTTTTTGTTTTCCAAAAAAAAAAAATTACAACAATAAAAGTTCTAATTTAATAAAAGTTCTAATTTAATAAATTAAGGTTGTTAGTATTAAGGTCTAAATAAATTGCATCATGTAACAAACAAACACAGTCAATAATTCATTACCAAAGGTAAACTATTGTCCATATACCACAATTACAAATAATTAATTACAAGAATTAACAAAATTAAAAAGAATTCTTATATAAATATGTCTTGAAAAGTGTAAGTAGTCCTAAAAAAAAAAAACAACAACAACAACACAAGATATAAACAAAACAATCATTTGAAAATAAGTTAAAAAATACAAAATTAATAAGAATACTTATAAAATAATAAATATATTTTATAAGTTTTAAATTTTAGGATTCTTAATACAAGATGTTCTTATGAAGCTTAATTTCAAAAAAGATAATAACAACTAAATATTTGCAACATCATTAACAAAGTATAAAAAATCAATAATATTATTATTATATAAATAATTTGGGTTTAATATTTCTACTTTTGTTGCAGATTTTTTTTTTTTGGCCACACTTACTAAGTGGGACCCACTCACTTTTATGTGAGTGGTAGAAAAAATGTTTCTGCAACAAAAACAAAAATATTAAACCTTTATAAGGTTTTTTTAAAAAAAAAAAGCCTAAAAGGGAATACCCTTAGCCGTGCAAGACCAACCCTTTTAGTCCATCAACTTTGTAGGGCTAGCTCTTTTAGGCCTGCTTTCACTTTTGAGATAAAAAATCTAAACCCATCACTTATAAATTTAAAGTCTAAACGGTTTGATTTGATAGGCTTTTCATATGGATGATATAACTATAATATCTTTTCATATCATGATTATAAAGCCAACAATAGAACACAAATTAAAATTGAAGATGTCATATAGTGACAACATCTTAATATATTATATGATTAATCAACGTCAATGAGCTAACCATGATAAAGGCTGCTAAAGGTGCGGCGAAATATTAAATTCACAGCATACGTATTCCCTTTAACAACTGTCAAATTAAAACTAGAGGCTTTTCCTTGTGCGCTGCACAGGCAGTGTTGTATGTTGTATGATGTGATTTTTAAAATAAGATCCTGAAGAACAAACATTGTTATTGTTTTAAAGGTGAAGGAACAATTTTACCCATGAGCTTTACCTCAGGGAGCGCCCAGCACCACAAGCTTTTATCGGGAGCGAAAATACACATCAACTTTCAAAACTGGAGCACAAATACACATGCCGTCAGTTTTACTTAACTGCCGTTACTTTTTCAGTGGGCCCCACCTTATAAAAAAATAAAAAATGCCTTTTTTTTTCTTAATTGACCACACTGCCCTTCGAGTTCTTTCCTATCATCAGCCGCCCTCTCACTCATCACCAGACCCACAGTGTTCGATCGCTCTCCCTTGCCAAGGAAAGAAGAACCCAGCAACCGAATGCGTCCATTGATCTCTCGTCGGCGACCTCCTGTGAAGGTAATCAAGAGAACCGAGCACCCATCCCCCTCTCTGGTTTTTTTCACTCAAATCTGCTCTGGGTAAGACGATGAACAGTTGCCTCCACAGTGAAGATCCGCCCCTCCAAAGCGTCGCTTCTAGAAAACGTCGCCTTTGCTCCCTTCAGTCCTGTCAAACCCAGTGTCTCTGTTTCCTTTGTTCCTTTATCTCTAGTCGTAACATTGCGCCTCTGTTTTTTTCCCTTTGGTGACCGTTTCTTTGGTGTAATATTCTGGATTTGCTTCTCCTTTTTTTGTAAAGGAAAAAGAAAACTGCGTAAATGTCATATTATTAGGATTTCAACCCACCGACTTTTTGCTTCTCATTTTCTGATTTGATTTGTATGTTGATTATTGGATTTGATTTCTGGATCTCTAATTGGTATTTGAAAGGGTGATGAACCAGAGATCTCGCCAAGAGAAAGCTTAATCGAAGGCTGAGATCGAGGGAGATCAGTGAGATTGTGACGATTAAGGAGGAAGAGTTCTATGTTAGGTTAGGACAAAGAAGGAGAGTGATTTTGGGGATGACGATGAATTAAGGATGAAGATTATCATTTTGTAGAACATCAAATAATTCAAATGGCAGCAGATTCATTTCGCAAGTCATGAAATCACTATACTTTGCAAATTTTACATTGACTCTGCCGCAGTTTTGACCGTAATGTTTCTGGTGTTTGTCATGAATTTAGGAGAGAAGGGGATGAACATTGAGATTGAGGTAGAGGGTATTTTGGTACTTTCAGAGGGTAGTTAACAGAAGTTAGCAACTTTTAACAGGGATGGTAAATTTGCTCCAGTTTTGAAAGTTGATGTGTATTTTTACTCCCGAAAAAAACTCGTGGTGCTGAGCGCTCTCTGAGGTAAAGCTCATGGGTAAAATTGCTCCTTCACCCTTGTTTTAAAACTAAAATGACAATAAAACAAAAGATGCAGGAACTATAGAGAAAATTTGAGAGTAATTCTTCACTCACTTTGCTTACACAACGGATACAAATGAGTGGTGGGTTTATGGCTATTTATAGTCAAAGAAAAGCACATGACTCATTTATTGTGTACAATATAAATAGACACCTAGAGACACCCAGCTGCAAACACGTGGCCATTAATGAATGACCAAGAGATGTATACCCAATTCACTACTCCTTGCGTTTTGCTTTCTCCATTGTGGGCTATTGGGCGGCAATTCATTTGCTGCCTACAAGACTACATATATATTATATATATATATATATATATATATATATATATATATATATATAATTCCCAAATAATCTTCATAAATTGTGGACAGTTAAGAGTCAATGAACATCCACATAATTTAATATATTTATAACACTCTCCCTTGGATGTCCATTATGAATATGTCTCATTAAAAACTTTAACTAGGAAAAATCCAGTGGGATAAAAACCTAGCTACAGAAAAGAGTACATCATTCATTGATACACTTTCTAATGCTGCCTCATTAAAAACCTCTCTAGGAAAACCCAGTGGAATAAAACCTAGATAAGGGAAAAAGAGTACAGTGTGTATTGACTCCCCCTTTTGACAATGTCAGTTGAGATCTCTGAGTCTTCGGAGGCCAATACCATGAATAAGCTTTTCAAAAATTGCTTCAGGAAGTGACTTAGTGAACAAATCTGCCAGATTTTCACTTGAATTTATTTGCTAGATATCTATCTCACCATCCTTTTGAAGATCGCAAGTGAAGAAAAATTTTGGTAAGATATGCTTTGTTCTATTACCTTTAATATAACTTTCTTTAAGTTGAGCAACGCATGCAGCATTATCTTCATATAGAACTGTTGGGTCCATCTTTCCTGAAGATAAATGACAAGTTGTCCGAATGTGATGTATTACTGACCTCAACCATATACATTCTCGACTGGTTTCATGCATTGCTAGAATTTCTACATGATTAGATGATGTGGCTGATATAGTCTGCTTCATAAATCGCCATGAAATAGCTTCACCTCCACATGTAAACAGATAACCAGTTTGTGATTTACCATCGTGTGGATCAGACATAAATCCAACATCTGCATAACCAATCAATTCATGTTTGGATGCATGAGTAGTATAGCCCCATGTTCATAGTTCCTCTGAGATAACGAAAATTGCGTTTTACTCCATCCCAATGCCTTCGTGTTGGTGTAGAACTATATCTTGCTAATAAATTCACTGCAAATGATATATCGGGACATATATGATTAGCAAGATACATCAGTGCTCCAATGGCACTAAGATATGGTACTTCTGGACCAAGTAGTTCTTCTACACTATCTTCGTTGATTATCTAAGGTCGGAATGGATCTTTATCAACATGCAAGGATCTTACAATCATTTGAGTACAAAATGGATGCGACTTATCCATATAAAATCGCTCTAGGACCTTCTTTGTATAAGTTTCTTGATATACAAATATCTCATTCTTCAGAATGGCATGACCTCAAGCAGAAATTGAGAGATTAGATCTCATAAGGAAAGGTCTTGCAATCAATTGCAATCGTTTAATCAAAGATTCTGCAAGTCCATTTTGCGTATGAACATGAGCTACAGGATGTTCAACATCAATTCCAAGGGACATACAATATTCATTAAAAACTTGTGAAGTAAATTCAGCAGTATTATTAAGACGTATTTTCTTGATAGTATAGTCAGGGTAATGTGCTCTTAATCTAATCAATTGAGCAAATAATCTCGCAAACACCAGGTTACGAGAAGATAATAAGCAAACATGTGACCATTTGGTTGATGCGTCAATTAGAACCATATAGTACCTAAATGGTTCACATGGTGGATGTATTGGTCCACAAATGTCTCCCTGTATCCATTCTAGAAACGTGAGAGACTCACTTTCTACTTTGCTTGGTGAGGGCCGAATAATTAATTTTCCCTTGGAACATGCACCACATGAAAAACCATGGGATAATGGTATTTGCTTAGACTTTAAGGTATGTCCACATGAATTCTCAATTATTTGCCGCATCATAGTTGACTCTGGATGGCCTAACTGGTCATGCCAAACATTAAATTCATTAGTAAACTTCTAGTTTACATTGGCAAACGTCTGATCTGTATTGGTAAACTTCTGGTTTACAATAGCATGTGTTTCAATTGTGCTTATAAATGTATAATACAAACCAGAAGAAAAAGCAGGAAAACTTTCTAATGTGCATTTTCTACTAGAAACTATATATGTGATAGCAAGACATTCCTGATTATTTTTAGTTGTTTCTATGTGATATCCATTTATGTGGATAATCTTTAAAACTCAACAAGTTCCTTTTTGACTTGGTAGAATAAAATGCATTTTCAATGCATAATTTTGTTCCTTCAGGTAATAAAATATTAGCTCTTTTGGAGCCTTCAATCAAATTTATATTACCAGATATAGTCTGAACACTGGCTTCTTGCATTACCAAGGAAGAGAAATATTTATCATTTTTTAGTATGGTGTGCGTTGTTGCGCTATCAACGAAACACAAATCTTCAGGATTGATGCCAACAAGATTCATTCTTCATTAAAAGATACATGAAAATAAATAAAAACATAATTAAAGGAAATACATATGATAGAAGAAAGTTTCAACATACTAAAACATGACAGTTCTAAATATGAAAAGATAATTTACACTAAGAAATTAGCGACATCTAAATGAGCAATCTCAACATCTTCATGCTTTGAATTCTCAGCCTCGTCAACATGATTTACTTCAATATTTGGTCCTTTACCATTATTTTTCAATGATTCTTGGTAAAGGTCAACCAAGTGTCTTGGCGTACAACAGGTACGTGACCAATGACTTTTACCACCACAACGATAGCATGTATTTTCAGCATGTTTGTTATTTCCACTGGTTTCCCTTCTAGGGTTCCTTTCAATTTTTCCTCCCCTATGGCGGAAATTTGATCCACCACGATTTTGACCACGGCCACGGTTGTAGCCGCTTTTACGTCCACGTCCTCAACCACTAAAGGATTCATTAGTCACTGCATTCGCTTCTGGGAATGGAGTTGAGCCTATTGTATGAGATTCATGATTTTTCAATAATAGCTCATTATTTTGTTCAGCTACGAGGAGACAAGAGATTAATTATTTTTTAAAACCCTTCTCATAATATTGCTGCTGCAGGAGCAAGTTGAATGCATGAAATGTGAAGAATGTTTTTCCTAGCATATCTTCATCAGTAACATTTTCTCCACATAATTTTAGCTGAGAAGTAATCTTGAACATAGCTGAGTTGTATTCACTCACAGTTTTAAAATCTTGTAAACGCAAATATATCCAGTTATAACGAGCTTTTGGGAGGATAACCATCTTCTGGTGGTCATATCTTTCTTTCAAATTATTCCAAAGAATAAGTGGGCCTTTTACTGTCAAATATTCAACTTTTAGATTTTCATGCAAATGGTGGCGTAAAAGAATCATGGATCTAGCCTTATCTTGGATCTCGACTTATCTTGATTGGACGCCTAATTCCCTTCTTTAATTATGTCTTCCAGACCATGGGCATTCAAGTGGATTTCTGCATTCAACATCCAAGATAAATAGTTTTTTCCATTGATGTCAAGAGCCACAAATTCAATTTTTGCAAGGCTTGTCATGGTTCAAACTAATTAAAGAAGTAAACAAGAATTATTAATATAGAAATACCAATGATAATAGCAGTAAATTCACAAAGACAATAAGTAAGTTATTATAATAAAAAGAGTAAATACCCTTTCTGGTCCATGAAAAAAAAAATGTGATCCCCATTTTGGTCCCTTACAAAAAAAAAAAAAAAGAGGTCATTTTTAGTTCATAAAAAGGACAAATAAGGGTTGATTGGTTGACATTTTTATCCCTCACAAATTTCCAAAAAGTCATTTTTAGTTCATAAAAAGGACGAATAAGGGTTGATTTTTTTGTAAGGGACCAACATGAGGTTCGTGTTTTTTGTCAAGGACCTGAAATGATATTTACTCTAATAGAAATTAAAAAAATAAAAAAAATTTGTGGCTTCGGGCCATTTAGTTCTCATAATGAGAAATTAAATTTATATGGCTTCTAATCATAAATAAGAAATTAAAGTGATATGACTTTTGATTATATAATTTCAAATAATAAATTAAAAATGTGTAGCTTCTAGCTATACAAAATAACAATGTTAATAATATAAAAGAACTAGAATAAATAATTGAATGCGAACTAAGAACGGGGGTAATCTTCACCAGGTCTTAGTAAAAGAAATGAACTAATAATGGGGGTAATTCTTACCAAGATTTATTAAAAGAAATTGTTACGGACCGGCCCAACAGGCCCAGGTCCGGACCTCGGCCCAATTACGCTAGGGATAGAATCCACACCAGGAAAGGAATATTATCGGAGATCCCACAAATAAAGGATCTCATTAATAGCGATTCCCCTACAATCATGGCACCAGCCAATCAGCCCTTGAGGCTCAATCTAAGATATTGCTCATTAACGCAGAGATACGCGCACCAGACTCCTCTATAAATAGAAGGAAACCCTAAACAGGTGCACACGTTCTATCTTATGCTCTCTTTACATTCTGCCACACAGAGCACACACCCCACTCCCCTGGCTACGTGCCTTCAAGTTTGTTACGAACTACGTGGACTTTGATCCCTTCGAGGGTACGTAGGCTCTAGGCTTGACAACCTAGTCAAGTCCAATCTCTATGTTCTTCATACAGAACATTGGCGCCGACCGTGGGGAACTGTAAACTTCAATCCCCGTGACTACTGATGGTGAGTACTAGAAGCCACAGCAGAAACCCCCAGCCGGTGGGAGGAGACCCCCAGCCAAGCCAACCACCGCCGGATCAGCCGTAGGAACAACCGCGGTGGGAACGCACCCCCGAAGGGCATGTCACGGACACGGCAACCACCCCTTCAGCGGAGGACCAGCAACCACTAGGGGCGCTCACACCGGCTCCAACACGCGACATCCAGGCAGTCGATGCCGACGTCCGCATGATGCGAAGGACGCAGGAATCTTTCCTGCGACGACTGGAGAACAAGGAAAAACGAGACGACCTGCAGAGACGGGCTGACTTTGAAGCTTTTGGAAAAATGATCCAAGAAGCACTCGAGAAGGACCGCCGCGAGAGGGGCCGCCGCAGGAATCATAGGCGGGGAAGGAGAGCCCCAGTGGATGACAGCAGTTCCTCGAGCAACTCTGAGCCGAGGGACACGCGCCGAGACAACGACGAGCCGGGGCGACGGGCGAGTGCAGAACGAGGCAGACCCCGGTCCCCAGAAAACAGAGAGAACCGTGGTGTTGGTTTTAACCGCACCGGTCGACCTGCAAGAGAGGACCGAGGCTGAAAAGAAGCCCGCATGGAGGATAGAACTCCCCGGACCCACAGATAGCCTCGCCATGGATCTCCTCGGGAATACCGAGTGACATACCTATCGGAAACCGGAAAATCCATTTCTCAAGGGAGGCGGCAACAGCCCATTACCCTAAGCACTTTGACCTGGCCGACCTGCCGAAGTACGACGGGACCCAAGATCCGCGCAACCACTTGGTCACGTTCGAAAAGCTCATGTGGATCCGACAAATCACCGGTCCGGTCATCCAACGACTTTTCGCTGCCACTCTGGACGGTCCGGCACACCGATGGCTGATTTCTCTCCCGGACAACTCTATCCGGAGCTACGAAGACCTCGGACAAAAATTCGAGCTGCACTTCGCCACCAGCAAAAAGCAGCCAAAGACAACGTTCACCTTGAGCAAAGTGCGTCAGAAGAAAGGTGAGGCCTTGCAGAAGTATCTGGATCGGTTCCGCGACGTGGCCATGCAAGTACGGTCATTGCCCGAGGATGTCCACGTACACTGCCTAGTCAATGGACTGGACCCATCATCCCGGCTGGCTCGTCACCTGTGCAAGAACCCAGCGTACACCTTGACCGAATTCTATACCGAGGCGAAGAAGTACCTGGAAATGGAGCAGATGGAGGCGGCCAATGCCGACGAACCCGAACGGACCAGGAAGAGCCCGCCTAGTGACGAGGAACACCCAAGAAGGACGAAAACCGACCCGAGACGATGGAGCCGAGACAGCCGAGCCAAGTCCGACCGGGCCGACCAGAAGACCAAATACGACAGCTACACCCCGTTGAACGTCCCTCGATCCCAGGTATGGAAGGAGGTAGCCCAGACCGAGATGAAGCGGGTGGACAGGCCGAGGCCGATCAGAGGACGCTCCAACACGGACCGTTCCAAGTTCTGCAAGTTCCACAACTGCAACGGCCACACGACCGACGAGTGCTATGACCTCCGCGACGCAATCGAGAAGTTCGTGAGGGATGGGAAACTGCGTCAGTACGTGATCAAGACTCTGGGAAGGACGAACGAGAAACGCAACGACCGCGCCCGCTCCAGAAGTCTGCCCAAGGAAGCCCGAAATCCGGGAAAAAAGCAGAAGGCGGCCTCGGACGACGAATTTCCCGACGTCGATTTCCAGTGCAACATTGTCAGCGGAGGATTCGGTGGAGGAGGAGACACCGTAAGCCAGCGGAAGAAATATCTCCGCGAAGTACTGACCGTCCGAGACCCCCCTAAGTTTAAGGAAGACTCAAAGAAGCCTTGGCCGCCTACCCTGACCTTCACCGATGAAGAGCTGGAAGACGTCATACCCGGGCACCTGGACGGACTGGTAATTACCGGAACTATGATAAATTGTCGAGTTAAAAGGATTTTTGTGGATGCAGGGAGTTCGGCCGACATTATAAGCTGGGACGCCTATAAGAGGATGCACCTCGACAAAGAGGACCTAGAGCCATGCAAGACCACCCTGGTCGGCTTCAATGGCGAGCAGTCCTTCCCAAAAGGCTACATCGACCTCCGGTTAACTCTTGGCACCAAGGAAGCCTTCAAATCGGAACGGGTACGATTCGTAGTCGCCGACTTCCGGTCCTCGTACAACATCATTCTGGGCCGACCCACGATCCACAACTGGGATATACTAGTATCCACGAAGCATCAGAAGCTGAAGATGGTCAATAGTAAGAACCAGATAGTCGTGGTATCCAGAGACCAGAAAGAGTCGAGGCAGTGCTACTTCGAAGCTCTCCGTGTCGAGGAAGGAGGACCCTCGTCTCCACCCCGGCTCGGATCCAATGAGCAAGTAGCCGAAGCCGGCTCTGGCGAGCGCCTGCGGCAGCAAGTCAACATGGTGGAGCTCGACCTCCGAGAACTTGACAATCCGAGGCTCGAATCGGAAGGAGAATTGGAGGAAATTATGCTAGGCGAAGACCCGTCCAAGACCGCCAAAATAGGCCGGGATATGGAGGACGGCCTAAAGGCTCTCATGATCCGTTTCCTAAGGCGGAACCAAGACGTCTTCGCATGGACCTCGGCCGAAGTACCCGGCATCGACCCCCACTTCTACTGTCACAAGCTCGCATATGGCCGGGGTCAAGACCCGTGGCACAGAAGAAGAGGAACATTGCGGACAAATGGCAGAAGGCCCTGGAAGAGCAAATAGAAGAGCTCCTTGCGGCCGGTTTCATCCGAGAGGTGCAGTACACCACCTGGCTCTCCAACATAGTCATGGTCCTCAAACCCAGTGGCAAATGGAGAGTATGTGTCGACTACACCAACCTCAACAAGGCCTGCCCAAACGACTCGTACCTGATGCCAAACATCGATAAGCTGGTGGACAACTCGGTCGGGTACCACCTCCTCTCCTTCATGGATGCTTACTCCGGTTACAACCAGATCGCCATGCATCCGGACGACCAAGAGAAGACCACCTTTATGACTGATAAGGCAAATTACTGCTACAACGTCATGCCTTTCGGACTCAAGAATGCCGGGGCAACCTACCAGAGGATGATGAACCAGGTTTTTGAGGATCAGATCGGGTGCAACATAGAGGTCTACATAGACGACATGATCGTCAAGTCGAAACTTCCAGAAGACCACATCCGGGACCTAGAACAGACGTTTGAAAAGTTAAGAAGACATCGAATCAAGTTGAACCCGGCCAAATGTGCCTTCGGAGTTCCGGCAGGAAAATTCCTAGGCTTCATGCTGACAAACCGAGGGATCGAAGCCAACCCGGACAAGCGTAAGGCCGTGCTCGACATGCAACGCCCGAGAACCAAGAAGGAGGTACAGCAGCTAACAGGCTGACTAGCCACGCTGACGCGGTTTCTACCAAAGTCGGCCGAGAAAGCCCTACCTCTCTTCAAATTGCTGAAGAAGGAGACCCGAGGCGGCTGGAACCCGGACTGCGACGCCGCCTTCTCAGAAATCAAGAGATGCCTAGCAACTCCGCCGGTACTCACAAAGCCGGACCCCGGAGAGACCTTATTCCTCTACCTCTCAATCGGCAACGAAGCCGTAAGTGCCGCCCTAGTAAAGGAGTCCGAGACCGTGCAAAAGCCGATATACTTCATCAGCAAGGCCCTGCAGAACTCTGAACTCTGGTATCAGAAACTGGAAAAAGTGGCTTTCTCCCTGCTTACCGCGACACGCAGACTCCGGCCCTATTTCCAGGGACACCGGATCGTGGTCCGAACCAGCCAGCCGATCAGACAGGTTCTCCACAAACCCGACTTAGCTGGGAGAATGACCAACTGGGCCATAGAGCTCTCCGAGTTCGACATCACTTTCGAAGCCCGCCAGGCGATTAAGTCCCAAGCGCTTGCGGACTTCATCCAAGAACTCACACCGGCCACTACAGATGATGGGATCTGGAAGGTCTACGTTGATGGCTCATCCAACGCGAAGGGCAGCGGCGCAGGAGTCATCGTAGAAAGCCCACAGGGGGTAGCCACCGAACATTCTCTGCAGTTGAAGTTCCAGACCTCCAATAACCAGGCCGAATACGAGGCCCTTTTGGCCGGACTGCTTCAGGCCAAGGATAATGGCGCCCGGCGGGTAAAGGTTTTAACGACTCACAGCTCGTCGCGGCTCAGGTAGACGGCACTTATCAGGCGAAAGGCCCATTAATGGCAAAGTACCTGAACAAAGCCAAAGAACTCATGGCGGAGTTCGAGGAGGTCACAGTTTCCCATATACCCAGAGAAGAGAACGCTCGGGCTGACATCCTCTCTAAGCTCGCCAGCAGAATCTGACTGAGCCGAGTTGCATCATGGCCATCTCGGCCGAGACCGATTGGAGGAAGCCAATTGAAGACTACCTTGAGAGGGTAATTATCCCAACCGACCCGACCGAGGCAAAGAAGCTGATCCGTGAAGCCGCCCTCTACGCTATGGTGGATGACCAACTATACAGGAAGGGACTCCATTGCCCCATGATGCGTTGCCTTGGAGACTCTGAAGCGAAGTATGTGCTGGCCGAGCTACACGAAGGCGCCAACGGTCACCACATGGGGGCAAGGCACTCGCCCGGAAAGCATTACGCGCCGGCTACTATTGGCCCACTATGAGTCATGACGCCATGGAAAAAGCCAAAACGTGCGACAATTGTCAGAAGCATGCTAGGATAATATGGCCGCCACCATCAGAGTTGAAAGGAATGCCAGCCCCCTGGCCCTTCTACAAGTGGGGCATGGACATCCTCGGACCATTTAGGCCGGCACAAGGGCAATGTAGATGGCTCATCGTCGCAGTTGACTACTTCACTAAGTGGATCGAAGCAGAGCCACTCGCCACAATAACCTCGGCCAGAGTGATGAAGTTCTTCAGGCACAACATCGTCTCTCGTTTCGGGATACCAGCCGAGGTCGTCACGGACAATGGCACCCAATTCATGGATCATCGGTTCCAAGCACTAATGTCCAACCTGGACATCAAGCAGCACTTCTCGTCCGTGGAACACCCCCAGACCAATAGCCAGGCTGAAGCCACCAACAAAATCGTCCTGGACGGACTAAAGAGATGAATGTTGCAAGCTGAGACCAACTAGACCGAGCAGCTCCACAGCGTCCTCTGGGGATATCGCACGCGCGTGCAATCTTCGACCCAAGAAACCCCATACAGGCTGACCTATGGATGCGAGGCAATGATACCGGTTGAAATCGGACAGCCATCCTGGAGAAAGGTCAGAGCCAGACAGGAAGGACAAGAATCGAACGACGACGCCTTAAGGACAAACTTGGACCTCATTGACGAAATCCGGGTCACGGCTCACTGCCGGGAGCTAGCCGCCAAACAACTACTCGCGGCTAAGTACAACAGAAAGGTCCGACCCTGGTCTTTCAACCGAGGCAACCTCGTACTCCGACGGGCCGATATAGGCAATAAGAATGCCAAGGACGGGAAGCTGGCGGCAAAATGGGAAGGGCCGTACTGGGTTAAGGAAAAACTCGACGGAGGAGCATATACCCTCGAGACTTTGGCAAGAAAGCCAATCAAAAGGACTTGGAATGCCGACAAGCTGAAGATCTACTACAGCTAGATCGTTCCTCAGCAGTGTTTGTTTACTTAGCAATTGTCCCTTTTCCTGCATGTCTTTTCTTTTCGTTTAAAGTCCAAGTTATGTCATTTCTAATTACGATGCTTTGTAAAGCCCCTTAGGGCTATTTCTCTTATCAATAAAGGATCCTGTTGAGCAAGTTACGAATGTGCACAGTACTCGCTTAAGCGTGAAGCCGAAGCCGCAAAGCTCGGCCCAAAACAATAAGTCGAAAGCCGAGGTCCACAAGCCCGACACCGGCGAAAGGCCCCGAGGGCTCAAACCCGGCCACTGACAAAAACATCTAGATGTACGAAAACCGGCCATTGTATTCCGACAGGCATTGGTTAGAGCTCGGCGAGGGCGCCACACATGGCCCTTCGTGAAATTGACGCGTCAACGCTCGCTCGGCTAAGCAAGCAGGCTACTATGCCGACCCCGATTAGGTCAAAATGTCCGACCCTAGGCAGACGAAGCCTCGGTTAGACACGTGATAGCCCTGGCCTTACGCCGGTTAAACTTAATCCGACTACGCGAAAGTTGGAGCTCGACTATTGGAAAGTCGAGCCGAGGCAGTACGGTTAGTTATGCCTGACGAGGCTGGAACAAGACAACCTTGCCCCAACCTCCCACACGCTAAGTGTGGTAGAGCAACAACGGATTGTACATATGCAGCCGACAAACACTCAAACTTAGGCAAAAGAATGATAAAATTATCCATTGCCTAAGTTATCTAAACGGCCCGTACTCACACGGCCGACCGACGCTTAAGCTCAGACAAAAGGATGACAGAATCCACTGTCTAGAGCATCTAGACGGCTTGCACCCAAGCAGCCGACGAACACCCAAACTTAGACAAAAGAGAGACAAGCTCACCCATTGTCTAAAGTATCTAAATGCTCACAAGCCGACGATTATGCAAACCAAGGCGAAAGGATGAAGACGGAACGTAAACCATTCATCGCCTAAGGTAGCTAAACGAGCTCGAAAGTGCCGAAAAAGGATGGTACAAGTTAAGATCATTCGACAGTTAAAAGAAGTGCAGGCTAAGACAAGAGAGATATTATAATTGTCATAAAGTCTGTACAAAAGGTGCAAAGGCCACAATCATCCTTACAAAATACAAGGGCACCGATGCCCCAAAACTTACAAAAGAAAAAACAAAACAAAAGCCAAAGCTACCCAGAAGGCTCGACCTCAGGATCCGCAGTCTCGGTAGGGCCGATATCAGCACCAGACGGACCCTCGTCGGCAGGAGAAGCATCGGCAGTGCCGTCCTCAGCATCAGGACCCTCGACGGCAGGAGGCGGATAAGGGATCAGAATCCCATCTTCCCGAACAAAGGCGCGGTAGTCATACCCGGCCACGTTCAGGTCGACGCCAGGATTGAAGTAGCGGATCTGTGCCAGAGCCTGATCGAAGCACTCCTCAGCAGTCCGCACTAGGGCATCCTCGACTTCCCAGTAAGCCTGCTCCTTCGCAGCAAGGGCCCTTTGAAGCCCTTCCTGCTGTTGAAGGGCCTTTGCCGCAGACAAACTCTCCGATGCCGCCTTCTGGGCCCGGGCACACTCCTCAGCCACCCGCTCGGCACCCGCCCGGGATAGCTGGAGCTCATGGTCGGCCCTCACCGCCGCAGCCTTAGCAGCATCCCGCTCCCCTCGAGCAGCGTCACGCTCCTCCCGGACAACACCCAGCTCCGCCTGAACCGCGTCCCGCTCAGCCCAGGCTCTGATGAGCTCTTCCTCGGCCGACCTGGCCTTAGCTTTAGCCACCTCCAGTTCCTCCCTCAGACCGCCAACAGACGCGGCCTTAGCCTCCGCCGCGGAGAGACCCTTGGTCAGCTCCTCCCTCTCAGCCCTCAGTCTCTGGACCTCGACAGTAGACAAGGCGAGCTGCTCCAGGGCCAGGATCAGAGCCTGGAGATATCCCACAGACCGGTAAAGCTCCGTCTGGCTCCTGTGTATCTCATCCATGGCCGGCGGAGTTAGCGCGGCACAACCCGTGAAGTGCAGGGGAGGCAAGAAAGCAGCGGCAACCTCAGGAACTACCCCCTCGTGCCAGAGACGACCACGGGGAAGAAGAGACTTCGGAAGAGGAGGAGGAGGAGGAAGCGACGAAGAAGAAGGCGGACCCGGCAGGGAACCAGATGGCTCGTCTACAAAGAATTCAGCCTCAATCTCCTCATCAGAAATCGAGGCCTCCTTCCCCCTGGAAGGTGAGACGGGAACAGCGGCCTCTTCGGACCCAGTGGCCGGGGGGCCAGCAGCAACTGCAAACTCCCAACCCTCTAGGGCAGGGACGACCGCCACGGGAGTAGGCTTGGGGACCGGGGCTGGAGAAGAACCCTCGACAGCGGGACTCTTCTTCTTCTTAGAAGCCGGGGCATCAGAGGCACCGGCATCAGTAGAAGCTGCCCACTTCTTCGGGCGACTGGGGGACGAGGCAGCAGCCCTCGCAACCCGAGCATAAAATGGTAGGCCGTCCATGGTCCTAGCTGGAAACAATAAGAGAACAAAGTGAGTAATCCAGAAAATCAGCGATCCAGAAAAAGGAATTCAAAAATAAAAACATAGGCAAAGGCATGGCCAGAAACCCTACTGATGGATGGCGACGGCTCGGCACCATCACCAGTTATAAAGAAGCCAGCCGGCCTCACACCGTACTCGGCCACAAGAGCCTCCAATCGGGGCAGTGCAAAGACCGACTCGGGTGAAAGACCCTTGCGCGGTACTTGGAAGGAGATCGCCTTGGCCTTATAATGGCCCTCCTCCCAGCACAAGGGGAAACGACCGCCGCCCTCCAGGAACCAGGGCTCCTCCCCTGGTACGGCCTCAACCTTGAAGAACCCCCCCTTGAAACGTTTGAAAGAGTCGGAGAAGGGCGTCATCAGCTTGCGCTCCGTATTGAGCCGAAGGGACACCAACCCTCTCAACTTGTCACTCCCCTTCGGCGAGCTAGGGGTAAAGGGCCCGAAGAAATAAAAGAAAAGGTTGGCCGAGCAAGCTAGGGGAGGCGAGAAATGGCTACAGAGCCTCTCGAAGGCTACAATATAGGCCCACCCATTCGGATGGAGTTGGGACGGGGCCAGGCGAAGATGCCGCAAGGCCTCCATTTGGAAGGAGGTAAAGGGAAGGGGAACTTGGACCCGCGTTAGATAATCGCGGTAGAAGAAGAAGAAGTCTGGTTCATCCTCAGACCCTGCCGCGCAGATAGGCTCGCCGGCCGCCGGGCATCGCAGGACACACCCGGGCATGGCTGGGACCTTCAACCGGGCAATGTCTGCGTCAGACATCGATGACTGGGTCTTGAGCACTTCGTGCGACCCCAGCTGTACTCCCGACATAAGGCTTCAGGTGGACCAGAGGAGTCCGAACCCTCCGGCTCAGCACGGGACTTAGAAGGCTGAGACTTGGGAGCCATAAATAAGCCTATACGAAAATAAACAAAGCCGGTATTAGTAAATGAAGAGTGGAGCTAAATACCCAAGAGGGGGGGTGAATTGGGTATCTTTAAAAATTAAGGATTGAGCTCTGTTTTTGACTAATGAAAACAGAGGCTAATAGAGGAGTAGGGAAGGAAAGCTTTACACAATGTGATTTATACTGGTTCGGTCCTTTCTCTGACCTACATCCAGTCCCCAAGCCTCACCTGGGATTTTCAATCCACTATAATCAAATATTGATTACACACTCTGTACTAAGAGTTGTTCTCTCACTAGAACACACTCCCCCTTACAAGTCGTAATCAATACACCCAACTACCAAGTCCCCTGACTTGTAGTTATCTCAATCAATAAATGATTTACAAGTATTTAACTCTCTTACAGAGTAGATATGATGAACACTGAAGTACTTGTATCAAGTATGATACTCTATAAGTGAAAGCTGATACACAATAAATGAATTTAGTAGAAATTCGCTCAGAGTAGTTGTATATCATTTTGAAGATGTTAATGAACTCTATTTATAGCTAGAGAACATTAAATGACCGTTGTAGCTTGAATCAGACCGTTGGAGAAGTTGCCCAAGTGTTCTGAAGTGGTTTTTTTGGGGTCTTCTCTCTCTTGTTTTCCCTTAATATAGTTGGTCAAGACATCAGGGCTGACTTTCTGCGAATTAATCCGTTGGAGAGGAGTTTTCTTGTTTCAGCTAACATCCTTAAATGCTTTGTAAGCGTGTGCAGAAGGATTTGGATAGAAGGAGTAACTTTTGTGCTTTGCAATAAATGCTCTGAGGTGCTTTTTGCTTTATACTCTAACCTCTCACCAAACATTCTTTAATGCTCTGAAATCCACTAATAAATACGTTAAACATAGCAGGGAATATCAGAGAATAATATTGGAAGAAGATAGAATCAAATAACATTGATTTCTGAAATGCCCAAATTCAAAAATTCTGAACCAGCGTCACGAACTCGAGTTCAGTTCTTACAGGCTCGAGTTCGAGGCTTTAGTGTTCAAAACTGTGCAAGTTCAAAAAGTGTAAACCTGAGGTTTGCTTTATAAACCTGAGGTTTGCAGATCATTGAAAAACTAAAATGCTCTCGGGTTGAAATGAACTCGAGTTTATTAAAGTTAGGCTCGAGTTCGAGGCTTCAGTGTTTAAAAGCATGTAAGTTCAAAATGAACAAACCTGAGGTTTGTCTTTTAAACTGGAGGTTCTCAAATTATTGAAAAACTAAGAAGCTCTCGGGTTGAAATGAACTCGAGTTCATTAATGTCAGGCTCGAGTTCGAGACACTTTTGAACAGACTTCGTTTTAGCTTGAAAACACAAACCTGAGGTTTGCAAAACACACTCTCGAGTTTAAAAACATATCCAAAAGTTCTTTGCTCTCTGGAACTTTTAGGCTCGAGTTTGTAAGTCTCAGGCTCGAGTTTAAATAGCTTAAAAACAGTTCTTTGCTCTCGGCCAAAACTAGGCTCGAGTTTGAATATGTTAGGCTCGAGTTTGAGCATTGGTGAACTTTTCAAACCGAAACACTTTTCTTTTAATGGAACAGTGCAGAGCTTGAAAATATCTTTAAGTTTCAAACAACTTGTCCCGCCAGAGATGAACTCGAGTTTGCCATGACAGGCTCGAGTTCATGCTCTCAAAACTTTCTTTGGATCCTTTCAAACTTGAGGTTTGAAGAAAGCAAGTGTAAGGTTTAACATGTTCTCAAAGTTCAAAAACTCTCTGGAAAGAATGAACTCGAGTTTGACCTTAGTAGGCTCGAGTTCATGTGAACTTTTCAAAAGTTTAATTTTAAACTTCAGGTTCAGTCTCGAGTTTGGGAATCAACTGGACAAGTTTGTGCTCTCTGTCAAATCCAGGCTCGAGTTCAACACTACCAGGCTCGAGTTTGGTTTTGACAGATTGAAAAATACAAGTTTAAATTATTCTAAACTTTGTCAAACCTTATCAATATTGTTTACAATTGTTAGTAATCATCAAAACACACAGGGAACTAACATTCTCCCCCTTTTTGATGATGACAACACTTGTAAACAGTTGATTTTGAAATCTGGTTTGGAATCTCTCTTTGAAATTCAGTTTGTGAAAGTTTTAAGGATTATCAGAGAAACTGAGCAAGTTATCAGAGTTAAAATTAAGATGATAACAGAAGCACAAGCAACTCATAAGCAACTGACATTTCATATACAAGATACAAACATATAAAAATCAAATAACAACATGAAATTTCCACAAAAAAAAAAATCACTCAACACTCTCTCCCCCTTTGTCATCAGCAAAAGGAGGGGAAGAGAGAGTAGGCTGAGCTCCAGGCTGTGGGTCAGGTACAGAAGCTAGGGGTTCAATGTGAGGTTCAGTGATAGGGGGTGCAGATACAGAATCAGGCTGAGGATCAGGCATAGAATCAGAAACTGGAGCAGGCACAGAGGTAGAAGCAGTCGATGACTGAGTCTTCAATATCTTGTCCATCTTGTCGCTCAAACTCATCATCGTGACCAACATAGTGGATATGGTGGAGGCTTGATCACTGATCTGGTTCTTCAGGGCCTCCTGTTCAACTCTGAACCCTTCTTGAATGTCCACCAAGTCACTGTGACCTTTGTTGACCTCAGCAACCAGCTTCCCTATGGCTAACTCAATACCCTCAACTAAGTTTGAGACTGCCTTGTCCACAATCTCTTGAACCTTAACATCAAAGTCTGAGGGAGGAGGAGCACTTTGAGCTTCCTCTGCTCGGGAGTGAGTTGCTCTGGATCTTGCTGGCTTGGATTTCCCCGGAGCTCTGGACTGGTCTGACTTCTCTGGTCTATCAACCCCCATGAGGTTCATGATGTGTTGTCCAAACTCAGCAGGAAATTGTGGAGGATCATTTGCGGCCAAATGCCATATTCTCTCATGAAAGAGAATGATCGAGACCAAACTAGGGAAGGGAATCTGAGAGGACTGCCGGGAGTGAAAAGCAAACTTAGCTATCTCCTGAAATAGCCAATGCCCTACATTCTGAGGCTGCTTGTCCAAGATAGAGGCAAATATGTTAAAGTCTTTCTTGGCAAAGTGGGTGAAATTGCCTCCCTTCTGCAATAAATCCCTCGTATATATGTCCCAAATTGCCCGGTTCCTTGGGGGCATTGCAGCAGGTGTGAAGTTAAGGATTTCCAAGCCCTCAGGAACAGGTTCATCTGGCCTAAGCAGTCTAAAAGTGGCTTGTTGGGAATATCTGTGAATCTCAGGTTTAGGAGGGTTGGAAATTTGGAGAATTGAATTGAGATAGGCTGGGGTAATCGTGATTTTCTGGCCCCGGACCTTGGTAGTAATCCTTTCTTCTACTAGATTACCCTCTGAATCCAAGACATTATCAGATTTCATGTGAAAATAGAAGACTTTCACAAGTTTTGGACTGTAGGGTGCCTTGATAGATATCAGAGGTTCAAAATGTTTTAGCCAGGGACTTAAATCAATACTACATTCGTCCTTAATCCTGGCTAAATCCACAGATACAATTGGACAGAAGACTCTCTTTTCATCAAACTTTTTCTTAAACAGGTTGCCCTCATCTGCTGACATTCTACAAGGCTCCTCATTAAACCCTGTAGGACATCTCTTATGATTGTATATCTCGTAAAGAGCGGGTAAAGTCTGTGATACCTGAGGAGCAGGTTGCTCCTGTGGTTGAGGAATGGGTTGAGCTTGGCCTTGATAGCTTGCTTGTCCGGGAGTGGGTACAGAGTGAATACCGGCGGTCTTCTTCCGCTTGAAAGGTTGCTTCTCCCTTAATGGAACCGTGGGTTGAGTGGCTTTTCCTTTTCCTTGAACCTCTGGTTCTGGATCGTGTCTTTTCTTGGTTCGTTCTTCTCCAATCACTACTCCCTTTGGTCTAGAGGGAGGAACCGCGGGGTTGCCACTCTGAACTCCTCTGATTTCTTTGTCAATGCCATACCGTAAACGAGTGGACCGAGACTTTGTTCGAACAGGACGCTCAGATTGAGCTTGAGAGGAAGTTTGAGAGGGATTAGGGTTAGGTTCTTTAGGGTTTGAGGATTTGGAAGTCATTTTCGCAGAGATCAGAGAATGAAGAAGATGAAGAAGATGGGAGGAATTAGGGCAAACCGGAGGTTCGAGTGAAGTGAAGTGGAAAGTTCACAACTGTAGTATATATAGGGCACACGATGAACTCGAGTTCACAACTTGTGGGCTCGAGTTCGTCATAAAAATCCACTTACCTGGACTTCAAGAGTGTACTGTGAACTCTTGAACTTTCTCGTGAACCTGAGGTTCTTACTTATGGGCTCGAGTTCAGAATAATTTCTCAGCAGGGTTGCTCTCAGTGACTTTCGAACTCGAGTTCGTTATTGATGGACTCGAGTTCACCTTGTCTGAGGTTCATTTTTGCTTTCTGCCTGAAGTGAACCTGAGGTTCATTTACTAATGAACTCGAGTTCACTCACCCTTTTGCCTTTCATCTTTTATCTGCCTTCCTCGAGCTCGAGTTCATCATTCACAGGCTCGAGTTCATCTCAGCTTTCAGCAGATGTTAGATAGATGCATCCTGCATAAAACATATCTAGAAGCTCCGATGCTTAAGTTAGTAACAGATAATCATCAAAACCTTGATCTAACATTGGGTTAAGAGTAAGCTTACAACTCATTGGGATTTACCATTCCCAATTCTCTTCTTATGAAAGTGAATGGCTCCTTGGCTAGAGGTTTGGTGAAAATGTCCGCCAGTTGAAGATGAGTTGGAATGAACATCACTTTGACATCTCTCTTCTGCACATGATCCCGAATGAAGTGATGTCTCACATCAATATGCTTGGTTCTTGTATGTTGCACGGGATTCTTGGCCAAGCTTATTGTGCTAGTATTATCACACAGTATTGGGATTTCCTTTAAGTGCACTCCCAAGTCAGCAAGTTGTTGCTTCAGCCACAACACTTGAGCACAGCAACTTGAGGCAGCCACATATTCAGCTTCTGTTGAGGACACAGCCACGGTAGTTTACTTCTTGCTAAACCAAGAGACAAGTGAATTGCCAAAGAACTCGCATTGCCCACTTGTACTCTTTCTATCCGTCTTGTAGCCAGCATGATCCGAATCTGAATATGCTACCAAGTGCTCTGGCTGACCTTTGGGAAACCATAGTCCAAGAGTTTTTGTATCTGAGAGATATCTGAATATCCTTTTTACATGTTCAGCGTGAGACTCTTTGGGAGCGGATTGGAATCGTGCACACATCCCTACACTGAATTGGATGTCTGGGCGGCTTGCGGTAAGATAGAGCAATGATCCAATCATTCCTCTATACTTGGTGATGTTGAAATCCTTGCCTTCTTCATCAGCATCCAAGGAAGTGGTTGTGCTCATTGGTGTGTCGGCTCCATTGCACTTGTCCATCCCAAACTTCTTCAGCAAATCATTTAGATACTTGGTTTGGGATATGAATATCCCATTTTTTCGTTGCTTGATTTGCAGTCCAAGGAAGTAGTTGAGCTCACCCATCATTGACATTTCAAATTCACCCTGCATAGTCTTGGAAAATTCCTCACACAAGGAGTCATTAGTAGCACCGAATATGATGTCATCAACATAAATTTGAACAATTAAAATTTCATTCAATTTGTTTTTCTTTATGAAAAGTGTTGTATCAGCTTTGCCTCTGATAAATCCTTGATTGAGTAAGAATTGACTCAATCTTTCATACCAAGCTCTAGGAGCTTGCTTAAGACCATACAAGGCTTTCTTAAGTCTAAAAACATGATCGGGAAATTGATCATTTTCAAAACCTGGAGGTTGTTCAACATACACCTCCTCTTGAATGAAACCATTTAGAAAAGCACTTTTGACATCCATTTGATAGAGTTTAAAACCTTTTGTGCATGCAAATGCTAGAAGAACTCTTATTGCTTCCAATCTAGCTACTGGAGCATAAGTCTCTTCATAGTCTATTCCTTCTTCTTGATTGTAACCTTTGGCCACTAATCTAGCCTTGTTACGCACAATGATGGCTGACTCATCACGTTTGTTCTTGAATACCCATTTTGTCCCAATTACCGGATGGTCTTTGGGTCTAGGTACCAAGTCCCAAACTTGATTTCTATCAAATTGATGTAGCTCCTCTTGCATAGCAATCACCCAATCATTGTCTGAAAGGGCTTCTTCTATCTTAGAGGGCTCTATATGTGAAATAAATGCAGAAAATGTAACTTCATTCAGAGTACTATTTCTGGTCCTAACTCCTTGATTCACATCACCTATGACTTGGTCTAAAGGATGATTCCTTATAAATCTCCAAGCTCTAGGTTGAGACTGGTCAGGATTTTCTAAATTGTTTTCAGGATCAGCCTCAAAAACATTTTCAGAGTTTTCAGAAGGAGTAGGAGCATTTTTCGAAAAGAATTTGTTTTTGAAAATAGTCTCCTCTTCATCATCCAAGGATTTATCAGATTCAGATTCACAAAATACAACATGTATAGATTCTTCAACAATCTTAGTTCTAGTATTAAAGACTCTATATGCTTTACTCCTATTAGAATAACCAATAAAGATAGCTAAATCAGCTTTAGGATCGAATTTACCAAGATTGTCTTTACCGTTATTGTGCACATAGCACTTACATCCGAAGACATGTAGGTGACTGAGGTTTGGCTTTCGGTCTTTGTAGAGTTCGTACGGGGTCTTGTTCAACTTCTTTCTCACATAGGCTCTGTTGGAGATGTAACAGGCCGTACTCATGGCATCCGCCCAAAACACTTGTGAAGTGTTATATTCGTTCAGCATTGCCCGGGCCATTTCCGTGAGTACTCGATTCTTTCTCTCCACAACACCATTCTGTTGTGGTGTTCTTGGTGCCGAGAAATTATGGTTGATCCCCATACTATCACAGAACTCAGCAAAGGCTTGATTCTCGAACTCTCCACCATGATCAGTCCGTATTCCTGAAATTGATAACCCTTTCTCGTTTTGGACCTTCTTGGCAAATGAAACAAACTGATCAAAGGTTTCATCTTTAGAAGATAAAAATATTGTCCAAGTAAATCTAGAGAAATCATCAACAATGACCAAAGTGTATAAGTTTCCACCAAGACTTTTCACTCTAGCTGGTCCAACTAGATCCATGTGAAGAAGTTGAAGAGGTCTGTTTGTTGAAATTTCATTTTTAGCTTTAAAAGAAGATTTGGTCTGTTTTCCCTTTTGACAAGCATCACAAATCGTATCATTTTTGAAATTCAGTTTGGGAATGCCAATAACCAAATCCTTTTTCAATAACTTGTCAAGTTGATACATATTAACATGAGCTAATCGCTTATGCCATAGCCAACTCTCATTCAAGTTACTTACAAAACAATTTTCAGAAGTAGAAGCATTGCTAGAGAGGTTCAAAGTATAACAGTTTCCATCTCTAGGTGCTCTAAATAAAGCTTTATTTTTCAAATCATTTATGGAGATCAAATCCTTTTTAACAATAAAGCATTCATCAGAGTCAAATATTACCAAATTACCCTTATCGGTGCTTTGGCTCACACTTAGGAGATTGTGACACAATCCTTCTACAAGGTAGACGTCTTTGATGAGTGGGCCTTCATTGTTGCCTATCTCACCAATGCTAGCGATTTTCCCGGATTGATCACCTCCAAATGTGACTCTACCTCCATCTTTTGGCTTTATTGATAAAAACTTTGATTTGTCTCCAGTCATGTGTCTTGAGCATCCACTATCAATGTACCACTTGTTCGGCCTTGATGCTCTAAGACATACCTGCAGATCACCAGAGGTCAAGTTTTAGGTACCCATCTTTTCTTGGGTCCTTTGGGGTTAGCATGCACCTTGGGAACATATGTTCCTTTTGGTACCCAGACATAATTTCCTACAGGTTTAGCTTTTCTTTCTTTTCGATGAAAACAAGATGAGGTAGAATGACCCTTCCTATTGCAATATGTACAATGTGCAAAAGGGTTTGAGGAATGAACAGATTTAGTGAAATAATTCATATAGGATTTTTGTCCATTCTTTTTCTTTCCTTTCTTCTTATCAAAGTCTGGTCTATAACCAATGCCCGATCTATCGTTTGTAAAACGTTGTTGTTTCAAAATCACATTGAGCATTTCACTTCCCTTAGTAAATTTCTCAAGTGCTTTTGTAAGTTGTGAATTCTTTTTCTCTAGGATAGAGCATTCATCACAAATCAGAGATTGAGGAGAAGAGAGGTTTTCAATTTGCAGTTCAAGAAAGGAATTTTTTCTTTTCAAAGACATGTACTTGTCTGCAAGTTTTTCAAACTCCTTTTGAACAACATTGTATTCAGCAAACAATTCATCATAGGAAGGAAGAGATTCATATACCTCATTTATTTCACTAGGTTGTACTTCTTCCTCAGCAACCAGGCATATGTTGGCTTTTTCACTTTCATCCTCTTCAGCTTCATCCTCATCCGATGAGCTATCTCCCCATATAGCTGACACATATGCCTTCTTTTTGTATTTCTTGAATTTCTTCTTTTCTTTCTCTTGGTTTTTCAGCTGAGGGCATTCTGCCTTGATGTGTCCGGGCTTCTCGCATTCATAGCAGATGATAGGCTTCTTTGATTCATAGCTCGAACTTCCTTTCTGAAATTTCTTGAAGCCTTGATCTCTTTTATAAAACTTCTTGAATCTCCGGACCATCATGCCAATCTCTTCATCCTCGTCGTCATCTTCCTCATCCTTTTCCACATTGAGAGCCACTCCCTTGTTGTGATTGTTGCCACCATTGACATCTTCTAATTCCTTCTTGAACCTCAGTTTGCTCTCGTATTCAGATAAGCTACCAAACAATGCGGCAACTGAAGTCATTGACTCTCCACGAGCTTCTTCAATGGCGGTAACTTTTGCTTCCCAATCCTTTGTCAGAATATTGAGGATTTTCCTCACTTGGGCTCCTTGATCAAAAAGCTTTCCCAAGGCCGCTAGCTGATTGGTCAAATGAGTGTATCTCAACTGAAATTCTCCAATACTCTCGCCTTGCTTCATTCGCAACAAGTCATATTCAGTGGTTAGAATGTTGACGCGATTTTCCTTGATTCCAGATGTTCCTTCATAAGCTATTTCCAGCGCCTTCCACATCTCTTTAGCTGTTGTCAAATTACAGATACGAAAGTACTCCTTTTGACTAAGAGCACTCTGAAGCATCAGGATAGCCTTGCTATTGAGAGTGATGTTTTTCTTATCATCATCATTGAACTCGGCTTCTGTCTTGGGAACAGTGATGCCTCCTTCTACCTTGACTGGAACATAGTCTCCAGTCTCAAAGACCCTCCATAGACCATATTCTGTAGCCATCACGAACACACGAAATTTTGCTTTCCAGAAAGAGTAGTGTTCGCCGTCGAAACCGGGAGGTCTATTGATTGAAGCTCCATCTGGAAGAATTCCTTCCATAGTGATCCTTCTCGAGTGGTAAAACTCTTCTGAGAAGACCTTGCTCTGATACCAAATGAAGAGTGGAGCTAAATACCCAAGAGGGGGGTGAATTGGGTATCTTTAAAAATTAAGGATTGAGCTCTGTTTTTGACTAATGAAAACAGAGGCTAATAGAGGAGTAGGGAAGGAAAGCTTTACACAATGTGATTTATACTGGTTCGGTCCTTTCTCTGACCTACATCCAGTCCCCAAGCCTCACCTGGGATTTTCAATCCACTATAATCAAATATTGATTACACACTCTGTACTAAGAGTTGTTCTCTCACTAGAACACACTCCCCCTTACAAGTCGTAATCAATACACCCAACTACCAAGTCCCCTGACTTGTAGTTATCTCAATCAATAAATGATTTACAAGTATTTAACTCTCTTACAGAGTAGATATGATGAACACTGAAGTACTTGTATCAAGTATGATACTCTATAAGTGAAAGCTGATACACAATAAATGAATTTAGTAGAAATTCGCTCAGAGTAGTTGTATATCATTTTGAAGATGTTAATGAACTCTATTTATAGCTAGAGAACATTAAATGACCGTTGTAGCTTGAATCAGACCGTTGGAGAAGTTGCCCAAGTGTTCTGAAGTGGTTTTTTTGGGGTCTTCTCTCTCTTGTTTTCCCTTAATATAGTTGGTCAAGACATCAGGGCTGACTTTCTGCGAATTAATCCGTTGGAGAGGAGTTTTCTTGTTTCAGCTAACATCCTTAAATGCTTTGTAAGCGTGTGCAGAAGGATTTGGATAGAAGGAGTAACTTTTGTGCTTTGCAATAAATGCTCTGAGGTGCTTTTTGCTTTATACTCTAACCTCTCACCAAACATTCTTTAATGCTCTGAAATCCACTAATAAATACGTTAAACATAGCAGGGAATATCAGAGAATAATATTGGAAGAAGATAGAATCAAATAACATTGATTTCTGAAATGCCCAAATTCAAAAATTCTGAACCAGCGTCACGAACTCGAGTTCAGTTCTTACAGGCTCGAGTTCGAGGCTTTAGTGTTCAAAACTGTGCAAGTTCAAAAAGTGTAAACCTGAGGTTTGCTTTATAAACCTGAGGTTTGCAGATCATTGAAAAACTAAAATGCTCTCGGGTTGAAATGAACTCGAGTTTATTAAAGTTAGGCTCGAGTTCGAGGCTTCAGTGTTTAAAAGCATGTAAGTTCAAAATGAACAAACCTGAGGTTTGTCTTTTAAACTGGAGGTTCTCAAATTATTGAAAAACTAAGAAGCTCTCGGGTTGAAATGAACTCGAGTTCATTAATGTCAGGCTCGAGTTCGAGACACTTTTGAACAGACTTCGTTTTAGCTTGAAAACACAAACCTGAGGTTTGCAAAACACACTCTCGAGTTTAAAAACATATCCAAAAGTTCTTTGCTCTCTGGAACTTTTAGGCTCGAGTTTGTAAGTCTCAGGCTCGAGTTTAAATAGCTTAAAAACAGTTCTTTGCTCTCGGCCAAAACTAGGCTCGAGTTTGAATATGTTAGGCTCGAGTTTGAGCATTGGTGAACTTTTCAAACCGAAACACTTTTCTTTTAATGGAACAGTGCAGAGCTTGAAAATATCTTTAAGTTTCAAACAACTTGTCCCGCCAGAGATGAACTCGAGTTTGCCATGACAGGCTCGAGTTCATGCTCTCAAAACTTTCTTTGGATCCTTTCAAACTTGAGGTTTGAAGAAAGCAAGTGTAAGGTTTAACATGTTCTCAAAGTTCAAAAACTCTCTGGAAAGAATGAACTCGAGTTTGACCTTAGTAGGCTCGAGTTCATGTGAACTTTTCAAAAGTTTAATTTTAAACTTCAGGTTCAGTCTCGAGTTTGGGAATCAACTGGACAAGTTTGTGCTCTCTGTCAAATCCAGGCTCGAGTTCAACACTACCAGGCTCGAGTTTGGTTTTGACAGATTGAAAAATACAAGTTTAAATTATTCTAAACTTTGTCAAACCTTATCAATATTGTTTACAATTGTTAGTAATCATCAAAACACACAGGGAACTAACAGTAAAGAGCAGAAATACCTGGCACAGACACAGTAGCAGGCAAAAATGGTTCCGGACTCAGACGAACGAGGGCGCAAGAAGGAACAGCCGGGGCAGACCAATGCCGGCAAGAGCCGAGAATGGAAGAAGCCTCGGCCTCACGATCCATCAACGCGGAAGCCTCTGCCAGGCAGTCCCAACAAGGGCTGGAGTAACCTGCTGGAGCGGATGTTTGACGGACGGCGGAGGGGCCCTCATAAAAATTAAGGGCCTGAGCTATCACTGTCGAAGCCCCGGAACCGGAAGAGGAGCCTACCCCGGCCCCACCGCACGAGTCAAGAGGAAGAGCGCATGCAATCGGCCAGAGAGGACGACGTGGTATAGGAACCGAAACCCTGGCCAAAGACAGACAAGCCCCAGCTCGCCCCGGACGCACGGCTCTGACTCGGCGCAAGGGATCCAAGATTCCCCTAGCGGGTGGCTCACCCCCAAGAACCCAATAAGTCATCCTCGGGAGACGCGCACGAAGGAGCATTTCCTCCTCTGGCGTCAGCGACGCCCTTGGTCGCGAAACATTCCTATCTCTCGCCATAACCAGAAGCCTACAGTGTTAGAAACCGGTGTTTGAGGGAGTTTTGGGGGCGAATTTCGGGTGTGGTGACACTAATAGAATCCCAGAAGAAACCCAGGAAAACCCAAAATTCTCGAAGAACAGTAATGCAGGCGACACTTCCAGAAATAAACGATAAGACAAAGAAAAATACCAGCCAAAGATGGTAGAAGGTAAACGGAATACCTGTGTAAAGAAAATGGAAGAAACTGGAACGCTGGAAGACGGCGAAGGTCCTAGACAAAGAAGAATCCCCTCTTAAGCTCTAATGAAGTCAGAGAAAAATCTGGGCAAGAGAGTGAAGTAGCGGGAAAAAGTGAAAGAGAAAAGAAAGAGGGCTATTTGAAAGCCAACGCAAGGGTGCAATGGTCTATTCCCGTGCAAGACGTAACGGGATTGGCGCAGCATGACACCAGCGTAATAAATGCGCACTAGCCTCGAAAGGCGGAAAGACGCGGCGGTTGCAGACTTCCTCCACTAAGGATCTGATAGCTGTGAAACCGCAATAATGACATGCGTGGGGGAGACCCAAGGCGTCCGGAGAATCCCAAAAGGCAATAGGTCAGAATGAACCCGGCATTCTTGGCAGGACAAGAGAAGGGTAAGCCGACCAATTCGCCGGACCGGACTGACAGCCGCGGCACCCCTAAGCCAACTCAGTCTAGGCAAATGGCCTCGGCCACTTCGAGGACGGGGGGCAATAAGCACCTCGGACGTCCAGAAGCCTGAACGACCAAGCTGGGGGGCAACTGTTACGGACCGGCCCAACAGGCCCAGGTCCGGACCTCGGCCCAATCACACTAGGGATAGAATCCACGCCAAGAAAGGAATATTATCGTAGATCCCACAAATAAAGGATCTCATTAATAGCGATTCCCCTACAATCATGGCACCAGCCAATCAGCCCTTGACGGCTCAATCTAAGATATTGCTCATTAACGCAGAGATACGCGCACCAGACTCCTCTATAAATAGAAGGAAACCCTAAACAGGTGCACACGTTCTATCTTATGCTCTCTTTACATTCTGCCACACAGAGCACACACCCCACTCCCCTGGCTACGTGCCTTCAAGTTTGTTACGAACTACGTGGACTTTGATCCCTTCGAGGGTACGTAGGCTCTAGGCTTGACAACCTAGTCAAGTCCAATCTCTGTGTTCTTCATACAGAACAGAAATAAACTAAGAACAAGAGGTAGTCCTCACCAAGACTTAATAAAAGGAATGAACTAAGAATAGGAGGTAGTCCTCACCAGAACTTAGTTCATTTAAATGTGCCAAAGACTAATAAAAGAAATGAACTAAGAACGGGAGGTAGTCATCACCAGGACTTAGTTCATCAGTAGGAGAAGAATATGATAATGTGATACATAAAAGGAAAAAAAAAATATTGTAGCCAGTATAAGTCATAAATGCCAATATAATATAAAAGGAATAATAATAATCTCCGATCTTAACCATGGAACCCGATGTTTAAAACATTCAGTAAAAATATATCTTTAATTCCATATAGTGGTTAAGATCATCCCAGATAGATAAAATAAATATATAATGAAATTATTAAAAATGATACAAAATCATACATTCGCTAGAGCTCTCGTGCTGATAACATGTTTTAAAACTAAAATGACAATAAAACAAAAGATGCAGGAATTAGAGAGAAAATTTGCGAGTAGTTCTTCATTCACTTTGCTTACACAACGGATACAAATGAGTGGTGGGTTTATGGCTATTTTTAGCCAAAGAAAAGCACATAGCTCATTTATTGTGTACATTATAAATAGACACCCAGCTACAAACACGTGGCTATTAATGAATGACCAAGAGATGTGTACCCAATTCACTACTCCCTGCGTTTTGCTTTCTCCATTGTGGGCTACTGGGCGGCAATTCATTTGCTACCTACAAGCCTATATATATATATATATTCTATAGTTCCCAAATAATCTTTATAAATTGTGGATAGTTAAGAGTCAATGAATATCTACATAGTTTAATATATTCATAGTAGTTATCACAAAATTTGTGATTTTTTTTTTTTTTTGCCCCTTTTGATGGTTTTATATATATATATATATTATTGGTGTAAGCTATGATTCAGAGACAAAGTAGATTTTTTTTTTTTTTTTTGGAATTAATCAATCGACCATATGGGTGGTGAGTGTATCAATTACGTAGTATGTAGCTAACGTGTATGTTTCAATGTATCAATTATGTAGTATGTTGCTTGAATAATATTTGGCTGAATATTAAAATAGATTTTAACCTTAGCTTCGTCCCCCAAATCTTGACATTCTTTTTCATTCCCACCTTCCTATGCCAAAATAATTGTTAGGTACCCTCATCTTTGGATTTAACTGGTAAAGGGGTCAGACACTCATCAAAGAGAAAGGTACGATCCTGGAGTTGGTCAAGGCGCTAGGGGAGACATCCTAACTCCTAGTTGTCTAGATAAACACTTAAAGGTAACAGACAGCTCATCTTGCCCAATATTGGTATCATCTAGGAGGAAAGAAAATTCCGCTTTGTCCTTGGATCATGGGTGAGATCATCTATTTTCCTATAAAAAAAAATCGTTAAGCAAGCACAACTAAAAAGTCACAGTTGGAGAGGTGGAAACGACTTCCACCCCTTGGAAGAAGAGATACATTTGAATTGATATTATTTGGCGGGGACTTGGCGGGAGGTGTTGATGTGGTACATACGTGATAGTTGGCTGATGATGATGAGGTGACAGTTTTTGGAAAGTGACTTTCAATTGCAACAATTTTGCCATAGTTGATAACACTACGATAGAGACTGATTATCAATCTTGCCATAGTTGATAACACTACGTTGAAATGGCTTTCATGCGATCGGACTTTTTCATAAAATATCTCTTGTGTGATTTTCCGTCGGGCTTGTTTGGACCCGTTAGAAATAGTGGTAGTAGAAGTGATTTTTTATTTCTGATGGACTTTTTCCCTAATATGATTTGTATTTGGCATACCTTCAGAAGTTACTGTGAGGTAGGAAAAGCTCCAGCAATGAGCTTAAAAAAAAAAAAAAAACCTACATCAAATTTAGAAGTCAATCAAATACTGATGCTATCTCAAACACTTAATTATCAGGTTTTCCTTCTTAATGGGCTTTTTTCCCATCTAATAGACTTCTTTTCCCATCAGATGCTATCTCAAACACATCTAGATAAATTGACTGCGATATTGTTTTTGTTTTCCAATGAAGCCATAATGATTAATTATTCGTAGCTAAAAATATGATTATCTTATCATATTCGTGGCTTAAAAATTAAAGCTAACATTTTTTTGTAACAGCATAAATTAAAGAAATTTTTTAAAACAGTGCCAACCTTTAAAATTCCAAATAATATTTTATATATTGAGTTTAGAAATGAACTGATAATTACAGCTTTAGATTTCTTATAATGCACATTTAATTTATGATAAAATGTCATTCATGTATTTAGGAAGAAACTGTTGTACTTGACATAGTAAACTCCACTTAAGAGTTTTAAAATATTAAATTCAATTTCTTTTAACACTTCTTAAACTTCATATTTGCAACATGAAATACTATAATTCGATATCCTTGGAGAATACTTTGAATAATTATATTCTTCAGACCGACAACGTTGTTTTTGTTCATATCCGGTCCACGTTGTTTTTGTTCCATTCAGACCGACAACGCTCAAAGTCTTTTTTGCTGTACGGTTTTGTCTACATTTGCTCTACGTCGTTTCTGTTCTATCCAGATTGACGCCACCCTCATGTTTTCTAAATCAAATTGCAATAGGATTAAGGTAAATTAATTTAATTAATGGATCATATCTAAGGAATTAGAGGTCATGGAATGAGAATGATTATTGGAAAATGTTAGATAATTACTAAGTGTTAGATTAGCATAGTATAAATTAATGTCCTTTTAGTTGGATCCCATTGGTCTTAATTTTGCACCACCATCCACCAGGTCTCCTTGTTGACTTTCACAACACCACATCTGTACAGCTTTCATCTTCGCACATCAAACCTGTTTTGCTCCAATCTTTATCATAGTAGATTTTATGTCTGCCTGAAATTTATTTAGAATAATAATAAGATAGACTACCTCAATTTTAAAGTAAAGAGGGGAGGGGTAATAAATTTTACCTCCATCCACCCCCTTATTTCATCCTACCCTCAATTTCACCCAACTACCCCAATTTTCATCCGGATTACCCCCTCCCCAACTATTATAAATATGCACCTTCGGGTGCATATTTAGGCAGAGCAAGCGAGTGTAAGAAAAATAGAGAGAGGAGAGAAAGAAGGAGAGAGGGAAAGCGTATAAATAATTATTTTGGGAGCCTGATAGTAGCTTTTTGGTAATTATTTAAGAATTAACGAGTAACAAGTAACTCTGAATATCTTTTCATATATTTGTGAATTGCGTATGATCATAAATTATGGTTTTTTTGGACTAAATTATATGTATATGTATTATAATAAAAACTGAATATTACAATTTTGTGCCTAGCAAAAATTATGATTTTGCCCTCGAATTTCAGAAATGACAGTTTAGTCTCGAATTTCAAAATGACAGTTTAGTCCTTTGAATTTCAAGAATAACAGAGTGGTCCGTTGAGGTTTTATGATATGTTTGGTTTACATGATGATGATATTTTATATATGAAAGCTTGTTTAATATATTTTATTTTTATATAATTATCATGATGGTTGTATTTGTGATGGACTGGAGTAATGAGGAATTTGAATGATAAGGTTTCTTTATACCATCACTCAGTGCACAATGGGTGATACTTGTTAAGGCCCCATCTTCCATGTTTTCCTCTGGTCGGGATTACATTGAAATTGTAGGACACGTGATACCTCTTTAGTTGTTATTTTTAAGGAAGGAAGCCATAGTCCATTCCTAGACTCTGAACATTTGGCTAGGTATATCTTAGATTTTGGTGAGCTTGGAACCATCCAGTCAAATGAATGAGTTTTTATTGGATTATATGTTAGCTTATGGCTCTAGTTAGCGGTAAAAGGGTGAACGATGATATAATGAAGGATGCATATTGCATATTGTATAATTGTATAATTTAAAATTTGACATAATGATGATTACTTTTGCAAAATAATTTGGGAAAAGGCCATATAAAGCTGCTTGAAATAGGAAAATTCTAAATTAGATTGATAAATTTAATAAATCCCTAATTAAGTTATTGACCTAATTTAGAATTTCAAAATTTAGATTAAATGACATTACTGTCCTCTCATAGTCTCCTCTCTCATCTTAAAAGGATTTCAATACTTTATAACTTAATTTTCACAATAAGTGTAAATATATATAAACATTAATATATAATAAAATAAAATATGATTAACTTAGATCAAATATTTTTTTATGTGTGGAAGAATGATCAGGAATAATTTTTTAAAAAAAAAAGTATCAGCTCCAATATTAATTAAATGTTTTCTAGTTGAACATTAGAATAAAAAAAATATTTTTTACTTGATTTTTTGTACATTGAGAAAAAATGTTAATATAAAAAATAAATTATTTGATATAGCAAACTACATATCAAAAATTTTCATTAATGATTTTTTAAAAGAAAAGATATTTATTAACGTAAAAAAAAACAAGGAAAAATCACATATAAAATTGCTTAAAATGGAGACATTTTAAATCAAGTTGTTAAACCTAACAATTTCCTAATTAAGTTATAGACTTAATTTAGGATTTTAAAATATAAGTAAATTGATTTTATTACACTATCTTAATCTTCTCTATCATCTTTCCTCTTTGAAGAATTTAATTGCTCTTTAACTTTGTCTTTTAATAAGTGTCCATATATATTAACATTAATAAATAATAAAATAAAATGTGATTCATTTAAATCAAAGGAGTTTTTGTATTCAAGAAGAATGATTTATTAATTTGAGTGAAAAAATGCATAACACCATTATTAATTAAATATTTTTATTAAATATTTTGAATAAAATTTTATTTTTGAAAGAACACAAATTAGTTTTTTGTCAATAAAAAAAAATCAATCTTCATTAATCATGTAATTTTACTTATGTGATATATAGGTTTTTTTTTTACGTTAATAAATATCTTTTATTCGAAAAAATCATTAATGAAAATATTTGATATACAGTTCGTTATATTAAACAAGTTATTTTTTATATTAACATTTTTTCTCAATGAACTAAAAAATCAAGTAAAAAATAATTTTTTTAATTCTAATGTTCAACTAGAAAACATTTAATTAATATTGGGGTTGATACTTTTTTTTTTTTGAGTTATTCTTGATCATTCTTCCACACACAAAAAATTATTTGATCTAAGTTAATCATATTTTATTTTATTATATATTAATGTTTATATGTATTTACACTTATTGTAAAAATAAGTTAAAAAGTATTGAAACCTTTTTAAGATGAAAAAGGAGACTATGAAATGGCAGTAACATCATTTAATCTAAATTTTGAAATTCTTAATTAGGTTCATAACTTAATTAAGGATTTATTGAATTTACTAACCTAATTTAGAATTTTCCTATTTTAAATAGCTTTATATGTGATTTTCCCAAATAATTTTATATGAGAAAATATGATATATACATATTTATATATGTAATCAACTCCTACTTTTTGTCATATATAATTTTTTTGTGTACGGTATAAACTTTTAGTAATTATTGAGATGTGAAATCTCATTTTATATTAACATTTTTCAGGTGAACATTCTAGTAGGGAACAAGGGAATGCATCTATGGAGTTAGCTTTGAAGGCTCTTTTGTACTCTTTGTAGCTTATGTTGTATTATTTTTATTTGTCATGACCCTAGACTTCCGCAATGTATTTAACTTTAAAATATTTTAAAAACTTATTTTGACTTTGTGTTATGAATTTTATTTGAAATGGTTATGTAATTTAATAATTTGGATATTTATCATCCCTATTGGAGATATTTCAAATATTTTAGTAAAGTTTTCGAGTGTTGAATTTAAGGTGTTACATGTAACACTTCATAAATGAGTTGTTGCCGGAGTTTCTAGGTTCTCCACCTGGATTATTCATAATGTTTTTCTTAATTTCTCAAATATAAAACTTTCCTCAATCTATGGACATGTGATTGTCTAGCGAAACTTGATTATGGTCCTTTACTTCTCTTCCCTTCCCCTTTTCCCACTACTCATTTCAACTATTAGATTGCAATTTGAGTATTTAAATTTAATGTTTTATTAAAATATATTTTTTAACATTTTTTATTGCAGTTTTAAATTATTATAACTAAAATTTAGCATTTTTTGAATTTATTTATTTATATTTTATTAATATTTTTGTAAAATATTAAATTTGAACTACTTAAATTTTAATCTAAAGGTTGAGATGAGTAGTGAGGGGAAGACGAGTGGAAGAGAACGGTAAGAACAAAGGACTACAGTCAAGTCTGAATTAGCTTTAGCTGCTTAAATATAAAGTCTTGAATTTGTGTGAATATCTCCACTTTTTCTCTGCTTCTTATCTTTATCATCGAATCAACTTTCCATGATTGAGATTTAACATTTTATGACAATACTCCCTCCTATCTTTTTATAAGTGCTTGATAATAAAATTACGTCATTTAAGAAAATGGTTAAAATTAGTTAAAAATAATAAATATGTAGGAAATGAAAATTTTTTTTTTTTCCTAGCATACTCTTATTTAAAAAATGGCAAGTAAGATAGAGAAATAGGATAGTAATGAAAGAAAGTATGAAAGATAATGTAGTATGAGAAAAATATAAGGATATATACTAGAATTACCTGAGGGCAAAAATCACAAAAACATATTAAAAGCTATAACCCAAGTGAGATATTATAAAAAGGGTCAAGGCAATTTAGATTTCAAGCTCTTATAAAAAACACCGAAGGGAGTATTATATATAATAGTAATTATTGTTATAAAATGTTATAATAATATTTAATTTAATATTACATAAAATATTGGTTTAACATTATGTATGTGTATATATTTATCTATGGATCATGGTGGTCGTCATGTTGGGTCCCTTTTTTGGCCAGCCGAAAGGCAAGGATCCTACAAGGCTATCATCCACCACACCCATAGGATTGGTTGTTGGCAACGCTGTGTGACACCCAAGTAGGCGTGCCCTCGACTTGACGGCTTTGGGCGCAACTTGCGTTCAAAGACTCAATAGTTCACAGGATTCTACAATTCACACCAAGTATCACATTTCACTATGTTCTTCATCGATGCAAGAGCTGAGATATCTGTTAATTCTCAAATTATTGAAAATTGATATAATGACAAAGATAAATGGAGATATTCGTCACCTTTGTTTTGGTCATAAATTGTCTTCCAAATCTATACTTCATTGACATGTATTAAAAGAAGTTTCACTTACGTGCATATTTTCCATTGTAAATAATTAAATAGTTTATCTTAGAAAAAGCAACACAACTATTATTTATAAATAACTCATTAACTAATTTTCTTAACATATGTAAAAGTAAAGCAATCATTTATCTCTTATATTTATATCAGAATAAAAAATGGTGTACTTAAACTCTTCTAAATTCATGGGGTTGAAATCACCAGAAATCTCTCTTCTTCATAAAAAAAGATTAAATGGGTACTTGAACTAGCATATGAGGCAACCAACAAAGATATCGCAAGGAAAAATGAATATGACAGCATTTTCCAAAAGACAAAATAATGATAACACCACATATTTCATATATATGCTGCATCAATACGATTCTGGACATAGGGTCCCAGCAAAGTTACAATCTTGACCTCTTGGGATTTTTAAGCTGGATATTAGCACACAACAGAAGAAAACATGAAAGTAACACACGGACCCCCGGAGAGCAGATTTCACCTCAGAGGGCCACTAACAGGAATATAATATATATTACAGACAAAGAGCACTATATTACAGGATCAGAAAACGAAACTTGGGAACTAGCTACATATATCAGACCCTGTTTGGACAAAAGGTCTGATGTATTTGCCAAAATCATTCGGCAACCTTCATATTAGAGAGATAGACTTTACTCTGAATCACACTTCCACCAATCCAGAATCCAGGCATGACCATCAGCCCAACTTTGGGCTTCACATCACTTTCATCCATGACCAGATCCTTTAACACGCTTTCCATGTAGATGTCAGAAAATTCACTCCCCGCTTTAACCTGAAATACCTTGACATTTGGCTCAAACGAATAGGCAAGTCTGTGCAAAAGCCAAATTGCCTTGGCAAGTTTCAGAAAAGCCTGGTAAAAAGCAGTCCTTGGATGTCCTCCCCCCACTAAGAAATTTCGCTGGTCTAGATTTCCAAAGAATGACGCTTCCATCTTTGGATGAACAACCACCAAGTACTTGCTCCGACAAAATTTACCAAAAATGGAATCTGGATTTTGCCCTAGCATATCCAAGGGATCTGTCTCCCTTGAAGAAAGAAATTGATGGAAGAAGCTCTCCTTGCTGACTGTAAGATTGTCTGATTTGACACCAAAGCTTTCTTGCTCAAAGCCACTAAACATCCTTTGACATATGTAGGACTCAAACGCATACTTCTTGTGGGCTCTCTTTGTGTAAATGACATTAGATTCAATTGAGTGGGCAGCAGCATCAAGGTCCCACCCAGCTGCCTTCATCATGTTGATCAACGGTTTAGAAAAATCATGAATGGCTTTTGAAGCTGCATCAGCAGCAGATATGAAAAGATCTGGTGTAAGATCAACCGGGAAAAATCTATTCTCATCTTCAGAGTCTTTGGTTAACAAACCCCTAAGCTTCAGATTCTTTTCTAATTTAGCCCGCTTTTGGCTAGCCTCCTCAATCTGCTGTTGCAATTGATGGATCTCTGAATCTTTGTTCTGAATTTCAGACTGAAACTTTTTTACCATAACCTCATAGGTTTTCAGGAGGCTCTGCTGTTCTTGAATTTCTGCAGCCAAACGAGAGTCTTGTGGGGAAACGCACACTGGTTTTGGGTTGTTTTCTCTATAAAAGTGCTTGAGTTCTGACAGATTCTTCAACTCCGCAATAACAAGTTTATCCGCAGTTTGGATTTTATCAGGATCATAGGGAGTATGAGCAGACTGAAGCTGGATATAGGATGACTTCAGGGAAGATATATTTGTAAAGATTCTAGACATTAAAGTTTCCAAAGCTTCAGGATTCTGATTCATGGCCTCTTCAACAGGTTGAGGGTGGACCTTCTGGCTATTGTTTTCACGTAATTGAGTCTCTTTTGCTCCAGTGGGTAGCATAGCTAATGCCAATAAAGGGATAGTTGAATAAGCCACCCTTCAGCAAAATTGAAACTCACACACAACCTGCAAGATTTTTTGGAAACTCAATCAAAGTATTCAAAGCAAAAATTACATACCTTTCTTGAATACATGAGAATTAAATTCCTGTTTCAAACCCAAAGTACTAGACATATAGTAGTTTTACATGGGTGTTCATGGATAATTAGTAAATAGTAATTAGTCATCTGTTGGAACTTGTTAGTCTGTTAGCATCCTAGGAAAGTAACACCCCCCCCCCCCCCCAAAAAAAAAAAAAAGACATTTCTCTCCTCTCTTAATGTCACTCTAACACGTGACATGTGGGGGGACTCTATTCCTCACAACCAACATGACAGTCGAATATTGACTCCTACACTGTGGAGGGTGTTTAGTTTTGCAATGTACGAACCCATGCTCAGTAGAAATATTAGATAATTTTTGTGGTTTGAGGATTAATGTCTAATGATTTGATGATTATTATGTTTGCATAGTTCACTGTGTCAAACGTTACTCCAAATTTTTATACATCCATCTCTGGTTTATAAAGCATATTTTTCATACTTTAATGCCTTCACACAAGAGGATTGGCGAACCTATGTTACACTCTGGGGACAATCGGACAGATGCCCCAACTAAAACCTTTGAAATATGAATAGTTGATATATTTTACTTTTAATTTTTATTTCAGATACCATGCTTAGTAAGCCAATTGATTTGGGCAACTCCTTCATGCAACTGAAGAATGGCAATTTAAACAGAAGCTTTACATTGTTAACACAACTCGAGCAAAGGCATTTACCAGATCATGCATCACAAATATACCTCGGGAATTTTCCATACAGATCATAACATAAAGAGATTAATGAACAGAATGCCAATACACAACAAATCCAACAATGCACAATAAAACAATGCAAAGCATATAAGTCGCTATCAATCAAAATGAACATGGAAGAAGTATAAAGGTCGATTACACAACAATGAAGCAAGAATTAGTAATAAAAGTTGTTTTCCCCCAAAAAAAAAAAAGTAGACTCGATCTTTATTCGAAGGCGTCAATATTAAAACGATTACACCACCAGATTCAAAGCAAAACAAAAACAAAAAACTTAAAACAAAGTAAGAAACTGTGCGAACGCGTCTGACACAGAATTAACAACAACGCAGGGAACAGATGACGCAGGGAACAAATTCAGATCTAGATTCAAATCCAGACTGAAGAAATCAATCTCACCGGATTTGGGAGAAGACGAAGTCCTAGGGCTCGAACCTTCTTCAATAGTTGCCGAGAACAACCACGCAGGGCTGCCAACGGCGGACGGCGTCCGACAGCGAGCTCGACCAAGTGTGGAGTGTTTGTTCGTCGTCGACAAAAAATATATCCCTACTTCTCCTTACCAGACCAGACGGGTAATAATTTAATATTAACTTTTAGAGAATTTTTTTTGCGAAAATTCTCCTATGGCCCAAGAAATCAAAAAACTATTTAAAAAAAAAAGCCTAAAAAAATTATATGTCAAAAAAGTTTTACGATCTTTTCTGATATTATTTCATAAACGTTAATAATTATATCATTACAACATTAACAACTCAATCAATATACGTTAATAACAATATCCTAATAACTAAATCGGCAGAAGTTAACAACTACAGCAGTATAACATTTCCTGAAATAATACCAGAAAAAACCCAAAAAAATTTCCCTTTTTTTTTCCTATGGTAGTGCAAGCAGGGATGGAATTAGGGGGGGCTAGAGATGGCCCCCACCCCTCCTAAAATTATAGAATTTTACCCAAAAGTATAAGAAATTATGATTTAGCTATATAAAATTTTTAATATTTTCAATTTAGTTCTTATTAAGAGGTGTTATAAAGGGACGAAATTGAAAATATTGAAATATTTATGAGGCTAAAGCATAGTTTCTTAGAACTTTGGGCTCAATTCTATAATTTTCACCCTTAATTTCAAACACTAACTTCCTTAGATTCTATTCTGTAATTTTCGCCCCTCTATTTCCAAATTATGGCTCCGCCCCTGAGTGCAAGTGCTTGTGGGAGAAACTATTAGGTATTCCCGTAGCACCAGCTCATCTAAACTCAATGATAATAATGCTCCAACTCAAATGATTTTAAACTTAGGTGGCAGCTACCTATAATTTGTTAATTTATTATTTTAAAAATTAAAAATATCTAGATTAATTAACGTTCTTTGCTATAATGCTACCCCTTCATCCTCTTTCTTATATGTGGATTCTCTCATCATCCTTTTTTTTTATCATTCCCTGTAATCTTTAAATTATATCCGTTCGTCTGAAAAATAAAAAACAAGTCATATCATTAAATTATCACCCCTTCAACTTTTCTTTCTTCTTACCAACCACAGAATATGCTTCCTCCTTTCTCTTGCGCAACCCCAATCTCAGGCCGCCCCTCCCTTCTTTCCCAGCTTCTCTCCGTTTTATCTCAGATTTTCTCAGAAACTCCATATATTGACGATCTTTCCTCAAGAATTACCATTAAAGCGTGTCATCAATTTCTCCCCATTTTGTTCTGCTGACGATTGTGGTAGGAGAAGGAAGCACCATCAAACATCCTTCATCTCTCTTTGTTTTCATTAGATGCTGATAACGTCATTAGAGAAAAAAAAGTATTGCTCTCACTTTCTTACTCTTCTATGCATCACCCAGGAAAATAGGGACCTGACTCTCTCCTCTATCCATCCTATTCTATTCCCTTTTTTTCTCTTTTCTATTTTCATTGTTGAATTAAGATTTTAACACTTCAGATTTATCATATAATAAAAATATTATTATAATGGGGAATGATAGAAACAAAGATTGTACCTTTAGATTGTAGAGATCTAAATCTAACAGCCAAGAAAAGAAAAAATAAAGGAAAAAGATGGAAAAGGATAAAGGAGAGAAGTCAGCATCCAAAGAGTGGAAAGAATATAAGCATCGGAATTGTTTTTCATATATTCCTTTTCGATGGTTCTGGGTTGATTTTGTAGTTCTAAAAGTTAGAAGCCAAATACACATGGACCTTTTTGCTCCATTTAAGAAAGATTAAAGGTTTTCCTGATAACAAAAAAGCAATTTTAATGGTGGTCTCCAATGGAAGAAAGAAGGGATGGCGAGAGAGAAGGAAGGGGGTGGCGGAGCTTCAATGGTGGTTTCAGAAGTAAGGGGAAAAGGAGGGGTAGTTAACAAATTATAAGTGGATCGGCCACTAAACTGGTGAGGTACTAGATCAATGGGTTAGACTAAAATTAAATTAGAGCCAACCTGAGACTAAATTGTTAAGAAATTGAAGATTTTGAGTTATTAATATGAAATTGTAAAGAAATTAGAAAAATCAAAATTTTTAAAAAAAATAGTGAATTGAGTTGATGCCCGAATCAATTCACCGACAGTTCGCTGGTTTTTGCACCGAACCGTGCCAGGTTTCAAAAATCTGGTGGCTACCATATAAGTTTAAATCATTTGAATTGAAGCATTGTCATTGGTTAAAATATAGATGAGCTAGTACTAATAGCTCCATGGCACTAACACAATTAGCTATGGAAAATTCTTGTGTGAACTTAATTTATCATATTATTTGTAGTCTAATTTCTCGTGTTGATACTTACTTAATACCAAATGGAGCTAATAGGGCACTAACATGATTAGTTATGAGAAGTTATGATATGACTAGTTAAAATATAATAATTCAGCTAACACTAGGACTACTTATATATTTCATATTTTTATTTTTCTTAAAAGAATGAATCTCTTAATTAAAACTTCACAAGCAATTAGAAAGTTAATCTTGTGAAATCTTTTAATTTTATGCCAATTAATATTTATATGGTTCAAAATCAAATTATGCGTTATATTTTAATTGGTTAAAGCACAGATGACGTGACAAATCAAATTTAGATAAGAATTTCTCGTTAATTATTTGTTGAGATGGATATATACATAGCAAGATGATTAGGTCATTATTTTTTTCGAATGGAGCCTTTTAATAAAAATATTGTAATTATAAATGTTAATATAATTTTGAATCTATCAAATTTACCTTGATTTTTTTATTTTACTCTCTGGGGGACCAAAATAAATTATTTAAAACTTGAGATATTAAAACCAAAATAAGGCTTTACTTCAAATACGGTAAATTGTATTTTTCTATCTTTTTTTTTTTGAAAAAAAAAAAAGGCCATCGCATGACAACCTAAAACGGCATAGCATAATCAAAACGCAGGTTAGGGCGGGTAGGAGAGGAGATCGATTCGCGGTGGCTGGGTGGGGAAGGCGGAGAGGTTCATCGCTTGGGCTCGGTTGGCGAGAAGCTACCGACTTGGGAGGGTTCGGCGGTGAATGTGAAGAAGGAATCACAGCTTGGGTTGGATGGAGAAGAAGGAATCATCGCGGCAGATCTGTGGAAAAGATAGAATCATCGCATTAGAAGGAACTGGTAAGTGAGTTTTTAATCAGATAGATTATGCTTCTGCGAAGCTTCAGAAGAATCTCTCCTGAACGTGAAAGTCCTTTTTGTTTCCGGTTGGAGCTCCATGGAGAATGCTCCACGAGCATTTTGTTTGCAGTAATCTTTTTGATTTAGCCTGTTTTCAATTGTTCATTCAAAATAAAGGCTTTTCTCTGATTTATTATTCCTTTATTCTGCTTCTATTCCTTTTGAGTAGTGTTTTCCATGAAATAAACAGTAAACAAAAAGCCTAGTCAGCTATTTTGTCTGGGTGTGATCCAGGTTAGTAAATAATTAATGGTGTTAGTGCCATGTCAGCTCTGTTTGCCACATCATCAAACGTTAGGAAACTGAAACTTTTTAACAAAATAAAACTATAACGATGATGATATTTAAAGAAACAAAGTACAGGGACTTATAACTTCTCTGGTATTCATATTTAGATGTCTTATACTTGGACATATGTATATGTTAACTGTATTTCTCACATTTGTTCTCTGTTTCCTGAACAGATCTAGATGTTCCAGAGAGTAAAGCTTCTGAAATTTTGAAATATGTGTCACAAACTAGTAGGATGGACGGGTCAAGCAGGAGTCCTGCTACTTTTGATGGTATCAAGTTTGTTCTATTTATGGCTAAGTTTGTTTTTGGTTTAGAATGCCTCTACCACAGTCTTCTCGGAAAATCTTCTTCTCTCACTACATGCTCAGGACCCTAATAATCTTCATACTCTGGTATGGAAGGAAAGGAGAGAATATATAAGAAGAATGATAGAGGTTACCAAAATTTTCTTTCACAACTGTCATGACTGTGACCTATCCTCATACAAGCTAGTTAAAGATTATTTTTTGTCACTTAACCTACACGCTCAGCAATAATGAAAATTTGGCTTCATTTGCTGTTAGTCTAATAGTTGAATCCAAATAGCTCATCTGGCAATTCCTTACATTGGACTAGCAATTCTGTTGTTAGCCTACCCCTCTTTTTAACTCTTCTCTGCACGTTCTTCTCAAGGGCCTACTATTCTAGGCAGTTAGGGCAGCCTTTTGGTGGATGGCATTGGGCTGTAGCTGGATTAGGACATGATTTCAAGGGCGATACTAGTACATGGGAGGTGTGATGTATCGTTGAATCCTGTGGAAGATTCAGCTTATAGGCATCCTACCCTGCCTTATGTAGGACATTGCTCCCTCCTATTTGTTCTTTTAGGTTATTAAGGCCTCATAGAATCAGTAGCCCCTTTTGTTGGTAGATGTATAGGACTTTTGCTTTATCTTCATTTTCTGTTATTGTTTTGTGTAGGTGCTCAGACTGCTTGGGCAATGCTCAGTGAGGAAAATTTTTTACCATGCATTACAACATCCTGTCTGGACCTGGATAACATCCTTGGTGGAGGTATGAGGTGCAGAGAAGTCACTGAAATTGGTTGGTTAGCAATGCTACTAAACTCTTTTTGTGAATTGTATAAAAATGACTGCTAATTGAAAAGACAAAGCTCTGCACGTTCCTTCTTCCCTTCTCTTGATTTCAATTACCTTTTTGTTTATTTGTTTAGGTGGAGTTCCAGGAATTGGTAAAACACAAATTGGGTATGCTTTGTCGTTCCAAGTTTCTACATTATATCATGCTGGTTTTTTTCCCCTTTAAGTTGTGAGATATGTTGGCTATCCAATTATTGCATGATATTCACTTTGACAGGATTCAGCTTGCAGTTAATGTTCAGATTCCAATAGAATATGGCGGCTTGGGTGGGCAAGCTATATACATTGGTAAGAGAAGAGCCGTGTTTTTTTTTTTTTTTTAATGCTTGTCAATTGTTGAGCATGTAATAGAATTTATTGATTGCCGTTCTTGCACGTCTTGTATATTTCAGACACAGAAGGTAGCTTTATGGTAGAACGTGTTCTACAAATTGCTGAAGCCTGTATAGAAGACCTCTCAGAATATGCCCACCTTCACAAGGATGCTCAAGATTGTAAAGTTAAAATGCACCCCAATAATATTCTGCAAAATATATTTTATTTTCGTGTTTGCAGCTATACTGAGCAAATTGCTTTGGTAAATTACTTGGACAAATTCGTCACAGAACATAAAAGTGTAGGTATTAAATTTCATATATTGAATTGAGATTTTTCTCCTGCAACCTTCTTGAGGATAATTTTTAATATGTAATTGCCTTTTTCTTTTGCTTCATATTCTGCTTTGACTATAGACCATGAGTGTCCTCTTGCTATGATCTTATTTTCTTTTCCTTTCTTAGTCCAACCATTCTTTCCTTTTTCCCTTGTGTTATTTCAGGTGAAGATCATCATTCTTGACAGTGTTACTTTCCACTTCCGCCAAGAGTTTGATGATATGGCCCGCAGAACTCGATTACTTAGTGAAATGGCTTTAAAGTTTATGAGGCTGTCAAAGAAGTTCGGTTTAGCGGTAAGAATTACTATATTGTGCATCAAAGATGTTACAGTTTTGGATTTACTTCGTACTTACAGATAGTTTTCAGTATGGACAAAGCCTTATTATCTCTATTTTAAGTTTTTGCTTGACTAGAAAGGCATTTTTGGCTAAACGTCAAGTAGAATTTTTCATTCTCTGATATCTTCCTTAATGCTCCATTAATTTCCAATTGTAAATTTCATTTTGTGCCAGGTTGTAATGTTAAATCAAGTAACAACGAAGTTCATTGATGGTTCATTTCAATTGACCCTTGCACTTGGTAAGTTTCATTTTCATCATTTCGGTTGAAATATGTTTGGTTTCTACGGTATGCCCTCATTTTGGTTTTGGTTCGTATAATTTCAAACCATAAATTTTAGCTCCTCAAGTTTTTCTTTATCTAAAACATTAGTCCCTCTAGTTTAATAACAACCTAGACAATTTTGCCTCTTGAGAGATCAAAAACTATAGTTTGAAACTATGAGGGCCAAAATCAAAATGAAAGCAAACAAACTATAAGGACTAAATATTGTATTACCCCTGTTCATTTTTACATCCTACTCACTCATTGTTTATATGAACTATCTTCTGCTATCTCATCATCACATGGGTTTTGATTAAGAATTGTGATGTTTTGTGATGCTGAATAGGTGATAGCTGGTCACATATGTGCACAAATAGGATCATCTTGTATTGGAATAACAATGAACGATACGCATTCATCGACAAGTCCCCCTCTCTTAAATCAGCATCTGCATCATATTCTGTGACCAGTAGAGGGATTCGTAATTCTTCTTCAAGTAGCAAGCGAATTAAAATGATGTGATTTTTTTAAAAAAAAAAAAATAGTATGTATATAAGATTAAGTACTAAGTTTTTTTTTTAAAAAAAAAATTACTTGATACTTGATGTAGTTGATATCGGAACTTGGAAACTTTTAGTGGGTTATATGATGTGAGATTGAGTGAAAAATTAGATTTTGGGTTCTGCGTTTTAGCGTGAAATTTGAAATGAATTGCATGGTTCATAGTTTGTGGATTGATTTTAGGGTTAAAGGGTTTAAATGCCGTGGAACTTTTTGCCAACGGACATTGGGCATTTGGAAGTTTTTTACAGGGTAAATGTGCCTTAGTAGTTTCACGATTGGAGCAATTTTGTCCCTCCATTAATCAGCCCTAACGGTCAACACTAAATATGTAAATGTGGTATACCTATGTGACATCCACTTCACTCTTTTTCTATACATGTCAGTCGTTAGACTTTTTAGTAGGATTTTTTTTTTTTATTTTAAAAAAAACTCAAATTCTCCCCTATAACATCTCCAATCCTTGATATAAGACTTTGTTGCGTTATTTGGGGAGACTAAAAAAGATAAATAAATTACTTAGTTATCCATTAGTTTATAAGTCAAGTAAATTAATTATTTTGGAAAATCGATAAATATAAATATATTACAGTAATATATTTAGGGGAAAAATATTTCTCCTGTTACTGGGGATAGAGTTATCTCCAGTGATTCTAAAACTACGTCATTTTGAATTAATGAAGGGTGTGTTTGTAATTTCAGGTGAATTAATGAAGGGTGTTTCTGTATTTGCACCCTTCATTAATTCACCTGAAATTACAAATACACCCTTCATTAATTCATCTGAAATTACAAATACACCATTCATTAATTCAAAAACGACGTAGTTTTAGGGTTACTGGAGATAACTCTATCTCCAATGACAGGAGAAATCCTTTACCCTACCTTAATTTTCCAAATTAATCAACTGCAAAAAACTAGTATTTTTTTTAAATAAAGAAATTATATCATTGAAATGTGAAACTCCTGAAGCACCCTTTCAAAAAAAAAAATCAAAAAAAATCCTCCTCCCAAACCATACATCATGGAGTATTTCACTGGATTCGCTGGCGTCTGAATCGGTGTATCTCCTCTTCCTACTGCAACTTTTCTGTCTATCAGACTCGTGATGTTGTAAAAGTTTATCATGTCTTTTATTAAATGCTTAACACGATTAGGAAGTATACTACTCTGGTTCTATTTATAAGTCTCTTTTAATCAAAAAATTTTGGTCCTATTTATAAGTCCCCTTTAACTAAATAAATGAGATTGTGACAATTTTGCCCATATTAATTGTACCAATGAAAATAGAGAGAGAAGAAAAAGTTGAAAGCACCCAATCATAAATGAGGGTAAAGTTGAAAATTTACCTCATAATCATTGAGCTAACTATCTCTCTTTGGTATGTGTGATTTGATCAAAATGAAACTTATAAATAGGACCAGAGTGGTAGATCACAAAACTGAAGAGGCATTAAACTTACTAGGCCCAAAGCAATAAGATGACACTAACCGCAAAGCTTAGATGTTTGAAAACCTTTAGTAAGAAAATTTTTAATGACGTGTAATTTTTGTTTGGTAGGGTACTTTAGAAGTTTCACATTTTAATGATAATTTTTTATTAACAAAAATACTAGCCCTTAACTTGAAGGCTATGTCATCCTAAGGTTTTTGGCAGTTGATTAATTTGAGAAATTAAAGAAGCACAATAAATTGCTTTAATGTATTTAGATTTATCATTTTTTCAAACTAATTTGATTTATAAACTAATATATAATTAAGTAATTTATTTAGTATTTTTAATCTTCCCAAATAATTCAACTGAGTTTTATATCAAGGACCAGAGACATGGCAAGAGAGGATCTAAGTTTTTTTTTTTAAAAAAAAAAAAGAAATCCTATTAAAAAATTTGATAACTGATGTGGACAAAAACGGTGAGGTAGATGCCACCTTTGCATATTTGGTCAACAAACGTTGACTGTTGAAGCTAGTTAACGAAGGGGCAAAATTACTTCATTTTTTAAACTTTCAAGGTCCCTACAAAACCTTTCTAGTACAAAAACTTTCGACACATTTAAGCCCCGTAAGCTTTTATTTTATATATAATATAGATTCAATACCTATCTGAGGCTATATGTTTGGCATACAAAGCCCAATGACAAGTAAAATATATATATATATATAGATGATTCATATTTGATATTCCCAATTAAAAAATGGGTTCTATATTTTTAGATGAAATTCGAAAACAACCGTTTTATTTATAGTTTATTAATAACATACTTTCTTATGATGTTTGATAGGCAAAACGAAATGAAGAGTAAAATTATAATAAGATTTTTATTGTATAAAATGACCGGACAAAAAATGAAAAAAAAGGGGGAGGATTCCCCATATTCCCACTTTAAAAAGTAATAAAATATAAATTGAAAACCGTCTAGTAATAATTATAAAAACGTTGTTGACTTTATGCAATTTGTCTGCTTTCCCAGAGATTGGCTTCATATGAATTACTAGCTCCAGTTTTACTTATAGGATATATTTAACCGATTTTAAAAGGATTAAGGATAAGCGTTAAATTGCCAAGCGTCTCGTAACGCGATGGCACCAGTGCCAACCTTAGGAGCTGGCCTTCTCCCTTATCCAGGGTTCAAGCCCTGCCTCCCTTCCCCCAACTGGCTGTATCCAAAAAAAAAAAAAAGAGAGAGAAGGTTAAATTAGTTATTTTTATACATTTTCCTAAAATGTCATTATTTAAATTTTGTACTTCAATTACCCTGTTGATTTTACATAATCCCTCATTTATATCAATAAGGGTATTTTATGAAGAAATTGACAAATATTATAATATTGTCATATAATTAGGACCAAAACAAACCCCCAAATATTGTTCTATAATTAGGACTGGAGGGAGTATCTTTGAAACTCAGTGATTGTTGGAACTGAGTCATTGTAATTTTCCTTACTATTTCAAATTAAAAATGTTACTTACCAAATGTTAAAACGCACATATAAAAATAAAACTCCTTGAGCCTAAAACCCATCAAAATTTTCTTCCTCATTCTTCGTGACAAAAATAACCTCATGATTTTTCAATCCTCATCCTTTTAACAATGATTTTCCACCTTTTTATCATTGATTTTATTTGATCAATAGTATAATTATTTTCTAATCTACTCTAAAATAATTTAATTAACTTGCTTAATTTCTTTAAAGAAAAAAATCAACTTGTTTTACAATTATGACCGGAGGGAGGGAGTATTTTTCTTTTACAGAATCCAAAATACAATTGAATTTAAACACATGCATAAAATTGTCTTTGCAGTTTAAATACTCTTATCTCTGTCCAAATTTTGATTTCACAGGCTAAAGATATAATAATCGATTACTTTTAACCGAATTTTGAGTTGATGTTTATAAACTTGGCAAAAATCATCTTCCTGAGATTTATTAGTATGAATGTTAATTTACCTCTTTAAGATGGAAAACATGAATAAGCAGCAGCAACAAAAGCTTCGAGAGAGAGAGACATATATATATATATATCAAGAATATGGTATAATTGACTTTTAAATAAAAAGATTGTTTATCATTCAATTTTCATAAAAAAATGATGACAAACAAACAATTATGTAAATCACAAAGGTAATAGCTTGTAACAGTAGAGCCTGCAATGCAGATAGAGCAAGTGACCTTAAAACCCCAAACATAAAAGGAAGTGTTGGGACTTGAAATGACACCCATTTAAGAATTTAGCCAAGGGAAAACATTGGGTGATGTTGGCAGTCTAGCCGTTAGAACCTCAACACCCGTCTCTGTCACCTAAACCAGAACAAACGGGTAAATAATTGAAGGGCATATATTTAAAAATAAATAATCAATCAAACATTATGATCCCTGCTTATCATATTAGGAAAAATATATATATACATGTAATTTGTGAACTTGCACTTACCAGAAGTGTGTGCTCAAATTGAGCACTGCGTTTGCCATCTGCAGTAACAGCAGTCCATCCATCGGGCCACATTCGATCCCGCCAAACACCTATTCAGAAATTTTTATCAAAAGTTTGAAAATAAGAGAATACTTATTAAGCTACATTGATCGTTTGATGTCATTATTGTATTCTATTAACAACCAAATACTTAGATACTTAGATAAATTATAAGGTCACGCTCAATAACTTTGTTGAGTATTCTCTTTAGTCTTCTTTCCCTTTAAGTTATACATTTAAAGAATTAATGAGAAAAAGAAAATACCTGCATTGATCATCGGTTCGATTGTGAAGGTCTGTCCAGCCTTCATCACACCAACTACTTTATTTCCTGAAAACTGTCAAGGTTTACTAATTTGACATCTTGTTTGCTTGTGATCATGGCTGTTCTTTGACAGATAAAATGTGTGGTAAGTTTAAGAAAAATATATTAATGTAATTTTTTTATGAGGGATGTAATAAACATCAGAAAATGCAGAACACATTTTTTCAATCTATGTTTTCCACATCCATGCATGACACAGATAAGGATACTTCCATAATGGGGAATATTTGGTGCACAGTGGAAGAGCTCTCCAATTCCATGGCCACAATAAGATTTTACCTATTTAAGAGGGAGAGGGAAGCAACAGTAAGGAACAGTTAATAGCCGTCACCTAATCAAGCAAATATAATCAAATACATGAAATTGTCACAAAAATTTGCATTACCACAGAGAAACCAGACATTGAAGCATGACGATTAATAACTTCACCAATCTCACGAAATCTCACCCCGGGTTTCACTGAAGTTTATGAAAAAAGAAGAATTAGGAAAAGATAATTGAGTTTTATTTATAGATCAACCAATGCTTATAAGGATAAAACATACAGTGACCATCGACGCAACTTCAAGTGCCAATTTACATAACTATGGTTATCACCACTTTTTCCACAATGACACGTGCAATGTATAGTGATCAGACAAGTTTTGAACAACGGTAAATGAATGGAGCATCCTAAAAATTTTCTATATTAAAAGCAAGGTCTGGTATTCTGTGTGTACAATGACGATTCACTTCACACACACACACACACACACGTTGCCAACACCTGTAAATCACGACTTGACTGGCAGCTGCAAATTTAAAGCACATAGCCTTACTAAAGCAGCATGCATAAGAGCACTAAAACAGTTCCAAGATTGAAATGCAATATGCACCTAAATTACTAATATATTAGAATATTTTTAAACATACAAGCACTCAAAAGAAAAAACACTAATCACACTTAAGTTATAATTGCACGTGTCAATTCAAGAGGTAAAGGTACATTAACAAAGTTACATTTTTCAATAATAGTTTAATGTCAGTATCTCTTTAAGCAAAACCCTCCATCCCTACAGTGAGAACCAACTCTTTACTTTCAACGATATTGCTTCATAGGACATCCCAGAAAAAGCAGAGTACAGGGGCAATCCAAGTTTACTAAAGTCTAGAACTTCTAACATTTAGAGTCTAATCACAGAGAGAGTTGAGAGTTTAAATTCAATAGACAAATACCAATTGATATTGCTTTATCCAGGCACTCGTATGTGCACTGGACCAGCCTGCGAGATTCTTCATCAACATTTCCCACAAAGTATGTTTCATTGAGATCAGCTGCATAACAACTCTTAAGATTAACCAATCATGGAATCTTCTAGCTAAAAGTTGAAACAGTATCACAATTGGACACTAGTGAACTCACCATGAACACCATTATAGTACACAGTGACATCTACATTTACAATATCACCATCCTCAAGCTTCCTGTAGAGTAGGCATGTATTAGGTGAAGTTATCAGGTTCATATATTTATTTACTTGAAGCAGCTACAAAGCTACGACTAATAAATGCGCAGTTATCTGGAAAAGGACTGTCAGAAGATACACTAAACTCAGGCCATTAATTACGCAGACCCCCTATAATGAAAATGAAAATGCGTGAGTGCAGTTGCATGCATACCAACTCATCTAAAACAAAACAATACCCTAGTATTGAAAACATTTTGACCACAAAAGTCAAAACCACCAAGGACAATAGAGATTTTTTGGGGTAAGAAGTATTACTTTAAAAGATATATTTCCTAAAAACTTTATCAAATTTACAACCATGTTGATGCAATAAATTCATGCATATTTAGATGTAAGTGTTTTATTAACTATTGCCTATTAATTGGTGAAGTTTCTCATAAAAAATTCCAGTGAATATGTTCTATTTACATTTTTCAATATATTTCAGAAAAACGGTTCTTGTCGACTTCAGGGCATTTTAGTCAAGATTGATTTAATTGCAAGGTATCTTTATATTTCAGGAGAGGGCTATGTAACATTTCACAGTAGAGAAGGCTGAGCAATTAGGCTAAGGAAAGGATAGGAAAATGTACCCATAAAGGGAATTTCTTCAGCAAAAGCATATACAACCTACCTTGCATCAGGAATTCCATGGCAGATTACTTCATTGACTGACCTGTTAAAAAGAGTCAGGTACATAACATTAATAAACACGAGGAAGATGAAACAAATACAGAAGGCAAGTACCTACGTGCAGCAAGACTTTGGGAAGAAATGGTAATTCAGAGGGGATGGATATCCTCCTGCAGCGATTAAAAAAAAAAAAACACACACACACACAATTACAACCAATGCCAGTTGTTCATCAGAATAAAAACCCAACCAGAACAATTGAACAAACCATTCCGGCTAACCAAAATGCTTGCTCTGAAGCTTGAAGATAAATAACTAAGGATCAAAATTTTGATCTTATGTAGGATCAAAATTTATGTTCAAAGGTAGGATCACATCATCTATCTTTAATCAGAATTACAATATTAAAACCTTGATTCTACAATCAAAGGATATTTTATAACCTGTTTTCCAAACTTTCACATGGTATAAGAAAAGTGGCCTAAACAATAAAATGTTGAATAAAGAGTCAATGTCTGTCAAATTCATCTAGTATAAGCAAACAAAAAAAAAAAAGAAAAAAAAGAAGCAAACTAGCATAAGATTACTTGATGAAAGTGAGACAGAGAAAAGCTAATCAGCTCAAGACAATGAAGTAGCATTGGCCAGAACCTAACCAGCCAAGAAAAATGATGCAATGGCGTCCAAATAGAAGATAGAACATACAACAATATAATACAATATAAAATCTCTAAGAAGCTGCATTATTCATTTACTCATGAGCTATGAACATTGCAGCTCACCTCAAACTTCATAGGAAACATAGGCCAACAATCTAGTTTGATAAAATAGTGCGTGTCTCATAGGTCATTTAAACAGATCTTGACTGATAAAAGTATTGAATAAACATATTACTTTTTTACGGGCGTCCATAAACAAAGCAATTTTATGAGCTTGGATAAAGTAGCTTTAGATCAGGATATATAAACCAGAACAAAGGCAGGCCTGTTCCCCAGTGATACTGACAATAGCAGTAGTTATATGCTCCCAGTAGATTTACACAATTTCTAAGATATTCAAAACATAAAATAATACACTCACTAAATCAATACCTGCAGCTATAGTTGCATCATGGACGACTCTATCAACTTCATCAGTGGTCACACCTGGCTGAATTGCCCGAGCAGCTGCATCTAAAACTTCCCTTGCAATCTAGAATGATGGTTCCTCAAGTCAAAAACATGTACTTAAAAAAAGGGCTTAATTATATTTAAAATTCCCATCATGTTTCAGGAACCCATCAACAAAAGTTTGGCTCTATTAGTTAATATAGTACTTTAACTGTATAAAAAAAGAAAGCAGAAAAAGATTTTTATCACCAGGCAAAACCAATTAAGTAGCCAATGGACCCAATGCGGATAATAGGCCTCCAGCAACTCACACTTGTAGGACCCAAAACAAAAAAATCAAAAAGGACAGAGGAGGGATAAGTGGCACCGCATCCAAAAAATAACTCGCTCCTGACATGTTCAGAAGTGGGCATATGGGCTGAATGGAGAGAAAGTGTTAGGGTTCAATGTGTCCTCTTTTAAAGAAAGACACATGTTAGGAGAAGTTAGGAGTAGTTCTTAGTTATTATCTGTTTGTTATAATCTGTTTAGGAAAGTTATTCTATCTTATCTGTTTAGGGAAGTTATGATAGGAAGTTATAGTTAGGCAAAGGAAAGACTCTATAAATATATTTTACTCTCTTTCTAGAAGATTATGAACGAAGATATATTTCAGAGAATTATTGTGTTGGCTAGAGTTAGATTTTGATTCTAGATTGTCTCTCTTTTATTTATTTTAAATCTCTTCTCTTTCCCTAGAACTCAGATTCTGGTTCTAGTCTCCTATCTTGATTAGAGTTCTATCAGAAAGGGAGGTTGATCAGGGTATTTCGCAAATGAACCTAAGGAAGTGCAAGGTAGGAAAAGTAGGTTGGGGAGAAACTCTAACCGATTGAATGTCAGGGAACCTTTTCATGCACTGTCTATTACTCTATTTCACTTCTTCTTCATTTAGATACGGTAATAATCTCATTCCATTTTTACAATGTCACCTTCTAACTTATTGTTTATGGTTTCTTCCAACCAAAATGATTAATCCACTCTTCATTTCTCTCAGCTCAAAAAATCCCCCTACTCTCTAGTGCCTTCTTAGAAAATACCTCCTTCTTAACTAAAATGTTGGAGCAGCATGTCCAACTAGGCAGAGCTACAGATTAAGTGAAAGAATTACCTGAGTCAGAAAATACTTGGGATACTAGCAATACAATTTACTAGCAATTCCCAATTTCCAACCTGAGGACAAGGTCAATCTAGTTCAGGAGGGTATAGATGGATTCGACTTAAATAATGGACCTCTGACCACACACTTCTAATAGAAAACTAGAAACCAACACAAAAGAGGATGGACTAGGATCATAGATTGTTCAAGTCTATCACAGGATAACAGATCACAATTCATTCATCAAAACCGAAATAGATTCATATGACCAGGCCATGTGCCTTATAGTCATTCAATAACAGACACCAATCAAGGAGCAAATTTAGCAGTTGGCACGAAAAATCCAAATGAGTACCATGATTCTGTACTACAATAAAGGCTGAAATGAATTATAGTTTTAGGACAACATAAGTTAGATTTAAGAGAAATAGAAAGAAAAGAAACTGCTCCACAAGAACCTATTTAAGCAAATGGGTTTTTTTTTTTTTTTTTTGGGGGGGGGGGGGGGGGGAGTCACATACTACGCATGCTTCTCTCATTCTCTGAATCTGACTTGGAGTTTTGATCTGCAAATCAATAACACATTAGAATGGCGAACTAAAAAAATACCAATAGCATAATCCAACTTAATTGCCAACAAATGCATTTGAAAATATCCACCTCAACAACATGCTGCAAATCACTATTAGGCTCAACTTTGGGTATTCCCTGCATGCAGATGATAAAAAAAACATGTTTACAAATTACTGAGCCTGAGCTCAGTCATCAGAAGATGACCTCCAATTATTAAGTTAAATCTAGATACAAGAAAGAATTAAAAATAACTTACATCATCAGCCCAATCAGGTTTATCAATATGAGGTGGTATAATTCGTTTGGGAGATATGGGATATGGCCTCAGCATCCTTATCAAAGCAACAACGAGACTTAGTTTCCAGTTATCAACAAATGAAGATGTTTTACCAAAAATTATATGCATATGTAGCAATAAATAATAGAAGAGTAGATAATTTCTTGCTACAAACCTATAGGATGCTCAAACTAATCATATGCATGGATTAAAGGAAGGATGAGAAAAGAGAAAAACAGGAGAGCCAGAAGTTCAGAAAACCAGTGTTGGATATGATCTTCTATGATGGTTAAACATGATGTATGATTTCTAGAATGCAGAAACAAAGTTGAAGCAAATTACCCAGTCCAATCGAAGTAAGGCATCTTTTGAGTTCGAGCTTGCCCTTTCTTCAAGCAATATAACCACCCTTCACCGTGTGAGTCTGAATTTTGCTGCTGTGGATTGCCGGCCCCAGGAGAATTTAGCTTTGCCTTCAAGTGCACTGATTTGTGTGAACTCCATGAAGCTTTGAAACAATCCTGCGTACTGTCAAGAGATTTCAAAATTGGCCTTAAACTAAAGGATAATACAATATCAACATAGAGTTGGTCAAATAGTGTAAGGCCCCGCGAGTTCGAGTCCGAGAGACTTGTGTTAGAAGGGTCAATCACAAACCCCGAACAGGATACCGGACGATAAAATAAAGAAAAAGGATATTACAACTGAGAAGTAAAAGCGGGATTACAAAACTAATTTGCATGTAAACTCTCACAAGCATGTAGGAAGTAGCTATTGTAGGACATCCTCACCTTTTACAGTTTGCCCAGCAAACTGCAAGCCTCTAATTACTAACACAATCTTCTGTGGATATTACATAAGATCCATCAGAAGTCATTTTTCCTTCCACTTAAAAGGAACTAAGAAAATATTATCAGCCAACATCAACACTAAAGTACAACCAGACCAAAATATCCAAGTCTATCTGTTCAAAAGGAGGAAGCCACAATACCGAAAACCTCTACAGTCTACATTATTAAATTAAAAAGACTAATAACAGCCACTGTGACCCACGAACCCTTAAAATTTCGCTGTAGAACTCAGCAATCATGTAAATGTATCAGCTAATTGGTAAAACAAAGAACATTCCCAAACTTCTATAAAAATTTCTGCAAGAGAACTGCCAGTATAAAAGGCTTTTTAGCGGTTGCTTTATTATGCACCCAACTTCTATGGCAGCTCAAGGACTCACAAAAGCTGATGAAGCAGTAAACAGTTACGAACCAAAAAGAAGCGCCTTCGCGTGGCAGCTTCAATTCCATGCATTTTGGACACCTGAATAGAGCGAAAGAGAGGGTTAGTTAAACTTTTGTTTTTTTTTTTTTTTGGGTGAAATGGTTAATCATGATTATTTAAACATCTACTCTTTATGGAAATTTGCTTCTGCCTTTTTAAATTAGAAACCAAGAAAATGAAATAACTGCACCCATAAATAAGCTATTAGCTAATAGACCTTCAAAGGAAATTGATCCAGATTCCAGAATAGGTCGACTATAAATACAAAAGACTATAGATTTTCACTGATAAATTTTATTATAGAGAAGAGAGTTCCTTTAAACCACCGCCCCCCGCCAAAAAAAAAAACAAAAAACAAAAACAACAACAACAACAAGAACACCGCCTTATATAAACTCACCAGAGGGCCACTACCCGATGAGAAAAGGAAGAGCCCCATAACGGAAGAACTAATTTGCATGAACATTAAAAGCAACCCAAAGTTTTCATCTTTCACTACCCAAGCTACCAAGGCATAGCAAATCAAATGTGGGAGTTGACTTAGAGATGGCTGGACTTGCTTTCTACTTGTATATTACAAATTTGGAGATAAGAAGTCCATGTAAAATCCTATACTAGGTCCCAAAAACACATGCAATCATATACAGCATAAAACAATTCTGCTGAGAGCTTTTAAGAAGCCATTCAATCGCATCTCAAAACTTGTTCATCGCATCCAAAATCTCGTTTTGACATGCAATCCATGTCTAATGGGCAGAACTCTTCTAACAATCCCATATAAAACATGAAGAAGAAGCAAAAGGAAGAAAGAGTAGTGTCAGAAAACGAAGAAGCTCAGCGGCTACAGCAAAGAACACGTACTGAAGATGAGCAGGCTTGCCACAGTTTGCACATGAAAGGGTAGTCTCCGCCATATCAGCCATGAAGTCCCAAGATTTATTCACAACAAATTCAACCAAGGAAGGCTAGGGCTGCAGAAGGGTTCAAAGCAGATCAAAACTCAGACAAGTTACAGTTATTTGCGCAAAAAAATTCAGCTGCCGGGATGGAAAATCCACCAAAAGGCTTTAAAAGGGATGGAGAAAGTAGCAAAGAAAAGAAGGTAGACTTACTAATTTACCTCATCCATGAGCATCGGACGCGCCTGTAGCTCAGTGGATAGAGCGTCTGTTTCCTAAGCAGAAGGTCGTAGGTTCGACCCCTACCTGGCGCGTTTCTCCAAAAAAATCAAGTTTTTTGATCACGTTGACACTGAATAAAAAATTGTTTTTTAAGTAATAATTATATTTTATATTTCATTAAACCTATATGGATTATTGAATGTCCCCTCTTTAACAATACTGACAAAGAAACTGACCATCTTTTGCAGAAAGAAGAGATGACCCATTAATGCAGATAAACGACACTCTTTTGCTGATAATGTTTTTTAGGATATATCAAGTTTTTTAGATTATTTTGTTTTAGATAAAGTAGTAGTAATATCTAGTATAGATAATAGCATTCTTAATTCTTTGTAATTATCACCTAACATGATTGCAGATGTAACTCATTTGACATCTTTTGATGAAAATGGATTATTATAAAAGAAATCTATATGAGTATTCGAATAGCCTGATTATGCTCTTCATACTGTGCAGGAATATTTGGCAGCCATATAGATCCTAGTGGGGGAAATAGAAAGTTGATCTTCATACCATGCTGCTTGAGTAGTTTTGGTTTGTTTGAATGAAAAAGATGTCTTTAAGTATCTTTATTTGTAGTTTTAGGGTACTTGATTTTGATTAATTTACCACAATTTACTTATTATAGCTTCTAGTGTCTGATTGGATTAGCGGTAAAAACTATTTTTGCTATGTGATTTGCGGTATACAAAATAAGTTTGTGAGATAAGTTCTCTCAATTTACATGAATGTACTCTTCTAATGCCAACTCAAACATGGAACTGGTAGAAAAACTCAACAGATAATTGTAATGCTAATATAATTCCTAGTTTGCTTTTAAGGCTATATATTATCAAGTGGACCAACTAATTATAATTGTAACCCAACTTAATAAATTAAAGTACAAAAATATTAATAAATTAGATGCACTTGTTGTCAAACTCATGAGTTAACTTTCTAAATTTATCATTTTTACTTTTCTAACTTATCAAATTGAGTCAAGTTACTAACAAACTCGTGACCATTGTAAACTCGATTAAACTCATGAGTTTATATACCGAATTTACCATTTTTACATTTCTAGCTTACAAAACCGTGTTAACTCATACTTAAACTCATATTAACTTTTTTGATTTGACCATATTCAATAGCTTTATATATAAATTTTATAAAAATTTCATTGTTAAATATGAAAAATTTTAAATGTTGATAGATTTAATTTCAATTTTTTGGATTTAAAATATATTTAAATCAAATTGTTAATATTTTTTATATTTTAATTATTTATTATACACTATTAATACATATTTAATAGTAAAAGTAAACTCTTATGAGTTTACGATTCAAGTTCACATCATTAATACCAGTTTGCTTAAACTCACGAGTTTAACAACCTTGATTAGATGTACATGAGTCATTGTTGTCAAACTGGCGAATTAACTTTCCAAGTTTAGCGTTTTTACGTTGTTAGCTTATAAAATGAAGTCGAGTCACTAGTAAACTCGTGATTTATTATAAACTCAGCTAAACTTACCGTTAATATATTGATGTTACCATTTTTATATTTCTAGCTTACAAAACCATGTTAACTCACATTTAAACTCTTGTTAACTTCTTCGATTTAATCATGTTCAACAGCTTTAAATATAAATTTTATAGAAAGTTCTTTATTAAAGATGATAAATTATAAATGTTAATGGATTTAATTTCAATCATTTAAATTTAAAAAATATTTAAATCAAATTGCTATTATTTTTTATATTTTAATTATTTAATTATATACTATTAATATCTATTTAAAAATAATAAAAACAGACTTTACGAGTTCACGTTATAAGTTTCGCTCAGTTTCACCTGTTTCCTTAAACTAGGGAAACCTTCGTATCAGTTATAACTTTTATATCAGTGCCCTTATCACATCATTCATCCAAAATCATCGAAGATTCTTACCTTAATTGCGCAGAAGTACCCAAATAGCACACCAATATTTAGATATACGAACACACACATGTTGTTATAGAGTCACAACTTTAGGATTTAGGATACATTACACACTACCTATTCAAAACCAGAACTAGCTAAAATACAAAAATACCTAATTTAAGCAAGTAATTATAATGTAGCAATTGAATTCTCCGGCATCATCTTCAAGCTAAGTTCCACAGTACTTCAAACACCGGCAGAGAAGGGCACGCCGGTGGCTGGGATCCACCTATCTCCGAGCAGAAACTCATCCACTGAGAAAAGTCTAACCTCAGAAGCAGAACGCAGAACATGAAAGCCAGGCCAATTCACTCTATTCTGAGTAGAAGCTCCTTCACCACTGTTCATATACTCTGCATAATACAGAGTCGATAATGCAAAACCACCACTCCACTCACTCCATCCTTTCGGATCAATACAACCGTCCAGATCATTCTTCATGAACACCGTTCTTGAATACTTCTGCCATGGCCTTCCCAGGTAATTTCTTGCTCCGGTGGAACCCTCCGGCCTAACCCTACAGTTTTGGATCACGATCCCGGTCGGTTGGTTCGGGTCGGATCGTCCCTGTGCCGTGATGAAATTGGACTGCTGGGACATTGGCTTCCGGAGGAGGATGTCGCATTTCTGGAAGACGACGGCGGCATCGCCGAATATGAAGTCAACGGTGCCGGAAATTATGGAGTCTCTGTAGAATTGACGATTGGAGTGGGTGTAGAGTGTGTCTTGGTAGCCTCTGAAGCTGCATCTGTAGAAGACGGAAAGATCAGAGCTCACCTTCATCGCCACGGCTTGGTGATCCTGTGGACCTGCTCTGTTCTCGATCGTTATGTCCCTTCCCCAAAATCCATCGCCCGATACATCTGATTCGTTCAAATCGAGAAAGTATCAAATAAAATAATCTAATCTGAATTTTGAAAATTAAAGATAGAAAGAGGAATTTGTAGTGTTGTTTGTGTGGTTACCAAGTGTGGCGGAGCTGACGGTGGAGGAACCGCGGGCGACACTTCTGGCGCCGGTGATGATGGTCTTGTCGATGCCGTCTCCGACGAGCATCAAGTTCTTGAGCCTGTATCCGATCGCAACCTTCTCGTTGTAGATTCCTGATTTGACGTGGATGATGACTCTTTCGGGGCGATTGTGACCCATTGACCTCACTGCTTCTATGGCGGCTCCGATCGTTCTGTGGCTGCCGGAACCATCCTGAGCCACCGTGAATTGTGCCTTTGACTCGGTCGGATTCCATGACATCAATAGCCCACCGTATGATTTGGGATTGTTTCCCTTTCGCGATGCTATTTAATTTCCACACACCAAATAAAAACTCATGTAAAAAATGCCACCCAATCATTATTATCACAATAATTGTATTTTTTTTTTAAACACACAATAATAGTATCAATAATTAATAACTATATTCAATAAAATAAACATCTCAAAATGTAGGCTACTTTACCGGGAGGATCTTAAAATGTCCAAATTTGAATGTAGGCTACATGTCCTCACCATCATGTTGATCCATGCACAATACAACAACAATATCTCAAGTAGCAATACAATACGGTTATAATTTACGGGATATGATATTATCACTACCAGTTTTATATTACTGCCAAGTCACTATCATTTTTTCACCGTTAGATCAGAATCTCAATACGAATTGAGAAATGATAAAGATAGATGAGATTCTGATCTAACGGTGAAAAAGTGATAGTGACAATATCTTACCCCATAATTTACAACCAAAGGATTTTAGTTTAGCTGATAAAAGATTTGATCCATAATTAACATGGTCTTATTGATGTGAGATTTAAAGTATTTTTTAAAGGCATGTCCTAACTCTAGTTAACTAATCAAATATAATTCATATAAAAACATAATTTAGACAATTTATTTCATTGTTATTATTCTTTGAGAAGTAAAAGTGAATCAAACCTCAAATTTGAGTGCATGCAAAATGTGTATGTAACTGTGTAAGGTCAAACCAGAAAAAGAAAGGAAAGCCAGAATGAGTGAGAACTCATAGTTATTGAACAAGAATAAATAAATTGGTCCAAAAATTAAGAAAGAAATAAATATCATATTGTAAGATGATTTATATTTTGATTGACGGTGGTAAAAGTCCATCTACATGGTGAAAAGCAAGTCTAAAAGGCTTATTTCTTAAAACTAGCTTTTAGATTAAAAGCTCATTTATAAAAATGATAACTCAAACACCTCATTTTACTTTTACTATACTTTTTCTCTTCCTATCGTATTTTTTTCAGACCCAAATGAATGCCTTTTTAGCCTTGGAATTTAGGAAATATTAACTACTTTTGAAAATAGTTCATTCAGTCGCTTCAACAAGAAGTAACTACTTTTAAAAATATCAAATGAGTGCCTTTTAAATAAGGAGTATATTTGAAAAATGCATGACTTTTTTTACACATTATTATTTTTAACCAGGGATGAACCTAGGAGGGTTAGCGGTGGCCTCCCCTAAAATTACAAAATTTTACCCAATTTTTAAGGAAACCATATTTATGCTCATAAAACTTTTAGTTTTTTCAATGTAGTCCTATTGGAAGGTTGACAAAGGGACTAAAATGAAAATATTGAAATTATTATAGGGCCAAACATAATTTCACAAACACCTGCGTTCTATTCTATAAATTTCGCCCTTCCTAATTTCAATTCCTAGTTCCATCAGTGTTTTTAACTATTTTTGCAAAATGAGAAAAAACTTGCTTATATTTATAACGAAAAGGAGTACTAGTCTATTCGTATTTCTAAATCTAGTTTGGGAAAAAATTTGTTCCTTATTATAAATCCACTTTTATGGCATAAATAAAAGAGTCACAATATAATTATGCCCCATTAAAGGGTGAGAGAAAAGAAAGTGGTAAAAAATACTTATTCATGAATAAAGACAATATTTTCATCCCAAAACAAAAATAAATTCAGGCAAGATTGAAAAAATTTATCAATTTATTAGATCATATGTATTAAGTCAACTAACTCTTCTTTTATGTGATAATTAGGTGATTTGAATTTATAAATAAGACCAATGTGGTACATATAGTGCTCTTGAGTTTTTAGTATTAAATAAATTTATATTTTATTTTTAATATATATTTTTAAAATTATAAAAAAAATTTATAATATTTCCTATGAAAACTATACATAGTTTATTTTTATTTTTATTAAAATATGTATAATTTTTTAGAAAATTAAATTATTCTATACATTTTAATTATAAAATTGAAAGGAAATTTATCTTCTAAAAATTCATATAAAATTTGAAAAATTATATATATGTATGTATAATACTATTTTGACAAATGTCAATCTGAATTCGAGTCGGCTAGGCCTCAACCGGATAAAGCTCATCCCATATTTTTAAAAACAAAACTCATATGTTTGTACGTGTGTGTCTATATATATACACACGCACGCACAATTTAAAGAATAGAATATTTATATTCTATAACCAAAAGTAGATATACTTTATGCATGCAACAAAGAGCAAACAAACTTGAAATATTATGCGAGCTAGCTAGCAAGATAAGAATGTATTGACATTTAAAGCAAGCTATCTACGTACGAAGTACTACCCTGATATACTTACTTTTTGCTTTTGGCTTTGCTTTGACTCTCTGCTTGTTCTTCATCACTAATAAGTGAAGAGCCTCTTGAAGCGATGAAGTCAAGTTCTTATGCAAACCTCCCTCATCAGCTTCCACGTCGTACCCTTTTTCTTTCAACCCATCCAAACACGTCCTATGGTTACTCATTACACTACTCACCCACCAACTTACACCATCATCACCAGCCTTTGATACCAACTCATTCATCCTCTGCTCACTCTCTTCATACAGCTTAGCACAGTCTCCAAGCGCCACACCTGCAGCCGTGGCCGGCGACGACAATGACGAGGAAAGCATTGAGCTTGTGACGTTAACGCCACTCTGCTGATGATGATGATGAAGACTCTCATCAACCCAAGTCCTAGCTTCAGCAACTTGGGTGTGAGCCAGCCGAAGCAGCTCCATTTCACGGCCACCACCAAAGACGGAGGAAATGGCGGAGGCCAAGAGGAGCAGGAGGAGGAGGACGGTGGAGGCGGTTGCCATCTTTTCTGAGAAGGAGATAGTAGTGATGAGTAGTGCAGTGATCAGGTTCAGGTGTATTTATAGCCAAGTGAGAGAGTGAAGAGTGAAGAGGCACATGGAAGAGGAGAGCTATGTGTCAATATGTGGGACTGAGTAATCTGTGTCCTACGTGTTTAGATTTGGTAAAACGGTGGAGAAGCAATGGCCTCGTTTATTTTCTGGTTATTTGGTTAAAAGTCACTTCGTTTTCTTTCTTCCACAGGAATATATAAAATCTGTAAGTGCAATATTATTTGGTTCTTGATAAAGTGGCCGGGTTTGTGCCTCGTTGATATAAATAGTTATGTAGGGAGACATCGTAGGGAAAAAGTACGTCATGATTTTTTTAATTGAATATCATCACAGTTGCAATCATGGGTTTATTATAAGTATATCATAGGAACATGTTATGGAAAGTGCAATGTAGTGTTTTCGCATGGCTATGATAGTGTAGACATGGCAGTGAAAACGTAGATTTTACCTGAAAACGAAAGGAAAATAAAAAATCGTAAAACGTAAAATCGTAACGTAGTAAAATCGTAAAAACTTAAAAGTGTTTGAAAAATTAATAAAATCGTTTTAATGAAAAAAAATCATAAAAACGTAAAATTGCAATGATAAATCGAGTTTTTAACTGTCATGGTTGTAGATGCTTTATTTCAGAATTATATTAACTATTAATTTTCACCATCCATACGTGTCATCATGCCATATGTAGAATAACCAAACAAACACACACACACACATAAAATTTAACCATGCAAAGGATAAAAAGTTTTTTTAAAAAAATTACACTATGCGATCTTAATATAAGATTTATTTATAAAGTTGATCTTGATTCTAAATAAAAGACATATTATTTTTTTTTAATCTATTCTAAAAATGAGAACTAATTATTTGTAATGGGCTAGAGTATTGTTGGTCTAGCCCATGTTGGTTAGTTAGTCTTATTATGTACTTAGGGGTGTTAAGAATTTCCAGTCCCGATCATCCTGATACTAGGCAAATTGGATAGGAATTTCCTGTCTTGAAAATATTCAGGATCGGGAAAAATAAGTTTCGAGATAAGATCCAAATGGGAATGGGACTTCTTGATCCTAAATACACACACATTTTTTTATTATTATTTTTTTAAATATCCAAATGTATGGTCAATGTCAAGGGGAGCAAAACACTGAAAGATTGAGAATATTGAATTATTGATGAAGTTGCAATTTTAATTTACTTTAAATATGGGTATTGGGCTAACTATATATTTATATTGGACTAATTTGGTACAATATGATATTGGACAAATTATATATTTGTACTAGACTAAAGAAAACATTGGAAAATATTCAATATTGGGGGGAAAAAACAAACGAAGAAAGGGAACCTTTTTGGGAAATTCCCGATCTTGATGATCCTAAGAATTTCATATCCTGTTGGGATGGAAAATTTTCAAGATCGCGATTAGGATCGGGAATGAAAAGCTTTCCCGAGCCTTTATTGGATTGGGATTGGGAGTGAGATTTCTCAATGTCGTCCAGTCTCGAAAACAGTACCCCTATATGTATAAAAGGACTTGGTCCATCTCAATTTTGAAAGAGACTTGTAATCACATTTTATGATCAATGAAAGAGAGCTAATTTGCTCAGTGCATTATTCACAATTCTTGAGTTACTTTACATGGTATCAAAGTCCCAAGCTTACCAAGAACAACAACAAACGTCATTTGAAATATTAAGATTCAGGTACTGGACCGAATAGGGTTCCCCACACTTAGCCTTTTGCACTCTTGGATGAAATAAAATCAAAGTTTCAAAAATATGTGCACTATTATATTGCAATCATCAAGTCATTCAAGAATACAAATACATAAAGGTTGAATAACCACTATCCCGTTGACCCGAAAAAAAAAAAAAAAACCACTATCCCAGATCAATCAAAGCTCAGGGAATTTTTTAATGCAAAGAAACCAACTTGAACACATAACAAAACCAAGAAAGATAGACATGATAGAGCTCTTAAGGGAATGAGTGTTTTTCTCATCTATCAAGTCATAGGGAATTTCATTCAGCTCACCTATTCTAGCATCTACCATAAGCTTGTAAAGGTTCTACTATCTCTACCACTAGTTTGCAAAGGTTCATCTATCAAGACATGTAGAGCTCTTAAGGGAATAAGTGTTTTTTAGAGTTGTAATGTTGAAAAGGCTAAATGGATGGAAAATGTAACAAACATTGTACCTGCACCAAATAAATTGTTAGATTACTCAGCACTACTCAACTAAACTCAATCCATATCTTTATTGTAGTGCCTTGTTTGTTTGTTTCTTTGAATTTTCTTTTTCTTTCACTATTCACGTTTTTTCTTTTTCTCTTTTTCTTCATTTATATTTTCTTTTTGGTTTTCTTTCTTTTGACTATTCACATGGCACTTTTCTTCTCACTTATACAATAGTACTTTTTCTTTTTTAAAAAAACATAGTGCTAGGAAGAACTTGATAAAGGATGCAAACATAGCATTTGTATAATGAAATAGAAATGAACATGAATGACTCAAAGGGGTAATTAAAGGTAAGTTATGAATGGTTTGTGTTTGGGTAAATGGGTTTATAAATAAATGCCCCCAATTATACTACAAATCCAAGGCATTAATGTAGCTTTGAAAAAGAAGCTAGACAAATTTTAGAGATTAACCAGAGAATAGGTGAATACACACACATGATGAGAAAATAGAATCAAGGCTCAATAGCCTTCCAACAAGGCTTTTCTCTAAAATATCAACTTCCTAAAATCAAGCTAGGCATCCAAATGAATAAAATTGCACTAAAGACACTCCATTTAGTCAATTGAACGAAGCAAATAGATTACTCAAGCTTTATGAAACTATACTTGGAAATGCTTGACTTTCACAATCATCATGCATTTAAATTTTCATAAAAACATGCCAAGTAGTTGCATTAGGAAAGTGAAAAAGGTCCATTTAACACTTCACAAAACCAATTCAAAAGTTCAAATATTTTCAAACTTATTCAGATTTCATGAACCAAAACATTGTGACTAGAGCAATCCCTTCCCCACACTTAAATCTTGCATTGTCCTCAATGCAAAACCTAAATGCAAAGGCATGACAAGAGCTCAAAGCTTAAGGGCTTGTTTGGTTTGAGGGAGGGCGAGGGAAGGGAGATAAATTTTTTTACCCTCTTTTTTACTAAATTGCCCATGGAAACTTTTCAATATTTCAAAAATATACTCTCAATAAAAAGAAATATTCTTCTCATTAATGACAATATGATCAATATCATCCTTTCCATTCCCTTCCCTCCCCTCAAACCAAACACACCATACAAAAAGAAATCTACTTGTTTCTACTGGATTATGCCCTGTCCCCATACTTATCTTCTTAATATAACAATTAAGCTTGAAGAATTATAAAAATTAGGAAAAAAATAAGTAAGGAAAGAGACAACCTCTGTTAGAATCTTTTAAGGCATTATTTGAAAGAGAAGTTCTCATCCAATATTAGAAACATGATGGTCTTCATGGTGCACACTTCTCCTTACTCTATTTTCTTAGGTGGGGCAATTCAAGATCAATCGGAAGAGGTCCAAGAATGTAGGGTGGGGGTTGGTACTGCAAAGGACCCTTTCAATTGTATGCTTGCAATTGCAAAGAAGACAAGCCAGAAGTAGTACCGAATCCAAAGATATAAACATGGAGGGATCCAGAGGATTGTGCAAATATGTTAAGAACAAAATTGCCCTAGTTGGAAATCATACCTAAGTAAATTAATTAGGTTCCCATCAATAAGAACCAAACAAGTAGTTACAATTTCAGAATCCTCTTGTGTTTATAATGGGAAAAATGTGGAGTTCAACTTCGTGTTGGAGTGCTTACATCACTATTGCAATCACAAGAGTTGGGAGGTAAAAGAGTTGAAGAAGAAAGAGAATTGATTAAGTCATCACCAAAAAATTTTAAATTTTTAAAAGATTTTTTTTTCTATATTGGGTGGCAAATTACAAGAAATAATTAAATGAAAAGATTCGTTTTGATTTATGATTTTATCATTCAAAACCATTGAATCTTTTCTTATTGAAATATCTAAAATACGCAAGTTAGAGGGATGAAAAGGTGCACAATTTTCAAGGCTTTTATCGAATGTAGCATGCTAATTGATGTTAGCATTTGAACTAGATGAAGAATCAAGATCATGTGAAATAGAAAGCCAATTGTCAATTTCCAAACAAATAACACATGTCATATTCCCTTCACATGAACAAACCAAAGTCTACAAAAGAGGAAATAATAAATTCTCCATCAAGTTCAATAGCATCATAAAACTCCAAATCATGCTTGCCAACACTTGAAAGAGAAAAAGAATATGCATCATCAATAGAGATAATACAAGCAACATATCTTCAATTATACAACTACTATTGGACAGATCACAATGATCATTTTTAACATCAAGCATATGAGGGGATTCAACTACAATTTCTTCATCCACCTCATCATCACTCACATTATCAAGAACAGTAGTATGGGGAGGTCAACCTCTTCAAGAAGAGGATTAATATCATCATTGTTTGGAAGTGACTTAAAAACGTACTTTCTTCTTCTTTACATCTTGCGTGGGAGTAAGCATTTGAGGTATGGAATCTTCTACTTGTGAAGTGTGGCATTTGACTTTCGCTCTTTAGTTTTCCCATCATCATTGGAGTTATAGCACATCGTCAACAAACGTCTTGATGAAGTTTTGTATCTCCTCAAATCCCTCTTCCTTTTCCTTGGAAAGCACATTTGCCTTTTTCAACATGAACAACTTGTAGTGTTCAGCCTTGAGCTCACCATAAATTCTTTTAAGGGTGAAGGAGCAAAAATACACATAGGCTTTTCCCCTAGGAGCGCCCAGCACCACATACTTTTTTCTGGACAAAAAATACACACATAGTTACCTTATAGGAGCAAAAGTCACACACTTCCTTCACAAACTGGATGTTGACCGTTAACTAGACTTTGTTGATCGTTAGTGCTGACGTGGATGGTGAATTGGAGTGAGAATAAGCCAAATGGGAGGAAAAAATGCTGACTAGGATGCTGTTTCTAAAAGCCATTAACACTGTTCATTTTCTTCATCGGGGAGCTAGAGAGAGGGAAGGAAAAAAGGAATAAGTAGAGAACAAAACGCTGCCATTGGAGAAGAAAATAGAGTTTTTAAAAAATGGCGTGGCTGCTCCCTCTTTTGCATCTCTGTTCCAGCTCTCCAAACTGAGCTCCACAAGAGACAGAAGAACACGATTCCAAGCAAAATGGCTTCTTATCCCTCTGTTTCAGTCCGGCGCGTTTGCTGTGATGGTGGTCTGGTGATCCATCGTCCCCAGCGTGTGAATTCTTACTTGCTATGTATAGCATCAGAAAGATTGGGCAAATTACATATTTGTATTCCTTCGAATTATGAGATAACCAACTTCTCGTACACAGTGTGCGTGTTTGGTTTTGGTAGGAAAACCTCCATAAACAATCATATTTTGATGAAGTAGATATAAATAAATAATAAACAAGTGAATATGACTCATCATTATACTAATTTACAGTAAATCAATCCAATTAGTTAACTTATCATTGTAACTAAAACTAAGAGATCCATGAGCTAAAATTCACTTCAGATTCATACATTCCGGAAAAAAGGAAGAAAAGTAAAAGCTAATAACCTTTCTTGGCCAACAGTATCCCAAATCTAGGCCTTGACCATCTTGTCATCGACACTAATGCTACAGGTGGCGAATTCAACCCCAATTGTGGATTTAGACTCGAGGCTGAACTCATTTCGAGTGAACTGAGAGAGAAGGTTGGATTTGCTGACACCAAAGTGTCCAATCAAAACCACTTTGAAGAGGTAGTCGTAGTCATCTTCGGTTCTGTAGGCGCCCATTGTTTGAAGTTGGATTAGGTCGGATCAAGATTGTGAGGTGTGAATGCGTCGGGACATAACACATACAAGAAGCGACGCTTCCAAAAGGGAGAAGGAGACGGAGGTGAAATAGAAAGAAATGGGGAACAAGAAGGAGAGGATCAAGGATGTCTTCCATCGTTTTTGAATTTTAGACTTTGATTAGACTTTTTTCCAAAAGATCCGTCTCCTCAATTCGAATTTTAAAAATATTTCAAGCATTGGAGAGCTCCATTTTTATTTTCTTCTCTGTTTCAGTCCGGCAACCTCCTCCTGGTGAAGATCGCTCCTAACCCCGTGCTCTTCTAGTTCTGCCCTCTCCGAAGACTGTGATGAACTCTCTGCTCGCTGCTCGACTCGCTCAAATTGATGGAACAATGAATTGTTAATTTCCAGCTGCCTTCCCTCTCTCTAGCTCCCCAATGAAGAAAATGAATAGTGTTAATGGCTTTTAGAAACAGCATCCTACTCAGAATTTTTTCCTCCCATTTGGCTTATTCTCACTCCAATTCACCATTCATGTCAGCACTAACGGTCAACAGAGCCTAGTTAACGGTCAACATCCAGTTTGTGAAGGAAGTGTGTGACTTTTGCTCTTATAAGGTAACCACGTGTGTATTTTTGATCCAAACAAAAGCACGTGGTGTTGGGCGCTTCTGGAAGAAAAGCTTGTGTGTATTTTTGCTCCTTCACCCTTCTTTTTAAAGCAACGGTTGAATCATTCATGTTTAGCAATGTCAGAAAAACATCAAGTGTAATAACCCCATTTTTATGTAAATTATTGTATGAAGCTAATTGATATCATATTATTCAAATATATGGAATTTTCATTAAATCTAAGGCAAATGATACTTGTTTTCATCTAATTGGTTAGTAAGGGATTATTATAGTGAAGTGGCATGAGAGGGTAATAGATAATTCAACAACATGTACACATGGCAAGTAGGAAGATTATTAACAAAAAGTATCTTTGCCTTTGAAAATGATATATACACATGGCAAGATCAAGATGATAATTAGAAAGATATCTTTGACTTTGAGGTAATAGCTTTATTAATGATGCAATTATCAATTGACACATGGGTGTGAATTTAAAAATAAACAAAAGAATATCATAAACTCCCTTGAATCTTGAAAAATGGCGCATAGGTAGGGAGAAGAGGAGAAGACAAAATAATTCACACAAAGTGAGAGACAATAATCATATAGAAAGCCCTAAAAAGACAAGTGTCCTTATATGAGGCTATTTAGCTTCATAGAGAGAGACACTTATCTATTTATAATTGATATAAGTTGGAAACATAATTATCTCCCAAAAGGCTTATAATTTCGAATTAAATAAGGCAAGAGGGAAGGAGATAAATTATCACATGATTAACAAGAGAAAATCTAGAACATGTCCACATGTCCTCTTATTTGCTAGAAGGGACACTTAGGCACCTTCATCAACCAATGAATTAAAGAAGTGGACACATGGAAAGGTGAATAATCATGAAAGGGACACCTAAGTGGACACCTAGAAAGGTAGGTAATTATGTGAGGGACACCTAAGCACACATGTAGCAATATAATGTTTAAAGAAGAAAAGTTAAGGACACATATGCACAATTAATTAATTAAATGGGACACCTAAGCTACCAAAGTATCAACATGATATCTAAAAAGGAATGGATAGGAACACTTGTGTTTATTGAGAATTTGTGCCACCTAATTATCTTACCTATGAAGCAAAATATTCCAACCATAACAATAGGCATGTGATTAAGAGATATTCTTGACCCAAAGAAGGCCAAGTGGCGTGTAAGCACAAGGAGATATTCTTGGGTGCCTTATCTCTATAAATAGAACTTCACCCTTTTTCATTTTGGAGGTAAGAGGCACCACACACATACATACATAAAGAAGAAGAGAGTAGTGAATTGAGAGTTAAAGTAAGAAGGAAGAATACATAGAAAGTTGAGTCAAGGTAAGAGAGTTATGGAATTTATTCTAATTTATTCTACTTCCTTCAAATTTGTTTAAATTTTCAATTAGTAATCTTGTATAATATTGTCGGAGTTCTAGCTACAACCACAAGGAGATCAAGGTGAAGTAGCTAAAGAAGTTAGAACTTTAAGCAAGTAAGTTATCTTTTCTAACTTTTTGTAATAATATTACCAAAGTTTAAGGAAATTTTGGTCAATAGCTAGAACTTGGTGATATGATTTTTTTTTTTGGTTGATTTTGATAGTTTAAAAGTGTTTAAAGTGGAGTTTTGTATAAGAAAGAGTATGGAGTATAATTTTGAAAGTGTAAAAGTATGAACATATGCAAATAGAATGGCTGAAAAACAACAAAGGCATTTTCGGAAACTGGGAATGACTTACATGTTTTTGGGCTTGGCAAGTATTTTTAGTTATAAATAGACATGTCAAGGGGTCACGTAGATTTTTGGAACACCCCAATCAAATTTTTGTACAATTAGTTATGTATTTTTGAAGTTGGGTCAAATTTCTGAAATTTTCGAGACTCCATGCAAAAATAAGAGGAAAGTTACGAATAAATGAATACTCATTAACAAAGGAAATTAATGAGTTTCAAATAGTGGAAAGACCCTTTATATAAGTATATAGTTATGTATTTTAAAGGAAGGAATTATACTGTCAATGACACTGCTTATGTTACCTTACTTTAGGTTTATCATTCTTGTCTAGTAACCGAGTGTTTGCTATTTTACTAATCAGCTCCTTGCAGATAAGTAACTTTAATTTCATGTACTTTGTGTGACTTTGTATGTATGATTTACCATGTTTAGTTATGATTCGATGCTATGTGTTCTAAGCACTTTGAGTACCGGAACCACTGTGTGCGACCTCTAGTATGGTTATGTGCCTTATTGTACAAAAGGACTTGTTCCATCTCAGTTTTGAAAGAGACTTGTAATTACATTTTATGATCACTAAGAGAGCTAATGGGGTTAGTGCATTATTCACAATTCTTGGGTTACTTTACATCCGCTTCTATTAATATTCCCTCAATAATAATTAAGGAGGACAAAAAATGAGAGAATTAATAAAGATGATAGAGTATTTAGAAAATACATGTTATATTAAGTAACTTAACTAACTTCTTTAATCTAATCTAATTAGGTAAAATATATCTCATATTAAAGAAATATAAAACATTTTAATAAAAATCTACAGTTGTCTTGAAATTTATTTATCTATACTTGTTTATTATCATCTTTGTGAAATATTAAATCTCAACTACTGAAAGTTCATATAAATAATAAGAAGAGGAGAGAGCATAAAGTAATAGGAAATTTATTTCTCTAGTCACTGAATATCTCTAATAACCTCCAAAACTACGTCGTTTTGAATTAATGAAGGGTGTGTTTGTAATTTTAGGAGAATTAATGAAAGATGTAAAATTACGGAAATACACTTCATTAATCCAAAACAACGTAGTTTTAAGAGTTACTGGAGATAATTTATTTCTAGTGACTAAAAAAACCCTAAGGTAATAAAAGTATACTTTTAACTCTTTAACTTTTTACAATGTTTCACTCCTAAGATTGTTAGTTTAATTAACAAAAACATGGTATTAAAAAAAAAAATTAACAAAAACATGCCTATGCCAAAATTTTAAATTTTGACAAAATATGTACAAATATTAAAAGAGTAAAGCAACATCCAGGCTCCAGCAGCACCAGCACCATATGATACCATTTTTCGTGCAGTTACATCTAATGTCCTAATCTTATTTTACAATTATTTTCATAAAATCACTACGCATGGCCCGATGCTAATAACATTAAGATTTTTTTAAAAAAAAATCTAAAATATACTTTTTAAAATTAAGGCATCAACTAATTTTGAATAAAATTACCGGACAAAAACATAATTTTACTCAGTAAAAGCTTTTGATTTTAAAAGGCTTAAAAAACCACATTTCGAGGTTAAAAAAGGTAGGAAGGAAAAAAAAAAGGGGGGGGGGGGGGGCACATTCGACTTCCACCAAGGTTTTCAAGGGTGGGCAAGTTTACATACGTGTGGGCTTGTTTCCTAAATGTAAAAATATGAAGTCTCGCACAAATAGATATTGTATAATCTCTAGGTGTAAGACCCAATCAAACTCCTCTTTGGGTATTCAAATGATACAAAATGTTTGTTCAATATGTATACATGGTATATTGGGCATAACCTTAATTACAATGTCATTGATATGATGACAGAATCAGAAGCACACCAATCGTCAAGCTCTTAATGGTTCTCAAGCAAAGTAAGGAGAGGCAAAAATACAAGGGACCAGATTCTACCTAAGATTTCTCTATTACTCTATGTTGATTCTCACAACTTTCTTTTTTGTTCTACCACCAGTGCTCATTTCATTGCTGGACCCAAATCCTCTGGAGATTCCTCCTTGCTCCAACCAAGGGCTTGACCAATTTCTCCAAATGCGGTTCTCTGTTGGTTCACCTTTGCCAGAACCTATATCATCATCATCGAGAATGCAATCATTTTTCCAGGAAACCATAACGACATATTAACTTCCAAAAGACTACTGAATGATGAGAAGATTTTTCATCTTATTAAAAAAATCATTATAATTGCTACTTGCTCCTCGGAGATCTCATGTCCCAGGGTATCCATTTTCTTCGTACAACCTTTATTACTACCCTGAGTCTTTAATATAAAAGCTAGATAACTAACTTGCACATATATTGGATAAGTTACTCATTATTTGTAATAACTGAATGTTGGCATTGGAATTACCAGTAAATGAAAACCCCATTAGTATGTGCAATCAATGGAGATATTTGAGGGAAAAATTATAAAATTGAGAAACAGTATGGGTTAAAATCTTATTTAGGGCTAAAATAAACTCCTTATCTAGCTCTTATATTAAGGACCTGAGAAAGTACTATTATTAGTTTATTACAATATTATTTTTCAATCCTGCAACTTAAAGTTAGCTCATATAGATGCAACTAATGTATTTTGACGTTCACAAGCAGTTTATTGATAGCAGAGTGTGGGAATAGAATCTTCAATCTTAACATTATCCGTGAATATCACTAAATTCTATTTCAGCGTGTTTAGCAGAAAACATACATTCATCCAAAGGGAAGAAGGGAAGCTTACTTTCATTCCAGTGCGTACCAAGTCCACCTCTCCAGCCAGGCAAGTGCACAATATTATTACCTTTCCATTCTTCCTCGAAGTCTGAAAGCTCATCTGAAATATTAAAAGCAAATTAATAAAACATGGAACATTACCTTCATTAAGATTTAGAACAAAGTCACTAAAATTTTGAAGAAAATCATGGAACACTGTCTTACCTTCATTAAGATTGTGCAAAGTTTGCATAGTGTCAATCTTACCATCTGAATTCAGCCTCCTTGTAAATGATTGACCCTACAACCATAATCCACAAGATCAATGTCTACAAATAAGAATAAAATATGACAATATGGGGGTACAGATTCTCAGGTGTTTCCTTCAAGTCCATGTCTTGCATAAGGTTTTGTCAAACATTTTAAGAAATGAATATAACATTTATGACAATAGTTACTAGAAGTGTACACTCTAAAATCAATATTCTAATAAGCACCTTATCATGGATTCCTCTGGAAATCCTATGTGTTGCCTGACCTGTTGTCTTATCAGCCTCTTTGCTTTCCTCCATAAGTACCTGACTCGCAAAGATAACACCAAAGACACAGAATCCTCATTATTCATCACAAACGAGAAAGTTGCGTAGCTAAGAATAAGACTTGATAAAAACCATAAAAGATTTTGGCAATCCTAACCAATTAGTAGCTTAAACTATTTGGTAAAACAAACAAACCTAGACATAAACCAAACTAGTTAACAAAAGTTGACAGAGATTAATTACATACCCCATCAGCTCCTGTTTTTCTGTTTCTCGTAGATGTATAGTATGCTCCATCTACACCTCCATATGTAACTTTGCAAGACTGAAAAGAGAAATTGCTAGTCTCTGGGGGTTCTACCTTGTAATGGTCATTCCTATGAGTCACCTGCTTGAGCTTCCTCTCTTCTAGACATTAAGCAGTACAGTATACAATTAATAAAGCAAAAGAAATAAGCTATGGCAAAATCCTTGTAAAAAGAAAAACAGAGAAAGCAATTCACCATGAACATCATCATCATCTGGATGTTCAACAGATGGTTCCATGGTTGATCTAGAATGCTTTTTCTCCTCATCTCCATTTTCAGAGTAATTAACGTCTCCCTCATCATCAGAATCTAATTCTTTTATAACCACTCCCTTATCTTTGTTCATATTCTGCGTATTTCTCTGTGCAGAAGAAGAAGTAGGACCAAATATGCTATCAAAGGGACGAGTGAAAAAAGGGTCATCAAATGGATCCCTTCCTCCAAAAAGGTTCGAAAGCATCGATCTATGTGATCCAAAGCCACCAATATCTCCAAAATCGCCAAAGGAATTCCTTGATCCAAACATTTTCTCACTATTTTCTCTTCTCCTTTGCATATTTCTGGTCTGTAGTTTTCACAAAGGGGAAAAAATCCACAGTAAGAAAATAATATATACACGTTTTGCATCAGAAAAGTTCATCTCTGTGCCTTTGCAGATTCCATACAATTACAGAAAGACCATTAATACGGAACAAGTTTATCGCATCGAATCTAGTTACATCAATCTAGAAGCCTGATGATTTAAATAACACATAGTCGACTTCAAGCCAGAACGACAAAAAAGAAACGCTTGTTGTTCATTGAAAATCGAACGCCGGAAATTTAGAAGCCGGCGAGATAAAATTTGCCGAAGATATTCCCACGAAGTTCGGATGATAGAACGAAGCCTAATGAATGCTATAAATTCAATTTCAAATTGTAAGAGTCCTAACTCGTGCCATTGGAGTCATATGCTTGTGTTAATAACCGCCATTTGGTTCAAGAGGAAATGAGCGTGAAGAGATATTGGCTTCAGAAATAGCAGAGAGAGAGAGAGAGAGAGAGATCTTACCAGAGAGAGAAAAGAGAAGAGAACCAGAAACGACGGACCTCAGCCTTTTGTTCAAAATAGAGCGGGAGGGATTTATATCCACACACACAGTACACACACCCCCAAGGGAGTGATCAAATGATCGGGAAGAGACGGGACAGAAGGTTGACACGTGGACTTTTGAATTTCATTTGGAAAAGCTAGAAACTTCGTGATTTTGTCAGATTATTTTAGGGGTCCATGTTAACGTCTGGAATTTTTGTGCATAAAATCACGGGGAAATTTACCAAAATAAGATTTTTTTAAAAAAATGTATCAGATTGGAGCAGTTAGGAAAATATTTACCGGATGTCATTGACAAGCCGTGGTGGCGTCAGTTGACTGATTAATTTTTTTTTTTCGGTGTCCCAGGGCAGACCATCTTTCAGGCACATCAACGGCCCCAGACTAATCTGAACCGAGACCGGGTTGGCCCCATTCAGGGGAAGCCTCTACCACTGGCGTCAGTTGACTGATTTTTTTTTTTGTTTAGAGCACTCGGTGTCTCAGGGCAAGCCATCTTTCAAGCCTCTACCACTCACGTACACTGCACTCAAGACCCGTGATTAAACTAAGACAACCCCTTACCAGTTGACCTAAGCTTTTGGTGGTTGATTGATTAATTTTAATAAAGTACGTATTAAGTCACTAATTAATTATTCTCTAACTAATTAATTATTTACCTAATTATTATTCTCTATTTAAGTTTATTTTATCTATCTTAGGTACTCTATAAATAATAATATACAACGTATTTCACAAAATATTTTTATTAATTAACTAATTATTATTAAAATTATTTATTTACTCTTTTTTATTATTTATAATTAATCAGAATAATTATTATTTATATATATTTTTTAATTTATTATTAGTAGTGGCGTCAGTCAACGGACGCCATTGCCCTAGTGGCGTTAGTCAACTTGCACATTTGACTGCATTAGTCTGATAAATATTTTTCCAACTGCTCCAATCCGGTACATGTTTTTTTTTAAAAAAAATGTTAAAGAGCAATTTTGCCAACAAACTATTACCCCAGGAGCACCCACAACAATTAACTTTTAACTGTACCTTAAATACCAATAAACTTTTTAAAAAGTTAAATCAGCACAAAATTTTTAACTCCGTTATCTTCCACGTCACTCCTTCCCTCCCTCTTCCTTGCCACTGCCTCATCTTCTTCATCTTCCACAAAATCGGAGCTCTCAAGGGTGAAGTAATTATCCTCATAGCCATATTCTGGTTTCATCCTTTGTTCCTCATCTCTTTCTCTCTCTCTGCCTTGTTATATGTATTTATATATCGTCTCCCTTCTCCTCACACATAAAACCCGTCACCCTCGTTGCGACCATCTACCCCATACCCACTTCATCTTCACAAGGTTTTAATCATCTCTCCATCCTCACTCTAAGTCGCGATTTCATGATAAAACTTTAGTTTGCATTTGCTTGTTTCCCCCCCCCCCCCCTGATGTAGGGTTAGGGTAGGGTCATAGTGATCCCAAATAAGAACAAAAATAGAGTGGAGAGTAGCGTTGGGTTAACAAAATTCTGGGCAAAAACATGGAAGGAAGCGACTGAAGATAGTGGTTGTGGCGAGGTTGAAAAAAATTTTGGAGTAGGGAGAATGAGAAAACGTTGATGTAGCCACTCGCAGGTAGATTCCGACGACATCTTTGTGGATCTCATGGCTTTGTTACCTAATTCATAGGATTATGTTCTGATATAGTTTCAGATTCCCAAATTTCTGATTCTAATTTCTCACCTTTAGATTGGAATTCCCTGCTTTTTCCTCTCAATTTCACTTTTTCCTTGCTCTTTGTCTGGATTCTAATCTCTGCAACTGCTTATCATAGTTCATCGTAGACCAAAAAGGAAGATAGGTCAATGTTTGTGTTTCTCTGGATCGAAGAGGGAGAGAGGTCGATTTGTGATAAGGACAAATAACAAATGGAAGACATTCGGCAAAACCTCTAAAGGCGGAGGAGGCTGCCTCTAAACTCAAAGACGAAGAAGATGGAGGAAGAGGAAGGGAAGGAGTGACGTGGAAGATAACAGAGTTAACTTTTTTGTGCTAAATTAACTTTTAAAAAAGTTTGTTGGTATTTAAGGTCGGCTTTTTGACCAAAATAATTAAAAGAAAAAAAGAAATTACCAAACTGATGCAATCTGGAAACTATTTTCCAATTTAACGTTGGCGCCTTTGGAGGCGTGAGAGGGGCCCACGCCACTGGTAGTGGCGTGAGCCTCTGACGCGCCTCCAGAGGCGTGAGACTGGCTCACGCCTCTGGAGGCGTGAGTCAGCTTCACGCCTTCAAAAAAAAATTAATTTATTAATTAAAATATTTTAATTAAATATATAATTAAGTATAAATAATAAAAAAATTAATAATAATTTAAATTAATAATTAAGAAAATTAAAATATCTAAAATTTATTATAAACTTTAGGAACAAGATTAATTAATTATTATAAACCTCAAGATATATGACTAATTATTTAATATTTGGTTCATTAATAATTTGATATATAAGATAAATTTAAATAGAGAATAATGATTAATCAAATAATTAATTCACTAATTAAAAATTTACAATAAGTCAATGGATGATCTACGCTTTACGCTTTGTTATAAATAAATTATACGTAATCTTTTAACTAAATTATACCACGTAATCTTTATACCGTAATCTTAGCTAATTTAGAAAATTAGGTAACATAACGGTATAATTTAGCTGTATAATTTTCTAAATTCGGTAAGATTACGGTATAAAGATTACGCGGTATAATTTAGTTAAAAGATTACGCGGTACGGTATAATTTAGCTGTATAATTTTCTAAATTAGGTAAGATTACGGTATAAAGATTATGCGTATAATTTAGTTAAAAGATTACGCGGTACGGTATAATTTTGCTGTATAATTTTCTAAATTAGGTAAGATTACGCGGTACGGTATAATTTATTTATAACAAAGCATAAAGCGTGGATCATCCATTGACTTATTGTAAATTTTTAATTAGTGAATTAATTATTTGATTAATCATTATTCTCTATTTGAACTTATCTTATATATCAAATTGTTAATGAACAAAATATTAAATAATTAGTCATATATCTTGAGGTTTATAATAATTAATTAATACTATTAATCTGTTTCCTAAAGTTTATAATAAATTTTAGATATTTTAATTTTTTTAATTATTAATTTAAATTATTATTAATTTTTTATTATTTATACTTAATTATATATTTAATTAAAATATTTTAATTAATGAATTAATTTTTTTTTGAAGGCGTGAGGGTGACTCACGCCTCCAGAGGCGTGAGCCAGTCTCACGCCTCTGGAGGCGCATCAGAGGCTCACGCCACTACTAGTGGCGTGGGCCCCTCTCACGCCTCCAGAGGCGCCAACGTTAAATTGGAAAATAGTTTCCAGATTGCATCAATTTGGTAATTTCTTTTTTTCTTTTAATTATTTTGGTCAAAAAGTCATTTAAGGTCTGGTTAAAAGTTAATTGTGGTGAATGCTCCTGGGGCAACAGTTTATTGGCGAAATTGCTCCTTAACCCTTAAAAAAATTCTTATGTTAGTAAATTTCCCTAAAATCATGGGTAAAAACCTTGTAGACATTTTTTAGCTCTATTAATACAACATTGTCTCTTGTCCTTTTTTTTTATTTAGATACAATAAATTTGTAAATTGAGCCTTGTAATTTGTATAGTTTTCTTATTAAATTATTTTATACATACATTATAAAATAACATAAAACAACTCTGTGTTAGGGAAAAAAAAAGATTAAATCCATCGCAAAATAATTAAATACGGCTGGGAAGCAATGGTGGATATAAATAAGTCTATTGATCTCTCCATTTTACTCTCCTGCGCGTATATGAATTCTTTTAATCTTACATTAAGAGAATGGAAAATTATATTTAAATCATATGAATTGTCTGTTAAAAAATTAAAAGGATATAGAAGTGATCCAGAGGAATATGAGCTTTTGAAATTTAAGTGTTTATACTAAAATGTTCGTCACATATTCTTTCTCTCTTCCTCTTCTCAATCATTCTTATACTCACTGCCGTTAGGAATATGAGCTTTTGAAATTTAAGTGTTTATACTAAAATGTTCGTCACATATTCTTTCTCTCTTCCTCTTCTCAATCATTCTTATACTCCCTGCCGTTAGGAATATGAGCTTTTGAAATTTAAGTGTTTATACTAAAATGTTCGTCACATATTCTTTCTCTTCCTCTTCTCAATCATTCTTATACTCCCTGCCGTTGGAAAGCTTGGGCCTTTTAACTTGTATCAGTATGACGGTGTCCCTTCATTGGCCTCCTCCCGATCGTTTCGCTTGTTGCTCTTAGCGGCATCACTATCAAACCCATAGACTTCATTGGTGTCAGCCACCGGTTTGAAGGGTATAGGCGTGACAACAGACCTCCTCCTCCTCCTCCTCCTTTTTTTTCAGTTTCTAAGGAAAAGTAGTGAGATTGACAAAATCTGTAAGTACTAACAATATATGTAAAGATTAACAAAGAGTTTTGGGTTGTGACCAATTAAGTAATAAGATTGAAAAAATCCATAAGTACTGACAATATCTATAAGCATTGACAAAGTTTTGGGTTATGACCAATTCAGTAATGAGATGGATAAAATGAGCAAGTGAGATTGAAAAAAATCTGTAAGTATTGACAATATGTGTAAAAGAATTAAGGGTTAAGATGCAAAAATACACATGTGCTTTTCTCCGACGAGCGTCCAGTAACAAATGTTTTTTTTTTGTGCAAAAGTGCACACGTGGTTACAAAATAGGTGCAAAAATACCGTTTGACCGTTAAGTTTGACTTTGACCGTTAAGTTTGACTTTGACCGATGACGTGGCATTTGAAAGGTGCAAAAATGCACATGTGATTTGTCAAGAAGAGCGCCCAACAACGATTTTTTTTTTAAATTTAATAATTTTATTTCAAGATCCTAAAATAATTTTTCAAGATTATGAAGTATTTTTTCAGTATCAGTCAATATCCTTTTATTACCGGTCAATACTTGAAATATTTTTTCAAGATCCTAAAATAATTTTTCAAGATTATGAAGTATTTTTTCTGTATCAGTCAGTATCCTGAAAGTACTTTTTAGTACCAGTTAGTACCTTGAAATATTTTTTTCAGTATCAGTCAGTATCCTTTTAGTACCGGTCAATACTTGAAATATTTTTTCAAGATTCTAAAATAATTTTCAAGATTATGAAATATTTTTTCTGTACCAGTCAGTATCCTGAAAGTACTTTTTAGTACCAATCAGTACCCTAAAATATTTTTTCCAGTATCAGTCAGTATCCTATTAGTACCGGTCAATACTTTAAATATTTTTTCAAGATCCTAAAATAATTTTTCAAGATTATAAAGTATTTTTTCTGTACCAATCAGTATCTTGAAAGTACTTTTTAGCACCAGTCAATACCGTGAAATATTTTTTTCCGGATACTGACTAGTTCAAAAAAAATACTGCATAATCTTGATAAATTATTTTAGGATCTTGAAAAAATATTTTAAGTATTGACCGGTACTAAAAGGATACTGACTGATACTGAAAAAATACTTCATAATCTTGAAAAATTATTTCAGGATCTTAAAAAAATATTTCAAGTGTTTACCAGTACTAAAAGGATACTGAAAAAATATTTCAGGGTACTGACTGGTACAGAAAAAACTTCAAAGTACTTTTTTAGTATCAGTTAGTACCCTCAAATATTTTTTTCAGATCTAAAAATAATTTTTCAAGATTATGAAGTATTTTTTCAGTATAGGACAGTATTCTAAATATCTTTTTAGCACCGGGTAGTAATTAAAATAAAATTATTAAATTAAAAAAAATTGTTGTTGGGTGCTCTTCTTGACAAATCATATGTGTATTTTTGCACATTTGAAATACCACGTCATCGGTCAAAGTCAAACTTAACGGTCAAAGTTAAACTTAACGGTCAAACGGTATTTTTGCACCTAATTTGTAACCACGTGTGCACTTTTGCACCCAAAAAAGGCATTTGCTACTGAGCGTTCCTCGGAAAAAAGCACATGTGTATTTTTGCACATTAACCCAAGAATTAATAAAGAGTATTGGGTTGTAACCAATGGAGTAATGACATTAACAAAATGAGTAATGAAATTGACAATGAGCAATGAAATTGACTAAAATTGAGTAATACTTTTACACATATTATCCTTATTTACCAATTTTGTTAAAACCATTACTATTTTAGTCAATCCATTACTCAATTGGTCAAAATCTAAAACTTTTTGTTAATCATTTTACACATATTGTTAGTACCCATAGATTTGGTCAATCTTATTTTTTATTTTGTCAATATCATTATTTTTCATCGCAAACTGAAAACAACTCGCTAGCTTGTTGGAAAATTCATGAACTCGCCGGAAACTGTAAAACTTCTCTAGAAATTAAAAAAGCTCACTAGAAACTGGTTTCTTCAACCTTCAAAGGAGACCATAAAGAGCTGGGTGCATGGATTAGAGTGACCTTTCTTCTTCGATCCTGTGGGGCAAACGAAAGATGGTAAAAAAAGAGAATGAAATGGAGAGAGAAAATGTGAAGGAAAGGGTGGTTTAGTCTTTTACCCAAATATTCAAAACTAAAATTCTTACATATATACCTCTTTTGTCATTTTTCCTTTTCCTAATCTGATACGTACCTCCCTGTACATTTAAATGTCATTCTCCCTTAAGAGAAGAGAATTGGAAGATCGATATCAGTTGTTGATTTTGAGTGGAAAACTCAATCCCCTGGAAGTAAAGTTGGTATCATATAAACCAGGCCACAAGATTATACTACTTTCGGTTCTAAATATAAAACAAAATTTGCAGTATAATTTACGTTATAAACTTTGTTCTATAATTAGAACTGGAGAAAGTATTGATTTTGTGCTAGTAGTTTTATAAGTTTGTAGCAGCTATTTTAATTCCAAAAAATCTCATCAACACCTGATTGGATTCATGTGGTTTATTTTTATGAGAAGTGATAATTATAAGCTTATCTTTATGTCAAAATTCATATATATTAAAATAAGAAATATTTAAAATATAAAAATTAAATTAAATTAAATCTAAATCCATAATTAATCTAATGGTGTAAATTGATAAAAATCACATTTATTCTTATCAAAGTGATTAGAATCTTTTATTTGGTTCTTAATAACTTTACAAAGAAAGTTTTCCTTATGAAATATTGAAAAAATAATTTTTTATTGATGTAAAATAAACAAAGAGAACAATTTTTTTAATTGCATTTGAGGAGGTTTGAATATTATACAAACTATATCAAAAAGAAAAACTAAAAACACACATTGAAAAATGAGACAGTAGGGTCTTTATGTCATGAAGAATTTTGTTTTAAAGCAAATAGCCGCTTATTCTAATTATCAAAAGATGAAAAATTGAATACTTTAAAAATTATTTATGTCTTAAGTTAAAAATTTAAATGTTTCAAATTAATTTCTTTAAGAAAATATGGGAAAAAAAATTGTAAAAAATGTTTAAAGCCAGTGGGCCAGCTCAAGCTTGTTAGTAAAAAGGTCGGGTTTCAAAATAAAACCCTTTTATATGAATTGGCCTAAATAGACTTGCTCAGTTAGGCCCAAGCCCGTGTCAGATTTCCCAATTCTACTTTTAATGTACATTTCCTTTGATCGTAAGGTAATTTTTGTTTTGTTTTTTTTTTCCCATATAAAAAAAAAGGTAATTTTTGTTTGATATGAGAATTTTAATGATAAAAAGCAGGACTTAAGATTGTAAAAGACATTAGTACCCCTGGGCTCATGTTCTTCTCTCTGATCAATAGATTTTTTATTTAATCTTTCATATGATATACGAATATATTCCTTTCTCAATTGGATGGATAGAAAAGGAATTAACCTAAGAATTAATCGTACGCATTACTGAAAATTGAATGAAACGTGCATTGAAAATAGCTCACATCATGCCAATATATAGGCTTTATCATTAAGAGAAATCACAAGTCACAACATAGATTCATTATCGGAAATAAATCAATTTGTATTGACTCAATATTAAAGAAGTTTAGTTTTAGGAAAATTATAATAAAGGATCTAAGAAAAATAATATTTATTAAGAAAGACCATAAAAATGGTAATTATTTTGAAGAATCAAAACTTAAAACATTAAAATAAAAATATTAAATTGCCCTGGTTTTACAATTTTGTATATAAAAGTTAAGAAATCCAAAAAAACATTTTAATTTTACAATTCCAAGTCTTCGTGCTTACTGTACACTGCCTCAGGTCTTGAAAAGAGATAATTTGATAAAAATTCATAGAATACAGGGGAAGAAGGCTTGGGAGATCTTTGTCAATGGAATAACCTATGGTTCCTTCACGGAGAGATAAAAAATTACCAGTAGGGACTCTAACTTACATATTCTAGATTTTGATTTGATCTCTATTTATCATTTTTAATCAATCAATTTAGATTCTGATTTAATTAGATATAATATAGGAAATCTGACCGAGGACAATTTAGTCTTTCTATTTTAATGTTTTAATTTTTGGTCCTTTAAAATAATTACCATTTTTTATGGTCCTTCTTAATAAATATTATTTTTCTTGGGTCCTTTATTATAATTTTCCCTTTAGTTTTAGAAGCACTATTTTTCTTTCAATATCTGATAAATTAAAGTTATTGAGTCAATTGAAATTTTGGATTCCAATAGAAACTGCAAGGGGGATTTCTGTGAGATTGTAAGGAAGAGACTTAATTATCAAAAATCCCCCTATGATAATTGAAAAGCATGAAATGATAAGTTTCAATGTAATAAATTACCTCACTTGTTATTAAAACTTCTTAATAATTAAGTCCCTTCATTAAGACCTCATACCAGTTCGCCAAATTGTAATTGCAAAGCCTTGTTTAGGAGATGCATGTCATATCATTAATCTCAAAATACTGTGTAAGGATTTTTATTTTTATTTTTTTTTTAAAAAAACAGAATCAAGCTACACAACAAAACAATGCCAAGTGAAATGGATATTTGTACAATGTAATATCCTAAATTATATTTAGGATTTAAAAAAAATATAATAATAAATAATAATAAAATATATAGATAATAATAATAATAATAATAATAAAAGGATGATCAGGATAAATAAATAATACTAATAATAATAATACAATCCTTCCCCATGACGCAAAACAAACGCAACCCATTAATTAAAATACTCCAACACGTATCTCCCACGTTGAACCAAGTGCCTTGGTGGGTTAAGCATGTATCCACGATTATCACCCACGTTCTCATCTTAAACCGTTGCTTCCTTCTTTCCATCTCAGTCAGGATCTTCGTTCTCTATTTAACCTATTGTCCACCTCGTTTCCAGTCACTCAAGTCCCAAAGAAAATAACGCAGAACTAAGAGAGAGGAGAGAGAGGAGGATTCCAGCTCTCGTTTGCTCTGCACCTAGCACCGAAAACAGAGGTGATCCTTCGTTCCTTATGTATTCACTGCACTTAGTATATATATATATATATCCAAAACTTGAAACTTTGTTGTCTGATATATAATATACGTGGCTGTTTGTTTAAAAGGACCCAACGTCGATGTATGTGTCTCTTTATATAAGAGCTTGTTGTCAAGTTATGATAAGTATATATATTAACTTGGGAAAATATAAAGAATGTTGTTGTGAATATGTTATAGAGGAATAAGAAAATCTTGCTTCTGATGCATCGTTGCAGTTAGAAGAATAAGGAAGAGTTGCTAATCTTAAATATATATTTATGGTGGTGCACATGAAAGAGAAGGAGAAAGGAATATTAAAATAATAATAATAATAATAGGAGGTCTCTTTAAGTTAAATCTATGTGCTGCGTGTATGCATAAGTTTTTACTGTCATATGTATTCTGTCGATGCTTTTGGGAAAGAAAAAGAGAAAAACTTACTATTTTATAAATATATATATAATATAGGTTGAAAGAAAGATATAGCATGAACAGTGTAAGCAACACCCCATTTAAATTAAGTATATGAATATATATATATATATACACACACACATAACATTGCCCTTATCTCACTGCACTTTGGGAAAAATATAAGAAACACGTTAGTTAGTGTATGATATTGTTTTATATATATAAAGAGATAATAAAATATATCTAAATATCATGAAATCAAAAAGATAGAATCTGATTTAATGTACTCCTATACAATAGGATTTAATCTAACTAACTCTTAGATTATTTCACTTATAATATCATTTACAAAATAAAATAGATAAATAAAGAGATAGTTATTATTATTAAAGAGAGGGAATAAATAATAAAATGAAATTATTAAATAATCAATAATTTAATAATAATAATAATAGTAATAATAAAATTAATTAAACAAGATAATATTATTATTATTACTATTATAAATAGGCGTAAGTAATTATTATTATTATTAGTAAAAATGGAATAAATAATTTGGGGAACTTCTAATAAATAACAAATAAATAAATAGGGGAGTTATTAGTTAATAGTAAATTGAAAAGAGAATTACTATTTACAATGGTCTCCCTGAATTTTTTTTAGTACAGTCATAGTTCGCCCATTTCAAGCATTCTAATTTATTATTAAAATTTGTATGTTTTAATTTTACGTAATTATAATTGATGATTTTACTTATATAGAGTTTTAGTAAAATTATTAATAATTAGTAAATTGATTGTGGTAGATTGATTTTGCCGTGTTTGAGCTCTTGAATTAAGAGGAGTGGGATAATAATTAGCTTCGGCCAGAGGTAACCACTTTCCACTTGTTATGGGTGTTGATATGTTGCTTGTGAGTATTTTGTGAAATGATTATGCATATCTTAATATAAATTACCTTGTGGAACTTTATGATTTGAGTTGTGAATATATACATATTTACTTATTTATGTATAAGAATTGACAATTTTAATATCATGATATTTATTCTGATAAAAGGATTGAATTGGGAAGATAAAGTATTTTATTCTACCACGTGGTGAGGCCACCATTAATGCATGATGGTTGGCTTTCTATTGTCCCACCCTTTAATAAGGGACGGGCCCACTAATTTAATAAGGGCATATGACACCCCACATGTTTAATGAGGGGAAAAGGCCCATGGTCTGGAACGTGTGCTCTGAGGATTTTGGCCGGTCCTCATCACACGACCAGAGAGCTTTTTGAGTCACCAGTAACATGGATGTAACTTAGCCCATGGGTCTAATCGGAGGAAATAAGGCGGTTCGGCTAGATTGGTGGGAGGCAATTTGAGAATTGTTTTAATGAGAACTGTGATACATAATTTTGATATAGAATTTATGATATAAATTTTTGTGACGTATATATTGGTGAATTATATTTTAATACTTTGTTATATAAATTGTTCCACTTGGCACCTCATTAGCACATATTAGTATTCGTAATAAGTTGGATTGATGGTTACCCACATTTTTCAGGTGATAGCTCTCATGCAGATCCATCAGGGAAGATCCCAGAAGCTTAGACTACTTCTGCTGAAAGTAGTACTTCTGTCTTTTTGGTTTATGTGGGAAGATTGTATATTGCCACATTAGGGCTCATTCTGCACACTCTGATTTATTGTTGGTATATTTTGGATTGATGGGCATTACTTAGTTGTTAATGAACCCTTAATTACTTATTATGTTAAGTAAATTTTTAGGATGTTACATACAACAACTCCTCAAAAACCACATCTGTGCAGGGCATAGGTCAAATATCAAAGTGATCAATCAATAATTTAGGTAGAGCTAGAAAAATAGGTCGAGTCCATTGGACAGGTCTGTTTAGGCCCTGAATTTGTAAACGATCAACTTAAATTTTTTTCCTCAAAAGTGAAAGTAGGCTTAAAAGAACAACTATGGTAGTAATATTATTGATTTTCCTCAAAAGTGAAAGTAGGCCTAAAAGAGCAAATATCTTTTAAGTTTTTGACTTTTAGTTATATTTTTTAAGAATACTAAAAGTCAAAAACTTATAAAAGATATTTTTCACTACCTTCAGTCTTAAATATATGAGAAAGTTTGTAGTACAATTTATACTACAAATTTTGTTCTATATTTATGACCAAATGGAGTATTTCACAAGTATTCTAACTAATTTTATATTTTAACTAATTTTCTAGTGATTGCTTTATTCATATCTTGTGTTGATTATGTTATTAACTACTTACATTTTTCATGACATATTTATAAGAAGTCCTTTTAATTTTATTAAATTTTTTCATTAATTATTTATAATTGTACTATGTGGACCATAATTTACCTTTAATTCTGACTTAGCGATTATATTTGTTTGTTGTGTGATGTGTATTGTTTACACATCAATTTTGACAACAATTATGGGTTAAATTAGGACTTTTCTTTTATTAATTTTATTTCTTTTAAAAAAAGCTGAAAAAATAGTACAAGATTATCAACATAGCTTCGGCCTTGATACTCACTCAAGGGCCGGACCTAAAAAAATGACTGTTTCTCCCAAAAAAAAAAAATAATCCGTGAAGGACCAGCCCTGTAGGGTTGGGCTAGCCCTTTTCCCTAGCTCTAAATTCAGGCAATATCAGTATGTGACCATATGAAAAGGAAGAAGGGGAAAAAAAGATTTTGAATTGCATTTCTTGTCATACACTCCCAGTGATCCTGCCATAGCCTCAAAAGCATCAAAAATTCCAATTCGTATAAGGGAGAGACACAGTTCAGTAAGTGAAAGTTGTTAGGCTATTTCAATAAAAATACAACACAGGGATTTCTTTTTTCCCTTTTTGCATATTTCTTTGAAATATATCTTCCTAATGTCATAAATTTATTGAAAAGCTTAATATCAAACACTTACCATACTGAATACAAGTTTTTCCCCTAACCTGAAACTCCCATCTTTCAGAACACCAGGTAGGTCCCCTCTGAAAAATTAGTCACACCAAGCACCTCTGGGAGAATGATTTGCCGGGGAGCTCGGATTAGTCATGCTAAAGGTTCAGTTTAGAGGCCAAAAGTAGGACGGATTCCGGGAGACTCCTCGTGTTACGTATTATTTTTACAAGGAAAACACAGGATTTTCCTGTTCCATCATTGGCTGTCAGTATTCTTGGGAATCAAAATCGAGTTTCGATGGATACTCCAGACCTTGAAGCACTGGCATCCTTCTTATATCTTCTTCGGAGTAAGCAGGGATAAGCCAGTATTGCTTGTCCATCCCAAAGACCTGTTACATATTGAATAACAAGCAATGAGTGAGTGAATGCCAACAACTTCATACAAAGTAGCGTATGGTGCCCCAGAGGACCAATAGGAACATAGCGTGCGCAGATAATATATATCTCAGGTCATAGAAATCGGACTGACATTTCCCTGTTACTGTAAATCTACAAGAGCAGATGCATCCTAGCTTTGGTTCTTTTGAATAGCTTTCCCCCTTTTTTTTTTCCAAAATCATTGACTGAGACAAATAGGTCCAGACAATAATGTAGTTCTGCTTAATGTGGTGAACTTGAACCTCTTTCTTCCTCCTCCTCCTCCATATCCAAGGATACCCAAGTTCATCCTTTTTTTTCGTTTTTGGTTTACAAAGGCAAGCCTCAGGCTTGTAAATTACAAAAGTGTCTGCTAATCAGACAAAGTAGCATTAATCCGTGGTATATTACCACAATTGTCAGTTAATCCAGTTAGCCAAATTTCAGGTGGGGGCATGAGTATGATATATGGTGGTGTACCAGGTTGCACTTTGTACAACAAACCATTTGTAGGCTGAAGCAATTCATAAAGAATAGCTTTTGGGCAAACCTCCAAACGAAATGTAGTTTGCAGTCTCTCTTTATTCATGAAAATAGAGATAAAGATTAATGACTCCAATAAACAACATTATGAGGCCAAGCCAACAGCGAATTTATAAATTCAAATCAAGTAAAAATTTTGCATCAAGACAGCCAGATCTGAATAAATTCTTTTCAATAACTTCAATGCTTAAACAAAAGAAAACCTCAAACAGAAGATCTATATTCTCCAACAAAAGAAATCAACATTAGTGCACAGATCGTCAGATGTTAATGCTAATATGTCTTTATTGTGAAGAGGCCATTTTATGAGAAAATTGATGATCCGTTTGAAGGGAGAGAAAAGTTGGGAAGAAATAAAATAGAAAGAAGAGAAAAGTGAAGAGATAATGTTCTCACTCCTTGTATTTGAATGGACAAGATAAAGTACAGAGCAAAGGAAATAGGCAAATGTTAACAACTAAGGAAGAGTGGATATTAATAATCTTAATACAGTATAACATACACACACCTGTTCGAAATTTTTTCTACGACCAAGGTCATAACGCCATTTTGGAGTTGTTTTCTTCTCATATGCCTGGTAAAAAACAGGGAAGAAAATTCAAACAAAACCAAAGTCGCAAACACTAACCAAATCATTCCCACTTTAAGGAGTAGCACATAAAAAAGTAAATCATATTTTTAATGTTGCAAGATTTCCAAAAAAAAAAAAAAAAGCGCAATCATTCGAAGATTTAGATTGCCATCTGATGCATCATGAAACATTCATCAATTGAAATGAAACTAAAAGGTATGATCAATCAAACCCAATTTGTAAACACGACTGACCACTACATGTTTAGTTTCTCTTGATAACGATATTTCAAACTGCCATAACTATAATAATTACTTTTAGAGAAAGACAATAGAAAGCTTGAAGCATCTCCAACAAAAAGTAAACAAGGAAAGTCAAAAGAAAGCAGATAAAAATCAGAAGTTTGTTTTAGGTAGATATAGGACCAAAAGAAACAAATGCATATAAGAATTTACCTCAATAGTGGTTGTATTAGCAGCCACCAAAGATATGTGCATAACAAGAAATCCAAAAACGCTCAATGCAAATGCCAGGTTCAAAACTGTACATTATTCAACAATGTCATAGAAATTCACAGTAGAAACTGACAATTGAATCAAGCAGTGTTTCAAAACCCCACCAAAAGCAAGAAAAGTTGTCGCAAGTGTGCTAGGTGTTCCAGGAATTTCTGCATCACTAAAGAATGAAACAAAGTTCGGCAACAATGATACCGTCACAACAGTTGTCTCAAGAAATGTGTAGAACTGCACAAAAATTAAATAGAATAATGTCACCGCTGAAAGGATTTTTCTGTAGGCAGCCACACATAAAGGAAACAAATACACAAACATTTCATGCATAGCAAAAGAGTAAAATATGCAGGCTCATTAAATTTCATTTACATTTATTATATGTCTTTGGATAGTGATTAAGCTTCTGACAGCCAATATATAATCAAATTGTGCTTTCAGAACCTAGACAGGGAAAAAACAGTTTTCCATTCACAGTCTTAAGGTTATAGAGGCCTATCATCCCTTTTTGCAAGTAAAAACGAAAAAGGAAACCATAAAAGATTTTAATCTGCAGACTAGGAAATTGAAAATATAAAACCACAACTTATGGTTTCCCACAAAATCTAATGGCATAACTACCTAAGCTCATGCAAATCAGTAAGTCCATTCCAAGTTACCCACTCTTTATTGTCATAAATAAATTTCACTTTCTACTTAAGTATCAGAAGTATTATGATCAATGCCTCAGTCTTACAAAGAGTTGAAGACACAATATGATCAATGCAGGTAAGAAATAATAGCTACTCGTTTGAATTGACATAAAATACAAAACTTAGGGCGCCATACCAGGAAAAGGAGAAAATGCTTGTAATTTAGAGCACCAACACAGTTAACTACCCAAACACAATGGTGGTCCATCTTCAGCACACATCGTCCACCTAGTACCAAACCGATAGAAATCAAAGTTATCTTCACTTGTTCCCGGTATAGAAATACAAAATGTAAGTCGATTGCAAGACTCACAAACTGAGCAATGATGACATCGAGGTGGTTTAAGTTGATTGCATTTCCTGCAGACCCGGACTTGTTGATTTGAAGGATCTGACTGCACGTTACTGAATTCTGATCCGTTTAATGGGTCAGCTTCACCTCTCTCCTCATCAACGGCAGGCCTCCAATTAGGAGGTACACATCCAGGATCCGTAAGAACAGCAGCAAAATAACTCCACAACAGCATAACCAACTGCATAATTGAATTTCAGCTAATAATATCATTTCATTGTACACTCACAAAGAAGATGCCTTATTAGTCTCCGAACTAATAAATTTCAATCATGACCTGAAAATCCTTTGCTCAGCAAAAACTGTTCCTTAACAACTATGTCCAAACACCCAAAAAAACCTAGTTTTTAATATTTTCAAGAGTACCAAGATGACCATAAATTCAAACTCCTTGAGCAAATTTGAGAAAGGATCATAGCATTAGTTTACAACCATTCACTATTTTGGACAAGATGAATTTCCACAATTGGCAAACGCCTTCAGAGAATCTGAATGCACTTCATAATTTCCCGAACCAAAAGACAAATTTAACATCAGACAAACAAAACCCTGAAATAACCTCAAAATCTCAGCACCAAGATAGTCAGCACAGAAAGCTTACCAAGCAATGAAACAAGATCAACACCGCCATGGCAATGACAGAATCAGGCCACCCAGCAGTCAAAGCAGGGCCATAAGTGGTAAAAACGACAGCATAATAACTGACACCGACGACCCCAAGGACCAAGAGTATCATGATCGAGCCAAGCCCTCGCAAAGCAGTGCAGAACTTGAAAACATTCCAAGCCATCGTAGCTCCAGATCTATGCATAATCACGAATATGAAAAACCCGATTTTATCTTAACCAAAAAAATCTCAGACTTTTTCTGTTCACTCCGAAGCAGAACATGGGCACAGTTTTATGTAAATCATTGACGATTTGCTTGAAAGAAACAGCTTAAAGTCGGTACTGCTTCAGATGAAGAACGAAGCCAGGGACAATTCACAGTAACAAAAGCTGTTTCTCGCGTTGTGGGATTCTTGGATTACCGACAATGGCCTTCGTAAATTTTGGGTTAAAAGATATTTAAAGATTTAATCAGAAAGGAATCCGACTCTGAAAAAGAAAATCACCACTGGGTTGGTAGAAGGATGCAACTTTATTCTCTTTCGGCTTGGAAATTATGAGACGGCTATCGTAGGAAATTACCATAATCAATTGCTTGAGCCTTTTTAGCAGTTTATCTATCTGTCTATTCATCTATAGTCACAAAATACGTACGTGCGTACAGTAGTACCTTCAAAATCACCCAAATACACACAAATTCACAGATTTCCTCGTATACACACAGTATAAAATTGAACGGTCAATGATCATTTATCTTGAAAACTTTCACTTGGAAGCAATGTTGGTATATAAATTTTTTTTGGGTTTCTAAAAATTATTCTCGGTAAAAAAAAAATTTCAGGACAAATTTACTTCTTAATTCAGTAAGACTATTAACTCACCTTAAATTTTGGGTAAGAAAAAGGCCAAAATGTGAAAGAAAAAGTATGAATACTTACTTTTATATAATTATATTACTCCCTCCGGTACTAATTATAGAATAACATTTAAAAATTGGTTTTGGTCTTAATTATAGGACAATATTTTAAATTTTGTCAATTTTTTCCTAAAATACCCCTATTAATATTTGCTCAACAATAATTAAATATATAAAGACTGACATGGCCCTGTGCTGAGAGGGGAACGCAAACTGCATGTGGCTTCCCAAAATCATGCGAATCACTCATTTTCTAGGTTGTTCTATATTTTGAAGGAAAGAAAAATGAAAGGATGCTCTTGTATTAATGTTCTATATATATATATACACATACGGTTTTAATATATTATAAATTTTGTTCTATATATATATATATATATACGGTTTTAACATATTATGATCAATGTATAAATAAATAAAAAGATGAAAACAGTGGCAATGGATGGCTGGATGAAGTGTCCTTGAATATCCTTCTTTCCAAGAACGTGTGTAAGCAAAATTGAAATTTGGTGGTGTGCTCTTTCATTATTTGACCATATACGGGTATTTTGGGACAAAGAATAAAATTAACTAATTTAACTCATATCCTTAATCCTTTCAAAATCAGTTAAATATATCCTATAATTAGAATCAGAGGGAGTAAATCAAATTAGGGAAAAGAGATATTTTTATACACAATTTATTCTAGGACTAATTATCAATATTTTTAATTTAAAATTTATATGTTTTGATTTAATTTAATAAAAAATTATACAGAATTTAACAAAAACATCTATTATATCTATAAAAAGCTTGTAGTAACATTGTGGCCAACATCATTCATTGGAATTGCCTCCAATTAACTGTATTACCGAAGAAATAACATTGACAACGTTAAAAAACGGTTTTCTTCCCAGCCTGAGAATGAAAAGGCACAATATGGGCAATAATGACAAAATAAATTATTATGGGTTAATATTAAGGGGTTTAAATTTCTTAGGTTGCATGAGAAGAAGAAGATTTCCATACACACATGAAATAATGGGACCCACATATATATATAATTAGCATTATATATATGTGTGGGTTCCACCATTTTATGTGTGTGTGACATGAGAAAACACTTCTCCTACAACATGAAAAGTGTTTTTCCCTAATATTAAAATTTAAACTAGGGTTAAGGTGATAAAATAAATTTTAACTCTGATCAAAAGTGTAACAATAATCATAAATAATTTTTTAAAGCAAAAATAATCATAAACTTTCAAAATTGAGGCAAAACAGTTAAAATCAACTAACTTTCATTTATTACAATAAAGGAAAATTAATATTTTGGCCATTAAAATTTTGACTAACTTATAATTTAGTCTCTGTAGTTTGACTTGATATAACTCAATTTCTAAGCTTGTGATTCACTTGCAACTCAATCCTTGATATTTTCGAGTCATCCTATATAACAAATATATTAAAACATAGTACTATATATAATAACTACCAAATGTATTAAGGTTAATTAGCTAAAAATAACTCCACGAAGCTAATATTCTAATTTCTTCTTTAGCTTGGTCAATAATCTAGAAGGTATGACATTCCCATTTAACTGACATATTCAAATTGTATCAAAGATAGTGACTTTAATTTGGATAATGACTTGTTTTCTAGAAAATAGACCAGGAGTTGACGTCACCCATGATCGTGCTTGAATGCCTGCTTGCTGCCCACGGTAAGTAATCTTCATCCGGTTGAGAGGTCTGGATTTTTTTATTGGCGTTTTCTCATCAACATTAAATCTGGACTATACATTTGATAAAATTATCCACATCAACAACCTCATTAAGTCAAATCAATGGTTTAAACTGGATGATGAAAGATGAGGAGAAAGTTAGCTAATGAGAGAATCTTTTTCCCTCCATCTGTATCTATAACTATAAAAATATACATACATTTTCTCCTCTCTCTCTCTAAAATGTGTCGACCAAATTTAAAATAGAAAGTCACTCTGAAGCTGCAAGAAATGAATGTAATTTTATAATATGAGCAACATGCAAGCATGCTACGATAAGCTTTAGTGAAAAAAATGACAACAATTTTATACCACTTAGTTGTTTTTTAGTAATTACATTTCCTTTTTTCCCCTTCAATTATTTTTTTTGGTCAAACAATTATTTTTTCAAATTTAAAACATAAATATGCATATACCCAAACACACTAGATCCATATGTTAGATGGGGGACCTCTAAAAATAATAAGGGTTTTGTGCTATTAGAGCCAAGAGTTTCTATGTACATACATTTTTTTAAAAAATTCATACAGTAATAATTATTATGTGTACATACATAAAATAATTTATTAAAGGATACTATTTTCTAGCTCAGAAGATTTACTATAGATTAGAAAAAAAAAATTTTTATTATATATTTTTTCTTGTAAGAAAAAGTCAACTTTTAGTTAACTTCACATGATCAATGGTGCTTGAATGGACACAATTATTCAGATAATTATTATTTTTTATTATATATTTTTTTCTTACAAAATAACTTACTCATCATCAATGGCTGGTATCTGAAATTGTGGGCATTGAAGGGACACAATTTGAGATACATTTTTTAGAGCAGCCAAAACAAATATACCTTCCTTTAACATTAGGATTTTCAAACACAAATATATTATTTGCCACGTCATCCACATGCACCAAGGGTGCTTCCACGTAACCAACTAGGGTCCTTCCCACCTGCTTCAGCTTACCATAATTATTTATCATTTATAGGAACAAAAGAAGGATTTAAGAATATAACACCGTACCTTACCTTTATTTCTTTTTTAATATTTATAACAACTTTATAATACTTTAAAAAAAAAAGAAAAAAAAGGAGGAGGATAACCATGTCATTTAACAAAAATATTAATACCAAAATAGTACCACCTTTTGATCATAAATATAAGAGTTAAATGAATGCTTTACTTTTATCATAAATATTAGACATTAATCAATTTCGTCTCTTGAATTTATAATTTTTTCACTAATAAAGTATATATTTCCACTAATTGCACTCATGAAAGAGGTTTTCATCACATTTATTTTAATACACATGATTAAAGAGGGTATTCAAGGGGTCTCCCAAAAATGAACGAAGAAGGTGAAGCAGATAATGAATCTGGTGTAAGAAATGTTCATCACGAAGAGATATAGGAGGGTCTCTCTTTATAAAAAAGACAATACATCAGGTAATATATTCATATACAAAATTGTTTTTATAAAAACATTAAAGTTTTAACTATATATTCTTCCTCTGTTCTTAAACAACATCATTGATTGTAAAGCTTTTGTTTTCATTTTTATTTTTGTGGTAGGATCCTTGGGAGATACGAAAGGAGTATGATAAAAGAGGAATGTTGTTGGGTGAAAATCTAATCAAGACAAGGTGAATTGGCATGTATGTTCATTTAAGTGCTATCTTTGTAACTCATGTTGTATTGTAACTTTTATTGTGTATTCATTTAGGTGTTGTCTTAGTATATTCATTGAGAGGACATAACTCATGGTGAATATATAACATTTGTATTCATTTCCAATATATAATTCAATTTGTAATCATAATGAATTGTTTATAGCTTGTAGTTTAAAGTACTATCTTTTAGATATTGGATTGGTTGGTGGATGGGTAGGAGGAAGAAATAAATCAGAGAAAAAATACAAGAAAATTTAGAGCTGATGATAAAAATAACAAGTCTAAAAAATTTTGGTCATGACTTTTAAGACTAGATGTATTACACAAAAGGTCTAAAAAGGACTATTAAGATTGGATGTATCATGAAGTCGGTCTTAAAAGTCTTGACTTTTAAGACCGGATCTATTACACAGTCAGTTTAAAAATTTAGATCTTTAAGAATGGTTATGTGTAGTTAAATATCCAATCTTAGAAGTTGGACTTTTTAGACCGACGTTTTTATACATCCTGTCTTAAAAGTCAATCTTTTTATACTTAACTTAAACTACGTCAGTTCTATATACTATGACTTTTATGACCTTATATGTTAAAAGTTTAGTCTAAAAACAATTGTTTAAGACCGGTCGAGCATTTGATCATAAAAGTAACAAACTTTATAGACCGTCTGTATTGAGATCGGTCCCAGATCAAGTCTTACGAAGCCTTATTTTTTTTTCGAGTTTAAAAAGCCTTTTTGGTATTAGTGCAAGTGAGGTTAATCCATGAAGCAATCGAAACGAGGTCAATAGATCAAAGGCATATAACTAAAGATTACCTTTTTTCATTCAACCTTCTTTTAAAGAAAGAAAAGACCATTTTTTTACATGACGCTTAGAATTTGTTCTTTGTGAAAAGTCGTTATTACTATTATTAGTTTATTTTTCTTATAGAATTTCTCTTTACTTATATTGAAAACAGTTCTAATTTGTTCAATTTAAATGAAACAAAGAAATCTAATGCCTAATCACTAGTGGATTGAGTCTTTATAGGATAACCTTGATCTGCCACGTACTAGTTTCATGACCGATATATATACTTGCAATACTTAATTAAACTTTGGTAGCATCAAACTTACTTGGGAAAATTTCACTCAGGCCCTAAAAAAACAAATTATTATGTAAGGTCTTTTTGAATTTCCAAATTACTATCAAGTCCCAAGAGACCTATAGTTAAGAGATTCCAATTGTAAAAAGACATCATTGTGGTTTCCCTCATTCAATTGTTGTTACTTGCTTCATACTCTTTCATTGGGATGAGCAAAAAAACCTAGTGGTCTGGGTAACCTAATCTAGACAAAGGAAACCTAGTCCAGTCCAACCCAAAGAAAAGCAATCCAAACACAACATCAGACTGGACTGGGTTTTGGGCTGGCAATTCAAATTAGATGGTTTCGATGTCTATATTTATTAGTTTAAAATTTTATATTCCTTTTTTCACCCATCTCATCATTCTACTTTTAGTTGAGATGGGTTCATTTTCCATTGACGATTTGTAAAGTTTTGTTGCGGTGAAAGCTGAGTTTTCCCTGCAGGTCGTCTTCTTAAGGAGGGGAGAAAGAAGTGGAGGGATCGGATCTGGTGAAGAGAGAGTAAGGAGGGCTCTTATGGGGATTTTCTAGATGGATGGTTAAGTGGCTTTGCAAGAAAATGAAGAAGATGATGATGATAAGCTAGAGAGAAGGAGAAGACACGTGTTTGAAAATATTGAGATCAATCGAGTATTTAGTTGCCTGAGGTCAAATATAGTTGCTTTCTGATTCATATATAGCTAACCTACAATATGATCCTCTAGTAGGTTTTTAAAAAAGCCGTCGTTGATTGCTTCTATGTATAATATATAGCTAACCTATTTGCTGTTTGGTCAAATTTTAATCTGCATTGGCCGATATTATAGATATTACAAGCTTGATCAGAGGTAAATTTTTTTATAGACCACCTATTTTGTGATTTGACCAATGTTGTAACCAGGGGAATCTCCAGGTGGGAATAATTACAAATCATAGAGTTTTTGAGTTGTTTGAGGTCAAAGATAATTTGCAAATTTACTATCAATTTCTAGATATTAATAATTTGTTTGTTTTAAAGTTTTGGTTTTAATAGTGTATACATAATATATACATGTACATGAATTACTCTAAATATATTCAGATTTGTTATATTATTTTGTATATAAATAAATATAAATATATATTGTGATTTGTTTTGTACAAATGTATATGCAGGGGATATCAAAATCACCCCCTCAATTTTATATTTTAAAAAATTAGCTCTGATAAATCACAGTTGTTATCTACCAACCGTTATTTATGTCAATTATATAAAGGGTACGTTAAGGTATAAAAATATACATGTGCTCTGGTCAGAGGAGCGCCCAGTAGCAAATGCTTTTTTTAGGTGTAAAAGTAACTATATGGTTATATATAAAGGTGCAGCAAAATTATCATTGACCGTTAGTTGACCATTATTTGACGCTGATGTGGCAGTGGGGTCTGACTTCTCTATTAAAATACTGCCACTTGTTGCTCCTCCCCCCTCTTCCCTTCTCAACTTCTTCTTCTTCCCTTCTTCCCTCTCTTCCATTCTCACAACTCATGGTGTGTTGAAGATTTCCCTCGAGAATGTCGATGCTATTACCTACACTGAGCACGCTCATAAGAAGAAGGTCACAACCATGGATGTCGTCTACGCGCTCAAGAGGCAGGAAGGACTCTCTATGGTTTCGGTGGTTAATTTCCCCTATGACTAGGGTTTTCTAGCTAGGACTGTAAATGATTTTCGATTTGGGTACTGTTTTCTTTTTCCATTTTTGCTATGGATTTGTTGAACTCTTATCAACAGGATCTATTCCCAATTTACGTTTTATTCTCTAGTGCTTGACTATGATTAAGGAATTCTGGTTCCTCACTTTTTTTTTGCTTCAATTCGTCAGTTTCTCTCAGAATCAATGGATTAGATTCCTTTTCCTGCTTAACGCAGCACACTTGATATTTTCTTCCTTTATTGTGAACTTTCTTGAATTGCTGTTGTGGGCAACAAATTTGTGTTTTAACTTTCAATTCTTTCCTGGCCTATATCGCAACCAAGAATATTAGTGTCCCTATTTTCCTGGCTTGTCATGGAGCCGGGACATTGTTGTGAATAACTTGACACAAATGTCTGGGGGTTCCAGGATTTTTAAGTTATGTAAGGGAAATGAAAAGGTAACATTACCAGTTTATTGCAGAAAAGCCCCTGTGAGGTTAATCAAAAGGTGCCGTCTTTCCTCATACTTTTTGTAGGAGATATGAACATGACGCCAATAACGTTAATGGAGAAATTAGACTGAGATGGTCTCTCTGGTCCGCCTCTCGTGTCTGTCTCTGGAGGAAGAAGAAGGTCCTTGGTCAAAATGTAAGTTTTGACCAGGGACTAAAATGAAAATTTTAAAAGTTTGTAGACGGACTAAATTGAAATTTTTTGAAATGTATCCGGGGCTGAACTGTAATTCATAAAACATCAACATCAACGTCATCATTTTCAATATAGAAAAAGTCAACTAATGGTCAATGTGTAATTTTGCTCTACTTTTGTAACCACATAGTCACTTTTACACCTAAAAAAAACACTTACTATTGAGTGCTCCTCTGACCAAAGCACATGTGTATTTTTGCATATTATACCATTATATAAATGGTTGCTAAATTGAAAATGTTATATATGTATGACACCATAAAGCGGGGTTGTTATTTAACAATTATTGTTTATGTCAACTATGTATAACGGTTATTAAAGTAGAACCATTATGTTTGATGCAAGTATTACCACATCTTATAACGATTGTTGACGTATACCCATTAATTATTATCACAACAATGGGTATATTAGGGCCTCACTAAGCATCAATATATAATGAGTGTTATATTATAACCATAATAATAGATTCAAAATATATCACGATTCCAAATCGTAATGTATCTGCGCCAAGTTTTATAGGACCGTCATATATGGTGATTCTGAATCGTGATGTATGACAGTTCATAATTGTCATACATTACGATTTCTATAATAGTGACTATAAACTTTCTTTAAGTGCAAAAATATAAATGAGTTTTTTTAAATGGTGCAAAACTATCACGCTTGTTATATATATGTTTATCATAACTACATAATTGGGCACAAGTTTATATATATATATATATCTTCATAATTGGGCGCTCATTAAAAAAAAAAAAAAAACTCTTAACCCATACTAATGGTAAACATCAAAACACAATGCACACATGTTGGTTAAAAATAGGAGGAAGAAATGTATGCATTTGCCTTGCTAACTAAAGACTCATTGGTAGCAAAAAGTTTGTAAGCTCCCACACTAATTATAAATCGATGGTATTGATGTTGGCCAAGAAAAAAAAAATCGATAGCATTGTCACATATTATTTATCTATCATAGCTAGTTCTAGGATTGATTGATGATACCTATACAACCTATCATAGCAGAATAGGTATATCCTTTAACGGTACCGGTAGTTGATCGTTAATATAGAGAGAGAAACTTTTTAAAACTGATAGAACCCTAAATATGATGTGACATGCTTGGATAGAAAAATATCAATTCCTCAACATTATTAAATTTAGCGCGCCAGTTATTCATCTGTAAACATTTTATGAGTAGAAGATCCTTATCTCAAAGTGTTTGTTTGAGGCCTAAAATTGTTTATTCTAAGTTAAAAATTGGACCGGTTAGTCAAATTAGAGTTAACTCAAGATCAAACTAATGAGAAAATAAAAATTTTATGATTATTATTAATGTAAAATTATAAAATTTTTTTTAAAAAAATCTAATTACAAAATAAAATATTTATAAAAAAACTAAATAAATTGGGCTAGTGTCTTGACCAGTTCGCCAGTTTTCGGCCAAAAGCAACCAGTTCGAGTTTAATAACCCTAGTTTATTCATTAAATCGAGATAAAACTATTATCACATACTTACCTTATATAATGGAAATTGTTATTGAAAAACTACTTTTAAATGCTTTAATCGTTATTCTAAATAAACACAAAGTCAATTTAAGATTAACACTTTAATCTATAGTGCTAACCACTAATTACCTATCACGCCATATTATTTAGACTTATTATATATTGTACAGATGAATTCATTTATTCTTAATTAATATTAATACATTAAATTATAATTTTTTATTTATATGCTTGTAAATTTAGTTTTTTTTTTTGGATACAGAGTAAATTCAGTTTATTTAACGTATTTTTCCCCACCGGCACTCGAACACAACTTATGATCAAAGAGAAAATTGGGGTAAAGTAGCCACCTAACTATTTAACAAGTAGTTGTCTCTCATTTGATATCCATAGAATATACATGCTTCCTCAATAATCCAAATGTTTTTATTAAATAGTTCGAATACCATTTATTTAGACATTATTTTTAAGTTACTATTCTAGTTATTTACGGGTAACAAATAAAAAATGTTGATTAAGCACTAATGTAATTTGTTAAAAAGAAATTTAAAAATTAAAAAGTCATAGTAGGTTTGAAATTTTCTACGCCTCCTTGTCAATAACAATGAAAGATAAAGGATGTGATATATATATGTTGACAGGGATACACATCCAGAAGACCAGAAGACGATTTCTTATTATTTTCTCAACAGAAACCCATAGAAAATAGACACACACACACACATATAACTTGTTTGCAACAAAAATAAGAATTTATGAATGGAAAAATCTGTCACTGAACAATCTGTAGTTAATTTTGTGACGGTGGGGAAAAATTATTCATTAAATTAATATAAAGACTTCAAAGTTTTTCACAAAAATAAATAAATAAATGAAATACAATTTAGAGATGGACAATAGATACTTATAAAAAATGATTATCTAAATTGGAGAGTGATTTTTCTTTGGACAAAAGGAATAATAAGATTCAAATGGCTTATAATTAAGAGTGTAAATAGCACATTTATTCATTGAAGAGTGATTTTTCTTTGGACAAAAGGAATAATAAGATTCAAATGGCTTATAATTAAGAGTGTAAATAGCACATTTATTCTCAAAATTTGCAGCAAAGTACACACTAAATATGGATCCTATATACTTTGATGATGCCGAAGCCTATAAATAATGTTTCAAGGACACATCCCTGAAGCCTAATTAAGCTTGCAACTTGGAAAAAAAAAAAAAAAGATTCAAAAGAGAGTGACTGATCAAATAATCTCAAATAAGAGATCTTCAAACCCGCCAATTAAGAGGATCATAAAATGCAGCAGAATTAAACACATCCACTAGATCATAATCGCCAGATCCAAAAGCAGGAAGAACAGCTTCTTCTTCATGAGGATGAGACACAAAGCAATCATTATTGGATGAACATGAAGCAACAACATTACTAATCTCATCATTATTGTAATTATTGTTCTTCTCTTGCTTGATGTTTTTGTCACAGTGCTCCTCTTTTTTGACAGAACTAGAAGAGGGAAATAAAGAGCCAGACCTGACAAAGAAGGAGCTAGTGTTGTTGTTGTTGTTTTCAGGGTCAAAGGTGGTATTAAGATTATCATTGTTGTTGTTGTGATTGTTGTTTTCGAAGCTGAGAATAAAAGCTGAAGGTGAATCAATGAGGTCATCAGAATCAAGAAAGATATGAGGATTGAGAGGATTGGTGCAAGTGTGGTGGCCAAAATAAGTGGTTCTGAAAAGAGGAGGATCGTCTTGGATTTTCTCAACATGTTTTATGGCTTCACATCCATGGTCATGCTTGTGAGTACATCTGTAATAGTTCCTGTATTTATAGATGAAAATTAATTTTATTTTTCTGAACAAAAGTGCATTGAAAAGATGGAAAATTAATATATATAAACCTGGGATGTTTAGCATTGAGGATGCTTTTTTGGCCATATTTTCTCCATGCATGCCCATCATTCCTTGGACTCATCTTGGATTCCTCCACCCATGTTTGTATCTGTGCTCTTTTCCTGCCACAAAAAGAAAATTTTAAAAATTACTTAATTAATTTAGTTATATCTATATATGTATAGACACACACACATATAGTATACACACCTTTTCTTGGAAAAGGATCTTGTTCGATCTATAATGTTGGTGGGGCTTTTGGTCTTAGGGTTCTCATGAAATTCATCAGAGTGAGCAGGCAAATGAGAGAAGGAAGAAGTAGTAATATTAATGGAGGAATCCGCAGAATGGTGATTGAAGAGAGAGAGTGTTTTGGTGAAAGAATCCAACACTTTAGCCACGAGATCCTCAGCAGACAACGTCGTTAAGCCATTAACCTTATCATCATCTTCCTGATCCACACCCCTAAACATCAATCTCCCAAGCTGGTTCGCAAACTCTCTTCCTCTCTCTAGCTCCTTCAAAGCCATCAGATTCTCCATGATCACAATAAACCAGTCAAGTGTGTGACACCCCCCCGCTAGATCCTGCGGACGTCGAGTTCAAATTATAAAGGAAAGAGCGGTAGTGTGGGATGGCAGCCACAAATCGTTAACTGAATAACGAATGATAATTTGAGAGTGAAGAAGAAGAAGAGAGTGTATTAGACTGTGTGTAAGTTGTTTGTGAGTATGAGGAGGAGAAGGAGAAATATAAGGTGATATATATATTTGCGAGTAGCAACTAGGCCTACCCACTTGTGGTTTTGGATGTACTCTCTGGTAATAAGGAGTCCATAAATAATTATATTTGATTCTTTTTATATGAGATTTACTTATTTCTAAAGTATATTAATTGTTTTTTAATATATATATATATAATTAATAAGAGTAGTTGATGAGAGTAATGATAAACGTAATATTAAAGTTTAATACAATTAATAGAGATAGTATTAAAAGTTACTTAAATTTTAAAATAATTTTATTGATTTTAATTTTTTTTATTGATTTATGAAAATTATCAGTTGGTGTCTTATAAAACCTATTTTACAGTTATGACTATTTTCTATTCTTAAATCTTTTGAAAACATTAGTGATTGGGCATATTTCTTTGGAACGTGGGGAAGCCCTTGACAAAATCCCAGGGTCGATTAATTATTATGTAGATTAAAAAAAAAAAAAAAAGGTTGGTTGCTATTTGTGGTCATTATTACTTGCCGGGCAGCGAGGGATGTATTTGGATGGATTTGGCCAGCGTCTGTTGCAGGGCAGCGTCCGCTGCCGTCTTATGTATAAAAGTACGTCATTTTGGTGCAACTTTGAGGAATCTTTGTCCTTTTTAAAAAACGGTGGAGACCGGTGCTAAAAAGATAGTTCACGCTATTGAAAGGTATTAAAAAAATAGTTCATAATCTTAAAAAATTATTTTAGAATATTTAAAAAAATATTTCTGGATACTGACTTATATTAAAAATATATTTTAGAATACTAACTTATACTGAAAAATACTTCATGATCTTAAAAAAATATTTTAGGGTACTGACTAGTATTAAAAATATATTTCAAGATACTGACTGTTACTGAAAAATTTTATGATCTTGAAAAAATATTTCATGTACCAAATGGTACTAAAAAAATATTTCACAGTAATGACGGATACTATAATAAATATATTTTAGGATATTTTTTCAATATTCTAAAATAGTTTTTTAAGATCATAAAGTATTTTTTAACACCTATCAATAGCTTAAAGTATTTTTTTGTACCAGTCAGTACCCTTTTTTTTTTAAAGGCAAAGGTTTCTTAAAACTACACCAAAATGACACAGTTTTATGCATAGGATGGCAGCAGACGCGTCTGGATCCTCTCCTCATCAACTCTCTTATTATCTCTCATAAGCGGATCCTGGCCATTGAAATCTTGATTCAAGGGCCCAAGATGATTTTTAAAAAAACCGTGCGCAGTTTTGCTAAAAATGATTCTGTAAAGATCAATTTTTCGACGATCAGGATTTGCTGATGATGAGGGATGGACAGATAAATGATGAGGAGAGTATTTTCTTCCGGCAGCGGACACTAGCCAATTTGGGGGACCCAGTTTTGGTGCCTATCCTTTGGATAGGCACCAAGAGCTTGTTGCATCTGGGCCGTCCAGATGCGATCTGGACGGTCCAGATTTAATTTTTTTTAATTGCTACTTTTTAAATAAAAAAATCATTTTTTGAAAAAATGTTAATTAAGAAATTATCTTTATTTTAGATTTTGTACCCATTAAAATAATTTTTTTAAAAAAAATAAAAAGAAAAAAAATAAGATCTGGGACGGAGGAGTTCTCCCAGCCCTATCCAAAGATAGGCAGGGAATCCCATTCCCCAATTTGGGTGGTATGAAGGAGGGAGACGTCATTATGGTTATGTCATGGATGACGCATTAACCAATGACTGGAAGGAACATATGGCACTGCAGCGTTCGATGGACTTCAAACTGATTTTAAAAATTTAACTATTCATGGATTCGATTATTGTGTTTAAAATTCATTATTTACATATTTTGTTATCAAGCAAGGGAAAAATTTTCATCTTTATTATAAGTTCATTATGAGGGGTGTGTTACAGTTTTGACTCTATTAAAAATAGAGATAAGAAAGAAGTCAAAAATACTCATTCATAGAAGATAATTTGAAATTTTTTTTATCAATTTAGTTTATCTATATTGAATTAAATAACTTTCTTTATATATGAAAATTAGTTAATTTGAATTTATATATACAATCAAGTGATACTTAAAATTTCACCAATATATTTTGGTGTGCAGTTCTATTTTTTTTATTTAATTAACGATTTTTTCTTTTGAAACTTAAAGCACAATTTTTTTTTTCTCTTTCTAAACAAATATATTGTTCAAAATTTAAACTCGTATTCTCTTTATAGACATAAGGCAACCTATCATTTCAACCAACAATTTATTGATTTTTTGTGTACTTCTAATTACCGACATAATCTCTATTTCTTATGCTATTATGACTCTATCTAAACAAGCTTATCACATCAGTAATTTGGTAAACCATTTCTTACCAATTCATTCAAGAGTTTTGAATTGATAAACTATATTGAATTTTATCATTTTTTCCTTTGCTGAAACTGAAATAATGTTTTAATTAAAAAATAAAAGCGCTATGTTATGTTTGTGGTTACGTAAAGGCAACCAAAAAAAAAAAGTTCTTTAGTATTTCTTTTTTTGTTAGTATCAAGTGGAGTTTATACATAAATATTATTATTCTTTTTAAAATTATATATGAATATTGTCATATTTTAAATAAATTATATTTTCTTAATCGTGTTTGAGGTGACTCTGCTTTAATTATGGTTGGATCACAGACCCTCAAATCTCACTATCTACATCGGTTGAATTGAATGAATAATCTGATTTTTCAAAACCAAAAAGTACGTGACACAATAGATAAAACGAATCGAACATGAAATATAAAATTAATTTAGGAATTTTATTTTCTTAAGAAAGAATGAAGAAATAAAAACAAATACTGATTTGTTATTAAACCAGCAGTCAAACACAATAGATAAAACGAGAATAAGTACAACTTTGAAGTCAGCAATGGTGTTCGAGGGATTTACATCATCACAATAATTAATAGAATCCTTTTGTCCTCATAATTATAGAACATCTCCTTTCTAAAAGAGTATCAACTATATAAAATAAAATCAAAATCAAAATTTTAAAATATTATCCGATTTCTATTTTGAACTAATAATAATTTGGGCAAAAAAAAAAAACTAATAATAATAATAATAATAGTAATAATATAGTCATATTAAAATCAGAAAAAAAAATGTATGACCAATAATGGTGAGTTGCCATTGTTGATTCTTCCCAAAAGTCAGTAGGAATGTAGGATGCATCACATATTGAAAGCAACAAAAAATGTTAATTTATGAGGCGTTAGTGTTAGTGTTCCTTTAATATTATGGGATCTTAAGCCATTAAGTTTGTTTTTATCATTATGTTTGTCTTTGTTCACAAAGAATCACAAATTTTTTTTTTAATTTATCAATCTTTTCCTAATTGAAAAGAGAGAAGAAGGGAAGTAACTAACTTCAATAATCTAATTAAATTGAGTAAAAATATCTTATACCTTAATTGAATGAACAAACTTCTTCTTCTAATTAACAAACTTCTTCTTCTTCTTCTTCTTCTAGCCCTCTTCCAATAATAGGATTTAAAATATTAATTTATTAAAATACTAACATATAAGCATGCTTGCTCAGCATTTAATTGCATAGTCATCGCTTAAAATAGTTGAGTTAGTATTTTCCGTTAAGTCAGACTAACGGTGTTAATATTAACGGACGAAATGTGCACTTTACAAACTTAAGGGACTAAAATGATATCAGAGCAAATATAAAGGACCAAATGTATACTTTAACCTATCCTTTTTATTATTCTTGAACGCTCAACTATATTCTAAATTTTATTTTAGTGTTTTAATTTTAATATTTTAATATTTTTAATTTCTATTCTATCCCTTAAATTTATTTTTCTCAATAAATAATAAATGTTAAAAGATGAAAATAATTTTCCTCTTGCTTGATTATGTTAAAATAACTAAGAACTGTTACATTTGCAACAAAAAATAGCTGTAACATAGATTGTCCAAAAAAGAAAATAAAACGAATTAATTAAATAATTAGATAGAGGAATAACCTTGACCAAAAAAAGGCAAGAATAAAATTGGCAGATGAAAAATAGGAAAATAAAAATAAATTAAAAATTAAACTTTTAAGAACTGAAAGAAAAAAATTAATTTTTTTTAGCGACCATATTTTCAAAACTAAAATCAAGGGTCAAAGATTATTACAATTGTTTATATCATTTTTACCGGAAATATTATTAGAATTAAACAAATGAAAAAGTTAATAAATGAAAAATTAGTAAATAATGATGATGATTTTTTTTTGGTGATATATAATACTTTAAACTTCTATGATAAAAATGATATTTATTCCATAATATATATCATTCGAAGACATTTTCTAGTCAAATAGATTAATATAATTCACCGAAAAAAATTTATGTTTAGAAAAGAAGCAGTTATATTTTCTATCATTCACTTATTTAGTTATCCTTTAGCCATCCGTTGTTTCGAAGGAATGTGTATAATTATTAAAAAAAAAAGGAAATAATTTTTTTTTTAAAAAAAAACTGCTAAAATAGAGAAAAAAACAAAAAAGATAGGCTAATATTTGAAATCTCAAGTCAAACTTATGCGGGAACAGTGGATTATGCGGGAAGCATACTATAAAAAATGTCTACTGTGCTCCTGAAAGAACCCTTGCGATGGAGGCCGAACAAGACTCGCAAGGAGGGAGGAGTGGCTTGAGGTGGGGACGTGAGGCATAGAATGAGAAGAGAAGCTTTGTGTGGAGCCATGGATACCGATGGTGAGAATGAGAGCACAGAAAAGAAGAGGGAGAGATAAAAATGAAAAATGGCATGAATGTTTTAAAAACATTTATTAATCCTAGCTTCCCCTTTATGTTTTAGATATTGGCCTCTCTCTTTTAACAACATTTTTTAGGGTTTCTCCCTATAAAGAATGTGTAAGACTAATTTTAAAAATTAGATTAGTAAAATTATAAAATTAGAAATAATATGTATGAGAAAAGTGTAAACAATGATTTTAAAAAAAAAAGGTATAAAAATAATTATAATTAAAAACTTTTGAAACCACTTTTCTATTTTTCAATCTAAATATTTAAGTTTTAGGAAAATCTACCTCAGGGCCCAAATTAGTAAAAAATTATCAAAAAAGACCCAAAAAAGTCAGATATCAAAAAAGGTTTCAGGGCATTTTCTGGTATTATTTCATAAAATATTAGTTGTTAGTTAACGTTTATTGATATAGTTGTTAACGGGTATTAATTTTGTTATTAGGATATTGTTGTTAATGCGACTGATTTAATTATTAATGATGTACTAATATTGTTGTTAATGATTATGAAATAATACCAGAAAAGGCTTTGAAGCCTTTTTTGACATGTGACTTTTTTGGGGATTTTTTTTGACATTTTTGTACTAATTTGGGCCCTGAAGTAGATTTTCTCTAAAATTTTTCATTCTTTTTCTATAGGACTCTTGTGGTATTTTAAAAATTAAACACTAGTGGTGAGGAATATGAGCATAAAATTAAGGGGAAAGCCTTTAAGGTCCTAAGGGACTAGAAACATATCAAAAAAGTCTTACAGAAAATTCTGATATAAAAAATGTCTCAAAATGTAACATCCTAATTTTTCTTTTTAGGATTTAAGTATGATTATAAAAGAATTATATATTATAAGTGTATTTATCCAAAAAAAAAAAAAACAACAACAACAAAAGAAAAGAAGTTAATTAAGGAAGAAAATCCTTACAAAGCATCAAGGATGCATTTCTAACAGTTAATTGGTAATTGCGCAATATTAAAGAGTGAGCAAAATGGAATACTCTTTCATCAATTCTCCAGCCTTAATTAATGCAATACATCTGTTATTCACTTGATCCCTTAGCCTGACACGTGATGACAATAGAACCCCTCCAACCCATTATTCTCTTCACTCTTGGGCCATGAATAAAGTTAAGACCCAACCCATTTTTATATGTATTCAATTGCCAACCATTAAAGTTGCCTCAGCCATCCTATCAACATTAGTTCCTCTTTTTCCATTCGACCCAACATGCAACAACAAATGAGAAAACCCAGTCCATATTTATTTATCCTTCAACCAAGACACCCAACACGTAAGGAGCACATTGTTTGCGTATAACCAGTCCCATCGTCGAAACACAGCAGGATCCGTCAGTGTATCTCACTTTCGGCTCACAACTGTACACGCAACAGCAAGATCCATCAGAAAATCCAGATCTTCCCATACCTCCCTCGAGCCCAGCGTCTCTTTCCCTTTCGGACTGGACCATTTGTTCTCTATTTAATCATGACTCATTATCTTATATTCATCCCCATCCACCTTAACACAAAATAGAGCCAAGTCTGAAACTAAGAAGGATGAGAAGAAGAGAAAGCCGATAAAGGGAGAGAAGGAAAGAGTTGTAGCCATCTCACTTTCCTCTGCATAGCGTCTCTGAAACAGGGGTGCTTGATGTCCATTAGAGATTACGTCTTGCGAGTTAGAACTGAAAGTAAGTATTTGGATACCTTCCTTCTATTTGCCTTGTTTGACCAACGCAAGTCTTTAGTGATAGGATGTAGGAACTTATATCACAAATGCTCTGCTTTATACAAATGAAACAGGGGTTGCATTGAATAAAAGTATAGATTTTGATTCCATTTATATAAATATCTATGTGTGTGTGTGTATATATATATATATATATATATAAATTTATGTTGGGATCTATATATTTGTAACCACATTTAAGAAAACCTTACTGTGTGTGTATAAGTTGATTTTGAAAACCCAAATGCTTACTGTATGTATGTATATATTTAATGCTATGTGAGAGGCATGGAAAGAAAACAAAGAAAAGGAGAAGTGTGTTATTAGAGGTATTTGTAGTGAAGCATATGATTATGGCGTGGGGGCTATGAAGCACCGACACTCTTATTGTTTAAAAATATGCGTGTCGGACACTTCGACACCATTCGACACTCCGACACTCCGACACTCCGTCCGACACTTCTCGACACTCCCATTTTTTAAAAATATGTGTGGCTTTGAATATTACTAAATTGATGGTGAATTTTTCTTTTATATTTTTTTTAAAAAAGGAGGCACGGCTTTTATGATGAGACCGAATCTATGATAAGCCAATGCCGGAAGCCAGGATTTTACGGAAGATTGAACTTGAATGTAAATTATAATATATAATATTTAATTTCAAAACGTGTCCTAACGTGTCGAAATTTAGGTTTTTTTAGGATTAACGTGTCGGAGTGTCGAGTCGTGTCGTATTTCGTGTCTCGTGTCGGTGTCGGTGCAACATAGCGTGGGGGCACATGTTAGAAACCAAAAGTTTGTTGTTATATATATATATATATATATGGAAACAATAAGCTTTTCTTTGGTCTTACACATATCAGTAGCTTTGAGTTTAAGAATAACAGTTTTGATTTCATGATGCATTTATAAACAATAAGCTTTTCTTTGGTCTTACACATATCAGTAGCTTTGAGTTTAAGAATAACAGTTTTGATTTCATGATGCATTTATATATATATATATATATATATATATATATATATATAAAGGTATGAGATACAAGAAATGAAGCTTGGCTGATTGGTTTAGATATATTATATATTAAACACCCTGAGAGCATGATTTAAATGTAGCCCCATTCACATAGAACCCAACATTTTGTTAGATATATAAAAGCATACAAGTCACTGTACGTGGAAAACGTGAGGGATAAAATTTGCTTTCATAAAAATAAAAATATATGTATATATATTGTCACTGGATAGGAATTTTTATTGGTTTAGTTTTTGTATGTGAAGGATAAAATGGTTATTTAAAATAATAATAATAAAATAAATAAATAAAAATGAAATAAATAAATTAATGAATAAAAAATTAATTAATTAATTAATTAAACCCCAAATTGTCATTTTCATTTTTTGTTATAATAATATATTATTTTTAGTAAAATTTGTATTTTTAGTTATAGGAAATTATAAGTTTTAATTGTGATAATGTAGAGCCTTCTTGTAAGCGGTGATTGTGCGAGTTGTACTCCTCAAACTAATGTTAAGCTTGGAATTGAGGTAACCAGGGTTAATTTATTTTATATACTTGTTTTGGGTTGTGAGGTATTTTTCTAAATCTTACTTTTATATATACTACATGTATGTGTTTTGCAAAATTTTGTGTATGTTTGAATATGAAATTATTTTAGTGAAGCAGTGTACTTTCCAATCTATGTATTTAAGTGGTTATTATTATTGGGATTGTTATTGTTGTGATGGTTATAATGTTTGTTGTAAGATGTGGTGTATGGAATAATAATTTAATAAAATGTGGTTGAAAATTTTAGCATTACATTGTTTCTGTTGTTGGGATATGTTGGGTTGTGTGGAAGAGATTGAGGGTGAAATTGTGCTCATCGGCTCTCTCATTCCTGGCCCGGAATTTGAGTTGAGTATTTTGGGCGGACACCTCCCTGTTACGGTATATTGGTGGTGACACGGGAGGGGACAGTATTCTTGAAGTGACTAGCTAACCTTGGCCGGGTATACTAGCACCGATAGGCTGATCCACGTCCACGAGGAGATAAGGAGGAGCATGATGGATGAGTGGGGATGGTTAATGGTTATGGTTATTATGTTTTAATGGATTTATTTGTGGTTATTTAACTATTGAAATTATTATTATTATCATTACGTTGTTAACAAACCTGTTTCTCTGACTTGCAATCCTTTCTTGCATATTTGATAAATTAATTTCGGTTACGGGGATTTTATGTCTCACCCCGTCATTATCATTTTTTTTTTCAGGCGAGACCTCTAATCTTAGTAGAGGACAAGGGAAGCAACCAGAGGCATAGACGTCGTGAAACTCGTAGGCCTCTTTTTGGTATTAGTGTTGTATTGATCTATATATTGCCATCATAGGGCCCTCATATTTTGAAATACTACTTAACCACTTTTGAATGACTGTTAAGTTTTCGAAGGCCTGATTTTATACCTTATCATATCATCGTGGATCCACTATTATATCCTTGTGACCATTGTTGTCAAACTCGCGAGTTGACTCTCCGTGTTTACCGTTTTTACGTTTCTACCTTGCTAAATCGAGTCAAGTCTCTAGCAAACTTGTGTCAACTATAAACTCAAATAAACTCATGAGTTTACAGATCGAATTTACCGTTTTTACGTTTGTAGCTTACAAAATTGTGTTAATTTTTTTCAATTTCGTCATCCTCAACAACTTTATATACGAATTTTATAGAAATTTCTTTATTAGGTATAATAAATTATGAATGTTGATATATTTAATTTTAATTATTTGGATTTAAAATATATTTAAATCAAATATTGTTATTTTTGTATTATAATTATTTAATTATACACTGTTAATACATGTTTAATAATAAAAGTAAACTCTTACGAGTTTACCGATTCGAGTTTACGATACGAGTTTACATCATTGTCACGAGTTTGCATAGACTCGTGAGTTTGACAACCTTGCTTGTGACCATTGTCTTGTGTAGACCTTTTCTTGTGGGCTATAAATCTTCTGTTCGATAATTGTGCCTTGAGTTATGGATTTTCTATAGTGGGTTTGTGGGCGAGCTTTGTGCCCTGGACCCAGAGGTGTGTATTTTGGAAAAGGGAAGATTTCCATAATAACCTACTAATCCCGTTTGAGAAAACTTTAAGGTTAATTGTTATCTTGTGAGAAAGGGTCTTTTCACAAAAAGTTACTAAAAACCACAGATCAAGTTGTTAATCACCCATTGAAGGAGTTGTTAATGAGACTTTTTTAATATCAAAATTTGTTATGAGATTTTTTTGACATTTTTTGTCCCTTAAGACCTTAAAGGTAATTTCCCTAGAATTAAACACTAAGATATTTAAAATATCACCTTATTTGATTTCTGTATCTTTCGAAATATTCTCATTTATTTTATTATTGATTTACTAAATAAAATACGTAGTTTTTATGTTTTATTTATATTGAATTATTTTTTACAATGATAATAAATTGAGGTATAAGGTATTAAAAAGAGCTCACACCAGCCAGCGTTACAAATAATTTGATTTTCTTAAAAAAATTAAAGAGTTTATATTAGGATAGTTAGTTCTCAGATTATAAGTTTTAAGGGTTAAAGGCCATTTTTGCCACGGAAGTTTCCCAAATGGAGCGCCTAGCACCTGGAAGTTTTTTGGGGTACCAAATTTGCCCTGGAAGTATGAAAAAGGTAGCAAATTTGCCCCGGAAGTATGAAAAAGTTAGCAAATTTGCCCATCCGTTAATTTTGACCGTTAAGTTTGACTAACTGTCCACGTGGCATGCCACCTCATCACACGTGGCATGCCACCTCATCAACCAATAAAAGTTAAGTATCATTTTTGCCTTGGAAATTTTCATTCAGGAGCAATTTTGCCCCGGAAGTTTTCATTGAGGAGCAATTTTGCCCCGGAAGTTTACAAGAGTAGCAATTTTGCCTTTCTTTCTTCCAATATTAAATTTGACTATTAAATCAATCAAAGACCACACATGTCATGCCTTGAAAAAGTCGAACTTGGAGTAAAAGAAGGAGATCCTTGAGATGTTGAGCTCAAGGTAGTCAGAATTTGTGAAGCCGAACTGGTCACAGGAAGCATCACTTATAATCTAAGCAAATGATCAGCCTATACAAATTGCAGGGCAGCCTAATTAAGCCCGAGGCCCTCCAGGGTCGACCCTGCAGGTCCAACTTCAAATTTCTGGCTTATTTTTCAAGGCCGAGCCCTGCAAGGCCAGCTTGATTAAGCCTGAGGCCCTCCAGGGCCAACCCTGCAGGTCCAACTTCAAATTTTTAGCTTATTTTTCAAGGGCAAGCCTTGCAGGGCCAGCCTGATTAAGCCCGAGGCTCTCCAGGGTCGACTTTGCAGGTCCAACTTCAAATTTCTGGCTTATTTTTCAAGCCCGAGCCCTGTAGGGCCAGGGCTTAAACGGGTCCGGTCCGATTTCCCGGCTCTAATCCCTGTGACCAGTTCGGCTTCACAAATTCTGACTGCCTTGAGCTCAACATCTCAAGGATCTCATTCTCTGACTCCAAGTTCCACCTTTTCAAGGCATGACATGTGTGGTCTTTGACTGATTTAATAGTCAAATTTAAAAGAAGGGCAAAATTGCTACTTTTGTAAACTTCCGGAGCAAAATTGCTCCTCAATGAAAACTTCCGGGGCAAAATTGCTCCTTAATGAAAACTTCCAGGGCAAAAATGATACTTTTGATTGATGAGGTGGCATGCCACGTGTGATGACGTGGCATCTACGTGGACTTCCGTCACTTTTGGGTAAATTTGATACCTTTTCAATACTTCCGGGGCAAATTTGGTACCGAAAAACTTCCGGGTGCTGACGCTCCATTTGGGAAACTTCCATGGCAAATTTGATATTTAACCCTAAGTTTTAATGATAATAAGAGTTAAAGACTTTATGATTCAAGTTACTTCAGTATGTATTAAATAAGACTCGAGGCTACAATAGTTATTGAAATCAAATTTTGAATCCGAAAGCCAGTTTTCATAAGTGTCTAATATGGACACTCGAGTGTTAACTTCAATATCACAAAATGAATGCAAGATACTTGTGTGATTACACTCGAGTGAGTGCTGAGGTAAGACACTCAAGTGTCGTTTCAACATCACCAATACCAATGCTTTTAAGATAGACTCATTTGAATCAAAAACACTAGAGTGTGTATATAAATGCTCGAGTGTCAAAATAATATCCAAGTTAGTGCATGTTACTGTTTGATGAACTTATTTGTTTGTGTCACACTTGAAGTGTCATTTATGACACTCGACACTCAAGTGTAATTTCTCAACATTCAAGTGTTTGGTAGAGATCACTCAATTTCCATGTTTTAATCCAATGCTCTACCACACACAAACATCAACACTCGAGTGCTAGAATAAGACACTCAAGTGTGGAATTCTAACACCCGAGTGCCTCGAAGAAAGCACATATTTACATTTGAGCTTCGTTTTGAAATAGGTCTTCCTCATCAACACTCGAGTGTTATTGAATAACACTCGAGTATGGATATTCAACACTCGAATATCACTTGTATTTAGACTCAAACTCTGTCTTCATAAATTCAAACTTACTGATTCTTCGCTTAATACTTTTGATTAATACTCATAGCTATTCTCAATGCTTTTAATCAAGTTTATTAGTGAGTTTTAGATGATCTAACAAAGGTTTACGTGAAAATCTTCAAAAAGAAAGATTTGTGTTAGAAGCATTTATTTATTGCATAGCAGAAAACAGAGCATGGATGCGGAAACGGATTCAAAGCACAATAAATGCTCATATGGTCAAAGATCCATTTCGATGAAAGAGAAAGCAACATGTCCTTAGTCAACTAAGAACCTAAAGCTTGTCGTGCAAAGATATTCAAACAACTGACGATTTCGGTTTGTGTGTAATGAAAAGCTTTTTGGTCTAACAGAATGTTTGAAATCTCTCAATACTTTGAAGCTTCACCAACAGTCATTATTAATGAAGTTTAACTATAAATACAAAGAGCATTCAATATGGAAAACACCCAATGGCGATATCATTTATTGCAAAAGTTATTGCTCATTAATAATCTTTAATATCTTTTGATATATAATCTTTAGTGATTATCTATTTACTTTGTAAGAGAGATATCTTCATTCAATTGTTAAATTGACTGTTGTAAAATCTCAAGGTAGTGGAACCTTGAGTGGGTTGTTCGATTATAAGTTATAAGGGAGAGTGAATCTGGTGAGATTTGTAATACCTTAAATTCAACACCTAAAAACTTGGCCAAAATATTTGAAATACTTCCAACAAGGATAATCAATATCCAAATGATTAAATTACATAACCATTTAAAATAAAATTCATAATACACAATCGAAATAAGTTTTTGAAAATGTTTTAGAGTTTAATACAAAGCAGAAGTCTTAGGTTCATAGCAAATAAAATAACATAACATAAACTATAGGAGTACAAAAGAGCCTTCAAAGCTCACTCCATAGGTGCCTTCCCCTTCTCCCTACTAGAATATTCACGTGAAAAATGTTAATATATGATGAGATTCAATGTCTTAGTAACTACTGAAAGTTTCTACAATGCACAAGCAAATTATATATGATAAAAAGCAGGGGCTGATTTCAAATGTATTTGTTTATACCATAATTTCTCATAAAAAATTATTTTACAAAAGTAATCATCATTATGTCGAATTGTGAATTATATAATTATACAATATGCAATATGCAGCCTCCCTTATATCACCATTCACCTTTGTACCGCTGACTGGAGTCATAGGCTAACACATAGTCCAATAGAAACTCATTCATTTGATTAGATGGTTCCAAGCTCACTAAAACTTAAGATACACCCGGCCAAAGGTATAAAGCTTAAGTCTGGACTATGGCTCCCCTCCTTAAAAATAACAACTAAGGAGGTGAAACATGTCCCACAACTCCAATACAATCCTGGCTAGAGGAAAACATGGAGAAGGGGCCTTGAAAAGTATCATCCATTGTGCACCGAGTGAAGATATAAAGAAATCTTATCATTTAAATTTCTCCTTACTCCAATCTATCACACATACATCTGTCATGATAATTATATTCAATACATAAAGGGTTAAGGTGCGATTTGGTCAATAAACTATTGGCTCAGGAGTTTCCAACATAATTAACTATTAAGTGGACAAAAAATATCAACAAACTTTTAAAAAGGAGCGCTCAGCAGAATGCCATTAGCAAAAAGTGAAGATTGGAGCAAAATACCCAAGAGGGGGGGGGGGTGAATTGGGTATCTTTATAAAATTAAAGAGTCTACTCTGTTTTTGACTATTGAACACAGGGTAAAACAGAGGAGAGAGGGAGAGAAGCAATGCACCACAAGATTTATACTGGTTCGGTCCTTTCTCTGACCTACATCCAGTCCCCAAGCCTCACCTGGGATTTTCAATCCACTATAATCAAATATTGATTACACACTCTGTACTAAGAGCTGTTCTCTCACTAGAACACACTCCCCCTTACAAGTTGTAATCAATACACCCTAACTACCAAGTCCCCTGACTTGTAGTTATCACAATCAGTAAATGATTTACAAGATGATAACTCTCTCAAAGAGTAGATAGAATAAACACTGAAGTACTAAGTATCAAAATGATACAATACAGAGGAAAGCTTGATACAATAAATGACTCAATAAATTTTCGCTCTAAGTAGTTGTATCAGCTTGAGAAGAAGTTAATGCTCTCTATTTATAGGTAGAGAACATTAAATGACCGTTGTAGGATGATTCCAACCATTGGAAGTGATTAGCTTGGGTTCTGGTCATCTTCTCTCTCTAAACTTCTGCTAATCCAAGACTTTGATGAAGTCTGATGTGGCTCTCTGAGGATTTGCCCGTTGGAGATAACTTTACTTGTTGTAGTAAGTATACTTTAACGTTTAGAAGGCGTGCTCAGATGGATTAGCTGAGAATAGGTTGATTTGCAGAAGTGCATTTAATGCACTGTACACTTTTTGCTTTATGGCTTTGACCTTCATTGATCTTCATCTGTGATTGCTGAAATTCACTCAACAAACTTGTTAAACATAGCTAGAAATATGATTGAATGAATTATGGAAGCAATAAGATCAAACAATAATGATTTGCAAATTCGCGTAATTCAAAAACCAATTTTGACCGTTGTATACTGCAGTATGTTCCTCTATACAAGAGTATGGCTCTTGTGCATAAGTGTCCATACTGCAGTATCCAAAGTCATACTGCGGTAAGCAACTTCCAGAGACAAAAACATCGTGATTGATTTTGAAACATATGCTCTATACTGCGGTAAGCAACTAACATACTGCAGTATGCGAGTTTTTGTCAAAGTTGAGAGTCCCCGTGATTGCCCAATACTGCAGTATGAAAACCTATATTGCAGTATGCAATAGTTATAAAATTTTGAGAGCTTTCTGTAAGAGCCTATACTGCAGTATCCAAATACATACTGCGGTATTGACTTGGGTGAGAAAATTTGATTGCTCTCGGGTTGGCCCTATACTGCAGTATACATGCCCATACTGCGGTATTGGCTTGACTTAGAAATTTAGTTGCTCTCTGGATGTCCCTATACTGCAGTATACATAGCTATACTGCGGTATTGGCTTGTTTTGAAAACACGGTTGCTCTCTGGATGTCCCTATACTGCAGTATACATAGCTATACTGCGGTATTGGCTTGTTTTGAAAACATGGTTGCTCTCTGGAAGTCCAATACTGCGGTATGTCATCCTATACTGTAGTATTGACTTTACTTCAAAAATTTGCTTGCCTTCTGTAAGTCCAAATACTGCGGTATAGCATTCCATACTGCAGTATTGACTTAACTAGAAAAATTGGATTGTTCTCTGGAAGTCCAATACTGCGGTATGTCATCTTATACTGCAGTATTGACTTAACTTCAAAAATCTGATGACCTTCTGTAGGTCCAATATTGCGGTAAAGAAACCTATACTGCAGTATTGATTTAACTTGAAAGATTATTTCCTTTCTGGAAGGCCCTTTATTGCAGTATGCAGACCCATACTGCGGTAAGCAATTATCAGATGATTTTTAAACATCTTGGAAACTTCAAAACATGTTTTACACTTGTTGTTAATCATCAAAACACATTGAGAACTAACAAAAAGTAACCTCCGTTATCTAAGGTGTAGATTGACCAACAAACTTTTACTACAGAAGCGCTCAACACAAAATTCTAAATTTTACTAAAATAAATAATTTTTTTTATCAATTGTAATTATTTAAAACTACTTGTACAGATATCTATAAACAAAAATTGCTCATTCTTTAATTTTGTCAAAATTATAATTTGTTAAAATAAAAAAAGTTTTAATTAAAAATATAATTATATGATTTAAATAAAACTCAAGGTGTTTTATAGTTTATTATATATGTTAAACAAAAAAAAATTATATGATCTATTTTTATTTTAGAAGAAATTTATATGAGTTAAAAAATTCATTTAATGTTAATAAAATTTAAAAAATCTAAAAAATCTATTATATCTTGAAAGAAATGAAATGAGTTTAATTTTTATTTTTATAAAAAGAGTTTAATGGATATCAATGTTGATACTTAATAATATAAATCCAACAACTTGATGATATATTTGTTAATCTTGTTGGGGGAAAAAAAGATAACTTAAGAGGTTTGAGGAAGGACAATTTAATAATAGGTTAATGAGCAATTATAATGGGTTAACCAGCAATTTGGATTACGAAAGTCCCATATCTGTATAAGCAATAGATTATTTAATTAACAAATATATTATTAAGTTGCTAGATTTATATTATTAAGTATCAATGTTGATATCTATTAAGCTCTTTTTATAAAAATAAAAATAAAACTCATTTCATTTCTTTCAAGATTTTTTAGATTTTTTAAATTTTATTAACATTAAATGATTTTTTTAACCCACATAAATTTCTTTTAAAATAAAAAAAATCATATAATTTTTTTTGTTTAACATATATAATAAGCTATAAAACACCTTGAGTTTTATTTAAATCATATAATTATATTTTTAATTAAAAATTTTGTTTATTTTAACAAATTATAATTTTGACAAATTAAAGAATGAGTAATTTTTGTCTATAAATATCTATATAAGTCGTTTTGAATAATGACAATTGAGAAAAAAATTATTTAATTTAGTAAAATTTAAAATTTTGTGCTGGGCGCTTTTAGAGCAAAAGTTCGTTGGCCAATCTGCACCTTAAATAACGAAGGTTAACTTTTTGCTAACGACGTTATGATGGACGCTCATTTTTAAAAGTTTGTTGGCATTTTCGGTTCACTTAATAGTTAATTGTGGTGGACGCTCCTGAACCAATAGTTTATTGGCCAAATTTCACCTTAACCCATATATATATATATATATATTCGAATAGTTGTTAATTTTTTTTTTTGAAGTGATGTGGCGGTTGCTGTCCTCACAGTGACACGGTAGTGGATGGTGCAAGTGATAGTGTCAATAGTAGATAAGTTGCGGCCTTAAAAAATAAGAAATATTTTTTTTTTTTGTGTTTTAGTTTTAAAAACGACTTTATGGTTTATGTTTTGTTTATTAAAAAAAAAAATATTGAAAAGAGTTACTCAAAAAGTCTTATAATTTTTTTTTTGTTTTTAAAATAAAAAAGCTTTAGAAAACTAAAATCAAACAAGCCCTTAATCACTCGATCTGAAGTCACAAAGGAATGGTTTTACATTAAAATTTGTAGTGAAATTTTAATCCCATTCGAAACAACAGCCGCCCCTCCTCCTGTAGGTCTTCATCACTTTCTTTTGTATCTCTGTTCTTACATCACAATGAAGCATGCTTTTGTATTTAACTATTTACAGCTCTTGTTTTGGAGATTCCAAACATGTATTAAGAACTGTGTAGAAGATATATTTACTATACAAATTTTATTGATTAGTTCTACTGTTTCACAATTTACTATTTTGTTATAGGAATTTCATTGATCAGCTAATGTCCCACAGTTGAATAAATTCAAGCAGAAGATTCCCTGTGAAGTATATTTACTACTAAAGTTTTCTATTTGCTACTACTGTTTTACCATTTATTTCAGAAATCGTAAACATGTATTAGGAATTTCAAAACTTTAATAAATTAGTTGAGAATACCAAAACCATTGAGCTCATAAAATTGAGCAAAGTGAAATTTATCATATCGTGCACAAAATCAGAAGCTACAGAAGTACATTCAACAAAACAAATTGTCATTAATCATGTTGTATTAGCAAAAGCAATATCTTCTTGCAAAATATGGTTTCCAAACATTCATGATCTGAATGTGAATGAGTCAAATTATTTATCCCTTAGTTTATTAGTAAACTATATAATTGTGAAAGATGTTCTACGTTGATTAGTCATGACATTAGCTATTAACAACCTCAATTTAGCCATTGACCAAAACCCAGAATAGTTATGGCGGTAACCAATATTTAAATGACAAGTGAACATGAGCGTTTGGCATGTACTTATATTTTCTTGTCACTTACATCAGAGTACACTATACATTATCTACAACCCTTCTACCGAAGAGATACAAATGGTTCCGACTAAGCAAAAATATCAATTAATGGGATGATAGAGATGCAGTGTGGATCATAGACCAGTGTATAAGCTCACTTTCACTCACGACAATAACCAGTTTAATCTATACATATATCAAACTCTTTCCTTAACATATATTTGTATCAACTTTCTGTCTCAAATCCAACATCATTGAATTATTTTGTCCAATTGATTAATGAACTTAAACTAGAAAAAAAGACTCAAAAACTCCAGTTTCTTGAGCAAAGCAACTTTGATTATTCTTACAAAAACAATACCTTTAGGGTAAGCCTATCGATAACACAAATCATATCCTAAACTATAATTCAATGTTCATAACAGACATATACTAAACTATAATTTTCCATACATACAATTTAATTTACAGTCATCATTTCATACATACAGTCATAATGTTCGTAATAGACATATACTAAACTATACTTTGCCATACAATTTAATTTACAGCCACACTCGCATATCTGTTAAAACCTTTTTGACAGGAAATATGGTAACACTAATATATTATAGCTACAAATAACCCTTTTCTTTGCAGCATTCAATAGCATCAACCAACATTTCCTCAAGTCCATACTTGTAATCAAACCCAGCATCCATGAGCTTCTTTGATGACAGATCTGGAACTTTTAGGCTAATGCTTTCTCTTAAGGATCTACAATAAATAAGAGATTGAATTATGGAATACAAGTCACTTGAATCAAATCATCATATATAATTAAACAAATTAAACATGATGGAGAAGTTCAGAAGAACCACTCACTCTATGGTTGGCATGTGAAATTTTGGATATTTAGCTGACACAATTTCAGTCACTTCTTCAATGGTTGCCAAACATTTAGAACAATTATATCTCCCTTTTGGATTGGGGTGTTCAAGCAGGAATATATGTGCTCTTGCCACGTCATCCACATGAACCATAGGTGCTTGCAGATAACTAAATTGGTCCATCTTACCTGCATCAGAATTTTAAAGGGGCCAACATTTGATGACTTTCAAGGTAACCCTCCATGACAACGAGCTATTTGCATCAGAACAAAAACAACAACAGGCTATTTGCATAACAACATACGAAGTCTTATCCGACTAGGTGGGTTAGCTACATGGAACAAATGATGACAATCAGCTATTTGCATAACCAAATAAGATTATAACTAAATGTTTGAAACCAAGTTCAAGAACTTACCAAGTAAAAAATAGAGTGTTGAACCGACAGAACCAGGAAGCTTAGGACAAATGAAGGGTCCAACAACAAAAGTAGGAGTGACAGTGACAACATCTAATCCATTTTGCTCTCCAAATTCAAGCACAGCCTTCTCTGTCAATGTCTTAGAACATGCATAGGACCATCCAAATGGTTTCGTAGTTCTACGTGAATCCACGTCAGTCCATGAACTCTCGTCCACTACTTCAACTTCTTTGTCCCTATGAGTAAGAGCAGAGGCACTGGAAGTGTAAACAACTCTCCTGACAGTTTTTGAAGAGAGGCATGCTTTTAGAATACCTAATGCTCCATCAATGGATCGTTTGGTCACAATCTCTTCAGGTTCCTTTTCATCAAAATTCACCGGAGTAGCCACATGGAACACTCCTATGCACCCATCAATGGCGTCCTTGAAACTCCCTGGCTCGCTTAGGTCTGCGCTCAGAATTTGCAGCCTCTGAGATGCTCCTGGCAAATTTGTAAGGAAGCTCACATCTTTCTTGTGCTCTGCAATGGAAAATGATACTACTTGAATTCATCTCAACAAAGAAACATACTATGTTTTTGCGTGAACAAGACAAACCCCAACAGGGAAAATAAGTTTGGTTTAAATAAATGGATAGAGATTGAAACCTGGGTGAGATCTAATGGTAGTATTAACAGAGTAACCATCTTCAAGAAGTCTCTTAATGATCCATGAACCAATGAACCCAGTGCCTCCAGTAACACATACTCTACCTTTACTCTCTTCCATTCGCAGAAGAAGACAGGTTCGAGAGTCCGGGAGGAAAAACAGAGAATGAACAGATAAGGAACCGATGAGAATCTTTAATTTGTACCATCTCTATGGGACAAATGGTCCTCAGTGATTGGCACTGTTGGGACAAAGTTATCCATAGTTTACACGTCATGCTTCTTCTCTTTGGTTCGGGTTCTAGAAAAACTCTGACTTTTGGAGATTTTTAATTAATTTCACTCGCCTAACTTTCGACACTTTCCACGGGTTATTTTCTCCTTTCACCTACCATAGTTTGTAAGTACCTCTCGATGGTTAATAGTGTGAGTGCAGTTATGATCATGCTTATATTATATGAGGAGAGAGACACGAAAACACACTCCAATTTGCAACAGGATCACAAGTAGTTTAATCAGTTTAATCACTATGAAGTGCCTAAGGACTGGTTTGAGATTAAATTTGTAATGAAATTTTTATCCCATTCTAAACAACAGCCCCTCCTCCTTCAGGTCTTATCACTTTCTTTTGCATCATCACTATTCTCACATCACAATGAATTGTCCTAGTCACAGTCCATGGTGGCAAGCCACATCATCCGCCACCTCATCATATAGTTGATGAGTACTATTTATGTCATGTTTTCCCTATATTGTATGACTGTTTTGTATGGTGAATATGAGCTTCCTTGCATTTAATCCGAGCAAAAATGTGTTGATTCATCCATATAGGGAAATGAAGGATGAGTGTCACAAATTATAGCAATTGTATAAGTATCCTATACATGTGCATAATAAAAGAACAAGTTTGAGGTTTTATGTGAAAAGCTCCTAGCATAGGCGATACAATGCTATAGCATCGGGTTAGCAGTAACAAGTTGCAATACAATGCAACCCTAATGCTATAGCAGAGTAAGTGAAGCAATGCTATGAGCCATATGTTTTGATATTTCTTCCAGTCTGTTTCAGGAAAATAAGTTTAGGTTAATAGACGGATGTTAGTTGACGGTTAGATTGCTGACGTATTGGAATAAAAGATGCGGAGGATCAAAGTTAAGATTTGGAGAATCTCGTAGCATCAGTAGAATCAATCTATCGAATTTGGAAAGTTAGGCCAGTTGGACTTGACAGATTTGGAAAGGCCTAGCTCATTAAACGAACGCCACAAGTAAACCTGAGTATAAAAAGAAAGACGGCCAACCCTAACAGCTATCGAGTCATTGAAGAGTCAAAGAATTTCCTATTCGGCTAGGCTCGAAAGAAGAGAGAGAGAGAAGTTATGAAGCACAAGAGCTCCAGAAGAACCCAACATCCTTCCATGCAATAAGGTAGAGAAGAGAAGATATGGAGACGTCCCGTGACAAACCCTTCTCACGTCGTCAATTCCTCCGGCGAACTTTCTTTTTTGTTTTGTTGATTTTTAATTTATCTTTTTCGATGGGCTATTCTGCTATGATTTGTTTTGTGATTCCCTCGTCAGTCATGAACTAAATTTCCTTTGGTTGAGCGAGGATGAATTCTTGAGTGTAGAATGAATCCAGCTTGCTAGTTCTTTAATTTAATACATCCAGTTTGTTTATTCTTGAGTGTAGGATTCCCTCGTCAATCATAAACTAAATTTCCTATGGCTAGATTAGTGGCCCACTACAAAAAAAGTCAGTTTTTGCGACGGAAAAAATCTGTCGCAAAAAAAGGTTTTTCCGTCGTAAATTTCGTTTACGACGGATTCCGTTTGTCGCAAAAACCCGCGTCACAATTGCGACAAAAAAATCGAATTTCCGTCACAAATCCCAAAATTTGCGACGGTCCCGTGGGATTTGTGACGAAAACCAAATCCGTTGCAAATCCCCGTATGGGATTTGTGACGGATTTGGTTTCTGTTGCAAATCCCCGTTTGGGATTTGCAACGGATTTGGTTTCTGTCACAAATCCCACGGATTTAAAATTCGTCGCAAAATGTATTTTTAAAAAAAAATCATAAAAAAATATAAAAATTCATTAAAAAAATATAAAAAATCATTAAAAAAATAATATTCATATAGTCAATATTAGGAGTAATTAAGTTTTAATACATATTAAAAAATTTGTAACATTATATAGCCAATATTATATAACTTGTTTAGTAACTTTGACAGGTGACAATTTGTTCGAACTATTACTAACTTTGATTCAAAATGTGCCCTGTGTATGAAAAAAGGTGAAAATACATTAATTTAATAAATTTTATTAAATAAAAGTAATTTTGGAAAACCATTGTAAATTTAAAATATCTCTAATGAGGTAAACCAATTGGATGGTAACTAAAATTTTTTAATATATGAGAGGTGTTGAAAATTATTTCGAAAAAAAGCAACGAAGTAAATAAATGAAAGTGACAAGGATTAATCAAAGAAAGTTCCATGAATAATCAAAGAGGAAAAAGGCAAAAGACGAAATTCAAATGGCTACGGATACAGAATATATTTTCTGGGATGTGAAATTGAGGAATAATTAAATATACTTCCATTCAAAGTATTATATCAACTACAGCAAACATCTCCATTAGAAACTATCTAACAATATATGATAAAAAAGCTGAAACAAAAATCAAACTTACCTGGCAAACCGGCGATGGCGAAGACCGGAAGGGGCGGCGATAGGGGTGTTGGTGGAGACCGAGGGCAATGGCGGCGGCGGCGGCATAGCGACAGGAGGTGGAGGACGGATGGTGAAGAGGGAAAACGAAGAGCTAGGGAGGGAGGAATCGTGAAAGTGAAGGAGGAAGATGGGGTTGGGAAATTATAAATGAATTTGCGACGGAAATACAATTTCGTCGCAAAACCCCATTTGAGTTTTGCGACGGAATTTCAATTCTGTGGCAAAATTAAGGGTTTTGTGATGAAAATCCAATTCCGTTGCAAAACCTGTGGGTTTTGCGATGGAATTTCAATTGGTTTTGTGACAGAATACAATTCCGTTGCAAATACCCCTAAATTTGCAACGGAAATGAAAGACCTGGCTATCACCTAAGAAAGAGGGTGAATTAGGTGTATGATAAAACTTTGGGTATTTTGAAAATCTTTTCGCAATTTACTGAAAGTAGTTTGTATGACAGTAATAATTTATAAAGCGATAATCAGTTATTTAAACATATATGCTAGAAATATAAGAGTTTAGGGAAGATAATATGCAAACTGTGATTTATACTGGTTCGTCCCAATCTTTAACCTACGTCCAGTCGCTAAGCTCCACTTGAGATTTTCAATCCACTATCTTCTTTCAACTTGATTACACGTTCTGTACTTGAAGTAATTCTCTCACTAGGATTCACTCTCCCTTACAAACTGTAATCAATATACCTGCTTGATTACACACTCTGTACTCGAAGTAATTCTCTCACTAGGATTCACTCCCCTTATAAGCTGTAACCAATACAATGGGTTTCCCACTCAAGATCACCCAATCTTGAGTAACTCTCAAAATGATAGGATGATTACAATGAATCTTATCTCTCAGAAGTAAATGAATAAACACTGAAGTACAACACAAATCACTTCACTCTCTATGATAAGCTATGTAGACATTGAAAATAGAGAATAAATGATATGAAGATCAGAGTATGAGCATGTTGAAAATGTAAGCTTGTGTCTCTACGTTTTTCTACTCTTGAATCTGTCTTCTGTTTATAGACAACTAAAATCAATTCATTTGAAGCATTTGTTTGTTGAAGAATATTACCGTTATGAACAGTAACCATTGAATATTTTGAATTCTGAACATTATGAACAGTAACCTGCCATGAACAGTATTTTTGAATCTGTTGAAACTTCTATCCGTTGGAGTATTTCACTGTTTGAACGTTTGAATCCATTTGGAGAACATTACTGCTGAGTATTCAACTTCGTTTCTTCAAGTTCCTTGTTGAATTCGATCTTCTCTACCATTTCTGAAAATCTGCAAAAAACTCCATCTTCATGCTTGTGACAAATTTTGATTTCTATCAAGTTTGATGTAATCTCAAACTTTAATCACTTGAAACTTATACACAAATGATATAAATGATGTTAAGAAGTAGTATAAATCATTTGATTAATCATCTGGATGTTCTTGATGAGAAAAAACATTTCAGATTGGTGATTTTTCTAAAGCAGAGGTGTAAACTCGAGTTCGTAATTAATAGACTCGATTTTCCTTATGTTGTTGAAAGTTGGATTTCTCTCTGCCTGAGCCAAACTCGAGTTTGTCACTTATAGACTCGAGTTTGATGTCCTTTCAACTTAGAAGATGGTTTTGATTGAAAACAAATTCGAATTGAATACTTGGAAATGTCGCAAACTCGAGTTTGCTACTTATAGACTCGAGTTTGGTTTTGTCTTGAATAGCTCAGATGCTCTTTGTCTTGTCTAAACTCGAGTTTCCCACTAATAGACTCGAGTTTGGTTCTCTTCAAAACCAACATTTTCTCTCTGTAACCCGCAAACTCGAGTTTGTCACTTACAAGCTCGAGTTTGGGTCTCTTCAAAAATAGCATTTGCTCTCTGCCTCCCGTAAACTAGAGTTTGTCACTAATAAACTCGAGTTTGCAAGTTGTTCTGTGACTTGGTTGCTTCTAACTTGGTCTAGCTCGAGTTTACAACTTTGTCAACTTTCGAAGGCCATATCTCCCTGGTCTGAACTCTATTTTGGTTTGTTCAAAGCTTGATGGAAAGCCCTTTAAGTCTACCTTCATATACCACTTATTTGAGCTCAATTGGATTTGTAGATTGTGAGTTACACTCAAAACATTAAAGCTTGGTTTGCTGTGTGGCGTGGATTTCTCTGCCAACTTCCACAATTCATATCTCCTTGATCTGAACTCCTTTAGGCTTGAATTTTATATAAAAATGACGAATTGGGAGTCTAGTTTCATACAAAATTGGTTTCACCTCAATCCGACGCCTGGTTTAGGAGATATCGTCGAATTACCAGACCTTGCTCGGGTGAAACAAGAAACAGAGTAGAACTGAAGTGCTGAGTACTACTGTAAACTCGAGTTTGCACTTATAAACTCAAGTTTGCGTAGTCTAGAGATGCTGAAGACACTTATTGACTAGAGTTTGTGATGCTTGTCTCGAGTTTGAAGTTCTAAACTCAATTTTTGAGTCCTGAACTTGAGTTTGTTCATATCAGAGAGACAAATTACTGCAGCAAGGTAGAAAACTCGAGTTTAATACTTGGAGACTCGAGTTTGCTCATCCAGAAGCTGATTTTTGCTAACTTTAACTCTAAATTGAGTCATTCCAATTTCCATTTGATCGTGAAGACTTCCATAATCAATATTAGAACTTGAATAAAGATATCTTCATTCTATTCAGCAAGTTCTTCTTTCTTCCATCTCCCAACTTGATCATTTTTCATCATTTAACTTGGGCTCATGATTCTCTGTAGCTTCTACCTTCTTCAATATTCAAAAAGTCGAGCCTATACTGAACTTGTTCCAGAATTTCATATGTTGTCTTATTGTATCTGCACTATTCATGTATACTGCACTGTAGCTCAAATATGATGAAGCTTTATTCCAACTTCTGTTTTGATCATCGAGACTTCATGTATCACAAGAACTTGAATGTTGATATTCCCATTATATTGTGCAAGTTGTTCTTTCTTTAGTCTCTTCTCTTCTTCCTGGTTATCCCCAAAATCTATTGATAACATTTTGCTTCTTTGACAATCTCTGCAACTTCTTCTTTCTTTAATTCCTTATCTCCTTCTTAATTAATCTCTATAGTTCAATTTTGATTAATCTACATTCAATATAGCAGTTAGTCAATGTATGAGATAACTATATTACTTAATCTTTTTGCTTTTAATAATGACATCTATATAAGACATCATCAAAACTAATCATATCCAACATTCTCCCCCTTTTTGATGATGGCAAATACTATAAGAAAAATATGTATGAATATGAAAATACATTAAATTTTCTTGCCATTCTCTCCCCCTTATTTGTCATTAGCAAAAAGTTGAAATAAAGAAGAAATGCTTAGAAAGACAAATATGAAACTAGATTATGAAGAATCAAGAAATTGATTTTCTCTCCCCGATTTGAAATTGTTTTCATTCTAAATATGATGCAATTCGGAATGTTTTTATGAAAACAAATTTGAGAGAATTTGGAGAGGTTTTCAAGAAATCTTTCACACTTAAAACATATAGATACCAAACATGTGCAAAATTTCTACTGCATATAAAAAGATAGAGATTAGAAATGCTCATGTTGGTTTTGCAAATTGATGAACGATCTGTGAAGTCCATTTTCTAGCTTTGAGATCTGTGATGTGCTTTGAATAGCCTTTGAGATGTGAAATGAAACTAAAGTACTAGCTTCTTGAGTTGTATCTCATTTGAATGAATATGATCAGTACTTCAGCTTCCATCATTTTCTTCAGCTTAAATGATTGATCACCAAAGCATCTTTTCTTAATTTAATAGTTTCTCCTTGTAGTACATTAAGGAAAGTTGTAATACAACAAAATCTCCTGCTACAAATTTAAAACTTTCTAAAAGATATTTGTTAGTGCAACTAGATATCAAAGTATTCCTTTCTAAATGATATTTTCAAATAAAAATAATGAAAGGAAAATATAAGAAATTTTCAAATATGAAATTAACTCATTATCAAAACGAATAAAAGATAGTGAATATAGAAGAGTATGCATAAAAGGATTTTCTTCAAATAAAGGAAATGAGCTTTTAAGATATCAAACACATGTGGATGTGAAGCTCCCCCTTAATGAATGCATGACTAAAATGTGAAATTCCCTTTAATGATACCAATTAATAATGTGACACCAAATGTTATTAGGTCTGGAGTTCCTTCAACTCCAATGGACATAACATGGTATCTTAGAATTAAGAACTTTCAAGTTCACATGGGTGAACTTGAAATTGGTATGAAGAAATCACTTATACTTTTTATGATGATAAAATTGTTTAAAGCATGTTTGCAGTCTATACTGCATGTGATTTGTGATATATGATATTTGATCCTTGAATGTTGTATATGATGTTGTTGGTTGTATTGTTGTGGTTAACTATCATATACTGTTTATATATTATATGTGAGATTAACTGTTACCCTAGGATTCTTTGGGATCCCAACACTTGCTATTATTTGAGAAATGAAAAGAGTACTGGATGCGACTCCCAAGACAAGACGATGGATGTCGGCAAATGGAGATCTCGGACCCATTCCAATTTGGTCATTAGTTATTAGTAGTGCAATTCTGTAATTATTTTAGAATCTGTAAATATTTCATATGTACCCTATTGGTATTCCTATTTGTAATACCAAGAGTTTTATATCAATAAATTGTGCTATTTATGTTTTGCCTACTGAACTACGAATAAATACTATGAAGAATGACAATATACCTGTGGGGTATGACAAAGCACTTGTCAGCGAACTCCTAGAGGGACTTTGAGGAAGATTAACCAACAATCCGATTCTATGAGGAAGACTTCTTCTTGGGTTGATCATTGGGGGTGGGATGCTTCCTTTTCTTGGATTGAGTAGGGTCTTAGACTAAGTGGAAGGCTTAAACTAATTGGGGGATTGGACTTGGTAGGCAGTTTCTTTTGAGCAACTGGCTTCTTTTGAGTGAGGGGCTTTCATACTCTAAGTAAACAGTGAGACCACGTAGCCACTCCCACTGAATTCGTGTCTTTGGTAGGCACAGGGAGTGGATAGCTATGAGTGATGTTGGTGTTAATTTATACCTTCACATGTTGAGGAAAGATAGGCTTGTTATGAAGCGTGTTGTTCTTTAGGAGGCTAACATATTGCCCGTTGCAACTGTATGGTGTCCAGGGCTATCGGAAAAACACTTAACATCGGCCAAACCCTTAGGCGGATCATAGGGAGAATGTGCAGCTGCCTCTAGTATTTTGGCTGCCATTTCCTCCTGTGACTTTGTAGAATGCTTCTTCATCAACTCTTATGTGAGAAACTATATTTTTTTCTTGCATTTCATTACATTGTTTTTAGAGCTTTTCATACTTTCCATCCCCATTATCTTTTTGAGGTTGCCACTGACCATAATATTTTGTCTTGGTCAATCCAAAGTTGGCACCCTTAAGAAGACCTGGATGGTCAAGCCCCAATGATGGAAGTGTATGGCAAGATAGAGATGGAGCTCCAAAGGAAGACAAAGGCATGGAGCAAGAAGCCCAAGCTCAATGATGGAAGTCCAATGTCCCAAAAGATCCATTACAAAGCATTGGAGGCCCAATGACAAGTATAAGGACTAAAGTTATGAAGGAGGTCTTGAATTGTTTGATGAGAGAGCTTAAAGAGTCAAAGCCCCTTTATTTGGAATTGGAAGAGGCATCCTTTAATATGCCCAACAAGAGTCCAAGAATGGTGATTACATTTCTAGAAGCCCAACAAGATTATATACAAGGCCGCCCTTGTGGTGTTCATATTGAAGAATTCACTTAAAATACCATGTGATGTGCATGTGCTTTAGAGGAGGATCATTAGTGACACCCAAGACACCTCAAGAAGCATCTAGAAGGCAACTTTATGCATCAAATATGATTTAATTTTGTTTTGAATTACTTTCCTTTTTAATTTGCATTGAATAAGGCCTTTTGGTTAAAGATTTCTCTTGAAAGCAATGTTGTAGTTTCCTATTTTAGGTAGCTAACTTAGTCTCGAAGAATAAATAATTTCCTGATTCCTTTTTTTATTTGCATTGGATGGTGCCAACCAAAACAATCAATCATAATTAAGGCATCATTCATTGCATTTATCACTAGGATTTTAATTCAAGAGTGTTCTTTTGTTGCCAATATATGAAAGCCACGTTTTTGTACGAAGATTCAAACTTGATAAATGATAATTCAGAATTGGGATAAGAGTCTTAAATGCCATGGAAGTTTTCGCTTAGGAGCACTAGTAAGACGACGGAAATTTTTTTTGGACAAAAAATGCCACGGAAGTTTTCACTGAGGAGTAATTTTGCCCCGGAAGTTTTCACTAAGGAGCAATTTTACCCCGGAATTTTACAAAATGTAGCAATTTTCCTAGCAATTTTGCCCTTCTGTTCTCAAATATTAAATTTGACTATTAAATCAGTCAAAGACCACATATGTCATACCTTGAAAAGGTCGAACTTGGAGCCAGAGAATGAGATCCTTCAGATGTTGATCTCAAGGCTGCCAGAATTTGTGAAGCCGAATTGGTCAAAGGGACTAAAAGGTCTGTCACAAAATGCAAATAAAACGCAAAACGAGAAATGAATTGTTCCAAAAATTGGTTCAGTAAAACAAATCAATAGTGATAATATTTACGTTTATATAAACTAATCATTTGCTTAGATCATAAGTGATGCTTCCTTTGGGTTTTGTGACAGTCGACCTTTCAGTCTCTTTGACCAGTTCGGCTTCACAAATTCTAGCCGCCTTAAGCTCAACATCTCAAGGATCTCCTTCTTTGGCTCCAAGTTTGACCTTTTCAAGGCATAACATGTGTAGTCTTTGACTGATTTAATAGTCAAATTTAATATTTGGGGACATAAGGGCAAAATTGCTCCTTAGTGAAAACTTCCGGGGCAAAATTGCTCATCAACGAAAACTTCCATAGCATTTTTGGTCAAAAAAAAAATTCCGTAGCATTTTTGGTCAAAAAAAAAAAACTTCCGTCTTACCCATGCTCCTGAACAAAAACTTCCATGATATTTAAGACCCTTATCCCTTCAGAATTTTATTTCTCGTGTGAGGTTTGCTTGCATCCTTGTATTCTCATACGAATACCCACACTATATCATGGACTGATCATCCTTGTGGTTAGGGATGGAAATAGGCCAGGGGCTTGTGGCCTGGCCTGTTTCCGGCCTGGATAGGCCTGGCCTGTCAAGCTAACAGGCCAGGCCTAGGCCTTTTTTAAGGCCTGTTTAGATAAACAGGCCAGGCCTAGGCCTCCTAACAGGCCTGTTAGGCCTGTCAGGCGGCCTGTTTAAGGGTATAATTGTAATTTTGTACTCTCTACCTTCCCATAAGATTCTCACACGTGGGTGATCCTCTATAACCCTAACCTTCCTCCTCCTTCAACTTTGTGCATTTGGCCGCTCCTCGCTCTCGTTCGCCTCTCACTCTCAGCCTCTCACGACGCTTAACCATTGTCGCTTCTTCTGGTTCAGTATTCGGCCAGACTTTGCTCTCACTTGGTAAGTATTTGCTTTTGCTTGTTCGATTTTTCTCAGTGCCTCTTCTATTTGCTTTGTTCTGTGTTTGATTTGCTTATGGTGGTTCGGTTTGGTGTTTAAGCTTCTATTGAGTTTTCGATCTGCTTTTGCTGGTTCGATTTGGTGTTCAAGCTTCTATTAAGTATTTGCTTCTGCTTGTTCGATTTTTCTCAGTGCCTCTTCTATTTGCTTTGTTCTGTGTTTGATTTGTTTATGGTGGTTCAGTTTGGTGTTTAAGCTTCTATTGAGTTTTTGATATGCTTTTGCTGGTTCGATTTGGTGTTTAAGCTTCTATTTAGCCAAGGATGAAGAAGTAGGACCTTCTGAAGGATCTGATTTATTCTTTGGAATCTCCGCCCACAGTCCAGCACCAAGGTTGCTCCCCTCTGATTGTCATTAAAAATTGGAACTTTGATAATCTTATATTGCTCTTCCTTTCTTTTCTAGGGAACAAGTTTGGCCAGTTTTGAGCTTCAGTTCTGGGCATAATCATTCTCTGTTGAAACCTTCAAAGGTTATCAATTTCGTTTCATTATTGAAATTCATTACTGATGAAGACCTTTTGTCATTAGCCTTGGGGTCCACAATCAACAATTAACCAAGGATTGCGTATAGGCAAACCTAGGATCGTTCTCTCTTTTCGAGGAGCCTTTTATTGAATCCTAAGTAATCTAAATGTCATGCAAATGCAATGAAAACAAGGGGGATTGGGTTTTGGATTTTTAAATTAATAAACTAAAATAGAAATGCAATTTAAATGAAGCAAAGATAAAATAGAATATAAAAAAAAAAGAGAAGAAACAGATTAAAATCGATCAACCCAACGTTCAGATTCCAGAGACTTCCATCATTGAACGAAATATAAATAACCCACGTTTGGCTCTGGACGAACCGAGATCTCTGCATTCGCCCAGAAAATCCCTCGACTAGACGATCGCCTAGAATATGTCCGAACAGCGGCGTCCCACTGTGCGATCGCACAGCAAAACTTAAAACCTAGTTCGAACTCAGTCCTTGGGATGAACCAAACCGAATATTAAATCTAATATTCGAACTATTTCCAGAAATCGGATCCGATAAGATGAAAATAGAAACGAGTTAAATTACGATAAAGCACAAGTTCTCTAGACGAATCATGGAATCCTCAACGTTGGATCAATCAAAGAAGCTTAGCCAAGCATGGCTAGGAAAAACGCAAAAGAAAAGATGATGAAGAACATGAAGAACAACTAAGAGAAAATAAAAAGCTTCTAATTTAATCTGAAAAACCCATAAAGGGTAATTGAGAATATGTTTGTAGCCACCATCTCATATTCCTTATATAGGAAAGATGACTAAAAATAGAAAACCTCTAATAAATAGAAAATCTTTAAAAAATAGGAAACCTCTAATAAATAGGAAACCCCTAATCAATAGGAAATCCCTATAAAAAAGGAAACATCTAAAAATTGGTCTTTTATTACAAAATTCGAGCAAAATAAAAATCCAGAAAAATAGGTCTGTCTTTAGCTCCAATTTCGTCCATCTTCTTGTCCAAATTAGCCTTCCGAGTCTTCATAACAATTGTAGCTCTCTGAATCATCTAAAAAAAGAAAGAAGAATCAGGCTAATCGGATATCTAGATCAAAAGTTATGGCGAAAATACTAAATCACTGTAAATCTGGAATTTAATCATAAAAATGAATTAAATCCAATTAAAAGCTCAAAGCTCGATTAAGTAATAAAATCCATTATTTAATGACTAAACAATCCTAAATTTATTCACCAAGAGATACAATTAAGTGTAATAATATTCAATTATCAAATTCCCCCACACTTATCTTTTTGCACTCCTGAGCAAAATTCAAAGAAAAAGACTAAAATGAAAAACTCTTCCTTTCTAACAATCGCTAACAATGGAAAAATTTAATAAAGGACACAAGACTTCAAAAGACCAATCAATCAAGACCAAAATTCTTTCATCTCAAATTACAAATCCTGGCAATCTCAATCAATGATGCTAATCACACAAGATAGTCTCTCAAGGGATGCCCTCAATCAATCTCTCAAGTGTATAGGATAAATAAGTGTATCGCTCAAATTCTGCTCAAGAAAATAGTCCTACCATAGGCTTGCTCAATTTCTACTTCTCCACCACTTATGACACATGCATGCAAAAATCAAGAGAGCTTGTTATTGAAGGCTGTAATGGGGCTAGGGTATAGGTGTGAATAAGTATGGATATGATTGGCTAAGCACCCAAAAAATTCAAAGAACATCAGTTAGTAATAGCAAATGACCTCAGTAACATTCCTTTTTATTTCTCCTTCTTTACATTGCTTCCTCTCTTTTTCTTTTTTCTCTTTTCTTTTCTTTTCTTCTTTTTTTTTCTTTCTTTTGAATTTTTTTTTCCTTTTTGTACTTTTTTTTTCTTTTTTTTTTTTTGTACTTTTTTTTTCTTTTAGAATAACAATGACCAAAATCAATGCCAAATGATAAATGATACACAATCAAATACTCCCCCCCCACACTTAAAATGTTGCACACCTGGGCAACCCCCACACTTAAGCACAAAACTAAGGTGAAACCAATGCTCAATAAATTTCCAAGGTGCGGGATAAAATGGTTTTACGCTTAGGCTTGTAATGTGGCTTAGAAAAGAATGACTCAAGAAGGCACAAAGGGGCTAGCAAAGGAAATATAATATAAGGGAAAGGCTATTTGGCCAAAGTGGGAAAATGAAAGGAAGAAAACAAGCTTCCATCATATTTATGCACGTAAGTGAAAAATTAGCTTCAAAAAGAAAAGGAGCAAGTTCTAGAGAACACAAATCATGAGCAGATGCACACATGAAAGAAAGAATGGTAAAAGATGAATTCCATTCATGCAGGCCCAAAACCTCACTAGGGTTAATACCAAATCATGCAACCAGCATCCCAAAATTAACTACCAAGAAATATAATCCAAGAGTCCAGAAATTCAGCCTCAGAGAGAAGGATCCATCAAAACCAAGATGTCAAGGTTCACAAGAGGTAGAGCAATCATAGAAAGAGAGCGTGTTATTCATAATTTTTTTTACCTACTAAACTACATTATTTCTACTTTTTTACTGATTCGTGTCCCTCCCCCACACTTATCTTCCTCATACAACAATTAAGCCCAAGTAATCATATGAATTAGGAAGAAAATAAGTAAGGAAAGAGACAACCTTTGTTAGAGTATCTTGAGTTGCTTGAAGGAGAAGTTCTCATCTTTGATGAGAATCATGAATTTTTCCCTTGGAACATCTTCTCCCGCATTGAATTTCCTTGGTGGAGGTGGCTCAGGATCTATTGGAAGAGGTCCAAGATTGTACGGTGGATGTTGATTCCATTGACAACCTTTCCAAAAATGTGCCTGCAAATAAGACAAGCAAATAGCAGTATCCCATCCAAAAATAGAGACATGGAGAGATTTTAAGTAAATGAAAGACATGTTAAGTTCCAAACTCTCCAAGTAACTATCACATCCAAGGAAATCAATGATACTCCCATCAGTAGGAGTCAAGCAACCAGTCATATTGTGAAAATTCTCTTGTGCTTGTAAAATGGAAGGTGTGGAATCCAATTTAGTGTTGGAGTACACCACAACATCGTTGCAATCACAAGAGATGGAAGGGAAAAGAGTGGAAGAATGAAGCAAAGTTTTCAAATCATCACCACCTGGAATGTGTAAAGATTCAAAACAATTATCTTGTTTTTCTAAATCAGGTGGCAAATCACAAGAAAGTACTTGTTGGGAAGATCCATCAACATGCAAGATTTTATCAATCAAAATTTCAGAATCTTTGTCACCAACAAGACTACAAAGAGGTAACTCAATGGGAATTTTATGTATTTGGTATTCTAGGCTATGATCTTTCTCACTCACATCAACAACAGAATCCACAAGTAATGTAGAATCACTAAGCAAGTCAGAATCACCAAATAATGCAGCATTAATCTCAGTGCAAATAGGGCACCATTCATTATCAGAACATGCACAATTGGCAGAATTACTCGTCCATGCAAAATCAGGATAATCAACATACCATTGAGCAAGAACATCATCAACAACATTGTCATCCATGCTTAATTCAACCTTTTCAAAATTGACATGCTTGCTATCATCAATAGTACAAGAGTGTGCATTTTGATCAATGGTAAAATCAACCACTTCACTAAATGCTTTCTTTTGAAGTTCAACAAGTAAATGACATTTTTCATGATAACAATCTACACACATTTGATATTCCTCACAAGGGCATGAAAATATGTCATTCAATTTATCGCATTCATCCATAGTATTATGAAGAGAAGCATTTTCATTAGTTAAAGCATCACATGAAGAAATAGGAACACACTCATCAACAAGTACAGTCGAATCACTACTACTAAAACCAATTGGTTGAGCAATTACATTTCCAAACAATTGAGGGGATTCAACAATGATTTCGTCGTCCACCTCATTATCACTCAAATCATGAATTGCTTCATTAATCAAAGTAGTAGGAGAGTCTACCTCTATAAGAATAGGATCATTACCAAATGGGAGAGAAGACTCTTCAATGTGCTTTTGTACTTGCTTCATTTCTTGTGCATGTGCGACCATGAGAGAAGGATTTTGTTGAAAATTCATTTTCAACATTTGTGTTTGCTGCTCAATTTCCTTTGCTAATCTCTCAGATGATTTCGCTTGTTGTTCCATAATTCTAAGAAGAGAGTCCATTTGTTGATGAAAGTCATCCTTATGTGACCACTCCTCATTTATAGCCCAAGCCGTTTGATTTTGGTGATCTCCAATGATTTCACAAAATGAAGGATCTTGGTTGGGCATACATGGTTGAGAATGAGGTTCATAAGGTGGTTCAAATGAGTATTGGGATTCATGAGATGGATGACATGGTCCTGAAGTGGGATGGAATGAAGGATGGTATGATAAGTGAGAGGGTTGATGATATTGTTGAAATGGGTGGTGGTATGGTTCATATAATGGGTGGTGGAAAGGACCATGACATTCTTGATTGCCTACAAAAGAGTGAGAATTGAAAGGTAGATTATGATTGCCATAAAACCAAGCCATGAAATTTCAAAACAATTAATTTCCAAAGAATTACAAGAAAACTGTCTAACTATAAACTATAAAAACTAAGAAAAGGAATCTAATAAAATACAAATGCAAGTGAAAAAGAAAAGATTTTTTTTTTTTGGAAAATGATTAAAGATGCAAGTATGCTATGAATTAACTTGGAGACATGGTGAATTCAAACAATTACGCCCAAAATCATATCAAATTTGATACAAACACACCACACAGAAGCTACCAAGTTAAGACAATGCAATGAATTATATGCAAGTTACCTAAATGCCAAAAATCCTAAACTATATGCAATAAAAAATCAAAAAATGTAAATCTAACAAGCTTCACAAGAGAAACCCCTTGTCAAAAGTGAATTTGACAATTAAATCACCTAGGGAGCCAATTACTTAGCTCCCCGGCAACGGCGCCATTTGATGAAGACCTTTTGTCATTAGCCTTGGGGTCCACAATCAACAATTAACCAAGGATTGCGTATAGGCAAACCTAGGATCGTTCTCTCTTTTCGAGGAGCCTTTTATTGAATCCTAAGTAATCTAAATGTCATGCAAATGCAATGAAAACAAGGGGGATTGGGTTTTGGATTTTTAAATTAATAAACTAAAATAGAAATGCAATTTAAATGAAGTAAAGATAAAATAGAATATAAAAAAAAACGAGAAGAAACAGATTAAAATCGATCAACCCAACGTTCAGATTCCAGAGACTTCCATCATTGAACGAAATATAAATAACCCACGTTTGGCTCTGGACGAACCGAGATCTCTGCATTCGCCCAGAAAATCCCTCGACTAGACGATCGCCTAGAATATGTCCGAACAGCGGCGTCCCACTGTGCGATCGCACAGCAAAACTTAAAACCTAGTTCGAACTCAGTCCTTGGGATGAACCAAACCGAATATTAAATCTAATATTCGAACTATTTCCAGAAATCGGATCCGATAAGATGAAAATAGAAACGAGTTAAATTACGATAAAGCACAAGTTCTCTAGACGAATCATGGAATCCTCAACGTTGGATCAATCAAAGAAGCTTAGCCAAGCATGGCTAGGAAAAACGCAAAAGAAAAGATGATGAAGAACATGAAGAACAACTAAGAGAAAATAAAAAGCTTCTAATTTAATCTGAAAAACCCATAAAGGGTAATTGAGAATATGTTTGTAGCCACCATCTCATATTCCTTATATAGGAAAGATGACTAAAAATAGAAAACCTCTAATAAATAGAAAATCTTTAAAAAATAGGAAACCTCTAATAAATAGGAAACCCCTAATCAATAGGAAATCCCTATAAAAAAGGAAACATCTAAAAATTGGTCTTTTATTACAAAATTCGAGCAAAATAAAAATCCAGAAAAATAGGTCTGTCTTTAGCTCCAATTTCGTCCATCTTCTTGTCCAAATTAGCCTTCCGAGTCTTCATAACAATTGTAGCTCTCTGAATCATCTAAAAAAAGAAAGAAGAATCAGGCTAATCGGATATCTAGATCAAAAGTTATGGCGAAAATACTAAATCACTGTAAATCTGGAATTTAATCATAAAAATGAATTAAATCCAATTAAAAGCTCAAAGCTCGATTAAGTAATAAAATCCATTATTTAATGACTAAACAATCCTAAATTTATTCACCAAGAGATACAATTAAGTGTAATAATATTCAATTATCAATTACTGTTAAATTTTCTGAAGCAGGGGAGTTCATCTCTCTCTCTCTCTCTGTGCTCTGAGTCTCACTCTCAGCATGTAATAATGCAATGTTTTATCTCTGTGAATAACAAGCACGAATTTCCCCCCGCGCGATGCGCGAGTGCAACAATTTCATAATATGAAAGCAAATCCTAACCCTCCCCTTATTCAAATTATTAAGTAGAATAAAATATAAAGGAACATTTTAAAAAAGAGTTGAATGTCAAATCAACCAATAAAAAATAAAAGTTGTGTCCTTGTCTGAAAAACAACATAAACCACAACTACACCAATAGTTGTACTTTTATATGTTTAGCAACTTTAGCTACATGTCAAAAGGGAAAAAGAAAATGACATCAAAATGCTAGTCATCATAGTATATAAACATTCTTATATGAAGTTGCCATTAAGTACATATGTCACTCATAACTCTGCAGCGCCCTATTTAGCACGTCTATCTTTTAATTTTTGTCTTTAGAAAATATTGCCATTAAGTACCTTAATACTCATTATTTACCTTTTTTTATCATGTCCTTTCTTTTTGTAGTTAGAGAAAATTGCAATTAAGTACCCCATTCAATTATCTACCTCCACTTCGTCATTTTTCTTCCATCCTTTAGTTCTTCCTCATTCTTATTAAACAAATTAATTTAAATGGTGATGGGTAAATATAAAGAAATTGAAGAGGATGCTCATCAAACATATTATGATTTTTGTTAAATTTATAATTTGTTGAATATATTAAATAATATATATATATATATATATATATATATATATATATATATATATAATTGTTGAATATGACAAACTATAAATTTTGCTATATTTAATTTCAATATGATTTAGATTTAAACTATATTTAAACTAAATTATATCGTTCTTGTATTTGCATTTTAATAATATATTTTTAATAGTTATTTAATTATTTATTTCAACCGAATTTTTCTCTAAAAGCTCATATGCATACTTGTCACAAAAAACAATTGAAGCAGTTTTAAACTCATCACCAATAGGGTTTTTTTTTTCCCACCAATAAGGTAATTCAACCTAAATTTATATGAAAAGATATTTGGGACAGGTATATCTCCAACAAAACATTAACAATAAATGATGGTAACTAAACCCATTCTTATCACCATACTTTATTGGATTGAAATTGGTTTGCCCTTACAATAATGGTTGTCAAATGAAACCATGCCTCTCAACTTTTTGTTTAGATCCACACTTTGGACGGGTTCACATTAGGTACTATTCCCTAAGGTGCTTCTTAGGTGCTATTCCCTCTAATTAGAGGGATTAGGAATTTTATTTTATTTTTTTAAATTTTTTTATATATTCTATTTATTTAGATTAGATTATATGCTGCATTTTGAAAATTTTTTTTTACACCCAATATCTTAATTTAATTAATTTCCAGGATATTGGGGTTACAGGAAAAATATTTTTAAATGCAGAACTGAAAATTAATTAATTTGAGATATTGGGTGCAAAAAAAATTTCAAGATGCAGCATATAATCTAATATAAATAAATAGAATATATAAAAAAAATTTAAAAAATAAAATAAAATTTCTAATCCCTCTAATTAGAAGGAATAGCACCTAAGAAGCACATAAGGGAATAGCACCTAATGTGAACTCCACCTTGGACCACCCTCATAAACCTAGACAAACCTCGCTTTCTAGTTACTTAGTCCACAGTATCATAACCTGTGACTATTTCCTATTACATAGACATGGGGTTGCATTTAAAACTAAATCAAGGAAAATCTTGCTGAGGCCCAAATGAATAGCCGACATTTAATTTATATTGAGGGATATCATGAAAAAGTACCTATGCCATCACATTTTAAGGATTTGGCATATAAAGCTATCATGATGACGCAAAAAACTTTGCTCCAACATGCCGATATTTTGATTAAAAATGAGAAAAGGTATATTAAAAAAAAAACTAAAAAATTATTGTAGCTTATTATAGGAACTGGAAATAGCTTAAAAGCCTCCCTCAATTTTTCGACACACACACATACCATCCGCAAAAGTATGCTATAGTCAATTAGCGAACAAAAAGTGACAAACATAGAGAAGGTGACTACAATTTGCAACTTGATGAGACAACTTGAAAAATTAGGTTTACTCGTGTAAATATAATTTAAATAATCCCATTAATGTATAACAATTATATTAAATTACATCCTCATATACACCTGAATCCTATAAATTAGGATATATTGTTATCAATCCCTATAATTTTGATATGCATAATATAATAATAATCAAATTAATTTAAATAGAGGATAAATATTAGGGAATATGCGATTAATATATAACAATCAAATTAATTTAAATAATCCCGCAATCTCTGCTATCCCACATCTACACCCAATTCGTATAATTTAGTATAAAGCAATTATCATCTAAAAAGCAGGAAAAATTCTATTAATGTTCTTATATCCAGCAAATGGAAAACATATTATGGCAGCAAGAAGCAAGATTTGAACTATCACAATTCTTTAAAGGCATTGGGAATAGTATCAAAATAGAGCAAGTATAAGGAAAACTAAATGGCAAACAGAAGTTGATATTAATCCACACACTTAAATGATATGTGTCACTAAATAAGGAGATCACTCGTGCAATTGGATAAGACTAAAAGCTAACTGAGTATTTTAAAAAGTAGATTTCAAAGCCTTTCAAATTAATTTTTTTTTTTGATACAATTAATGGTGGCAAGTGTGCGACCACTCCAAGTTCTGTAGTGGTAAGGATGACCCTTCCAACAGTGGTAGCTCCATACAAGGCGGATTATGAGTGATTTTACTGCAGCTCGAACTTTAGACCTCTTAAGGGAATCCAGCGCCATATTCTGCTGGACCAACCACATGTTGGTTCAAATTAATATATCATAAAGCACAAAAGGAAAAGAGAGTACAGTAGAGTTCAAACAGTCCATGACATTTAAATTAACTCCCATAAAAATAAGCTTGCTCCAATTAAATTTTGAAAGGGTTCAGGACAATAAATTCAGCATAGTTTTCAACTGAATTTTAGCTCATTAGAGAACTCTACTAACTCTGAAATCCATTTCTTTATAAGTGTGAGAACAAAAAAGCCCCATACTCTCTTTATATAATAAAAAAAGGTTGAAATGTATGATAAAAAAAAAAATGTTGTGCTCCTGGTTTAAAACCAAGCTTGAAAAAAAGACGTACCAGTTCTAATTACTATCTACAAGTAAAAATATAAGATAGTTGAAGTGTTGGACTTGAGATATGGCCAACAAAAGACGTACCAGTTCTAATTATTATTCTGATGCTTTTTCAAATAATAGAACCAAAAAGGTCTTGCCATAGCATTCTACTTTAAAATGTTCATTCCAGGTCACCAAAACCTCATAAAATCACATCAAATATAGAAAGAAGGTTATGAACCCTAAAATTTGCAACTTTATCACTGGTATTTAGATCGATAATGTCCCCATACATGTCATGCATGTGTGACAGTGTCGGTAAGACAGTGTACAGGTTTGGGGGATTCATTTAAGAGCTCAAAGTAGAATAACATATTTCACTTTCAGAGACATGATTTGGCATCAATATGCATGACAAAAATAGCAATGTTGAAATACACATAAAATAGTAAGACAATCTGCACGTTTGGGGGATTCATTTAAGAGCTCAAAGTAGAATAACAGATTTCATTTTCATAGACATGATTTGGCATCATCATGTCCCCATCAATATGCATGACAAAAATAGTAATGTTGAATTACATAGAAAAGCTGTACTACCATCTTCTTTATGGTAGGTTTTGTATAGCCGCTAGATAGGATAGGTTAAATAACACATTACTCGGTCAGGACTTGTAAAGAATTGAGAACCAAACCTTAAATCATTTACTTGGACCTCCACTTTCATGGATGACAAAGAAGCTAGATCACTGCTTTTGAATCCAACAGCTATTTGTGGACACAAAAAGGAAAATACAGAGGCCAGTGATTTTGGGGACCTTTTCATCCTTGTTTGGAGCATATTATTGCTATTCAAAATCTCCTGTTTGACCCATCCATGATGCTGTCAGATCCCAATTGTCATAGCATTATAGACCACATATTGCATTTTCCGGGGAAAAGAATAATGCCAGTTTTGAGGAGTTAATTAACATATTACCAAAAGTGATTTCATTTCATCCCTTGAGTCTGCATACACAACCGTGTCTTGCAAGCCAGAATCCTTGCTGTTTACACATAAAAAAGATCTTTGAAATGCTTTTTGACAACCTGCAAAATTTTCAACTCATTCATCAAATAATCAATCATAGGACAATCATAGATATTATAACCAAAAGAATCAATCAAAGATAGACAATGTAAACATATCCACTTAGGAGGCAAGATTAAGCCACCTTACCAACTTAATCAGTTTAAGCTGATGAGAGGTGAATCCATTTTGTCTTAGAGCTGGACGCATCTTATAGAAAACAACTTGGAACTTTCTGTTTCAAATAACAGTACAAAAAAGGTCACGGTGGAAAAGGAAAAAACCCAAGAAGAGGGAATACAGAAATTGGAAGAGCAATTTAACCAAGCATATTTTCCTTACAAAAATGGCCATGTATCTGGTGACACATCATGAGATAATCCCATAAACATAAGGTTAAACAAATGAAACTCAAGACCTTATGCAGGCCCCGGCATCATGTTAAAAACGTAAATGGAATATGCATAAAGAATAGGATTATATGATATACATGAATTAGAAAGAAAAAAAACCAACAAGAACAACAACTTAAATGAAGGAGACAAAAAAATAATTACCAGATTATCATCCATGTGTGAAGTTGTTGGATTAAGAAGGTTGTCCCCATACGTTTCATATTTCAGTTAAAGTAGCATTCGTAGATGATGCATGTACCTCTGCAAGTTTTTAATTACATTAACAAACTAATTGATATGATGAGGAGAAAGTGCAAGTAGTCCAAAAGCATATACCAGGAGAACTTCAGGAAGACATAAACTCTGAAGACCATGTTGAATCTCCTGAAAAATCCAAACATGAATCCCTGGTCTTGATCTCATTCCCTTTGTCCATTCCAGAATTTTCCAAAGAATATGAATACAGTACCTGAAAGTTTGTAACTGTGAAATTCTAACTGCTATGGAGGAGTAACATTAGTAATGTCCTAAACAAAAAAATCCTCCTAGCTTGTTCTTAAACCCAGCCTTTCCTTCATTGTTTGCATGTACTCTTTCTTCGGTGACATATTGCTTATCTATGCACTTGAAATTACAAAGCTAATCAACCACTGCAGGTTTCACAATCATAAATCAAACTTGAAATATATTGTATGAGGATCAAATACGTGGAAGTTAAAGCCATTAAAATATTGGAGAAATAGTTCATTAAACATAGAAGGATCATTTTCACTTGGGCTCTTGTCCAAAAAAACCCCAATTACTTAATACATCATGACTCTATGCTTTAATCATTTGAAGACTCTTAAGCTGATAGTCTAATATCCAATATAAAAGGTGTTGTTATATAAGTTGCCTCCAACTTGATGACTCTCTAACATAATGAACTTTTCATATTGGAACAACAAACAACCTGCATGTCATGTAAATTATGCAGACATAATTTTCAATTAAATTTATTTTGAAAATACAAGATCCTGTTTGGATATGGGAAGGCCCAGCAAATTCATTTACAGAAAAGAGGAATTGTATAGGAAAAAGAATAGTGAATGCACAATAGGAAGGAGATAAGACCTGCTAAAAACGAAAATAGTAAGACTCAAAACACGGCAAAGCTCTCAAATCTCTTTGCCTATTCAGTTTGATATAAAAATTGATAGAATCAAGCAGCTAGAATATATGTTGCACAATTTGAGCAAGAAACACAATACAGTAAAACAATCATAGCAATTTTGAAGAGGCAATCAAATAAATCCTCATGAAATGTGGCATATTATATGGAGGTTTAAGTTACCAACAAGTCTATAAGGGATTAAAAAATAACAAATGCTAGGACTCTGAAAAAAGCCACAAATGAAGTCATTAGCATCTTCTACAGAAAACCAAATCAACAAATATGCCCATTAGCAGAGCACCAAACCAAAGTCATAAAGACTACCCTTTCCAAAGCAACTCAAAATACTGGTTTATATGCTCTTGAGTTAGGGTCCTAAATCATTCTCCTGGAATTCAGTGGAGTTTCCTAGTCAATAACAGATAATTTGCAAATAAAATAACTAATATTCTTCTCCTAATTCAAATAAACATGATCTAGATAGTTTCTCCCTTCCCTCTAGTATTGGCCCAACATAATGTCATAAATTCAAAATCAAGAGCTTCAAACTACATATAAACTGAACTTAATATTTGATTAAAATGGTACTCGGGACAAACCATCATAGTTTTTACTTAACACTCAATATCTGTATTTTCAGTGGAAAAGACAGAACAAATATGGGTCAAGGGAATAGAAATAGGGAGGCAATTATGCTAATAATTGTAGAGAAGAATATCTGCTATCCTGCGCATATTTTTTAAGAACAATTAGCAAGTAGTGTCAAATATATTTATAATCATATATATATTGGCATAGTGCATTTATGCTAATAATTGTAGAGAAGAATATCTGATATCCTACACATATTTTTTAAGAACAATTAGCAAGTAGTGTCAAATATATTTATAATCATAAATATGAAGGCATAGTTTAAAAAAAAAAAAATCTTGGCTTTAGAGGAATGGTAACCTACCTCATCAAAGGCTCTATTAAGAACATATATATTGACCACAACAGCTATATTGTTGAATAATCAATGGATTTAACTACAGAAAATAAAGCAGGCCTTAAATGATTAGTACTGGATGCATAATAATTTCAGAAATTTAAATTTAACAGCGAAAGCATGGTAAGAAGTTAACTGGTTTCAAATTTGGGAAGGCATCTCATACAAAAGGCTAGAATGAACATCACAATATTAACCACGGGACCTATGTTTCTGAATAACAGAGAAAGGACAATCTAAGGCCTTTAGAGCTTACAATCTTCGAATGGAGGCAAACCCCACTTCTCAAGGCATAAATCAAGCAGGGAATTGATCACCTCACCTCATCTGCAGCAGTGTAGAGATGGGACTGTTTAGGAAGTGATGGTACAGCAATTACTCCCATTCCAGCAGCTTTACCTGCAGTAACACCAATTCTGAAGTAGCCAAATATACAGGCACTTAGAAAAAGATTGAAGAATAAAAACAATCCCTATAGAAACAACTTTAATATGAAAATTCCTTTATGAAACTCTTGCAAAAAAAAAAATCTTCAACAATGACAGAGGGAAAGCCTAAAATGTGTAAATTGTAAAATACAACAACCACAATAGATCTGTTAGCAACTTACACAGAATCCTCAATGACAAGACAGCTGGAATGCTCAATTTTTAATCTCTTAGCAGCTTCAAGGAATCTGACACTATTAAGCACAATAGGTGAAAGTTTATAAGGACAACAATCTGAGACAAATAACCCTCAATCAAATCCACAATAATGGAAAATACTTTATTGTATCTCACATTTCAGGAGAAGGTTTCCCAGGTCTGACTTCATCTGCACCAATTTAAACAGCAAATGATGGGCCAAACATAAAGAAACAATCAACACAAACAAAAACTTCAAACTTTCACTTCCGTCGACCACTTACTGCAAACTTTCGTGATATAAATACAGAATATCCTATGGTATTCCTAATAAATCTGCAAATAGTATAATGACCTAAATTAAAAAAACAAAAACTTGATATATATATATATATATTAAAAAAAGAAGAGCCGAATGCAAATACAATAGTTATTTTCTGCTATTGTCACAGTTATTTTCTGCTATAACAGAAAATACAATAGTTAGTTAAAATGCTCCTGATAAGTAGCCCAGCGATTCAGACCTCTCCTGCTTCCTGTCCTTTCAGTCTATCCAGAACCATAATTTCCAAAAGAGTTCTCTCTACAGCTCTGAGAGATATCATAAGCAAAATTCATGTATCAAATTCATAGATCAAAATTGCTCTTTCCTGAATAAAGGATGAAAAACCTGAGGCTAAAAATATCAGAATAAAATTCAAGAAAAATTTAAAAGGGCGGACCACGGGTTTTTTTACCAATATAATACATAATCAGAAAAAAATACCAGAATAGGGCGTGTCAGAAAGAAATTACCAATCTAATGTGGTCAATAGCGTGCGTTGACGCACGCCATTGATCCTGCAAATCACCACACGCCACTTCCAGGTGGCTTGAGACGCGTACTCCACTGCACGCCACAAATGTGGCGTGCTTTTTTATTTTTTTTAATTAAAATTATATAATTATATTTAAAAATATAAATAATAATTATATATAATAATTTTAATTAATAATTATGAAAATTAAAATATTTAAAATTTATTATAAATCTTAGGATACAAGACTAATAATTATTAAATTAATTAATTAGTGAATTTGTTATAAATAATGAGATAAATGACTAATTATTTAATATTTTGAATATTAATAATTTAGTATATAAATTGTTAAATATTGTTAGCTAAATTTAATTAAATAAATTTGTGAGAATCATAATTATTTATTCTAATTAATTAACATAATAATTAATTAGAAAAATATTTTTAGTTATGATAAACTTAGTTTAGAGTAAAATAATAATTCAAAAAGCAGAAAATAAAGTTGAAAAGAAACAGATTGCTTCAATTGACAAACTCTGAAACAGAAGCCGAACTCCAAATTTTTTTGTTTTTTCAAAAGAACAAGAACATCAAAAGCTTTATGTGAATTGAAGAGAGAAATGATAGCAAAAACGCAAGAGCACTGAGAATGCAGAAACTGGCTCGTGTGGAGAATGGGAGGGAGGGATTGGCATGAATGGAGTAATCAGCCCCAGTTGATTCATATATTATTTGTTTATTTGTTGTTCACTTTGTTTTCTTAAATTCATTAATTGATTTTGTGTGTAACCACCCACGACAGACTGTGCCTTTATTAATTATTCTATTTTGTGTCTTTATCCTAACTAAAAATATTTTTCTAATTAATTATTATGTCAATTAATTAGAATAAATAATTAATTAGAAAAAATTCTCTAACTAATTATTAGTTAGAGATTTTTTCTCTAACTAACTAATTAATTATTCTCTAACTAAGTTTATCCTATAATAATATACAACATATTTCAAAAAAATATTTTTATTAATTCACTAATTATGATTTTCACAAATTTATTTAATTAAATTTAGCTAATAATATTTAACAATTTATATACTAAATTATTAATATTCAAAATATTAAATAATTAGTCATCTATCTCATTATTTATAACAAATTCACTAATTAATTAATTTAATAATTATTAGTCTTGTATCCTAAGATTTATAATAAATTTTAAATATTTTAATTTTCATAATTATTAATTAAAATTATTATATATAATTATTATTTATATTTTTAAATATAATTATATAATTTTAATTAAAAAAATAAAAAAGCACGAGTACGCCACCCTTTGGGTGGCGTGTTAGGTCTCACGCCACCTTCCAGGTGGCGTGTGTGACCACACGCCACTTCTAAGTGGCGTGTAGTGATTTGCAAGATTAATGGCGTGCGTCAACGTACGCTATTGACCACACTAGATTGATAATTTCTTTCTGACACGCCCTAATCTGGTATTTTTTTTTTTTTCTGATTCTGTATTATATTGGTAAAAAACCCGGCGGACCACGTATGGATATCAGCACTTGCATCTGATGTATAATTGCATCCTGAAACATATTATTATTTTAAAAAAAAAAAAAAAAAAAAAGACGTCAGTTGGTTTGCTCCTTTTTTGGTTGATTCATATTAAAGGCCACTATCAGGGTGCACCCAACGTAAGCTCCATATGTCATTATGCATTCACTATATCATCTTCAGGATGCAACCCGCTATCATTTGCGGCCTCATTATCAAAATATTGAGAAAGAGAATTAAATATTACCTCCAACATCCCTGGGTTTTGCATCACAATTCCAAGAACTCGACGTTTAAGTCCCTTGAAGACAACTTGGTTCACAGTCCCATCTCCATTTATCCTTGGCAATATTGGCACACGTGATTCACCAGAAGAAATTTTGGCCGTTTCTTTCTCACAGATGACTCTGGACAAAACAGCTTGGTCTTGCATAAAGCCTTTATCCTTATGGCGGGTTTCATTTTCAGAATCCACAGCTCCACTTTGAAGGTTAAGAATCGTCACTTTGTGCACTTGATCAGTGCTGTTGTTTCCCTCCCTTGGCAAATTAGCATGATTATTATCTTGAGAGTACTACAGAAAAGTACGGGAAAAAAACCTTTAGAGAGTACCGTTGCAGAGGTAGCTTGGTCTCCCTCTTCACTTGTTGAACTCATCTGTCTTCCTCGCGAACTCACCAGATCAAGTGCAACGAAGAAGCACGCTCACTGACAAGCTCGCACGCTCGCTGAGAATCTCACCTAATCTGTGCAGAGACGGACTGAGACTGATGACAGATCTGGGCAAAGAACAAATGTTGAGACAGTCAAACGATCCTTCCTCTTCATTGACGGACTACGACGGACAAAACCCCAGATCGGAAGCTTCCTCTGTTGCAGCTTGGCTTTACAGATCAATAGATGAACTTCCGGCAACGTTCAGGCTTTAATCACGAGCACAGAGCATGTCGTTTTCTCCTATTGCGGTGGCCAACAACGTTCAGATTCAGGGTTGTAATGGATTAGAATAATACAGCAAAGGAAATGCAAAATCTGATTCGAAATTTGAATTTGTGTAAAACCAAAGGCACGGAACCCGATAAGGTGAAACGGCTTACAAATGAACTGTTGAATTGAACAGTGATTTGTGAGAAGAGTAACAGTGAACGGCTGAAAGTGTGCTATTAAGTATATATTGATAGTTTTAATATATAATTGATGCAGATTTGGTGTTTAACTTCAGCTCTGAAGGTTGAGGCAATTTTCTTTAATTTTGAGTCATGATGATGGATAAATAGAATGGAAGATGAGATTTTATCATAAATATAATGGGATTGAAGAAGAGAAGGAAGTCTGGGCCAAAAAAACAAAAAAGAAGAGAACGAAGTGAGACGAATGAGAAAGAAGAAAAGGTCTGGTGAATAAATGATAATTAGTGAGTGTAGACGTGTAGTGGCAGATAACATTGGAAGTAGAAATAACCCAAAGTCAATTGATTTGATTTGATAAAGATAGCACTCATACCAAAGGGATCACGAGGAAGAAAAGAAAGGTGAGGAAGATTAAATTTAATAATTGTTGCGGACTCTAGAGCTGGGAATCAGGGCCGACCCGGCCCTACAGGGCCTGGCCCTCCAGGGCTTGGGCCCTACAGGGCCGGCCCTCCAGGGCCTGAGATAAGGAAAACATCTGTTTTTCAAAGCCCGGCTCGATAGTACCAGGGCCAGGGCCGGCCCTACAGGGCCTGAAAATTACTATTCGAAATTTTAATTATTTTTTTTTCTAGGTTTTTTCCAAAGAAATATAATTAGTAAATTGCAACCATTAAAGTTCTAATCTATCAAATAAATATTATCAACATTAAATATCTAAACAATACAAATCATCCAACAAATAAACACATTCATTAATTCGTAATAAAAAACAAATCATTGTCCACAATTGACTCACATAAAACTTAAGAAGTATTAAACTAAACAACATTAGATAACTCACATAAAATATAAAAGCATACCACTATCATTGTCAATTGTCACCTTCTTCATCACTCTCATCAATTTCATAAATATTTGATTATGCTTCACTTTGAGCAGAAGGCTGTGTTTCAGGAGTAAAAATGTTATGAATTTCTTCTCCTGCATCATGAACACATCCATAATAATCATTATCTGCAACAAATAATATATCAAATCATAAAATCAGAGTATAGTTATTATGTATTTATATATGTGCCTCCTAGCCTCTTCCTCTTGGCATTCTTTGACTAATTTTTTTTCTTAAAAAAATGAAAATGCTACAGTAACAGGGCCTGCAGGGCCGGCCCGAGGCCCTACAGGGCCGGCCCGATAAAGCCCGAGGCCCTACAGGGCCGGCCCTGCAGGGCCAAATTCAAATTTCAGACATATTTTTCAAGCCCGAGCCCTACAGGGCCAGGGCTTAAAAGGGCCGGCCCGACGGGCCCGGCCCGATTTCCCGGCTCTAGCGGACTCTCTATTTTTTAATTATATATTATATTGCTTTTTTCTACCTACCCAAGTATGCGGTGGATGCATTTGGATTTTATAATACAATATAATAAAAGTTTTTTTTAAATATAATATAATAAATGCTATCAAATTTGATTACAGGCCAGTAACAAGCCACAGGCCTAGCCAGGCCTCTAATAGGCCAGGCTCAGGCCCAAAAATAGACCTGAAATAGGCTACAGGCCAGGCTCAGATCACTTTATTCCTTAACAGGCTAGGGGTGTTAAGGGGGAAGTTTGACCTGGCCTGGCCTGTTTCTACCTCTACTTATGGTGTCTTTGTGGTTGGGTTGTAAAAAACAAGTTCTCTTAAGCTCGTACATATGATCATCCATTCCATTCGTGTCTTCAAACTTGCTTTCTAGCCAGTCTATCCCGCCTATCATATCACCCAATATCTTGGCAAACATGTGTTTACTTGCAGAAAGGGGGCTTTTTAAAGAGTGATCATGAGTTGATCAATCGTTGGTGTCTTGGTGAGAAATAATATGTTTTTGACCCTGCAAACAAGCAAGTTACTTATTAAGGTGGTAAGTTACCTCACCTCCCAAAAGAAGAAAAGTACAAGTTTAAATCCTAAGAAACGTATTTATTGGTAGAGGTGAAGAATCTTTATGTTCTAAGTTTCAAAAGGAAAACTCTCAAGTCTTAACCAAATTAGGAAAAAGAAAAAAAGGTTTTTGACCTTCTATAATTTGTATTTTACGAGATTACAAATTTATATCCCAAATAACAAAAGTTTTAAATTCTTAATAATCTATCATATTAACATTTAAAATTTTTTTAAAAATAAAAATTCAAATTTCGTAGATGAAAGTTATAATTTGTATTTTTAATTAAAATTAGGCTATGATGGTATATAATTCTTTTAGTCAAAATTATAACTCCGTGTTTTCAATGTTCCTATTAAAAAGATTGTCATTCATAGATCATTATAAATTTGAAGCTCCTAATTTTAAATTCTATACCTTAAAATTTCACGTTCAAAACATTTTTTTACGTAATTTTCTCCCAAATACGGTGTAAGGAGGGGAACTGAGGGGTACTTCAAACGAGGTGTAATGAAGGCCAACATTTTTTTTAATCTGGACTTCAATCATCGTCATCGAATAAAATTGGACCCGAAGGAGAAGAGTCGTCCAAATGTGGAACCAATAATATTATTTTATTATCGTCAATGTGAGTTGGCATAGATAGTAAGGGATCTAAGACTAGGCCCTTGGGTCGTGGGTTCAATCCCCCTGCCGTCACTAGGACTCCTTTGGTAGGCGATCTCGTAAATCCCTAGTAAGTGCTCATAGAGCCCGGGGCACGTGCCCTGGCCTTGGTAGGGGGATTGATGCCAAACCCTCCAAAACTTTTTTTACTCAAAAAAAAAAAAAGAACCATTAATATTATATTATAACCGCCAGTTAAGATTGATCCAGTAGATGAATAGGGACGTGACTTATAATTATAAGGTTTTGCGAATTCGAATCTTGCTCCTAATATGAATATGTTGGTGGAGGATTTATAAGCATCTCTATAAACATTTTTTAAGCACAGAATCATGTGAATTTAGTGAACCCTCATGACTTGACTTACGTAAACTTTATTTGTATAAAACTTAAGATTAAGATTATATCATAAGCCACCGACCATGGTTAAATTTAGTGAAATGGGCTAGTATCTTATAACTTGTCAAATTAAGATTATAATACTTCAATAAAAATTAAAAAAAAATAAAAATTGCATAAAAGAAGATTATAATTCTTTGTGAAAGAGTCTCTACATTTAATACTCGACTGTGCCTTAAATATACTTGTCTCTAATAGAAGGATATATATACTTTAAAAAAAAAAAATTATGTCATAATAAATGGTCAAAACCCCAAGACTCAAGTTTAAGAACCATTCTACATTTATTTACATATTTTTTTATTAATCAAATTATAATCCATATGAGGCTTCTTCCCCCACTCACACCACTGAATAATATATTTTTCTAACATGATTTTTTCATTCATACGACTTAATTAAACTTAAGTCATTTAGTTGCTTCCTTAACTTTATTTTTAATATTCAATTTTTTATATGTAGTTTTCTTTCAATAGATTTTTTTGAATCAGCTTTGGCTTACAACTGGATCGGATTCACCCATGTAATTAATGTGCACGTATGGTAAACTACGTATGCAAAATAGGTAAATGACACTAAGTCTAACAAGATCAATTTAAAAATAGTTAAACTTTAAAAATATACATTAAAAGATCATTAATTTGTATAAATTAACTCAAATAATTACAAATTTAAGAGTGTCATCAGTTATAACTTATGGGTTATATTATACAAACCACTCCTGAAATTTGGGTCACTCACATATATAACCCTATGACATATCAAAATTTAAATTTAATCCATTGATCTCTTTCTTTTCCGTTATTAACACTTGTTGATAAGTGTCCGTTATCTTTTTAATGAAATTTTTCATGTCAAATCAATAAATGACACATGGCATTCTATGTGACATCTTATGTTAATTAATAGTTTTAAAATACCCCTTTTAACTTTTACCAGTTACAGATAATTCATTGAACTTTGATTAGTTACAAATAACTCCTACATTTTTTAAAATTTAAATTTAACTCCTTTAAATTTTTGCTTTATATTATTAAACCCCATATCTTTGCTTTTATCATTTTAATAAATTTATTGATATTTTTACTATCGCTTACCAAATAAAATATAGCTTATTTGGGACAATATTTTGGGCTTGAGATATCGTTACGATACTCTTGCGAGTGACATCTTCCCTAAGTTTGTCTGTGGTTACCTTGGTGAAGAGCTCGCTGCCATCAATTTATTGAGCTCAACCACGATGGGGTGATGAACCAATCGGCAATCGTGTCAAATTAACAGACGATTTTGCTGTTTCCTATCTATTTGTCGTGATACACCTTGGCGAAAGTCCCTTTGCCCAGAAGAAAAAGCTAAGTAGGGAGAGGGAGAGGTTTTAGGTGAAAGAAGAGGTCCAGAGGAACTCATCAACCACGCAATCGAAATGCCCTCGTCATCGTCCAAGGTGGCTAGCCAAATCATTTGCCACATCATAAATATGTTAGACCTAGCTATCACCTAAGAGGGGGTGAATTAGGTGTCCGTTAAAATTTTAGGAACTTTGAAAATCTTTTTGCAACTTACTGAAATCAGTTTGTATGATAGAAATACTTTATAAAGTAATAGTCAGTCATTCAAACATATATGCTGGAAATATAAGAGTTTAGGGAAGAACATATGCAAACTATGACTTATCTTGGTTCGGCCCAATCTTTGACTTACGTCCAGTCCCCAAACTCCACTTGAGATTTTCAATCCATTATCCTCTTGTTTAATCCGGGCACAAGAGAAACCTATACACTTGATTACACGCTCTGTACTTGAAATAACCCTCTCACTAGGATTCACTCCCCTTTACAAGCTGTAATCTATACACCTATTTGATTACACACTGTACTCGAAGTAATCCTCTCACTAGGATTCGCTCCCCTTACAAGCTGTAATCAATACAATGCGTTTCCCACTCAAGCTCACCCAATCTTGAGTAACTCTCTAATACAATGTTTACAGATAAATCTTCTCTCTCAAAAGTAAATAAATAATCACTAAAGTACAATACAAATCGTTTCACTCTCTATGATGAGCTATGTAGGCATTGAGAACATAGAGTAAATGGATAAATGTTGGATTCAGAATATCAGCATTTCGATAGTGCAAGCTTTCGTTACATTGTCCATTTTGAATCCTTCTCCTTTTATAATTAATGGAGAGCATTTGACTATTGAGGATTTGACCATTTAGAATATGATCGTTGGATGTCCGTTGGAAGTAGCCGTTAAGTCTCTTCGTAATTTCGTTAGGCACAGTTGATCTCCATTGAGCATATTCGACCGTTGCTTCGTTAAATGCATTCGCCATCAACTGTACTTGTGCAGAGGATGACTCAGAATGATAGCCAGAATAAGTATGCCTCGAATGAATGATTTCGTCTGCCACAAGGTTTAATTTTGATTGTTGCTCTATTTTTTGAGGCGCATTTAATGTGTCTGCCACGTCGGATCACTTTTAAGCTATTCTCAATTCAAACAAGTTTAAACAATTGAAACTCAGACAAAAGGCTTTTAATTATGAGTAATTAAGCATTCTTGAGAATCATTTTACTCATACTTGAGAATCATGTTATGGAATCAAAAAGGATACCTGAGAATAATATAATCAGAGAACTTTTACCGTTCATTCTCGAGAATTAACTTACCTATTCTCAAGTACCATTCTCAGGAATCACTTATCCCATACTCGAGAATTGATTTGATGAAAAGAGGCATATTGGTAATGAACAGATGATATACTCGAGAATTAAGAGCTAATTCTCGAGAATCATATCAGAAGACGCGTGTGCTAGTGGAGAATCAATTTCTCATGGAGATGCAAACAAGTTAATTCTGATTCAAATACTTAAACTCTTTGAAGCCTTCTTTCCAGTGCAAGAAGAATCAGTTCCAAACTCATTATAGTTCGTCCGTTATCATCAGATGAATGGAGGTTGTTCTTGACCAACGTTTTTGCAATATCCTGAACTGACCATCAACTTCAAAACATCATATCTCCTTCAATTGATCTTTTTTTTTTTGTGATCTTGATGTTTTTGGAAAGATATGCGAGTCTAGTTTCCAATGGCACTAGTTTCGGCTTATTTGGATTTTCCGTTTGTGAGATACACTCAAAATACCAAAGGTGGGTATGGATTGTGACGTTGATTGTTGTGGAAACTTCAAAAAAATCATATATCTCTCATTTAGACTCCTTTTGGCTTGAATTTTATGTCAAAATGACGTATTGTGAATATAGTTTCATACAAAATTGGTTTAACCTCAATCGGACTTCTAGTTTGAGAGATATCATAGAATTACTAGATCTCGCCCAAGTGAAATATGAAACGTGAAACAGAGTTGAACAGAGTAGCTAAAACACAACCATTCTCAAGGATGGCTGTTTCATTCTTGAGAATGATCAAAATTTTTGTGTGAATAGGAGCTGTTAATGTACCATACTCAAGAATAACATTTGTGTACTTGAGTATGACTGCTTGTAGCAATTCCTCTTTATCTGGAAATTTGAGTTTGCTTGTTTTAACTCTGAATTGAGTCATTTCAACTTCCATTTGATCATAGAGACTTCAATATTGATATTCTCCTTTCTTAAATCTCCTCTCTTGATCATTCTTCGTTGTTTAAACTTCATATCTACATTAAATAGGATAATTAGTCAAAGTAGAAGATAAATGTAGTATGCAAGCTTTTTGCTCTTAAGAATCACATCTATATAAGACATCATCAAAACTAATCATATCTAACAAAATATGTCCTTATCATCTGTACAAATGGACGACACATAGCCATACACGTCCTCCTATTGTCTTGTCAGCCTCCAATGTGTCACGCAACATTAGCCTTTACTCCCAATCAGCATCCTCAGTGTCAGCCACATAGGACGTCATGTCAGTGTCATGTCATAGTCATCATCCAAGGTTAGAAAAAGAAAGAAAGCATTGCAAGCCATTATCCTTTTATTATTCTTGAACACACAACTTTACTTTAAATTTTATTTTAGTGTTTTAATTTTAATTTTTTTTTATTTTTTATTTTTTATTTCTATTCTATCCCTTAAATTTATTTTTTCTCAATTAATAATAATTTTAAAATATGAAAATAATTTCCATCATGCATGATTATAATAAAATAACTTACAAATAACTGTTACATATGTCTAGAGCTAGGAAATCGGGTTGAGCCCATCAGGCCGGCCTTTTTAAGCCTGACCCTTTAAGGGTCGGGCTTGAAAATTAGAGGAGTTTAATAAAATAAGCCCTGTAGGGCCTCAGACTTAAAAGAGCTAGCCCTTTTAATTTTATTATTATTATTATTATTTGGATGCATGGATTCACATATGATTTTTTTTTTTGGATGCATGGATTCACATATGATGATAATTTACTAATTCATATGTATTTTGTGTTTGTTATAAAGTTGTTTATCCGTTTAAGTACAAATACATAATAACTATACTTTAATTTTATAATTTGATTTATTATTTGTTGCAAATAAAGATTAGAGATGTGTTCATGATGCGGGAGAAGAAATTCATGATATTTGTACTTATGAACTAGAGCTTACTCAAAGCGAAATACAATCAAATGTCGTTGAAATTGATAATAGTGGCGAAAATGATGACAATAATAGTTATGGTACTAATGTCGCTTAGTGGTATACTTCTTATGTTTTATGTGAGTTATTTGTGAACATAGTTTGCTTTTAATTATGAATTAATGACTGTTCTTATTTGTTGGATGATTCGTGTTGTTTTGATATTAATGTTGACAATATTTATTTGATAGATTAAAATTTTAATTGTTGTAATTTATTAATTATATTTCTTTGAAAAAACACAGAGGAAAAATAGTTAAATTTGGAATGGTAACTTCCGGGCCTGGAGGGCTGGCCTTGGTGCTCTCGGGTTAGGCTTTGAAAATAGATGTTTTTCTTACCCCGAGCCCTGTAAGACTAGCCTTGTTAAGCCTTGGCCCTTCACGGGCCAGCCTTGTAAGACCGGGCCGACCTTGATTCTCAACTCTACATATGTCACCCAAAAAAAAATTTGTAATATAGATTGTCCAAAAAAGGAAAAATAATAATAATAATTAGATAAGATTATTATTTTTTCTTTTTTGATATTAAAATTTTTGGAAAGGGGTTGAGCTTACCCACAGTCCAAGGGTAGAGTGTTTGGAGCCCAGTCCACAGGGTATACTGGGTTAGAGAGTACACATGTCTCCACCTCTTCCCAGCATTTCTACTACTTCTTAGACTCCTAAGATGCATCCCCCAGCGTCTTGACCAACTCCAGGATCGAACCCCTCCCTTTTAGTGAGAAAGTCTGACCCCTCACCAATTAAACCCAAGGACGAGGGGTAATAATTAGATCCGACCCCTCACCAATTAAACCCAAGGATGAGGGGTAATAATTAGATAAGATTATAATAGACAAGATTAACGTTGGCAAAAAAAAAAAAGGCAAATAAGAATGAAGAGGTGAAAATTAGTAATCTAAAATAAATGAAAGAGTAAATAAAATTTATTTTTTAGGGAACGGTTAAGAAGTAAAAAAACCTTAAAAATTTTGTCTAGGGACCATATTTTTTTTAAAAAGTAGGGAAAAAATATTGTTCCAATTTTTTATATCATTTTGACTAATTAAAATATATCAGAATTAAACAATAGAAAAACTAAATAAACACTACAACATTCGCATATATACACTTAAAAAATAACAGTTACACAAAATAAACGTCATATATATCACAGGTTGAGTATGAATATATACTGCTAAAATATAAGTGTTAAATATGTGCACTATTATATATTGAGAGACAGAATTTACGCAAACACAAATATAACGATCATAGTTAATAACCATAGTTTTTTATGATATAAAATATTCTAATTTTAAAATAACATATTATTTGTAATTACTGAATTTTATGTCATTTTCTATCCAAATAGATGAATATAATTCACTGAAACAACTCTAAGTTTAGAAAATAAGCGATTATATCATTTGGGAAAATTTTCAGATAAGGATAACTATAATGAATTAATTTCAGTTGGTATAAAGTTAAAAAACCTAGTTTCGTTCATCGATCACTCCATCTCCTAGTTTGAACATAATAGCTTGAACAAGTTTGATTTGCAAGTTAATTTTTTCACTCCGTATGAGTATGTTAAAGTGTAAAATAAACCAGACAAATTAATTGGTTAACAATAAAATATAAGAGCTTGAACAAATCTAATTTGCAAGTGTTCAATCAACTCCTTATAAACAAGTTTAATTGTCATATAAACAACACAAATTAATAACAATAAAACAAGTTTCAAGAAGTCCCATTTTCGAGTGTACTCCTTATGAACAAGTGAAATTATCATATGAACAACACAAATTAATTAGCAAATAAGAAAGAATTAAGGAGCTATTTTATTCCAAAAGTTGTCACCGAGAGACAATTTTGCTCTAGAAGTTTTTTCGGGTAAAATTTTACCTTAGAAGTGTAAAAATGGAGCAATTTTTTTCTAGTCGTTATCCAGTTAATTATGATTGTTAGTAGACAAAATATGCTGATATGATAATCTACATGTCAACTATGTAATTTTTTATAAGGTACAAATTTGCTCCAAAGTTTTAAATCTAATTTTGAAAAAATAAATTATATGACATATGAACTTTTGAAAGAAATTTGCACCTTAATAAAAGTGATGTGGATAATATGTGAACTATCAACTTAGCATATTTAGTCAACTAATTATCAATATTAACTCGCATGATAGTCAAGGCAAAATTCCTCCATTTTTTACACTAATGAAGTAAAATTACCTCCTGAAAGCTTCCGAACAAAATTGTCCCTCAATGACAATTTTCATAACAGAAGTTCCACTTAACCCAACAAGAAAACATGCATATGAGCTTGATTGTCCATTTATAACATATTACAAAATGTCAAAATAACAATATTGCTATGCATTCCAAAAATTCAGATGTGTTTCACCCAATGCACCATAAGAAATAACGATCATTCCTTCCATACCCATTTCACCATAACATGTGCCTATTGTAAACTACAAGTGTTTACCACTTCAGATTAAGAAGATGAGACTTTCTAAAAGGAAAGTTTAGACGTTACCTCAATTCGATGTGATTCAAACTCCTTGCATGAATCAACGACAACGACTTCGATTGCCACAATCACTGATTACAGACTATCCACAAAACTCTTATTCAAATGAAGAGATGGAAGAGTCAAACAATTTCAAACGATTGATTAATCACTGCATTATTTACGAAACTCCTCAAGAACCCATGTTAGACACTCTAACATGGTTGATGTATTTGGTACTCAAAGTCTTTTTATCCTGCGCTTTCTCTCTTTCTTTTCACAATGATTTAAAAACCCTATAAGTACAACCTAACACAAACAAACTCGCAAAAAAAAAGGAAAACACATACAATCAAACATAACAAAACAATAAACTTTTGATGAGCCGGTTAGTATGAGATTATATTTGAATTAATTATAAATATAATAGAAACCTTGTAAATATCATTCAAATATATTAGTAATCAAAATAGTGTTCTAACACACACACACATATAAAAGAGACATACATACCAAACCACATAATTTGTCATGCAATTTAATTTCCAATACCGCACACATTATACTTGCTACAAAGACAATTGATTAAAACTATTTCCAGATACCATACTTTCTACAAATAGCCCTTTTCCTTGCAGCTTTCAATAGCACCCACAAACATTTCCTCAAATCCATACTTGAACTCAAATCCTGCATCTGTGAGCTTCTTAGATGACGCATTTGGAAGTTTCAGGCAAGTGCTTTCTCTTAAGGACCTACAATAAATAAGAGATCAAATTATGGAATACTAAGTCATTTTAATTGAATCACATTATCATATATTTGTGCAGAAAAAATTAAGCATGATGGAGAAGTTTGCAAGAACTACTCACTCTATGGTTGGCGTTTGAAGTTCTGGGTATTTAGCAGACACAATTTCAGTCACTTCTTCAGCGGTTGCCAGACATTTAGAACAATTATATCTCCCTTTTGGATTCGGATGTTCAAGCAGGAATATATGTGCTCTTGCCACGTCATCCACATGAACCACAGGTGCCTGCAGATAACTAAATCGGTTCTTCTTACCTGCATCAGAATTTTAAAGGCACTGTACATTTAATGACATATAGAACTGATTGTCTTGAGTCCCACATCAAGAGGGATAACCTGAATGAGGGGGTTTCCCTCTTGTCCGCAAGTAGTCCCAAAAGCTAGCCGTTAAGAGTCTTTGTGCCCTTCATTCAAGGTAACCCCCTCCTGATATGGAATTTCTGACAACAAGCTATTTGCATAACCAAATAAGATTATAAATAAATGGATAGAACCAAGTTGAAGGATGTACCAAGTAAAAAATAGAGCATTGAACGAACAGAACCAGGAAGCTTAGGACAAATAAAGGGTCCAACAACAAAAGTAGGAGTGACAGTGACAACATCTAATCCATGTTGTTCTCCAAATTCAAGCACTGCTTTCTCTGTCAATGTCTTAGAAATGGCATAGGACCATCCAAATGGTTTTGAAGTTCTGAGATAATCCACGTCAGTCCATGAGCTCTCGTCCTGTACTTCATCTTCTTTGTCAAAATTAGCAACAGCAGAGGCACTGGAAGTGTAAACAACTCTTTTTACTGTTTGTGAAAGGAGGCATGCTTTTAGAATACCCAATGCTCCATCAATAGATCTTTTGGTCACAATCTCTTCAGGTTCCTTTTCCTCGAAATCCACTGGAGTAGCCAGATGGAACACTCCCATGCACCCTTCGATGGCTTCCTTGAAACTCTCTGGTTCGCTTAGGTCTGCTTTTAGAATCTGTAGCCTCTGTGATGCTCCTGGCAAATTTGTGAGAAAGCTCACATCTTTCTTGTGTCCTGCAATGGAAAATGTGTCTGAATCCAGTTGAACAAAGAACGATACAAAGGTTTTGTGTCAACAAGACAGACCCCAAGAGGGAGGAAAAGTTTGGATAGCGAATGATCTAGCTTTCACCGGGAAACTTAAATAGTGAATGATCTAGCTTTGACCTGGAAACTTAAATAAGTTATTACAGAAGATAAATTGATGGTTGATTGATACATTTGCTTCAAATATATGCAGAAATATTTGGTACCTGAGTGAGATCTAAAAGTGGTATTAACAAAGTATCCAGCGTCAAGGAGTGTCTTGATGATCCAAGAACCAATAAAGCCAGTGCCCCCAGTAACACACACTCTTCCTTTGATCTCTTCCATTAGAAGACGAAGAAGGAGACAGGCTCGATGGTACAATTAAGGTTCTATTTGAGAAGCAGATATTTAAGAGAAAAGTGACTATAAGTCTATTTGTTTGTCCTATCTTTTATGCAACACGTGGTTCTTTGGAATTGGAAGGGTTGCTACATTCATGGTTCTCTAATATTTTAATAAGTCATGACTTTTCTTCTTCTTTTTTTTCACCTCCTCTACTTGATTTTTCTTTCTGTAATTTTTTTTTTAAAAAAAAACTAGATAAACTTCATAATAAACATATATGAATAAGAGTTGAAGTTTAGTAAGAAACAATAATAGAAAATCCTTTGTGATTGTTTAAACATATGAATATAAAAGGTCATTATAGGATCGTCGAGGAAGGTATATCAAACAATATAAAGTCTTTTAAAAGGGGTAGAAGAATATAAAAGAGAATCCTTAATAAAGTTATCTTTTTTGTTCGAATTTTAATTAAGTTATTTAAAAAAACATTTTGGTTAACAATTTATCCAAATACTTCATTATTGATGGAGTATAATAGTATTGTGTATTCCACATATTTAACCCCACTTAGTGGGATAATCATCATTTTTTTAGAATTAAAAAACCTCTAAATTTTGGATATTCTTAATTTCATCTATTTAACTTTCTTCAATCTTTTATCAAAAAAACTTTCTTCAATCTTTATCAAAAAACTTGCTTCAACCTTGCATGGTTGTGACAGATGACTAGTACCTCTCAATTCTTTTCTCCTTTCACCTACTTCTTTTTTTTTTTTGCCAATCTCCTTTCACCTACTGAAGTTTATTAGTACATCTTGATAGATGCTTAGGAGTTAAAATTCTCACCTAATTAGCGCATTACGTCATTTTGATGAATCTATGCAATGAGATTAAGCTTATTTGGATTAACTTTCTTAAAACATTTTCATATAAGTCGAGACAAAACTCTCATAACAGATTTATCTTATACATTGTCATGTGACTTCTAAATATTAAGCTTCTAGAGTAGATAGAAAGCAAGAGGCAAGTCTTAAAACGCAAGCAATATTCATTTGAGGCAATTTTCATAGATGAGGTGGCATCTTTTTCTTTGTAGAAAAAAAAGCTACACTGAATTGTAATCATGATTCAGCCAAAATGGCTAAATGACACGTCTCTAAAGAGTAGTTGGTGATAGAAGATAGAAAATTATTTTATTTGAAAGGCTAAACCTATGTTTAAGTCAAACAAAGGATCAAATGGCATTTTTTCCCTTACATAATCTTCCAAACCCCACTTGTATTTTTCAGTTATGCAATCATAAGCAATAGAAGAACAAATAGAACACTCAGACAAGTTATTGAATAAATCTATTAGTGTGTGTGTGTATACTTATTGGAAACAAATTATTTTTTTATATTCACAGTCCCTTATTTAATGGCTACCTAGTACCTTGCTGGTTTGGCAAGGCTTTTTCAAGTGTTTCTTTCTTCTATACAGAAACATATATAGCATAAATGGAAGAGGTCATTACACAATGGTACACTGTGTAACATCCCAAATTTTAACAGTGAGGTTAAGAGACTATTAAAATTTTATTATTGATGAAATTTAGATATTAATTAGTTGAATTTATATGTTTGAGCCTTACAAGTACTAAGAATGATTATTGGAAGTCTTATTTTTAGGCTTTTTGAACAAGTTTTGGAATTTAGGAATTTTTTACGATTAAAATGATAATTTTTTAGGTGATTTTTTAATATATATATATATATTAAAAAATAGACATCTCAAGCTTTTAGTTTTAATTTGTAATTTTTGGAAATATGTGGCTTTGGTTATAAATTTTTGAAATTTCTATTTTTTCATGCTGTATGAAATTTGCGTGGTGCAGTAAAAGAGAATTTCAACACGTAAGCATGTGGAATTTTGGGTCATTCGCTATAGCAAAGCAAAACCGAAAAGTCAAAAACACTAACATCGGACTCAAAAATCAAAGGAAAAGAGAGGGAGATGGTGGGAGAGCTGCTAGGGTTTATGATTTTTTGTGTTGGAGTGCATTTGTTGGCTTCCAAACTCGACTAATTGTTTCTAACCTCTTTTCCACTCTTTTTCCTTAGATTTTCAAATTTGTTGATAGTTGAAAGTCAGGGTTTCTTGAGGATTTTGATCTTGATGCTAATTTCACCAAGAGTGTAATTAAGAGATTATGTGAATGATACTATACATATGTTCTGTTCAGAGAGAGAGAGAGTTTATGAGGCTTGATATCACACTATCTCTATATAACCTCTTCTGTTTATTTATGTGTTGAGATGATGTATATTGTCAGTCTTTTTTGATCAACATGTATATTGTTAGTCATAGGACTCATATTTTTTAAGCTCAGGTTTATTTACATTTTTTATTAATTTTCTTTGGCTAATGATATGTTTGGATCCATATATGCATATTTTGATATTTTTCTGTTGAAAAATGTGCTCTGGTATTATTTAGAACATAGTTTCATTATTTGGTTTATGGTTGAATGTCATATTCTGGGCTTCAAGAAGCTTAAAGCCCAAGCGTGTTAATTAATCGTAGTTTGATCTGTGAAATGATGAAGAATGTTTTATTATCTATGATAAGTTTTAAATATTTTCTCTTTCTCTTTTCTGTTATGGATAAGTTTATTAAGTAGTTTTTACTTGTTTGTTTTAATTTTTTAGAAATGTTTTTTACGATGTACGATATATGTATGTAAGAAGAGTTTTATCTAAATTTGTAAAAAGGTACTTAAAAACACTTTTTAAAAGTTTCCAAACAAGCATAAAATAATCCTTATTAATCATGATAGCTGTTTCAAATGAGTTAGTTCAATTCTAATCTTTTATGGTTAATTTCAATTTGAAAAAGAACTTTTGTTATAAGTGGTTGATGTTTGAAAAGTTGAAGATAAAAACTTTTTATTATGGTAGATCTTCAGGTTTAAGCTTTTTCTTTTACATCATAGGATTATTTATTAATTTGAATATTTGGAATAAGTGTATGGATAAAAGAGTTTTAGGGGTTGTGTTGGTATGAGGGGAGGGGAGGGGAGGGGAGGAAAAAATTCTTTTGAGTCAAATTTTAAAAAAATAATTAGGGAATCGGGGTTGGGATTTTTTAATTAATTTTTCTTACTCTTTTATCTTAAATCTTTACTTTATTAAAATTTTACAACCTTATTTCTCCTAATTTTTAAAATTGAACTCAAAAAAATTTTTCTGCACCTCTTCTCATACCAAAGAGGTGAGAAGGAAAGGATTTTACACACTACACTCCTATGATTCTAACAAGATTATTTGCACATAAAAAGATGCTCAAACTTGGCCAAAGAGAGTTGGCATAAATGGTATGAGATTTGGTCAAGTCCCAAAAGGGATGTGTGTTCAATCTCCGCTGTCGTCGCTGAGACTCTTTTGGTAGGTGATCTCGTAAGTCCACAATAAGTGCTCAAAGAGCCCGGGGCCGTGCTCTAGCCTTGGTGGGGGACTGATGCCAAACCCCTCTAAAACTTTTATGTATATAAAAAAAAATGTTCAAACTTGAACTCAACTTCATCATCTATGAGTTTCTTTATGATTGATTTAAATTTATGAATGTGGGATATTTCATTTCCTTTGAGGAGACATGAATATTGAGCATTTCACCCTAGATATCTTCCCTGTATTCATTAGTTCTTTGGGATTTGCCTAACAGCTCCAAAACAAATATTGACATTCAATTGTTGAAGAATGCAGAAGCAGAAAGTTAAAGTAGTAACTCTTCCAAAAGATCAGCTGTTATGTATGCCTTTCAAAGTTAAGACTCAATTATTTGAATAATACCAATAGCCTAATGCTTCATTATCCAAACAAACTTTACAGAAGGTGAGCCAAACAAACTTCTAATGAGACAGTTAACATGAGATTATTAGATTTGAATTGATTAATTGAATCGAAAACTTGTAAATATCATTCAAATATTTTTGTAGTCAAACTTTGTTCCTTACCAAAACCTTCAGTACAAGAGCCTATCAGTAATAATGCAAATCTTGCCCCTGTTCTGATTCATTCTCGTTTGACTAGCCTATCTTGCCACTGTTCTGTCAAACTTTCAGTATACGTTCCGTAAGAAAACCTTCAGTATATGACAATTAATTAAAACACCTTATTTCCAGATTGCATTTTTTCTACAAATAACCCTTTTCCTTGCAGCTTTCAATAGCATCCACCAACATTTTCCAAGTCCACACTTGAACTCAAATCTTGCATCAGTGAGCTTCTTAGATGATAGATCTGGAAGTTTCTGGCAAGTGCTTTCTCTTAAGGATCTACAATAAATTAGAGATCGAATTATGGATTACAAGTCATTTTAATTGAATCAAATTATCATATATATGTGCGAAAAAAAATTAAACATGATGGAGAAGTTCAGAAGAACTACTCACTCTATAGTTGGCATTTGAAGTTCTGGGGTATTTAGCAGACACAATTTCAGTCACTTCTTCAATGGTTGCCAAACATTTGGAACAATTATATCTCCCTTTTTGATTGGGATGTTCAAGCAGGAATATATGTGCTCTTGCCACGTCACCCACATGAACCATAGGTGCCTGCTGATAACTAAATGGGTCCTTCTTACCAACATCAGAATTTTAAAGGCACTGTACATTTGTTGCATGTTTAGATTAATTTTTAGAGAATAGTTTTTACAATTTATGAGGTAAATATGTGAAAGGAGTTTTGTCTCAAAATTGTGGAAAATGGCATCTAGAACCGCAATTTTGTGGTTTCCCAAACACTAAATGACATATAGAACTGATTGTCTTGAGTCCCATATTGAGAGGAATAACCTAAATGAGGGGGTTTCCCCCTTGTCCGCAGGTAGGCCCAAATATATGTGTGCACGATGAAAAATAAAATTGCATGACAAAATATCTTATTTTGCATGTCTCACATGTACATGTATATGAATACTATATATGACTATATGAAATGTTGTTTTGACAGAATATGGGAAAGATTTGCGTTTTTTACCGATAGGCTCATACTAAAGGTTTTGGTAAGGAACAAAGTTTGATTACCAAAAAATTTGAATGATATTGACGAGGTCTGAATCCTGTTAATTAATTCAACTATGATCCTATATTAACCGGCTCATTAGGAGTTTATTGTTATGTTTTTTTTGTTTTTTTTTTATAAGTAACAATATTCATCAAAGAAATAGAATGACAGGACATCATAAATCTGCAATCGTTAAAGTGTATGATGGCAGAGTTAATTACATTATGATTGGCATTCATTACCCCACGGACCTGTCCAAAATCAAACAGATTCAGCAATATACCTCTGTCCCCGTGTAAAATATTGGCTGAGTTCTGTTTTGTCCCATTTGGTGGCAAAATAATATTCCTTATGCAATATGCCTAAAGCATTTTGGATAAAGAGGTTGAATAAAAAAAGGATTTTGAAATCCAGTGCGATGATCCTCTGAAACAATACAATGAGATAAAAGGCTTCCAAGAAATTCTAATCCAAATAAATGACTGAACCGACTGCCCTTGGAAGCATATCCAGGACTGACAGAAAGTCATTGATTCTTTCTTATATTTTTCCAAGGAAATGGTCCATCCTTGGTCTGGGATTCTGTCAAGTTGAAATAGGAGCCCTGAAGAGGTGATGTGATCTTATTCTCCTCAAAGTTTTGTTCCTTAAAAGCCCAAGAAATTGAGCATACAGCATAATCAATTTCTTTAATAACCATGGAAGGAAGAACTGGTTTGATCTTTTCATGGAGAATTTGATTTCTCTTCATCCAAATAACTGATAGAAGTTTGACAATCTTCATCATCTCTATGTTAAAGCCATCTTTATATAATTGTACAAGAGTTGTTTTGAACCAGCTTTTAAAACTATCAAATATATGTGTACCCGATTAAACCATTTTGCTGTCCAAATTCCAGCAAAGCCTTCTCTGTCAAAGTCTTTGAAATTGCATACGACCGTCCAAATGTCTACAAACCATTTCGTCCTCTACTTGTTTTTCCCTATGAATAACAGCAGAGGCACTATAACTGTAAACAACTCTCTTGACGGTTTTTGAAGAGAGGCATGCTTTCAGAATACCTAATGCTCCATCAATGGATAGTTTTGTCACAATCTCCTCAGGTTCCTTTTCCTCAAAATCCATTGAAGTAGCCACATGGAACACTCCTGCGCACCCTTCAATGGCTTCCTTGAAACTCTCTGGCTCACTTAGGTCCACGTTTGGAATCTGTAGCCTCTGAGATGCTCCAAGCAAATTTGTAGAAAGCTCACATCTTTCTTCTGTTCTGCAATGGAAAATGGTACTACTTGAATCAACAAAATGTTGCTGAACCCAGTTGAACAAAGATACAAAGGTTTTGTATTAGCAAGAGAAATCCAACAGGGAGAAAAAGTTTTGGACAGTGAATGATCTAGCTTCCACCAGGAAATCTTTAAGGAAGTACTTAAATAAGTTTTTACGGAAGATAAATTGATGGTTGATGAACTTGATTTATTTGCTTCAATAAAAAGGAGAGACTGTGTACCTGAGTGAGATCTAACAGTAGTATTAACAGAGTAACCAAACTCAAGACGTCTTTTGATGATCCATGAACCAATAAAGCCAATATCACCTGTAAGACATACACTTTCTTTTCCCTCTTCCATTTGGAGAAGATGAAGACAGGCCCGATGGTACGAGGTTCCATTTGAGGAACAGATATTTAAGAGATAATGATTAAAAGTCTATTTGTACATCCTATCTGTTATGGGACACATGGTCCTTTGTAATTGGCAGGGTTGCCACATATGCATGGTTCTCTAATCTTTCATAAAGTCATGACTTTTCTTATTTTTTCACCTTCTCTATGTAAGTTTTCTTTCATCCATAAATAAAAAACTAGATAACTTCATGATCAACAGAAACATATAAGAAGAAGTGGTGAAGTGATGATGTTTATTAAAGAAAAAATAGTAAGAAAACCATTTGAGATGGTTCAAATTAACAATACGCACAAAAAAGACCATTATAGGCTTGATGAGGAGGGTAGATTAGACACTCTTATAAAAGGGGTAGAGGAATATCACAAAGAACACTTAATGAAGTTAGTGAACAAAACATATTAGTTAACAATTAATTCAAAGATTTGGTTGTTAATAGAGTATAATGGTGTCGCACAATCCATGTAGCCAACTCCACCTAAAAGAATAGGGGCATAAGGCTTCTTGTGCTCATTGTCGTTGCAATCAAAAGAAATCTCTCTAAAAAGAAGAGCATGAAGAGCCCCACTTGTTTCTCTCCACCATTATGGTCTTAAATCTGAATCTCTTAAGTAGTATTTCTATACTTTAGTTTAGGGTTGACTGATTGTATCCTTGTGCCCTGACTAAATGGTAATCTTGTAGCATTTAATCAATTCTTTTGTTTGTATACTCACAGTCACCTTATTTAATCATCTTTTGATACACTGCCAGTGTGGAAAGTAGCAATAGCTTTTTCAAGTGTTTGTTTCTTATATATAGATGAAATGGAAGAGGTCATAAGATCATGGTACACTAAACTTCTATAATACTCCCTCCATCTCTATGTATAAGGCTTTTTCAATCGAATCGCGAGATTGTAAGAAACAATTAAAATTAGTTAAAAATAATAAATATGTAGGAAATATAAATTGTTTTCTAAAAATGCCACTATTTATAAATGAGTAAAAGAGAAATAATGAAAAAGAAGAAAGAGAATGTATGGGGAATAAATGATAAGAGAGTAATTGAGGGCAAAATAGGTAAAAATAAATTTATTATTGAGATAAACTCAAAAAGAATCTTATAAAAAGGGACAACCTCATTCAAAGATAAAGATCTTATATGTCGGGACGGAGGGAATATCCAACATGATTGTTTGGACATAGAAGATGTATGAACAAAGATATTGCCAGTAAGCCTTGTCTTTTACAACTTTCAATTCCATCGACAAACATTTCCTCAAGCACAAACTCGAACTCAAATTCAGCATCCATGAGCTTCTTTAATGACAGATTTATAAATTTGGGATTTTTCATTTCCTTTAGGAGCCATTACTATTGAACTTTTCACCCTAGAATTCTTCCTTGTACTCATTAGTTTCTTGAGATTTGCATATTGTCCTGTAAGAATACTAAAAGCTCCAAAACAAATATTGACATTCAAGCGCTGAAGAATGCAGAAAATTAGAATATAAACTCTCCTAAAAGATCAGCTACATTATTTACTATGTCTTTCAAAGTTAAAAACACAATTACTTGAATAATTACAACTCAGCTTCTGTAATGTTACAAACATGCTCTCAACTTGTAACTTTTTCGGAGCATGAGCAATAACTTGCAATCACACACTTGTTTGCTGAAAAGACAATCAAATACTTTTCAATTTATTATTAAAACACAAAACATATACCTTATTTTGGTTGGTTAATCTGATAAAAAAAGTATATTATAACTCCAAATAACCCTTTTCCTTGCAGCATTCAATTACATCCACCAACATTTCTTCAAGTCCATACTTGAATTCAAATCCAGAATCTATAAGCTTCTTAGACGATTGATAAGGAAATTTGATGCCACTGCTTTCTTTTAAGGAACTACAATGAACAAGATGAGAAATGGTGAAACAAACTTTAGAACATATACTTGAATCAACTTTTCATATCAAAACATGGAAAAGGTCAGAAGGACAAGAGAACTCACTCTAAGGTTGGTATTTGAAATTTTGGATATTTGATTGACAGAATTTCAATCACTTCTTCAATGGTTGCCAAACATGTAGAACAGTTATATCTCCCTTTTGGGTTGGGATGTTCAAGCAGAAATATGTGTGCTCTTGCCAAATCATCCACATGCACCATATTGACTTGCAGGTAACCTAATGGGTCCTTTTTATCTGCATGAAGTTTTTAAAGAGACCAGAAGTTAATGACCAAACTTAATGCATAACCAAATGATCATAAATAGATGTTAGAACAGCAAAGAAAGTGACACGTTGATTAGGGGTCAAGCTTCTTTCCAGGTTTTTCACTTTTAGCCTAATTCAAGTGCTTACAAATATGCCTATTTCATGTATCCCTGAAAATGTCAAAACCTTGTCGCCTGGAGAGAATCAAGAGCCATAGGCAAGTTGTGGCACATACCAAATATGAAATAAAGACAGGGATGAACTGAGACAGGAAGCTTAGAGGAAATGAAGGGTCCAACAACTAAAGGGGGAATCACAGTCACAACATCTAATCCATTTTGTTCTCCAAATTCGAGTACTGCCTTCTCTGTCAATGTCTTTGAAACAGCATAGGGCCCCAAACTTTTAAATGTTCTAAGTATATCCACGTCACTCCATGAACTCTCATCCTTCTCTTCTTCTTCTTTGCCATCATAAGAAACAGCTACAGCAGCAGAAGTGTAAACAACTCTCTTTACAGTTTTTGAAGTGAGGCATGCCCTCAAAATACCCAATGCTCCCTCAATGGATCTTCTGGTTACAATCTCCTCAGGTTCCCTTTCCTCCAAATCTATTATGGCAGCCACATGGAATACTCCAATGCAGCCTTCAATGGCTTCCTTGAAACTATCTGGGTCGCTTAGGTCTGCATTCAGAATTTGTAGCCTTTGAGATGCTCCCGGCAAATTTGTGAGGAAGCTCACATCTTTCTTTTGTCCTACAATGGAAATAAAATCATAAGATTCCATAAAAATTTCATTTAATCTGCAGTTCCCCTTGAAAAGAAATAGGAAAACAATACTTTCCAGCTGATAGAGAATGATAGAAGGTTATGTCAACATGAAGAAAAACCTAACAAAGAAAAACGAACTTAGAGAACAACTTTTGGACACAGGATGATCGAGCTATTACCAGGTGAATACCAGGAAATCTCTAGGTAAATACTTTTAAGTTATTAAAGAAGATAACTTGATAGTTGATATATTTGCTTCAGACACATGAATAGACATTGTATACCTGGGTGAGCTCTAATCGTAGTGTTAACAGAGTAACCATCTTCAAGAAGTCTCTTAATGATCCAGGAACCAACAAAACCAGTGCCACCAGTAACACATACACATCCTTTGCTCTCTTCCATTAAGAGAAGAAGACCAGCTTGAGTGTTCTATTAGAGAAACAGAAAAATGACTTGATAGTGACCAAAATTGATAACGATAATATTCTATCGCTTCATTTAATACGGTAAAAATCGAGGAAGCAAAAATCTTACTAAATGCTGAGACAGCAAGTAGGAACAACCAGATGCTATATTTAAGGAGAACCCAACGATAGGAAGGTGAAAGAGGAAGAGAAAACCTGAAGGCCCGACGAACGCGATGACGAATCACGATCTGAATAGCTCGGCACCACGAGCAAAGAGAACGAAGACGAACCTGAAGAGTTGAAGTTGTCGGCCACAAAAACAGGTTGGGGAGGCTAGAGGTGGGGGGTGATAGAGTTCAAACTCAATTTGTCTCTTTCACCGCCTGACAAAAGCAAAGCCTCCGCCAGATTTAATATTGCGAAAGCTGCCAAACAAATGAAGAAATGGATGCATGAGAGTTGTCACCTGATAAGAAGCAAAATAATTTGTTTTATCTCTTGCCACCGCCTGGCTAGAATGTCACAACAGATTGTAAAGCAACTGGATGAAGAAAAGTCAATAAAAGAGGCAATAGGAAAGTAAAGGCTACACGATTTTCATGAAGATGCAAAGTCACAAAACGATAGTCAACAAAGGAGGTACAGACTATATATATGTGTGTGTGTGTGTTACCATGTAATGAATATAGTGTAGTAGCCATTAAAAAGACAGAGAAGAGAGATAAGTGCTGATGCACTTCGAGAGAAGAGGAAGGAAATTATTGTGTGAGAGAGAAATACAAAATTGTTGTTGTGATTGTGAAGTTAAGAAAAACAGAGCTGTGCGTGAGAAGAAAAAATAGACTTTTATTTTTATTTGAAATTATAATAGAAGTTATATCTTCAATTTCCAACAGGGATCATTATTAGCATTACTTTTAAATTTTTATTATTTTTTACTTGAAACTTAGAGAGCTTGAAGAATTTTTTTCCCCCTATTTTCCCAAAAAGATAGGACAAAGTAAATAAATTGTGAACACCCATGCTTTGTCCGAATTCTTTCCAAAATATAAAAATTAAAACTAAGATAAAATGGAAAAAATAACGATACATGACCTTCTTCCCTTTACCTCTTTTAAATACAAGAGAAAAATAAAAGAAAAAGAAAAAAGTGAAAATTGGGAATAAATCCTCATTTGAAAAACTAATTGGGGAATGGTACCTGAAATATTTAGTTCCTTAAGTGTAAATAATTGTAATGTGAAAAAGACCAAATTACCCTTATCTTCCTCATCCTCCTTCACAGTTGGCCCTGCCAGAAGTCTCACTTCTAGCTCAGTACTTCCGCCATTGAGACATTTCATATATACGTATATCATTATAACACTTTACATGCTAGCCATGATTGAGTCCAGCTGAATGAACTCAATTCTCTTTAAGTAAAATCAAGAGTTTTAACCAGCACTATTAGTAGTGCAGTGGTATTGGGATTCATTTCCCCCCTCCAGGTCCTGGGTTCGATCCCCCTTCCCCTATCGCCTTGTATCAACAAAAAAAAATCAACAGTTTAAAACTTATAAATGGAAAAGAAATCACATTAGAGTGATCAATATCTATTTCAATAATATTATATTTCAGATCATCAATGTATTAAAACATCTCATTACATGTACCATATTTTTATTGGGTAATCAATTTGATGAGTAATTAAATTATAGCTAGCTACAAATAACCCTTTTCTTTGCAGCATGTTATGGCATCCTCCAACATTTCCTCAAATCCATGCTTGAACTCAAATCCAGCTTCCATGAGCTTCTTAGATGACAGATCTGGAAATTTTAGGTGATTCCTTTCTCTTAAGTAACTACAATAATGAAATTCCAAAAGAGGCAATTAAGAAAATAATTAATGATTAGAACATCAACACCCTAATAATATCATTCACTTAATAGTCTAATTTTTATGTCTGTAAATTAAACAACACATATATATGCAGAGAAGAACAAGTGTGTTATATATACTCACTCTATGCTTGGTGCTTGAAATTGAGGATATTTAACAGAAAGAACTTGAAAGACCTTCTCAAGAGTTGCCATACAAGCTGAACAATTATATCTCCCTTTTGCATTGGGATGTTCAAGCAGAAATATATGTGCCCTTGCCACATCATCCACATGTACCATAGGTGTTTGCAGATAACCTGTTGTTTCCTCTTCACCTTCATAATTTTCATAAACACACAAAAATTCGTTAATGCACAACTAAATGCATGATCACCTAGCCAATATATATCCATATCAATATATAATGGTAATTTTTTTTTAAAAATTTCTTTTTGAAGTTGTAACTCAATCTTAAAACCTTAACTAGTTGCAAATTTGACTCAACTGAAACTCGATTTTTGAACTTTGACTTACCGCAACTCAATCCCTCTAATTTTACCCATTTAGTCTCTTGGTTTCACTGAATATATATAAAATATATGAACTAATATTTTAAATGGTTAAACTATAGGGATTGAGTAATTCAATTGAATTGTAGTTTAAGGACTTAGTTACAACCAAGTCAAAATTATAAGAATTGAGTTGTATCAAGTTAAAATTTAGTCAAGTTAAAAGTATAAGGAAATCAAAAAGATTTAATTTTTCCTTATATAATTAAATAGGGAGAGGAAGCTATACTATTTATAAAAAGCTGCTCTGTCTAGCTCCGTATACTCTCCTCATGTAGAAGCTAGTTAGAGAATATAATAACTTTGATCCTAAATGCTCCCTCTAGTAATTAACATAAGACACATTTACCGAATCTGATGAGATTAAAAAAGTTAGTTAATATAACATGTATTTTCTAAAATATTCTAGTAATCTTCCTTAAGATCATCATTTTCTCCCCTCCTTGATTGTTATTGAGAAAGCACCAATAGAGTAAATTAAGAAAATATTGACAAATATAAGAATATGTTTTATATTTAGAACCAAAATTATCAACTCTCTCAATAGGTGCTATATTAACAACCGTGGGAGTATAAGATATCAATTCAATTTGTCTCCCAAATTTATAATGTTTTTTTCTCAAACTACATATCGCTTCTTGTTGCCCATACTAAGGGGATTTCTATCAAGTAGTCTTAACGCAAATGGTTAAGGATTTAATTTTATGAAATCCAACCCACGTTACAAATAATTAACTTAACTATTTTTTCTAATCCTTACAAATTAATCTAGGCCAAGGACAAGAGGCAGTACTATATAATAAATAAATCCTAGACCTTGTGATTAAAATAACAGGGGAAAGTATATAGCACGTACCAAATACGAAGTAGAGTGTAGAGAGAATAGAGCCAGGAAGGTTTGGACAAATGAAGGGTCCAACAACAAAAGTTGGAAGCAAAGTCACAACATCTAATCCATTTTGTTCTCCAAATTCAAGTACTGCTTTCTCTGCTAGTGTCTTAGAAATTGCATAGTTCCAAAATCCAGATTTCTTGCAACTTCTAAGATAATCCACATCACTCCATACACTCTCATCCTTAACTTCATCTACTTCTTTGCTATTGAAAGAACAAGCAGATGCACTTGATGTATATATAACTCTCTTCACAGTTTTTGAAGTGAGGCATGCCTTTAAAATCCCCAATGCTCCATCGATGGCTCTTTTAGTAATTATCTCCTCAGGTTCGTTCTTCTCGAAGTCCATTGGGCTTGCCACGTGGAACACTCCCATGCAACCCTCAATGGCATCCTTAAAACTTTCGGGATTGTTAAGGTCTGCGTTTATAATTTGTAGCTTTTGAGATGCTCCCGGTAGATTCGTGAGGAAGCTCACATCTTTCTTGTGCTCTGCATGCAATGGAAAAAGGAGGCCAAAAGTTTCAGAGACTATTATATTTTTTGCCCAAATATCCCAAGTATATTAGACAATTTGCAAAATTGATGAAAATTTTCCAGTGTTGTGTATGAAAAGGGATTATTCAAAATTTGTTGGTCGAAATTTCAAGAAAATTGCTGAAAATTCTCATTACAAAATTTATTATCTAAAGGTACCTAAAAATTCACATCCTTGAGTAGGTGCAATTCACCTTCGGTGAGTGTAACTGTTCTCTTCAACTATATATGTGCAATAAATCTTTGACTGTGTGGAAATGTCTTAAGGTTAATAAGAGTTGTACATGAGATTTTAACAATTTTGGGTACCTTTGGATAATAAATTTTCTAATGGGGGGATTTTTAATTTCAGCAATTTTTCCTAGAATTTTTTTTCCTACAAAACTTTTTAAATTTTTTATTGTGTCATATAAGAATATCATAAATTCCAAAAAAATATTGAAATCCAAATTAAAGAGGATTAAAATGAATCATATCAACACTGTTGAATCCTATACAGATCAGAGACCTATGAATGTCCAATAATGACCATATAGACATTAAAGCATGTTAAATGGTGAATTGATGAAATTAAAAATGTTTATCCTTGTATACAGAGCTTGTTTACAATATTTTCATATAAATTAATCTACCAAAAACAGGTTTCTTCATATATACAGTCACACGCGCACAGGGGGAGAGGCAGAGAGAGGAAGATAACACTTCTTAAAACAGTCAGATATTGCTCAATTCAGCGAAAGGTTCCATATTAACTGTGATATAAATAATCGAGCTTTGAACAAGCATACACTCCCGGGAAATTCTAACTATGATAATTTTTACAGAAGACAGAGATGTATGTATGTGTATATATATATATGATTTACTTGAAATATAAGCATCATAATAATAATAGAGTACCGGGGTGAGATCTAACGGTGGCGTTAACCGAGTAACCATATTCAAGGAGTGTCTTGATGATCCAGGAACCAATAAAGCCAGTACCACCTGTAACACATACTCTTCCTTTGCTCTCTTCGGCCATTTGGAGGAGAAGAAGAAGTCAGACTCGATGGTAGAATTAAGGTTCCATTATATATTGAGAAACCGATATTTAAGAAGAGATAATGACTTATATGTCCTTTGTGGGACACATGGTTGTTTGTAATTAGCTGTGTTGTCACATGCACGCATTATGCTCATCTGCACCAACTCTGCTCAATTATTTTCCTTTTGGTGATTAAAAAATAAAACCCTAAAATAAAATCCAAAGATTATTATCAGCGGGAGTTGGCTCAAGTGGAAGGGACTTGGGCCGCTTAAGCAAGGGTCTCGAGTTCAAGTCCTTGTGGATACAGAAAACTCCCCTGGGAGAGGTCCCCGCGTATACGCCCGACAGAACCTCGATCCGGAATAGGCAGGGCGAAACTCTGGTGCAATAACAAAAAAAAAAAAAAATCCAAAGATTATTAAATCTTATAGATTTAAAAAAAAAAATTTACTCCCTTCGGCCCTAATTATAAGATTAAGTTAATTTTTTTGGAGAGATTAAGGAAACTAATTAAATAAATTTAGAGTATTTTTTTTTATTTTTTTCTCGAAACAATTAGTTTGACTAATAAACTAATATATAATTTAAAGATACACAACATATGATATGATTAAATAATCTATTTAGTTTCCTGAATTTCTCTAAAAAAAAATGTCAACCTGATCTTATAATTAGGACGGGAAGTATTACATATTAAGAGAGCAACCACTAATTGAACACGACCATGATCAAATCCGGTTCAATAGTACCCAAAACCCCCCCCCCCCCATTTTACATATGACATAGTTTTATTGGTCAATATATTTATTAACCAATTAAATTATAGCCAGCTACAAATAACTCTTTTCTTTGCAGCTTGCCATGACATCCACAAACATTTTCTTAAGCCCATGCTTGAACTCAAATCCAGCGCATACATACATGAGCTTCTATGATGACAGGTCTGGAAGTCCATGCTTGGTGCTCATAATAGGAGGCAGAGAGAGCAAGGAAAGGATAGGAGAAGCTGGGAGTGAGCCACATGTATCTACTTTGCTAATGTAGGAGTGTCAAGAGTGTTGTGATAGTCATTTAAGTTTCAAAAAAATCCGGAATAAAAGACAAAGTCGTACCTTAACCCTTAATGAACTATATTTTTTTTCCCCCTGTATCTTTCCGTTATTTATGGGCCCCTCAACCTTATATTATATTTGTTTATATTAAAAGACAAAAATATTCATATACTTTTCTTAAAAATGCATCTGACACAATGAAGTTTTTTTTTTTTAATACAATCAGTGGGGTAAAGGGGAGGCAGGGCTCGAACCCTAAATAAGGGGGAAGATCAGCTCCTAAGACTAGCCCTAGTGCCATCACACTACGAGGCACTTGACTGACACTATAAAGTTTTCTTGAGTAAAAAAATGTCCCTGAATTTTTTAAAAAAGGGTAAAAAATACAACTCCAATAAAAACTACAGTTACTTTTTGATTTATGGCCCCATACTGTATTTTAAAATGATTATTTGTTTTTTAAGAAAAACCTCACACACTCTTTCTCCCCCTCACTATTCGGTGAAACCATTCCTCGCTCTCAGCTCTATCTCACCCTGGGTCTCAAATCTCGCATAGAACTGCCACACCCATACCAACCATGAAGTTATTTTTTACAATACTACCTTCAGTTCTAATTATTGGATAAAATTTGAAGTACAATTTGCACCATCAACTTTATTCTATAATTAACATCGGAGGGAGTACCAAATACCAGACATGGTAGAAGGAAACTGGAGGCATCAAGCTTGAGTTTAGGCTGTGTCAAGGACATCAAAGCAAATGCCTCAAAGTAAATCAGTCTCAATGTACTCAGATGTCCCCTTTTTCTGAACGAAATTCTCTCTCCCCGAGCACACCCTCCTCTCCTCGCCTCGCGCCGCGGCTAACCCTAAGACGCTCTCCCTCGATTTCACCTTCAGCTGGTTCTCTGTCTCGCCGGTGGCGCCTGTGCCGCCGGCGAGCCGCCTCCTCTCGAGCTACAACCGCGGTAGAAGTGCAGATCGGATCTCGAGCCAGGAGAAGACGAGTTTTAGTTGGAAGAGAGACATAAAGCGGCGGCGGTCCTTCTTCTCTGGTGTCCGTCCTCATCGGCTCTCCAGCTGTGGTATCCGTCTGATTTCTGAGTTCGGCTGTGGCCCTCTTTCACTCCTGGCAGTGGGAGCTATTGTCACGATGTTTCCCGACCCGGTGGTCTCCGGCGAAAGGGATGTCGGTGGTAATGGGAGCTATGTTCCTTTTCCTCTGTTTTTATTATTGTTGTTTTATGTTTGTGGTTTGCTTGTGTTGATGAGGTCTCTGGCAAAGGGAACAACCATGGCGGTGGTTCCTGTTTTCTGGAGTTATTTTCCTCTGTTTATGTGGTTTTGGATTTGCAATTTTGGGGGAAGCGTTTTATAGATGGTTGATTATGCTATGGGATTTATTTATGAGAAAACCATTCTTAGGGTTGTGCGATGGTGGCAGATTCAAATCACTAGTATTAGCTTTAGTTTGTTTGGTTGGTGTTCGCCAGATTTACTTAAGTGGAGGAAAAGAAGTATTCTTATGGACTTCATTGGTTTTCTTTCTGAGGTTGGGTTTTCTCTTGTTCTTGCCCCTTATCGGGGTGTTTGTGTAGCTGATCTAATTGCAACTTATCCTTATAAGAAGGTGTGTCTTGTTGGGTGGGTTTCACAATCAACACCTTCTTTCTTGTTACTTCTAACCTTGTATGTTCAGAAAGTAGGTGCAGTCTCTGAGGCTTTTATTCTTACCTCTTCAGTGATTTTGGTTTTTAGTTTTTCTCTCATTTGGTGTGTACTGTTTTATGTACTTGTGTTCCTGTTGTTGTTCTTGTTCTGGCTTATCTATTTCAGTTGTAATTGTTCTGGTTCATTTTATTTCAGTTGTAATTGTTATGGTTTGATGTATCTTTTATTTCGGTAGTAATATAAGTACCCTTTGAGAAAAAAAAAAAAAAAGATGTCCCTTTTCCCGTTTCTCCTCATTTACTTGGATTTTAATAATAATGGTACAGAAAGGTCAGTGGGTCACGTACTCACGTCGCACTCACGAACCTGAAATATTCCCTTTCTATGTCATGGATTTGCAACCTGCAAGTTGAGAAAACCGACGGAGGGTTCTCTATTTCCTTCCTCCCATTTATCTCCCCACGAATTTTAACCATTCAAGTTTAATATTTTATAAAATTATTATTAAAATATTACATAAAAATATATAAATAAATGTAAACATGTAATATTTGATTTGAATAACTCACAGTAGTAACAAATAAAGTAGAAAGAACATCTAAATTTTTGGGAAAAAACTAATAATTTGGCCAAATTTGCCTCATTTGAAGATCATTTTAAAAATTTGACTTGGTGTAATTTCAGTGTTATAGTTTAACTATTTAAAACAACAGTTTTGAAAAATAACCTTATTCCTTAAAAAAAAATTCGCTAAAATGCAAGGACGAGCATTTCAAAAAGTTATACCATAAGAGACAAGTACACCAAGTCAAATTTGTATTAAGTTGCCCTGAATTGGTAAAGAGGTCAGGCACTTTCATCAAAGATAAGGGGTCCGATCCTAAAGTTTGGTAAGGCGTTGGAGGAGACATCCTAGCTCTTAGGTTAACGCATGAGGGTAATAGACGGCTTGCCCTGCTCAACATCGGTATCACTTAAGATAAAGGGAGATTTCGTCTTGCCCTTAGATTGTGTGTGAACCCAACCCCTTTTCTAATTTTTTTTAATTAAAAAAAAAGTATAAGATTTGGGTTTCAACAAATCAAAGCTACATGAATCAAATAATGATTAAAAGTTTCCATATTTTTATCCAACGGTAAATTAAATTTCTAAGGAAAGCTTTAAATGCATTAAAAAAAAAATAAAAAGAATATAAATAAAAAAACAATATTAAAAAAAAATTCATGAAATCAAGTGAGTGCTCATGATATAATAAGAGAGGGAATTATTTTACAAACCTATCATTTAAAAAAGAAAGGCTAAGTGCTGTGAGAAATGCAGCTACATAAATTACAATGGAGGATAGACACTCAATAAATTCAAATACATACATTTTAATTTAAAAAAAAGTATATTACAATAAAAAATAATTACAATAGACCTTATATTTTAGAATTTCATCATAATTGTCTTATTATCAATGTTATCAAATACATTTTTTTTTCAATATAAGACATTAAACAATCATTAAATCATTCATCTCTCATCTGATTACAAAGTACAGTTTTGATGTATTAAGAGTAGGCAATTATTCAAACATGTAATAATTTTTTTTAAAAAAGTTCAAATTCAAGGGGGCACTTGCCCCCCTAGTCTACAAGGGGGATCCGCCATTGTCTTCACTTCAACTCAGCAACTCGAAATTTATGTGAAAGGAATGTTTCAAGCAAACAAGTTTAACTCATGCAATTATCATTTACGCCGTCGCCATCTAACTTATTAGCAACAAGTTTCAGACCTAATCCACGAAGAGACCAAAAAACAGAATTACGTATATCTAGCAGAACAACACCCATAAATGATGAAGAATTCAATTAATTAACACCAATAGCAACAAATTATAATGAGGTGCACAACCTATCGTCACAGATTTAATAAAATTTTAAGAAGCAGAATCCCAGTTAATGCAGAACAAAAAAGTCAAATTGCCTTGGGTAACCTTAATTTTAGGGTGAAGGAGCAAAATAGCCAACGAACTATTAGATCAGGAGCATCTGGCACAAAAAATTTTTAAGGGTACCAATAATACCAACAAACAATTGAAATTGTAAAAAAATTACAATGCCTTTAGTTGCTACAGTAACCTCACCTCCGTTTATGACTTTTTTTTTTTTTTTGGTCAATGTCGATGCTTCAGAACTCCATTGATACTCAGTCGAACCTCATGTGCTGCTTCCCTCCACATCCCAGAACCCCATCGATACATTGCTTCATTAGAGTAAGTCCTGCCGGAGAAAACACTCTAACCTTAATAGAGAGCAAACCCAGCAGCCTACAGCATATAGTTGCCATCAATTAAATAATAATGGTACCTGGTTTCTGAGGCTGAAGAATCAAATATGAGGGGTCAGAGATTATAACTTACAAGGATTCCCTCTTGATCGATTCTTGTTCCACCAGGTGCTGACAATTTCGTGCGAAGCTTCAAATTGCTTCTACTAGCTTCCTCTAAAAATTCCTTGTATCCTAGCTTCTGAATATTTCTGTTTTTTGATCTGAATCTTTCAAATGATTTCGAATCCCAACTTCATCTATTATGCCTGCATTGCTAGAGGAAACACAGTCCTCGCTCAACATGGTTCCAAGGAACCGAAGATCGAAGAGTTAGCTGCAGAATGCCTTGCCAAAACTCCTCTCCACCATTCCATGTTCTCTCACACTGTGAAGAAAAGGACCTACACGTTCGTGATTCATGACCCCTTTGTCTATTTTGCGATATTCGATGAAGAGCTCGTGAAGTCAGAGGGTTTCTGGTTCTTGAATCGGATCAAAAGCGTGCTTGATGAGGTATTCAAAGGCAGGCCGATCGTGGATTCGGAAGATTTTACACCGCTTTGTTTCCAATCACAATTTGACCCCTTCTTTCGTGAAACATTGGCTCTAGATTCAGATTTGTATTCTGATTTGGACTCTCTAGATCCACAGCGGGGCAAAGATTTGGATAGCCGAAACCCTAGCATGGATTCAGTCCAAGGGAAGAGATCGGCGATGGCACCCTTGCTTGCGATGCTTGGGTTGAAGAAGAAGAAAAGGGTTAATATAGAAGCCAATGAAATGGATATGAAGCAATGTATTGATGGGGTTCTGGGATGTGGAGGGAAGCAGCGCATGAGTTCTGAAGGGGTGATGGAAGTAATGGCAGAGGATGGGTAGTTTGATGATGAATTTCAGATTTGTTGTTGGAGCAGCTGCTTGCCGTCGACATTGACCAGAAAACCAAAAAACAAAAAAAAACAAATTCATAAACGGAAGTTACTGTAGCAACTAACGGCATTGTGCTTTTTTTACAATTTCAATTATTTATTAGTACTATTGGTACCCTTAAAAGTTTTTCGTGCCAGATGCTCTTGGCCTAATAGTTCGTTGGCTATTTTACTCCTTAACCCTTAATTTTATTTGTGTTTTAATATAAGAATCAAAGAAGCAAAAATCTTATGAAATGCTGAGGAAACAAGTAGGAACAAACACATGCTATATATAAGGAGAACTCAGCTATAGGAAAGGTGAAGTAGGAAGAACAAAACTGAAGGCATGACGAAGGCAAAGACGAATCACGAAATTGAATAGCTCGACACCATGAGCACAGAGCAAGAAGACAAACCTGAAGAGTTGAATTTATCGGCCACAAAAACAAATCGCAAAGACAATGGTGATAAGGAGAGGCGGCGATCAGCGTGCTGGGTCGTTCGCTATGGCTGAGAGTCAAATATTCAGTTCTTTCTTTTCTTCTTTTGTCCAATGAGTCAAAGTCAAAGGTTGGGTTCAGACGCTATTCGTTTGAGCTAGAGCTGTTTTTGGGATCGACAGGATAAAATAGGAAAATCCCATTTCGGCAAAGGGTTTAGAAAAGCTTTTCATTCTCGATCCTATCTCAATCCCTAGAATTTCCCCGCCCGAGGAAGAAGAGAAATTCTCGGAATCTGGATCCGAAATTTCTTGAAAAGGTTTCCTTTCTTCTTTTATTTTAATTTTTCCATGTATTGATTTTTCTTTTCTGTGTTTCCTAAGGGTTAGTTTGGTTTGAGGGGAGGGGAGAGAAAAAAATTAAGGAGAGAGAAAATTGTAAAACAATAGAGTCTAGTAGGGCCCACAATTTTCTCTTTACCTCCTCTCTTTTTCCCCTCCCCTCCCCTCCTCTTCCCCCAAATCAAACTAACCCTAAGGGTCTGTTTGGTTCAACTGAGGGGAGGGGAAGGGGGGATTTTAATGGAGGGGAGGGGGAGGGGGAGGGAAGGGAAGGGAGAGATTTTAATATCACCTTATTTGGATTGATCAGAAGGAAGAGGAGGGAGGGATTTTAATGTTACCTTATTTGGTTTAGGAGGGGAGGGGAGGGAATTTTTTTTAACATTGACAATTTTACCCTTATATTAGAAGAGGGGTTTTAATGTTACCTTATTTAGTTCAGAAGGGAAGAAAAATTATCTTCACGTACAACTTTACTTATAAGTATTTTTTTTCCCCAAATTTTATTAAATGTATAAAAACTTGAGAATAGATTTGAGTGCAAGAATAAAAGGAGCTGAATTCTCATCCTACAAACCAATGACTGCTAAAGCCAGTTCCAACTGCTTGCTAAGGAAGATTATTCTGCTAATTCCTTCCTTAACCAAACTTTAAAGTTTCAACCTTTCATCGAGACCTAAAGTAATTTTGGCAAAGAGTGATGCTTGCCAGATGAAGAAACTCTCTGTTAATAGCTGAGTTCACTTTGGTGGAAAATCATTCCATTTTATACGCAAAAAAAGAAAAAAGAAAAGAAAATACAATTCCAGATAAACTATAAAGGGTTATTACTGTCCAGATTTGTTTGTCTTAGTAAAGGCAACTTTCCGTTGTTCACTCAAAAGGCCTACACTGTTAAGATGCCAATAACAGAATCGAGTTCCATCTTTCCCCAACATATTTAGACCCAAAGTCTGACTAAAATTAGCCCAAAAAATGTCATCAAAACTTAAAAATAAAACAGTGAAAGACACAATACTCAGAAAGCCATAATCAATAACTTTCTCGGTCTTTTGGCCAAGAAGAAGTGTAGAAAGCCATAATCAGTTTCCGGTTATATGGTTGCTTCTCTGATAGCAAAAACAGTTAAGAAGAAAAGGCCATCCCCATAAAATACTCCATACGTAAGTACAGATTCCTAAATCAACGAATGCAGTAACTCAAGCCTGCTAGGTATCGGAACACCGTTAATTACGTGAGCAGAAAATCAAATCATAGAAAATCTGTAGAACAGTTGAGAAACCAAATATATGCGAATTTCACAAAGAAAGAAGATAAGAAGCATACAAATTAGTAGAAGGTCCTCTATTGCAGCAAATCCTGGTACAAAGTCAATCAAATTCAAAACAAAAGAGTATCCAAATGAAGAAACTCTGTCTGGCTAGTTTATTTCAATTCAATCATGGGAACGTGGTCACTAGCTATGTGCCAGAATTCAAAACTCCAATCCTATCACTAAATCAAGGCAAAAGCAAACAAGAGGAGTCGAAATATCTTGCAAGCAGAAAAATTGAGAAAGAACAGCAACACGGGGTAAGGAGACAAAAGCAACGATGAATCCGACTACAGGAGGCACAACAACAACGCCGGTGAGAGATTGAAAAGGTCCAGAGAACGGCCAGGCGAAGACAGACTAGGAGAGTGAGAAAGGTGAAGTTGCTCGTGATGGTGAAGACAGAAGAGAAGGTCACGCGAAATTGTGCGTCGGTCGTGGGCCTGGGTCGTACGGTGACGGAGGAAGTGAAGAGGTAACGATGAAACTGGGGTTGGCGAGAATAGCGTTCGTGTGACTGTGAGGCTGAGCTGCATCGAGTTGTACTTGAAGGTTTCAGGCTGTTTTGGGAATAACAACAAAAGACTAAGACTAGGGACATTTTTGTCCACTCACACATCCATTTTAATAATCCCTCTAAATCCGTTTGATTTGGGGGGTGAAGTTTTTGAGGGGAGAGAAGAGAAAATTTTAAAAAATTTCCGCTCCCCTCCTAAAAGATGTCATCAGCCAAACGAGGGGAAGAGACTAAAATCCCTCCATCCTCCTCCCCTCCCCTCCGATCCCCTCAAACCAAACAGACCCTAAAGGTATGTTTGGATTGAGGGAGGGGGAGGGGAAGGGGTTTTTTTTTTTTGTCTCCTTTTTACTAAATTGTCCCTAGAAATTTTTCAATATTCCAAAAACATACTCTCAACAAAAAGGAACATTCCTTTCATTAATGACAATTTGGTCATTTCCTTATTTCCCTCCCCCCTCCCCCTTCCTCAAACCAAACATACCCTAAGTCTAGCACAAACATATAATTATATCATATTTTGTCAAATTAGTCCAGTATTGGTGCCCAAAAAAAAAATTATATTAGTCCAGTACAAATATTTAAAGTGAATTAAAATTACAAATTCATCAATAATTCAATATTCTCAATCTTCCCATGTTTTGTCCTCTTTAACGTGTTCGATTTCTCTACAAGGCGCTATTTCTCCTCATCTCTCCTTATCTCTCATTTTTTAGTATCTATTAGTATCCTAAAATATATTTTTAGTACTAGTCAGTATCTTAAAATATTTTTTCAAGATCATAAAATATTTTTTCAAGATTATGAAGTATTTTTTTAGTACTAGTTAATATATTTAAGTATTTTTTAGTACCAATCAGTATCTTGAAGTATTTTTTAGTATCAGTCAGTACAGTGAAATATTTTTTTAAGATCCAAATTTTAGGATCTTGAAAAAATATTTTAAAATAGTGACTAATATTAAAAAGCACTTCAGGATGAGACAATCAAGATTAATTCAAATCAACGGTCTAGATTGGTTGATGAGAAAAATCAAAGGTTATGATTTGATGAAGAGGGATGAGGAGAATGTTTGATGAGGAGAGGATCCAATTCCCTCTTTAACATAGACCATAGATGTATTTATGACTACCATTTTCTCTGAGGGTATGCCCACTTGCACCATAATTTAAAGTTGGCAACAAGAGCATTAGGGTCATTGTATGGAAAGATTAGATGATAATCCTTAAGATTAAATTAAACAAAATCAAAGAACAAGAAAAGTATTTAGAGGATACTCTTAATATTAGTGAATAAGGTGGTATTAACACACACAAAAAAATTGTAAGAGATTACAAGAGAAGTTAATCTTTTTCGTTCTTGGGTACCACAAGAGACAAAAATAGCTCTAAAAAATTATGGAAATCCTTTGAAAAACAGGGGCTAAAGGTTGATTCTTTGGCAGAGGCAGTTCATTCCAAGAAGAGGTGAAAGAAGGCAATAGCTATTTGTGAAGGTTAGAATCAATAAAAACAATTGCTATGAAAAGAAAGAAATAAAATACAATCGTTTGCATAACAACTTGAAATTGGTCTTCCGTTTGCACCATAGAGAAAATTTGTCTGAACATCTGACAAAAACTTGATTAAATAGTGGCTTCCATTGATTAAAAAGCACAATTTGGTTAAAACAATTCAAACTAACCATTGTTCTTATTTTGTAGCTACTTCATTTCACTTAGCTATTACATACACATACACAGACGTAAGTATGTATATCTACATACATACATACGTATGTACGTACGCATTGTGTTTGTACACACACACACATGTACACACACACGCATACGTACGTACGTATGTATGTATTCGCACACATATCTTTTTTTTATACTAAATTAATTTGTTTAACTTATAAACTGATATATAATCAAATGATACACGTACGATATATGTAACATCCCAATTTTTATAATAGTAATTAACTATTTTTAGGATATGATTTATTAAGTATTTTACGGTTTAGAGGAGATTTAGACGTACGAACTTAACCGTTTTTGTCTACATTATAAGATAAATGATTTTTTTAAATATATATATTTATATAATATTAACGTGGGGTCCACACTTTTATTTTTGGGAGAATTACAAACAGGTCTCAAGGAGCAGACATAATTACGCACAGGTCCCTTTTAATGACAAAATCACACAAAAGTCCCTAGGGACTTCTGTGTAATTATTTGTGAAAATAAAATTACTAATAACCTTCTTCTTCCTTCTCCTATCTCTCTCCTCTCTCCATTTTCTTCTCTCCCTATAGCTCATTTTCGTTTAAGCACACTTCCAACCCCTTCTTTCCCCTACGGTGGCCGACGTTCTCTTCCTTCCGCCAGCGGCACCCTTTCAAGATAAGAGGTGTTGCGAATGAGACAAGACGATCTTGACGATGTGAAATAACCACAAAACCTCGACGGATAAATATGAGCAAAATCGCAAATTTGTTGATCTGTGATGAACTTCAATAAGATATAAAACTCATGAATCCGTCAATTCTGAATCTTGGATGGCGAAAATGTAGCGACAAACCAAGAAGCCCAGCTGACGGTGGTAAGACGACCACAATTGGAATCATTGATGGCCCTCGATCTTGGTTGGCAAAGATTCAGCAGCAACCCAAGTGTTGAAGATAGGAATTGAAAACCTGGATTTTGTCAATTCTGATGACCAGAGGCTATTTGCAATAAGAAATTCTATATTTACAACAACAAATTCTTATTTTAACAACAAGTTTTGAAGGTCTGGATTTTGTCATTTCTGAGATATAGATGCCATTTACAACAAGAAATTCTATATTTACAACGGCAAATTCATATTTTAACAACAAGTTTTGAAAGCTTGAATTTTGTCATTTTCGAGGTCCAGAGGCCATTGATAACAAGAAATTCTATATTTACAACAGCAAATTCATATTTTAACAACAAATTTTGAAAGCTTGGATTTTGTCATTTCTGAGGTCCAGAGACGATTTACAACAAGAAATTCTATATTTACAACAGCAAATTCCTATTTTAACAACAACTTTTGAAAACCTGGATTTTTTCAATTCTGAGGTCCAGATGCCATTTACAACAAGAAATTCTATATTTACAACAGCAAATTATTGAAGTTGGGGTTTCATGCTATTGGGTAGGGTTAATGACATGGTACTCTTTTTTTGGGAAGGTAACAGAGGAATAACAGAGGGACTACTCTGTTTTATTGGTTTCTGATTGAAAAAATACAGGTTTTCAAAAGTTGTTAAAATAGGAATTTACTGTTGTAAATATAGAATTTCTTGTTGTAAATGGCCTCTGGACCTCAGAATTGAAAAAATCTAGATTTTCAAAAGTTGTTGTTAAAATTGGAATATACTGTTGTAAATATAGAATTTCTTGTTGTAAATCGCCTCTGGACCTCAAAATTGAAAAAAATCCAGGTTTTCAAAACTTTTTGTTAAAATAGGAATTTGTTGTTGTAAATATAGAATTTCTTGTTGTAAATGGCTTCTGGACCTCAGAATTGAAAAAATCCAGGTTTTCAAAAGTTGTTGTTAAAATAGGAATTTACTGTTGTAAATATAGAATTTCTTGTTGTAAATGGCCTCTAAACCTCATAATTGAAAAAATCTAGGTTTTCAAAAGTTGTTATTAAAATAGGAATTTGCTGTTGTAAATATAGAATTTCTTGTTGTAATGGCCTCTAGACCTCAGAATTGAAAAAATCCAGGTTTTCAAAACTTGTTATTAAAATAGGAATTTGTTGTTATAAATATATGATTTCTTGTTGTAAATCGTCTATGGACCTCAGAATTGAAAAAAGCAAAGAAAAATAAAAAAAATAAAAAAAATTCTGCTGGACACTGATTTTCTTCTCCGCTGAAAAGAGAGCTCTAGAAACCCCTAGGTATTCTCACTTTCAGATGCGAACAAGAGCTTGAACTGCTTTCTTCTGTAGTGGTGAATTTCAATGTTGTGACTGGAGATAATTCTCAGCTAGCTTTTTGTCTCGGAAACTTTAGATTTTTCCTAGAAAATTTGTTCTTCAGGTATGTTTGCTGGAGTTAGGTGGATGTTGCAGATTTCTAGTTTAGTATTTCTCAATTTTTTCCTCTTTTGGTGGTGCAAGCTTGATCTGGTGTGTTTGTCGAAAGAGAAGAAAATGGAGAGAGGAGAGAGATAGGAAAAGGAAGAAGAAGGTTAGATTAGTAATTTTACTTTCACAAATAATTACACAGAAGTCCCTAGGGACTTCTGTGTAATTTTGTCATTTGAAGGGACTTGTGCGTAATTATGTCTGCTCCTTGGGACCTGTGTATAATTCTCCCTTTATTTTTCTCTCGCCGCATCATCTGTTTGATTTTTCTTACTGTTGTTATTATATTATTATATATTATATATAATATAATATAATATATCAAGTGGGACCCATACCTTTTATATTATCAACTCCACCGCCGCGAAACTCAAGGATGTTTTGAAAATTTGGTAGGGAGAAAATTACATGAAAGTACCTAAAGGTAAAAATTACACTTAAGGACCCATTTTCCACAATTATATATACACATCCACGCACACACTTCCATTCCAGCATCAGAGAGGAGTGAGAGGAGAGAAGGAAAGAGGGAGAAAGAGAGAGGAGGCGTCGAAAATGATGATGTAAATTGAGGTTAAAATATTTGGTATTAGTCATTTGGGAGTGTTGGAGTATTGGTAAAAATAAGCTTGGAATTGAGGTAACCTTGGTTATTCTTTTATATACTTGTCAAATGTATATATGTATTTATATATATTAACTATTTTGGGATTTGTTGTGCCTATGGAAGGCTGGATTTGAAATCTAATAATGTTGATTTGATGAGACTAGATATTCTTGGAGCCCTTGGTATCACTTTTCTTTTAACCGGGCTAAGTCTGACACCTTCTTGGTTGTGTTTTTACAAGGAGGGGAGCCATGTTGAATTTATGTGTAATGGATATGTTTTTGTTGAAGGATGTGTTATGTGTTAGATGGCTTTAGTCAACGATTATAAGAGGTGGTCAGGATGATAAGGATGATCTATGCATCAATATGTGTTTGATATATTTTATATGTGAGATATTTTGTGAAATGTTGGAAAATAAATTATGATGTTATGGAACCCTTTTTGGGAGGAAGTTTTTGGTAACCAAATTGAGAACTAATTTGTAAAAGATTTTATATTAAATATTATAATTTAATTATTGTGGATTTTAACTGTATGTTCTCAATCTTGGTTTGCATGTAAATTTTTGAATAACCAATAATTACGCGGATCTTTGGATCTTACAGTTACTATGTTTTTTTTTTTTCTAGGTGATTAATTTAGTAGAAAAACCAGGGAATGCACATAAAGAAAGAGTCATGAAAGCTCTTTTGTATTGTTATGTTATTTGTATTTGCCATGACCATAAAACTTCCGCATTTTAGAAACTCTGATATATTATTTTGGATTTAATTTGGCCCTGTTCAAATGGATTTTTACCGTTTGACCATATTGTAAATATGCATTTGGATGTTCAACATCCTTGTTGGAGATATTTTAAATATTTTGGATGTTAAATATTTTGGCCAAGTTTTCGAATTTTTACCGTTTGGCCATATTGTTAGAATCGAAACCTATGGTTTGAAACTATAGAAATCTATGGTTTGTAACATCATTAAGGTCCTTATTAAATTTCAAGAATTGACGTTTTAGAGGGAAATAAATTTCAAGGATTGAATAACATGTGTGTTCGTTTTACATAGGTGATAAATGAAGAAAACTTATATCTAATACTTGATACACTGAATATCCAATTCTCTAATAAAAATTTGCCATTTGGATTTTTCAACACATCAGCAAAACGTCCGCCCCTTGCTTTCACGCCGTCTATTTTCCTCACATGAAAGGAGAAAACAAAAAAAACAAACATTATTGCCTCCAACGGCTGCCATATCTGTTAACTCACAGATGACCACCCTGATAGAGAGTGGAGAGTGGAGGTTGCGTTGTGCATGCGGGAGGCTAATGATAGGAGCTTTATTAATACAAGTATACAACTGGTAGAGTAACTTGCTGCGAATTAAAGCTCATACCAAATACCAAATCGAGGAAAGAATGATTAATTAATAAAGCCAACTATCTTAATTAAGCTAGATAAATTAATGGTTCCCATAATCAAAAAATAATGCAGATCTAACATCTAATCCACTTTGTTCTCTAAATTCAATTAACTTATAACTTTTATTTACATTTCATATCTAAGTATATCATTATAACACTTTACATGCTAGTCATGGTTGAGTCGAGTTGAATGAACTCAATTCTCTTTAAGTAAAATCAAGAGTTTAAAACTTATAAATGGAGAAGAAATCACATTAGAGTGATCAATATCTATTTCAATAATATTACATTTCAGATCATCAATGTATTAAAAAATCTCATTACATGTGCCATATTTTTATTGGGTAATCAATTTGATGAGTAATTAAATTATAGCTAGCTACAAATAACCCTTTTCTTTGCAGCATGCTATGGCATCCTCCAACATTTCCTCAAATCCATGCTTGAACTCAAATCCAGCTTCCCTCAGCTTCATAGATGACAGATCTGGAAATTTTGGGTGATTCCTTTCTCTTAAGGAACTACAATAATGAAATTCCAAAAGAGGCAATTAAGAGAATAATGGTCAGAACATCAACACGCTGATAATATCATACACTTAATAGTCTAATTTTTATGTCTGTAAATTAAACAACATATATATATGCAGAGAAGAACAAATGAGTTATATACTCACTCTATGCTTGGTGCTTGAAACTGAGGGTATTTAACAGAAAGAACTTGAAAGACCTTCTCAAGAGTTGCCATACAAGCTGAACAATTATATCTCCCTTTTGGATTGGGATGTTCAAGCAGAAATATATGTGCCCTTGCCACATCATCCACATGTACCATAGGTGTTTGCAGATAACCTGTTGTTTCCTTTTCACCTCCATCATTTTCATAAACACACAAAAATTCGTTAATGCACAACTAAATGCATGATCACCTAGCCAAAATATATCCATATCAATATATAATGGTAATTTTTTTTTAAAAAAATAATTTTGAAGTTGTAACTCAATCTTAAAATCTTAACTAGTTGTAGATTTGACTCAATTGAAACTCGATTTTTGAACTCTAACTTACCGCAACCCAATCCCTATAATTTTACCCATTTAAAACTTTAGTCTCTGTGTTTCACTAAATATATATAAAATATATGAACTAATATTTTAAATGGTTAAATTATAAGGATTGAGTAATTCAATTGAATCACAGTTTAAGGACCTAGTTACAATCGAGTCAAAATTATAAGAATTGAGTTGTATCAAGTTAAAATTTAGTAACTAAGTTACAATTGACGAGTCAAAAGTATAAGGAAATCAAAATGATTAATTTCCCTAATATAATTAAATAGGGAGAGGAAGCCACACTATTTATAAAAAGCTGCTCCTTCTAGTTCCTACTCTCCTTCTTATCCTAAATGCAAAAGCTAATTAGAGAACAACTTTGATCCTGAATACTCCCTCCGACAATTAATATAACACATATATAAGAAATTAGTTAATATGACATGTATTTTCTAAACACTCTAATCATCTTATTTAAATCTATCATTTTCTCTCATTCTTGATTATTTTTAAGGGAGCACCAATAGAGTAAACTAAGAAAATATTGACAAATATAAAAAATATATTTTATATTTAGGACCGAAATCATCAATTCTCTCAATAGGTGCTATATTAACAACTGAGGGAGTATATGATATCAATTCAATTTGTCTTCTAAATTTACAATTTTGTTCTTAAACTATATATCCCTATTTTTTGCCCATACTAAGAAGATTCCCATCAACTGGTAGTCTTAACACAAATGGTTAAAGATGTTATTTTATGAAATCCAACGCACATGTTACAAATAATTAACTTAGCTAATTTTCCTAATTCTTTTGAATTAATCTAGGCCAAGGACAAGAGGGGAAAGTATATAACACATACCAAATGCGAAGTAGAGTGTAGAGAGAATAGAGTCAGGAAGGTTTGGACAAATAAAGGGTCCAACAACAAAAGTTGGAAGTAAAGTCACAACATCTAATCCATTTCGTTCTCCAAATTCAAGTACTGCTTTCTCTGTAAGTGTCTTAGAAATTGCATAGTTCCAAAATCCAGATTTCTTGAAACTTCTAAGATAATCCACATCACTCCATGCACACTCATCCTTCACTTCATCTACTTCTTTGCTATTGAAAGAACAGGCAGATGCACTTGATGTATATATAACTCTCTTCACAGTTTTTGAAGTGAGGCATGCCTTTAAAATCCCCAATGCTCCATCGATGGCTCTTTTAGTAATTATCTCTTCAGGTTCGTTCTTCTCAAAGTCCATTGGGCTTGCCACATGGAACACTCCCATGCAACCCTCAATGGCATCCTTAAAAGTTTCTGGATTGTTAAGGTCTGCGTTCATAATTTGTAGCTTTTGAGATGCACCCGGTAAATTTGTGAGGAAGCTCACATCTTTCTTGTGCTCTGCATGCAATGGAAAAAGGAGGCCAAAAAGTTTCAGGGACTATCATATTTTTTGCCCAAATATCCCAAGTATATTAGACATTTTGCAAAATTGATGAAAATTTTCCAGTGTTGTGTATGAAAAGGGATTATTCAAAATTTGTTGGTAGATATTTCAAGAAAATTGGTGAAAAATCTCATCACAAAATGTATTATCTAAAGGTACCTAAAAATAAAATCGAAATCCTTGAATAGGTGCAATTCACCTTCAGGTAGTATAACTTTTCTCTTCAACTATATATGTGCAACAAATCTTTAACCGTGTGCAAATGTCTTTCGTTTTGCACATAAACAATTAAGGATAACGAGAGTTGTATATGACATTTTAACAATTTCGTGTACCTTTGGATAATAAATTTTCTAATGGGGGATTTTTAATTTCAGCAATTTTTCCTATAATCTTTCTCTCTACAAATTAACTTTATAAAATTTGTATTGTGTCATATAAGAATATCATAAATTCCAAAAAAAATATTGAAATCCAAATTAAAGGGGACTAAAATGAATCATATCAAAACTGTTGAATCCTACGGAATCAATTTCCCCACTCGGCGAGCGCTTGGGAAATCTCCCTTGGAGATCTGAATCGTCCATATTTCTGGTTTTTTTTTTTTTATTTTGAAGTTATTTTTTAAGAATTAATTAATATCCTAAAATATTTTTTTTAGTACCATACCTTAAAATATTTATTTAACATCCTAGAGACGAGCGTTGGCGGAGTAAAGAAATTGGTTCCGAATGAATCCTACACGGAGACCTATGAATATCCAATAATGACCATCTAGACATTAAAACATGTTAAATGGTGAATTGATGAAATTAAAAATGCTTATCCTTGTATACAGAGCTTGTTTAAAATATTTTCTTATAAATTAATCTACCAAAAACAAGTTTCATCAAGTATACAGTCAAACGCGCACAGAGGGAGAGGGAGAGGTAGAGAGATAACACTTCTTAAATCAGTCATCAGATATTGCTCAATTCAGCGAAAGGTTCCGTATTAACTAGACACCCCGAAAGGGGATCGGAAGAATAAAACTGCTAAACAAGTTTTGGATATAAATAATCGAGCTTTAAACAATATACTCCAGGGAAATTCAAACTGTGATAATTTTGACAGAAGATAAAGATGAATGTCTATATTACTTGAAATATAAGCATAATAATGATAATAGAGTACCGGGGTGAGATCTAACGGTGGCGTTAACAGAGTAACCATATTCAAGGAGTGTCTTGATGATCCAGGAACCAATAAAGCCAGTACCACCTGTAACACATACTCTTCCTTTGCTCTCTTCGGCCATTTGGAGGAGAAGAAGAAGTCAGACTCGATGGTAGAATTAAGGTTCCATTATATATTGAGAAACCGATATTTAAGAAGAGATAATGACTTATATGTCCTTTGTGGGACACATGGTTGTTTGTAATTAGCTGTGTTGTCACATGCACGCATTATGCTCATCTGCACCAACTCTCTGCTCAATTATTTTCCTTTTGGTGATTAAAAAATAAAACCCTAAAATAAAGGGAAAATTCTAAATAAATACTAAATGAATTTGTAAAATTCCTAGAAGTCCGTTAAATTTGCAAAGAGACTGAGAGGTGACAAGGACCTTTGGGGGATATGCAAATTCGCATGAAATGACCATTTCGCCTTTAGTTGTAAATAATTAAAAAAGAAAAAGAAAATACCCCCGACAGTGGGCCCCACCGCCAGCGGCCACCACCGCCGGTCAGCCGGCCGCCAGTCGCTAGCAGCGGGGGTGGTGGCCGCTGGCGGTGGGGCCCACCGCCTCTTTTTTTTTTAATTATTTATAACTAAGGGCAAAATAGTCATTTTACGTGAATTTGCATATCCCTCAAAGGTCCTTGTCACCTCTCAGTCTTTTTGCAAATTCGACGGACTTCTGGGAGTTTTACAAATTCATTTGGTATTTCTTTAGAATTTTCCCTAAAATAAAATCCAAAGATTATTATATCTTATGGATTTTTTTTTTTTAAAAAAAAACACATATTAGGAGACCAACCTCTAATTGAATACGAAAAAGATCAAATAAATCCAATTCAATAGTACCCCCAAAAAAAAAAAACGCATTACATATAACATATTTTTATGGGAAAATATCAATGAGGTTCTAAGGAAAAGAACAAATATATATATTTTAAAAAAAAAAAAGAGTCTTAACTTTAAATTCCTTATAAAAAAAGTCCCTAGAGACTTTTTTAATATTAATTATGGAATTCCAATATCAAAGAAGTTCTATTGTCAAAATAGTTTTTCATGTTGTTAAAATGACTTTTCCTGTGTTAAAATTTTCCTATGAAAATATTGTTGTTAAAATGATTTTTCATGTTTCTAAAATTATACACACCGGAGAAAAAACTTTAAAAAGTTCTAAAATCCATCACATACATGAGCTTCTTTGATGATAGGCTTGGAAGGCCATGCTTGGTGCTCGTAATAGGAGGAGGGAGAGCAAGGAAAAGATGGAGGAAGTTGGGAGTGAGCCAGATGCATCTCTAATTTGCCAATGAAGGAGGAGAAAAGCACCAAAGTATAGCTCTTTTACAAAAAATGTACCGGATTAATGTAGTTTTGGAACTTTTTACCAAAGTAGTGCAGTCAAACCCCGGGTTTGACTGACACTACACTAAGCAGTCGCGTCGACTACCACCAGTGGTGATGCCACTGGTTATTCTTGAGGCAAAGTCAGGATTCCCTACCCCCCCCCCCCCCCTCCCCCCAAAAAAACCCCCCCCCCCCCCTTTCCACCCCAACACAGGTTTTCCCAAAGCTCCTAAACCTACCAGTAAATCACACATCATTTTATTTTGAATGTACACTGACCTCGAAATGCAACTATGTCCCCTGGTTCAACTTCTCCTTCGCCGAAAAATGCCCAATGTTGTTCCAGGCTTCTTCGCCGACAGCTTCGTCCAGCTCCAGCTTGCGCCTTCCTCGTGCTTTTTGATAAGTAGGTTCAATGTTTTCAAGGAGCCTTTTTGTTCGACATTTTCACTCTCCCAGAAACATTTTAACATTCCCGCCTCTTTTCGATGGAAAGCACATTCCAATGTTTGATGGAAGATTCACAGTGGCGGGAATGTTATACGAGGGAAGATGCGCCAACCAAACACGTTTTTTGCGTCGGAACTCTCTTATCCTCCCTTTCCATCCCGCACTTTCGCTGTAACAAACGAGTCCTAAATTGTCACAATCCTCATCTGTCTAGCTCTCCCCTTCACCTCAGATTCAAATTTCAAATTTTCAAATTCTTTCTCCACAGGCATCACAAGAAAGGGGTATAAATTGTTAATCGAATCTACCATCACTGATATCATCTGCCAAGGCAGTCTCTCCGACTGGAGAGGTGTTAAGGTGAAGGTCCTTTTTTTGTGGATTAACATTCTCTCCATCACTCGCGTCAACGATGAGCTCAAGTTCTCTATGAAGAAGAGATGACGTGATAATGTTATTAAAAGGAAGTTTTTTTTTTAACCCAAAAAAAAAAAAGAACATTTGAGATGGTTCAAATTAACAACATGCACAAAAAAGGCCATTAGAGGCCCGATGAGGAGGGTAGATTAGACACTTATAAAAAGGGTAGAAAAATATCATAGAGAACAATTAATGAAGTTACTGAACAAAACCTTTTGGTTAACAATTAATTCAAAGATTTGATTATTGATAGAGTACAATGGTGTTCCACAATCCATGTAGCCAACTCCACTTGAAAGTATAAGTGCGTAAGGCTTCTTCTGCTCGTCAACGTTGCAATCAAAAGAAATCTCTCTACAAAATGAAGAGCGTGATGAGCCCCACTTGTTTCTCTCCACCATTGTGGTCTAATAAAAAGGGACAAGCTCATTCAAAAATAAGGATCTTTCATATATAGGGATGGAGGGAGTATCTAACATGATTGTTTGGACATAGAAGATTTATGAACAAAGATATTGCCAACAAGCCTTTTCCTTTCCAACTTTCAATTCCATCCACGAAAATTTCCTCAAGAACAAAGTTGAACTCAAATTCAGCATCTATGAGCTTCTTTAATGACATATTTATAAATTTGGGATTTTTCATTTCCTTTAGGAGCCATTACTATTGAACTTTTCACCCTAGAATTGTTCCTTGTAATCATTAGTTTCTTGACATTTGCATATTATCTTGTAAGAATACTAAAAGCCCCAAAACAAATAATGACATTCAAGGGTTGAAGAATGCAGAAAATTAAAATATAAACTATCCTAAGAGATCAGCTATATTATTTATTATGCCTTTCAAAGTTAAAACTCAATTATTTGAATAATTATAACTCAGCTTCTGTAATGTTACAAACATGCTCTCAACTTGTAACCTTTTCGGAGCATGGGCAATAACTTACAATCACACACTTGTTTGCTGAAAAGAGAATCATATACTTTTCAATTTATTATTAAAACGCAACAAATAACTTATTTAGGTTGGGTCATCTGATAAAAAAGTACTATTATAACTCCAAATAACCCTTTTCCTCGCAGCATTCAATTGCATCCACCAACATTTCCTCAAGTCCATACTTGAACTCAAATCCAGCATCTGTGAGCTTCTTAGACGACAGATAATGAAATTTCATGCCACTGCTTTCTTTTAAGGAACTACAATGAACAAGATAAGAAATTGTGAAATAAACGGTAGATCATATACTTGAATCAAATTTTCATATCTGTACAAAAAACAGGGGGTCAGAAGGACTAGAGAACTCACTCTAAGGTTGGTATTTGAAATTTCGGATATTTGATAGACAGAATTTCAATCACTTCTTCAATGGTTGCCAAACGTGTAGAACAATTATATCTTCCTTTTGGGTTGGGATGTTCAAGCAGAAATATGTGTGCTCTTGCCAAATCATCCACATGCACGATATTGATTTGCAGGTAACCTAATGGGTCCTTTTCATCTACATGAAGTTTTAAAAGAGACCAAAAGTTAATGACCAAACTTATTACATAACCAAATGATCATAAATAGATATTAGAACTCCAATCAAAGTGACACGTTGATAAGGGGTCAAGCTTCTTTCCTGGTTTTTCACTTTTAGCCTTATTCAAGTGCTTAAAAAATAGGACTATTTGTGTAACCCTGAACATGTCAAAACCTTTTCGCCTAGAGAGAACTAAGACTCAGGCAAGTTGTGGCACATACCAAATAAGAAATAAAGACAGTGATGAACTGAGACAGGAAGCCTAGAGCAAATGAAGGGTCCAACAACTAAAGTGGGAATCACAGTCACAACATCTAATCCATTTTGTTCTCCAAATTCGAGTACTGCCTTCTCTGTCAATGTCTTTGAAATAGCGTAAGGCCTGTAACCTTTAAATGTTCTAAGTATATCCAAGTCACTCCATGAGCTCTCATCCCTCTCTTCTTCTTCTTTGCCATCATTAGAAACAGCTACAGCACTGGAAGTGAAAACAACTCTCTTTACAGTTTTTGAAGTGAGGCATGCCCTCAAAATACCCAATGCTCCATCAATGGATCTTTTGGTTACAATCTCTTCAGGTTCCCTTCCCTCAAAATCTATTATGGCAGCCACATGGAACACTCCAATGCAACCTTCAATGGCTTCCTTGAAACTATCTGGGTCGCTGAGGTCTGCATTCAGAATTTTTAGCCTTTGCGATGCTCCAGGCAAATTTGTGAGGAAGCTCATATCTTTCTTTTGTTCTACAATGGAAAGAAAATCATAAGATTCCATAAAAAATTTCATTTAATATGCAGTTTCCCCTCAAAAGAAAGAGTAAAACAATACTATCCAGCTGATAGAGAATGATAATAAGGTTTTGTGTCAACATGAAGAAAAACCCAACAAAGAAAAGCGAACTTAGAGAATAACTTTTGGACATAGGATGATCGAGCTATTAACAGGTGAACACCAGGAAATCTCTAGGCAAATACTTTAAGTTATTAAGGAAGGTAAATTGATAGTTCATGTATTTTCTTCGGACACATTAATAGACATTGTGTACCTGGGTGAGCTCTAACGGTAGTGTTAACAGAGTAACCATCTTCAAGAAGTCTCTTAATGATCCAGGATCCAATAAAGCCAGTGCCACCAGTAACACATATACATCCTTTGCTCTCTTCCATTAAGAGAAGAAGACCAGCTTGAGCGTTCTATTAGAGAAACAGAAATTTAAGAGATAGGAAACAAGTAGATATATTATAGTAGTGTGATTTCTTCAACTCTGCAATTCGAAATTTATGTGAAAGGAATGTTTCAAGCAAACAAGTTTAACTCATGCGATAATCATTTACGCCATCGCCGTCTAACTTACTATCAACAAGTTTCAGACCTAAGCGAATAAGAGACCAAAACAAAATTACGTATTTCCAGCAGAACTGCACGCATAAATGATGAAGAATTCAATCATGTCATGGAAGAATTCAATTAAGTAAACACTTTCGTCACAGATTTAATAAAATTTTAAGATGCAGAATCTGTCAAATTGCCTTGGGTAACCTAAATTTTGTTTTTAATTTAATATGGTAAAAATCGAGGAAGCAAAAATCTTTCGAAATGCTGAGGCAACAAGTAGGAAACACCAGATGCTATATTTAATGAGAACCCAACAATAGGAAAGGTGAAAGAGGAAGAGCAAACCTGAAGGCACGACGAAGGCGAAGACGAATTACAAATCTGAATAGCTCGGCACCACGAGCACAGAGCACGAAGACGAACCTGAAGAGTTGAAGTTGTCGGCAACAAAAACAAATCGTAAAGACGACAGTGACAAGAAGAGGCGGCGATCAGGCTGGTGGTGAGGCGTCAGCTGTGACTGGGAGTCAAATGTTCAGTTCTTTTCTTTCTTCTTTTTTGGCCTGCTTGGGAAGGGATCAAATGGACTTATTATCCCCTTAGATATAGGATAATAAGTCCATCAAAGAAAACAAGAGTACCGATACTATTAGTAGTGCAGTGGTATTGGAAGTAGTCTCTCCACCCCCTTGTACTGGGTTCGATCCCCCCATCCCCTATCGTCTATATATCAAAAAACAAAAAACAAAACAAGAGTGTTTGGGAAGACTAAAAACAACTGATGGACTTTAATGGAGAATGAACTTTTTTTTTTGAAGCTCCCATTGAGTTGCTTTTCATCCCATTAGAAGTCCATTGACATCTTGCTTTTTTTTTTTCAGACCATTTTGCCCCAAAAAGACGTGTGCCTTCTCTCTTCCTGTCCTTATTTGCCGATTCTCTCTCTCCTGATTCGTGGCTCTCTCTTCTCTTTTGTTTGGTTCTCTTCTTCGCCTACTCTCTCTTCTTCCTGCCATTAATTCAAAAGCTCATCAGCAATTAATGGAGAAATCTACTCAATGCAGACAATTCGAGCTATCCGACCTACCTCGTCTTGGTTGAACTCAAAACAGGTATTTCGTCTCCTCTGCCATTAATTCGAACTACCTCCTACTCAAAACAAGTCCGTTCCTTTTGAAATCTCAGCAATTAATGGAGAGTAATTGGGGATGCAAAGCAGAGTCCATATTAAATTCCCGACCTACCTTATCGAACTCACATCACCTACCTCGCCTCCTCTTCAATTCGACCCACCTACTGTCGCTGCTAATATATGTTAACCAGGGGCACTTCAATTCGGCGAGAGATTCACTGTTCTTCTTCTCCATCGTGGGGCGAGAGATTCACTGTTCTGGAGATTGTCACTCCATCGCACGGCGAGAGATTCACTGTTCTTCTTCTCCATCGCGCACCGTTACTATTATCGGACCGTGATACTTCTCCAAAAAAAAGTCCATCGATCTCATCGATAAAACCGCCGGTAGTGTGCAGGTGCCAGTAGATTTAGAATGCATGAACTTGACATCCAACACCCAACCTAGTCAACCTATGGGGATACATAATTTTATCCGGAGGTAGTGTGTAGGTGCCAGTAGATTTATCTTGCAAAATATGCCCCCATATAAATTTCGAACACAAGACCGCATAGTTTGCGCAACAATGGGGATACATAATTTTATCCGGAGATATTCCCAAAATGATGTGGAATTTGATCAAGCTGAAGAAGGAAATATGGGTGATGAAGATAATGATGATCCACTTGATGAAGCATCCTCATCAAATGATCTTCGTGATAAAATCAGAAATGAACTTGTAGAGACTAGATTTGATTAAGCACTTTATTGTGTTGTAATTTATTTAATGAAATTTTACCATTTTATTTGGTAAATTTATATTTATATTTGATTTTTTATCCCAAATTATTACATTTTATACGGCACATATATGTGTGTATGTGAGAATTTGATTCATGCCCTTTTCAGTCATTTTCCATCTCATCTATTTTTTTTTTAGCTATGCCAAACAAGTTCCCATTACAAACAAAAGTCACTTCTGCTACTACTATCCTAAACACAAATCACATCAGAAAAAAGTCCATAAAAAAAAAGTCCATTAAGAAAAGTCCATCAGAAACAAAAGCCACTTTTCTCACAGCTTTCCCAAACAGGCCCTTTGTTGGGTCAACCAAAGGTTCAGGTCAGACGCAATTTGTTTGAGCGTGGAATCAATAATAGCATGACTTTTAAATTTTTATCATTTTTGTCCGAATTCTTTTTATAAAATATAAAATGAAAAATATAACAGTACATGACCTTGTTCCCTTTAGCTCTTTTAAATAAAGAGGGGAAAAAAAAAGAAAGAAAATTGGGGATGAATCTCCATTTGAAAAATTAATTGGGGAATGATACCTGGAACATTTAGGTCTCACAGAGTAAATAATTGTAGTGTATGAAAGACCAAATTACCCCTATCATCCTCGTCATCCTTTGTACATGGCCCCGCAAGAAGTTTCGATTTTAGCTTAGTCCTTCCGCCATTCCATAAATGGCCACTCGAGCCCACGATGTTCCCACTACCATAGTCAAATTTGACAATGTGCAATTGCTAAATAAAAAAGAGGAGGTTCGAGTCTGGAGTTGGTCAAAGCAATGGGGGAAACATCCTAATTTTTATATGCTTAGGTAAACGCCTGAAGGTAATAGACGACTCACCCTACCTAACATCGGTATGACCTAAGAAGAAGGAAGATTTCGTCCTGCTCTTAGATTGTAGGTGAAACCAACCCTTTTCCTAAAATTTTTATTATTAAAAACAAAAAACAAAACAAAAAATTGTGCAACTGCTAAAGTCATCCAAGTCGAAAACACTTGAGCCCACAACATTTGGCTGCGGCCATGGTCAAATTCGCCACCATGTTGTGGCCTCCAAGTTAAGGTCAAAGTCGGAGTCTATAGAGTTTGGAAGATTGTTGGTATTTAAATGTAGCTGAAGTGTGTGAAATGCGATTTTATATTTGGAATCATCGTCCCTTCTCTAACATCGACGTACAAAACATGATGGTGGCAATGGCGGCGAAATTAGCCACCTAAATTGCGATTTCAGATTTGGAATCAATTTCCCTTCTTTGGCATCCACTTGCGCGTAAATCTATAATTGTTCTTCTTTCACCTTCACTACAAAAAAGGTGTGTATTTGTAGTGATCAAAACCATGGTGGTGAAAACATAGATTTTACCTGAAAATAGAAAGAGAATAAAAAATCGTAAAACGTAAAATTGTGATGTAATAAAATTATTTTAAAAAAAATCTTAAAAACATAAAAGCGTTTGAAAAATTAGTAAAATCGTTTTAATGAAAAAAAAAATCGTAAAAACAGAAAATCACAGTGATAAATCGAGTTTTTAACTATCCTGATCAAAACGATGTATTTATAGCAGTTTTGACAATAACAACAGTTACAAATTTTGCCATGGCCCCAACCTAATCCCGACAATCTGCCGCACTAAGTTTAACCCTCAATGGCATCCTTAAAACTTTCTGGATTGTTAAGGTCTGCGTTTATAATTTGAAGCTTTTGAGATGCTCCCGGTAGATTTGTGAGGAAGCTCACATCTTTCTTGTGCTCTGCATGCAATGGAAAAAGGAGGCCAAAAAGTTTCAGAGACTATCATATTTTTTGCCCAAATATCCCAAGTATATTAGACAATTTGCAAAATTGATGAAAAATTTCCAGTGTTGTGTATGAAAAGGGATTATTCAAAATTTGTTGGTAGAAATTAAATTTCAAGAGAATTGCTGAAAAATCTCATTACAAAATTTATTATCTAAAGGTGCCTAAAAATTCAAATCCCTGAGTAGGTGCAATTCACCTTCAATGATTGTAACTCTTCTCTTCAACTACATATGTGCAACAAATCTTTAATTGTGTTTTGCACATAAACAATTAAAGATAATAAGAGTTGTACATGAGATTTTACAATTTCGGGTACCTTTGGATAATAAATTTTCCAATGGGGGATTTTTTAATTTCAGCAATTTTTCCTAGAATTTTTCTCCCTACAAATTAACTTTTTAAAATTTTTATTGTGCCATATAAGAATATCATAAATTCCAAAAGAAATATTGAAATCCATATTAAAGGGCTTTAAAATGAATCATATCAACACTGTCGAATCCTACACGGAGACCTATGAATATCCAATAATGACCATCTAGACATTAAAACATGTTAAATGGTGAATTGATGAAATTAAAAATGTTTATCCTTCTATATACAGAGCTTGTTTAAAATATTTTCTTATAAATTAATCTACCAAAAACAGGTTTCATCAAATATACAGTCGAACGCGCACAGAGGCAGAGGGAGAGAGATAACACTTCTTAAATCAGTCATCAGATATTGCTCAATTCAGCGAAAGGTTCCATATAAACTAGACACCCCGAAAGAGGATCGGAACAATAAAACTGCTAAACAAGTTTTGGATATAATAATCGAGCTTTAAACAACAATATACTCCAGGAAAATTCTAACTCTTATAATTTTTACAGAAGATAAAGATGAACGTTTATATATATGTGTGTGTGTGTGTTTGTATGATTTACTTGAAATATAAGCATAATAATTATAATAGAGTACCGGGGTGAGATCTAACGGTGGTGTTAACAGAGATGATCAAGGAGTGTCTTGATGATCCAGGAACCAATAAAGCCAGTACCACCTGTAACACATACTCTTCATTTGCTCTCTTCGGCCATTTGGAGAAGAAGTCAGACTCGATGCTGGAATTAAGGTTCCATTATTGAGAAACAGATATTTAAGAAGAGATAATGACTTATATGTCCTTTGTGGGACCAATGGCTCTTTGTAATTGGCTGTGTTGTCACATGGACGCATTATGCTTATCTTCACGAACGTGGTTTTGGTCCTTGTCAAGGATCGTTTACTGTGGTTTATACGTCGATGTATAAGCCACCACATACATAAGCCGCAGCAGACTATTGTGTGTGTGGTGGCTTATATGTCGACGTATAATCCGCAGCAGACGGTCCTTAACAAGGATCAAAGCCAGTTTCTATCTTCACCAACTCTACTCAATTATTTTCTTTTTGGTGATTAAAAAATATAACCCTGAAATAAAATCCAAAGATTATTATATCTTATGGATTAAAAAAGAAAAGAAAAATTACATTTAAATACTATTTGAATTTGTAAAATCCCCAAATGTCTGTTAAATTTATTAAATGACTTAAAAGTACTAAGGACCATATTGAGATTTTTAAATTCAGGTGAATTTACCTTTTTACCCTTAGCTTTTAAATAAATTTTAAAAAAGAAAATGACCCTCATTAGAGGGCCACCGCCTCAGCCGCTGGAGGATCGACCACCGGCAAGCCTGCAACCATCGGCACCTTGGCTCCAGCCACCGACAGCCTGAAATTAGGTGATGGTTTTCTTTTGGGGGGGGGGGGATGGGGTTGAAACTTTTTTTTTTAAAAAAAAAAAAGATTCAATGAAAGTAAGGTGGGTGAATTCCAAGTGGCCCAACCACTGGGCCACTTAGTTCCTTTAATTGCATTAACAAATATATATATATTCTTCTTAACATTTTTTCCATTAACAAACACTCTTATAAATCCTATTACTGAATTTGTAAATGTCATTGAAAAATTGGTAATTGCCATTGAAAAATTTGTGATAATTCACTTTTATTTGTTGTTTCCTTAGAGATAAAAATGGTAAACCTAAAAAACAAACTCGTAACTATCATTGAAAAACCTGTAAATGTTATTGAAGAACTTGTATTGAAAAATTTGTGATAATTCAATTTTATTTGTTGTTTCAATAGCATTTACAAATTCTTCAATGGAATTTACAAGTTTTTTAAAAGCATTTACGAGTTTGTGCTTGAGGTTTATCATTTTTATCTCTGAGGGAACAACAAATAAAAGTGCAATTATAACAAATCTTTTAATGACAATTACCAATTCTTCAATGACATTTATAAGTTCAATTATGGGATTTACAAGAGTGTTTGTTGATTGAAAAAATGTTTATATATATATATATATATATATATATATATATATATATATATATATATTTGTTAATATATATATTAAAGGAACCAAGTGGCCCAGTGGTTGGACCACTTGGCTCCCATGAAAGTTGGGTGGGTTTAATTCCCATACACCTCACTTTCATTGAATCTTAAAAAAAAAAAAAAAAACCACCGCTTGATTTTAAGCCACTGGCGGTCTGTCCTCTGACAGCCGGCGCGATGGCCCTCTGGCGAGGGTCTTTTTTTATTTATTTAAAAACTAAGGGTAAAAAAGTAAATTCACCCGAATTTGGAAATCCTTATATAGTCCTTGACACCTTTAAGAGTCCTTTAACAAATTTAACAGACATGAGAGGTTTTGCAAATTCAAATAGTATTTAAATGTAATTTTCACCAAAAAAAAAAATCACATATGAGGAGAGCAACCTCTAATTGAATACGACAATGATCAAATAAATCTGGTTCAATAGTACCCAAAAAAAAAAAAACCCATTACATATAACATATTTTTATGGGAAAATATCAGTGAGGTTTCAAGGAAGAGAACAAATATCAAAAAAGTCTCAACTTTAAATCCTCTATCAAAAAAATCCCTAAAGACTTTATATATATATATATATATATATATATATATATAGTAATTACGGAATTCCAATATCAAAAAAGTTCCATTGTTAAAATAGTTTTTCATATTGTCAAAATGATTTTTCCTGTGTTAAAATTTTCCTATGAAAATATTGTTGTCAAAATGACTTTTCCTGTTACCAAAAATTTCATATTCCTAAAATTCTACACGCCAGAGGAAAAACTCAGAAAATTTCTAAAATCCAGCACATACATGAGCTTCTTTGATGATAGGTTTGGAAGTCCATGCTTGGTGCTCGTAATAGGAGGAGGGAGAGCAAGGAAAAGATGGGGGAAGCTGGGGCTGAGCCACGTGTCTCTAATTTGCCAATGTAGGAGTGTCAAGAGTGTTATAACAGTCAAACTTAACCTTATTAATAGACTGAGATAACGTTGTTATGTTTTTGAATTTTTAGGATAATATTGAGGGAAAAAAAAATCTAGAGTAATATTGTTCCTGCACAAATACTTCTTAGCCAAAGTTGTACCTTAACCTTTAATGAACTTTATTCTTTTTTTATCTTTCCGTTATTTATGGGCCTCTCAACCTCATATTATACGAGTATTTGTTTAGATTAAGAGACAAAAATAATCATATAATTTTTTACTTTAATATTTTATTATAATTATAATTATCATTATTCATTATTGGTTTTCTTTTATTTAAATATATAAATATATTCTTCTTATTTTTTTTATTATTATTTTATAATCTCTTTTATTCATATAAATCATATTTTTGAGTAAATTCATGTTACTCAAATTCCATTTATAATATGAAAAACTCCATTTATCATTGGGTAATTATATTAAATTGAAATTAATATTTAATATTTATTGCCTTTAATTTTGTACTTCTTTTTCTTAAAAATAATTTAATACCTTATAATTAGACCCCATTTATTTTGATTAGCAATTTCTCTTCAAATTTTCAATCGTTCATTCTTTTCTCAATTTTATGCTTATTTTCATATATACTTCAAACAACAAATTTAATTTACTCCAAATTTCGAGTTAATTAATAATCACCATTCTAATGTTATTTAAACTCCAAAAAAATTGTTATTACTACTTGATGATTTGTAGATCTGGGTTTTAAGGTGAAGAAGCTAAGATAGGTATAGATCTTTCATTATTTCACCAATAACAAGGTGAGAGGTAGACCTAAAATGGCTCTACGGATTTTTTTTTTACTCTTTGATTCTCTATCTCATCTAGTGACGATCTCTCTCCTTCTTCCATTGTTTCTTCCGGCATCAATACTCTTCCACTGTTGTTTGCTACCAATGTTCGCAGTTCTGAGTTTGAAAATGAAGATAAGATGTAGATCTTCCATTTCACCAATGTCCAGATGAGATGTAGTTTAGGTTAGCAAATCGTTGCGCTTCATTACTCCTCTCTCTCTCTCTCTCTCTTTTCGTGTGTTTTCAAACTTGTTTTGATTTTTGTTTTTTTCCCGCTTCACTTTTCTCTTCTCAACTTCTATGAGACGAGGATCTGTAACCCGGAGCTGGGCTTAAATTTTTTTAAACGTTAAACTTGGTTCTAACGTCATTTATTTAAATTAAATTTTTATAGTAATGGATGACATTAAATTAAGAGTAAAAACAGCCAACAAATATTGATATAGTTGATGAGGAGTTAGCTTATAATCCACAAGGTATGATTTTTCAAATCACGCTGCCTATAGTGGACAATCTATAAATACTTTTGTAATTACTTTTTGAATCCGAAAGCATGTCCTCATCTTGATGGTAGGTCTCTGGACCTAACTCACATAAATTTTTTGTAACAAAAAAAAATAAATTAAAATAGCTTTTCTGAGAACCAAGAGACCTTAGAATTAGTCAAGAACAAGTAGAATTATATTGGCGTTGTACTAGTCAAAACTGGTAGAACCAATGGTTGAACTGGTTAAACGATTTCCTTAATTAATTAATTTACTTAATTTTAACCCTTGTTTCTAAGTCCACATGCTTAAACATGCATGAAAAATACATGCACGTATATATGTATTCTAAAATTTACACAGAACGACTTCAATTCATCAGTAAAAGGTCATACATAGTATTTGGATAATTTCCTTATTTGTAGTACAGTTCAACCATAGCACAAGTACTTGTTTGCATAAGAAATATATACGTGTGTATGTGATGGAAAATATTACAAATAACCATTTTCTATGCAGCTTTCAATTGAATCCACGAGTATTTCTTCGACCCCATACTTGAACTCAAATCCAGCATCTATGAGCTTCTGTGATGATGGAGCTGAAAATTTGGGACCGTTCATTTCCTTCAAATAACTAGATATATTTAAAAAAAATCACAGTCAAAATAGTTATTATTAGAAGGTACACAAAAAAAGATTTCATTAATCATTAATTGAATCAACTCTTTTCACATTGATTAGCCACATTTGAAGATGAAGAGAACTATACTTACTCTCTGGGTGGTATTTTAAATTGTGGATATTTTAGGGACAGAATTTCATAAATGTCTTCCAAAGTGACCAAACATGATGAACAAATATATCTTCCTCTTGGATTGGGATGTTCAAGCAGAAATATGTGTGCTCTTGCCACGTCATCCACATGCACTGCTGGAGTTTGTTGATAAGCCCCTGGGTCCCCTTCACCTAATTATTAATTCAGATTAATTATAATTATTAGTAATATAATCATCATCAACGTCTTGTTTATTTTTTATGTTCTTTATCTGAATTATAATCTCACCACATCTTTTTACCTACCTGGCCTCTCTTCACTTCCGTTTTCATTTTTTATTGAAATTCATTTTCTGTTTCAACTTCTCCTATAATAAATTTGAAACGAAATTCTGGCCATCATATGAGAAAATAAACAATAATGTACCGACATAAAACCTAAATAATAAACAAGGGAGAATTTAACTTTATTTTTTACTTCCTCTTATATCCTAAATATAAAAGTTAGTTGAAGAATAATTTATTTTGGTCCTAAATATAAAACATCAATCTCTCATGCATGTCCTTATTAGAAGTATGTAACTACTTTTCATAAATTAATGAAGTTAGTTAAAATTAGTCATTTCCGGTAAAATATCAAACTCCCTCTCAATAAAATCGTTAGTTAGAAAGTTGTATGGTTAGTTACGAATATTCATGTGGAAAAAAAAAATAATACTTTCAACAAAACATGTTATATTATGAAAGATGCCAGAGGTCCTATAATAAGCACAATCGTAGGAGAAAAATATACCGAATACTAAATCGAGGGAAGTACGATGAGAGCCATGAAGCTTAGGGCAAATGAAGGGTCCAAGAACATGAGTTGGAAGCAAAGTTACAACATCTAATCCATTCTCTTCTCCAAATTCAAGCATTGCCTTCTCTGTTAATGTCTTACAAACAGCATAAGACCACCATCCCAACGTTGTCTTCAAACTCCTAAGATAATCTATGTCACTCCAACACCTCTCATCCTTATTATTATCTTCTTCTTTCCCATCAAAAGAAACTGCAACACCACTTGATGTGTACACAACTCTCTTCACAGTTTTTGAATCCTTGCATGCCCTTAAAATGCCTATTGCCCCATCAATGGATCTTTTGGTCAATATCTCCTCTGGGTCATCAAGATCCAGTGGAGTAGCCACATGGAACACTCCCATGCACCCTTCAATGGCTTCTTTGAAGCTTTCTGGTTTGTTTAGGTCTGCATTCTTATATATTTTTAGCTTTTCAGATGCCCCTGGTAGATCTGTGAGGAAGCTCAAATCTACAATGAAAAATAAAAAATATCAACTCAAAAATGTTTCAAGACTTGCATGCATAGATACTCCAAATATATATCCCATGCATAAGAAACTGGTCATGATTTTTATGAAATCTATATATTATTTGAAATGAAAAGAGAGCAATAAAATTCTTCAATTACCAGAATGAGATCTAACGGTAGCATTAACAGAGTAACCATTCTCAAGAAGTCTCTTAATGATCCATGAACCAATAAAGCCATTGCCACCTGTAACACATACTCTTCCTTTTCCATCTTCCATTTTCACACAACACAACAATACTCACTGCCTCTTCCCTTATTATGTGTTGCTTATATGTATAAAGCCATTGTTTTTATATATATATAATTCTGCTTGGAGAGAGGAATAATTGCTTCAAAGTGATGAAATTAATCAAGATTCCTTGAGGCAAATACAAGAGACAAATTAAAAGCAAATACTTCCGGATATGAGGACGAGCCGTCCTGATTAATTAGTTTATAGAATCCATTTGCCATTTGTTTTCTTTCTATATTTTATTTGTGAGTTATTGTACGAATGAATTATATTTGTACGACATGATGGGGACGCTCTGATTTCCAAGCTAATTATTGATGATTGATAGATATATTTGAAGATCATGCTATAGCAGTCCCTATTTCTCCGTTTTAATAAATGTATGTATCTAGTGAGAAGAGAGAGGATTTTTGTCTATCGTTATTATATTTGTGGTTTGAAAATTTGGTGGATGGACCACAAGCTAAAGGACTTGGAAAAGTTAATGAAGATACGAAAACTAATAGTGCTCAAACTTATATCAAAAAAATAATAGTGCTCAAACTGTAAAATATGATTACAAAATCAATTCAGTAATAATCCTAATCAAGAATTAATTGATGCAGCCAGAAATGCTATTAGGAGGATTGGACTGTTTTGATTAAGATTTGTGTCCCTTTGGTCCACCATTTATATGCCAAATCTCCTTTTTCACCCTTAACTTCATCTCTCTTTTTTTGTTTTTGGTTCCATAAAAAGAACACTTAAAAGGGTATTTTTCCCCTCTTAAACTATCCTCTCAAAGAGCACTGGATATCCTAAAGAATTTTACTATATTGGTCCTATTTATAAGTCCCTTTTAACTAAATCATACATACCAAAGAGATATAGTTAGCTCAATGATTATGGGGGTAAATTTACTTTGCCATCATTTATGAATGTGTACTTTTCAACTCTTTCTTTTCTCTCTAGTTTCATTGGTACAATTAATATGAGCGAAATTCTCACAATCTCATTTATTTCCTCAAAGATGAGTTATAAATAAAACCAAATTTCTTTAGTTAAAATGAACTAAATAGGACCAGAGTAGTAAGTGTGTGCGATATTCCCCTCAAACATTTTAAAACCTAGCAATGTAATCCTTACCGTTAACTAACGAATATTAACCTAGCTTTGACCTGTTAGTAATGCAAACACATGTGGCAATTCATGATAGGTCAAGAATCAAAAACAAATGTTATGATTCAAATCAATAATTTCAAGCATTCAACATCATATGAATGCCCTAATTAAGAATGTATGTTCTAATTCAGTCATGCCATTCATGTCTAGCTAATAGGTTCAATTGTTGGAGGCCTCTCCCAACATTTCCTTGTCATCCTGATGACAAAAATTTAAATACTCTTCATATTAGAATTTCCCTATTGCACCTTATTTAAGGTGTTAATCTGTATGATTTATGGGATACATAAGCATGAAGAAGAGGCAAACCATAGGCCGAGAATCGAAGTAAGATTTAACCTAAGCTTAAGAGATGATTAGGCAAGAAAGGAGGAAGAAAAAATGTGTCTTTCTAAGATTGGCAAGACAAATTGAAGAAGAGTTGACAGAAGAGGGAGAAACGAACTAGCTTGCAAACTCCAATGGAAGCCCCGTACAGAACCAAATGCGAGAGAACGGAATGTGTGAGCAAGAGACCAACCCAAAAGTAGTAGAGCACCAGCAAACCTAGTCATAAGCTAGCTTACAAGAACTGGCGGAGCTAACGAAGAAACACAAAAGAAATAGAAACTTTGAAGAGGAACACATACGACACCATTGGATCATCAGGTGCATCTGATGGACACAATCGCAAGTTACTCTCCAAGCTCAATCCCATTGGACTTAGAGAGTGGGGGATTTATTGTGGAGTCAAAAGCTCCATTTTGGGCATGCAACAGTGAGTCTGCAAGCAACAAGCCCAACAAGGCATACTCACCAAGATGAGGCCCAATGCTAGAAACCCAATAGTTGCCCCTAGATGATGCTTGGTCAACACAAGAAGCCTTGATAATGAACCTTTCTATCTTGAGTATGAGGGCCTTCACCTTTTGTGCACCACTTGCGGGACCTACGGCCACAGATTGGATTTGTGTCCTCAAAGAAAATATTCAGCAGAGGCAGACCAGGAGGCCCATGTTGACACCCACTATCAAAAAGATGAACAGCAAGTGCAGCAAGGCTTGACGGATCAATGGACGGTGGTCAGGAAGCTCCAACGTCGATCAAAAACTCCAAGAGCTAACGGCATGGGTCACAATCGCCAACGACAAGGATCAAGATTCGAGGTTCTTGCTGAGCTGGCGGAGGATGGTGGGGCAGTGACTGATCCAAAGAAGGTGAAGGCTTTCGGTGCTACAGCACCGTCTCGAAAACGCTCTGAACAGAATAAAAAATGTCAACTGATAGGTGGGAAGGAGAGAGGAAAAAGGAAGGATGTATTGGAAGAAGTAGAGTCAGAGAATATTACAGTTTCTGAGGTAGTGGAGGGCGCGCAAACAGCTTTAGTGGAACTAAGGATAGGTCGTGCAGAGAAAAAGGAGCTAAGAATGTCGGAGTGTACGGATTCTCAAGTCTTGAAAATTACGATGGGAGAAATTGGCGAAGTAGCTGTGGCGAATAAGGAGCAGTGTGGAAATTATAATGGGGAAGGAGATGGGGCTTTTCGGATGAGTGGGAGGCAGGACTCTAGAAAGAAGAAACGAGTGAGAAAGAACGCAGATAATGAGAAGAAAAGTGATGGGATTTTATATTTGGCGCATGACAGATCAGCAGAAATAGGGAATAAAGGGGGTATGCTGGTTGTCTCGTCAGGGCCCTTCTTTGATCCGGAACCGGATTTGGACCCTCCACTGGCCTGGGCCTGTGGTGAGGGCTCCGAAAACATTAGTGGGCCTCAGGGTAAATTCTGGGCTGATACATCACCTAATGACCCTGTTCTAGATGTGGACTTAGACGGTGATACAGGGGATAATGCCGTAGTGCTGGATGCGGTCTTGGTTGTGGCTGAGACCCAGGACACCCAAGGCGCTTAATTGTGCGTCGGATCTATGTAGGGGTAAGCCCACTTTAATTCTCTAATTGTGTTATTTATTTATTTATGTCAAAAATATTATACTGGAATTGCCGTGGAGCATGTGATGGAAGTCTTTTAAGGAATCTTCGATTGGCTTGGAGAAACTCTTGTCCTGATCTTTTGATTCTCACTGAAACAAAATCTGAGAACGCCTCCCTTGTAAGTCGTCTAGAACCGCTTGGATTCGATGCTTCTGCTTTTATTCCTAGTGTGGGACGATCTGGTGGCTTGTGTGCGGTCTGGAGATCTGAGAAGATCAGTGTTGTGGTATTAAAATCGAACAGACAGTACCTTCATTTCAAATGCTCCCTTCTGTGTCATCCGGTGTTCCTTCTCACAGCAGTCTATGCCGTCCCTATTCCGCATCTTAAGCAGGCGTTATGGGCTGATCTTAGGTCCTTGGCTGCTATCATCTCTTTGCCATGGGTTGTTGTAGGCGATTTTAATGATATAGCATCTATGGATGAGAGAATTGGTGGTTCATCTCCAAACGTATCTCGAATGAAGATATTTCAGGATAGGATTCAGGATTGTATGCTCTCCGACTTGGGTTCCTCCGGCCCCAGGTTTACTTGGAAAGGTCCTAAATTGCCTAACTGTCCCCGACTTTTTCAGAGGTTGGACAGAGCTCTGGCTAATAATCTCTTCTTGATGAACTTTGGTAATTGTTATATCCAGGTACTTGCCCGAACTAAGTTCTCTGATCATAGCCCTCTTATGGTGTGTTTGGGGAATGAAAGTTCTGTGTATCCTGTTTTAAAGCCCTTTAGGTTCGAAGCCATGTGGTTAGAACATGAGTTTTTCGAGTCCTTCTTAGCCGAAAAGTGGTTGTCTGGTGAGTGTATCGATTTGGCACTTCTAAAGTTTCAATTGGAGCTTATACCTTGGAATAGGAATGTGTTCGGTTATCTGGAAAAGGAGAAATCCATTGTTCTGGCTCGTTTGAAGGGAATCCAAAGTTCTTCATCATACCCTTATTCACATTTTCTTTGTGATTTGGAAAAGCAGCTTCAGGAGAAATTGGACTATCTCATTAAGCTTGACGAAATAAAATGGTTTCAAAAGTCCAAAGTGAAGTGGATAAATGATGGTGATAGGAATACTCGTTTCTATCACCTTAGTTCCAAAATGAGATGTAGGAGGAACAGGATTGTGGCTCTGAAAAATGGGACAGGAGGCTGGATTGATTCGGAGGAGGAGTTGAAAAGTCTGGTAGTGGATTTTTTCAAGGGCCTATTTACTGATGATACTGGTTCTTCTGCAGCCATTGTTTCTAACTCTAGCTTCCCTCGGCTGGATGAAAGCTCCTTAAAGAATCTAGACAAAATTCCTACGGATGAGGAGATTCGCACTGCTATTTTCTCTATGGGGAATTTTAAAGCACCGGGGAACGATGGTTTCCCACCTGTTTTTTACAAAAAGAACTGGTCAAGAGTTGGCTCGGAGGTGTGTGCTTTTGTGAAGGGAGTTTTTAATGGTTCGTCTTCTTTGGTGGATGCTAATAAAACTCTCATCTCTCTTATACCCAAAAGGGAGTCTCCTGAGTTGATTTCTCACTTTCGACCAATCTCCCTTTGCACTGTGCATTACAAAGGAGTTACCAAGATCATCACTCAGCGTCTTAAAGGGGTGTTAAATGATCTAATTTCCCCCTATCAAGCTAGTTTCATCAAAGGGAGACACATTCAGGATAACCTGCTAGTTGGACAGGAGTTACTTCATATTATGCACAAGAATAGAAGCAAACAGGGGCTCATGGCTATCAAGATTGATCTAGAGAAGGCATATGATAGAATTAGGTGGGATTTTTTGAGACTGGTGTTGCTTGAGGTTGGCTTTGAGGAATCCTTTATAGATCTGGTCATGACTTGTGTGTCGTCCGTATCTTATAATGTCTTATGGAATGGTTCTAAGACAGAGTTCTTCACTCCGGGAAGAGGCCTCCGACAAGGGGATCCCATGTCTCCGCTTCTGTTTGTGTTATGCATGGATAAAATTTCCCATCTAATTTGTGATGAAGTTGAGAGCGGAAATTGGCAGCCAATAGCTACCTCCAGGACGGGACCTAAGATTTCTCACTTAATGTTCGCTGATGACCTTCTTCTTTTTGGCGCTGCAACAATAGAGCAGGCCAAATGTATGTTGGCATGTCTTGACAAATTTTCTGATGCTTCAGGAGGTATGGTTAATAGAGCTAAGTCATCTCTATTTTTCTCTCCAAGAGTCTCGGCTGTGACTAAGAACTCAATAAGGGTATTATCTCAGATGACTATTTCTTGTGATATTGGGAGGTATCTTGGATTCCCTCTTTCCAGAAGTAGGAATAGCAGGGAAACATTTCACTATGTAATTGAAAGATTTCAGTCGAAACTTTCAGTTTGGAAAGCGAGATCCTTATCAATGGCGGGTCGCGTCACTCTTGCTAAATCGGTGATTAGTTCAATCCCTCTGTACCCAATGCAAGTAGCTAGACTCCCAAAGGGCGTGTGTCTTGCGGTTGAGAAGATCCAACGGAACTTTATTTGGGGACATGGTGATAACAATAACCGTTTCCATCCAGTGGGATGGGACCGTATCACACGACCTAAGGAATTTGGGGGTTTGGGATTTAGGCGACTCCAATCCTTGAATAAGGCTTGTGGGGCCAAATTAGCTTGGAATTTGGTGACGGGTGCTACTGGGTTATGGGCGGAAGTTCTTCAAGCCAAGTATATGTTACGGGACGAGCATTCCTTGTTAGTTTCCAAATCAGGAGATTCGAAATTGTGGAAGTTTATTACTTCGCAAAGACATATTATTGAGAAGGGGACTAAGTGGCAGATCCGCAATGGCAGCATGGTAATGTTTTTTGAGGATAGGTGACTCTTTGATGGTAAAATCTATGACCAATGCCTTAGAATCTTGTCTGATGAGGAGTCTCGGTCATCTGTGGCGGATTGGGTGCTTAATGGATTTTGGGATATGGATCGACTGGCTGGTATTGTCAATACCTCTATTCTTCAGAGGCTAATATCCCACCTGCCTCCTGTCTCTAGCGCTGGTTATGATGTGATGACTTGGGGTGCGTCTGGTAATGGGATATTTTCTATTAGGAGCGCATATTTTCTATTAGAAAATAATCCCTTGAATCTGAAATGTAACTTGTTCAAGCACATTTGGAAGTGGAATGGGATGGAGCGCATTAGAGTTTTTCTGTGGCGAGTTGTACTTAATTCCCTTCCTACTAACGGGTGGAGGAGCTCTTGGTCCTCCGCATCACCTTTATGTGGCTATTGTAATCAGGCTCTAGAAGATAGTCTACATGTGTTACGTGATTGCATCTATGCAAAGCGTTTGTGGCTGAAATTAATTCCCAGAAGGTATGTTCACCAATTCTTTTCCTCACAAATGGAAGACTGGTTGTCTATGAATTTTACTGGGAAGTTTTGTACTGACTTGGGGAATGATTGGGCTCTTATTTTTGGAGTTTCTATATGGAAACTGTGGTCTTGGAGGAATGCCGCTATTTTTGATTCTAGCTTTTCTAAGCCTAGAGATCCTCATTCTGCTATTTTACACTCTTGGAGGAGATATACTGGTTTCCGGAACTCCCCTACTAGTTGTTTTTTGTCCTCCACTATACCTGATGTTGTTCAATATTGGCAACCTCCCCATGAGGGGTGGGTGAAATTGAATGTCGATGGAGCAATGGTTCCTAGTACCTCTAAGGCAGGATGTGGTGGTGTCTTACGAGACTATAGAGGCGAGTGGATCGCTGGTTTCTCTAAAGAACTGGGTATGTGCAATGCCCGATCAGCGGAGGAATGGGCGGTTTTGGAGGGTTTAATGCTTGCTTCGGATCTGGGGTTTAGGCAAGTGGTTGTGGAATCTGATGCTCTTGAACTTGTTAATTGCTTGAATGATCCTCACTTTGTTAGTGGGAGTCTGGTGGTCCAACGAACCAAGGTTATGGTGTCTAAAGATTGGGTTGTGTCCATTTGCTATATTCCTAGGGAGTTCAATCAGGTTGCTGATGCATTAGCGAAGTGGGGTCTCTCTAGGTCCTGTATGTTTAGCGAGTGTCCTTCCTCTTTAAGGGCATTAGCTGATAAAGATGATTTGGGATTCCTTCCCCTTTCCATGTAATTTGTTTATGTACTTTGGCTTTTAGCCTCTCCTATTATCAAAAAAAAAGAAGCCACGCCCAAGTCTACCTAGTCAAATGCGCCGCCCAACAAGTTTCTTAATCCACAACTAACGGGGATTGGCATAAGTGGTAAGCGGCTTATGTCACTTAAGAAAAAGTCTCGGATTCGAGTCTTGTGGATGCAAAAAACCCCTGCTGGAAGACTCTCCCACCAAAAGAAGGTGCGCGACACAAGTCAGATCCGGATTAGTCGGGGCGAAGTCCTGGTGAACCGGATGGGCAACTAAAAAGGAAAAAAAAAAAAAAGGTTCCTTAATCCACAAATGTAGGAACTACTCCTACTTTCCACTCAGTTCCGAAAACTAGGAACCAACTAACCATGGCCGTATAGCTCTATAAATAGTCGAAGACGCTATATTATGCACACACAGCACAATCTATTCTTCTTATTCCACTTAGCTTCACTTATGTCTCCATATTGTACTCAATTTAGACATTTTTAATCAAATACACCATTCCTTGCTATAAATTCTTTCTCTTATCATTGTTTCTTTTGTCACGTTGTCAGTATGCCCAAAATCTCTTCTGCAAATTATTTCATAAACAAAACTATGGGTTTTGGTCCCAAAAAAAGGCAAAATAATACAGATTTTTCTTAAGTTATAAAGATTAATATTTTAAACGAAATAAAATTTGAGAAACCAAAACCTATTATTTAAAATTTAAAAGACTAAAAACTATATTAAGTCATTCACATATATATATATATACGTGTGTATATATATGTGTGTGGGTGTGTGTAGAGATATGTTTACACATATGTGTATTTGTATAAATATGTATACACATATCTCTACATATATGTATACATATAACACACACGTGCATGCGCCGTGCATATATATATATATATATATATATATATATATATATATATATGCGAAATGGCTATAACTAAGAAGAAAAAGGAGAGTTTCCAAATAGAGTAAAGACAGGGATGGAGGCACACTAGTGCTTATGGGTGCAAGTGAACCCATAAAAAATTTAAAATATATATATAATGTGAGGGAATATTGCTAGCTCTAGCTGGGTGGTAGCACTAGTTAGGACTTTGGTCTTTCAAGCTGAGGTCCCCGATTCGAATCTGACTCAGGTAATTGTATTACTTTTTTCTCCCCATTTTTTTATGTTCTCTTAATATAACCCAACCCCTCGTCCATCACTCCGCCTTGATCCCTTTTTTCGTTTTGCCGTCCGTCACTTCGCCTCGATCCCCGTCGTCCGTCACTCCGCCTCGATCCCTCTTTTCGTTTTGCCGTTCGTCACCTCTTTTCGTTTTGCTGTCCGTCACTCCGCCTCGATCCCTCATTTCGTTTTGCCTCAATCGATCCGTCTTTTCGTTTTGCTTCTTGGTTCAATCGATCCTAGGTTCATTTTGCCTCAATCGACAGCCCGTCAATCCCTCTTTCATACCCTAGGTTCGTTTTGCCTCAACCGATCCTTCTTTCGTTTTAGTTCTTGGCTCAATCTATCCGTCAGTTTTCTCGGTAATCCTCAATCGATCCCTCAGGTAACCTAAGTTCGTTTTGCTTTAATCTTCTTTTACGGAGAGAAATATTTTGCTTATTTCTTTTACGGAGAGAAATATTTTTTCCCCTTTTATAGAAAAAATTTGCAGTTTCATTGTTCCTAATCTTTTTGCAATGGTTTATACTCGCTCTGGGATTCTGTTCTTTGTGTCCCTGGCTACATGGTCGATTTTTTCAACTTTATGATAATATTTTTTTACTTTTTAACATGAAATGCTTCATTAATTTATTTGATTCATATTCTTGCCAGATTGCAGTTGCTTTGGCAGTTGCAACAATTTCGGAAGGGCTCCCTACTGTAGTTACAACGTGAGTTTAAAATTATTCTTCATTCTCTTTCTCCACACAGCAATGTTTTATGAGGTGGCTGTAATTTCAATATATATGAAGATACTTTGGCATGGGTATTCATATTGAATAAGGAATTATCCCCTAGAAGTTGAAGCAAATGTCTTAAGATTCTTCCATCAGGTCATGCCTTCGAGACATTAATTTCTCTCAATGTGTAAGAATCCCCATAAAACACAATTGTAACTCCATGATATGAAAGTGTCCGATATCATTTCCTTTGCTTAGCTGTTAGATCAAGATTTCTATCATGTTGTAGGATATATATAAAGTCGTCTTCTTGAAGACAAACTTAAATATAGCTATCTGACAATTGCAGGGAAAGAAGGGGATTTGGCTTAAGCTGCCCTTGGAAAAATCTGACCTTGTTCCCGTCGCTGTGAAGGTAATTTAGTTTACTCTTGCATGCAATAAGATTAATAAATCATTATGTGGAATGAAAAATCTATACAATAAGGTCTGCTTGCTTCTGTTCTATTTTAAAAAGTTTGCATGGAACCTTTTAATGTTAGTTTCTTTATGTTTGCCATGTTTTAAACCTTATCAGTAATCTCGAGCTGTTCTTGGCTAATTTGAATATGCATGCCAAGCTCTGTATTTGACTGTAATTTCATGCTATAAATTTGCATAGGTGCTTGTAGTTCAAGAGAAACATTGTTCTCCTGAAACTTTAGGTCTTTGGAAGATTCCAACTGGATTTATTCTTGAGGTATGTACTTCTGTAGATTCTCCTTTTTTAAAAACTGTTATGTAAAAGAGTAGAATTTACATGTTTGTTTTTGTATTCCAATTTGCAACTCTTGTAAAAACTGTTATGTAAAAGAGTAGAATTTACATGTCATTTAACATAGATATACTGGGATATGAAAACTAAATCTCCCTCTTTTCTTGGTTTGATTACTTATCATGTCAATAATATTTTCTTGGTTTGATTACTTATCATGTTATAATGCTAAATATTTCACTTGATTTTTGCATTGTTATTTCTTGGTTTGATTACTTATGATGTTATAATGCAATAATCTTCTTTTACGGAGAGAAATATTTTGCTTTATTAGAGGGATGAGAATACTATCACTGAACCCCTTCACTAATTGTGCACCCATAAATTCTAAATCCTGACTCCGTCCCTGAGTGAAGAGATAAGATTGAAAATGTATGTGTTGAAAATAATGAATGAATCAAAACGAAATATCGGCTTCAGTGTCATGGGTCAACTAAGTATGCTGCTAACGTGTAGGATTAGAACTAATTAAGCGTCTGCAAAAGTAATTATGTATTCTTAATTGATTCTAATTTAACTGACATAATTAATTCTTGCGAATGTGACAGATCATACATACATTATACATATACCACGTGACCAAATTTTTAGTTGAAATACCAATAACTTCCAAACAAGTTAAAGAAATCAATTCATTAGGGGCGAAAAATTAAATCACCATATCTACCACTACTTAGACTTGGTCAGTAAGAAGATAAGCACTCAAGCTTTAAAATTGAAATGATAGATAGCCACACACAAGAAAATAAGCAACCCACCATAATCTTCTTTACTATTTTTTCCTTTTTTTTAAAAAAAAAATTTTTGGGTTCTCAAGTCGGCGCAACACTTGTTGTCATATTAGAGTTTACATTAATTACAATTAAAGGCTTGTCACTTATATCAAAATAGTTGTATGCATGTTTGTTTTAACTTTTTAGAAATGTATTTATAACTTTCAAGGTAAACATGTGAACAAGCAAGCTATTTTTGATTATGTATATGCTGTTAATCTATAGTTACATTATAGTCCAATAAGTAATTACACACACATATACAGATACGGCCAGGATTACATATATAATTTCAATTTCTGAAAACAAAAAGGTATTTTGAATAATCTTATATAGGACTCTACTCCTCTACTGATGTTGGATCAGGGGCGGACCTAGAAAATTATTGAAGGGGGGCACCATTAGCCGAGGGGAATCAGGGGTTTCGAGGCAGCGCTCCTGAATTTTTTTTTAAAGGAAATTTTTAAATATATTAAAAAAAAGAAAAAGAATATAAATAAGAAAAGAAAAAAACATCAAAAAATATTCATGAAATCAAGTGAACACTGATGATGTAATAAGAGAGGCAATTATATTACAAACGTCGTTTAGAAAAGCAAGGCTAAGTGTTGTTAGAAATTTAGTTACATAAATTACAATGAAGGGTGGGCACTAAATAAGTTTAAGTACATATATTTTAATAACAAAACTATATTACAATAAAAATAATTATAATGTCATCATTTTAGGTTTTATTTTTTGGAATTTCATCATAATTGTCTTATTATTAATGTTATTAAATACATCTTTTTCAATATAAACCACTAAACAATCATTCAACCATTCATCTCCCATCTGATTACAAATTGTAGTTTTTATATATTAAAGGTGGACAATCATTCAAATATGTATTAATATATATATACACACATATACACCTTTTTTTTTCTTTTTCTTCTTCTTTTTTTTTAAAAAAAGAAGAACTCAACTTTAAGGGGGGCACTTACCTCCCTTGCACATAACCTCAGTCCACCCTTGTGTTGGATGAGAACCCCAAGCATTATCAAGCCGCTTTTTTAAATAAATAAATATATATATATATATATTCCTTAGCGTAAATTATATTTAAATTTTTTACAAGTTAAATATAATTTATAAATATTAAATTTGTAAATAAAAATTGAACTATCCAAATCCCGTCTAATGACTATGATTTTTGTCCTAATCCATACACTGCAAGTTGATTGAATTGAAGTGTACATTTGTATCCATTTAATATTTGTGGAAGGTCCAATTTTACTCCATAAGTTTTCTGTCCATGAGAAGCGGGTATCTCAAAGTTTTTTGAGATGTAATATTGTTTAAAACGTAGCAATGCTATCTCAAGTTAACAGTTTAAATAATCAAACATTAGTTGACAGGGGCGGAGGGAGGGGGGTGCTAGGGGTGGCCCCTGCCCCCCTAATATAGCAGTTAAAGACCCAAATTTTTGTAAAATTATATTTTGACATTAAAAAGTTTTTAATGTTTTCACTTTAGTCATTATTATTTCTATAGTGAAGGGACTAAAATAAAAATATTGAAATGTTTATAGGGTTAAAATGAAATTTCATAAATACTTGGGTTCTATTTTATAAAATTCACCCCCCCTAACTGTAATTTCTGGCTCCGCCTCTGTTAGTTGAGTTCAACATACTCACCTGGCATGCCTTTGTGTCATCCAACTCACTTTTTTCCATATCAGTTTTTTTTTTTTTTGGGGGGGGGGGGAGGGTGTATCCCTCACCTCCCTAACCCACCACGCCAACAACATTCAAAAAGTAAAATCATGGCAACCAAAAAAAAAAAAATCACTATTGGAGCTGGAAGATGTAAGAACTGTGGCCAAATTAAACAGTGTCACTTGAAGATGAAGTGGAATGGGACCTGAATCACCTTTTTGACGTCTGATAAACTTGAAACCAATGTGTACCTAACTTCTTCTATTATTCCTCCCTCAACAATGTAGCATTCAACAAGGTGATTGGAAATTGAAAAAGCAACCTTGGTGACAGAAATGAAAAGAGCGGAGGAGGAGAGAAGTAAGAAGATGATGATGAAGGATTAAGAAGAGTGACCCCAAAACGTCTAAAAGTCAAAATCACAGCATCATCAAGAAATCAAGGGTTAAAAGTTTATCCAATACATACCTTAGAGTAATTTTTTCGGTGAGTATTATAAAGTATGTTGTGGTGCTTCCAACACTCTAAATTATTCACCTTGAAGTATTTTTTTAAGTTTGTCTAACACCTCAAATTATTTTTTGACACATTCACTAACCTGAAGTATTTTTTAGATGTATCCAACATTTTAAATTACTAAAATTGTTAAGTGTAAAATTGCATTAAAAAAAATATTTAAGGGTAATGGACACAGTTGAAAAATTACTTTTGTCTACTACATGCACTATAAAATATTTTAGGGCACTGAATGCAATTAGAAAAACATTTTAGGACGTTGGCGTTAATCCAAAAGACAGAAGCATAACATTAAAAAAGAAAAACAAACAAACAAACAAATCACACAGCAACATTCAAATCTGACGATATGGCAACATGGAAGAGGCATTATATTTGGGGTTCCAAGAGGAGCTATCAAACCTATGACATGTGAAAAACAAACTGGAAAAGGCCGATGCATGTATGCTAGGGAAACCTCTTTAAAAAAAAATGGAAGACGCTCATTTCAATGAAATCATTTCATCCTCTGAAAAATAGAGAAGAGACATCCGTTGTGTATCTTTTTTATTTCTGGAAATGATTATATAGATTGTCATCTTTCATGACTTTTTTCTCTCAAGTCTTTTGGCCAATCAATCAAAGTCACATGCAATGCCATGCTTTTGAAATTTCAGTCAAAAAACAATTAATTAAAGAAGGAAGAAAAAGACCAAGCGCTCAGTTAGCGCAGTGGTATGACGCTGATCCATCCAGCCTTTGTATCAGGGTTCGACCCTGCCCGGGACCATTAAGTCCCCAATTCCAAAAAAAGAAGGAAGAAAAAGAATCTTAACCCTCAAAATCAAACTCACCAATACGTTATAAATCCCATCTAGTCATCATCATCAAATAAATAAAGACCAGACGGATGCATAAATATGTATTTATATAAATAATACCAAGGAAGGGATCAAAATTAATTTCTAGAAGATCCTACAAATACAGATTAAACATTTTGATAGGTTGAAGCCTCTCATGCTAATGCAGCTAGGAAAATACATATAATTTGGCGGTATATATTAATATATCAACATCCACAATATAAACTATAAACATAAGCACGGAACAAACTATATATATTTAGTGTATGTATGTTCAATAATAAGTGCATGCAATGAAAAAGACTCCTTGCCCCAAAAAAATACCAAAAAAGGAAAAAGAAATCAAGAATTCATTTTGTACATCTGTTTTTGTTTTTAAGTTGCTTTATTAGTAAGTATAGTTAGCTAATAAAAAAATCAATAAATTTATTATTTAAACAAGATTTGGTACGGTACATGAATACTAACGTGCACGGCATGAACTCTACTAGGCAAACTTAAAAGTCCAACCAACATAGGAAAATAATCAAAGGCCATGCATATACGACAATTATAGTGTCAGTAAGGAAAAAATTCAAACTCTAATAATAACGCAAGAAAAAACATCAATTATAAAGTAACTATAAATATGTTCCTTTGTTTTCCGCCATTGATGTTCAAAATATCACGGAAACACACACAAGCTTTTTGAAGATGGAATCATCAGAAGCAGGGAAGAAGGGAAAAATTTGTGTCACTGGTGGCACTGGTTTTATTGCTTCATGGATCATCAAGAGGTTGCTCGAAGATGGTTACTCCGTTAATACCACTATCAGATCTCTTCCTGGTAATATTAACTACATTTAATAATCTTATTTGCTTGTCAATGTTCGTAGGGCGGAATTAGGGAGGGGCTAGGGGTGGCCCCTACCCCTTAAAATTGCATAATATTACTCAGATGTTTAAGAAATTATATTTTAGTTTCATAAAAAATTTGATATTTTCACTTTAGTCCCCACTAAACGTGAAGGGACTAAAATGAATATATTGGAATGTTTATACATGGTTAAATTATAATTTCATAAACACCTGGGTTCTATTTTATAATTTTCACGCTCCCTAATTTGAATTCCTAACTCTGCCTCTGAATGTTCAGATGTTTGGTTAGTTGAGAGAAACTATTTCCTTACCACATGTAACAGTTTCAAACGACATTAGGAATAATCTTATTTGCTTGCAAATTTCTTTTGTTTGGGAATACAGAGGCCAAAATTACGACAACATTAATTAATGCAGCTCTGGCAAGCATATGAATTAATTAAATTTAGTACCCTTAAGTGAGATTACAGAGGCGACAATTAAACCGTGCAAAGAAAGATAAAATTACCCGAATAAGATACAAGCTAAGGGAATTCGGAACCCATTTCCCTGCCTATCCAAAAGATAGGTAGGGAGAACTCATCTAATCTGGACCATCCAGATCAGATTTGGATGGTTCATATTTAATTTTTTTTAGTTACTTAATTTTAAATGAAAAATATTAATTAAGAAATTATCTTTATTTTAGAGTTTCTACCCATTAAACTATGTTTCTAAAAAAGTAAAAATTAAAAAAATTAAATCTAGACCTTCCAGATCAGATGGGCTCTCCTTACCTATCCTTTAGATCCATAGGGAAATGGGTTCCAGGGAATTCGGAGCGTACTTGGATTCTGCTTGTGTAGTTTAGTTGCCAACATAAAATCAGAATACCGAGCTAGACTTTGATCACGCAACACATCAAATTCATGGATCACACAAAAACTGATCCCGTCCTCCTCATATCCCATTATTCAGTCTGCCGTTTATTGGGATGTACTTCCTCTGGTTCTAATTATAAGAATATTTTTGTAGTTTAGGAATACTTTTGTAATGTAAATTATACTACAAAAGTGTTCCTATAATTAGGGCCAGAGGTAGTATTAAATACTATTTTCTTTCTATTTATTTAAATAATAAAACAACCTCTCTAACTATCTATTAAGGGTGGATTAGAGATAATCCAACATAAACAAATGTCTACAACCTAGAAGGAAAATCATGATTTATGCATATAAAGACTCTGATGAAGTATAGCCGGTAAAATGCACTGGTCCAAGGGCTAAACTAAACCCACCAAAAAGTGGCAGGTTGGGTTCCCAAAATATGTTAAAATGTTTTTAAGAAATAGAAACGCCAAACTATATACTTATCAAGAGGCAGGTTAATTTTAGATCGCGCTGCTAATTAACCCACAACCCGTAGGTTGCCCTGTATTATCGCCTCAAATAGATAAGCCAATGGGCACAGTTGTTATCTTCCGTAATCATATAATATCATGAACTTATCTAATTACACACTCCATCCGCCCGTTATTATAAGCTTTAAATTTGTGAAATGGTGTGTTTTAAGATATAAGCTTTATTTTAAGTTTGTCTAATATAATTAAGCATTCATTGCATGTTTTTTTTTTCTAACTTTACTCTTTGTTGATTGTATTTATTGCATGTATCTCTCACTCACCCTCTATACACATGTCACTTTAATCCTATGGCTAAAGTACCTATTTGGTCCTTTATGTTTGCTTCAGGTATCCATTTAGTCCCTTAAGTTTGTAAAGTGCTTGTTTGGTCCTTAAAAGTTAACACCGTTAAGTTGACTTAACGGAAAATAATAACTCAGCAATTTTAAACGATGATTGTACACTTAAATGCTAATAAAGCAAGCTCACATGTTACTTTTTTAATAAATTAATATTTTAAATCCTGTAAATTGAAATTTTAAACGATGATTGTGCACTTAAATGCCTCAGACGAAGAACATATGCCCAAAGTTTGCTTCAATAAATTTCAATTTACAGGATTTAAAATATTAATTTCTTAAAAAAAATAACATGTAAGCTTGCTTTGTCAGCATTTAAGTGCACAGTCATTGTTTAAAATTGTTGAGTTAGTATTTTCCGTTAAATCTACTTAACAGTATTAACTTTCAAAGACCAAACGAGCACTTTACAAACTTAAGGGATTAAATGGATACTTGAAGCAAACATAAAGGACCAAACGGGTACTTTAGCCTAATCCTATTTATAAGTCCAAATTACATAATTATCATATACTAAAAAAAGCTAGCTAATTCAATAAATGTGGATTAAATTGATAAATTCTTTCAATTTTTCCCTCATTTATAAATGGGGCAAAAATATAAAACTCTCATCTATTACTCTGTGAAAACACACTTATAATAAAAACCAAAATTTTTCCCAAGCTAAAAGTGGTAAGGTAAAAGTTGCAACAAAAATACATATTTACTTTACTTAACTAATTTTAATTTTTTTTCTTGATTAACACAGATGGGTTATTTAAAACTTATAATAAGGAACAAAAGGTACTAAAGAAATGATATGATCTAACACTTCTCTGATTTTCATGCAATTTGAACAGGACGAAAGAGAGATGTGAGCTACCTCACAAACCTACCAGGGGCTTCCCAGAAGCTCAGATTCTTCAACGCAGATCTAAGCGAGCCCGAAAGCTTCAAAGACGCCATTGACGGGTGCAGCGGAGTTCTGCACACAGCAACGCCATTTGATTTACAAGAGAACGAAAGTGAAGAAGTGGTCACAAAGAGGACTATAGAAGGAGCACTGGGAATCATAAGAGCATGTGTGAACTCCAACACCGTCAGGCGCGTCGTGTACACGTCGAGCGCATTGGCAGTGGTCAACAACGGCAAAGACGATGATGTTATGGACGAGGGTTTCTGGAGTGATGTGAATTATCTGAGAAGAGTGAAGCCATTTTCATGGAACTATGCAGTTTCGAAGACACTCGCAGAGAAGGCGGTGCTTGAGTTCGGTCAAGAGAATGGTTTAGAAGTTGTGAGTTTGATTCCTTCGTTGGTCTCTGGACCTTTCTTTTGCCCTAACATCCCTGGCTCTGTTCGTCTCTCTTTGGCTTTGCTTTTTGGTAAGTCCTCCACCATTTACTTATCCCTCAAATAGTTTATTGCACAGGAACTTGTCATTATATTTGTCGTTCACTTCTTGTGTGATTTTTTAGTAATTACCTTTATTCTTTGGGACCTATTTATTTTTCCAAATTAAATGATATGATTGAAAAGTTTTTAATATTTTTCTGGGACTTTAACTCAAAACCCAAAAGAATCTAGTAAGTTCTTATCCTGTAAAATAGTTATTATAATATATATATATATATATGCAGGTGAGAAGGATCAATATGGCAGGCTTCGTCGAGTTCATATGGTGCATGTGGATGACGTGGCAAGAGCTCACATATTTCTTCTGGAACATCCTAATCCAAAAGGAAGATATAACTGTTCTCCATTTATCGTAACCATTGAAGAGATGGCTCAGCTTCTTTCTGTCAAATACCCAGAATTCCAGATCCCATCCAAAGAGTGAGATTTACTTCAATGTATGTGTGAGTGTGTGTGTGTGTGTTTTCTTCATTTATAACCTTTTTTTCGTATTATAGGTCTTTGGAGGATATAAAGGGTTACAAACTACCAGAGCTATGTTCGAAGAAGTTGATGGATGCTGGGTTTGAGTTCAAGTATGGGTTGGAACAGATGTTTGATGATGCTATTCAGTGCTGCAAGGAAAAGGGTTATCTCTAACGATTAACAGCCAAAATTATAAGGAACGTGAAAGAACAATATATATTATTGATGATTTACATCGTTATAATTACGTAATAAGGAAAATAAAGATGACCTGACCATGCATGTAGATCATGTTATTAGTTTGGTTGCTCCATCTGGTGCCTTTGGGTTGGGGAATGATCGATGGCGATAGTTAGAGTTTCTTTGGGCATATGGGTTTTCTTTGTCTACAGTGGCGCTTCTCTCTACAGTCTACACAACTAGTGTTTGATGGTAAATATGCTCTTCTGGTAGCAGAGGACTGTTCATATGGAATGGGTCTGATAGGAGCCCCCATCCCTTATTTCCGGCAATCGTAATCGGAGATTCTTCTTTTTTTCATGCCCTGGCTGCAACAATGGCCCATCAGGTTCTTTGACTTTGACTAAGGATTAGGGTTTGTGATGGTGGTTCTGTTTGTTTGGAAGAGGATTCTCTCCTCATCATTTTTCTCATATTCTCTCATTAATTAGCGCATCTGAGCCATTGATTGGGAAGATGAGAGGGAGGTTAAAGTGGGATTGTAATTAATTGGATGGATATAATTTAAAGATAATAAGAAATAACGAGAAAGAGATAATGAGAGAAATCCAACACGTTTTGTTTGGGTTTAGGGTTATTTTGGTTGGGTTTAGCCTTTTTTTTTTTTTTGTTATGTTTTGTTTTGGACCAACTTTCATGCGATCTTTAGTTTATTTCAATAAAATTATATTTCTAGCAGAAAAAATTGTATTTTTCACAACACACTATATTTTTTCTTGAATTAATGGTGGCTGAATACAATAATATTTTTTTGGTACAAATATAATAATTAACAAGAAGAAATTATGCTAAATAGAATCAAAGTTGTAGCCCAAGAACAAATGTGAGAGTTGTGGCTCGCTCTTCCAGGCTTGATAAACATATAAATAAGAAAAAATATGTAAATTTAGCAATAAACTATTTCCCTCCAAACATTTAATACAGCTATCTTTTTTTGGGTCCAAGTACACTCCGATGATATTTTGCCACCACAAACTGCTGGCCCACAATGGACAGCAAGGACTGACTAGAATCCCACTTCATGGGAGCGTTATCAAAATTGCTAAAAAAAATGAGGTGCTCATAACAAAATACTTTATTGCTAAATTTACACCTTTCTTCCTATAAATAAATATAACTATCTATTGTACCCAAAAAAATTACAAGGGAAAATGTCATTTAAATACCATATGAAATTTTAAAACCCCAAAAAAAATGTTTGTTAAAAAATTAATAGGACATATAGGTGATTTGCAAGAATCTAGGATTATGAAATTTAAAATTGATTTTACTAAAATTCCCCTCACATATTCTCTCTCTCATTGCTCTCGCTACCTCTTTCTCTCTCCTCACCCTCTCTTCCTCTTCCTCTAGAAGAAGAAGACCCAGTAGGCATCGAGCTCTTTGAAGACGATGATGAATAGTTTTGTGAACAATGGCCTATTCTTTCCCCCACGTGTTGCTCCCTCATCCTCTTTGGCTAAATTTTGATGAGTTTTTTGGCACAAATCGCACCCTAATTGAAGCTTGTTTCCTTCGAACACTACTACAAAAATTTGATATTACTACCCTCAAATATGTCCTAAATAAGAAATAGGTAGTAAAAAATGAGGGCAATGGCAATCTTGTAATTATATACAAGGAAAATAACCCTTCAACGTCCTGAATAATTGTTTAGGACTTGTAAAATCAATTTTTGACGACCTGATAATGTTTCAAGACGCCTGAAATCTGCCAAAAATTTTGGCGCCAACAGAGGGAAATATGGGAGAATATTTTGTTTGCGCGCCATGTGATTTTTAATGGGAAAATTGGCGACCTGAAAAAAATTTAAGGTCGCCTATATATGTGCCACTTATTTAAAAAAAAAATTGCCATAAACTAGAGACGGAGCATTGAAGGGACATGGGGTTTTTTAAAAAAAAAAAATTGTTGAAGATTGTCAAAAATAAGCGACCTGAACAACAATCAGGTCGCCTATTTTAAAAAAAGATATGTGTTTTTTTTAATTATTGGCAGCCATCTTATTCAAAAATAGGCGACTTAAACAACAATCAGGTTGCCTATTTTCAAAAATAAGCAACCTGATACACATTCAGGTCGCCTATTTTCAAAAATAGGCGACCTGATAAAATTTCAGGTCGCCTATTTTGAAAAAGATATGGGTTTTTTTTTCATTATTGGTACCCATCTTATTGAAAAATAGGCGACCTGAACAACAATCAGGTTGCCTATTTTCAAAAATAAGCGACTTGATACACATTTAGATCGCCTATTTTTGATTTTGGGCGATCTGAAGCTTATTCAGGCCGCCTATATTGGATTTTGGGCGACCTGAAGCCCATTCAGGTCGCCTCAAATCTAGCTCTTAACCCTTATTTTGCCAACCCGCAAACAAGTCTTTTATTTTCGAAGTTCCCTCTCTGCTTCCCTCGTTGCCGTCAAAAACCTTGTTCATATCTACGCTATTTCTCTCATCTTCCCTCATCGCCGACAAACCCTATCGACTCAGTCGCGACAGTCCATCGTCTCCTCCGTCTTCTCTCTTCTCGGCATCCGTCGGCTGTCAACCTCTGTTTCCGCCGTGTCCAGCCCACCTTCTCCGACGATCTCTACGGTACATCCTTAATTCCTGCTCTAAAACAGGCATGATATAACTATAATTTCATCAATGGCTCCAAATTTTCTCTATGATGGGTCTCAGCTATTCCATTTCTCTCCTAGCAAGTGAATCTCTGTGCTTTCCTCTTCGGCCACAAATACTTGGACCTCCAGCTCTGTGCTTTGGGTGCAGCCCTGATTTCTCTTGCCCATTTTGCTGTGTTCGGGCTTCTAGCTCACCTAAGGGCCCGTTTGGTACAGGGAAAATTTAAGGAGAGAAAGGAATTTAGAGGAAGGAAAGGAAGGGAAGGGAAGGGAAGATTTTAAAAAATGAGGGAAGATGGTTTGAGGGAAGATGAGTTGTTTGGTAAAAAGAAAATGAAGGGGTGGTAGTTGATAAAGAATCAAGAAATGTCTATTTTACCCTCAAAAGTAATTAATTCAAAATAAAAAAGGAAAATAATTTTTTTTGCTAAAATATATTTTTAATAAATATATATCAAAGTTTGAACCTTGTAAAAAAAATTCCCGCCAAGTTCGAACTTAAATTCAAATTTTCCTGCCAAGTTTGAACGTTCCCGCCAAGTTTGAATTTAAATTTGAACATTCCCGCCACGTTCGAACTTAAATTCGAACGTTCCCGCCACGTTCGAACATCCCGCCATATTTGAATTTGAGGGGTAAATTTGTCAAAAGTGTGAACAGTGACATGGGAAAGGTGAAATCCCTCCAAATTTGGAGGGATTTGATCTTCCCACATATGAGGGAAGATTGGTGGGCCTGGGAAGATTGGTCCAAAATGCGTACCAAACGAGGGAACTCTCTAATTTTCCTTTCCTTTCCCATGGATTCTGTGTACCAAACAGGCCCTAAGTTTCTAGATCATTCTTGTTCTTCATTCTTGAGGTAAATCTTGTGCCTTTCTCTGCTTTTGGGTGTTGTTATGTCTTGATAGATTAGAGGGCAGCTTTGATTTTGGACTGATAATGTTTGGTTGGTTAGACGAGATTGTAGCTTGAGATCATTTGTCTGAATGGCGTGAGTTCAAAATTCATACACTCATATGACTAGTTAACTTTAGTAATCAATCCTGTTTTATGTTTCTACTTTTGAACTTACTTGTATAGTTGATGGATTTGTATTTTATGATTCCTAAACACTGATGTTCTTGTGCGGAACAAACCAAGATTTGTGCTATTTTAACCCATCCCGTTATTGTTCAGAAATTGTTTTGAACCTCAGTTTGTTGAAACAAAGATAATCAGTACAATCAATTATGACATAAAAGGAAACGAGATAATTGAGTTTTTATTCATGGAAATCATGTTGTAAAGACCCTTGTTTCCTTGAATTCATAGCCTACTTTGGTTCATACTTTGCAGGAAGGAGTTTTAAAATTCTTAAAGGAAAACCGGAATATCCCTTGGAGGAAAATTTTAGAATATGGTGGTGATGTATTTGATGATACACGCACCCCAGGTAAATTATTGTATGTAGTTTAATTGATTATTTATTTTCATAAGCAAATGAATAAATGGCTTTATAGTGGCTTCAAGGGGTATCATAGCCATCTAAACTCAAAGCCCATGCATTAATTTATATGTTTATGTTGAGAAATGAAATTAGAGGAGAGTGTATTTGCGAGGCTCAGCTTAGCTCCACCTAAGTGAGTCATTTCATTGTTTGTGTGTTGGGGCGAGAGAGAGCAACTTACAAAGAGTAAACAATAAAGAATAAGTGGCTCATAATATCTTAGCCAACTTCTTGTTATTTTTTCAATTCTAAACAAGATTTCTACATGTTGAGTTTACAAGTTGTGCCTCTTGATGCGTATAACTCAGTTTTTGCAAGTATTTAAGGAAGGCCATGCTCTTGCACTAGACCCTTGTCAGTTGTGGATTCGCTAAATTGGAACATTTTTACTCAATTCAAACATGGAAAGAAAATATGGACATACAAATTAGTTATAGTTTTACAGTGAATAAGTGATTTATGAAATTCTCAATTTTTTTCCCACATTATTATCTTTGTCAGTTTATCATATGCTTAATTTTTGGACCAATTGATTGCCTCTGTAAACATAATCATATCATCTTCAGTACAAGTAGCCTGCCTAATTTTTGGAGCCTTTGATTTCCTCTTGAGATCACTCAAGCCTCTTGATCCAGTAAATTGCAAAATCTTACTATGAACTAGTTAAACACTCATTGACTTGAGTTTCTTGCTTAGAGAACTTACATTGTTAACAAGATTTCCTATTACCGCTTCCAAATAATTAAGTTTTGTGCTTGGTTCTTAATAGAACAAACATATGTTGATAATGCAGATATAGACGATAAGAGATTAAAGGGGAGTCATCTTTGTCTTTTTGACTACCTGCTGAGAAATCTTGGTCAAAGGTTTGAAGCAAATGGTTGCGCTCCCAAATTAGGTTAGTTGTTTTTATTTTATTCACACATACATATATTGTCCTTATATGATACCTTCTTCCTGAGAGAGAACAACACTTTTGCCTTATGGCTTCATGGTTTACCATTATTGGTTTAAGTGTTTTTAATCCAGTCTGTGATTTTTTTTTTTTTGTCTTTCCTTTATTATTAGCCATATGAACTACGTGAACTTGATTTAAAAAGTGATGGCTTCATGGTTTACCATTTCCATTACCATTGAAGTATATGTCGGTAGGAATAATTCCAATGTTCTGTTAGTTGATGAAATTGTTGGATTTAATAGTTGATATTGTTCTGAATTGCTTTAAGTAGTAAGTTTTGTTGAATTAAGCTGAAATTGGTTGTTATTGAAATTTTGGGATATCTTACTTTTAAGGGGAAACGCTGCCAAAATTTTCTTAAAAGAAAGCATGTCGTTCTTGAAATTGTTATGAACTTGACTGTTGTTGGAAATGTCGTAGGTGGTAATAAAATGGGTCATAGTTGGATGAATACGTTGAGAACTAGTGAAGAATATGAGAATGGGGTAGAAGAGTTTATTGAATTTGCTAGAAGGAATGTAGCTACAAAAAATGGGATGTACTATTGTCCATGTGTTAATTGTTTAAATGGGGTTCGAAGGGATATTGATGATATAAAGGATCACCTAATTTGTGATGGAATAAACCTTCGATACACAACGTGGATATGGCATGGTGAGGAGGTAACTACCAGTGTGTCTCACGAAAAGGAAGTTGAGGTAGATGACGATGGAATGGAGAGAATGATTCATGATGTTGAGGTTGAATCTTTTGCACAACCACATGAATATGATAGCGTGTGGAGTGATGCAGAGACACCTTTTTCCCTGGGTGTACTAAGTATACACGGTTGACTGGGACCTTACATTTGGTCAACTTAAAGGCAACTTGTGGGTGGACCGATAGTAGTTTCACGTCGCTGCTTAAATTGTTGTGTGATATGTTGCCAAACAATAATGTACTTCCAAATCGTATGTATGAGGCCAAGAAAATCTTGTCTACGATGGGTATGGAGTATGAAAAGATACACAGTTGCCCTAATGACTGCATATTGTACAGAAATGAGTATGAAGGCCTTAGTAATTGTCCAAAGTGTACAACTTCACGATACAAAGTGAAGAAATGTGGTGATTCTGGAGATCATCACACAAAAAAAAACAACAACAACAACAACCTTTGAAGGCATTGTGATATCTTCCCATAATTCCTCGATTTAAGCATCTGTTTACTAGTGAAGCAACAACAAAGAAGTTGAGATGGCATTCTAATGAGAGAATATCCGATGGAAAATATCTACGGCACCCGGCTGACTCTCTGTAATGGAAGAAAATAGACGAAATGTTCCCTCAATTTGGCAGTGAGCTAAGAAACCTTCGGCTGGGGCTTTGTACAGATGGCTTCAATCCATATCGAACTCTTAGCAGCACCCATAGTGCATGGCCGGTTCTCCTTGTAATATACAACTTACCTCCTTAGCTATGTATGAAATGCAAGTATGTAATGCTTTCTATGATGATTTCTGGACCAAAACAGCCCAGGAACAATATCGATGTGTACTTGGCGCCTTTGGTTGAGGATTTGAAGAAGTTGTGGGAGGAAGGCGTAGATGTGTTTGATGCATATAAGAAGTAGTCCTTCAAGTTGCGTGCAATGATTTTTACCACGATCAATGACTTTCCTGCATACGGAAATTTGTCTGGGTACAGTGTTAAAGGGCATAAAGCATGTCCAATATGTGAAGCAGACACAAACTTCCATCAACTAAAGCACGGCAAGAAAATGGTCTACCTCGGTCACAAAAGGTTTCTTGATCGGTTCCACTCATATCGTAAATTAAGAAAGCGTTTTAACGGCTTACCGGAGCATAGAACGGCTCCAAAGGCATTAACCGGAGAGGAAGTCTATAGTCGGGTGAAAGATATCAATGTCATATTAGGTAAACAGCAAAGGATTGCAGGTGAGAAGAATATATGAAAGAAGAGATCAATTTTCTTTGATCTTCCATATTAGCGTAGTCTTGATGTGAGACACAGTCTTGATATGATGCATATGGAAAAAAATGTTTGTGATAGCCTTGTCAGTACTCTTTTGCATATACCAAGGAAAACTAAGGATGAAATTAGTGCGAGACTAGACCTAGTTGATATGGGAATAAGAGAACGGTTACATCTACGAGTAATGGAAGATGGTAAGAGGGCATACATGGAGCCAGCAGCTCATACACTGTCAAAAGCGGAGAAAAAAAGTTTGTGTGGGTGTCTATATGACATTAAGGTTCCACAAGGATATTGTTCAAATTTGAGAAGGTGTATTTCAATGGACGATTTGAAGTTAGTGGGAATGAAGTCCCATGATTATCATGTGTTGATGCAACAATTATTACCAATAGCTATTAGAGGCATTATGAAAGATGAAGTGCGGACCACTATAACAAAATTGAGTATTTTCTATAATGCTATCTATAACAAAGTCATTGACATTAAAAAGTTGGATGAATTGGAAAATGAGGGTTATTATTTTGTCCCAATTAGATATGCATTTTCCTCCTACATTTTTCGATATAATGGTGCACCTGATAGTGCACTTGGTAAGAGAGATAAGGCTCTGTGGTCCAGATTACCTAAGGTGGATGTACCCTTTTGAGCGATACATGAAGATCTTAAAAGGGTATTCTAAAAATCCTTATCGACCAGAAGCCTCAATAGTTGAGAGATATGTAGTTGAAGAGGCTATGGACTTTTGCAAAGATTATCTATCAAGGGCGACGTTACAATCTCAGCATGATAAGGGAATAAGTGAGGGAACTCGAGGAATCAAACTGAAGAATATGTTTCGTGCAGAGGTGTTGCAAGCACACATGTACATCTTGAATAGTATGGAAGAATTTCAACCATACATTGATGAACACAGAAAGAGTTTGAAGAATATGAATCCAAGGAAGAATGACATGCAGATAGCTAATGAGCAAAACAAGACATTCATAAAGTGGTTCAAGGAGAAGGTATTGCACGAGACCGATGTGTCGACTACAATCGAGTGGTTAGCCTGGGGGCCTTCTTATCAGGTCATCACTTGGACAGGTTATGATATAAACGGATATTCTTTCTACACAAAAGACCAAGATGACAAAAGTTCTATGCAAAACATTGGGGTGATGGTTGAAGCTGAATCCATGCACTTTTCGAGTTCGAAAGACAAAAACCCGGTGTTAGCATCAATGGCCTATTATGGAGTTATTGAAGAAATATGGAAAATGAGCTACACCAAGTTCAAAGTTGCTTTATTTAAATGTAAGTGGGTTAACAATGCTGTTGTAATAGATCCTAAATTTGGATTTGTCTCAGTTGATCTTCAAAGACTTGGTCATAGAGACGAGCCATTCATTCTAGCAAGCCAGGCGAAACAAGTGTCTTATGTTACAGACCCTGCAAATAAGAAAATGTCCATTGTACTTTAAAGTAAAAAACAGACATATGGTGAAGAATCCTTGAACCTGGACGATACACTCCCTTTCACAACAAATCCACCTACAACACGTGAAGTAGAATCGATAGATGATGAAGAATATGCTCCAAGAAAGGATCATTCTGAAGGAATATGGGAAACCATATAAAGTAAGATCTTAAGTTATGAAAAAGTCCTATGTTATTTTTGTGCTGGTTTAACATGTAGTTCATTTTATTCTATTGTTTATTATTTAATAATAACCCTATCTAACATTATTGATTTGTCTTTGATGATCAAAAATATGTCTAGCTCTGACGAGTCATCGGGTGATAGTGGGAATGATGTACCGGTGGTGAGAAAGGGTAAAGGTAGCACACATATAGGTGCGTTGATTGCACGTCGTGACAGTCAGAAAAAGAGGCTGCATGTGGAGTTCAATGCCAATATGAATCCAATTGGTCCAGAGGAAGACAATTTCATTAGCTACGTAGGCTATCTGGCTCGAAGCAAAGTTCGCATTGTATTCTCTCATTGGAAGTTGGTTCCTCCTAAAACGAAGGAGTTGATCTGGGCACAACTTTTGGTATCTCACTTTCGATATCTTCTGCATTTGTATCTTTAGTTTTATTACTTGATTTCTTTCATATCTTCTCTTTTACCTTGCAGCAAACGTATGATGTGCCTAACAATAAGGCCATGCACAACCATTGGATGGGCGAGGTTTGTCTACGTTGGAAAGACTTTAAGAACAAGCTCACTAAAAAGTATATTCAAGGGGCAAAGAGGGACAAGGACCCATGTCAGGACTATGATTACATTTCTCTAGAGGACTGCCGGGAGTTTGTGGCATCACGCCAAAATCCTGAATTTCTTCTAAAATTTCTTTCATATCTTATCTTTTAGTTGAATCTATTTGACATTGAAGGCGCAGTTTTATTTGTTTTCGTGTCACAGGAAAAAAGTCAGGCAATAGAGAGAGGCAAGCGAGAAATAAGTAACTGCATTGCATGTCTAGGGGTGGCTATAAGAAGCTTGAACGGAAGCTGATGTAAGAAGAGTTGCAGAGAATGAAGGAAGCTGCGCAATCCGATCCTTCCACTGTTATCCTGGCCCCTGAGCGTCCTCCTCGCCACAAAAAATAGATAGTTGCGAGGAAGAAGGGTGACAAATACGTAAACGAAGATGTGGCTGAGGTTGCCTTAAAAATTGTAAGTAGTTAAATTAGAAGTATTAAATAGCCTCTGTTGTTTCATATTTTGAGAGTTTAGTTACTATTTATGAAAAATCCTATGATACAGGATGCGCTTGAGCAGCAGAGCAACCAAGGTTCATTCACGTTGGGTACACAGATGGACATTTTGTCCACGGCGATTGGGAAGCCCAATTACCTTGATGCTGTTTGAGGGGAGCCGAGGGGAGTTAGTGTCACGAAATATTTTGGACGGCGTTCCCGTTGTTCGCATGACGATGACAACCCTAGCCCTTAGCTTGTAGCCAAAATTCGAGCGTCCCTCGTAGATGAGGTTATGGCACAACTACGGGGTGAAATGAGGGCTATGATACAAGAGAAGGGAAATACGCAACCTACAAACCAGGAATCCCCGGCCTTCCCAAGCAGCAGAGAAAGTTTTCACGCTCCAGATGTACCTATTGGCGAACCTTCTCATCACTCTCCAGATGTACTTATTGGGGAGCCTTCTCACACTCCACAGGGGGGACAACCCTGTACTCTATATTTGGATGACCCACACCAGCGTATTGTTGCCGATAGTCTTGTTTACCCAGAACAAACCACACACCACAATATGCAAATTCCACAAGACCAACGTAGGGTGACGGTAAAAAGTGTGCGAGAGGGGGAAGAAAAGATAGCCATCCCGATTGATGATGAGGAGGTTCCCGATCTAGGCGTTACCACCACATCGTTCATCCTTTGGCCGCATCATCTTATTGAGATGGGGACGACACCTCCAATGGTAGGAAATACATTACTAATTGATGATGAGTAGGTTCCCGTTTGATTTTCATTGCTAACCCACTCATAATTTGTTTATTATGTTTTCATAGCATGAACAAGCTGCGGACATATTTCCATACTTAGCACAGCTGCGAGAGCTGAACAAGGACATCTTCTCTGGGCCTGTTTGGCATAGCTGTGGAAGCTAAAATAAGTCCATCCACAGCCCAGCTACATCAGATTTGTAATTTTAAGGTGTTTGGGATAGCATCATTTACTGATGGGCTTCAAGTTTTGATGCTCTTTTTTTTTGCCGCTAGTCCTTGGAGCTTTTAACCCCATCACAACAACTTCTCCCCTTTTTTTAGCTCTACTTCGCGCGGAAACCGTGCCCACCCCGCCACTCCTCTTCAATTTATTTCGACTCCTTTCCTTTTTTCTTCATTCAACTCTCCGTTGCTCTTTTCGTTTCTCACAATCCCCTCTTCTTCTCACCGATCCAGTCAAATACCAGTTCAAGATTCCTCGCCGGTACTTTCTTTATGTATCTTCTTTTCTTCTTCCTTTAGCTTTGTTTTTTTTCTTCATATGTATACTGTTCTTCAAGCTGTGTTTTTTTTTCCCCTGAACTGAAATGACGAGTGGTGGTGTTACAGTCGGTCGAGACTCGTGGTGGTGAACTTGGTGGGCGTCGGCGACTCCTCGGCAGGCTCTCTCCGCTGTATAGCTCTATTTTAAGCTGTTTTTTTTTTCGTTAGTATTTTTTCGCCAATCTTTCTCTCCTCTCGCCCTGCTCTCTCTCTCTGCTTTATCTATGTTTATTTGTTTTAAAGTTCAGAATATTCTTTGTATATCTGTGTTTTTTCCCCAGTCTTTCCCCAATTTTTTTTTCCTTTTGTGATGGTGTAAATTTTCCCCTCTCTTTAGATTCTTTAAGATGCTTGTGGGATTCTTAAGGAAGATGTGCTCATCCTTTGATTGATCAGTTTTTTCTTACGGAAGATGTGCTCATCCTTTGATTGATCAGTTTGTTAGTCCGAAGTTGTTCAGTTTGAAATTGACACAAGCCCACCCCTCCTTAAACATCTCCTACTCCCCTATACCGGTTGAAGATCTTTCCAAAACCATTTGTTATTTTGTGTCTGATGATGGTTCCTGGAATTGCCCATTATTTCAACATTTACTGCCACCTGATGTGGTTAGAGAAATTTCCTCATTGACAATTCAGCAAGAATCCCTGTCTGCCTCCTGCGTCTGGACCTTAACTGCTAATGGGCAATTTTCTACCAAATCTGCCTATAAAGCTACTGAATCCTTGAATTGGGATGATTTCAATCTTGTCTGGTCTTCATTGTGGAAACTTCCAATGGCTCAAAGGGTTCGCACCTTCATTTGGTTACTCCATAATTTACTTCCAATGGTGCTCCTTGCCTCTTTGTTCTGATTATCACATATTGGGTTCAAAGAATTTAAAACTGAATGTTCCATTTCATAAACAACTAACTCCTTTTATTTGGTCAAAAAACAACTAACTCTTTTTGGAAGCAACAATTTCTTGGTATATGTAAACAGCACTTGTCTCCTTTGGTTCATCTCATTATTAACCAACACACTTTTTAACCACTTTGACATCACACAGTAATAGCCCATGTTCCTTAACCTGACTTCATTTCCATAAATGAAGTGTTACTTACACACATTTGTGCGTGTGTAGTTGCTGACAGAGCAAGAAATTTTTTAAAGCATATCCTCCGAAACCCCAAATCAACTTTGATTCTTTTTTATTCATTTCAGCTACCCCATGTCATGCACAATTTATCCTGATCCTATCATAACTAATGATGAAGCTGAATCTGAATGTATAAAGCCAAATGTTGATTCGATTCCTTTTTACTTAACAAGTCACGTGTAATTCAGAATTTTCCTCCACATTATGCTTCTACATCTTTCTCTGCTGAAAGTTCTTAATTTTCATAACTAACGGTTTTTTTCACTCCCAGGAGACCCAAAAGTCAAGAAATCTCTTTTATGATTGTGAACTCATACAGGTTCAAAGAATTTAACAGAATGATCTATTTTATAAACAGCATTCTATAAACAGCTACCTGTTTTTGAAAAAAAAAAAAAACTACTCTCACAAGAAAAGAAAACAATGTCTGTTAATTTCCATGGTTCATTTCACTAGCCAACACACTTTCTTCCACTTGACCTCACAGAAAGATAGCCCAAATTCAACTCCATTTGCCCAAATTTCTCTTCATGCAGAATGTTAGTATCTTCTCCGCAGGCCATTGTCCTTAACTATTTCCTATACTTTCTAATATATGAGTCAGTCTCTGAATATTTAAATATGCTTATAGTAGGAGTATATATGCGAGTCAATATACCCTTCCTCAATAGTTTCAGTTTTATGTCCTTGTCATCCCACACAACATGCTCATGGCGTCTTCAACCTGAGGCTCTAGTTTGCTATGGTTTTCGAGACAATGACATTGTACTCATCTAAGGTTGCCTACAAATAATAATTTCTTAAATTTTACCTGTGTATTTATTCCTATTTTACCTGTCAAGATCCCTAACTTGTCTTTATTTTTGACTTATAAGGACCAACAGAGTTAACTCTTCAAAACCCTATGAATATGACCACCGTAGCAGCAGAATGGGATGTAGGTTCCACTAAGACTTTCATTGACTTATGCATTGAGCAAATATATAAAAAGGAACGACTTGGCTCATCATTTACAAGGGATGGGTGGAAGTACATTATTACTAGATTTAAAGAAAAAACACGCTTAGAATATACCAAGAAACAACTGAAAAATAGGTTAGATAGCTTGAGGAGAGAATGGAGAACTTGGGAGAAGTTATTTTTGAAGGAGACAGGTATATCTATTGACTACGCAAGGAATCTAGTTATTGCAGAAGATGAATGGTGGGAGAGGAAAATAAAGGTACCAAACTTTTAAGCTTTTAATATGTATTGTTATTATTATTACCATTATTTTAGATACGGCATTGAAGTTAGTTGATTTTTTTGTTGCAGGAGAATAAAGAGTATCGAAAATATAGGTATAAAGGTATGAAGTTTGCCAGAGAATTGCAAGTAATGTTCAAGGATGTTCTAGCATCGGGAGAGGAATTCGAATGTCCATCGTTAACTAGACGGGTGTCACTTGGTGATGATGAAAATGATGTGTATCGACCGCAAATGGACCGACAAGATGATGTGTATGGATCACAAATGGACCGACAAGATCATGTGTATCGTTCACAAGTGGACCGACAAGAAGGCTCAAGTGATAGTGAGGAAGAGCTTCAAGACATTGATTTAGAAGGCATGAACTTGACATCCAACACCCAACCTAGTGCACCTAGTGGTTTAGCAAGCATTGGGAAGAGAAAAAGGGGAGAGGGGGAAAATGGATCAACAAAGAAAAAAACGTCCCAGAAACAACTAGTTGATGCTGTTAGTGTGATTGCTGACGCATCTAAGGATAGCACAAATGTCCTCAAAAAGATCTCTGAACGTGATGATCGAACAAGTGACGTTGTAGCTGAATTACTTACCATTCCGGAGATTGTCAGTGATGGTGATTTTCGAAGGCGATGTTGTAATATGATGATGCATCGAACGCCTCAGAACATGTTTTTAGGCCTAAAAGGAGATAAATGTGCCTTGTTGGATTGGTTGCGCGAGCATGCCAACAATAGCCCACACTGGCAGGCTGCCCCGAAGCACTAAATCATATTATTTCATTAGTTCTTTTATATATTGTATGACGCATCTTTATTTAGTGACACTATCTATTGATAACATGTATCAATAGATATTATTTAATGACATTTATTATTAATATTGATTTGGTTAAATCTTGCAGTTTTATATTATTTGTATTAATTCGGTTAAGTCTTGGCCTTCACACAGGTTTCATTATATATACATGGCAAGTTCGAGTGATGAGGATTTTTCAGACGGTTCGGAGGAACTAGAATTGTCTTATGAACAGAGAAGGTCCCTACAACTTGCTATTATAAATGAACAAATGACAAAGTATGCACAGTTTGGTAACTTGATGGCTCAATATATCGCGCCTTCTTTTTGCAAACAACCACGTAGAACTAGTAAGCAAACAGGGGCAATGTGGGTGCAGGAGGTTTTGCAAGGCCATGATGTAGTGTGTCAAGAAAATTTCCGAGTGGAAAAACATGTATTCAGGCTATTATGTTCTAAATTAAGGGATCATGGATTACGACACACTCAAAACATCGGCGTTGAAGAAATGGTTGCCATGTTTTTATATATAGTTGGGCATGGACAAGGAAATAGAATAATCCAGGAACGATTTCAACATTCTGGCGAAACTGTTAGTAGAATTTTCCACAAGGTTCTAAAAGCTTCTTTCCGTCTTTCAACAAAAAATATCAAACCACTTGATCCGGAGTTTCGTCAATGTCACAAAAAAATAGCTACCGATGCACGATATCACCCATATTTCAAGGATTGCATAGGAGCAATTGATGGAACTCACATCAAGTGTGTGGTCAGCCCATCGAAGCAAGACAAATATATTGGAAGAAAGGGATATCCAACACAAAATATCATGGCCGTTTGTGATTGGGATATGTGCTTTACTTTTGTATTGGCAGGATGGGAGGGTACTGCACATGATGCTCGTCTCTTCCGGACTGCGATTGAGACCCCAACTATGAACTTCCCCCATCCACCTGAAGGTATATGTCTAACATCCTCACTTCAATTGTATTAGTTTTCGTCTTTATTTCACAATGTCAAATAATGTCAACATTTCTCAGGGAAATATTACTTGGTTGACGCTGGCTATCCAACACCAGTTGGATATATTGGTCCGTATAAACGTGAGCGTTATCACCTTCCAGAATTCAGGCGACAGTCAGGATTTCGAAATCCCAATGAGTACTTCAATTTTTATCATTCAAGTTTGAGGTGCACGATAGAAAGGACGTTTGGAGTCTGGAAGAATAGGTTTCACATCTTGCAAAATATGCCCTCATATAGCTTTCGAACACAAGTCCGCATAGTTTGTGCAACAATGGCAATACATAATTTTATCCGGAGATATTCTCACAATGATGTGGAATTTGATCAAGGTGAAGAAGGAAATATGGGCGATGAAGATAATGATGATCCAGTTGATGAAGTATCCTCATTATTATCTTCAACACAAATGAATCGTCTTCGTGATCAAATCAGAAACCAACTTGTAGGGACTAGGTTTAATTAAGCACTTCATTCTGTTGTAATTTTTTTTAATGGTAATTTTACTATTCTATTTAGTAAATTTATATTTATATTTAATTTTTATCCCAAATTATCACATTTTTATACAACATATGTGTGTTTGTGTGTGAATTTGATTCATGACATTTTCAGTCATTTTCTATCTCATCTATTTTTTCAAAAGCTATGCCAAACAAGTGCCCATCAAGAAAAAAGCTACTTCTATCACCGCTATCCCAAACACAAATCACATCAAAAAAAGTCCATCAGAAAAAAAGTCCATCAAGAAAAGCCCATCAGAAAAAAAGCCACTTCTACTGCCGCTATCCCAAACGGGCCCTCTATAGGCTTGCAGATGCCTACGGGCGTTGTTGGTGCAGACAAGATATATTCGATCAATATTGACAAGAAAGATTTGACAGAGTTTATGCATATGGACTGTTTAGATATACAGTGGCTTCAACTTGCAATCTTGTAAGTTTTTTTTACCCTTTAATCATATCAGTACTCCTTTTTTATTTAATATAGTCAACAACATCTATCATTTTATTTCAATCATAGTGTCTGCCACGACATGTGCAAAAAGGAAGGCCAATTGGGTTCGTATGGATTCTTATGTCCTGGAAGCATGGCTTCGGCTCACAATATCTTAACCAAGAGAGCCATTTATGCTGGTTTAGCAATGGGCGACCTACAATCGTCTTGTTATCTAGCGCCAATACATGAAAGGTACGTTTTTTTTTTTTGTGTATATAAGATTTTTAAGAATAAATTGCTTTCTTATCTTAGTTTAATATTAATATGTATATGTTGTAGTGGTCATTGGACCTTGTATGTAGTTTGCCCCGCCAAGAACGCATGTTATTGGTACGATTCCGTAAGTGGCAGGCGAACCGAAGATATCAAAAACATGTTTGCCGAGTAAGTAAATTTTTGTCTAAATCATCGATTCTTCTTTTAAATGAATTGTTTTCATGTCTATTAATTTCCATTTTAATGATAGGGGTCTTAGGACATATAGACAGCTTGCTGGAGCACGAGATCAGGGTGGACTGAAGTGGTTTTATCCGAAGGTAAGTAGTTTCAATTCAAGTTTTTTCTGAGACACAGTAGCTTTTGTTTTAACAATTTGTTTTTGATTTATAATGCCATCAACAACCAGGGAACACCGAGTGCAGATACTACGTTATAAATTGGATGCAATCTATCGTTTCCACCGAACGTACTACTAGCTTTCAAAACGTACATAATGCTCCGTGATCCTCAAATGATGATATTTTTTGTTGTGGTACTTCAGTTGTTAATTATACATTGTTTTCCAATTTACAGTTTTTTCGTACTGAGGATCTATACTCACAGGATGACATCGATTCGGTTCGAGACATGTTGGCTAGATATCTTCTTGAACATAGCTCACTGTGAATATATAGGCAAGTCATTACTTGTTAGGATGATTGTCAATGTGAAACTTATTAAGCTGTGCTGATTTCGGTTTCTAGAATTGTTACAGTATAAAATTTGACATCTACTTGTTTAATTATGTAAATTATTGGTGCTGCTCTTGAATTTGCCACTTTAATTGCTGTGAATATGAGGTTTGATTCTGGAAATAGATCACTGTCATATGAGGTTTGATTTTGCCATTATACCTATTGCATTTGATTTTCCAATAACCAAGACTTGAGAATTTTGTTGAATCATACCATCATAACTGATTTGCTAAAAGTTTTATCTGTGCTTCTTGTTGCTTGGGAGGTGTCTGATTTGCTTGTGTGGTACTGTGATTATTACTAGGTGGCTCTCATTCACTTTAGCATTAGAGTTGAGCTAAATTCTGTATGCTGAAACCTTGAAATTCTGTTGAGCTTTGTGTGCAAAAGTCATTGCTGCTATATATATTTGCCTCTTGTCGCATATCAATGCTATTGCCAATTGAAGGGAATGTTGATGCTATCTAATTGCTGCATTAAATTGTGAAAGCTGTTGTGAAATTTTGGAGATTGATTGCCTCCTAATGTGAGAAAAATTTGTTATCATAGTGGTGCTTTGTTTGTTGTTTTGGTCTAATTTTAGTAACCTAAATCTAGTTCATACCTTCTTTCTTTTCTGCTCTTGAATTTGCTGAAAGTTTCTAACTGTTACACTTTAATTCATTATCAGGTGAACTTGTCTTCTTAGGTTCTGCAGTTGAAGTTTTCTCTTGGAGTTATTGATATTCTTGCATCCTAGTGCTGAATGGTTATGTTGGAATTTGTGAATTTGATTGATTTTGTTGAACTGAGCTAAATATACAGAACATCTATATATTGTCATTCTCTTGTATGCTCGTATGTATAGCCAATATTCTTTTGTTGAAGTCACTTTTACATGTTCAATTTTCTTATTGATCTGAACCGTGCTGGATTTATTCATTGTTATTTCACCACCTTCTTTGGATGGAATACACAAAGTTCATATAGCGAACATATATGCTTGCTGTGTGTTTTGTGAAGTATTCACTTTTGCAGCAAATTGGCCAAAACACACAACAAGCATATGTTTTTAAAAAAAAAAAATACTAATAATAGGCGACCTGAGTGTAATTCAGGTTGTCTGATGGTCATAAGAGGCGACCTGAATTGTACTCAGGTCGCCTATCATTATAGAAGAGGCGACCTGAATTAAAATCAAGTCGCCTCACATGATAAAATAGGCGACCTGAAATTGTTTCAGGTCACCTAATAATAGGCGACCTGAATATAAGAGGCGACCTGAAACAACTTAAGAGGCAACCTGAAACAATTTCAGGTCGCTAAATATAATCAAAACAACGACACTCTCCTAGACGTCCCGTAGAAAAGAGACAATAATTGGGTCTTATTTAGGTCGTCTTTTAGGTATTTTGTAGTAGTGGAACCTGATAATTCAAATTGCGATATTGTGATTTTGTCAAGATATTGTGATTTCGCTGAATGTGAAGCTTCATTTCTGATTTTAGAGAACGTTTCCTCAATCGACAATCTAGATAAAGATTTGTTCGATCCCCTTCTTCTATGATTTCAAACCAACAATCATGATTTTCTATTGATTCTTTGACCCTACCGAAGTTCAACCTTCTTCTCTTATCATTTTGAACCAAGACTCGTGGTTCTCTGTTTGTGTCTTTGATTCTATTGGAGAAGTTCTTACTAAGTTTTGTGAAATTCATTATAAGTTTTGGGAAAACCATTGATAAACATGTTAATACCATTACGAATTTTGTTAGCTCAGATTTTGGGAACCATCATTGACATGTTTTTACCTAAGTTACGAACTTGTTAAACCTATTACAAGTTTTGTGAAAACCATTGATGAACTTGTTAATCCCATTACGAATTTTTTTCATGATGCTCAGATTTTAGGAACCCACACTGACATGTTTTTACCTAAGTAACGAAGTGTGCTATGTATTGTTGTGCTGTTAACATTACATTTGTTGTGTACTATGTGTTGTTGTAACTTTACATCTGCTATGTACTATGTATGGTTGATGCTGAAATGTAATGAATATCTGTCATATGTACTATCATTACTTGAACATAAGATTAATTGTTACCTGAGATTCAATGGGTATTAAATCTCAGCCTTGACTACGGTTCAAGAAAGGAACCGATGTCTAAGAAGACGACGTAGACGGAGTCAGGAAAAGGCACCGATGGACGGAGTCGTGAAGAGGCACTGGTCGAGACAAGAGTCTAAAGAAGGTCAATAAGGACTAGTTTCTGGCATGAATCCGATAAAGTTGTTTCAAACCATTTGTGCTTATGCTAAAAAAGAGTTGGTCTATGTGGTTCAAACATATGTCGCCGTGAAAAATGGGGAGACTTCTACTAAACTTTACCCAGCTGGCTAGAGGGTTTGATGAACTGTATTGGGTTCCAAGCCACAAGTTTAGTTAAGGCTTGGTTTAAGATTGTATAATTACTATGTCAAGAGTTGTAATTATACAAGTTATGTATTATATTGTATTACATGAATATTCCTTTGGGAAATATTTAATTTACCAGTTTATGCCTGAGCATTTTATATTAGTTACTCATTGTCCAAATGTTAATACATGCTCTCCATTCCGCATTACTTTGACCTGTAGCACCGTATTCCTAGATACTACGTGTCAATAGGCACAATAAGTAGTATGGAATTTGAGGTGTTATATAAGGCAATCACTGAAAGCTGAGAATGAGGAGGAGGAGAAGAGACCGAGAGACAGAAGTGCTTGCTGAAAGAGAAAGAGAGACCGAGCTGAGAATGAGGAGGAGGAGGAGCGAGCGTCTAAGTGGCCAAAAGAGAACTAAAGTTTAGGGGCTTTTTAAAGAAGTGGATAGACATGTCACACTCTATAACACCCTCAATTTCTAATAGTTATAATAACAAAAAATTAAATGATTTTCATAAATAAATTAATGAAATTCAAAGTAAACAACCTTGGGGGTGTTACCGCCATACTTGTACTGGGACAAATGCAAAGCTACTTATTACAAATAAGGTAAATTCCAACTTAAACAAATTATGGTCTACTCCAACCAAAAATAAAATAAAATAAAATTTAGATGAAGGTGCTTCCTCACTTCTCACGGCTAGCCCCAACTCTTGGCACCTGTTTCACTGAAATTCTGCTCCCCCGAAGGATCATCGCAGCCTATGAACACAAACATCAGCGGTTGCTGGTAATCCTAATAAATAAAGATAATATAGAAAAATAATAATAATAATAATAATAATAAATAAAATATTTACGTGATGAAAAAAAAATATATATATATATATATATATATATATATATATATATATATATATATATATCATACACATATATATAATCTAAAATATCAGTTTCAACATCAAATATCATTCATTAATTTTTTATTAATTTCATTTGGACCCGAAAACCTGCCAGTCCATTTAGTTTAGTGGGAAGAGAACCATGGTAGACCCTAAAACCTACCAATCTACCCTGTGACCCAGAAACCTGCCAGTCACAATCATCAATTAGCCATAAACATATCTTCCTAGTGTGTACACCTCTTCCCAAAGTTGCTACTAGTGTCCCGGAAACCTACCAAACACCACCTTAGAAAGAACGGATACTATCATTTTCACATCAAATAAATATCGAGGGCATAAAGCCCATAAGTTGTGTTCATCACTATAGGAGGTACCATCCCAAAGCTATCCTCCCACTATTAATTCATTTCAATCACACAAAATCATGAAATTCAATCTTGTCACAATTATTAATTTCTTCATTGAATATATCTCAAGGGCATCATGACTTTCCAAATTATTCAATAGTATAGTAATTCAAATATTCGATACAAGAGCCAACACATATTATAACTCAAATATCTGAGTAAAGTCTAATTATTTGAAATACACACATAATAAAATCCCTCCTACATTATTTCTATGCACTAAAGTGCCCAAATTGAATTTATTAATATTTTATACTTATTTAATTATCTTTCATACACTTTTCTATTATTTAATTAAATATAAGATAAAAGGATATTTTACATATAATTTGTTCATATCTTATTTTATTATGAGGAGATATTATATAAAGAAAGAATAAATAAAAGTAATATCAAATAATATAGTATAGACAAACACAGCTAGCATAAACATTAAAATTAATGTATTGATAAATAATGAATAATATATAATCATTACATTGTGATAGCACGATTCTTTTAACATAATTAGCATAGAAAGGGTAAATAAATAAACGGATATATATTCTATATAATAAATAGAATATATGATAAGATTTTCTGATATAAATAAGAAAAATATATGTATAATATGAAATATTAATATAATTAATATAAATAGAAATAGATTACATTATATAATCTAATTAATAATAATATAATTAATATATTCCTATTACAATTTATTACAATACAATATATTTAATATTTTAATTACATTTTATATTTCTATTTATTATAGCTAAAATCTAGGATCATTAATATCACTGCGGTAAGATAAAATTAAAATGGCTCCACTCCTCCCACGATTAAATTATTTTAAATACACACATAGTCAAATTCCCTATTTAAACTATAATTTAATTACTCACTACAGGTTCCTATAAGGTTGTCATAAGAAATTTCCATGACCATCATTTAAATCCCTGGCTCTACTCATTATCCCTTTTTCTCATGGGTTCCTATGAGGTTGTCATGAGAAGTTCTCATGACCATCACTTAAATCCTTAATTTTTTATTATCCATTTTACTCATGAGTTCCTATAAGGTTGTCATGAGAAGTTCTCATGACCATCATTTAAATCCTTAATTTTTCATTATCCATCATACTCATGGGTTCCTATAAGGTTGTCATGAGAAGTTCTTATTACCATCATTTAAATCCTTAATTTTTCATTATCCATTTTACTTATGGGTTCCTATAAGGTTGTCATGAGAAGTTCTCATGACCATCATTTAAATCCTTGGTTGTACTCATTATCTATTTTACTCATGGGTTCCTATAATGTTGTCATGAGAAGTTCTCATGACCATCATCTAAATCTATGAACTTCTACTCATCATCCCTTTTTGGCTTTACTTCCTATAAGGTTATCATGAGAACTGTTAACTCTTATAGTACTCATGATAATAAGTATCATTTAATTTTTTCAGACTTCCTCATGTGATTAAAATAATTGGTACTTTGGGAATCCCATCTAAATCTTTAGGAGTTTTGTCATCATCTGAATAAAAAAAACACACAAGGGAAATTCAATGCACAGGGGAAGTTCAATCCAAGAATTAGATATTCCATCAAATGCGTATACAAGTCAAGCACGAAATATTGCTCAATCACAAAAAGATGCATGGGTATTCATATATAATTGAGGTACGCAAGCCGAGGCAAAACTATTACATTCATTTGATAAAGAAGGAATTCGACAAATTGATCATAAGTTATATTGTTCTAGGGATTAGGATTTCATACATAACAGCCCTATCGAAGTCTATATATAAAACTAACCTATTGTTCATGGGGATTAGGATTACCTGGTCTCCGTGTTGCTAACCTCCTAGGAAAACAATTGACGAGAGTACAGAACGAGGATTTGAGAAGAAGAAGTAGCGGAAGAGAAAAGTATTGAGCGTTCGCTAGATTTAGACGACTAGACCTAAGTTTATAATTAAAATTTAGAGTTTAGCTATGGGCTGGGCTCTTTAACTATTGCTAATTAATAAATTCTTAAACAATACAATTAAATTCTAAATTTTTGTTATTACTATAATTATTGCCAATTAATAAATTATAAAATAATACAAACATTATTAAATTCTAAATCTTTATTTACTATATTATTATTATTAAATTTTATTATTACTATATTATTGTTATTATTATTATCATAATAATCTGGGGTATTACACACTCTCATTGAAAGTAAAGAGAGAAATTACAATTTTATCCTTATAACAGGCTGGCCTGACAGGCCTAAAAGGCTTATTATCAGGCCTAGGCGTAGCCTGTTATGTAAAACAAGCCTTGAAATAGGCTTTGGCTTGGCCTTTTAGCCTGATAAGCAAGGCCACAAGCCCCTACCCTGTTTCCACCTCTAATTGGAAGAGTGATATTAGAAAGTGATGAAGGTAAGGTATGAGGGGTATTAGGGATAACATTAGGAAGGCTCAAAAGTCAATTGAAAAAAAAAAAAAAAAAGGCCAGTTGGATGAAAAATGTATGTTTGAGATAGCTTATGTGGAAAATAACTTCTAAGCATAAAGTGATCACTTTAGAGAGAACGCAACTTTTTTTGTCTTTTTACTTTTTATCACACTTGAAACTTTCAGAACCAACTTTTCAATGTTTTATGTCAATAAATTTATGTCAAACTAATTTTTTTAATGAAAGTCTATTAAAACATAAATTATATTATACTATTTGACTTTTACCCAACTTTAATTTACAAAATTAGTTTGGACCCCAATTCTACCACTAAAATCATGTCTTTTTAAGTTACATCCAGTACCCCAAGCATATTTTGATAGTAACACTCAGTATTATTAACTAATTGTAGTTCATTTAACACCCCTTATAAAGGTTTTTTCCTAACAATGCTCAGTATTTTTATTTATGGTGTTTATTATTGCTGCAAAAAATACTTTAGGAAAAAAAGTATACCAATCATACTTCAAAATTTAGAATATTATGTGCATGTTAAAGTTAGCGATAGAAACTATTTTTCCAACGTGATTTACGATATACAAAATAAATATGTAAAAAGAATTTTATCTTGACTTACGTAAGCATATTTCTTAAACCACATCTCAATCAGGCATTATATGCCACTGAAAATCTATGCTCAATGTCTGACTATAGTTATTAATCATTAAGGTAAAACTATGACTATAATTTTTTTTGCTCCAGAAAAACTATGATTATAATTAAGGTGTCAAATATGTCACGTGTTTATGAACCGGAAATCGAAACGACAACGTTTGGAAAACGCGCCCCGGCTTGCCGTCCTATCGTGGACGGTGATAAAAAGAGAGCCACCGTCTCCATCACACGCTTCAAAAGGCTCATAGCTTGCTTCCCCTCGGCTTACGTTCAAGCTTCTCCTCATACAACCATGGCCTCGTTGGTGTCTTCCAGAACCTTCTCTACCCTCAAGATTCTCACCAAAACCAATCACAATAATTTTTGTTCTATTACCGGCATCCAACTCTGCCACAAAAATCACGACGACGAGCCTCCGGAGCAAATTAAACGCCGGTCAGACTTCTTCTTCTTCTGCAACTATTTCTTTCATCTTCTATGTTCGTAGATTGGAATTTCTCATATTCCTGTCATTTTACGCAGGGAGCTAATTCTCAAGAGTAGCGAAATAGCCACTATTGGTGCCATTTTCAATCTCAGGTCTAATACCTTTCCCCTAATATTTTTTCTAGTTTTAATCGATGGGCTTGGTAATTCAAGCGCATATTGGGAACATTTGTGTTAGTTTTTTTAATTGAAAATTAGGTGATTTTGACTTGGACTTGTCTTGCATTTCAGCGGGAAAAAACCTGATTACCTTGGAGTTCAGAAAAATCCACCGGCACTGGCTCTGTGTCCGGCGACTAAGAACTGCGTATCGACCTCGGAGAATGTTAGTGATCTTACGCATTATGCCCCGCCTTGGTAAAGTTTCCTTCCTGCTTGTTCTTATTGGAAATCTGGTTTCTTAGATTAATGTCAATTAGTTGTAATTTATTTATCATTGAAGATCTGAAATGAACCTCATCCTAGCTTTTCAATTTGTTGTTTAACTGGCATCCTGGGGAGGATCTGCAATCTGATAAACATCTGAGTCAAACAAAAACCAACCAGAAAAGATAAATTATTCTGGGTTTGGTGCATAAAGGGCTGCTGGAAGATGAACTAAACCCATGTGAATCAAGTTGGAATACTTTAATAAATTTGGAGCTGGAAACGTGAAACTAGTGCATTTCTATTTGTTAGTTTGTGGGTCATTGGCTTTTTTACGCGTGTGTGATAGAAGACCACTCTGGATGGTATTCCGTTCGTTAGTCTTATTTTTGGAGAGATTCTTTGACTTTTGTATAAATTTGTTGGTTTTCTTATTTTTAGTCGAAATTAACACCACATCAATATGGTATGTAATATAAAATATAAAATCTGTGGAACTACTATTCATAAACTATAATTAATGTGTTTTTTCCCCTAAATTTTTATTTTGTTTTTTTTTTAAATATATATACATATATATATTATCCACACTTCTTATTCAACCTTGTATTTGTCCAAAAAAAAAATTCAACCTTGTATAATTCTTTTTATCTTTTCAAACTTTCTTATCCAATATCTTTTTTTTTAAAAAAAAACCTTGTAAATCATAATCCTTCCGGTCCATCACAAGGGAGAAAGGAATCTAATTTTTGTAAAACTCAATGAACTTGTTGATCATTCCATTGGGCGTTGTAGCTTGCACCAACTAATCCAAACCATCATTGTAAAATAGTATATATACATTAGTATATTTAAAGAAACATAGAAGCATGATATGAAAATGATAAATGAGAAACATGATATGAAAATGATGAATGTAATAAAGTCAAAATTTGGGTCTTACATATCGAATTATATTCTTGTGTGTCTTATTCTTTCTAAGTATATGAATATAAATCATTACATATAATTATATTCTTGACTCATACAGGACCTACAATGGTGAAGGTAGGAAAAAGCCTGTGAGCAGAGAAGAAGCAATGGAGGAACTGATAGATGTGGTAAATCTACATTAAAATTATGACTCTGAGTATATCTTCCTAATAGGAATATCTTCTCGAATATCTTTGAAGTAAAGCTTGTTGATCTGATTCCTGGCTAATTTTACAGATAGAAACAACTCAACCTGACAGATTTACACCACGAATAGCAGAAAGAAAAGAAGACTATATTCGTGTGGAGTACCAGTGCCCAATCCTTGGGGTATGTCAAAAGATTTTCGCAAGAGATATTAATGAACACCATGGCAAAAAACCAGCCCCATCTGATTCATTTTATCATTGTGTTTGTTGTATCAGTTTGTGGATGATGTTGAGTTCTGGTTCCGACCTGGGAAGAACTCAATTGTGGAGTATCGGTCGGCATCAAGGCTGGGAAACTTTGATTTTGATGCGAATAGAAAGAGAATCAAGGTAACAACTAACAACACAAGCATACAATGCATCACTCTGTTTTTGTGTGTCTTGCTCTGCTTGCATGCATATTGATATTGGTATATTATAATTGATGAAAGAATGTTGGTGGTTAATGACAGGCATTGCGACAAGAGTTGGAGAAGAAAGGATGGTCATCTCAAGACTCATTATGAGACCAACAATTCTTTTGCAGAAAATTTAAGCAATGATAACTGCCATCAAATGTAATTTAGAATCGCAGTTATTGTTGTTCTTTTCTTCTTTCAATTTCATAGCCTTGAATCTCTTGTACTGGACTGTAAAAGATTAAAGGGGAAATTAGGGAAAAGTCTCCTGTTAGAAATTTTATTTGTGAGAATACCAGTACTTTTAATGTAGAAAAATTTATTAGGTCATTCTCATCAATAACCAATAAATTCTTTTATGGGAGACTCTTCCCAATTCTCCCAAGATTAAACAGTTTTGACTTCGACGGTAAAAACTTTCTGGTGTATACTTTGTTTCTCTCCTTCCCTTACACATGAATTTCAACCAATTTGGGTATTGACTGTACAATATGGATCCTTAAAAAGGTGGGGACGTTGGAGAGTTTAATATTGTAAAATTTTGAGGAAAAAAATAATCTTATTCTAGTTTGTTTGGAAAAATAAATATAATAAGTACCTAAATTTTATCCTTTATAAAGATTTAACAAGATCAAGCTGTGATTAAATTATTTGTAATTAAACTATTAAATTTCAATTTTAAATTATTCTGAATTTCTAATCAATATTTTAATCAAATTTTACCTGTTCTAATTATTTTAGGGGCTCAACTTTGTAGCAGAATTCAATTCACTAATTCACCCATCACTCTAGTGTTTTTTTTTTTTAATAAATTGGCAAACCAAAGGCTTGAGATTTACAAAAAATCTAAAGATCAAACTACATCACTAATCTTTCGGGCACAAAAAAAAACAAAAAAACTATGTCACTAATCTTAGTGACATTCCACCACATTCAAAATTTATCAAGTCAGCACATTCAATAGGTTGTGATGAAATAATTATAAAATTCTGATTTATCTCTTGAGCTGATCGGGCTAAATAATCATCACATTTTAGTGCTTTCCTGTAAGTATGAATAACCTACAGATTCTCGTGGGAAAGAATAAGGTATCTTATCTTGTATATTTCATCTCTCATAGGATAACTCTCATAGGATGACCATGCCCGCAATTACCCATCACTCTAGTTGACACAAATTTCTTTCAAATAACTCAATCACGCAATGCCGCAAAAATAATTGGAAAAAAGTCATCTAGTTGTTTTTTTAATTGAAAATTTTGATAATAATAAACACCTATAGACCACACTCATGTATTTACAAAATTTAAATGCAGTAAACTCACAACAGGAACTCCTCATGGGCAAAGAGTTCCACAGTAATCTCCATGTGCGCTCATGCTAGAAGGTCAATTATGTATTATTTGATCTAATATCAACATCCATGTTCTCTGGGTTTTCATTTTCAACTACATTAATCACTGGTGGTTCAGCATCCACTGATATAAAGCGGGATATATTGCTCAAGTGAATATCAGAATCTACTTTGGACATACCATTGACACTATTCTGGTTACAATGCTTCAAAGTCTCCATTGGTGATGCACAAGAGGCACCATTTTTCGAAGAAGACATCTCACTCCCTATACTCAAAATAGCCTCATCAACAGAGTACAAACCTGGTGGGATCGGCGAAATACAAATCGATGATGGGTCAACATCCATGTCAGCCGGTAATGTGTCTTCTCCATCGCCCACAACCTGATCGCCTAAGCCACCACTTACTAATCCAGGAGCTTCACTTCCATCTGCAGAACTGTCACCATCACGAGATGAAGCATCACTTCTATTCCGTGTCCGGCCCAACAATGTTTCTAAACTGGATGTTTGTTGATTGGTGCGATCAATGGCCAATTTCTCACTAGGATCCACAACATTCTGGCGGCTTTCTGAATCAATTAGCGCATTTAATTGCTTCTGAACAGAAACTGCCAATGACACGGCATGATCGCAGATCAAAGAATCATAACGTGGGCAGTGCAGCATGTCAATTAACGCCTGGTGGTACTGGAATAAGCTGATAGATGGAAGAATGGACCTTCTCTTCTGACAGATACTAATAACTTTTAGGATGTGCTCACAAAGGTTACCTTCCTGTGCCCACGTACAATTACAAATTCCAAACATAGAACCTGGATTCCAGACAACATAAACTTTATCTTGATCTAGTTGGTCAATAACCTTAGCACATCCATCTTCCATGACAACATCAGAATCTGGTATCCTCAGCGTTTTGCGCCAAGATGTTAAACCACTTGCCCATTCATTTTTCCAGTATCGCGCAAAATCATCTTTTTCTGTATATTCATCAAGCCAAAAATAAGAATGAACTTTGGTACCCAACTTGTTAACCAACCAATCAGCACGCTGATAAACATTGATGTTTTTCTCATTCAACAGTCTAATCTTCAGTTGGTTGTGGTAAAATTCTATCGCTGCACAAGTCTCCTGGCTGGCAAGAGGAAGAGTTTTCAGTGCACTGATCCACCTCCCTGGGTCAGACATGCCAAAAACATCAGAATACAACTTAAAGTGATATCAAATTCATATTGGTTTTCTCCTAAAATGAAAATGATCCTATTCATCATTTGGCAGCCACTGAATTGCAGACCAATTCTCCCTAATTGCCAAGAAGTAATGTCTTAAATGTCTTAAAGCACAAAGTAATAGCAAGAGCCCCATGAAAGAGGTTCTTTTTCCTTTTTTTGGCCAGAACTGAAACAGATAATTTAAAGTTCATGGACTTAATCCACACTAACACCAGGTAAAGAACAATTATAGTGGAACCATAAATTTCGAACTCCAGGTCCACAATATTCAAAGGTTATGGTCAATTTTGGAAAACTAATTTTGGGCAGTAGCCATTATTATCAGTTATAAACATTATTCATCAACATTATAGCCACATCTCTGATTATTAGTACAACTTTCTTACTCTCACAAATTCAAAATCATTGTCAAACAATAGATATCACATATCATTATTATTTAAAAAACATATTTACCTATTAGAATAAACAATATCGATTCTTCAAGTTTGTTATCATAATAATTTAAAAGTCATTAGTTTCTATGTCTAGTTGTAACACTTCACAATAACTACTAATAAGTGCAGAATTTCAAAATAAAAATTCTCATAATTTTGATTGAAGCGAAACTATTCTAAAGTAGGTGCTGACTGTTTTTCCCTCTTCAAAACAAAAGGGTCTTGGTAAACAAGCAGAAATGCCCAATGGGAATGATATTCTGTTAGCCAGACACCAACCTATTCTGGGATACCAGGTAGCCTTAAAATAATCCATAAAATCTGATTCATCAACAAAATCTTCCATGAAATCTTCAATGAGGGACATGGTTCCCTGGGCCCGGCATATTTTGTCCACTATCTGTGCAAGGCGTCTTGATATTTCAGCTTGCATCTCAATGTCCAAACACTTCTTCACAATGTTTTTATGCAATGCGTGACGAATCCTCCAGAAGCTTATCAATACTGAACACTGAAAAACATCCCTGAGAAACATATAGGAAAGATATATACTCAAAACTCAAATTTTGCTGACAAAAAAAGAATCATTCCTTAAACTTGTATTAGTCATCACTCATCAGCATATTTGAATTTTAATGAAAAGGCTTTACAACTTCATATTTGAATTATTCATCAGCATTAGCATAAACATAAATCCAACTCATCTGGAACATGTCTCTTGACTAGGACAAGAGGACTCAGTCATATTTACAGTTCATTTCACCCATTTTCTAGTCTCAGTAACTCAGTCATATTTACAGTTCATTTCCCCCATTTTACAGTCCCAGTAACCTATACATATAAGTTTAATTCTTATTGTTGCAACTTCAAAAATGAAAATGAAAAGGATCAATTTTTGGTTCAAGAGAAAAAAGGACACATGAAACACTGGCCACATGATTGGCAACAATGAAAACAGAAGCAACTACACCTGTTACCCAATGATAAAATTCAAATACAGCTATGCAGAGTCAAATGTTTTTTGTGGTGCATTCCAAAAAATCCAATATTTATAAGCAGGCATCAATTATCAATGAATTTCTTCTCCTCTTAACATTGAAAAATGTCAAACAGAAACTAGCATTTATTCTTCTATAATTTGTAAGTTTAAATCTTTATATTAGCAGAAAATTTGAAAACAAAACACACACACACACACAGCCAACCTGATTGCAAGGACATCATATAGAGGATCATCTACTATAAAGCCAGCCAACTTCCAGGTAGGGTCTTTAGTATGGACTCTATTATAGAGGGCTCTCATCCATCTATGTGAATCCAAACTTGAAAATCTAGGTGTTATTATCCAAGCCACTGGTATGGCCTTCTTGTCAGAGTTGAATACTAGAAGACTGTGAATGGGGTACTGGATGAATTTGTAAATGTGCTTCCAGTTAGTTTCTGTAAGACTGATAATTTATGATAAAATATTTCAAGATTTTCATTACTCCAAACCTAAGAACAGAAGTCAACAAACCTTCAATTTGTTTGTACCAAATTTTGAATCTGAGATAAGGAGATTACAGTTTCCAAATCTAATCATTTGTTGCAACTGCCACTCAGTTTGAATGCCTAAAGTGAAAGGGTCTGAATCAGAGAAATCTTCATAAAAGAATACATGATTCTGGTGGCTTTCAACCCACATGCTGATACTGACAGCATCATCAGGATCTAATTCATATGTAGACCGTCGTATTGCCCGCTCTTGCCGTCGAACACAACGATGCGTCAAAAGGTCATCACGGTTAGATGGACCACCTTGTCTCTCCACTGTTTCATTGTGCCTCTGCATAATGGTCTCCACAGAGACACCAACATATAAAAGAGATAATATACGAAGTCTAAGATCTTCTGAGATGTATGGAGCAAACATAGCACGTGTTCCCGCAGCCATCTTGTCCTGAGGACCATGGCATGGCATCCCCTTTTTATCCACATGCTTATCATCATTAAAAATGATAAGGGCGACTGATGGTTCAGCAATCAGGCGTTTCACAATAAAGTGACATGTGCAGCCCCTCTTGGTATTTGGTCGACCAGCATTTTTTTTCTTTGGCACATAAGTACTCCGACTGGGCCGTACAATGCCACCTTTCCTGTGGTCATCAGGACCAAAGGAACACCAATACCTACACACCAATAATAAAGATTAATTTCTAAACACACGGGATAGTGGAAGAAGCAGGAGCATCAACAAAGAGTTGTTTAACAAAGATTTTTGTGACGTACAGAATATATTCTAGTATGCCATCAACCTTTGGCTTGTAAGGCATTGATGGAGGCCTCCGACGTCTAGCTTCAACATGAAATCGTGTGGGACAATCTTTGTTCGAGGATTCACCCCGAACAAAATCGTCAACTCTTGCAAATGGGATTAAAGCCACTCTATCTAATTTATCATGCCAACCTTCAACTTTTGACCATACTAGATCAACAGAAGAAAATTCCAATGTAGGAGGATTTTGCACAGGAAGAGAAAGAATTGCATCCCATCTAGCCATTTTTTACCGAAGCCAAAGAAAGTTTACCTGTATGGAGATGATTAGAAATAAAGTATTACACGGTCCAATACTCAAAAGAATCGATGATCAGCACGAATAAAGTGTTCCTAACACCTCTCACCATGCACAGCATCAAAATCAAAATTTAAAAAGTATTAATGAAAGAACGGCGGCCAATATTCTTTTAATTATGATTGTTAACGTAACTTTCAAGTTTAAAGGAAGGAAAAGATTCAGATGAGCTCTTATAAATTCCAAATAAAAACACCTGATGAAGGAATACTTAGAGAGAGAATGAAGCGTGGAGGTGAAACGTATCAGTTGACCACCAAAATAATAAATTTGAACCCCGATAAAAAATAACACACAACCAAGGGTATATAAAGGAAGCGAAAGGCCGCCTTCTCAGGCGAAACCAAAACATTTACGCGTATTCAAGCAAGGAAAATTCCCGCAGTACACCCTATTTCTAACAAAATTTACAATAAAGCAGAAAAATGAGAAATTAATATTGGAGGACAACGAGGATAATTGAATAATCTGAGCCAGAAAGAAAAGTAACATAAAAGCTATTGCAACGAGCTGGCATTACCTTCGTCGAGATACTCCCGGCGGCGGCGCGATGGCTGTCAGTGGCGGCGGAAGAAGAGAGGAAGTTGAAGCTGAAGAAGAAACAGAAATGAAGGTAGACAGAGGACAGTCGCAGTAACAGAGGGGTCGTCTTCCCCTGGGTTATCTGTTGTGGTAAACCGACGCCGTATGCATCTTATTTTCCTTTTTCTTTTTCTTTTTTAAATTGTTTAAATTTCAAAACATTTTTTATTTCTCTAATAAACCATTTTTGGCTTCCTTTTCATTTCTCTAATTTTATGAAATCATAATTTTGCAGGTGGTTTTAATTTCTTAAACATGGTCCAAATTTTCCCTTTTTACTTCACTTTATTTAAAATCAAAACGTTGTTTCAAATTAATAATGTACTTCTATTTATTTGAGGATCGAAAGTGAAATTTAATTTTTATTGTGCTAAGTAAATAAATAATGAGATGAGAGAGAAAATTCACATTGCTTAAACAAAAGGGAAAATCTTATGTAAAGCTACTTAAAATAAAAAAATTATAAATCAGGTTGGTAAATTCAATAAATTTTTAATTGAGTCATTAATCCAATTTAGGATTTTGAAATATGGATAAAATATTTTTAATAACCTCTCCTCTCTCCTCATTAATGAATTTTTTTACTCCCTAACTTATGTTTGTCATGTATATATCAAAATTAATTTTAATGCAACAAAATATGACTGTTCAAATATATTAAGTATATCATCATGAGAATAAAAACTTACAATATTTTCAATAAAGAGTTCGTTTTATTAACATAACTATTTTTTTAAGAAAAATTTTAATATATGTAACTATAAAAAGAACATATTTTAGTAAATATATTAATTAAGTATGAATTTTTTTATATTTTTCACACACATATATATAGGTTTTTTTTTTTTTGGGAAAGTTTTATATTGATGTAAACTGTTTTATAAAATTTTAAGTGCATTTTACATCTTTTTTCTAAAATATCCATAGAAGTATATGAAATTTAAATGCCGCTTTATAAAAAAAAAATAATATTACTGATTTGTATTAAAGAATGAAAAAATTAAAATTGAAATACTAACTAAATTACTATCTAAAAACTCACATTTATATGTTAAAGAAAATTATTCTGGTTTAGGTTAATATTGGTAAAAATGACTTTTATTTCAATTCAATTTTGCAAAGGGTGAAGTTGGCATGGGACATGCTTTTTTTTCCCTCTTATCTCACCCAATAAAAATAACAACTTTTTTTTTAATAAAAAAACTCACATTTACTTTTTATCATTGATACAATTAATTGACTTTCAATTGAAATATATTTAATTGATATCAATGATAATATTATGGCATGACATACTTGAATTATTTTTTATTATCCTTTTATTTAAAGTCATAAAGCAATAATACTCTTTTAAGAGGAGAGAGAAGAAAGGCTGACAGAAAAAGGATGAGGGGCATTAAAGTCATTTTAGACAAATTTCAAAATTCTAAATTAGGTTGATGACTTAATTAATGATTTGTTGAATTTACTAACTCAATTTAGAATTTTTCTATTTTAAGTAGCTTTATTTGGGACTTTCTCTAAACAAAAGTATGAAGGCAACATTCTATGTTTCTCTAAATCATGGAACTATAAAGTAAATCAAAATTTTATTGTAAACTAGACTAAAATGTATATATAGCCAAACTTGGCGCAAAAATAAAAATAAATAAATGAAAATTAAGTTTTAAAGAATTAAATTAAGGAGAAATAAATCTTTTGGTCTTTATGATTTTGGTTGAGTTATAACTCAATTCCTATACTTTGACACGGTGCAATTCAGTCCCTATAGTTTTGATTTAGTTCTAACTCAGTCCATAAACTTTGACTTACTACAACTCAATCCTTATAATTTTAATACATGTTTGTTTTAATTTCTTAAAAGCGCTTTTACAATTTACGAAGTAAGTAAGTGAGATAAATTTTATCTCGATTTATAAAAGAAAGCTTTAAAAACCATGATCTAGGGGTTTTCCAAAAGGCATTAATCATTTTATAATATAGTCCCCCACCTTTTATTGTAACACATAAGGACTAAATTATAAAATGGTTAAAACTACAAAGACTAGATTACTGAGTTAAAATTCAAAATTGAATTACAACTAAGCCAAAACTATATGGAGCAGTTGCACCAAGTCAAACGGTAAGACTGACTTACAATCCAGTCAGAACTACAATAACCAAAAGATTAATTTTCCTTTTTTAAATTAATTACAACAATTTCTTAGTTTATAGTTTTTTATTTTGGTACAAAAGAAATAGGGATGCCCTAAAACATAAAACAAACTAAGCTAGAGGGCAATACGGAGCAATCTTTGTCTATCAAGGTTTGAAGATAAGATGAACACATGTTCAAAGTTCAATAAAGAGAAAATTGTCAACCTTGAAAGCATCTGCAACTCTATTTTGTTCATTTTAAGACATAATGCCAATTGCAATCCCATTGATCAAACCTTATTATACTTTGGATCTACATGAACATTAAACTACAAGTCCTACTGTGCTGTTTCTCAACAACATATCCAATTAAATTCCCCCATTTGAAATCATATCTCCTTCCACAGTTTAAGTTGACGTTGGAAAAATACGTTCACGTAAATTAAAACAAAACTCATCTCACAAACTTATCTCGTATACCATAAATTACGTTGAAAAAAAAAACACAATCTTAAAGTATATGCAATATTGCAATAGGAGCATAAAGAGGTTGATGACCTTTTTAGCCAAGGGTGAAGCCAGATTTTGAAATTAGGGGGCGAAAATTACAAAATAGAACCTATTGGAGTTAGCATTTGAAATTAAAGGGCGGAAATTACAGAATTGGACCCAATATTTTAGAAAATTATGCTTTAGTCTCATAAATATTTCAATATTTTCATTTTAGTCCCTCCATGAGACTTTTTATAGGGACTAAAGTGAAAATATTTAAATTTTTATGAGGCTAAAACATAATTTCTTAAAATTTTAGATCAAATTCTATAATTTTAAGCGAGCAGGGGCCACCCCTAACCAGCCTAATTCCGCCCTTGCTTTTTGCACTCCAACCATTGTTGACCATTTACTCCATCCAATTTGTATTCCCTCCGATTTTTAATACAAGATATATTTGAAAAGTTTGTCTTAAAACTAAATATAAGATATATTTTTTTATATTTGTCAATCTTTTTCTAATTTATCCTCTATTGATCCTTCCTCAATAATAATTAAGAATGAGAGGGAAAGAGAGAATTAAGAAAGATAACTAATGTGTTTTAGAAAGTACATGTCATTTTAACTAATTTAACTATTTTCATTATCTAATCAAATTAGATTATATGTCTTATATTATATAGTTTAAATTTGCGTTAGCACCAAAACTAGGGTGGGCTGAGGCCAGTAGGAAAGAGTGTTGGCTCTGGACATGAGGGTAGCTAAAGCCCATATTCATCAAGAAGCTTTTAAAAAAAAAAAAAAAAAGATGAGTCCCTAGGCAGAATTAATGTTAGAGCTGTCAAAATAGGTCGAACCTACCAGCACTACTAGTAGTACAGTGGAATTGGGAATAGTCTCCCCACCCCCCTGTACTGGGTTCGATCCCGCCTTCCCCATATCGCCTATGTATCAAAAAAAAAAAAAAAAACGGGTCGAACCTATTCAGGCAACTTAAATTATGGGTCAATCTTGTAATTAGAGGGATGTAAAAAAAAAAAAAAATCAGATTTAAACGAGCTAGCCATTTAAGCCTGCAATAATTTGTTTTAAAAAAATATTATCATTGTTCTTTATTGGCTTATTATAAGGACGGTTTGCTAGTCAAGACTCTCCAAAATGTGAAGAATGAAAGTTTAAACTTCCCTAAATAACCATAGAAATTTAGAGGCATTAATTACTGTTGTTCAATGTACCAATTCAAAACACTGAGGTAAAAATTGACTGAGCAATCATGGTTAGAAAGTCAAAAGTATTCCTTTTAGATTAACTTTTAATTTAAAGTGGAGATAATTTAATCTTTCCACTATAGTCATAGTATTTATGATCCTCCTACTTAAAATTTTTATTTTTTTTACCAAACACTACTTTAAAATGCTTCCTCTCTCGCTTCTTATAACCTTTAAATACTAATCAAGAAAATATTTAAAGTCTAAATTTCACTTGTAATAAGGAACGATGGAAATATAGCATTTCATTTGGTACACATGTTGAAATATTTTTTCCCACATGTCTGAATTTCATCTCCCACCAACCAATCAGGCCGAGTAATTTTTGCCAAAAATGCCTTTTTGGGCCTTTTGTTTGAAAGGACTTCCCTTATTTGGGAGGGCCGCCACTCCCCTCCAAACACAGGTAGACCCACTCTACCTTGTACCAAGCATGGCCTAAATAAATTCTCAATAAATTTTCATATAAAAAAAAAATCTCAATAAATTTAGAAAGAGAAAGAAAGAATACAGGGATATTTTTTTAAAAGTGCCTCCGATACAAATGTTTTTTGAGAGACAAAAGTAATTGTGAACTTCCAAAACACATGATAACCCGTTAGTTGACTGTTTGTTTAAATTTTTTAACTAAAAATGGTGACATGAATGATTAAAAAAATAACCTAGAATAATAATTCGCTAGCTGAGTAAGGGAAATTAATTTTCACCTCAAGTCTTTATCTCCACCTCATCACTTTATCTCTATCTTACCCTTCCTCTCCTCTCCCTCTGCCTTCTGAAAGAAGCGATGAGCTGGAGATAAAGGGTTAAGTGGAAATTAATTTTCCTTGCCTAGTTAGCAAATTATTATTCCAAATTAAAGAGATACTTATAAATTCCAAGAGTACTACATCATTAGAACTCTACCACAGTGAAAATATAACCACTTATATCATTTTAATCTTGGTTAATAACAAAGGCGGAACCAGGAATTGTAATTAGAGGAAAAATGTAACACACCTACCGGCCTCGCCTCTTTGAGTGGCGAGCAATGTGGTTCTTTACTTTAAAACCATTTTTATAGTTTTTTTTCCCTTTTATAAAGCCAAGCCCAAATTATTTATGCCGTGTATCAGAGTATAAGCAGCTGCGTACATACTAGTTTAGACAAAACATACTAATAAAATAAAGTGCAGTAAGTAAAGATTTTCCCCGGTGGGATTAGAATACAATTATCCCGCATAGAGTGTCTAACGGCCAAAATAGTAATTATACAGTCATCCAGGTAATCAAAATAAATATCCAAAATAAAATCACTCCTAGCTCAGTCTTGCCCTGCACGCCTACCTTCGTCACTCGGCACCAACCTAGAAGCGCTCCCAGAATCCTTGCAAAAGCCTGGGATTCATAATTGAATCCCAGAGTAACTGTTAATCTCATATAACATGTGTATGCAATGCATGTAAGTCACCATAATCAGGAAAAATATACAAATCATGCAATTCAGTAAACACACGCAGTAATGTAAAAGCATACCACACAGATGCAACATTTACTGCGGAAAGACCAAGTCCTAGTAAACGTATGACTGCTCAATAAAGCAAGTCCCGGAGCCACAGCGCTAGGAAAAATCACAGTAGTCGGGCTCCGAACTTAGACCACACTGAATGCACATTGACGCATGTCCCTTTTCAGGAGACACGAGTCCACAATCATGGAAAAACAGACATACAAAGTAACAAAAGAAATATGAGGATTAAGGTTACTACCTGTTGGTTGACCACTCTTATAAACAATAAATATTCCTTCCCAGTGCACAATTTCTCAAATAGCCCTAAAATAATAATAAAATATAATTATAATTATAATTGAGTCCACCTCAATAAAAATTCCATTTAATAATTTAGAATAAGCCCAATTCATATGTCCCATATTTATTAAATCCCTTCTCTCTCTCTCTCTTTTTTTTTTTTTGATAGAATATTAAATCCCTTCTTCTTATTAAGAAATTTAATATGGGCTTACTTTTCTTATTTTCATCCAAAATTCTGAAATTCCAGAAATAAAGGCCAACTTTGAAAATTCAAGCTTTTTGACCAAAATAAGAACCCAAAAAAAAAATTACCAGATTAAAGCAGTTGGAAAACATTTTACCAAAGTAATGCAGTTGGTGGCGCGAGGACAGGGTGCGCCGTCAGTGACGTGAAATAGGTTCACGCTACTGACAAATTTTTTTTTTTTAAAGACTAAACCAGAGCTCCTGATTGGTGGCGTGGACCTATTTCACGCCACTGACGTGGCGTGCACAAGGTCCACGCCACCTAGTGGCGTAAACATTACTTTGGTAAATAGTTTTGACTATGCATTAATCTGATAACATTTTTTTATTGGTTCTTATTTTGGTCAAAAAGTCTGAAAATTCATATTTAACTCTAGAAAACTCCTTTTGGGGTGGTTCAAAAGCCTAATAATCCTTATTATGTCTATTTTCAACCAAAAATAATAGTTTGGGCCAGTCACAATCCAAAACCCATTCATAGCCCAAAACACATCTGCTGTTCGAATTAAAGTCCAGAAACAAAGGTTATTTTTCAAAAATTAATTTCTTCCAATACAGAACTCATAAAATTACAAATAATATACCAAAATAATCCTTGAGATGTCTACTTTCTCCCTGTAAAATTTCATGATTTATAAAGTCCATTTACTTAGTCAAAAATCGAATTGAACCCAAGTAACTCCACAGAATATCCTGAAATCAGCAACCCCAACATTTTTAAACTTTTATTTGTACTTCTAAAAATATGATCCAAACTCAACCTCATACAAAATCTTATTTTAAACACTTTAAAACCATCAAAAACACCAAAATCAACTCATATCTACATGGAAACACATCTGCACGAAAATTACTTTTTAATCACCAAAATGTCATGCTTCATTTTCACTTCACATCTTGCTTCATATCTTTCATATACCAAGTTTAACCTACCATTTAAAACCATGAACCTTAACTCTAAATCTTTGTTCCTTATTTCCATTTGCTTCACAACCAAATATTCATGTATGGAACCTAAACTTACTTGACTTAGGACCTAAACTTCCTTTGGTCTTTGCTTCCTTTGATCCCCCAATACACTTATTTCCTTTTTTGATTTCTTGTCTAATCAATCTTTCTTGCAATAATGGAAAGAAATCTTGTGTGTTAAATGATGTTTCAATAGTTCAAAGATTTAAAATTTAATTTCTAGAGAAATCTTTTTTTTTTTTTTGCCTCATGCTCCCCCTCTATTCATGTGAATTGGGCCCTCTTTTAGACCCCATAAATTGTCCTCCCTATTTAGCCCAATCCATTGTCATCTCCTATATCAATTTGTTCATAGGAAAATGATAATTTATCAATTTCCAAACTATCATTCCACTTCCTTTTTCCTCTAATTAATTATTCATGTTAAAAGGAAAACAAATAAATAAGTAACCAACCTTGACTATAACCTTGATGAAATTATATGCTTCATTCACTAACCCAATACATTAGTTGCATGTGAAATGAGGGTGTTACAAGAAAATTACAGAATATAACTCAAATGTTCATAAAATTACATTTCATCCTTATAAGCATTTCAATATTTTCATTTTAGTCCCTTCACAAAAACTTTTAGTGGGTACTGAAGTGAAAATATTAAAAATTTTATGAAGCTTAAATATAATTTCTTGAACATTTAGGTTATATTCTGTAATTTTGGGGGGCCATCCCTAACTCCCTAATTTCACCCCTGGTTGATGATCCATGTGCTAAAAACCAAAAAAAAAAATCAAATTTTATCTTATTTTTAAGGGAAAAAATCTTTTTTTTTAAAAAAAACTAAAACAAAAGGATCGGCCAATATTTTTCTTAAAAACAAGATACTACTAAATTTGAATTTTTTTCAGACTATAATTAAATTAATACGAGTTCTTATTTTCGTTGGATAGAGTTCATAGATGATATGGTAATCCTAGAATATGTAAGCATTTCTCTTCAAGTTGTTTCTTAATCATTCACGTCTTCCTAATCATTCACGTCTTCCTCAATGTCACCATTTTTAGTTAAAAATTTCAAACAATCAACTAATGATTTATGTGTATCCTTACACTTATTTTAAAAATTCACATTCACTTTTTTTCCCCGAAAAAACATGTGTTGGTCAATACTTTTAGAAAAATCTCATATTTTTACACCTTAACACTTAAAAAATTTAAACAGTCAATCAACAATGAATACTTATTTTTACATTTATTTTAAAATTTATAATTACTTTTATCCCTAAAAAGACATTGGAATAAAAAACATGGTATTGGACTTACTTTTTTTTTAAAAAAAATGCCATATATTTATCAAAAAATATGACACGGAGCACATGTGATATCTATTTTTTCTTTTTATCAAAAAACATCTTTCATTTTGCATGGCAAGCGTTGACTTCCGTAGAATATGATACGTGCACTTTGATCCCCCATGCACGTAAACACACTGAACAATATGCACTCGACTTTCAAAAATTTATACTGCGATAATTTCCCAGATTCGAAGATTATCAACATAAAAAGCATAACAAGTCAAATTGAGGAATCAAGAGTTACACCAACAAATCAAGTCACAAATAGGCAAACAAGCTGTCACTACATCCGGAAACATATCTTTACTCGATTAACTGCATGCTGCAGCTCTTCTACCTAATCAGCCGGCACATTGGACACACTCTACCTGACCATTAAAAAAAAAAAAACATGAAATCCTACCTGCAAGTCACTAATTACCTGTCAACTACTACCCTCCTATGGTGATAGAAAACATAGGTCTCTGATTCTGGAACTGAAAGCAATCTCTAGATGATAACATAAAAACCAACACTAGAAACATAAAACTAAACAGCAACAGTCATGAATAATCTTTGTTGTCAGCAGGACTTCTTTTATCATCGTCTTCAACTATCTGGGAGGGAGATGTTAATGTCGGTAGCCGACTGTCTCAAATCTGGCATAGAGTGCATATTCACCCAGTTATCTCGTCGGAATGTCGAGGGAGACGTCATGCTGGAATTCAGGTTTCCAGAATTTTGCAGGACATGTCCACCACCCATGCCTTCTTTTTCAGCATTAGTTGAGGGCGGCGCCGAAGAAACAGGGACAGTTGGTGGGGTAACACTAGCAGGTGGGGCATAATCAGATTTGGTCTTCTTTGGTTTCGGGTCTTGCTGATTGCTTGGTAGAAAACTTCCCACCACCACCTGATATAAAGCAAAAGCCATCTAAGTGGTCAGTCATCTTAACAAAGAAATATGATTCATTAACGAGGAAAATAATCTAAAACCAATTGCACTACAAACGAAATCTTAACCGGAGATAATACGTTGCACGACATGTATTCTGTGCCATTTGTCAAGGTATGCTAGATTGTTTAACTACCGTCTCCCAGTGGGCAGTGGGCACGTGATATATTTCATTTTTTCATGGTTAGGAAAAAATTACAGCATACAGGGCCAAGCTGAGCCAATCATAAGCCTACAGAAGAGGTCTTATTATGACGGTCTATCTACTCAAGATATATTATTTAGGTCTTCATTCTTTGTTTTATCTTTTTCACTTTGCTGCAAAGACACACCTTTAAACAAGCCCTAGAATGATAGAAACATACTCAAAACACAGCAGACCCTTTAAGGTGAAAGTCTTAAAGCCCTTCCTTTTTCTCATTACAAAGAGCGAGCATATTTACCTGCACAGGACTGGCAGCTATAAGAAGACCAGCAACTCCACCGCCTACAACACGACCATCAGGGCTTGCCAAAGAGACACTCATTCCACCCGACCTGCTTCTTGTTCCTTGATTATCAGTAGGCATGAATGATCCAGACAGCGACAGTATCTCAAAGCGACCCTAAAAGAAAATTTTTGTTTTTAGAACTCTGAACGGAGATGGAGTCCATCATGCATAGATACCAATATGATACAATAGTGTAGACTTGGCAAGTCATATGTGATCTTCAATATCAAGTACCAGCAACAAGAAACATACTAGCACACCCAGGCATTAGGTTCATAAATTGCAGCTAATCCAAACCTTTTATTGCTCATGTCAACACCATAAAACATAGCTCAGCTAAAGTTACATCCTTCCCACTTGATCCTCAGTTCAAAATTTCAGGCATTTGATTTTGAAAAAATAATGAACAAATTTTGATCCCAACAACATGACTTGAGTGAAGTTGTAGATGTTTTCCTCATCTCAATCACTACCCTAAATCATCCTTGTATGCTCCCACCATCTTTTTTTATGCAAACTACCACTATAATGGGAGATACTCTTGTTTTGGCTCGCTAGCAAGCGAAAATATGAGGACAGGGAAGCTCCCATAACAGACTAAGTACAGAGAGAGATTATAAACACCAACCAGTCCTAACAAAATAAAATAAGCAACGGCATTACACTGTAACCAGATACAGAAGCAAACAACATAAATTGCATGCCAAACACTTTTGACAACTCGATAAAATTTATAACAAAAAGACTTCATCCACCAAATCTGTGAAAACAACTTCATACCATATCAATGACTTCAACATTTAGAACTTCATAGTTTTTTTCCACAAGTTATTTACTAAATATAAGAGTTTGCAAAACAGCGTTCACAGAAATTTAAGATTTCATTAACTTCTTCTCACTTTTACATTACCAATGATTAGTTTTATAATATCATAATTGACTTCCCCAAAGTAGTTTATTTGGAATCACCTACATTTATATTACTTATGCACACACAATTAATACCATCGACAGAAGTTTCAAACATGTCGAGAAATATTGGCTTATGTCTGCCTGTATAAGGAAAAAAAAAATAAACAAATGAAGAACTAGCACTGATCCAATTAGAATTGCATTGGTATTTATATAATGATATGAGTCACTGCCACACCTCATAGGTCAAAGTACCCCCTGAAGAATCAGGTTGACGAAGTGTAACATTTGAAATCACACCAGTAGCAGAGAGAATGCATATAGCCCGGGGTCCTTGTTGAGAAAAAGAAATAACCTTCATTGTAATATCCTGCATGAACCAAAGAGAAAGCAAAATTAAATTAATCGGTCATATTATGGACAGAAAGAATTAGAATTACAGGTAAAAATGTGTTTTTCCCTTGTACCACGTATTTTGAATGAATAGCCACATCAAAGCATACAGCAGCTTCATAAGAACAACTCAAATGCAGGCAAAGAATATATAACTGTTAATAAAACTTGAGTATCATTAAACATAAAAATAACTGTAACAAGATAAAGCTTCAGGAATTATATAAATAGATGTCCAGTGTTCACAAGAATATCTGGAATGAGAAAGACACACATTTTATATCTGTCAGAACATAAACTTGAGCCAAATGTTTATATCAAAAGACATAAAAGATGTAGATCCTGCCTTCTCTAGTCAACAATTACCCTATGCATCTGTATACAACTTTCATTTACAGTGCCTTAACATGGTGATGGAATTACATGCCCTTCTTGCCATAAAAAAGTGATGGCATCAGTTTATGTGACTGTCTATTAATGCCCATTTTAACATGAAAATATTGAAATAGATATATAGGAAAAATTAAAAAATAAAAAAAAATTGAATGCCTATTTCATGAGATTCTAAATCAACAAGTAGAAAAATAAAAGAAAACATATTTCTTTGACGTGGTAGAGAGGGCAAGCTATACGTTTGTCAACAAATCTTACCCTCTTACAATCAAGAAAGCAATCCCGTACACAATTTGAACTTAGCCAGTGAATGCAAAAGGCGTAGATATGTAGAAGTTTCAAATGCATACATATTTATATGCGCTCATTAAAGTAAGTTTAGCCAAATCCCCTCTCCCTCCAAAACCCCAAGCCCAGACATACATACCTCGCCAGTATTGACTGTGATGATATGAGGCATGAAGTTTGTACCAAGGGAGCAGGCATTCAAATCACCTACAGACATAACAACAATATATGTTAGAAGAACTGAGTTGAAATTTAAAATAGCTACAATGAGCATTCTTGTCTTCCTCCCAAGAAACACATGCCTAGGAACATGGGTAGGTTTGAGAAATTTAAAACAGAGATTGATTAGTGCATTGATCATTTTGTAAATCTGTCAGTCTAGCAGTGCGCAGAAGATTCATAAGAGGAATATTCCACAGCAAGCAAAACCCATCTAAGTCATGTCTCAGGAATCAACGAAAAACTAATTTTCAACCTCCAGTACCTTTGATGATGTAAGTGCATGTAACTTCTTAAGAAAATCATTAATCATTGATCTTGTCACATTGAAAACAAGCCTCAAAATGTTACAGTTAACAGTTTTGTTCTTTCCCGGTTAAACTTTCTGATTATGTCTTCTTTTCTTTTTAACGATTATTTATTGTTAATTAGATCTACCATCACTTACAGTTAAGTTTTCATACCATTTCAAGTCAGAAGTAAAAAAACAGAGATTTTGTCCAGTTCTAATGGTCATGGACAATAATTCCATCAAATCTTCTCATGCAAAAGTTAACTCCCCAAATATCTTATGCTTGGACACATCATTTATACCAACATCTAGGAAGCACGGATGCTGACATGAACTTGGGAAGACAACAGAATTTACAGTATCCATATGTAATTTGAAATGTCACATCATGTCTCTACATTATTTGACTTAGCTCCTTGCCAAAGCAACCCTCAAGAAGACCACTATAAAATAAGCTAGATAATTAACCATCTTAAGCCAGCTTGACGTTATTGGTTGCATAAGTCATGCCCTTCTTCACAAGCATTCAGTCTCTAACAAGAATATTATACATCTTAATATGCATCTTAACTAATACCAAAAAATAAGATTAAGAAAAATAAAGGAAGAAATATGCAAAGAATGAAAAACCCAAGAGAAAAATTATACAGCCACCACAAAATTTCCACCTTTTCTTTCATGGAAACAGCATCATACTTGCAAATTAATAAAATGCATTTTAATCAGCAAACTCTTTTCCACACTAGTACCTCCTCCATATAAGGTACTTAGAATTGAAAGTTGAATTTTACTAAGCATTCAAGTAAAGCTCAGCATTTTCAATGCAAGTAAGCCCGAAGTCAGCTGCAATTTCATTATCAGAAACAGAAAAATACTATAAACAGTATTCTAAACCATTTGGGTTTCCATGAAAATGAAAACAACTCAGTGACCTATATTTCACTCATTATTTTGATATCAACAGCCAAAAGTAATACAACATGAGAATTATCAGCAACTAAGATAAATTACCCAAATGCTCCAATCCAAGTTTCTTATGTTTCTTGTACTCCATTCCAGCTGATTTGCCCCGCTTCCCAGATGAGAAGTCATTAGAAAGTGGCGCAGAAGAAGAAATTGGCAGAGGTGACAATGCCATAGCCACAGACCCGTCGGGACCATACTTCCTTGGTCTACCCCGTTTCTTCTTGACCGATGTTGCATCCAATCCAACATTCCCCGGTGAGGCACCAACATTTGGTGCCGCTGCTGGTACATCATGAACTTGGGTCTGGCTTGGTGCTTCGGTTCTCGGTGCAACGTGATAGGCTGATGGAGCTTCTGCTCCAATTACCGTAACCCCTGAACTAATTCCTTCTCTTGCTTCCATAGATAAAATTTATTTTTCCCTTCGAGGTTTATAGAATCACACGAGCATCTGCAACACCAGAAATCCTGAATTGATGAGGAAAAGAAAAGGGAAGAGAATGTGAAAACTACATATTTGCTTTCGATAACCATCAATGCCTTTAATATTCCTAGAATGCTCCAAGGGAAAAGTGATTCAACGATGCCCAAGAAAGATTCGAACGGAGTAAACAATTTTGAGTTGAAACAACTGCGTCACTAAACTAGCGAAAATCCATTTCCAAGTTATGCGCTAAATCGCAGTAAAGGTCACAGTAGTAGGAAAAAATGCATTTTTGTTAGATCAAAGCTTGGTTTTCTCTTCGTACTAGTCTCCGAAAAGCGGGAAGTTTCATCGCTCTTCAAATACCGAGCCAGAAATTCACCACAGAAGCACAGTACAATTAGCAGAAGAGGAAGGCAAAAACCGCCATTAAAGGCCAAATATATCATAGGAGGATGACGAGATGTTTCAGAAAACAATTATTTTTTGGCCTGAAATCTGAAAACTCAATTAAAAAATTCACAACTTCCAGGCCCAGTTTGTTCAAATTTTGGTCTCAGAGAAACTCATTTATTACACCAACAATCAATAATCTTCTTCCCCTCAGGCAAAAACGCATCAGAAACTACCAAACGCCTCTCAGAAACATAAAAACTAACAATAAAAAAGCTTTTCCAGAAATCTACTTCGTAGCTACCCTCTCCTCTATCTTCAACTGTAGAAAACCCAAACGCAAGTAAATATTTAATAGTACACCGGAAAAAACAATTTCAGAAAATACTTTTAAGACAAAACTCCATATATTCCGGGGCCAAAAAAAAAAACATTAAAATAAAGCTTCAGAAAATCCTCCGAAATGCAGAGATCATAACCTGTCACTGTGATTCCACACTTCAGCAAGCTTCTTCTAAGCAGTAAACCAGTACTTTTAGATTTCTTTTCACAGCTTCCAGAAACTAAAACCAGCCAACCCAGAAAATTAGAGGGGAAACTATTATCAAAAACCAAAGGGAAAATACAAAACTGAAGGGGAAAAAAAAAACAAAAAGAGAGAGAGAAAAAAGAGAATAGGGAGAGAAGAGAAATGAGCAAGAGGGGGGAAAAACTATTTGCAGAAGAAATTGAAAACAACTCACAAATTTCAAGAGGTGAAAAACCCGTTGCCTCGTTGGTTTTCCCAAGGCGAGCTAGAATTGAAGGATGAAAAAAAGGGCGAAAGGAAAAAAGAGAAATTAATAAGAAAAGCCGAAAGCAGGAAAAAAAAAAATCAAGATTAAACAGACACACTTGTTGTTATTACCACTGCATTAAAAAAATTTCTCAGGGAGAAAAAACCAAAGAGAAAACGAGGATGAGTGAGTAATAAAGTATTTAGATACATATCTAGAATTTATATTTGAATAATAATTTGCTAAACCCGATAAATACAATTTGGTTAAGAAAAATTTCACGTCCGGGAGGGACAATTAAAATATTAAAATAAAGTGATTTTTTAAAAAATTTAAATGGCGTTTTTTTATTGGTGGGGTAATACTGTAAATTCGCATGAAAAATAAAAAGACATGAGAACGAAAGTGCTGGCTTTTTCTTTTTCGCAATTTAAATTTTTTCTCTATTTAAAGCTGACTCGGACGGCCGACCTTCCTGTTGCGCTGACTTGTTGTCTTTTTTGTCCAAATTAAAGATCTCTTTTTACAATGTGCCCTTCTTTGGCGTATATATTACCGGATATGCCACTCTGTGAGCTATGTCTTTTTCTTCATGTTTCTTCCTACTTTGATTTAAAATTAAACCGAAACTTCACGCTTTGGTAATGAAAATGCCAGTTGTATAATTTATTACGCTATTAAAGTTCAAATCTATTACTTAAATTAGAAAAAATATTATAGAAACATTATTTATATTGCTTGAATTATACTTCTTTTATAACCTTGAATGACTCCTTTTTCTCTTGTGCTTTACTTAAATATTTGAAAACTTTTTATTTTTCTCCTGTAATTGATTTTTTTTCCATATTTTAGTACGCTCGTAGAATTGTTTTAAGAAGTAATTACATTTAAATTGTTTCAAGAAATTGTATGTCAACACCTGAATTACAAGTTCAATAAATTGTTAATATGGTATCTTATTGTTACTCCCTTCGGTCCTAATTATAAGAGCTAGTTGACTTTTTTGAAAAAAATTAAGGAAGTTAATTAAATTACTTTAGAGTATTTTTATTTTTATTTTTTTCAGATTAATTAGTTTAACTAATAAACTAATATATAATCTACGGATCATATGAAATGATTAAGTAACTTATTTAGCTTCTTTAACCTCTCCAAAGAAAGTCAACTAGCTCTTATAATTAGGACCGGAGGTAGTATCATTTTCAAAAGATTTATGTATTCTTTTTTTTTCTAGGCACAAATTTCCTCTTATCAAAATAATTATGTTTGTGGCACTGTCTGTTGGAAATTATACCCTAGGAGTAAGTCATTGTACCTTAGATATTTATACTATTTAAGGTATTCTCTTTAAGTTATCATTTTCGTTCGCATGTTTATATTGATAACTGCATCCCTGGATATATCTTATAGATTATCCTAAATGTCTCTGGTTGGTCATCTACGTGGGAGTAAAGATGAAACAATACCAGTATAACTTTGATGAGGTATGGAGATACGAATCAAAGTCATGGGCACTTGTAAGAGTACAAGGTGCTGGACCGACCCACTATGAGAAAGCTACATGGATTAAGTCATAAGCTTATCTCATGTATAACCGTGTCACAATGCCCTATAACATGAGATCATCATGGATTCCTAAATGTTGAGTCTCTGATCTTTGCCCTAATCAAAAGTCACCTTTGACCGGGTGATGATAAAGACTAAGATCGGGATCAGTGGTTTTCATGCGAAGGAATGTGAATGGTCAAGATGGAATTTGTCCCTCACATTTGTAGAGAGATAATACTGGGCCCCTTGATGAGTGAGTCTAAGAAATGTATGGCCATACTGTGATGGAAAAGAGTTTTCATTTCACTTATTAGACTACTCGAGAATCGAGAAAGTAATGGTTAAGAACAGGAAATTGACATTATCCATACCTCATCCTTAACCAAATTATCGCGTGACAAAAGGGACGTGATATGATTGTACGATAGGTTGTATCGTGTCATCGATCCCATGTGAATTGGATAGTCGCAATATCTTACTGGAGGCCGCTTGCGATTTGTGGGCTAGTACAGTATTAGCCCACTGCCAATCTCATATGGGCCTGCAGGGTCGCACACAAAAATAACCCAACACGAGCAAAAGAGTTCAGGTTCATTAAATCTCAGATTAATCTAAAATTTAATCTGGGGTGTATATATATATGTATGTGTATATTATATTCGAAATTAACACATATATATATATATATATATATATATATATATATATATATATATATATATTATTAATTGAGATTATAATATTATATATATTATTTGTTTTATATTTAATTTATTTGATAAATTAAATATCTAAAACAAATAGAGATATTGTATCTCGTTTAATTTTCGAATAAAGATATCATTATCTATTTAATTTATTGTATCTCAGATTTAATTAAATAAATACATATTGTTTCTCAGATTTAATTTATAGAGATAAATTAAATAAGAAGACTTTTAAATTTGGATTAAATATATTAGATTAAATCTATCTGATAGATTTAATCTAATCTATTTATTTAATCTAGATTCAAAATTCAATCAGGCTTTTAATACGGATTAAATAAATATTATTAGTTTAGATCTATCAGATAGATTTAAATAATATATTTTAACCCAGATCTAAAATTTGAATTTAAAAATTAATGACGATTAATTTTGCATTAAATGCGCCGATCGAGTTTGAAAACTTACGGTTTTTTTTAGTCGAGCGTATTTTGAAAAAGCCGCGAGAAAACACTAGAGTGAAATTTAGAGAGACGCAAAAATTCTAAAGGCGCTAGCACGCTGCCGCAATCGTGTTCAGGATTGTTCGTGTGGATACCGGTAGAAGAGGACGATTCATAGAGTCGGCTTCTACTGATCGAAAAGGTAGCCCACCTGATCAAAAAGAAGGAGACACGGACCGCTTTAGCGCGTAGATAAAATCCAGTTCCTTAACTTTAATTTAAACGCACCTGAGTGATCCTTAGGATGAGATTCGTAAGAAATTTTAATCCGCTGCATGTACGGATCCCAACACTATCTAATATTAAAATGTGGGCACTTCTCTTAAGTTTGCCATGTTATAAAAGACTAGTATCTTTCGCTAGACCTAACCACATTAGTAGATCTATGTATTCCATGAATTAAAGTGTCAATTTTTTCTTTAAAACCCCAAACGTACTTTTTTTAAAAAAAAATGTCAACAAAATTTAATTATTAGAAAAAAAATACAGTTTTACAAATAAGAAATTTGTTAATTGAGGTGGCTATTAGCCTTTCTCCCATGAAAAGAAGAACAAATGTTAAAACATCCCAAAAAATGTACTGTCGTTGATCTTTATTATAAAATACCAATTAACTATTTTTTACAAACCAATAAAAATAATTAAAGTCAATAAAGTTGTTCTAAGATTTAAGTAATTTTCAATATTACCCCTACTAATTGTACAAAACTCTAATGTTATATTAATTATTATTCCCACTCATTACCCTTATTAATTATAGGCATACATGGAAAAAATAATTAATGTTTCTTGTAAACAAGCAAGTGCCTTATAAATAGAACCAAATAAACTTAATAGTTGATCCCTTATAATAAACACTAGAGAGAATAGTTGTTAGCAGAAGCAAAAGTTATTAGCGTTCTAAGGCTAAAAAAGAATTATTTTCAAGTCAAAAGTGGTTTGACAATAACCTTGATCATACACACACATGACACATACACATATATGTGTATGTACGTGTGTGATATATATCCAAAAAATTTCAAATTCTATCCATCTCATGGCTTGCATAAAAAAAAGGGATAATTAATATATAGGTCTTTATAGTTTCAAACAATTTTAATAAATTAACATAAAATAAAATCCTATAAGGATCCAATTAAAAATCTAGTGACACATTAGTGACAAGATAAAAAGGAAAAAAACTACAAGAACCTAATTAAAAATATGTGAAAGTATAAGAAACTGATAAAAGAAAACAAAAATATATAGACATAAAAAAAATTAGTTAAAACTATAAGGATGTATAGATTGATTATCCCTAAAAAAGATATACCTAGTTACTTTCAAAAGTTCAAGTCACAAAATGGGCGTGATTGAATGAATTATCCAATGACTGAAATTTAATAAGTAGAAAATATGATTTCAAATTTTTTCAGTTTCTATTTTTCTTTTTCTTTTTCTTTTTCTTTTTTTTTTTTGTTGCCCACCCAGTTTACCAAGACTTCATCTCGACTAATCCGAATCCGACCCGCGCACCTGGGGATCTTTAATTTTAAATGAAATGAAATACTTGCAGCTTTTAGTGATGTAATCAATTTTTCCAATATCAATTTAAAAATTAATATTCTTAAATTAATTTGGTGAAATCTCCGAAAAAATATTTTCTATTTTCTCTCTGATCCAATATATATATAATAATAATGATTAATATTATTATGTGACATTATAAAGTTTATTCAGATGAATTTAGACGAGTTTTGAAAACTAGTGATGTGGCATCATCGTTATGGTGGATATTGTGATATACGAGCAATTTATATGTAAGGAATATAATCTTAAGAAAAGTACTTTAAAAAAAGAAAAGGTAATTTTTTATTACTTAGTAGAATCTGAGGAGGATACAGTATCACGTGACAGTGGGGATTAGTCATTGGAGCAGGTGAGCCCTCACCCGTGAAAGAAAGAGATATTTATTATTTATTTATTATTCTTGTTTTATAATATATATATATATATATATATATATATATATATATATATATATATATATATAAAAGTATTTCTCTAGTCACTGGAGATAGAGTTATCCCCAGTGACCCCAAAACTACGTCGTTTTGAATTAATGAAAGATTTGTTAGTAATTTTATGTGAATTAATAAAGGGTATTTTAGTAAAATGTATATGATTAAAAAATAAACAAAATTACAGAAACACCATTCATTTATCCAAAACGACGTAGTTTTAGGGTCACTTGAGATAACTCTATCTCCGGTGACTGGAGAAATCCTTTACCCATATATATATTAAGGGTAAAGAATTTCTCCAGTCACCGGAGATAGAGTTATCTTCAGTGACCCCAAAACTACGTCGTTTTGGATTAATAAATGATATTTTTGTAATTTAGTTTATTTTTTAATCATATAAATTTTACCGAAACACCCTTCTTTAATTCACCTAAAATTACTAACAAACCCTTCATTAATTTAAAACGACGTAGTTTTGGGGTCACTGGAGATAACTCTATCTCCAGTGACTGGAGAAATACTTTTCTCATATATTAAAAGGGAAAAAGATTTCTCCTGTCACTGGAGATAGAGTTATCTCCAGTGACCCCAAAACAACGTCTTTTGAGTTAATGAAGGGTTTGTTAGTAATTTCAGGTGAATTAATGAAGGATGTTTTGGTAAAAAATAAATAGAATTACAGAAACACCCTTCATTAATCCAAAACGACGTAGTTTTGAGGTCACTGGAGATAAAGTTATCTCCAGTGACAAGAGAAATCCTTTCCCCATATTAAAAAGCTTATTATTATTATTATTATCTTGGTCATAAAGTCATTGCCCGCTTCGCTTGCATCGACAAATTTAAAGTTACGTTTCATCCCATTATCAACATAATTAAATATTATTATTATTATTGGTGGTGTTATTAATGTGATGTTCCGTTTGATTATTTTAAAATTTTTTGATTTTGATTGGGCAGTAAAATTAATATTATATTTTATTACTCGAAATGCTAAAATTTGTTCTGTAAAAATTTCAATTTTTATGCTGAAAAGAATCTTTGGCAATTTATGTCATGAGGGCCAAAATTAAACTTTTTTCATACACTAGGTAGGAGTAGGACACAGACAAAAATTTTAAATTTCATTATGAATCAAATTCCTTTCTTTTATATAAAGCTATATTCCCATGATTTTTTATTTTTAGCATTACTAAAAAATTTCAAAAAAATAAATAATCACTCCACCTATCATTTTTATAAGACTCGAAATTTAAATTGTATTGAGCTTTTTTATAAGAGTTTGTTATCTAAATATTTAATGAGTTTTTTACACTTTCACCCCGAATTCATTATATAAATTGTATTAATTAAAATATTGGTGATACTTATATTTACTCTATTTTTCTGTCCCTAATAAATAAGGGTGTACTTGAAAAATAAAATATTTATTTAAGATGTAATTTTTATTTTAAACTAATTGTAACCACTTTCTTTTTCTTAAACTGCATATTTCACTTATTAAGCTTCCATAAAAAGTACTAGAGGTAGTATAAAAATTACTCGTAATGACATGGCAGTTTTCTTTGCATTACATAAATTTAGGTTAATGAATATTTTTAGGTTAATGCGTCTTGAAAATAAACCAACTTGTTTTAAAAAAATATCACACATTCATTACATTTCATGATAAATCCTGATTGTCTGGTTTGGGTTATTTTTAAGAACACCGATTAACCCTGATAAATTATGATTTCACCCTCTAACTGCACATTAATTATAAATGACAAGGGAGTTTCTTAATGCCCATTTGAAATAGCGATTAGAGTTTTCAGAAATAGTTTTTCAATTATGATTTATGGTCTACCATATAAATATATGAGACGGGTTTTATCTCGATTGAAACTTCCTGAACGACATCAAATTTATCCTCTAATCTCGTCTCCAAATATTTATTACATATAACTTACCTAATATTTTTCAACAAAAGTAGATCAAATAATATTATTTGAAATATTGTCTTGCCTAGTAAAATAATTAATTATCATTTTTATTTAAAAATTAAATCACATAATAATGATAGGGCCCGTAATATGTTCTTTGAAATATGCTTTAACGTGTATAATTTTCCTTTCAGTTTCATTTATTTCCTTCATTAAATATAACTTTATAAAATTCATACCATTTTCGATAAGTATACATTCATAAGTGATAAATGAAATCAAAACAATAATCATAATTTTTAAAGTCGCTTGTGAAAACAAATATCTAAATATAAATCATGATTGACTAAGAGCACTTTCAATCAGTGTCACTTATATATATCATAATTATAATTGTCTATCGTTTGATTCAAATGGACACTAAATGGTTCAGTTTAAACGGGTCATAAAAATTTTGAATCTTTTTATATCTTCAGTTTGTTCTTTTTTTTTTTTTGTAAATATATGTTCGAAAAAAAAAATTGTAAGTAGCTTGTGATGCACGAGTTTTTCAATCCGTGTTGCCTTTTGTAGTTTTGTTTTGTAATAAAATCTTTCTCTCTTTTGGAAAAAAAAAAAAATAGTATTCAAGGTTTTTAATAACCCCTCTTGGTATACATATTATATATATGGGAAAAGTATTTCTCCTGTCACTGGAGATAGAGTTATCTCCAGTGACTCTAAAACTACGTGGTTTTGAATTAATGAATGGTATATTTGTAATTTCAGGTGAATTAATGAAGGGTGTTTCTGTAATTTTTCACCTTTCATTAATTCACTAAAATTACAAAAACACCCTTCATTAATTCAAAACGACGTAGTTTTAGGGTCACTGGAGATAATTATATCTCCAATGACTGGAGAAATCCTTTACCCTATATATATATAGGAGTATATCTTTAGACTAAGGGTAAAAAATTTCTCCAGTCACTGGAGATAAAGTTATCTCCAGTGAGCCCAAAACTACTGTTTTGTATTAATGAAAGTTGTTTCCGTAATTTTATTTATTTTCTATCATATGAATTTTACCTAAACATCTTTCATTAATTCATCTAAAATTATAAATACACCATTCATTAATTTAAAATGACGTAGTTCTAGGGTCACTGAAGATAACTTTATCTCCAGTGACTTGAGAAATACTTTTCCCTTAGATTAATAGTCACACTTATCGGCCGACCACCGCAACGTCCCCACTCCCCACCATGCCGTTTCTTCTTTGACAGCTAAAATAAAATTTTCAGCCTTCAAAAGGCTAAATAATTAATCTTAATCTCTCTTTCACGTTTTATTTAAAATAATACTCCGAATTATGAACGTCATGTAATTAAACTTTTTGAAGGAGAATGTCGTCTTTATTCAACCTTTATTTCATAATATTATATCAAACACAATCATGGAGTTTTGATTTTGTTTATAAAGAATTTGTTTGCTTTATTTGATATCATTATTATCATATCTTTAAAGTATATTCATTTCCAAAATCCAAGATTTTGTCCATAAGATTTTGTTTAAAAAGAGTACACTATTTTCAACTTACTTATAATATATTAAAATAATCTATTAAAAACCAAATAAATGAGTTGTCATTAATATATATATATATATATATATATATATATATATATATCCTCCAAATATGTTCCTTTTGTATTTATTAATTTTTTACTGCGGACTCAAACTCGTGCCTAAAAAGTCATTGAACCTAGGGTGTTTCAAAATTGGGACTTTTTTTTTGGTCGAAAAAATTGGGACTTGACTATGATACCCTCATCAGTCATCCCGGTTCCCATCTTGATTTTTGCTTAGGGCGTTATTTTATGTTTCTGTAGGTAAAATAAAAGGATATCTCAACTTATGAGGTAAAAAATATTTGGCTAAAGTATAGTTTTGATACTTTAAGTGTATATGAGGTATACTTTTAGTCTCTTAACTTTATTAAGTATACTTTTAGTCCTATAATTCTAACACCGTTAATTTTGCTAACAAAATACAACCTCAAGTGATAACAGTGTAAACTTAAATGATGATTGTGTAATTAAATACTATTAAATTTAAATTTAAAATATGGGTGAATTGAAATATATATATAATTTGTGTAATTAAATATTATTAGTCATTACTTGAGTTCGTTACGTTAGCATTTTCCATTAGCAATATTAACGATGTTAGAATTTTAGGACCAAAAGTATAATTTATAAAGTTAAGGGACCAAAAGTATGCCTTATACAAAATTTAAATGACTAAAAGTATATTTTAACCAAAAATTTTAAAAAATGAAATTAGGAGCAAGACCGAGATTTCGAGGATGAGACAAGATCCCGTCCCAACCTCATATAGGACTGGATATCTTCGACCGAGACACTTTGAACACCACTAAACCCTCTACTATAACCTAACGCCTATTAATATAACCTATCAAATTTATCCATGAACATATTGATTAACAACTAAAATAAGAAAAAAGGGTTAAGGTGCAAATTTGTTCAAAAAACTTTCGCTTTTGACTAATGATACCCCTTATTGTTTGTAATATTAACGGTATTGTCAATTTTTTAAGGGTCTATGTGAGGTTTTAAATAGAGTAAAGTAACATTACTACGTTTTTGAACTTTTGAACAACGTTGTATCTAATAATGTGAGAAATATTATATTAAAAGATTTTCTTCTTCTCAAAATTGTGAGAAGAAAATTTACCATAGCAGTAAGCATTTATAATGTAACATGACGGGCAAAGTAATTCTATTGAGAGCTATCAAAATTAGTTGACGGTATGAATATATTTCTAATCTAAATAATTGAAATTAAATATATCAATATTCATATTTCATCATACATAATAAAGAAACTTATATGAATTTGGTATATAAAGTCACTAAACACAACTAAATCCAAAAAGTTAACACATATTCAATAGTAGGTTAACATCATAAACACAAACAGATAAACTAAGTGAGTGAAATAGCAAGTTCAACTAAGTTTGCAATTTACACAAGTTCAAAAGCAAGTTGATAGAGTTTTGTAAATTAAAATGGCAAAAACGATACACTCAATAAATTTACTTGTAAGTTTGATAATAATGCATAGAAAAATTGTAGATTAGTTCGTTCAAAACAATAATATAAAAAAAAATCAATTCTAAAGTATCTCTCAAAATATAAATGAATATTAAAAGATTTTCTAAAAATTTAATGAAAATTATTTCTTTTTATAAATTTAGCCCAATAATTTATATATTTGCCTCAAAAAATTATACATTTGGCCCCCAAATATTTTTTCTTTCTAACTAGTTAATGAATATACATTTGGCCCCCCTAAATATTTTTGTCAAGCTCTGTCCCTGTATATATGTGTGTGTGTGTATAAATATATTTTTTTATCTAGTCAACAGTATAGTCTCTTAGAAATTTAGAGCTTAAAGTGTTTTCTCTTCTCTTAAAAGATGTAATTTTCTAGATTTAAACTTGTTTTTTTGCAAGTAATAGTATTTATTAAAGTGTCAAGGTGCAAATTTAGCAACCAACTATTTTTCTATGGGCAACCAATACAACTAACTATTTTTAGTGCAAAAATAGACATAATCGATTTATTTGGTAACATTTCTAACAACGTCGTTAACTTGAGTTAACTTCGATTATTTTTTGTACAGTGTATTCTACCATTCTTCTCACTTTATTATTCTAGTATATTTTTAGAAAGGTTAAGGTGTAAATTTAGTAGTAAACTATTTCCTTATGAGCACCTAAGATAATTATTTTTCATAGGAGCAATTATAAAACAAATATTAGTAGTTAAATTAGAACATTTACATTAATGCCCTTACTTTTTTATAAAGGTAATTACAAAACAAATATGAGCATGTATATGACAAATAAAGTGATTTAAAAGAATTTAGGAAGTAAAAAATTTGGTCATTCTGACTTGTAAAAAACTTTTTACTGCACCTCCTTAGGTCAAAATAAATTAAGATTTGTTAGATGTTTTCTACTCTTTTGCTATTTTTAGTGTGGGAAAAGTATTTCTCCAATCACTGGAGATAGAGTTATCTCCAGTGACCCCAAAACTACGTCGTTTTGGATTAATGAAGGATTTGTTAGTAATTTTAGGTGAATTAATGAAGGGTGTTTCTGTAATTTTGTTTATTTTTTAATCATATACATTTTACCGAAACACCCTTCATTAATTCACCTAAAATTACTAACAAATCCTTCATTAATCCAAAACGACGTAGTTTTAGGGTCACTGGAGATAACTCTATCTCAAGTGACTGGAGAAATCCTTTACCCTTTTATTGTTAGATGTTTTGTTGCGATTTTATTATATATGCTCTTTTTTTTGTTATTTTTTCAAATTTATCCTCTATTTTATTGAGATATAAATTTTATTATGAGATCTCATAAAGTCGTAGCTTCTCTTTTGTGATTTTATGATATCTTTTACAAATCTTAAAATCTTTGCATAAGAAGCTATTCTAAAAAACATAAAATAAAAATTCAAATCTCAAAATCGTTTCGTCACTGTGACTCTGAAATCTGGATTTTCTTTTTTAAATTTTTTTAAACCCATTTAATCTTAAAAGTGTTGAACTTTTTAAACCACTCAATATAAGACTGGACCTAAGTCTTTTCTCAATAGATATTTTTAATCCATCTAAAATACCGTTTTCCTTGTAGTGATCATGTCGAGGTTGAAGAACGAATTCATATGGGAATATGATCTATTAGGGATACTTGCCACATCCCATTTGGACAATTGTCACATCCCCGTTTCTGGTCAAACATCTTCCTCCATCTATTTTTTTTACAGTCAACATTGGGTTGGATGACAACATTGTTAAAAATTGCTATCAAAAATTGATTATTGCACGAAAGATAATTCTTAACCTTTCATCTTTGGGTTCAACTGGCGTGGGGTCAAACTTCTTCACCTTAAGGGAGGGGGTTCGATTCTTATGTTGGTTAAGGCGCCTAGGAGGTATCCTAGGGTCTAGGAAGCAGTGAAAACGCTGGTAGAGATGGAGGCATATGTACTCCCTAGCCAGTATGTCCTATGGACTGGGTTCCAAACGCTCTGCTTTTGGACTGTGGTGAGTCCAACCTCTTTCTTAAAATTTTTATATCAAAAAAAAAGAAAGATAATTCTTATAGATGCTTATAGAAAAATAGTTCTTTGCTAAATGTACACCTTCTTCTCATAAGTTATCATGTAGGATTGGATTATCACCCAAGAGTATGTTTTTAGAAGAGCAAATAAATACCTTGATTGGTTGGTCTAATTAAAGCTTATGCAACGTATGGAGGTCGAGTCCACTAGAAGGAGTTACTCTCTTACAATATAAATCAAAGTTTGAATCTTTGTTGTAACATGTACCAACATTTAATACTCAACGGTGCTTCATTATGAGGATAAGCATGTCTAGCAAATTCAAAATTAAGCTTATTATGTTAATAACTCTATTAGATTTTTTTTTTAAATTTTATATATAGATATAGATAACATCCAATTAAAGCCAACCTTATTTGGAGGCGCTATCAAATACTTAATTTGGGCACTCCTCCTTGGAAGATCCCCTGATAAACTTTTTAACACCTCACCTTTGGGTATTGGAATTTTTTAAGGAGGTTTTTTTTTTAAAAAAATGAGAATAATTAGGTTATTTTTTAAAAAAATAATTTCATGACAGTCCACAAGGATTTACTATAAATTAAGTCATTTTGACGTACCATTATGAAAATTCCCATTTTCAATAGTAGTGCTTATACGTCTATCTCCCAAAAATATTCAAACCGCTTTTACCAAAGGAAAAAAATGACTACATCAAAATATCAACAATTTAATTTTTTTTTTGTCAGAAAATAAAAAAAAATAACAAAAGAAATACCACTTGAATTTCAAAATCCTATTGACATAAAAAATAATATGATTAACAAAAATAATAAAATAATTGACAATTTATTTTATGCAGATTTTAAAATTCAAGTAATATTTTTCAAAATCATAAGAGGTTCATACTCAATGGCTATAGGCTAAAGCTCCCAAGTTTCAAGATATTATGTGTAATGGACCCAACTATTACTCCATTGTGATGGATTTTGTTGGTTTAATAGTATTAAGATTATAAATTTAAAAGTCACTAAATAAAAATAAGGTAAAAGTTATAATGTAATGAAAAAATAATAGATAATTTTTTCATTATTTTATTCTTAAGTAAAGATATTTTTTTAAATAAAAATTGATCAAGTTTGGAATTTTGAAAAAGAAAAACTAATGAGATCAAAAGGACCAAAGTCCAAAGTGTATGTGCTTTGTGGGACAGGGAAGCAGCAAAAGGAGGGACACTTGTCCTACATTTGCTTCCGCTTTCAGACACTCTCTGTGGGTCCCACTCCCCCCTCCTCACACTCCAAAATTTTGGTTTCTGCCCTTGTCTTTTTCCCATCTTCAACTATCAATTATTTAAATTTAAATCATATTCAGGGGAAAAAAATTGTATTTGGCCAAAAATTAACATTAAAAAATTGTAATTTATAATAATTATGAAAATTTAAATTATTAATACAAAAATGAATTTAAAATTTAATCTAAATACTTCAAATAAAGGTAATTTACGGAAAATAGAGAGAGAAGATGGATGGCTTCACCCTCACTCTCACTCCATCTGTCTATTGCAAGGCCACGTGCTATACCAGTCAAACCCTACTATGATGACCGTGGACCACACGCTCATTCACATTCAAATTACTAAATCAATGAAATGTTTATTTTTAAATTAATAAAAACCATTTTTCGTGCAATTTACTCATCCACAATTGATTATAAATAATAAATTACTCATTAATAAATAATAAATTGAATAATACCACATAGTTTTGATTACATATAGTGCCTCCAATTCTATATATAAAACAAGGGAAAAAGATTTCTCCTGTCACTGGAGATGGAGTTATCTCCAGTGACCCCAAAACTACGTCGTTTTGAGTTAATGAAGAGTTTGTTAGTAATTTTGTTTATTTTTTAATCATATACATTTTACCAAAACACCCTTCATTAATTCACCTGAAATTACTAACAAACTCTTCATTAACTCAAAACAATGTAGTTTTGGGGTCACTGGAGATAATAACTCTATCTCCAGTGACAGGAGAAATCTTTTTCCCATAAAACAATTGCGTACTCCAATTTATAAGATATGCTTAAAAGAATATCCAAAATTTTATTCAACTTTTTTTTTTCCAATTTTCAACTTTATTAATTATCTGTTACTATTGCTAATGCTCTATATTAATCATCTTTCACAGGACTGTTTTTCCTACTCTCTCCCTAAATAAAGGTATTTTAAAAAATAAAAAATATACATATACAGTTACATATTTATTGTCCTTAATTAATTTTCACCAACTTTTATCTACATAATTTATTTTTTTTATATTTTTTTATAACAAGTGATTTATTTATATCTTTCATTCTTTTATATAGGACTGCAGGGACTATTATGGCACTGTGATTTATATTTTAAATTAAAACCATTTATACCAAAAGTTTAAATTTATATAAAAAAATAAAATAAAAGATTATTTCTTTTAGTTGTGCAAATTCTAGAAATTAAAACCAGTACTTACCATTTAGCGGGCGATATTTAGACTTGAGAGGTTTTTTTTTTTTTTTTTTGGGTACAAAAGAGTTAAGAGGAGAATATACCTTAAGGCAATGTTAATATACAATGATAATATCCTTTGAATATTTTATATTGGCAAAAATATGTATATTTGACTTATTTGTGTATAAATAAAATAAAAGAACTAAGATTAGGTCATAAGCACTACACGCCAACCAAATTTAGAGCCAGATTTGGTGGGTTGTCTAATAACCATTCGTAAACAAAAAGGAAAAAAAGAGAGGAAATTATAGATTAATAATAAAAGAAATAAAAAGGTGATAGATTGTTGAGTAAAGGGGTCAAAGTTGGTTGGTATTAATTTAATAGATGCATTTAATGGAGAACAAATTTCAACTACTATTGGGAAAAGGATCAACCAAAAGCATCCAAATCAACATGTTTGAAATTTTAAGATAACTAAAATACTATAATAATCCAAACAACCTAATAATACTAGAAACCTCCCTAATTATACAATTACCACTCTGATTATTTAGTAGATAACTACAATAACTAGCTAGCTTCCTCCTTTTTAATAATTTCTATAAAAGAATTTCAAATTTAATGCTCTCTTCCGTGTTTAATATAAATATAGTTAGACAATTGATGTTGGTCCTGAATATAAAACATAGTTTTTATATTTGTTAATATTTTTCTAATTTACCCCTATTAATGCTCCATTAACAATAATGAAGGAAGAGAGAGAATTAAAGATGATAACGAGGGTATTTAAAAAAATATATTTTATATTAACTAACTCATGATTAGGATATTTTAAAAAATACATTTCATATTAATTAACTCACCCAACTTCTTTAATTTAATCAAATTAGATAAATATGACTTATATTAAGAACCAGAAGAAGTATAAATTTAGCTAAGCAGGATTGATATATATTCACAAGTAATTGGAATCAACGAAAGAGGCTATAGATTTGATGGAGGACATGTCAAGGGTTTGGTATGCTTAAAGAATATAATTTATTTTTTTTAAAAAAATCCAATTATTTGATGTAAGGCACACACAAAATTTCGGTAAAATTGAGTTTTTGGTCTTCTAGTTTATAGAAAACTTAGTTTGGTGTTTTGATTCTATAAAGAACTATATTTTCTGTATTATAACATTAATGGTGTTAGATTTCAATTATTTTTTTGGGCCCCTGAAAATGATGATTTTTGTGTGTTAATTATTGTTATTTTTACAAATCAAGCTTAATACATCACCATTAAGAATATTATGGAAACATTTAAAATCACAATAGTAACATCATTTGTTAATGAAATAATAATTTTATTGGAGTTTAGAGGACTAAAATTTTCTTTATAAAATTAAAGGACTAGAATGAAGTCTTGCACTTTATGCAAATACTTGGTTGATATTTCTTTTTACTGAAATAAAATATCACTTAATTTTATATTATTTGATATTTTCTAGAAGATTTTTATGATCATGCATAGCTTTCATTTTGAAAAAAGTTGAGAGCGTTACATTCTTTATTCACGGTATTAATTGTCTTGGGCATTGTTCAAAATTAATTGTCTTGGGCGTCATAAAGAAATTAAAAGTAATTACTCTGATTCAAAATATAAATTATTTCCAACCACTTTATCCGTTGTTAAATTCGCAAGCTTATAAAATAGTGTCAGCTTACTTTAAAACTTATATTAGCTATAAACTAGGCTAAATTTATGAGTTTAGACCGTGAATTTACCATTTTTGTGTTTTAAGCTTATAAAATCATATTAACTCGTTATTAAACTCGTGCTAGATTTTTGTATTTGATTATATTTAGAGACTTTATATAATAACTTCATATAAATTTATTTGTTGAGTATGATAAGTTATGAATGTTTATAATTTTATTTCAATTTTTTTAATTTAAAATATATTTAAATTAAAGTATTATCTTTTTTATATTTTAATTAATGAATTATATGCTTTTAATATTTACTATTTATTAATAAAAATAAACTATTATGAATTCATGATTTAAATTCATAACTCAAGTTTATATCTCTATCACGAGTTTGTTTAAACTCATACATTTGATAACCTTAACTAGAACTAAAGAATATCAGTTATCTCATGAAATCTATTTTAAATTAGAAAATTTTCTAACTCTACTTCTATTAAAGAAGAAGAAGAAAAAAAATACAATTGAGTTAATGAGCATTAATTACTTTTCAAATAATTTATATTATGAATCAAAACATTTTTTAGATCATTTACGAACTCAAAAATTCTTCTAGACAATGAGTTGTATTCATAACCAGAAAGGAGTAAGATACTGTAACTTTAATTAATTGAAGAGTAATCTTAAGAAATGGTAAACTTTCTATCTTAATTATAGCATCAAGTTTGTACTGCAACCAAATGGAGTATTATTTTTCTTACCATCTTAAAAGTAGATTAATTAGGAGGCAGAATAATAGAGACATCATTTAATACCAAGAAAATTAAAAAAGGTGGCAAATTAACAAGAGCTGGTAATTTTTCAGTTGAGATGAAACCAGAAATAATTAATGAAGAGAGCCCAACACATAATGGGGTTATAGGAGGAGGCACAATAATGGATAAGCTTTGACCCAAAGTACATTGCATGTGCTCACTAATCAAATTGTTTAATTGATTAATTAAAAACAGAGAGAATTTTGAGAAAGGAGAAGAAGAGGACGACAGAATCTGTGACTGTCAGCAACCTGTTAGTCTTACGTTGACTAAACTTTCCCTTTATGGGCGCGTGCACCTGCTCCAGTGTCTGACCACTTCCCATTCTCGGCCACATCAAAGAATACAAAATCTTCTTTCTTCGTCATTTTTCTCATCAGGTCATCTAGACTATTGATTGGAAATGTAAGAAAAAAATTAAAGTGGTATTGTAATTGATTAGATGGATATGAGTTAAAGATGATGAGAGATAATAAAAAAATGATAATGAGAGAAACCTTTACCCAATAATACTCTTATACTTTCTCCCACTCTTTTTATACATAAGAAGAACTGTTTGCTACAAGAAAAATTTAAAGAAGGAAAAGGGATGAATTGAATAGAAGAAAATTTAGAAGAGTTTTTTGTTTGGTAAAGCCAATGGAAATGAAATACAATAATTTTTAAAAAATTAAAAATATGAAATCTTCAAAGTACCACTCAACCTTAAAAAAAAAAAAAAAAAAAAAGCTCCTCCCTCCTTCTTCATCCTCCACCAATGTTGACACAGTGCCCTCAAAAAAAAAAAAAAGTTTCAGATCGAATTCAAAAGAGAGAAGTAGAGCTTTAAGGATGAGATCAGCGAAGGGAATGTTTGGAATGAGAGTGAGAACAAGATTTGAAAGGGTGTCGGAAGCTGAGACAGGCAACGAGGGAGGTGGGGAGTGGTGTGGATCGTTGTGCAGCGGTGCGATAACGAGACCCCATGATTGTGCATGACTGAAGCAAGGGTGACAGCGGAGGAAGAAGATTAGGGACCCAATGGAAATTTTTTAAGAAAGAACATTGGATCCCACCTAAATGTGAGACATTGTATTTCCCTTGAGCATGGGAACTTTTCTATCTCCGGAACTTGTTTTCTTGGAAGATGGTACATCCAAACGGCCCTCTACCATGGAAGATCTGGCATGCATCTTCCCAAATCTTTTGTGTAACAAGAAGGCCCTAAGAGCTTGAGAACTAAATTACTTCCTCCTATCCATAATATAAGACACTTTTTGAAGGAAGGTATGGTTCAGAATATAACTCATCTCTAATTTAATTAATGTTATTTTTCTTGTTTTGCCCATGTGATTAATATTCACTTTCCAACTATGTCCACCCATTATATTCCACTCTCTTTAAAATAACATTTCCATTACAATTAAAGACATTTCTCAAGAAAGGTTAAAATGGAAAAATTTACATTTTAGAACATATTAGATGACTTAACTGTAATTTTATATTTCTCATGATATAGTTGAAGTACTTCATATTGTGGACCAAAGAGAGTACAATTAAAGACATTTCTCAAGAAAGGTTAAAATGGAAAAATTTACATTTTAGAACATATTAGATGACTTAACTGTAATTTTATATTTCTCATGATATAGTTGAAGTACTTCATATTGTGGACTAAAGAGAGTACAAGGGTTTTAAAAAAAGGTTAAATTAGTTAAAATAATAATAAATACTCCCTCTAATATTATTTATAAGAATATAATAACCGAATTACGCAGTTTAAGAAAGAAATTAAAATTAGTTAAAATTAATAAGTATGTTTTAAATAAATTTTTTTCTACCTATATCCTTATTTATAAGAGAACAAATAAGAGGGAAAAATATAGTAAATATAAGTATCACTAGCTTTTTAATTAATGCAATGTGTGTGTGTGTGTGTGAGATTAATGTTAAGACAACTTTTATTGGACTCTTATAAATAGAAGTAAGATAATTCAAATTAGAAGTATTCAAGGTGTTCCCGTCTAAGTCATCCCGACTCAGTGCTGTACATTTGATTTCCTGTATGGTTCAGGACCTGGACATTATTAGAACCGGGATTACCCTTGAGATCTAGGTTCCAATCCCGGTCCTGGGTTTTAGCTTCAATTTTTTATCTTATAAGTTAAGATATCCTTTTACTTTTGTATTTTTTTTACCCCACATATTAAGTTATCATTTGATAAAATATGTATCACATCTTTAGTTGGAATTAAACGCATATATCATAATACTAATCCTAACTATATACAGTATAAAGATATGACAAATATAATAAATAATATCAATAAGTAATAAAATGCTATTCTTCAACTCTAAATCAATTTATGTAATTATTATGATTTTATTTGTTGTTAAATGATTAGTTTAAACAATATATTATGGATAATTTACATAATATAGTGATATTTTTTAATTTTATTATTTTTTTAAAAATATAGCAGGATTTACGGTCTTGTTCTTTTTTTTTTTAAATGCTATTGCACCCAGTTCACCAGAGCTTTGCTTTACCTAGTCCGGATCGAGGTTCTGTCGAGCGCATAAGCAGGGACCTCTTCAAGGGAAGTTTTCTGCATGCACAAGGATTCGAACTCGTACGATCTCGTCCTTTATACTACTGAGATTGGGATGCAAATTGGATCCTGGCCAAAAACCCACACTAGAAACTAGGACCTGGTTTTGAACACCCCTTATTCAAATGTTGGGCTCATATTAAAAGGATTGGAGGGAGTATGTATGAAATGAGCTATTTGTTTTTTAAAGTATGCCCTTTGTTTTTAAAACAGTAGTTAAGAGTTTAACAAACAAACAAAAAAACAGTAGTTAAGAGAAAGAAGATAATGTTAAAGAGAATGTAGTGTGCTGGGAAAAATGATGGGAGAAAATATAATTAATTAGGAACAAAAATGATTAAAAAAATTAAATACTTAAACAACCCCAAATAAAATATTAAAAAAAAATCAATGTAATTCAAAGTTCAGACTGTTAAAAAAATATTACAAAAAATGTAACTGGCTCGTCCAGTTTGATTTTGGAAATCTTGCTTGTCATTTTCTCATGTGGGCATTAATCAGATTTTGTTTTTGGTAGGGAGGGCCCAAGGCCCAAACTTTCCTCATTTAATGATCATCAATACAACTACTTCTTCCCAAATCAATGACAATGAGACATTTTGATATTTTAAACTTTTTTTTTTTGGCAACCGAACTTATATTTAAATTAAATCTCCTAATTATTGTTGTCAAACTCACGAGTTGACTCTCCTCGAGTTTACCGTTTTTATATTTCTAGTCTACCAAATCGAGTCGAGTTACTGGTAAACTCGTGATATATTGTTGTAAACTTGGATAAACTTACGAGTTTATACATTGATTTTATCGTTTTTACGTTTTAAAATTTTAAAACTGTATTAACTCAACCTTAAACTCATGTTAAATTTTTTTATTTGATTCTGCTTAGTGGCTTTATATATAAGTTTTATAGAAATTTCTCTGTTACATATGGCAAATTTTGAATATTAATGAATTTAATTTTAATTATTTAAATTTAAAATATATTTAAATCTAATTGTTGCCATTTTTTTTATATTTTGATTATTATATACTATTAATACCTATTTGGTAGTGAAAATAAACTCTTACGAGTTTACGTCATTCTCACCATTTTATTTAAACCTTCGAGTCTTTTTTTTTTTTTTGGTCGAAACCTTCGAGTCTGACAACCTTGCTCATAATACTTAATTATTTTATTTGGCTGCAAATTGTGACGATACTTTTCTTTTTCCCCAAGTATGAAACTATAAATGGATGAATTAACGATGCTCATTAATTATTAATAATTAATTAACATTAATGGATGACTTAACGGAACATTAGCGCGAACATAAAATACTCCAATATTATTAAGCTTCATATTAACGTCAAAAACATCACAGTGACATGATCAATCTTCCGCAGCACGTTTCAATGGAGATTGATTATTCCTCTCAACTACATACGTTCGTGGCCTTATGGCGAATTTGGCTTTGATAACTAAATACTCCCTCCGGTGCTAATTATAGGAGTAAATTACCAGAATTTGAAAGTATTAAGGAGGGAAGTTAAATTAGTTAATTATATATATTTTCCTAAGATACCCTTACCTAAAATCTAAAATGATATTAAGGAAACGTTTGTTGAATCGTTAGCCCTGTGCATGTCCATACTCTTGGACATGGGGGAAGGAGGTCAGTTAATACTGGCTCTTATGCTACTGCGCTACTAAGGCGCTGATTTATAAGAATGTATTCTAATAAATATTAAGACCAACCATACTGTGCAGTTTGATGATCTCTGATTGTTGTTTTTCTCGCTATATAGTTAGCATCATTGCATTAATGCCAATAAATTGTTTAATTATATGCATTTAATCGCTTTGGACGGATAGCTTTTTTAAAAAAATCTTAATGGAATATTTAAATTATTTTATTTAAAAATTAAAAATAAAGTAGAATATCTCACTTAATAGAATATAAACGTGTTGTTAAATTAATTATTGTGGAAGAAGTATTAGTAGGGGTGATATGAGAAAAATATGACAAAAATTGCTCAAAATTATTTTATATAAAAAACTATAATTTAAGTGTATATGACATTAATGAGTTGTAAACATTATTTCCTTTATAAAATATATAGGTATATTATTAAATTATTATTGTCTTTAATTATTATTGAGAAACTATAAATAAGGGTATTATAGGAAAAAATAGACAAAAGGTAAAACTTGCTCTTATGATTAGAACTAAAACCAACTCCAAAATTTATTCCTATAATTAGGATCGGAGGGAGTAATAATTATACAAACCACAGAAATTAAATTATATCTTTTAAATGTAAATGACCAAATGGATCAAAACGTCATGACTCATGACTAAAGTGGGTTGTGTTTTAAGTCCAAAAGTGTTCAATCCTAATATTCTTGATATATGTTTTTTTTTGGTAGAATTATTCTTGATATATGTTAAAGGGTTATAAACAACATCTTTTTGGAGTATGTGGTAAGGAGCTTATTTTCTTGTAATTACGTCCTCGATTTGAAGTGTGGAAATGGAGAAAATAGTGTTGAGAGCTTTCTTCCACAGCTGTGGGCCTGACTCGGAGCAAATCGAGATTAATCAAAACTGAATGTTCCCTTGACCTGGGTGGGAAACCAAAAACAAAAAAAAAAAAAAATTGTTAAAGGGTTCTAGGTTAATTTTTGTCCCACAAGTTTCTGCTACAGAGCTTTAAGCATTTGAGAGTTTTGTGTGTGGATAAATGTTATCTTGAAAGCGGTAAAAACGTAATAATGTCACTATACGTTAACACATTCAAATGGTTAAATGTTAGTTAAGTAATTATTTATTGCCTTGTTTCCTTAGCCCTAAATATGGCCCAAAAGTCTCATGATAATTTTGAACCGGGACATTATTAGAACCGGGATTACCCTTGACATAATTTTGGTTGGTGGCTGAAAACTAATCTAATTCTCCTCGCACTGGCTCGTCCAGTTTGATTTTTGAAACCTTGCTTGTCATTTTCTCATGTGGTATTAATCTTTGGTAGGGAGGGCCCAAGGCCCAAACTTTCTTCATTTAATGATCATCAATCCAACTACTTCTTTCCAATAAATGACAATTAGACTTTTTGATATTTCAAACTTTTTTTTTTTGGCCAACCGAACTTATATTTAAATTTAATCTCATAATACTTTATAATTTTATTTGGCTGCAAATTGTGATGATAATTTTTTGGGAAAATATCAGTAAGGTCCTAAGGAAGAGAAAAATATAAAAAAAGTCTCAAACTCAAATCCTCTAATAAAAAAGTCCCTAGAGACTTTTTCGATATGAATTATAGAATTCCAATATTAAAATGGTTTTTCCTGTTGTTAAAATTTCCTCATGAAAATATTGTTGTCAAAATGGCTTTTTTATTGTCAAAAATTTTTCAGGTTTCTAAAATTTTACATGCCAGAGGAAAAACTCAGACTTTTTTGACAACGAGACTTTTTTGATATTAGAATTCTGTAATTAATATCAAAGAAGTCCTAGAGACTTTTTTGATAGGGGATTTAGGGTTGAGACTTTTTTGATATATATATATTTTTTCTCTTTATGGGGATCTCATTGATATTTTCCCAATTTTTTTTTAAGTATGAAACTATAAGTGGATGACTTACCAATGCTCATTAATTATTAATGATTAATTAACATGAATGAATGACTTAACGTAGTATTAACGCTGATATAAAATAGTACAATATTGGGCCTGTTTGGGTTGGCGGTAGGAGCGGTGACTTAAAAACTATCTGACTTTAAAAAAAGCTCAATAAGAAAAAAGCTCGGTAGAGTTAATGATTTGTGTTTGGATTGAGGGTGGTAGAAGTAGCGGGGCCCATATCAAAAAACTGAGAGCATTTTGACAAAAGCTGGATTCTGGAGCTTTTTCCTTAACGGGCTTTTTAAGCGTTAGGAACTTTAAGTCCAGTTAACTTAACGCCGAACCCAAACACACCACGTTGAGCTTTTTCTCTAAAGTCTATTAATTCTACCGCAAACGCTCCTAACGCTCTACTAACGCTCAATCCAAACAAACCCATTATTAAGCTTCATATTAACGTCCAAAACATCACAGTGACATGATCCTCCTTCGTAGCACGTTTTAATGGAGAGATTGATTATTCGTCTCAACTACATGCGTTCGTGGCCTTATGGTGAATATGGCTTTGATGACTAAATATAATTATACAAACCACAGAAATTAAATTATATCTTTTAAATATAAATGACCAAATGGATCAAAACGTCATGACTCATGACTAAATGGATCAAAAAGTGGGTTGGGTTTTAAGTTCAAAAGTGTTCAATCCTAATATTCTTGATAAGAGTTCCTACTAACATCTTCTTTGAGAGCACATGGTAAGAAATTTGCTCTTATTAAACCACGTTTTCGATTCGAGGCGTGGGAATGGAAGAAATGATGTAGGGAGCTTCTCTCCACAACCGTGAACTTGACTTGGAGCGAATTTGAATTAATCGGAGCCGAATGTTCACCTAAACCAGGTGGGAAACCCCAACCAAAAAAAAAAAAAGTTAAAGGGTTCCAGGTTATTTTTTGTCCAAGTTTTTGCTATGGAGCTTTAAGCATCTAAAAGTTTTTTGTGTGGAGAAATGTTATCTTGGAAGTGGTAAAAATGTAATAATGTCACGTTAACACATTCAAATAGTTACCGTTAACTAATTATTTATTGCCTTGTTTCCTTACCCCCAAACATGGCCTAAAAGTCTCATGAGATTTTTGTTTTTGTGTTTTTTGTTTGTTTTTGGGTTATCTCATGAGCTTTACAATTTATGAATACATATATATATATATTTGCTATGGAAATTTTAGGAAATGGGTTAGATTCACCCACAGTCCAAGGGCATAGTGCTTGGAGCTTAGTCCACATGGCATACTGAGCCGGAGAGTACACATACCTTCACCTTCATCCAGCGTTTTCACTGCTTCATAGACCTTTAGGATGCCTCTCCCAGTGCCTTGACCAACTCCAAGATCAAAATCCTTCCCTTTAAGTGATGAGGTATGAGGTTTGACCCCTTCACCAATTGTTGAACCGAGGGGTTTTATTTTATTTTTTGATACGACCGAGGGGTTTTATAATTTATGAATATGATGCCGATTGAAGACATCCCAAGAAGGGCAGTGTTTTTTTAATTTTTTTATACACTCAACAATTAACTGATGGCCCAAAAAAACCTCCACTTGAATGGGTATCCAATTGTTTCATTTGAGGCCCAACAAGGCCCAAAATCCAATAGCTACCTACATTGGAGGCCCAAATGGACCAAGGCCTTAAGGAAGAGACAAAGTCGGAAGAGGATCTCCTTTATTTGCTTTCATTTTCTTTTTTGTGTGCCTCACATTGCATGTTATGACAAGTTGAACAACAAAGAAAGAGATTTAAACTATTGGCTCATAATCTTTTTTATTTATAAGTTTCCATATTAAACACTCCCTCTAATTTTATTTATATAAGACTCTTTCTATGGATCTTCAATGCAAGACCATAAGCAACAAAATGTAACGCAAACGGAGCGGATCTTATATTTAATACCGGAGGGAGTATTATTATCCATAAATAATACTTACCCGGTTCTAAATATAAGACATATTTTATAATGTAATTCATACTATAAACTATGTTTTATATTTAGAATTAAAGGTAATAACATTTATAACATTGGTTGTTTCCTCATCAATGTTAGATGGGGATAGGGGTGGAAATAAATCAGGCTCTTATTAGGTAGCCTACGGTCTGGCCTATTTAGGGCTTGGTCAGGTCTAACCTGTTTGTTAAAAAGGCTAGGCTAAGGCCTATTTAATGGTCTTACACATTATATATATATATATATATATATATATATATATATATATATATATATATCTTATAATAATAAAATATTTATTTTTTCATGTTTATATTTATATAGATTTTGATAGGCTCAAAGTGTATGAAGCCTACTTATGGCTTTCAAGGCCTGAAATATGAGGCTTTTTTAAAGGCCTACATTGTAAGTAGGCCTTTAAAAAGGCTTCAGGCTTGACCAGGCCTTATGAAGGCTCAGGTCTGAGCCTAAAAAAAAGCCTGCATTCAGACTTAGGCCTAGGCTCAGGCCTTTTAACCCCATTACAAGCTCAAACCTATTTAGCCAAAACCTGCTCAAACCTATTTAGCCAAAACCTAGCCTGACCTATTTCCATGCCTAGATGGGGATGAATATCAGTTTTTCCCCCTTCTTTTTCATATTTCTATCTTATTTCTTAACCAACACTCCACCCATTTTGCAATTATCTGAGAGCCGTAGAAATTTTATGTTCAATCAACTGAGAAGATAGAAATTCATTCAAGTATGGGCATAACTAACTAGTAACTATAGAAAATGCCACCTTCAATTAAATTTAACAATCCTCAAATTTAACTCAATCAAATAATCATATAAAAAACTATAATGGCCAATGATTTAGCATGAAAAGAAGCTATAGATGATGGCCTGGCTTAGGATTTGTTTTTTATATACAAGGATGAAAAAACACTAATCTTAAATATCTTTAGTTCAATAAATATAATTAAATGAACAAATTTTTATTTTTCCCCAATAAAATGACCACATCTTGGAATGCAATCAACCACCATGAGCATGATGCTTAACATATTTGTTAATAGACAAAGAATTCTGTACATTGTAGAGGAAGCTAATTAATTCATTAAAGGCCACAAAATCACTATCAATATATAATAGTGCATATATATATATATATATATATATATATATATATATATATATATATATATATATATAAAAGAGCATTACAAGTCAGCCAATTCAAATAACTAAAATGGCATAATATATATAGTTTCCATTATACATGACATACAGCAAGAGAAAAAAGTAGGTTACATTCAAAACAAGTGAGAGTGAAATGCATTGTTATAATAAGATTTGACTTGTTTCCATTCACTATAAGGAAAGTAATCCATCTAGATTTTCTTCTCCTCTTTCACTCTGCATTTCATCATCAATTTCAATCAAAATAGTTAAATTTTGAAAGATCTACAATATAATCTTTTAATTAATTATTAATAAATTAATGAGAATGAAATCTGAATGGGTGAATCTTGACTCTATTTATATATAGGCAAGTTCATTAATTAATTACCTTGATACTAAATCTCTGGCTAAAGCTTGAAGATCCCAATCATGTTGCAAATCACAAGGGTTGAGAAAATTTGAGAACTGAAGTGAATTAGTTGGATCAAACGGAAAGTCATTGTTAGAAGATGAAGAGATTTCAAGCTGAGGAAGAGTTGCGGCCGCCATCGCCGGCAAACGCTGTAACGTCGATAGACGGGCTTGCACATAAGCTAACTCTGCCTGCAAGTTCATCACCTGCCACACAGGATACTTAAATTTTGATTAGTTTGTTACTCATAAAATAACAAAGCAAATTCTAGATTCATTTTTCAACATATGTACTTATCTGAGATCGCGTTTAGGACCTCTAAAAGTGCTTATTCATATAAATCAAGATAAAACCCATCTCATAAACTTATTTTGTATACCGCAAATCACGATTGAAAAATTACTTTTGAAGGCTCCAATCAGTACTGAAAAAAATGTTATCTCTATATAATCTTAATGCTATTTTCAGATGAACCTCTAATGGTTAAAATATTGTTTTAACTTAACTTTTATGGTTTATCACGTTAGTAAGAGAAGGTAACTGTTACTAATGATTTCTTTTTCTTTCTTTGTTTTTTTATGGATCAGGACACCAACGATGACTAGTTTTGGCAACTTTTTACACATAAAATCTAATCTAACGCGATTGATTCTACTGGGATTATTCGATGTATGTGACACTGCAATTGTCACGTGATGATCTTTAATTATTAATTTTTGAGGAGTTCAAGTTATACAAAACCGTGACTCACCTGATCTCTATGAACTTGGATTTTTTATTCTCACAGATTATGGAATTATGCCTAATTATTAAAGCTAAGGAATCCATTGGTGCATGTCTGCCCAATTATATGGTCCCAGCCTCCCAGGATTCAAAGATAATACTGCCATAGTGCAGAGTGCAACTTCTAGATTACTACAATAAATCTCCTCTAGTTATATATATATATACACATACATATATATATGTAAATATACATATAGTATATATATGTATTTATATACCACTCTGGTCCTACGACCAAATCACATATACCAAGGAGAGATAGGTAGCTTAATGATTATGGGGTAAATTTTCAACTTTACCCTCATTTATGAATGAATACTTTTCAGTTCTTTATTCTCTATATTTTTATTGGTACAATAATATGGGCAAAATTATTACAATATCATTTATTTGGTTAAAACGGACTTATAAATAGGACCAGAATGGTATATGTATATATGTATGGGTGTGTGTGTGTGTGATATGGTAAACTAGCAACCAAGTAGTATTTAGAACCCTAATCTTATTTATGATCTATCTAGTAACTTGATGTTATTTTTTATGTGCATCTAACACCCCTAACATTGTTATCTAGTTACACTTATATCTAACACCCTAATCATTATTTATAATTTATGATGTCAAATGCACTATAAAAAACAATATCAAAGTGCTAAATATAGCATAAATAAGATTATGATGTTGAGTGCAATTAAGAAATAAAATAAAGGTGCTGGGTGCTATTTTAACCTTTGTATGTGTATGTGTATCAGTGTATGTGTCACTATATTGTATTCTTCTCCATGGTTTGAGCTTGCCAGAAGTTCTGAACTCAATTATTACACATTAAAATGTAATCGATTCTATAGATTAGGCTTTAATCATATCCATGTTCATAGATAAGCTCAAATTTGTGATAGAATCACGCATAAAAATATATTCGTGCATCAAACTTTATTCACGACTCCAGAAAAAAAATATATTATATTAGCAGGGAGAAAACATGTTGTTATAAGTTATATACTCTCTCCGATCCTAATTATAGAACAAAATTTATAGCGTTTTGTCATATAATTAGGAATAGAGGTAGAAACATTCAATACATATGTATAGGAGTCAAAAACTTATGAACCATCAAATAAGAAAATATTTTTAAAGAATTCAATTATAACTATTTTGACTAAAAATTATTTATAAAATCATTATAATTAATTTGACATTATATAATTTTTAAATAAAAATGAAAATTCGGCTTTTACATTTTGTAATTTTGCATTTTAAATGAATTGATGATTGATGATATATTAATAAATGCATAAATAATTTTCTTCTAGACCATTCCTATATAAATAAGGATGAATTTAATCATTTCCGTTTCAATATATTTAGCATCTATAAAATACTCGCCTTATCCCTTAATATAATAACTAGTTGCCAAATTTACTGAGACCAAAGAAGTTGTTCGTATCTAATTTTTTTTCTTCTTCCAAAATCTACCCCAATTTAACGTATTAAACTATCAATGATGTTAAAATCATTTCTTTGAAAAGATTTTATAAAACTTTGTAGAATTTAAGAAGGAAGGACCTTAATTTTTTTTAAAAAAAACAAGAGACAGAAGGAGTAAGTGATTAGCCTTGAATTAAAGAGATGTTTATTTTTTCAACAATTACTAATTTTTGGGAAGAAATTAAAATTTGTATTGATAAACTATAGGTTTATACATAATGGGGTAGGTATATGGCATTGCGTACCAAGAGATTTCTGGCTAAATTGTCAAATGTAAATAAAGAAATAACATAAGTGCTCATTGGAAGAAGCACAAACAGTATATATAGCTGCCTAATATTTTAGGTGATAAACTTATTAATTCACTAAATAACAAGGGTTATATTTGTGTGCATATATATATATATATAGTGTTGGAAGTCAAAATTACAAATCACAAATAATTTAATATTTCTCGAGAAACTAAGTTGCTTGGTAGTTCCGGCAAGAAAACCTCTATAGTCAGACTCAGACAACCATTTAGCACATGCCACTTCTCTCACATAAAAATTTTAAATAGCACAATTAAATGAATGTAGATAATAAATTAAACAAGAATTTGGCAAATATTGATTTGTTGGAACCCTATTTTATTTTTTTTAATGACACATCGATTTCAGTCCCACGAAGTTTCTAACAAATCTAGTTTCTAACTTCTAAAAAATTAACAAATTTTTGGTGTGAACTTAAAATAAAATTAGCTTCACTCGGTTGTTTTAAATTTGAAAATCCTCCACATGAACTCAAGGACGTTAGCATAATCAATTATTTGATTGCATTAATTTTATGGTTATCCATAAACAAACTAATGAAAATGAAAATGCTATAGGGTTGTTTGAATTTGCGTTGAAAAAGTATGTTCACATAAGGCGAGATAAAACTCCTCACATACTTATCTTATAGACTGTAAATTATGTTGGAAAAGCAACTTCTACCACTAATCCAAATAGACATAGGTGATTTTAGTTAAACAGTAATAAATAGTATACACCCTCTAATCTTAAATATAGGGCATCTTCTACAAGAAATCCTTGGTCTATGTATTCATTTGTTAAGTCATTAATGATTTTTTCTTTCTTTCAAATATTACCTTATTACAATTCATTAAGAAAAGACTTAAAGTTCAATGTAATGTTTCTTTATACACTAAGACATGAGTTAAAGTTTGAAAATGTTTTATTTTCAGGTAAAATAATGAGTTAATCAGGCTTCTTTGGTTCTAGAGAGATAGAGGAAATTTATGTTCTTGAATTCGGGTGAAAATTTAAATATTTGATATATATCTTTTAAAAAATCATTTCACTCATTATAAATAACTAAAAAGCGATTTTACTTTATAGTAATACTGTACTAGTTCTTGAACTGGCATACATGTTTCTTATGATACAAATATTGCATAAATATATATAATGAAGTGTGTTAAAATGTTTTGTACTTTTGATATAAATATTAATATAAGTACGCATTTTTTTTTTTTTTGCTCACGCATTCAGGGAAATAAAAAAAGTGTGTTAGAGAATGACATAAAAAGGGGAGCTTTGAAGCCTGGGAATTAGAAAACCTACGTATAGATAGAGAACGTGTGGCAGCTTTCTTTGAAGGGTGACAAAAATTGTCAAACCAAACAGTAAACAGAAATGTCGTGCATCATGTGAAAACCTTGACTAAACTTTGTAAAGTCTCCTACTGTTTATTTATTTATTTATTTATTTTTTACTTGTCTCAAAACTTGAGCTCTATATACATTTATGCCAAATCCAACATAAATTAATTATCCACATGCACTTTGTATTAGGTTTTGATCATCATATCATGGACCAGTATATTCCTATTTGTTCATTCACTTTTGTCATACCTCTGTGTGTGTTTATACAGTCTCACCCTTTCTTAACTACTCTTAACTACCCCTTTAGTAAAGAAGAAAAGTTTTGTTCTTTTTACAAGACATGTCTTTAAGTTATTTGTATGAATGTTTAATTTAACCTTTAATTTATTTATTATAATATGGACATTGTTTTCCTAGGAAATAATATACAATAAATATGACTATAGTTGTGAATGTTTAAGGCCAAATTAATAAATTTTAAGGTTTTTCTTACGGTGTGAAACATATTAGAAATGTCTTTTAAATAAGTCAAGTATATTTAGCTAGTAGGTAATGACTGAAGGGAAGCTAATTTCTAGCTTTGGCAATTTTTTGAAAGCTCAACCTTCAATTTCTTAGTTACATACTTGCGATTTTTTTTTTAATAATTATATACACGAAAAATGTTATCAAGGAAAAAAGAGAAAGAGTCGCAAGTTTATCAAACTCACAGAATTTATTTAATTTATTTAAACTCGTTAAATCTAAACTCGAATCTTTATGAGTTTAATTTATCATTTTATGGGTATTAATAATGTATAATTTAAGAATAAGAATATAAAAAATGACAACAATTTAATTTAAATATAATTGTGAATTCAAATAATTCAAACCAATCCACTAACATTCATAATTAATGAAACTTAATAAATAAATTTCTATAAAATTCATATATAAAGCCTCAACATGATCAAATAGATAAAATTTATATGGGATTAAGAATGAGTTAATATGGTTTTGTAAGGTAAAAAAGTAGAAGAAGGTAAAATTAGTATATAAACCAGCGAAAATGTCATCAGTTTACCAGACTTGGCACCATAGAGTTTGACAACATCAAGAGTCAAAATAAATTTGTTCAAATCGTCTCAGATCATGTTATTAATTAGCCGCAAGAAGTTGCTTTGAATGCAGCAAAACCCAGTAATATGTGTGGCCCTTAACGAATTGGTGATCAAAGCCAAGCCAAGCCAAGCAAGAATAAGACAGAGAGAAAAAGAGAGATTTGAAGCAATAATTATCATAGAATGAAAAAAGATAACGTACCTGTTGTTGAAGGGCGAAGATGTGAGCGACGCAGCCATAGACAGGATCACGAGCCCTAGAGAGAGCCTCGTAGGAGAGAGTGAAGACGGCGTCGAGACGGTGGTGAGGAGGGATTCGCAGCAGAAGCTTGGCGGCGTTGCTTGCTCCGAACACCTTGTGCACCGCCGCGAACTGAGCCGTGCCTTGATCGGAGTCAAAGTAGGGTGCAAATACACACCCCTTCACGCACCTTCGTCTCAGGAACTTGCACGCCCCACACGGTCCTCTCTGACTCTGACCACCTTCATCACCACCATTCTTATCATTATTCTTACTAGACCCACAATAATCCATCTCTTTCTCACCCCTGCAACAGATAGGTCAATAAGGGGTTGGTGATTGGCTTTTTGATCTTTTTGATTTCCTTGAACTGGCCTTCAAGCAAGCTTTTCTTTTCTTTGCTTTTGTGGGTACTAAGCAGAGATAGATGAAGCTGGGACCAGACAAAAACAAGATGTGTGGTTGGCTTTTATAATATGCGTAGCGGGGTTTTGTTGGGAAGTGATGATCTTTGGGAAGTTTCTTTTCATAAGTAATATCTATATTTGTTTTATCTTGTGACGTATTATTTGACACTTATGATGTTTTAAAACCAATTTATTTAGAGAGATCTTGGTCCAATTTGTACATAATTAGCATTTAATTTGTTTTATTGCCTATTTTACTCTCTCTCATCTAATTTGTAATAAGTGTGTTTAAAATAAACTTTTTTTAAAAAACTAAATATACCTTTATTTATAAGGAACAAGTAAGAGAAAGGAATAGCGTAAATATAATATCACCAACATTTTAATTAATTCAATGTATATAATTAATGAGATGTAAAAGTGAAAAATATCATTAAATATTTAAACAACTCTTGTTGGGCTTTTATGAAAAGAACCAACACAATTTAAATTTTGGGCTTTTTAAAAATAGATTGGAGGGAGTATTTAATTAATTTATAAATTATTAATTCAAAGCTTAGAACACAAATGATTCCTGTCTTCCATAACAAATGTGCTTCTCGATATTCAAAATTAGCATTTTCTAAGTTCCCTTATTTATGAACAATATAGTTTGTTATAGCTTTTATTGAATTTATATACTAGTCTCATTTTCTTAATTTGGGTAAATTAAGAAAATGAGACTATTTAGTTGGTTATAATAAATATGATATGGTCTCTCCAAAAAAATTTATATAATATTAGAATAAACTTTAGTTTATTTACAAGTTAGGTATATCAGTTTTCGAAAAAAAAAATATATACAAAGATGAAATAAATTAAAGTATTATATTTATGACTAAATTTAATTCTCCATGAACAAAATATATTATTAGATAAAAGTGAGACTAAGTGATATGTGTTTCAATAAATACCATGTGAGCTGATCTTTCCATGTTTTTTTTTTTTTTTTTTGTCTCTTTGTAGAGCCTTAGAAAAGATGTAATGAGGAGGGGCTTTTGGTGGTGGGTCACGAGTTGAGAAGGACATGCAAGTTAAGTCATAGGGCCAAAGATTTGAATTCGGATTCATATAATATGATAGCACACAGAAAACTAAAAACCTTGAAGGGTGGAGAGTAAATAAATTGATGATATATAATTGGTTCAAAGTTTCAGACTTTAAAGCCACGCAAGCCAAACAGACAAACAAGAAGAATATTAAGTAAACACAGAAAGAAAAGAAAAGAAGGTTGCGTGAAGCAAACATAGAGACATACACTCAAAAACACAGATAAGACGAACGACAAATGGACCAAGGTAATAGGTAGCAACTGCCGAGGAAGGCCACGTCCCTATACTCCAAGTGGGACACTAAAAGAAAACATAACATCTGATAATCCTATTCTCTGATTCACTTGTCACCTCCACTTGGGTTTCTGATATGATCTCAGATCTTCACACTGAGAAGAGAAGACACTTAGCCGCTCTACTGTGCTAATTATTATTTCCTTTCTTTCTTTCACCGTCTGATAGACATTTTCTACTGTTCATATTACCTCTCTGTTTGTTTGCTTTCTGCTATACGTACGCTATCGCAGATTTTTACGATTGACCCCCGTCTGTCTTGGACACTCCCTCCTCATCATCTTGGCTTCCAAATCAAACTAAGATTGAGTCCTCACAGAATTATGATTGTTCTTTTTTTTTTTTTGGGGTGAAAACTGACAAGGAAATGGGGAACATTGTAAAAATAACCACAATACAATACCTTGCTTTTTTACTCACATCTGTGTCCATCTCCTACAGACATTTCTGCAAACCTAGCTACCTAGCATAGAAGAGTCAAAAAGTAAAAATCTCGGTCTGTGAATAATCTGTCGAGCTAGCTAATTAATTTCTAAAAGCATTAACCTACTTAAACACATGTTTGTAAGTAATTGACTAACTCTCTGTGATGCTATTCTTAACGTAGATTTGCCTCAAAAAGTTGCAAAAATCTTACTCCTTCACACAGGAGCTATAATTATTTGAAAGGTTTATTTTAATTTTAAATGCACGAGTTCAATATATATCTTATCTTCTAAATTATATATATATAATCAGGGGCGTATCCAGAAATTTACTTAAGGGGTACTATTGACGGGGAGATTTGGGGTTGTCCCTAATTTTTTTTTTAAAGAAAAGTTTTAAATGCATTAAAAAAGAAAAAAATATAAACAAGCAAAAGAAAAAATATAAAAAAAATTCTTGAAATCAAGTGAACACTGATGATATAATAAGAGAAGCAATTATTTTACAAACTTGTCATTTAGAAAAGTGAGACTAACTGTCCTTAGAAATGCAGTTACATAAATTACAAAGAAGGGTGGGCACTTAATAAGTTCAAGTACATATATTTTAATAACAAAAGTATATTACAAAAAAAAATAATTACAATGTCATCATTTTAGGCTTTAGTTTTTTGAAATTCTATCATAATTGCCTTATTATCAATGCTTTCAAATACATCTTTTTTAATATAAGGCACCAAACAATCATTCATCCCCATCTGATTACGAAGTACAGTTTTAATGTATTAAGGGTGGACATTTAATTTAAGAGTGGATAATTATTCAAATATGTTTTTTTTTTTTTAAAAAAAAAAGAAAATCTCAAGCCCCCTTCTATTTAACCTGGGCCGCCATTGTATATAAATGCACAAGTTCAATATATACCTTATCTTCTAACTTATATATATATATATATATAAAGTAGGGCTTTTTTCCCTATTTGCCACTTTTAAAATAATTAATTACTATTTTACCACTGTTTTCAAAATATTTCCTAATGTGCCACATTTAGTCGACTAAACCAATATTTAGTCGACTAAATCGCGGGAGGTTGATTTTTTTAAAATGCTCCCGATATTTAGTCGACTAAATATCGATCAGGGTGTTTTTTTAAAACCCTGACATTTAGTCGACTAACCGATAGATGGGTTTTTAAAAAACCCCCAATGGCGACTTAATGGAACCCTAATCGACTAAATTGCTCCCCAAACCTCTCCCCCTCTGTTTTTCCGACTAAATCGTGTTGGGATCCGTACACGCAGCGGATTAAAATTTCTTACGAATCCCGTCCCGAGGATCACTCAGGTGCGTTTAAATCAAAGTTAAGGAACCGAATTTTACCTCCGACGCTGAAACGGTCCGCGTCTCATTCTCTTTGAACTGGTGGACTACCTTCTTGATCAGTAGAAGTTGATTCTTAGAATTGATTTCCTCTACCGGTATCCACACGAATAATTCCTGAACCCGATTGCGGCAGCGTGCTAGAGCCTTCGGAATATTACGTCTCTCTCAATTTCACTCTAGGGTTTTCTAGCGGCTTTCTGTAATACGCTCGACTAAAGTCTCGTAGGTTTTTCTAAGCCCGTTCAGCGTATTATATAAAATTAATCATCATTAATTTTTTAAATTCAAATTTTAGATCTGGATTTAAACATATTAATCAAATCTATCCAATAGATTTAATCTGATATATTTATTTAACCGTATTAAAAGTCAGATTTAAAATTCAAATTTTGAATTTGAATTAAAATATATTGATTAAATCTATCTAATAGATTTAATATGATATATTTATTTAATCCAAATTAAAGCCTTCAGATTTAATTTATCTATATAAATTAAATTCGAGAAATGATATCTATCTATTTAATTAAATCTGAGATTCTATATCTCAATTTAAATTAAATAGATATCCGATATATTTATTCAAAAATTAAATGAGATACAATATCTCTATTTGTTTTAGATATTTAATTTATCAAATAAATTAAATACAAAACAAAAATTATATTTAATATTATAATCCGATATCAGTGTATATATTTGTTTTGTATTAATATTATAATGGAGATTATCTTTCGGGAATTATTCGTGTGGATATCGGAAGAGGTTTGGGGAGCAATTTAGTCGATTAGGGTTCCATTAAGCCTCCATTGGGGGGTTTTTAAAAAACCCCTCTACCGGTTAGTCGACTAAATGTCAGGGTTTAAAAAAAAAGCCTGGTTGACATTTAGTCGACTAACTCACTTGGGTTAGTCGACTAAATGTTTGGGACATTCAAAATATAAAAAGTTTCCGGATTTTTAGTCGACTAAACCAAGGTTTAGTCGACTAAATGTGGCACATTGGGAAATATTTTGGAAAGAGTGACAAAATGGTAATTAATTATTTAAAAAGTGGCAAATAGGGAAAAAAGCCTATATAGTAGTATCAAATAGGGTTTTCATCAATAGTAAAACTTTGGGCGGAAAAAAAAAAGTAAAACAATTAATATTTTTCATCACTATTTGCCCGCATTTTTTTATCCTGGCCTATTACTGAGTAATTGAGCAACTAACCTTTGTGACCAAAATGCCTCTTCATATAGGTGATTTTGATTAAGGTGGGATTCAAACTCAATCTGTTTACTTTGTTATCTAAGTGGTCTACCACTAGAACAAAGCATCCTTGGATTATTATAACAATTAAAGAAAATATTTTTAAAAAATCAATACATTTTTATAATAAATAATTAATTTAACTAATAATTTTAATGTATATAGTTATCTAACTTCTACATTTGCAACCAGAAGAATATTTTCAACAAATTTCTAGACATGCCTTTAATCTCGTTTTTTTTTTTTTTTTAAGACATCAATTTCAAAAATGTTCTATATATGAAGATGTAATTTAAAGCCTCTATCTAAAATGAATATAGAAGATGACTTTTATCCTTACTTGCAGGAGAGGATTAAGCATATTTGTCCACATTTCAATCGTTTGAGTTACAAATCTTCACCATAAATATTTGAGGTGCAAGATAGATAGATATAAATAAAGAGGTGCAAGTGACATTGTGACTTAACAACCGTACCAATGATCACTTTATTTGACACTAATTAACTTTATGACGAAAACCTGCAGGGTAATCATTGACTGACGCATATGTAGAACTAACTATTGTAATATATTTACCATAAATTGCGTAAGAAATAATATATCAATATAAAATATAAAATTTATAAATGAAACGTTCAAAAATTAAATTTAGTAAATTATATAACTCATTCCTCAAATCTAATTGTATAATACATGTATGAGAAGATCAATCTAATTAGTAAATAAAACATGTATTCGAAAAAAAAAACGCATGTATAAAAGTATCAATAAATTATTGAATGAGGTGGTAGTGGTATCACCTCTGTAAGAAAAAGAATACAAATTTAAATCTCGAGAAACATGTTTGTTGAGAGAAAAGAAATCCTTTAATGTGTTCCAAGCCTTGAAAGAGATTAGTCTTAAGCCCAAAATGAGTTTGGGATATCCTTAATAACTCACCCTAAAAACATGTAGGTAGTCTTCAAATATATATTGTCCAGAAAATTGGCTATAATTTCGTCAACATCTATATATATATATATAAAACTTGTCAAATGTCCTCAAAATCCCCTTTTCACCTTGTTAACACACCTGTGCTAAGTTTGATGTGAAAAACACTTTTATGGGCATAAGGAAAGGGAAAAAAAGGTTTCTTTTATTAATTTACCAAATCTCAATTTCTGTTTAATTAAGTTTTTTTAATAAGATTTAGTAATTGATTAAATACTCCCTTTTTTGAAACAAAATAGTCACTTTGGGATTTTGGCTTTGTTTTCAGATAATTATCACGTCACAATTTCAATATAGCATCAACTATTTTGTTGACTATTTTACATTTCAAAAGTTAAATAATTGATGAAAAGTATTTCTCTAGAAATAATAAATATGAATATTTTAGTAATATATTCCTTTTGATCCTTTTTATAAGAATCCAAAATTTGAATTTACTTGGACTTTTTATAAGATCCCAACAAGAGTTATCTGATGTGATTCCTGACAGAAAAGGATGAATGGATCAACTAGGAATGGAATTTTCGCACCAGAATTTTCAACCTCTGACGCGTCCTAAAGAACAGAATGTATCTCGCGCTACAGACCTCGGATTTGAGCGCTTCCAAAACGAGCGGAAAGATGATGTTCTGAACTACGATTTTGACTCAAAAAACACCGAAAAAGGTTAAGGGAAACTGGAGATACGGAACAAAGAAATTTGACAACGAAAACTGATGGATTATAGGTATGCGCCACAATTCCGAAGAATCGATAAGCCCAAGAACGCCACAAGGATCGATGCCCTTGATAAGTTCAGAGATTCTCAAAAGAACCCTAGAGAAACTTGTCTCTCACCAAAAAGGTTAAAATCTCAATTCAAATCTCCGTTACAAAAGCTATGGCGTTCCCTTATATGGGCAACATCCATATTAAGTTTAACCTAATTCTGCTTACACATAAAGCCCAACAAGTAAGCCCAATAAGCCTTATTACAAAAGTTTAACTAAATGTAAGAAAATAAAACTAAGTGCAGAATTTGGGTCAAGGCCCAATGAAGCCTTCATGCATATCCATTGAGGCTTATCTTCAAGGTCTTCAATCTGGAGCCTTTTCAGCTTTTGCTCTTGTCATTGGGTCTCCAAGACCTTGTATGTCCTCCAAGTTTGTTGCCTTGGTCATGCCGCCTCCTATGTCCTCATCATTATCTGAGTCAATGAGTGCCTTTTTTTCCCACATTGACCCCTCATTAATTATATTTATTACATTGATTAAAATTTTAGTAATGTTTATATTGGAGAAAACTTACCTCCAGTACTTGATATAATGAATATTGGGTTAAAGAGTAAATTGGCCAACAAACTTTTACCTCATGAGCGCCTAGCACAAATAACTTGTAAGTTGACTAAAACTATAAAAAAACTTTTAAAAATATGCAGTCAACACTTTTAAAAATGTATAATCAGCATAACGGCGTTAGAAAAAGTTAACGCCCGTTATCTAAGATGTAGATTGGCCAACAAAGTTTTATTCTAGGAACACCTAGCCCAAAAAAGTTTTACTCCCGGAGCCTTAGCACAAAAAAATCCATTTCCCATCCACCCAAAATTTGATTGTTACAAATCCTTATCCGAACCCCCAACCATATGCATTAGGGTTAGAAATAGTGAATGTAACAAAAAAAGTCACAAATGCAACAAAAAATCATAAATTATTAAATTGTTCTTAATCAAGCCTCTTAGGTTATCTTTTCTTTTTAATTGTTTTTTTCAACAAGTCCCATATTCATATAATTAATAGATAATTTTATTAACAAATATATCATCAAGTTATCGGATTTATATTATTAAGTATCATTTTGATATCCATTAAGCTCTTTTTATTAAAATAAAAATTAAACTCATTTAATTTCTTTCAAGATATAACACATTTTTTACATTTTTTTAAAATTTTATTAACATTAAATGAATTTTTTAACTCACATACATTTCTTCTAAAATTAAAATAAATCATATAATTTTTTTTGTTTAACATAAATAATAAATTATAAAACACCTTGAGTTTTATTTAAATCATATAATTATATTTTTAATTAAAACTTTTGTTTATTTTAGCAAATTATAATTTTGAAAAAATTGAAGAATGAGTAATTTTTGTTCATAGATATCTATACAAGTAGTTTTGAATAATGACAATTGAGAAAATATTTATTTAATTTAGTGAAATTTAGAATTGTGTGCTGAGCGTTCCTGGAGTAAAACTTTTTTGTGTTGGGCGCTTCTGGAGTAAAAGTTCATTCGCCAATCTGCACTTTAGATAACATACGTTAACTTTTTCTAATGGCGTTGTGCTAACTGCACATTTTTAAAAGTTTTTTGTGCTGATTGCATATTTTTAAAAGTTTTTTTGATAGTTTTAGTCCACTTAAAAATTATTTGTGTTAGGCGCTCCTGAGTTAAAAATTCGTTGGCCAATTTGCTCCTTAACCCACCTATTTTCTATTTTCTCTTCAATAACTTCATCTAGACTCTGGACTATATCTTTTATCCACTTGTCAATCTTTTATTTTCTACAAAGTTGCTAGATGGTAGCAGGACGATCCGCTGATTTCAAACCTCCCTTCTCTTCTGTTAGGTTGGCTTGTTTTGATCTCTTGGATTATTCCTTTAAGTGGGAGTGGAGGGTAAGAAGAGCCTGTATTAAAATTGGAAGAAATCATGGATAAAAGATACAATCTGGAGTCTAAAAGAAGGTGTTGAAGAGGGAAGAGAGAAATAGTGAGTTACATCGTTAGCCATGACATATTAAAAAGACACGTGTATAGTAATTCATTGGCAACCAAATGATCATTATATTAGGTATCGGATGTAAGTTTTCTCCATTTATATTTAGTTTATTTATATCTCTTACTTTCTTCCTCATAAATAAGGGTATATTTGGAAAACAAAGCTATTTCATACATATTTATAGTTTTAAACTGATTTCAACAGCTTTCTTAAATCATGTACTCCTTCTGGTTCTTATTATAAGGCACAAACTAACAAGTCTCATAAATAAATAAAAACAGTTAAAGTCAATAAAGTTGTCATACAATTTAAGTGACTTTCAATATTACCTCTACTAATTCATTAAACTCTAATATTATACTAATTATTACTTTTACTCCACTACCCTTATTAATTCTGTGCATACATGAAAATAATAATTAATGCGCTTTGGAAATAAGTAAGTGGCTTATAAAAAAGACTAAATATAATTTTTTGTTAGTGTCTTATAATAAGGACCAGAGGGAGTAATTCGATTATTGAGTTCTTATAAATAGGACTAGAAGGAGTAACATCACATCTAGTAAAAATTTAATTATTTCTTAATTTCTTAATCTGCATACATTACTCTTAAACTTCAAAAGGGTTGTTTGGTACGAGGGAAGTAGAGGAAAAAGAAGGAAATGCATTTTTTTTTGAATTGGATTTAGAAAAATCAGAATAGTGGGGTTAAAAGTTTTTAGTTAATTTTTTTTCACTCTTTTATCCTACGTATTCTCTTTATTAAAATTTTATCACCTCATTTTTCTATTTTTTTAAAATCTAGCTCATAAAATTTTTCTTCCCCTTGCCTTCAAATTTATTATACCAAATAGGCCATAAAGTGACTCTTAAAAGGATCGGAGTATAATTTTGACGAGACTAGAGCCAATTTTAAAGGTAAATCGATGAGAGCTAAGTTTCGGGTTGGGCTCTAAAATTTTTTTGCCTTCTCTTAATATATAAAATTAGGTCCAACCCAAATATAATTAGCTCAAACATGTTGTTGATCGTCAAGTCTACTAGTCTAATGATAGGTAGGGAAGCTATGTTTGGTCCACCAAATAGCTTCCAACTACTCTCTCATCGAGGTCTTTATTATAAGGCGCTAATTAATAAGTATATTTGGTCCTTTTATAAGACACTGTTTGTTTACAAAGAGCATTAAATATTTGTTTTCTCATGTATGCACATAATTAATGAGGATAGTGGGTAAAAGTAATAATTAATATATAATATTACTAATATAGTTTAATACAATTAATAGGGGTTATATTGGAAATTACTTAAATTTTAGAAAAAATTTAATGACTTTAACTATTTTTATTGGTTTGTGAGAATTATTAATTAGTTGATGTCTTATAATAAAGATCAGAGGGAGTATTAATTAAGCCCCTGCATGTTTGTTTTTAAAAAAGGTGTTATGTTGTTCACACTTATTAATACAAAGGTTTTTCTTATCACAATTACATGGAATTTTAAAAATAGCAAATCATCGATGCTCTTATGACTTGTGATTTGTTAAAAGTTTTATACTACATATAGATATATAAATGGTTTACAAAGATTACGTGCTTTTATTATATTGACAAATTTTTTTTGGATAAATAACAAAAAAATATAATTTTTTTATGCTTGTTTGTTAATTTATTGACCTGGCTTATTTGTTAATTTAATATAGCTAGTATTATGGATATCAACATTCACATGCTTCCTTGTGTAGTATTATTTTTACGTAGGTAAAAAAAAATGTAGGTATACTTAAGATCGATCGACAAGAAAGTCAAGTGGCAATTGCAGAAGCAATAATTGGTTTTTGTTCACATTTTTTTTTTTGAAAAAGTTTGGAAATGTACGAAATTGGTATATAATTATTTTGAAATTGGATTGATTGTAACAGTGGCTAATCTATGAGCTTTTTCATAGAGTATGGACAGTGCCAAGTACATGAACATTGACTCAAATCTATCACATAAATTGAATGCCTCACTTTTCAGCGTACACAAATGGATTTGATTTTTGAACCAAGAGGATAGCTTTAATTCATGTTTTTTTTTTGGGAGAATATATGTAGTTTAAAAGTTTTGTCAAGATCGTGTTTATTTTCTTAAAAATATTTAATACTATCAAATGAATTGGAATGTCCATAACGTAATTCCTAAATAATGTGGCTTGCAATAAATTTAAAATTTACATCGATATATTAATATTGATAGTATACCTCCATGTCTAATAGCAGTATACATGATATTTTTATTTTAAACTATGATGATGTATTATTCAAAATATTAATAAAATGAGATTAATTCAACTGATACTTTGTCATTGCATGTGATAATGTAATTAATTCTTTATATATATATATATATATATATATATATATATATATATATATATATATAAAGATTGGCTCATATATATTAAGAGCGCAGCATTTTATGACTTTCTTTCCTTTATTTATATTCAAGTTGACGAACTTAATTAATTAAATATGATTCCCTGCTTTTAATCAATTAGGCTCAAAAAATAACATGGCTTAGTTAAAAGTTACTGTCAATCAAGTCCATTTTTCTAGCCTTCTCCCATTTTCTTGTCTGCCCTTTTAATTTGTCTAGACTTTGATTTCAAATTTTTTATGTAACTAGTACGGTAAAAAATATACTTAAATGTATTTTATTTAAGTTAAATTATATTATTTTTATATTGTTTTTTTCATGGATTTTAAATATAACATCTCAATCTCAATCTTGTTATCCAAATTTATAATTTTTTTCTTTATACTATTCTTATTGATGTCATATATTAAATAGGTTTTCTACCAAGAAAGTAGTTTCCACTGTTTATATATAATGAGTGCTTTAGGTAAGCCAAAACACAATTTTTTTTTTTCAAATAACCATCTCAATCAATCTTTTAAGAGAAAAACACTTCTTATACTGTAGCAGAAGTATATTTTCATGTCACACATACATGAAATGGTGGGACCCACACACACACACGTGTGTGTGTGGGTCCCATCACTTCATATGTATGTAGGAATCTTCTTTTTCTTATGCAACGTGAGAAATTTAAATCCCATCTTTTAATCTATACAAATTATTTATCTAAGTAATACATTTAGCACCAGATGGAGTATTAAGTTGATAAAAAAAAATATATATATATCTCGAAGAGGATGACCTTGATTATAATTGAATCTTGTTCATTAGAAATATTTTTTTTTAAAAAAAATTAATAAACCCTTGACTGTAACTTTCCTCATTGATTAAGCAAAGATGCATGTCATATCTGTCTTAGATCTTAGTTTGCTTTCTGTGTAAATATAGAAATTGATAAACAAAAAGTGACAGAGAAAGATCTCATACAAAATAATATTGGCTTTTGTACACAATATTAGAGAACCAAGCCGTATAGATCACAACAAACACAGAAAAACAAAAACAAAATAAAATAATTGAGACAAGATTTTCTCGATACTTTTGACTAGGAAAAATCTTCCATAATATTCCAAAAACGATGGAATTAAAAGTCATTCTTTGGTGTGATGATTGAGAATTTGAGATCTACTCAATTATAGAGTCTAAAACTTTTGGTTTGACTCATTTAATCCTATTTCTTTTGAATGATATCTTAAACTAAATTTTTTATTGTTAGAGGCTAATTTGCCGCATGTTCAGGTGACACCCTTTAGTATAAAAACACACTTATTCAATCTGAAAATCCGGCAAGTAATTAATCATAATTAGAGGCTCAATTATTTTATTTAATCATATATACCAATGCCCTAGGTTTTGACCGCACGGGTGGATCCCTTCCATACGTGGGGTCCTATAATTAATAATTAATTAGAAAAATTATCATTAATGCGCAAATTAATTGATTAACTAAATTGCTGTCACAAAAAGCTTAGGCATGCCTAGCTACTTAGAGGACACTGAATCTAGAGACAAGTTAAGGATGAATTCAAAGAATTACAGTTTGTGTAAGTAAATCTGTCTTTTGTATTATATATATATATATATATATATATATATATATATATATATATATATATATATATATATATAAAATACAAAAGACAGATTTACTTACAGTATATATATATATATCATTCATGTGCTAGCTGCAACTCTTACAAGTGGGTCTTTTATTTTGTTTTTTCAAATCCTTTTGGCGACAATGTTGCTTCAACCACCTACATGAAAATGACTTTATATAATTAATATTGATGTCTTGTTTTATACCTATGTTTAAATATTTTACTATTAGTTAACGTAATTAGGGGTAACTGTTAAGTATAGGTACTTACAGGAATGAGTTTAGTGTCTGGAAGAAAGCTGGCACATCTCTTAATTAGAGGGATGGTGACAAAAGTACATATTAATACTATTTACACAATCTCTTTTATACTTCAGGTCTTCTTGTTACCCAAAATTGAAAAAAGAGTTATACTATTCATAACTTGTGTATGAATAATAAAATGTATTATAATTGTATATTATATATAGATATATCAAGTACGGAGTCCATTACAGTGGATGAATCCTATTGAGTTTGGTTGCTGAGGTTTATTATCAAAATGGTAGGTTAGAGTTAGAGTCATGTTTGTGTGTGTATATATATGCATGTATATGTATATGTACAGAGACATATATACTACAAAAAAAACGGTTATTTGTGTCGGTCAAAATAGCTCATTTGTGGCGGTTATTGGCGTGACAAATGACATTAGTCGCGGTTAGACGAACCGCGACAAAAACCAATGAAACAAATCTATTTGTCGCGGTTAAAAAAAACCCGCTACTACATGCAAATAAACTGCTACTATAACTGTAGCGGTTAAAACATACCACCACTATATATGGCTAAGCTGACAACTTATATACACAACTGTCACGATAAAAAAACCGTTACAAAATGAAAAAAGTTTTGGCACCTTTTTTTATTTTACATTTGTCGCGGTTACATAACCGTTACAAAATTGTTCAAATATCTGAAAAAGTTTACCGCCATAATATTTGTCGCGGTTGCTAACCGCCACAAATAATTCCCGCCAAGATTTTTACAAAAAGTTTTGGCGCCATTTTTGACCTCAGCGTACCATTTTGTAGCGGTTTTAAAACCGCTACAAAGTGGTGAAATTTTTTTAAAAAATTATTTCACAATTCTTATAGTAATTAAAAAAATGTTAAATTATTATCGCATTTATATTTTTACGGAAAATGATACTAAAATATAATATTTGATTGTATAAGGTAGTATAGATATGAAAAATAATGAGAATATTTAAGTATAATAACAATAACTAAGTTAGTAAAAATAAAATGAATTATAAAACAAAAGTGTGAGAAAGTAGATCGATGAATAAGTATATGAAAGTAGAAAATAAGTTGAAAATTGAAAAAATGTACCTGTAAAATAGAAGAAGTTAATATCAAGAGGGTAGAAGAAAAAACGAATATTATCAAGAGGGTAGAAGAAAAAACAAATATTATCAAGCTGAGTGACACTTACCCGATTCAGACACTTTGCCTCGTTTAGAAAACGTAAAAATATGAGAGAAGATGGAGAGAAAACGTGTGTAGAAATCAAAATGGGAGCATATTGAATGTGATTTGGTGGGGTTATTTATTTTGATTTGAGCATATCATTTTGTAGCGGTTGAGGTTGCGTTTTTTGTAGCGGTTTATTTTAGTGGCGGTTTTGTTATGTTTTGTAGCGGTTTTTCTGTTTTTAGTGGCGGTTTAAAACCGTGACAAAATACTTTTTTGGCATTTTTTTAAAAAAATAAAAGTAAAATGAAGAGTAGGGATACATATAACTTTTCTGGGTTTTTTTTTTTAAAAATAAAAGTAAAATGAAGAGTAGGGATAATTTTTCTTCTCAATCTTCGTTGGCCTCCCTGCAAAGAAAGTTTGTATAAAAAGTTATGTGTGAGTTAATATAGAATAAGACATAGAAAAATTTTTTGAAGTGAAATTTTTAAATTTCATGTTACGGATATTAAAAGACGTACCGAACTACAGGTAAAGTGTCATCGCCGTCTGGGAAGAAGTTTTTGAAACTGGCGGGCTGGAGTGGCTCACAATCGTAGGCGACGTTCTCACCATCACCCATGTCGTAAAGGTCCCGAGGCTTTAAGTGAACCACTATATTCCAATCCCTGTGCCTCTCATCGGCGACGTAATAAACCTGATGGGCCTCTGAGGCAAGAATATACGGCTCGTCATCTTCAGATTGACCAGTGTGAATAGGACGGGAGAAATTCACGGATGTGATGCATAAGTCATCGGTCGTGAGTCCCCGGGACGTTGTCGTATTCTCCCATAAACACTTGAACAGCGTCACAGAGAAAAGGCCTTGGTTAGTTATCCTGACCACATTAAGCAGCTTTCCATAATACGGGACGTCACCGAACTGCATGTTCCCGTCACTGCTGCTCACATAACTCCTCGTCCCAAACGTGCCGTATACACCCGAGTTTTGGGTCAGCGATCCCTGATCTCGTGAAATCGTGCAAAACTTGAAGCCATTGACATTGTATGCTGTAAATCTTTGGGTGTGGTCAAGCAGGCCGAGTGCGAGAGCTCTGAATTCTGGTGAGTGGGGGTTGTGGTCATTCATTATTCTCCTCCTAAACCAACCCTGGAATTCTCTGTGGACCTTTCTATCAATTTCGGAGGATGTTTGTGTACGGATCCTCAGCTGACACTTCACATGACTCCTAAATTACCTGCAATTAAACATGTGATGACGAGCAAGAAACGTGCCTATAAAATGTAAGGAAACATATAGGATAACATACACACACACACACACACATGTGTGTGTGTGTGTGTGTGCAATCCTTACTGAAGGTACGGTTCAACTTTAGTATAATTGATAAAGACATGTCTATGTGCTTGAAACTTCTCAAGTGCCGTGAGTTTGAAGTTCTCACGTCCGCCAACCGGTTTACCAACACGAGGGAATAACAACTCTGAAGCTGATGGCTCTGGCTCTGGCTCAAGACAATCGTCCACACGAGGCAGTCTGTTGAATGACGTCTCAATGTCATCAAAGTACCTGGAACAAAAATACAAGATCTCATCCCCAATATAACCTTCTGCTATTGAACCTTCAGGCCACGCCTTATTCCGCATGTAAGATTTCAGTTTCCCAAGGAACCTATAAAGTAATGAGGAAAAATGTCGATACATCAATGTTTAAACATGCGACTAGGAAGTAATGCAATGCTGAAGTAATTAATTTTAAAAGAGTACCTCTCAATAGGATACATCCATCGGTAGTGAACTGGGCCACAAAGCTTTGTTCGTGAACAAGGTGTACTGTCAGGTGAACCATGACCGTGAAAAATGAAGGAGGAAAGATCATATCCAAATGACACAGCGTAAGAATGATTTGCTATTGCAGCTGGTCGAGCTCCTCTACGATCAACACCTTGGAACACAACTTCCGAAAGAAAGTATAAAGCTCGACCAAAACGATCGACACATCGAGAGGCAGTGTATTTTTTATGGCCAGCGGAAGTAACTGCTGCATTAGCACATGTGAGTCATGACTCTTCAGCCCAATAACCTTTCGAACCTGCACGTCCACACATCGTGAAATGTTGCTTGAATACCCGTCAGGAACTTTTATTTTCTTCAAAGTGGCAAGGAAGATTTCCTTATTCAGTTTTGTCAGGGTGAATTTTGTGGGTTGAAATCTGTCATGCTCATCCGGCCACGCGTCTGCACGAACCCCCATCTCCCGTAAATCTTTCCTCGCTTGAAGATGATCTTTTGATTTGCCTGGTTCGTTCATAATCGTGTATATGACATTGTCGCACACTTTCTTTTCAATGTGCATGACATACAGACTGTGTCGGAGCAAATTATCTTTCTAATACGGAAGAACGAAGAAGACGCTTATCTTCTGCCATTGCTGGGTCGCAGAACTAGAAACCCTTGCCATCTTTGTCCCGGCCCTTGCTGGGTCGTCTTTTTTCCCATACTCAAATTCAACATCCCCAATTTGCTCTATGATATCTGCACCGGATAAATTCCGAGGAGGTCCTCTTCTTTCCTGTTGCCCATTGAAACGATTACGCTGCAACCTAAACCTGTGTGTACCATCGAGAAACCTCCGATGACCCATGAAGCACCACTTACGACTGTGGGGAAGGCGCACTGAGTTAGAGTCAAAATTGCAAGCCGGACACGCAAGGCCGGTATGCACATTCCACCTGGATAATGTTCCCAGTCCAGGGAAGTCACTGATAGTCCACATCAACGCCGCACGCATGTTGAACAGTGTCTTCTCGTTCGCGTCATACGTCTCGACACCTACGTTCCACAACTCCACCAACTCGTTGATAAGCGGTTGTAGATACACATCGAAGTCATTTCCCGGTGCCTTTTTGCCCGGAATGATCATGGATATAATGAAGGAGTTCTGTTTCATACACATCCAAGGAGGCAAGTTGTAAGGTATCAAAACAACTGGCCATATACTATAACTTGTACTGAGATTACCAAACGGATTAAAACCATCGGTCGCCAAAGCAAGACGAACATTTCTAGGGTCTGCCGCGAAATCAGGAAAGTCTGAGTCGAACGCTTTCCACGCTTCACCATCACGTGGATGTCTGAGTTTACCATCGTCGTTCTTGTCGGCTTCATGCCACCTCATATGCTCAGCTGTCTTAAACGACATAAACAATCTTTGTAAGCGAGGTTTTAAAGGAAAATACCTTAGAATCTTTGCGGGTTTCTTCTTCTGCTTTTTTCCCTTGTGAACTGTCCTGAACCTCGAAGTGTGACACTTCTTACAAGTCTCCCTCCGAGCGTCCTCCCCCATATAAAGCATGCAGTCGTTGGGGCAGGCGTCGATTTTTTCGTAGTTCAATCCTAATTTGTTGATTATCTTCTTGGCCTCGTAGAAGGTTGTGGGAATGTCCGCGTCAGGGAAAGCATCTCGTAATAATTCCAGCAGCATCGACATCGCCTTATCAGTGATCCCACACATGCACTTGATATGGTACAATTTGATCAGAAAGGATAATTTTGAGTATTTCTGAAAACCTTGATACAATGGACGATCGTTCTCATCCATTAGGCTAAAAAATTCCCGAGCTGCTTCATTCCTGTAGAAAACTGGTTGAGGACCTTGTACTTTTGCCGTGAAGTTGTCGTCTTGAACACCAAAAGCGTCGCAAACAGTTTCATTAACCGGATCATCTTGATCTAGTTGATTTCCTACTTGTGAGGTTTGAGGAAGATGATCCCCATATCTCATACCACGCTCCTCACCATGAACACCCCAGAATGTATATGCTTCTGGGAAAGGCTTAGTAAGAAGATGTTCCATAGCACCTTCTCGTGTTTGCCTCTTCTTAAACTTGCATCTACAACAAGGACACACGATCTTACCATTAATGCTAGCATGAGAGAAGGCGAAATCTTAGAAATTTTTCAATCCCGCTAAATATACAGGAGAACTGCGCGGCATCTTGATCCATGACTTATCCATCTGTAGCAATCAAAGCTAGGAAAGTATACTAATGTGGAGACAATGTTTAATAAATTTCATCTCAGCACTTGAGATCGTTAAATGCAATTTTGGACACTTTGTAGCGGTTCAAAACCGCGACATCAACCGCGACTCAGTTAGAATTAAACTTTGTAGCGGTTAAGAAACCGCTACAAATTCGAATCGTCAAACAGTCGCGGTTAGGTACCCGCTACAAATTTGAAATGAAAATCACGCCGTAAGTTTATCGCGGTGATAAAACCGCTACATCAACCGGTACCACATGACGACTGTTTTTGAATTTTGGCGGATATTTTTTTAAAAAAATTCAAATTTGTAGCGGTTTACTCTAAGAACCGTGACAAATATATTAATTAATAACATTTGTAGCGGTTTAGCTTGTAAATCGCTATGAACTTTATAATCATACATTTTTAATTTTTTTTCTCAAGAATCATACATTTTTAATCACAAATTATAAACTCTATTTAATAAAATTTAAATTTAAAAAAGCTAATGAAAAAAAAACGATAACAAATATTTAAATTTAATAAAATTGTTAACAAACATCCGGGGCGTACAAAATGAAATACTGCAGAAAATAATAACTAACTATCAGGAGCCTGATGATCAGGTCCTGTCTCAGGGGGTCTCTCTCAGGGGCGATGCGGGCTCGACCAGAGGTAACATCTTCGTCGTCAGAAGCAGCATCAGGTTCTGGACGCGGAGGTGGGGGAGGCGGGTGAGCCGGGGGGAATCCTCGAAGATGAACGAAGGGGGAGGCTCAGGAGATGGAAACCGTCTGTTTGGCAGCAATCTATCAAGGCCCGGCAAGTGACTGCCAGCTATGCCTCTGAGCAGCGAACCAACTATTGAGACTCTCCTGCATGCGCCTAGTCCTGGCCTCATTCCTGGCCCTCTCTGTTGCAACCTTCTCGGCAACCTTCTCATCAAGCTGCTCGGCAACCTGCGCGGCAACTTTCTCGGTAATCATCGCATCAACCGCAGCAGGTGGTGGCATGCTCGAGCCGGTGGTCCCAGCGGCAGAGGAGGAGGCCTTGCCGTACACCATGCTAGGCCTGGCGCCTAGCCCAAAGCCCCTAACACGGCCAGGATGCTCAACTGGGCCCACACTAGCTTTCAATGCGGCCGTAGGATCAATAGAACCCTGTGACTTCGGGGTCTGCGACGCTCGCAACTCTTGCTGACTCTGCTCAATCCGGGCCTGATGCACATATTTCATAAAACATTAATCAATCAATTTAATGAAATTTAAATATACAATTAGTTTTTTGTAACTTACTATTGTCTCCTCTGCTTCCTCAGAGATTGGCGTCCCATCATGGTGCCTATGGGTGCGTGTGAACAACTACCCATAATCCGTCTGACGGTTCTCCTCCCGAGCCTTCTCTTGCTAAAAAAAATATAAAATTTTTTATGTCTAAAACAAAACAATAGTCATTTAACGCGTCATTAACTCAACTTTTAACATACCATCTCACTGTACGTCACCGCAAACGTCTTGGATCCTCCCGTGTGATTGATCCTTTGAGCTGCCCTGCTTCTGGTGTTCCTTTGCGATATAGCCTGCAAAATAAATGAGTGTAGTTAATTAAAACAAATTTTAAACTATACAATACTTTCATGATTAATAAAAAAACAAAACTTATTAAAAAAACGTACCTGTCCATTTGCACTCCTCCTATATTGGACAAAAGCTGCCCAGTCATTTGGCTCCATGCCGTCTGGGACGTTCTCCATCAGTTGCTGCAAAGGCATAGTCCCATCTCCATTCTTCTTGTCGTAGAAACGACCCCTCCGGCTCTTCCACGCTTCTCCCATTTTCATCTTTACATACCTCTTCGCCTCGGCTCGTAGTTTAAACTTTGTCTATATCATTAAATAATTAGTAATTAATTAATAATTATTTAAGAAATAAATAACTAAATTAACCACAATTTATACAACTTAAAACTATTAACATGTAAAATTTAATTACACAACATAACTTACCTGCACAACGTCCTTAAACGCCTTATCCTTGTTGCTATCCGGGACCTTTTTCCAATTCTGGAAATAGATCGGGAAAAACCCCCAATTCCTGCCAAGCTGTGACAGGAATCGGTTCAAGAAGTGACCATCGCTGCCGATCGGCTGGTCCGTGTCCTCGTTCTAGGGGACTATCACGCGGTAGGTGTTGTTCTCGTGATTGAGAGTGGGAACGTCCAGCGTCCTCCGGCTGATGTTCCCATGTGGATCTGCACAATTATAACAAAATTGTTGTATTGTAATTAGATAAACAATTATTACACGTCAGGAATTTAAATTTTATTTTTCGCCAATAAAATACTTATACGTACCTTCGACATCCACCGTAAATCCGGTGGAACGAGAAGACGATGGTCGGGGGTTCCCTTGGTCCCGCTCGTTCTCTTGGTCGAGGAACTGCTCCGCTTCCGCTATGGGAATGTCAATCCGGATCTCCTCCTCGTCATATCCTCAAGCGATAGACTTGCGCCTCGTTCTCCACCTACGGTCTCTAGGGTCTCTGGGTGTAGGATTTGGTTATTCACAAAGAGTTCGTCAAACTCATTCCCAACCTGAGGGGGCTGAAGGGGGATATGTACAGGCCCACGCCCTCTCCTACCTCTACTACTACCACCCCTGAGAGGCCTTCTTGGGGGTTCCACTACTTTCTCTTTGCCCATGTCTTTAGAAGCCATGATGGTGAAAGGTAAAAGTTGAAATTGAGAAGTGAATAGTAACTTTTGCGCGCGTGAATTTCAAAAGTGAAAAGGAAAGTATAATAACTGCTGTACTTTGTAGCGGTTAGGACAAAAACCATCACAAAAGTAATAAACTTTGTAACGGTTACACCCAAACCGCCACCTCCATCGCGACTAATGTGCCTCGTTCTTCGCGGAAATTGGTAGTAGTCTATTAACCGCTACAAAAAACATGACTTTTGAAAATCTGTAATGGTTTAGAGTATAACCACCACCTAAACAGCGACAAATGTGCCTCATTCTTCATGAAAATTTGTAGCGGTTACTAAACCGCTACAAATAACCGCTACAAATTCAATAACCTTTGACACTTTGTAATGGTTTTATAGGAACCGCTACCAATTTAATATTTTTTTTTAAAAAAAATCCAAACTAATTAGTTTAGATTTTTTTCCTTTATTACAATAAAAACATTTCCAATTATTTTCTTTAATTTCCCTAAAAGAGCTAGCGTTAGTAATAACAAGTTTATTGAAAATTGGATTCAGTATAGCCACCGATCTCCCTAGAAAAACTCCCTGACTCATTTTGATCAGAGATATTTCCTAGAGAGATTGGTGGATATATTGGACCCAATCTCCGATGGTATGTTGGACAATTTCAGAAGAGGAGACGTGTTCAACTGAATGGAATAACTAAATCTAGATTTCCACTAAACGAACATTCTTAGCTCTGCATATCTTATCTCATCTTCGGACAACAGAGCAGAGAATGTTCTTTTAGTGATAATCTTGACTTAGAATATCTTTTAATATTTATAGTTGTTGTACGGTTATTTATAAAATAAATTTTGTAGCGGTTACAGCCTACATCGCTACAAATTGTAACAACTAGTCATGGTCAAGGTGTCGGTTTCTTCTCACCGCAAGAAAACTATGTCGTTTCGAATACATATTGTAGTGGTTACAGTTAAAACCGTTACAAATCTGGTGTCGATGAATTTTTGTAGCGGTTACTTCAACAAAACCGCTACTAAATAACCGCAACAAACTTCGCGCCAAGGCTGGCGCCATATTTGTGGCAGTTTGGTTTTGTGTAACCGCTACAAAAATCGAAGCAAAATGGTCACCATTTGGCGCCAATGTTTCCGTTACTAATTTGTGGCGGTTTAATTTAAAATCGTGACAAATTTGCACTAAAATGTGAATTTGTAACGGTTTCGTGTGACCGCTACAAAGTAACCGCGGTAAATGACCGCTTTTTTTGTAGTGATATGTGTGTGTTCGCGTGCGTGGGTAATTCGCATTCGTGCCATCCCCAATTATTATTATTATTATTATTTATAATAATATAAGAAATTGAGAATACTGTTCAATTCTTGCTCCAGATATTGACCCATTAAAAATTGTGTACGGACTCTTGGGGGGATAAGATTCAAAGTTAATTATTTACTGTAATCAAGGAAGTAATTATTTGAAGAAATTCATTACTTGTTTTGCTGTGGTGTTTTGTTGCATTGTTTGATGAGGTTTGTGCCAATTGAGTTTGTAAAGTTTGAATTAATTTGTTTGTAATCTCCCTGATGAAGATCATAATTCATACATGCATGGAAAAGTGGGCCGGATTAATTAAGGAATGATTGAGAATCATAAATTAAATTAGGCAAATTCTAGAAGGATATAAAATAAGCTTGGAGCTGAGTTTAATTAATAATTAGAAGTCTAAAAAACAAATTATTTATCTCATTAGAGACTAATTAATAATTATCCAAACGAAGATAACAGATTTCGGTATGTATCAACCTAACCAAATTATTCGTGAAGGATAATTCCATATTATCATATATGTTGGGATCACGTTTTGGATTGTTAATTAGGACTTTTTGATTCTTGACATGTGTCATAGACATTATGCTATCAAACTTTGGTCTGTGATTGGTTTATTGCCATAGTGAGTCTATTTAAAATATGAAAAAAGAGTAAGTTTGAATACACTACTTTTAATTTTGTCTAATGAAAATGCTCGAAATGTAATTAGTTGATAGTACTATAGGTAATAAATAATTGTTAAATCCATGTTATTTGATTTATTAGGAGAATGAAAGTATTTATATCCTTGTGAAGAAATTAACAACACTTTTATCTCTTGAATACATGATTCTTTAATATTAATAGCTAGAATATGTTATATTAACATAATTTTTTTATGAAGTAGGGATTCAAGTGTTAATAATTTTTGAAAAAATTAAAATGTAAGTCCCATAATTTCATCTTATTTTTATTTGAATCTATATATATAGGTTTTCCTTTTTATTGGGTTCTTATAATTTTTTGAATTATAGGTATTAATCTCTATACTAATTTGTTAATTTATAAGAGAAATGATGTTAGTGACTAATGGAGTGAGTCTTATTCAGCATACACTTGGATTATTTTTACCTTGTAGATCTACACAAGTAAAAGAAAAATAAATTAAATTACAAATTATATATAGATGCAAATAGACTGCGTGTGATCGCATAAATTTTTCTTTATTTTTACGTTGAAAATATATAAAGTTTATTCCATTATTTATTTTTTTTCAAAAACTTCTTTTTCATTTTAGTCAGCACACACATCAACCATAATTAATATATTATAAGGATAAGACTAATGCTTGTATAATTGATGAAACGGTAAGAACTGAATAAAAAATTCAACTAAAAAGTCTTGATTAAAAATTAAGTGAAATTATAACAACTTATAAGTTTATATTCTCATAATTATATTTTGACAAGAGATTGAAATGCCATTCTCCCCCATTTTGTAAGCTATGAAACTTAACCGAATCGGGAAAATTTGTGAAAAATTGTCGATTACAAAGTTTATTACTCAAAAATATCTAAAGACTTAAGTTTTTGACCTGGTGCAACTCATATTTAGTGCTGGTGTATGTATTCTTCAGTTGTGTGCAACATTTATATCTTCATCGGTATAGTATAGTTGAAAAAGGGTTACACCTGGGTCTTTAATTAAACAAATTTTAAATAGCATTGGTACTAAATTTTGTAATGAAAGATATTTCAGCAATTTTTCTCATTTGAATTTCATGCAAATATATGAGATGATGATGATAATTAATAATTTGTCAATGTTAAAAAGGTTCGTTCGGGCGATCTTTAGCTTTAGCCTTTAGGTCGTAGTACTTTTTGGAGTCATTGAATGCTGAACTTCGTGTTTTGACAGATTTAGTGTTTTAGTATCACTTTTCCCATTTCACCCCATTCCTCCGCCCCCTTTTCCGGTCTGGATTCTCTCAGAATTCCTTTCTTCAGTATCTATGCATCCTAATCGTTTAAAAATTGATCTAGCAATTTAAAGAGAGACACCTCATTGATTTCAAATTACCATATGCACCGCATGTGGTAAAGATAGATGAAAATTTAAAAAGTAGATGAGGTGTCTTTTTCTGGATACTTAGATAAAATTTTAAACGGTTTGGATACACAGATATTAAGGGATACTGAAGTAAGAGATTCTGAGAAAATCCGCCTCTTTTTTTTTCACTCACACTTGCACAATTCTCCAAAATATCATCACTCTTCACATTGTCTTTCTTGGTCAAATAATCGCTTACATTTATTGTCTGTGTATTTATTGCTCCCTTCCTCGTATCCTACCTCTAAATATCAATATATCATAACTGCCTCACGTCTAGAACAATCTTTTTCATAACAATAGTCCTTAATACAAATAATAAGTTTTTTTTTTCCTGAAATTTTAAACCGATGTATTTATTTTTTTACCCCTATTAAATATATGTCACTTATTATCTCTTTACAAAAAAATTTCACTCATTATATATGTGTTCTCTTTATAAGTAAAAGTATATTAGAAAGAAAAATACATATCTTACACATTTATAGTTTTTAAATAATATGTTAACCAGGTGATTTGATTGTTTTTCCAATAAAAAGAACCAGAGGGGAGTATTTCCTATAGGTTGATCTTCTATATAAGTAGTATTTTTATATTTGTCTAAAAATTTAATATGTGTGTGTATATATTTTCATTTTAACTTAATTATAATTAATTACCCCTCTGGTCCTTATTGTAGGGCCTAATTAGAGATTAAGTTGGTTTTGGTTTTAAATGCAAAACCTCTTGTACACTTTTATCCACCATTTTTTCCCAAATTAGCCTATCGATATTCCGCGCAACAATAATTAAGTAAGAGAAATGGTGCTTTAGAAAAATATATAATATTAAATAACTTAACTAACGTCATTAATATACTCAAATTAGTTAATTAGATCTTATATTAAAATTCGAAAGCACTATATGTCTCTCTCACATTCTTTCCTCACTCATTCACTCATTCGATCTCTTAATCACCAAGCATATTTGGAGGAAAAAAAAAAATATCTCTCAAATATTTATTGCTTTTAACAAATTTTAATCAACATGTTGATCTACGTAATTTGGTTAGTTGAGCATATTTATATACAGTAGTACTCCCTCTAGTCTGTATTATATAGCACTAACTTTGTACTATGTATTCATTCTTACATATTAATAAAAAATAGTTACAAATATGAAATTTATCATAAAATTCAAGTCATTTTCAATATTGCTCTTATTAACTTTTTTTTTGCCAACATTACTCATATTAATTATTTTTCCCTTTACTAATGTATTAAATATGGGCATATATGAAAAAGAATTCTAATAGTCCTTGAAAATTAAAAAGTAACTTATAAAAAGGATTAATAATACTTATTAGTTGTTATCTTGTAATAAAAATTAAAAGGAGTATATAACAAGAGGAAGTATAACATTATTAATGTAAACTTAATACTTCCATGAGTCCTTAAAAGAAGGCATATCTATCTAATTTGATAAGATTAAGGAAGTTAGTTAATAAGTTATTAATATAACATGTATTTTCCAAAATATCTTAATTTTCTTTCTTGATTCCCTTATTCCCTCTCCTCCTTGATTATTATTGAGAGAACATCAATAGAGGTAAATTAAAAAAATATTGAGAAATATGAAAAGTATAATTTATATTTAAGATCATGATCAATTCTCTCTGAATATATTTTATATTAAAGTCCACAATGAGTAATAATAAATGAAAGACCTCTCTTTATTCATTTTTGCAACTCGACATTTATTTATGCTGCTATTCTATCTTAAATTTAAGTCATTTTAATTTAATACACATGTAATTATGTTTCATTTTCTTTCAACTTTGCCTTATATTTAATGCCTGAAAAGGACCATAATAATGAAATAAATGGAAGTAATTTTGATATACTTCTCGAGGCATTAATGTAAAAAAAATGTTAATTATCCTTAAAATTCCTAAAATGTCTTATATATTTAAAATATAAAAATTCTATAAAAATGTCTTACATTTGATACAAACGTACGTAGTAATATACTCCCTTCGGTCCTTATTATAAGGTACTAACTAACAAGTTTCTTTGGTCCTTTTTATAAGGCACTTGTTTGTTCCCAATGATCATTAATTATTTGTTTACATGTTTGCCCATAATTAATGAGGGTAGTGTGTGAGAGTAAAAATTAATATAATATTAGAGTTTAGTGTAATTAGTAGGGGTAATATTGGAAGTTACTTAAATTGTAGGGTAATTTTATTGACTTTAACTGTTTTTATTGGTTTGAGAGAAAAGTTAGTTGGTGCCTTATAATAAGGACCGGAGGGAGTAAATGTAGAACTGAAAATATTAAGAAAAAGAGGCATTTATTTATTATTATTATTATTAGGTTCGTATTAATAATACATCTCATAATAACTGCAAAGATAGATAATCAATGTAGGTGACATATGGTCATTTAAAAAAAGACTTATGAAATAAATGCTCATAAAAAAGCATCTGTAAGATACTTGAGTCACGTCATAAAAATGTATTCACTCTTAAATTAAAAAACCTTCATCTTCCTTTTTATAGAATTGAATTCAATCTTAAATTAAAAAACCTTCATCTTCCTTTTTTAAGAATTGAACCAATTAATTTTTATAAAATATAAAACGACTAGTAAAATAAAATATGATCTATTAATTATATTATTGTCAATTAAATTCTATTATTTTAATATGACCGGTTTGATTCTAAGTTGAATTCGATATAACTCACTAACCCTTAAATCATTATCTTGACCATGATAGTGAAAACGTAGATTTTACCTGAAAACGGAAGTAGAATGAAATATTGTAAAATGTAAAATCGTAACGCAGTAAAATCGTAAAAACTTAAAAGCATTTGGAAAATTAGTAAAATCGTTTTAATGAAAAAAAATTGTAAAAACGTAAAATCGCAATGATAAATCGAGTTTTTAACTACCATGATCTTAACCGGTTTGGATTTCAAAACCTTGTATATATATATATATATATAAGTAATTTAGGAAGCAAAAACTGAATTTGGAAGCTAGTGAAAAATAGACAAAGAGGTGAGTGAGAGTCATTTTCAAGGCTTTGGAAGAGAAAGAGAGAGATGTGTGATTGAAAGAATATTGAAAGAAAGAAAAAGAAAGAAAGACATAGTTGGCGTCTTTTGGCGTCCACGCAGCTCAAAACACGGACTCTTCCATTCATAACTTCACACGTTTTCTCTATTCATCTCCCACTCATCAATTTACCTTCAGATTCTAAATATTACACTTCAATAATCTATTTATTAACAATTAATTTTGTTATTGCTTTGTCATTGTTATTATTTATTTTGTCATCTATATATCGGAAAAATTCCATACTAAACCAAAAGTTTCATAAATCCTGAGATATAACTCATTTCTTAGCTTCATACAACTGTAAGACCCATATTATTTTTTTAGACAAAAGAACACTCGAACAAGAGGCTTTATTTATTATTCTTAGAAAAGTATATATATACCTTGTACGCCCACTCTTATAATAAAATATACAAGAAAGTCTATTAGCCAAAGTAAAACCGAAATAAAAAAGGAATACATAGGACACAATTTTCTTTTTTGTATAAAAAGAACTTCAACAAAACACATTATGTACGAGAACCACACTAATATAATTAATTATGATGAAAAATACATGAAAACTTATTTAAAAAACTAAAACAAAAAAGAAGTGGGGTTAATTAGAAATGAAATCTAACAATATACTCCCTCAATCTCTAATTATAAGCTTTAAATAACTAATTTACGTTTATCAAGAAAAATCTGAAAATTAGTTAAGAGTAGCAATAAATATGTGTTTGTTTTACCAACTATGCCCTTACTTATAAAAAGGATAAGTGAAAGCAAATGTATTCAAGTGGTAAAATGGGAAAAACCGCAAATGCTTAAAAAAATTGAAATAAAGCTTATATTTTAGGATATATGCATTCACAAATTTAAATTAAAGCTTATATTTTAGGACCTAATAGGGACTACAATTTTGGTAACTGCAAATTAATCAAAATAATAAAAGATGCCGATTTAACCAGAGTTTTCCTTTTTAAATATACCACCTTTCTATTTAATTTCGAGAAAATTGCAAAAAAAATTCTCATTGCAAAATTTATCACTTAAAGGTACTTAATTAAAAATCTAGGCATAATGAAACTTTTCTTCAACTGTGTATAATATGTATTTAACTATGTGCACCATGGAAGGCATTCACACAACTAAAGATTGTTATAAACAAGTAAAGAGTTACACCTATTAAAGGATATGAGTTACTCCTCTTTTTAGTTCTAAATATAGGATAAAATTTAAAGTGCAATTTGTATTATAAATCTTATTTTATATTTAAGATCGGAGATAATATTAGGTATCTCTTGGCAATAAATATTGTCATGGGAAATTTTCTATAATTTTCTCTTTAATTTTTTCTTTATAATATTTCTTTCTCTCTCCTACAAAATGCCCCTTCAAGTGAACACATCATCATGGCCATCACTACCATTAAATCAAAGCTAGCTCCACACACATAACTCATCTGCAATGAATATACATCTCTAGAGAGAGAGAAAGAACAGAGACAAGAAGATCAGAAGAAGAAGGAGAAATAATAGGTATGGTAGTAAGAGGGGTTATCGCATGTTTGCTTCACGCAAACAACTAAATGTGGTGTGTTAACCCCCCTCTCCCTCGCTCCCCCCTCTCTCTCCTTTGCTCCTTCGCGTGGCTTTAAAGACTCTTCCTCTTTATACTTTCATTAAATATTCTCTCTCCTCACCAAACCCTGCCATTCTCTCTCTATCTAACCCCTCAATCATATTCTCATCATCACCAGCTTCCTCTCTTAAAACCCTAATCTGTCTATATATATATAATCTCCTTCTGGTTCCTTTTTATTCATTTTTCCCCGTTCAAGATGAGTACAAACTCGACCAGCACTGTTACTGGTGGTGTTGGGGGTGCTGGTGGGAGCTGCGGAGGAGGAGGGGGTAGCGGTGGAGGTGGGGGAGGGCCGTGCGGTGCGTGCAAGTTTCTGAGGAGGAAGTGCGCGCCAGGGTGTATCTTCGCGCCGTACTTCGACTCGGAGCAAGGAGCGACGCATTTCGCGGCGGTGCACAAGGTGTTTGGAGCGAGCAACGTGTCGAAGCTGCTTCTGAATATTCCGGTGCACAAGCGGCTGGACGCGGTGGTGACGATTTGCTTTGAGGCTGAGGCACGGCTGAGAGATCCTGTCTATGGATGTGTCGCCAACATCTTCGCTCTTCAGCAACAGGTATGTGTCAGATTATTATTCATTCTCCAATATAATAATTAATGAAGATTAATTAATTAATTCATCTATATATATGTATGTATACTTATAGCTTGTTGATGAATGAATGAATCAATCAATTTGCATTTAATTTATCCATGTGATTGCATTTCTCATGTGCTCGATCTAGATAAGGATAGATTGAGAGATTATTTGTTGTTGTTTGTTGGCATATTCTTCTGAGAAAGTGTTCGACCATACCATTTGTTTGTTTCTTCCCTTGTCGTTTATCGGTACTTTAGTCAATATATAGCTGACCAGGCTATAGAAGAGGAAGAGGAAGAAGAAGAAGCTGGGTAGGTGAAATGAATCTGTAGAAAGTGATATTGCAAACCTGTTTTCGATTTCTGAAAAATTCTCAAAATTAACACAGTACAAGGTTGAAACTTTTGGATATTTTGACATATTCATATTTCTCGTACGGGTATGGTGTGTTCTTAATTAGGATTCTTTATAGGTTGAGATTTATATTTTGAAGGTAGGATTATTTCGGGTTATATATATATATATATATATATATATATATATAAAAGAGATTCTCTTATATATATATATATATATATATATATATATATATATATATATATATATTTGGCCATATAATAGAAAGTGGTCATGAAACTGACATTGTATGATTGAGTAACCCAAAATTTCTGTTTTATAAATTTGTTTTTTTAGCTCAAGAGTGAAAAACGTCTTTGACTGATGATCTCATCTAATTTGGATGGGGATTTTTATTTCACTGATTTATTTAATAGTAATATATACAAGAGACTGAAGTTGGTTTTAACTCAAAGTCTTCAACAGCTTTTTATATTCGGTGAGTGCGTTTTTTATTGTAACCATAAATACGAACTATAGTATATTAAATAGACCTAACTTCTAAAAAATGCATAAACTATTATTAATGTACTATTTTAAAGTCTTTTGATTCTACACGTCAATAGAAACTACTTTTAATAAGTAGGATTTCAATTATAAACCATAATAATATGATAAAAAACCAGTTTTCACAGTTGTATTTTTGCAGCAGTGTCAACTCATACTATGATTACCACAAAAAGAGAGTTCCATAGAATTAAAACTATACTTATCATCCTGGTCATCAATCAACAATATAATATAGGCATTTTAAAAGATAAGCAGGGCTTTATAAACAATAATAAATAATTTAAATTTCTCTCTCCCCATTTCATAAAAAGTGTCGTAAAACATAAAGTTTTCATATATAAACAATAATAAATAATTTATTTTTAAAAAATTAATCTGACACTTATTTAAAATGTTCTTTAAATACATACTACTATTTGATTACGTTTTTTTTTTTAAAAAAAAAACTTACTCCTAATTAAAAAAAACAATAAAAAGAAGAAGAGGGAATAGTGAAGCTCCGGGTAGGAATGATGGCATGAAACCTAGGAGGACAGTTTCATGTTTTTTGCTGAATTCAATAAAGAAAACCCCCATCCCTATCACCTCTATCTCCCTACCTCTCTAAAATTAGGATGGATTTAAAAATAAATTGTAAAAAAACTTTATTTATTACCAGTATACTATTAATTGAAAAAAACCGATGAAATGTCCTGTTTAAAATGAAAATTTTAATTAATAAGAAGGATTTGAACTTAATTATTGTTACTTTCGGTATATAAAATCTCGTACAGTGCTGGTATTTTTGTATATAAAAACCATCCCGGATCTTTTTTGCTAATAAAATTAATAGATAGGAATTCTTCACTGATTTTTTCTTGTTAGTTTTAAGTAAGATCTTTTCAATTGAATCATATAGTATATTAATAAAAACAGTTAATTCACCAAAATTACTTATTAAAGTTCTTAATCTCCATTTCAAAGTCAGATATAGAAGAGCATATTTAGAAATTAAGTAAATAATTTTAAAAATATTCTTAAGTCATAATATAAATAATAAAAAATTTATTGGAAATATATGGCCCATGTTTAGTTTTTTTAAAATTAAAATATTTTTTTTTAAAAAAATTGATGTGATGAAGTGGTCGGCGGTTACACGATGGGCAGTCATCTCAGCCGCTCGGTTTTTTGCTTGTTTTGAGGATTTGGTCGGTTAGTTTCTCGGTTCCCTCCACTTTTCTCTTCCGATTTCTTTTTTTTTTTTTTTGTTGATTTATTACTTTTCTGTCCCAATCACCTTTCACCTATTCTCACTCTTGTTTCCATGTCTTTTTATTTCCTGTATCTACGTCTCTTCAGCCAACAATAGAACAACAAATAATTCATTAAAAAAACATTTAAAGTAGTCCTCTTCTCGTTTCAGTTTTTAATATAAGATATTTTTATTTTATTTAATTAGATTAAAAAAATTAGTTAATATAACATGTATGTTTTAAAATACCCTAGTTATCTTTTTTAATTATCTCATTCTTGATTATTGATAAATATGATAAGTAAGTCTTATACTTATAATCAAAATCAACTTTCTAAATAAATCGTATATTAAAGAATATTAAAAACTAGAGGTAGTACCATTTGTTTATCTTTTAAGAAATACTTACTTACTAAAGGCTTGGTAACCAAATGGTATAGATACTATTTTATAAGTGAAAAATCAAGATTCGAACCCGTTTATAACTCAAACCGTTAGTACCAACCCTTGTAACTTGAAAAAACCTTACTCTAGTCTACCTTTGTTGATCTATTAGTCTTTACAAAGCCGAGTTGATTTGTTGGATTGTTAACAAATCTTTATCCATTTGGCCAAGAGTTTTGAGTGACTTGATTGGGTTAACTTTTATAGTTTTTTATTACTTGCTAGGACTAAAACGCGTTATGAGTGAAAATAATAATAATCCATCTTATTTATGTCTTAATTATAACTCTGTCTTATTAGATTATGTATAGTTTATACGTGACTGTTTTATTTATCTATGGGTAATTTTGTTTTTATTAATTTCACTCTTTTTTAAGGGTTATACATGAATATTTTATATATTTTAGCTGCATTATGTATTATTTTAATCATAATTAGGTTAATATTAGTTAAGCCACTGACCCTTCGAACTATTTTAATCGGTTTAATAAACCTTTGGACTTTCAGTATTTTAATATAGACAATTAGACATTATTTTGTAGGAAGCCAAATTATGATGTTTGATTTCTTAAAGTTATTTTCTTGACTAAAAAAATTAGTTGTTTATGTTCAGTTATTGGAGTGCTTAGGTGCTTTGACTCTCAATTATTTTATCTTTACACTAACATGACCAGGGAAATAAGTTCAAATTTATAGTTTTATATAAATAAATACCTTCCTCTTTAGCCTTTTAGTTAGTTGTCATATTTTATCTTTCAAATTGAGGTTTATAAATTGCGTAGTTATTTGAAGGGATCTTTTTTGACATAGGCACTAGGGGTGTTCAAAGTGTCCCACTTCCATTCGTCGCAGCCTTGTCTCAGACATTTTGATTCTAAAATCTCTTGTCCCTCTTGGGATCAGGATTGGGACAGGAATTGGGATCACCGGTCATAATCCTGGTCCTTTTTTTTTAATTTTTTTTTACCTCATAAATTAAGTTATCCTTTGATAAGATGTGTATCACATCTTTAGTTGGAGTTAAACCTTATATATCGTGATACTAATCCTAACTATATATTGTGTAAATATAATGGCAAAGATTCAACTCTAGATCAATTTATGTAATTGTTATGGCCTTATTAGTTGTTAAATGATCAATTTAAATAATAAAATTGAAGAATTAAATTAATATATTGATATTTTTTAAGTTTATCTTTTTTTTTTTTTTGAAAAACTAAACTAGGATTTCCCGGTCTCGTCCAGTTACTACTAGGACTTTCACCACCTTGGTACTAGGACAGGGATGTGAATTGCATCCCAGCCAAAAATCGGGATCGATAACCAAGATTGGGATATTTTGGTCCCGTCCTGAATTTTGAACACCCTTTAAGCACCAAAAGAGTAAGGAGAATTACACACAGATCGTAAGTAAAAGAAAAAAATTGCAAGCAAGTTCTTTAAAATCATTAAAGTGCATTGAAATCTCATGGGTCCTTAGTTAGATTAATTAGAAGTGAGAAAATAACACTTTTCCTTTGTTAATTTGAGCAACCAATGATAAGTCCCCAAGTCATTAATGGCTTCCTGACTTTTCATTGGTGATCAAATTGACAAGGGTAAAGTTATCCTTTTTCATTTCGAGTTAATCTAATTCAAGTCTATCAAACTTTGATGCAATTTCATAATTTCAAGAGATATGCCTGTGATTTTTCTCTCTTTACCTTGGGACTTATATGTTTTTTTTCCGGCCAAACTTGGGACTTATATGTTATTCCCGAAAAGGAGTACATAACACACACAAAGCGCGTAATTATTTCCTTGTTGAAAATTGAATTCATGCAATTCTTTTCAACACTAACACAAAATTTATTGCGTCAAGACCCACTATTTTTCAATAAGAGAAATTATGAGTTTTAGGCCCTGTTTGGTATAAGGAAGATTTGAGGAGAGAAAGAAACTTAGAGAAGGGGAAGGAAAGATTGAGAGGGAACTTAAAAAGATGAACTGTTTAATAGATATGAGAATAAAACTTCAGTTGAAAGAAAATAAAATATTTGGTAAGAAGAAAAGGCAGCTGGTTAAGTGAGAAGAAGAGATAAAATACCTATAATACCCTTGAAAAATAAAACCACCACGCACACCTTGTCTCAGCCCTCTCCCTTGATCTCATTCTTTCTTCCTCACTCTCGTCCTTGCCCTCTTCTTCGTCCACCATCACTGGCACCTCTTACATCACACCACCATCATCGTCGAGTAGATTGGACCTTCGGCCTTTTCATACAAGGGGCCTTTTTGTCCTATAAAATGTCTCTCCCAGAAAGATTCTCAGATCTTGTCACTTTCGGAGGGATTTCATCTTCCCACGTTTAAGGAAAGATGACGCTAGGTAGGAACTCAGGTTGGAGGGAGAGTTGCGTGCCAAAAGGGTTTTTTTGCATAGGAAATCCGTTAAGTTCCTAGGGAGAGGATTTTCTCCCCAGCAGCTCTCTCCTCATCTCTCATTTGCGCAATCCTGGCCGTCCAAATCTGGATCCAAGGATCCAGAATGGTTTTTTTAAAAAAATCTGGATCCAAGGATCCAGAATGGTTTTTTAAAAAAATCTGGATCCAAGGATCCAAATTTAGTCGGCCAGGATTACGCCAATGAGGAATGGAGAGAGAGCCACTACGGAGAGAAACCGGATCCAAGTTCCTATTCCCTCCTTAAGTTCTTTATACCAAACGGGGTCTTTAGTACTTGTATTCATCTATCTATATGAGGGTGTATAAAGTTTCTTATCTTACTTCTTTTTCCTGCCACATTAATTTGTTATTATATTTTTGGGAACAACGTAACTTGGCAACAATATTCATATTACTATATTGTTCATGAGTATGCGGGTAAATAGAGCCAAACAAGACAAATTTTCCAAAGAGACAAAATTACTTTAGAAGTTTATTATAATATATATACCACTCTGGTCCTATTTATAAGTCCACTTTGACCAAATCTCACATACCAAGAAAAGTTAGTTGACAAAATTATTATGGGGTAAATTTTCAACTTTGCCCTTATTTATGATTGGGTACTTTTTTTACTGTTTTTTCTCTCTCTATCTTTATGGGTGCAATTAATACGAGTAAAATTGTCACAATCTCATTTATTTCCGAAACTGGACTTATAAATAGAACTAAAATTTTTTGGTCAAACTGGACTTATAAATAGGACCAGAGTGGTAATTAACTATTAATAGTCAATGCTCTTATTACTTTTGAATATTTTAATGATCCTCATTATCTAATGCCATGTGTGTTTCACTATTATTAGTCACCTTGCCTTTGATCAATAGTAACCACATTAATTAATTTGATCTCTATAACTAATCCCCATGCTCTAATTATTTATTTTTGCTCTCATTATTTTGAGTGGAAAGGAATTTATTAAAGAAAATGCATATGGCCTCGAATGAGGTTACAAAAGTAAATTAAGTCTATCAAAACAAAGCTGAGTATTGACAACTAGAGACTTAACATGGGCAATAATTCCATCAGCTAGAAAAGTTTCACCATTGAAGATTCTCCTATTCCGAACATCCCATAACTTCCAACAAGTTATGCATATGCCAACCTTCCATGAGGTGTCTAGACGCGGTGATTTGATCGCCAAGACCAGCCAGTCCTGAATATCGTGCTTGAAAAACTCTGAACAGAGGTCGGAGGGGAGGACTTTCTTCCATACTGAGGAGGCGAGATGACAATCCTTGAAGACATGGTTAAGGTTCTCGTGCCTTCCCGAGCAGAGGGAGCAGCTACTATCTGTGGTGAGATTCCGAGCAACCCGATGCTCATTGGTGAGAAGCTTTCCTTTCAAAAGCAACCAGCAAAAGGTTCGAACCCTCTGAGCCATCGGTAGCTTCCATAACTTGGACCATACAGGATCATAATCATTCCAGTTAAGTGACTCCAGCACCATATAAGCAGATTTGGTTGTGAAGTTACCATTCTTCGTAAGGTTCCAAAAACAGGAAAAAGGGCTTCCTGGCTGGATTGAGGCGGTTGTCATTGTGGCAAGTATTGGTTGTGGGATTAAATGGCTAAAAAGATGCCACTTCCAGGATCCATCAATATTGACATAATCCACGATGGGCTTTTGAAGCACCGAGTCAGGTATGGGTGAAAAGGACAGATATTTAAGAGGGCCTTCATCACCTAACCAAAAATCAGTCCAGAAGCGAATATTCTTTCCATCACCAGGTTTCCATTTGATGTGAAATGAGGTTTCTTCCCAGAGTTTTAGTAGGTTCCTCCACAGATAGGACATACGAGACCGGGGAGAGACACAACAGGGGTGCTTGACACCGTATTTCTGCCTAAGGACTCGGACCCATAGTGCATCAGGCTGAGAATATATTTTAAAAATTAGCTTCATCAGAAACGCCTTGTTTTGAGCCTCAAGGTCGAGTAGTCCACCGCCACCATGCTTAATGGGTTGACAAAGTTCCTGCCATTTGACCAGACTAATGCCTCGCCGTTCTTGGGAGGAGCCCCAGATAAATTTGCGAATGATTTTCTCAATTTTACCTATACAAGAAGAAGGTAGGGCAGTGCTCTGCATAGTATAAAGGGGAATGGACACTAGGACAGATTTAGCCAGAGTGATACGGCCCGCAAGCGAGAGGCATTTACTCTTCCAACCAGCCAGCTTGGATTGCAATCTATCAATGATGTTGCTATAAGTGTTGGAAGAAACTCGCCCAGTCAGAAGAGGAACTCCCAGATACTTCCCTAAAGCAGTGGTTCTCTGGAAGCCCATCTTATCACAAATAGCCTTACCTGTTTGAGGTAACACATTACCTGAGAAATAGATCTTTGTCTTGGCTTTACTGATTTGGTGGCCAGAAGAGTTGCAGAAGTCTTGAAGAACCCTATTGATGAGCGAGGCTTGATGCAGGGAAGCTTGGCCAAATAAGATTAGGTCATCTGCAAAAAAAAGATGAGAGAGATGAACACCCCTCTGTCCCACCTTGATTGTTTTCCAAATCCCAGAATCAACTTTGGATTGAATGAGGTGGGATAGCCTTTCCATACACAGCACAAAAATATAAGGAGAGATTGGATCACCCTGTCTCACTCCCCTTTGAGGAGAGAAGGAGTGTGAGGGTTCCCCATTCCATAGCACTTGCAGTGAGGCACTAGTAATGCAGTTCATAATAAGGCGAATCAGAGGTCTTGGGAGTCCTGAGTCATGTAGCGTGTCCTCAATAAAGTCTCAACGTAGGCGATCAAAGGCCTTGTGAAGGTCCACCTTGATTGCCATCCAACCATTCTTCCCTTTTTTCCCTCTCATAGAGTGAATCACCTCTTGCACCACAATAATATTGTCAATTATACTACGTCCCTGAATAAAGCTCGATTGGTATTGGCCAATTATAGTGGGCAAAATAGACCTCAGACGATTGGCAATGGTCTTTGACACAATCTTGTATACCACAGAACAGAGGCTAATGGGGCGAAATTCGTTGATCAGACTTGGTTGATTAACTTTGGGGATCAAGGCAAGCAAAGTTTGATTGAGCACTGGGTTGATTGAATTACCTGACCAAAGACTCTGAACGAATCTGAGAATGCTAGGACCCACAGTGAGCCACTGGGATTGGAAGAATAGGGCGTGGATGCCATCCTTCCCGGGAGATTTGAGAGGCTTCATTTCAAATAAAGCTTGTTTAACCTCTTCTAGATTGACATCTCTTTCCAAGGCCATCAGACTAGCATCGGATAATCTTGGGAACATGCCTCTGACCAAAAAGGGGAAGATAGTTGGGTCTTCAAGGGCATAGAGATCAGTGAAGAATTTTGTTGCAAAAGCCCTTAGGCTACAGTCCTCTGAAAGCCAGACCCCGTCATGATTTTTTAGCTGTTTAATACAGTTCTTTTTCCTGCGCATCGTGGCCTTCATGTGATAGTAGTGGGTGTTTCGGTCTCCGAGACAAAGCCAGTCAGAAGTGGATTTCTGAATCCAAAGAAGCTCTTCCTGGAGACCCACTTCTTCCAACTCCTCTCTTAGTGTAGCATCTAGGTTCGTGAGGAAATCCGAAGAAAAAGGACTCGTCTCTTCTAATTTGACTTGGATTCCCCGAATACGATTAAGCAACCTCCGCTTACGTTTGCCGATAGCACCGAAAGTCTCAATGTTCCAGTTGTGAGCAATTTCTGTGAATTTACTAATGCAGGACAAAAGATCAGGATCATCATTCCAGATGCGAGCAACAAGATCAGGGAACTCTGGGTGAGAAACCCATGAAGCCAAGAAACGAAAGGGTCGGGGCAAAGGAGGCACCTGCGAGATTCTCAACAAATTAATCAATATTGGTCTGTGGTCTGAAAGTAGCTTTGGGAGGTGGTCCACTTCAAAATGTGGGAACTCTTGGATCCACTGAGTATTGCAGATAGCCCTATCCAATCTCATCAAAAGGGTGCCCCTGCGCCAGGTGTATTTTGGTCCCTTATAGCCCATATCAACCAGCCCATTACCATGAATGAAATTATTAAACAATCCACAACCACTGGCTCGGAGCACAGCACCACCTCTCCTTTCATCTGAGCTGAGGATGGAATTAAAATCGCCCGCCAAAAGCTAGGGGTAATTGTGGCTATTAGCTATCCGATCCAGGTCATGCCAAAGGAACTTCCTGTATTTATGCTGGGGGCTGCCATAAATCGCAGTAAAGAGGAAGGTCTTGTTATGGTTGGGCCAGAAGGTTTCCATGTGCACAAATTGAACTTGATTATCTAGAATTTTGATGGACACATTAGAGGACCAGAGGATCCATATTCCTCCGGAGAAGCCATTCGCTTCAACTCTGTGTGAGAATTCAAATCCCAATTTCTTGATGACCTTGTCCGCCTTTAATCCTGAAATTCTTGGTTCAACTACAACAAAAATGTCAGGTCTGTAATTAAAAACGAAAGTCTTGAAAGTGGAGGGAAACCTTTCATCGTAAGCCCCCTGGCAATTCCAAGTTATTATAGACATTAATAAGATTAGAAAGAGGAGGAGGGATTATGAAGTACTCCCTCAAGAATTCCCACACCATCGGTGCTTTCTAGATCACGGTGTAACTCTCTGGCTACTTCTTTCATCAACCTAACGGATGGCCCAGCAGAATGAGGATTGGGCTTGGCGCCCATGTTGTAGAGAGAGACCCCAGAGGCAAGCTTGATTCCTCTGCTGTTGGACAGGACCTCGTTGCCAGAATTGGGCTTAGAAGAGGGCCCATCAGAATTGGCCTTTGCTCCCTTGGTTCTTTGCGGCATTCTAGGGTCGCTAACTAGGATAGCAGAATTCTGATTCCCCTCCAGGGATGTGAAAGACGTACATGCCTTGGAGTGAGAAGGGGTGGAAATAATGCCTTGCTTTTTTGTCAGTGTAGCAGGCGTGTTCTGGATGTCTACTAAGGGTGTCCTTGTGGTGGCTGCAACATCTTTACCTTTTTTTTTCTGAGAAAATCTCTCTACCTTCTGATAAGGCAGGTCACCCTCTTTAGTATATGCAATTTGCTGCTCCTCTTCCTGTGGGTCCGCCTCGTTCAAGACCTCATACCTCGAGGGTGTAGCCAGGGGTCTCCCATCCTGAGGTGCGCTCTTGCTGTTTGCTTTTCCTGTAGTGCGCCGTGGGCGTTTCTGCACCAACATCCAATCTCCAAAGTTAGCCAACTCACGTTCCTGTAACACCTGCTTTTGTAGCTGAATTTCTGAATTAGCGTGGGGTGAAGATTCCGGCTGTTCTTCACTGCAGGGAACCATCCTCTCCGGACAGGATTCTTGAACATGACCATATCTACCGCAATTAAAGCAAATCAATGGCAGACCCTCATATTCCACAAAGATAATCTCACCATCGACTTGGATTTTTGAGATGAGAGGCTTAGTGAGATCGATGTTAACAGCAAGCCTAGCAAATTTGCCACGATCACCCGAGTCAGTATTATAATCAACTTTAATGACTTCACCGAAAACGCTACCAATAGATCTAATGATACTTTTATGGTAATATCTCGCCGGGAGCTTTGGGAGTCTTACCCATCCCATAACATGATTAATAACGTGCTCATGAGTCCGGAAGGAAGGTGTCCAGGGCTGAACTGTGAGATAGTGACCGAAAATCACCCAAGGTCCGTTCAGCAAAGCGGCCTGGTAGTCCAGTTCATCTTTAAATCGCACCAAGAAGCAGTCATCATCCAGATCTATAAGCTTGCATTGGCCAATGGGCTTCCAAAGCATCTGAAGTTTCATACGGAGCTGCCGGTAGCCGATCTTCCTTCCCATCAATTTTACTACCACAGCGAGACCCATTTTCTGGTTCAGAGCTTCGAGGACATGAGAAGCAAAATCGACAGTGGGGATGTTGCCATTCAAGCCTATGGAAACGTCACCTTGATTTAGGACAAGGTCATCTTCCTCAACCTCAGGAAGTATGGGATCTGAGTTCAGCAGTGTTTCTTTGAATGACGGCCTGTTAGGAGCTAGAGCATCCATATCTTCGCTCATTTGGATGTCCTGAACAGAAGGATTGGAAGCGGGCAGAGGGGGTACTGGGACAGAATCCGGTGAAGGCAAAACAGGGACATGAGAGTCCGAGGAGATGGGGATGGAATCGGACGAGTCCATGGTATCTGATTCATCTAGCTTTGCTCTTTTGGTGGATTGGACGGTTCCGGGGTGGGGTGGAGGATCGGACTTTAGGGAGGAATCAAATGGGATTGAATGCAGCATGGTGGTGGAGGACAGATGGGATAGCTAGTGAGACAGGGAGGCTAGAGAGAAGGGGGAGCTTCTCACTCTAATCATTCCTCTCGAATTCTGATTAGTCAACAAAAGTTATAAAAAGTGGATTAGTAATTTAAATAATACTCATTAAATTCACACACACACACACTCTCTTTCTCTCTCTCTCTCTCACACACACACTCACACATCCTTGATGTTATTTAATGAAAATATTCTAATGAAAAAAGTGAACAGCTGATTTATTATGGGATTTAGATTGAACATAGGAACAGTCAACAGAATATATTGGCATCTGAAAAGTTGATGAGTATCGAGGGGTATTAGAATTATAATTATACTATAACATATGGTATATTTTGTGTTTTTCATTAGCTAATATAATTACTCACTTAATTATTTGTTTAATGCTTTCGATGACGCGGTTTATTGAAATACTTTAGTTTTGATGTTTTATAACCTCAATAAGTTTGTTTCAAAGTCAAACTTTCATACTTGTCGTAAGTCATTCTTAAGTTTATACCCACCCTTATTGAAACTGTTATACTTTTTTCCTTGTTCTAAGCTTAATTTATGTGTGTGTACATATATGTGTGTATAGAGTTTAAAATCCAGTTATTATACTCCTCTAATTTTTATTTTAAGGCATCAACTATCACTTCTTATGAATTAAATAATGAAAGTTTTAAATCATTAAATTGGTCCAAAATTGATAAATGTTTCAAATGTTACCCCTACTTTCATGATGTTGATTTAAACAATGAGTAAGTTAAAAATAAAGGTAAAATGAGAAGATAATAATAAATGAGTTGTTTAAAGGCAGTTAGTTAATACTTTAGGATAAGGATTAGAGGAAATACGTTAATATTCAACTACTAAGATGATGCTACATTTGAAAATAATTTTAAACACAAAATATTAAGAACTAAATGATGGATTCATAGTTTGCACAGCCACAAACACAAGAAGTCGTCCCCCATACAAAGGTATTTTATATAACGGTGGCTGCCAAATTTATTATGGGTATATGCATATTATATTTGATGGGGTTTTGATTTTTTTTATTAGTTGTTGAGAGTCTTACACATCCCTCTCGTTTAATGGGAAATCCTTTTCTGGGCCTTTTTTATTAAAAAAAATTTCAGAAAATGCCCCAAGATTCTGAAAATTCCAGAAAAAACCCTTCAAAATCTACAGAGTTGTTAATGGGGCTGATATAATTGTTAGTGGGGTACTGATATAGTTGTTAATTGGACTCATTTAGTTGTTAATTTTTTTTAACAACTAAATCAGTCCAGTTAACAACTATATCAGTACCCCGTTAACAACTATATCAGCCCCACTAACAACTTATGTTGGGCCTTTTCTAGAATTTTTAGAATCTTGGGGTCTTTTCTAGAATTTTCAGAATCTTGGAGCCTTTTCTGGAATTTTCAGAATTTTGGGGCTTTTTCTAGAATTTTTTTGTTAATATAGGCCGTAAGAAGGATTTTCCCCTCGTTTATTGAGGCTTAGGACTGATCGTGACAAATAAATAGAGCTAACATCTATATTATGATCATCATTATTATTAACAATTTTAAAGTTGACTGGTTGAGCAGGTTGTGAATCTACAAGCAGAACTTTCTTACTTGCAAGGTCACCTTGCAACATTAGAGTTGCCCCAACCACCACCACTGCCACCACCTCCATTGCCGCTAGCAGTACCAACACCGACAACCCTCTCGATCGGTAACATCCCATCGGGCACACCCATCACCTCATCTCTCCCAGGGACATATGATTTATCTTCTCTTTTTGATCCGATGGTTCAAACTTCTTGGGCCCTGCCACAACGGGCCATGGACCTACGCCAATATGGGCCTAGCACTGGCTCACCCTCAGTAGGTGGCGGCGGCGGCGACGGTAGTGATCTTCATGTCCTAGCAAGAGAACTACTCAACAGACATGGGTCCTCTTCATCTTCAACACCTATGGCTTGCTCTAAAGCCTCCTCTTCGACATCACTTTCCAAATGATGATGATTTTATCAAGAACCAATCTTGGTCTTTCAGTTAGGAAAGGGGGGATTTTATATAATTTCTTAAAGTTATTCAAATTATTAGCCAGTGGTTACAATAACTGTTCTTTGAATCTTTTTTTATCTAAATGTCAGTCCCATTTTTAGTTAAATACTAATTAATATAATGAACTTATTATAGTGTAGTCCCTACATTATTATTAATTACTCAATTTCAATATTTTGTTATCATCACCACTTCGTGTTTGTCGTAGTAAGTTCAGAGAAATTACATTATTTTATTCTGCACTATATTTATTTTATGATAGGAATATAATTAGGGGTAGACATTACAAGAAAAATATTTCATCATCACTCTTCCTAATATGACCTGATTTTTATATAATTTTCATTGTTAATTTTTCATATGCAATTATATTCACAGGTAATAAAGGAGGTAACTTAATTAAATTAAAATTTCAAGAAATAAAACCTCTAACTTAATTAAGACATTCCAAATACATCCATTATTACTAATAGTGCGGCCTTTAACGGCGACATTAACAATGAATCATGTTGCGGTGGAAAAATACATTCACAAAAATTGAGATAATACTCCTCTAATAAACCTACCTTGTATATCATGAATCATGTTGGAAAAGTAGCTTCTACCACTAATCCGAACAAGCGCTAAGGCTTAAGTATCTCTACTAAAAAGTTAGCCTTTTGAAGTTGTTACTAAAAGTCTCTCTTTTAAAGACATTCACTAGCGACCCTAAGAATAAGAATTTCGGCAACGACTGTTAGAAATGTGGCGGCAAGGTGGTGGCGTGGCAATGCATGTGGCGGCTGACCGTACTTTTTTCCGGCTACAAATATTGAATCATTTAAAGTTAAATTTAAATTACATAATAATTTTTGTTCTATTTCATGATGATGTTTCAGAATTGCCGGCGCACCCATAATTCTTTTTCTCGTCAGTTTTTGATTTTCTTGCTTTTTGGTCCAACATCAATTTTGGGCTTTCAAAAAGCCCAATATTCCACCTAGTTATTCTCTTCTTTTACTTTTTTTGGGCTACAATAGAAGCTCTCTTATGAAATCTAAAAAATATGTTTAGGACAAAAAAATATAAAAATATGCATGCTTTATCGTCCTATTGTCTTACTTTGATTAATAGTTTAAGGTGTAAAAATACATATGTGGTTTTCTCAAAAACGCATCTAACATTAAGTGTTTTTTTAGGTGCAAAAGTGACTATATAGTTACAAAATGAAGCAAAATACCCATTGACAATTAGTTTTACCTTTTTGTATTTTTAATGCTAATATGGGCAATGAATCAGCTAAATTTCATTTCAACTAGTAGTGGAGAACTTGAGAAAATTACAAAGAATGGTTCAGATAGCTTTGAAAAGTACAGAAAAGCGGCAATGACTGCAAGGAGTCAGATATGAGTTGCCCGATGGGTAAGATTAGGATTGGGAGAGAGAAAGGTTGAATAGTAATTTCCAAAATTTCCATGTCCTTTTTTTTATAATTTTCTCCAGTTTTTTAATGGCAACTGGGATGAAATTTAGCTGAGTTATTGTTCATGTCAACCCTAATTCCCTAAAGATACTATAAAATCAAACTAATGGTCGATGGGTATTTTTGCTTCATTTTTGTAATTAAGTAGTCACTTTTGTACAAAAAAAAAAAAAACATTTGGTATTGGGTGTACTTTTGAAAAAGATACATGTCGATTTTTACACCTTAACTCTTGATTAATTAATGAATGATCAGAAAAATCCGAACTAATGAAATTCACCATTTCCGGGCATCACGAACAGGAAATATATTTGCACAAGGAGATTCGAGATTTGAAAATCAGGTTTAAGATTTGCGCGTTACTCTATGGACTTGTTTAATTCTATTCTGATCTCTATTTTTATGTTCTTGGAACAATTTTATAAATTAATTTTTCAGAACACCCCGTGACGGTATATAAACCTATGAGTTAAAGAAGCTTCAATCTTGATCTCATCAGATTTTACTTGGCATGTCTTAGATAAGCTCTCTTTTATGGACTTCATCTTATTCTTCTTTATGTTATTATCAACAAGGTTGTTGAACTTAAACTAGACCGACCGGTTCGAGTTGAAAACTGACGAACCGATCACTCACTTGGTCTGAGTTTAACCCAAACCCTAGTTCAATGTTTTTTTTTAAAAAAAAAATTAATTTGATTATTTATATTTTATTCATAATTTTATATTAATAAATATGAAATCTTCATTTTTTTACTGGTTTGGACTTGAGTTAACTCTGGGTTGACTTCAATCTAACCCATTGATTGTTGACCCGCTACCTCGCCCGATTCAAAGATTGGTTTAGGTTTATAATTATTATAGCACTAGATTATAAATTAGTTTAAAAATCAGATAAATTAATTTAGAAAAAATGATAGATATAAGAGATAATTTTATTTTTTTAAAAAAAAAATATTTAGGACCAAAATTTAGTTCTAAATTAGCTCTTGTATTTAGAACAAGAGGTAGTAATGCTTGTCCAAATAGTATCAAAAGGGACACCCACATTCCTGTAGTTGAGCAATTATATGAATACAAATGAAAATTATATTTAGAGGTAAAATTATCTCTTTAATTTCATATAGTAGCTCAGATTATCCTAAATAGATAAAATAAACTTATAGTAAAAAAGGTAGATGAAATTGTTAAAGAATTGATAAGAGAACTTTAGGATTTTTGTGCTGATAATTTGTTATAAAATTTAAAAAAAAAGAAAAGAAAGAGATAAAGGAGCAATAAATAAGAAAAGAAAAATATCAAGAGTAAATGGGAAGCAGTTCTCGTTCCGTGTCACTATAATTCTTTCTCCACGCTCTCCTTGCTAGTCCTTTTTTTTTTTTTGCTCGGTACCTTTCTAGTCCCTCAAATGATGGTGTGTGGGGGTATTTATGACCCAACAGGCCAACACAGTCACACACTACGCATTTAATGTTGGGATGCAAATTGCCACTCTTTTTAAAATATTTTCCAATGTGCCTACCTTTAGTCGACTAAACCTTGGTTTAGTCGACTAAAAATCGGGGAACTTTTTATTTTTTTGAATGTCTCAGACATTTAGTCGACTAACTCGAGTGAGTTAGTCGACTAAATATATATTTTTTGAAGAAATATTTTTCAAAATTTATAATTTATATTGATTACTTTCAAGATATCAAATTGATTAGTTAAGATACTGATTTAAAATAGATATGAAAATCCCTAATGATATCTTCATTTTCAAACTCATCAACAACAACTTCTTGAGGTATTCAACCTACCTCTGGCAAGCATTCATACGTTACTCATAATATATCAAAATATAGGAAAATGATATCCTATATGAGATTATAGAGGATAAAAAAAGTTATTATATCAAAATATAGGAAAATGATATCCTCATTACCCTCTTTTATATCATCATCTCATCTCCATCTTTAAATAATGAAATGTATATTTTAGATTTAATATTTTATAAAATTATAATTATAAAATATTTTATAATTTAAAATTTCTTTATTTATTACAGATTGCAATTATGAAGGATATAGATCAAATTTCAAGAGTTTAAATTTACTTATTTATGTTTATAAAAATAATTTTATAAAAGATTGAATCTAAATAATATATTGTTTTAATTTAACGGTATTATCAGAATAAAATGAAAAAAGAAGATAAAAAAACTAACCTCAAGATATAAGGTAGACAAATAATTAAAAATAAAAATGAGTTTTACGAGGCCAAAGTTCAGTGAGGATTGTGGACATAACTAAAAATCGTAACAGAAAAAGCCTCAATATAAAAACTTAATAAAAAAAATTAATTTTATGATTGTTTTATAGCTCCAGGCGCCAATAGAATCCGAATTGCATGACCAAAGAGTTGATTATTTAACGGGTCCCACAATATTATAACACGCATGAACATGATAAAGAGTTTCACGTTTAACCTTATAATTTATACTAAAATATTAATAATATAAATAAATAAATAAATAACAGAGGGGGAAAGGTTTAGTCGACTACCTCATTTGGGTTAGTCGACTAAATGTCTGGGACATTCAAAAAATAAAAAGTTCCCCAATTTTTAGTCAACTAAACCTTGGTTTAGTCGACTAAAGGTGACACATTAGGGAATATTTTGAAAAGAGTGGCAAAATGATAATTAATTATTTAAAAAGTAGCAAATAGGAAAAAAAGCCCATGATTTTGGGAAAATCCTTTTTAAGATCCATATTACTAAAAAAAAATATTAAAAAATGCCTTAAGATTCTGAAAATTTTAAAAAAGGCCCCAAAATTCTGAAAATTTTAAAAAAGACCTCAAGATTTTGAAAATTTCAGAAAAGACCCCAAGATTCTAAAAATTCCAGAAAAGGCCCAACATAAGTTGTTAACGGGGTTGATATAGTTGTTAGCAAGGTACTGATATAGTTGTTAACTGGGCTGATTTAGTTGTTAAAAACAATTTTTCCTTAACAACTAAATCAGCTCAGTTAATAATTATATTATAATTATATCAGTATCTCGCTAACAACTATATCAACTCCGTTAACAACTCTGTAAATTCTGAAATGCCTTTTTTAGAATTTTCAAAATCTTGGGGCATTTTCTGAAATCTTTTAGTAAAAAAAGCCCTGAAAAGGATTTTCCCATGATTTTCAAGAACTGTGACCTGGAAAGTCTAAGATTTAATATATTCACAACAGTTACAACCCTGGTCTAAATAGTCTCCCCTTTTCGTCCATCATTGTGGTTGCTTGCTTCACCCTTCACTACCCATGTCAGAGTCAAAGAGACAACCCCAGTTGAAACCGAATCCGGTTTCTATGCCTAGCGTAAAAATAGGCACAAAGCGCTCGTCTGCGGCACACACCGTTTCACTAAAAAATTTGATCTTCACCGTTCATGCCATTTGAATCTCAACCGTTAGTTTCCTTTTCTCATTTAAACCAGTATCACTACTCAGTGCTCACGCCCTTCATCTCTTCTCCAGACGGAATCCAGATTGACCAGGAATCTCAGTCTCACCATTTCAGAATTAAATGGAAAGTTCTCTTGGTCGTCGCTGGTGCCTTCCTTAACCTAAACGACGATGGTGACCTTGACCAATCGTCGTCGAGTAATTTCAGCACGGAGATTTTACGAAATAGTAGAATTACCCTTAACGTTTGACGTATTTTCAAACGCAGGCTTTTCTCTGCCGCTACTATCTCAGGTACGGTGGTCACTCCACAAATGTTCTCGCTCTGCTTGGCTCTTCTCCTTTTTCCTATGGACTTCTGCTGTAATCCCTGTATCAGGTCATGAACATTCTTTATGTATGCTTTCTTTTCCCTCTATTTGCTGTCCAATTTGATTTGGATTTGAAGATCTGTTTTCACCGTCGCTGTTAGAACCCATAAATAGTAAATACTAGAACTTGAATGAGATGGCTCCTAGTAGAAATTTTGTTTTCTTGGGTACTCCCAGAATAAAATGGAAGTTTGGTTCATTTATTCTTCTCTTCTTAATGCAACATCTCAAGAGCAAATAACAGTTAATTTCAATTGACAATAATGAGAACCGATAATACAGCCTCTGTTGAACCAGAAAATGTAGGGCCTAATTAAGTTTGCATTTCTAAGATACTTAAAGCATCAGTAATCTTCTCTTCTTGTTGTTATAATTAGTGTTACTATAGTATTATTATTACTAGTATTATTATTGTTTGGATTATAGTTCTGTTTGGCTACAGTTGTATTCCAATTTCATATTCATGGGGGTGCACGTGGGCCTCTTATGGAGTGCAAATCTTAATTCATAAGCATTTTGCAGTTTATCTATACTTCTGCTTTTAAATATAAGCATTTTGCCCACAAATTCAGATGTTGGCCACCCAAACTTAGAGATATGTTTTCACATGTGTGTATGAGCACTAGTACATGCCCTATGTATGTTTGTTTATGTGGATGTAATCTGTACTTGGTCAAAGCTTGCATTTTAGTTTTCCTGTACAATGTGGTGCTATTGTGCATCAACTGGATTGATGTGTAGACATGATCAACATTCAATCATTGTATACAAAAAACAGTGTCTTTTACATGAAGTCTGTATTTGTTTATTCAATAAAAGAGCTTTATATTCTCTTATAATGTATGCCTGATAGATGAGACTTTGGAAAATGATAATTGAAGCTGGTTTCCACATAATTGTGTATCTTGTGCAGGAATGTGTCTATTAGTGTTGGGATGTGTCCACAAGGCCAGTGGGAGAAAGTTAACAAGGGCTGGTGGTTCAACACTGGAAAACTTTGAGGTGATGATTGAAGAAGGCAAATCCTCTTAGGTTTATATATTTTTTATGAGTTTCAGTTTTTAAAGTGTAATGTGGAAATTGATCTCTTATATGAGCTGCAGCCTTCAGTAATAAGAATATTTTTTCTCCTTTGCAGAATTCAATCTGTTTCGTGTATTTTTCTTAATAATTGGAGTTATCTTGTTGAACCTGGCATCCTTTTTGAGCAAGTCATTGACATTTTATTATAGTAGCGTAATGGCTGTTGGGATAATGCTTGTGATATTGGTGATCCTTTTTTAGGTAATTTATTTCTTTTAATTTAATTCTGATGTATGATTGTGAAAATTTCTCTTTACTCTTGACATTGACTTCTCTTTCCATTCACAGGGCATGAAATTGCTTCCGACTGGTCAAAAGAATTCTCTTGCTATATTTTTATATTCATCTGCTATGAGTATAACCTCAACCTCATTTCTTATTATCTCATATGCTAATTAAGTATGAATGCTGGTGATGCAAATTGAACCATTATTTCAATCAAGTTGGCTTTGGAACATTTCTCCTTCACTATATGCCTGGTCTGATTTGTTCATGACTAGTTTGACATACATCATTTGCTGGAAATATTATAGACATAAGAAACACTTAATCCCATTAGATGTTGGTATTATGCTAAATTACATAGTTTGACATCATTGCTTTAAAGTCCATAAATACAAGACATTTTGATTTTACATCACTAGCGGGAAATTGGCCAAAAGTTTTATAATAAAGGATGGGAATTGATTTGCTTATTATCCATTCCCATGTATGTTTCAGGTAGAGGATTGAAGCAAAGCAAGCACCATCCTAAAACGAAGTGGCCTTGGAGTTGTGCAGAAAGTCAAAAACCATCCAATGAAATGCTGTGCAAACAATCAAAAATTGCAAGTTGTCTTCTTGTCCCCAAAAGCCAAAATTCAAAAGTTGTCTTGTGCAATGTTGTCCTTGTTCTTCAAAAGGAGTTCAATGTGCAGTTTACTGTTCTGTATGACAGGAAATTATGAATTTAGTTAGGATTGTAAACTGTAAAGTCTGTAATTGGCTGGAATGTATAGAGATTGAATATGTATATTAGAAGCAAAACTGGTTGGAATGTACAGAGATTGATTATGTATATCAGAAGCAAATTGTATGACATTATATTCTTGAAATGAATAAAATATATATTTTTTTGCAAATTATGTGTATACATTTTTTCTCTTCATTACCTTGTGTGTAGTTTGTCATGAGATCTATGGCTTCAAGTGATGGAATTTCACTACCTTGTGCCTACAATTCCAAATATTAGTGGCATCAATAGCAAAGTATAATAGGCATGCATAACACTTAGTAGTAATTGATTTATACCATCAATAAGGTTGTAAATGACAATGACTGTGATGTAGAGGGTGGAAAAATATGTTGCGATGGAGCAACTGAGAATGAAGATGTTGAATTTTGTGTTTGTGTAGGTTGTGGTGGAGCTTCTAAATATAAAACTGTTGAAGCTTGAGTTTGCAAATCTTTCATTTCATCAACCCCTTTTTTTTTTTTTTTTTGTGATGGAGCCTCCTCTTTTTTCTTACATGGCTTCTTAGATGAGGAAGCCTCTTGAGAGTCCTACAAGAAATTACACAAATACAAAATAAGTAATAGTTTCTTTTGTTCCTTATATATAAATTAAAATTCAATACCTTTGACATAACTTTTCTTTTTATTTGTCGATTTTTCTCTTCCCAACCTTTCCAACGAGCCTTTCTTGATTTTCCTTCTCTTTTTTTGAATCCCTTTGGCATATTTTGTGGCTCTATGACCAATTCAGAAGTGTCATTTTCATCATCATCAAAAATCTCATTGTCTAACTCAATGATACAGTTAAGAACACGAGTAAATCTCTCCGTAGTCTTACCAGCCTTTGTTGCTAGTCTAACCATCTTAGTCACTAGATGCCTATATCTTCTTGTTATATAGAGTCTAGGATCAACTTGAATCTCATTTCCTTTGACATCATGTACAACACCATTCCTTGCTTCTTTGGTCCATCGCTTGAGAATATATTGCTTAGGCATAACTCTTATACCTTTGGACTCGTATACTCTCAATGCATGGCAACACAATATCCCTGTAGTCTCAAACTTTCGACAACTGCAACAAATTTCATGTGTATCGAGGTTAAACTCGATTTTCCATTCTCCCTTTTCACCTATCATATGGGCTATGAATGTAAATAATTGTTCTTTCTCACCACGTTCAATTAACTCTACAGAGAACTGGAGGTCCCATTGTTCTTGGAACATATCAAAGGCAGTGGGGGTATAAGCTTGCACAAGTTGACGCAAGATAGGTGCACTTTGATTGACCATCCTTGGTATCTTTTGTCGAGATTCATATTCAAGTTGCACTTCCTTGTATCGTTTCTTTTCTACAACTTTGTCAAACCTCATGAAGAATCGCTTAATGTCTAATTTTGGCTTTGTACATCTCTTCGCCTCAGCATTCACACTTTCACTAATTTGTGTGCTTCTCATACCTAGTGTGAAAGCATCCTTCATATAGCACTTAGCCCATTTCTCCTTAATGTTATAAGTGGATTTCAACCACCCATTTTCATGAACATCATAAGAAGATAATAATTCACCCCATGCTTCTTCAAACTTATCTACATGAACATAGTCAAACATGCATTTTTTGAAGTCAGTCAGAAAGTGTGAACCATCTTTCATTAAGTTCCCAAGTACACAAACAATGTCTTGTATTAGGAAGCACTTCTTTCAATGCTCTTGCCATGGCTTGATCCTGGTCAGTAAACACGGTCTGAGGCTTGTTTTGTGTGTGAGCATCTAAGAAGGTTTCTAGTAGCCACTTGAAAGACTCTATAGTCTTATCATATAATAGAGCTGCCCCAAAAATGACTACACTTCTATGATGGTTAAAACCAGAAAACAGTGCAAGGGGTCGATGATTCTTATTTGTGCTATATGTTGTGTCCAATGATACAACCTCACCAAAATGTGCATAGTCTTGTACCATACGAGCATCTGCCCAAAACACATTGGTGATATGTTGTTCCATGTCCAATTGGTATTTGTGATAAAATGAAGGATCCTCAGCAATTTGTTTTTGAAAATATTCAAGTAGACATCCCACTTCTCCAAGCTTTATATGTCTTCGCCTTTTTTTCATCAAGTAGTTTTTTGCATCCACCATAGTATAACCAAGATTTTCTTGACCTCCAACATATGTGCTCATCAAGTCAAAAGCTTGCTTGGGTTCAAGCCCAGATTCATCTGCAAGATCTATTTCACAAGCTTGCGCTTCTGTTAAATTTCTCTGTAACGGTAACAAGTACTTTGTTTCTTCTGTATGAAGAAGATGATTATGTTCTTCATTAAACTTGGTGACCTTGAACTTTTGAGTTTGAGCAACACGAGATACAACCATATTCACCTCACACTTGGTTCATGTCTCTGGTCGGTATCTGGAAGAGGCTGTCTCTCTTTTATTTTTTTTCCGAACACCCTCTTTACAACATACATATTTATATGTAATAATTGAACCATCTTTTTTACTCTTTGTCCCATTATACTTTCTAACTCCAAACCCTATTTTCTTTCCATACTCATTCCAAAATTTCCATGCTTCATCCAAGTTTTCAAACTCTTTCCCTATTTTGAGTTTAAGTTCATCTTCCATCATCTAGTACCTAAAAACAACAAAAATATTATAATGTTAAACATATCATCTTAAAAAAATTTCATGATAACAAAAGGTTAAACAAGAATTTTCACTTTTTATATTAATTCCAAATCTAGAAAAACATGAACATTTTTCAAATACTACATAGCGCTCTTCAAGCAAAAACATGACCTACAACTTTTTCTCTAGTAAAATCTAACCAACAACTTACTCAAACAATAAAGGAGATGAGTGATATATTTTTAGGGAGAATGACATTTAGGTTCAAAACAAAGGAAATAATATATTGACGAGTCCAATGAATTGTTGATAATAACAAATTCATTTGTTAATTTCTATTGTCACTTGTCAATAAGGATTTTTCTTATATTATTTCTCTTAGTTGGGACTTAAAAGTCATTCTCTCATATTTTTATTGTATATATTATTTCAAAAATAAAATAAATAAATCTACATAAAACCGAATTCAATAAATAAAGAATCTAATAGTAATTTTGTTTGCTCCTATTTTACTGGCAACGCCCTCTTCCAATATTTCAGTTGAAAATTATTGCAAAATTTTTTATATTTACGGCATTATTTATATCTATATAAAATTCAGTTGCCATTAAAATGTTGTAAAATTCAATTCAATTGAGTATATCTATTCTCTAATAAATTTTTTTTAAAAAAAGTATATCTATTTATATGCACCCGCCACACACAGACTTCGGCAGCTTCTTTTCCGTTTTCACATGGACTTCGGTACTCGAATGTCTATTTCCCATACCTCTCTCTCTCCATATCCATACGAAAATCTGGGCATTCTCATATATATCTCGGTGATAAATAAACAACCAAAAAAGGAGGGGAAAAATTAAGAATAACCTTTTTCTTCAATTTGAAATTTCCTTTGCAATGAAAAAGTGTAAGTTGCCTTCTTCCAATCTTCAATTGTATGAAGCTAAGTCAGAAAGCCCTTTCCCTCCAAAACTTGGCGCCAAGCTTCAGCAAGTTTGAGAAGAGATGAACAGAGTGAGGCGCGTCCACGGTGTGACATATACTGGTTTAAATGAGAAAAGGAAACTAACGGTTGAGATTCAAATGGCATGAACGGTGAAGATCAAATTTCTTAGTGAAACGGTGTGTGCCACAGACGAGCGCTTTGTGCCTATTTTTGCGCCAGGCATGGAAACTGGATCCGTTGAAACCAGGCACACAATCGAACAGAGGTACCACAGTCACCCATCTAGCGAACAAAGGGGAAAGGGGTTTGAAGACCGAGCCACAAGACAAGGACGCACTCTAGAAGAGGAGAAGGAACCCTCTGTAGATGAAGGAAGAGCCAACCTGGCATAGCCACCATCTCTGCAGGCAAAACCCTAGAAAAAAAGGAAGAAACAACCCTAGTAGAGGGAAAACGGCGCTATATATGGATAAAGCAACTCTCATCACCGTAAAGGCAAAAATCACAGAGAGACAAATAAAGTGAAACCATCACCGTAAAGGCAAAAACAAGAGAGAGAGAAATAAAGTGAAACAACACGACACGATACCGTGGTTGATTGGGGCCTGAGGGGCAGTTTTGATAGGGAGTTGGAATGCGGGGATTTTGACAAGGAAGGGTGTTTATGGAAGAGAGAGAGGTTGTGTGGGCATTATTAAAGGTTAAATGGTGACATTTTGCTTTGGATGTTTTTCGAATGTAATGTTTTCAAAGTTTTTAAATCATAGTAATTATGTCCTCGTTCTTATTTCAATTAATTTTTAATTTTGATCGTTAGTTGACTAAATATACTGAATTAATAATTCATGTGTCACACATGTTATTTTTATGAGTAAATAATTTCTCCAGTTACTGGAGATAGAGTTATTTCCAGTGAACCTAAAACTACGTCGTTTTAAATTAATAAAGGGCGTGTTTGTAATTTTAAGTGAATTAATGAAGGTGCAAAATTACGGAAACACCCTTCATTAATTCACCTAAAATTACAAACACACCCTTCATTAATTCAAAACGACGTAGTTTTAGAATCACTGGAGATAACTTTATCTCCAGTGACAGGAAAAATACTTTTCTCTATTTTTATTAAGTTGTAAATTTACCCTAAAAATTTTAAATTTTAACAATGTCGTCGTTGACACTTATAAGTTATGGTTCCTGCCTTGAAAAGTGAGAAATATTCAGACAAAGTGATAAAATATTTTTAAATATTGATAGATTAAGTATAATTTTTTTTAAATAATTGTGACCATAAAAAGATTAAATAATAAAAATATTTTGTAAAATTAAGCATTCAAATTCAAAGTGTTGGTGAAATTCAATTATAGGACCACAAATATCCATACTTGTGCGTGTGTATTTGCCCGTTTGGTGGGAAAACTATTCCCTTTATAATCACAACACACACAAAAATCATTCTGTTTTCTGATAGGACGGTGAAGGAACACGATCGGCTTTGTGAGGAAGAAAGAAGAGGCATTAAGACAATGCAAATCCCCTCACAATGCCCAATCGGCTGTGATTCTTTTCACAAGTTTTCCTGAGGCTGAGCCTGATTCTGACTTTCAGCAACTCAGAGTCATCTTGAAGAAGCACCAGAAGCCTCAGCATCGACCATTAGAGGAGCTTGAAACTTTCCCGGGAAGCAATGTCTGAACCATCAGAAAGAATGATGGAATCGAGGGAGGAGGTTATGGTTTCCCCAGTCCGTGATAGCTCGCCAACTGTAAGAATCGCTCACTTTCTTAAACCCTCTGTGCCCTTCAATGATCCACTGGTTTATGATAATCCTTCGTCTTATTTGCCTTCGCCATCTATTTTTGACGCTAAGAAGGGGCGTCTTACTGTGAAGTTCAGTGGGTGGCCATTCCCCCCGAGGAAATGGATTCAATGGGTAGATTCCATGCATTCTACCTACCAATCCTTATGGAAAAAAGTCGATATCTATGAAGCGATCATGGGTACCAAGTTTCACTTTCTGAAAGACGAAGAGTTGATATTTGGGATTGCAGAGCGATGGTGCTCTGAGACAAACACATTTTTGTTTCCGTGGGCTGAAGCAACAATTACGTTGGAGGATATGATGATTTTGGGAGGTTATCCTGTTTTGGGGGACTCTGTTCATAGGCCTCTTGAGACCCAGGAATTGAAAAAGATAGAAGAAAAATTGATTCTAGGCCGACAGGAAACTCTAAGAACAACTTCACGGAAGGCTTGCATACACCCCTGGATGACAATATTCATGAATAGTGGGAGGGAAATCGAGCATGAGGCCTTTCTAGTAGCTTGGCTTTCAATTTTTGTGTTTCCTCGGAAATCCTTCTTAGTGAGGACGATTGTGTTCCCAATCGCCATTCATCTTGCTAGAGGGACTCCTATAGCTTTAGCACCTGCAGTTCTAGCTAGCATTTACAGAGATTTGAGTATGTTGAAACAAACCATAGTTGATTTGACCAGAAATGTGGTAGATGTTAGCTGTGAAGAGCACTTGCAGCTTGAACTTCGATCACCTTTTTACCTTCTTCAAATTTGGGTGTGGGAAAGACTCGTAGTTCTTCAACCAAAGCCTAAGGTTATCAACCATGGCAGTCCTTTGATAGGTAGGTGGCACAGAGTAAAGGCATTGAAGATTGGCGATGTTAGATCAGTTATAGACTCAACTATGGATGACTTTGTGTGGCGTCCATATGCTATATTTGCAAGTAAGCACAGATTATTTTTTGCAAGCAATTCAATGTGGGTACCACTTGATCATACCCTAGATAAAGAAATATTGGCTTTTATAATATGCATGAGAATTGCCGAGCTTGTTGGACTAGATTGCATAGAAAATTACCTCCCACATCGAGTTTCAATGCAATTTGGCATAGACCAAGACATTCCTGGTTCTGTGACTCGAATAAATGAGACTCGTGAAACTGCTTGGAACTATTACATTAGACCAATTTTTGATAGAAAAGTGTACATTCCATCACGATTTTTTGAGCCAGATGTTACCACTCGTTATGTAGAGTGGTGGAAGGAATCTGTACTGGGTCACCAGGATCCCGTTAAGAATCTTGTGCAAAGAAAAAGGAGTCCAAGAACATCGAAGAAAAGGAGTAATGATGCTAATTCTCCACCTGGGTTTCCTCCCAATCACAGAAAGTCTTCGAGTTTTTGGAGCTCTTCTTGTTTTCTTCTTGAGGGTTCTGAAAGTAATCAAATTGGTGTGTTTCCATCACCATTTGCCACTGGTAAAACTGATGTTTCAGTAGCAAATGGAGCTGATATTTTTGCAGAGAAGGAGAATGTGATTGAGTATGTTGGACCAAAGTGTGATATGAAATCTAAAGAACTGAGTTCATTTGCTTTAGCCACTGATCATGGAACCATTGGACAGGTGGACTTACAGATGAATCCCCTTGTAGAAATTGAATCTGAAACATCAATGGCAGGCTTGCAGGAAGCTGGAGAAAAGGTGAATGGGAACCAAGGAAGCCAACAATCAAGTCTGGCTCGTGACAGGGTCAATCTGTCTTGGATTGAAGAAGATAATAGCTATGCCTTTGACATGTTTGTAGCGGATCTCGAAAATAGAATTAGCAAGGTTGAGAGAGTGCTTGCTGAGTTAAAACAGTAAGGTTTTGCCCCACCTTCGAAACTGGAATATATCTCGCAAGTCCTAACACATGTAACTGGATATACCTTGATTTTAGTGTAGGTACATACTTCCTGTTCATTTCACCGACATTAGGCAAAAACAATTATTAGGTCCATTAGTATCTTTTATGAATTCAGGTATCTAGAATAGAAGACACTTTGTGATTTGTAATAGCTGAGGCTTAGGGTAACAACTAGAACATACCAAAGGATCTGCAACCTTCTGTAATCCATGACTGTGGTTCTGCTCAGCTGATTATGAAAATTAGTATTACTTTTACAGTCAGTAAACCACTAATATATTTTTTTTCCTTGGTATAAGAGCTTTAATAATGACATGATTAGAGACCTTGGTAGTACTAATTATTAAAATGATAATAGAAAGATGTCTTACTTTTAAAATTTTCAAAATTTTAGGTATTTTACATGGCTAGTTAACCACTAATATTTGTTTTGTGACTATTTTAAGTATTATTTTGATCATTGACCTTTCTTCCCTTTTGAGGTTATACACTTATACTAGCAGGGGATGTGATTCTCCCTTATTTTTTCCCAAACGTTGAGGTTTCTGAATATGCTTTATTGGGCTTATGTATCATTTGCTCAATCTAATGATTCAACTTTCATAGTCTATAAGTTGGTCAATTAAATTATCTGCACTGATTTATATTAGTTTCTGGTTAGTGCTGACAGATTTTTCAACATCTTTAAATTCATTCATTGTAGAAAATGTGTTCTCAATAAAAAGTTTGTAATCTCTTTCTCACTCTTTTCACCCATCTCTCATGTGTTCCACTTCTTCCTCAATGGCCTTCTTTCTCTTTCTCTTGCCACTACCAACGCCTCTCTCCATATTACATTATTAAAATCACTGCCTTAGTCTCATCATCACCACTTCATCTCTTCCCTCACTTTTTTTTTTTTCACGTCTTAAACTTTGCATCAGACATCTTTTCTTTTTTAAGCATAAAGAAAGATCCTTTGAACACCAATAAAGATCTTTTTCTTTTTTCCCATTGTAAAGAAATTTGAGTGGGCAATTTTCAATAAAGAAATATTTTTTATGAAAGTCAATGAGTCCCACTAATATTTTCTCTCTCTTCTCTTTATAATGGGACATATTCGCTTTTATGTGAATATTAGTGGGACCCACTTACTTTCATATGAGTGTGGCAGAAAAAAAATTCTGTAACAAAAGAAGAAACATTAAACCCCAAAAAATATTACTACAAATATTGACTGAAAAGGTAGAGTTTAATGTTTCTACTTTTGCTGCAAAAATACTTTTTTTGTTACACTCACATAAAAGTGAGCGGGTCCTACTAATATTTGTTTTCTCTTTTCTTTACAATGGGACCCACTCACTTTTATATAAGTGTGACAAAAAAAAAATCTTTAGCAAAAACAAAAACATTAAACCCAAAAAGTAAATAGTTTAGTGAAAATGGAAAATCTGCCACATTAATATTGAGCAAAGACTTTGACACAAATTTAAATCAAGGATGCATGACTATCGTTAAAATTAAAAAGGAAACAAAGGCAGATTGATTTGGTTTCTTTAATCTCTCTTAGTTACAAGACTTCATTTTTTTTTTTTTTGGTCAAAGAAGATTTCATTAAAACAACTTCAAAGAAGTATGAATACAAAGGACCATAAACAGGCTACAGTCTCATGAATACAACAAAAATGCTAAAAAACGGAAAAGGAAACAAAAACAACCGAAAACAGACTTAGCCACCATCAAAAGCAATGGTGGAAGATAGAGGATTATCAATCCCATTACCAGTCTCTTTGGCCTCTAGAGTTAGAAGAGAAAATAAAGCGGGTGATGGTCTGTGAACCCACCCAATCGGGCACACCCCTTTATAAGCCTCAGCTGCGAGCAGATCCGCAGCACGGTTACCCCCTCTCGAGGAAAAAGACAAGGAAAACCCAACCCTAGAGGACAACAGACTGTTAATATCCAGGATAATTCCTCTGCACTTCCAATCATACAAATCTGGCGACTTGACTTTAACATAGGAAAGCAAAGAGAGGCAATCAGTTTCAAACACAACATTATCATGCCCAAGATCCAGGGCCAACAGTAGGGCCCTTTTCAGGGCTAACGCTTCGGTCATGAAGGCAGAGATTGATTTGACTTTATCCACAAATCCCCATTTAAAGAAGCCAGTAAAGTCACGACAAATAACCCCAATAGCAGCATTATTCATATACGACGAGAAGGCACCATCACAGTTAATCTTAAGGCTACCACGATGAGGGGGAAACCATTTAGTGCCAGGACTATTACAGCCCCTCGACCCTAAAGATTCCTTCCCTCTATTAGCACAGTGAGCCCAAAAATCAAAATTACTCTTTCGTGCCCTTTCAATGACAAACTTCGGACAAGGCTGCCTATGGTCATCATTTCATTTCTAGCTTTCCGACTTCATCAAAGTGAATAAATGCTCCATTTTGAATTTTGATTTCAACTTTTATCGTTGAGATTTGCATTGTCTAAATACAATTTCAACACTTCAAATTTAAAATGTCAATCTAATAACTTTTAAAGGAAAAAATCTTTTTTTTTCTTTGGAAAAAATAACACTTAAGAGATTATGTTTACTATAAATTTTCTACACGTTAAAATATTTTTCTTCAAAACATATAAAACAAATTAAAATATGGACCTAACCTATGATGTCTTTTCTACTTTAGATCCAACATTAGAGCATATGGATTGAGCAGTAAGCCAAGGATAAGAAAAATATCAAACTAGGCAAGTGTTTCATTTCATTTCATATAAACATGACCTTGTATCAAATATATATATATATATATATATATATATATATATATAAACATGACCGAATCATGAATGCTTTGGGGTAGATTACAATGATTTTCTATTGGAGGCAAGACTCACACATCTAAAACCTATTAGATTCTCACTAGGCCATATCTTCTAAATTCATTCTGCATTTACTGTAGAAGATCTTTCAACATGCCACAATAGGGCACAGAATATGGGCAAGAAACACACAAATCAAAATGTAAATGAATTCAATTGCTACCATCAATGTTGATTAGTAGACGAACTTTCAGAGAACAAGATCCACAAGGAAGAATAACAGAAGCTGGCAAACTATCAACAGTACGTAAAGAAATCACACTACCATCCCTCAACAATGAATACCCCATTTTCTCCAATTCTGTAGAGTCTATGGAGAAGTAATCACCACACCTGCACTGGTAAGAGAGATCCAGTGCTTCTTCAATGATCATATCCTGCAAGCTTACATCTTCTGCAACATCTGCAGCCAATGCATCCTGCCTTGAACCTCGTAGCTCATTGTCGTATACTGAACGAGAGGTTGAATTGCTGAGAATTTCCCATGCCTTCTGTACAGTGAGGAATCTGTCTCCTGAAGTTTGATGACTGCTTGACATCTCATCAGATGTCTTCAATAATTTATCAGGATGTAAATTGAGTATGGCACTGCGGTAACTGGCACGAATCTCTTCGTAGCTTGCATCTTCCTTGACATTAAGAACATCATAAAGGGTTTCTTTTTGGGCATTCTTGTCCAGAAGCATAGTATTTAGTTCAAATCAGACCACACCTAATAAAAATGCAAAAACATTGTATTATTATCTGACAAGCATATCTTGCTGAAGCTCAAAACATATAATATACTGATGTCTGAGGGGGGTCCAATGGTATTTAAGCAGGTTTTTGACTATCATGTTGTTGATGAATTAGACTGCAGAGATACACATGAATGAACTAACTAGCAATCACAATAAGGAGAGGATTAAAAGTCTGATTCCGGGAGGTCATGTGATTAAATATTCCGTTGGGTATTCAACAAATCCATTCGCTGTCCTTTAAAAAAACATCAAACTTTTAGAAGCATTTTTCTGGTTTTCCACCAAAAGCCAAACAGATTCACAATGAATCATGAAAATTCAACAAATTAACAGAAATCTACAAATGGGGCTCATTGATCTTGAGATAAACATAATCAATCTTCCTCGTGCCAAACCAAATTAAATTACTGGGGAAAAGAGAGAGAATTTGCTTTTGACGGTATATTTGTAGTTGAGAGAGGGAGCGTACCTGAAGGAATCGGAAACACTAGGTTCGCACCATGGGACGACGATGGCGGTGGCGGCTAAAATCACGGGCAACGATTGAAATTGAGAGTCCCGGAGACTGAAAGAGGTGAATTAAAAATTAAAAAGAAAAAGAAAAGTCGTTTCGGTTGGAGCCCACAATTAAGGGGTCATTATGAAATGGCCCGCTAATCTCAGCCCGCAAGTCAAATTAAGGTTTTGGTCTTGTGTACCAAAAAAAAAAAAAAAAGTTTTGGTCTTTTTTTCTAGGTTTGGGACAATTTACTCTGATTTACTTTTAGGGAAAATTACATCTAGGTACCAATTAGAGTTGGGTCTAATGAAAAGATTAGTTTCTCAGAATTTGGCAAACTAAAGTTCGAATCTCCATTGAGAAATGTGCTTACATTTAGTGCCCAACAATACCTCGAATATTATTGCTTCCAATAAGAAGATACTGGTGTCTAACAAAAAAAAAATGTTCAGATGACTAAATTTATAAATCTTTTATTCTTAAAGACTCTAAAACAAAAACAGAAGCAAATAGAATCGCATAAAGCTTCAAATAATCATTTCTGTCGTGGAAAAAGAAAAGAGTATCACCAGTGTAATACTCCTATTCTAGACTTCTAGTTGAGCTTAAATTCATTGCTTAAGAAAGCTCCATATTATATTTAAATTTACATAAAAACATGTTGGGCTTAAATTCATTTGTCAACAGCTATCCACGTGAATAACATAGAGATATCTACCCTTTGTTTTTGGGTTCAACTGGCATGGAGATTGATTTTCCTCACCTTAAGGGAGGGGATTCGATTCCTGTGTTGGTCAAGAAGCTGGGGGAGACATCCTAGGGGTCTAGGAAGCAGTGGTAACGCTGGTTGAGGTGGAGACATGTGTATTCTCTGGCCAGTATCCCTTGTGGACTGGGTTCCAAGTGCCCTGCCTTTGGACTGTAAGTGAGCCCAACCCCTTTCCTAAAATTTTTCTATAAAAAAAAAAAAAAACATAGAGATATCTCAACTTGGAATGGAAACAATTCAGTCAAATAACGAAAGCAGCAAAAAAAAAAAACTTAAAAAACATAGGAGTTTTAAGCAAGGTTATTAAATCCGGACTTGGCGCTAAATCGGTCCAGATGCTTGGTCAGTGGTCAATGAGTCAAATAGGAATTAAACTGGAGCTAGCCAAATCGGAGGTGAAAATTTCAAGATTATTAATATAAAGTTGTAAAGAAAATTACAAAAAAAATCGAATATTAAATACAAACCAAATCAAACTTAAAAATAATATAAATAATTCACTATGAAAATAGAAAAGTATAAATATTAAATACAAAAATGTAGAGAAAAAGACAAATTAAACACCACACCGTTGGAAAGAATAAAGCAGCACATAATCTTGCCCACCATATAAAGATAGAAATATGAGCAATGCAGACGTTGCAAATTTACTTTGTTCCTTCAAAAATCAATCATAAATACATCACAAACACAAAACCAGTAATACAGAAAGATAAAGCAAAAAATTTCTAGCTTAGATTCATATAATGGTAGATCAATACCAAAAAGAAAATTAAAAAAAAATAAAAAAATAAAAAGAGGCCCAATGAATCTGAGAATAGAGACTGAACAAAAAAGGAAATCAGTCAAATGAATCTGAGAACAGAGACTGAACAAAAGACAAAAACTTCAAACATCGATTCATACAATTGTGGAATAAGCAAACGCCGAGAACAGATAACGCAATCGCTTGCATAGACGAAGACGACAACTTGAGAACAAAAAAGGAAATCAAAGGAAATTACCTTTAAAAAAAACGAAGACGATTGAGGGCAGTGGCGGGCTCAGGAATTTTAATAACGAAAACAAAAATACTATATCATAAATAAAAGTACTTGAAATACAATACAAACTTGGTATACAAAAAAATTAAAAGAAATTTATTACAGAAATTAAAATAACTTTATTTGACTCTTACTCTATATATTTTCATATTATTAAACTCATCTATAATTGTTTTCGTGCTAAAACTCAACAATTGTATTTTCAATGTATGTAATCAAAGAATGATTTGGTATTTCAAATATTTATTCACTCGCAAAGACTTTACAATCATTTGGCCACATAATAAGTGTGACTTATCCATGTAAGAATGCTCTAGGACCTTTCTTATGTAAGTTTTTTTATGTACAAAGATCTTATTTTTCAAGTACTCAATTTGTAATCCAAGACAAAGTTTTGGTTTCCCCAAGTCCTTTGTAACACCCCAAATTTAACACCCGAAAACTTGACCAAAATATTTGAAATACCTCCAACAATGATGATTAATATCCAAATCATTAAATTATATAACCATTTCAAATAAAATTCATAATACAAAGTTAAAATAAGTTTCCAAAATATTTCAGAGTTAAATATAATGCGAAAGTCCTATGGTTATGGCAAATAAAAATAACATAACATAAGCTATAGGAGTATAAAAGAGCCTTCAAAGCTCACTCCATTAATGCCTTTCCTTGCTCCCTACTAGGATGTTCACCTGAAAAATGTTAATATGGGATGAGATTCCACGTCTCAGTAATTACTGAATATTTCTACCGTACACAAGCAAACCACATATGACAAAAATGTGAGATATATATAGTTGCATTTTTCCTCAAAATAGAGTCTTTACAAAAATAAATATCATGTCAAAAGGTGAACTATACATTTTTACATTATGTAGAATGTAGCCTCCCTTATATCGCCTTCCACCCTTATATTGCTGATTGGAGCCATAGGCTAACACATAGTCCAACAGAAAAACATCTATTTGACTGGATTGTCTCAACTCACCACAACTTAAGGTACACCCGGCCAAAGGTATAGAGCTTAAGCATGGATTATGACTCCCCTCCTTAAAAGTAATAACTAAGGAGGTGTCACATGTCCCACAACTTTAATGCAATCCCGGCCAGAAGAAAACATGGAAGATGGGGCCCTGAAAAGTATCATTCACTGTGCACTGAATGGTGACATAAATAAATCTTATCACTCAAATCACTCCTTACTCGAACTCATCACACATGCAGCCACCATGATAATTATATCAATAAAATAAAATATAATAAAACATGCTTCCATTTATATCAAATATCATAAAAAGATAAACCAAACATCTCATAAAAACTCATCGGTCCAATATGTCATTCTTGAAATTCAAGGGACTAAACTATCATTTCTAAAATTCGGGACTAAAATGTCATTTCTAAAATTCGGGGGCAAAACCGTAATTTTTGCTGGTACAAAACTATAATTTTCATGGGCACAAAACGGTAATTTCTGTGGATATAAAACTGTAATATTCAATAATATTATAATACATATACATATAAATCAGTCTATATAAAAAGATAATTTATAATCATACACAATTTATAAGTACATGGAAGAATATTCAGAGTTACCTGTTACTCTATAGTTCCCAAAATTACCGCAAGGCTTCCCTACGTTCCTTCTCTCTCTCTCTCTCTCTCCCTACCTTTCTGTGAATCTTGAGTGGTTGTGTGCTGTGAAGGAAATGAGAAGGGATGAGGTATTTATAGAGTTTGGGTCTCAACTATTTTTCAAAAATCATATTTCTAGCTACCATCTATCTACCTTAAACATGTCAATCTACCATCTATTTACCAACCATATGCCTATCTACCATGTATCTACCATCCTTTAACTATCATACATATCTTCATCCACTATCTATCTACCACATATGTCCATCTACCATATAACTACCAAGTATTCATCTACCGATCTAGTATCACATTCTTATCTACTACATAACCATCTACCATTCAAGTTAATATTTGTTTTTTTTTTCCCTGATTGCAATGAAAATACCGATTATCAAGAGCCTAGTATCTTTCTTATCTTAATATTATTCCTTAATTCCCTATTCCAAAATTTGAGATATTACTATATTAAAAATAAATCTTAAATTCTACTTCAGAAAAATATACTCTCATACTGAATAATTACATAGTAAATTTTAATTACCATAAATTAATTTCTTTTGAAAAAATTTTAGGATGTTACATCCTTCATGTCAAATTCTTTCTTCAAACAATTAATTGCATTTTTAAGCTCTTCTTGAGTTTCAATAATGTTAATATCATCAACATAAACAACAAATGCAGCAAACTCACTAAGAGATGTTTTCATAAAGATGCATGGGCATACCATATCATTTTTGTATCATTCTTTTAATAGATATTCACTGAGATGAGTATACCATATGTGCTCTAATTGCTTCAGGCTATATAGGGGATTATTTAACTTAATTGAGTATTTTTTTGGAGAACTTGAATTTGATGTTTCTAGCATCTTTATCCCTTAAGTGACTTTCATATAAATATCATTATCAAGTAATCCATATAAATAGGCAGTCACAACATCCATTAGATGCATATCAAGCCCTTAATTTACTGCTAAGTAATTAAAAAACAAAAAGTAATCACATCCACTACTAGTGAATACATTTCTTCAAAATCGATTCTTGGTCTTTGTGTAAAGCCTTGGGCTTCAAAATGTGTGTTTGTAATACCCCAGATTTTTATCAATAATAATGATAATGGTAATGATACTACTAATAATAAAAAAATAAAAATAAAGTAATAATGAAATTTAATAATAATAACAATATAGTAAATAAATATTTAGAATTTAATAATGTTTATATTATTCTATAATTTATTATTTGGAAATAATTATAGTAATAATAAAAGTTTAGAATTTAATTGTATGGTTTAAGAATTTATTAATTGGGAATATATTAATTAGATTATATAATATAATCCATTTCTATTTATATTAAATATATAATTGAGTCATTTTAATTTACCTTACTGTTGGGTAGTGATATTAGTGATCCTATATATTAGCTATGATCCTAAATTTTAGCTAGAATAAATAGAAATATGAAATGTAATTGAAATATTATATATATATATATATATATATATATATAGATACATATATATATTTTGTATCGTGATAAATTGTAATAGGAATATATTAATTATATTATTATTTCATATTATATATTTTTATTTATATTAGAAAAATCTTATTATATATTCTATTTATTATATAGAATATGTATCTGTTTATTTTATATTTGTAATACCCTGATTAATAATAGAATTAATAATAACATATTAAAATAATAATAATAATAATAATATATTGGAATCTAGAAATCTATACTGTTTGTGTTGTTAATTTATTAATTGGGAATAATTAAAGGCCCCAGCCCATAACTAAAACCCTAATTTGTAATTATAAATCTAGGTCTAGCCGTCAAAACCTAAAGACACACGATACTTTTCCTCCTCCGTTGTTTTCTTCTCAAACCCTCTTTCTGTACTTTCATCGCATCAAATTAAAATTAGGTCGCTAGCAAGAATGGAGACCAGGTAATCCTAATTCCCATAAAGTTTAGGTTAGTTTTATATAAAGTGTGATAGGTAGACCTAATTTCTAGAATACCTGCACAAACCCTCTTACAAAGTGGTTTAATATTAAATATAAGATGCCTTCTATTGCATAGTCATGGGTTTCAATTTGAATAATTGATTTGAATACGTGTGGACTTCTTCTTATCGATTTGCGTGCGATTTTTCTTCCTTTATGCGAATATCCCTGTACGTTTTTTCCATCTTTTCTTCATGTATGTAATGCATTCTAATAATGCCTCGGTCTGCGTGCGTTTTCTTCATGTATATGTCCTGTTCGTTTTTTTCATGTATTGCATCCCAAATAATGCCTCATGTATGTATTGAACCACCTATGTGTTTTGTTATTTGTTTTTTTTTTCTATTCAAATTCAATACATTGGATTCAATTTGCTTCTTCGGCTTGCGTGCGTCAATTACAAATTATACCTGATCCTGCGTCATATTCTCTTTGGAATTTAATATAGTTGCTTATATTTCTTTTATTCATTTATTTATTTATTGTTTGATTTTCTTTTCTTTATATAATACCTCCTACGCAATAGGATAAGTCATGAATAGATTTTAGGTCAAAATATATTTATATTTAATTAAAATAATAATATTATATATATATATATATATATATTTACATATAAAAGATAATTAAATAACAGAGATAATGTAGGAGTTTGTTTTGTGTGTGCCTAAAACATTTTAATAGTGGGAGGATAGCTTTGGGTTGGTACCCCCAAAGTGATGAACACAACCTTAGGCTTTATGCCTCGAAATATTATGTGATGAGAAAATTGAAAATCCGTTCTTCCCAAAGTGGTGTCTGGCAGGTTTCCGGGACACTAGTAGCAACTTTGGGAAGAGGTGTGCACACTAGGAAGATATGATATTATTATGTTTATGGCCAATTGATTGTGACTGGCAGGTTTCCGGGTCACAGGGTAGACTGGCAGGTTTCCGGGTCTACCATGGTTCTCTTCCCACTAAACTAAATGGGCTGGCAGGTTTCCGGGTCCAAATAAAATTTAATAAAAATTAATGAGTGACATTTGATATGAAACTAATATTTTAGATTTTATATATAAATATATATTTTTTTTTCTTTTTATATCATGTGAATATTTTATTTAACATTATATTTATTATTATTATTATTGTTATTTTTGTATTATCTTTATTTATTAGGATTACCAGCTTTTGCTGATGTATGTGTTTATAGGCTGCGACGATCCTTCGGGGGAGCAGATTTTCAGTGAAACAGGTCTCGAAGTTGAGGCTAGCAGTGATAAGTGAGGAGGAATAATAAAAGCTCTAGCTAGTTTTTTTTTAATTTATTTTATCATTTGGATAAGACATCTCTATTTAAGTTTTTGTTGATATTAATGTAATAAGTAGCCTTGCACTTGTCCCATACAAGTGCGGCGGTAACACTCCCCAAGATTGTTATTTTGAAATACATTAGTTTATTTATAAAAATTATTTAAATTTTTGTTATTATAACTGTTAGAAATTGGGGGTGTTACAGTGTTATACTACTATCTTGTAATTTCATCCTTTTCATTTGGATTTCGTACAAAAACTCACTTGTATCAAATGGCTTTACATCTTCAGTTGTAAGGACTAGAGGTCTAAAAACTTTTCGTTTTGCCAATGATGTTAATTTTTCATTAATGGCATCTTTCTGTAGGAACCAATACTTTCTTTGTTGGCACTCATTAATGAATTTTGGTTCATGATCCTCACTATCATGCATTACATCATATGCTATATTATAAGCAAAGATGTCATCAACGTTGACTTCATATTGTCCCTATCAGATTCCATTAACATAATTTATTGAGATTTAATTATTTTCGCATATTTCAGGTACCTAAGCCTCTTTTGAGACTATAACGTTCTTTTCTGGAGATGATAACTCTTTAGGAGATGGCTCTTCTGAAGCTACTAAATTTTCTTGATTATCTTCTGCTTGACCATCTATAATCTTATCTCCTTTTCTTTTTTGAGGATTTTTATCTTTAGAACCGATAGGTCTTCCATACTTCAGGTGTGCTTTAGATTCATTCGCAATAGGTTGTCCTTTAGGGACATCAATTCTAATAAGAGCATTAGTAGTTGGAACACGTGACTGTGTCACTTTCTTTAGGTCAATAAATGCTTCTAGTATTTGATTAGCTAAATTCCACAAATGAATTATCTTTTCAACTTCTAGTTCACATTGGTTTGTTGGATGATCAAAATGAACCAATAATAATTCATTCAAGCTAATCTCTTTACCTAACTACTTATTTTCTACCCTAATATTAGAAAAAGTGATTCATCAAAATAACAATTAGAAAATAGTGCCCTTAATAAATCTCCTTAGATGGCTCTAATATTTTATGATTGAAGGAGATTCATGCCCAACATATATTCCCGTCCTTCTTTGAGCACCCATTTTGGTGCATTGTGGTGGTGCTATTGGCATGTATATTGTAGACCAAAAAATCCTTAAATGGGAAATATTCACTGCAAAAAAAAAAATTGATAATTCGTAGTAGTTAAAATAAATCATTGAAAATATGAGAATTTGTAGTGGTTTAAACTTTAACCGCTATAAATTTGCAACAGTATACTCGCACCAATTGGCGTGCTGGTTTGTGGACGACATTTGCAGCAGTTATTAGAAAATAACCACCATAAAATATGGTGCCAAGTTGGCGCCAAATTCGTTATGGTTATTTTGTAGCAATTTATTTACACAAACTGCGAAAAAATGTGTTGATCTTTTTAGAGGTTTAGAAAAAAAATCGCTACCTCAACTGCTATAAATGAAGAAAACCTACCTCGTTAATCTGAAACTTTTTAGTGTTTTTCCATAAGAAATGTTCGGACTCTTAGCATTCTGTAGCTTGGTGCCTTATGGTGCGCCATTAGTGGTGATTTATGCATAAGAACCGCTACAAAATACAAATAGCTTGCACATTTGTGGCGGTTATACATAAGAATCACTATAGAATGTGAAGAGTTTGAACATTTCTAGTGGTTATGAAAAACTGCTAAAAAGTTTCAAATTAACGAGGTAGGTTTTCTTCATTTGTAGCGGTTAAAGTACCAGTTTTTTAAACCTCTACAAATATCAACACTTTGTAGTAGTATTTTTATAAACCACTACAAATTTGAAGTCTTTAAACATGCCGTCATTCCTCATTTTACCAATTTCGCAAATTTGTTTCTTATGCGCCCTCTGGAAGATTTTGCTACATCTTTGAGATTTTGCTTAAGCATTTAAAAAGTTAGTCACTTCAGGTTAGTAAAGTTAACTATTTTTTTAAATCATTTTTTCCTATATTATTATGATTTTGTTATAAATATTGATAATTTTTATAATTATTTTATAATAACTGATGTTATTATGGCTTCCATGAGAGATAAGAACAATAGGAAGGAGGCTGAGCATCCCATACCTATTCTATGAGGAAGCAATAGTAAAAGGGCGGTGGTAGGGGCAATCGAGGGCAACGAGGAGGTAGAAATGTCTTCGTGACATCATAGGAGATGACCCCGCCACAATAGCTACTCCCAAAGCAATCACAGCAGACGACCCTACAAGAGGTGACTGTTCAAGATGAGGGGGCTGACACCAATCTGAGCGACTAGGAGGAGAATGAGGATTTTTTTTTTTTTTTTTAGTCAAAGCGAGAATGAGGAGCTTGACTTCAACATTTCCATTCTTAGCAAGATGAAGCGGTTCCTAGACGAGGAGGAGGCCCGGGACCAGAATAAGCCATGACAATTGTCTTTACGGTCGACAGGGTTTAAGATGCAAGTGCAAGATAAATGTAATTATTGTTTTAATAAATTTAATACTTAAATTCCATAGGGTTAAACGTGGATTTAAATTTAATAAAAGAATGTAGTAAATTGTGTGGATGAGCAGGGTGACATCACCACTAGATATCTTAAAGCGGTTTTAGGATGTTGAATTCGCCTTTGGAGAAAAATGATGATTAAACGAAAGCATGGAGAAAGACTACCAGGACTTCTGCTTGTGCTCCTCAATAATGGCGGAAGATAAGCATCCTCTTCACTCTTCCATATTGGAAGTCTAATTTGTCTCGACACAGTCTTAATTGTCATACACGATGCTTAACGAACTAGGCAAGTGAAAAGACCATCTTCAAGCAAGGAAAGATTTATGGTCATGGGAGTTCGTAAAGACGTGTAGCTAGATGAGCATGACAAATTTTAACAGGAAAAATCCACCCTCACAAAACTGAATAAGGAAATCTTCCTTGCAATATTGAAGAACTTAAAAGTTCCTAATGGGTATTCAAGAAACATGTCATGATGCATTGACACGTAAGCTTGAAAGGTTGTTGAGCTTAAGAGTCATGACTCACATGTTCTTATGCAACAATTACTTCCGCTAGCAATAAAAAATACGTTGCCTCTCGATATGTCTATCGTTTGGTGGAACTGTGTTTTTTTTTTTCAGAAGTTATGTTCCATGGTTTTGATCATTGAGGAGCTCAATCAGATACAACACAAAATCATTCTTACAGTTTGCCATTTGGAAATAATCTTTTCTCTATCCTTTTTTACGGTAATGGTTCACCTGACAGTCTACCTTATTCATGAAACAAAGCTTGCTAGCCTAGATAAATATCGATGGATGTATCCTATTGAAAAATACTCATTTTACATACACACATCAGCAATACTTTCTAAATTTGCCAGTCGCACATTTTAGCATTTACAAATATTTTCCCTTCTTTACTTTATAGGTTTCTTGGGAAATTGAAATCTTATGTAAGGAATAAGGTGTGGCTAGAAGGTTCTATAGCTGAAGGTTATATAGGGGATGAGCTCTTGTATTTCTGGTCAAGGCACTTTGATGACATTGAGATGTCTTCCAAAAAACCGCCCCATATAGACAATTGTCTTGAACCTAAGCCATCATCAAGAGAGTTGTTAATCCCTTATGTTGGTAAACCAATTGGAGGAAGTGAGAACTTCAAACTAACATCAACTGAAAAGTTCTACGCGCATTGACATGTCTTAATTAATTGCACTTAAGTTGAACCCTTGCTTCAATAATAATTGTACACTCATATGTTATCTTATATATATCCCTACATTTTATACTTACATTTCATGATAACTATCTCATGGTTAATTGCAAGGAATTTAGAAGTCATGTGAAGCATCAACTCAAGATTCATACACAAACATCCTCCGAAATTGACAAAAATGTCCACAGAGAATTGCCAAGTTGATTTGCTCACAGAATATTAAATGACCACAACCTGCACTCACCAGATTTCAGAGCTCTCACAATCGACCCTCTTGACCATGCAAACAAGTTTATGGCATCCAATGTCAATTATTTCAAGTTTTGCATTGTTTCATAAGATCAAGAATTGCTAACCAAAAACTCAGGTGTTTATAGAACCTTCGGGACAAGGACTTATGCGAGCAGCATTTACGGCAACATGTAATTTGGAGACATCCCTTAGTATGAAAAGCTTCTTGATGTTGTCAAACTAAATTACCAAGGCTAGTGGCGGAGCCACGGTTGGTCAAGTGACCCACGTGCAGACATTAATTTTTATGTTTTTTTAAATAAATGGAAAAAAATCGAAATTGGGGCTAAGCTCACTCGTTTACCCGATAGCTCCATTCACTGCGTTCACTAATATGTTGTGACCTAAATCTCTCGATCTCGTCCCCCGTCTGCACTCTTGTTCATTCACCTCCATTCCTTCTTCCAACTCCGGCGACCTTCTTTTTCCTATTATCGATGGTGACAGTGGCGAGAGACAGAGATGCTGTTGGAAATTATGCCCAAGGGGCAAATCCTTGTACTTTAAACACCGTTATTATTTAAAGTATTTTCTCCGTTTAGTTATCTTATCACTTGCATGTTTATTATGATAATTGTATCCTTGGACATATCATAAAGATTATCCTAAATATCATTGGTCGGTCATATATGTGAGAGCAAAAATGAAATAAGACCCGTATGACTTTGATGAGGTATGGAGATACGAATCAAAATCATAGACACTTGTAAGAACACAAAGTACTAGATCGACCTATTATGAGAAAGCTACATGGATTAAGTCATAAGCTTATGTCATGTATAATCGTGTCACAATGCCCTCTGACCAAATATTTTTAAGATATGATTTATTAAGTATTTTAAGCTTTAGAGGAGATCTAGAGGTATAAATTTAACAGTTGTTGTCTATATTATAAGATAAATGAATTTAAAATATTTATATAATATTAACATGGGGTTTACACTTTTATTTTTCTTCCGCCGCACCGTCTGTTTGATTTTTTTACTATTATTATTATTATTATTATTATTATTATATTACATATTATGTATTATATAATATAGCATGTGGGACCCACACCTTTTATATTTTCAACTCCATTTTCAAAGGTAAGCACTGCAACGAAATTCACGGGAGGTTTTGAATATTTGGTCAGGGGAAAATTACAAGAAAGTGCCCAGAGGTGAAAATTACACTTAAGGACCCATTTTCCACAATTATATATACACACCCACACGCACTTGTTTCAGCGTCAAGGAAGAGTGAGGGGAGAGAAGGCAAGAGAGAGAAAGAGAGAGGAGGTGTGGAGAATGATGGTATAATTTGAGGTTAAATTATTTGGTGTTAGTAAATTGAGAGTATTGAAGTATTGATAAAAATAAGCGTGGAATTGAGGTAACCTTGGTTATTCTTTTATATACTTGTTAAATGTATATATGTATTTATATTTATTAACTGTTTTGGGATTTGTTGTGCCAATAGAAGGCTTGATTTGAAATCTAATAATGTTGTTTTGATGAGATTGGATATTCTTGGATCCCTTTGTATCACTTTTCTTTTGACCGGGTTAAGTGTGACACCTCCTTGGTTGTGATTTTACAAGGAGGGGAATCATGTTGAAGTTATGAGTAATGGATTGAGCAAAAAAAAAAAAAAGAGTAATGGATATGTTTTGTTGAAGGATGTGTTATGTGTTAGATGGCTCCAGTCAACGGTTATAAGAGGTGGTCAGGGTGATAAGAATGATCTATGCATCTATATTTGTTTGGCAAATTGTATATGTGAGATCTCTTGTGAAATGTTGGAAAATAAATTATGATGTTTTGGAACCCTTTTTGGGAGGTAGTTTTGGTAACTGAGTCGAAAACTATTTTATGAACGACTTTATGTAAATGAATATATTTAAATTATTGTGAGTTTGAACTGTATGTTCTCGATCTTGGTTTGCATGTATATTTCTGAATAACCAATGGTTACGGGGATCTTTGGATCTTACGGTTATTATGTTTATTTTTTTTCCAGGTGAATAATTTAGTAGGGAAACCAAGGAAGGCACATATGGAAAGCTCATGCTATGTTATTTTTATTTGCCATGATCATAAGTCTTCCGCATTTTAGAAACTCTGATATATTATTTTGGATTTAAATTGGCCCTATATAAATGGATTTTTACCTTTGGTCATATTGTAAATATGTATTTGGATGTTAAACATCCTACATTGGAGGTATTACAAATATTTTGGCCAGGTTTTTGGGTGTGAAATTGAGGTGTTACAACTGATATTTGACCTAGTCAAAAGTCACCTTTGACTAGGTGATGATAAAGGCTTCGATCGGGATTAGTAGTTTTCATGAAGAGGAATGTGAATGGTCGAGATAGAATTTGTCCCTCACATTTGTAAAGAGATAATATTGGGCCCCTCAATGAGTGAGTTTAAGAAATATATGGTCATACTACGATGGAAAGGAATTTCCATTTCAATTGTTAGACTACTTAAGAATTGAAAAAGTAATGGTCAAGAACAGGAGGATGACACTATCCATGATTCATCTTTGACCAAATTATTGCGTGACAAAAGGGACATGACATGGTTGTATGATAGGTTGTATCGTATCATCGATCCTCATATGAATTGGGTAGTCACAATATCTTGCTAGAGGCCGCTTGTGACTTATAGGCTGGTACAGTATTGGCACGCCGCCAATTTCATGTGGGTCTGCAGGGCCACACTCAAGAATAGCCTAACATGAGCAATAATGTCCAGATTCATTGAATCTTATATATGTCTAAGATTTAATGAATATAGCATTTAATTTAGGATGTATATATATAATATTAATTCGAAAATAATAATAATAATATTATTATTTATATAGATAATAATATTATTATGTAGTATTTGATAAATTAAATAACTAAAACAAATAGAGATATTGTGTAACATCCCAGGCGCCCACTTGTGGATATTGTCTGCTTTGGCACATACGTGGCCTGACGGTTTTGTTTTTCGCTGGGCCTAGCCCATCAAAACGCGTCCGCAAGGGAAAGGTCTCCGCATCCTTATAAGGCATGCTTCGTTCGCCTTCCCAGTCAATGTGAGACTTCACACTCATAACACCCCCAATTTTTAACAGTTATAATAACAAAAAATTTAAATGATTTTCGTAAATGAATTAATGAAATTCGAAATAAACAACCTTGGGAAGTGTTACCGCCGCACTTGTACTTGGACAAGTGCAAGGTTACTTATTACAATAATTAAAAAAAACAACTTAAGCAAAATGTGTTTTATTCAAAATTAAAATAAAATAAACTAGCTAGAATACTGATGATCTTCCTCACTTCTCACGGCTAGCCCCAACCCTTGGCACCTGTTTCACTGAAATTCTGCTCCCCCGAAGGATCATCGCAGGTTATGAACACAAACATTAGCAAAAGCTGGTAATCCTAATGAACAAAGATAATATAGAGGGGAAAAAAGATAAAATAATAAAATAATAAAATAAATAAAAATAAATAAAATATTTACATGATATATATATATATATATATATATTTCATATACATATATAATCTAAAATATCAGTTTCAATATCAATTATCATTCATTAAATGTTTTTATTAATTTCATTTGGACCCGGAAACCTGCCAGTCTACCCTGTGACCCGGAAACCTGCCAGTCACAATTATCAATTGGTCATAAACATATCTTCCTAGTGTACACACCTCTTCCCAAAGTTACTACTAGTATCCCAGAAACCTGCCAGACACCACTTTGGGAAGAACGGATACTATCATTTTCACATCAAATAAATATCGAGGGCATAAAGCCCATAAGTTGTATTCATCACTATGGGAGGTACTATCCCAAAGCTATCCTCCCACTGTTAAATTATTTTAAAATACGCTCATAATAAAATTCCTAAATTATTTCTATTATTTAATTATCTTTTATATACTTTTCTATTATTTAATTAAATATTGGATACAAGGATATTTTAATATAAAATCTAATGATGTCATATTTCTTTATGCAACGGATATTATATAAAGAAGGAAAGAATATTAAATAGTATAGCATCAGACATAGCTAGCATAAACATTAAAATTAATGTGCTTACTTTATTGATAAATAATAAATAATATATAAACATTGCATTGTGATAGCACGATTCTTTTAACATAGTTAGCATAGAAAGGGTAAATATATAAAATATGAAATAAACAGATATATATTCTATATAATAAATAATATATATAATAAGATTTTCTAACATAAATAATATAAATAAAAAAATATATAATATAAAATATTATTATAATTACTATAAAAAGAAATAGATTATAATATATAATCTAATTAATAATAATGTAATTAATTTATTCGTATTACAATTTATTATGATACAATATATTTAACATTTCAATTACATTTTACATTTCTATTTATTCTAACTAAAATCTAGGATCACTAAAAATTAGCTAACCACATGCTTATAATAATATAAAAATATCAGCACATAATAAACATTTTAAAACTAAATAACTTAATCTCTCTTATTGTGGAGATCAGCAACGTGCCGAAATATTCAACGTTAACCACGTAGGGAAAGAAAACTGGGAGTATTAACTTTAACATATTTAAAGAGTACATGTATTTAATATATATTTATATGTTTATATTTATATTTGTATTTATTTTAATGAAAGACACATGTATTTCAAACACCATAATAATAATAATAATAATAAATGACACCCCAGAGCACAAACAAAACGCACAGATACATATAAAAGTCCAATTTGAGTTTTAATCACCAAAAGAAGGCGTACAGGTTTTATGGAAATATAGATGATTCATGCACGAAGGCCTAGGCATCTGAATCAAAGGAAAATATACATGTATATTTAATTTATGCACCAGGGAAGCAGTTATGTCAAGGAAATGATATATATATATATATATATATATAATCTAATTCAACACGAAAGCCGAGGCGATCAAGAAGAAGGTATGCACCAGGAAATTTATCAATTGCTTGCAACAGTTACTCATAGATACAAAAAAATGAAAGGCATATAAATCTACAACGCAGCAATGCTTTTAAGGGTTATCATGAAAATCAAATTGTTTAAAGGATTAGGATTACGTATAATATATTTTATATATAACAACCCTATCAAAATTTATATAAAACTAACCTAAGACTCATGGGGATTAGGATTATCTGGTCTCCGTGTTGCTAACCTCCTAGAAGAACAATTGACGAGAGTACGATACGAGGATTTGAGAAGAAGAAGTTGCGGAAGAGAAAAGTATTGAATGTTCGCTAGATTTAGACGGTTAGACCTAAGTTTATGATTAAAATTTAGGGTTTAGCTATGGGCTGGGCTCTTTAACTATCGCTAATTAATAAATTCTTAAACAATACAATTAAATTCTAAATTTTTGTTATTACTATAATTATTGTCAATTAATAAATTATAAAATAATATAAACATTATTAAATTCTAAATCTTTATTTACTACATTATTGTTATTATTATTATTATTAAATTTATTATTACTATATTATTATTGTTATCATCATCATTATTAATAATAATGACCTAGGGTATTACATTCTACCCTTCTTAAAACAAGTTTTGTCCTCGAAACTAAAACAAAATTTACATGTTAATAATAATCACATAACAAGTCACAAGATAATTTACAACAAACAATTATTAGAATTTCAAAGAAATAAATCATTTTTAAAAGAATGGCTATTTTAACTTCAAATTAGCCATGGAAAGATTATAAAAACACTTAATTAAATTAAGTGACAATTTAGCAAATTGGCAAATAATCTTGCATTAATTAGGATTAATTGCATAAATTCTCCTAATTAATTAGAGACAAATTAAAAGTATCAAAATAGGGCTAATTATATTTGAAAATAATTAAGCCAAAGAGAATGAAATAATACTTGTCTAAATAAGTACTAATGGTCTCAATTAAGTAGCAAAACAATTAGGCAATGACATTTATAATCAAGGGACATGTAAACAATTGATTAAGGGAATAAATAAAGCTTCAATCAGCCCAAAAATACTATATTTCGTCCAGCTGAATTGAGGGAGGGAAGAGATGATGATTTTAATTAATTAGAGTTGAAAAGTCAAACAAAGCAATTGATCAATGAAAAACCATGAAATAAGCAATATGTTTGAATAGAAAAACACATTGAATGATTAAATAAAAGGAGCATGCCGACTGAATTAATGGAATGGAGAGAGAATTAATCATTGTATATTATACTTGAAAAGTTCACATAAGTGACGTACATGAAGGAGTTTGGATAAAAGTTAAATGATCTAAGGCATTTGGCAATTAAAAGAAAAACACATGAAATGGCTATTAGAAGAGGCATGTCGGCAGCATGTTCAATGGAGGAGATTTTGTTTCATAAAGTGAATATTGATCTAATGGATAGGAGGTAGGAAACAAAATTGGATTACCTTGTAAGTGACTATTTTAACCTTGAAATTTCCTCTATACCTCCCATTTCTTCACACCAACATCAGCTGATCCTAGTTGAGAGAGTCAGAGTTCTTGAAGAAGGGAGAAGGAGTTCAAAATCCAAAGGTAAGTTCTTGAGTTTAAGCTTTTGGTTTTTAGTAAAATAGTAGTTTAACCTATGAAATTGTTAGGAAAATTCATTTTCATGTTTGGAAATCTCCATTGCTTTTAAAATACAAAATGGAGTGAAAAATATGTTAGGGAATAAGTTTTGAAATCAATTGATCAAGATTGTGAAAATTGTAGAATTCCAGTTTTAAGCTTTTTACTGGCAGCGAATATTGTATCTATTATTTTATGTAGAAAATGAAGTCAATAAATCATGAACTTTTACAGGAATAAAGTAGGAATGTAGGCTTTCTAAATATATAAAAGGTGAAGCATTTTGAGTTCTACACAAGGAGTAATATATTTTTGAGGCTACGCCAGTTTTTTTGGGATTAAAACTGGGCAGCGATGAGAAGCTTAAAACCTGGGAATGATTCTTGATGTTGTAGCTTCTGGGAATATTTTTCCTTGAAAATAGACATGTCAAGGGTCATGAGAATTTTACGGAACCTCATTTGGACTTTTGTAGAACTAATTATGATTTTTCAAAGTTGCTGAAAAATCTGACCAAAAAATCCAGCAATGCGTTTTTTAGAAAATGTAAGGGTAAAAATGGAATAATTAATCCAACGAGGGTAGAAAGGTAAATTAAACCTTTAGGATATTATTCTAAGCAATATGATATTTATCACAATATCATATAATAATCCAACGATAATATATAGGATATCCGAGAAGTCCGGAGTCGAATTCAAAAGGCTGGACGTTTTGGTAACTACGCGGTGAAATGTACGTTTGCGTACTAGTAACTTTAATCGCCTATATCTTGTATGATTGTATATGATTGATTGATTTATGAAGTCATGGACAATATTAGGTCTTGGGTCATGCACTGTGACTAAGTTTGTGAGGTTTAGGTCGCATGTTTATATATATTCAGTTTTGTGCGGGTTATAGTCATAATAATGTCGTAGTATGTTTTCCTAGCGATGAGGACACAAGGAGCTGTCATGGCACTGGTTAGTGCAAACATTGCAAACATTATATTTGCTGTGTGCTATGTATTGTTGTGCTGTTAACATTACATTTGTTGTGTGCTATGTATTATTGTAACCTTACATCTGATGTGTGCTATGTACGGTTGATGCTGATATGTAATGAATATCTGTCATATATTGTCATATTTGCTATAGAGGTTAACTGTTACCTGAGATTCAGTTTGATTGAATCTCAGCCTTAACTAATGTTCAGGAAAGGAACCAAGATCTAAGAAGATGACGTGAACGGAGCCGTGAAAAGACAATAGTAGACGGAGCCGTGAAAAGGCAACAATAGATGGAGCCGTGAAGAGGCAGCAGTCGAGATGAGAGCCTGATGAAGGTCACTAAAGACTAGTTTCTGGCATGAATCTGACAAGGTTACTTCAAACCAATTGGTGTCTAGGCAGGGTTAGTCTATGTGGTTCAGTCAATAAGTCGCCATGAAAGACGGGGAGACTTCCACTAGACACCTACCTGGCCAATATGTTTGATTAACTGAGTTGGGTTCATTGCTACAAGTCTAGTGAAGGCTTAGTTTAACGATGTATAGTTACTATTCAAGAGTTGTAATTATATACAAGTTCTGTAATTGTATCACATGAATATTCCTTTTGGGATTTTTAATATATCAGTCTATGCCTAGGCATTTTATATCAGTTACTCATTATCCAAATGTAAGCGCATGCTCTCTGTTCCGCATTACTCTGAGTGGTAGCACCTCAAACTCTGTTTATTTTTCTAAAACTAAGTGTCAATCGACACAATTTGAAGTATGGAATTTGGGGTGTTACAATAGTGGTCACTGACGACGAGATATGACACTGAGGTGGAAGAGACCCATGATGATAGAGTTAAGCTCTCCTCGTCCGATTTTCCATGGCACCGTGCGGATGATGGAAGATCTTGTGGCTCTTTTACACCGTTTTTTTTAGATGATAAAATAATAAAATATATGTCAAGTCAGCATCTTTTTTAGTCAAAATGTGTGGTCAATTTTTTTTCCTTTTAACAGAGGTGTTACTTTTGCACCAATTTGATAACTATTTTTACTCCTAAAAAAATATATATAATATTAAACGTTTCTAAAGATAAAATACATGTGTGCTTTTACACCTTTCCTAAAAAAAAAAAAAAAGAATCTCTCTTTTCTGATAGTACGGTGAGGGAAAGCGATTGCTGTCTGGGAAGAAAAAGGCAATGCCCATTCGGTTGTGACTTTCTTCACAAATTTGCCTGAAGGCTGAAGCTAAACCTAATTCTGGGTTTCAGCAACTCAGAGTCATCTTGAAGAAGCACCAGAAGCATCAGCATCGGCCATTAGAGGGGCTTGAAGTTTTCCCGGGAAGCAAACACTGGGGCTCGAACCAGTGCCTTCGTTTTTTTTCTTTGGCTGCGTAGTCATGTTTGAACCATCAGAAACAATGATGGAATCGAGGCAGGAGGTGATGGTTTCCCCAGTCGGTGATAGCCAACCAACTGTAAGAATCGCTCACTTTCTTAAACCCTCTGTGCCCTTCAATGATCCACTAATTTCCGAGGTTCCTTCATCGTATTTGCCTTCGCCATCTGTATTTGACCTCAAGAAGTGGCTTCTCTCAGTGAAGCTCATTGGGTGGCCAGGTACACCGAGGAAATGGATCCATTGGGTAGATTCCATGCATTCTACGTACCAATCTTTATGGAAAAAGGTAGGTATCTATGATGCTATCATGGGCACCAAGTGTCACTTTCTGAAAGACGAAGATTTAATCTTTGGGATTGCAGAGCGATGGTGCTCTGAGACAAACACATTTTTGTTTCCTTGGGCTGAAGCAACAATTACCTTGGAGGATATCATGATTTTGGGGGGTTATCCTGTTTTGGGGGACTCTGTTCATAAGCCCCTTGAGACCCAGGGCTTAAAAACGATTGAAGAAAAATTGATTCTTGCTCGACAGGAAACTCGAAGAACAGCTGCACGGAAGGCTTCCTTACACCACTGGATGACTATTTTCATGAATAGTGGGAGGGAAATCGAGCATGAGGCCTTTCTAGTAGCTTGGCTTTCGATCTTTGTGTTTCCTGGGAAATCCTTTTTAGTGAATACGATTGTGTTCCCAATCGCAATTCATCTTGCTAGAGGGACCGCTATAGCTTTAGCACCTGCAGTTCTTGCTAGCATTTACAGAGATTTGAGTCTGTTGAAACAAACCATGGTTGCTTTGACCAGAAATGTGGCAGATGCTAGCGTTGAAGAACACTTGCAGCTTGAACTTCGGTCACTATTTTACTTGGTTCAAATTTGGGTGTGGGAAAGATTCGTAGTTCTTCAACCAAAGCCTAAGTTGATCAACCATGGCAATCCTGTGATAGGTAGGTGGGACAGAGTCAAGGCATTGAAGATTGGCGATGTTAGATCAGTTATTGACTCAGCCATGGATGACTTTGTGTGGCGTCCATATGCTATATTTGCAAGTAAGCACAGATTATTTTATGCTGAAAATTCAATGTGGGTGCCACTTGATCATCCTCTGGATAATGAAATAATGTCTTTTATAATATGGATGAGAATTTCTGAGCTTGTTGGATTAGACTGCATAGAACGTTACCTCCCACATCGTGTTTCTATGCAATTTGGCATCGACCAAGACATTCCTGGTTCTGTGACTCTAATTAATGAGGCTCCTGAAATTGCTTGGAACTATTACGTTAGACCAATTACTGATAGCAAAGTGTACATTCCATCTCGATTTTTTGAGCCAGATGTTACCACTCGTTATGTAGAGTGGTGGAAGGAATGTGTGCAGGGTCACCAGGACCCCGTTAAGAATCTTGTGCAAAGAAAAAGGAGTCCAAGAACATGGAAGAAAAGGAATAATGATGCTAATACTCAACCTGGGTTTCCTCCCAAATACAGAAAGTCTTCGAGTTTTGGGAGCTCTTCTGGTTTTCTACTTGAGCGTTCTGAAAGTAATCAAATAGGTGTGTTTTCATCACCATTTGCCACTGGTAAAACTGATGTTTCAGTAGCAAATGGAGCTGATATTTCTGCAGAGAAGAAGAATTTGATTGAGGATGGTGGACCAAAGTGTGATATGAAAACTAAAGAAATGAGTTCATTTGCTTTCGCCACTGATCATGGAACCATTGGACAGGTGGACTCACAGATGAAGCCCCTTGTAGAAATTGAAACTGAAACATCAATAGCAGGTTTGCAGGAAGCTGTAGAAAAGGAGAATGGGAACCAAGGAAGCCAACAATCAAGTCTGGCTTATTACAGGGTCAATCTGTCTTGGATTGAAGAAGATAATAGCGATGCCTTTGACATGTTTGTAGTGGATCTTGAAAGTAGAATTAGCAAGGTTGAGAGAATGCTTGCTGAGTTAAAACAGTAAGTTCTAGCAATAGCTTCGAAAGTGGAATTTGTCTCCTTAACCCATTTAACTGGATATACCTTGATGTGACTGTAGGTATATATTTCTCGTTGATCTTACCCACATTAAGCAAAAACAATTATTAGGTCCATTAGTACCTTTTGTGAATTCAAGTATCTAGAATAGAAGACACTTTGTTTGTGATTTGTCATAGCTGAGACCTAGGGTGACAACTAGAACATACCAAAGGATCTGCAACCTTCTGTAATCCATGACTGTGGTTTGGCTCAGCTGATTATGAAAATTAGTATTACTTTTACAGCTAGTTAACAACTAATATTTGTTTTGTTGATTGGCATGAGAGCCTTGGTAATGACATGATTAGAGACCTTGGTAGTGCTAATTATTAAAATGATAATAAACAGATGTCTTACTTTTAGAATTTTCAAAATTATAGACATTTTACATGGCTAGTTAACCATAATATTTGTTTTGTGACTATTTAAGTATTATTTTGATCATTGACTTCTCTTCCATTTTGAGGGTATACTAGCAGGGGATGTGATTCTCTCTTATCTGAATATGATTTATCGGGCTTGCTCAATCTAATGATTCAACTTTCATAGTCTATAAGTAGCTCAACTCATTTATATGCACTGATTTATTTTGAGAGTCTCTTGCTTGGTAATCCTCGAACTATGCATCAGACATCTTTTCTTTTCAAGCATAAACAAAGATCCTTTTTACATTGGTGAACATCAATAGAGATCCTTTCTTTTTTCTTTCCCCACAGTAGAATGTTTGGTCCTTTGTTTCAGTTCTGTGATTAAAGTCTCGAATCCTAATAAGGGACTGAAAGGATAAGCATTTTAGTCACAGTTAATTTGAACCTTATTATTGTTATTATTAGAGGGGTGGCACTAACGAAATCAAACCCACAACCTCCTCCTTACATGGGAGCTTTTATGTCACTAGATTACAAGACTATTGGCAATTAGAACCTCATTCTAAATACTAGACGATGCCTCAAAAAAAGCAATCGAAATTGAAATTGCATATAAAATTTTCGCCCCCCCCCCCCCCCCCCCCCCCCAAAAAAAAAAGCGGTATTTCTTGAAAATATTATGCAATTGCATAGGGATAATTGTAATTGGATTACCAATGGACTGCGTGACGATATATATTTTGACATTGATGATGAAGCGAAATTGAATAGCTCTTGTTGTAAGGTTACCAAATATATTCCAACTTCCAAGCTACATTATTTATTTTTTTTATAAATACAGATACCTTCCTATTAAAATTAATTCTATTCGAGGTACTCTCTGATACTAAATGTAGACACCTTCCAATAGGGTTTTTTTTTTTTTTTTTTTGGGGGGGGGGGTCTTTTTTCCAATAAGAGAGGCAAAAATTAATGGCTTAAGGTTACAAACAACATCGAATCCACGACCTCTCACTATATCACTAGGCTATAAAGCCATTGGTTTCTAGCAGGAATTTATCCCTTAGTTTGCTATACTGTGAAGGATTAACCCTTTTTATTATACCCAACCTTGTTGGAAACATTACAAGCTAAATCTTATATTAAAGACAGAAGGTAGCATATTACAGGACAACTAAAGTCCATTTACTTAAACAGTTGAAACTAATTAGGCCTAATTTGAATTTTGAACAGAAAATAAGCAGAGGCAAATGGTTGGTTTTGGGATGCCACCTAATTAGAAATTAAATTGCCACTAAGCTACTTTTTATGAGTTTTTTTGCTTTAGTAATGAAAATGGTGACAAAAGTGCAATCTCACAGTAGCCTAAGCCAATGAGATTGCCCTCATATCAAGCACAAATTTAAATGGTTGAGTGAAAATTCCAGCACACTATCCATTGCATTAAATCAAAAGTTCAAGCCTTGAATCAAATACCAATCAAACAACCTCATAATCCTCCATTTCTAAATCTAAGAACACGAGATTGCAAGATTGAAGCTCTTGAACTAGAGCTTCTCAATTCACTCCCAAGGATCAATACATCTTTTCTTTAATGCAAGGCCTTTGGATTTCTAAAGTTAGTGAATACCCGGTGGAACGAATTGATGGTCTTTTACCCCTTATTCTTGGGCTTAATTAGTAAAGGAGTCGGACACTCTTACCAAAGGAAGGGGTTCGATCATGGAGTTGGTCAAGGCGCTGGGGGAGGCATCCTACCTTCTAGGTGCCTAGGTTAACGCCTAAGGGTAATAGACGGCTCGCCCTACCCAACATCGGTATCACCTAAGAGGAAGGAAGATTTCGCCCTACCCTTGGATCGTGGGTAAATCCAATCCCTTTCCTAAAATTCATATATATATATATATATATATATATATATATATAAAATTGATGGTCTTTTATGTAAGTCATTTCAAGGACAGACCTAGGAATTTTACTGGCGAAAATAAAAAATACTACTACCTTCGGTTCTAATTATAGAATTATTTTTATAGTGTAATTTTCATTACAAAAGTGTTCCTATAATTAAGACCGGAGGGATTACATCATAAATAAAAGTACTTGAATAAAATACGATACATATCTAATATGCAAAAAATTGAAAGAAATTTATTATAGAAATTAAGATTACTTCACTTGACTTTTAGTCTACGTATTTTCATATTGTTAAAATTATCTATAATTGAATCTATACTAAAACTCAAAACAATTTCTTTTTCAATGTATCTAATCAAAGAATTATCAAGAAATTGATCTTCCATTCTATTTTGAAGCCTGTTCTTGATTATCTTCATTGCAAAAAAAGATTTTTTAGTTGTTTTTGTAGAAACTGGAAGAGTGAGTAGAAGTAAAATCACTTTATTAATAAAAGGGTAAATGGTGGACTTTTAATTCTTGACATAATTCAAATGTAGTTGATAAATTAATAAAATCTAAATGCTCATGAATGTCAAGCTCAAAATGTTGTAACTCCATTCTCAAACGCAATTTTTCGTGTTCTGTAAAAGCTCTAGAATAAAATTTATCAACGAGTTCACATCTTTCTCTTGTTTTTGGCCAAGCTTTTCTGCTCATGAGATGATTGATCTTCTCAAAGTTCATTAAAGTAAATTTTAATACCATTACATTTTGTCATGCATTTCTCTTGCAGTGTTCCCATAGCTCAGTTTGCAGCAAAAAAGTCATCTTCCACTAACATTTAAAACACTCTTTCCTTGATCTGACACATCAACAACCTAAAAATATTTCCCATGGTTATATTTATTATTATTATTATTATTTTAATTTTAGGGGGCGGCCCCCCGGTCCGCCCTTGAGTCATTTTACATAAAATAGTGAAGTATTAATTAGCTTATTCCAAAATTACCATGGTTTGTATAACTCTCAAGATTTTCCTTTTTCTTAAATCCATTTCAAACAGAAGTGAAGTTAGAAAGTCATTTCATCTTTAAACTATGTTAATGATATAACTACCCTTCCCTAGTATAGGTGAGAGTGAAGCAGTGAAAAGATATGTTTGACCAAAAGAAGTATTATGTATATAACGATCAAATTATAAAAACAAATAGATTTTGAATTTTGAAATAATAAACTCATAATTCTTCATATTAATCTCTTTGCATAAAGGTTGAAGCTCTAATTAGTTCTTTCTAAAATCACCTTCATTTATAACTTTTTAGATTTTTCTTGTCTCAAAATCATACTTTTAAATAGGACTAAACTTATAAACTATTTTATTTTAAAACTATTTTAATGATATGATTATTCTTCTTAGTTCAGGTGAAGTAGTTAAAAGTTTATAGCATAGATAAAGATACAATAAGAAAATTAATTAATATCATATTAACATTTTAAAATAATAGATTGATAAAAGTAAAGTTTTCTTCACAAAGTGATACTCCGCTCCTATTTATATAATCTTTTAAAAGTTTTTATTTTTTCAAAATTTTAAAATAAGTAATATATTTTAATAATGTTCTTTATATAAAATTGTTGATTGATGGTTTGTTTGGAAACCTCAAAAAAGTGTGTTTTTTTTAAGCACTTTTCTGGAAGCTAGGGGAAAAAAAAAATCTTCTTACATACTTATGTTAAATACTGTAAAAACATTTTTAAAAAAGTAAAATAAATAGGCACTTAGAGAATGATTAAAAGAAATGTGAATGAGTGAGTGAAATTTTATTCATTTTTATTGATAAGCGTTGGGCATGAAGAAAGAAAAGGCTTTGACCGTGTTTAAACATAAGATTTTAAGTTTAACTTTGTGTGAATGCAAAAGGTTCATTTGGGAGAACTATATCTAATTGGACCAGGTAATGCTTGAACCTTGTTTGGTGAGATAATCCTATAAAAAAAATATATTCATTTTTGTTAAGAATATTTTATTTGTGTAGATTGTTTAAAAAAAAAAGAGATTAAAAAGGCATAAATAAGTCACCCGTTTGTAATGGTGGTGATAGACAATAGGTTACAGGGTCAAAGGGAATTTTTGTTTTGGAAGTTTTTATTGATAGACAATTTTATTCTAGAAGTTTTCCAAAAACAATTTTACCTTGAAAGTGTAAAAAATAGTGAAATTTTGCCTTAACTATTATCCTAGTTAATTTTGATCATTAGTTGACCAATTATATTGAGATAGCAGTTTATATGTTATTTATATCATTTTTGTTAAAGTGTAAATTTGTGCTAAAAGTCTATGCATTATTTACTTTATTTTTTTTATGTTAGATTTAAAACTTGTAGGTCAAATTTTTACTTTAACAAAAATAATGTGGATAAAATGTAAATTGTCAGCTCAATATATTTAGTCAACTAACAATTAAAATTAATCAGGATAATGAACAAGGTAAAATTGCTCCATGATAAAAACATCTAGGAAAAAATTGATCATTAATCCTAGGTTGTAGACTTGGGGGAGAATTGAGTAGGTGATAAGTAGGTAAGGACCAATAAAGACAAATAAACAACCACATATTGTATCAAGATAACCCTATTTAATCCTGTATGGTGAATGGTGATTGGTCCAAGTAATCGTTCATACCCTAGTTTATGATGGGTGGAATTGCGATAACCTAAGCGACTTTTGAGATCATTATAAGACAAATATTAAAATCAAAAATATAGAAAAGTGAAAAATTAATTTGGGATTCTTACATTTTTTGGATATTATTGTATTATTAAGCACTAATTTGGATTAAGGATATTAATATTAAATTAAGTGTAATTAGGGGTAAAAGAGTCATAATTTATAAATTATTCATGCAAATGATTTTTTGGACTTTTGACACTACCTTGTACTTAATCTTGCATTGTGGGTATTTAAGAAGAAAATTTGAGATTTTGGAGGGTTAGAAGCAATATTTTGAGGATTGAGAAAATTTACAAAAAACGTCCTAAAATTTCTAGAAATTGCAAACAATGAAGATAAGGGACCATGAAAAATTACATAATAGACCCATATTTTTAGAAATTACATTCTAGGTCCATAAACATTTGAAAAATGTTCACGTCAGTTTCCTCCACGAGATTTTGTATCTTTTCAGTTGAGTCCCTAGGTTCCTCTTTCCTGGACGATACAAATAAGGGAGACACACAGACTCGCCATTTTACAGAGACAGCGCCGCGACAAGAGACCTTGAACCTCCAGCTTCATTCTTCCATCCAAGGTCGCTGGTGAGTGGTGACCTTCTTGAACTAGAGGAGGGCGCCACAGAAGATTAGAGCAGAGAAAGAGAAAGAGAGAGAGAGAGAGATCGGAGGTCACGGAGGATTGTGGAGATCATCTTGGAATGTAATGGAGACAGAGCATCACTGTAGAAGTGAGACAAAAGAACGAGAGGTATCGTGGCTCAAGGTCTGAGAGGAGAAGAACGCTGAAAAGGAGCTTTTGATTTTCAAAAGTTCCATTTATGCAAATAAGTTACTTTTGCTTAAGAACGCTGAAAAGGAGCTTTTCCATTTATGCAAAAACTCAGTCAGAACAGTGCAAAAGGTCGACAGGTGGTACCAAACGGTGTACCAAACACACCCAATTGTGTGATCGTTGTGTGTGATATATTGATCATTTATGAGTTTGTTAGTTTCCTTTTAGTATGTGTGTTCATTGTATGTGGTTAGTCATTTATAAATTCATGTGACTGTTCATGGTATGTGGTTGACCTTTTATGAGTGTTCATTGGATTAAGTCTTTTTTTTATCATTATTAATTTTTTACTAACATTAAAAAGAGGTAAGAACGGAGTGTCGAAAATGAAAGCAGTAAAATTTATTAGATATTGATGGGCAAAAAAATTACGCCCACACTCCTAAATGTAAAACATGTTTTTTTAATTTGTGGAAATTAAGAAAAGTTAAGTAAATTCATCAATTACAGCATATGTGATATGATATTTTTAAAATACTTATAAGTAACATTAGATTCTAGGGTAAACGGGTTAAAGGTCATTTTTGCCACGGAAGTTTCTTAAATGGAGCGCCCAGCACCCGGAAGTTTTTTGGGTACCAAATTTGCCCCGGAAGTATGAAAAAGATAGCAAATTTGCCCCGGAAGTATGAAAAAAGTAGCAAATTTGCCCATCCGCTAATTTTGACCGTTAAGTTTGACTAACTGTCCACGTGGCATGCCACCTCATCAACCAATAAAAGTTAAGTATCATTTTTGCCCTAGAAATTTTCATTCAGGAGCAATTTTACCCCGGAAGTTTTCATTGAGGAGCAATTTTGCCCGGAAGTTTTCATTGAGGAGCAATTTTGCCCCGGAAGTTTACAAAAGTAGCAATTATGCCCTTCTTTCTTCCAATATTAAATTTGACTATTAAATCAGTCAAAGACCACACATGTCATGCATTGAAAAAGTCGAACTTGGAGTAAGAGAAGGAGATCCTTGAGATGTTGAGCTCAAGGTAGTCAGAATTTGTGAAGCCGAACTGGTCACAGGAAGCATCACTTATGATCTAAGCAAATGATCAGCCTATACAAATTGCAGGGCCAGCTTAATTAAGCCCGAGACCCTCCAGAGCCGACCCTGCAGATCCAACTTCAAATTTCTGGCTTATTTTTCAAGGTCGAGCCCTGCAGGGCCAGGGCTTAAATGGGTTCGGTTCGATTTCCCGGCTCTAGTTCCTGTGACCAGTTCGGCTTCACAAATTCTGACTGCCTTGAGCTCAACATCTCAAGGATCTCATTCTCTGACTCCAAGTTCCACCTTTTCAAGGCATGACATGTGTGGTCTTTGACTGATTTAATAGTCAAATTTAAAAGAAGGGCAAAATTGCTACTTTTGTAAACTTCCGGGGCAAAATTGCTCCTCAATGAAAACTTCTGGGGCAAAATTGCTCCTTAATGAAAACTTCTAGGGCAAAAAAGATATTTTTAATTGATGAGGTGGCATGCCACGTGTGATGACGTGGCATCTACGTGGACTTCCGTCACTTTTGGGTAAATTTGATACCTTTTCAATACTTCCGGGGCAAATTTGGTACCCGAAAAACTTCCGGGTGCTGGACGCTCCATTTGGGAAACTTCCATGGCAAATTTGATATTTAACCCTAGATTCTATATTAATTTATAATTCAGGAAAATTGGTTTGGAGAAAAACGATAATATAAAATAAAAAAAGGTTTTATATTTAGAACTCAAATTAATTTCCAAACTAGGTCTTATATTTAGAAATGGAAGAATTTTACATCTCTCTCCATGTGACATCCATCCTATTGTTTATAACTTTATATGCATGATTTGGTTGATTTATGGAATTTTTAATACCTTACATTAGATTTGACTTTCATTATATAATATATTTCCTCCTCTGACTTCAATATAAGAGTTAGTTAATAAATTTAAGTAGATTTTTTTTTTTAAAAAAATTTAAGTAGATTAAGGAAGTTGATAATGTTAATTATTGGTAATAAATATGGTTTTACTACATTACTATATCATATCATAACTACTTTTGAATAGAAACCCTTTAATAAATGCAATCAATAAAATAAATATTTTGTAAAAAAAAAAAAGTTATAAATTTAGGAGATAAAAGTGATTGATATATTATATTTAACGCCAAATCCAATCATCAATTAGTTTTTATAGTAAGGACGGGAGATATTTATCTTTTTTGTGACAAGTGAATGATCCAATATTTGTCTAAAAATTCATTTGCCGCTTTTGTGGACATCTCAAATAGTAGGATGCATTAATGATATTATAACGGGGAAAAAAACATCTTTGTAATGTAATTAAAATAGCTCAAAAATCAAATGTAATGTTGCAATTGCACCTTCTCTAAATTCATTTGTCGCTATTGCACCTTCGAAAAAACGTCTTTGTAATGTAATTAAAATAGCTCAAAAATCAAATGTAATGTTGCAATTGCACCTTCTCTAAATTCATTTGCCGCTATTGCACCTTCTTCAAATGTAATGTTGCAATTACACCTTTTCTAAATTCATTTGCCGCTATTGCACCTTCTCCTTCTCCTTCTTCTTAATGTTGCAATTGCACCTTCTCTAAATCCTTCTCCTCCTCTAAATTCATTTGCCGCACCTTCTTCTTCCTTATCTAAATTCATTTACCGCTATTGCACCTTCTTCTTTTTCTCCTCCTCCTCTACATTCATTTGCTGCACCTTCCTCTAAATTCATTTGCCGCACCTTCTTCCTTCTCTAAATTCATTTGCCACTATTGCACCTTCTTCTTTTTCTCCTCCTCCTCTAAATTCATCTGCCGCACCTTCTTCTTCCTTCTCTAAATTCATTTGCTGCTATTGCACCTTCTTCTTTTTCTTCTTCCTTCTCTAAATTCATTTGCCGCACCTTCTTCTTCTTCTTCTTCTTCTTAATGTTGCAATTGCACCTTCTCTAAATTCATTTGCCGCACCTTCTTCTTCCTTCTCTAAATTCATTTGCCACTATTGCACCTTCTTCTTCTTCTTCTTCTTCTTCTTCCTTCTCTAAATTCATTTGCCGCAATTGCACCTTTGCCACACCTTCTTCCTTCTCTAAATTCATTTGCCACTATTGCACCTTTGCCGCACCTTCTTCTTCCTTCTCTAAATTCATTTGCCGCTATTGCACCTTCATTTGCTGCACCTTCTTCTTCTTGCAATTGCACCTTCTCTAAATTCATTTGCCGCACCTTCTTCTTCTTCTTCTTCTTCTTAATGTTGCAATTGCACCTTCTCTAAATTCATTTGCCGCACCTTCTTCTTCCTTCTCTAAATTCATTTGCCGCTATTGCACCTTCTTCTTCTTCTTCCTTCTCTAAATTCATTTGCCGCTATTGCACCTTTGCCGCACCTTCTTCTTTCCTTCTCTAAGTTCATTTGTCGCTATTGCACCTTCTTCTTCTTCTTCTGCCGCTATTGCACCTTTGCCGCACCTTCTTCTTTCCTTCTCTAAGTTCATTTGCCTCTAAATTCATTTGCCGCTATTGCACCTTTGCCGCACCTTCTTCTTTCCTTCTCTAAGTTCATTTGCCGCTATTGCACCTTCTTCTTCTTCTTCTTCTTCTTCTGTCGCTATTGCACCTTTGCCACACCTTCTTCTTTCCTTCTCTAAGTTCATTTGCCGCTATTGCACCTTCTTTTTCTTCTTCTTCTTCTACTAATGATATTTACAAGTGAATGATCCAATATTTGTCTAAAAATTCATTTGCCACACTTCTAATGATATTTATCTTTTTTGTCTTCTTCTTCTTCTTCTACTAATGATATTTACAAGTGAATGATCCAATATTTGTCTCAAAATTCATTTGCCACACTTCTAATGATATTTATCTTTTTTGTATTCTTCTTCTTCTTCTAATGATATTTACAAGTGAATGATCCAATATTTGTCTAAAAATTCATTTGCCACACTTCTAATGATATTTATCTTTTTTGTAACAAGTGACTTCTTCTTCTTCTAATGATATTTATCTTTTTTGTAACAAGTGAATGATCCAATTCTTCTTCTTCTTCTAATGATATTTATCTTTTTTGTAACAAGTGAATGATCCAATATTTGTCTAAAAATTCATTTGCCGCTTTTGTGGACATCTCAAATAGTAGTTGCTCGAGCATGCTGCTCGGGCATGATATGATCATGCTCGGGCAAGGCTCATTTGGTGCTTGTGAAATGGAAAGGTAACGATGTTGCTCGAGCAGCCTTACTCTTCTGCTCGAGCAAAGTGCTCGAGCAAGCTTTTCTGCTATGCTTGAGCAAGTCTCTTTAGACTTGATGTTTTCTCACTTAGCCCGCTGTTGCTCGAGCAAGAAACATGTTTTGCTCGAGCAAGGCATCCCTAAAGCATATGATTTGCCTTGCATTTGATTCTGCTCGAGTATACCACCAACTATGCTCGAGTAACCTTCTTTGAAATGCTTTTATCTTTTATCAGATTAGATGAACTTTGATTATTTTAATCTAATGACTTTAATCATCAAAACACAAAAGCTAATAGATATTCCCTCGACTAGACGATCGCCAAGCATCTGATCGAACACGTGGCGAGCTCACTGTGTGATCGCACAAAGCTCTCTTGTAACCCGGTCTGACCTAAGTCCTTGGGATATCAATCTAAATATTAAATCTAATACCTAATTTGCAATTATAATCGGATTTGATTAAAGTAAACAGAAACGAATTATGTTACCGATTGAAGCACTGGTCCTCTGGATTCATGGAATCCTCAATCCATAGGTCAATCAAAGAAGCTTAGCTAAGCATGGCTAGGCAAAACACAGAAGAAAAAATGAAGAAGAACATGATGAACAACTCAGAGAAAATAAAAAGCTTCTAATTTAATCCAAAAATCCCATAAAGCGTAATTGAGAATATGTTTGTAGCCACCATCTAATTTTCCTTATATAGGAAAGATGACTAAAAATAGGAAACCTCTAATCAATAAGAAATCTCTAAAAAAAATAGGAAATCTCTAAAAATTGGTCTTTTATAACAAAATTTGGGCAAAATAAAAATCCAGAAAAATGCGTCTGTTTTTAGCTCCAATTTCGTCCATCTTCTTGTTTGAATTAGTATTCCGAGTCTTCATAACAATTGTAGCTCTTTGAATAATCTAAAACACGAAATAAGAATGAGGCTAATCCGATATCTAGATCAAAAGTTATAGCGAAAATAGTGAAGCATCGTAAATCTGGAATTTTTATTACCAAAAACGATTTTAATCTAATTAAAAGCTTAAAGCACAATTAAGTAATAAAACCCATTATTTATCAATTAAACATTCCTAATTTATGAACCAAGAGATACTAATAAGTGAAATAATATTGAATTATCAAATTCCCCATACTTATCCTTTTGCACTCCTGGGCAAAATTAAAAGAAAAAAATAAAAGAAAAACTTCTTTCTAACAATTGCTAAAGTTCAAAAATTGAACAAAGGTCACAAAGCTTCTCAAGATCAACCAATCAAGACTGAATTTCTTTCATCTCAAATTATAAAGAATGGCAATCTCAATTAATGATGCTAACCACACAAGATGGTCTCTCAAGGATGCCCTCAATCAATCCTCAAGTGTATAGGGTAAACAAGTGTATCGCTAAAATTCTACTCAATGAAATTGTCCTACCATAAGCTTGCTCAATTTCTACTTCTCCACTACTCATAACACATGCATACACATATCAAGAGAGCTTGTTATTAAAGGTTGTAATTGGGCTAGGTGAAGGTGGGTAATAGTATGGAATGAGAGGCTAAGCACCCAAGAAATTCAAAGAACATTAGTTAATAATAGTAAATCACATCAATATCATTTCTTTTTATTTCTCCTTCTTTGCATTGCTTCCTCTTCCTCTCTCTCTCTTTCTCTCTTTTCTTTTCTCTCTTTTTTTATTGGTTCATTTTCTTTTCTTTTCTTTTCTTTTTTGTATTTTTTTTTGAATCACAATGACCAAAATCAATGTCAAATGATAAATGACACACAATCAAATACTTTCCCACACTTAAAATGTTGCACATCTGGGCAACCCCCACACTTAAACACAAAACTAAGGTGAAACCAATGCTCAATAAATTTCCAAGGTGCGGGATAAAATGATTTTACGCTTAGGCTTGTAATGTGGTTTAGAAAAGAATGAGTCAAGAAGGCACAAAGGGGCTAGCAAATGAAATATAACATAAGGGAAATGCTATTTGGTCAAAGTGGGAAAATGAAAGAAAGAAAACAAGGTTCCATTATACTTATGCACATAAGTGAAAAATTAGCTTCAAAAAGAAAGGGAGCAAGTTCTAGAGAACAGAAATCATGAGTAGATGCACATAGGAAAGAAAGAATGGTAAATGATGAAGTCCATTCATGTAGGCTCAAAATCTCACAGGTTAATACCGAATCATGCAACCAGAGCATCCCAAAATTAACTACCAAGAAATATAATCCAAGAGTCCAGAAATTCAACCCCAAACAGAAGGATCCATCAAAACCAAGATATCAAAGTTGACAAGAGGTAGAGTAATCATAGAAAGAGAGTGTATTATTCATAAAAACTTTGTTTTTTTTTGGCAATTTCTCAATTAAAAACAACCAATTTATGAGATTCTCCCCCCAACACTTAATCAATACATTGTCCTCAATGTTTATAAAACCACTCTAAAGAGAATGATAAACAAGTTGAAATTCACGGCACAATTAAGTAGGGTAGTGGCCAAAGAATGTAAAGCAAACATAGGGAGTTCTTATTCTACTTTATAAACTACATTATTTCTAATTTTTCTACTGGATTGTGTCCCTCTCCCACACTTATCTTCCTCATTCAACAATTAAGCCCAAGTAATCATATCAATTAGGAAGAAAATAAGTAAGGAAAGAGACAACCTTTGTTAGAGTATCTTGAGTCGCTTGAAGGAGAAGTTCTTATCTCTGATGAGAATCATGAATTTTTCCCTTGAAACATCTTCTCCCGCATTGGATTTCCTTGGTGGAGGTGGCTCAGGATTGATGAGCACAAATAATACCATATTTTCCCTATACTTCATGACTGAATTGAATGGTAAAAATAAGTTTAACTATGATTTAAACAAGCAAAAAGGCATGTATTCATGATATAGGGATGGAGAGATAGAAATCATCCACATGTGCTAAGAACAGCGTAATTCGCGATGCTTTTGAGGAAAACTGTGTAGCAGAGTTGATACGATGCTATAGCATTCTGACAGCAAACCGAAGGGCAATACAAGGCACACGAATGCTATAGCAAAGTAGATGACGCAATGCTATGCGGCTTATATTCTGACCTTTTTATCCAAATGATTTCAGGAATTAAAGAAAAGGGCGATATTGACAGATAGGTTGCTGACGTAACGGAATAGAAGATGCGGAGGATCGAAACTAAAAGATTTGAAGAATCCCGCAGAATCAACAGAAGCAATCTAATTAGAAGATACGATAGATCCCGACGGAATAGGAAAATCTCAACTCGCTGCAACTTGCGCCGCAAGAAAGCTCGATTATAAAAGGCAGCCGAGCGAACCTTAAAGCAGTTAGAGAGCCCTAGACAGAATTCTATCTTTGACAGACTCAAGAGAAGAGTGAGAGAGTTCACAAAGCATGTTATTTCTAGGACAACCCAACATCCTTCCCTGCAGTTCGACGGAGAGAAGACGACGTGGAGTCGTGACGTGACAGGACTTCATCCACGCCTCGGAACTCCGTTCAAGCTTTTTGTTTTCCTTTTGTTTATTTCATATTTCGATCATGGGTCATTCTGTTAATGTTTATTTCGTGTCTTCCTCGTCAGTCATGAACTAATTTTTATATGGCTGGACGAGGATGAATCTTTAAGTGTCAAATGAACCCAGTTGCAAGTTTTTAATTCAATAAATTTGGTTTGCATATCAGCGTTTTAATTACTAGTCGGTTAATGGAAGTTAAGGGCTAGATTTGTGGTCTTAGCTTACTGGCAAGGAGTTAGGGTTAGATCTCTGAGAAACAGTGTTTGCTAGGCAACCCGTGCACGACTTGACCTATCATTGTAGGCTTCAGGAATGGGTCTACCTCTCATAACCATAACACCCTGAGCATAGCAAAGATCTAAACTAGATGCCATAGGAATATGGAAGGAGTATAGTTAGCATCCTACGTATCGGACGCGGAAGCTTTGGTAGACTATAGAGGTGGGTTAACCAAATAGCTCTGCAAGTAGCAGCTATGCTGTAGTAATTGCAGAAGCTGTACAGTGTAGATGTTGTAGCATTGGGTAGAGCAACTGGGGGATTGACGCACTTAAGGATTACTCTGAGTCTAGCCTAACCTTTTACTGATATCTTCTCACATTTACCATTATTTTGTTTTCTTTTGCTAGTAGCATAATCACCACAACCGTTCAACCTGATTTTATTTATTTTCTGCTTTCACAACTATCATAGCAATCGAGCGTCATTTCTTGGTATCTCAGTCTCTGTAGGACGATACTCTACTTTCACTTTATTACTTGTTCGACTGGTTCGCTTGCCATAAGGGAATTTGACCAACAAGGATCTATTGGAAGAGGCCCAAGAATATACGGTGGATGTTGGTTCCATCAACAACCTTTCCAAGAATGTGTTTGCAAACAAGACAAACAAATAGCAGTATCCCATCCAAAAATAGAGACATGGAGAGATTTCAAGTGAATTAAGGGCATGTTAAGTTCCAAACTCTCCAAGTAACTATCACATCCAAGGAAATCAATGATACTCCCATTAGTAGGAGTCAAGCAACCAGTCATATTGTGAGCATTCTCTTGTGCTTGCAAAATGGAAGGTGTGGAATCCAACTTAGTGTTGAAGTACACCACATCATCGTTGCAATCACAAGAGATGGAAGTGAAAAGAGTGGAAGAATGAAGACAATTTTTCAAATCATCATCACTTGGAATGTGTAAAGATTCAAAACAATTATCTTGTTTTTTTAAATCAGGTGGCAAATCACAAGAAAGTACTTATTGGAAAAATTCATCAACATGCAAGATTTTATCAATCAAAATTCCAGAATCTTTGTCACCAACAAGACTACGAGGAGGTAATCCAATGGAATTTTATGCATCTTACATTCCAGGCTATGATTGTTCTCACTCACATCAACAACAGAATCCACAATCAATGCATAATCGCTAATCAATCCAAAATCACCGTATAATGCATCCTTAATTTCAGTGCAAATAGGACACCATTCATTAGTTGAATAGGCACAATTAACAAAGTCACTCATAGGTGCAAAATTGGGATAATCAGCATACCATTCTGCAAGAACATCATCAACAACTTTGGCATCCATGCTTGATTCAACCTTTTCAAAATTGACATGCTTACTATCATCAATAGTACAAGAGGGTGCATTTTAATCAATGGTAGAATCAACCACTTCACTAAACGATTACTTGTAAAGCTCAACAAGTAAATGACATTTTTCATGATAACAATCTACACATATTTGATATTCCTCACAAGAGCATGAAAATATGTCATTTAATTTATCGCATTCATCCATAGTACTATGAAGAGAAGCATTTTCATTAGTTAAAGCATCACATGAAGAAATAGGAACACACTCATCATTAAGTATAGTCGAATCACTACTACTAAAGCTAATTGGTTGAGCAACTACATTTCCAAACAATTGAGGGGATTCAACAATGATTTCCTCGTCCACCTCATTATCACTCAAATCATGAATTGCTTCATTAGCCAAAGTAGTAGGAGAGTCTACTTCTATAAGGATAGAATCATTACCAAATGGAAGAGAGGACTCTTCAATGCGCTTTTGTACTTGTTTCACTTTTTGTGCATGTGTGACCATAAGAGAAGGATTTTCTTGAAAATTCATTTTCAACACTTGTGTTTGCTGCTCAATTTCTTTTGCTAATCTCTCATACGATTTCGTTTGTTGTTTCATCATTCTAAAAATAGAGTTCATTTGTTGATGAAAGTCCTCCTTATGTGACCACTCCTCATTTACAGCCCAAGCCGTTTGATTTTGGAAATCTCCAATGACTTCACAAAATGAAGGATCTTGGTTGGGTATACATGGTTGAGAATGAGGTTCATATGGTGGGTCAAATGGGTATAGGGATTCATGAGATGGATGACACGGTATGGAAGTGGGATGGAATGAAGGATGGTATGGTAAGTGAGAGTGTTGATGATATTGTTGGAATGGAGGTTGTTGGTAAGGTTCATGGTATTGGTGGAGGAATGAACCATCACATTCTTGATTACCTACAAAAGAGTGAGAATTGAAAGGTAGATTATGATTACCGTAAAGCCAAGCCATGAAAGTTCAGTGCAATTAATTCCCAGTGAATCACAAGATAACAATCTAACTATAAAAATTAAGAAAAGGAATATAATAAAATACAAATGCAAGTGATAAAGAAAAGAATGATTTTTTTTTTCTTTTCCAAAAATGATGAAATATGCAAGTATGCTATGAATTAACTTGGAGACATGGTGAAATCAAACAAATAAGCTCAAAATCATATCGAATTTTATACAAACACACCACACAGAAGCTACCAATTCAAGACAATGAAATAATGCAATGAGTGCTATACAAGCTACTTAAATGCAAAAAACCTAAACTATATGCAATGAAAAATAAAAAATGTAAAACTAACAAACTTCACATGAGAAACCCCTTGTCAAAAGTGAATTTGACAATTAAATCACCTAGGGAACCAATTACTTAACTCCCCGGCAACGACGCCATTTGATGGAGACCTTTTGTCATCAGCCTTGAGGTCTACAATCAACAATTAACCAAGGATTGCATATAAGCAAACCTAGGATCATTCTCTCTTTTCAAGGAGCTTTTTATTGAATCCTAAGTAATCTAAATGTCATGCAAATGGAATGAAAACAAGGGGGGATTGGGTTTTGGATTTTTAAATTAATAAACTAAAATAGAAATGTAATTTAAATGAAGCAAAGATAAAATAGAATATAAGAAAACAAGATTAATTAGATTAAAAATTATTAACCCAGAATTGGAATTCCATAACCTTCATCGAACAAAAATATAATAACCAAACTCGTGATTGATTCTAGACAATCCGAAATCTCTGCATTTGTCTAGATATTCCCCCGACTAAACGATCGCCTAGCATCTAATCAAACATGTGGCAAGCTCGCTGTGCAATCGCACAACGCTCTCTCGTAACCCGGTTTGAACTAAGTCATTGGAATATCAATCTAGGTATTAAATCTAATACCTAATCCGCAATTATAATCGGATCCGATTAAAATATACAAAAACAAATTATGTTACTGATTGAAGCGCGGGTCCTTTGGATTCATGAAATCCTCAATCCATAGGTCAATCAAAGAAGATTAGCCAAGCATGGCTAGGCAAAGCGCAGAAGAAAAGATGAAGAAGGACATGATGAACAATTCAGAGAAAATAAAAAGCTTCTAAGTTAATCCAAAAATCCCATAAAGCATAATTGAGAATATGTTTGTAGCCACCATCTAATTTTCCTTATATAGGAAAGATGGCTAAAAATAGGAAACCTCTAATCAATAGGAAATCTCTAAAAATTGGTCTTTTATTACAAAATCCGGGTAAAATAAAAATCCAGAAAAATGCGTATGTTTTTAGCTCCAATTTCGTCCATCTTCTTGTCTGAATCAGCATTCTGAGTCTCCATAACAATTGTAGCTCTTTGAATCATCTAAGAAACGAAAGAAGAATGAGGCTAATTCAATATCTAGATCAAAAGTTATAGCGAAAATAGTGAAGCATCGTAAATCTGGAATTTTATTACCAAAAATGAATTTAATCTAATTAAAAGCTTAAAGCCCAATTAAGTAATAAAACCCATTATTTCTCTATTAAACATTCCTAATTTATAAACCAAGAGATACAAATAAGTGAAGTAATATTCAATTATCAACCTCCACATGTTCTAGATCTCTATCGAGGTCTGGAACCATAGTGGCAAGCGTCAGGCATCCTGTATGCACAAAGGCATCCTTATGCTTCATAGAAGCATCAGTTTGAGCTCTTGGATCAGTAGCTGTAGGCTCGTTAAGAATGGGTTGATCGATGAGATACTCCTTTCTTTCGTGCTTAAGATCAAAGCTTAAGTTCCCAAACATGTCAAGAAAGTTTGTCTTATCAAGTTTGTCCTTCTCAAGGATTGATTGCTTTGATGGTGTTGCAGTATTACTAGACGACATGATTCTACCATTAAAATATGCAAAGTTTAGTTAGTAACCTCCCATTGAATTAACAACCCTCATTATAATTAGTGGGCTATGATCCATATTTGGCTTAAATTTAAATCTGCTTTGGCAGGATGCTTAAAATCAAGTTATTTAGGTAGGCAGCCTCTTTGCCAATTACATCACATGTAACTCTTAGATCTTTATGGGGTTCGATCATCAGATGACCTGGCATGTTTAATCCCATCTAATGCCTTGAGATCTAAAACCATTTTGATAATCTCAATTAAGTCAGGACAATAATGAATGTTGAGTATCACTATTACCCACGCTTGTCTCACCAAGATAACTCAAGTGCATCCATTGTGGTGGAACATACAAATGGGCGATCTAGGCTTTGACAAGTATTCATTGATTGACGACATTACCACTTAAGATTTCATTTAGAGGGTATATTCTTATTAGAGCTGGGAATTAGGGCCGGCCCGGCCCTCCAGGGCTTGGGCCCTACAGGGCCTGAGATAAGGAAAACATCTGTTTTTCAAAGCCCGGCCCGATAGTACCAGGGCCAGGGCCTGGAAATTACTATTCAAAATTTTAATTATTTTTTTTTCTAGGTTTTTTCCAAAGAAATATAATTAGTAAATTGCAACCATTAAAGTTCTAATCTATCAAATAAATATTATTAACATTAATATCTAAATAATACAAATCATCCAACAAATAAACACATTCATTAATTCGTAATAAAAAAACAAACTATTGTCCACAATTGACTCACATAAAACTTAAGAAGTATTAAACTAAACAACATTAGATAACTCACATAAAATATAAAAGCATACCACTATCTTTGTCAATTGTCACCTTCTTCATCACTCTCATCAATTTCATATATATTTGATTGTGCTTCACTTTGAGCAGAAGGCTGTGCTTCAAGAGTAAAAATGTTATGAATTTCTTCTCCCACATCATGAACACATCCATAATAATCATTATCTGCAACAAATAATATATCAAATCATAAAATCAGAGTATAGTTATTATGTATTTATATATGTGCCTCCTAGCCTCTTCCTCTTGGCACTCTTTGACTAATTTTTTTTCTTAAAAAAATGAAAATGCTACAGTAACAAGGCCGGCCCGAGGCCCTACAGGGCCGGCCCTGCAGGGCCAAATTCAAATTTCAGGCATATTTTTCAAGCCCGAGCCCTACAAGGCCAGGGCTTAAAAGGGCCGGCCCGACAGGCCCGGCCCGATTTCCCGGCTCTAATTCTTATTAATCCTATTTATATGAATGCAATGACTATTGTATCTCATACAAACTCTAAATTATTCATGCAATGATCAAATCAAAACATAATTAAAACTGTGACACAATATGACTCACTTAACCTAAAATCCTCTCAAGCCAATGAGGGGACTTTTCTAAATAAGAAAAGAGAAATACATCAGGAGAAACCTCCTTTCAACATACAAGGGGGGTGGGATGAGAAGAGCATGTACATTAAGAATATTTAGAGCAATGATCAAATCAAAACATAATTAAAACTGTGACACAATATGGCTCACTTAACCTAAAATCCTCTCAAGCCAATGAGGGGACTTTTCTAAATAAGAAAAGAGAAATACATCAGGAGAAACCTCCTTTCAACATACAAGGGGGGTGGGATGAGAAGAGCATGTACATTAAGAATATTTAGAGCAATGATCAAATCAAAACATAATTAAAACTGTGACACAATATGGCTCACTTAACCTAAAATCCTCTCAAGCCAATGAGGGGACTTTTCTAAATAAGAAAAGAGAAATACATCAGGAGAAACCTCCTTTCAACATACAAGGGGGGTGGGATGAGAAGAGCATGTACATTAAGAATATTTAGAGAGAGGCATGGCTCGCAGGCCATATTTAAATATTACAACACTTGTAAATTCTAGAGCCATGTTGTTCATCATACCCAAACAACATTTGAAAAGTAAATCACAACACATCAATTCATACAATATGAAATAAGCAAAAGGTGTTATTGATTAAAATTTATCTCGCACTACGAATAGTTAGCTAGTCCCTAACGTGTCCGAGATGGTCGCGCGAACTCGAAACAAGTCGTCCTTAACGTGTTCTATCTAAATTGTCCGAACGTGGTCGAGTCGTCCGAGCATCATGGATGATGCGTCAAAACGTGATCGTCATTGGATCTGGACAATTTAGAAAAAAAAAAGTTGAAGGACGAACCTTAACGTCCCCAGTGAGTCCGAACCCAATCAACGTCCAAGCAAGATCAACGATTTCGAACCTTTCAGAATGTGATTGATGCGCAAACATATTTGACCCCAGCGTGATCGTCTGATCTAAACAATTCAGAACATGGCCGTTGTCCAAGTGTGAGCGACGTCTGAACTATTCAGAACATAACTAACGCGTGAACGTGATCTTCGATCTGAACGATTTAGATCCTGACGAAACAACCACAATCTGACTAGCTATCTGCAGAAACCCAAACGCGAACTATTTTTTTAAATGCATACAAGATTCGGTTTTAGCATATATATCACATATATAAACACATGTGAAACCTAATTTAAATACACGATTGATCTGGCTCTGATGCCATTGTGGGGATCTGTACATGTAGTTTACGAATCCTATAAGAGGATTTATCAACGGCGTTTAAATCAGGTTCGTTAGAAACCATACTTATGCGAACTCGTGTAATCTTGTTCGATCAAACAGGAGCGGACCCTGCAAATCCACTTCCTTTACTGATATCCACACGAATAGCCTCCAACACCGACGGCAGCGTCTCTCCTTTTTCTCTCTAGGGTTTCTTGCAACTTTTCTAATGCGTCTTGCAAAATGTTCTGTACGTGTTTCAAAACCCAATAGCATATTATATGTTCAAAATTAATCCTTATTAATCTTGAAATATGAATTTGGATTAAAATAATATATTAATTAAATCTATCCAATATATTTAATCAAATATATTTATTTAATCCGAATTAAAAGTCTACTGATTTAATTTATCTCTATAAATTAAATCTGAGATATGATATGAATCTATTTAATTAAATCTGACATATTATATCTCAATTAAATTAAATCAGATATATGATATCTCTATTCGAAAATTAAATCTAAGATACAATATCTCTATTTGTTTTAGAAATTTAATTTATCAAATAAATTAAATACAAAACAAATATTATATAATAATATTATAATCTTCATTAAATAATATTAATATATTATTTTCAAAATTAATAATATATATATATATATATATATATATATATATATATATATATCTATGTATATATCAATCCTAGATTAAATACAGTATTCATTAAATTTTAAACATAGCTGAGATTCAATGAATCTAGACACCTTTGCTCGTGTTAGGCTATTATTGTGTACGACCCTACAGGCCCACATGAAATTGGCAGCGGGCAATACTTTACCAGCCCACAAGTCGCAAATGGCCTTTAGCAAGACATTGCGACTACCAAACTCATATGGGGATCAATGATACAATACCACCTATCATACAATCACGTCACGTCCCTTTTGTTACGCGATAATTTGGTTAAGGATAAGGCATGGATGATGTTAACTTCCTGTTCTTGACCATTACTTTCTTGATTCTTAAGTAGTCTAATATTTGAAATGGAAACTCTTTGTCATCGTGGTATGTCCATACATTTCTTAAACTCACTTATCAAGGGGCCCAGTATATGTGAGGGACAAATTCCATTTTGACCATTCGCATTCCTCTGTATGAAAACTACAGATTCCGATCCAAGCATTTATCATCACCTGGTCAAAGGTGACTTTTGACTATGTTAAAGGTCAGCGGCTTATTATATAGGAATCCATGATGATCTTAGATCAAATGGCGTTATGACGCAATTATATATGAGATAAGCTTATGACTAAATCTATGCAGCTTTCTCATAGTGGGTCGGCCCAGCATCTTGAACTCTTACAAGTGCTTATGACTTTGATTTGTATCTTCATATATCATCAAAGTCATACTGGTCTTATTTCATCTTCATTTCCGCATAGATGACCAACTAGGGACATTTAGGATAATCTATAAAAAAATATCCAAGAGTACAATTATCACTATAAACATGCAAATGAAATGATAACTAAACGGAGAATACTTTAAATAACATAAACGTTTAAAGTACAATGACTTGTCCCTAGGACATAATTTCCAACACCCCCCCAACACACACATGCACGAGCACAGAGAGACAAAACAAGTGGTGGGTTTCAAATCCTACCCCCACCACTATAAAAATATTTATTCCCATCGTTGCTTCAACGAAGAGAATTTGGCGTCCAGCGTCATCGGCGATTGGCCACGGTTGATGGTGGGGGTTTTTGATTTTTTTAAAAAAAAATATATAAGGGTATTTTTGTCATTTCCTTTTAATTTCAAAAAGAACAAATTGAACCTAACACTTTTTTAAAATTATAAATATTTAAAACAGATTTTTGTCTTTTTTAGCATTTTTAAAATTCTGTTACTGGGAGTTTTGCTTTTGTTTCACGGAATTAAAAAATAAAAAATAAAAAGATTTTCAATGAAAATTGGAAGAAAAGTAGAAAACGGACAAAAAGAATTATAAAGACACTATCCGAGATCTGTACTAATTAAGCCACCTTACTAAAGAAGCAATATCTTCCTAGCCCGCAATTACCCCTACTTTGATAATTTTTTACGACATAAATAAACCCCACTTATTCATCATGAACGAAAAGGGTGTTTCGGTCAATTCATAACCAATCTTGGACTTTCGAGCAGCGAACTTCAACGAGATCTCAAATCTGACCCTTCTCCTCCTTCGTTAGTCGTTACACAATCAGATCCCTGGAAATTCATTTCCTCATCCATTAATGATAGAATCGAGAGCCACAACAAGAGCCAGGGCGCAACCGCATAACTCACTGGGTTAACTCGCGGCCATTGTTGAAGCAACTCACTGAGCTCATGGAGAGATCTTAGCTTGAAGCGGATTCGTTTTCTTTCTCCAATTTCAAGATCCCAACTGTCAGTGAGTCAGAGATCCTTCCCAGCTCGGGAATGGCTTCTTCGGAAGCCGATTCCCGTCTGAGTCAGGTCGTTGTCCCTGCCCTTGAGAAAATCGTCAAGAACGCTTCCTGGCGGAAGCACGCGAAGCTTGCTCATGAGTGCAAGTCGGTTATCGAAAGGCTTAATTCCCCTCAGAAGGAGGAGTTACCTGGTTCACCCTCGGATACCGATCCCGAGAGTTCGGTGCCGGGGCCACTCCATGACGGTGGTGCTGTCGAGTACTCGCTTGCGGAGTCTGAATCGATTCTCAGCCCTTTGATCAATGCGGCCAACTCTGGGTTCTTGAAGATCGCTGATCCCGCTGTTGATGCTACCCAGAAATTGATTGCCCATGGTTATCTACGCGGCGAGGCAGACTCCGGAGGGGGCGGTTCTGAAGCTAAGCTCTTGGCCAATTTGATTGAGTCAGTCTGTAAATGCCACGATTTGGGGGACGATGCGATGGAATTGTTGGTGCTGAAGACGCTTTTGTCTGCTGTAACGTCGATATCTTTGAGAATTCATGGCGATTGCTTGCTCCTCATTGTAAGGACATGCTATGATATATATCTTGTTAGTAAAAATGTGGTGAATCAAACGACGGCCAAGGCGTCGTTGGTTCAAATGTTAGTGATAGTGTTTCGGAGAATGGAGGCGGACTCTTCCACCGTCCCAATTCAACCAATTGTAGTGGCTGAGTTAATGGAACCTGTTGAAAAATCCGATGCAGACAGTTCAATGACGCAGTTTGTGCAAGGTTTTATCACGAAAATTATGCAGGATATAGATGGGGTGCTTAACCCTGTGACGCCTGGTAAAATATCTTTGGCTGGACACGATGGTGCATTTGAGACCACTGCAGTGGAGACCACTAATCCTACGGATTTGTTGGATTCCACGGACAAAGACATGCTAGATGCAAAATATTGGGAGATCAGTATGTACAAGACAGCATTGGAAGGAAGGAAAGGGGAGTTGGTGGATGGGGAGGCTGAGAGAGATGATGACTTGGAGGTTCAGATCGGGAATAAGTTGCGGAGGGATGCCTTTTTGGTGTTTAGAGCACTTTGTAAATTATCTATGAAGACGCCTCCCAAGGAGGCATCAGCTGATCCGCAGCTGATGAAGGGGAAGATTGTGGCACTAGAGTTATTAAAGATTTTGCTAGAGAACGCTGGAGCTGTATTCAGGACTAGTGAAAGGTATCATCTTTGTTTTTGTCTTTTTGGATAAGTCAGAACAGCAGTGAAATATATCATTACTTATTAGTCAACTTGTTATTGTTATTTTTTACTGTTGTTGGGCTTGACAAGAATTTTCCTGGGAACATTTTCAATGTGATCATTTTTATTACGTGGCACAAGAATGTAACTTGGCCAAATTTTGTTGATATGCAGCATGCAGTTCTGCATTTAGCCTAATTTTGAATGTGTTAGGCACCACTGCATTCTCTGGAAGTTCTGTTGAATAGATGTTATTACTTAGACAGGAGTATATCAAACAATTTGAAACGATATCATGAGGAAGTTGTGGATGGCCATTGGAGAGGAGTATAATTCTACATTGGTACTTGGCGCCTTCTCTATTAAACATAACATGCATAATTAAGTAAAGGTCATATGTTGGCAACAATAAAAGATAATTAGGGAGGTACGCTGCAATAGTTGGCTAATCTAAAGAGAAGCATTCAAATAAAAATGGAAATTATCTCTGTGCAGAGCGTATCTAAACTAAAATTATACAGAGGAAGCTAGTCAACTATGTTGGAGTAGTAATCGCCAATGTCTACTATAATATATGAATGTTTGGAACTTTGGTTGGTGCAAGTATGCTGAGCATATAGGCACTTTTTGTTTTTGTTGACATGTGGATCCTAGTCTCACATTCTCTCCTTTCTATATAGCTTGCAATGGTTTTCTAAATACGAGGGACATATTATCCTTGAAATCCTGAGTTTTGTAATGGAAATTTATATAGTTTTTCTCTGCGGCATGGCAAGCACCTACGACATTCTGACCAGAAAATTGAGGATTGTGTTTTAATCTTTTATAATTCCAAATTTATGGACTTCCTGAATTCAGATGTCAGTAACATTGTTTATTTTCATGTCCATTATCCTGCTTTTACCTTCTGTTATAAGCAATCTGGACTTGCTGGAGACCTAAGAGGCTGTTGGTATGCTGTGACAATACGGCAAATTTACATATGCTTTCCTTGAAAATTTAATAATTTTTTTATTTGATTTACCAGATGCTACTTGAAAGCTACCTTTGTCCTCCTGTATTTTGTTCCTTCAGCATCTAGTTGAGGAAATGATTAAGAGTTAAAATTGCCCCCGTTTTTTGTCAATACATATTAAAATGCCCTAAACTGTTCATAGATTGCACTGATTCAGTTTTTGCTTTTATATTTTTTTCAATGTACTTTGATTGGGCTTATTGTTTTCTGCGTTATTTTAAAATCAGTAAACTTCATTTGATTTGGCCCCTGTGCTTCAAAGCTTCTTTTGTTCTCCTATCTATTATTTTGAAATCAGTAAACTTTATTTAGTTGAGAAATCATTTATAAGATGCCCTTAACTGTTCAGAAATTGCAGCAGTTCATTCTTTGCTTTGATATTATTCATTGTAAATAGACTACTATACTGCTCTGATGTTAAGTTCCTAAATTCTTGTCTCTTAAATGCCGAATGGCCTGTTGCTTTTCAGTTTAAATTATTAATATTAATTATTAATTTAAATTCACTGATAAAAGGTGAGGCAATCTTTCTGTGCTTTGTACAAGTTCTTGACGTTGTATTTGTCCTCCTATTTTATCTTACAAATTTCCTTAATGATGATGAAGAATAGTAATATCTGTGTTTGCTTATAACGAAACAGGTTTTTGGGTGCCATCAAGCAGTACTTATGTTTATCATTGTTGAAGAACAGTGCTTCAACTCTTATGATAGTGTTCCAGTTATCTTGCTCCATTTTCATCAGTCTTGTATCCAGATTTAGAACTGGATTAAAAGCAGAAATTGGAGTATTTTTCCCTATGATTGTTCTGAGGGTTCTGGAAAATGTTGCTCAACCTAATTTTCAGCAAAAGATTATAGTGCTTCGTTTTCTAGAGAGGTTGTGTGTTGATTCACAGATATTGGTGGACATATTTCTCAACTATGACTGTGATGTCAATTCATCAAACATATTTGAGAGGTGAGGTATTTTTTTCCCAATTTCATTTACTATGTAATATATTTCTAGCATTGCATTCCTTTATCAATTTAAAAACTATTTCAGCTGGTGTGGGTGTGGGTGTGGGTGTGGTTTTCATTCAATATACTCACATTTCTATCTAATTGTTTTGGTCCTTATAGGATGGTCAATGGACTTCTTAAAACTGCACAGGGTGTTCCACCTGGTGTAGCAACTTCACTTTTGCCCCCTCAAGAGGCAACCCTAAAATTTGAGGCCATGAAATGTTTGGTTGCTGTTTTAAAATCAATGGGAGACTGGATGAACAGACAATTGCGCATTCCAGATCCTCATTCAACCAAGAAAACTGAAGCTAGTGATAACAACAATGAAACTGGAAGCCTTTCAATGGCAAATGGCAATGGAGAAGAGCCTGTTGATGGATCAGACTCTCATTCTGAAGTCTCTAGTGAAGCTTCTGATGCATCAACCATTGAGCAACGCCGGGCTTACAAACTGGAACTTCAGGTAAGCTAGTGCACGAGGTTTGGAGAATCAAATATGTCTCTGTTTTTGCTTTAGCTTTTCATCATCCATGAATCTAATTCTAAGTTTATGGCAGGAAGGTATATCCCTTTTTAATAGGAAGCCTAAGAAAGGAATTGAATTCCTCATCAATGCTAATAAGGTGGGCAATTCACCAGAGGAAATAGCATCTTTTCTAAAAGACGCATCTGGGTTGAACAAGACGTTGATTGGTGATTATCTGGGAGAAAGGGAAGAAATGTCCTTGAAGGTTATGCATGCATATATTGATTCTTTTGATTTTCAAGGGATGGAGTTTGATGATGCAATCAGGGCCTTTCTTCAAGGCTTTAGACTGCCTGGTGAGGCACAGAAGATTGATCGAATCATGGAGAAGTTTGCTGAACGATATTGTAAATGCAACCCTAAGGCCTTTTCTAGTGCTGACACGGCTTATGTTCTTGCTTATTCTGTAATTATGCTCAATACTGATGCTCACAATCCTATGGTGAAAAATAAGGTGTGCTCATATAATCCTTATATTGATGCCCATATGATTCTGATTGTTGTAATCCTACATGTGTATCATACTTTTCTATCTTGCAGATGTCTGCTGATGATTTCATAAGAAACAATCGTGGTGTAGATGATGGAAAAGATCTACCAGAGGAATACTTGAGATCGTTGTTTGAAAGGATATCTAGAAATGAGATAAAAATGAAAGATGACAATCTAGCTCCACAACAAAAGCAGGCTGTGAACTCTAACAGACTGCTAGGCTTGGATACTATACTGAATATTGTTATTCGTAAGCGTGGGGATGACAGTCATATGGGGACCAGTGATGACCTTATCAGACACATGCAAGAACAATTCAAGGAAAAAGCTCGGAAGTCTGAGTATGTTCACTCATATTTCCAATTTCCTAGAAGAGATTCTTGTCTTAATTCTTTCCCTGTTCTCCATTTAATCCGTTATTTTTCTGGCATGAAAATCTTCTGTCTCTGCTTCTCATTCACTTCAACTTCAGGCTATTTGTTTGTCCTACGAGTCTTCTGAGTATCCATCTGTTGCCTTAGTTGCCAATTTTCCCCTCAAAACTTGATGTATGGATTGGACACATTCAAAGCAGTTTTTTGTTGAACTTTATTTACTTTTACAGCAATAATTACTCATTTTAATTTTGAACTTGATTTATTCTAATTTATTGCTGTCTCTCTTAAGGTTAAAAAAATGGAGGAAAAAAAATTGATTTCCTTTTTTATGTGTACTCTGTTGCAATTTGTAGGTCTGCATATTATGCAGCTATGGATGTGGTAATCCTTAGATTTATGATTGAGGTGTGTTGGGCGCCAATGTTAGCTGCCTTCAGTGTTCCTCTTGATCAAAGTGATGATGAAGTTGTAATAGCTCTTTGTCTTGAAGGCTTCCGCTATGCTATTCATGTTACCTCCGTAATGACCATGAAGACTCATAGAGACGCTTTTGTGACTTCATTAGCCAAGTTTACCTCTCTACATTCTCCTGCTGATATTAAACAGAAAAACATAGATGCTATCAAGGTTAGTATACCTTTTTTGCCCCCTCCCATCAAAGGGTTTGAACTTTAAACTTCTCTTCTAGTGGGTTTATATGCAGTGTATCAAACCAGAGTTATTATCAACTATCAGTTCTTGAGTTGAATTTCGAATTCATAGAATTAGCACCTCCTTCTAAATGCATGGTGATTTTAAGGGTATATACTGCACTTCCATGACGCCTTCAGGTCCTTGTTTGCTCATTATTGTGGTTCATATATTGATATGTTGATCCATTTTTCATCCATGATCACTAGTATATCCTTTTTCATATTCTTGTCAAGGTTTACTTAAACAAGTAGACTCTCTCTCTCTCTCTCTTTTTCCCCCCTGCAAAATGGATCTTCATTTGTGCAAGCAATCACTGCAAACTGAAAAAAGGTGACCTTTCTAATGGTCAATGTTCTGCTGAAGTCTACCCATATTTATTGAAAATTAATCTAGGAGCAATGACTGCAGATGCGGTAAAGGCCCACTAAATATGGAACCTCATGTATTCTTGGTACTTAAATGTTACTTTGTTTTCTGCTAAAAAAATGATAATTCATTGTGGATCACTTTGGATTTCCCATGTGCTTTATTGATAGGCTATAGTTACTATTGCTGATGAGGATGGGAATTACTTACAAGAAGCTTGGGAGCATATCTTGACTTGTGTTTCCCGGTTTGAGCATCTACATCTTCTTGGAGAGGGGGCTCCGCCCGATGCCACATTCTTTGCCTTTCCTCAGAATGATTCTGAGAAAACAAAGCAAGGAAAATCAACAACTCTTCCTGTTTTGAAGAAGAAGGGACCTGGGAGGATGCAATATGCAGCTGCTACTGTGATGCGGGGTTCATATGATAGTGCTGGTATTGGGAGTAACACTTCTGGAGTCACGTCAGAACAGATGAACAACCTAGTTTCTAATTTGAATATGTTGGAACAAGTTGGAAGCTCGGAAATGAATAGAATATTCACTCGGAGTCAGAAATTAAATAGTGAGGCTATAATTGATTTTGTTAAGGCTCTATGCAAGGTCTCCATGGAAGAACTGAAATCTCCATCTGATCCACGGGTTTTCAGTCTTACAAAGATTGTTGAGATTGCGTATGTATTTTCTTTCTAATATTTAAATTTAACACACGAACACCTCCTGGACCTTCCTCTTGAGTCTTTTTCTGTTCAGGCAATAGGTATTAAGATTTCTCCTCAGGGAAAAAAAAGTAAAATTAATTGGTCTTTGGCTCGGTGTTCTTTGTGGCAGTTGCTATACCCCCTCTTTAATGTATAGATTTATTAACTTTTTTCCCCTTGTTCCCTTTAATTTTGTCTCATCACCTCTATTACACCTAATATCAAATCAATTAGTTTGTTTACACAACTAGAGCAAATGTCTCATGGGGTACTTTAACTTACAGTGAGTGCTGAATTTTGTAGGGGGTATTACAATTGCCTCAAAGACTAAATGTGTGAAGATGGCAGTTGATAAAAAAGTTGGGGCTGGTGTTAGTTATATTATGATTGAGTTTCATGATTAGTTAATGTTTATACTCTTCTGTTTAACTTTTTATTGTTTGGCATGATTATTGTTTAACAGGCACTACAATATGAACCGCATCAGGCTTGTGTGGTCTAGCATCTGGCATGTTCTCTCTGATTTCTTTGTAAACATAGGCTGTTCTGGAAACCTTTCAATTGCAATTTTTGCAATGGATTCTTTACGTCAATTGTCAATGAAGTTTCTGGAGCGTGAAGAGTTGGCTAATTATAACTTTCAAAATGAATTCATGAAGCCTTTTGTCATTGTTATGAGAAAGAGTAGTGCTGTTGAAATTAGAGAACTGATTATCAGATGTGTATCTCAAATGGTTTTATCTCGTGTCAACAATGTCAAATCAGGATGGAAGAGCATGTTCATGGTAAAGTTGATAAATCCCTGTTGTTTAGATAGATCTATTTGCATGCAATTTTTAGATTTTATCTCTGCTAATGTATCTCTTTTCACATTTTGTTTGTGGACTTGATTTCAGGTATTCACAACAGCAGCTTATGATGACCACAAAAACATTGTGCTCTTAGCTTTTGAAATAATTGAGAAGATTATTCGAGATTACTTTCCCTATATCACCGAGACTGAAACCACCACCTTCACAGATTGTGTGAATTGTCTAATTGCTTTTACCAATAGTAGATTTAACAAAGAGATTAGCCTAAATGCCATTGCTTTTCTCCGGTTTTGTGCAACAAAACTAGCAGAAGGAGACCTTGGTGCTTCTTCGAGGAATAAGGACAAGGAAATATCTGGAAAGATTTCTATACCTTCACCACAAACGGGAAAAGAGGGGAAACACGATAATGGAGAGGTGACTGACAAGGATGATCATCTCTATTTTTGGTTTCCTTTATTGGCTGGTGAGTACTAGTTTAGTGTAATATTTTGATATTATATCAAACTTTTTTTCTTTTTGAAAACATAGAAAATTAAGGAGGTTAGCTTGTGAGGCAAAATTGACTTTTGTAAATATGTGCAGGTTTGTCTGAACTGAGCTTCGATCCTAGGCCAGAGATAAGAAAGAGCGCCTTGCAAGTTCTGTTTGAAACCTTACGAAACCATGGCCACCTCTTTTCGCTAGCCTTATGGGAAAAGGTATTTGAATCAGTCCTATTTCCCATATTTGATTATGTGCGCCATGCCATTGATCCTTCAGGCAGTAATGCACTTGGGAATGAAGTGGAGTCTGAAGGTGAGCTTGATCAAGATGCATGGCTTTATGAGACATGCACATTGGCCCTCCAATTGGTGGTGGACCTTTTTGTTAAATTTTATGATACAGTCAATCCACTTTTAAATAAGGTTCTGATGCTCCTGGTAAGCTTTATAAAGCGTCCTCATCAAAGCCTGGCTGGCATTGGTATTGCTGCATTTGTTCGTTTAATGAGTAATGCTGGGGAGTTGTTTTCTGAAGAAAAGTGGTTGGAAGTGGTTTTATCGCTAAAAGAAGCGGCAAATGCTACACTTGCTGACTTTTCATTCCTTGAAAATGGCGATTTATTGGCTAGACGTCAAGAACATGACTCAGGTGCTGATGAATATGACAATGAACATGATGAGTATGGCTCTCCTGATGAGAATTCTGAAAGGCAGAGGACTAATCAACTTTATGCACATTTATCAGATGCGAAATGCCGAGCTGCTGTTCAGCTTTTACTTATTCAGGTAGATTCTCATTCTGTTGCTTCAGACGTGGTTAAAATTCTTTTTTAGGGAAAAAAATGCAGTGTTCCGAGCAAATAATGTAATATAAAAATGATCTAGCTGGAACCCAATGGGTATGCTATTTTTGAAAAAGTACCTTTTTTGAAGTTCCTGACGTGTTTGGCCAAAATCCAATGAAGCTTTAATGTAGTAGTAAAAGCAGTTTGTTTTCAATCATAGGGATAAGAAAATTGGAACTCACTGTTCAAGTTGAAGCAAAAGTAAAATCTATCATCATTACTTTTCTTAAAATACCTTTACTCAATCATTCATTATGAACATATCCCATTTCAACATAATTGTCTTCTTTTCTCATGCTTTAACTTTGCCACAACCTCTCTTTTTTATGTATATTTTGACTTTGGTTTTATTTTAATACATATATAAGGAGAAAGGGAATCAAAACAGTAAAATATGATTCACTAGACCCTGACTACATCCTTCAATTCCCTATCTTTAGACCTACTAAGTATGGTTCCAAACTACCCGTTTCTTGTTATTTATTAATTACCCTTACTATTCCTTTTTTCACATATCATATGTATCATATATATATGTGTGTGTGTGTGTTTATCATGATGTAAATAGTTTGTACACTTTTCTTTTTTTGGGAACATTTTGTATAAAAAGTTAAGATTATCTGTGGTGAGTATTTAAAATTGTTATTAGCATGGAATCAATATCAAGTGCAACGTTAGTTTTTTGGGTACATTGTAGAGTTTGTCTTAATACTACTATATCTCCTACTCTTGTACTCCCATGTTTTACCCAAGAGGCCACCCTCCCGGTGGTTTTTGGCAAAGTTTGGTCCATTTCAATGAGTTATTTGTCAGTTGAAAGTTTAGTTATCGGAATACTAGTCAAACAAAATATTGTTAATGAGGTTACTTGCTTGATGATTTTGGTAAGTAATAATTGTCTTTTTTTGCCAGTTATAATAATACTCTTCATGTAACTTCATTTGGACCGAAAAAGAAAAAAAAACAAAACCAAAACAAGAAGATATTCACAGTGATCCTGTATCGGCCTATACTTTCAATGTTAATGGACGTGGATTAATATTTAATATTATTTTGGATATGCGAAATTATTTGACTTGGGATGTATAAAAACACCCCTGCAGTTATTATGATTATTATCTTATTATTATGATTAGATATAGGTATATTTCTATCTTAGGATATTTCCTATTATACCTCAATTAGTTTGATTTACTTTGATTTGATTTGATTTTATGAGATTCTAGGTTTAGCTCTAGATTTGCCTATATAAAGGTTTATATGTACTCCTTTAGATTTAGAGATTAAAAAATAAGAATTATATTTTTCTCTCAAAGTTCATATGGTACCAGAGCTGGGAGGTTATTTTCTTCCTTCAGTTTCTGTGTGCTCAACGTTGCAACAGTAAGGGAGTCCTGGTTTACAAACAATGAGAGAGACGATCATTCGCATTCTGTTCCTGATCTTGTCTTGGAACACGCGCCGGTGCACCATCTTCTCCATCCTCCGATTGGCGGACGCCCAAGATTTGGTGGTCGTCGGAGACCTCCACAACTGCGTGTGGAGTTCACGTGCACGCAAACAGACTTCCGGCGACGGCACGTGACAGCGTGTGGGAAGGAGTTTCCACCAGCGACTCCTTGTTTCAGCCTCCTCTCCTCATTTCTGGCCATTTCCGACAGGTTTTGTGGTCTGGGTTCATTGTTGTCTAATTATGAAGTAAAGCTAGGTTAGAAAAATATTCAACCTAGTAACGTTTGAGGCACAGTTCCTCATCAACATCATTGTTGGTAGTAGTTCCTTTGTCATCGTGCCTCTCATCTCGTCCAACGATCCCATCGTCCTAATGTTTCTGGCACAATTCTTCATCAACATCATTGTTGGTGGTAGTTCCTTTGTTATCGTGCCTCCCATCTCGTCCGGCGACTGGTCCCGTTGCCTCCAATTCGTGAGCACAGTTCTTCGTCAACAACTACAACCCATCTCCTCTTCGACGCTGTCGCTGTCGTCGTCGTCGAGCCTTTCATCGTTGTTGGTGGTAGTTCCTTTGTCATCGTGCTCCTCAACTTGTCTGATGACTGGTCCCGTCGTCCTATCAGGTATTATTCAGTTTATCTTTGAGCTTCGTTTGTCTCTACAACGGTTAGTATGTCTACACGGTCAGATGCCTCGTCCTCTGTGCCACGACTTGGGTCTAGTGACATCTCCACCGTTCTTATTGTCTCTGAGAAACTTACCAGCAACAATTATCGGGAATGGTCTTAATCCATGATTCTTGCTCTTGATGGAAGAGACAAACTTGAATATATTAATGGTGAAGCAGGAAAGCCCTCAAAATCAGAAGCCCCGGCATTTCGAAAATGGAAGTTAGAAAATGCATTGGTATCCTCTTGGTTGATTAACGCGATGTCCTCCTCACTTAAGAAGAGTTTCATGTATCTTCCATCAGCCCACGAGATTTGGGAGGCTCTCCGTGAGACATAGTCGCTCTCGCATCTTTAGTGTTAAGAAGAAATTATGGGAGCTGAAACAAGACCACATATCACTCGATGATTATTATCTGGAAAAATCAGCTCTGTGGCAAGAGTTTGATACCCTAACAAATAAAACTCATCATTGTAGGGCTGATGCTAAAGAGGACCGCAAAGAAAAAGAAGAGGAAAGAGTCTACGAGTTGTTGGCTAGACTTAATGTTATTTATGATGATATTCGGGTACGGATTCTTAGCCAAGAGCCCTTGCCTTCTGTGCGTGAAGTCTATACCACTTTGCGCGATGAAGAGGATAGGCGCAAATCAATGCTTCAAAATCAGAATAATTCCACTGCGACTTTTGTACCTTTTGAGGCCTCAACACTTGCAGTTCGATTCAAAGGTTCTAAAGGTCGACTAGTATGTGATCATTGCAAGAAACCGGGACATAAAAAGGATAACTGTTGGGACTTTCATGGTAAACCTGCAGACTGGAAGCCAAGAAAAGGAAAAAAAAAAAAAGAGATGATGTAGCTGAAGCCTCCAAAGAATCATTGAAAGATGACCAGCTCAACAAAATCATCGAAATGCTAGCCGCACTTCAGACTACGAACCAACCAATTGCCAGCTCGGCCGTGGCGGCCACGGTTGACAAAAGAGAATCTGCTGACGTAAGTGGCGATTACTGGTGATAAGGGAGTTGAGAGTTGTATAAGCAAGTTGGACATAATTAACATCTATGATCCAACTTGAGAGGGAGTGTGAGAATATTATACATTTATTATGATTATTATCTTATTATTATGATTAGATATAGGTATATTTCTATCTTAGGATATTTCCTATTATACCTCAATTAGTTTGATTTACTTTGATTTGATTAGATTTGATGAGATTCTAGGTTTAGCTCTAGGTTTGCCTATATAAAGACTTATATATATTGCTTCAGATTTAGAGATTAAAAAATAAGAATTATATTTTTCTCTCAAAGTTCACAGAATGCATATTAATGTGCGCTATCACAGTCATGCTTGCCACTATGCCAGTAGAAGGCATTCCTTTGTTTATTGATAGATGTTAACACTTGCTGGAATGTGCAGGCGGTGATGGAGATCTACAACATGTATCGGTCTCAGCTTTCAGCCAAAAACATGGTAGTCCTGTTTGCTGCCTTGCATGACGTGGCATTGCATGCTCACAGGATTAACAGCAACCATAGTTTACGTTCTAAGCTTCTAGAGTTTGGCTCTATGACCCAAATGCAAGATCCACCGCTGTTACGCATTGAGAATGAGTCCTACCAAATATGCCTTACATTTTTACAGAACCTTATTGAGGACAGACCTTCTAGCTATGATGAGGCTGAGGTTGAAACTCTTCTTGTCCGGCTTTGTCAGGAGGTCTTGGAGTTTTACATTGAGATTGCAGGTCTCAAACGAACACCTGAATCATCTCAGAGTGGACAGCCTCATTGGTTAATCCCTTCAGGTTCTGGAAAGAGACGAGAATTAGCCGTGCGTGCGCCTCTTGTTGTGGCTACTCTTCAGGCGGTAAGTTGTTTGGGAGATTCTTCTTTTGAGAGGAACTTGGCACATTTCTTCCCTATTCTCTCAAACTTGATAAGCTGCGAGCACGGTTCAAATGAGGTCCAGGTAGCTCTTAGTGACATGCTTAGTTTAACTGTTGGTCCTGTTTTGCTTCGTTCGAACTGATCTTGGCCATGCATTTCAAGGTGTAGGATATGATTTTTTGGTCCAAGAATTTTTTGTTTTGTTTATATTTTCCCCTCGATTGCCTCAACTTTCTCAGATATAGTTTGATAGTAGCATATGAGAAAAAGATGGTAGCAGTTTTCTTGTAGCTGTACCTTCCAAATCTTCTGTATTTAGAAGCCTACCTTTTCCAATCCGAATTCTGTGTATCGATCGACACAGGTGGTTTAATGTTGTATGGTCACTTTTTTTCTCCTCATTTTTGACATTGAGCTTTACTGTAGAATGTTACCCTATAAAGCTTGAGATTTTCTTGATATATTTATTAATTTAATTGGTGATGCAAAACTTGATCCCATTACTACACATTTGATATATACAGAGGGTGATAGCTCTGTAGTTTTGGTAACACAATTTTTTTGCCTTGTATGACTGAGTTGATAAATTCCTCATTTAAATAAAAATATACTCGTAATAAGTTTATGAATAAGGGTCTTCCCCCTCTTTTGAATAAGTGTAAAAGCTTTTTTTAAAAGTAATTTTGTATAACGCGATGATGTGGTTGGCCTAGAGTGGCGGTTGCAAGTCCCTTTTTTTTTTAATACAGAAATTTTAGGTTAAGGGGTTGAGCTTACCTACGATCCAAAGGTTTAGTGGAATCTCTCTTCCTCCCTAAGTGATGTCAATATTGGGCAGGGCGGCTGCAAGTTGTTGGTACAACTATTAGAGTTTTCTTGTGGCTCAACCCAATTGGTTGCTTATCGACCAGTCATATGTGAGCCCACCTAGAATAAAAACATACATACGTGTGTGTGTGTATGATTTGTATAAATTAAGATAGTTTTATAGGTCATGAACAATGTTATTTTACTAGAACTTAGGAAAAGGCATAGATATAGAATCTATCTAATTACGTATTATATAACGTGACTTTGACTGCTATATATGTCAGATAAAAGTCAGCTGCAATAACCATTGTTTAGGAACCCAAATCGGAAACTAGCAGACAGGCTAGAAAATCGGTTCGAGTTAAGAGGAAAACTCGGTTCTGAGTTGACCTGGGTAAATTTGGCCGAGTCATAAAGTTAGTTTGCTGTTTTTTTTTAAAAAAAAAAGTTGACTGAACTGTAGTCAAAAGCAAGAAGACGGAAACTTAGAGATAGAGACTCGAATCGTTGAATGAAACCCTCTCTTTCCGACTTCAAGTTCATTTTCACCAACCCTTTCCCTTCGACTTCATCCACCTAGCTCAATAGCTTCATCCATGGCGGTGAGTTTCATTCGGGCAGATTTGGGTTGCGGTGTTCATAACTGTCAATCGGACCTCCTCTATTGGAGAGATCTCATCTTCGTCGACAGTAATGTTGATGGAGGTTGATTTCTCAACATCAAAGGCCTTAGTGGTGATAGTGGCGGCCATGAAATTTTAGAAGAGAGATGGAGAGAGAGAATGGAGGCACAATAGAGGGGGGGGGGGGGGGGGGAACTAAAGAATGATGTAGAAAAAACAAAGAATCTCCTGATTGAAAAATCAAGCCACAAGAAAAAAAATAAATCATGCCACCAAAACAACAATTAAAATCAGATTTATCTGTAGGAAAGAATTTTTTTTTCTCCTCTCCTTAAAGAATCACTAGAAAAAATTCGAAGAAAGGATAATGAAGAGAGAGATTTATAAGGATGTCGCCCTCTCGTCGAGTAGTCATAGCAATTTGGTGGTTCACTATTCTAGGAGGATGGTCGCGTAGTTCTCATCATCAAACCCCTCTCTCACTCATTTCTCAATGAAGGTGAGACATGCAATGGAGAGAGAGAGTGATTGATCCGGGAACCTATAGGGAGGGAGCTACGGAGGAGAGAGAGAATGGAGGCACAGTAGGAAGAGATGAGAGAGATATTTATGATTGAATGTGAAGAAAGAGTTGGTTTAAGATCACTGGGTTAGAACACTTAGAATTGAGTTGCCCTGGTTTAGCTCCACTTTGACCTACTGACCTTACCGATTTAGTGGTTGGTTTGGGTTTCAGAACCTTGGCAATAACTATGTCAATGAATGACTTTTACATGTTTATGTCAATATACATAATTTTAGGATTTTAATAAGGGTTATGCAACACCCCAAATTCAATACCCGAAAACCTGGCTAAAATATTTGAAATACCTCCAACATGAATGATCAATATCCAAATCATTAAATTATATAACCATTTCACATAAAATTCATGATATAAAGTCAAAATAAATTTTCAAAATATTTCAAAGTTACACACAATGCAGAAGTCCTAGGGTCATGGCAAATAAAAATAATATAACATAAGCTACATGAGTACAAAAGAGCCTTCAAAACTCACTCCATAGGTGCCTTCCCATGCTCCATATTAGAATATTCAACTAAAAAATGTTTATATATGATGAGGTTTCACGTTTCAATAACTACTGAAAGTTTTTACCGTACACAAGTAAATTATATATGACAAAAAACAGGAGTTGATATATATATATATATATATATATATATATATATATATATGTATGTATGTATGTATGTATGTATGTATGTATGTATCATAATTTTTTATACAAAATTCTTTCGCAAAAGTAATCATTATTATGTTAAATTGTGAATTATACAATTATACAGTATGCAATATGCAGCCTCTCTTATATCACCGTCCATACTTGTACCGCTAGCTGGAGCCATCGACTAATATATAGTTTAATAGAAACTCATTCATTTGACTTGATGGTTCCAAACTCACCAAAACCTAAGATACACCCGGTCAAAGGAATAGAGCTTGAGTTTGGACTATGGCTCCCCTCCTTAAAAATAACAACTAAGGAGGTGTCATGTATCCCACAACTCCAATGTAATCCCGACCAGAGGAAAACATGGAAGATGGGGCCCTAACAAGTACCATTCATGGTGCACCGAGTGATGCATAAAGAAATCTTATCATTCAAATTCCTCCTTACTTCAACTCATCACAAACACAACTGCCATGATAATTATATTCAATAAAAATAAAGTATATTAAAATAAGCTTCCATTTATATAAAATAGCGTCACAAGGTAAACCATACATCTCATAAAATCTCATCGGACCAATTTGTCATTCTTGAAAATCGAAGGACTAAACTATCATTTTTAAATTCGGGACTAAATTGTAATTTCCGAAATTTAAGGGCAAAACTGTAATTTTTGCTAGGTACAAAACTATAATTTTCATGGGCATAAAACTGTAAATTTTCATGGGCACAAAACTGTATTTTTCGTGGGCACAAAACTGTAATTTTAGTTGGGCTCAAACTGAAATTTTTGTTGGGCACAAATTGTAATTTTCAACTTTTGCTATAATAATAATTTCATACATATTCACATAATTCAGTTCATAAAATAAAATAATTCATAATCATACACAATTCCCAGGTATATGGAAGAATATTTAGAGTTACCTATTACTCGTTAATTTCCAAATAATCACCAAAAAGCTACTACTAGACCACCAAAATAATTATCTCTATGCTTTCTCTCTCCTTCTTTCTCTCCTCTCACTATTTTTCTCACTCTCGGTTGATTTGCCTGAATACGCACCTTCTTAGTAGTTGAGGAGGGGGTAATTAGGGTGAAAAACTACTACCCCCCTTCCATAGTCAACAATGGGGGCAACCTTGCTCCCTTTGCTAACCACGTTTTAGAAACATGTGTGTGTGTATATATAATATATTATAATATTAATATATTATAATAATAAAAAATTATTATTGTCATTATTATAATATATTGACATTAAAAATTTTTACTCCTATATTGAATATTCTTGGTAAATTAATTACCATCAATTTATCCTATTATTATTCTAAATAAAATTTTAGAATGTTACAGGTTACAGCACAAAAATACCTTACAACTTATACAAGAAGTGAACTTAACACCATAAACTCTTCTTGAGTGCAAAAGTACCACAAGTACATATGAAAATAGGTTAGGCTTCTAAGAAGGGCATACGACATAATCTAAATAAATCCTAGCCTAGCCTACTTAATAAATAGGTCATGCTTAGACTCAGGTCTATTGCCAAACCTATTTAGATAAATATGACATGCCTATTTTCATAAAGTCCAGCCTATAAGCCTATTGATTTGACCTATTTAGCTTTTTTTTTTAAATTTATGGTATTATATAAGTATAATATTGTCTAAATAATTTTATAAACTATTTATAAATTTACCAACTTAGCCTTAATCTTAAGTTTCATGTCCCTTCGTCACTCACACACACTCAACCCTTGCATTCACATCAATCATTCACTTTTACTTCTCTTCTCTTCAATCACTCGAGATGGCATCCCTAATTTGTTTCGTCCACCATAGCATAATAATTGTTTGGGAAAATCCTATTTAAATACCATCTAAATTTTTAAAACCCCAAAAAATCTGTTAACATTTGAAAAGAACATGAAAGTGACAATGATCAAATTGAGATTTTAAAATGTTGATGAATAAAAACAAAGAAAAAAAAAACGAGCCCTTGCTAGAGCACCATAGCTAGAGCTCCGACTTTGTTCAATTTGCTACAAGCAGCAGCCAGAACTCTAATAATTGAGGGGGTTTTTTTTTTTGGAAGGTGCTGTAATACCTCAAATTCAACACCCGAAAACTTGACCAAAATATTTAAAATATATCCAATAAAGATGTTTAACATCCAAATACATATTTACAATATGGCCAAACGGTAAAAATCTATTTATACTGGGCCAAATTAAATCCAAAATAATATATCAGAGTTTCTAAAATGTGGAATTCTTATGGTCATGACAAATACAAATAACATAACAATACAAATGAGCCTTCACGACTCATTCCATATGTACCTTCCTTGGTTTTCCTACTAAATTAATCACCTAAAAAAAAAAAATTAAACATAGTAAACATAAGATGCAAAAATCACCATAACCAATGGTTATTCAAAAATATACATACAAACCAAAATTGAGAACATACAGTTAAAATCCACAATAATTAAATTATATCATTTTACATAAAATCTTTCACAAATTAGTTCTCGATTCGGTTACCAAAAACTTCCTCCCAAAAAGAGTTTCATAACATCATAATTTATTTTCCAACATTTCACAAAAGATCTCACATATAAAATATGTCAAACACTTATTGATGCATAGATCATTCTTTTTACCCTGACCACCTCTTATAACTGTTGATTGGATTCATCTAACATATAATATAACACATCCTTCAACATAAACATATTCATTACACATAACTTCAACATGGCTCCTCTCCTTGTAAAAACAAAACCAAAGGGGTGTCAGACTTAACCCGGTTGAAAGAAAAGTGATATCAAGGGCTCCAAGAATATCCAATCTCATCAAATCAACATTATTAGATTTCAAATCAAGCCTTCCATAGGCACAACAAATCCCAAAATAATATATATAAATATATATATACATTTGATAAGTATATAAAAGAATAATTAAGGTTACCTCAATTCCAAACTTGTTTTTACCAAAATTTCAATACTCTCAATTTACTAATATCAAATAATTTAACCTCAATTTACAGCATCATTCTCCACGCCTTATCTCTTTCTTTCCCTTTCCTACTCTCTTCCCTCTCTCCCCCTCGCTCCTCTCTGCGCGCTGAATGAATGAAACAGTGGGGTGTTTATATAATGTTGGAAAATGGGTACTTAAGTGTAATTTTTTTCCAATGGGTACTTTCATGTAATTTGCCTCATACAAATTTTCAAACTTCCCACGTCTCCCGCGGCTGAGAAAGTTGAAAAATAAAAAGGTTTGGGTCCCATCTTATATATTATATATAATATATAATAATAATAAAAATCAAACGGTGCGGCAACGTGACAATCACGGAAGAAGAAATAAAAGTGTGGGTCCCACATTAATATTATATAAATATATATATATATATATATATAATTTTTTAAAAAAAATTCTTTTATCTTACAATATAGATAAAAACTTTTAATTTTATACCTCTAAATCTCAAAATACTTAAAAATCGTATCCTAAAGATAGTTAATTACTATTAGAAAAATTTGGATGTTACATGTGTAGTTGAATTTATTTTAAAAAATTGAATTAAGGGGGTAAGGGGTGGGATTCGAACCCCCCCCCCCCCAAAAAAAAAAAATTGATGAAGAAGCTAGGTGGCCATTGAGCCACTAAAGGACCCCATATATATATATAAATGTATAATGACATTAACAAAATAAGTAATTGAAATGACTAAATGCATAATGGCTTTGACCAGAGGCATAATTCTATTGACTAAATGAGTGATGACATTAATTAAAGGCGTAATGATATTTACTAAATGAATAATGATATTCATTTAAGGCGTAAATAAAGTTACTAAAGGCATAATGGTTAGGCGTGTGCAAAAACCAGGTGGTCCAGTCTATGCTCATCCAATGATATTGACTAAATGAGTAATGTGATTGACTAAAGGCGTAATGATATTGACAAAATTAGTAAGGCGTAATGATATTGATTAAATGAGTAGTAATATTGACTAAAGGAATAATGACACTAACCAATTGAGCAATGATATTTACTACATGTTATTTACTAAAGGCGTAATGATACTGTCAAAACCATTACAATTTTTGTCAATTTCATTAGTCAATCCTTTTACATATATTATCCGTACTTACCAATTTTATCAAAACCATTACGAATGTTGTCAAAACCATTATTATTTTAGCCAATCAATCTCATTAGTCAATCCTTTTACACATATTGAGTAATGATTTTGACAAAAATTGTAATGGTTTTGACAATACCATTATGCCTTTAATCAATATCATTACTTATTTAGCTAGTGTCATTACACCTTTAGTCAATCTTACTACTAATTTAGTCAATACCATTACGCCTTCAGTAACAATTACTTATTTTGTCAATGTCATTACGTCTTTAGTCAATCTCATTACTTGTTTAGTCAAAACCATTATTAGGGATGAGCATAGACTAGACCACCGGATTTTTGCCCACATCTAACCATTACACATTTAGAAAGTTTATTTATGCTTTAAATGAATATCATTACTCATTTGATTAATATCATTATACCTTTAGTTAATGTCATCACTCATCACTCATTTAGTCAATACAATTATACCTCTAGTCAAAACCATTATGCATTTAGTCATTTCCATTACTTATTTTGTCAAAGTCATTATGCCTTTATTTATAGGGAAAATTCCATTTAAATACCAAATGAAATTGTGAAACCATCAGAAGTCCGTCGAATTTGCAAAAAGACTGAGAGGTGACAAAGACCTTTTAAGAATATGCAAATTCGAGCCAAATTACCCTTTTGCCCTTAGGGTTAAATAATTTTTTTTTTAAAAAAATAGAAAATACCCCCTACAATGGGCCCCACCGCCGGCGGCCACTACCCCCGTCGGCGACCACCTCCGGCGGGGGGTGCCGGCGGCCCCCGGTCTTCGGCAGCGCCGACAGGGGTGGTGGCCGCCGGCGGTGGGGCCCACCGTGGGGGGGGGTATTTTCTTTTTTTTAAAAAAAAATTATTTAACTCTAAGGCAAAAGGATAATTTGACTCGAATTTGCATATCCCTAAAAGGTCCTTGTCACCTCTCAGTCTTTTTGCAAATTCGACGGACTTCTGGGGGTTTCATAAATTCATTTGGTATTTAAATGGAATTTTCCCTTATTTATATTGTACACATATATACCAATGCATATATATATAGCAAAGGAACTTTGGTAGCCTAATAGTCACTCAACTCTTTCACCAAAATGGCCTACCCCCTTTATTCATTGTTTAAAAAAAAAAATTCAACTCCACTCCCTTAATAAAGTCTTCGGTGATTGCCAACCAGAGCCAGAGCTCTGGCGGCCGGCAGTGGTACTCTAGCAAAGGCTTGTTTTCTTTTCTTTTTTTATTTTAATATTGAGGGCATAATGGTAAATTCATCAATATCTAAAAATTTCAATTTGAACCCCGTCACTTTTATGTCATTTCCAAATATTAACAGACTTTTTGGGGTTTTGAAAATTCACATAGTATTTAAATGTGATTTTCTCTAATTTCTATGAGTTTATTTTAGTGCAAAATGAAATATTATAATCTTAGTTGGAGGAGTTTGTCCTAATTCATGTGGCAAAAATACAAGCGGTAAAATTTAGTTTTACATGATGCTTGTTATGCTTAGTCAATTTTAGAAAATATATTTGTTAGTTCTCTATGTGTTTTGATAATAACTGACAATTGTAAACGAGATGTGAAGTTTTTCTTTAATAAGTTGAAAAACTTATTTTCAAATGAAAACTCGAGTTTTGGTTTCAAAACTCGAGTTTTGACCTTACAGAGAGTAACTCAATTTTCCTGAACTAAGGAAAACCGCCGATTTTAAAAGAAAACTCCAATTTTCATTATACTGAGACTTCTCAATATTTTTCTAGAAAATACAAAACTTCAGTTTTCATTTGGAAACTCAAGTTTTGGTCATACAGGGAGTCTCCAATATTTTAAGCTTGTGAAAACTCCATTTTTGATATAAAACCGCTAGTTTGCAGATTGCCATGAGTTTTTCTAAGTTTTCCTATGTTTTGTGAGAACTCGAGTTTTGATCTAGAAACTCGAGTTTCGCCCTGGCAGAGAGCTTTCAAGCTTTACACAATTTTTGAAACTGCCGGTTTTTATGGAAAACTCCAGTTTAGACTTGGCACAGTTTTCCCAAGTTTTCATACTTAAATGAAAACTCAAGTTTTGATTTAAAAACTCGAGTTTTAGCCAAGCGGAGAGCTTTGCTAGTTTTCGATGATTTGAAACCTCTAGTTTTGGATAAAAACTCCAGTTTTGATGTTTTGGACTAAAATTCATTTTTTATATGAAAAGTCCAAAACTCGAGTTTCCATTTAGAAATGGAAACTCGAGTTTTGAGCTTCTGTTAAAAAATGTGTTCCAAAACTCAAATCACGACTTTCCTCTTTGGATGGAGGAAACTAGAGGTTTGCTATGGAAACTCGAGTTTTGTTATAAGTGGATAGTGACAAATTCGAGTTTTGATAAACAAACTCGAGTTTTCATCACAAAGTTTGAAATTCGAATCTGATGAATTTGTGAAACCTTCTTGTTTGATCTTAATACTTGCTATTATCATTCTCTAATATTCCTAGCTATATTTAACCATTTTGTTAGTGAGTTTCAGATGATTTAGAGGATGGTTATTGAAGGTTTAAAGCAAAAGCAAAAAGTGATGTCAGCACATTAAATGCAAAATCCAGAAAGCTTGCATACTTTTGGTTAGTCCTTCTGTACACGTTAACAAAGAATTAATGTCTACTTTCCATATCTAGTAGCTGCTATTCCAACGGATTAATATTCAAGAAGTCAACCCTAGACCTCTGTGCAACTGGATTAAGTGAAGAATAGAGAGAGAGGAAGACCAAAGCTTAACCTAATCGTTGTCTGATGAAGGCAATTGTTATATTGAAGATTATAACGGTCATTTAATGCTGTCTTGGTAATAAATAGAGCTGCATTCAATTCTTCTCAACCAACACATCTGTTGAAAACGAATTGCATTCAAGTCTTATACTTACTCTTTCAGTTTTCACTTGTAAAGTATATTTTAATACACAAAGCTTCAGTATTTATTATTATCCACTCTTAGAGAAAGTTTCTTGTTTGTAAATCATTTATTGTAAAGAATCACAAGTTAGGGGACTTGGTCATTGGGTTTATTGATTGCAACTTGTAAGAGGGAGCAAGTTCTAGTGAGAGAATTACTCTTGAGTACAGAGTGTGTAATCAATTGAGATAGTGAAAATCCTAGAGAGTCTGGGGACTGGATGTAGGTCAAGAGGTTGGACCAAACTAGTATAAATCCTTGTATCTTGCTCTTCTTCTCTACTCTCTGTTCATCCCTGTTTTAGTTGTCAAAAACAGAGCACCTCGAAAAGATTTTAAAATCCCCAATTCACCCCCTCTTGGTGATTTAGCTCCACTTTCAATATCTTATTCGTCAACAGACGATTGATTTATGTTATTCCTACTTGTTCGGACAACTACTATCACTATATATTCTATTCTTTTTATTAATAAGTCCTTATATTACGACAACAATGGATGTTAAGCTTTTAAGAAATAATGTGAGATTGTAAGTAAGTGTGAAGAATTATATATAAATCTGAAGTAAAAAGCTTTAAAGGCTATTTAAATGCCTACATTTTTAGTAAGCCTTTAAACAGACTTTAGGCTTTAGAGACTCAGGTCTAAAAAAAGTCTTTATACAGGCTCAGGCTTTAAATTTCTATTGGAGGCCTAAGTCTATTTAGGTAAAATTTAGCCTATTTCCATCTCTACTCACAAACATTCAAAATCAGAGCAAAAAGCCAGCGCCTTAGTAGCGCAGTGGCATGGGAGTTTGGCTCCCCTCCCCCATGTCCAGGATTTGAACCCTGCCCCCCTCCCCTACTATGTGTATTAAAAAAAAAGTCAGAGCAAAAATGACACATCCATTACTTTTTGTAGTAGGGCCCACTCTAGTTTTTTGAAAATACAAAAATGCACCGGCTCAAAAATGATAAAAGTGCAAAAGTACCTATAAACATTTAAAATATATTTGGAAGAACTGAAATACCCCCAAGTGAAAACACACACACACGGAATATGTTTTATGAAAATTATTTATATGTATTTGCTGGGTACTCTAGTCAAATTTAAAGCTTGCATCTAGTTCTTTGTTTTTCTTTTGTTTGGGTCTAAAAATTTTGAATCTAGCTTAGTCTAATGATTTAATTCATCTTTTAACTAAGTCAATTTTATATCCCGGCCACTTTAATTTTTTTTCATAAAATAATATGCTCCTCCATATTATTTTCTTATAGTGTTATATTTTACACCTTAAATTTAACTCTTAAAAAGTTTATAAGAAATTAAATAGAAAATTTAAATGTGATAATTGTAAGTTAATTTCTAAAGAATATTTCAAAAAAAAAATCAAAATAAAAAATTAGAGAAAATTTAATAGCATTCACTCCATCTGACATAATATACATTATCACGTCCAAATGCTAAATTATCACATTCAATTATTTGAGGTTGATTATATTTAATTAGGGATAAAATTAGAATTTTATTAAGTTTAAGATAGAATTAACAAAGCTTAATATTTTTCTTAGTTCTGATAAAACATGTTAGAAGTGACTTGTAAATAGGAGCAAGTGAGTAGATAATAGTAATTTGCTTGTTAATTTAAAGTTGATGCATAAAATTTCCCGTTATGTTTATAACAATAGCATAGAATTTGATTAGTTAGATAACTACTTTTTCTATAAGTTGAGGGTATTTTGGTACTTTCATATCCATTTTGAATGCTCATGGGTATTTTTACACATCTAAAAAACATATGTTGTTTGACGCATTTTGGATAAAAGTTTATGGGTATTTTTACGCTTTTATCATTTTTGAGCTGGCATTTTGGAACTTTCAGAAAAATAGCGCATGCCCCATTACAAAGAGTAACGAACGTTTGTTCATTTTAATGGACGTGTCATTTTTTATTTGATTTTGAATGTTTGTGGGTATTTTTTACATTCAAAAAGAATTTATAGTGTTGGATGCACTTTTAATATAAGTTGGTAGATATTTTTACATCTTAACCCTTTCAATAGTTAGAGACTAAATATTTAGCTTCCACATCCAAAAATGTAATAATTGAAATTAGGGGGGGGGGGGGGGGGGCGGGGGGGACTCAATACCTGGGGAAAATGTATGATTCAATGGGGTCCATCAAAGACAATGGAAACTAAAAGGATAAGAAATTGGCATGCCTTTTTAGGCGCAACTGCGGAGGAAAAAGGACGGAGATGGAAGTGAATTTTATAGTGACAAGTAACAACACATCATCTCTCACGTGTACATCTTATCCGAATTAATCATTCATATCTTCTTGACCAAAAAAAAAAATCATTCATATCTTTGTTTTTAATTAAAGTTCAATATTACTTTTACCTTAAAAAAATTAATGAAAATTACAGAATTTTAAACGTTATTTCCTAAATTTTAAAAATATAATTATAAGAATGAAAGTTATTTTTTGAAATTTAGAAACTAATGTTATAAAAAGCTAAAACTATAGAGGCCACCAAATTATAATAAATCACTTTAGGGGCTATGTTTTAAGGGTCAAAGTTAGTTATTGTGATTGAGTTGTACTTTATGCATTAAATTATAATTGAATTGAAACTATATGAAAATATTTGTTATGTGGATTTTTCTTGGCTCTTGACCTCTTATATTCTAGTCACAATTCATGAATAATAGTTAGGAAACTAAAAGGCTATTTAGCAAGGTTTTGAAACCCAGATCGGTGACTGAACTGATCAGGATACTGGGTTAAGGGTTAGTGGGTCAGACTGGAGTCAATCCAGGCTAGTCGGTGAGATATAAAAAAATTGGAAAATAATTAATTTCTCATCACACCAACTTAAATTTCACATACTATATATTATTTCAATACTTTAGATCAGTAGTAAAATAACCATGTACTTCAATATTTGTGACATATTCAAATACACTTGTGACATATTCAGATATTCAAATCAGGAAAAAAAAAATACTGGAATCGGGTTGACCCTTATAACTCGGCCGGTTTACACTGATTTTGCCGAGTCAACCCAGATTCACCGAGTCAGTTCGGTTTTGCACCAAACCGGACCGGTTTCACGGCCGGTCCGGTCCGGTTTCACAAACATGGCTATTTAATGTGTATTCAGATACATGAATGATCCGAATTGTTATATAGTGTGCATTCATTTGTATTAACTGTACCATTCATTGTATCTTAGTGGTGATCCTTGGTGGTGACTCTTAGGGGCCTATAAATAGTGGCTTTGCACAAAACATTGTAGAAACACATTGAATGCGAATTACTCCCTTATTTCTCTCTTCTTTATCTCTTACTCTCTTATCCCATATTTATATTTATTAATAACACGTTATCAGTACGAAAGCTCTAACGAAGATGTGATTTTCTCATTATCTTTTTAATGATTTCATAATATATTTATTTTATCTATCTGAGATAATCTTAGCCATCATATAGAATTAAGGATACACTTTTACCGATTATTTTATACATTAGGTTTCATGATTAAAATTGGATATTATTGTTAGCCACTATATGGAATTAAAGAGATACTTTTACCAATTGTTTTATAAATTGAGTTCCATGATTAAGATTGAAGATTATTGTTATTTTTATATCTTATTTTAATCTTATTTATAAGTTCCTTTATATTATTGATATTGTTATTTTAGTATGGTTAGAAGTCATATATCTCTAGTTTCTTATTCTAAAGATAAATATGACTAAAAGTCATATTTCTAAGATTGGAGATTATTGTTGTTTTTACATCCTATTTTGATCTTATTTATAAGTTATTTTGTATTATTGATATTGTTATTTTAGTATGGCTGGAAGCCATATCTCTGGTTTCTTATTCTAAAAATATATATGACTAGAAGTCATATTTGGCCAAATTTAATTTCCTATTATAAATTATTGGATGTATGTTTAATATCCCCTTCGTTTATGATTCATGATCGACCGACACTATATATATTTTTAAAAAAAATGAAGAAGTCACGGAGTTGTATAATTGTGAGTAGGGTCCATCTGGTTATGTTATTTCTTATTTCTTTATTTATATGGTAGAAATTATATAACTTTTCATCCTTTATCTTATTATATGATTAGAAGTCATATAAAATTTATATTTATTTTGAAGATAAACGGCGAGAAGCCATATAAATTTGATTTATCATGTTTATCCTGAAGAAAAACGGAACAAAAATTGGCCTGAAGCCATGAGGAGACAAAATTAAAATTGTCTTCATTCATGATTTTGTAAATCATCATTTGTATGAAGGCTTTAAAATTGAATATTTGACATTAAAAGACCGTCTTGTTTTTTAGAACAAACTAAAGGGATTGTATGACCACTAGAAGATGGTTATTCTTCCAAAATTTCATTAAAAATTGATGTACTCAATTTGCTCTTACAGTAGCAATATTGTGAAAGAGTTGAGAAATATTCTAAATTAATTTATTGTGACCAAAGAAAATAGTGAGTTTTTGTTGTGAGAATCATGAATCTCATTCAATAGGATCGATTTCATTCCCAGAAGTGAATAAAGTAATGAATGTATTTAAGCCCTATGGGTGTAAACGTGGCTACTATTTTGTACATAGTTATTATGGTAATCATGTGGGTTTAAATTCTCACTTGAAGTGGAGAAAGATTATTGATAAAAATCACAAAAAAAGAAATTAGTGGGCTTAATAAATTGTGGTAGTAAGGGTCATTGTTTGGCTTTTTTCCCAAAATGCCCCTAATTAAATAACTATTTACCAAAATGCCCCTATTTCCAAACTATTTCTCAATCTACCCCTGTTTAGTCGACTAAACCATGATTTAGTCGACTAAAACGAAGGCTCATTTATTTATTTTTTTTAACTTCCCCCGTGATTTAGTCGACTAAGTACTGTAGCTTAGTCGACTAAATCATAAAAAACACAAAATGTTAAAACTTCGGAAGGCCATAATTTCTGGCTCGGGAGTCCAAATCAAGTGATTCTTTTTTTGATTCCACATAACTTTTTGAGATCTATATAATATGATAATGTTTGAAGACCATTGCTCTTTGATTGCAGCCATTGGAGTGTATGGTCTTTGTTTCTAGTCGTTGGTTCTGTTAGATTATTCTTTGTGTCTTTGGAATTAGCTATTGAGAACAAAGAGAATGTGAAGCATTTGAACCCTAGAGCATTTAATGTTTTTGACACAAAAGTACTTTTTGTTAATCTATGTTTAATCCTTGATTAACCACCTATAATATGATCAAGCACTAATATAATGAAGTGTTAGACCAATTGGAAGCAATTAGAATAAGTTTAGGGTAGATTGAAATGAGTATCAAGATTTACAAAACGATGCTTTTTTTTTTGTGAAATTGGATCACTCGAATGGTCTTCACTAAGTCGTTTTGAAAATAAAACAAATCATTGGATGGTTCACCGTAGTAATGTGGCAATGATGTGTAAATATAGGATCACTCAAGTGATCTTATTTTCTTTGGAAAACAAATCACTATGTCTTTCATTGTGGTGAACTAGTTGTAATGAGAATAATATGATCACTTGAGTGATCTTGTTTCTCTTTCTGTTAAAAGAAATAGATCACCATATACCATCGCCATGGTGTAGTGGTAGTGATTCTCTTTTTACACATCACTCCAGTGATTAGTCTCAAAAACTTTTTCAAAAATGCTAAGCATTATCAGAGTCACTGTGGTGCTGTGCTAGTGATATACTTTAACACACGTTGCTCAAGTGATCTTCTCTTAGAAAATTTTCAGAAGACTTATTACTAGAACAGATTACTGTGGTGAAGTAATTGTGATGACAATTTTGAAACAGCACTTGATTGATCACTCGAGTGATCAAGTGTGAAATCTTTTACCATAAAATGGTTCACTATGGTGGTCTAATAGTTATATACTTTGTATCTCATAACTCGAGTAGCCACTTGAGTAATCTCTAGGAAAATGATTTCTAGAAATCAAATCACTATCTTGGTTATCATGGTGAAGTGGTGGTGATGGTAAATTTCTACATCACTTGGTCGTGGTCACTCAAGTAATCATTGTCTACTACTACTGGTGAGCACTGTGATGATGAGTTATTTTCAAAAATCACATTATTGAAGTTGTCATTCGAGCAATCAACTAAAATTTTTATGAACACCTCATCACTATTTCAGAAATAAAATAACTAAGTTTTGTCACATCACTTGAGTGTAAATTGATTTTCACAGTAATAAATTTCAAAATCGTTTTAAGTTAATATGTCTTTTCCAAAACACTTATCTTAATCCTTTTTAAGCTTTGTTATCATCAAAATATAGGATCTAACAACATTCATTTTCAAAAAGTGCCTAAGGGCCCGTTTGGTACGCGGAAGATCGGCCAAAGGAAAGGGAAGATTGCATATCTTCCATCGCCGAACACGTTTGGTAGCCCCGCCTTCCGGGAAACTACGATCTTCCTTCATTCATGGGAAAACCATTTCCGTCCATTTTCGGTGGGAAAGTTGATCTTCCCTAGGGAAGAAATTCCAAATGACCATCTTCTCCTCCTTCAATCATCTGTCCTCCTTGCAATTGCTGCTGACACCGACGCTGACGTCAACGCCGACGCCGACGCCACCTCCTCCTCCCTCTGCAAATCCCGACGCTGACGTTGCAAGGATGAGAAAGAAATCTAAAGCTTTTTTTTTCTTGATTCTGTCGTCGGGACGTCAAGGATCAAGAAGGAGGGATAGTAGAAATCTTGGGTACCGAATGTTGGTTGCATAATATGAATGTTTGTGGGTTAAGGTGAGTGAGGTGATGTTAATAAACGAGAAGGGCAGTTGGAGACACAACACAAGGTCAACACATGTTTGAAATTTTACATCAGTGCACAAAGATAAAAGGAAGTGAAGGAAGAAAGAAGAAGAGAAGGAGGCGGAAGAAGAAGAAAATGGAGTGCACAACTCGAGAATTGGAAACAGAATCGGAACATTCTCTCGCCAATTCTCGAGAATTGGCGTTAATTCTTAATGCAATTTCCACGCAGAGAATTCTCGAGAATTCAAATGAAATGAATTCTCAAGAATTCATTTGAACTCTCGAGAATTCATTGAATTCTCAATGAGAACGAGAGTTCAAATGAATTCTCGAGAATTCATTCATTCTCATTGAGAATTCATTTGAATTCTCTATGAATTCTCAATGAGAATTCTCAAGAATTCTTATTGAATTTGTAACATCCTGAATTTTGGACCTAAAGACTAGAAAATTAGCCTATTTTTGAAAGACTACTTGGCCCTATTTTTGAAAATGACAAATTTGAAATCAGTATTTTTGAATATGAATAGTATTTACTATTCACAAATACGTACATGAATAGTAATTACTATTCACAAATACATATTTACTATTGGTTAATACGGTATTTTGTGGGGTATGAATAGTATTTACTATTTACAAATACGTATTTACTATTTAAAAATACGGTATTTACTATTCATAGATACGTATTTACTATTTGAAAATACGTATTTACTATTCATGCGGGACCCACGTCAAATTATTTCTCAAAAATTTTGCGCGCGGGACCCACTCAATAATAATATTATTATAATATAATATCTTATACTTTGGAAAACAATAGAAATAAAATTATTTCTAATAAACCGTGAATTAGGTTTTTAAAGTAAGGGTATATTATAAACAAGTGAATTTCTATCTCAGAGTGGGTTATCTCCAAAGTCATTTCCGTAATCGGCGGAATGATTATTGAGATAGGTTGAAACCGATATTTTGAAGCAGGACAGATAGTGGAATCTGTAGGAAATAAATCATAACTCAAACTCCTTGAATTAAGTAGTAAACAACTGCACATATTATGAATCAGTGAATTTTTGTCTAGAAGATGGTGTCACCCGAAGTAATTTCTGTAACCGTCAGTGTCCGACTTAAAATCTTCGGCAGGTTACGGAATACCCTAAATAGGATCAAAAATTTAGTTGACCCAGATATTTCTGAAGAGGAAAAATAGAACTTCAAGGCTGTGCTTCCGGATTCTTGAGAATTTCTAATATAACGCGATTAGAACACCGATCAGGGAATCTTTATAGGATAAATGCAAAAGAGTAAGAAAGTGTCATCGTCATGATGACGTCATCGATGACGTAAGCATCTTGATGACGTCATCGATGACGTAAGCAAATGGATTGGGCGGTTGAGATGAAGCCATGTTTAAAGTCAAGATCCAACGGCCAAAATCTGACCTGATAAAGTATAAATAGTGTCATGCTTTTTCACTATAAATAGAAGCTTCATTTCTTCATTTTCTTCACACCAAACTCAGAGAACAACAGTTGAGTTTAAGAGAAGAGTGAGAATTCTTAGAGTTAGAGAACGAGTTTAGAGTAAAGTTCTTGGAGTTGAAGAGAAGGAGCAAGAACTTCAAGGGCCTTCTTGCATTGAAAAAAATGCTGAACAAGGTTCTGCAAGGGATATCCGAGGATTCCGGAGTCAGATTCAAAGGAAGTTTGGGGATACGTGAATAGTGCCGTATACATGAATAGTAATTTACTATTCACGTGGAAGGAAGCTCTTACTGTAGCTACAGGATTTTCGGAGTGAACAGAAACAGAAACAAGGATAAGCAGCAGGCAGAAGGACTAGCTGGAGAAAGTCCTGTAGATATGTATAGTCTTTCGAACTCTTTGTATCAGCAAACCAGTACACTACAGTGGTTGAATATCAGTTACTCTGTATTTAAAATCATTTCGTTGCCCTACTCTGGTTAAATTATTTTGAAAATGCTTTAGAAAAGTTGGGGTGTTACAGAATTCTCGAGGATTCATGGAGAATTCACAATAATTCTCCATGTTGGGTTTGAATTTTTTTTTAATTAAATTGTGTCACATACAACACTCGAAACTGATGACGGTGGCAGTGTCTAAGACAGTAGGTGCAGCGTCGACGGTGGCAGGAGTGGTGTCCAAGGTGGAGGGAGTGGCGGGGTCGCGTCATCGAACAAGACGCATAGGGCGAATTTTTTTTTTAAATTTAGGGGTATTTTTGGTATTTCACCTCATATTCTCACTTAACTAATACACAATTCTTCATACCAAACCATTCATTTTTCAGCTCAACTTTTTAATTTCCCTCGCAATCTTCCCTTCCATTCCTTTCCCTCCTTTAAATTCCTTTCCCTCTTTAAATCTTCCCTGTACCAAACAGGCCCTAAGTAAGTTACGAGTATGTTACCTATCATCAAGGTTAACATTTTTATTTGAGTTAATGTCTAATTTTACCTCTAATTTTTTTTTAAAAATTTGAAAGTATTTGTTGGATCAATATTATCTGGGAAGTATAAAAAGAGAGAAGTCACCCTAACTGTGAAAAACTAACATAAACTATTAAAAGTCTAATGTTAATCATTAACACTGAGATTGTTCTTTTTTTTTAATATAACAAAAAATCCGCATAGTGGCTCCTAAAAACTTCCATTAAAAAATTTCGAACTTAAACCTTTTACGTTTAGACTATCTCAATCTCAATCTCAAAACTCAAAAGAGACGTCCCCTATGTAGGTCCCACAAGAAGGCTTTTAATTTTATGATGACGGGAAAATCCAAAGACGAAAAGTAAAACAAAGGTTGCATGCAGTGGTCCTTGGGGCCGTCTTATTGTACTAGTTCTTATATTCATAACGTTGTGATAACCGAGTTATATAATTTAAGTGATTAAACCTAATTAAAAATAAATATTTTTTAAGCATATTTTTATTTTTAAGGGGTAAGTAAAAGAGATAAATAAAGTAAATATACGTATCATTAACCTTTTAACTAAAATATGCGGAGTATATAATTAATGAAGAGCAAAAATGAAAAAAGAAAATTTAAATGTTCAAAAAACTTTGGTCGAGGTCTTATAAAAAGAATCAAAACAATTTAAATTTTAAACTCTTATTAAAAAGGCATGAATGAGCACTATCTGTATCCGACAAATTTAGATCTTTTTTGTGTTGGGTATATTGCCGGCATTTTTTTTTTGGTCAAGTATATTGCCGGTATTCACCTTAGTATGTGTCATTTTTATGATTCAATCTAAGGTTCTTAAAAATGAGTTTTTACCTGAAAATGGAAGGAGAATGAAAAATCGTAAAACATAAAATCGTAACGTAGTAAAATCGTAAAAAAATCGTAAAAACTTAAAAGCGTTTGGAAAATTAGTAAAATCATTTTAATGAAAAAATCGTAAAAACGTAAAATCGCAGTGATAAAACGAGTTTTTATCAGAACTCACAATTCAAACGGTCCTATTAATCTACTTAATTTTTTTATTCTTTAAAAGAATTACAAAAATATACTTCTAATCCTTTAATTTTATACAACATTTCAATTTTATCCCTTAACTTTTAAAAATACTTTTTCCGTCTTTTATCTATAATGATCGTTAATTTTTTTTGACATCGACAAAACATGATCAATAAAATTTAATTTTATAAATAATAACGATTATTACCACAAAAAAAAACAATTGTGTTAGAGTAAAAGGAAAAATATTTTTAAAATTAAGGAACTAAATTAAAATAATTAAAATGTATAATTTTGCCTTCAAAAGCCCAAGTTTTAATTTTCAAGTTTCATATTAATTAGGAGCTATTTGGTATGGATTTGGAGGAGAAGGGAGAGGAAGAAAAGTTGAGGTGCATGGATTTAAGAAACATTAGAGAAAGTTTTGTCAATTTGAAATTACAATGTCAGTGTATCTTTTGTTAACTGTGTTAGAATTGGAGGACTAAAAAGGGATTTTTTACAAAATTAAATAATAAAATGAAATTTTGTTTGAAGTTAAAGGAGTAAAGATACATTTTTACCTACAATAAATTTAATGGTTCTTTTTTATTTTTGTCTAATGCTGTACATTTGAGCATTTCATGAATTTGGGCGTTACAAGTAATCTCCAGCCTTGTTATTTCCATCCACCAAAAAAGATTTTAAAAAGAAATTAACTTTGATCACAAAGGGACAAAAGTGGGTTTCTCATAAAGTTACACAAACGTTAATTCCTATTCAGTTACGAGTATTTTTCTAATTTCTCTTCTTCATCACACACCTACCGTTCCTTCCTATAGGCACATCACAACTTCACCAATCAAACTATGTTCGATCCTTTCACCAACTGCTTTACCTTCCTCCTCCATCACAACCCAATCACCGGACCAAGACGACGACGAAGAACAACAAGAACGTGGTTCAGGGAAGACGAAGACGAAGCCATATCCGGTGTGTCCAGCCAGTTCAGGCAAGTTTTCAAACTCATTGACGCCAACGGGGACGGCAAGATTTCGGCGGCGGAACTCGGTGACATCATCGTGTGCCTTGGAAGCAGCCCGAATTCGAAGAAGACGGACAAGGGGTTGGCAGTGAAAGAAGCAGAAGGGATAGTGAGAGTATTGGATTTTAACGGAGATGGGTTCGTGGACATGGACGAGTTCATGATGGTGGTGAAGAAGGACGACAAAGAAGAAGAAGAAGACAACGAAGATGATGAAGAAAGAGAAGAGTTGAAGGATATGTTTTTGATATATGACAGTGATCGGAATGGTTTGATATCGGCCAAGGAGCTAAGAAGAGTGATGGTGAATTTAGGGTGGAGGGATTGTAGCATCAGAGATTGTAAGAATATGATCAGAGCCGTTGACTTGAACGGAGATGGGTTTGTGGATTTTCATGAGTTCCGAGCAATGATGAGGTCTAACTCTAATCGCCGACAACTTCCCATTCATTAATTTTGATGAAAGCTGTCTTTTTAATTTGTGGTCTTTTTTTTTTTTTCCCCTTGTTTGTTTATCACTCATGTTTCTGTATTCTGATAATTACAAATGGTAATCCATATTTGGAAAGAAATAATCTTTTTTTTAATAAAATATTTATCATGGTAAGGGAGGGGGACAGGGTTCGAACCCTGAACATAGGGGAGGGATGGAGGTCAGCTAATACTAGCTCCTATATCACTGTGCTACTAAAGCTCTAGCAGAAATGATCATCTTTTGAAAGAAAGGAAAAGAAGAGGAGATTGTAGTTTCTCTTGTTAAGATCGAACCATTTTTATATGGATTGTTAAGGACTTGGCTTTGGTCCTATACCTCTTATCATCATTTTCCCTCTTTTTCCTTTTTTATCGTTGGATTAAAATTTCAATGATCCAGATTTATCATAATTTTTTACCATCTTTTTCCCTCTTTTTTCTTTATAATAATATTTTTATCATATGATAAATCTGAACCGTTGAGATTTTAATCTAACAGTAGAAAAAGAAAAAGGAGGAAAAAGAATGGTAAGGGATATAAGACCAAAGCCAAATCTAATTATTAACGATGTAAAAAGTGAGTGATGTTATTTTTGGTAAATAAGATGTGAGACTGATTACTTTTATTTACAATAATTCTTCCAGGGAATATTAGTTTAGTTATTTTTTTTAAAAAAAAGGACCTAGTTTATAACATAAATTGCCTTATAAATTAAGTGTTACATTTAGAAAAGAAAGAGTACTGTTTATACGGCTTATATTAACCATCAGATTAAAAAGTTAAGAGGACTTTTTTTGGGTTTTAGTTTACCTTTTCATACCTTGAAGAACTAATGTAGATACTTTTTTCAACATATCTATCCTGGGGGGGGGGGGGGGTAACTAGTTTATAGATATTAAAAAAATTAAATTATTTATATGTAATAATTGATCATCAGTTTCAATAAAATACCATTTTTAATTATTTATTATTTCCGGTCTTAATTATATGAACACTTTTATTATACTATTTACATTATAAAAGAGTTTCTATAATTAGGACTGGAGGGAGCATACGAGAAGTACTTCTTTATGAAAACCCTATTAATATTCATTCAATCAATTAGAATATTTTAAAGAAATGGCTTTTATTGAGTACCAAAATAAACCTATTTTTATCTGCCTTCTATATTATGGATATAGAAGATAAGCATGGAGATCAGTCGGGAGGTAATCATGTGGGATTGGTCAATTACTTTCTTCCATGTGTTGAAAAAAAACTAATAATTGTACTGACTAGCTGACCTACCAGATATGTCATACGATCCTTTACGGATGTAGGGACCTCCTCTCAATTGAATTTAATGTTTTTATGTAGCAGATTTGTTTTTATATGGGGTACCCTTTTGTATTAACTACTTGACGTTCCCTACTTGCGAGGTCAAGGCCTACAGGACTGTGCCTTGTAATTACTATCTTCAAAATATAAAAGAGGTAGTTGAATAGCTTAAATAAGTTGGTTGTATTACTTAGTTAATTTTTCTAAAATATCTTTTTTTTAAAAAAATCAAAATCACACTTAGAGCCCGTTTGGATTTAGATTCTAAAAAATAGTTTTTGAGATTTATAAGGTAAAAATGATTTTTGGATAAAAATGATATTGTTATCATAATAGCTTTTCTACAATCAATTTACCAAAAAAGACATTAGTTTTTAGCATGGGATCGGACCGGCCGGTTTGGACAGGAAACCGACGAACCGGTCGGAAAACCGGTCCGAGTCAGAGGCAAACCGGTTTGACCTGGTAACTCCGAGTCAGCCCGTTCAACTCGGCCTAAACCGGCCGAGTTGAACGGGTTCACTGAGCCAGCCTTAGTTTTTCCATGTCGTCTGAGTTGAATCGCGAAATAGGAATAAGTTTTGACGCCTGAGACTTAGGAATCAATGAAAAACAAAAATAGATGGAGAAGTAGAAGAAGATCTGGTTTGATTTTGAGCCGGATTTGTGCGACTGTGGCGTGGGAAGATAAGTGAGACAGATGAGATCTACATTTGTATGATGGCAGCAAGGGAGGGTTTCATTGATGAGTCAGAAAGATGAGATCTGAGTGCCAACGGTCTCGGACAACAGGAAGCCACCCTTACCGACGAAGAAGAGATGCCACGACCGCCATGAGAAAAACAGTTTTTGTGCGACTGAGGCGAGGGAAGAGAAACTAGAGAAGAATGCGAAGAAGCTACGAGCCGTTGCAGAAGAGAAATCTGAAATTCGGCAACAGTGAGGAGTTGAGCGAAAACCAAAAAGCATGACCCACCCAAGAATAAGTTGAAAACTTGAGTTAAAAGAGGACACCTAAAAGTAAACCAAGGGTAAACCAAGCCATGACCTACGAGATGCCTAGAAGCTAGAAGTAAGCTCCTGTCATGCCACCATTTATTGCTCTGATCTCCACTCACTATTCAGTCACACGCTCACGTAAACCAAGGCGGTGAATGATCCATTCTTTTCTTTTCTTTTTTTTTTTTAAAACAAATCAATATAATATTACATATTTAATTAAATTATATTTTTTTAATTAATATCGGTCTGAATCCGGTTTAACTCCGGTTTGACCCACTGACCCTTAACCCAGTGGTTCTACCGGTTCTATGGCCGGTCCGGGTCTCAGAACCTTGGTTTTTAGTATAATTGCATATAAAACAAAATGTTGTATTTATATAAACATTATATTTCATAATAAATACTAAAAATTACATAAATTTGTGTACAAAATTAAAATATTTTAGGGTACTGACTCATACCTAAAAATACTTTATGATCTAAAAAATTTATTTTAGGTTATTAAGAAACTATTTCAGGGTAATGACTGATCTTGAAAAAAATATTTTAGGGTACTGACGGCTACTAAAATGATACTCAAGAATACTGAAAAAATACTTCATGATCTTGAAAATTTATTTTATGATATTAACAAACTATTTCAGGATAATGACTGATCTTGAAAAATTATTTCAAGGTATTAACCGGCACTAAAAAGATACTTAATACTGACTGGTACTGAAAAAATACTTCTTATGGTCTTAAAAATTTATTTTAGGATTTTGAAAAAATATTTCAAGGTACCTGTTAATTATTATCACATAATTGTGTATATCATGGCCTCATAAGCCTCAATAAATGACAGTGTTATTTTAAAACCATAGGTCTAGAATAAATAACAGTTCAGAACCATAATTTATTTGTGTGAAGCATATATAACACCCGCATATATGAAGTTTGGAACCACCATGTATAGCAAATAATAACTGTCATATATAGCGATTTCTACAGTAGTGACTTAATTTATCTATTTTTTAATTGGCTATTAATGACTAAGATTTTATACCATATTAAAAATATTATTATAGTATTACATATTAAATGATAATAATATTTTTATAAAATAAATCTCAACCATTAAAAATCAATCCAATAATAAAAAAATTAAATGAAGAGGAAGCGAAGAGAATAGTTAGTTGAGACACTCTTTTCCCACATTGCATTTGTGGGGAGTGTCCCAAATTCTTTTGAACAAAAACAATATAACCAGTCAAATTAACATAGTGGATTAATTAAGTTAATAAGTTTGCTTAATAATGTGATCCTTATTGATACAAAATATTACAAGAAAAATTATTTTGCTTGGTCTAACACATCTCCATTCTTAATTTACTTATTTCTCCAATTAAACATGTCTTAAAATGAGATATCTTATTTAAGCTCTCGTCTTCTCATAAATTATTTTCAACTTCAACTATATTATATAAATTGCACGAAGTTTAAGAAAAATGAGACATATGATCATGGTTTTTTTAGAGGTTTATCTACATGATTATATATTTCTTTTGTATTGATATTTTGGAGGTATAAAGTGTTTTCTAGAAAAATAAAATAAAATTTTGAAGGGGCATTATTCTATGTCATTTTCAAATGAAATGACCTATTTTGAAGAAAGGTCATTATCTTCTTATCCTCATCATTATTATATTCATTCACAACAATTCCTAATGTTGATTTTTTTTTTTTTTTGGGGGACCAAAAGTTAATCTATTGAGTGAACCATTTAATCTGACTTGTTGGTGGGCCCATATATCTCATTAGGCCCAATATGAAAGCCCGTGATACTCACTTATTGGGCCACCTTTAATTCAATTTAATGTTGGGCCCAAAAATTAAACCCGCTAAGCATAATTTTTTTTAAACAAAAAATTCGCTCCCTTTTGTTCAGTTCTATTAATTATCAACATCAAGAAATTATATTTAACCAAAAAAAAAAAAAAACATCAAGAAATTGTCATTTTAATTAATTCTCTCCCTTTGTGCAGTTCGAATCCCCCTTGGGAGAAATGCCAACAATTAGGGCTTAACAGTGTTTCGAATAAAATTGTCTCAAATAGAAGGATACTTATACTTAGTACCCAAAAAAAAAAAAAAAATTATCATTTAAATTAATTCAGTGACTAATAGAAACACATAATAAGGATGAAAAGCTCAATTATTATAGAAAGGCTATCATACAATTACTCCTTAAATGTATTTATGACCATACTTTTCTGAAAATAAAAATATAGACTTCATTGGTTTCAGATGTATATAAGAGAATTAGTTAGGTTATTTAAGATTTTAATTTTTTTAAAAACAAACATCCTATTTTACTAAAAATTATTACTAATATATCAACGAAATAGAATAATGATAGGTAAGTAATTTTTTTTTATATATACTAAAGGCATTTTAGATACAAAAGATATTAACTATCCTTAACATTTTTTTAAAAAATATCCTTCCTATTAAAGCATAGACTTTTAAAAAAAAAGTATTATATTTTAAATGGACATATACATAGGGAGCAAAGCACTTGAGCAATTATTAGGAGTCTCTTAGATTTATAATACTATAATATATAACGTATATATATATATATAATAATAACCCGTAAATTTTATACTCGTGTAAGTTAGTTTTGAGTAGCTAGACAGCGCAGGGACAAGAAATATAAATTTCTGTGACTAAATCTTTCTCACAATATATCCCTTTTATTAAATAATAGGTAAAAATTAATTATATATATAGTATATACTAAAAAAAATTAACCTCACTTTTTATATCTCAAGTGGCTGAGTCCATCTTTCTTTATATAAAAAAGCAGATCATAAGTAATATTATTGTGACACTATCAATATATAGTATCTAATTAAGACACACACACACACACATAGATATTATGGATGTCTGAAATGCAATCATAGTGTTTTCTTTGTTAACATTAATCTATTCAGTTCTTTAACATTCATATCTTCCAAATATGTTAATTTAACAGAAAAACCTAATTATTAAATTCAAAACCAATGTCTTATAGCAGCTCTAGCTAGTCTTCTTTTTATTATTTAATATGTATATATATTATTAATTAGAAGTTTCCTAAGCTCCAGCAAAGCGTACAATTTAATTTAATCACTAGAAATCTTTTCAAATTTTGTAAAAGAAGTTTCTAATTAAACAATAATTGCACTTCCAAATATGTTGGAAGTTAATTCTTTAACACATATATTAGCTTTTTTTTTTTTTTTTTCTCTTGGCACTTCGACCCATATTTACTTTATATTTTAAAAAGATTATTGGGAAATCAATACCACAATCTAAACATCTGTATTAAAAAAATTCATATACACAGTACTTTGCTCTGAAAAAAAGATACAAGATAAAATATGATCAGATTTAATTTAGATTAAATTATTTTCCAGTTTATAATATAATGATTTCCATATAACTTTATATTTTCGTACACCATAAGTTGCATGGAACTGATGGTTGGTTTGACGTTGTCAAATCAAACTCCTAATGATTTTATCAATCTATAGATAAGTACGATCAGATGCAAGTTTGACTTTTGTCAATTTTATGTAAATTCAAAATTAAAGAAGTTTTATCATTTATATCTCTAAATAATGGATCACTATCAAAATTGTGTCCTAACATGACGTTTTAATCAATCTTCTTCTACTTTTTGTATCTTTTTTACGCTTTATTTATTTATTTATTTTTGTCTTATTACTTATACTACTCTTCAATTATTTATCTTATTGATTTTATTTTGTATTTTTCCCAAAAAATAATTAATTTCGATTAAATTTTTTGCGCTAGCTAGTTGATAAAAAATATTCCCTCCAGTCTCATCTATAAAACTTTTCTTAATATTATTCATGAGAAAAAATAATAACTTATTTAACGTTCATTTGATTCATATATGTAGGAAAAAAAGTTTAAATACCAAGGATTCAAAAAATATTTAAAAAAATACCTATTTTAACAAATTAATTTTTCTTATATCATGAGCCAATTTCTTTTTTTTTTTAAATATATATTCATACATATAACTCTGGTTTTTCTGATAAATCCATTTGTGGAAGAAATTTTTTGTCTTAAATATAAGTCCGTTTAGATATTATTAATGATTGTTTCTCTATTTTACCTTTATTTAATTCTTGTTAGAAGGAGAAAAAGAGAAGAGAGGGGTGAGAATGATTTTTAAATGTAGGGAAGAGAGAGAGAGAATTTTAGTAAGAGTAAACTTGAGACATTTTATCAATTATAAAAAAACATATTAATAATTTTAATACATGAGAATTATTTAAAATGGATTTATATTGCATAATACACACACACATCACTTTTTTATAAGTATTTTCTCAGGAAAAATTTTAATCCTTATTATAAATATACTTTCAGAGTAACAAATGCAGTTTTTACAATTATGCCCCTATTAATTACAATAAACAAAAAAAATTTATTCATGTTGACTCTAAAAACCATTATTAAATAATAACAGTAAAATTGAAAATTTAGCCTATCATTAATAAGTTAACTAACTCTCCTTAATATATATGTCAGAGATAGTTAATTGAGTTTTGTAAATAGGAATAGAGCGGTACTCTCTTTAGTCTATAATATAAGACACTTCAACTAATTTATTAAAATCAAGGAATGGTAGTTAACTCATTAAATATGTCTTCTAATTGAATTTTTTTTTTCCAACTTTACGTATTTTAAATTAGGTTTCAAAGCAGAGAGAATTAAAAAAAAAGTCATGTTTAAGCATTCACTACATGGGCAAAATTTATAAATTAGTATTAATTACTTTCTAAGTGGCGTATATTGTAGATCGTGACATTATTCTAAAAGTGATTTATATACTTTATCTAGTCCATAACTTAAGTCACTTTAATCAATTCAGCGTAACTAAGAAATTAAATGAAAGTTAATTTATTAAATTTGTTTTCAATTAAATAAATTTAAAACTTTATCCATATTAAATGAGGTGTTGAATGAAAGAGAATTACGTTAAGTCATATTTAAACATTAATTATAATTATAGGAGCAAAATTGAAGGGAAAGAAAAAACATTAATTGTTTTATAAGTGGGTTATATATGGATCAAGTCTTTTAAAAAAAAAAAAACCAAAAACGACTTATATCATTAAAAAAAAAAAGAAGAAGAAGAAGAAGGAGGAGAAGGAGGAGGAGGAGGAAGAAGAGAGTGTATAAAATGTTGGACGGACTTTTTAAGTTTTTGTGGGATCCAACTGCATGCACTGATGGACCAGTTCAATTACACAGTGCACTAACTCCTCCACTTTAAAATTAAGCATATTTAATTAAGCCTTAGATCCTTTTCATGGAGAAAAAATGGCCTTAAGCAAGTAATTAAGTACGTAGAAGTCAATGGCAAATTTCAAAGTACATAAAAAGAAGAGAAAACGATTGGCACTGAGGAGGAATAATGAATTAATGACCACAATCAAATCCAATTAATGTTCCAAAAGAAAATTACCAATGGATTTAATCACAACCTTTAATTACCTCTCATGTCCCCAATATATATAAATCAGTTTAACAAATTCATCAAAACAGAAATAGTAGTTAACTCATTAATTTTTTTTTTAAACTTTACCCATATTCTATATGGTTTTGAAAAAAAGAGAAAAATATGAAGTCACTTTCAAATATTAATTATATAGGTAAAATTGATAAATAGATACATTAAATTTCTCTCTAAGTGATTTATATTATAAATCAAGTCGTTCTTCTATAAGTGATTTATATTATGAAATGGAGGGTGTACCATCATTTTAAATACATTTTTATACGTCAAACATTATTAACATGATATAACTCTGCTAAATATATTTATTTCATTTCGTAATGATAAAATCTAAATTACCAAAATCCTTTGAATTACAAGTTATTGTCAACAACTGTGAGAATCCAGATTAAACACAAAAAAACGATCGTTGACATTATGATAGCCATTAGTTTCTAAAGTTTAATTTGTTTTTTTAGGGTTGGGGGGGGGGGGGGGGGGGTTGTGGGGGATATGAACTGAACTAGATAGACAATTTATATATATATATATATATATGAGGACTAGAAAGGTTCCAAATCCATCACAGTCCATCACATGGCAACCTCAGTTTGGTCGGCCAATTAGGGCATAAAATAATGGGAAGGTGAAAGAGGTTTTAGAATTAATTAATGGAATTAATTAAGATTAAAATTGAAAGCTTTGGATTGGCTTTCCATGGAGAACAAGAGGTGTGAGTTGTTAGTGTGAGAGAGAGAGAGAGAGCAATTAACATCTTCGCAGCCACTTTCAGTGAAAAAGTTGGCACTCACGCAGCAGAACATGCACCATCGTGCTTTCTTGCTTCGAAGCAATAGTGTGCTCTTCACATGTGCCCTTTAATTAATTAATATTATAATAATTAAGTTAATGTTTTCTTCTTTACTTTGTAATCGTGGTCCTTACTCTTTCGATTAACTTTACTAGCCAGTGAATTAATTGTTTAGCTTGAACTCCCACAGTGGGCTTCCATTTGTTTAATATAAAAAGACTTGATTAAGATGAGCATCCTATTAAAGTTGTTCCACTATATTATATCACCATCTCTCTCTCTCTCTCTCTCTCTCTCACACTCTCTCAGTCTCATTTTCAGTCACTTCTCTCTAGAGGGATAACACTATCTTTCTTGAACACTTCACACAATTCAAAACATATATATTTAATGGAAAAAAGGCATGTAATGATAATCGAAATAGATATAAAAATCTTAGAATGGTCTCTCAAAATGATTTGATTCTTATTCAGTACTTAGGAACTATCAGGAAATCAAGGGTTTTTTTTTTAACCTAATTATTCTTGATTAGTAAAATTAGTAGTTGCTGTTATTTAACAAATTGTTACTCATTCAATTGTTGGTGTCATTGATATTCAGTTTTTTTTTCTTTTTTTATAAAATTAGTTGTCATTGCAGTAGTTGCTATTGTCATTTAATAAGTTTTACTTGTTAATTAAGCTTGCTGTCATTTAGATTTGTTACTGTTCATATTTCAAATGAAGTGTATATGAGTAACTTGGCTTCATGGTTTAATCTAAACAGTATCTGGCTAGTGACTTAAAGGTAAATAGGCCACGTTGAGGTACTAAGTTGGGATTTTCATATATCTTGAGTACATTTTTCTATCGTTCTCCCTATATTTAAACACACACACACAGAGTACATTTAGGCTTCTCTTTATTTCACTATTAGACTAAGTGTGTGTGTATAAGTAATAAGTGTGTGCGTGTCCATACCATATTTGGACATACACAAAATCTTAACACGTGTTTACGGTCTTTTCTCCTTATATGTATCATTTTTGGGTATCCCAACATGCATACATTAATCATTCAATTCCTCACTATTTTTTTATAGTGTGAAAAATAATTATAAAGACTTGAAATTTTGAAACAAAGATAATTTATTTTATGGGCGATGATTCAATATTGTCATATGTATTTTAAGGCTGTACTGATGGATTATTATTAATGTATAATAATATGACGATGCATCTAAAAGTTGGTTAATTAACCCTTAATTTATTAACAAGTTCCGTGAACCAAACGACGTTAGATGGACATTATATATCAACCTCATATTTGTACTGGTGTTTCGATATCAGCTTTAACTTTACGACAATGACTCAAAAATTACTTTTGATCAACGTATAGCGTTTCATTTCAGCTTTACACACACACACACACACACACTCTTCTGCTTTAATTTATAAAAATTTACTGATGGCTTCTCACAGACGTTGCAAGTATACATTAACCCTTAATGTATATTATTAATGTATAATAATATGACGATGCATCTAAAAGTTGGTTAATTAACCCTTAATTTATTAACAAGTTCCGTGAACCAAACGACGTTAGATGGACATTATATATCAACCTCATATTTGTACTGGTGTTTCGATATCAGCTTTAACTTTACGACAATGACTCAAAAATTACTTTTGATCAACGTATAGCGTTTCATTTTAGCTTTACACACACACACACACACACACACTCTTCTGCTTTAATTTATAAAAATTTACTGATGGCTTCTCACAGACGTTGCAAGTATACATGAATCTTTGTTAGAATAGTATATTTATTGTTCATCTATGTGAGTTAAAAGCTGTTCATTAGTGTAAAAGGTTGGATCGGAAAGCTGGGGATTATTGCTTGTTAATTATAAATTTTTAATATATATGTATGGTCATGGACCTCTCAATTCATTGAACAATTCATAAATTAGCCTTGTGAACCATGCAAATTACTAGCTAGTAATAAGTTAATTTTCATTATTTTTTTTAAGTGAATGAATAATTTAATTTAATCATCCAATGATTAATTACAATACCTGGTGGATGTTGTCGCAATATTAAGCCATTGAAGAGTATTTTGTATTAAATCCTTGTCTTGATCTGGCATAACGTGAAACTTAAGGAATCTTCAAATGTTTACCTAACCCTAACACAACGCAAACAACTTAAAACAGTGGTTTTTTTTTTTTTTAGTTACCAAAAAATTCAATACCGTATTTGAGGGCAAACAAAAAACACTAATTTTGTAAACAAAGAAAAATTGCATAATGTTTGTTCATTTTTAATAGTCTTGTGTATTAAATAGACTTAATTAAATAGTTCATATATATGAAGGCTTTACTTTTGAAGTTTTTATTCTCTAAGAAGTGTTAACAACTATCTGGTATCCAATATCGTTTATACACAATATCGTTTTGAAGGTGATATTGGGAAGAATTAGCCTCTTAACACATCTCCATATACCATTAAAAAGTTGGTCTAATAGTGTAACACTCTGTTAAATTCCTTTAAAATATGAGTTCAAGTCTTAGAGGGGATGTATTATTGGAAGAAGCGGCCACGAACCTATAACTGAAATAGTCAGTTGCTCGGATAGTTGATATGCTAGTAGATAGTATAGAAAGAACATCTTATTACCATATATCTAATCCAACAAATTAAAGTAATTGCCTATTATTTTTCTAGTAATTTGTTCGGAAGAAGACTGAGAGAAAATATAATGTGAAGACACATTCAGTTCAGTTATACTACTACGTGATTAAAGTGAATAAATTATCCAATGCGCTAATTAAATTAATATATGAAGAAAACAAATTACAAAAGAAGAATAATAATTCAGGTATGTATTAGGTATCTTTTAAGGTCAATATCCATAATGGAAGAGTAGTTCACAAGAGAGTTCGAAAATTCTTAGCATTTTGGTTTCCCCCATTTCCCTCCTCTTCATTATGTGCATATTTCGATGGGTTTTTAGAGTTAAACGATTCATTTGAAGCATAAATAAGTAAAATAAAATGAAACTTTTAATGAAATTACAGAGAGATAGGCATGTGAATATATATTACTTCTGGTCCTAAATATAATATCTACTTGACTTGTTTTAAAGATACTAAAAATATTAAATAAATTACTTTAAAGTATTTATATTAATGGTTTTTCTCTGAACTATTTTGCCTAACTTATAAACCGATATAATCTAATGATACACATCATATAATATGATTAAGTAACTTATTTAACTTCTTTAAACTCTTAAAAAAAAAACTAAATTTTATATTTATGACCGAAATGGGTCTATAAGAATATTGATGATGAAGAAACTTGGATATAAGCACAAGCAGGGAAAGAGTTTGGTGGGAGGAATCGTTGACTTCAAATTTATAAAAGCAATGCCTTTTTGTTCTTTTGTTATATATATCCCTAAGGTGTGCCCTAGCTTGCCATTTGTTTTAATTAATTAAATAATTGTATGTTTCGTTTGCGTCTTCAAGGGAGAGTCAGGGAGAGAAGTTTTCATTTTTTAGATTCCTTCAATTAATAAGAAAACTCTAAAATATTATGGGTTTAATTCAAGTTACTGAAAACTGAACCAACTTTTAAATCGGTTGAAACAATTATTTAAGGATCAGTGATCTAATTAATTAGGGTTAAACCAAGATTAACCAATTATAATTACAAAAATATACTTTAATTAAAATTATATATATATATATATATATATATATATATATATATATATATATATATATATATATAAAACCTTGGAAAAGAGTAATATTGAAATAAAAGTTAATAATCCACAAATAAATGAAATATTCATGTATAACTGAGTAAAACAAAGTTGCTAATTAAAGTTTAAATATGATGGATTATTGCTTTTCTTTTTTTTTCTTTTTCTTTTTTTTCATTTTGTTAGCTCAAAACAACATTATTTTTCAAGGTAAGCATGTGGAGGGAAAATATAAAAGCAAACTCAATCAACCCATCTAAAACTCTTGATCAAATTGATTAGCAGACTTATTGATTAGGACATTAGTCTAACCAGCCGACCCAAGTTGAATTTTAGTACTATTCTCTAATTTATAGTTACCTATGTTAACCATAATAACCTTAATAACCATCAAAACTCAACTCACCTAACTATTTATATGAAACAAAAACAAAAAGCTCGCTTTCATCAACTTGGTAGCTGCTGCAATTAAAGAATTGAAAGGGCAGAGATAAGAAAGACGAAGGTAACATGGAAGCGTGGTAGCACACCGTTATTCCCGGTGGTGACACTTAATTAAATAAATAAAAAAACAAACAAATTAAATAATTAAATAATTAGATTCTTCATCCAACCAATCACTAAGCTTCTTCTTTACATATTATTATCTTCTCATCTCTCTCTTGAGAGTTGAGATTATCAGTTCATATCAAGACAACGGTGCAATCATATCAAATGATCCAACCTCATATACTTATTCCACCGAATTTTCTTTCTCGCCCTCCACTTAGCTACGTTACGTTGATATTGTGTGTGTGTGTATATATATATATTATATTGGGTTTTTCTTTTTTAAATATTTTATGACTATAAATGATTAAATTTATAAATAATTATCGTAATATCACCCTATTTAATTGTATTTATATATCGTACATGATCGTAATTGAAACCGTACAACAAATATTTTTGATAGAATGGGTTAATGCCACTAAAGAATCCCAGAAGAGTCCCCTTGAAACTTTAGCTATATTTAAATTTAAATTAATTATCATATTATTAACACTTAATTCCAACTTGAGACATATTGTCACACCCCAATTTTCAAAAGCGGAATAATTTTTTTTCCTTTTCCATCAGAGTAGAGCATCGGAATAATTTCAAAAAGGCGAGTATCTGATAAAACATTCACTGTTGTGGTATCTGGCTGCTTACACAGCGGTACAATAGTCTGAATATAGTTCGAGGGTATAAAGTCAAATAAAATCTCTCCGTCTGCGTCCTCACGCTGGCTCTTTACCCTTGTCCCTGACCCTCGGTCTTCCAGACCCTGAAGCTATAATAGGAGCTGAGGTTCAATAGCCATTGAACCTCAGGTAACGATTAACCTCATGCTTATATATGACAGTATATATGACAGATATTCACGGCGTTACAGCAATAATCCATACATAAGCACACAGCAGATGTATGATTACAACAATACATAAGCATACAGCAGATGTATTCTAACAGCACACAGCAAATGTATCTCATATTCAAGATAATAACATAACACAGCCACTGCAATATGCATGTTATTATAGTCTGTACTATTCACCAGTGCCACGGTGTACATTCGTGTCCTCAGCGCTAGGAAAACATAACGGCATTATCAAGACCATAACCCGTATCAAGCTGCATGTGTGTGATCAATTTCAAAATAGAGTCTCAAACTATCTATCACATATAAGCATACAATAAGCATCAGAGTTAGTGTTACAGTACGCGAACGTACCTGAATTGGTAGTTTCGGTATGACGTCGATCAGAAAACGATTGCAGACTTCCTATAAGGGTAATATCGCGTTTATTAACTCACAAATAATATACTAAAAGATATCTTATCCACAATTGGCTATTCTACTCCCTGGTGTATTTATTTTTCCATTATTTCCTTTGAATTTTCGGATAAAAACGCTAATTATCAGCATTTAGGGCTGATTTTCGCCTAACTTCGAAAAATCATAACTAATTCTAGAAATATCGAAACGAAGATCCGTAAAATATTCTGGACTCCTTAGGATGTCTAATTTTCAGAAAAAATATCATACTTTTCCCAGAATTCAAAAATAATTCCAAGATTTCACGTGTTCATCCTCTGCCCAAAATTTCCAGCATTTTCGCAATATAAACTTTGAGAATTTATTTCTCACTGTACAGAGCTCATTCCAACATGTTCTTTACATATTTGAAAATCCCTATATGTCTACTTTAACCATGAATTTTCTCAGAATTTTTCAACAACATTTTCAACATGAACTATAAGCTTTTCTGTTACTAACTCAGAAATCGCCTAACCGATGAATTTCGCCAGAACTTCGTTATTTCGGTGTTCTTCCACCAAGAACTTTGCTAAACCACTTTCTTCATCAATTTTTAGAAATAAAACAATTTTTAAACTCAGAAGAACATAAAAACAACTATATCTAAAGGATTTAGAGATCAAACTACAAAATAACTAAAAACTCAAAAGTTAGAGCTCAAGAACTTACGTAGAACTCTTGCTCCTCCTTTCTCCAAGACTCTCTCTCTCTCTTTCACTCTTAGAATCAGATGTTGCTTGGGATTTTGGTGTGAGGAATGAGGAGAGGCAAGGCCTCTATTTATAGGAAAATTCAAGGCTCTACTTCCTCAAGAAGTTGTTGCAACTTCTTCAAGAAGTTGAGAAACTTGAAGACCAAGTATTGAATAGTGACACTTCTCCAACAAGTTGTTGACCCTATTTGACATGTGTTTGAAACAATTTCCTTGCTCTTCAAGTTTTCCTGACTTGTTCTCCAAGTTTTCCCGACTTGCTCTCCAAGTTTTCCAACTTGCTGTCCAAGTTTTCCCGAATTGCTCTCCAAGTTTTCCCGGCTTGCTCTCCAGGTTTTCCAACTTGCTCTCCAAGTTTTCCAACCTGACTTGCTCTCCAAGTTTCCTAACTTGTTCTCCAAGTAACTTGTCCGCCAGATAACTTGTCCACCAAGTAACTTGTCCGCCAGATAACTTGTCCACCAAGTAACCTCGTCCGCCAAGTAACTTGTTCGTCAAGTAACCTCGTCCGCCAAGTAACTTGTTCGTCAAGTAACCTGCTCACTAAGTAACTTGCTCAAGAAGTTTGAAGACTTGCCCATGAAGTCTTGAAACTTGACCACCAAGTTGGAAGGTTCCAACTTCATCCACAAGTCTTTGCATGTTTTTGAATTTGTATTTCTTGCTCTACAAGCTAAAAAAATTGTCCCCTTCCCCTTCCTTTCTTTTTGTTCATTTTATGCTTTAATTTTAATTGTTGGATTTGCCTCTTTATTATTATTGAATTTTCGCCATATATATTGAATCTTTAGGGGATGATAATTTAATCCAAGTTATCATCTTAGTATAGTGTTTCAAATGTTATTAGGCTAAATAGTGTGATCAAAAGACATATGTATTATCATGGTATTTTATGATCCCTAATTGAAATCTAGATAATTTGGATCTTTGGTCTTTTTAATTCTAGGGGAAAATTCCCTAAATTAACATAAATATGTTACTCAATTTTGAGATCCCATATTCACCTATTTTTAATAGGTATTATTTGCCAAAATATAATATTTATAATGATTATGAATTTTAGGGTATTACACATATCGTGTTTTTCAACTCATATATGTCGTGTGTGGGTGTGTTGAGTAATTAGGATTTGTTCGTATATGTGTGCCTCTTTTTTTTTTTTTAATCATCCGTTGTATGTGTGCTTCAAAACTTTCAATATTTACTTCTCTTAATACTATATCCTTCTTAATTAAGCTCTTTTTTTCTCAACTGAATTAGTTCATTTTCTTAAAATTAGTTATACTTGCCTTTCCAAAATTATTGATATTGATGTTGTTATAGGCAACTTGAAATTAATCACACACAATGTTGATTTATGAAATATACAAAATTGAGCACTTTAGTACATCTAACTATGCATATATTTACATATTTGACAAATTCAAGTGTTCTCATATGGAGTAACCACACAAACTCAAATTCAAGGGGTTAAAAGCCCCTTCGACAGGGACAAACACCAATTGGTGGTGTATATTAGTTTGTTCCTCTTCATATGCAATTATGCATATTTCGTTAATATAAATTCTTACTTATTAAATTGTTTTGTCATTACTATTCAAAAACTTACTAAAATTAGCTATCACTCCAGACCGTAGTTGTTTTCAATGTTGAAGTTGTTATTTGTTATTCTGTTAGTTGCCGCTGATATTCGGCCAGAAATTTCTTTGAAATTATTTATTACTGTTGATATTTTCTTAAGGGTATAATCCCTTTTGAAATTTAGAGCAGAAAAAGTTTTCGCTTTTTATAATAGGTGTGCTTTTTAAAATTCAAATTTTTGTTTCTTCCTTAGAAAGGTAAGATCGTATACTACTTTATTCAAGGTTATTAAACCCGGATTAGCTACTGAACCAGTCGGGGTACGTACTGAGTGTCTGAGTCAAGGATCAATCGATCAAATCAGAGTGAAATCAAAGCTAATCCGGAGCCAAACCAATGAGAAATTAAAAAATTTTTAGTTATTGGTTGATGCCCGGACTAAACCAGTTTACTGACCAATTCAATTCACCAATTTTTAGATGGAACCGGTTGGTCCGGTCCTAATTTCAAAACCCTAACGTCAACTAACAGTTTGTTGATATGTTGTCATTGTGGTTTTAAAGTTGTTATTTGTTAAATTGTGGTTGTCATCTCTTTTCTTTTCTTTTTTTTCCCAAATTCAAGGCATTGTTCGAGGTAATCTCGCTAACGAAACTTAATGCCACATTAGTTCATAGATACTTTATAGTGATTATATATTATGCCATTTTGGAATCGTGGATTGAGGTTTAATTTAGATATTTGGTGGAAGAACTTTTATCCCTTTCACCCTAAATTTTATCACGAACACATATAATATAATGTCATGAAGTAATGGTATATATGAAAAAAGGAATATAAAATTGAAATGTACATAAGTGGAGATATAGAGAGAATCCTAAGAAAGAGGATAGAAAGAGAGGAGTGAATAGTGTCAGAGGAGAAAGCACATTGCATGCATTTACGCCCACACGCCTTGGTTCGCCATTCAACCTACACCTTTCATCAGTTAACACACCTATACACGCCCTCCCTCATTTATTTATTTTTTTTTTAAAAAAATTGTTTAAATAATTGATACTGTACTACAACTAGTCTGGGGCTGTTTGGTATGAGAGATTTGGAGGGATTGGACCGGAAGAGAAGAGAAAGTTTTTATAAGAATTTAATAAAATTAGAGAAATGGGGTTAAAAAATTTTAACTAATTTTTCTTACTATGTTATTTTATATATTACCTTTATTAAAATTTCATAACCCCACATTTTCATTTCGTTTAAATTTAACTCATAAAAATTCTTTTTTCCCTCCCTTCACCTCATATCAAACAACCCATAAATATAAGACCTAGTAAACTAGATCTTATAATGTAAAACAAAGTTTGAAGGTAAATTTTGGTACTAAATATAAAGCTTTTTTCCATTTTATCTTTTATATTTATCATTTTTTTCATATTAATTTGTCAAAATTATGAATTAATATATTGTTTTATGTGAATTAAAAGTATTTTAGAGAGATTATACTACATATGTTATAATTAAGTACTACCTCCAGTCCTAATTATAAGAGTTAGTTGACTTTCTTTAGAGAAATTAAGAAAACTAAATAAATTACGTAATTATTTCATATGTTATGAATCTTAGATTATATGTTAGTTTATTAATCAAACTAATTAGTTTGAAAAAAAAAATAAAAAGAAAAATACTCTAAAGTAATTTAGTTATCTTTCTTAATCATTCTAAAAAAGTCAACTAGCTCTTATAATTAGGACCGGAGTAATTTGATTAATTTCCCCAAATTAGATAAATAAGACTTAATTACATTAAGAATTAAAGGAGCATTATGATATCCTATTATCATATTCAAATATTGCAAGTACGTGAACACATAAATAGCTGATTCCCCATCTCATCCACTGAATTATTTATTTCACTAGTATACACGAAAAAGTTCATGCTTATTAAGCTTTTCTTATTGTGGCTTATTCTTCATTCACACACTCATCACCAAAGCTACAAATATATCACTTTATTTATTTTGTTCCATTGACATCTACTTTGGACTAAACTTTTCCCTTACTGTGGTAGCATAAAAAAGCCATGGTTCTTGCTTGACGGTTAATTAATTGTGGGGTATTCCAAAACTTGAACCAAATATTAAACTATATATTAGAATTTTTTTCGGGGACTGAAATTAAACTATTTATTGATAACTAGTAGTTCATTGGACAAAAAAAAACAAAAAAATATTTGTAATTAATAGTTCAACTTCCAACATCTCCGTATACCCCGAGTATATATATACACTTACTTCATCTTTTAATAATTATATTGAATTAAGAATCAGTTTGATGATATCATATTGATGAGCATGAAGCATGCAGTTTCCCACTTATGTTTATGTATTTGAATAATTAATGCATTTTTTCTTTAAAATAATTAATTTTTTTGTCCTTATAGTTTTAACTTGGTTGCAATTCAATCCATAAACTTTAACTCGATGCAACTCAGTATTTATAATTTTTTTAACTCAGTTGTAACTCAGTTAAACTATGTAGGGAAAAGTATAAAATCCAACCAGTTGCTCCATTTAAAACTCTTGATTAAACTGATAAGAGGGCTAGTTCACCAATTTACTGATATGACCAATTAATTTAGTGTCTAATAGTCCCTCGAACATGATTGTCTATAGTAGGAGGATGGCTACGCCTAACAGATAAAAAAAATACAGTATTATTCTATGTTTACGTGCTTTCTTTTATATATTTACATGTATAATTTGCCAATTTCATGTATTCTAATAATTATAAGTAGTATGCAAATATAATCTCCTTTCATATTATTAAGGGATTAGTGAAATGATATAATGATGATTTATTTGGATGACCGATGCCAATAAAAATTAAATGCTCTTAATATAATCAATTTATATGCACTATTTATATAGACTGTAATTCACCATAAATAGATTGTGAAGGATTGATCAGTATGCAAGTTGAGTCTTGAACCCATCATCTTCTTCTATCTATTCCCTTCTATTTTTATTTTGACGAATGAAATACCTCTTCAATTTTCTGGCTTGAATTAAGAAAAAAGGTTAAACCTATTTTATTAATTATTTTATGAATAATATGATTGATTCAATATTAATATTAAATGAAAATTTTCGTGATGAATTAATACTTTTACTGTAGAATCATATAATTGATGGGGACCTAGCTTTTATCCGATGCATAAATCGTCCGGAACGCTCCTATACTTTTTTTTTTTTTTTTTTTTTTTACATCATGGTAGGGGAGGGGGGTAAGGTTCAAACCTAGGATATAGGGGAGGAAGGCCAGTTAATACTGGCTCCCATGCCACTACGCTACTAAGGCGCTGGTTCCTATACTTTTAAACTGCATCGTGTTTGGTGCAAAACATGAAGTTGGTCTTTTTTAAAATATATATATATATATATTAGGGCACCAACGAGTACTAAAAATATATTCCAAGGCATTGATTGGTACTGAAAAAAATACTTGATTATCTTGAAAAATTATTTTAAAAGTACTAACTAATACTAAAAAGTACTTTATGATCTTGAAAAGTTATTTCAGGTATTGACTAATATTAAAAAGATACTCTATAATCTTGAAAATTTATTTCAAAGTATTGACTAGTACTCGAAATATACTTTAGGATATTTTTCAATATCCTAAAATAATTTTTCAAGATCATGAAGTATTTTTTCAATACCGATCAATATCCTAAGCATCTTTTTAGTACTCGTCAGTGACCTGAAAAATTATTTCAAGTTACTGACTAGTACTTTAAATATACTTCATGATATGTTTTAAAGATCCTAAAATAATTTTTCAAAATCAGGAAGTATTTTTTCAATACCGGTCAGTATCCTAGATTATATTTTTACTACTTGTTGGTACTCTAAAATATTAAACAACAAAAAAGAAGGACCAGCTTCTTGTTTTGTGCCAAAAACGACACAATTTAAAGGTATAGGAGCACAGCGGACGATTTATGCATCAGACCAGTGGCGGAGCCAGGATTTGGAGTTTATAGGTGCACAATTAGTGTAAAGGTTCGGGGGTTCAGGGGCAGCACCCCCGAATTTTTTTTTTTAAGAAAAATTTTAAATGAATGCATTTTCTAGAAGGAAAAAAGTTTGACAAGATTAAAGAACATGTTGCAACCTATAAGAAAACAGAAAAGGAAACAAACCAAAATGCTAGCTTCGGCTTCAATTCATCATAAACGAAAATCACAAGGTAGGGTATTACCTTCAAATATTCATTTACATCAGCCTTTATCTGCTTAGCCTTGAGTGCTGCATCAACCTCCAAAAAGATTCGAGGGGATAAAGTTATTTCTTGAAGTAAATCAATCTGCAAAAGAAAGCAGAAAAGGAAGCTGTGTCATGCTAATGAGAACACAAATTTAACATAGAAAAATAATAATCAAGAATTAACTAACCTTTACATCAGAAGAATCACAAAACCATTCTTTGATTCTTCATTCCTTGAAAATATTTCATTATATCCTCATCATCAATCGTATCAAACATATCACGTTCAACAAAAGTTAACATGCACGAGTTAAATCAATCATCACTTATCCGATTGAGTAACTTATTCTTAACAAAAGTCATTGCAGAAAAAACCCGCTCAACACTGGCAGTTGCTACTAGTAGAATGAGTGCCAACTTTATCAACAAATAGACTAGTGGATAAACAATATCCTTTCTCTTCTCAACCATCTTCAAAGCAAGGTCAGAAATTGTTTGCAAATTGACAAAATCAGAATCAACCCTCACATCAACAATAAAATTATCGAGACTTAAAGACAGAAAAGGAATATCTGCAAGTTCATCAAACTCCAAAGGATAGAATCTAGCAAACTCAATCAACTTTTCATTGTTAAAATTAGCAAATGAATCACGAGGATCAAGACAACTCAAACACTCAAGCAACTTAATATTGACGTTATCAAATCGATCATTCAACTCTTGAACCTGAGTATCTATCACAATATTAAATAACTCCACCTTAAAGTAGTGGAGGAATGTAAATTATTCCAATCTCCGTCTCGATCTCCCTTTAGGACAATAATCATAATTCATATTTAAGATATCAATATCATATTTATTGGCAAAAATGTTTGTTTCTTGAAGCAATTTATCAAAACCATTATCCCTCACCTCTTGTAAACGAGACTTGACTACCTTCACTAAACCAATTGCATTTAAAAGGTCTTGATCTTTTCTTTGCAGTGCTTGTGACAACTCATAAGAAATCCCCAAGATCAATTTCATAAGATGTAACAAGAATGCAAATTCAAAATCCTCCATGGCATACAAAATGCAACTTGCATCGGTTCTTGCAGCATCATTTTTCGGATCGTCTTCAATAACTTTCATCAAGGAAATGATTGGAGAAAATAAGGAGATAACACTTGTAACAGTACCAAAATGGGAACCCCAACGAGTGTCTCCAGGTCGCTTTAAGGTTGTCTCTTGATTTAAACCTTTTCTAGTTGGTATTTCACCACTAGCAATTCTTGCAACTATTTGCTCATAGTGATTCATTTGAAGAATTTCCTTCCGCTTGCATGAACCCCCCACAACGGTAGTCATCTTTTGAAGCATGTCAAAAAATTCTTGAATCTTCTTGTGATGTTTTGCAACCTTCACAAATGCCAATTGTAACTGATGAGCAAAACAATGAATGTAGAATGCGGATGTGTTGTCTGCCAAAATCAAACTTTTAAGCCCTTTAAATTCACCTCGCATATTACTAGCACCATCATAGCCTTGCCCGCGACATTTAGACAAACTTAAACCAAGTTTAGAAAATAGGCCATCAATCGCTGCTTTTAGTGATTGTGCAGTCGTTTCTGAAACATGAATTATGCCAATAAATCGCTCAACAATGGACCCTTTTTTGTTTACATACCGAAGTACAACCGCCATTTGTTCTTTGACTGCAACATCACGAGCTTCATCAACTAGCAAGGAAAAGTAATCATCATCAAGATCACTAATTATTGCTTTAACAGTCAAATCAGCACAAGCTTGGGAAAGATCTTTCTGAATCATTGGTGAAGTCAATTTGTTATTGTCGGGGGCATTTTCCAAGACTACATCACTCATTTCTTTATTTGGCTCAGAATAAAACTTTAGAAGTTCAAGGAATAAACCTTGTTGATTTGAACTTGCAGATTCATCATGTCCCCGAAAAGGCTGACCATTACATAGTAGGAATCTAATGCATTTTAAAGAAGTTTTCAGCCTAATACGATAATCAATTTTTTGTTGTTCAGAAATATTTGACAAGGCAACATCAATATGTTGCTTTTTCTTCATCAAATCTTGACCAGCTTGATAACATCTATTGTGAACACTCTTATGATCTCCAACATGAGCTTTGATTCTATCCTTCTTCTGCCAATTTTTGAAACCCCCACTGTAACACCTCAATTTCAATGCCCAAAAACTTTGTCAAAATATTTGTAATACCTCCAATAGAGTTTATCCATATCCGAATCATCGGGTTGCATCACCATTTCCAATAAAATTCATAATACATAATCAAAATAAATTTCAGAAAAATATTTCAGAGTTCAACACAAAACGGAAGTCTTAGGTTCATGGCAAATAAAATAACATAACATAAACTATAGGAGTACAAAAGAGCCTCCAAAGCTCACTCCATAGGTGCCTTCCCTTGCTCTCTACTAGGATATTCACCTGAAAAATGTTAATATGGGATGAGATTCCACGTCTCAGTAACTACTGAAAGTTTCTACCGTACACAAGCAAATTACATATGACAAAAACATGGGCTAGTTTCAAATATGTTTGTAAATATATATATATATATATATATATCATAATTTCTCATACGAGAATATTTGCAAAAGTAATCAATATGTCGAATTATGAATTATACAAATATACAATGCAGAATGCAGCCTCCCTTATACCGCTGACTGGAGCCATAGGCTAACTCATAGTCCAATAGAAACTCATTCATTTGACTGAATGGTTCCAAGCCCACCAAAATTTAAGATACACCCGGCCAAATGTATAGAGCTTAAATCTGGACTATGGCTCCCCTCCTTAAAAATAACAACTAAGGAGGTGTCACATGTCCCACAACTCCAATGCAATCCCGGCCAGAGGAAAACATGGAAGATGGGGCCCTAAAAAGGTACCATCCACTGTGCACCGAGTGGTGGCATAAACAATTCTTATCATTCAAATCCCTCCTTACTCCAACCCATCATACAGCCGCCATGATAATTATATCAATAAGATCAAGTATAATAAAACATACTTCCATTTATATCAAATATCATAAAGTGGTAAATCAAATGTCTCATAAAAATTCGTCGGTCTAATATGTCATTCTTGAAATTCAAGGGATCAAACTGTCGTTTCTTAAATTCGGGTCTAAAATGTCATTCTGAAATTCAGGGGCAAAACTGTAATTTTTGCTAGGTACAAAACCATAATACTCAATTATATTATAATACATATAAACCAGTCCATATTAAAAAGTAATTTGTAATCATACACAATTCACAAGTATATGGAAGAATATTCAGAGTTACCTGTCACTCTATAGCTCCCAAAAAGTTACCGCAAGGCTTCCCTACATTCCTTCTCCCTACCTTTCTGTGAGTCTTGAGTGTTTGTGTGTTGTGAAAGAAATGAGAAGGGATGAGGTATTTATAGAGTTCGGGTCTCAACTAGTTTTCAAAAATCACATGTCCATCTACTACACATCTACCATTTATCTACCATTCATTTGTCCATCTACTACACATCTACCATTTATCTACCATTCATATATCCATCTACCATGTAACTACACATCTCCATCTACCATCTAACTACCATTCATATGTAGCTACCATACATATCTCCATCTACCATCTAACTACCGAATACCCATCTTCCGATCAAATATCACATGCTTATCTACTTCATAACTATCTACCATTCAAGTTAATATCCGATTTCTTATTCGCCCTGCCGGTCACGGAAATGACTTCCGCAAACACCAGCTTCTAGACAAAAATTCATTTGTTTGTAATATGTCCTGACCTAAGAAACTTAGTTCATGGTTTTCTAGATAGGATTTAATTTCTATCAGTTCTCTCTCTTTTAGATCATTAATGGTACTTAAGTGTACTTTGGTCATTTATGGTAATTTCCCAGAGTACAAAATACTCCCGTGACATTTTTTTTTAATATTTTAATGAATAGTAAATACGTATATGTGAATAGTAAATACTATTCATGTACGTATTTGTGAATAGTAAACACTATTCATGTCCAAAAATTACTGATTCCAAATTCGTCATTTTCAAAAATAGGGCCTAGTAGTCTTCCAAAAATAGGCTTATTTTCTAATCTTTAGGTCCAAAATTCGGGATATTACATTTCTCCCCTCCTAAAAAAAAATTTTGTCCCCAAAATTCGATATAGTAAGAATTCTACTTACCTAATTAAATAAGTAAGGATAGGATTGTCGCATGCTCTCTTCCGTTTCCCAAGTAGCATCTCCGGGAGCCATTCCTTTCCACACAACCTTTACAGTCTAATAGTCTTGTTCCTCGATTACTTATCCCTTGCATTAACAATCCGCTCCGGCTCAGCTTGATATGCCATGTTATCTTTAAGTCCTATCTCTTTCCCAAACATGCTCACCAGGCACACAACACAATTATACAACATTTCATTCATCATGTTCCCACAGTGATATTCAAATATAGGATCCACTAGTTCCTTATTTGAGCGCTTGGTTACACTGGCCTCACAGACTGGTACATTCTTCTTTTTCTGCTTATTTCATATTATCACAACGCTGGATATTCTGATCTTACAGCTTAAGGAGTTACCCTCAGGCCATACTGACCACAACATGATATAGTCTGATTATTCTGCCAACCTTAAGACAAACTTTAGACACACACAGGTCTAATGTTACAATACTAGGCACATAAGTCTTATAGCCTAGAGATACCACCACATGCAAACTAGCTCAACGGGTATTACCGCCTCGAGCCTCTGCTCTTCTACCCTATGCTCAAGCTTCCTCAATTCAAGTTCTCAAACTAGCTTTTCTTGTATAGCTCAGTAGTTAGCACGTAATACCTAACTTAATTAGTTCAGATTTCTAGACTATTCTATCATTTTCTGTTCCTATATTAACATAATTACCATTTGCACCGCTTTTCAATACAAAACATTAGCGATGACAGTCATGTCATTACTTCTTCTATGTTGTCTCAAATTCAACTTCCTGATTTTCAAATTTAAATATTTAAAGTTTTCTGTGGTCGCAATACATTTTCAAAATCTCACTTTATAAAACTAGTATTTTCATAAAAAGCATATTCGCTGCCAGTTTAAGTTCAAGAAAACACATTCACTATTCAATCTAGCTTTCATCAATGGCAAGTGATTCAAAAATGAATATTTTAAATATATTTGGCAAGACCCAGCAAACCGAGTATATTCATAACAGTTTCCAGCCTCTTCTAGCTTGTACACCTTCCACCACAATCATAATTTAAAAGTCAATTCTTGTTCTAATTTCGCAAGGATTCATTCCATGAGACATCATAGTTTATAAATGTCGATTACAAACTGGTCTTAAATCCTGTTGTAAATATTGCGTAAAAATTTCTAAACACAGCAAGTGCATTGGTAAGTTCAAAATTCAAATACTCAGGGACCTAGCAACTATTTTAAATAGTCACCAACTCCGAATACATTCCAGGTTCCAACTTATTCTACTCAACTCATCCATGAAACACTCAATTCATTATTTCTAAAGAAAGATTCTATTATCAAGATCATTTCCTATGCTAGTTAAACAGTTGGCAATCTCTGAACACCTTATACATATTGGTATCACATTTTGTTCCCTATTTCTCTCCAATCAATTAGTACCATATTCTAATATCTCAATTTATTCAATCAATTCAGTCTCCTAAAGAATCAATACAACTGTTAAGTTGAACTGTTATATTACATTTCTACTAGTAGCAACCCTCTAGATCCCCTACCAACTTTCAGATTCATCATCCTATTTCTAAAACCCCGATTATTCATACTAGATTCATCATACTCCATAGTTTATATCATTTAAGAACTATCCTCAAACTTTCCCCAAAAATGATAATTGTCAAATTACAAATCAACTCTTAGAACTTTAATATCAGCAAGACAGAGATATCATGTGTCCTCAATAATATCCATAGAACATTCATGTTTCACAATTCCTAGACTAAGATTTAAAACATTCAAATATTATTCTCACAATCTCAGCATTGTTCACATGATTCGAATTCAATCCTTAGTATCTCAAAGACATATACTAAATATCATCTGTTCCTCTCATAGTTATCTATTAATCACACCCAAATAACATACTAATATTATAACATAAATCACCGGATTTCATACTTTCATAATTAGACATACTATCTTAACTCAGATTGAATTCAAGTCTATTCCCAAATATTCCCAGACATTAATAGTCAAGTTTACAATTTGATTCTTATAACCTCAACATCAACTGATAATTCGTGTTTCCCCAAAAATACCCATTATACATACTAAGATCATGATTCACAATTCCTAATCTAATTCTTGGATTATACGAAGACTATCTACAACCTCAGCAGCATTCACAAGGTTCTAATTCTACCTCAACCTGCAATATCACAAAGGCTCATTTCGGTCTTAAGTTCTATTCAGCTTAGATTAAATTAAAGCCTATCCTCAATATTTACTATATTCATTCTAACATCTTTCTGGCATTCCTAAGGATCACCATTTCCTACCTTTCCATCGATCTTCCAACATGTTTATCCAAAAACCTTAGTCTTTGAATTATCTGTGACAAATTCATAGAGTTCTTCGGATACTCAGAGAGTGAAGAATGCTCTCGGGTTAATTGGCACAACTCATCATCATTTCAAATCTTCGGATTCTCTCCGGTTCATCTAATATTATTAGGAAGTCACCCTTCCCAAGATTACTATCACCTTAGCACGCTTACGCTTAAAATCCTATTTTTAAATGCCAAATCCGACATCTTGAGTCAGCTGCACATCCAAGACAGATTTCTTAGATAAATGTGCGTATAAACGTCCAAACTTAATTTCTTAAAAACACAGCTAGCAATAAATGCCATAGCGATTTCTGTCTGCAAAGGTCTAGGAAACTGCGACCCCTAACGGTGGCTAGGGTGCACTAGGGTGCGGTGCCATAAAATTTCCGCATAACAACAAAGTCTGCATAATTATGAGCCAGCAACAGATGAGAATCCAATGCTGCTTAACAAAATCTAGACGTTACTAGCCCAGCTATAAACCGAGTAAAGAAAGAGTAAATGTTTCATGTTCTCTCAAACTTCACAAAACCTCCACATATTCATTTCCTCTCCGATCGTAACCTTCACTATAACCTTCCACATTATCCTTAAACATGGCCGGTTCAAGTAACTCTATTCCAGTCTCCGATTCATTCAACCCTTTCTTTCTTGAAGCCTTACTTCATGACTATCAGACTAACATGTTGTCTGATTTGTCAAACAATGCATCATACCCTTATTCTTCTTTACTTCCCCAAAATCCCGTAAGTATGAACGTTCATTCATCTGCCTCAACGATTAACATTCCTACTCCTCCTCCAAGGATACAAGATTCTATTTTTACCACCACTAACAGAAAGGAATCTGAAGCAGGTCCATCAAGGCGACCTGTCCAAAGGTGTCGTAATGTGGCAGAACTTATGGAGTCTACGGTACCTTCTCAACCAAGGAATCCTGCTTCTACCTTGACTGAGACCACTAATCCATTTTCATGTGGTTGCTGCCATGTTCTACGAGAGATCATTCATACCAATGGACTTCAATACCATAAACTTGAAGTTCATGGGAGGATTGGTATGATATGCCACGCTGTCTTTCACCAGGACGTACAAGGAGGTTCTTACAGTCCTCAAGTATTTGACTTTGGTAAGAAGAATTTAGATGATGTCAAACATTTTCTAGAAAATTATTGTTTGAATCAAAAATCTTTAGGGTATGTCCTGGTGTCGGATCCCCTATCAGCCTACTATGAGGCCCTCTGTGTTGGTTTGGAATGGACTAAAAATCAAAATGAACTCCCTAATAGTTCATTTCCAACCAATACAGAAAATATATCCAATAAAGGAAAAGAGCTCATGGTTGTAAATAATAATCCTTCAGTCCCCATACCTAGTAATCCATACCGATCAAGAGCTGAACAAAATATTAGAGCTTCATCAATGTCAATAGATGATCTTAGAGACTTCTTCCATTTACCTCAACAAGAAGCGGCTCAACAAGTTCGTCTATGCAAAAATGTTCTAATGAAAATATGCCATAGGGGAGGAATAAAGCATTGGCCGTATGTAAAAATTCGAAGCACTATGAAGCAAATAGCTAGATTGAGAAGAACAATGTCTTCTGATGGTCCTCTCTCAAGTGCAGCCACTCGGAAGAAATTAATAGACTTAAACTTGAGATAGTCGAAGCTTGCGGTGGGATTGTACCAACTGTTGTTCTTGATGCTTGAATTAATATAGTCTACTCTTCTTAGCCTTCTTGCTAATGTTTGTAATCTCTATTCTAGGATTCATAAGGATTTTCGAGTTTTCCTGCCAAACTCAACTTTATCTATTAAATTCACACTTAAGCAAGTTATTCTAACTTATCGTTTAATCAAAACTATGTCGGTATACGGTTATGGTATTGTCATCTGTTAATCATATCAGTTAGCTAGGTAAGTGTAAATCTAGTGAAAATCTCTTCATGTTTTTCACAACGGCAACTAATTGAATAACCATCAAATAGGGACTTAGTCTTTCAATCACTTTTCTAGACACCAATGGTTAATAAAAATATTCATCCCCTAAAAAGAAATTCTAGGCCTACAGAATCCAATATTCAATAAATTTTCTACTTACCATCTTCCGCAACCAGGCTCTTCATTATCAATCACTTGAATATTTCTTTTTATTAACCCATTCTTCTCCTATCATGAATGTCACAAGAAAATTAGGTAAATGTAATCCAAAACTATAAAGGGAAGTGCACATGTCATGATATTTAATTTGCCATGACCTTAAAAAAAAGTTTTAAGAAAACACTTTTGAAAATAAATAAAATTGTCATGGAACGTTTAGCTCTGATACCAAAAATGTAACACCTCAATTTCAATGCCCAAAAACTTTGTCAAAATATTTGTAATACCTCCAATAGAGTTTATCCATATCCGAATCATCGGGTTGCATCACCATTTCCAATAAAATTCATAATACATAATCAAAATAAATTTCAGAAAAATATTTCAGAGTTCAACACAAAACGGAAGTCTTAGGTTCATGGCAAATAAAATAACATAACATAAACTATAGGAGTACAAAAGAGCCTCCAAAGCTCACTCCATAGGTGCCTTCCCTTGCTCTCTACTAGGATATTCACCTGAAAAATGTTAATATGGGATGAGATTCCACGTCTCAGTAACTACTGAAAGTTTCTACCGTACACAAGCAAATTACATATGACAAAAACATGGGCTAGTTTCAAATATGTTTGTAAATATATATATATATATATATATATCATAATTTCTCATACGAGAATATTTGCAAAAGTAATCAATATGTCGAATTATGAATTATACAAATATACAATGCAGAATGCAGCCTCCCTTATACCGCTGACTGGAGCCATAGGCTAACTCATAGTCCAATAGAAACTCATTCATTTGACTGAATGGTTCCAAGCCCACCAAAATTTAAGATACACCCGGCCAAATGTATAGAGCTTAAATCTGGACTATGGCTCCCCTCCTTAAAAATAACAACTAAGGAGGTGTCACATGTCCCACAACTCCAATGCAATCCCGGCCAGAGGAAAACATGGAAGATGGGGCCCTAAAAAGGTACCATCCACTGTGCACCGAGTGGTGGCATAAACAATTCTTATCATTCAAATCCCTCCTTACTCCAACCCATCATACAGCCGCCATGATAATTATATCAATAAGATCAAGTATAATAAAACATACTTCCATTTATATCAAATATCATAAAGTGGTAAATCAAATGTCTCATAAAAATTCGTCGGTCTAATATGTCATTCTTGAAATTCAAGGGATCAAACTGTCGTTTCTTAAATTCGGGTCTAAAATGTCATTCTGAAATTCAGGGGCAAAACTGTAATTTTTGCTAGGTACAAAACCATAATACTCAATTATATTATAATACATATAAACCAGTCCATATTAAAAAGTAATTTGTAATCATACACAATTCACAAGTATATGGAAGAATATTCAGAGTTACCTGTCACTCTATAGCTCCCAAAAAGTTACCGCAAGGCTTCCCTACATTCCTTCTCCCTACCTTTCTGTGAGTCTTGAGTGTTTGTGTGTTGTGAAAGAAATGAGAAGGGATGAGGTATTTATAGAGTTCGGGTCTCAACTAGTTTTCAAAAATCACATGTCCATCTACTACACATCTACCATTTATCTACCATTCATTTGTCCATCTACTACACATCTACCATTTATCTACCATTCATATATCCATCTACCATGTAACTACACATCTCCATCTACCATCTAACTACCATTCATATGTAGCTACCATACATATCTCCATCTACCATCTAACTACCGAATACCCATCTTCCGATCAAATATCACATGCTTATCTACTTCATAACTATCTACCATTCAAGTTAATATCCGATTTCTTATTCGCCCTGCCGGTCACGGAAATGACTTCCGCAAACACCAGCTTCTAGACAAAAATTCATTTGTTTGTAATATGTCCTGACCTAAGAAACTTAGTTCATGGTTTTCTAGATAGGATTTAATTTCTATCAGTTCTCTCTCTTTTAGATCATTAATGGTACTTAAGTGTACTTTGGTCATTTATGGTAATTTCCCAGAGTACAAAATACTCCCGTGACATTTTTTTTTAATATTTTAATGAATAGTAAATACGTATATGTGAATAGTAAATACTATTCATGTACGTATTTGTGAATAGTAAACACTATTCATGTCCAAAAATTACTGATTCCAAATTCGTCATTTTCAAAAATAGGGCCTAGTAGTCTTCCAAAAATAGGCTTATTTTCTAATCTTTAGGTCCAAAATTCGGGATATTACACCCACTGACAAATGCTTCCTGCGCCGAACCACTACCTCCAACCTCCATAGCAAATAGATAACAATACAAGCAAAAACATGTATCTTTTGCTACACTATATTCCAACCAAGAACCAAATTCTTCATACCACTTAGAATTAAATCTACGCATTTTTCCATACATTTCCGTTTGAGGGAATGGTTTAAGAATTGGTTGAGTTGGCTCCTTGAGCAAATAAGCTCTCCGAATATTCTCTCTTTCTACAGGATTTGATGTCAATGAATAAATTGAAGGTCGTTTTCCCGGATCTGCTTCAAGATTTTCTATATTAACTTTTGCTTGAGGTGGTGATTGAAAACTTTGAAATTGAGATGGTTGTGCTGGTTGATAAGATTCTTGGATAGTTGGAACTAAAATACTATTTGAAGCTTCCTCACTTTGAGGTTCGAGTTCTGTATTTGTGGGTTTTAGAAGTTTGAAATAAGATTGTATCTTTGACATTTTCTGAAAACAAAACAGTAAAAAAGTTGAAACAAAAAATAAACAAGGGAACAAGACAACAAGGCACATTCTATTTATATACCTCACTAGGGGCACATTCAAGTGACAAGAGATTGAAATGTGCTAAAGCAAGAGAATCCAAAATGATCACAACAAGGTTGAGAGAAAGTGGGAGTGAGAAGCAGCATATATGAAATGATAGCATAGGGAACATGTCCTGTTTTAAATTGACATGGAAATAAGCTAATAATATGTTTTATTTCTCCTATCATCACTAACCCCTACCCCACCATGAGGGGGATTCCCGGCCCATGCATACTTGTTATAAATATATATGCATCCTCACATCACATGATGGGCCCTCTGATATATGTATCCTCACATGCGTTTAATATTGAGTTGCAACTTGCAACTCAATATTAGACCTCATGTTGCTATGTGAGGATTTCACTTTTATAATGAACCGAAATATAGAAAATAGACAGATTCATAGCCTAGATAAGTAGAAAAAGATAACACACAGACACTTTTATTACTTGGGGACTATTATTTGCAGTTTGTTTCCAAATATATAAAATAGATAGATTCATGGTGTGGATCAGCAATTGCAAGGGTTCCCCCTCTTTATCCTGCAAAACTGGAAATTTAAATATAATACATTGAATGATCATGCAGACAAACAGTCAAACACAAGTAAGTCATAGCAACAGAGGCAAAAAAAAACAAAAAAAGACTGCACAAGAAAATCCTTTTATGAATCTCTCCCATTTTTTTGATCAGTCTTCATTACACACTTAAATTAATTTCTTCAGTGATATGTCCACATTTATATGCCAGTCTACCGATGACATGAAAGGCCAATTATTATAAACTGAGGAAAATTATCAACTAAGAACAAAATTAGCAGACACATAACACAGGCATATGGTTGATTCCATATAGATAAGAGACCGGGGATAAACATTCAATTTGCCAAATGATTTGTTCCTCTCAACTTACTTTCAACATTCTTTATCAATCTCAACCTACTGGCGTACAGAGTATTCAATTTTTGGGGATTGGGGGTTCCAAAAAATGGAATTGGGGCAATGGGAAGAGGGAATTTGATTCTGATTTTGGAGGAAAAGGAACAAGTCCAGGCTATATATTACATTTACAGGATAGGAGAGACACAGATCTACAAAAATCAGTAAAATCGAAGTAGAAAAGGAGAGACAAACCGCAATCCCTCGTCGCTCGTTCTGGTTCGAAATCACCGGAGTTGGAGGAAGCAGGAAGAAACAGAGGTGGACCGTCGTCCGTGGATGAAGAACCGGAGTTGGAGCCTGCAAAGCCTCGAAGGAAGGAAGAACGCCGGACGAACAGGCGGAAGGAAGAGAGCTGGACGAACACTCAGTCGGGACTCACGGGTCGGGAGAGATGAGGAGGATAGGTCACGTTGCCTTTTTTCATTTAATTTTTTTTTAAAAAAAAACCTCAGATTTTTAGGTCTGCACGTGCGGTCGTTTGCCCTTGTGTAGCTCCGCTCCTGCATCAGACCAAAGCCAGGTCCAATTGATGGAACATGAAAAGCTATGTTCTTATCAGTTTAAAATATCTGGATCATATAAAAAAATAGAATTGAAAGAAAATGAATAGAAAGTATTAAATTAAGGAACGACGACGTACGTGAAGTGACATATGATGATATGATATGGACAGCCCAACGAATATCCCAAAGTCGCAATAGCATCGTAGAAAATGGGACCCCATTCATCGGCGGCTAACAAAGTCTACGTCCGCCACCATGAACCATGAAGGCATGAACACATTTTCTCTTTTTTTAAAAATAAAAATAAAAAAATATACCACCTACTTCCTATATTTAATATAAAATCTATTCTATAGTTAATTTTTATTAAAATAAGTTTTATATTAAATATCAAAAGGAATACTGTTCATTCCGATTGAAATAATAAACGTTCTTAAGAATATTATTTTGTTTTTAAATATATTATTACCTCAACCAATTTTATCTTACAAATCAATAAGGTACTTAATTTCCCATGTAAATAATTAAAGGAAGTTTTTAAGGAAAACTAATGTACTTCTCTAGTTCATAATATGAGACATATCATGTTAAATGACAAAATAATCTTTTATAGGGAGTTGATTCTGGTTTTTTCAAGAGTTGATCTCGATCCTAAATTTAAAACATATTTCTTAATATTTTCTTAATTTATCCCTATCGATGCTCCCTCAATAATAATCAAAGCGGAGAGTGAATGAAGAAATATAATTAAGAAAAATAGCAAGATATTTTAGAAAATACATATCATGTTAATGTCAACTAATAACTCAACAACCATATATAATTTAATTAAATTAGGTAAATATATTTTACATATTAAGTATAAGAAGACTACATTCTATAAATTAGCTATCTAAGTTATATATTTAGGAGCTGGAAGAATTATTTTACTTCTTGTTGTTGATGGCGGCTTCAATAAAGAAAGTTTTGTTATTATGGATAAAGCCACCCCCAACCACATCCGATACGATTACAAGAAATAAATATTGAAGATAGCAAACTAGAAGCAGGCGATATTGTATGTTAAGATCTCATCCAATAGAGCGATAGATTTTCCTTATAAAAAGCATTGCCAAGCAAATACACTATCAAATTGCAAGCTTAAGTTTGGGAATCCATGGTAAGCTAAAAGAAGTCTTTGCTCTAAAAACATATTCTAATGTAACTCTTTTGCTTGGATGGAGAGAAAAGTTTAAAATAGAAGGCAAGAGGAAATTCCTCTAAGAAAGAAATAAAAAAGTGCCAGCGCCTTAGTAGCGTAGTGGCATGGGAGCCAGTATTAATTGACCTCCTTCCCCTATATCCAGTGTTCGAACCTTGCCCCCTCCCCTACATGATGTATCAAAAAATAAATAAATAAATAAAAAGGCATCAAACTCTTTCATCTTCACTTGGACTCTTTTCGTTTTTGAATTAGAGTGACTGATGCTAATAACATGATATTACAAGTAGAATTAAACTCATACCCTCAACTTATATGAGAGCTTAAATTCTACTAGATTATAACACCATGCTTTAGCACTAGGGCTTCTTTCAAAGCAAGAGCTTTGCAGACATAAACTGAGGGTTGATAGTTCTTCAATTAATTAAAAATAGTACTCCGTCCAATCTTAATTATAAAAACATTTTTATAGTGCAAATTACATTACAAAAATATTTTTATAATTAGGACCGAAGTATTAGTTCTCAATGTGTTTTGATGATTAACAACAAGGGTAAACATGTTTTGATGTTTCCAAAATCCTTTAAAAATCATCTAATAGTTGCATACCGCAGTATAGGTATGTATACTGCAGTATAGGGCCATCCAGAAAGCAACCAAATTTTTCAAAACAAGTCAATACCGCAGTATAGGTATATATACTGCAGTATAGGGCCATCCAGAAAGCAATCAAATTTTTCAAGACAAGTCAATACCGCAGTATAGGTATGTATACTGCAGTATAGGGCCATCCAGAGAGCAACCAAACTTTTCAAGATAAGTCAATACCGCAGTATAGGGAGCTATACTAGAGTATTGGACTTACAGAGAGTAAATAAGTTTTTTCAACTTGTGTTGCATACTGCAGTATAGGTATGCATACTCGAGTATAGGCTTATACAAAGAGCTCCCAAATTTTATAACTATTGCAAACTGCAGTATAGGTTTTCATACTGCAGTATTGGGCTCTTAAACTGATTTTCAACTTGACACATGTTCTTGATTACTCCAGTATACAAATGCTTACTCCAGTATAGAGGCATTTTGAACTTAAAATTTTTCTCTCAAACAGTGCCATACTCGAGTACACTATTAACATACTGCAGTATAGGTCTTGTTTTTCAAACACAAGTCACGATGGTTTGCAAATGGAAGCTGCATACTCCAGTATGACTTTGGATACTGCAGTATGGACACTTATGCACAGTGCCATACTCCAGTATAGAGGAACTTACTCCAGTATGCAACGGTCAAAATTGATTTTTGAATTACACGAATTTGCAAATCTTTATTGTTTGACCTAATTGCCTTCATATATCATTCACTTATGTTCCCTACTATGTTTAACAAGTTTGTTAGGTAAATTACAGTTAGCACAGATGAAGATTATTGAAGGTCAAAGCCATAAAGCAAAAAGTGTACAGTGCATTAAATGCACTTCTGCAAATCAACCTACTTTCAGCTAATCCATCTGAGCACGCCGTCTAAACGTTAAAGAATGTTTACTACAACAAGTAAAGTCATCTCCAACGGGCAAATTCTCAGAGGGCCACATCAGATCACATTCACACTTGAATTAGCAGAAGTTTAGAGAGAGAAGAAGACCAGACTTAGTGCTAATCACCTACAATGGTTGGATTCATCAAGCAACGGTCATTTTATAATACCCCAATTATTAATTAGTAATATTATATTATATATTATATACTATATTATATATAAAGAGGAGTAGTGCATATGTCACGGGAGGCAACCAAAAAGAAAAGAATGATATTATATTGGAGACGTGTAATTTTATACCTTAGGGAAACAATAGAAATTAAATTATACCCAGTAAATCGTGAACTAGGTTTCTTGGGTAAGGGCATATTATAAACAAGTGAATTTTTATCTCAGAGTGGGTTATTTCCGAAGTCATTTCCGTAATTGGCGGAATGATTATTGAGATAGGTCGAAACCGATATTTTGAATCAGGACAGATAGTAGAACCGGTAGAAAATAAATCATAACTCAAAATCCTTGAACTAAGTAGTAAACAACTGCACATATTATGAATCAGTGAATTTTTGTCTCGAAGATGGTGTCACCCGAAGTAATTTCTGTTACCGGCAGTGTCCGACTTAAAATCTTTGACAGATTACGAAATACCCTGAATGAGGTCAAAAATTCAGTTGACCCAGATATTTTTAAAGAGGAAGAATAGAGCTTCAGGGCTATGCTTCTGGATTTTTAAGAATTTGCAAAAGATCATGCGATCAGAACACCGAACAGGAATTTTATCGGTAGAAAAATACTATTCACATTATTAAAATAACAATTTTTTTTTAAAAAGGGCACAGATGCACCCCGTGAACAATTTTAATATTTTTTTAATATTTTTGGAAATTACGAAAAATGACCCAAAAACAAGAAATTACACTTAAGGACCCATTTTCCAACACTATAAATAGAGGCCTCACTTCTTCATTTTCTTCACACCAAACTCAGATCACAACGGTCGAGTTTAATAGAAGAGAGAGAATTCTTAGAGTTTAGAGGGAGAATTTAGAGTAAAGTTCTCGGAGCTGGAGAGAAGGAGTAAGAACTTCAAGGGTAAGTTCTTTGGTCTCTAGTCTTAAGATTTGGTAGTTTCTTTTGGTAATTATAGTAGAAATGCCAGATAGAGTTTTTTTCTGAGTATGCTCTGTGGCTGCAGCTTAGTCTGATCTGTCACATCAGAAAAGAATTATTCTTGGGCAGTAATGTTATTTACCAATACAGTAAATACTATTTACCAAAACAGTAAAAATTATTTACCGTCACGGTAAAAATATTTTTACTGGTACTATTCACATGAATAGTGAATACTATTCACATGAATAGTAAATCTTCAACGTAGAATTCCACAAGTATTGCAAAGTTGATGGCCACTGATAAATGTGATATTGTTCCTATAGGGTATCTGTGAACTTGTACCGCTGTTTTCCGTTAGAAGTACCGTTTTAGTCAAACGTACCAAAACATCATCAACGAAGGTACGGACGCGTATTGTAACACTAACTCTGATGCTTATGGTATGCTTATATGTGATAGATAGTCTGAGTTATTGTTTTTTGAAAATTGATCATACACATACATCTTGATACGGGTTATAGTCTTGATAACGCCGTTATGTTTTCCTAGCGCTGAGGACACGGATGTACACCGTGGCACTGGTGAATAGTGCAGACTATAATAACATGCATATTGCAGTGGCTGTGTTATGTTATTATTTGATTATGAATGTATTGTATGTGATTATTACTGTTTTTGCCATGGATATCTGTCATTCATATTTGATACATAAGCATGAGGTTAACCGTTACCTGAGGTTCAATGGTAATTTGAACCTCAGCTCTTGCTTTAGCCCCAGGAGCCTCAGGAGGACAATCCAAGGAGAAGGGTAAGCAGGTGGCGTGAAGAGGCAGAAAAGGAGTTTTCTTTTAAAATCTTTATTTACTGTTTTTCTGAATATTCGACTCTTGGATGACTGTAACAGAAGACTGATGCACCGTAAATGAATATTTTATCAGTTACTCGTTTCACGACTATTCCGATGCTCTACTCTGATTAAATCTTTTCAAATTCTGATCGAACTATTTCGAAAACACTTTAGAAAATTGGGATGTTACATTTTTGGTATCAGAGCAGACGGTTCTGAAGTTAACTAAGTTACTCCAAAAAGTCTGGCTAGGCCGGTGTATTTGAGTAACGGAGTTAGGTTCGGAGTTTTTTTTTTTTTTTTTTTTTTAAAAAAATATTTTCCGGCTAGAACCTGGCTCAGTTATAAGAAACCATTGGTGCCGAAGGCAAGGCTAGTCTATATGGTTCGGTCAAGCAGTCGCCATAGAGTTGGTGAGACCCCCATGATAGACACTTACCTGGCCAATCGGTTGATTAATTGAGTTAGGCTCTAAGCCGTAGTTTTGGAACATATTTCGAAAAGAGTACTGATATAACTTTGGTGTACGTGTTTCAGGAAATGGCTAGATCCCCACTTAGTTATCAAAGAGCCCCTTTCGTTTACCGTTACGGACGTGTGAGACGTGTTGCTCGAAAAACTGTAAACCCTCAGATGGTGGCCCGAAGATTGAACCCTGACCCGGTTTATTCCCCGCCCGCATCTGCGTCTCAAATTGTGCCAATACGTTCTGTTCCTGCTAATGATTTGGGGTTGCCATACAATCCACATTACCCTGTTGAACACTTACATGACCCAGAGCCCGAATACCATCCAAGCCCAGAAAACTCTGATGGTTCTAATTCTGTTCCAGCCATACTTACACCAGGTTCCCCAGCAGATTCACATCATTCCTCTGTTGGGGACAATTTTGACTACATCAATGTAGCTATTTTAGAAAACGCTGACGATGAAAACTTACGGTATGTGCTGAATGGCAACCGCGACTTGACGGAGATTTTGTATGATGACTTTGTTCGAGCAGGCTGGAATGTGGCAACCACTCAAGAGCAGTACTTACGCTTTTTGACCCGTGTTAGGGAGCTTTACGATATGTTCATGCCCTTCAACAGCCCCTATCCTCCCGAAGACTGGATCCGATCCACTCTTCATCATTTTCCTCGAACCAATTTTTGGATTCACAAAACGAATGAACTTCTCGATGCAGGACCTATTGAGAAGGTCTACATCCACCTACTGCTGATCCAAAGCTGGGTACATCGTAGCATGTGAACCAGGAGGGAGATAGAAACCAGAATCAGTCCAAGGAAGCAATGGAAGTGCTAGTGACGCATAGTAATAGTAGTAGACGCTGTTGTAGTACACCTTTAAAAGACCCTAAGGAGATAAATTGTAAAATAGAGCAATTACTGTGAATGATGGTTGATTATAAAAATATATAATTATGTTTGAATATGTGCTAAGCCTATTTGTATGCTAATTATTATTTCTCTAACGTATGGTTTCATAAATAAAAGATTTAAGTATGGCAAACTCGAGAGGATCCGGAGTCCCTAGAGGACGAGGCAGAGGCCGAGGTAGAGGTCGAGGCAGAGGTAGACAAACGCAAGTAATACCCCTGCCAGGTCCGGAACAACCACAGCAACCAGAGCGGGATGAGATGCAGGAGATGAGAAGAATGTTACAAGAGCAAAGGGCACTCATTGATGCGCTTCTTGCAGAACGGCTTGAGAGACAAGCCGAAGGGGGACAAGTAGAGGAAGAACAAATTAATGAGGAGAATGAAAACAACAACGAACACGACGAAGAACGTGACAATGAAGTTGAGGGAACCAATCGATTCCAAATACCTCCCCAACAGGAGAGAGCGATGGCTGAGCTACAGCAACCGAATAGAGTGGTCGAGAATACCCAATATTGGGTGACACAATTCTGTAAAATGAAACCCCCAACTTTCCGAGGCAAGCTTGATTCAGCAGAAGACTGGTTGATGCAGCTGGACAAGATATTCGAAGTCATGGAATGTCCGGAAGATAGAAAAGCTCAACTGGCAATCTATAAGCTGCAAGGAGATGCAGATCGTTGGTGGAAGAGCATTGCGGCAACACTGCGAGCACGTCACTGTCCCATTACGTGGGAGAAATTCCTAGAAAAATTCAACGAGCAATATTTTCCACCCTCTGTTCAGATGATTAAGGAATCTGAATTTCTGCACATTCGACAAGGGCAAGATGAATCTTTTGATGACTACTATGCACGTTTCACCAATTTGTCTCGATATTCAACCCTCTTTAGGCAATGTGAAGATGAAGGCAGTATGGCAAACATACTGATTTATGGCTTGAAGTATGAAATAAGGGAGAAGCTTGTGTCGCAGCAATTCTCACAATTGATTCAAGCGGTGGAAGCTTGTCGATTGATCGAAAGAAATTTGAAGGAGCTCAGGAAGACTAGAGTCTTTCATAGTAGTGGCCCCAGTCGTGGCGGTTTTACCCGTGGAAACTCATCGCAGAAACGGAAGACCAATTGGAGTAATTTCCGTGAAGGAAACAAGAGGCCATTCCAACCTGGGCAGCAGAACTTCCCAAGGGTACAGACATCCAGAGCATGTCCAAAATGCGGAAGGTATCATCAAGGAACTAACTGCGAAGGAAAGATTGTGTGCTACAAGTGCCAGCAGCCGGGGCACCTTAGCACAAACTGTCCACAAAAAGCACTGGAGGCGAGGCCGCAAAACCCAGGTCGAGTTTTTGCTTTAACGAATGAAGAAGCCAGAAAATCTCCGGAAATGATCAAAGGTACTATTTCTCTTAATGGGAATTTACTCCAAGCATTGTATGATTCTGGTGCTAGCCACTCGTTTATTTCATATGATTGTGCAAAGCGGCTAGGAATGCATGCTTATAGACTACCATATGATCTACTAGTAGCCACACCACTTGGTGCGAAATCCTTAGCTTCTGATGCATGCCTTAATTGTATTGCGAGCGTAAATGGACGAGATTCAAACATAGATCTTATCCGACTACCGCTTAGTGGCATCGACGTTATTCTCGGTCTTGATTGGCTGACGGCTAACAATGCGATAATTGATTGCGGAAGTAAACAGATATCCTTTGCACCCCCGCACAACCGAAGCAAGGTTGATGGGAGTCTGAGTTATATCTCAGTTTCGGAAGCAGAAAAATGCATAATGCATGGTTGCCAAGCATACATGGTATTTTTCTCTGTAAAGGCGGAAGCTGAACTCTCACTCAAAGACATTCCGGTTGTCAATGAGTTCCCTGATGTGTTTCCAGAGGATCTCACTGAGTTACCTCCTGAAAGAGAAGTTGAGTTCGCTATTGAATTGATGCCTGGAACGGGATCAATATCAAAAGCACCATACCGAATGGCGCCGAACGAGATGCAGGAGTTGAAGAAGCAACTTGAAGAACTGCTGGAGAAAGGGTTTATTCGACCCAGCGTGTCACCTTGGGGAGCCCCCGTATTGTTTGTTAAAAAGAAAGACGGAAGCCTACGACTTTGTATCGACTACCGTGAGTTGAACAAAGTAACTATCAAGAATAAATACCCACTTCCCCGAATCGATGATCTACTCGACCAACTATCTGGTTCCTGTGTATTTTCAAAGATCGATTTGCGCTCAGGATACCACCAGCTTCGAGTAAAAGCCAGTGATATTCCAAAAACAGCTTTTAGAACCAGATATGGGCATTACGAATTTCTTGTGATGCCTTTCGGATTGACTAATGCACCTGCCGTATTCATGGATTACATGAATCGGATTTTTCGCCAGCACCTAGACAAGTTTGTAGTAGTATTCATCGATGATATACTGATCTATTCAAAAAGCAGAGAGGAGCACGAGGAACATCTGCGAATCGTATTAGGTATACTACGTGACAAGCGACTTTTTGCTAAGTTTAGCAAATGTGAATTTTGGCTGCCAGAAGTGAGATTTCTGGGCCATGTCATAACTCGCGACGGAGTTGCCGTTGATCCTAGCAAGGTAGAAGCGGTTCTGGACTGGAAGAGACCAGAAACAGTGACAGAGATACGTAGCTTCCTGGGTCTAGCGGGATACTACCGCAGATTCATTCAGAATTTCTCGCGTCTTGCCTTACCATTGACAAAGCTCACAAGGAAAAACCAACCTTTTGTGTGGGACGAGGACTGTGAGTCGAGTTTTCAAATACTGAGGGAGAGGTTGACTACAGCACCAGTATTGATCATCCCAGATCCAGATGAGACTTATACAGTATATAGTGATGCCAGTGGACAAGGATTGGGATGCGTCCTGATGCAACAGGGCAGGGTAGTAGCTTATGCCTCTCGTCTGTTAAAGCCTCACGAGTTGAACTATCCTACGCATGATTTAGAACTTGCAGCTATCGTGTTTGCTTTAAAAATATGGAGGCATTATCTCTATGGTGCAACCGTAGAGTTATACTGCGACCACAAGAGTCTGAAATACCTTTTTGATCAAAAGGAACTCAACATGAGACAACGTCGCTGGATGGATTTGCTAAAAGATTACGACTTGGAGATCAAGTATCATCCGGGTAAAGCAAACGTTGTAGCTGATGCACTCAGTAGAAAAACGGTACTCACTGCGTACATGATGATACAAGAGCGGAAACTACTTGAGGAGTTCAGAGACCTAAACCTGACCAATCAGGTTTGCATGAACCACTGCACATCCGATGACATCTATCTTGAAAGTCTCCTTGTTAGTCAAGGGGAATATGATCTGAGAGATGCGGTCGAGGAAGCTCAAAAGCACGATGAGTGGGCTATAGCAGCACGGGAGATGATCTCACGAGGAGAGACCCAAGATCGTGACCTATCGCCAAGTGGCTTGGTCAGATACAAGAAGCGGATCTACATTCCGAAGGATGGTGAATTACGACAGAAGATACTAGACGAGGCTCATAAGAGCAGATATACTCTACATCCGGGAATGGTCAAAATGTACCGGAACTTGAAATCCGAGTTTTGGTGGCCCAGATTGAAGAAAGATGTAACTGAATACGTGGGAAAATGTTTGACCTGTCAAAGAGTTAAAACTGAACACCAACGACCCCCTGGTCTTCTTCAAGGTTTGGAAATTCCAGAATGGAAATGGGAGAACATTACCATGGATCTAGTGGTAGGGTTACCTAAGATCAGACAACACGACGCGATTTGGGTAATTGTTGACCGATTGACTAAGTCGGCACACTTTCTCCCCATTAGTATTAACTACTCACCAGAACGTTTGGCGGAGATTTATATCAAAGAGATCGTAAGACTTCATGGTGTACCTAAGAGTATTGTCTCTGATCGGGACCCGCGATTTACGTCCCGATTCTGGGAGGCTTTGCATGCAGAGATGGGAACTAAGCTAAGACCTAGTACGGCTTATCACCCACAGACCGATGGTCAATCTGAAAGGACAATACAGACGCTAGAAGATATGCTTAGAGCGTGTGTATTGGATTTCAAAGGCCATTGGGATAAACATTTACCGCTGGCCGAATTCGCTTACAACAATAGTTACCATTCGAGCATACAGATGGCTCCGTTTGAGGCATTGTACGGGCGGAAGTGTCGATCACCTATATGCTGGACAGAATTGTCGGAGCGAGAATTCATCGGGACAGATTTAGTTGATAAGACCTCCAAGCAAATTGCATTGATCAAACAGAGACTCCTAACAGCACAAAGCAGACAGAAGAGTTACGCTGATAAGAGGAGAAGACCATTAGAATTCGAGGTTGGAGACCATGTGTTTCTCAAGGTATCCCCGGTAACTGGTGTTGGAAGAACGCTTAAACGGCGAAAGCTAAGTCCTCGTTACATTGGGCCATTCGAAATCTTGGCAAAACGTGGACCAGTCGCATATCAATTAGCTTTGCCCCCGAATCTGAGTAAACTCCACGACGTCTTCCATGTTTCTCAATTGAAGAAGTATCAACCTGACCACGAACATATTATCCAATATGAAGATGTCGAAGTGCGACATGATAACACTTTTGAGGTCGAGCCAGAGCAAATTGTTGATTACCAGGAGAAGCGGCTTCGACAAAGAAGTATTCCGTTCGTGAAAGTAGTATGGAGAGGCTTATCTCCTGCTGAGGCAACTTGGGAAACAGAAGAAGATATGAAAGAAAAATATCCGGAGTTTATGGCTCAATGTTTAGTAGGTGTAGAGTAAATTTCGAGGACGAAATTTTATTTAACGGGGGGAGAAATATAATACCCCAATTATTAATTAGTAATATTATATTATATATTATATACTATATTATATATAAAGAGGAGTAGTGCATATGTCACGGGAGGCAACCAAAAAGAAAAGAATGATATTATATTGGAGACGTGTAATTTTATACCTTAGGGAAACAATAGAAATTAAATTATACCCAGTAAATCGTGAACTAGGTTTCTTGGGTAAGGGCATATTATAAACAAGTGAATTTTTATCTCAGAGTGGGTTATTTCCGAAGTCATTTCCGTAATTGGCGGAATGATTATTGAGATAGGTCGAAACCGATATTTTGAATCAGGACAGATAGTAGAACCGGTAGAAAATAAATCATAACTCAAAATCCTTGAACTAAGTAGTAAACAACTGCACATATTATGAATCAGTGAATTTTTGTCTCGAAGATGGTGTCACCCGAAGTAATTTCTGTTACCGGCAGTGTCCGACTTAAAATCTTTGACAGATTACGAAATACCCTGAATGAGGTCAAAAATTCAGTTGACCCAGATATTTTTAAAGAGGAAGAATAGAGCTTCAGGGCTATGCTTCTGGATTTTTAAGAATTTGCAAAAGATCATGCGATCAGAACACCGAACAGGAATTTTATCGGTAGAAAAATACTATTCACATTATTAAAATAACAATTTTTTTTTAAAAAGGGCACAGATGCACCCCGTGAACAATTTTAATATTTTTTTAATATTTTTGGAAATTACGAAAAATGACCCAAAAACAAGAAATTACACTTAAGGACCCATTTTCCAACACTATAAATAGAGGCCTCACTTCTTCATTTTCTTTACACCAAACTCAGATCACAACGGTCGAGTTTAATAGAAGAGAGAGAATTCTTAGAGTTTAGAGGGAGAATTTAGAGTAAAGTTCTCGGAGCTGGAGAGAAGGAGTAAGAACTTCAAGGGTAAGTTCTTTGGTCTCTAGTCTTAAGATTTGGTAGTTTCTTTTGGTAATTATAGTAGAAATGCCAGATAGAGTTTTTTTCTGAGTATGCTCTGTGGCTGCAGCTTAGTCTGATCTGTCACATCAGAAAAAAATTATTCTTGGGCAGTAATGTTATTTACCAATACAGTAAATACTATTTACCAAAACAGTAAAAATTATTTACCGTCACGGTAAAAATATTTTTACTGGTACTATTCACATGAATAGTGAATACTATTCACATGAATAGTAAATCTTCAACGTAGAATTCCACAAGTATTGCAAAGTTGATGGCCACTGATAAATGTGATATTGTTCCTATAGGGTATCTGTGAACTTGTACCGCTGTTTTTCCGTTAGAAGTACCGTTTTAGTCAAACGTACCAAAACATCATCAACGAAGGTACGGACGCGTATTGTAACACTAACTCTGATGCTTATGGTATGCTTATATGTGATAGATAGTCTGAGTTATTGTTTTTTGAAAATTGATCATACACATACATCTTGATACGGGTTATAGTCTTGATAACGCCGTTATGTTTTCCTAGCGCTGAGGACACGGATGTACACCGTGGCACTGGTGAATAGTGCAGACTATAATAACATGCATATTGCAGTGGCTGTGTTATGTTATTATTTGATTATGAATGTATTGTATGTGATTATTACTGTTTTTGCCATGGATATCTGTCATTCATATTTGATACATAAGCATGAGGTTAACCGTTACCTGAGGTTCAATGGTAATTTGAACCTCAGCTCTTGCTTTAGCCCCAGGAGCCTCAGGAGGACAATCCAAGGAGAAGGGTAAGCAGGTGGCGTGAAGAGGCAGAAAAGGAGTTTTCTTTTAAAATCTTTATTTACTGTTTTTCTGAATATTCGACTCTTGGATGACTGTAACAGAAGACTGATGCACCGTAAATGAATGTTTTATCAGTTACTCGTTTCACGACTATTCCGATGCTCTACTCTGATTAAATCTTTTCAAATTCTGATCGAACTATTTCGAAAACACTTTAGAAAATTGGGATGTTACACATTTAATGTTCTCTACCTATAAATAGAGTGCATTAACTTCTTCTCAAACTGATACACCAACTGAGAGCGAAAATTTATTGAGTTCATTTATTGTGTTCAGCTTTCATCTATATTGTATCAATTTGATTGTGATAACCACAAGTCATGGGACTTGGTGGTTGGGTGTATTGATTACATCTTGTAAGGGGGAGTGAGTTCTAGAGAGAGAACTACTCTGAGTACAGAGATTGTAATCAATTTTGTGAAATTAGTGGATTGAAAATCCCAAGTGAGACTTGGGGACTGGATGTAGGTCAGGGAAAGGACCGAACCAGTATAAATCGTATTGTGCAAAGCTTCTCTTCTCTCCATCTCTGTTATACCCTGTTCTTAGTTGTGCAAAACAGAGTTAGATCTTTAAATTTTTAAAGATACCCAATTCACCCCCCTCTTAGGTATCAAGCTCCAATCTTCACGAAGGTAGCACAAAATAACACTTTTCTGACGAGCTTTTATATATCGAATGTGAGGGCAGTGAAAAAAAAAAGTACTATGATCGATACCACTTTCATAGACAAGATGCGAGATTGTTGACTTTTTACACCGGTTAAAACTGCCACCGATGTAGATAGTAATCTAAATTATATGGGGTATATATCTATATTCATTGTGTGAAATGGTGTAAAAAGTTCTTCTAATTATAATTTCATATTGACCCTAAATTATACTTTTCAGATTTCATAATTTATGAAATTATTATTATAAATGCTAATAAAAATGTAAACTATTGAAATTTTATTTGTGCAATTCATAACTCAATTCATTAAAAATAAGAAAAATTAATTTATAAAATACTATAATAATATTTTTATAAAATATAAAAATATTAAATATGAATCATTGTTTCTTTCTATTTAAGTTTAAAGGATGTTATTGAGTGCGCCGGCCGGTGAGAAGGTTTGATCAAACAGTATAGAGTCCTCTAAAAAGATATAGAGGAAGGCCGAAGCGAATGCTAAATAAGATTATAAAACAAGACCTTTTGATTAATAATCTATCTAAAGATCTGGTTTTTAACAAAGTATGATTGTATTATATAATCCATATAACCGATCCTATCTAGTGAGATAAAACTTTATTATCGTTGTTGTTTCTTTTTATTTAAAAGTGGAGATTATATATATACACGAATGAAATTCCCCTAACTTATAACGCCAAACCTTCCAACCAAGTCTAGTGCGCAACTCCAATTCAATCACTACACAGTGTCTGCACGGCCCATGATATTAGGATTTCAAATATCCAATTAGCGTGCGTCATATTTCATGGTTGAGTAAGAGAGTTTCAAGTAAGCTTAAAGAACCTCAAATCAAATTCAATTATCAACCAGGCGATCTCGTAAGTCCCCAATAAATGCTCAAAGAGCTCGGGGCCGTGCCCTGGCCTTGATAGAGGACTGATACCGAACCCCTCCAAAACTTTTTTCATATAAAAAAAAATCCAATTATCAACCATAAAACTTCGGACACAACTTTATTAACTTCATCCCCACACACGCACACGCACACGAACATCCAATTATAAAAATTCTCCAGACAAATGAGGTCTGAATTGCTTATTCAAATTAAAAATACCTTTAAATTACAAATAAACTATTACTTGAGGTGGTGAATAACCTCAAATTGAAAGAAAAATAAAATAAGTTCAATTTCAGAAAGTGTATTTATTATGAGAAGTAAAAATCATATGTAATAAAAAACCTTTGATCGAATTAAAAAAAACCCCAAAAAATTCACAAAAATTTACAACCATGCATATCAACCCATCCAATCATATATATAGATTCTTGTTCCAAAGGCTATTTCACATTTGCCACCTAACAAAGTCACAAAAATCAACATTTGAAACAAAAGCTTGAATTTTTATTACCTGGTGTGTTCATTAGAGAGAAGTCATATTCATCAATAAAGCATATCCACCAACTTATCTCGCCATCAAAATTAAATAATAGTGAGATATATAATTATTTATAATTGACACTATGGGTATGATGCTGACAAAAACAAAAATAATTGCCACAATGGATGTGAGGTTGGCTCTGGTCATTAAGACCATGGGTTGATTTTATTTTATTTTTTTTTTGGCTGACATGATTCATATCGTAATTCTGTCCAAATTACCGAATTTTTTTAAAAATAATTAATAATAAATGAAGAAAAATCTATGTAAATGTTGTATTTGCCTATTTGGATGGCGACTCATTGGAGCGTGGAAAAGGCGCGTGGGGATACAGTGGAAAAGGAGAGGGATGATGAAGAAGAGATAGAGATGTAGAGAAAGGGGGGAAGAGACACGTAAGGGAGGTGAGGCGAGGTGGGACCCACAAGCTTAAAAACGCCGAGCCCATAAAAGAAAATTAGAGAGAGAAACGGATTGCTTTCCTTAAAACAAGGGCTGCCCAGCCAGCGCCCCACCTCTTCACACCCCACATTTCTTCGGGTGGGCCCCCTTCACAATTTCCAATGACCCCACATGTCCCTCTCCTTTTCCCACCTCGCTCTTGCCACTTCGGCACTTGTTTTTGTTTGCCTTGCTCATGACTTATTCTCACGTATCGACACTTGTACTTGTTTGCCTTGCTTATGACTTATTCTTAGGTATTCCATTGGCTTGTTTGAATCAACGGTCTAATTTATTTATTTTATTTGATTTACAATATACAAAGTAAATATATGACTTATTTTTAGATATTTCATTGACTTGTTTGAATCAATGGTAGAATTTCTTGTGATGTGATTTACGTACTAGTACAAAAAAGAGTAGTTTTAAGATCGCTTCATTTAGACCGAACTATAGAGAATCAGATTTTAAAAGTATGATCAGTGACAGTTTCGTAAATATAAAAAGTTTTTAGACCGGATTATAAAGGATCCGGTCTTAAAAATATGACCGGTGGCACTTTCGTAAATATATAGGACATTTTTAAGACCGGATTATAAAAGATCCGGTCTTAAAAGTATGACAGGTGGCAATTTCTTAAATACATAGAACACTTTTAAGACCAAATTATAAAATATCCGGTCTTAAAAGTATGACCGGTGGCAATTTCGTAAATATATAGGACACTTTTAAGACCAGATTATAAAAGATCCGGTCTTAAAAGTATAACCGGTGGTAATTTCGTAAATATATAGAACATTTTTAAGACCGGATTATAAAATATTCGGTCTTAAAAATATGACCGGTGGCAATTTCGTAAATATTGTGAGAAGACGTCGATCAGAGATGAGTTCGAGAATGTGATGATTTATTCCTTCGCTTAATTGGAATTATATACAGATGCTAATAAATAAATAATCTTCTGAACTTGAGCAGTTCCTATAATCTAGGGATTACAATCAAGAATATAATTATGAAATTAAAAAAACTATGATCAGCTAACTTAATTCCTAAAATCTCTCTAACAACTTAATTAAGATGATTAAAATCAAGAATATAATTACGAAATTCAAAAACCATGATCTGCTCACTTAATTCCTAAAATCTCTCTAACAACTTAATTAAGATAATTGCACAATATAATCGTATATGCTACTAATTAAATCTGAATTTCCAACAAATATATAAATACATAAAACACTTTTAAGACCAGATGTTTGTAAAACAGGTCTTAAAAGTATATTTTTACGATTGGATCCTTTATAATCCGGTCTTAAAAGTATATTTTTAAGACCAGATCCTTTATAATCCAATATTAAAAGTATGATCAGTTGCAATTTCGTAAATATATAGAACATTTTTAAGACCGAATTATAAAGTATTCGGTCTTAAAAATATACTTTTAAGACCGGATTATAAAGGATCCGGTCTTAAATATATACTTTTAAGACCTATTTTTACAAACATCCAGTCTTAAAAGTGTTTTTAAAAAACTAAATTTGCCAAACTCGTTAAGTCAATGAGCGTGCTCGCCTTCTTGGTGATATAACATTTGCTTAGTTATAGATTCAACGAGTGTCCCAAGAGTCTCACGGGTCAAATCCTCAACAAGAATTACATCCTCTTTCTCTAACCTACTCGCAATCTTCGTAAGTCATCTTAAGAGCCACACAATCAAATCCTTGGCAACGTTGGCAGTGAGATGCTTCAAGGGTTTTGCGATGGCATCAACTCCAATCCTCAGCAACGGCGCAAGCGTACTACTTCGAGGATTCTGGACAACGACGGCTCCTTTCTCTTCGATCTATGGCTTCTCCCACACTGCCTTCGCACAGATCCGGCTTAAAATCAAACCCAAATCTCTTCTTGCTTAAGTCTGTTTGCTCCTACCTTGACCACTTCTGCTCAGATCTGGACTTTGATTTTGGTTGCTTGAAACTTTGCTAGCATCGGCAAGAGGATCCTGCTCAAATTTAGTTGCTTTAAGCTTGTGATTTTTTTTGTAGATCTGGACTTCAATTTCACCTTTGATTTTATATTGATTCAAATTCGATTTCCATAGTGAATTATTTCTATTTCTTGTTATGTTTTTTTATTTCTGGACTTTGTATTCATCTTTTTTTATTTTTCTTGTTGGTATTGCTTTCAATCTTCTCTTCTTTTTTGTTTTTCTTGTTGGTGTTGCTTCCAACCTTCACTTCGTTCTCCGTCGCTGATGAAGGAGGGACATTCAAAATGTTGCTAGATCTGGTGATTTAGGACCAATTGTTTCATTTGGGTTTTTTTTAAAAAAAAAAATTGAAACACTTTTAAGACCGGATATTTCAAAAGTTCGGTCTAAATTTTTAAGACCGGTCGTTCATTCGGTCTTAAAAGTTACAGAATTTTAAAACCGCTTAGAACAAGACCGGTCGCAGATCCGGTCTTACGATACCTCTTTCATCCAGTCTTAAAGCCCTTTTTTGCATTAGTGACGATATTCAAAGTAAGTATATGAAATGTGTTTTTATTTCAAATTACATGAACGTGTTTTTTAAACGACAACTCAAACAAGCCAAAATTCTTCCACTTGTCATGTTTTAATGTATAAGTTACTTAATTCTCAAATACTCTCTTCACCTAATTCTCAAATACTCTCTTTAATCTTTTTTATAAAAATCTAAAATTTAAATTGTCTTAACTTCTTCTATAAGATCTAGACAAGAGTCTTCTAAAAGTTTGTTGAGTTTTTTCCATTTCCCCCCTCATTAACTACTCATTTCGGTCCACAATAGAAAGTAACGTAGATCTTAAATTGTTTATACATGTTTTTATTTCCAATAAGTGCTAAATATAATTTAATGATGGTAAAATTGAAAGAATATTTTGTAACTTCCCCACCCTACCTAAAGAAAATATGATTACGGTATCAGTGAATTACATGATTACTCAATTAGTGAACTATGAAAAAAAAAAATATGAAAAATGGAATGTATGAAATAATTAATTATGAGTTATATTTATTGATTAATGGGTCCAAACCAACCCCTTTTGTTTTTATGAATCGGGTATTAATTATAAATTTATAAAAACAAAGTTGATGAACACTATTGTTAAACTTGTGAATTGACTCTTTGAGTTTAACGTTTTTATGTTTTTAACTTACGAAATCGAGTCAAGTCATTGATAAACTCATAATCATTGTAAACTTAGTTAAACTCACGAGTTTATATACCAAAGTTACTATTTTTACATTTATAGCTTACAAAACCATGTAAATTCACACTTAAACTCGTGTAAACTTCTTCGATTTGATTATGCTAAAATTTCTTTGTTAAATATAATAAATTATGAATTTTAATGGATTTAATTTCAATTATTTTAACTTAAAAATATTTAAATCAAATTATTGTTATTTTTTACATTTTAATTATTTAATTATTCACTATCAATATATATTTAATAATAAAAGTAAACTCTTACAAGTTTGTGATTTGAGTTCAAGATACGAGTTCACCTCATTGTTACGAATTTATTTAAACACGCGAGTTTGATAACCGATGAGTGATCATTTGACTATGACGCTCAACATTAGTTTCATGCCATCAATTATCACTACTACAAAAAACAGTTTTCGCGTCTCAAAAAGACGTCCTTTTTAAAAAAAAGGTAGTAAAAAAAAAGGTGGTGGCATTTTTGTAATTAAAAGTTGACTTTTGGAGTCTAAGTTTGGAACTTAGACTCCAAAAGTCTCGCTAGAGACACCTTTGGAGTCTAAGTTCTAAACTTAGACTTCAAAAGCATGACTTTTGGAGTCTATGTTTAAAACTTAGACTCCAAAAATCATGTCACGTCATTCAGCAGAGGGTTACGTGGTGTAACAGGGGTTCATGTCACGTCATGCAGCAGAGGGTCACATGGTGTAGCAGGGGTTATGTGTGGGGCCCACGAGAGACACTTTTGGAGTCTAAGTTTCAAACTTAGACTCTAAAAGTCATGACGTAGAGCAGAAAAGAACGTCACGTCGTGTAGCAGGGGGTCACGTGGTGTAGCAGAGGGTTATGTGTGGGACCCGCGAGAGACACTTTAGGAGTCTAAGTTTTAAACTTAGACTCCAAAATCATGCTTTTGGAGTCTAAGTTTTGAACTTAGACTCCAAAAGTTCCCCCCACCGACACCACGACTTTTTCTTTTTCTTCCCCCACTTCATTTCATTTAATTTCAATATGTTTTCCTTCTCTTCTCTGCACCACCTTCATCGTCGGCCCTCCTCCATCATCGGCCCTCCTCCATCATCGGCCCTCCTTCGTCGTCCTCCCTTCACCGTTAGCGTGGTTTGTGCTCGTCTTCCTCCTCGTCTTTTTCCGTCAACCCGTGCGTCTTCCTCGTCATCTTTTTCCGGCAATGCAAGCCTCTCTATCTTCTTTTACTGAAATCACACTTAGATCTGAGCTAATGAAGGAGGACGATGGCGAAGGTGAGCAAAAACACGAATCTATAGATTTTTTTAAAAAAATTTGAGTTGCTCTTGTTATTTTTTAAAAACACGAACTCATATCTGTGTTCCTAAAGCTTTCAATGTGCTATAGATTATAGGTCCGGTGATGTTTTGTTTATTGCGTTCTAGATTTTTTCTAGATCTGAAATTTCTTACAGCTGTTTATTGTGTTTTTGATTTTTTTGAGATCTAAAATTTCTTAGATCTGTTTATTGCGTTCTGGATTTTTTTTTCAGATCTTAAACTTCCTAGATATGTATATTGCGTTCTGGCGTTTTTTCATTCTAGATCTTTTTTCAGATCTCAAACTTCTGGGGTTTGTGTTTAACCCCGTCACCGTCCCCATCTATTTTGTTTTTTTTTTAAAAAAAAATACTTATGACGTCTAAAAAATATTTAGACTCCGTAAGTCTCCACTTTTGGAGTCTAAGAAATATTTAGACTCCGAAAGTCTCCGCTTTTTGCGCCCCCCAGATAGACGTCCCCACATTTTTAGACGTTAAAAGGCGAAATAAATGGACGTAAAAGACCTGTTTTGTAGTAGTGTATTATGCTATTTCATAATAAATCAATATGAGTTGTACTTAAAATTAGAAAAGAAATAAAGTTTAATTAGTTTAGAACATGTGCTATTTGTATTTGTACAAATTGGCCCTGGGGCTTCAACTTCAAGTTTGAATGCTACCCCCAAAACAAACAAGTAACTCAAAATTTAAGACAATAATTTTGTGTAATTTAATTTAATATATGTAGAAATATACACAAATGTATAAAATATAGATTTTAATATATAAGTAACATCACTAATTTATAAGTTAAGAATAGTCCTATTGAAAGCACAAAACAAAACACTAGCTAGTTATAAAGGGAATACTTAATATCATAAGACAATCATTATTGAAACTAGTCTCTTGCTATTAATTAATTAATGTTACGTTGTCAAATTATTAGACCTATATATTTTGCTTTTGAACTAGTAAATACTTTTGGGAAAATATTACTAAAGTCCAAAGGAACATAAAATTTTTTAAAAAACTCTCAATCCAAAATCAAATATCAAAAAAGTCCGTAGAGACTTTTTTTTTATATTAGTTGTATTGACAACAAGAAGTGCTATATTCACAACAGGAAGTGCTATATTGACAATAAAATTTAAAAATTTGGCCATTTACGATAGAAAAAGTGATATTCACAACAGGAAATATTATATTCATAACAAAATTTAAAGACTTGAATTTTGTTTCAAACTCAGGATTCTAAGCGTATAGAGGTCATTGACAAAAAAAAAAGGAGTAAGATTCATAACAGGAAGTGTTATATTCACAATAAAATATAAAACCTGGTCATTCACAATAGAAAAAACAAAAAGTGCTATATTCACAACAAAATTTAAACACCTGAATTTTGTATTAATAAAACTAATATAAAAAAAGTCCTTGGGAGCTGAGTGATATTTTCCCAATATTTTTTTTAACGAAAGTTTAAGTAAGTCAAATCTCAAAAATTTATCGAGTCCAGGCATTTTTAGATTTAAAAGAACATTTATAGATCTGTTAGGCATCACTCACCAAGTTCTCATTACACTTTTATCAAGGACACATATGATTTAGACAATAATAGTTTTTCCAAAATTATTCTGAATTATGTTACTCGGAAGAAAAATTGTTATTCTATAAGAATATCCTTAATTACGATCTGGGTTGGAATGTGGGAATAGGCTAGGCATTTTTCATTCGATCGTTTAACTAATATAAGATTTATATATATATGATTAAAATACAAGACATGGCATAAAGATATACGAGAGTATAATATTTCTTCTAAATGATTTGTTAATCTCAATAAAAATATTTCTGTTTGTACTGTTGTTTTACTTCAACATTTCATAATATGATAGATATATATGTATGGTTATTTTAATAGTTGACAAAACAAATCAAATAGAATATATAAATACACACACATATATATATATCAAATTGAAACCACATAACAACAAGAGATCAAATACATTGCCTTTATCTTTGAGTGCACACAAAGATAAAGTTAAATTATCACTTCATAAAAAGACATTGTTATCTTAACTTGAGTGTTTGGAAATTAATTTATATTCAAGAATTTTCATTGTATCTTGCAGTAAATTTGTCTGTCAAGCCAAATTGTACCTTATAATAGGTTGAAGCGAATTAAACTTAAAGAAAAGTATTGTCCATACCTTAAAAACATTATGCACTACTTTCTTCTTATTTTTTTATACTCTCAAGAGATCTAGCCTCTCCAACAAGGATTTTTTTTCATGCATCAAATTAAAGGGATTTCTTTCCAGCAGTAGTTTAAATACAAATAATTAAAGATAATATTTTAAGAAAATCAACTTTCAAGTTTCATTTTCGTAAATTACTTATATGTCTAGTTTTTATATTTAGCAAGGGAAGTAGTAAATGTAAATTTTTTTGAAAATAAAAAGGTTACAGACTAGTCAATATCTTAAAATTTTTTATATGAGGCGAACAAACGTGTGACATGAGGCTCATTAATTATATACATGCACTCAAACTTTCCAATAATGAACCTAAAAGCTCAATACACTTGTAGAAATGATAGGAAGACAAGCAAGTGGTTGTGAGTTATGGGGATTGATGAAGTGGATGAGCACGGGAGGTATGTGAGTGAATGGGAAGAAGAAGAAGGTGGTGGAGAAGCAGCAGGCAGCATATACATATATACATGGGTACTGGCAGATCAGAGAGAAACAATAATAATGAGTTTTGATGGAAGAAGGCAGAGAAAAACAGACACAAGTAGTGAAAGAGAAGGAACCTTATTGGAACAATTCATAACAGCTTACCTCTCTCTCTCTCTCTCTGAAGTTGTGAACTGAGCATTTCGTTCAACAGTAGCTTGATCCACAATTTCAGTTCTTGTTTGCACGCTTTTTAATACACTCTCACCTCTCTTCCTACTTTCTCCCCTCCCTTCCTCACATTTACTCAATTATACTCTCCTCGGTCTTTTTTATAACGAATATTCCTTCTTACAAAGGTGATCTTTAATATAAGTAACAAATCTTTTTTTTTTTAATTTATATCAGTTCTTTTCATTTTTACCTCCATTAAATACTAGTGTATATGTTACATATTATTTCTTTACAATAAATTTTTATTTACTATCTTTCATGTACTCTCTTTATAAATAAGGGTATATATTTCTTACTTGTAACAAACATTTTGAATTACATGATTTTGGTAATTGTTCCTTATAAAAAGGACCGAAAGGAGTTTTAGATTTAATACTTCCTCCTTTCCTATACAAAATGAGCGTAATTGTCCTTTTTATAAGGTTTCATTTGAGTTAGTCTGAATAATAAATGTATTTTTACCTATTTTATCTTCAATAAATTGATTAAAATGTTGACTCATTCCATTTATTCTCTATAATTCCCTTTATTCTCTCAAATAAACTTTCCTCCATACATTATCTTTCATCATTTTCTTATTATTAGTCTTTCTCTTACTTATTCATAAATAAGAGTTTTTTAAACAAAAAGATTACATTTCTTATATATTTATTAATTTTAACTAATTTTAATTGTTTTTTAGAATTCATATTTCGATTAAAAAGATCTTATATATAGAGACGGATAGAGCCTAAGACACTTGTAGTGAATAAGGTTCCTTGAAGTGAAATCTAGGATGGATGTAAACACATAGTTATTATTATAGGCGGGGATACTATTTTTAGGATTTGAATACATGATGACAAAAGCAAAACGTTAAATATCATTATTCTATGACACACCCTCTTAGCTAGTTTGTATAACCAAATTAAATGATAAAAAATATTGCTATTTTTTAAGACTACCTTCCAATTAAAAGCAATGCATCTTAATTACTTTTAATTTCTTTCTTTCAAAATCTCTCTCCAATAAATTAGTAAGGGCCTTTGTAAAAACTAATAATTTAATATTGATTTTTGGTCAAGTATGACTAACTTATATCTATAAGCCCATAATCTTTTAGGAGATGTTTCATATTAAGCCCCAAAATAGTACTAAGATTAGCCGTGTTCTCTGTCACAAATCACAATCAGACCCTAGACCCTAGTCTTTTTAATTTTTAGATATATATGGTGCATTTATTTCATACATAAATATTAATAACCAAATTCTCAAATATTTAATTTGTTGAAGGTAGAGTTGGTAAAAAGGGTTAGCCCTGGCCCGGATAAAGAAAAACAGTCGTTTTTCGAGGTCTGACCCTTAAGCATCAGGGCTAAGGTCGAAGCTATTTTAATAATATTTTACTATTTTTTTAGTTTTTTTAAGAAATAAAATTAGAATAATGAAAATCCTAATTTAACACATAAACTTTGTCATACTTAATGTGTACCACTCTAGTTCTATTTATAAGTCCCTTTTGACCAAAAAAATGTGGTCCTATTTATAAGTCCCCTTTGACCAAATAAATGAGATTATGACAATTTTGCCTATATTAATTGTAGTAATAAAAATAGAAAGAGAAGAAAAAGTTGAAAGCATCCAATCATAAATGAGGGTAAAATTGAAAATCCTCCTCATAATCATTGAGCTAACTACCTCTCCTTGGTATGTGTGATTTGGTCAAAATAGGACTTATAAATAGGATCAAAGTGGTAAATGATATACATCATACAACAAACAAACACATACAGTTATAATCAAAGGTAAACTATTGTTTACATACTACAATTACACATAATTAATGAGAAGACTTAACAAAACAATATAAACAACACAAAACATGAACAAAACAATTATTAGAAAATAAGTCAAAAAAATACAAAATTAGTAAGAATACTTATGAATAAGAAATATCTTTTATAAGTTTTTAATTTTTAGGATTCTTAATACAAGATATTCTTATGAAACTTAATTTTTAAAAAATTATAACAACTAATATTTGAAACATTATTAAACAAGTATAAAAAATCAATAATATTATTATCATATAAAATTTTAAAAAAATAGAAAAAACATATGGGCTTAAAAGGGTTGGTCCTACAAAACTGACTTTTTTAAGTTTGTTTTCATCTTTGAGGCAAATATCTTAAACCCGACTCTTACAAATTTAAAGCCTAAATGGGGTTAGCCCGACCTGTTTAACCTATCTAGTTTTTTTTGCTCAAATAACCTATCTAGTTAAAGGTAACAAAATTCTCATTATTCACGTTATCTTCACATTTATATTAAACATATCCAAACTATATAGTTTATGCATTTATTTATTTCAAATATATACATATACAGAAAACATTAAAACAATAATCTCTTATCTTACAAATATACATAAATAAATTCATTTTGAGCAATCAGCTATGTTTGCCACATATATGACCAAATTCAAACGATAAACATATACCACTCTGGTCCTATTTATAAGTCCCTTTTGATCAAAAAAATTTGGTCCTATTTATAAGTCCCCTTTGACCAAATAAATGAGATTGTCACATTTTTACCCATATTAATTGTACTAATGAAAGTAGAGAGAGAAGAAAAAGTTGAAGGTAACCAATCACAAATGAGGGTAAAGTTGAAAATTCACCCCATAATTATTGAGCTAACCACCTCTCCTTGATATGTGTGATTTGGTCGAAATGGGACTTATAAATAAGACCAGAGTAGTATATGTCTTAGCTGATTAGGAGTAAGCAAGGAGGAGAAGTAGGATTTTTTAGGAAGTATTGAAAGACACATTTCATTTGGGTCGTTAAAATGCTGAATTTCTCGGAAAGTTAAGTTTCACACACTTCCCCATAACTAGGAAAGTAACTTCTTGAGCAGAATCCGGGTAAGTTCTACTCCTTTGTGTATAAAATATAAGTTATTTTCAACTACCTTAATAATTAAAAAAATGGATAATTCGTTAAATTTGTTTTAAAAAGTTCATTTCCAACCTAGTAATACATATAATTATACTGAATACTGAGTTATATACTCCCACTGAGTGGGTTTTAGTTTAAGCCTTCTACTCCTAATCCCAAATATATTGTGTCTTGACAACATAAAAGTTAAATTATAGAAGAAAACACACCTCTTGTTTTTAATATAAGACATATTTACTTAATTCGATTATATTTTTTATTCAATAATTTCATTAGATTAAGAGAGTTAGTTTAATTAATATGACTTTTTTTTCTAAAACACCCTAATCATCTTCTTTAATTACCTTCATTTCTCTTAATTAATTATTATTAAGTAATCATCAATAGCTAGAGGTAAATTAGTAAAAGACTGATAAATATATCTTATATTTATGAATAAAATCAATTCTACGATTAGGTACTATATCAAGGACAAGAGAATTAATACATAAAATGCTTCTGACGGATAAAATTGAGTGATGAGTTGAATTTGAGATTTTTATCTTTGGCATTACATTACAATAAGATAGGATATAAATTTTAAATTATTATTTTAATATTTTCAATTTATGTATGAAACTATGAATTAGTTTAATGAAGGTCAAGCCAAAGACTAATTCCTAGTACTAGTATATGAATTCTACATGAGAAATATTGAATAAAGTTTTCAACAATGTGGAATGTCTCCTAAAAAGTGGCTGAGGTAACGAAATTGATAATTTCTTAATTAATGCTGAGTAAAAGATAGAATATAAATTATGTTAATACACTTCAATGTTGAATTTAAATAATAAAGCTACTACTGCCTCCTACCTATCTTAATTATATGACCACGTTAATTTTTTTAGACAAATTAAAGGGTTAAATAAGGTATTTAATCAAATTATATATTGTTTAAAATTAAATTATATATCAGTTTATAAGTCAGATAAATTATTTTATAGAAAAAAATGATAAATATAACACTTTGGATTAATTTATTATCTTTCTTAATCTCCTTTAGGATCAGGCTAGAGGTGGTATTTATATTTATCGTTTTTTAAAACTAATTTATTTAACTTATAGAATTATATATAATTTAATGATATACAATATATGATATGATTAAACAGTTTGCTTAACTTCCTTTTTTTTTTTGAAAAAGGGATAACTAGATCATAGATTTATAATAGGAGGAGGGAGTATTAAAATATGGTAATGTAATTAAATTTGGGTTAAGCTGCATTTTTGCCTTTAAAGTATGCGTCCAAGAGCAATTTTGCCCCTAAAGTTTTCTACGTAGCAATGTTGCCCCTGAAGTTTCAAAATGAAACAATGTTACCCCTCCATTAAAAACTCTAATAGTCAACTAACGTTGATCATTAGTTGACTGTTAAGGTTTTTAATGGAGAGGCAATATTGCTCCGTTTTGAAACTTTAGAGGAAAAATTGCTACTTTTTTTGGGAGCAATGTTGCCCCTAAAGTTTAAAAATGGAGCAATGTTGCCCCGTTAAAAACTCTGACGTTCATTGTTAGTTGACCGTTAAGGTTTTTAACGAAAGGGCAACATTGCTTCGTTTTGAAACTTTAACAGTAACATTGCTATGCTTAAAACTTCAATGGAAAAATTACTCCTCGGCGTATATTTTAAAGGCAAAAATACACCTTAACGCATTAAATTTTAGCGGCCTTAATCAGAGCATGAGATAGCCTTGAATAGGCGGGACCCACCCAGGGAGGGGAAAGATGAAGGAGAGAGATAGAGGGGCAGAGAGGCCGTGTAGGGTCCACATCACCACCCATGCGCACGCAGCACGCTGTCTTACCAAAATCAAACCCATTATCGATCCAAATCCTTGGACCTAACCCTAACCCAACAACAACGCAGCATCCACCCCAAAGCCCCCCTTAAAATAAATTAATATTAAATTCTTTTCCTTAAAAAAACTAGAAGAAAAATAGTAAAAATAGTTAGAATCCCTGCAATATTATCCATTTTTTTAGTTTTAAAAAAATTGTATTACGTACTAAATACTTGAATTTTTAAATTTCAAATTTATCCTCCATGATGAAAATAATTTTATTGATATATATATATATATATATATATATATATATATATATATATATATATATATTTGGTTCAAAGTATAGTATTACCTCAAGTCTAATATAAATGCTTCTAGAAGAATAGCTTGATTCAAAATAAAAGTCACTTGTAAGATAATTAATACTCATTTTTCATTTTTGTCCCTGTAATTAATTCGTATTTCCAATTTTACTTACTCATTAATTTTTCAAGCACATTTTTTAGTAAGGGTAAAAGTGAAAAAAAAAAATTCAATTTAAGATAGATTTAATGAGGTAATTATCACTTCATATTTTCCGTGAATTGATTAAAGCGTTGTATATAATGGACCTGGATCGGAGCGAGTATGTGATCAATACTTGGAAAAACGAAAATAAAGAAGCATCATAAAGTAACAAATGCTAAACAGAAAATCACAATAGCCATATTTGCTCTACAGTTATAAAAACTTTTTGGTAATTACCCTTTTTTCTGGGACCTCATAAGGATTCTCTTTTCATATTACTTAGTTAATATTTATATTAATGCTATTTTACACAAATTATATATACTCATTCAGATTTATAGATTAGATGATCAACAATACCACATATAAATAACTACACAAAACCACGAAACGCTTGGATTGACTGGTTATAGATCATTTCAATTTAACCAGTAGTTTCGTGTTTGATCCTGGGTTATGGAAGGATGATAATTACTTGGAGGTAGCATAATTCTATCATGATGGGCCTATATTCCCATGAACAGTGATGAAAAAAAAAAGAAAAAAGAAAAGAAATAGCTACACTAAAGTGATCCTCCTTCTGGTCCTTTTTATAAGGCACCAACTAGCAAGTGTATTTGATCCTTTTTATAAGACACTTGTTTGTTTCCATTGAGAATTAATTATTTTTTTTTCCATATATTTCTCTAATTAATAAGGGTAGTGAGTGAAAGTAATAATAAATACCACTCTGGTCCTATTTATAAATCCATTTTGACCAAAAAAATTTGGTCCTATTTATAAGTCTCCTTTGACTAAATAAATGAGACTGTGACAATTTTGCCCATATTTGTACCAATAAAAATAGAGAGAGAAGAAAAAGTTGAAAGCACCCAATCATAAATGAGAGTAAAGTTGAAAATTCACCTCATAATCATTGAGCTAACTACCTCTCCTTGGTATGTGTGATTTGGTTAAAATGAGACTTATAAATAGGACCAGAGTGGTATGATATTAGAGTTTTGTGCAATTATTAGGGGTAATATTATAAATTATTTAAATTTTAGGACAATTTTATTAACTTTAACTATTTTTGTTAGTTTGTGAAAATGGTCAGTTGGTTCCTTATATTAAAGACCAAAGGGAGTATTATTAAAACCTTAATAATAATAAAGACTTAGCTATAATTTCAAAAGATTTAGTATTAAGATTAAAAATGGAAATAAAGTTATAGTGGTCAAAGTATAGTTTTCATTTTTTCAAGGGGGAGAAAAAAGGAATGTAGAGAAAAACGAACTAAATACCACCCTCCCTAGTCATCATAGTCCTCTTATTAACCCAACACCGTCCTCTTCCTCTCTTATAACCCACTTACCTTATTTCCTCCAAACTCTTAACTCTCACCTCTCTCTCTAACATCAAACCCTTCAAGTTCTTCTTCTTCGCCTACCACCACGACAGATCACAACTATGATGTCTCCTTCTGCTCAAATTTTGGTCCTCTTTTCCCAGAAATTCCTCTTCAAGGTATGTAATCTTAGCTTCTAGCTAGCTTATTAGCTTCATTCCCATTTCCGAGAAAAAGGAATCAATCCCTGAAACAAAGCCCCAAAAGAATCATCTTCCTCTCCTTTTTCTCCTTCTCTTCAATTTTCCTTTGCTTTCGCCTTTGTATGTTCAAAGATCAGAGCTATTTAGGGTTGTGAGGATTGTATCGGAGAAAGAAGCTATAATAATAATGGATCCAGTAGCTGCACAGGGTCGTCCTCTTCCACCACCTTTTCACACCAGAGATCTCCATCTTCATCCCCATCACCAATTTCATCAGACCCACCACAATAACAATCACTCCCCCGCCGCCGACGTGGACGAGCAGGCCGGTAATGGCAGATTGAACCGCGGTCAGAAGCGAGATCATGAGAACATCGCCACTGAGGGGAAGGAATTGGGTTCTAATAACACAGCTCCTGCGGGCGGAGATGCTGCCGCCGGAGGTGGCGGTGGGGGTGGGGATAATAGTGCGAGAAGACCTCGTGGTAGACCGGCCGGTTCGAAGAACAAGCCCAAGCCTCCGATCATCATAACGAGGGATAGCCCTAACGCGCTTAGGTCTCATGTCATGGAGATCGCTAACGGCGGAGATATCATGGACAGTGTGGCTACCTTCGCGAGGCGGAGGCAGCGTGGAGTTTGCATTCTGAGTGGGAGTGGCACCGTCACGAATGTCACCCTCCGGCAACCCGCTTCGCCCGGTGCAGTTGTGACCTTACACGGGAGATTCGAGATTCTATCACTCTCCGGCTCGTTCCTGCCGCCGCCGGCACCACCTGCCGCTTCTGGGATGGCCATATATCTGTCTGGCGGACAGGGTCAAGTCGTGGGAGGCACCGTGGTGGGGCCGTTGTTGGCGTCCGGGCCGGTGGTCATAATGGCTGCTTCGTTCGGAAATGCGGCGTACGAGAGGCTGCCGTTAGAGGAAGAAGAGACACAGCCCGTGGCGGCGGTGACTGGAAGCGGAGGGTTAGGCTCGCCGGGAATCGTTGGACAACAACAACAATCACAGCCACAACAGCAACAACAGAATCAAATCGTGGGAGATCCTAACACTACATCGATGTTTCATGGAGTTCCTCAGAATCTTCTGAATTCTTGCCAATTACCAGCTGAAGGATTCTGGGGTGGAGGCCACAACACTGTTCGTCCTCCATTTTAATTAACCAGAGAAAAAAAATTCACACCCAAAAAAAAAAGTTTGAAACTTTTTTATTATCTCTTTTCTTTTATTTCCTTTCTTTCTTTTTTTTTTTTAATTTAGCCACTGTTCATTCTCCTTCTTCCATCATATAACTTAAATTGTCTCTTATGCTTACTTAAAAAGCCTGTGATAATATGATATCATCATCATCAGTAATTATGTGGGTGCGCTATGAAAATTTGAAGAAGGGATGTACAAATTCGCTCATGAATTTTTGGGTAATGCCTTTAATTTTTATAAATTTTCTTATGTCTTTCAGCTAATTAATTAGAAGTGTTGCCATTTCTTCAACACCAAGCAGAAGCATCATATTCTCCTCTCTCTCTCTTCCACATTTTGTTGCTGCATTTTCTGGTATCTTGTCTGATAATTCATCAGTCCCTCTTTGCATATATGAAGTAAAGAACACCCAGCTTTTCTTTTTCCCTTTCACAGTAACTTTTTATTTTTTGGTTGATTGGTTGTTGGGTGCTATATAAGTAGTTCTGGGATTTTGAGAGAGAGAGATTCAGATTCTAGGACATACACATTTTTATCTACAAATAACCCCACCATGTTTTAATATATGAACTCCTCAATTTTATCTATTCCGAGAAAAAGAGTCACACACACAAAGCATCGATCATACAACACTAGACATAATAATTAGTAATCTCTCTTTAATACTGTACTTAGAACAATATCATTATCATGATTCTGTTCGCTCTCTCACTACTACCTTCTCAGCTACTAACTATCATCATTACATCCAAAAACATCTCCTCTATCCCTCCACACTACAGTGCTTGCCTGTTTATAATTACGGTAGAAGCTACTTTTCTAATGTGATTTACGGTATATAAGGTAAGTTTATGAAAGAAATTTTACCTTAATTTACATGAACGTGTTTTTCTAACGCCAACAAATTGAACCGTACTTTAAATGTTAATAGTTTCTATCTGGTTTTTTTAGTATTTCTTTTACGGTAGAAACAAAGAAAGAAGGGGGAAAAAAAACCTTGAAGATGTTACTAGAGAGAGACATAGAGACAGTGTCATACATGTTTCATTGTTTCCAAGGAATAAGGTGATGGGAGGTTATGGTCTCTGAGAGTGTGTGAGATTTAGGGTTGAATATGGGATAGGAGGCAGAGATGAGCATTGGGTACAGAGTCACACGTGCGTTGGTCTGTAGCTGGAAAAAAAAAGTTCCTTTCCGAGGCAAACAAACTCGCAGCAAAACGGACCTCAATGACCAAGCGTTTTTTTTTACTCTTTCTTCTTCTCACTAAAAAAAAAAAACTGTCACTCCCATCAGACAAAATTATAAAGGGCCTGGTTCAATGTTGAGAGGTGAGTAATTCTCATAATAATTTATATATATATACATATAGATATAGATATATATAGTTGTACTGCAGCATGACACTTAAATATAACTCACAGTTTTGTCTCGGTTATGGAATAGAACAGATGCTCCTTGAAACCCTAGCTATCTCTCTCTCTCTGTTATTTTCTTTTTCACTCTTATTTCCACCAATGCTAACATGTGCTTTTCTTTTATTTGTTCACTTATCATTTATATATAGTTTTCCTTGGATTCTATTCTTAGCCTGTTTGGTTCCTCTACCTCTCGTAGATCGTTACTGAAACATATGGAATATTAGTACTTAATTATTTTCATAATTTATATATAGCCATCAGTATTATTATTACTAGGTTAATCTGAAGCTTTTACATATTTTCATATCCATGCTTCATATATATATATGCTCGGTTCTAAGACATTCTTTTGAAGCTGTGATTCCTTCAGCGAAAAAGGAACCCAAAGAATCATGAACTTAACTTCTTCTATGTGTGTGTTTGTTATTAACTGTTTTATTAAGAGTCATTTCATTTTTATATATATTGGGAAGATAGAAATTGCCCTAACTTGGTCTTTTCAAGTACAGAGAGAATCTTTTTAATCTTTTTCTTTTTAGGCGAACCTAGTCAGTATTTAGGGAACTTCTAATTAATGGCTTAAAAAGCAATATATATACAACCATTAGCGTTTTTAGTGTGTTTCATATGTCTATATGCTTTGTTTCTTAGTCATTTATTTTTATATAGCTTGTGTATGTAATTAGGACTATGATGATCATAATTAATAAACTTTTTTCCAGGCACAAAGTTGGATGAACAATATATAATAAGGTGAGTTAGTGGACCATGCCCTATTTAGTGGTTGAGATGATTATACCTTTCTGGTTTCATTATGATGAGCATCACTTGGAACCTCAAAGCATACCTTATAATAATAGCAATATGAGTTTATATATATTCAATATGAAGATTCTATAATGATAAGAATCTTCATATATACTCTTTCTTAATTAACTTTGTATTTTATCATTTTTGGCACTCCGGCAAAACTCTATCCACACACACATATGAACGATACTTACATCAAATTGTTTATTTCCATTACGTCAAGCAGTGTTGTCAAAAATTAGTGTAAAGACGTAAAAATGTACGTTTTTACGTCTTTATCGGGGTCTTCAGTGCTAAAATGCAGGTAAACACTGTCCGAGGTAAAAACGGGTAGACACTAGTGTAAAAATGTAGAAACTGGTAGAAACGTAAGTTTTTACCGTCTTGATCGTTTTTACTTAAGACTAACCCCAAAAAAAACTAAGTCAGTAAAACACCATCGGGCAAATTGCAAATCTCCCATTCTCTCCAATCTATATCGTACATTCATGCTGGTTCCAGAGTTCCTAGACAGCCAAACCCTAAAACCCAAATCATCGGCTGCCTCCTCCACTCCGACGTCGCCGTCCTCCACTCACGGCATCGCCGGTTGTCCTCCTCCTTGACTGATCCACTACGGCCTATCACCTCATCATGCTCTGCTCATGCCAGGTTTATATGACTTACCAGGTTCTCACTTCTCTCTTTTTCCCCTTTTTGTGGTTTTGGAATGTCCGTTTGTGTTTTTTGTATGAGGGATGTTTTGTTTTTTAGCTTGAGTGATTAGAATTCAGTAACTGCAGCATTCTTGTTTCTGTTTGAATTCCGAGGAAGTCGTCACTGTGAGGGGAATTTGAGGCTTTACGCAATTAGATTCCCAAATGCGAAACCTAAATGCTCATAGTGTGTACAAATTAGTTTGTTGGGAATAAAGCTTTACTAGTTACTTCTTTGTAGTGGTCAAGAGCGAATAATTATCTGTACAAAGCTGTTTTTGACATACATTGGGATGAGTTATGAAGTTTTTCATTGAGTAATGAACTAATGATTTATGATTTTTTTTTTCATTGAATTTTGAGTAGTTATTTACTGATTTCTGAATTTTTTTTCATACATATATATATAATTTTGAGCTCCAACCTTAAATAGTAGAAAGTAAAAACTTTACGTATCGTGTTGTTTCTACGATTTACGTTTTTACCACCCCCTTCCATGTCTATGTAGAAACTAGTTTTTGACAACATTGACGTCAAGTTTCACTCATACATGACCATGTGTTCTATGTTTGAAATATTATCATTTTATTTTAAACTCACATTTAAAAGATAGGACACATACCCCTGTATATATAAGGAACTTGACATGATGGATATAAAAAACTTCATATAAGTATTTTTCTGTGTGTGTGTGTGAGTTTGGAAGTTAATATGAAAGGAGTTTTTTAAAATATTATTATTTGTTTATATCTATGATAATCTTATTAGGGAATATGAAGGGATTTAATGTTTTTGCTTCCCATTCATTGAACAGTAAGCATGGGTCGTAATAAAAGTTACAACTACTTCTAGAATTTGAATTAAATCTTGAAGCAATATAAGACTTTTGTGTGTGCGCGTGTGTGTATTGTCATTCAAATAATTTCGAACAATAAGTTTTAGAGATATAGTTCAATTTATATTTCTACACAATTTATGATATAGTAGAGGCCTTCTCCATAATCTTCTCCATCAATCAAACTGATATCTGCATTTCGTTTATTGAACCTCCTCGCTTTTGTCTGTTTTGTTCAATAATCTCATGCAATTATCATTCTATTTGGCTTTTAAGTGTGAGTGCGTGTGTGCCAATATATATATATATATATATATATATATAGGGTAAAGGGGCAAAAATACACATGTGTTTTGCCCTAGGGAGCGCGCCAGCACCATGAGAAATTTTCTGGACCAATTTTACACATGTGTTTTGTTTTTGGGAGCAAAAGTCACATTTGGGGTTAGTTGAACAGTGATGCTGATGTGGTTGATGATTTGGAGAGAGAACATGCCAAATGGAAGAAAAAATGCTGATTGGGATTCATAAGTTAATTAAAAAAGAAAAAGAATAATAACTTAAACACCCAAATTACTACTGCATTGGATTCCTTTTTTTGCTCAGACTCCATCGGATTCCTCTCATACGCGAAATGAAAGACAAATTGGGAAATCTAGAAACCCTAATTTTCTCCCATTGTTCATCATCTTCGGTGAACAATCTCTGACCACCGGTGTTCATCATCGTCGACCGCCATTCTACCCGCAGCACCATCGAACAAAATGGGTTGAGGTTGCGAATCGCGATGGATGAAGAGTGAATTGATCGTCAGTGGCCTAGCTATGGCGGCTTCTTGATCTGCGACTGGGTCGTTGACGGCGGTTTCTTGATCTACGACTGGGTCGTTGACGGTGGCTTCTTGATCTGTAACTGGGTCTGCTACAAACCTTTTCATCTACTCCCTCTTCTAATCTGGTCCAGTTGATTAATGTTCTGTGTTGTTCATGCCCTGGTTTTTGTGTTTAGTTTGTGGCCTGTAATATAATCAGCCTTGATCTCAGTTTGATTTGAGCCTTCTTGAGTTTGATCTGAGTTTGATTTGAGCCTTGATCTGAGTTTGTTGGTTGATTTGAGCTTGATCTGAGTTTGATTTTCTTCCTTTTTTCTTTCTGAGTTTGATTTTTTCGTTCTGAGTTTATGCCTTGGTCTTTTTAACGTTTTTTTTCGGTTGATTTGAGTTTGATTTTCTTCCTTTTTTGTTCTGAGTTTCAGTTTGATTTTTTTGTTCTGAGTTTATGCCCTAGTCTTTTTAACGTTTTTTTCGGTTGATTTGAGCTTGATCTGAGTTTGATTTTCTTCCTTTTTTGTTCTAAGTTTGATTTTTTCGTTCTGAGTTTATGCCCTGGTCTTTTTAACGTTTTTTTCTGTTGATTTGAGCTTGATCTGAGTTTGATTTTCTTCCTTTTTTGTTTTGGGTTTGAGTTTGATTTTTTTGTTCCGAGTTTATGCCCTGGTCTTTTTAACGTTTTTCTACATCTTCTTCCTTGTGAATCCGATGGAGTCTGAGCAAAAAAAAGAATCCGATGGAGTAGTAATTTGGGTGTTTAAGTTTTTTTTTCTTTTTTAATTAACTTATGAATCCCAGTCAGCATTTTTTCTTCCATTTGGCATGTTCTCTCTCCAAATCATCAGCCACATCAGCATCACTGTTCATTGCCATCCAAATGGACGTTGACCGTCTGGTCAACTAACCTCAAATGTGACTTTTGCTCCCGAAAACAAAACACATGTGTAAAATTGGTCTAGAAAATTTCTCGTGGTGCTGGGCGCTCCCTGGGGCAAAACACATGTGTATTTTTGCCCCTTTACCCTATATATATATATATATATATATATATATATATATATATATATATATATAACCATACCAATGGTTTTTATTTTTTAGGATTAGGGGAGTTAAATCAATAAATTAGAGATATAACCACTAAGCGTTTGGATTAACTGGCTGTGGATTATTTTAATTTAACTAGTGGTTCCATATTCAAACTTTGGGCATGTAGTTGCGATAATTACTTAGAGGTAGCGAGGTTTCCCTGTTATGTACTGACATTCCCACGAACCGAATTAGTTGAATACTAGTAGCGTTGGATACTGATGGATTATTCCCAGAAATATACACGTCGTTGTGGTGATGAATTTCTGGTGGTATTTTTTCATTCTAGAAATTGTTCTTCGTTGTGTAGATTCTAAACAAAGCACATACGCGCTCCAATGCTTTCTTTTCTTTTTTTCATATTAGAGTCTTCGTTGATTTGGTTTATGGGGGGAAAAATCAATAGATTAAGTTTATAGAAACTGTTTCCTGCGTGTTCTTTATTGATTATCACATATTCGGGAGACCAAAGTGATATATAGTTTTGTGTATTTCACAAACCAAAAGGAATACCAAATATACATATGAATAAAAAATAAGAGTCCCAAAAATTTGACTGAAATTTTTACTAATTAATTTTTCTAATTAGTCGAAATAGAATATTAGACATATTTATTTATATTATCTCAGTGGAACGAGAGATTGGATATGAATTAATATGAGGAAAGTTACTAATAATGTATGTCAAATACTCAAATGAAATGGTCACAGAATTCGAATATAATATTCTTGTAATAAATATATGGAATAAAAAAAATAGGTAAGTAAAAATAAGACAAAGGACAAAATTTAAAAATTGCAAACAAAATATAGATGAAGAGACTAAATATGATTGCAATATGATAGATTTAAGCAAAAATAATAAATAAAAATGATTTCAATGAATTATAGATTTTTGAGTCATAATCTCTACCATTAAAAAGGCAATTAGTATACCGACAAGTTGTTGGTTAAAAGAGCAAGTAGTCTTACCCTATAAAAAGAAAAACACAAATTTAAATACTAGAAAACATATTTATTGGGAGGGTTCTAAAATTAATGCTCTCAACCCAACAGAAATTAAATCCAAATCCAAGTGACTTGGGTATATTCTGGTTAAAAAAATAGGGAATAGTATTAGATTTCTAAAAAATTTAACTGTCCCAATTTAAAATTTTAGCCAAATCATGCAATTATATCAGTAGTGCCAACTATACAAGTTTTCAATTATTGGTTAATTATATATTTTATGAGAGCTATTCCCACCAGTTGAAGAAAGAGAAAACTTATTATAACTCACACAAGACTACGACATTATTATTACATTTAGAACCATTATTATTTATAATTACATATATACCAATATGTAGTTTTTTTTTAAAAAAAAAGTGCTGTTAATATATATATATATATATATATATATATATATATATATATATATGAAAGGAAAAAGAATTAAATGAAACCGCAAAAAAACTAAAGAAAAAAAAAAAAGAGAGACATAAGAAAATAATATTGTTAGCCACAAAATGCCTTTCTACAATACATAATTCCATTTGGTGGCACACAAAAAAAGAGAGAAAAATGATGAAAAGAAAAATAATTATTAGAGGACAAGAAATGATGAGAGAATATGTATGCCCATGCGCCTTTGATCAAGCTTTAACCCTTCAACAAGTATGCTATGTTTGCTACTACTACGTCTTTGTCTTTAAAAAAATCTAATTACTTTCTCTGATCAATTAATAATCCATATCTGGCTGTTTATAGTTTCTTAAAATCTCAGACAGTGTGAACTATATTAACTAACTCATTCATGGACCAGTTACAGACTTGCCTCTATCACAAAATCTTAGCTATTTTGGGCATAAAAAATGAGTCTCTATCCCTAACCTTTTTAAGATAGTGAAATCTCGACTCTCGAGAGTAGGAGTTGTGATTTTTGCCGTGGGATTATTGATGATGAGACTAGAACATGAGGAGGGTGTGTAATTTCCCCTTCATGTCCTAAATAATGGAAAAGCTCCTGACTAAAGAGATTTATTTTGATGTTACATATAATAGAAAAAATCCCAATAAAATACTATTTAAATTTTAAAATTGTAAATAGGTAATTTCTCCCCAAGAAAACATGTTGTCAATTGAATTACTGTTCTTGTTAATCTCATTAGTCATTAATGTTGTTGTCAACATGATTTTGAAGTTCAAACTATATTTTTCTGTCATTTTCCTACTATAATATCTCAACTCACATTATTTTTTAAATTTGTTTTTTCTTTTTTTACATAAATTGTTTCTATTGATTGCATATATTTAGGGGATTTTTATAAAGAGAATATCAAAGACATGCTATGATTTCCTACATTAAAACTTATACTTGCATGTTTCTCCCTTGTCACTGTCACATAACTTTTTGGTGATTATATTTCTCTTTTTGGACTTCATATTAGTTCTTCATATTTTCTAATGCAAATTATTAAAAGGGAGTACTTCAGAAAAGTTAACACAATTTTTATAAATAATTGATACAACTTGATACTTTTTTTAATTTATACAAATGAATTATCTAACTCCTATATTTAAAACCGAATGGAGTAACTTTTTTTTTTTTTTTTTGCGAACACTGGTTAACGAATAACAGGAGTTTTGCTTTTGATTTGTAGTATGAATTGTTGATGAAAGCTTTTGCATTTAGTCAAGAATGTTATGATTCTTAGTTAATTTGAACAGCTCATAAGCTTCCCCCCCCCCCCCCCCCCCCCCTTTTTTTTAAGTGATGGAACAAGACAATTTGTGTATATCAGTTAAGATATATTACAACATAAGCTACGAAACGAAATTAAAACACTTTGAAATGCTTTATTTGTGGTGGTCGATCTGCTATGTTGAGAAGATTATCTTCAACCAAGTTTCATGGTAATCGAATACATCAAACAATAGTATTGAATTAATATCTCAGAAGTATTAATATACTTTTAGCGTGGAAAAATGTGCATGACCAAGACTCTTAACGGGTTGGAACAATTATTGATTGAGTTGATGAATAGTATTTAATTAATATCTCAGAAATATTAATAAACTTTTTTGTGGGAAAATGTGCATGAGCAGACCTTAATAAGTTGGAACACTTTGAAATAATATCTCAGAATAAATATTAATACACCTTGAAATGCTAATGTTTGGATTAGATTTTGAAAAATAGCTTTTAGGATTTACAAGGTAAGTATATAAAAAATTTTTATCTCGACTTATGAAAAAAAAATATTGAAATTGTGGTTTTAGAAGTTACCAAACACTCACTAGCCAAGAAGCCTCCAAATTTTTTTTTTCCTGATTCCCCATCCAGTATCCAGAGCTTTGCTCTAATTAATCTGAATCCGACCTGGGTTGTATACTTGTCTAGGGTAGATGAATCTCCCAGTAGGGCTTTTCTGCATTTACAAGACTCAAACTCGAGACCTTACTTAAGCAACACAAACTACTTACCACTTGTGCCAACCTCCATGAAGCCTCCATTTGTAACCAAATGACTGGGATAATTTTCAAAAAGACGCTCGTTATCCACTAAAATTCTCAAATGATTGGGATAATTCTAAAAAAACAAAAACAAAAACAAAAACAAAATCTCTTATGTTTATGGGCTCGGCCCTCTCCACACACGAGTGGATATTTCTCTAGAATGTTAGGTGAAGCCCAATAACAATGGCCACGTCTCCTGACCCAAAAGCACTATTGGGCTTGATAAATGAATCCACCAAAATTTCATGCTGAATGCTGGATTTAATTCCAATTAAGAGAGTTGGGCCGGTAATAATCACACAATTGACCACTTAGTCACAAAGTTTAATGCTCATGAATGGTCTGGAAATAAAATTCTTTTGCCTCTCGTGTATTTTGAAAACAAATTATTGACTGAAATTTAGATTCTTTAATATATTCCTCATGAAAAAAAATAAGAATATGGAATAACGTAAATATTTTCAAAATAAGGGTGAAAAAATCCAGTAGTGTTGGAAGGATACAACCCTAATATACTCTCACGGGTGAGAGTTGAAACGGAGAAACACTGATACATTTAAGCTTACACCCCCATACACACACCAACAAAACAAAGAAGGAACCAGTCAATACAACATCCATAGAAACGACAAACGAAGAACGAAGCATGGCACTGCCAGGTGAACAAGGGGAAGGATGAAGAAGAGGCATGGAAAGGGATGTAGGGCAATGGGATCCTAAAACTTCAGACTCTTGGAGCTTCTTCTGTTTCTCCTGCCAAGTTGGAAATTATTTTTATTCCTCTCTTTTCTTTGAAGTGTAGAAGAACCTCGTAGTAATTACAATGTGCTATAGCAAAGAAGGTGAAGGGGAGAGAGGAGTTTAAGAGAAGAGAGAAGAATTTGAGGGAGGGGAGACCAAAAATAGAACAAAGAGAGGAAACTAAAAACTTCACTATATATTCCAATCAAAAGTTCTTCCGGTTCTAATTATAGGAACACTTAGTGCAATTTACACTACAAAAGTGTTCTTATAATTAGGATCGGAGGTAGTATAAGCATCATTGAACGGTTCAGATGGTGCAAAATAAATTTAAGGGAAGGATGAAACAACTATGCCCATGCCCATGCCCTCTACATCCAGCGCAACCAAAAATTAAATAACCAAGTTTATGTAATCCCTATTCTATTTTAGTTATTCTTGATTATTATACTCTTCAGTAATTGAAAATACATCGCTTATATTCTTGATTATTATACTCTTCAGTAATTGAAAATACATCGCTTATATATATATATATATATATATAAAGGAAAATGTTGCGAACTTGTGCGAAGAAGTCGTGATTGATATTTAAAAATAGGCAACTTCATTCTACAACTAGTCTGCAAAATTTAAAATAATATAAGTTGGTATTTTCAATTTACTTTTCATTACCACCTAATTATGATTATTCCAAACTGTTTAATTCTGTTTTTAATTTTTGTTGTTTTTATCATAGGGTAGTTTTATAAACGACAAACCATATGTCAAGTTACTTATATATATTAGGGCAAGTCTATAGGTGAGTTCATAAAGAATAAAACTCAGGTTGAAGTTGCTTACATATATTAGGTTAGGTTCATAGGCAAGTTTACAAGTGTTTATACACATTTTAATAACTAAAAAAAAAAAGAAAAGAAAAGAAAGTGCCTATATGAAAAATTTAAAACCCTAATTTTAACCTCTAACAATAACAACATAACAAGTATCTATATGAAAATTTACAAATCCTAATTTTAACAACTAACCATAACAAAATAACAAAATCAAAATTTACAAATCCTACTTTACATTATAAAAGCTTATACAAGAATTTACAAGAGTTCAGAAGTGAGTTTACAAATGCATATACACATTTTAACAACTGAAAATAGCAAATAACTAATATGATTAGAGATCATGATCTAATGGATATAAACAACTTGACATACATTTTGTTCTTTTATATAATTGTTTTCAAAATAAATTTTGAGAAATAAAAAATATAAAAATTATTTAGACTATTTTCTGAAAATTCATATTAAAGTTTGATTTCTTATTTTGAAAAAAAAAAAACAAAAAAGTAGTCAATATTGAAACTGAAATAGTAAACATGGCACTTATTAAAAGTAGTCAATATCGAAACCAAGGTAGTCAATATATATACTTAAGTAGTTAATAGTGAAACAAAAGTAGTTATTAGAAAATATTCAATAAGTTTCCTACTTTAGTATACATATTAACAACTCAAATATATGTATTCTTTTGCTTGAAAAATTCAAAAAAATAATTAAAAAAAAAGGCGGCCATAGCTTTGGGAACTGGTCGCCGGTCCCTAAGCTCTGGTGGCCAGTCACCTGCTAGCTCACCGGAGCTTCGATGATAGGTCATCGGCGGCAGTCACCAACTCCAGCAATCGGCAAGTTGATTTAGGATTTTTTTTAAAAAAATAAAAAAATAAGAATAGTTAGGTAATTTCTTACATTTCAAAACATTTCAAAATTTTGAATCACTCCATTTAGAATTTTTGAAATTCAACACCCTTACTAATCCTTTATTAATTTTGACAATATTTTTGTGTCTTTTTCCCTACATTTTTAAGTGGGATTTTTACATAATTTAGTCATTCTTTTTTGTAGAGAATTTGGGCTAGCCCGTTCTATATTCTTGAGCCCCATTTTTTCAACCCGTTATGCAATGTAATTTTGTTAATGCTGGTTGTAACGCCTCATTTTCAATACCAAAATCTTGGCCAAAATAATAGTAACACCTCCAAATATAGGATATTCAACACTCAAACACATATTTACAATATGGCCAAAGGTAGAAATCCATTTATACAGGGCCAAAATAAATCCAATAAATAAGAGTTATTTTAAAATGCGGAAGTCTTTTAGGTTCATGGCAAATAAAATAACACAACATAAACTAAAGGAGTACAGAAGAGCCTACAAAGCTCACTCCATGGGTGCATTCCCTTGATCTCTACTAAGTTATTCACCTGAAAAATGTTAATATGGGGTGAGATTACACATCTCAGTAACTACTAAATATTTCTACCGTACACGAGCAAATAATATATGACAAAAAGATATGGGCTGATTTCAAATATATATATAGATTCCATAATTTATCATACAAAATGATTTATACTAATAGTCATCAATATAGAAGGTATTAAAACATATATATCTCAAAAGTTCTCATCTCATGTCTTTACAGAATATTCATCATCATATCAAATTCTTGAACTGTTCAGAAATGCACTATGCAGTATGCAGCCTCCCTTATATCACCACCTCCCTTATACCGCAGACTGGAGCCATAGGCTAACACATAGTCCAATAGAAACTTATTCATTTGACTGAATTGTTCCAAGCTCACCAAAACTTAAGATACACCCGGCCAAAGGTATATAGCTTAAATCTGGACTATGGCTCCCCTCCTTTAAAATAACTAAGGAGGTGTCACATGTCCCACAACTCCAATGAAATCCCGGCCAGAGGAAAACATGGAAGATGGGGCCCTGAAACAAGTACCATCCACTGTGCACCGAGTGGTGGCATAAATCATTCTTATCATTCAAATCCCTCCTTACTCCACCCATCATAATACAACCGCCATGATGAATATGTTCACTCAAAATAATGCATTATTATACCATAAAGTTTTATACATCAATATGCGTATTTATGAATAGTGAATACTATGCGTATATGTGAATAGTAAAATACGATATTTATATACATGAATAGTAAAAATGAAGAGTACATACGGTATGTATACGTGAATAGTAAATACGGTATGTATACGTGAATAGTATTATGAATAGTAAATACGGTATACGTGAATAGTAAAATGAATAGTAAATACGGTATGAATAGTAAATATGGTATACGTGAATAGTAAATACAGTATACGTGAATAGTAACATGAATAGTAAAAATGAATAGTAAATACGGTATACGTGAATAGTAACGTACGTATAAATAGTACCTCTGCAGATTTGCAAATCAAAGTTCCCACACCAGATCTTAAAACCATAAATATTTTCTAAATATTCTTGCCAAAATAGTAAACAAACAAATTTATAATCATACATAATTCACAAGTATAAGGAAGAATATTCAGAGTTACCTGTTACTTGCTAATACCCGAATCACCAACCAGCTATTATAACTCTTAAGCAAATATCTCTCTACTCTCTCTCTCTCTCTCTACCTCTCTCTATGGCTCTTAGAAGTTGTGAAGAATGAAATGAAATGGAAGGTCTATTTATAGTTGGAAAATGGGTCTTTAAGTGTAATTTTTGTCTCTGGGTCGTTTTACGTAATTTTCCTAAAAATTAAAAAGAAATCTCCCCCCGTGACTAAGTAGCCGCCCCGTGAACATTTTAAAAAATTTTAATAATATTTTAATATTTTAAATAATATAATATTATAAATCAAATAGTAAATTACTATTACGTGGGTCCCGCGTGAAATATTTTCAAAACTCACGAGAGTTTCTGTCGGGAGGAAGAATTATTTTGGTCGTGGGTCCCACATGAATAGTAAATACGTATTTAGGAATAGTAAATACCGTATTTTTAAATAGTAAATACGTATTTGTGAATAGTGAACACTATTCATATTTCACAAATTTCAAGTATTAAATACGTATTTGCGAATAACATATATATATATATATTTTTTAAATACGTATTTGTAAATAGTAAAAACGTATACGTGAATAGTAAATACTATTCACGGGGCCCACAAAATACTGATTTCAAATTTATCACTTTCCAAAAATAGAGCCTACTAGTCTTCCCAAAATAGGTTTATGTTCAAGATATTAGATTCAAAATTCAGGATGTTACATTTCTCCCCTCCTAAAAGAAAATTTTGTCCTCAAAATTTCGCTATAATAAGAATTCTAACCTATTTAAATAAATGAGGATAGGTTTGTCGCATGCTCTCCTCCGTTTCCCAAGTAGCATCTCCGGGAGCCATTCCTTTACACACAACCTTTACAAGCTAATAGCCTTGTTCCTCAATTGCTTATCCCCCGCATCAACAATCCGCTCCGACTCAGCTTTATATATCATATTATCCCTAAGTCCTATCTCTTTCCCAAACATGCTCACCAAGCACACAACACAATTTTCGTTCATCCTGTACCCAAAGTAATATTCAGACACAGGATCCACTAGTTCCTTATTTGAGCGCTTGGTTACACTGGCCTCACAGGCCAGTTCATTCTTCCTTTCTGCTTATTTCATTGTATTACCACGACACTGGATATTCAGATCTTACAGCTTAAGAAGTTACCCTCAGGCCATAATAACCACAATATGATATAATCTGATTATTTTGCCAACCTTAAGATAAACTTTAGACATACAGGTCTAATGTTACCATGATAGGCAACAAACACAATACTAGGCACATAAGTCTTATAGCCTAGAGATACCACCATATGCAAACTAGCTCAACGGGTCTTACCGCTTCAAGCCTCTGCTCGTCTATCCTATACCCGTGCTTCCTCAATTCAAGTTTAAGAAAACACTTACTTACTAAATCTAGCTTTCACCAATGGCAAGTAATTCAAAAACAAGTACATTTGGCAAGATTCCGCAAACTAAGTATATCCACAACAGTTTCCAACCTCTTCTAGCTTGTACACCTTCCACCACAATCATAATGTAAAAGTCAATTCTTGTTCGAATTTCGCAAGGATTCATTCCATGAGACATCATAGTTTATAAATGTCGATTACAAACTGGTCTTAAATCCTGTTGTAAATATTGCGTAAAAATTTCCAAACACAGCAAGTGCATTGGTAAGTTCAAAATTCAAATACTCAGGGACCTAGCAACTATTTTAAATAGTCACCAACTCCGAATACATTCCAGGTTCCAACTTATTCTACTCAACTCATCCATGAAACACTCAATTCATTATTTCTAAAGAAAGATTCTATTATCAAGATCATTTCCTATGCTAGTTAAACAGTTGGCAATCTCTGAACACCTTATACATGTTGGTATCACATTTTGTTCCCTATTTCTCTCAAATCAATTAATACCATATTCTAATATCTCAATTTATTCAATCAATTCAGTCTCCTAAAGAATCAATACAACTGTTAAGTTGAACTGTTATATTACATTTATACTAGTAGCAACCCTTTAGATCCCCTACCAACTTTCAGATTCATCATCCTATTTCTAAAACCCCGATTATTCATACTAGATTCATCATACTCCATAGCTTATATCATTTAAGAACTATCCTTAAACTTTCCCCAAAAATGATAATTGTCAAATTACAAATCAACTCTTAGAACTTCAATATCAGCAAGACAGAGATATCATGTGTCCTCAATAATATCCATAGAACATTCATGTTTCACAATTCCTAGACTAAGATTTAAAACATTCAAATATTATTCTCACAACCTCAGCATTGTTCACATGATTCGAATTCAATCCTTAGTATCTCAAAGACATATACTAAATATCATCTGTTCCTCTCATAGTTATCTATTAATCACACCCAAATAACATACTAATATTATAACATAAATCACTGGATTTCATACTTTCTTAATTAGACACACTATCTTAACTCAGATTGAATTCAAGTCTATTTTCAAATATTCCCAGACATTAATAGTCAAGTTTACAATTTGATTCTTATAACCTCAACATCAACTGATAATTCGTGTTTCCCCAAAAATACCCATCATACTAAGATCATGATTCACAATTCCTAATCTAATTCTTGGATTATATGAAGACTATCTACAACCTCAGCAGTATTCACAAGGTTCTAATTCTACCTCAACCTGCAATATCACAAAGGCTCATTTCGTTCTTGAGTTCTATTTCAGCTTAGATTAAATTAAAGCCTATCCTCAATATTTACTATATTCATTCTAACATCTTACTGGCATTCCTAAGGATCACCATTTCATACCTTTCCATCGATCTTCCAACATGTTTATCCAAAAACCTTAGTCTTTGAATTATCTTTGACAAATTCATAGAGTTCTTCGGATACTCGGAGAGTGAAGAATGCTCTCGGGTTAATTGGCACAACTCATCATCATTTCAAATCTTCGGATTCTCTCCGGTTCATCTAATATTATTAGGAAGTCACCCTTCCCAAGATTACTATCACCTTAGCACGCTTACGCTTAAAATCCTATTTTCAAATGTCAATTCCGACATCTTGAGTCAGCTGCACATCCAAGACAGATTTCTTAGATAAATGCGCGTATAAACGTCCAAACTTAATTTCTTGAAAACACAGCTAGCAATAAATGCCATAGCGATTTCTGTCTGCAAAGGTCTAGGAAACTGCGACCCCTAACGGTGGCTAGGGTGCACTAGGGTGCGGTGCCATAAAATTTTCCGCATAACAACAAAATCTACATGATTCTGAGCTAACGACAGATGAGAATCCGATGCTGCTTAACAAAATATAGACGTTGCTAGCCCAGCTATAAATAGAGTAAAGAAAGAGTAAATGTTTCACGTTCTCTCAAACTTCACAAAACCTCCACATATTCATTTCCTCTCCGATCGTAACCTTCACTATAACCTTCCACATTATCCTTAAACATGGCCGGTTCAAGTAACTCTATTCCAGTCTCCGATTCATTCAACCCTTTCTTTCTTGAAGCCTTACTTCATGACTATCAGACTAACATGTTGTCTGATTTGTCAAACAATGCATCATACTCTTATTCTTCTTTACTTCCCCAAAATCCCGTAAGTATGAACGTTCATTCATCTGCCTCAACGATTAACATTCCTACTCCTCCTCCAAGGATACAAGATTCTATTTTTACCACTACTAACAGAAAGGAATCTGAAGCAGGTCCATCAAGGCGACCTGTCCAAAGGTGTCGTAATGTGGCAGAACTTATGGAGTCTACGGTACCTTCTCAACCAAGGAATCCTGCTTCTACCTTGACTGAGACTACTAATCCATTTTCATGTGGTTGCTGCCATGTTCTACGAGAGATTATTCATACCAATGGACTTCAATACCATAAACTTGAAGTTCATGGGAGGATTGGTATGATATGCCACGCTGTCTTTCACCAGGACGTACAAGGAGGTTCTTCCAGTCCTCAAGTATTTGACTTTGGTAAGAAAAATTTAGAAGATGTCAAACATTTTCTAGAAAATTATTGTTTGAATCAAAATTCTTTAGGGTATGTCCTGGTGTCAGATCCCCTATCAGCCTACTATGAGGCCCTTTGTGTTGGTTTGGAATGGACTAAAAATCAAAATGAACTCCCTAATAGTTCATTTCCAACCAATACAGAAAATATATCCAATAAAGGAAAAGAGCTCATGGTTGTAAATAATAATCCTTCAGTCCCCATACCTAGTAATCCATACCGATCAAGAGCTGAACAAAATATTAGAGCTGCATCAATGTCAATTAATGATCTTAGAGACTTATTCCATTTACCTCAACAAGAAGCGGCTCAACAAGTTCGTCTATGCAAAAATGTTCTAATGAAAATATGCCATAGGGGAGGAATAAAGCATTGGCCTTATGTAAAAATTCGAAGCACTATGAAGCAAATAGCTAGATTGAGAAGAACAATGTCTCCTGATGGTCCTCTCTCAAGAGCAGCCGCTCAGGAAGAAATTAATAGACTTAAACTTGAGATAGTCGAAGCTTGCGGTGGGATTGTACCAACTGTTGTTCTTGATGCTTGAATTAATATAGTCTACTCTTCTTAGCCTTCTTGCTAATGTTTGTAATCTCTATTCTAGGATTCATAAGGATTTTCGAGTTTTCCTGCCAAACTCAACTTTATCTTATTAAATTCAAACTTAAGCCAGTTATTCTGTATAATCAAGACTATGCCCGTATTCTGTTATGGTATTGTCATCTGTTACTCATATAAATTAGCTAGGTAAGTGAAAATCTAGCGAACATTTCTTCATACTTTTTTTTTACAACGGCAACTAATTGAATAAACATCAAATAGGGGCTTAGTCTTTCAATCACTTTCCTAGACACCAATAAAAATATTCATCCTAGAAAGTAATTTTGGGCCTACAGAATCCAATATTCAATAAATTTTCTACTTACCAACTTCCGCTACGCAGCTCTGAAATTTAATCTCAATCACATCCTCAAATCATAAATCCTCATTATCAATCACTTGAATATTTTGATTAACCCATTCTTCTCCTATCATGAATGTCACAAGAAAATTGGTAAAAAGAATCCAAAGCTATAAAGGAAAATGCACATGTTATGATATTTAATTTGCCATGACCTCAAAATTTTTATTTAGAAAACTGATAGGAAATTTACAGATTGGCCAGAACCTTTGCTCTGATACCAAAAATGTAACGCCTCATTTTCAATACCAAAATCTTGGCCAAAATAATAGTAACACCTCCAAATATAGGATATTCAACACTCAAACACATATTTACAATATGGCCAAAGGTAGAAATCCATTTATACAGGGCCAAAATAAATCCAATAAATAAGAGTTATTTTAAAATGCGGAAGTCTTTTAGGTTCATGGCAAATAAAATAACACAACATAAACTAAAGGAGTACAGAAGAGCCTACAAAGCTCACTCCATGGGTGCATTCCCTTGATCTCTACTAAGTTATTCACCTGAAAAATGTTAATATGGGGTGAGATTACACATCTCAGTAACTACTAAATATTTCTACCGTACACGAGCAAATAATATATGACAAAAAGATATGGGCTGATTTCAAATATATATATAGATTCCATAATTTATCATACAAAATGATTTATACTAATAGTCATCAATATAGAAGGTATTAAAACATATATATCTCAAAAGTTCTCATCTCATGTCTTTACAGAATATTCATCATCATATCAAATTCTTGAACTGTTCAGAAATGCACTATGCAGTATGCAGCCTCCCTTATATCACCACCTCCCTTATACCGCAGACTGGAGCCATAGGCTAACACATAGTCCAATAGAAACTTATTCATTTGACTGAATTGTTCCAAGCTCACCAAAACTTAAGATACACCCGGCCAAAGGTATATAGCTTAAATCTGGACTATGGCTCCCCTCCTTTAAAATAACTAAGGAGGTGTCACATGTCCCACAACTCCAATGAAATCCCGGCCAGAGGAAAACATGGAAGATGGGGCCCTGAAACAAGTACCATCCACTGTGCACCGAGTGGTGGCATAAATCATTCTTATCATTCAAATCCCTCCTTACTCCACCCATCATAATACAACCGCCATGATGAATATGTTCACTCAAAATAATGCATTATTATACCATAAAGTTTTATACATCAATATGCGTATTTATGAATAGTGAATACTATGCGTATATGTGAATAGTAAAATACGATATTTATATACATGAATAGTAAAAATGAAGAGTACATACGGTATGTATACGTGAATAGTAAATACGGTATGTATACGTGAATAGTATTATGAATAGTAAATACGGTATACGTGAATAGTAAAATGAATAGTAAATACGGTATGAATAGTAAATATGGTATACGTGAATAGTAAATACAGTATACGTGAATAGTAACATGAATAGTAAAAATGAATAGTAAATACGGTATACGTGAATAGTAACGTACGTATAAATAGTACCTCTGCAGATTTGCAAATCAAAGTTCCCACACCAGATCTTAAAACCATAAATATTTTCTAAATATTCTTGCCAAAATAGTAAACAAACAAATTTATAATCATACATAATTCACAAGTATAAGGAAGAATATTCAGAGTTACCTGTTACTTGCTAATACCCGAATCACCAACCAGCTATTATAACTCTTAAGCAAATATCTCTCTACTCTCTCTCTCTCTCTCTACCTCTCTCTATGGCTCTTAGAAGTTGTGAAGAATGAAATGAAATGGAAGGTCTATTTATAGTTGGAAAATGGGTCTTTAAGTGTAATTTTTGTCTCTGGGTCGTTTTACGTAATTTTCCTAAAAATTAAAAAGAAATCTCCCCCCGTGACTAAGTAGCCGCCCCGTGAACATTTTAAAAAATTTTAATAATATTTTAATATTTTAAATAATATAATATTATAAATCAAATAGTAAATTACTATTACGTGGGTCCCGCGTGAAATATTTTCAAAACTCACGAGAGTTTCTGTCGGGAGGAAGAATTATTTTGGTCGTGGGTCCCACATGAATAGTAAATACGTATTTAGGAATAGTAAATACCGTATTTTTAAATAGTAAATACGTATTTGTGAATAGTGAACACTATTCATATTTCACAAATTTCAAGTATTAAATACGTATTTGCGAATAACATATATATATATATATTTTTTAAATACGTATTTGTAAATAGTAAAAACGTATACGTGAATAGTAAATACTATTCACGGGGCCCACAAAATACTGATTTCAAATTTATCACTTTCCAAAAATAGAGCCTACTAGTCTTCCCAAAATAGGTTTATGTTCAAGATATTAGATTCAAAATTCAGGATGTTACACTGGTTGATGTGAGGGTCTCATCGGTAGGCGATTTATAAATACCTTTGTAAGCACTCTCTGAGCCTGGAAACATACCCTGACATTAGTGAGGTACCGATGTCTACCCCTACCTAAAATTTTTTGTATGTGTATATATATATATATATAATCCATAATGCTAACGAGGGAAAAGAAAGGGGGACATAATGATGTCAACATGAACAACACATAAAATATTGTACTCTATATGGTACATAATATTCTTGTATTTAATTGTTAATACAAATTATACAATACATAAAATAATAATAATAATAATGTGACAATAACAGTTTACGACCAATAAAATAATTTAATTTTAGTTTTAGACAAAATTTTTTGAAATTTCAGTAAATGATCAAATATGCTTAAATAATTTAAGAATTTTTAAAAAAATCATTTCTCACTTCTCTCTTCATATAAATGGTACTATATAATTTTTTTAAAAAATAAATAAATCTCTTACCCCTTCATTAATTTAGCTAATTTTAACCAATATTTTAATATATATATTTTGGAATATTAGTAAGAAATTTTGGAATACTACTGTTTAATTACTTGATGACTTATGATCTTTTACTTGAATTACATGTGTCACATTTTGACAAAAATATTTAGTGTCATATCCTAAAATAACACTATCAAATGAATATTTATAAGAGTCCATAATTTGAATTGTATTAGTTCTTTTTACAAGAGCCAGACAAAAGTTATCTAACATTTGATGAGTTTTCTTTTTTTCTTTTTCATTTTTTCCCCTCCCCTATGAATTGTATGTATTGTATTAATTAAAAAGGTTAGTGATACTTATACATATTTACTTTATTTCTCTATCATGTTTACTCCTCATAAATAAAGGTATACTTAAAAAACAAAGCTTATTTCAAATATACTTTTTATTTTTAACAATTTTCTTAAAAATTCAGTTGATAATGATAGTTGGAGAAAAATTCATAAATAAAGGAGATGTCTTATATTTAAGGCAAAAACTAACCCTCCTTTGTTAAGCACAGCAGGAGTAACATTAATGGGTACATATTCCTTATATTATATTGGCTACAATTGCATACTTGAACACTGCCTACAATTATCCTTACTTAACACTCTCCAAACTTATTAACAGAGAGATACAATTAAAAGAAGAAAGAAAAAGAAAAAAAATACAAGGCAAGGACAAGATTAGTGGCTCCACATATATATTATAAAAACTAATTAAGGATCAAACTAAGACAATAAGATCAAGAGTATATATAAAGCAGGTATTAAAATTAATTAATTATTTTAATTTCTCTAATTAATTAATTTGGTGGTATAGTTTCTTGAGAAAGCTTGTTTTTTAGGTGAGACAAGAGAGCCTGATTCTCCTCAGAAAGAAGCAAAGCCTTCTTCCTCAACCTCTCATTCTCCTCTATTATGCTTTGATTCTCCATTATCAGCTTCAGATTCTTCTTCTCGATCTCTGATCTCACCTTCTTCTTCTTCTTCTCTCTTCCTTCCTTCATTTCTATTGCCCTCCTTCTGTTCATCAACACCTCAATCAACTCACAACATAATATATGTGTATATATATATATAACATGTAAATATAACAGTACAACAAACACACACACACAGATGGACTGTAAGTTGCATATTCATATTAAATACTACATAGTCCTAAATATAAGATATTATTGACTTTTTTTGAAGAGATTAAGGAAACTAAATAAGTAAATTAATCATATAATATATTGTATATGACTATATTTTATATTAGTTTATAAGTTAGACAAATTAATTTAAAGAAAAATATTAAATATAAATAATTTAATTAGCTTTCTTAACTATTCAAATAAAAACTAAATTGTCTATGTACTTTTGGCAGTACAGTTATATTCAGATTATGATGAAACACTATAAATGTTCATATAAACCAGAAAGAGAGAGAAGGGTTAAAAGAGTATACCTTTTGATGAGCAGGAGGCTTAAGTGAAGATGCTTGTGGAGGTGTTTTTTGGAAGAAGGCCATGAAAGGCCAAAAGATTCATTTGAGGATGAGGAGGATCTGCACATAGCTTCAAGAGAGAAGAGAAAGAGAGATGAGTTTGAATGAGAAAGTGTGAGGATGAAGAAGAATGGGGGTTGGCTTCAAGGGCTTTATATCGTTGGAGAAGGAAAATGTTGAAGATGATAATAATAAAATCGAGAGAGAGTTATAACAAAAAAAAAAGAAAAAAAATCGAGAGAGAGAGAGAGAGAGAGAGATTGTAATGTAATGATGGCGGAAGCAAAGTCATGATTACAAATGGGCAGCGATAGATGGAAAATGCAGAAATGAGAGAGAGCCAAGAAAAAATGCTTCTATTCTTTCTTTCTTTCTTTCATTCTCACGGCCTTTATAATAATAATAATTTCAGAGTCCAAAAGCCTCTCTCTTCTTCTCTCTAACTTGTGTTGTGGGTAACGTTGAGATCAGGGCATACCCATCCAATCTTATATACTCTTTCTTTCTGTGCTAATTATAAAACATATTAACCTAATTTAAAAAGATTAAAGAAATTAGTTATGTTAGTTAATATAATATGTATTTTTTAAAATGCCATAGTTATCTTTCTTAATTCTATCACTATCTCTCCTTTTTTATTATTGTTAAAAGAATATCAATAGGAATAAATCAAGAAAAGATTGATAAATATAAAAATTATTTCTTATATTTAAAATCAATATCAACTCCTTATATATGTAACCCCAAGCTAGAAAGACTTGTTCATACATTTCCTCTAAAAAAAGAGCATGAAACTTATCCGGAGTTTTATTACAAGTTACCATTAAACACTTCATCATAGCTAAGGAAATGTGTTTAACTCATTAATTTTGCCTATATTTAAGTTACATTATATTTCACATCTTATCCCAGCAAATTTTAAGAAGGGTATTTTTTTTTTTTTTGGGGGGGGGGGGGGGGGGGAGACCATTAATAACCAACTTAAATGACTTATATTATAGATCAAAATTCCTATCTTCAAAACATGCTCTATGTTTAACGGCCTATTTGAATTAATGTTGCAAAAGCATTTTTACGTAAGTCAATACAAAACTCCTATGATATATTTACCTTGTACATAAAAAATTATGATGAAAAAACAGTTTTTATATCAATACTCTAAAGAGGTACTAAAACTGCAGGGAGGAGTAGAAAACAATTATAAACCTAATAGCCGGTCTCAGGATTTGAGTCAATGTGTCAATAATAATGTGCGTATATAAAGTTTGAATAGTCTTTGGGTTTTACCGCTGGATGTTAGGCTGGAACAAGCAGTAGTCATAAAGTTGTGTGGAAGTGAAATTAAAATAGAGAAATAATGATTGTACAAGACAAACTTGACATACATCACATTCAAAAGTGGACAGTACTCAAAAAGGATTCAGTCGATCAAGAGGAAAAAAAAAAGTTTCTATATATTAGTTTTGGTACTCATTCTATAAAAGCAATGTTTCAACTATTTTTTGCTAATGTAAAGTGATGTATCATTTTGGAGTTTTTAAATGAGAACAAAACAAGAAGAAGGAGAAGAAGATGATGATGATGATGCTTTTATAGATTCAAATTTTAAAGCTGAGAAAAGTTTTTTTTTAAAAAAATATTTTTCAAGAAGATAAAGAGTATTTTTATTGACAACAAAGAGAGGATAATTTATTCGCGAAGGATTTTGAGTGCGTAGGAGAAGAAAGTCCATCCCTATTTAGCAGAAACAATCTATTGAATGATAGCTATCCTATATATTCATCAAATTGTCTCAAATCTTCTACTCCATATATAATCAAAATCGAAATCCACTTCTCTAATTTTTTTTTTTTTTTAAAAGGGGCTACTTGGTACATACAAGGAATTTGGAGGGTAAGGGATCGGAGGGGAGGAAAAATTATTTTGACTTGAATTTTTTTTAAAAAAGGAGAGAAACAGGGTTAATTTTTTTTTTAGTAAGGATAAGATGTAATATAAAAGAGTAAAAATAATTCATTAAAAAGTTTTAACCCTACTTCTCTATTATTTTTTCAAAAATCCAACTTAATTTTTTTTTCTCTTCTCTCCCCTCACCTCCCCTCATACCAAACAGTTCCTAAATTTTTTTCAGGATTTGTGATTGCCCCTACTAGTAGAGGTATTTGTTATGAGACTCGAATTTGAGAACAAAAAGGTTTAGTAGAGCTTTTATATCGCTGGACCAACTCTATGTTGGTCACTCTTAGAGACTTCTTATCAAAGAGTTTTATAGAAAATGACATTTTTATATCAATAAGAATGATATATCAAGTTTAAAACTAGTTGTACATTTTCTACACTAATATAATATAGAGCATTCAGGGTGAAAAAGAAAATATATTTTTACATTTGTTGTATCTGTATTAGTTGGGGAAAGATGTAAAAGAGTCTTTTTAATTGGTATTAATTGACCTGTCTACCCTTGTTTCTTAAAGAATAATTCTTTGAAAATATGAAACATTCATGCAATTAGAGCGATGTTATGGAAATTTGATCAATCAATTAAAATTAATTGGGGGACCATAGGAAGAGTCAAACTACAAAAAGAAAACAAAAGGGGAGCAAAATAAGGTCAAAAAGTTATAATTTGTTTCATATTAGTTTAAGATAAGACTGGACTTAAGTACATAAGAAAAAGTTTAGTTTTTTGCATTAATATATAAAAATCCTTTTCAATCCTTGTTGGTTTCACATTATATAAACGTGTTTACATTTGTTGCCGTGTTGGATTTCCAATCTCGACAACGCAATTCAAAGTATTGTCATTATGCTTAATCATTTGCTTTAATTTTATTGTATTTAATTAAATCCAATGTAAACTTTGTGTATTATATTAGATAATTTTTCTAGTGAACAAAAAGTAAACGTAGATAATCATAATCTCACGTATTAGGAGGAGCGAGATCAATAAATTATTAAAAATCGATAAACGTGTATATTAGAAAATTCAAAACATATAGTTTACCCTTTACTTTTGAATTATTTGGGAAACATTTTATCTTTTTTATTCCATAGATTGTTTTTATTTTTTGTCACATCGTGAATATTTCAACTCTAATCATTATCCACATCTCGCTGTAGCTGACTATCTCTATCTAAGCCCGGATTTTTTTTCCTCAAATAAATAATGATACTACTTAAAAAATAAAATTTTATTCTAATTCTTTTTGTGGGACTATAATATAGGAGAGATTAATTCTAGTACAAAGGGTATTGTCCATTCTTAATTAGGTTTGGTTCATATACCAAAAAACTTATTCAAAATCAAACCCCCCTTTTTTTTTAGTAAAAGCTTATTAAAACTATCATTATCTAAGTAACAAAAACAAGTAACTATTTGTCTCCTACATCACGTTACACCTTGACATAGTCAGGTGGAGGTTGTTCAAAAATACACCAGTGAAATTCTAAACCATGTGACAATTTAGCTAAGAAATCAGCAAGATGATCCTGGCATCCTCAATGACATCATCCTTGAAGGGGTGATCGATGTTCATTGCAATCTCCGGTGAGCAAAGTTGATTGCCTACCTCTAAGAAATCAGTATAAATTTGCAACTGAATCTGCATATTTAGTGTTATCCTCCTGATCCCTAAGTACACCTCCACATGTATAGCTGCTTGACCAAAGGACTGAAACCATCTACTTACAGTTTAATAAGCTTTTTTAGCCCATGATATGATGCTGTTGTTTGGCTTGACTGAGTGGAACCTTTTAAACACATATGTTTTCTTAATTAACAGCTCCTGGTCAACGTTAACCCAGCACGAAACAGGCTTTCATTGGCATTTATTGGCACATACATACGCATATGTATGTATGTATGTTTACTTATTTTCACGGCGGTCAACTTGGTTGGATTGCCTATCTGAGACGTAATATCACTGTAATCTTAAAATATCAAAACGCAACCAATTAAAGGTAGAGCTATTTCCATTAATTCAAAAGTTTAGGTGTGCCCTTAGAGCCACCCTAATTCTAAAAGCATCACATGGCTAGCACGGTCGTGTGATGGCTAATTTTTGGATCTATCATTCCTACTTTATATAGATGAGATTTAAGAGATATAATTTATTTGATTATTATTTTCAATTTGAATAATATTTTTCAAAAAATATTTAAAAATTGAACTTAGTTTGCCTGATATTATTATCTCAAAAGTACAGATTAAAATCATAAAAAGGAAAAAAAAATATAGACTCTCGAAACCTCATCTCAATGATACAGAACCGATGAAATATATATGCAAGTCGTGCAGTAAGAAAATTTAAAAATTATGAAAAATAAAAAAATTAAAAACATGTAAAAATTGTTTTATATATTTAATTAAAACATGTAAGTGACAAAATGGGAAATTAAGGAAAAAAATTTTAAAAAAATTGCAATTTTTTTTGAATTTTTTATTTTTAAAAACACACTTCTATTTTTTTATTTTACAAAACCGTTAATTGAAAATCAGCCATCAAACAAGTTCTTTTTTTTTAAAAAAAAAAATGTTTTCAAAACAAGAAACTAAGCAAGGGACTCTCCAAAAATCATCTCAATGATACAGAATCGATGAAATTAGATATACATGTCGTGAGGTAAAAAAAATTAAAATTTTCTGATGAGAATGAAAGATGCAATGGTCAATAATATAATGTGGTTAGGTCCCTTGTTTTTGTCCATTTTCTTAAAGTAATTGAGTACCCAAGACATGCTCATTTATTTGGAAAATGAAACCCATTTTGGCTTCATCTTCTTCTCTATCATCATTTTCTTCTTCCCCTCATGGATGGTTTTTTCTATATCATCATTATATATAGTGGCAGCTAGCTTGTATACTTTTGGACTATCGTGTATATATATACATATATATTTAAATAAATAATATTTCCACTTATATACTTACCTCATATAATTACATGTGCTTCACATAATAAGACGTTTGCTAATTAATTAGTACGACACTATATTAGAATTGTTCTTAAAACTATCACCCATTTTTACATTTGTTTATGTCATTTTTATTTTTTGCTTAAAATAGAGTGATTGTTATTTAAACTTGTTCTATATATCTAGGCACCGTCAAAAAGATATTTATAAAATCTCTCTCTCACACACACATGACTTTGTTGGAGATGCTAGCTAGCAAAGAAAGCAAAGTTTCATACAATAATGGAGCTAAGTGTAGTAGCTAGGGTTACTTTTATATATATAGGAGGTCGTTTTCAGTTTTTCCTAGAAGGTTGAAAATGAAAAGCAAAGTGAGAAAGAAAAAGTAATATTAGTAAGAATTCGTATGTATTGTATAATGTTCGTTTATATTATTTTAATTATTTAGTCACCATATATGTGTGTGTGATTTGTGAAAGCAATAATATATATTGTTGAATTGCTTATATTATAGTCATTATGTAGTTTTGAACAAGGGAGTATAGAGGAATTTCATGACGACTAGGACCACTATAGGTTTCACTCATTTCTTCTTTGTATTACTACCACAATATATATATGTGTGTGTGTGTTTATACTTGCACTAGTTGAATTGAGTAGCAAAATGTGTTTATAGTCAACAATGATATGAATAAAATTAGCTCCCTATTTTCAAAATGATTTTATTGCCTATAATATTCTTGTTTCATTCCAACATAATTAGAAAGATTCTCTTTTGGGTGCGACAATTATGACATTGAAGTTTTGTTTGACAATATTGTGAGTAATTATATATTCTAATAAATCTATCCATGGAATTGTTTGTGTGTGAAATGCCATGAGAGGGTGTGAAATGTACACATGTGTCCCCTTAATTTTTTGGCTGTAGAGAAATAAATTTGGAAAAATGATATTAAAGTCCCAAATAAAGAAAATAATGTTAGAAAAGTCTTATAACTTATCAAAAATAAGTGAAAAAGCAGTCATTAACAAGTGAAAGAGTTACTATATGAGACTTTTCTGATATTTTTTTAATTGGGATCTTAGTGTCGTTTCCCAATAAATTTCTTTTGAGCATTGATTGATTTGGGTTATTAATTTTTTTATTGATATAAAATTTCAAATTTGTCTAATAAAGTATGTAGTATTATAATTAGCGAGTATTTGAATTAGTTTATTTTAAGTGACTTTGCTTCGTGTAAAGTAAATATATAAGAGAAATTGTCTCATTAAGTGCGAGTTTTCTCACAGGAAAGCACATTTGTCTCATATCATAATCACTCATAATATGTAAGGGAACGGTTAGTGTCCACTGTCCTCCCATTCTCTTCCGTCCTCTTCCACCAAATTGCATCGTTTTTGGCACAAAACTGTGAAGCTCATGCCTCTTTTTTCTTATATAAATATTTTATGGTATGACAAGTACTAAAAGATATTTTAAAATACTAACTGGTACTGAAAAAATACTTAATGATCTTGAAAAATTATTTGAGGATTTTAAAAAAATAATTCAAGGCACTGGCTGGTACTAAAAATAAACTTAAGGATACTAATTGATACTTTTTAGGGTACTGACTGGTACTAAAAGTATACTTTAAGATACTAAAAAAATATTTCATGATCTTAAAAAATTATTTTAGGATCTTAAAAAAATAACCCGTTAGCACCTTAAAATATTTTTTCAAGATCCTAATATAATTTTTCAAGATCATAAAGTATTTTTTTTAGTACCAATCACTACCTTGAAGTGTTCTTTTAGTACCATTCAGTACCTTGAAATATTTTTTCAAAATCCTAAAATAATTTTTGAAAATTATGAAATATTTTTTTAGTATGAGTTAGTATCCTCAAGTATATTTTTAGTATCAGTCAATACTTTGAATTATTTTTTCAAGATGATGAGGGATTTTTTTAATACCGGTCAGTATCTTAAAGTATTTTTTTAGTACCCACAAATATCCTGAAATATTAAAAAAGGAAGGGGAAAAAAGGCATGAACTTCATTGTTTTGCAAAAAAAAGAAAGAAAAGAAAAGACACAATTTAGTGAAAGAGGATGGGAGGCAAGCCACTCCTAACATGTAAGTACCTGAAACAGAAAGGTCAACGCTTCATAAATATAGATAAATAGTTAAAAACTGATTTCACTTATTTGCTTTTTATATTTATCTTTAAATAATATGATTTAAGTCAATTTTTAATTTTGTATTATATATTTTATTTTTGTCAAAATAAAACCAATGAGGACGTGAAAAAGAAATTATCTCGGGAGGTTGCCTATGAAAATTTAATTTCTTGGAACAAAAAAAATTAAGAAATTAGAATCCGACATAGATAGGGTGGCTGATCACATCCATATCAGTAAGAAAAATTCAGTTTCAACAAGCCTTTTGTTTACCAAAAAAAAAAAAAAACAAACAAACAAAGTGTATTTAAACCAACCTCACATGAACATTCATATATAAAACAAGCCAAAGTACAAAAAAGGAAATTCATATTGAAGAAACTATAATGTAACCTCTGCTTTCATTAATTTAAGGGATAAGGTAAAAATACTCACCAACTTATCTCAAAAGTATACTCAACATCATTAATTTTATTTTTGGTACTTCCATGCCTATTTTAAATATTCTTACGTATTTTTGCACATCTAAAAAACACATAGTTTTTAACACTTTGAGTAAAAGTTTATAGGTATTTTTATACATTTATTATTTTTAAGCGAGGGGCATTTTGGTACTTTCAAAAAAAATAAAGTAAGTGTTACTACAAAAAGCAACGGATATTAACCCATTTTAAAGGATTTGTCATTTTTCTCTAATTTTGAATATTTGTTAGCACTTTTGCATCCAAAAAGAATTTATGATGCTGGGTGTGCTTTTGGTATAAGTTGGTGGATATTTTTGCAACTTAAATCTTAATTTAATATAGAGAAGTATAAATTTAGCAATGAATTATTTCGCTATGAGCACCAAATACAATTAACTATTTTGCAGTGTAAGAGTAGACATAATCAATTTTTTAGTTAGCATATATAGCAACGCATTAAGCCTGATTACCTTTCTTCTTTTTTTTTTTTTTTGCACAATGGGTCACACCAGTCTTTTCACTCTCTATTATTTTAATATATTTTTAAAAATGTATGTCTTTTTTTAATAGAAAAATATCATTTAAACTCCATAGAAGCAATTTTATTTCAATCAATTCCCCAAAGATTATGAAATTTCATTGCACCCCCATAGTTTAAAATGAAATTATGTTTTATCAGTCAAAGACAATAATGTCAGACAAATAAATGGATTTTTAAAAAAAAAAATTAGGGAGTTAAGAAAAAATTGTACAAGACAAATATGTGAATGATCAAATTTTTTTAACTCTTTGGGTTCTTTTAAATACCTTTACAAGACAAATATGGTCATTCATCAGGCAAATAAAGATATTTACAAGATATATATGAGTATTTATAAGACAAAACATTTATGTCTACTTGTGAACCTAACAAAAGATAATGGGCGAAGGAGCGATTTTACACACGAAGTTTTCCCTCATGAGCGCCCAGCACCACAAAGTTTTTTGAGGAGCAAAAGTACATGAAGTTACGTTTTGGGAGCGCCCAGCACCACGGCCGTTAGTCAACTGTTAGTTGGCTGTCAACTTGGATGAAATGCTGACGTGGCGTTGACTTGGACTGACGCGCTGACGTTGACGTTGACGTGGAATAAAAAAAATCAAAATATTAGGAAAAAATTTGAAAAATTAGAAATTTTTAAAAAAATTAGAAAAAAATTAAAATAATTAGAATAAATATTAAAATAATTAGAATAAAGATTAAAATAATTCAAAAAATTAAAACAATTAGAAATAAATTTTTAAAAAATCTGAAAAAATAGAAAAAAAATTCAAAAAAATTCAAAAAATGAGGAAAAAATTAAAATAATTAGAAAAAAAATATTAAAATAATTATAAAAAAATTCAAAAATTTAGGAAAAATTCAAAAAATTAAAATAATTAGAAATAAATTAAAATACCCCCGCTAGTGACCACCCTACCGTCGGCAATCGGTTTCCCTTTATTATATACATGGTTAGACAAAGGGATGAGTTTTCAAAAGAAACGATTGACTAAAGGAAGAGAATTTGACAAGGCCCATTAAATTAAAATAAAGGAAAAAGAAAAAAGAAATTAATCTTCTGGGTAAAACCCAAGAGGCTCCAGAGTGTTCCACTGAGTTGTCAGCTATGGAGCCTCTTGAGTTTTACCCAAAAGATTAAATTCTTTTTTTCCTTTATTTTAATTTAATGGGAATTGTCACATTCTTTTCCTTTAATCCATCGTTTCTTTTAAAAACCCATCCCTCCACCCACCATGTATATAATAAAGGGCAACCGATCGTCGACGGTAGGGTGGTCACTGGCGGGGGTATTTTAATTTCTTTCTAATTATTTTAATTTTTTGAATTGTTTTTTCCAAATTTTTTAATTTTTTTCTAATTATTTTGATATTTTTTCTAATTATTTTAATTTTTTCCTCATTTTTTGAATTTTTTTTTCTAATTCTTTTGAATTTTTTAAAATCTTTTCTAATTTTTTTCCTAATTTTTTGATTTTTTATTCCACGTTAGCGTCCACGTCAGCGCTTCAGTCCAAGTCAACATCACGTCAGCATTCCATCCAAGTTGACGGTCAACTAACGGTTGATTAACGGCCGTAGTGCTAGGCGCTCCCAAAACGTAACTTCGTGTGTACTTTTGCTCCTCAAAAATCTTCGCGGTGCTGGGCACTCCTGGGGGAAAACTTCGTGTATAAAATTGCTCCTTCGCCCAATGATAATTGTGTTGGGTGCTAATAGTGAAATAGTTTATTGTTAAATTTACACATTTGCCTTTCTAAAAATATATTAGAATAATAAAGAGTGAGAATAATGGTGAGACTCATGATGCAAAAGTTAACAGAAGTTAATTAGGGTTAACAGCGTTGCTATATATGCTATAAAAAATTTGATTATGTTTACTTTTACACTCCAAAATAGTTGATTGGGTTGGGTGTCCATAACAAAATAATTAGTTGCTAAATTTGTACCTTAACTGTTTAATATATACAATTTATTTTGAGAGAGAGAGAGATTTTTTGTTAATTTTAAATGTAGAAACTAAATAACTAATTGGCGGATCGAGCTCTCCTAATTAAGTTAAGTTACTTAAGAGGGAAGACTTATATGCAAGGATTTCCTCTACGAGTGACATAGCCACATAGGTTTTGACCTGCTTGAATTCTATGATTTGATTGACTTAGGTGTTAGTTTTGGTCAAAAACCTTAATATATTTCCGTTGATATATACATACACACATATATGTTTGTATAATCTATCAAATCAAATCACTAAACCTCTTCAAAATAATTCAAGCTTTCTAAGTACTTATTATATGCATCTTGAGACTTTTACTCTAATCTTCTTACTTACAATAGACCGGTTAGAAAACCTCAAAATATATCTATAGTTAATAAAGTTTATTATATAATCTTTCAAAAAAAAAACATTTATATTAGTTCCTAATATAAGAGCTAATTGGGGGTTGGGTTTTATCCTAAATATAACATCTCAATCCACTTTATCCTCACATTTATTATTTCTTAAAATCATCCCTACTAATTGCACATGTTAAGGGAACAAACTATATCTTCTCGTGCCTTCCTAATATAAGAGCTTTATTCAAATGGGTAACATTTTTCAAATAGATAATGTTATCTATTTGAATTGGGCATATAAGAACAAAATTTAGGTAGTATGATTAATGAAAGCATGTTGAGAAAATAATCATCATGTGACGTTGAAGTTTAAAAAAAAATTATAAAATAGATTTTATATTAAGGATTAGATAATTAAGATTGCATAATCCTAATATGGGCAACTTAAATATCTAATTAGACCTTAGATTTTATATTAAGGATTAGATAAGAGTGCATAATCCTAATATGGACAACTTAAATATCAAATTAGACCTTACCGCACTAGAGAACAAAAACTTCAAAACTTGGTTTAAATCTAGATTTGGATACTCTCCTCTTCTCCTCATTCTATCTTCACTTTTATTTAAAAATTGAACTATTAATACTTAATATCATATAAAATTATATTATAATATTACATCAAAATTTAAAAATAAATGGATATTGTGCAACTATAGCCTATTTGTATTTCTAAACTCATCCTACATAACGTCTTACTCTCATCTTCAATCCATCCAATTCAGTTTTGTGTCACTCATTCTAGCGACGTTCAAGAATTTGTTGTATCTGAAGCCCTATGATAGGCAGGTAGACCTCTTCTTTCCTGGACCGTCCAGATCAGATCTGGACGGTCTAGATCTATTTTTTTATTTTATATTTTTCAAAAAAAATTATTTTAATAGGTAGAGAATCTAAAATAAAGATAATCTCTTAACTAACATTTTTTCAAAAAAATGATTTTTTTTATTTTAAAAATACCGGTTAAAAAAATCAAATCTGGACCGTCCAGATCTGATCTGGATGACCCAGATCAGATAGGTAAATGGTGCTTGATTGTATAAGAACAATTGGGAATCAAGGGAACATTGTAACTGGTGTAAATATAACCAACCTCATTGGTAATTGTAGCCTCTTGCTAGTGCTCTCAATGACAACCACATTCCAATGCTCTTCACCACAAGCCTGCATGTTTCGACTAACTGCTGATGCAACCAACTCATTTTCAACTATATAGTGATTTTTAAATATTGTTTAATTCAAATAACTAAAACTTTTATTTATACACGTACACATGAAATGATATAAATAGATAAATGCCGCATGACAAGTGCCATCAGAATAGAGATATAATATTCATCTTTAGGTTGAAGTATCACTGAATACTATACTAATCCAAGTGCCAAAGAAGAATATTACCTGAAAACACTATCCATTCCCTTCTTCTTGGCGTATTTCCATCAATTGGTTTGCTTTCTCCGATCCATTTCAACCGATCTTTTTTTTTTTTAACCGATCTTGAATTTCCTGAAATGATCTTTTTCTCCACTATTTTCTGTTACTCAAAGCCCAAAGGATTTACTAAGAAAATGAGTGAACTACCAATAACACACCATGAACCACATTAAGCCCGGCACAAGGATGCATGCTATCATACTTCAACAAAATAACGCCTGAAAAATAGGAGGCAACGTGCTATTACCATCATTATTTACATAAAAGAGGATTATTCATGATTGTGGCATATAAATAAAGAAAATAAGAGAACAATGATATTTAATAAAATTGAAAGCATGTTACAAATATAAATTCCGTCTATATTGTATATTGTCATTAATCAATTAAATATCATTATAATAAGGACATAATTTATGGGAATGGAAAAAATGGAATCCTCATTATTTATCGGGATGTAATGCCATTGATGGCACCTTTTCTCACATACATCGAAAAGCTGTACGTGGAAGGATTATTTAGGATGCTCAACAATTGGTTATAGAGGGGTTTTGTTTTCATCTAGAAAATGGCGACTCTTTAACAACAAAATTATGGTGCTGTCTTATAGATTTGAAACGGGCTTGGGATGGTGGTCATCAGAATGTTAAACTAAGTAGTGCTTCTCAAGAGGCTTTAAGCTTGATTCAAAGGGACCTTCCTTACTTCTATGAGGATAGATAGGTTATTATATATAATATATAGAAGTTCAAAGTATGTTGAGTTATAGCTAGAAGGTCAACCTGCAATATATACTAAGAGAATGCAACAGAATTAGAGAATTTAAATAAACAGAAAATGGGGAAGCTATAAAATAAAGAAAATTAGAGAATTTAAAAATTATCAAATCATTTTCATTATGTAGTAATTGATTAAGCAATCAAATATAAAAAAAATATAAATAAACAGAATTAGGAAATATTATGAAAAAATGATTAAGACGTTGTGTTTAATGACAAATGGATCTAACCCGTTTCTTATGAAACCAGGTTTTCAAGAATAAATTTGATGATTTGTATTAAAAGGTGGTTTCAATGCAAATGATTTAAAATGATATTTTACAGAAACAAGCACACACTTTTTTTTAATAAATAACTAATTTCCCTAATTTCCTTAATCTATCTAAATTAATTAAATATATTTTATATTAAGGATGGGAGGTAGTATATAATAATACCAAAAAAAAATTACATTTAAGCTACTTAACTATTTATAGATAATGAACAATATTTTTTCCTAATTATTTTATTCATGATACACAAGCATCCTCGTTATTAAAAATTTATATTCTCCATTATCTTTATTGTTTTTTTAAACTAATTTTCTTGAAATATAAACTGATATATCTAATAATACTCGTCATATATTATAATTAAATAATTTATTTATTTTACTTAATCTCTAAAAAAAAATCAACCAGGTCCTTAGTCTTATATTAAGGACTAAAGAGAGTAGAACCTAAGAAGATATATATCTCAATTTTAGAAATTATATATATATATATGACCTCTAAAAAGATAAGATATTCCACAAATTTATTTTACATGAGAATTTATAGGTGGATCATTAATTTCTCAGACTCTCCAAATATGAGTAGTAGAAAGGAGGCATGCAGCGATGAATGTGAAGCAAGTGGTGGTGGTGAAAGCAAACAGGAAGAATGAGTTGGATAGCAGAAAGAGTAATGAAGAAAATTGAGCGTGGAGTGACATGTTGACATGCATATCTCACCATCAACAAACAAATTAAAACCATAGATAGATATATAGATAGATGTATAGTGTTTGTGGTCCTTCTCATATATCCAAAACTTGAATTCTCAATTTCTCTCTGCCACTCAATTATTATATCCCATCCCATTCATTCTAAACTTCCTCTTCTTCATCATTATTCCTTGCCTACTCCTTCTTCTTCTTCTTCCTCCTCCCTCTGCACAAACTTTTACACTCACTCACATTTATGTGTCACCCATCTTGATTTACAACATCATTAATTTAATTTGATGGTGAGAATTATGAGTAGGAAGAAGTCCTAAGGACCTTTTTTATTCAAAATTAAAGGTGTAGTAAGTGGGATCAAACTTGACCTCTCATTTATTGGTTGAGAGCTTTCATGCTACCAGCTTATAAGGCCATTGATGAATATAAATCATACTTTATTTTGATAGAATGTTGTCTTAAAAAGGGATATGTATAATAGGGGCGCGTGTTTTAGAGACAGAAGGTCCAACTTCTCTTTTCTTCTCTGCCATGTCTCTTCGTGATCTTTTTCCCCTCGTCGGTGGCTTGCAATGCAGGTCGCCGGCGAGCACCCTTCTCATTCCTGGGGCGAGCTTCTCCCTCTCCTTCTTCAGATCTGATCTGTCGAGGTGAGAGTTTTCTGGTTTTCTGTGTTTTTTTTTTCTTTTTTTGTAGTATGGGGTTTTGTGGTGGTGTTCTTGTCTATAGAAATAAACAGATCTGTCAGATCTGAGATCAAATCCTCTTGGTTGGATGGTTGTTTGGACATTATGAGGTCCAACTACCTCTTGGTAGCCTGGATCTGCATTCTTGGGGGAAGATCTAAAGAGGTGTGGTTTGGTTTGTGGTCGATGTCACCGGATCTGTTTGGTCAGAGGAGAAGAAGTGTTTTTCAAGACATCAAGAGTCTTCTTTTTTCCAAGGTTGAGTTTTTTGGTTTCTTTACTCCAAGATGGGGTACCCAGTTAGCTGATTTAATTGTAGCTATTGTTTTTAAGATTGTGTGCCCTTTAGGGTGGGTTTTTCAACCAACACTCTCTTGTTCGTCACTTCTAACCTTGGGTTTCGAGGAAGCCGATGATGTTCATGATTCTACTTCTTCTTATATTTTTAATGTTCGGTGCTTGGCTAATATTGTATCCAGTGTTTTTTGTTGTAGTAGTTGTTGTTATGTTGGTTGTATTTGTTTTAGATCTGTTTGTGGTTACTTTTATGTATTGTATCGTTTTAGAATATTAATATATATATCCTTTGAACAAAAAAAAAAAAAAGGGATGTGTATAATAATTTGATGATAAATTAGGGTTTTTCCCCCTTTAAAATGTAATGTCAACCCCACTTATAAAAGCGTTGATTTGGCCGCTTAAATACAAGGTCTCAAATTTGAGTCTTTATGGATGTAGAAAAATATCTTTGAGAGAGTTATCCCTAATTAAACCCAATAATATTCTAATATGACTCAATAGATATCAGAATATTCAAAGAACAAATTGTAGTTTTAGATGTTTTTGAATTTTAAAAAAATGATAAAACATGCTAAATGTGAAAAGATATATGCATATTAATTAATAACATCTACTTCTAAGATGTAATAATGAAACTTTTACAAGAAATATGATATGATTACAATTCGATGAAGTTGATGAAATAGAAGTGAGGGAAGATCATAAAAGCATTAGAAAAAAAAGGCAACCAAGAGGCTTCCATTATATGACCCACTAAGTGTACCACATGTAGAATTACTCTCATTATGAAAAAGAATAGTGATGGACCTTTGTTCCCCTTGTAGCCCAACCATTATTCTCATTTGTCTGTCTTATTTGGATTCGAATATCTCAATCAGAAACTTATTCTATTCACGCAAAGTCCTGTTAAAAAAATGCAGTTTTCAATAACATTTAAGAAAGATGAAATTATGCATAACTCCCCTAAACTTTATATTGTTTATAGATGGGTTAAGATGCAAAAATGCACATGTGTTTTCCCTTGAGAAGTGCCCAACTCTAAGTTCTTTTTTATGTGAAAAAGTGACTACGAGGTTACAAATTAGATACAAAAATACCGTTTGATCGGTAAGTTTGACTTTTTTTTATTGATTTGATGATGACGTAGCTTTTAAGGCGGAAACTGGACGATGACGTCACTTTCAAGATGCGAAAATAAACATGTGGTTTGACCAAAAGAGTGTCCAACACCAAGTGCTTTTTTTATATACAAAATTCCATTTGACCGATAGTTTGATTTTTTTGGTTGACTAAAAGATGATGTGGCTTTCAAAGCAACTATGTGGAACTAGTCGCGAGTCTGAGTCGAAAAGAATTAATATGACCATCCTTATCCCTATGTTTTTCCCTGTAACAACACTGTACCTGAAAATCACAACATGTCTAATGCGGATATATTTTTCATGCACATGCCACTTTAATTGTATGAGTTTCATAGGGCTATTTCTGAGGCAACAGCGGGCATGCGACATCTAATGCGTACTCACTCCAGCCGACGTAACGACGGTTCAATTTTAATGGATTGGAGACAACAACAACATTGAGAACGTTAGTTTGGGCAAGGTCTCTGATCTCTAGTGGGAGGATATGTTGACAGTCAATGATGCCATTTTTAGTAGGGCGAAGGGTGATATATCCACATTGGATATGTGATTTTTAGATACAGTGTTGTTACAAGGACGAACAGAGAGATAGGGATGGTGATATTAATTCTTCCCAACTCAGACTTTCAACCAGTCGACATGTTTTTTCCCCACACAGTTGCTTTGAAAGCCATATCATCGTCCAATCAACAAAAAAAGTCAAACTAATAGTCAAACAGTATTTTTTCACGTTTAAAAAAAAAAAAGCACTTTGTGTTGGACGCTTTTTTTGTCAAACCACATATGTATTTTTATACCTTAAAAGTCAAGTTATCATCCAATCTACAAAAAAAAGTAAACTCAACGGTCAAACAGTATTTTTACACCTAATTTGTAATCACGTAGTTACTTTTGCACCTTAAAAAAGCACTTAGTGTTGGACACTCCTCGGAAGAAAAACACATGTGCATTTTTACACCTTAACTCTTTATTGATAACCTCCTTAAGTTTATAATGAATTCCCTTAAACTCTTGCATTTATACAAATAACAAATAACTTCCATGCTAGTGGTTTTTTTTTTCCTTTTTTTATAGTACTATGCTAGTGGTTTTGTTCACTACTTATTTACGCACCCACTAAAGCTTAGAGGGTTTTTGCATATCTAAATTTGAGGGGTTATACACAAAAAAATAAAAAATAAGGGCTCTAAAATTTATGGTTGGTGTCTATCATACAGAGTTAAAAGCTTGGGTGAGTATGCCATTAAATTTCAAAGGTTACTATGATTATTTGTATATGGTTTCAATTTAACGTTTTGTTTCGTGTAATTTAGCCCCAAAAAAAAATTAATATGCTATGAATAATGTGGCAGTAGACTTGAATACTCAAGTCAAATTGTAATGATAGAATGTCTAATTTAATTTGAGTAACGATTAGATGAATTTGAGAAAACATTGTTGCATCATTTGTCAGGATTTGTGCACCAATAACTTTTTGCTATTATAATATTAAGCTCCCCCAGTTTGAAATCAAGTCTTGTATATTTTATTTTTGTAATTTGAGTAATGATGGTGTTGAATTATTTTCATAATAAATTATTAAGAGCTTTGAATAACTGAGTTATAAGAAACTTAATATTGTTTAAACAAAAGATAAGTATAAATCTATCCATAAAATATTCGCCACACATAGATACCATAAAGATTTTTTTTTTTTGGTGTAAAAATATACATAAGAGTTTTAAAATGATGCAAAAATATCATGATCGTTTAGTAAACATGTCAATCAAGAGAATGGTATAAAAGTACTTGTGAAGTTTCCAAAATGATGTAAAAATGCCACAGCCGTTAAGTTAGTGTTAAGTTAATCAATGTTGACCGTTTAAGAACAGTAATCACACTCACGGCACAGTTTTTTCACTTCTAAATTCTAATGGCTCCATCTGCAACTGTGGGTCTTCTGCACAACACACTGGCTTCACAACCCTATCATTTTCTTTGTCTTCTTCATCGCCTATGAATATTATCATGATTCCAGTGACGACAGACGAGTAATCTGCAACCTCTTCTTCATCTCCTTCTAATACATGCAGATGTATAACAATGATGCCCCTAATCCATCGTTAGCTTCAAGGTGGTTAAATGCTCCAATTTTAGTGCACAGGAAAAGTACTCCTCTTATCCTCAATGTAGGATCTAATTGAAAAATTAATCTTTGTCCTGAATATAAAACAAATATTCCATATTTGTTTTTTTCTTTTATTGCTTCTATCGATACTCCACTAATAATAATCAAGAAAATTAAAGAAGATGATTAAGGTACTTTATACAAAATATATCAAATTAACCAACTTAACTAACTCTTTTTTATTTAATTAAATTAGATAAATAAATCTTACAAAGACAATCGAGTATAATAATAGCTTTGTAGCAACAAGTGGATGATGAGGTTGGCAAAGCGTCAGCTATTCCAAGAAAATGAGTAAAGCTGTATCCCAAATACCTCGAACGAGATTCCACCATTTGTCAAGGATCGATCAAGAAAGAGTTTCATTCCTCAAAATACATATAAGCACCACGTTTTTTTTAAAAAAAATAATCTAAGCAGGGAACCAGGCTGAAGAATCAACTAAACAAAGTGAAATATCAAGAGGAGGAAAAAAAATCTTGAGTTCAGAGATCCGGGGCCCGTCTGTTTAAGATTAGAGGTGGGGAAGATGAATTTGAGTGATTTTATTGGGATAAAGATGACGATATGCATTGAAAATAATATAGCACTAGTACTTGTTTATTTTGATAAGCAAACATCAAGTGGCCTGATGGTGTGTTGAACTAGTGCTAGAACTTCATTTACCAATCTCCGTGAATGAAGCATGAGCCAAAAACAGAAACCTTGTTCCTGGCGTCTCAGTTTCCAACTGAGCAAACCAAAGGGAATTCACCAAGTTCGACTTCTACAATGAGGATTTAGGTTGGTAAGAAAGAGTCTTTACATAATAAGGAGCAACTTTTACTTAGATTTCCAGAAGATATGGTTGTAAAATGGGCCTGAAAGATTTGTCCATATCATAGGTTCGGTTTCTCATGTGGCTCTAAAAGTTTGGTTACTTTTGGTTATGAATGGAATGGAGAGCATCAGCGTTAACTACATGCAAAACCACATTGAAAAATTAAAATAAGAAGAATAAACTTCCCTAACAAATACATCACAAGACTAAAACTATCCTAATAGAAACTACAATGATCAAGTTACTTATACCACAGACTAAAAATACAATTCCACCTAGAGCTAAATATTGACAAGCCAAACTAAGTATATACAATATGATACCTTAACCATAGAAGAGTGGAGTGGAGAGGAATAGACACTCTGAGCAAAAAAAAAAGGAGAGGAATAGACACATAAGTAGGCTCACAACAGATAGCTTCAGTATCCACGGCCTAACTGGAACACTTCAGAGAAGCTATATAGGCCACAAGCATTATCACATGCAACTGCCAGGATTTCACCTATAAACATTACCCAAAAGAATCATCTTGAGTGGCTTCAGAATCTATATCCATAGGTTTATTATTATCTTGAGTGGCTTCAGAATCTTCGTCCTCCTCAACATCGTCATTACCTTTAGTTTCTGCATCAGATGCCGATAAGCTTTTTGATTTAAGCATCATTGCCAGTGTTTCTGCAGCTCGAGTATCTGAATCACACCGAGTACCACCTTTTCCTCCCTCTGGATCACAATCATTCACAGAACCTTCAAAATGCTCCCTCAAATCAGGAGCAACAATGCCAATCATCTCACTGAGTGCTCGGAGTTCAGAATTCTTAGTAGCAGCAGCATCTGGAGTACTCTGACTCTCAGCCACCGGATGAACCAAATCATCCCCAGCACCTTCATTGTTGCCCCTGCTTCTTTGAGAATCATTTTCTCCATGCACAGAAGGGGCTGTGCTGCAAGCCCAGCTACCAACAACCTCAGAAGCTAGAAGATCTGCAGTTCGGATTATGCCCCCAGCTTCAGTGTCCTCAACAATGGTCTTTTGTGTGTCCAGAGGAACTTCCTGACAAGTTGTTTGACCTTGCTCCTCTGTGTCTCGAACATTCACATCATCATCAAACTGCATGGTGTCCCCAACTAAAGCAGAATCCTTATTTAAATCAGTTTTTCGTTCACTATAATGGGCAGGACTTTGAGTTTCAAGAACTTGTTCAGTGTCAACAGCATCTCCCTCCTTCAAAGTCCCAGAACCATCAATGTCAGAACCAAAGCCACCTTTGGCACCATGGCCACGATCTGCACTGGTGAATTCTGCCTCTTGCGTATTTCGGCATTCTTCACTTTTGATGTCACAATCATGCTTCTCAGTGACACTGGCTTCATTGCTGGATGTTTCAACTTGCTCCCCAATAGGCTTCTGTGCAGAAGATGTTGATCCAGCCTTGGCAGAAATTTTCCCAGGGTATGCTGCAATTTCATTTCCTTGACCTGAGTTCCCACCAATGACTCCATCCATGTCAATAGAAGCATTCTCACAATTCTCTTCATCTTCTAAAGTTCTCTGCATTGCTTTCAATTGTTCCTGTTGCTTGGCAAATAGTAATTGTATCTCCTCAGTTGTTGAATAAAATGCCCGCAGCTGTGTTTCCCTGCATGACAAGCATACAACCTCAGTTTCTTCAATGACTTTTAAATTTCTAGAGCTTCAGCAGCAAAATTGTAAAATCTATCATCATGGTAAAGAACAAGACAAAATGTAAATGTAGTCACAGATTTCAATCTACTCAGAACTGGACAACTATCATGTTAGTGGAAAAAGCCTAATTGTGTGCAGGCAAGTCTATGCAGTCTATCAGCAGGACTGATTCACAACATAAACTTCTGAATTCTATCAAATTCATGTTATCCAATAATCAAAATTTCCATTGCTCCCAAATCCTTACCGAAGCATGAGTTTTTCTCTGGCAGCTTTAAACCTTCGTCTCTCAAAATCAAGGTCTCGTGCTGCAGCATTGATCTCAAGTTCAAGAACAGAAACCTTAGCCCATGCTTCTTCTCGAGCTGCCTGCTACCGACAGGCAAAACTATTTCAGCTTGGAAAAAGTGCACTAAAAAAGCTTCAGAGTTATTAAAGTAATTAAAGAATATGGAAAAACATGTACTGGAAAGACAAGGTATCAAGACTCAAACACAAGATTATCTTTTCAAAGGACAATAGGCACAAGCGGCTTCTAGATCATGGGTCTCAAAGCATCACAAAAGTAATTACTTTGTAGTTTCATTGAGTGACATTGTTAAGTTTAGAAGAAGTTAAGGGAGATGCAATTTCATCAAAAACTTTTTTTTTTTTTTTGGGGGGGGGGGGGGGGGGGGGTTGGAATATTCCTTGCACTGTATTACATAAACTTCTTCTTATCTCTACCTTTTCACTCTGAAGCTCTTTCTTTGATCTTCTTGTTTCCTGCTCAAGTTCTTCTACTCTCTGATCCAACATTCAACATAACAAAATGTATTAGCATGTAGTTGCAGCTAAATATCAACCAAATTTTTGCAAAGAAATTAAAGACTGGATTTTAAATAATCAAATTGCCTCTATATGATTTGCAGAGGCAAGCTGCTCATCATGTACTTGAGTTTCCAACTGACGAACTTTATTATCAGAAACAACCAACTTTTGCCTGGTATCTTCCTGTAAGCAGAGAATGAATAAATCATAAAAACTTCAAATGTTAAGAGGTTAGAAAAAATTTGACTCAGGCTAACTGAAGCAAAATTAAAATTATACCAGCTTGGACCTCCAGGTTTCCACTAGCGAATACCTTTCCTTCTCCAACTCCTGCAAATGAATATAAGATGACAATTTGTGTCCTAATAACAGAGAAGAGTTCCTCACTGATTTATTTGGCAAAAAAATAATCCAGAACCTGCAGCTTCTTTATTGATTCTTGCAACTCTTTTTCTCGTCTTGAGGCATCATCGGAGATTCGTTTCAATTCCTCTTGAGCTTCAGACTGAACTCTATGCACAGAAGCTTTCAGATCAGCTGCAGCCTTTTCTCGCTCTTCTTTTCTCTGACTTTGTTCTTCATGTAATTGTTCCTTGAGTTCAGCTATATTTACTGTTTGACTGCCAAGCAAAGGAGATCATTACTGTGCTGTCCAACAACTAACTAGCAGTTTTAGCCATCAAAGACAAATAAGGGGAAAACAAACTAAAATATAGATCCAACATCCTAAGAGCAGTCAAAATTAGCAAAGAAACATGTTAGAAAATACGAGGCCTTGATACCTGCTAGGTGGAAACTGATTTTAAGAACTTTACAAACACAAGAAAAGAAAGCATACAAGAGTATAGACATACACAGAAGAGTACGAATCTAATTTACATCTCTCAATTTTTTAAGAAAATTTTAAGTTTGCCACACCAAATCCCATATAGTTTTGAAAAAAATCAATCTGTCAGCTCATGTCAAAGTTCAGTGGTAACGATTGAACAGCATTTGTCACGCGACCAAGAATTTAAAGATCCTTCTATTCTTTATCAAATAATTCTAGCTGCCAAAAACCATGTAAGTTTCTAATTGTTCCCTGAGTTTCATGTACCAAAAGCTCAGCACGCTTGAGTAAACAGAGTGAATAAAGAGTAATACTATCATCGTAAGGAGAGAAAAACCAATAGCTTCAGTTTCTCCACAGATTTCAAGTACAGTTATACTTGTGTTCTCTTGCCATGAGCAGAGTAGGAGAGCTTGAGGTTCCACTCAAATTAAATCTCAATTGAAATCCTCAACCCTTCTGTTCACTGGCCTCATAAATCTTAGAGAAAAAAGAAAAAGGAATTGAGGGTACTAATGCCATCAGAGAAATATTGAGATTGATTAGCAAGTGGCAGAATGTTTTATGGTTGGGAAAATTCTAAATATAGCATTTGAATTTATGAAACCCAAAAAAGTATGTTAACACATGGAAATGACATAAAGGTGACGGATCAAATTGAGATTTTAAAGTGTTAATGATTTTACCATTATGCCCCTCAGTTTTCAAATAAAAGAAAAAAGAAAAGGTGCTCATGCTGGAGCTCTAGCGGCTGGCCTGCCAGCATCAGGGTTTTTTTTGGGGGGGCAGGTTTTTTTTTTTTTTTTTTTTTGTGGAAAAAATGAATGCCAAGGGGTGGCCATTAAGCCACCGAAGCCCCTCTGATTGATATATATATATATATACATATAGATATATGCATGAGTATATATATGTATAATACAATTAAAGACGTAATGATATTTGACTAAATGAGTAATGAAAATGACTAAAGGCATAACGATATCGACCCAATGAGTAATGACATTGACCAAATGGATAATGACAATGACTAAATGCATAATGATATTCATTAGAGGAATAAAATCAATAAATAAATTGACTAAAAGCGTCATGGTATTGAATAAATGAATAATAGGATTGACTAAAGACATAATGGTATTGACTAAATGAGTAATATTCACTAAAGACGTAAACGAATTGACTAAAAGCGTAATGGTATTAACTAAATGAGTAATGATATTGACTAAATGAGTCATGGTATTGACTAAAGCTATTTACTCATTAAGTGAGTACATTTACACCTTTAGTCAATACTGATATATAAAGAAAATAATCAGCATTTAGGGACCACATTGTAAGATGAACCTAGGGACTTAAGTGTAAACTAGATAAGTAGTAGGGCAATTAGTCATTAACCCATTAATTAGGATTTGAGGGAAGCTATAGTGTTATAAATAGCCTACTCCTCCATTTTGCAACAATCAGATCAGATATGATATGACTATGGATACAGATTTGGGAGAGCAATGGAAGCTCTCTCCTCTATGCTTTCTTCTAATCCCTTTCTTGTGTCTCTTCTACTCCTATTCTCCTAACCCTAAGATCAATAATCATATCAGTGGTATCAAAGCAGTCCTTCCTTGGCTATCTCCTGTTAATTCCATTCTCACCACTTTCTGTTCTGATCTGGAAAAAACAAAAGCAAAAAAAGAAAATTGGTTCTGGTTGATTCTTGGCATTCAAGTTCTACACTCAACCAGTATCTTCCAGTATTTGCATTTGACCATTCTGTCAGTTGGCTCCGGTTTTCTGTTGCTGTCCTGCATTTAGGTTGGCTCAAGGGAAATTCAGGTCCTTCTTTCTAATTGTCGTTGTTTGCCCTGCTTCGGTTTTCTGGATTCCGAAGCATTCGGGCAACAAGAACTCATCAAGAAACCATCAAGAATTTATCAAGGAAGCATCAAGAGCACGTAGTAGATAGTGTGAGAATATTATGCATTTATTATGATTATTATCTTATTATTATGATTAGATATAGGTATATTTCTATCTTAGGATATTTCCTATTATATCTCAATTAGTTTGATTTACTTTGATTTGATTAGATTTTATGAAATTCTAGGTTTAACTCTAGGTTTACTTATATAAAGGTTTATATATATTCTTTCAGATTCAGAGATTAAATAAGAATTATATTTTTTCTCTCAAAGTTCACAGATAGTAAATACAAGAGCAAGAATAATGGAAGATCTACTCTTGGCTCTTGAAGCACAAGTCCATAAACTCAACAAAATTGACAAGTTTGAAGAAAAGCTGGAAAAATTCAGCAAGTTGGATGATTTACAAGATACTGTGTTGGGATTCCTAGATGAAGTGTGGACATTTATTCAAGAAACCCAGAACAGTAATGGCATCTATCAGCATCAGCAGCGTGGAAATAGTGACGGACAGTAGAGCTGTCAAAATGGGCTGGCCCAAGCCTCGTCTTTAGCCCCCTTATTTTTAGCCCCCACATGATGGGGTTATTTTCGGCCCTAGCCCAAAATAACCCCCATTTTCTCTTGGGTTATGATAGGGCCAACCACAAGGCCAAAAATTTCCCATATGAAGAATTGCTTCCTCGGTCAACCTTCAAAATACAACTTGTACCCTTTATATCTTTATTTAAATTATTTGAAAAAATTCAATGTAACGTACCTTTATTCAATTCAGATTCATTCAAGTCTCACACAAGCAAATTTATTTTGCGTAATACATGATGAATAAGAACATTCGATGCTGAAAAAAATTATGAATATGTGACATTTAATAATAAATAATTAATAATATTCAAACGAGAACAAGAAAATATTTGTCACTAAAACAATTTATATTTTATTTATATATTTTTTTTAAACTCTCAATCAGATTTTTATTTATTTTTAAAATGAATTCTGCTATGAAATTCAAAGGATTATTTTTCTTCTATACTTCACTTGACATGAAAATTAAAATTGTTAAATTAAAAAATATAATTAAATGTAGATAGTTTAGAAGCTATTTGACAAAGGCAATAGCATCGAAAATCCATTCCAAGCAAAAGACAAATGTTAATATTCTAAAGCAGATTTTTTATAAATCACCTAAAAAGGCCCCCTGTAACAACTCAAAAAAGAAATATTTTATTTTTCTATTCTTTTTTTATATATAAAAGTTTAGGTGGGGGTAGATACTGATACCACACCAGGGTCAGGGCATGCCTCCAGGCTCAAAGATCGCTTACAGAGGTACTTACAGATCGCCCACCATTGAGGCTCTCACATTAACCAGTGAGTATCGAACCTCCTCCCCTTTGAGGTGAAGGCCAACGCCTTAGCCAACTGTGTCAATCCTCATTGGCTAAAAGTATTTTAATAAAACCAACACATTCTTTTCTAAAATGATTTTTGGCCCACGGGTTGGCCTTAACCCTTAGGGTTATATAATTTTTTGGCCCGTGCAGGCTGTTTAATATGCAGGCTTTTTGGCCCTATGGGCTTTTGGGACCTAGCCTGTACGAACTAGGGCCTAACGGGCTGAGGTGGCCCGTTTTGACAACTTTAATGGACAGGGGGTTGGTTTTCATCAACCTACTCAATTCACAAAGCTGGAGTTCCCGACACCAACAGGAGAATTATCACGCTTACATCATACAGGAACGTTGGCCGAATTTAACGCCAGGTGTGATTTAGTTTCAGCCAAATTAGACTTACACGAAGCCTACCTAATCGACTTCTATGTGGCTAGACTTAAGGACAAGATGGCGGATTCAGTCAACAAGTTCGATCCTAGCACGATAAGTGAGGCACGTTGCTTGGCTTGCCTCCAAGAAATCGCCATGAACCGAAGAGAATCAAAAGCCATCAGTGGTCGATCGCAATGTTATGCTCCAAATGTCTTCGGTGTCGACATTGAGTGCTTCTACTCTAGTTTCACAAGGCACGGCCACGACAGAACTTAGCAGTAATGTGAAGATGACTTTGGTAGACGCCGAAACAAAGATGTCGGGTGCAGTGACCCAAAACAAAGTAGCGACGAAGCATGTAAAACTCTCATCTAAAGTTAATGGGTCGCTAAGTGTCGACTCCACTACAGGTTTTCACAAACTCTCGCATGCAATGGACACGAGGGAAGTGACGGAAACAGTGCTTGGAGGCGGTTGCTTCATTCCACCGCTAGCTGGGTGTTCTTCCGTGGATGTTTCGTAGAAGACAAACGCAGGAGTTGAGTGGCTGGGTAATCACTGTTTGGCACCGACTGTTCTGCTATATCAAAGGCCGCTTCTTCTGTGGGCATTGTACCATTGAATACCTTTTCTTCACTACTGTCACTATTTCAGTCGATTGAAAGAAGGACTTTGCCAAGCATCGATTATTTGCATAGTTCAACTAAGTCTGGGCTGCATATGTGGCAGGCTAATGAGTTCACGTGGCTGCAAAAACTTCAGTTTCAAAAGTCAAATTTTCCTTTGCAGCTGGATGTCACTCTTTATCAACAGCGACAAAATTTTAATGGGACAAAGGATTTAATAGCTTCTGATACGCTTTTGGGCTTGGAAGATCACAACAAACAAAAGAGCCCAATAACTCAGCATTTGAGTTTCCTTATTCCTACAAGAATTCTGATTTTTGTTCAGTTCAAAGGGGAGTTAGTCAAGATGCTTCTTGGTGCTTGGTTTCTCCAATATACAGTGGCTCAAGTTGTTGCTGCAATTGGGTCTTACAAGTTCGAGCAAAAATTGGGTTTTACATGGTCTGCATAAGTAAGGACAGGCTACTGCAAAGTTGGCACTGGTTTCCAGACAGGGAACTCTAAACTGTCAAAGTTTTTCAAGTTTTAAAGTATTATTTTGTTGATATTTTGTTCATTTCAGTTTGTATGTTTTGTTGTTGTCATCCATCCTTGAGGGCACAGATGTTTTGGGGGAGGGGGTATTGATATATAAAGATAATAATCAGCATTTAGGGACCTAATTATAAGATGAACCTAGGGACCTAAGTGTATTGTAAACCAGATAAGTAGTAAGGTAATTAGTCATTAACCCATTAGTTAGGATTTGAAGGAGACTATAGTGTTCTAAATAGCCTACTCCTCCATTTTGTAACAATCAGATCAGATATGATATGACTATGGATACAGATTTGGGAAAGCAATAGTAGCTCTCTCCTCTATCCTCTCTTCTAATCTCTCTCTTGTGTCTCTTCTACTCCTATTCTCTTAACCCTAAGATCAATAATCATAGACAAATACCTTTCCTCATTCACTCATTTAATCAATACCTTACAACTTTGGTAATTTTGATTACTCATTTAATCAATATCATTACACCTTTAATCAATATGTTTAGGCCTTTAATAAATATGACTCATTTGCTTAGTACCAATACGCCTTTATTCAGTTTATTTACACCTTTAATGAATATCATTACTCATTTAGTCAATGTCATCAAGACTTTAATCAATCTCATTATGCATTTAGTCAGTACCATTATGCCTTTAGTCAATTTATTTATGCCTTTAGTAAATATCATTTAGTGAATACCACTACGCTTTTAGTCAATGTCATCACTCATTTAGTCAATATCATCATGCCTTTAATCAATATCATTACTCATTTAGTCAATAACATTATGCATTTGGTCATTTCCATTACTTATTTAGTCAATAACATTACACTGTTATTTGTGTTAAACATACTCATGCATATACATGTCAAAAGGGGCTTTAGTGCCACCCATCTTCTTGGTAAACAAGGTGGGATCCCCTTGGCTTACATTTTTTCAAAAAACAAAAAAACAAACACCGGAGCTCTAGCAGCCAGACAGGCTGTTGAAGGGTGCAAGCCGGCCACACCTACGCTCTGGCATGGGCACCTTTTCTATTCTTTTTTATTTAAAAAACTGAGGGGCATAATGATAAAATTATTAACACTTTAAAATCTCAATTTGATCCTTATCACCTTTATTTCATTTCCATGTGTTAACATACTTTTTGGGGTTTTATAAATTCAAATGTATTTATTTGGAATTTTCTCTTTAAGGTTTTATGATTTCAAGTGTTATTATATAATATTTTGAATTTGAATGTTTGCTTCATGAGAAGAAAAACTGGCTTGATAAATGGCCATTAGTCAAGACAAATAAAATGGGGACTGCCTATTCTTTCTATTCCATCTGAATTCTCTTCTTTATATGAGCATGATTGAATTAATCTCCATGATTTTTATGTTCTAGATAAGATATCAAAAATTAGGAATAGTTAGTGTTTATCAAATCACTGTACCAGAATACAGCATAAAATAATTCAAGAATCATATTTATAATAATCCATAATCAGTAACTAATCATTATAATTAAAATTTTTTAAATTGCGGACTACATTTCCATGTAGCGACCACAACATTATACCATATATCATTCTGGAACCTTTGGAGCTACAACTGCACTCCATGATATTAGTATGTATGACCTAGATAATTAACTTCATTTGCACATAGAAAATGCCTCAATTGAAAGATTTTATAGCTATCTCTTTAATACTTCTCCACTAACATCTGGAAATAAGTCATGTAAAAAGCATTCCAGTGTTATTGCTTATTGTAGTTCAAAACTCAGACAATCTCATAGGTCTACGAATTTTACACACTATCATAAAGTTCGGAACCAGTAATATTTTTAAGGAACAGTCAGCCTCCAATACAGTAAGAACTCTCATATCCCTGTTCTTAGCCAGCGTAAAAAAATAAAATGTATCCCAGTGCCAATTCAATGTCGTTTTAATAGACTATCATATTATACAAAATATTGTCAACATAAAAATTAATTAGTCAGGGTTAATCGGAACTGCAGTAAATGACATCTTAAATCTTCTCATATTAAATCTATGATCAATTTAAACCAATACTAAGAACTACTAATACTAAAACAATAGGAATAAAATAAACCATACCTGCTTACTATGGCATTCGCTTCGGTACACGACTGCATGGAAGCATTGAGCCTTTCATTTAAGTCTTCAATGATATGTTTTTGTTCAGCAGAAACTCTGTTGATTTCACCAAGTTCCTTCTGTTTGAGATCTACCTTCTGCTGGATTTCCTTCAATTGATCAAGGTAAGATTTCTCAACGGAATCTTTGACTGATTTTAATTCCTGAAGAATGGAACATAAACTCAGTTGGCACTGTAGGTTATATTTGTAGAAGAATAAGTAGAAATCAAAATCAAACACTTCTAGAATCCATGCACCACATGGATAGTTGTTAAACATCTCGAGTGTAGCCTATGAAACGAGCAGGGAGCAAGAGGGGGAGAGAGGTAAGAAATTAACAATAACATACACTTCCATGTTGCTCAAAAGCTGCACGATTTTCATTACGCAGAGTCTCAATTAAAACAAGCTGATCTTCTAACTGCTTTCTCAGTTCCTGCCAACAATACTCGATAACATTAAAGAAAAAGAGGGGCACAACTCCGTAATACTGTAACTATTCTACATCAAACCCACCGTGTTTGATCTTTGGAGGCTTCGAAAATCATCAAGTGATATGGGACCCTCAGGAGCACCGATTCCTAACCCTTTTAATCTCTTATTTTCAGAAGCAAATTCTTCTACATATTCAAATAGAAGAACAAAGGACAGAAAAGTTAAACTAAAGAAAACATATCAATGTAAAATATAAATCAAAGTATCATTTCCTAATTATCAAATATTAAGATTACATGATTTTATAATTTTATAAACATGTGCTATCACATAATTTCATTCTCAAAATTACCAGTGAAGATTATTCTCCTTCATTTTCTTTTGCCTCACCTGATATCTAACAGATATCCAACTAGGAGCCAGCACTCAATGTTTGAGCATATTGCAAAGTATAATGCAAGAATGAACTGAATGATTGGATATTAGTGCTCCAGATCATAACATTACCCATTTTTCTTTTAGCAGCCCCATTATACAGCAAAGAAGAAGACTTCAGCACCTCTCGAAATACAAAAGCACACGCCACCTCTGCATGATGAAAAAGAACCTTCAATAATTTGAAGAGAACAAAAGCATAACCCTGAAGCCTCACCAATATAAAGACCAGAAGAGAATACTCTTTATATCTCCCAAAAAAAATAACAAACAAATAAATATAAACCAAAGGCAGCAAATTTGTACAAGCAGAAATTTCTCAGCATGTAACAAGAAAATTGCACTAACAGGTGAAATGCAGAAACAAAGAACAACATCTTGAATCAAAAGGCTAATAAATATTTTTTTTAAGGAAATAATTTATTATTAAAGGAAACTAAAAGATTGAATACAATAAAAGCAGTGTTCCAGCATACAAATACTGAAAAAATGGCCAATTATATAGAAGTTATAAAAACACAGAGAACTGGAAGACTAATACATTAAACGAAAAAGGAAATATCAATCCCATGGGAGGAACTCTTGTTACCATACTCAGGAGGAGCAGCAAATGATATGATATCTCCATGAGAGACTTTGACAGCAGTACCGTTCTTTTTTAGCCTCTCCCAATTGAGATAAGTTCCATTTGTGCTGAACAAGGCTTTGCAAGAATCAGAATATAAGAAGAAAGAAAAACCATGCTCTTCCTATTGGTTAGAAAGGGGGTGGGGGATGCAGGATATGAGAATCACCTTGTATCTTTCAACCAAATTGATGCCGTGCTCTCCATTTTTTCATCAGTGCCTTCCGTTCTGTATATTATGCAATGTTTAGCACTAACGAGAGGCGAATCAATCTGGAAACGTACATCCTCTACCACACGCCCAATAAAGTGCTCATTGGCTGTTAATAACATATTAATACCCTGTTTACAAGCTCTCAATCAGATAATGCGCAACTGTGATAAATAGTTGGCCAAATACAAACTTAGCATAAAAACTGTTGGCCAAAGCCAAAACAGCAAAAGCACGAGCTAAAAACTCCAGGGTTAAAACCCTAACAACTCTTTGTCCTTGAAGCTCAGAGACAATATAGCACAGATGAATCAAGATGTCAATGATGTTCAAAGCTTGGACAGCTCTCACACAATTCACCGAAATACTTCCACTATACAGTGAGTTCTACTTCTACATATCCATCCTTTCACGGAAAAGCTTTAAGGACGAAGCAGAATCTACTTTTCAATTGCATTACCTGTATTTGTAAGTTCTTAAAAAGACCGACAAAGACAAGCCTTAGTTCTTTCTTTAAATAGGCCAACTACCCAGTTACAAAACACAAATAATATCCGTGATGTTATGAAAACTTTAATACACACTTCCACGAAACCAAAGAAAAGACAGAACCTTTTAGAAAAACCAAATTATATAAAACGTTGAATAAAATCTACGATTAAGCAGAACGAGGGACTGATGCAAGTGATAGTAATGGGGTCATGCAACCTGTTGCCTTTTACGAGCATTGTTAGAAATAGCAGTAAGGACGCCCCAAACGCCAGGATCGAAGTTCTGAAAAGGCTGGGAAGCAATATTGGCGGCAACAGAAACGATGAAATCTCGGGAACTGGATGGCTTCGTCAGAGAAGTGTCACTAGGGTTCGGATTACTAGGTGATGGCACCACGGGAAGGTGGGAGGAGCCAGTCTCAGAGACTTTGTCCCCGTGTATCGGAACTGGTGTAGCGGTTGCCGGACTCTGGTCCTCTACCGCCATTAGACAGAGAGAGTTCGCGGGGATTTTGAGACCCTAACGCCAGATATGGGGGCGAACTGAAGTGACGTCAGTCTCTTCTCTAGCTTCTCAGGGAAGCCTAGCAGTTCTGGGCAATTATAAAATAATAATCATAATTTTTTATTTTAATAATTTGTATAATTTTATTTTGTTTTGAGTAATTTGTACCTAAAAAAATGACAGAAAAATATCTTTTGAACTTCAAACTCATGTTGACAATAACAGTAACAGAATTAACAATAACGGTAAGCAATTGATAACAACAATAATAGGATTAACAAAATAACAGTAAGCAATTGACAACTGATTTTGTTGAAAAATCACTAACATGGAAATAAGCTAGGCAAGTCTTTGGCTAAATAGGCCTGAGTTTGTATTGAGAATATGAAGCTTGAGCTTAGGCCTGATCCTACATGCAAACTTTTTTTAGGCTTAGACTTGAGCCCATATGAGGTCAAGCCAAACCTGAAGCCTTTTTACAAGCCTACTCACAATGTAGGCTTTTAAAAAAGTATCATATTAAAGGTCTTGAAGACCATAAGTAGGTTTTGAGTCTACTAAAACCTAAATAAATATAGGATTTTGGTAGGTTTTAAAGCTAACATACTTAAAAATTGTAGGCTTTAAACCAGCACTTTAGTAGTGCAGTGGTATTGGGATTAATTTTCCCCTCCCGGTCCTGGGTTCGATCCCCCCTCCCCTATCGCTTCGTATCCAAAAAAAAAATGTAGTCTTTAAATAGGTTTAAATTATATATACATTTATATATAAAATAAAATTATACTTTTTGTGTAAATAGTCAAGAACTTAACAAAATAGGTCTCGCCTCTTTATATATTTAGGTCTTTAAATAAACATTGGCCTAGTCTTTTTAATAAATAAGTCAGGCCCTGAGCAGGCTAGGCCGTAGGCCACTTGATAGGGATCTAACCTATTTTCACCCCTAAAAATCACATATTTGATATTTTGAAGTTCAAGTGATACTTTCTTAGAATTTTCCCTTTGTACTTTTCTTATAAAATAAAGCAAGCCTAATAGTTTTTATACGGATAAGATATTGTTACTACCATTTTTTGTTACTACCACTTTTCCACCGTTAGATCAGAATCTCATCTAACTTTATAATTTCTCTCTCCTATTAAGATTCTAATCTAACAGTCAAAAAGTGGTAGTAACAAAAAATTGTAATAATAATATCATATCCCATTTTTTATATCCCTCTTATTATTAATGAAATTACCGTTTTGTGCAAATTTGTTAACATTTATTGATGGAGGAATCCATATACAAAACTACATAAAATTGGAAAATTTTAAATTGAGTTGATAAATTCAATAAATTTCTAATGCCATGATTAGTGCTTTGGAATTGATCAAATTGGTATATTCTCTGATCCTAAATATAAAATAAAATTTATAATGCAAAACTGTATTCTATATTTAGAATCAGAAGTGGTATTGAATTTTATGATTGTAGCATGTTTGGTACACCTAAAGAGATATCGAATTGATTTCCATATGGAAGCCCATTCCATCAAAATTAGGATGTCTTTAAATTAACAGTGACAAACGTAAGATAAAGTAAAAGTTAAATTGTATAATGTGATTTATATTTGGAATGAATTTTGAAGAAGATAGTTTGATAAATTGAAATTTTTTTGGTTGACTAATCTAAAAAGTAATTTTGGATATCAAATGATTAAAATGATATGAGTTAATAAAAATAAAAATAGTTAATATATTATTGAAAAATTTTGAAAATATTAAATTACTTAAATTTTAAGGAAATTTGTAGAAAAGTCTCCCCTTTAAAAATTCAATTGATAAGAATGACCTCAATAAGAGTAATGTTATTTTTCTTATATATAAACATATCAAATTATTCACATAAATTAAATTTATAATGGGGGAATTTTTCTCAATTTCCCTTAAATTTGTCTTTTTTTCTCCTTCTTTTTCTTTGGATACTTTCATAGATAATGATAAAATTGGAAAACAGTGATTATTAACATTATAATAGACTTATATAATTAAAACCAAAATTTACATTTAGAAGTAAACTTAAAATAAGGTTCATAATGTTATTTTAATAAAAGAATATGTATAAGATATTTAATTTATTCTCACCTTATAATAGAAACTTATCCCCTTTCCATGTTGCAAAAGCCAAAGGCATAAAATTTAGCGAAAATATCAAGAAGATCTCAAGGAACATAAAAAATATTAAAAAAGTCTCAATCCAAAATCACATATCAAAAAAGTCCCTAAGAACTTTTTTTATATTAGTTGTATTGACAACAGTAAATTATATATTGACAACAGGAAATGTTATATTCACAACAAAATTTAAAAATCTGGTCATTCACAACCAAAAAAGTTAGATTCACAACAAAAAGTATTATATTCACAACAAAATTTAAAAATCTGGATTTTGTTTCAAATTTAAGTCCCTAAGCATACAAAGGTCATTCACAAAAAAAAAACTATATTGACAACAGGAACTGCTATATTGACAACAAAATATAAAAACCTGAAGCAATTTTGAAACTCAAGTCAATATAGCACTTCATATTCTCAATATAGTTTTTTTTGTTGTCAATGGCCTCTGTACGCTTAGGGACCTAAGTTTGAAACAAAATCCATGTTTTTTAATTTTGTTGTGAATATAACATTTCCTATTATGAATCTAGTTTTTTTTTGTTGTGAATGGCCTTTATACGCTTAGAGACCTGAATTTAAAACAAAATTCGTGTTTTTAAATTTTGTTGTGAATATAGTACTTCCTGTTGTAAATCTAGTTTTTTCTGTTGTGAATACTTTATAAGTTTAGGGACCTAAGTTTGAAATAAAATCCAAGTTTTTAAATTTTGTTGTAAATATACTGTTGTGAATATAACAGTTCCTGTTATCAATATAACACTTCTTGTAGTCAATACAACTAATATCTAGGGACTTTTTTTATATGCGATTTTTTGTTGGAATTTTTTTGACATTTTTTATGTTCTTTAGGACCTGAGTGATATTTTACCTAAAATTTATTTATGACTTCAAACATCACTTTCTTGAAAACCCAATTAAAAAAACAAATCTAACATCACAAAAAAGGAGCTGATCTGAGTGCCATTGATTCAAAGCTGAGCAGAGAGGAAAAGGAGATGATCTTAAAGATACTAATCCCCCCTTCTGACCATGCTGATTGTGCTGTATGGTTAGCTAACAAGGATGGTTGTTATACGGTCAAGTTTGGGTATGCTGTGGCAAAAGCGTGTGTAGAGACCAGCATTATCAAAGATCCAGGTACGTCATATAGTACCCCGAATAACTTGTGGAAAAACATATGGAAAGTAGTAGTTCCCCCAAAAAAACAACATTTCCTGTTGCGTGTGGGTGTGGGGGCTGTAGCTACTAGAGAGGCCCTATTTAGGAGGAAATGCGCTGAAAATCCCCTTTGTCTGATTTGTATGGTGGAAGTGGAAACTGTTGAGCACCTTTTATCCCTGTGCCCTTGGACCCAATTATGTTGGTTTGGTAGTCCTCTAGGCATTAGATTTGATAAATGGTCGGTTAAGCATTGTGAGGATTGTTTGAATGATATGTTGTGTGGCAAGAACATACTAGGGAGCTATGGCAAATCATTGTTTGCCACCACTTGCTGGTGGATATGGAGAAAGAGGTGTAGTTGGGTGTTCAATGAGGAACGACCTGATGCTAATTGGGTGGTAAGGATGGTACATATACAAGTTGAGGAATTTTGGAAAGCAGGGGATAGGAGGATGAAGGGTTCCGAAAGGCTCTATGTAGAAAAGATAGTCAGGAACAGAATCTGGGAAGCTCCTGACTCAGGCACGGTTAAGATCAATACAGACGGGGCATATCAACTGACGAGTGGCAGAGTAGGGGTCGGTGTTGTTTGCAGGAATAGTGCTGGTGTATTTGTAGGAGGTTTGAGGAAGTCCGTACAAGCATCATCCCCATTTATGACTGAGTGTCTTGCCATGAGAGAGGCACTACAGCTTAGAGGTAAGTTCCCAGACTTGCAAGTGATTATAGAAACTGATATTGAAATACTGTACAGGTTTCTAATACAGAATAAAGCCAAAGGATGTGAATGGCATTGTAAAGATTTAATACAGGAAATTCTGGATATGGCTGGAGTAATGGAGGGGGTCTCATTTTCCCTTGTGGCTGGGGTAGGGAATAGAGCTGCTGATAGACTTGCAGCTGATGCAAAACAGGAGATGCACCAGCATGATTGGCTGGATTTTCCCACATCTCCTTTATATAGCATTCTTCTACGAGACACTGAGATGTACAAAGGCAAACATAGGAACAATCCTGCTAATACTGAGAGAGAAGGCATAGGCTGAACATCATGTTTTTGCTGTCAATTACGAATAGTAGTAATAGTTGTGCATTGCTTAATGTTTTTTCAATTGCTTTCTTCTATAGTTTGTGATTGTGCTTTGGTATTTTCTACTATAGGTATACTATGTTACTGATATAGGAATTGCTTTGTTTTGCTAGGACTCTAGATTGGTGAGCTGTGTGTTAGTTTGTAATTGTAGGTTTTTTCTGAGTGTTATACCTGGCTTCGGCTATTGGTGATTGTAACTCTTTTTTTATATTAATAAAATAGATCTTTTTTAGGCAAAAAAAAACATCATAAAAAGGAATAAGATATTGTCACTACTATTTTTTATCACTACCAAAATCATTACCACTTTTTTTACCGTTAGATTAAAATCTCATCATCTAACGGTGAAAAGGTGGTAATGACCTTCATAGTAACAATATCCTATCCCCACAAAAAAAAAAAAAAGGTTAAAAAGTGGTTTTTGGGGGCAAACGACACCAAACACCCTAGAATTGGCTTCCATGCTGTTAACCTATGAAATTCTTCCCCTTCAACGCATTATTGCCGATGACCACCAGTTTTTTTTTTCAAGCTTCTGGTCGTCCCTTTCCAGTTTCCACCTCACCCCACCACTGGCAACCCTTACACGACGGCGGCTCTAGTGGCCACCATCGGCTGGGTTCATGTGCTTCGTCTTCTTCCCCACATAAATCAGAAATTTGGATATAAAATGGGGGCCAAGGTTGACGACGACTCATCCTCTCTGTCTTCTTCCCAAAGCATGGCGATGGCCAGACCTTCGTCTTCTTCGACTTCTAGAGCTTCGTCTTAGTCCATAACCAGAACTCCTCCTCTTTCTTCTCCTCTGTAGCCTCCTTTCGATGGCCTCTAATGTCACTCATTCTCACTAGCCTCCTGTTCGAGCGACCATTTTGTAGATCTCTGGGTTTGAGTGGTACTCCGTGAATCTCACTCGCCCCCATACAATGGCCTGTGTTTATTTTTCCTCCACAATTTTGATTTCTTATGCTAAGTTTAGGGTCTGTTTGGTTCAACGGAGGGGAGGGGAAGGGGGGATTTTAATGGAGGGGAGGGGAAGGGGGGAAGGGAGGTAAAGATATGGATTTTAATATTACCTTGTTTGGATTGATCAGAAGGATGCAGAGGGGAGAGATTTTAATGTTACTTTGTTTGGTTTAGGAGGGGAGGGGAGGGAATTTTTTTAACATTGACAATTTTACCCTTATATTGGAAGAGGGATTTAATGTTACCTTATTTAATTTAGAAGGAAAGGGGAGAAAAATTATCTTCACACGTATAACTTTACTTATATCATAAGTGATTTTTTTTCAAATTTTATTAAATGTATTGTAACGTTTAATTATAAATAACATTTTTATACCCTAAAATGAAAATTAACATTTAAAACATATATATGTATATATTGAAAATCAAGACAATATTTTATCAAGTTATACAAATCAACCACCAAGCTAGGCAGTGGCATGCATATGATACCATAATTTTGACAAATTAATGGATAAGGAATCTGCACTTTAATTGGAAATTTCATCTTTCCCGAGTCTTTGAAGAGTCACAATAATCTACATATTTCAAGGAGGGGACATCTCATCCTAATAAGAAGTCCAACGGTAAGCAGTAAGACTCAGGAGTAATAACCACACATAATAAGCTATACCAGAGGAAGAAAGCTTCAGTTTCCAATTTACACACCCCAATCCAACACTTGACTCTATGACTGAATTAGCATTGAAAGACCAAGAAAATTATGATCTTTCGCTAGGACAATAGTTAAATATCAAACCACAGAAGAGAAAATGCTGAGTAGCAGAAGAAGAAATATGGAAAGAAAATGATATTGCATTAAATTCTTGAACTCTGATTGTGCAAAATCAGTTTCAACAAAAATAAGAAGCTACATCAATAGAAAATGCCAAATTAATCATAACTAAACTTATATTATACAAATCGTAATAGCTTTCCTTCAGATGTGGATGGGGTGTCAAATATTCCCAAGAACCATCACACTAGGATCTGAAAAAGTTACAGTTATTAATGACTTGAAGGGAACCTTTGTGTTCTAGTATAGAACAAGGATGTCTAACCCCTGAGGGTTAGTGGATAATTGATATAGGATCGATTCCTTTCTCCGACTAATATCTATGGATGAGATATCAGACAGGGACAAGTGATCACTGTGCTACACGGCGGCTGAATGCCGTACAAGGTGTGGGGTGTGTGCACAGTGATGCAGTATGCAACCAGTAACGGGTTTTTCGTCTGTGTACCTGGTAGATGCCTTATCGTTTTTATAAGGAGGTTGCCTTACCGCGTTTCCCCATTTGGACCACCTATATTTGGGCAATGCACTTTTTCGCGATCTTGATTGAGGAAGATCCTCCATGACTTTACTTTTTCCGAGATTGTTGTCATGATCACAGAATGATCATTAATTTCCCAACTCATAACGGCTCCTGATGAGGAGTTTGCCGCGTAGGCCTTTTGGGCCAAGTTTTCCCTTTATGGGCCTTGAGCTTGTCTTTTACCAAGCCCATTAATTTTGGCCATGACACTTTGCTTTTTTAAAATACAGAGTAGAATGTCAATAATGATTTATACGCTACAATAAGGATGATGCCAATTCAACTCGGGATGTTTTGCTATGCTGCGCTTTTAAAAAAATGTTTGACCAAAAAAGAAAAAAATTAGTTAAAAGTTAAAAGTAATAGTAATTTCTCGTGAAAGCCCAAAAGCAAGCAAAACCAGTAGGTAGCGGAAATAAATTGTGGAAATTTAGAGACAAAGCTAAGACCAAAGAAACAAGCTCGAGAGTTCAAGAACGCGAGGAAGAAAGAGAATATACTCTCTTGGTTGTGAGCTGCATCGATATCGTCTCCTCATATTTATAGGTTTCAGGGTGTTTTGGGAATAACAACAAAAGACTAGGGACATTTTTGTCCACTCACACACCCATTTTAATAATCTCTCTAAATCCGTCCGATTTGGGGGGTGAAGTTTTTGAGGGGAGAGGGGGGAAAATTTAAAAATATTTCCCCTTCCCTCCTAAAAAATGTCATCAGCCAAACGAGGGGAGGAGGCTAAAATCCCTCCATCCTCCTCCTCTCCCCTCCGATCCCCTCAAACCAAACAAACCCTTATTGTTTTGATTGCCATAGGTACAGTGTGAATGGTCGGTGGAAGGTCGGAAGTTTCACAAAGGTGGAAGGCAGCAAGCTTTAATTCTAAAAGAAAACTTTTTATTTTTTAATTATATGGGCTTTTTAGTCTTTTCAAATAAAAATTAGGTCTCATTTTTAAAGATACCAAAACATTTTCTTAAACTCCATACATATCCCCATTTCCTTATCAATATCCATATCTATGTCAATCTCCATGTTTACTTCAATTTCCACCAAAACCAATCCTCCAATCCTTCATATTAAAAGAAGGTCATTAACCCAATTTTATATAAAATGACTTTAATATCATCTTCTTCGGGTTCTTTAAAGAGTTTCATTATTCTATAATTTATGTTTTCCAACATGTATGTGTATATATATATCAACATTAATATTCAATAAAAAATATTTTATAGTTTAAACACATTAACTATCTTGGTAAAAATATATATATATATATATATTAACTATCATCTTTTTTTTTTTGCCAGGAAATATATTAACTATCGTGGTAAAAACAAAAACATACAATATTTTTAAACAATGGGTTTATTGTTTTAATATGAAAGTTTTCTTCAAAAAAATTATAATCATGTCACTATAAATATTTTTTATAAATATATTAAGTATAGATTTTACTTTGTTTTTTTTTTTATATATAAAGTTTTTTTAAAGTTCTACATTTCAAGGCTAAAACATAATTTTAGTCTTTTAAGTTTTATTAATTATATTTTTAATCTTTAAAATTTAACATCCTTAATGTTACCGAAAAAAAAAACACTGGCTAAGTAAAATTTAGTGGTGATAATACAATCCTGACAAAATAAGCTAGAATTGCAACAGTACACCAATTTAAATCATACGTGGCATTTTACTTGATTTATACTATTTTGATTTTAAATAAAAATCAAATTTAAATAAATTTCTTAATACTTTTCTCTCTCTCCTTTTTTTAATCGTGGGCCCCTATCCTTATGCACCAACGCTCTTCTTCTTCATCCCCATTCTTTCAATTCTTCATAGATCATCCAATGAAATTTTCTATCGCTTAGGTTATAGTTCTTTGCCGTCCTCTAAGAGCCATTTAGATCAAAGAAGAGGTAAGAATAGAAAGGAACAGAAAATATTTTGCTTCCAACACGTTTAGTTCGCATTACAAAAGAAAATGAGTTGATAGGAAGATTTTTGTTTAGTTGGTAGAAAATGAGATTAGGAAATAAGGAAAAGACCATTTTGCCCTTCTGTCATAGGAATAAAATGGGTCGGCTTCTTCTTCCTCCTCCATCACCCTGTAACACCCCCAAATTTCTAACAATTATAATAACATAAAATTTGCTATAATTTTTATGAATAAGTACTGAAATTCAAAATAACCAAATTTGGGAAGTGTTACTGCCGCACTTGTATTGAGATAAGTGCAAGGCTACCTTATTACAACAACATAAACCCACACTTAAATAAAAAGGCTTATTCAAAGCGTAAAATAAAATAAGAGAAACTAACTAGAATTGCTCATTGTTCTTCCACACTTCTCACTGCTAGTCCCAACAGCCCAACTTTGAAACCTGTTTCACTGAAAATCTACTCCCCCGAAGGATCATCACAGCCCAGAACACAAACATCAGCAAAAGCTTGTAATCCTAATAAACAGAGAAAATATAAAAAATAATAATAATAATAATAATAAATATCCACATGATAAGAAAGAAAAATACCATATACATATATATAATATAAAATATTAATTTCAACACTCATCATATCTATATATTCTCTTCGAGTCAAATACCATTCATTATTATTTTTTAATTAATTTCATTTGGACCCGGAAACCTGCAAGTCCATTTAGTTTAGTAGGAAGAGAACCATAGTAGACCCGAAAACCTGTCAGTCTACCCTGTGATCCGGAAACCTGCCAGTCACAAATCATCAAATTGGCCATATAACAATAAAACATTTCGTCCTAATGTGCACACCTCTTCTCAAAATTGCTACTAGTATCCCGAGTTACCCTGTCAGATACTACTTTGAGAAGAACGGATATAATCGGTTCATATCAAATAATATATCGGAGGCATAAAGCCCAAAAGTTGTGTTCATCACTTTAGGAGGTACCATCCCAAAGCTATCCTCCCACGATTTAAATTATTTTAATTATACTCACATAATAAATGGATTTCTCAATAAATAAATAAATATATATACACACACACACACATAGTTCCATAATATTCAAAAAGAAGAATCTTAATTTATACTTATCTAAGTTAATAACTTGGGTTTGTGATAATATAAAAAAATACATACGCTTGTGACAAAGAGGATACGTCACAAAAATTCTGTGAATATATATATATATATATATATATATATATATATATATACATGCATATATATGAAAGCATTTATAAGTTTCAATCACAAAAACTGAAGTGACCAAAACAACCATATACAGATATATTTATGCAATGGTAAATGGTTTTTACAAAAATTTTCATCGCGCAATCAAGAAGGGAAAATTTGTGTAATTTGTAGAAAACAATTTTCTCAAAAGGAAAGACAAATGCAAAATTAATGGTACCGAATGGAAATCACAAGGAGGAACGAGATGACAGTTTTAATTAGAGAAACGACATATAATAATTTATTCCTATTGACCTAGGGATTATGATTACATATAATATATTTCATATATAACAACTCTATCAAAACTTATATAAAACTAATCTAAGACTGATGGAAATTAGGATTAGCAAAATAGGATGTAGAGAAGAAAAAGAAGCACGAGATGCGAGGTTGTTCTGGGGATTAGGATTACCTGGTCTCTGTTTTGCTAGCCTCTTAGAAGAATAGAGAGAGAATAGAGGAATTAGAAGAATAGAAAGAGAATAGAGGAAATAGTAGAAGAGAATAAGAGTATTCAGTGTTAGGCTATACCTCAAAATATAACTTAAAATTTGGGTTTAGGTTTGGGCTCTTTTACTCTTACCAACTCATTAATAGGGTATATTAAATTAAATCAATCAACCATAATGTGAATTTAATATGATAGAGTATATGAGATTCAATCAATCAATCATGGTGTGAATTTAATATGATAGGGTATATTAAATTCAGTCAATCAATCATGGTGTGAATTTAATATGATAAGGTATATTAAATTCAATCAATCAATCATGGTATGAACTAATGTGACTTGGTTGGCAGTAATGGACTTATTACCTAAAAACAATCATAGTCATCAATCAATCATAATGTGAATTTAATGTGATAGGATATATCACATTAATTTAATCAATTATGATTTGAATTAATGCGACTTGGTTTTTTTCTTAGTGCATAAGCAGAAAATTCCTAAGGCAATTAGGGTTAGGAGTATTTGGCCCACCAAAGTTATATAAAATAAAATAAATAAGTTATTACTATTAATAATAATTTGGGGTATTACACACCCTCTCGGTATCACCACCATTGTTCGCTTCTTCCACCTTCGGTACCCTCTTCGCATCACCCCCACCGTTGCCTTCTTCTTCTTCTCCCTCCATCACCCTCTCCGCATCGTCACCACCCGCCGCCGGAAAACATTTTCCTGAGAAAATGTGAACCAAACAGCGCCGTAGGACGGAAAATGCCAATTTTCCATTTCCCTTCTCTGATTTGCACTTATCCAAATGGACCCTAGTATGTTACTCCCTCCAGTCTTAATTATAAGACCTAGTTGACTTTTTTGAAGAGATTAAGGAAGCTAATTAAATTACTTTAGAGTATTTTATTTTTATTTTTTCTTCAAACTAATTAGTTTCACTAATAAACTAATATATAATTTAAGGATACACAACATATGAAATGATTAAGTAACTTATTTAGCTTCCTTAATCTTTCCAAATAAAGTCAACTAGGTCTTATAATGAGGACCGAATGTAATATTAGATTTCTGTTCTATGGCTCGCTTGATTTTTCACTCATTGCTCACACTTTATGTGCTTTATGAGGAATTGTTCATCTCCTATCCACCTCAACCTCATCGCTCCCTTCTCCTGCATCATAGGATTACAAGGCTCTACATGCGCGTTGTTGCTCAAACTCAGCGGAATATGATGCTCTATAGGTCCCTTCTCCTATAATATACTTATCCTTCTGGTCCTAAATATAAGGCAAAATTGACTTTTTTAGAGAGATTAAGGAAGTTAATTAAAATACTTTAGAGTATTTATATTTATATTTGGTTGCTCTAAACTAATTAGTTTGATTAATAAGTTGATATATAATTTAAAGATATAGAACATATGATAAGATTAAATAATTTATTTAGCTTCCTTAATCTATTTTAAAAAGTTAACTATGTTTTATATTTAGGATCAAATGGAGTATTTCCTTTTCTCTATTATGTTGTTTTGTTATAGGTACTCCTCTGTCTATCTACAGTTTCTGGTCGTTGGTGCTACAACACATGTTCTTGTCATGGCATTAGGAAGATCCCTTTTGCCTTCTTTAACTTCTTACAGGAAGCTTTGAATCATGATAGTTCACCCAGGTCTATGTGACTATGTCTTATGGGAGACTTGTTGTAATACCCATATTTCTTATTGTGCTTTCCATGTCCAGTGAGCTGTGGTAATCGTTCGGGGTGTTAGTTCCCGATTTATGTTTTGATGATGATTAACTTAGGAAATGATGTATGATCAAGATTCTAAGCAAAATAATTTTAATCAAGTCAAAAATACGATTTTATCAAAGAAAATATTTTGCTGTTAGATTGGCTCGAGCCAATGTTGCAGACTTGAGTCTATCCCTTATGCATCTATCGCCAAAATACTATATTGGCTCGAACCTCATATTTTGCCTCGAATCAAAAGATCTTCATCATCTTTAATCAATCTTCTAAGATTGACTCGAGTCGTGTTTATTGGTGACTCGAGCCTAAGCCTAAACTTGAGCCAATGATTTGTCTACCTCGAGTCAGATAGCATTTTCAAATGTTCTCTCTGTCTTTAATGATGTTTTGACTCGAGCCTATGAGAATGGTGACTCGAGCCAAGTTCATCTCTGTTTTAGTAAATGCTTATCTACAATCCTAAACTCTCTAAGTATGCTTTTGGATTCTTCATATCATCTATCATTAATGTTCTTAACTGCATTTAATCAATTTGTTGATGAGTTCCAGATGAATAGAACACGAATTAACTCGGAATTTGAATAAAGCAATCCGACGTGTCAGAGCATTTAATGCACTTACCTGTTCAAGAACCTCAACCAACATACATACCTCTAGGCATCGAAAGACATTTTTGAACAAGATTATTTCATTCTCTTTGCTGGGGTTCCAACGGTCATAATTGCAAGAACAAAAGAATAAAAGAATATTGTGACACAATTATACAGACTTTCGCGCTTCATCTCTAATGGACATATTAAAGAGTCTCAACGGATATTTCTTCAAGCTTCAAAACGGTTATAAATAAGATCAACTATAAATACCTGAAGCTTTGAATTCACCAACTACTGAAACTTTGCACATTCAATTTTATATTATCGATCGACTGTTTCATTAACTCCAGTTAATATTTCGGATATTCTTTGTTCTTTAGTGTTTATTTATTATCTACTCGTGAGGAGTTATTTAAACACTTATTCCATTTTCGGTTTAAATATTAAGGTTAAGGAACATTAAGTGTGGGTGTACAATTACAACTTGTAAGGGGGAGTGAGTCCTAGTGTGTTAGAATCATCTCGAGTACAGAGTGCGTAATTGTAACAATTTGTGATTAGTGAATACCCAAAGGATTTGGAGACTGGACGTAGGTCAATGTGTTAGACCGAACCAGTATAATTTGCTCTATGTCAAATTTACTTATCTGTCTCTATTTAATTGTGTTCGTGTGTGATGACCAAAAAAGTTTTTCAAATCACCTATTCCCTCCCCCTCTAGGTGATATTCCACCTTTATGGGTGATGACTTCCTATTTTTAATTGATTTGTGATATATTTTGATATATTTAGGAAGTCATCAATGCTAAATTAAAGAGATTTTATCATGATTTTCAGGGATATCAATCTAAATGCATCATCTATGGGATTTCAATTTAAAATACAAGTTTTTGAGTTTAGAAAATAAATAATAGTAATTAGTGGTTTTGAATAAATTCAGTTTTACTATTATTATGATTACCATATAATTTCCTTTTTCTTGCTCACCATCAAAGAAGCACGCTGGAACATTATTTCCAATTGGATCAATTTGGATTAATTGGAGATTGAAGATGTGGACCCCACATGCCAAGAGATGAAAGCAATAAAGAGAGAAATCACGTATTGCAGAGGAGGACAATTTGGAATCAGTGGTATATTGGTTGATGTGGGCCCATTTCTCTCTTTATTGCTTTCATCTCTTGGCATGTGGGGTCCACATCTTCAATCTCCAATTAATCCAAATTGATCCAATTGGAAATAATGTTCCAGCGTGCTTCTTTGATGGTGAGCAAGAAAAAGGAAATTATATGGTAATCATAATAATAGTAAAACTGAATTTATTCAGAACCACTAATTACTATGATTTATTTTCTAAACTCAAAAACTTGTATTTTAAATTGAAATCCCATAGATGATGCATTTAGATTGATATCCCTAAAAATCATGATAAAATCTCTTTAATTTAGCATTGATGACTTCCTAAATATATCAAAATATATCACAAATCAATTAAAAATAGGAAGTCATCACCCATAAAGGTGGAATATCACCTAGAGGGGGAGGGAATAGGATCTCTTGGCATGTGGGGTCCACATCTTCAATCTCCAATTAATCCAAATTGATCCAATTGGAATCAGTGGTATATTGGTTGATGTGGGCCCACGGCAATGAAAAAAAAGAATGAATATATCTTCCCATGGCCCAAGTTGCAGAACCCTAACCAATATATATATATAAGACTCAAGAGAGCAAGACGAAGACATTAGGAGGAAAAAAGACGCAAAGAGAGAAGCAGAGTCGCACGGCACAGTGAAGGAATTTTGAGCGTGAGATTGTGCTGGAGACGAAAAGCAGAAACAGAGCGTGATATCAATTCAAGAAGCAGAGTTGTTCTGGGATCTCTTCTTTCTTCTTCTTCTCTTTATGTTGGGATCTGAATTTCTTATTTTTGTAATGGGTTTTCTTATAGCCATGTGTGGCTAATTTTTCTTTTCAACCTAGAGAACCTATGAACTTGTTTGGGTTTTAGAGATTATTCCCACTTTTTAGTTTTGCTTAATTTTATTCAGTTTATTTAATCCTGTGTGTATTGCTATTGCTTAGTGAGTGGCCACCATTGGGCATGTTTTGGGGATTTAGGGTTGGACTTGGAAGAGGGAATCCTAAATTGACCTTGGGAATAAATAATGTGGAATTAGGTTTTAATTTAACGTGAAGTTAGGTTTTAATCTAATTTGCGTCTAAGATAGGAATATACCTAGAAGCTCCACATAATCAAATTAGAGTGAGCCCGATTTAAAAAGCATCTTATTTAGTTTTGTGAGGCATCACATAATTGATTAAGATAGGTAGATAAATGGACCGGAAGGCATTTATAGACACTAATACTCTAGATTAGCTGTTTAGGTTAAGTCGAAATTAATTTAGTGGGAATAAAATCTAAAAAAACCAAACAAGGGATTAGTGACTCTAGGTTGTACTTTTTGATATTGGAATTTGCTCTTTGGTGAAAAGTCTTTTGCTACTTTTAGTTCTTATTCTTTTTCTCTTTGAAAACAATTCTGGCTTGCTCAACTTAAACGAAACAAGGAGATTTAATATCTAAACGCTAGTTAGATTGAGTCCTCGTGGGAACGATACTTTTCTCATCACTCTATTACTTGATACGGCCCGTACACTTGCGGAGTCTAAAGGATATAAGGTTTTTCCCTATCAATGGGGTGCTTCTCTTTTGATGGTTGCTGCATATATGGAGTGCCGAGACATACTATAGTTATGGATCATTTGGTTTTGTCAATTGTTTTGTTTCCTTGTAGTTTTTTTACCGTTGCTAGCTTATTAGGCTGCTTGGTTTGCTTTTCTATATCTAATGTAAGGTAGGCATACATATATATACTATATATGTATGGATATATGTGTGATGTAAGTATGTGTGGGTGTCTATATGTGTGTGGAATCGTTTTATCTTACTTTTAATGAAGTTTGACCTTCTATTAAAAAAATTGTCCAAATTCCTCATGGAAGCTGTAGCTATATTTCAATATATGTAAAGCATTTTATGAAATTTTAAGTACATCTAATATCATTTTATCCAAAATATCCTTTGAAGTATATCAAATTTACCCGCCTCTAATTAGAAACAAATATTTAATGCTTCCTTCGACTGTTAATATAAAAGTCCGATGACTTTTTTTGGAAAGATTAAAGAAGCTAAATAAATTAACTAATCAATATATTAGTTATACATTAGGTAAGTTAGTTTGAAGAAAAACGATAAATATGAATATTAATACTCTATTGTAACTTATTTAGCTTCCTTAATTTGTTCGAATAAAGAGTCAACTAGCACGGAGCTGTGCCAGCTACATGCCCAAGTACTATGACCAATTAACTTTTGTGTCCACATTTTATTTCATTTTAATGGGAACAAAAATTCATTTCATGAATTCAAACTTATAATAATATGACAATCAAGTCTTGCATGAGGTTTTGGAAGACCTCTCTATATGCTACATTTATTGTCTCATGAGTACATCTCTTCTATTCAACGAAAATGAATAATTTCAAACCATCGAAGCTTTTAACTTTTGACAATGCCACATACAATTGACCATGTGATAAACTAGGCTTGAAAGGCACAATCCTAAATTGGTCATTGATTGACCTTGGCTTGTGTTGATAGTCCTTGCAAATGAAATAATAATAGGAAATTGCCTCCTCGTTATATTGAAAGGTAGCTTCATTTTTGAAGGATTCATATCCATATGGTGAATTAGAATCTCCTCACCAACAATAATCTCATTCAATCCCTTCGTCTTTATGACATTTTTGCCAAGATTTGTTATTTGCAATGTAGTTCCATTGCACAAATCAGCAGCCTAGTCAATGTTCCTTATTAACATAATTAGCACACCCAACTTTAGAATAAGCTTGTGATGAGGTATGCTTGAACACTTAATAGAATTAAGGAATTCAACATCGTATAGATCTTCAAAGCTCCCATTTGCATTATCTATGCAACTAATAGAATCTAAACTAAAGAATTCAATCACTTCACCTGGCAACAGAGAGCACATGTAATCATTTAAATGTGCATGTTTAGTTAGTAGTGGAAGCTGCTTTTTTGACGTGATTTGCGGTATACAAGGTAAGTATGTGAGTTGAGTTTTGTCTCAACTTGCATCAACGTGCTTTTTAAACGCCAACTCAAACAGGCACTAACATGTTAACATTGTCAGTTATATGAGTCAGTATGGCCCTATTGGTGAGGTAATTCTTTTTTGCCATACCTTCTAGTAAGTGTAGGTACATTGATTCAACGATTGACTTCATTGGGTTTGAATCATCATGAAGTAACAACTCTAGAGGTATTGATATGGCTATTATGCCATTGTGTGGTAGGCCACTCTTCCCATCTCCCACTTCCAATAACCATTATGAGAAAGTCTTTATTCTCTTTTGCTCTATCGGCTTACTTGAGGAATGCAACCTTATGTTCTTAGTAAGATGGAGTATCTTGCACTCATGCCAAAGACAAAATGTATTAATTCTTGCACGACGATCTTAACTTTGCCACCCTTAGGTATCACTGGTAAAATCTGTCTGAAGTCAACTCCCATAACAACACATTTGCCACTGAATATAGAGTTAAACTTCATTAAATCTTGCAAAGGGCAGTCGAATGCCTCAATACATTGTCACTTGACCATAGGTGCCTCATCCTAAATAATAAACTATGTTGCTTTGATTAAGTTAGTTGACGACGAATTATGAGTGATGCCTCATTCACATCTATTGGGATACATAATCGGGAATGCACAATCCTCCCAGATGGTAAAAGGATTGATGATATTCCACTAGAGGCAACATTTAGAATTATTCCACCCATGATCGCACAGCTACACTCTTGTATTCCATATGTACGTTTTCCTAGTTTTGACAAAACGATGAACAAAGAAGAAGCCTCCTGATTTTTATTTCAATGCATTTATAATTTGTTTGAAAACCATTCTTTGTTCATTGGTCATCAAATGTATCAAGCTCTCCTACACTTCTTTTTCATGATATTTATCGTAGTTTAATTCTTAAAGAATCAGATTGTTAGATGTATCTACCCAGTTCTCCTTGGTTATCTATGGCATTGATGGGTAATAATCTAAACTCTTTCCATTCCCTTATAGAAGTTGTTCAATGTGACGAAGCCCTACTTCTTCCTTATCTCTGCTTGAAAGGAAGATGTATTGTGAGAGGCGTTTGTGATGTCTGACAACACATGATGTTGTGCTTGCGGAGAACATGCACTACTATAAAATACCTCTTGAATGTCCTTTTTTTGCACTTTTGACATGCCTTTAGATAGGGGCACCTATGTGAGTGACGCAGTAAGTCAGAATTACCTTGTCCCCAATAAAAAAGGAAGTCGTAAGTCTTATTTATGGCGTCCCTCTTTGAATTTAGGATGTTGTAGGCCTTTTTCTTTTAAAAAAAAATACAAAGCACTCTGCACGTACAGTTTCACAATGTCGTCGAAGAGAAGCAGGTTGGAATCCAAGTAGACCACTCGTCGAACACATAAAGCAGAGATTCGTGGTCTCTCAGTTGCTTTCGGCTCTAAAATTCTTATTCGTAGGTTGAGGAGCAAAAGCTTCACTTGAACAGGGAGGTCAGAGAAATGAGGTCATGAAGGTCCAAAATTCCATATCTAAAAACATGGAAGTACTGGTGGTCGCTTCAAATCCAAAATCAGACTCTAAGAATTCCACATCCAAAATTCTAGATCTAAAAATCAGACTCTAAAAATTCCATATCCAGAATTTCAGGTCTAAAAGTCGGACCCTAAAAATTACAGATCCAAAACTCCAGAATAATCTTAATAGAAAAGAGGAAGTTGAGAGGCATGAGACTTGCGCACCACCTGAGGGATAAAGGGAAAAAGACATAGTATCAATAAAACTATTACCCCGATAAAATCGCAGCACTACTCTTACAATGTGACAACAAAACATTCAATAGAATCAAGAATAGAAATGCAAATTCCGATTCATATCCCTTAAGAAATATTCACCTCGATAGTCTTGGGTTTTTTGGGCTCAGGCGAAGGCAATTTCTGGACAATCACAGTCAACACGCTGGCGATGGTGTGTGTGATGGAGGCAGATTGTAACACCCCCAATTTTTAACAGTTATAATAACAAAACTTTAAATGATTTTCATAAATAAATTAATGAAATTCAAAATAAACAACCTTGGGGAATGTTACCGCCGCACTTGTACTGGGACAAATACAAGGCTACTTATTACAAATAAGTTAAAACCAAACTTAAGCAAAAAGTGTTTTTAATTAGAACAAAAGTAAAATAAACAGCTGACTGTGCTCCTCACTTCTCACTGCTAGCCCCAACCCTTGGCACCTGTTTCACTGAAATTCTACTCCCCCGAAGGATCATCGCAGCCCATGAACACAAACATCAGCGATTGCTGGTAATCCTAATAAACAAAGATAATATAGAAAATAATAATAATAATAATAAATAAAATATTCACATGATGATTAAAAAAAATATCATATACATATATATAATCTAAAATATCAATTTCAATACTCATTATATCTATATATTCTCATCGGATCAAATATCATTCATTAATTTTTATTAATTTTTCATTTGGACCCAGAAACCTGCCAGTCCATTTAGTTTAGTGGGAAGAGAACCATGGTAGACCCGGAAACCTGCCAGTCTACCTTGTGACCCGGAAACCTGCCAGTCATAAATCATCAAGTTGGCCATAAAACATTTTCTTCCTAATGTGCACACCTCTTCCCAAAGTTGCTACCAGTGTCCCGGAAACCTACCATACACCACTTTGGGAAGAATGGATATTATCTTTTCACATCGGTGGCATAAAGCCCAAAAGTTGTATTCATCACTTTGGGAGATACCATCCCAGAGCTATCCTCCCACTGTTAAGTTATTTAAAATACACATATAATAAACTCCCAAATTATTTCTATTATTTACTTATATTTTATATATTTTTATATTATTTTAATTAAATATAGACATAAGGATATTTTGACCTAAAATCTGTTGGTATCTTATCTTATTGCGCAGGAGATATTATATAAAGAAAAAGAAAATCAAATAATAAAAGAAAAATAACGTGGACAAACATAGGCAAGAGTTACTAATTATAGTATTGTACAGGACTATAATATATTGCAATCACAAAAAAGTGACGCATAGTTTTAATGGATTCCTAATTCATTAAAAAGTGACGCAGAGGAAACATGGGTATACCATTCATGCGTAGGAGCCGAGGCGAAGTAGTGGATTTTCAATCACAAGAAAAAAGACGCATGGGGGAAAATTTTAGATTCAATCATATATATATATATATATATATATATATATATATATATATATATATATATATATATATATGAAATTGAAGCACGCAAGCCGAGACAAAAATCAATTTTATTCAATTCATAAGGGAAAAACGCACAGGAATCAATTGTATTCAATTCATAGGGGGAAAAACGCACAGGCATATGTATATAGTAGTTCAAGCACGCAAGCCCAGGCAAAACCATTATATATATATATACAGGAAATCAAACAACAAATTGGTTTCTGTAACCTAGGGATCAGGATCACCTATCAAAATATAAAATTAACCTAAGACTCATGGGAATTAAGATTACCTGGTCTCCGTATTTGCTAGCCTCTTGGAAAAATATTTGACGAGAGCACGGAACGAGGATGTAGTAGCGGAGAGAAAAAGAAAATAGCGGCGAAGAAAAGTATCAAGTGTTTTCTAGGTTTAAGCGGCCAGACCTAAGTTTATAATTAAAATCTAGGGTTTTAGTTATGGGCTAGGCTCTTTAACTATTTCCATTTAATAAATTATAAAACAATACAATTAAGTTTATAAATTATTATTATTATTATTATTATTATTGCCAATTAATAAACTGTAAAATAATACAAACATTATTAAATTCTAAATATTTATTTACTATATTATTGTTATTGTTATTATTATTACTATATTATTATCATCATTATCATTATTATTATTAATAATCCAGGGTATTACACAGACTGATGGCGGCGAGAAACTAAAAGTGGAGGAAGGTGAGGCAATGTGAAGATGGAGTAAAGATGGAGGCAAACCTATTTTCAGATCTACAAATGTGAGAGAGAGGGGGGGGTATGGATGAGAGGAGAGCTAAGGACAGAAAGGGGAGAGAGAGAGTTATGGCTGAGAGGAGAGCATGTGAAATGACAAGAGGTTTGAATTTTTAGGCGTCCCAATTTTAAATTAAGAACAGTTAAAGTGTACAAATAGACATCCCAAATTCAATTTGGGACACCCCAAGTTTAGACATAGGCGTCCCAATTTAAATTTGGGACACCTAGTTCTAAAAGGAACACCAAAATTCCCCTTTCTTTTAGCGTTTCTTTTCTAATTGAGATGTCTATAGTTGACACAATTTAAATTTGGGACGCTTAAGGTCAACTTTAGGAGTCTCAATTTTAAATAAAGACATCCAATATATTAAAAAATTATAAAAAATGTAATCGTCTTTATTTTTAACTTCCTTTTTAAAAAAGTATGTATTTTTGGGGAAGTAGAACCTATTTACTATAGCAGTGATTGGCGAAAAACCTTTGACTATGGAGTTATAGTAAGCCCTGTTCCAGGTGCCAAATTTTCTTGTTGTTTAACAGGGGAATGTATGTAAGAAAGAACCTCCTGCAAGTAAAGGGAAGAATAAACCTCTTCGTCTCTGGAAGCTCTGACCTGCGGCCTTTACCTAAATTATACCGTTAAAGTGTCACAAAGTTATAAAAAATAAAAAAAAGGATGATCAACATTTATATTGGTCAATGGGGCCCATGGATGATGACCTATGGTCACAGCTCATAGGAGCATATCTATAATGAACCTGCTTTTTTTGGTCGAATAAGTGCATATATTACTAGATAAAAGAAGTTACAGCAGATAATCATAACAGTCTATTATAGCCAACATTGCGTTAATGCATCAAGAGTTTATATGTATGCAAAGAATTGAACCGATACTATATAAATGAACGAATTGGAACTCACTAGGCAGCATGAAGATCCATTATTTATCAATCAAATTTTCATAATAATTGATTACTTATAGAATGATATTGTGGAGAGATAATTAAAATTATATCCATTATGATTAAGAATAATACTGCATATAACTTTGCAGACTGGTTTGAGCAAAATGTGAGTTAACCGAATAGACGTTCCATCCATAATGAATATCTGGCCATCAATTAAACATTGTAATTCAAGTTCTCTTCGTTATCTTTACCCTCAAAATATGTATGATTTATATATGTGTGCTTTATATATATATATATATATATATATATATATATATATATATATATATATATATATATAAAATATTTTTTTGAGAAAGAATATATATATTATATATGTAGACATTATCACTAGTGCAAAAAAGAGATTTAAGACCGCCTCATTTAGACCGGATTATAGAGAATCAAGTTTTAAAAATATGATCGGTGGCAGTTTCATAAATATAAAGAACTTTTTGGACCGGATTATAAAGGATCCGGTCTTAAAAATATGATCGGTGGTACATTCATAAATATATAGAACACTTTTAAGACCGGATTATAAAAGATCGGTCTTAAAAATATGACCGGTGTCAATTTCGTAAATATTGTGAGAATATGCCGATCAGAGATGAGTCTGAGAATGCGATGATTTATTCCTTCACTTAATTGGAATTATATACAGATGCTAATAAGTAAATAATCTTCTGACCTGGGCAGTTCCTATAATCTAGGGAAACCATGATCTGCTAACTTAATTCCTAAAATCTCTCTAACAACTTAATTAAGATAATTGCACAATATAATCGTATATGCTAACTAATTAAATTTGAACTTCCAACAAATATATAGAACACTTTTAAAACCGGATTATAAAAAATTCAATCTTAAAAGTATGACCGGTGACAATTTCGTAAATATATAGAAAACTTTTAAGTCCAGATTATAAAAGATCCGGTTTTAAAAGTATGACCGGTGGCAATTTCGTAAATATATAGAACACTTTTAAGACCGGATTATAAAAGATTCAGTCTTAAAAATAGACTTTTAAGACCCGGTTTTTACAAACAACCGATCTTAAAAGTGTTAAAAAAAAGCTAAATTCGCTAAACTCGTTAAGTCCGTGAGCATACTTGTCTTCTTTGTGATATAACATTTGCTTTGTTATAGATTCAACGAGTGTCCCAAGAGCCTCACGGGTCAAATCCTCAGCAAGAATGACATCTTCTTCCTCTAACCTACTTTCAATCTTCGTAAGTCATCCTAAGAGCCACACAATCAAATCCTTGGCAACGTTGGTAGTGAAATGCTTCGAGGGTTTTGAGATGGCATCAACTCCAATCCTCAGCAACGACACAAGCGTACTGCTTCAAGGATTCTGGACGACGGCGACTCCTTCCTTTTTGATCTATGGCTCCTCCCACGCTGCCTTTGCACAAATCCCGCTTAAAATCAAACCCAGATCTCTTCTGGCTTAAATCTGTTTACTCCTACCTTGACCGCTCCTGCTCAGATCTGGACTTTGATTTCAGTTGCTTGAAGCTTTGCCAGCATCGACAAGAGGATCATGCTCATATTTGGTTGCTTTAAGCTTGTGATTTTTTTGTAGATCTGGACTTCAATTTCACCTCTAATTTTATATTGATTCAAATTCGATTTCCATGGTCAATGATTTCTATTTTTTGTTATGTTTTCTTATTTCTGGACTTTGTATTCATCTTTTTTGTTTTTCTTGTTGGTGTTGCTTCCAATCTTCTCTTCTTTTTTATTTTTCTTGTTGGTGTTGCTTCCAATCTTCTCCTGGTTCTCCATCGCTGATGATAGAGGGACATTCAAAATGTTGTTAGATCTAATGATTTTGGACCGATTGTTTCATTTAGGTTTTTTATTTTTTTAAAAAAATTATTTTGAAACACTTTTAAGACCGGATATTTTAAAAGTTCGGTCTAAATTTTTAAGACCAGTTTAAGACCGCCTGGAACAAGACCGGTCGCAGATCCGGTCTTACGATACCTTTTTCGTCCGGTCTTCAAAGTGTTTTTTTGTACTAGTGTATTTTGTTTCTCCCCCTTGATGATAATGATAAGGATTTATCATTTATTGATCTGTAAACCGAAAAGCTCTATCTGGTCATGCTATGTACTAATTTCAGCCTGTTAATTTAATGAGATACGATCTTCAGTCTTAATTATAGGATAACATTTAGGATTTGGTTTTTGTCATGATTACATAATAACATTATAATTTTTGTCAGTTTCTTTCTAAAATACCCCTATTGATACTTTTTCAATAATAATTAAACATAACAATAATTTAATAATACACCTGTATATTTTATAAAGTAAGTAATGCTTGCAACTCATTAATATCACATATATCTTAATTTTGCTATTTTTTAATAAAATAATATTTAGAAATTTTAGCAATGATAGTTCTAAATTGATACACATGAATTATGGAGTACGTTATAGGATGATGATATATGGAATTATGAAGCTTAAGCCTAAAAGTAAGTTGTTTATTTATAACATAAAGCATAATTGAGATATAAATAAGGGATTATGTGAAATCAGCAAGGTAAATAAAGTGAAAAATTTATATAAGGACATTTTAGGAAAATAAGTAAAATTAACTAATTTAACTCATATTCTTAATCTCTCCAAAATCAGTTAAATATGTCATATAATTAGGATCGAAGGTAGTAACAGATATATTGATAACATAATTGATAGACCATGACGAAGCTCTTAAATTTGATATCATGAAAATGCCAATACAACATACTTTTTTGAACACTCAATACAACATACTTAAATGCAAAGGGAAACATTAAACACCTACATGCGAGTAGTAAGAATGGAAAAGTTAAAAAATTGGAATGTTAACTAAATTATTGTACTATGAAACACTTAAAACAACGTCTTCTACATTTTTTTTCTTTTTTTTTTTAAAAAAAAACACTATTTGCTTCAACAACTTAATTTGCCATGCCCCTAATCTTAAACGACCAAATTCTAGGACTTTTGAATTCGTCCTCCCCTCTTCCACTCTAAGCTCCGTTGTTGCCTGTGACTTGTGATTGTCTCGTCACTACAATGATACATTCACTTTACTGCATGTCTGCTCTGCCACAAGATTGAGAAGCAAGAACAAAGCTCGTCTTCTTCGTTTCAAGGGCCTCAAGTACAAGCCCTCCTTCCAACACATCTATGATTCCTTCCCCAATGAAAGCCTCTTCCATTTTCACAATCAAGGATTATGTAACTTTAATTCTTGGCGACCTCCGGAAGGTGTCTGGGTGAAGGTAAATGTTGATGGCGCGTTCTCCGCTTTAACTATGAAGTCTGCTTGTGGGAGTTTGGTAAGGGATAATGCCGGGAAATTCATTAAAGGATTCATATCCATCCTCTCGACGGTGGAGATCAATTAAGTGTAGAAATCTGGGTGTGCCTTCTTGGTTTAAGAATAGCGTGGGCCATGGGTTTTAGAAAAGTTTGGCTCGAAACTAATTCCACGGAATGTCTCAAACTTGTACTCCATGGGTGTGAGGAAGTCTATAGGGACTCTGGTATTCTCCATGAAGTTTTGTTGATGCTACATATGGACTAGGAAACTAGGATTACATATGTGCCTCGTTCATGTAATTCCGCGGTGGACCTCCTAGCAAAGAGTGGTTTGGAGTTACGGATGGGTCACCATAAAGTTTACCAGCCATCTGAAGCTCTTGCAAAGCTTATTAGTAGTGATTGTAATGGGGAAAGTATTCCCACTGATGGGTAGATGAGGTCTCTCTTTATTATATATATAAAAAAATGGTCAGGAGTGAGAATTTGAGAATAGAGTGATTATGTCCCCTCCATTACTGCTACTGCTACTTATGAAGAATGCCAGATGGGATTAAATAGAATTTTTTCATGATTAAAGATAATTTTTTTTACAATTTAATTATTACTAGTTTGGCTCCAACTGACCCCATTTTGAAGCACTAAACTTTAATACAATGCATCAAATAACTTAGTAGCCACTCCGATTTTTAATACCCTGCTTAAAATTGTGCAAAGTGCAAACATAAGATAGTACAATACATGCTTTATATTCAAAAAGAGGGAATAATTTTCTTTTTCAATCTACTCTACTCTACTCTATTTTGTAAAGTGTGTAAGACCTGGCTATCACCCAAGAGGGGGGTGAATTAGGTGTTTAATAAAACTTTAGGAACTTTGAAAATCTTTTCGCAACTTACTAAAAACAGTTTGAGTGATAATAATAATTGATAAAGCAATATTCAGTCATTCAGACATGTATGGACATTCAGATATATATGCTGGAAATATAAGAGATAAGGAAAGAGAATATGCAAACAGTGACTTATACTAATTCGGCCCAATCCTTGACCTACATCTAGTCCCCAAGCTCCACTTGAGATTTTCAATCCACCGTCCTCTTGTTTAACCGGGCACAAGAGAAAAGCCTTTACAACCTCACAAGTTTAGTCAGGCACTTGTGCAGCCTTTACAATCTCTTACCGAGATACTCCATCTTACACACAGTAATAATACAGTTACACACTCTATAAACAAAGGATAATCCTTTCACTCTTGGACTCACTCTCCCTTACAATTTGTAACTGTACACCCACACTCAAAGGTTCCACAACCTTGAGATTTGATCACTAAATAGATAATCAAATAAGTGTTTAGACTCACTTATAGAATATATGAATAATAATCACTGAAGTACATAATCGATCATCACACTCTCTACTGAAAACTATATAACCACTGTGAAACAGGGAGTATGTGAGTTGAGCATTGGATTCATAATGTTGGCATTTCGATAGTATAAGCTCTCGTATCTCTCTTGTTGTTTGAACACTTCTTCTTTTATAGTTAATGAAGAATATTGAGCAATTCTTCCAGATTTGAATATGACCGTTGGAAAATATTACTATTTGGATAATTTGAATTCTGTTTGTTGAAGCTTCTATCCCTTGGAGCATTTCACTGTTTTGAACATTTGAATCTATTGGAGAACATTACAGTTGAGCATTCAACATCATTTCTTCAAGTTCCTTGTTGAATTCAATCTTCTCTGTCATTTCTGAAAATCTGTAGAAACTCTTTCTTCATGCTTGTGACAAATTTTGATTTCTGTCAAGTTTGATGTAATCTCAAACTTTAATCACCTGAAACTTATACACAAATGATATAAACGATGTTAAGAAGTAGTATAAGTTCTTTTGGAATTCATTTGGATGTTCTTGATGAGAATCCAAGATTTTGGACACGGTGATTTTCAAAACCCAGAGGCTAACTCAAGTTGATCTCAGCTTAACTCGAGTTGCTTGATTCCTTGACTTGAGTTGACTGCTTAATGACTCGAGTTGCACCAACTGTGACTCGAGTTGCAGAAGTGTCATTTCCTTTCTGTCTGCGAGTGACTCGAGTTCTCCTTAGTGACTTGAGTTGCCAAGGTGACTGATTGCTCTCTGTCTTCTTGAATAACTCGAGTTAGTGGTCATGACTCAAGTTGCTATTGAGTTCCAAAATTCTGATTGCTCTCTATCTGAGTTATGACTCGAGTTGCCAAGTATGACTCGAGTTAAAAGCTCATCAAAATTGGCTACTTCTAAATTCTATGAAACACTTGTTGAGTCTAGATTCAAATGGAATTAGTTTCATTCCATTTGGTTATGGATAGTGTGAGTATATCCAAAACATCGAGGCTATGCTAAACTCAATCCAGAACTTCGAGTATCAACTTTCAAAACCCATATCTTCCTGGCTAAACTCCGCTTTGGTTGGTTCAAATCTCAATGAAAATCATTTTGAGTCTACTTTCATATGCCACTGATTTCAGCTCAATCGGATTTGTAGTTTGTGAGATACACTCAAAACATTAAAGCTTGTTCAGCAGTGTGGCGTGAATTTCAGTCCAACTTCTAAAATGCATAACTCCTTGATTTGAACATTTTTTGGCTTGAATTTTATTTCAAAATGACGTATTGGGAGTCTAGTTTCATATGCCACTAGTTTCACCTCAATCCGATCTTTGGTTTGGGAGATATCATCGAAATACCAGACCTCGCCAGCTGAAACGCGAAACGGAGTATAACAAAGATGGCTGAAAAACACTTTTACTCGAGTTACTTAGTGGTAACTCGAGTTACAGCAATCCTAAAACGCTAGGAACACTTCTTGACTCGAGTTACTCATACATAACTCGAGTTGGACCAGTCCAGAAACCCAAAAACACTGTAGCGAAGTATTTAACTCGAGTTGTAACCTCATGACTCGAGTTGGATCATCTTGAACCTTATATTTGCTTGTTTTTAACTCTGACTTGACTCATTCCAACTTTCATTTGATCATGGAGACTTCTAATATCAATCTAAGAACTTGAATAAAGATATTCTCATTTCATTCATCAAGTTCTTCCTTCTTCCATCTCCCATCTTGATAATTCTTCGTAATTTAGCTTGGACTCATCATTCTCTGCATCTTCTACTTTCTTCAATATTTCCTTCTTGATTAATCTCAACAATTCAACTTGGACTAATCTACATCAAATATAATAGTTAGTCAATATAGGAGATAACTATATTATTCAATCTTTTTGCTTTTAATAATAACATCTATATAAGACATAATCTAAACTCATCATAACCAACAAAGTTCACATAAAAAATTACAAGTTTTGTGGGTCATAGCCCATACCAATAAGTCTCTTATTTTTATTTAAAAAAAAACTAAGTGAAATTACTAATGTGTTGGGTCTAATGGAAGAGGCTCATTTTTCACAACTTGACGAACCAATAATCAAATCCTTGAAAGAGGTGTCATATTTAGTGACCAATCATACTTCAAATAAGATATGGTGTGCTTAGTTTGAGGTGAAGGGGAGGGCGGAGACTAATGTTAGAGGCTAATATTAGAATCTAGGGATGTCCAAGGACTGGACTGGACCGGGTTGGAAGTCAACCCGAGGTCTAGCCTGATAGGACTTCGGGCTGGAAAAATCAACCCAAGGTCTAGTACTAGCCCAAACTTGGGTTGGACTGGATCGGACCGACGAACTGCCTAGACCAATCTAGGCAATCCAATTCTTTCTTCTTTTTTTTCCTTTTTTTTTTTTTTTTTGCCTTCTTAGGAGGAAAATTTTAGCTCTGGTTTCACTTGTCTTCTCAAAGTAATAAAAAGTGATTGAGTGAAAAATGATTCCTATAAATTAAAAAACACATTAGTTTGTCCAGACTCCAGTGAGTGGCTCAGTGTAGTTGTAATTTACAAAAAAAAAAAACCTCGGGTTAGACCGGACCAATCCAATAGGTCTAAGTCCCTACACCAAAGTCCAATTCAACCCAAGTTGTTTGGTCCGGTCAAGTTCAGTCAAATTGTCTTGGATCAAATTTTTTATCACTCAGATCGGGTCGGATTGGACCAACCAGACCTCAGGTTTTTTTGGACAACCCTATTAGAATCTAACATTAGTCTTCCCCTCTCCTCCCTTCAAACCAAATAGGTTTGAGGGGAAGGAGAGGAGGGGGGAGCTTCTTTTGGCAATGTATGCGGCACAAATATTTCGCATTATAATCATATCTAACTTTTTGCATTAAACCTAACACGGACAAAATATGAGGATACATTTAGGTGAGATTCACGTTATCATTTATTTGTACCAAAAAAAAGGTGAGATCCGAAGCTACCGTTGTAAGGATTTTATTTTGGACAGCATGATCGGAGTCAGAAGAGTCAAGAGTCTGCCAAACTTTGTACTTAGTTTCTCTTTATGATTAAAAATCAATAAAAAATTTATTATTTTATTATCTGTCAATTAAGATCACAAGTAATGTTTCACATGTAAAATAATTTTTAATATGACTTCTTTTATTCCATTTTATTTTACGTTCCATAAAGATTAATTAGTTTCGTAGCCTCGCAAGTCATACTACGTCGAACCAGGTTTTTATTAATAAAATAACTGATAATTAATTTATAGATAGATTATTATATTTTAAATTTTAATGAAACAAACGATTAAAAATAATTAAAAAAAAAAAGTGATTGGACTTGGGAGGCGCAATCCGTTCGCCCCACGAAAGCAAATCTGACTATCTGGATTCTGGAGACCGTTCTGGAAGAGACGTTAGGAACGACCCGCTCATTTGAAACACGTAGGACCCACTTGGATTGCTCCACGTGAGCCCATCCAACGTCCCTCACACCCATTTCCAAAAAGTACTGGTAAATTATTAGTATTATTTTTAAACATTTGAAATAAAGAGCTAAGGTTAATCTTCAAACTATTTTTTTGAAATAAAAGTAATCATAAGCTTTTAAAATTGGGATACAATCGTTATATCTAACTAACTTTCATATATTACAATTAAAAAAATTAATCTGAGACCTTTAAAGTTCTGACTCACTTATAATTCAGTCTTGAAATTTGATTTGGTACAACTCAGCCCTTGAACTTTTGACTTGCTTGCAACCTAATCCCTGAATTTTCTAGTCATCCTATGTGACAAAAAAAATATTAAAAATCATTTAGGTGGATTTACTTAAATTAAGAAAAATAACTAGTGTCGCTATCCTCATTGAATCAGGTTGGTTTTCTCACAATCTTTTATAATTTCTAAATCATGTTCATCCATTCAATTTGAAAGGTCACAATACTACTTTGATTTTTCTATCATCTTCCTAATCAACGACCTAAATGAGTTAACGAATGATAATGAGAAGAAAGCATGAGAAGAGCATATGCTTCCCAATTCGAATCCTCCTCCACCTTCGTTTTCTAGAAATCTTGCTTGGCATCCACGACCATTGCTAATCCTTCAAAAGCTCCTTTCAAGCATAATGTGAGATTGCTTTTCTTATATTTCAAAATTATGAGCATCTTGTAAAAAAAATATGTAGCTACATTTGCCATTAAAATGAGAAATTGTTTTTTAGCAAAAGAAAATTAAAACGAGAGATTGTGAGCCAAACATGTTGTGAAGGGGATGTGCTTCGACTTTTTCTAATCGCATCATCTTCTAAGCATTATTTACCATTTATTATTGAAAAGCTAAGAAATCTCTTTTTCCACAATGATTTTTTTTTTTTTAGTATACTTTGGTGCTTTATTAGAATTAAAAGAATCATAAATAGTCCTTTCTCTTATATGAGTTGTTCCTTGCCCTCAAGTGCTTCAAAAGGATTTGTTATGGATGTCCAACAAGGTTTATGGAAAATAGAGGTAGATGTGGAGGCGAGTTGGTAGTGACAAGAAAGATTTTTTTTTTTTTCAATTTATGTAAAATCCACATAAACAATTTTTAATAACATTTTAACATTTTTGTCATGTAGGAGGACTAAAAAACATTAAGAAATGAATTGCAAACAAGACAGCAAAGTTTAAAGACCAAGATATAGGTATAATAAGATAAAACTTTAAGGATTAAAAGATTAATTTTCTCATTTATGTTAGTTGGCTAGTTTTAAAAGTTTATGTACTTTTACTCCAAAAATTATAATTTGTTATTAGTGTTGCATTTTTGATAAAAATTGAAGTTACCTTAGCAATATAGACAAACGGGTTCTCATTCTATACACATAATTATGTGCTCAATTATGTTCTCATACTTCTAATATATTTTTTTAAAATATTTTTATATATTGTATTTATTTAAATTTAAATTATATACTGTTTTCTGGAAATTTATTTTGCACCTAGTATCTCAAATTAATTAATTAGAAACTAATTAATTTGAGATACTGCGTGTAAAAAAATTCCAGAAAGCAGCATATAATTTAAATATAAATAAATACAATATATAAGAAAATTTAAAAAAAATTAAAAAAACATACTCATATCTCATATCTCGAATAAAAGTATGAGTACATAATTGGACACATAAAAATAGGCACCGAATGTAAACATGTAAACTCGACAAACTAGGCAGCATCATCGCCCCCAATCTCACTGACAATTTTTAAAAGTGAATTTTTGATAAAAATTGAGGTTACCTTAACCCTAAAATAAATATCAAACGGAAATGGCAATATAGACAAACCAGACAGCCTCATCGCCCCCAATCTCACCGACAATTTTTAGAGTAAAAATAAAAGAAAGGAAGATCACTGTATTACATTCATAAATTAATCTAACCAATAAATTCAAAAATAATTATGATAAAGGCGAATTAAATTGAAATTAAAATTAATTCAAAGTCTTAAATCAGAAAAGAAAAATACCACACTCAGGTCTCAAACTATACGATTCAGGATAGGACAATGGAGGATATCACAACGAGTAAAACGGCGAGAACAGCAGAAACCTCCACGTGAACTCCAGCAGCCTTCTCCTGAGCGCCGTGGTCTGCCGCCGCCGACGGAGTTTCAGCCGGGGAACCAGCTGGAGTACCTGCTATAGGAGCCGATGGTGAAGCAGCAGCTGGAGCAGGAGACTTGGCCTTCGGTGCTAACGCCGGTGCTGGAGTAGGAGAGCTCACTGGCTCTGGCGCAGGTGCCGGCGACGGCGACGGCGACTTACCGAATAGCTCAGTCGGAAGAAGCACGCTATCGACGGTGAAGATAGCAAGAGGAGTGGAGTCCAACACCGTACTGGCGACTCTGGAGGAATCGACTCCGGTATGGAGAGTAACAGCATCACCGGCGGTGGTCGTAGAGAACTCATACTTGCCGGCGCCGTTAGTCGCTAATGTGCTAATTGGATCCTTGCTTGTCTTCAAAGCCCCAACGGGAAGGTACTTCCCGGCGGCGTGATACAATAAGAGCGAAACCACCTCAGCGTTGGTAAGCTTGTTCAGATCGGGAACCCCACGCGCCTTGAAAGCCTCATCGGACGGCGCAAATATGGTCAAGCCGTTCTCAACGGCTTTCTCGTAGGTCTTAATCACGCCGCTAGACACAAGCAACGACGCAAAAGTTTTTCCTCCGGCCTTCTCGATTAACGCCGTTATGTTAACATCAGCGGACGGAGGTGGAGCCGTCAGCAACCCCGGAGCAATAATCGGCGCGCTGATCTCAAGCACGGATATATTGTACGGGATTTGCTTGACCGACTTGGTGTAAGACGAGTCGAGCTTGGATCCGGGAGCGGCCGAGCCGAAGCCGACTTTTCCGCCTTTAAGGTCAGTGATATTGACAAAGCCCAAATTTCCAGGGGCATTTCCGGTGGTTTGGTACAGTGTGGTGGTGAGAGTAGTACCGTTGGAAATCTTATGAAGCTTATCGCCGTCGTAGTAGTCCAAGAGGATATGGAGGCTAAGAGCTTTCTTAACAACAGAAAGCGGGTGGCCGGACGTAAGTGAAGAGAACGCGCCGTTGTTCAGGACAAGAACAGTGATTGTTTGGCGGCTGTTGATCTCGTCAGCGAGCTTTGTTTGGGAGAGGAAGCTGTTGAATTGGCTGTATTCAGGGAAGCCGGCGAGAATGTCGGTGATGTTGTGGCCGGAGACAACGGCGGCCACAGTGAGAGTGGTGAGAGAGAGAAAGAGGAACGAAGCTCGAAAGGAAGCCATGTGTGGAGAACGGGAAAAGGAAGAAGGAGATGCCGTAAAGCTGCAGATAGTGGAGTGAAGAGAGTGAAGGTGGGGATTTGATAGTTAAAGATGAATGTTGGGTTAGGTTAACTTTTAATCATGGTTAGTTACCGTTGAGTTTTGAGGGCCACGTGGGACATACTCAGAGACAAGTATGATTTGGTCACAGCTGGAAATGAAAAGGGAACGTAGGATTTGCTTCTTTGGCTCTTCATATAATGGATGATATGAGTGGCCTTCAATTTTTTTTCTATTTTTTAAAATAAAATTACTAAAAAATTGCTTAAGGAGAATTATGATTAGAAACTATGGATGGATTCAAATTTGACACAAATTATAAGGACTTGCAAATTAATTTTTTCATTCAATTACTGTTTTCAATCTATATCATACAAGACACCTTTTAAAAAGAAATATATTATATCAATCATAAATCATTTTTGCTATCTCATGTTTAAGGCTTTGTTTGGAGAAGAGAAAAGTTTAATGAAGAAGAAAAAAATTGTGGTCCCCACGTTAAATTTTGATCAAAATTTTTTCTACCTTCCTCACATTTTCCTCCTTCTCTTTAAACCAAACACAAACACACCCTAAAGGTATATTTGGTTTGAGAGAAGGGGAGGGGGATGGATGGGAGGGAAAAAATCTTTTGGGAGGACATTAACCGTTAATGAGAGGAATATTCTTTTTTGGTGAGAGTATATTTTAGGAATATTGAAAATTATCTATGAGCAAGTTTGTAAAAATGAGAGAGAAAAATTATCTATGGGCTGTATTCAGGTAGTGCAGTGGTATGACGCTGGCTTATCCAGCCTTTGTATCAGGGTTCGACCCTGCCCGGGACCATTAGGTCCCCAATTCCAAAAAAAAATTGTTTTGTTTATAGGTTAATGCATTCCCCCCCCTTCTAGAGGTATAAATCATTGTTTAAATAAGGGTAAATTTAAAATTTTCCTTTTTCAAACAAATTTAATGATTAAACCGCCTCTATTGTAAGATGATTGGAAGTGTCTTGCACTCACACATAGAGCTATGAGAATTTCTTTGTCCTCAATATAAGCTTCCTTATTAAATTTATTACATGAAAATTTTACAATTTTATCTGTATTTTGATGTTCTTGAACATTGTCCGTTCTCATTTGTACTTTGTACTTCTTTTGGTTTTTATTATAAGGTACTAATTAACAATTCTCACTAATTAATAAAAACAGTTAAAGTCATTAAATTTGTCCTAAAATTTAAATAATTTTCAATATTATCCCTACTAATTGTGCTAAACTCTAATATCATATTAATTATTACTTTTACCCACTACCCTTATTAATAATGAGCATACATAAAAAAAATATTTAATGTTTTTGAAAACAAGCTAGTGACTTATAAAAAATACAAATACACTTATTAGTTAGTGCCTTATAATAAGGATTAGAGTGAGTATTAAATAAGGATAAATAGAAAAGTTATTAAATTTTAAATTTTTCTTGAATCTCAATAAAACATATTAGGAAATACTAATTTATAAAAAGAAAAATCATCAGAAGAGTAACAGGGATGGGAAGGACTATTTTAGAAATGTTTGATTTCAAAACCCACTAGAGGTTTCTAAAGTTCACAAAGCGTTAATGGGGCAAAATCAATGTCCACTCAGGATCATAAAATTAATTGCTCTTAATTTCTAAATCTCATTAGGATAAGTTATATTGGAATGAAATCATAAAAGTAGGTATACCAAGTTTGAACTTGAAAACTTTTCACTTTTTTGGGGCACTTATGTTCCTTACTTGAATCAGTAAACCATTTTTATACCCAAAATCTTCACCATAAATTCAGATTTAATGCATTGAATTATTATTATTATTATTTTCATGTAATTTTTGTCTTCTCATAATATATTTGGAAAGGTGAGAGATCACATGATAGGCAGTAGACAATGCCAACTTTATACAATTCGATGAATGGTTATGTCCTTCAAATGGTAGAGAATATAGAAAGAGGAGTTGGCCAGACAGAAGAAGATAAAAAATGTATGGAGTAGACTTTTAGGTATGCAATTAAAATTAGATTTTTTTTTAAAAAAAAATATCATCTAAATAATTGTATTAGTTAAGAATTATGTTAAATAATCACAAAGTTATAATTTTTTTAAGAATACAAATTATAATGTGTTTTCTTAAAAAGTTAACTGAGGTGCTTTTTGAAATTATCAGTCATGTTTCGTAAAATTATATATGCAAAATATTGCTAGAGGTCAAGTGGTTTGTGGTGGAGTAATTAGAGATCATCAAGGCAACTGGATATATGGATTTCAACGGAAGTTAGAGCATACTACCCCAACTGTTGCGGAGATTCATGCTATCTACATGGGCCTACTACTTTGTAGACAGCTGGGACTAAGTAGGATCAAGCTTTATACCGATTCTTTGGAAGCAATGCATTTGCTCTTGATTGATTGTAGGCAAGTACATCCTTTGCAAGATGATCCACTACTACAAAATATGAATACTACTACCCTAAAAGACCTCCTTAAAAAAAAAAAAAAAGTGAAAAATGAAGGTAGTGGCATTGTCGTAATTATTTACTCGAGTTTTAGACTTTAGACAACCCAAATATTAATTCAGGTGGCCAATTTGGGAATTTTGGCGACCTGAAATAAATTCAGGTCGCCTTAATTCCTGAAATTTCTCTTGAGCGCTAAAAAAATTCTTAAATAGCGCTAAAATTTTTTTACGATTTGGGAATTTGGGCAACCTTAAATAAATGCAGATCACCAATTTGGGAATTTTGGTGACCTGAAATAAATTCAGGTCACCAATTTGGGAAATTCGGCAACCTGAATTTAATTCAGGTTGCCTTAATTCCTGAAATTTCTCTTGGCGCCAAAAAAATTCTTAAATAGCGCCAAATTTTTTTTACAATTTAAGAATTTTGGCGACCTTAAATAAATTCAGGTCGTCAATTTGAGAAATTTTGGCGACCTGAATTTAATTCAGGTCGCCTTAATTCATGAAATTTCTTTTGGGCTCCAAAAAAATTCTTGAATAGCACCAAATTTTTTTTACTATTTGGGAATTGTGGCGACCTGAAATAAATTCAGGTCGCCAATTTGGGAAATTTTGGGTCGCCAATTTTAGAATTTTGGCAACCGAAAATAAATTCAGGTCGCCTATTTGGAAAATTTGGCGACCTGAATTTAATTCAGGTCGCCAATTTGGGAATCTAATCACACACCATATATTTTTTCTATTCTTCTTTTGCACTACAGCTGTAACATAATCACATTCGCTCTAGTTTTTTCCTCCATGCGTCTGCTCTCTAAACTTCTCATTGCGTGAAGAACTTGCTCTTGGACCTTCTTCATAGTGACCTCCCTTGGCGACCTTGCTCCTTCGCTGCTGTGGCCTCCCTCTCCATCCTTTACGATGACGCGACTCACCGGTAAAAGCGTAGGACGACGAGGCACCAACGATCTTTACGTCCTGGGAATTTCGTGACTCCAGATCTTTAGCTCCAGCGATCTTCAGGTTCCTCTCCATCCCTTGTGTTTTTTTTTTTTGTCACTACTCCAGCTTTGAAAATAGATCTGCTTCGCTGATTGCATAGATCTGTTGTGGTTCTTCTTTTTTGACTCCAGATCTGAAAATAGTTTTGTTTCGCTGATTGCACATATATGCTTTTGTGGTTTTTTTTTTGTTACTCCAGATCTGAAAATATATCTGCTTCGCTGATTGCACAGATCTGTTGTGGTTCTTCTTTTTTGACTCCAGATCTGAAAATAGTTTTGTTTCGCTGATTGCACATATATGCTTTTGTGGTTTTTTTTGTTACTCCAGATCTGAAAATATATCTGCTTCGCTGATTGCACAAATCTGCTGTCAAGGAAGAGCACCACCGCGTTGTGTCCTGGGTTGTGGGCAAAATGGTGGTGAGTACAGAAGGCAAGCATGTGGGGAGGCTAGGCGATTGATTTTTTTTTAAAAACAAAAACAAAAACCTTAAGACGTCCTGACTTAATATAATTCAGGACGCCTTAACTAAGGCATCCTAAAATTTATTCAAGACACCAAAAGTAATTTTTTTTAACTACACCTCACGAGACGTCTCTCGAAAAAAGGACGTTAATTGGGTCAAATTTAGGACGTTTTTTTTACGTTTTTTGTAGTAGTGGAGATTCAAGAAGTAAGATCACTTATCCTATCAAATTGAGATCTTGAGATTATTCATGTATATAGGGAAGGATTAAGATGTGCAGACTATCTAGCCCGAATGGCTCAAGACAACAACCAGGATTTTGAGATCTTACTGACACAACCTTTTGTTTGTTTAGAACTATTTAAGCTAGAATGTGGTGAAGTTTCTCAAAATCACAATAGTGTTATCTAATTCGTAGACACTTTATATTTTTTTCAAGCTTATTGCTTGCCTTTGTATAAAAAAAAATTGCAAAATATTGTAGTAGCTAGCATCAAATTAAAGTAGTAATTTTGAGAAGAATTAAGAGGAAATCCCATATAAAGACCATTACAAATGCTAAATGATATAGAGGTGAGTCCAATATTTATATTGCCGGAGAGGTATGAGTACCTCAGCTATCCTTTTTCATATTAAAAGGAAATCATGAAAATGACCCTCTGCAAAAAAGAAGAAAAGAAAAAAAAAAAGATTGAATCATAGAAATAGAAAGTGGTGGGAGCTGGGGAGCAAGAGAGGAGGGGGAATCAGCGGTGAAAGTATGGAAAAGAAGTGAGGTAAGTAAGTTTTGATAGTACAATCTTCTTCTCTTCTTCATCACACGTTCTTGACAATGGCATTCTTGGTCTTAATTTGGATGGGTGTGTTTGCCGGGGAGCTGGGTTTTTAACTTGGAGGATGTTGAACATTGATGGGTGAAGGATGCAGGAAATTGAAATTAGAATTATGATTGTGAGGTTGAACCTTGTAACCACAAGGTGTTAACTTTTTTTTTTTTTGTTACTCATCTGGTATCTAGAGCTTTGCCTTGATTAATCCGAATCCGACTTGGGTCGCACACCTAGCTATGGTGGGTGAGTCTCCCAGCGGGGTTTTTTTGTATTCACAAGGTTCAAACTCGAGACCTTGCTTAACACAAGGTGTTAACTTTATTGATATAGGTATGTTGTTTTGTGATTAGAAGGGTGATCGAATTTGACGAAGGGCCTAGTGTTGCAAGGGAGATTGAGCAAGGCGTTTTTTCTTTTTTCTTTTTGACAAAATTTTAAGAAATGAGTTGAGTTCACCCACGATTTAAGGGCAGGGCGAAATCTCCCTTCTTCCTAAGTCATATCGATATTGAGCAGGGTGAGCCGTCTATTACTTTTAGACGTTTACCTAAGCACCAGTTAGAAGTTAGGATGTCTCCCTCAACGCTTTGACCAACTTTAAGGCGTTTGTTGGTGACATGAAGGCGTGCAAAAATCCTAACCCAAGCTGAATTTGGATGTTGGTATGTGGGGCCGAAAATCATGACTTCTTCTCTCTTATTTTAAAACTCACGTAGGGTCATTTTCCACAATTTCCTTTTAATTTGAAAAAGGACAAATGATGTACTCATACCTCTCTAAAAATGTGAATATTTAAATCATCTCTCTACCATTTAGCATTGTAATGATCTTTATGAGGGATTTTTTTAAGAATTAATGGCGACTTTACAGAATATCAATAATACTTTTATTCATTCGAAAAGTTAATTATTAAAAATCCTCAGAATATTTTTTTTGCTATCCTCTAGAATGATTATTACTTCACATGAGTTTTTACTTCTTAGTCCATGTGAAGTATGTTTACAGTTTTATCGGGGGGAAAATTACTACTTCACATGAGTTCTTGAGTATAATTTTTTCAAACAAAAAACTGTAAACTTTAATTTAAAATGTTTTTACTATTTAATATATAATTATTTTCGTGAATAAAGTTTTCTTTTTGCTAAAGGATTAGTACTATATTTTAAGAATATTATCACCACATTTCAAGAAAGTTACAATTTTAAAATAAGCTTGATAGGCCTATAATAAACCTCATTAAACTTCAAACTCATCTTAAATATAAGAGCGGATAAAAGAATTTACTTTCATCTTAAATGTAAGACCCCTCAATTTATTTCGTATCCCAAATTTACATTTTTTCCTTAAATTCTTCTTCTTCTTCTTTTTCTTTTTTGACGAGAAGTTAAATTCTTCTTATTGATTTCATATATTAAGAGGCTTGTTATTAATGAAATATTTTTTAATACAAATTATTAAAATTGTAGTTTTAGGAAAATCAAAACACATTGTTTTTTTACCAGTAACTAATTTAACTAATTACTTAATCTTTGCAAATTATTTGTATAAGTCCAAAATTTAGGATCAAGAATTATATATCGGGTCCAAAATATGAGAAGTCTTTTAGAAGAAAAATCTATTCCAAAATATAAGAGATTGATGGGGTAATTAATTAATGATAATATTTCACTTTTACTCCTAACAGGAGAGGCAAAGGCAAAGAGAGGTGACATAAACACATATTTAAAAATCATATTCTTTATTGAGGGTAAAATAGGCAAATTTTATCAATTTAAGATATATTGAATAACTTAATTAACATTCATTAATTTATGTGAATTAGTTAACATTTTTTCCCAACTCGTATGTGAATAATAGAGTAGATCATATAGGTTGGGTCAAAAACGTAATTTCACCTAGTAATGAAAGACGTTGGACTTATAGTGTTGTGCTTGTGCATGATCCATCGGAAAGTGGGTGGCACCTCAACCATAATCATTGAAGCACGTCATCTTTCATTCATGTCCCACAAACACAGCCTATGAATCCATTAATTCTAGTGCTCTTTGTGTAGTTTAATACATTTCTTAGTTGTCCCAATAAGACTTTGCCACTTTAGGCTTCATAAAAGCTCTCCCCTTGCTTGTGCTTAGAGCTATTCAAATTAGTTGTCTTACCTCAAAAAGAGGAAAAAGCTTTTTATGTTACATAAGCATCACCTTGCTTCATAACATTATCAAACAAAAATTCTGCTTTTTTTTTTTTAATAACAAAATTTTAAGAAAAGGGTTGAGTTCACCCACAGTCCAAGGGCAGAGCGCTTGGAGTACAGTCCACAGGGGATACTGACCAGAGAGTACACATGCCTCTACCTCTACCAGCGTTACCACTAGTTCTTATACCCCTAGGATGCTTCCCCCAGCGCCTTGACCAACACAGGGATCAAACCTCCTCCCTAAAGGTGAGGAAGACTAACCCCCATGCTAGTTGAACTCAAGGACAAGGGGTTCTTCTTCTTATTATTATTCAAGTTGAACTATGTTTTGCCTTGGTGTAATTTGCTTAAAGGCCCATAAAATATGTGGATTAAGTTTGAATTTCACCTTGTTTAAAAAAAGATCCTTAGAGAGGTATCTTGATCGTAAAGTTTTGATTCAGATTAGTCAGTTGCTTGAATATCATATAATAAAATCTGGAAAAAAAAAAAAAACATTCATGCCTGGTGGCCCAATGGGCTATAAAAAAAAAAGTTGAGTGATGTATAGTATATATATTTTTTAGGCACATGTATGGTATCTTTTGATTTGAAACAATCCCATTCAATACACTATCAATATGAGTACCTTTCTTGTTCGAACATTGGTTTGCCATCCATGGCCTAATTTCTTTTATTTAGCATGAAGAAGAAGATGGTGATGATGAATATTACGAACATTAATACTCTTTCGGGTCTTTAATATAAGATATATTTACCTAATTTAATAAAATTAAGGAATTTAGTTAACAAGACATATACCTTTTAAAACATCTCACTTATCTTCCTTAATTCCCTCATCTCATCTCCTTCTTGATTATTTTTGAAGGAGCATGAATAAGGATAAATTAGAAAAAGATGAATAGATATGAAAAATATATTTTTAAATTTAAGACTAAGATCAACTTCTAAAATATATCTTATATTAAATACATGAAGGGAGTATTATTTTTTTAAAAAAAAGATATATAGTAGGATAATTAAGAAATTGGTTTTCGAGGGTGGCAAGTGTAATAAGACTTCTAGAAGTATCTTATACCATATGAAAAGTAATGGTGTTTCACATGGAAAGATATGCCTAAATCATACGAATATAGGGCCCGTTTGGATGAGCTTTTAAAAATAGTGTTTTTTTTAAGTGTTTATTTTTTAAGCTCCAAATTGAAGCTTTTAAAAAAAGAAGCACTTTGGTTTTTTTTTTTTTGGTGACTTTTGTTTTTTTTTTTAAAAAAATAGGTATCATCTAAACACATAAATTAATTAAAAAAAGTATTTTTTTTCTTAAAAAAAAACTCATCCAAATGAGCTCATAACATTCATAAATTTGAATATGAAGTTGAATATATTCATTCAATTTTTAATAGACATACATTTACATTTCAATCACATACGTTTTCAAATTTTAAGACTCGTAACTTTTCATTTCCATCCAATGTATGTGAGACAAAGGATTTTTACCAACATTCCAATTTACTCTAACTACTACTATTGTTGTTATTCATTCTATACTATTATAAGATGTTCAAATGATTTTTATTGGGTCCTTTCTTGTGTCTTTTAAATCATGAATATGTATCTTTTGCTCTAAGTTATGTCCTTCATATTGTGACTAAACATAATGATAATATTTATTGATTACAATTTAAAAGTTAAACTATTATAAATATATATATATATATATATATATATATATATATATATATATATATATATATATATATATATAATAAAGAACTCTAATAATGGGCTCAAATATTTTGATCATGGCCTTTTGAAATAGTGATGGAGCTACTTTGAGTCCAAAGGGCATTACAGTCCATTGATACTGAGCATTTGGTATGAATTTAAACTATTGTGTTTAGTGAAACTTTGATGAGATGGGCTGAGACTTTGAGCAATATACCTGCTATGTGATTTTTAGTTATTATTAGCCAATGTCAGTATTATAAAAGAGAATTAAGTTAGATGTTGGGCTTTTTTTAAAAAAATAATAATAAGGAAAAATGTTATAATAAACACAAAATGAGAATTCTACAAAGTAGGAAAAAATAAAATAAGAATTCAATTCAAAAAGTCAAAGGAAGCAAGGATTCTGCGCTAAATACAACAAGTAGTCATTGGCCTTCCGCAGCCCCTCAGTCACTTTTGGCGAAGCAGCGAGTTCATAAGCAAATAAATCACCTGAGAACTCTAAGCATGAAAGAGATATCTAGCCAAACGGCATTACTTGTACTTCTTTAAGTTATTTCAATGAAATCCTTTTCGACCAAAAAAAATTAGTGAGAGCTTCTTAACTAGGGAAGCGGCTACGGTCCACTTCTCTCTCCCGTCTTCTTCCCCAAATTGCGTTGTTTTTTATGCAAACAGTGCAACTCATGCCTCTGTCTCTCTCTCTTTTTTTAGGGTACTCACGAATACTAAAAAAATACTTGAGGATATTGATCAATACTAAAAAAACTAATTTTTGATCTTGAAAAATTATTTGAGGATTTTGAAAAAATAATCTAGAATATTGGATGGTACTAAAAATATATTTAAGAATACTGATTGGTACTGAAAAAAATACTTCATGGTCTTGAAAAAATAATTCAGGTTACTGACTAGTACTAAAAATATATTTAAAGATACTGAGTGACACCGAAAAAATACCTCATGATCTTGAAAAATTATTTTAGAATATTGAAAAAATAACTTGTTTGTATCTTGAAATATTTTTGCAAGATCGTGAAGTATTTTTCAATACCAATCAATATCCTAAAATATATTTTTAGTAGCAGTTAGTACCCTAAATTAATTTTCCAAGATCAGGAGGTACTTTTTTCAATACCGGTCAGTACCTTGAAAAAAAAAAGGCATGAGCTGCACTGTTTACATAAAAAACGATGCAGTTTGGGGAAGAGGATGGGAAGGGGATGAAGTGGACCGAACTAGTTAGATTTAAGAACCGCTTCTTAATATATAAGATTTTCAGAGAGTGACTCACTCTTTTTTTTTTTTTTAAAAAAAAAAGAAACAAAGAATTGAGAATTCAAAAAAGAGCATATCGAGTCATTGAATTATGGAAATAAGTATCTTAACTTTTCCCGTAAGAATAAACCATGTAGGCAAAACAACCACTTGACAATAGCAATTCCTAACCTATTTCTTGTTATAAAGATGATACACCAACCTTTAGTAGATACTTGATAAATAGTTATTTTATAACTGATTTTCAAAACAAAAAGACTTAAACAAATATTTTTTTTTTTTTATACACATAGTAGGGGAAGGGGCAAAATTCGAGCCCTTAAGTCCATAACTTCCAGATCCATAAAGGAATTTTCTACTTTTTTTTTTTTTGAGCCACTTGTCACTATTGCAATGTAAAGACAAACAGGTTATTCCATCTAATAAATGCTCCACTACAATAGTATTACCCACTGGGGTGCAGGGGTAAAAAGGTAATGTGCATGGTGGCTTCAAGTACAATCATGTGAGTTCTTTGCTTCAGACCTGGCTTTCCAGTTTGCTTGCGACTTTCCGGAAAACTGCGTCGTTTTCGCGCAAGCAAAAACAATGAGCTGTTGCTTCTTCCCCCCCCCCCCCCCCCCCACCCCCACCCCAAAAAAAAAAAAAAAAAATTCCCCCTCCCCCCAAAAAAATAAATTATATTTTAGGGTATTAACGGATACTTAAAAGATACTTCAAGATACTGAAAAAATAATTAATGATCTTAAAAAATTATTTTAGGATCTTGAAAAATATTTCAGGTATTGACTGGTAGTAAAACGATACTTTATAATACTGACTGGTATTTAAAAAAACTTAATGATCTTGAAAAATTATTCAAGAATTTGAAAAAAAATATCCTAAAATATATTTTTTTGTATCAGTCGCTACCTTAAAATATTTTTTCAAAATTATAATATAATTTTTCAAGATCATGAAGTATTTTTCAGTACCAGTCAGTATCTTAAAGTATCATTTTAATACTAGTCAGTACCATTTTAACACTGAATTTGTTGACATTTTTCAAATTCTCTTTCATGTCCAGTTGGGTTAATAATGACATTTCTTAACGCATGACACTTATTTTCCCCCCTAAACAATGCATGACCATCTAACATCACGGACCACATATGAAGAAATGATTCTTCTAATGCCCATCATGTATGCTTTATTTATTTATTTTTTTTTAATTTTTTTTCAGGTCGGAAGTAATATGTGGTAATTTTTTTTTGCTCAAACATATGTGGTAATTCGATAACATGACCTCTCTCTTTCAAATGAATTTTGAACTATATTTGATCTTGCATTTAAGACTTTTTAAAGGGTTAGAAAAAAAAAACAGAGAGAATGCCTACCATACATATTTGACATTATGAATAAGAGTTTCTGGCAATTTTTGTTCAAATTTCATACACACATATATATATATATATATTAGCGAAAGATTTTATATTCATATTAAAGGAATAAAAGAGACAAATCTGATACAATAAAGGGGAAAAAAACAAGTAAAATACTCCCATAAATCTCAAACCCCAAATCAATGCTCCCAATCAGATAAATGCCAAAACAGTGCAAGAGTAGTCATTTGGGATTCTTGAAATTTTTTACTTTTACCATATTGACCTAAAGGGTGTGTTTGGTTTGTGGGAAAGGGACGAGAGTTTCACTCACCCATTGGTGTACAAAGTCAATTATGATCATGATGTGAAATGCTTATACGAAAAACTAGGGATGTCCAAGGACTGGGTTGGAGGTCAACTCGAGGTCTGACTCGATAGGACCTCGGGCTAAACAAATCAGTCCTAGGTCGGGCCGGACCAACGGACTGCCTGGATCTTTCTTTTTTTTCCTTATTGGGAGACAATATTTTAGCTTTCATTTCATCTTACTTCCAAAAAGTAACAAAAAGTGACTGAGTGAAAAGTAATTCCTATAAATTAAAAAGCACATTAGGATGTCCAGACTGTAGTGAGTGACTGGACAAAGAGTGTAGTGGTGATTTACCATTAAAAAAAAAAAAAGAAGTCAGACCGGACCAGTCTAAGGGGTCTAAGCCCCTGGACCGAAGTCCGATTCAACCCAGACAGTTTGGTCCGGTCAAATTGTCTTGGACCAAATATTTTTTTTTATTTAGATTGTCTTGGGTCGGACCATACCAACCAAACCACCGGATTTTTTAGACAACTCAATGGAAAACAATACAAATGTATACCTCATGTAAACTTAAAAAACTAAAAGTGCACTTTAGCCGTTTTGTGAATTATAAAGGTATTTATTTGTCTTTCTCTCTACAATAAAATATTGTGTAATTCCTACCTATGAAGCCCAACAGAAAAATATAAAGCCCAAATGATCCAATAACATACTTGGTAGTTATTTTAATATATCATCTTTTATGTAATAAAAAAATATATCATCTTTTATCAAAAATAAAAAATAAAAAATCTTTCTTATTTCACTAGACTAGACTTCGCACGATTTGTCTCTTTTTTGTTCTTTTAGAGATATGATGATGATTTCTTACATGAAAACATAAATACTCTCTAATTTTTTCTACCTGTATCAGTATCTTAAATAGTAATTTCACCCTTAATGTTTTAAAATTAGATTAATCTCACTTGCGTTAATCAAATGCATATTTGTATTCAGTTGAGATCAGGTGATATTGATCTAATTTTAAAATTTTTAAGTTTAAATTACACTACAAATTAATTTAGGATACTAGATAGAATTTAAAAAAAGCTTATAATTGTATGCTACTTAAACCAAATTCAAGAATTGTTTTTAAATTTCAATATTCTTAATCATATTAGCAGACCTGATTAATATTTAGATCAGAATGTAAAGGCATACTTCGTATGAAATTCTAATTAAAATAAATGTAGCCTCTCACAATTCTTTTATAGTTCAACATTTTATAAATTTTATAAGAGCCTCACAGGGGAAAAATAGCTTCACACTGAGATTTAGTGCCTTTGTTTTAGCTTTTTAGTGGTGGTTTTACAATTTATGATGCAAGTATAAGAGAGATTATTTTTCTCATCTTACAGAAAAATGCTTTAAAAAAAAAATGCTGTTTTCGGTTACCAAACACACTTATTTTTTCAACCTTCCGGGAATTCTCAAGCTCACTAAAGTTTGCATATGCCAAACTGAAGCAAGACTAAACATTAAAAGTACTGACAGTTATTATGTTAGAATGATAATATAATTTCCAACTCCAAAGCATTTCTCACGCAAGCTTTTTTAGATATCCAACACAGACATTAAAAAAATGCTGTAAAAACCGAGTCATAGAGTCATTTAAGAAATGGAGAATGGGGTCACTTACCATGAGTCGCCCTGTGCTATTATTAATGTAAACATAGGGAGAAAAGAGAAAGGGCATGATTTCATTCTAAAGGGCAAGCTTTCTCAAATGCTTGCTGCTCTTTGCGACACATTTCGAATTCATTTGTGTAGTAGTACATGCATCCCACGTATTCATCCATCTCCTTTGTGCACTTCTTGTGTAGATCCTTGAGCCTGAGGCATCAAAACAGAACTCTGACTGGTTAGAAATTTAAGCCTAGAACTGAGTGTATCTCTCTCTACATGTACATGTGATTTCAAGGATTAATTCAGAAAAAAATGTAATTTGTGATATCTACCAGTCTACCTAAGACTAAGCCTAGTTGGGATGGTTTACCATGAATACTTCCTTGTAACTCAAAGGCTAAGGAGTTGATGTAATGAACTCAAAACACAATTGAGAATTTTAAAGCTAAGGAGTTGATGTAATGAACTCAAAACAAGATTAAGGGAAATTTTAAAGCTAAAGAAATAGGAAATATAAGCGTTTGCAGCCACAATTGAGAAAATCCAGTCACAGAGACAGAGACGATGGCCAGACAGAGGACAGACTTCATAAATTCATCCAACCCTTCTCATGGCAACCCCGTAACTATACCCATGTTCTTCAAACCCTTTGACCTATTTTTCAGCTCATTTACTTCACCTACAGCCCATATTCCATTTTGGCCCATTTCCAATAACAGAAAATTCCCATTAAGATTTCTATCAAACCCCCTTCAACATCCGATAACAGAAGTAACAATAAAAACATCCCATGACAAGATTGTTGTCTATAATAGAAGCTTGATATGCATTAGGGGAAAAGAAGTCAACAAATACAACCAGGCGAGGGGATAAGCAAATGCTAAAACAATCTAAACTACTGGGAAAAACAATGGAATCAAAGACCAGGCTAGAGGGAATGAACAAAAGTGGCCCTTGTATTAGATATGCAAACAGCCACAAATTTCCAAATGGATAGTAATCCCACCAACAAATGGGACAGTGCAGCCAAAAAGAAAAAAAAAACAAAAGGTTTCATATTTGTTTTCTTTTTTTGGGTAACAACTATCTGGGATCTAATATTGGTTTAAGATTTGAACATTGTTGGGCCTTTAATAAGGGATAGCTCTAATTTTTTATTTTCCATCTACAAGCTCAAACGTGACACTTGATCGGAATTAAACCCATGTTTGGAAAACCACAAAACTGTGGTTTCAAAAGCTTTTTTCCCCAAGCCAAGACAGAATCGTTTCACATACTTACCTCATAAATCATAAAAATTATTCTCCAAAAGCTGATCCAAACATCCACTAAATCTCTTACTGTCCATGTAGTTGCTGCTGGTCATATTTGTTTTCTGGTTGCAACTAAAGTAGCACCATTCAACACACACAAAGATATACATACATACAAATGAATAAAGATATGAAAGAAAAGGGCATTTGAAACACTTTCTCATCGCTTGGTAGATGTACATAGGTGAGTACACAGTCAGTTCTCAGCATTGACATACATATCAATCTTCAAAATTTTGAAGTATAAGATACATTACAAAAAGATGAGGAGAAAGGAGAACATTTAATCTTCAACTTCTTGTTCCCTTGATGGCTTATTGTTCCTCTTTGAGAAAAAGTTCAAGTATGCCACTCCCAAACACACACATACACACACATTTTTTCATCCCAGATTTCAAGCCGTTCGTTATTCATTATCTCTCTACTATGAAGCTCTGGATCTTTATTTTTTTTCCAAAAGAACAGTTTTCACCAAAAGATTTAAATATAGGAATGGACCATTTAGCCCTTTGAAGCAGAACAAAGCCTAAGATTGAAATCATTCTATTTTAAGTGCCAAGAATATTTAACTCTCCAATGAAATTTGAAGCATGTCAAATTTAGGTCATTAGTCAGTCCTGGTTTGGTAGTGAGAGCATGTTGTTTTAACTCATGAAGTCTTGAGTTTGAATAGGAAGTGATCTACACGCAAAACAATGCAGATCGAGTTGTAAGCAGAATATGAGTCACATGCTCACTCACATTCAACAAATTATCCAAGATATAACAAAAGTGAAACAAACTTTTAGCAGACTCTAAGTGAACAATGCAGGTAAATCAAAGTCGTCTGATCAAACATTACAGTTTGAATCCAATAGCCAAAAATGAAATTGAATGAACAACAGAATAAAGCAAACAGGTCTTCAAGCTTTACTGTCTATTTCTCACTCTTACGTGTTATTATTCTTATGCTTCCAAATATCAAGATGCCCTTATTCCTAGTCTAATCAGTTCTAACTTGTTTACACAGAATAACAGCTTTGTTTCAACCTCATTCTTTTTTCTTTTTGAAAAAAAGTTTAGGTGGGGGTAGACCCCACCAGGACTAGGGCATATTTTCAGGCTCAAAAAACGCTTGCAGAGATACTTACAGATTACAGATTGCCCACTAATAAGGCCCTCACATCCCCATAAGGCCCTCACATCCCCAGAAACGACCGACGCTTTCAACCTCATTTTAACTAAGAATCCGTTTCACATTTGAGCAACATTAAAAACGCCAACAATTCTATTACAAATTTTCCAAAACATTCTCTCAAATACCAAACAGAACAATGCATTGCCGGAAAATCCAGAAGATAACAGTTCAAAAGAGGGAGAGAAAACTCACAAGTTGAGGACACAGCGGGTAACCTCCTGGCCTTTATCGAGACACTTCTCAGGGTTTGGATCCTTCTTCTTGCATCTCAGGAAATCCAAATTCTCTGATTGACATTTAAACCCAATGTGCTTTGACGCCGCCATCAACACGGCCGACGTTGGGATCGGATTCCCGGAAGCATCAACAGAGCTTGCCATTCCCGACTCGATTACTCAGCTCTTTAAGATAACCAAATAACAAAAGAAGAACACCACATTTATCAGTGAAATCCTGTTTGGTTCCCGAGAAAATGAAGAAATAAATCAAAAGGGGAAAACTTGAAACTCCAAACAGCTCGGACAAATAGATGACAAAACTTCAAAGCGAAAACAATTGAAATATTAATAATTGAATTGGAAATGCTGAAGCTTTCACCGGGAATTCTAGGATGTTCAGGTCTTGTAGAGGGAGTGAAGTACAGACCGCCGATTAGGGCAGTGCGTGAGTTTGAGAGTACGAAGAACAGCAGAAAATGCACCAGTATAAAGTTAAAACTTAAAACCAGTTATTAAAAATAAATAAATAAATAAAAAATAAAAGAAGAGTAAAAAGGATGGTGAAAGATCTTTAAAATTAGGGAAAATGCGTTAAAATGGGCCTTTAAAATTTTAAAACTGTGATGAAGTCCCTGAGACTTTTTTGCAATATTTTCTTTATGTGAAAAGACACAAATGCCCATGTGCATATATTGACAAGTCCATGAGCATGTTTTGACAAATCTATAAGTATGTTTTAACAAATTCATGTGTCTGTATTGACAAATACATGTATACGTGTTGACAAGTTAATATATATGTGTTGACAAGACAAGTTTATGAGACTCCATGAGGGCATTTGTGTCTTTTTACATATGAAAATATCACAAAAAAGTTTGATAGGACTTCACGTAATTTTAAAATTTCAATGGATCAGTTTGTCGTATTTCGCTTGATTGAGACTTAAATTCAACCTTTTTTATAAAATTATAAAATTTCAAAAATTTAAGTTTATTATTAAAGTTGATAAAGAATGATGAAATATTTGGAAAGTAATTCAGAGCTCAATTTTTGTATTTTTTTAAAAAATAACAATTCCTAAGAAAATACCATATACTTTCAAAATGACAATTCCCCTCCAATATACAAAATACCCCGTCAGTCCTGGGAAATTGAATTTTCTTAAACGACCTCAGTACCCCTGGCTGTTACCAAAAAAAAAAAAAAAGAGTATTTAGAAATACCCATTTAAAAACCATGCGCCCATACTATTGTTATCTTGACTACATTTCATTAACTACTTACTACATTTTATGAGGAAATGTGGAAAATTTGTTAGCAATTTTCTCGCTTGAATAATTTCACTAAAAATGCTCTTGTTTTAGGATAGTCGATCAGTAAGTGTATATATATATATTATACACATAGTAGGAGAGGCGGCAAGATTTGAATCCTGGACATGGGAGAGGAGAGCCAAGCTCCCATGCCACTGCGCTACTAAGGTGCTGACAGTCGATCAGTATACTAAATTAGCTTGTTTTAGGATATTCACTTTACTACATTGAATCCATTATTTATTAAACTTAATTAGCTAATCGCTACACTACTTCATCAATTATTAACTATATTATTCCATAAGTTATTTACAACGACCCTCACCAATACTGGAACACATACATGTCCTACACTTGAAAATACCAAAAACACTAACGCTATGTTTAGATGGAAAGAAACTGAAAAAAGTGAAAAGAAAATAATAAGGGATAGTATATATTATTAGTAGGAAAATTTGTTTTTCCTACTAATAATACTCTTTCCCGCAAATCTTCTCTTAATCCAAATACAATTGAGCGAAATTATCAATTTCATATTGTGAATAAAATCATATAATACACAAGTACATTAAACATATTAACAACAACGAATTAGCTCTTAACAAGTTCAATTTAGCAATTAACTTAAAACCAGCATAGCATGGCTGTGACATTTTGTTGACTTTTCCCTAAATTAAATGACGAGTTGCTTTGCTTAAGCTTCTATCTTCTGAAAGTTTTCTCTAATTCAAGTTTGGGCTTCTCTAGTGATATTTGCATCTAATTAAGTGTAATAAATACTCCTAGTCCACCCTAAGTTGTTTTGGATTGTTTGTATAATGACTATGTGAGTGCTGCATACCCGCGAAACGTATCATCAATATAAACTATTAAACCTTGTAGCCCATCATCTATTAGTCCATTTAAAACACATCTATTGGTTAAGATATGTATCTTCGATTACATGGCGTTTATTACTTGGTCCACCGTGTGTCTTAGTGTCCACTTGGAATTATTTATGCGTCAGTTTAAGGTCTTTTTAAGGAATTTTTTCATTGGGCAATGGTGTCACCTTTAACAGCAACTCATTTATTAAATTCTTATTGCTATGATGAAGGTGGATTGTTCTCTAATGAGTAATGGTTTTAGACAATGCATGGATCATTTTCATTGGGTACTGGTGAGGCCATTTATAAGCTTCCATTTATTGTATTCTCATTGTTCCAACGAAACTGATATCTGATCCACTAAATATTTGATTTAGTCAATGGGTTGTTGGGCAGATAAGCTGTTATAAATGTTCTCCTCTTAATCACGCTTGAATAATTGCCTTCATACCAATTTCCCCTGCTTTATCATACTCCCAATGCAGTTTTCACGTTGTTTTGGTAAATTGTGATTACTCTACATTAATGGATTATCGTAGTCTCTTGCATTTTCCCATGGGGTGATTAAACCTATTTGTATCTATTTAAACCCTTTTTGTCAACTGCTGAAGATGCAGTTGTACAACTCGGAATATATCACGGTATAGCTGCTTTCCTGAAAATGGCGACGTCCAGAGTCAGCTCCTTCCTTTAACTGGATTGCACACGTCACAATTGGAGCATTTGTGTTAGAGTGGTTGACAATTATTGGGAAATTCCCCCCGACTAAACAGCACCGCCAAATTACTTTCCATGCCATGCTAGCTGACTCTGATGTTCGTTATGTCGTTCAATATTTTATTTGTTGACGTTGTGTACATATGCGTTAATCCATATTTCATTTCGTTTGATCCAACATTTTTCTCATTTGCTACAGGGTTACCTTGCTCTTGCTATCATGCGTCGGCGTGATATAATGAGAAGGCTATGTGGTGTTTTAGTCCCTGGTTTTTGTTTCATTCTGAAGAAATTTGGTATTGAGCGAGGACCGAATATTTGAAATCCCGATCTCAAGATTGTTATAGAACCATTTACACAGGTTGCATTTGTTCCTAATATTATATCAACACCAGAGACCATTTTCCAGCCCCTAATCCCCTTAGCGGCTACCACTATCTGCGAACCCACTCTGATAAGTAATGGTTTATTATAAGCAACTTCTTCTTAGAATTGCTTACAATATTGATACACTCTGATTTTAATTTACATGCAATCATGTTGTTACCTTCACAGATGTGGTTGGACTAGTGACTTCTGTTTTTCCTATCTCCGAAGTTGTGATACACGGCGAGACTATTTACCAGATGAATTTTGAGATAATGGATGAGAGGTTCTTTTGCTTTGCGATTATTTTCATCGTTTCTTATATGTGCGGTTTTTAAAGTTTGCAGTACTAACTACCTCATTATGATATGTTATTGGGAACCCTTTCTATTGCACCTTTAACGGAACACCTGCTTTTTGGGCCTCCGTCAGTTACTCAAACATCGATGACAAGGATGACGTTGTTGTAGCCCTATTATGGGTGAAGATGAGAAGGCTAAGTGGTTGGTATTTTTATTTGCTCCAATGGAAAATTTGCATCACTTTTTTGATACATCTTCGTTATGTCATTTGCAGATGGGAACATCTACTTTGAGAGTCATTGTGATTTATCTCGAGCCATATTCGATTACAACCATCCAACAGTAGTTGACTTCCGTGTCCGACTCATGCAACTGTCTAATGCTGAGGTCAATGAAGAAGATGACTTTGAAGAAAGTTAGCAGCATGTAGCGAACAGACCCAATGAGACTGAGAAGAATAAATCTTTTTTTTGGATTTGCTGGAGTTTTTTTTGTCCTGTTATTTTATTCTCCTTTTAAACTCAGTTTGCAATAGCACTACCTATGTTGTTTACCTTCCAGTTTGGTCAAGACATTTTGAGAATGCCGGTTATTTTTTATCAATTAAATTTTAATGTCACTTTACGAATTTCCGCTGCCTGCGTTCTTGAAAAATTTCATACGTTTGAAATATTAAGTTTGCATGGACGGAATATGGGAGCATTTACCTGATTAGTAATTGAAATAAACAGTTACTATTTATCAGTTACTTATTAATAAATAACTAAGTAGTTACTGCAGTGAATGCATTTGGAAACGACGCAACTTCCATCTTTACTTTTTGAACATGACCAAACAGTGGGTTTATGCCACTTAATTTTCCGTCCTTCATCCTGCAATAAAATAATAATATTCATCATTTATATCAAACACAATGTTAAGTTCCATCGTTCATTTATTATACAGCCACCTCATTTGAACAAACGCGTCGGCGATTCAATATCCTTCCCACCCCGACAGTTACTCATTCCCCATCTGTCTATTTATCAAGTTGAGTTGTACGTTTACTTTTTCAAATTTCCGCCTCTTCATATCTGAAACTCCTCTGCTACCTTTACTTGGCTGTTATGGCGAACAAGTTGGCAAATGATCTCCAAGATTTGTCTTCTGGATCTTCCGAAGTGACAATAAAAGTCAAGGTTGATTGTATTATACATCGATATGTAGAGAGGCGTAGCAAACATCATAGGCGGCCATTACTTGAACTTGAGTCGGTGGATCTCATTGTCTTTGACAATACGGTAATTTTTAATGCACTAATATTTGTTGTCTTCATTAAATTATATCAAGATTTTTCAAAAACAATAGTGGTCTTTCAACCTAAGCCTTATGCAGAGCAACTTTTTATGTTAAATCATGTTTATTTTCGAAAACCCTTACGATGATAGAAAGACGCACGGATGTTGGTAAAGATACAATCAATTGAGGCCATGGACACACATTGCTGGAAGTTAACAGAGGGTGCATGTTATGACATATGCAAGTTCCTGGTGAGAGAAGGTGGCGAAGGAGTGCATCAATTTATCCACATTGTTGTAACCAAAACTTCCACAATTTCACTTGCATTACACGATAACTTGCCAAATCGTTTCTTCATGCTGAATGTTGTTGATGACTGTAACTGGTGGCGTGTTCCAACCAACAACATGCTCATTGGTAAAGTTTAGAATAGTTAAAAATGCTGCAAAAGATTTATATCTGTAGATATTATCCATTTCCCTTTCCATAGTAAGTAAGTTGTTTATATGAATATAATTTTCAGATGTCTGCGGTATTCTTCAATCGTACTATTGAAATTCCAACTACAAGATGAGAGGGATTTACTCTGTGTCATTGATGCTGGACCTTGCAAACAGACGGTTTCTATTGTCATTAACATTCGTAAAATGATTTAACATCTCTATCTACATTTTGTAAGGAAAAATTGCTTTTACAATTCATGGCAGGAATAAATTCCAAATTAGGTGTATCTTGACTGGAGATGCTTTGGAAAGGACCATTGCGTTGTTGGACAATTTAAACGAAAGATCTGGAGTATTCGTCGTTGTCCAGTATGCAAAAATAAGCAGGATTATTGACAATGGTTTATTTTCTTAAACTGTCCTTAGTTGTATCAATTACTTGGTTCGTATGATTTGTAAAAATACTTACGTCTTCATGTGTAAACTAGGAGTTGAGTTGACTACTGTCCTTGGTGCCACCCGTGTCTTTCTGAATCCATATTTTCCGGAGGTTGCTGTGGCGAAGAACAGAGTGTGTGGAGAATAAATGGATGTTGTTAATTATCCAGTTTATACTAAAGTTGTTTAGTTTATGAAACTACGTAGTAACCAAGTTATTTTGAACTAGGCATTAGACTTTCGTTTCTGTTTTGTAGTGGTCTTTTGGCTGTCATTTGAACTGCATGTAGAGACAAGTTGACGGTTACAATCGACCCATATTTCTGATTAGCTATTTCGTTTTATAGTATAGTTATTCCTGATATATATGAATGCATCATCAATGTAAGCGTTAATCGTGGATGATATATTGAACCTCACATCTAGATGCCATTTATTCTGAAGGAATGTATACATGTATTAAAGACCGTATTCAATTTTATTCGTCGAAGTCGGTGACATACCGCATGTGGTTGGTCACTTTTGCTGATGCTCATTAAGTATAGAACATTCTCGAGGTAGTAAAATGATGATAATCACAGTGTATAGATGGACTTGAATTTAAACTGGAGTGGGACGGTATTGATGACCTTCTTGACTTTAGTGCATTTCGCCTGAAATACTCATTTGTTATTGTTTAGTTTTGTTGCTACATTTAAAATAATTTACATTTACGATGCCCATAAATTTCGCCTAACCAACTCTATCGGTAATCCATTTTTTTTTATTTCTGTGTTAACTTAATCAGACTTTCAATGGAAATGTGAGATTAAGTAAAAGTACACAGTGAAACATGCATATAGATATTAAATGTTCCTCTTACGGTTCCAATATGTAACAGTTAATGCACGTTAAGCCAAGTCAAGTGCCAATAATTGTCAAACAATGTCCACCAAAATAAATATTCCAATTTTTGAATGATAATATTATAACATGCTACTTAGTTCATGCTCTTACACTTTGTAAAACTCTTCATGTACCATTAATAATTTGGTGTTATTCATTTATATTGCAATAAGTTTTTTTCCCACTGTTGCGAAAGTAATTTATGGGGACTACAAACTTATAAAAAATTAATGACACCAGTTAATCTTCTTACTACTCAGGTTCATTATACGGGTAGGTATTGACTTCCGTCTGATTTATTGCCTTGGAATGCAATCTCCTCTCAAGTAGGCGTATTTTTCCTGCTAATAAAATATACATAATCAGAAATATTGACTTACAAGATCAAAATATATTAAACTTTTGCAGTGGTTAACTCTCTCACATCTAACCTTTTACAAGCTATCGATTATAGTGTTTGAGTAAGTTATCCCGCTGTGCTGTTCCTTTCCCTTCTCATGCATCTTTAACATTGTTAACGACAAAGCTTCATAACTGGTTCAGGATATGATGAGAACACTTTTATCTGACATCAACGATACCAAGGAGACATGGTCTGTACATGCAAAAGTGCTAAGAAAGTGGGTTGTGAGGAGGAAAACTAGTCCTTTCGCAGTATGGAAGATTGGGATGTTGCTGGTTGATGAAGAGGTTAGTATGTTGTCTTTCGAATTAACATTTTAAAATCTAATAACTTCTAAATGGTACATGTAAACTAAGTACGTACTGTATTCACTTTAGCTTACAAGAGTTGAGGTTGCTGCTACCCACAAAAATGCAATAGATAAATTGCATGCCGAGCCTAAGGAAGGATTGGTTTACAAATTCCAAAATTTTCAAGTAATTGAAAATGATGATAAGTATAGAGTTACAACACATCCGTGGAGGTTTACTTTCCATCCATATACTTACATTGAAGAAACAGATGAGTGCATTGCGAATGAGGCGTATAATTTCAAATCCATTGCAGACATACATCAAGGCAATGTCGCAGATGGTGGTTTAATAGGTTTGGATACTCATCATTATTTGATGTCAATTTTTTCCTGTTTTGCGTTTGTATATAACAGAATTTGTTAATGTTAATCTGACACATTTTTGTAAAACTTTTTTTAATAAAAAACAAATGATCTTTCATTGGCACAGATGTTATTGGTTTCTTGCAAGCTTTTGGATGGTTGCAAGACCAGAGAAGGGAGAGCGACGTTATTAAGAGGTTGAATTTTTCCATTGTTGATCAGAAGTAAGATAGTTTTAAGTACCATTTTCAATTTATACATTATTAATGGTTGAGCTTTTTATGTTAATTCTATATCTTTACTGATTGTTGGTGAAAAAATGTTAATTTGTTTTATAGTGAAAATTCTATCAATGTAACTCTTTAGGGAGATTGTGCTGAGGAGACTTATGCAAAGAAAAAGGAGGATATGGAACCTCCAATAATCGTCCTTGTGCATTTTGCTAGGTTGAATAAGAACACAGGTGATGTTCATCCATCTTTTATTTGTTAAAAAAAACTAAATACTTCTTCATAACATGCTTATGATATACCTTATCATCATTTATATCCGTATAGATTATGGACATTTGAGTAACGCTTTTAATGCTACACTGGTAATTCTTAATCCCAACATTCCAGAGGCACGTTTGTTGAAGGAAAGGTATGTTGATCTCTCTCCAAATGTTACCAAATCAATTGGTAAATGCATGGTTATCTGCAAACCAGTGATATTTGTCGGTCAATTTCATGTGTAGATTGAGTGAAAATTCTGTTGGGACCCAAATGTTTAGCCAAATCTCTAACATCAAATAACCTACCTACGCAACTGAGTCCCTCCTGCATTTTCGAACAAGGATTCCATTGTGTGATGTCATAAAAGTAAATGAGGTACATAATTGAAACTATCAATGCATTTGTTTTTTAAATTTTTTCTCATGTCCCTGATGTCTACCATGAACTATTTTTTTGGTTTTTTATTAGGAGTGTGATGTTGTTACAAAGGTGACAATTCAGAAAGTTGAAACATTCTATGGATGGTCATATGATGCATGTCCTTGTGATAAGAAGCCTGAGTATCAGTCAGATGGCTCTCTTCGATGTTCAAAATGTAACAAAAATGTTCTCATGACTGTTCCAAAGTAAGCAGAAATTTAATTACAAGTTTGTTGTTAATTAATTCTACTTCTGCTTTGAATTGAAAATTTGTTCATAATTATACTTTATTTTCCAGATTCAAGGTTCACTACAAAGTATATGACGATACAGGGAAGTGTTCTGTAATCTTCTTTGACCGTCAGGCTACTGAATTATTGGGTAAATCTGCGGCAAAGATTAAACAGGAAATGTTACACCCCTATCGGCCTCGCCCTCTTGGGTGGCAGGTTAGAGGGATCCACTTACTTAGTTACCTTTCCTTCGTTATTTGGTCCATTGAACTTATATCAGAGTGAGCGCAACAGAGCATTTTACCGGTTTAGACTATCTACTGTACTGGTAAAAGTAAAATAAACAGAAAATAAAAGTCCTTGAAGGGTTAATGGTACAGTCATCCAGAATAAATACCAAAACAAAACATACCGGTATTTCAAATATATATACAAACAAGATAGGGCATTCCCTATTCTTCAGTCTGTACTGATAAGCACTTATCATTCCGAGGAGGGCTCTTCACATCGGGCATATCTCCTTGTGACAACAGAAGAGGCTGGGGTCCGATAACGGCCCCCAGAGTAACCGTCAGTACTCAAATACTAAATGTGTAAGGAGTATGTAAGCTACCATGCTAATCAGAAACATAAGAACATGCCAAATACATACCATATATGCATCCAGATCATACCACAGCAAAGCACATATCACAATCTAAGAACCTGTACAGCTGCCAACCAAGGCAAGCCTCGGACTCACTGAACTCACAACCCGTAGAGCTGCCCTTTCTAGGCTAGTCCCGGACTGATATCTCAACCCGTACAGCCGCCAACCAAGGCCGGCCTCGGACTAAACATCCTCAGCGCTAGGAATCATACAACACTGTATGCATATTTGGCACAACATATACAAAGAAAACACACATGGCAAACACAAACATACAACAAAACACATAGAGATATCTGAGTAAAACGGTTACTACCTGATGTGGCAAATATTGCCCTCACTATTTTATTGAGCCCGTTGACTTCCCAAGGGTTCCTTTGACCTATAAATCATTAAAATACATTTATTCATTATTTACAAAATTGCCATAGCATTTTTCTTGCTAAAACCGAGCCCAACACCAAATTTCCAGGAATCCAGTGATTTTGACCCAACTTGTGGGATTTTTAATAAATTATACAAAAATAATTTTTACATGAAACCAGCGCCATTTGAACCATTGAAATGTCTACTTTTCATGAAAAATACTCCCAGACCCTGAAAGTACTTTTATTTTATCGTGGTGCTCACTTTTCACACCTGGGTCAGATTTCGCCCTGTTACACACAGAGCCAACTTCAACAATTTTTATCTCTCAATTGGTACATCAAAAATATGTCGAATTATATATCAAAATGATTCCCCAGATGTCTACTTTTCACCTGTAAAATTTCAGCTCAAACCAACGTCTGTACTAGTTTAAAAACATTTTTGAAGGTTCTCTACCTAGAATCCAAAACACTGGCAGCAAGCCTCTTCTTTGAGTTTTCGGGGTTTTCGAGTTCGGAAACTTAAACCATAGCTTAACCCCACACAAAATCACGTTTTAAACACTTTGGGACCATCAAAAACTCCAAAATCAGACCCCAAAACCAAGCCCCAACCAGCAGCACGAAATTCCAAAGTTAAGCTCTAAAGGTTCAAGTTATCGGTAATTACTTATTTCGGAACTTTGGATAGATGGACAAAGTGGATGGAAGCTTGAGCTTGGCTTTTGAAACTTGCTGGTCCCCTCCCTTTTCAGCTGCTGGACCACGCCTTTTTGGGAAAGAAAATGGCAAGGTCAAGCTCTTTTAATAATACTCCTAAAGTGGCTATTTGGTTGAATTGTAACTAAGTTTTTCCTAGTTAAGTTGGCTTCCAAATGATCATTACTTTAGCTTTATCCCATGTGCCAATTTGAGAATCTTCTAGGCAGATGAAGTGGCGTGATTTGGCTGCCCAAATATTCAGATTTCATCTTTCAATTTGATAAGAATTATCAATTAAGACTTCAAATTCCATTTGACTTACCGGCGGGCCCCACGGTTAATTCAATGAATTAGTCAAGCTTGTTTTTGATCTTGAATTCAGTTTTTGCTGCCCCAAAAGAGTGTTACACGTCCAAGGGGTCCCACCAAAATGATCCCCAATAATTAATTCCAATTTCCCACTTTATCGGTCAATTTCAGGGTCTACCGACCCCTATCGGGTCCCACCGGGTCCGAAAATGCGTCTTTTTGTACTTTTCTCTGTCTTTTCCAAATATTTTCCTTGCCCTGGGCATAATCATGTGGTACCTTCCCTCTTTCCAAGGCGGCCCCACATTTGTCTCATTCCGTCCAAAAATAATCCCCTAATTGGTCCCTATCGGTCCCCTTTTCTATCGGTTTATCGCCTGCGGGTCCCGCGTCTTGTGTCTGGACTAGGGTATGGATAAAATCATCTAATTTTCTTCCCTTCCTCATGTAGGACGAAATTCAATGTCCAAAGGACAAGGAATTGACCATTTTGCCCTTGCCTTATCTTCCTTTAGTCTCGGGGTGACACGTGTCCCTGTGCAATGATCACCCTATCTCTTGCTTTTTAGAACATGCCTTTTTCAATGTCTCTTTCTCTCTCTTGTCCCTGTATGGCGCATACACACTTCCAGGGGTCAAGAATCTTTATTTTGACATCTTTCCCGGGTCCCGCTTCATCACACCGGCTTTATACCTCACCGGTATCTTGCGCTGGGCCCGCATCTTTTCAAACCTGGGCCCACCAGAGACTTCCTATCTCTCGTCATTCAAGGGATTTTTCCTGAACAGGGCTTAGTAGTCTGCCTAATTTAGGCTTATTCTCAATTTTTCGGGTCCAAAATTCGGGATATTATAGGAAATGATAGAGGTTGTAATAAAAGCAATAAATTTTTTAAAGCACATTACAATAGAATGGATTTAAATTCGTGAGTTTTATACATATTTGCTTGCTCTTCATGTAGGAGGGGCAAAAATCTACTGTTCCAGAATTTTTGGATAAGATATCTGGTAAGGTGGTCATTGTTAAACTAAGGATTAAAAGTCACAACATCAAACATAGGTTAAGCAGCATTGGCGTGACTCAACTTTGTGTTGACAATCACTTAGTTCAACAGTTTTAGTATTCAAATCAACAGGTTAACTTTATTTTTTACGAATTTGGGTGTTTTTCCCCATAGCAAAGAAATTTATAATTGACATATTCATTATTTTCTAATTTTAAATTTGTAGGATCCACCTCCAAAAGTAGAGGATCTGCCTCCACAAGTAGAGGTAGAAGGAAGTATTTTTTATCCCCATATAAAAACTATGCTGGTACACATATTGAATACTTTTTTCCTATCAGGAATCGTCCGCTTCAAGGGAATCTTTCAAGACTGAAGCAGACATTAATGTCATTGAGGACGATGATAATGCATTATCACAGATAAAAACTCCTTCAGACTGTAACTCCAAAAGGAAGATTGTCACTGGTGAAATTGAGTCAGTTTGCGTGGATTTAGGACTTTCAGAGCTGCCAACACCCAAGTTTAGCACCACCAAACCGGTGAAAAACATTAAGAAGGAGAAATGAAGTTTCGTTGCTATGTAGTGTCGGATGTTTTTCTTTCAAGTCCAAATAGTTTCGTAAAAAATATTTACCAAAGGATGGTTTATTTTGCTAACTTACTTCAAGAAATATGGATCAAATGGACTTCCTTTCCCACCATAAAGTAAACGTATTGAACATACTCTGAAGGTATTATCCGATTGGCAGTAAACACCTTACATGTTTTATAGATTATAAACAGCTTAACAATGTGCAAATAAAAAGTTAGTGTAGACATTAATTAATGGAAAAAAAAAGGTCACTGAACATAATCATGCAATGTGTTCACCATTGATGTTATATAATGAAAAATCATATGTTTCCGTTTATCATAAAATAAACGTATATTGAACAAATTCCGTAATCCACTTACGCAAAGCACCACACAATTTTATCGACGCCTATCAACTTGAAGTGATCATACAACATGTTTACCAATTGATGACACTATTTGCTGAATTTAATCTATTAATGGCTATTATACATTGTTTGTACTTAAGGGAAAAAAAAATTCACCAAGTCATCTTACCTGTATAAAATTTTTACACGGTGTAAAAAATTCATTATTGAATTAATGAAGATGGGCAATTAATATGTTGTCCGTCTCGTGTTTGCAAACTTCTATTCCCGAGAAATTAAAGTATTCGACTTCCAACTGTCTTGACTTTTACTACGTTAATTGTATTAAATGATTTTGATCATATTCGTTACCTCCCAGATTTGGCGATCCATGCCATCTAACGTCAGGAAAAAGTAATTCCGACGGCAAGGATGCAATCTATCCTACATATTGAAGATTTAGTGCTTTGATATGGTTGACAACATGGATCTCTATTCGCAAGTTAAAGCAATAGTACTACCACTTGGTTATAAAACCGACCTATCTATGAAAACCAGATTTTGGACAGCTTGAAAACACGAGAGACAGTATACATGAAGAAAAAGCGAACGGAAGTAAGCAAAGCACAACTGACTCATGGAGTAGGTAAGCAAGTTGTATTGGCTCTAATGTTTAACATTATTCGCCATGATTCAAATTATTGTATAATGCGAATACAAGTTTAATTTTTTCCGACAACAAAACACGTACAGATAACCGTCGTTTTCCTGATGCGTCATCAACGAAAAATGTTGCCACTTCAAGTTTTGTGTACAGCAACTCTCTTTGCCCCTTACAGATTTATTCTGGCAATACAACGATGGAGAATGATAATGGAACACCAGAGTCTGGGATTATTAGATCGTTGAATCAGGTGGATATGCATTCTGCTCTGACTGACATCTCCAACATACACAATAATCAGGATTTCATCAACAGCAACAATAGTGGATTAACAGTTGAAGGCAGCATCAATTTAACTCCATCTGTTATCCCTACATCATATTCAGTCCACCAAAAGAAACATGAAAACAGGAGGTTGGAAGAAATAAGTCAGGTAGCAACTGTAACATCCTCAAAATTAACTTAACATAACAACTAATTAAGGGTTCATTAACAATTAAATAATGCTCATCATTAACCAACATATCAAAATTAAATCAGAGTATGCAGAATGAGCCCTAACGTGGCAATATACTTTCATCCCACATAAACCAAAAAGACAGAAGTACTACTTTCAGCAGAAGTAGTTTAAGCTTCTTGCGTCTTCCCTGATGGACCTGCACGAGGGCTATCACCTGAAAAATATGGGTAACCATCAATCCAACTTATTACGAATACTAATATGTACTAATGAGGTGCCAAGTGGAACAGTTTATATAACCAGGTATTAAAAGTATAAATTATCAATATAATGTCACAAAATTTATATTTTAAATACTATATCGAAATTATGTATCATAGGTCTCATTAAAACAATTCCCAAATTGCCTCCCACCAATCCAACCGAACCGCCTTATTTCCTCCGACTAGACCCATGGGCTAAGTTACATCCATGTTACTGGTAACTCAAAAAGCTCTCTGGTCATGTGATGAGGACCGGCCAAAATCCTCAGAGCACATGTCCCAGACCATGGGCCTTTTCCCCTTAATGAACATGTGGGGTGTCGTATGCCCTTATTGAATTAGTGGGCCCGTCCCTTTCTGAACATATGGGACAATAGAAAGCCAACCATCATGCATTAATGGAGGCCTCACCACGTGGTGGAATAAATTACTCCATCCTCCCAATTCAACCCTTACCATAATTATCAGAATCAATATCATGATATTAAAAATGAAAGAAATTCTTATATATGAATAAGTAAATAAAATAAATATCATGATATTAAAATGAACCATTCTTATACATGAATAAATAAATATGTTAAATATCATGATATTAAAAATGAACAATTCTTATACATGAATAAATAAATATGTTAAATATCATGATATTAAAATGAACAATTCTTATACATGAATAAATAAATATGTTAAATATCATGATATTAAAAATGAACAATTCTTATACATGAATAAATAAATATGTTAAATATCATGATATTAAAATGAACAATTCTTATACATGAATAAATAAATATGTTAAATATCATGATATTAAAATGAACAATTCTTATACATGAATAAATAAATATGTATATATTCGCAATTCAAATCATGAAGTTCCACAAGGCAATTTCTATTAAGATATTCATAATCATTTCACAAAATACTCACAAGCAACATATCAATAACCATAACAAGTGGAAAGTGGTTACCTCTCGCCAAAGCTAATTATTATCCCACTCCTCTTAATTCAAGAGCTCAAACACGGCAAAATCAATCTACCACAATCAATTTTCTAATTATTAATAATTCTTCTAAACTCTTCATAAAATTATAACTTATAATTTTATAAGATTAAATATATATACAAATTATAATAATAAATTTGAAATGTTTAAAATAGAAAAATTAGACGGTAATTAAAAAGAAAATCAAGGATGCCATTGAAAATATTAATTCTCCCTTCATTTTACTATTAGTTAATAACTCCCTTACCCAAATAATTTTGTTTTCATAGCATTTAATCGGTAAAAATATTTCATAGATATAAAATCATAAATTTCTAAATTTAAAAAAAATTATTTTAAATTACTATATCAACCAAACAATAAATCCAAACCGATTATAATTCACTATTAATCATCAACTACACATACATAGTCTTCTATTGTCAAAACTCGAAACTTTCCCAAAATCTTAATCCCAAAATATTCATTAACCAATATAATAATACTCCCTTTTGAAAGATAAAAATATATAGAATAACTTTCATGAAGGAAGTTTCTTAAAAAGAAGCTAGTTAATCTGCCTAAATTATCTTATAAGATACAAGACATACCTTAGAATGACCACTTCTTCTCTAATTCTCTCCTCTCTCGTCTCTCCTCTCTGCCGTGGGTGTGTGTGTGCGTATTGTGTGTGTGGGGGGTATTTATAACCCCCAGCACACAATATTTTATTGTTTTTTTTTTTTTTATTATTTTTTTTTTTTAATTTTTTAAATAGGATGGTGGGAGACATGTCTCCCACCATTTCCCCTTATTTCGGCAGTGGGGGGTCATGCCCCCACTGCCAAAAGTATAGTGGGAAGCGCCATGCTTCCCACTTACTTTATTTTATATATATATATATATATATATATATATATATTTAAAATTTTTTTTTTTTTTTTTACTGCTGCAAATATATATATTATTTTTTTATTATTTTTTTTTTATCAAATACATAAAAATAAATTTATCATATTTAATTAACTTACAATTATAATTAAGTTCTAATAAGAAAAATTTTAGATATTACAATTCTCCCCACCTAAATAAAATTTTGTCCCCAAAATTTCTAACAAGTCATTATGGAAGCTAATCCATATCCCAAGTTTTTAACATACTTTAATAGAGTCAAACAATACTGACAAAAATTTTCCAAACAATATTTCTAATTTTCCAACTCCAAAATTTGGGATGTTACATTTCTCCCCCCGTTATTTAAATTTCGTCCTCGAAATTTGAACTTATACCTTCGGGGAATTATTTTAGACGTCTAGTCTATTTCTTTCTTATACATGCTTACAAAGCACACAACTCATCATACCACATTCTTATCCATTCTGTACCCAAGTATAGTTCTCAACCATACAGGACCCACTAGTCCATTCTCTAAGCACTTGGTTACTTAGGCTTCTTTGCCTGTTTCAATCTACCTTCTGGTTCATTCCATTGTTGTAGCATTGGATATTCTGGCTTTAATGCCTAGTAAACCACCTTTATGCCATTAGATATCAACTACCACCTGGTACAGTCTGTTCTGTTAGACTCACAACTTCTTTGGACACATTGGTCCCAAAGTTATCATACTTGTGAGCATTCCACACAGTGCTAATCACACAGGTGTTACGACCCAGGGACACCGCCCTGTGCCATCTTGCACATCGGGTCTTAAAGCCTTGAGCCTCTATTTGTTCAACGATCATCTGAGCCTCTTCAACTTAAGCTCTCAGACCACTTCCTCTTGACTAGCTCGGTGGCTATCAAGTACTATCTGGCTTAACCAGTTCATTTTTCTAGACCATTCTATCAGTTTCTGTTCCTGTAACAACATAGTCACCCAATGCACCGCTTTTCAATTCAAAACATCATTGAAGACAATTACGTCAATGGTCTTCAATTCAAAATATCAGTAATGACAATCACATCATTACTTTCAATATTGCTTCTATGTTGTCTCATATTCAAAATTCTAATTTTCAAAGTCAAATATTCAAAATTCTGTAGTAGCAGTACATTTTCAAAATCTCACTATAAAAAGTAATGCTTTCACATTTTCAAGGAAAACAAAATCGTTGCCAGTTCAAATTCATGAAAACACTTTCACTGCCGGAGTTGTTTCAGAAAACATTTAATTACTACCAGCACATATCTTTGAGCGGGATAATTTATTTCACAAAATTTAACAATTGAAAGCTCTCGTCACCACTTCAACCTTCCGGTACAGTGACATATCTCAATCCTTTCACACACTAACCACCGCAGTGGCAACGCACTTGTTGATTAATGTGGGAGAGTTTCCGTCCCCCCCCATAAGAGACCCAGTGTCTGCACTGGCACATTAATGGGCCACCCCACGCAAATCCCTCCTCGGGGAAAAGGACAATGTCCAAGAGCCCTGCTCCAATCGTCTGCGTGGGTCCCAACCAAACAAGGCAAAATACACGCCCCTTCAAGGCGAAGTATCTTGGATTGAGTACATTCACTGCTGGTACGATTTTCAGCTTCTCAAAACAAATCCCCTCAATTTTCAAATCTCTTGTTCAAAAGAACTTTATCAATGGCACACGACTCAAAAACATTCTAAACATGTCTGACAAGATCCAATAAACTGAGTACTTTTACAACAGTTTCTGACCTTTCCAGTTCTGTACTGCTTTCACAACCACATAATTCAAAATTCAATTTCAAATTCAGGATTTAAACCCATTCTTTGAGACAACATCATTTCAAAAATGACCATTGCCCTGGTCTCAAATTCTACTCAAAATATTTCATTTAGAAAATTCATTTCAGAAATTTCACAATTCTGCAGGTGCATTGGCAAATTCAAAATTCAAAATTTCAAACTCAGGAACTAGACAACTGCTATAGAAGGTCATTACTCCTACTAATCACATTTCCGACTCTATCGTTGGTTATCCAAGCCATTCATGGGACTTTGAGTCCATTCTTTGCCTATCATACTCACCGCGCTTCCACTGCGCTACTCTAGTTGGTCAACCTCTTCGGTGAGCATCCTTCGTAGGTAGCCCTCATAAACATCGGCACAACATTCTAGTATTCTCATGGCATCCGTAAGGATCACTATATTTCATAAACCTGCTAACATTTCCAAAATTCATATCTTACAATATTCAGGTACTGTCCTCAAACATTCAAATAAAATTCAGCAATTTCTACGAGGTTCTACCTCTACCTCATTTCTCAATATCATCAAGACATGTTTTAAATATCATTCTTACACCTCAGAGGTAATAACCATTTATACACAAAACATTGTTGACAATGCAGCACTAATCACAAGGTTCACAAGATTTACTTTATCACACACTGACCTAAACATTGTTTCGACTCAGAACAAATTCAAACTTATCTTTAATCATACCGCATTCGTTCTTACATTTTCTTAGCATTTGAAAAATTCACCATTTTTCATACTTCAAGATATTCAGATCTTACACCGAGATATTTCAAATTCCCAATACTTCCAGAGAGTCTCCTTTCTCGAGATGGCTTTAACTGATCAGACTCCCATTTTCAAATGCCAGTCTGTCATCTCGAACCAACTACACGCTCCAAGACAAATTTCTAAGAGACACGATTTTGAAATAATCATCACGCAACGTGTATTTGTCAAACTAAATTTCTTGAAGATACAACCGGCAATAAATGCTACACTGTGTTCTGTTTGGACCGAAAGTCTATAAGACTCCGACCTATAGAGGTGGCTAGGGCGTGTCAGATTGTATTAGGGTGCGGTGCCATAAAATTTCCACATAATAACAAAGTCTGCACTATTCTGAGCCAACGATAGATGAGAATCCGATGCTGCTTAACAAAATCTAGACGTTACTAGCCCAGCTATAAATCGAGTAAAGAAAGAGTAAATGTTTTCACGTTCTCTCAAGCTTCACAAAACTTCCACATATTCATTTCCTCTCCGATCGTAACCTTCACTATAACCTTTCACATTATCCTTAAACATGGCCGGTTCAAGTAACTCTATTCCAGTCTCCGATTCATTCAACCCTTTCTTTCTTGAAGCTTTACTTCATGACTATCAGACTAACATGTTGTCTGACTTGTCAAACAATGCATCATACCCTTATTCTTCTTTACTTCCCCAAAATCCCGTAAGTATGAATGTTCATTCATCTGCCTCAACGATTAACATTCCTACTCCTCCTCCAAGGATACAAGATTCTATTTTTACAACTACTAACAGAAAGGAATCTGAAGCAGGTCCATCAAGGCGACCTGTCCAAAGATGTCGTAATATGGCAGATCTTATGGAGTCCACGGTACCTTCTCAACCAAGGAATCCTGGTTCTAGCTTGACGGAGACTACTAATCCATTCTCATGTGGTTGCTGCCATGTTCTACGAGAGATCATTCATACCAATGGACTTCAATACCATAAACTTGAAGTTCATGGGAGGATTGGTATGATATGCCACGCTGTCTTTCACCAGGACGTACAAGGAGGTTCTTCCAATCCTCAAGTATTTGACTTTGGTAAGAAAAATTTAGAAGATGTCAAACATTTTCTAGAAAATTATTGTTTGAATCAAAAATCTTTAGGGTATGTCCTGGTGTCGGATCCCCTATCAGCCTACTATGAGGCCCTCTGTGTTGGTTTGGAATGGACTAAAAATCAAAATGAACTCCCTAATAGTTCATTTCCAACCAATACAGAAAATATATCCAATAAAGGAAAAGAGCTCATGGTTGTAAATAATAATCCTTCAGTCCCCATACCTAGTAATCCATACCGATCAAGAGCTGAACAAAATATTAGAGCTGCATCAATGTCAATAAATGATCTTAGAGACTTATTCCATTTACCTCAACAAGAAGCGGCTCAACAAGTTCGTCTATGCAAAAATGTTCTGATGAAAATATGCCATAGGGGAGGAATAAAGCATTGGCCTTATGTAAAAATTCGAAGCACTATGAAGCAAATAGCTAGATTGAGAAGAACAATGTCTCCTGATGGTCCTCTCTCAAGAGCAGCCGCTCAGGAAGAAATTAATAGACTTAAACTTGAGATAGTCGAAGCTTGCGGTGGGATTGTACCAACTGTTGTTCTTGATGCTTGAATTCATCTTGTCTTTTCTTCTTAGCATTCTAATTTCTGCTTGTACTTTTATACTAAGATTCATGGGAATTTTCAAGTTTGAATATTTTTCTCACCCATTTTCAATTAATCACATAAGTTCAAGCTCCAGCAGATCAATCTAACCTATTGTCAGAACTTATGTCCTAGCCGGACTTCGAAATTCTGAGTTGATAATTCTATCATCAAAATTTATATTCTAATTCCAACTTGTCACTCAAAATTATCCAAGTATCAATTTATCTGACTTCCTCAGAAATACTAAGTATTGTCCCTTTAATATCTACTGCACCCTATTTATCTAACAAACTACCCTGTCAAGAACTCAGTCAAAGACCCCCCATCCCGGAGCAGTAATGTATCTTAAAGTGATGTAAAAGAGCCTCTGTTCTATTGAGACATCAGTGTATCGGTGTAAAAGAGATTCGTTCTCTTGAGACAACGATGTGTTAGGAGCATTTGAAGGTGAATTAACGGCGGAGTGAGTCCTTCGTGTATCTACCATTCTCCCCACCAAAGGATGAAACCTACTCTAATAAGTGAATGATAAGGTAACACAACAAAACAACTAAACAGGGAAGGTATGTGTGAATATTGTATATTGCCACTATATGTAGTGCATGCATAACTGTTATCAGAATCATACGCTCTGATACCAAATTGTAACATCCTCAAAATTAACTTAACATAACAACTAATTAAGGGTTCATTAACAATTAAATAATGCTCATCATTAACCAACATATCAAAATTAAATCAGAGTATGCAGAATGAGCCCTAACGTGGCAATATACTTTCATCCCACATAAACCAAAAAGACAGAAGTACTACTTTCAGCAGAAGTAGTTTAAGCTTCTTGCGTCTTCCCTGATGGACCTGCACGAGGGCTATCACCTGAAAAATATGGGTAACCATCAATCCAACTTATTACGAATACTAATATGTACTAATGAGGTGCCAAGTGGAACAGTTTATATAACCAGGTATTAAAAGTATAAATTATCAATATAATGTCACAAAATTTATATTTTAAATACTATATCGAAATTATGTATCATAGGTCTCATTAAAACAATTCCCAAATTGCCTCCCACCAATCCAACCGAACCGCCTTATTTCCTCCGACTAGACCCATGGGCTAAGTTACATCCATGTTACTGGTAACTCAAAAAGCTCTCTGGTCATGTGATGAGGACCGGCCAAAATCCTCAGAGCACATGTCCCAGACCATGGGCCTTTTCCCCTTAATGAACATGTGGGGTGTCGTATGCCCTTATTGAATTAGTGGGCCCGTCCCTTTCTGAACATATGGGACAATAGAAAGCCAACCATCATGCATTAATGGAGGCCTCACCACGTGGTGGAATAAATTACTCCATCCTCCCAATTCAACCCTTACCATAATTATCAGAATCAATATCATGATATTAAAAATGAAAGAAATTCTTATATATGAATAAGTAAATAAAATAAATATCATGATATTAAAATGAACCATTCTTATACATGAATAAATAAATATGTTAAATATCATGATATTAAAAATGAACAATTCTTATACATGAATAAATAAATATGTTAAATATCATGATATTAAAATGAACAATTCTTATACATGAATAAATAAATATGTTAAATATCATGATATTAAAAATGAACAATTCTTATACATGAATAAATAAATATGTTAAATATCATGATATTAAAATGAACAATTCTTATACATGAATAAATAAATATGTTAAATATCATGATATTAAAATGAACAATTCTTATACATGAATAAATAAATATGTATATATTCGCAATTCAAATCATGAAGTTCCACAAGGCAATTTCTATTAAGATATTCATAATCATTTCACAAAATACTCACAAGCAACATATCAATAACCATAACAAGTGGAAAGTGGTTACCTCTCGCCAAAGCTAATTATTATCCCACTCCTCTTAATTCAAGAGCTCAAACACGGCAAAATCAATCTACCACAATCAATTTTCTAATTATTAATAATTCTTCTAAACTCTTCATAAAATTATAACTTATAATTTTATAAGATTAAATATATATACAAATTATAATAATAAATTTGAAATGTTTAAAATAGAAAAATTAGACGGTAATTAAAAAGAAAATCAAGGATGCCATTGAAAATATTAATTCTCCCTTCATTTTACTATTAGTTAATAACTCCCTTACCCAAATAATTTTGTTTTCATAGCATTTAATCGGTAAAAATATTTCATAGATATAAAATCATAAATTTCTAAATTTAAAAAAAATTATTTTAAATTACTATATCAACCAAACAATAAATCCAAACCGATTATAATTCACTATTAATCATCAACTACACATACATAGTCTTCTATTGTCAAAACTCGAAACTTTCCCAAAATCTTAATCCCAAAATATTCATTAACCAATATAATAATACTCCCTTTTGAAAGATAAAAATATATAGAATAACTTTCATGAAGGAAGTTTCTTAAAAAGAAGCTAGTTAATCTGCCTAAATTATCTTATAAGATACAAGACATACCTTAGAATGACCACTTCTTCTCTAATTCTCTCCTCTCTCGTCTCTCCTCTCTGCCGTGGGTGTGTGTGTGCGTATTGTGTGTGTGGGGGGTATTTATAACCCCCAGCACACAATATTTTATTGTTTTTTTTTTTTTTATTATTTTTTTTTTTAATTTTTTAAATAGGATGGTGGGAGACATGTCTCCCACCATTTCCCCTTATTTCGGCAGTGGGGGGTCATGCCCCCACTGCCAAAAGTATAGTGGGAAGCGCCATGCTTCCCACTTACTTTATTTTATATATATATATATATATATATATATATATATATATTTAAATTTTTTTTTTTTTTTTACTGCTGCAAATATATATATTATTTTTTTATTATTTTTTTTTTATCAAATACATAAAAATAAATTTATCATATTTAATTAACTTACAATTATAATTAAGTTCTAATAAGAAAAATTTTAGATATTACAGCAACAGACTTGTGTACCAGGTTAGATGACTCACCCACTGGAAGTAAGTACTACAAACGAATTTCCATGACTTTTCCAGTCCTATAACATTCTTTTATGTTTAATATTTAACTATTAATCTGATTGTTGATACAGATATTTCGAATGGCACACAAGACACAGGAACCAACCTGCCTCAATTAATGCATTCAAGTTATTTGGACGAGGGGGATGCTGTCTACAATTGCAAATTTTGTGGTGCTCAAATGTGGCTTTCTGAAAGTTTAAAAAGAGCCAAAAAAAAGTGAATATCCGCAATTCAGCATACGTTGTGGTAATGGAAAGATACGCCTCCCATTATTAAAACCTCCACCTAAGGAGCTTGGTGATTTGTTTTACATGAAAGAAACTACATATTCAAAATTTTTTTTGAAGAATGTGCGTTCGTACAACATGTTTTTTTTTTTTACCTCAATGGGTGGCCGAATTGACCATTCGATTAACTCAAGCAATGGAGGTCCTTATTCATTTGTACTTTCTGGTCAGAACCATCATTTGATCGGTAGCTTATTGCCTTCAGAGGGAAATGCTCCAGTATACTCTCAGTTATACCTTTACGATACTGACAACGAAGTATCAAATCGAATTTCAACTGTGAGGTAAGTTTTTAGTTGCATGGTTATTTAAATTTAATCTTTTCACGTTGGAAAAAAAATATCGTAACATTTTCTTTGAAAATTTCAGCCGTCATGGTGTTGCAAAAGAGTTGGATCCTAACATTGTCAAAATGTTGAAGGATTGTCTTGACAAGAACAATAGTATAGTTAGACATTATAGTTGTGCTGCAAATATAATAAAGCATAATGTCTTTCATGATGTTAGCATTCGACTAATTATAAGTAGCAACTCAACTGCAAGCTCTAACCAGTATGATTTGCCGACAACTTCTGAGCTTGCTGCACTAATTGTTGGTGATTTTGACAACTCATACACAAAGAGAGACATCATTGTGAGGAAGCAATCTGGAGGTTTACAAAGGATAGACGAATTACACATGGCATATCTCCCTCTACAATATCCTTTGTTATTTCCGTACGGCATTAATGGGTACGACTTATCAATTGAACATGTTGAGGAGTCATTATCCAAAACCCAAAAAAAAAAAAAGAAGAAGAAGAAATTGACTCCTAGAGAGTACTTGGCATTCCGTCTAATGAGAAGGAGATCTGAATTGTCAGTCATTTTACATGCTAAGAAATTGCTTCATCAATTTATTGTTGATGGGTACTCGATGGTTGAAAGTGATAGACTAGCCTACATTAGAATGCATCAGAAGGAATTAAGAGTTGATCTATACAGTGGTATTTCAGATGTAGTTACTAGAGGTGAGACAGATCCCTCGTCTACAGGACGCCGAGTCATTCTACCTTCTTCTTTTACTGGTGGTGCTAGATATATGATTCAAAACTATCAAGATGCAATGGCTATTTGTGTGTGGGCTGGATATCCAGATATATTTATAACATTCACATGCAACCCAATGTGGCCTGAGATCACTCGTCATTGCCACGAATATGGATTGAAGCCATGCGACAAACCAGATATCTTGAGCAGGATATTCAATTTGAAACTACAAAAATTAATGTGTACTTTGAAGGATGAAAAGATTTTTGGAACTGTCAAAGCAGGTATGATTTTCACCATGTACTTTTAATGCCATGATTTTTAAATTCTTAATTGGGAATTCAATTGTCTACAACATTGCCTTATAATTGTATAAGTTTTTTCCACTAAAAATATGTTAAATTGCTCAATTAATTCAAATGTCCCATACAATTAAATTAAACCACACCATTAATTTCTAATAATTGTTTTCATTTTTTTACAAATTACAGAAGTATACACAATTGAATTCCAAAAGAGAGGGTAACCACATGCTCATATTATTTTGTGGTTGGCTGAAGTGGATAAATTGATGACACCTTTTGATGTGGACAAGTTAATTTCCTCAGAGATACCAAATAAAGATATGGACCCGGAATTATATGAATTAGTTGGAAGCTATATGGTTCATGGTCCCTGTGGTAGATTGTTACGATCTGCGCCTTGCTCCAAAGATGGTAGATGTACTAAATACTTTCCAAAAAGATTTACTGAGCGTACTATGGTTGATGAAAATGGCTATCCGACTTATCGTAGGAGGAACGACGGACGTATGGTGACAAGGAAAGGCGTAGAACTTGACAACAGATATGTTGTTCCTTATAATGCAAGGTTGTTGAAATTATTTGGTGGACATTTGAACGTTGAAAAGACAAATCAGTCACATGCCATCAAATACCTATTCAAATACATTAGCAAAGGCCATGATCGTGTTATTGCAGGAATATACAATTCGAATGATAATCCATCTTCTCATCAAACGGTTGATGAAATATCTCACTACCTAAATTGTAGGTATGTGTCTGCTTGTGAGGCGTCATGGAGGATTTTTAGCTTTGATATTCATCATAGACAACCACCTGTGGAAAGACTGAGTTTTCATCTACCACATCAACAATCTGTTTACTACAGTCGAACAGACAACATGTCATCTATGGTTATCAACCCAAGAGTTAAAGAATCTATGTTCCTTTCTTGGATGGAAGAAAATAAAGATGACCCATTTGTAAGAACACTTACATATTCTCAATTTCCAAACTACTTCACCTTTGTTAAGGAAAAAAAGGATATGGAAGCTTCAAGAATGTGGATTTTCAGTGGGAAGATTGGGTCATTATACACCAGCTCAAGGGGAATTATACTATCTCCATTTGTTGTTGACAAAGGTTCGTGGGGCAAAGGATTATGCAAGCATAAGGACAGTGAGTAATGTTGTTTATCCAACATTTAGAGAAGCATGGTATGTACTTGGTTTGTTAGATGATGATAAAGAGTATATAGATGCAATTAAAGAAGCATCGGTATGGGCTTCAGGCAACTACCTACGGCAATTCTTTACCAGCATGTTATTAAGTCATTCTTTATCGGATCCAGCTATTGTTTGGCAACAGACGGAAGAACTTATATGTGAAGATTTATTGCTTATCAATCATAGAGACCAGCATTTTTCAGGTTTGTACTAAGGCAGAATTCTAATATGTGATTTTAATGTCTAATAAATTATTACATCTTATGATTAAATTAAATTTCAATCAAAACAATTAATTATGCCATGTTTAAAATATTATAGATGGCGAAAAAGGGCTAAACTTAATATCATATGTTTAATTCATTTATTTAATATGTTTGATTTGTTCACATTCAATATCTATATCATAATTCACAAACAATTTTTCTAAAATTTTTAAACGCTAGCTATTAAGTGTGTCATCTTTTACAATCATACCTACACATGAATGATGACATTGAAATAAAATTCCTTTTTTGCCAACAATTGTGATACAAAGTTGCATATTACAAATGCCAACAAAGAAGCTGCAGGGCTAGCTGCCATTCAACAACTTTTGCTACGCAATGGTAGATCACTGAACGAGTACCCATCCATGCCTAAACCTGATGATGATTTCAACATAGACACATCATCCCAACTCATTCTACAAGAGCTTAACTACAACAAAGAAAAAGAGAGGGAGACGTCCAATAGATTACAGCAATTGATGACTGAAGAGCAAAAGAAAGTGCATGACGAGATAATTGGTGCAATATTTTCAAAAAGAGGAGGTTTTTTTCTTTGTGCACGAGTTTGGAGGTACAGGTAAAACGTTTATATGGAATTCATTGACCGCTTCAGTACGAGCAAATGGTGGAATCATTCTTAATGTAGCTTCAAGTGGAATTGCAGCCACTCTATTACCGTCAGGAAGGACTGCTCATTCCAGATTTTGTATACCAATTGATGTCAATGAAGACTCCATATGTTCGATTACTCACCAATCATCAATTGCAAATTTAATCCAAGCTGCAAACTTAATCATTTGGGATGAAGCGCCAATGGTTAAGAGACATTGTGTGGAAGCCTTAGATTGGACATTGAGAGATTTGATGAAGCCTGATTGCATATTTGGAGGTAAATGTATTGTAATGGGAGGAGATTTTAGGCAAATCTTGCCAGTTATCCTAAAAGGTGGGCGAGCTGAGGTTGTTGATGCAACTATTAACGCTTCTCCTCTTTGGAAAGAATGTAGATTACTTCAACTAACGAAGAATATGTGGTTGACGTCTTCAAGTAATCAAGTTGAACAAGAAAAGATTAAATCATTTTTAGATTGGTTGCTAAATGTGGGAGATGGGGCCATCGGTTTGCCACATGATGGTTTTGCTGACATCACTATTCCATCAGAGTTGCTGCTTCATGATGATGGTAATCCAATTCGTTGCATTGTTGAAGCTACATACCCAAATTTGTAAGAACGTTTATTTGATGACGGTTACCTAATTAATAGGTCAATACTTACTCCTAGAACAGAAAATGTGGATATATTGAATGAGTACATTTGTTCATTGTTGCCCGATGATTCAGTTGAGTACTTTAGTTCTGACTCTATTGGGCGTGCAGATGATGCTAATGGAAGTTTTGATGATCTATATGACACAGAATATCTCAATGTAATTAAATGTTCAGGTATACCGCATCATAAATTATTGTTGAAAGTTGGTGTGCCCATTATGTTGATAAGAAATATTGATCAGGCAGCAGGGTTGTGCAACGGTACAAGGCTACAAATTACACAACTTTGGAAAAATGTAATTAAGGCTAAGGCATTGAATGGAACAAGTTTTGGTGAAGATATTTTGATTCATAGAATGGATATGAACCCGTCTGAATGAATGCAGACTTCCATTCACTTTGACAAGATGACAATTTCCCATCATCATTTCATTTGCAATGACAATAAATAAAAGCCAAGGACAATCCATGGCTAATGTTGGTCTCTACCTACCGAGTCCAATCTTCTCACATGGGCAACTATATGTTGCACTTTCTAGGGTCAAGAGTTTTAATGGTTTGAAATTACTTATCTTGGATGATTTCAACAAATGTAGTAACACTACAACAAATGTCGTTTATAGAGAAGTTTTTCAGAATTTGACACAATTGTAACAAGTACAATGTAGATTTTGAGTTGCCATTGTAAACATGCAAATGATGTGACTCTTTGCTAAAGGGAAATGGTTTGATAGTGACATTATATCATGTGTATTAACTTTAAATCATTTAAGGATTTAACATATCCGTACATCGCACGGGTCTAAAGTCTTGTTGATTTAGGAATGATGAAAGGGCTAAGGCCCCACTCTTTTACCCAAAAAAAAAAAGTGTAATAAATACTCCATCCGTTCATTTTTATAAGATAACATTGTTTGAATGAGCATGTTTCTTCTCATAAGATACCTTTGGAGATGCTAAATATTTAATGGCTTTTTTCTTACCCTCAATTAATTATATATCTTTCTCCTCAATTTTTCCACTTGTTCTCTCTGCCACCCAACTCATTCTTTATAAATAAGGGTGTTTTTGACAAATGAGTTTTTTTTTTTTTAAAAAAAACATATTTATTGTTTTTAACCAATTCTTGTTAGATATAATTATTTTTGATGATATCAAATATAAATGCCAACTATTAATAGCAAAAAATTTACATAATATATTTATCTTCTACATTGACTAACTACTATATTTAATATAAAATATTTTTTAGATTAGTCAAGTGAAGAAAGAAGATATTAAGTTGGATTATGAAGAATGATTAAAAAGAAGAAGATGAAAGATTTAAGAAAGAAGTACTTACATCTTAATAGTCAAGAAAAGGAGGAAGATGTCGTGTGTTGAAGTATAGAGAATGATCAAGATGAAAAATAAAAAAACATTGAAAGAAGAGGTTATCGCATAAAAGGAGAGGAAGTATAGAAAAGAAACAAGATGTATAATTGGATTATTGTGAATGATCAAATTGAAGAACAAATGTGATTGAAAAGAGAAGTTATCAAAAAGGATTGTGGATAATGATCAATGACAAGAAGAAGAGAGATTCTTGAAAGATTTAACGAGAACATCAAGATTTAAGTCCTTAAATTTAATATTGGAGGTTTCTATGCTCAATTGGAGGTTAGAATGGGTCAATTCAAATTTAAAATATCTTATATGGAGTCATACCAAATTCACTCAAGTGGCACCTCCGGAGATGAATTTTTGATGATCACTCGAATGACCACTCAAGTGATGACCAATCTGTTCTGCTATGTTTACGTTCAGCCCAATAGAGTTCTAGTATTTTGGTCATATCTCCTAACCTACAACTTTGATTGAGGTGAAACCTATTTCATATGAAATTAGACTCTAATTAAATACGACATAAAGACACCAAGGTCAAGCTCAAAGGGTTCAATAATTTGGACATATCTCTCAAACCACTACTCTGATTGAAATGAAACTTATTATATATGAAAACGGTGATCAAATGACACTAGGATCAAGCTCAAAGAGGTTTGGATGAAAGAGATGTGAATTTTGAAAGTTGGTGCTTAAAATTCAAACACTGTTTAGACCAACAGTCATTCTTTTGGAGTTAAATGAGTTTATGGTCCTAGCCATAATATATAGGTGAGAAGCTATATGACTCAACTCCAATATAATTATTTGAATATAGTTGGCTCGTTTAGGTACTTGAATATTTCCTAACTATTCTGGTTCACATACGATTATTGCTTTTGTGAATGTAGTTGCTAAATATTCCAACCTGTTATATAAGGCGGATATTGTACAATTGTTTAGTTTCCTGCAATTTTTTCCATCTCTCTGTGTAAAAAACCTAATATTGGTTCACAATCAATAACATCCTCACCATCTAGAGCAACAATAATCGAAAAGCACCATGCGTTGATGGGTGGTGATGAGGACCCATATGGACTATCACGAGGTCTTTTCTTGTAGCATTAATAGGTTTTTCCTCAATTCATTCTTCCATGAATTGCTTAAAACAAAAATAAGTTTATTATGATTCAAGATCTAATAAATTGAATAATTCAATACGACTCTTCAAATTAATTAGTTTTTTGTGGCTCCCAAATATCCAACTAATTAATTAATTTTTGTAACGTACGTATTCCATTTTTCTTTGTCAAATAAGACATGAGTCATTTTCGTTTCCTAGAATTTTATGTAAACCCCTTTAAGGAAAAAGTATTTTTTGTGCAATTCCAAATGTTAAGTAAGTCTTTATATCTTATTGGTGAAATTGAATACTTGAAATTCAACTGGTTACAGTTTGTCTTCTTTTATTTTCCTTGTGAAATAACAGGTATAAATGATTTTTTTCACAATAAAAAATGAAAGCTTGTCTTTCCCCCATTTTTTATTTTATATAGTCTGTATATTTTTATTGATGGTAATAATAATGACACTCATTTTCAATATTGAATCATGATCTTCCCAAACGGACATGCACTTGTCACTTCGTCATCGGTAATTGGAGGAGCCGTTTCCAGTTGCTGAAACCTTTGCCACATCTTTATTTCCAACGTCACCATGCTCTTTATCCAAGCGATTTTCATCATTCGATTGTGCTTCTTCCTCTTGATTTAATGGACAATTATCCTTCTGATGGCCATATTTTCCACATTTAAAGCATACATGGTGAAGACCCTCATAAACAATCAGGCGTTCCTCACAAAAAAAATGTGTAAGTTGTCATGAGCGAAAGCTGAAGATCAATCTCTACACACATATGCGCAAACCCTCCTTTATCATAAATGGAAGTTGATCGATCAAGTTTGATTGTCTTCCCTACCATAATTCCTATCCTTCGTAACAGATCAACTTTGTAAAACTCAAAAGGAACATTCAGTAACCGAATCCATTCCGCAATCTTATGTTGAAGATCAATCTTCCAAGGGTTATAGTTTGGCTGCCACCTTTGCACTATTAGATAGTAATCCTCAATCATCCACGACCTCTCTTGAAAAGTGTAGTCACGATCCTCTTTGTTGGAAAAAGGTACGATGTAATACCCATTGCTCAACGAGATAAGCTTAAGAGGGTCATGCGGTTGCCATATACCATTGATCCAGTTGTGAATAATATATGTGGGAAAACTCGCCCCTAGAACGTCATTGACGATGAGTGAATTCATCCATGGATGACACCACACCGCATACTCTTCTGCAGTAAAATTCAACACACCAGGTTTCCCGGCCTCTATCCTTTTTGTCTATGTCTCTTCTGCCTTCGAGTCTCCATTGCATTCATATTATTGAAATAATATTCCTTCCAGCCTTGTACTATATCATCCTCCTTTGAGTACATCATCACAAACCCTGCACCACTTGGCGATGAGAGTTTGTCCCTGTTAGAGAATTGAGTTGCATGCCCTCAACTCGTAGTACTGGATCCCTGTAAAGGATCTCCCTTAATTACTAGGTTTTTTTTCCATCTACATGCCCAAAAATGAAACCCAAGCCTGCTCCATCCTATCCTCCTTTATCCTTTTCTACCCCAACCCGTCGTCAACCTGATATCTTTGAAGGTTATTATTTTTGTCATGATTGTCTTTTTGCCCAAGGGTATAAAATAAAAAGACAGTACATGGGCTGTGTAAGTAACAAATTTGTATTTGTGTTAATATCAGTTTTCAATATATATATATAAATATATAAATAATTTTGTTTTGAAATTATATAACTAGTATTTATTTGACGCTGGAGCTACATTCCCCTTCATCAAGTGAATCTGAAAATGATGATGGAGCATGAAAATCTAATGAAATCATGTCATCTCATAAATCTTTGGGCTTATAATTGTCATGATTTAGTTGGACAGTTGAAGTTTGAACATTAAAATGATGTTATGATGATATATATATATATATAATTGAACTTTGAAGATTCTACATTAAAAATGGCAATCCTTAACCCTTTTTTTTTCTAGAAAATAGTTCAAACTTCAAATGGGTTACCTATAACCCGTTTTAACTTGCCCATTTATGTTATAACCTGTTTAACATAGGCTTTAACGGGTTGAGGTATAGGTAGGGGTTGGCCCCTACCTATGTAACATTAAATGAGCAGGCTATGAGTTTTGGTTTGGGCTGTCCAACTTGCCCGTTACTCTGCTCTAACTCTCTTGCCTCGTTCTAGTAAGATGTTATTTTTTTAAGTGAGGGGCAATATGTAAAATTGCAACATTTCTATCTTTCTCAAACTTAGCATCCTTTGGCAACATTTCAAAATTTTAAGGCTAAAGTATATTTTTAGTCCTTTAAATTTATATGAGGTATATTTTTGGTCCCTTAACTTAATAAAATATACTTTTAGTCCTATAATTCTAATACCGTTAATTTCACTAACGGAAAATGTAAATTCAAGTGATAACGATATAAATTTAAATGATGACCGTGCAATTAAATGCTATTAATTTTAAATTTAAAATTAGCAAATTGAAGAATATATAAAACTTGTGTAATTAAAAGTTATTAGTTATCACTTAGTTCGCTGCGTCAGTGTTTTCCATTAGCAACATTAACGGTATTAGAATTTTAAGATTAAAAATATACTTTATAAAATTACTTAAAGATTAAAAGTATACTTTCGCCAAATTTTAATTAGGTGCTCCTGATCTTCAGTGGGATTTATCAAATTCAGATCACCTTCAGTTTTACAAACTTTAAGGGTACTTAACTGGAACATTTCCTTTAGAAGTTGCAAATGCTTGAGTTTTTCTTGGCCCTGCGTCATCAAGAAGCCAAGCTTCGTTGACGTGCGGGCGCTTTTCGGTAACCTCGTGAAACTAGGCATGATAATGAAACTACTCGCCAGCCATGAGCTTCTTGCAGGGAATTATCGACTCGCTCAGCTCCATCTTGTATTCCTCCAATTCTTCTCATGATTCCAACATTCCCAACTCTTCGATTATGGAAGGCGTGTCTACAACCTCAACTTCCAATGAACGAGTCGCTTACAAGCTAAAAGGGTACTTCGATTTGGCCAAGGAAGAGATTTCCAAGGCCGTTAGGGCCGAAGAATGGGGCTTGATCGATCAGGCTATTCTTCATTATAACAACGCACAGCGGATTTTGATCGAAGCCAGTTCTACTGCTGTGCCTTCCTTTATTACTTCCAGGTTTTCAAGTATTCCTTCTCTGATTAAATCAATTAGCTTAGTTCCTGTATTTATTATGCTGGATGCTTTGAAATATATATGGGTTTCTGCAGGAACTGCTGAAATCTATGAAAGAAGAAGCACTAAAGAATAAATGGGTGTCTCAATTGTACCCTTTTACTTATTTTAGGGCTAAGTTTAAGTTTAAATTTTTTAAAATGATTTTTCAGAAGAGAAATAATAGATTTCAGACTTGATCCTCTGTGTCCCCGGCATGATTTCAGCTTATAATTGCACAGAATCCATCGATTTAATCTCAGAGAAACGTCATTAGATTTGCAGCATTTGAAGTGCAGTCCCTTTGGACATTACCGATATTTTTTCCCCCTATTTTGTGGTCTCCTGTTCATCTTGTTTTCTTACTGAAATATGTTGGTCTGTGACAGTGAACAAGAGAAGGTGAAATCTTATCGTGAAAAAATATCGAAATGGCAGGGTCAAGTTTCTGAAAGGTTACAGATTCTAAGTAGACGGTCAGGTTTATATATCATAAACTCAAGCTTTTTTTTTAATATTTAAAATTCAATCATGAAATCGAAGTAGAGTACTTATTTTTCATTCTTGTGTTATGCTTCGTTTTCTTTGCTATTTCAGGCGGCAAGTCCACTTTTCAGGTACGATGTGAACTAGCTAAGTTGTAAGTACAGAGTTTTCTTTCCGAAAACTTTTCATTCAGGAGTCAATCTATAAATATGTGCTTGGTGAGCCTTCTTTGTTCAGACGTACGCCATAGTCTTTTCAGCATACAATGTGCGTGTAACATTCTACTTCAATGATTTGCACTCCTCCTTCAAAAAAAAAAAAAGAAAGAAAGAAAGAGGAAAATAGAGAAATGAAATGAAAAGAAAACGAAAAAAGAAAGAACAAAAAGTAAGAAGACACACAAGGTCTGTACTCCAGATGCCTGAGTGCCATTTATTACGTTTATTTTTTCTAAATAGTGCTTTCTTTTGCAACAATGGAATGCTCTTGCTGATATTGGGATGTAAGGTAGTTTTACAAATATAAATTACCTATTATGGTTTCTTTTCTTTTCTTAAAAAATGTTTACAGAAAACCGCAACTCAGGGACAAACTGCTGCTGTTCCATTGAAGGCGGCAAATGCTAGAAAAAGTGTGTTGCAAACTCAGGGACAAACTGCTGCTGTTCCATTTCCGGCGTCAAATGCTAGAAAAAGTGTGTTGCAAAAGAATCATCAAAGAACAAACCAAATGGATAGAGATGCAAGCCCAAAATCTAGTCAGAAATCAGGTGGAAATTATGATGAAAAATTAGTTGAAACAATTAACACTGCCATAGTAGATAGAAGTCCTTCTGTTAGATGGGAAGATATTGGTAAGATACTGAGATCTATTGTATATTTGTGCTTCTCTGTTCATACTATCATCATGAGATTCTGAGTGTGGGGTATGCAGCGGGTCTTGAGAAGGCAAAACAGGCGTTAATGGAAATGGTTATTTTGCCGACTAAGCGAAGAGATCTCTTCACTGGTCTTCGAAGGCCGGCTAAAGGTGATTCTATGGAACCACATTAAAATTGTTTTTTATTTTATACTGAAATTGAAGAATGAAAGAGCAAAAGGGTGTAACAGCTGAACCTTCATTTTTCAGGTTTGCTTCTCTTTGGTCCCCCGGGTAATGGAAAAACCATGCTTGCCAAAGCAGTAGCTTCAGAATCAGCAGGAACATTTTTCAACGTATCTGCAGCTTCCTTGACATCAAAATGGGTATGTTTGTACTTTTGGGTTACTGAACTCGATTGAGTTGGCTGTTATTCCTCCGATTATGTCTTCGTCAAGAAGTTTTACTTTGTTTGACTTATGTTCAACAGGTTGGTGAAGCTGAAAAGCTTGTCCGGACTCTTTTCATGGTAGCTATATCCAGGCAGCCATCTGTGATTTTCATTGATGAGGTATAACTCTTTTATAGAGATGAAAAATCTCCCCAGTTTAATTTTAACATGACTTTGGAAGTCTTATGTTTCAGACTTATTTCTCTAAAGGGTGCTACTCATTTGACTCATAGCTCAGAGTGAAACATTCAATGTTCTTTGTTTGACCATTAATTTTAAAATTATGGATCATTTAATGCTTTGACCATTTTATCCCATTGCTTTCTAGATTGATAGGTTATTTGGTTTATTTTTAATCAAATTGGATTTGATAGCTTTTTATTCAGATATGTCATAGTCATTTGTGAGTACGGAAGAATTATAATTAGCTCCTTATCATTGATAGCTTCATGAACAACATAGTCAATGATTCTCAATAGATTTAGCTCCTTATCATTGTTGCTACATGCTAGGTGTAAAGTAAAGCCATGAATATTTGTTAGTTTGCTTCTTTACTGAACTTTTGCCTCTATAATGCTAAAATGATATATATCCTGTCTGAGCGGTTATTTTCTTTTGTTGGGAGGAGCAGAAGGTGGAGGGAATGTGTGATCAGAAATTAGGTGTTCTTTCAGTTATCAGAGTTCTTCCCCCCCACCCCCAAAAAAAAAATGGAGTTACTGTTGTGTATTTTTGTTTCATACAAAATCATTATGCTTTTACAAGGATTTTATGATTTGATAATTTTTTAACTGATAACAGATTGACAGTATTATGTCAACAAGGTTGGCTAATGAGAATGATGCAAGCAGACGGTTAAAATCTGAATTTCTTATCCAGTTCGATGGGGTGACGTCCAATCCTGATGACATTGTAATTGTTATTGGTAAGCTTTATATCTGGTCGTACTTTCTTTAGCCATTTAGAATTAGTTACCAGATCTCTTTCTATCTTTTGGTTCTATCATGAACTTGGCTTTTGGTTTTCTTCTTGACAATGAAATGGTAAAGTTCTGAACATAATCCTGCAACATAACACTTTCAGTTTTGAGTCATTACCTTTAAGATTTGTTGACATTTTGTTGAGTTAGTATGGTACAATTGCTATACTGATAGTAAATAGTTGATAAGCCATAGATGGTATTTGAGAATTGGGACCACTCGACAATTACCTCTATTGTATTTTTGAATTCATCATAAGATGACTGCATGGTGATTGCTTTTCCTCATCAGTCTGTCATTTAAATTTAGTTGCTTCTCGGTGCATAGTATCTTAAGAACAATATTAATTCCTTTGTTGACCTGGTTGCTGTAGTAAAGTGGTCCCCTAGCTTGTGCATTCTGCGTGTAAACTTATGCTATCTTAGATCTGAAATTGCCTACTTTTTCAGATTCTTTTTCTTTCACAATCTATTCATAAAGGCAACCTTTGACAGTAACTGACATCTAGAGGAATTTGAATGGAATGAATTCATAGTGGGTCTTGTACTCAGTATTCTAATCAACAATTTACTATTTTAATTTCTCTGCTGAATATAGGAGCAACCAATAAGCCACAAGAACTGGATGATGCAGTTCTTCGGAGACTTGTGAGTATATCTTCAATTGGTCATTATGAACCGTGATTGTCCATGCTATAATCACACACTGTAGCAATCTGATTCATAAGAGTTTGGAGTGAGAAAGAATATTATAGCTAGCTAATATTGCTGATGTAAGTTAGGCGGTGATTAATAATTTACCCATTCTTATCATTGGTCAGAAGTATATACAGTGATGTGAACATACCTCTGCTGACTGCACAATGTGAGGGTTATGAGTTGACCTAGAACTTTTCTCATGATACTCGATTGTCCTATGTAATTGCACAAACTTCTTAGGCTTCTTGGTAATGAGCGTGTAACTTGTAATTTTTTTTGTCTTCATAGAAATGTGCTCCCTCTCTCGGCAAACTCTATTATCTCTTCTGATTCCTCCATTGAAGTTTCTGAAATGTTTTTTTTGGAGAAATTATCACCCAAAAGAAAAAAGAAAAAAAAAAAAAAGAGCCTAGTATGGAGAATAACTCGTTAAGAGATTGGCAATTAATTTCTGACTAATCAATGCATATCATGCATACCATTACTTATAATGGGTGTGAAGTTCGTGCTTCTTTCTTATTAACTCTGCTGAATTTCTGTGAAATAACAACTAGGTGAAGAGAATTTACGTACCTTTGCCAGATGCTAATGTTAGGAGACTTCTACTAAAGCACAAACTCAAGGGTCAAGCGTTCTCATTACCTAGTAAGAAACCTGCTCTTCATTTTTCTGATGCTTGTCTTGGTTTGTGTATCCTAGGGCACCAGTATGTGAGGCTCCTTGTACACAATGGAATATAGAAAAGAAAAGCAAAAGATGAGGGAGAGTTGGGTTTTGTATTAATCCTTCAGAAGCTTCACTCTGTCAGCCCATACAAAAATACGTTCAGAGAGTGATCCCAGCCAAAGCCCTGTACCCAATACAAGCCCTTATAAAAACAGACCCCAAAATATTTAGAACAACTCAAAATAAGCAGCTGGCTTTTGATAGGCCAGTCCTCTTCTTCCTTTCCTGTTTATAGCTGGTCCCAAGCCTGGATACTTTGTGTTTAAATAACCATTCAAAAACCAACAATATTCTCAGGTTGTAGATCACGAAATTCAGTATGCTGTCTTGGAGAGATTAGGTGGCATTTAACCTGATTTGATGGATTTTCATTTATCAATATGCTGTTCAATGGTGATTCTGTGAATATAGTTCTCTATTAGGGTTGGCTTGGATGCTATCAGCAACTTGTAACTTTTTCTCTCTAATTAAAGGCATAGCCAGCATAACGGAAGAGATAAAAAAATATAAATACTTTTATGAAACAGAAGTTTAGAATATTATTTTAGAATGTTTATTCTGTGTGTTATGGTTATGATCTTTCACTTTCTTCACTCAGTTCCTTAATAAGTAACACACGAAATGGTTGGTGTATTGCGCTGACACTTTCTTAGCCTTTTGGCCGATTTTACTTATCTTTCTTTTTTATTTTCATGGGGCAGGTGGAGATCTAGAAAAGCTTGTAAAAGATACAGAAGGTATTTGGTTCTTTTCATATAATTTCTACATTTTAGAGTTTAGCTTTGCAGGCAATTGTAGTTAATGTATATTTTTCATATTGCCTTGTTTCTAGATACTGGGGAAAAAGAAATCAACATGTTGAAATTTCCTTTTTCAGGATATTCCGGAAGTGATCTACAAGCCTTGTGTGAAGAAGCGGCAATGATGCCAATAAGAGAGTTGGGTTCTGACATCCTAACTGTTAAGCCAAATCAGGCAAGTTAACCAGAAATTCCTACTACTTCATGTGTTTATTACTGTCTATCTCTAGTTTTAACTGTGTAAATTAAATCCTTGGGATGGAAAGACCTTGGTTATATTGCGAGGTTAGGGGTATAAATGAGATTTTACGTGCTGTTTTTCATTCTAGCAGAAATCTTACTTCTGTTGTTCCCTGGTAATAGCTATAAAATTTACACTTAAGGGGAAAAAGGACTTCAATACACCCTATGACCCTAATATTAATACCCCCTGTACCTCTAGTTTAAAAGATTACATCAACCTGCCAAAGTTTTGATTATTATTGATTTAGCCCTTTTGGGTTATATGAATTGTATTTTACATCTGTTTACTTTTTTAGCGGACAGAATCATGGGTACAAAGCTTCATCTACAATATTATCTTGTTGGTAGGACAGGTTTTCATATAAACTAGAACAGGCTCCTTGTATTTGTGCAAAGCCAAAGATGAGTCACATTATTCTCAACTTGTAAATAGTGCGGCTACTTACATTTCTTATACTTTGTATTGATGACATTAATTAAAATTAGAAGGGGGTAATTGGGCTTAAAAGGGAAAATTAATAAATATAAGGATGAATGTTTTAAATAAATTTAAGATAAAGATGATAAAATTCTTGAGAACTGAAGTTATTAGTAGATTTTACAGTTGACCAAAAAAAATTAGTAGATTTTACAAGACTCGATATCAAGTTTTCTGAGAATAATCTTCAGGAAGTTACAATTTCAAGCAACTTTAATTATTAGTAAGTTCAATGAAACCTGTAAAATTTACTAGTAACTATAGTTTTTAAAAATAGTTATGATTTGTCAAGATTCTTCAGCATAAAATTGTTGAGATTTGGTTCTCTGAATGTAGTTTCACTGTTTTATGGGGTGGCCAGCACAATGTGTTATTTTTCATATTTGACAATTTTGAATGTGATCAGGTAAGAGGACTGAGATATGAGGATTTTAATAAGGCAATGAGTGTAATTAGACCAAGTTTAAACAAAAGCAAGTGGGAAGAGCTTGAGCGGTGGAATGAGGAATTTGGCTCTAACTGAAGTCTTATTCATTCAGAACATGATCCGTGGAAGAAAGTGAAACAGAGTGAAGCTAACCTTTGTACAGTGCCTAATCTGAAACGTTTTATCTTACCTGGGCCCTTCACTTCTCTATTTAATCTTTCTCCATGTATGTGTATGCTCTATAAGAAATGGACATGGACACCATTATTTTACTTTGAATTTCATTTCTTGTATTCTTTTCTCCCTTTAAGTGGAAATGGATGCCCCCCCATCTCTCTCACTTACACGCACAACTAATTCAATTTTCAATACTACTTGACTAAAGTGCCTGTTTAAATTGGCTTGGGATAAATTGATTTTATGTTGTTGTTTGAGGTAAACGTGTGAGGCTTTTGTCTGAGTGTAAAAGTGATTAAAAAGATTTTCATGGTATCCGAACAGGCACAAATTTCAGGATTTTCTAACCTTAATTGGGGTTGGTTCCCCAATGTGATTGGCTGAATTATTAAATTACAAGGTTAGAGCCCTAATTTTCCTTGAAGGGAATTGAGTTATTTTCACATGATCAAACTTAATTATAGATACAATCATACAACTTTTCTTTGAAAAATCCAATAGGTGTTTTTGACAACCTAAAAGGGGAAAATAGTAATTATTTACTCCCTTTGTGATATATATAAGAGTTTTTTAACTGAATCGTGAGATTCTAGAAAAGAAGTTAAAAGTTGTTAAATATGATAATTGTGTAGGAATTCCCCCCCCCCCCCCCCAAAAAAAAAAATGCCTCTATTTGTGGATGGGTGAGAGAGTAATATTGAGAAAAGGATAAAAGAGAATGTATGTAATATAATAATTAATTAAGGGTAAAATGAAAAAATAAAAGATTTATTATTGAGACAAAGAAAAGCTTTTTATATAATGTTAAGTTTTTACTCATTTTTACCTTCCTTGCCAATTGAGTAAAAGCCATGGTTCTGGAACCAGACTGGACTAGCCAGTTCAGACCGGAAACCGGTGAACCTGCCTAGAAACTGGTCTGAGTTAGGGTAAAATCGGATTTTCGAGTTGACTCGGAGTCAACTCGGCCAACTCGGCTAAACCGGTCGAGTTGGCCGAGTTAGAGTCAAAAAATTGGGTTTTCTTTAAAAAAAAAAAAAATTGACTGAAAGAGAACGAGAAGGAAGGGAGAGTGTGGTGGTTGCTGGCGGAGATCACGATCTAAGTTCGTCGAAGGTTGAAGCTTCTTTGGTGGAAATAATGGAAACTGATTTTGACTGGTAAAATTTCTTCCCGTTCACAATCAGGAGCTTCGCCGCGCCTCCAAGCTTCTTAATCTCAAAACATAATGAGATGGAGGAGAGATTGAGAGAGAGACATCTAAATCTGAAAAGTTGAAGGAGAAAGCGAGATATCTATGACCCAAAACGAGAAGGAGCAGGGACAGAGAGAGAGATCTGAATCGATCTGAAGAGTCGAAGCCTTGAAGGAAAGAGAGAAAGAGAGCTCAATGCAAATATGGCGATGGTGACAAAAAACCAAGGTTATTAAACTCGGACCGGACCGACCGGTTCGGATCGAAAACCGGTCCAAGTTAGGGGAAAACTGGATTTCTGAGTTGACTCGGTCAACTCGCCTGAACCGGCCGAGTCAGAGTAAAAGAATTTTTTTTTTTAAAAAAAAAAAATTGACTGAAGGAGAACGAGAAGGAAGGGAGAGTGCGGCGGTGGCTGGCGGAGATCGGGATCTGGTTCGTCGAAGGTCGAAGCTTCTTTGGTCGAAATAATGAAAATGGATTTTGACTCTTACCGTTCACAACCAGAAGTTCTGCGACACCTCCAAGCTTCTTATTGTCGAGACAGAATAAGAAGAAGGAGAGACTGAGAGAGTCAGAGAGACATCTGAATCTGAATAGTTGAAGGAGAAAGAGAGATCTTTGTGACTCAACAAGAAGGAGCAACGAGCTAGGGACTGGAGAAAAAGAGAGATCTGAATTATCTAAAGAGTCGAAGGAGTGAGAGAAAGAGAGCTCAATGCGCGAACATGGTGACTGACATTGAAAGGAAAAACAAAGAAGTATTGTTAATGTTATTGAATAAAGTTTTTTTTTTTTTTTGCTATTGCACCCGGTTCACCAGAGCTTCACCTAGTTAACTTTTTTGGAGAGATTAAGGAAGCTAACTAAATTACTTTAAAGTATTTTTATTTTTATTTTTTTCTTCAAACTTATTAGTTTGACTAATAAACTAATATATAATCTAAGAATATTTAACATATGAAATGATTAAGTAACTTATTTAGCTTCCTTAATCTCTCTAAAGAAAGTCAACTAGCTCTTATAATTAGGACCGGAGGTAGTATTATATATGTTCTCATGTACACTTATCATATCTTCACATATTTAATATTTTGATCATAAAGTATTTTTAATTATAAAAATGTAAATATTTTAATATATTTTAATTAAATTATATTTTTAATAATATCGATTTGACTCCGGTTTGATCTACTGACCCTTAATCCAGTACCTTCATCGATTCGGTGACTGGTTTGATTTTCAGAACCTTACCAAAAAAAAAAAAAAAACCCAAACAGGTATCAATATATCCTTCTAAACCTCCTAGCCCGTTAACTATTGGCCCAACTGTCATGTCTACATGTCCTTTTCCTTGTCTTTGATTGGGTCTGATCTGGGATATCCTTTTCATTGCACACGTCGACCACCATCTTCTTCGAAATGACCGAAAAAGCAATTCTATTTGAAGCCTATTTGCTCTGCATACACTTATTCAACGGAGCTTTGAATTCCATTGGCTATTTCAAACAATCTTCCAAGGGGTCTATTTAATTCTTGCGTTTTTCCGATGCCAAGCGCTGTTCACCCGTGTTTTTTTTCCCACTGATGTATTAACAGATAGGGGCGGATCTAGAAAATTATTGAAGGGGGGGCACCATCGGCCAGGGGAATTGGGGGCTGCCCCAGAAAATTTTTTTAAAAGAAAGTTTTAAATATATTAAAAAAAAACAAAAAAGAATATAAATAAGAAAAGAAAAAATATCAAAAAAATATTCATGAAATCAAGTGAACACTAATGATGTAATAAGAGAGGCAATTATTTTACAAACGTCATTTAGAAAAACAAGGCTAAGTGTTGTTAGAAATGCAATTACATAAGTGGGCACTATATAAGTTCAAGTACATATATTTTAATAACAAAAGTATATTACAATAAAAATACTTATAATGTCATCATTTTAGACCTTATTTTTTGGAATTTCATCATAATTGTCTTATTATTAATGTTATTAAATACATCTTTTTCAATATAAGGCACTAAATAATCATTCAACCATTCATCCCCTATCAAATTATGAAGTGTAGTCTTGATGTATTAAGGGTGGACAATCATTCAAATATGTATTAATATATATACACACACATATGTACACCATTTTTTTTTCTTTTTCCTCTTTTTTTTTTATTTAAGAAAAACACAAATTTAAGGGGGGGCACTTGCCCCCCTTATTCATTACCTCGGTCCGCCCTTTACAGATTGAAGAAGTAAATCGTAATTCGAGAGACGGAACGGTGGCCTTCATTTCAAATATGAAATCATCGGGAAAATGCATGAATTCAAAGAAATTCCTTTAATGGCTATTATCCTTTGTGTTTCATCATTTCCGAGTGTCATTAATGAACTTTTGTGCTATTTAACCCTCATCTGCTTCATCATTTCACGGTCAGAGTCGAGAACGAGAATCCTAACCCTGATCCTCGTCGTCAATATGGCATTATCGTCTAGCATGTCAATGGAAAATGTCCTCCCATTCCTTGACGTTAATGGAAGCGTGAACAACTAGTGTATTATGTGTAAGGTAGTGAATACCTTTACTGACATACCGTACACAAATAGACGTCATCCTATAACATTCAATGTTGTGTTTTGTGATTCAAAGGTATCATCTTAGTTTGCATGTCTGATTCATTCTATGATAAACTTTATCGGTCCTCATACATTTTCCCTTAATACACCACGTTTCAGGGTTATGTCTGTCTTGCGTAGAAGGGATGTCATCTGTAAACTTTCTGGAGTTTTTGTTCCAAGATTGTGTTTTGTTTTGTCTCATTTTTCTGTGGAACACGGGACCAACATAATCAACCCAGATCTCAAGATTATCCTTGAACCTTCTACCCGGATCAAATATGTCAGTGATGTTATACCTACTCCAGATACCATATTTCAACCACTTCTACCCTTAGCGGCCACAACATTGGTTGAAACAACTCTAATAAGTATTGTTTTCATTTTCAGAAAGTTTATGTCATGTTCAGATTTCAAGTTTTTTACGTTTTCATGTAACATATTTAATTTCCCAGATGTTGTAGGACTGGTGTCTGATTTTCATGAACTTTCTGAGGTCAACAATCAAGGCGAAAATATCTATCAGCTTAATTTTCAGATTATGGATGAGTGGTTTGAATTAAAAGAACATTTTCGTTATCTATTTTACCCACTACATTGGCATATGTATTAATGGAATTTTTTTTTTTTAGTGGCAATTCGTTCCATGTCTGCTTCAGAGATACTCCTGCATTTTGGGCTGATGTTAGCTACTCCAAAGTTATAAACACAAACGACATTGTGGTTGCACTTCTCTTTGTGGAGATGATTAGAGCCGGAGGTTTTATTAACAACATTGTTACAGTTGATTTATTCACTTTTCAGCATTAGTCTTTAGACTCCTTTAACAATGTCTTTTATTTTTTATCCTTTCACATTTCAGATGGAGAAATCATCTTCCTTAGTCACTGTGACCTGTCCGAGGCCATTTTCAACTTCAAACACCCAGCTATTGTGGATTTTCGTCTCAAGCTTAATCTGGAGTCCAAGGCAAATCAGTCTGCAATCAATGGATGTAGTGGATCATGTTGTTAAGTTATTTAACCATATCCTTAGGGCCTGTTTTTTTAAATTGTAGTGTTTTAATTTATTTTCCTTTAGGTTGTTTTTAAAATGTTTCATGTAGACCGTCGAATGAATGTTTTTTGGCATTAGTAGTTGATTTTTACTACTAGCTGAGTTTCATCTATATGTTAATACATTAGCTTTGTTTTATCTAAATGCAGAATAATCCCTACATTATAACTCATTAATGACATCAACAATTAATCTACAGAGTAATGTAGTAGAATATGTAATGCTTCATGTTTAAATGAAACGTCGTTTTTGACAACAGCTTTGAACTCCGGTAAAGAATACTCTTATTATCTGGCATTGTATGTATGCAAGCATCAAGTATTGGGCCGTTTTAATCAATATTCTATCATAGATATTTACAAACATTCATTTACATTAAATATATAAAAATTCCATCTGTCATCCCCTAAAATTATCTATATGTAAAAACATATGTATTTTTTAATGTATGACATATTTAATTAAGACAATGTCATTTCCATAATATGAAGTTTCACCATTTCCGATTGCTTCAAGTAGATTAATTATTGATTGGTTTTGAATATTATACACAAAAAACAAATTCAGGAAGAGATGTTTTTAAATGAAAAGTATTTCTATTCCCCCATAATAGCCGTGCATAATAAAGTTGGTGGAAACACGTACGTTTTAAATTGAAACCAATCCAGCAGTTACCTCTGGAGCCAATCGTCACTTCAACTGCATAATGTTGGTTGCTTTCGCTATAACCTTCACCAAGTCGGAACATCTGTCCCTTTAGCAATTACTTACATGTCTTATTTGTTACTTATCAATCCAAAACTGCCGCAGACCTGCCGTGGATAACCAACATTTTTTAAAAGGAAAAGGTACATTTTAAATTGAAAGCCCTTCAGCGGTTACTTGTATAGCGAAACGTCATTTCAACTGCCGTATGTTTGAAGCTTTCACCATTTAGGTGTGGAGATTTCTGCTGTTGACGGTGCAACTTGCGTTTTCATAGATCCAAATTTACCTGAACTCGCGTTAGCAAAGATACATGAACTTGGGGAATGAAATTATTGAAGTATTTGTTTTTTTCCTTTTCAGTTCATCGGTAATTTAGTGCCAATGTAGTTATTTCCTGGATGTTATGTTATTGTTAGACTGCTTATGGTTTTACAGTTAGACGGTATGTTTGTTCTGTTTTGTTTGTGCACTTTCTTCAGAACTATCTGCAGTTTAGTGCAGTATCTGTAATCCTCTTCACTTACGAACCAACTCTTACCAGTATATTTAAGAAGTGTTTTATTATTTGGTCAGTGTAATAAATATCATATCCATGCATTGGTACAGATAGTAATCTCGATGCTAGAAGAGCATCATTAGTTGTAATTAAAGAAGGTGGTTGGATGTACTTCAATAGCATGCTTCGTAATTCTAAAATCAAATGGCCGACAAAGCGTCGTGGGAATGTTCTGTGTGCTATCGTTTTAAGTCAAACGATATTCTCTATATTATAGTTCCAATGTAACTAGCATCTACTAAAACCGTGAATGTCAAATCTATTAAAGGAGGAAATACTAATTCAACCCTATGGAGAAAGCCATTGGCTATTTCAAGCGATCACCCCAATGTCCTATTTATTTTTCTGCATATTTTTCATGAAATAATTACATATTTTACCCATGTTTATTTCCACCCAAGCATTATAAGATTGAAGAAGTGTTTCCCTATTGGCGGAACCAATCCATCTCCTTCATAGTAAATACACTTCAAATTACTTTTTAAGTTTAAAACATGCACACATCGACGCCACAAGAACTTTGAAAGTCCATTTATCCCAACAAAAAATCTAATAGGGTTTATTTGTAGGTTATATCAAACAACGATCCGGATTGGTTGCCAACAAATCACTAATGTTGGTTAGACTTTTCCAATCTAACATACCTATACGAGTAAATAAGACAGTGGCCGAATGATATTCCTATCAGTGACCATTGTAGAACATATATTCCACAAATATAACAAGAGAGAACTCACGTCAACTTCTATCAGTAATATGTAATAAATGATACACAACTTCACAAGATTTAATTTTGTTCCATATTCACACTATTCGAACATATATCATAAAGCATTTGTCTTTTGGCGGGAAAACCTGGTCAACTTTACACTGGTTCACCTTATTCCTGTTATAGGACTTTGGCGTCATATGTATAGCTGACAGGAACAGAATTACGTTGTTAGACCTCCACCTACCCTCAAGTACAACACCTTCTTTTCCGGGTTTAACGTTCTCTTAATAAGTCAATGCAGTTTTGTTGATTGTAAGGAGATCACCAACATTTTTCATGTACTGATATGAGTCTTATGATTCTTGAGAAAACTAACAGGAAATGAGCAAGGCGTACTTAGTTGAAGTCGACGATACCAAGGACACATGGTCGATTGTTGTAAAAGTTCTCCGGAAGTGGGTTGTTAAGAAGAAGGCTGCACCATACCAGATATGGAAGATAGAGATGATACTTGCTGATGAAATGGTAACTTATTATACATTTTTTTACATCTACGTAAGTCACACTTTATATACTATGTGGTGATAGGTATTGTCTGTTAATTGAAATTTTTTTGATTCACAACTTTGTTATGGGTTTTTATTTGGTACATGTCTTAGGGGCCAAGAATGGTAGTTTCAGCAACACACAAAAATGTCATTCCAAAATTACTCGAAAATCCAAAAGAAGGGATGGTGTACAACTTCCAAAACTTTAAGGTTGTCGAGAATGATGATAAGTATAGAGCAACTACAAACCCTTGGAGATTGAACTTCCATACTCATACGTTCATAGAGGAATTTGACGTTGTCATTACCCAACAAGCTTATAACTTCAAGTCCATTGTAGACATCAAACATTGAATTAACCTTGAGTCAGGATTAATAGGTTTGTATAATTTGAACCCCGGTTCTTTAATCAAATAAATTTCCATGCTTTAAGATCGTATGTGATAAATCCCAATTTAATATATTTTATCCCGCCTTATTCATTTATTTTGGGGACTATTTTAGGCTAATTTGGATTTATTAGGCAATGTTTGGATTGTTAGCCTATTTTAGGAAATAATATAAATCAGAATTAATTATAAGATTATTGGACTTAAATTGTTATTATTCTGATTGAGATCTTGTGATTGAATAATATTTCTAAATATATGATAGATCACGATTTTATTTAATTCTTGCAGGATAAGGAAAAGCATATTGGAAGATCCTACGATGCAGAATTAATCTTGGAAGCTAAAAGAAGATCTAATAGTGGAACTTTGTTGGGCCTTTGGAATTTTAATTGGCTCAAGTTGGTAACCAAAATCTCTTCCTCTCCATTTTTTATTTAACCTAGCTGCTGAGACATTGACGCACACGGAGAAGCACATTGAGACACAAAGACGCCGCAATACGCAACAGTAGAAGTTTTTGATTCTTTGTCTAATTGATTCATTGATCCATTCACACTCACGGGTCCACCTCCACCAATTACCTCAATTATCATATATTTCTCCAGTGGGTGATTCACAGTAACCGAGACAATTGAATTGATTACTTCTTCTCATTCTTCCCTCATGGCTGTGACGCATTGTTTGAAGCTTGGTGAGGAGAATATTTTCATGGTAGCTTAAGCGCTTTTAGGAGACAACTTGGGAGGAGCATGGAGAAGGCTAGAGCCTAGGAACTTACACTTGAAGATCATAAGGGAGTGTTATTCTTTTTATCTTCTTAATCCAAACTTGAGGTTCTTTAGTTTTAAAGGGTTTTAAGTTGTGTTAATTGAGAACAATCTAGTTTTAGATTGTAAACATATTTCTTTTGGATTGGATTGATAATTTGAAGTTTTTATGTGTGAGACAATTGTTGGAGTTTTGTTTGCAACCTTTTGATTGTCAATTGAATTATTAATTGAGTTTTCATTATTAATTTAATTGTCAATTTGGTCTGTCATCTTAATTGTTTAATTGGGTTGATAAATTATCTAGTTGTTCAATTGGATAATTGCAAACAAGATTTTCAAAACTATTTTGTGATTGATTTTTAATGAGTTTAATTAGCCACCGCTTATTTCATTATGAGTTTTCTAGTGGAATATGTGTTATTGAGCTAGAGGGTTTCCCATGTTCAATTAGGTAATTAAATTCATTAATCTTCCTTTGGTCTAATTAATTGGTTTGGGCTAAGAAAGTTAACTCCATGCAATTCCTAAGTTGTCCCCTTCTTCCTCATAACTGAACTAGATCTTTGTCATTTAATTTGATTTTAATCAATTTTTTTTCTTAGGATTTTAATTTTCCTCTTATAACAAAAACCCCCCAAAAATTGCATTCATATTCATATAGATTAGTTTCATTAGTTTCATTCTCATTTAAGTTTTAGAGTCAATTGCATTAGTGCATTTAGTTAGTTTAATTTCATCTAGGTAGTAGTGTTTTGCATTTTAGTTTAGGTTCATTCCATTGCATTTTTTATCACCTAAATTCAACCTAAAGAAAAACCCACAGATTGCTCCTTGGGAGAATGACCTAGGTTGCCACTATATTGCATTATTAGTTGGTCCTGGTTTAATTGATTGCTTTAGCAACGAAAGCAAACTCCTCATCAGTATGCAATCCAATTATTTCAACTTTTATGTGGTATACAAACAACCGCAGATGTAATTGCGTTTTTGCAAGCTTTCGGACGTTTGCAGAATCAAAGGAGGGAAAGTGATATTATGAAGAGGCTGAACAATTTTTGTTGTACTTACTTTAATACTTACACAATTTTTGTTTCTTCCCAGATGTTTACACTATAGAGTTTCAAAAAAGATGCCTACCACACGCACACATCATATTATGGTTGTCAGATGGCAACAAAATAAAAACACCATTCGAGGTTGATAGCTTAATATCAGCAGAGAGATACCTGACAGAGATTTAGATCCTGAATTATATGAATTAATTGGGAGCTATATGGTTCATGGTCCATGGTCCATGCGGTCGATCATCAAACAATGCACCCTGCATGAAGGATGGTAAATGTTCCAAGTACTTTCTTAAACGGTATAATGCATGTACCACCTTGGATGAAAATGGATATCCAACATATCGAAGGAGAAATGATGGATGTATGGTGTGTAGGAAGGGTGTTCATCTAGATAACAGATACATTGTCCCTTACAAGATGAAGTTGCTAAAGCTATTTTCTACTCATTTAAACATTGAGAAGACAAATCAATCACAAGCTGTGAAATACCTATTCAAATACATAAGCAAAGGGAATGACCGAGTAATCGCAGGCATATATAGGAACAACGATACTCCAGGGTCTAAACAATCATTTGATGAAATCTCTTACTACCTCAATTGTAGGTATATATCTTCATGTGAGGCATCGTGGAGGATCTTTGCCTTCGATATCCACCATAGACAACCACCTGTTGAGAGACTAAGTTTCCATCTTCTTGAACAACAAGTAGTTTATTACTCTCAAACTCAGACAATGACATCCCTTGTCAACAATCCTAGAGTTAAAGAATCAATGTTCCTTGCTTGGCTCGAAAAAAATAAGGATGACCCTTTTGCAAGAACTCTAACTTATTCTCAATTCCCTAACTACTTTACATTTGTTAGGGAAAAAAGAATTTGGAAGCATCGTGAAGATGGTTTCTCCATTGGAAGACTTGGTCATTGTACACCTGCTCAAGGAGAATTATATTACCTTCGTATGCTTTTGACCAAAGTTCGAGGTCCAAAGAATTATGAAGATATTAGGATTGTTAATAAAGTTGTCTACCCAACATTCAGAGAAGCATGTTACACACTTGGATTGTTAGACGATGACAATAAGTATATCGATGCAATTAAAGAAGCATAATTGTGGGCATCAGGCAGTTATCTTCGTCATTTTTTCACAAGTATGTTATTAAATCATTCCTTGTCACAACCTGGTAATGTTTAGGAATGGGCTAAAGATATCATATGTGAAAATTTGTTATATATCACAACGGCCAATCAACTTTATACAGGTATATTTCCGTGTTAAATTTTTATTGTAATTTGAATATTTCAATTTTTAAGAAAAACCAAACAAGCTATTGAGTAAGTAATTAAACGTTACCTTTCATGTAATAGATTTGCATTTTTCACATGGCAATAAAGAATCTGTTGGATTATTGGAAATTGAAAAACTTTTATTACGCAACGGCAAAAGCCTCAATGACTATCCATCGTTGTCCAAGCCAAGTGAAGAAAACATGATCGACATGTCTAACCAATTAATACTTCAGGAGTTAAACTACAACAAAGAAAGAGAGAGTGATGAAGCTTTTAGGTTGCAAAATCTGATGATTGATAAGTAGAAGGAAGTATTCCATAAAATAGTTTCCGTCGTTTCTTCACATAAAGGTGGATACTTTTTTTTTGCATGGATTTGGTGGTATTGAGAAAACCTTCATATGGAACGCATTGACAGCTTCCATACGATCTAATGGAGGTATAATACTGAATGTAGCATCCAGTGGAATTGCATCTACTTTACTACCTTCAGGAAGAACTGTGCATTCAAGGTTTTTAATTCCTATAGACGTAAATGAAGATTTTATTTGTTCAATTAGCCAAAATTCACCAACTACAAACTTGATCAAAGCTGCTAATCTAATTGTTTGGGATGAAGCTCCAATGGTGAAGAGACATTGTGTTGAAGCTTTTGATCGAACCTTACGGGACCTAATGAAGACCAATAGAATATTTAGAGAGAAATGTGTTGTCATGGGAAGTGATTTCAGACAAATTCTTCTAGTCATTCCTAAAAGTGGATGAGCTGAGATTTGTAGATGCATCTATTAATGCTTCCCCTCTTTGGAATGAATGCGAGCTATTGCAATTAACAAAAAATATGAGACTCAAGTCTTCCACAGACCCAATTGAGCAAGAGAAAATCAAGGCACTTTTTGAATGGTTACTGCTTGTAGGAGAAGGTGTTATTGGATTACCACACGATGGTATTGCAAACATAGCATTACCATATGATCTATTACTTCATGATGATGAAAATCCAATAAGGTGTATTGTTGAATCTACTTACCCAAATTTAGTTGAGCGTTTGTTCGAGGAAGATTACCTAAACAACAGGTCAACACTAAAACCAACTACGGAACATGTCGATTCCTTGCATGACTACATTTGTTCTTTGTTGCCAGGAGATGAAGTAGAATACTTTAGTGCTGATTCTATAAATGGTATAGATCATGCAAATGATAGTATCGATGATTTGTACAACACAGAGTTTCTAAATTCAATTAAATGTTCTTGGATTCCTCATCATAAATTGATTTTGAAGGTGGGAGTTCCTGTTATGTTAATAAGGAACATTGACCAAGCATCAGGATTGTGCAATGGTACGAGGCTTCAAATTACATAATTGGGCAAGAATGTTATTAAGGGAAAGGCATTGAATGGAACGAGCGCAGGCAAAGACATTTTGATACATAGGATGAACATGAATCCATGTGAATCTAAACTTCCATTCAAGATGACTAGAAAATAATTTCCAATCATCATTTCATTTGCCATGACAATTAACAAAAGTCAAGAACAATCGATGTCAAATGTAGGTCTTTACCTATCAAGTCCAGTCTTCTCGCATGGACAACTTTATGTTGCTTTATCTAGGGTAAAGAGTTTCCAAGGTTTAAAAATACTTATTTTGGATGAGTTTAATAAGTGTATTGACAACACAATTAACGTGGTATACAGAGAAGTTTTCCAAAACATTTTACCACATTAAAAGTTGTGTACAAAAAATTTGCCACACTTGAACATTGTAGTACTTTTAATTTGGTTGTAATATTATTTCATAATTTTTTAAGATTTTTATTTTTTTAAAAAATTGGTCCACAATTGATGCATTGTTTAATGAAACTAGATTGTTATTTCATATTTTTATGAATTGTTTATATGTAGAACCAACAAGAACTCCACCCCTCTGTGCAACGCACGGGTCTGAGGTCTTATTGTTAACTATTGAACAAAAAGCAAACCCTTTTTCACCCAAAAAATTGAAAAAAACTGTTGAACAAAAATCAAAAGTCAAAAAGCCTATACCTTACCCTTAGCCTATATTTGCCCCTGCTATGCACACATCATGATGTGAGAACTGAAGCAGCTAATTCCCTTTTCCCGTGTGATCTCTTTTTTTTTTTTTTTCAAAAAAATCAATATAATATTTTATATAATATTGTATAGAGAAAATTCCAAATAAATACCAAATGAATTTGCAAAATCCCCAGAAGTCCGTCGAATTTGCAAAAAGACTTAGAGGTGACAAGGACTTTTGGGGGATATGCAAATTTGCGCCAAATGACCATTTTACCTTTAGTTCTAAATAATTTAAAAAAAAGACCCCCGCGGTGGACCCCACCGCCGGCGGCCACCACCCTCGCCGCCGGCGACCAGCAGCCTCCATCCCGCCGGTGGTGACCGGCGATTGGCAGCGGGGGTGGTGGCCGTCGACGGTGGGGCCCACCGCGGTGGGGTATTTTCTTTTTTTTTTCTTTTTAAATAATTATTTAGAACTAAGGGCAAAATGGTCATTTGGTGCGAATTTGTATATCCCTAAAAGTCTTTGTCACCTCTAAGTCTTTTTGCAAATTCAACGAACTTCTGGGGGATTTGTAAATTCATTTGGTATTTATTTGGAATTTTCCTTATTATATATGTTCTCATGTATATCCCAACATATCTTCACATATTTTGATCATAAAATATTTTTATATTTTTATTATCAAAATATTTCTATATTTATCTATTTTAATTAATTATATTTTAATTAATACCGTTTTGACTCCGGTCTGACCCACTGACCCTTAATTCAATACTTCCACCGGTTCGGTGACCCGTCCGGTTTTCAAAAACTTGTAAAAACTTAACACACACTTCTATTATTAAAATATGCATAGTGTAATTTTCTTTATAATTAAAGAGTTCTATATAAGCTTTTAAAAATAGTTATAAAATATTAAAATTTATATAGCCACTAATATAACACAAAGGTAAGATTTTCTTTTTTAAAAAGTCTTGTACTACACAATTCCTTTTTTATTTATATAAACTTCCCTTGCTATTCCAATTTTCCTCTCGTATATTTATATTATTTTTGTTATGAATCTTCTATCTAATTTAAATGTATTTTTACGAAATCAGAGAATTATTTCCCCGCAGCCCTTTACCTAGTGGAATATTGGTTAGTGGAAGGTACTTATACACTCATCATATCAATAGAGAGCTGAATTCTCAATCTCTTAAGCTAAAACTTAAAAAGGTGTTTATATCAATTAAGCCAAACCCACTTTGACCTTTATAATCTCGTCATCAAAATGAATACTATTCCCTCCGGTCATAATTATAAGAGCTAGTTGACTTTTTTTTGGAAAAAATTAAGGAAGCTAATTAAATTACCATAAAGTATTTTTATTTTTATTTTTTTTCTTCAAACTTATTAGTTTAACTAATAAACTAATATATAATCTAAGAATATTTAACATATGAAATATGAAATGATTAAGTAACTCATTTAGCTTCCTTAATCTTTCTAAAGAAAGTCAACTAGCTCTTATAATTAGGACCGGAGGTAGTAATTGTTAAAATGTCCCTATGAAAATTTTGTTATGAAAATGGCTTTATATGTTATCAAAATGATTTTTTATATTGTCCAAAATTGTCCAAATTTTTAAAATTCCACACGATGAAGGAAAAATTCGGAGAATTTTTGTTGACATGTAAAGCCATTTTGATAACATAAGTAGTCATTTTCACAATAAGATTTTTATAGGAACATTTTAACAACTAATATAGCCATTTTAATAACGAAACTTTTTTGTGAAGAGAAATTAACAATAAATCACAAAAAGTCACCCGAGACTTTTGTGAGAGGAATTTGGTATGAGATTTTTTTGTGATTAATTTTATATCTTGGGACTTGACAGTGATTTTCCCTTGAAGAGAAATTGACAGGATTAGATTAAAAGATGACAGGATTATCCCTCCAACTAATTCAAATGGTACCAAAAAATTAGTTGCATCATAAAGTTGTTTTGAAAAATTGTTCTAATTTCTTTACCCAAATAAGTACCATGAATTTTAAAAATATACACACTATCTGCGTTCTATTTCCTAGTTGAAAATTGATAAAAATACTTTGAATAAAACAATTAATATTACACAATTTCGTATAAAGTGACTTATACATAGAACCATAAATTTTTTATAAAAGACTACTTATATTATGAATAGAACATGGTTATAAATTTTTGAAATGCTCTCCACTACCAATTCTTGACTTAACAACTATATTAGCCCCGTTAACAACTCACGTAGATTCTGAAAAATCTCAGAAAAGACCATTTTCTGGGATTTTCAGAATCTTGGGGCCGTTTTTTAGGATTTTTCTGTAAAAAGGGCCTTTAAATAAATTTTCCCAAAAGTTTATGGTGCTATGTGCAATTTTGAGAAAAGTTCATAGGTATTTTTGCACTTTAGCCTTATATTTATTCTTGCAAAGTTCTTCTACAAATTCTTGACCAATAATTGTATATAAATATAATTTACAAAGATTAAATAAAAAATATATAGCCTATTATAAAACTAAAATGAATATAAGGTAAAGGATGCAGAAATTGAGAGGAAATGTGATAACTATATTCCTTCACTTCTTTTTCACAATCAGATCATATATATGTATATGCGTGTTGGGTGGGGGGCTATTTATAGCCCATGGAAGCTTACATCTCATTTATTACACCACAATAAAAAAAAACTTTTCCTGGCGGTGCAACTCATGTCTAGCTTGATTGTGGGCTATGAGATCAATCTCCTAATTGTGGGCTATGTGGGTGGCAACCCTATCTACCTATATACCTATACATTGTTATGGATTGGGAATCATATAGATAATGGGCATCCACATTTTAATATATTCATAACATAGCTTATATTTTTTTGGACATGTATAAAGCCTAACACCTCTTGTGCAATGTTATGTAGCATACTCCTCATACTCTTTGTTATAAGTCATCAACTAATAATTCCCATAAATTAATAAAAACCGTTAAAATTATTAAATTTGTTCTAAAATTTAAGTAAATTTTAATATTACCCCTACCAATATATAATATAATATTAATTATTACTTTCACCCATATTTATTTATTATAAGCATACATGGAAGAAATATTTAATATTCTTTAGAAATAAATAAGTTTTTTATAAAAATGATCGAATATAGTTTTTTGCTAAAAGATCAAATATAGTTAATGCTTTGTAATAATAGAGTAGAGAGGAGTAACATAGTATAATAGTATCCGTTGAAGTGACTAATGAACCCGAATAAATTTATAAGACCATGTTTGGACAAAAGAAAAAGCCCAGCGGAAATTGAGGTGTTGTTGGCATGAATTTTCCTTTCGCACCCTTTTCTTCCTGGTCTTCCTTCCATTTGTTTGAAGTTCGTTGCGTTTAGCTACCAACACGAGAGCTCTCCTCGCCTACTCGTCGTTGTCGTTGCGATCTGCCCCCATCACTGACCCAGAAAAGTTGCTGAGCTAAGACGCTTGGCATTTCTCAGGCATGGCACTCTCGCGGCTTCGGCACCCTTTGATTTCTCGGACTCCTTCTCTTCTTAAGGCTCGCCTTCTTTCTTCATCATATACCTCCTCCAGATCCCCCTATGGGTACTCTCTATTTTCTGTTCTTGATTTTTCTATAGGTCAAAAGTTTGACTTTGAGGAGTTGTTTATTCTCGTCTTTTAATTTTGTTGAGATTGTGCACTTTTTTTCTTTGGCCTTGCGATTGGTCTATAGCTTATGAATGTATCTGATTCCTGGAAGTTGGAAAACTAAGTTTCCAGGTTTTCCTCTGTCTGAGATTGCTGTTATCAATATGCATATCCTTCTATCAGGGAACGAGGATACCCATGTCAAAGAGCTGGATCTTTTTGTGACATTTGATGTTTTTAAACTCGTCTAGGAACCATAATGAATTGATTCAATGGATTGCAAACTCTTGGAACAGTCAAAATGGTATAAAGCAACTATTGTGAAACAATTTAGATGTCCATTTATACTCCAAAAAGTTTGTTATTGCTCTAAATAAATATAGACAAGTAAAAAATGATAGATGTCATGAACTGCGGGGTATCTCTAACACATCTGACAGTAATGATTTTTTAGTTCAAATTTGTGTTGTTTTGGCATTTGTTGTAGAAAGTATTGAGCTTCATTTGCAATAAAAATGGGAGTTCAATCCCACCTGGGCTATTAGGTGGAAAAGATGAAATGGGTTGGGGTAAGGATTCAAACCCTGCTAATGTAATCAGAAGACTAAAAAATGGGAGTTCAATGACTTATCTTAAATAATCCAATGTACTCACAGCAAAATCCTGAGTTATCAACTGAATCATGTGCATGGATCCAATTTTGTCACACAGCTGATACACCTTTCTTGAGAGAAGGAATTGTTGAGACAGAAAAGTTGGAAATTGAGAAGAAAAATACCCACACATATTGTTTTATGATAATTTATACCGCACAAAAGCAATGTCTGTGCAGTTTTCCTTTTTAAATGATCATAGAACGATTGCTTGCATTTTGAAATTAGAAATAAGGAACAAGTAACTGATTTTGTTAAACTTAAATTTTATTGATATTTAAAAACTGACTTTGTGGGCTCTCTCTCATTTTGTCCTATCCACTCAACCCATGTAGGTTGTATCTATTATTCCAACTTAGTAGCAATTACTTAGTGCCGGACTGATGGTCTTTATCTGAAGAAAGGGCCCTGGTGTTGGCATGTTGTTTATCATGTTTAGTTCAAATTTTGTTATTGCTGCATCTATTTTATTATTTGGTGGCATAACATATAATTCCCAATTTTTTTAGTTACTTCAGAGACTATACTATCAAATGTTCTCAAAGCAGTTTAAGCTAATTATATATCCCCCCCCCCCCCCCCCCCCCCCCAAATTTTATATATGTTTTTGGTTATCTTGGTGCAGAACTTCTAATTCAAGGAATTGGTCTGTGGGTGATGGGAATCATTTGAGGTTTGCATCCATTTACCCACATTTTTCTCATTAACTACATTTAACCACATATTTGTTTAAAATTGAGTTTTATCAATCTCTCTTCTTGAACTCATGGAATTATGCTGAGCGTAGGAAATATTGGTAATATTTCAATGTGACTTGGAGTGTCACAGTTGTCTCCCATTTTGGTCTCTAAAATTTTGGATTGAACGATAATTTGCTTGAATTAGGCTTCTGAAATTAAAATGCTAAATTTAACCAGTATAAAATTGCCAACACAAGTTTCAACACAATCCAGCATCAAAATGATCCGATCTGCTTCTGTTTTCAACATTCCATGGTTGACTGGATATTTTCTCAAGTATGTTAGACTTATGGACTGGAGGGGAATTGGCATATTCTACTATGCATTTATCTTGGCAGTCTAGATTCATGATGTTTGAACATATTTCCTCTCCTTTATGTTGTCAACTTGATAGTCACTAATGCTGAAGTTTACCAGGCCCACATCGTTACCCTTGCTTACTGGAGTTCATGATAACTCTTTGCAGCTGAAGGTTAGTATTTAAATGCACCATAAATGCCTATTCCTTGCATGTTTACTGACAACTCGTTATTTTTGGCAGTGGGTTGGTGTCAAGTTTTTCTCATCTTCAGGTACATTTCTGATATCTGTTTTCATTTTTCAAATTGTTCTCTAAAATAACCTGCCTGTAAAGTCTTTTTGAACAGCTGGTTCAGGCTGCTTGTCTCGGAGAATTCATGTGGATTTCTTGTTTAGGAAGTCATTTAATTTGTCTAACATGTATTATTTACAAATCTGAGTGCTGTTATGAGTTATGACACTATGACATTTGAAGCTTCTCCTTTGTACTAATCTATTTGTAATAAAAGGAAAAAAATTTCATATGGAGCAAAGCTAAAGGATAATGTTGGTGTTTATGCATACCAGAAGTGGAGAGGAAAAGCTGTAATGGAAATTAAAATAATACAGCTATTAGTATGTGTTGGGGGAAAAAAAAGCCCCCTTAGATTCAGCTGGAAAGCTAATGTATTTGTGAGAAAAATGCAGGGCCTGAATTCAATACAGCTCCTTCTCTATTAGTCTTATAATTAAGTTATATTTTGATATTCTGATTTACCCGACCTAGCTTGACTAAGTTATATATTGTTATTGGTCTTCTACTGGAATAATTCAATTTGAGTGCATTCACCTCTGTTTTCTCAGTTTCCAATACCTGACAAGGTTGTTATAGTATCTAGTAATATTGAAATAAACTTGTCTTAACTCAGGATAGACCCCTTTATCTATAAAATGCCTGCGGTATTTCCTTGGGTAGAATAACGCTTCCACTCCAGCCTTTCTCCCAAATTCCTTTGGCTGTACGGAAGAGAAGAAAAGTTTGAGCTATCTCAGGGGTCAAAGAATTGATGAGCCATGACTTTACCATGTTGGTTTCGGCATATTGTACCTTGTATATAAGGTTTGTTTGTGATAGTTCAGCTGCCTCTGAGATATTCCTCTTTTCCCTTGCTAACTACGTACATGAAGATGCCTTGGGACCATTATAGTTAATTGTTCCTGTTTAAGCGATGATTAGTGATGGAGATAGGTTAGGTCTCACTCATAGAAGTGTGAGACAGGAAAAATATGTGATGGAGGAGCTCCATGAGTTTGGTCACTGTGAATGTCACCATCTTTGGGCTTCTCAAGGTTGCTCGAGGTTTTCAAAGGGTCATGAAGGAAATGGACAAACTAGGACGACCTGTTAAGGCAGTAAATAAGGGATATATTTAACATATTTATGATTTTTAGGGAGGCTTGGTGGTAGAGTTATTAAGTCCTACATTGAATAATATAAGATGCTCAAAGGGTATTTGAATGAATTGGTTCTCCCACCTCAATTGGTAACTTTTGGGGAGGATTCTCCATCCTACTTAGGTTCTAGTAGTTGGTGCTAGAGCTAGATTGTTGGCAGTTTTGAAAAGGGCTACTCATAAAGGTTCTAACTAGTAGGAGGTTGAGTAAAGTGCCAGGCAATGTGGCCTCCCAGACAAAAGCTTTTCATGAGGGGCCAATTGATGAAAACTTGGTTGTATGTGATAATAAGTCCCACATTGAGTAGTCTGAGATGCTCAATGGGTATTTAAGTGGGTTGGTTCTCCCACCTCAATAACTGTCTTTTTGGTTGGGGCTCCCATCCCAATTAGGTACCCATCAGACTTATGTTATTTTAATTATGCATATCCTAGGTAATTTTAGATATTATATCTTCTGTTCCCGTTATATCTTAGCAGATATATTTAGAATTAGTGAAAAAAATTGACATCTAAGATCCTAGGATTATGGTTAGGAGTCTGCTTCTATTAAGACCTTTGTATTCAGTTATTATTATTTTTTTAATTTTATTTATTACAGAACAAGAAAAAACAGAGGTGCACTACACCTCTGACTTCTACACAACCATAAGGCCTTGTTTGGTTTGAAGGGAGGGGAGCTCCCCTCCCTAGGGTAAAAAGTCAGATATGACCTTGATTTATATCGTTTTCCGCACAAATACTTTAAGTCAAGGCTATATATGTCTTTTCACACTAAGGAGGGGAGCTCCCCTCCCTCCCCTCCGTCCAAACCAAACAGGGCCTAAATAATTTGAGAAAAGGAGCCTAAGTAGGTCATATAGCATTATGCGCATTTCCAAGCTGGTCTATGACAATAACTCAAATTGTAGGTTTCTCAAATTGGCTAATGGCTTATGTAGAATTCCACCAAAACAAATCATTGTGTGGAATAAAGAGGCTTGCATCACAGCTGGCCTGCTGTTAAAACTGCGTGGTATAAATAGTTGCAGGACACCATTGACAAAAGTGCAAGTTGACTTAAGGAGTTGTACGAGATATTGTTCAAAATCTCAAAATCACTGTTGCATGGGAATAGAGCATACTTGCAATTTGGCAAGTAATAAAACTCTTGATTCATGAGTTCTCTTTGAATTTCCAGTTTCATTTTGAGGGAATCTTGTGCATATTTTTTTTGGGGGACAAATCTGACAGTTTCATGGATGGTTTTTAATTAATGGAGCTGCAAAGTTCAACTGAAACTGTATTTGAAAAGGCTTTATATATATATATATATATATATATATATATATATATATATATATATATATATATATATCGGCGTGTGTGTGTGTCTCATACCAGGTCTATAAATTTCTGTTAAACAGCTTGGTATGCCCTGGTTTCTTGTTCAAGAACATATGCACAAATATGTTTATTTTAAATGTTTTTGATATTTTAGTAACATTGTGGCAATTAAAAGGCATAATCTGCTAATACGAAGTCATGTGCCCAAGTTATATTCTAATCTGACACTGATTGCTTATTTTGTAATTTGTCTAGATTCTTCACATCTGGTCCTTGAGATGCCTGCATTATCCCCTACAATGGTGAGCTTACAGGAAGAACTTTATCTTTTCATTCTTTTATCTTTATTCCATAGAATGTTAGTTAACTGCCTCTTGTGGTTGCAGAACCAAGGTAATATTGCAAAATGGCGAAAAAAGGAAGGAGATAAGGTCAGTTAGTAGATAATCCCTTCATGAGTTTCTGCTTGTGTTCACAGTTTTGGATTAGAGACTGAATTTTATTTCAGTTGATCATGTTGTCCTGGCTACTAATTAATGTAACAGATTGCAGTGGGCGATGTGCTATGTGAAATTGAGACTGATAAAGCCACACTTGAATTTGAAAGTCTTGAAGAGGGGTAATTCACTTGTTCCCCCCCCCCCTTCTGATTCTTTTCAATGTTTCTTACTGGTGGCTTTTTTGCTTTTGATATTTTGGAAAATTAACATCTTTGCTTCACATTCTCCTTTGAGCCTGGCAAATTGAAAATATCAATTAGGTGCAACTCATGTAGAAAGAGCTTAGACTAAAGAGAAAGTAGGAAGCTTGATTTAAAGCGATCTAAGTGATGTAGAAGAAGAGTAAACTAAAGAGAAAGTACCAAAATTCGTAAAATATCTCAAAATCAAAATATCACAATACTAAATAAGAAATGTGAATAGATTCAAATGCAAGTAACTGATATGCCATTCCCAAAATACGACAACGGGAGGACATATCCTTAGGCTTAAACATCTTTAATGATTAATCCTCATTATTGTGTACTTAAATTATATTGGAAATCAGAATCAAGATTCCATAAATCTCTCTGATTGATTGACTCTTTATTACTCCTAATTTGTAGTGATCTGATTAGGGCAATTATCATTTAATGTAATTGTATGATTCTCTCCTCTAGTGGCTCACTCTTGAACCTATATATTGTAATTCTTTCTACTGAATAATACACAACTCAGAGAGTGATTGAAACCTCTAATTTTCTCATGGTATCTGAGCGTTTGGGTTTGATCTGAACCCAGAATGTGAGAGAGAGGGAGTTTGTGAGGAGTGCGAAACACCTTTTAGCTACACATTGTGAGGAAGAAAGAGAGAGAACTTTGGCCTTCATCTAGGGCTTCTGTAGGGGGGAGCATGGAGATACGCTGCCCCCTTAGACAGATTCAGAGGCCGCTGATCGGCGGTTCCCCAAGTCTGGCGAGATTTTGCTCATGTGCCGGTGAAAAATTCTTCTAGTGACAGCATGTGACCTACATGCTCCAGCATAACAGCAGAGTTTCTCCTCTATTTGGTTGCGAAAAGCTATCTTTCTTCATCCAAACATGAATCCAAGTGAGTTCCCTCCCTTATTTGGATTTGTTCCTCCCAAATCAGCCACTTTGGGAATTCATCCGGTACAAATTCTTAGGCTCAGAGCTCTTCCTTTTCCATTAGTACTATAGTACCAACCAGAACTATAGAGATGGCACCCGAATTCTCACAAAATCGAATTATGGTTATTAACCATAAGTTTAATGGAAGAAACTATCTCTACTGGTCACAAATTGTGGTCAGATACATTCATGGCAAGAGGAAGGAGAAATATATTGACGGAGCAGCCTCTGAACCGGCTCCTGATGATCTAGGTTTCAACACATGGTTTGCTGAAAATAACCAAGTCATGACTTGGTTATGTAACTCCATGAGTTTGGATATTTGTGAAGGTTACCTTTTGGTAAACAATGCAAAAGAAATCTAGGATGCGGCCAAAAGAACCTACTGTTCTCTTCATAACACCATTGCTTTGATCCATTTGAAGTGGCAACTCTCAGATTTGAGACAAGGTAATATGTTGTTGAAACTCTGGCAGCAATAAGACTTGTTTGAGGTGCACCTATGGAAGACTATTGAGGATTCCCAATTGTATAGGAAGATAGTGGATGAAGGAAGAGTTTACAACTTTCTCTTTGGACTCAATGATTCTTTTGAGGAGATAAGGGGCAGAATTATGGGGTTAAAACCCTTACCACATCTATTTGATGTAGTCAACCATGTGCTGTTCGAAGAAAGCATAAAACTCCTAAATCAAAGCAGCCCAAGTCAAATTGAGGGTTCAGCTCTTGTAGTGAAAGGACCACAAGATGAACGGAGAAATAATAAATGGTGCAATTGTTGCAAGAAGGGTCATACCAAAGAAGAATGTTGGAAACTGCATGGTAAGCCATCAATTGGAACCATCAGTTGGAAAACAACACTTCTAACAAAGCCATCTCACTACAACTGAGCAGAAAGTTGAGGATGTTGATTACCTAAGCCAGGAGGAATTGCAGGTGCTTCGTAAGATACTTGACAAATAGAATAAGTCGAACTCTGTACCCAGTGTCAATTTGGTGCAATAAGTAATTCTATTATAGCTCTCAATGCTGTGAGGACTTGTAAAAATACATGGATTGTTGACTTGAGTGTCCTGAAAACGTTCGAGCCAAAGATGCTAATCGTGTGTTCACAAAAGTTGAAGGGATTCACAATATTATTTTTGTACCTGCACTTTCTTGTAACCTAATATCTGTGAGGAAATTAACTAACGGGTGAATATGCCAAGTGATCTTTGACGATGATTTATGTATTTTTCAGGATTTAAACTTGGGAAAGACGATTGGGATTTCTAAAGAGTGGGATGGACTTTTCTACTTGAAAGGATCAGAGTTGAAGTATAAATATACTTGGAATGCACGAAAGGCGCTGGTTAGCTCAAGTTCTCAAAATAAAGGTGTATTCTTAAAGCATTGTTGCTTAGGCCATCCTAGTTAAGGTTATATGAAACGTGTTTCCAAGTCTAATCAATAAAAATTCCGTTCATTTTCATTGTGAAACTTGTCAACTCGCTAAACAAACATAATCCTCATACCCAAAATAGCCCTACACACTCTTTGCTCCTTTTCAACTAATCCATAGTGACATCTGGGGTCCTGCAAGAACAAGTTCCTGGAAAACGCCAAATGGCCTGTCACTTTCATAGATGATCACACCAGAAACCACGTGGTTTTAGTTAATGAGAGAAAAATGAGGTAGCTAAGATTTTCCAAAGTCTCTACCTTTGTGAAAACTTAGTTTCAGACTTCTGTCAAGGTCCTCTGGAGTGACAATGCTAAGGAATACTTGAGGGGAACTCTTAAAGAGTATGTGAACGACTCTGGGTCTGGGTTATCAGGCTATTGACAGAGTTGGGAATTTCATATGAGGGACCCATGCAACTGTGGTGTGAGTGTGTGACAACGAGGGTAGCATTGAAATGACAAAGAATCCTGTTTATCACGATCGAACAAAATATGTTGAGATTGTAGACACTTTATTAAAGAAAGGGTTGAAGCAGGCATCATGAATCTGTCCTACATATGATGTGCAAATCAGATTGTGGACGTAATGACGAAACCACTAGGCAGAGCTAAATTTGAAGGGTTTTGATGCAAGCTGGAAATGGTTGACATATATTCTCTAGCTTGAGGGGGAGTGTTGGAAATTAGAATCAAGATCCCAAATATCTCTTTGATTGATTGACTCTTTATTACTCTTAATTTGTAGTGATCTGATTAGGGTAATTATCATTTAATATAATTGCATGATTCTCTCTAATGGCTCACTCTTGAGCCTATATATTGTAATGATTTCTACTGAATAATACACAATTCAGAGAGTGATTGAAACCTCTGATTTTCTCAAATGTCATATCAATCAATCCCAAAAGATGATTACATTGATATATATTAAAATAAAAACATATTATATCTTCTCATATTACATAATTCTCATTTGTTTGGAAACTATCTCAACTTTTGAGATGAAGAAAAGAAGCATAAGTAGTAGGCGGCAGTGGCTATGGTGGAAGGAGAGGATACAATAAGATGGCATTTGCAAAATCTCTGGGAATAATAAACCCAACCAATTATCGTATCTCCATGTGCTTTTTATTAACATTTCAGCATTATTGATTTGATTTTATTCCATGTGAATTGGGTTATGTTAGAACCTGGAAAATAGAAATAGAAATAGGGAAAGAGAAAGATAAACTAGATCCAGAATCTGAAACTCTAGTAGTATATTCAAGAACCAGAATCTGAGTCCTTGACCACAATATTCAATTATTCAAACATTCATATATTCATTCATCCATATTTTTGGTAGAACACATCTATGATATTTATAGGCTAACAGATAAACTGAAAATAACTACCTTATCCATAACTGAAAATAACTACCTTATCTTATCCCTATAAAACTGACATTAACCAACATTAGACACTTGTCACATGTAAGACAAGACACATAATAAAACATAAAATACAAATGATGGCTGGTTCCTATCAGGTTAAGCTCAAATATCATCTTGAATGGTGCAAGCGCAACAAATGCTAATTTTTACTACAACTGTAATTTTTTTCTTACTGATGCAAAATAAGCAGTGAAACCCCAATTTGAAAGGTGACCATGCTCTGTTTGGTGCCATTTTCTAACAACAAACATTTAATTACCTTTATTTTGCAATTAAATAGCCACTTGATTATAATTCTTAAGTTTCTGAGTGAAATATCAGAAATGAATTTTATATTCTTAAGATGTCCTTTAACCTGACTGACAGACTGTTAGGCTTGAAGTTTGAACAAAAAATAGCTACTGCGGTCAGCATTACTTAGTGCTGATTGTTCTACTATGTCAACTTAAACTTCATGCTTACAAGTTCACTTCAAACTACAGTATCATAATTTTTGTTGAAATGATTTTCATGGCCAGTATACCTGATTTATATTGAACCTTAAGCAATGATCATATAATCATGTGTCAATGCAAAATATTCTTTTTTGGTATGATGATTGAATTATTCCTGCAGATTTCTGGCTAAGATATTGGTACCGGATGGGTCAAAGGATGTGCGTGTGGGACAACCAATTGCAATAACAGTAAGCCAGTCTGAAGTTTGACTGCTGCATTATTGATGTTATATATTAGCTGATCTGCATTTGATCTAAATTTAAATCGTATTGCAGTCTGCAGACTTAATCAGATGTACTGTTTTCATTAATAAATTTTGTTGTCCTATGAAAGTTTCTTTATTGAAGATCTCATGTTGTCGCTTGATAAAATTGACTTTGGGCATGTTATGGTTCAGACGTGAAACCAAACACGCACTTTGCAGTTTTCTATATTCTCATTAAATTTGTGTTATTTTTGTTTTTTGTTTTTCCTTTTTTTCTTGTAGTCCTACAATGCTGATTAACTACTTCTATAGTCACTCATTGTTCCTTTGGATCTAAATTCAAAATCAGATTTCTTTTCACAACTTCTTGGCTTGAATTCTGTTAATTTCCACCTGTATGAAAAGAACTTCTATGATGACATTGGTATAAATAACAAACTTGCTAATTGGACCGGTTTATATGTTTTTAGTTGGGTAAACACATTTTAAATTATTTCATGATGTATCCATTTTTGCCATGAAGACTTGTGTAATCTAAACCCAAATATTTGCTCAACATAAGAACTAATTATGAGCCTGGACCAGGTTGAGGATCCAAATGATATCCAAAATGTTCCTGCTTCAGTTGGGGCTGAGGTAGGAGCTAAGGAGAAAAAATCTACCAACCAAGAAGTCACATATGAGGAGAGGACACCAGAATCAACTTCCACCACAATAAACACATCTGAACTGCCTCCTCATATCCTTCTTGAAATGCCAGCTTTGTCTCCAACAATGGTGAGATCAGTTTGATGCTACTACATTTTATTACTACTGACCTATATTTTATTTCCTTCCATTGGGTTGTTAATTTATAATTTTTGTACAGAACCAAGGAAACATTGCTAAATGGAGGAAAAAAGAAGGAGACAAGGTTAGGATTGTTTGAATGTCAGTTTTTAGTGAGCTTTTAACTTGCAATTGGATTTGATAATAATCTAAATTGTGAAGGATGTTGATACTCTTTAATATCTTTCTCGTCCTTTTTTACTCCTGAACTCACATTTAATTGCTTTGACAGATAGAAGTGGGTGACATATTATGTGAGATAGAGACAGACAAAGCTACCCTTGAATTCGAGACTCTTGAAGAGGGGTAATGAAGCCATTACCTACGCATACCATATGTCATGCATTTAGCTTCCTGCTGCAATTTTTATCCATCTATTCGCTTAGATGCTCCATTGCGAACTGTGTGTTATTGTAGTGAACACTTGACTAGTCAAGTGACTTATGAACTTTGTTAATAATAATAATTCATATATATCACTGAAGTGTTTAGAGCCATTATGTTTTGCTTAAAACGGAATAATCATTTTCCATCAAGCTGCAAAGTTTGACAAAAGTAAAATACGGAATGGTGTCTTTGGAAGAATTGCTAATCCTAGATTACATGGCAGATTATCATAATCTTATTATGTGGTTTGTCATCTTGAATTAAAGGTCTTGAATTGCTGGCCCTTGTGCATAAATCATGCATTGGAGTTTGTAGATTTAACATAAGGTGTATTTGCACTCTTTCTTATTAATGTTTTGATTTTTTCTTAAAAATAAAATAAAATAAAAAAGACCAAAAGAAAAAGGAAAATAAAAAGAAAAGTAATTGACACTAGCTTTGCTGTAATGTGTATTTTAGATATCTGGCTAAGATATTAGCACCAGAAGGTTCAAAGGATGTGGCAGTGGGACAACCTATTGCAATAACAGTAAGTTTGATTTCATGATGCTTGTTTAATTATTTAGCTTCTGGGAAACCTATTCAGATCTGTCTTACGCATTAATTATTTTCCTTTAATATTGGGCTTTCTTTTATGTTATTTTGAATTTGGCTTTATTTTATTTAGGCTTTGCTAATATTTTAATTATTGAATTGAATTACTTTCTCCGGTCCCAATTATAGGGCAAAGTTAACTACATGATTCTTAATAAGTAGTAATTGATCTCATTAAACTTGTAGAAGAATGTGTTACTTTCCAATTTTGCCCATGCTAAGTTGTTGCAATTAAGGAGGGGCAAGATTGGAAAAAAATGTTAACCATCACATCTTTTCCCTATATTTAGAATCAAGTAGGGCTTTAAACTTTGCCCCATAATTAGGACTAGAGGGAGTATTGGATTTGGGGCTCAATTTATAGCCCTGGGTTACTTGCATGGAATATTTTCTGTCAGCTTTTCCCCCCACGCTCTCTCTCCCTTTATCTCTACTTTTTCCTCCTTCTCCCTGTCCCCTTTTCCCCTTGTTCTAGTTCATTTGCTTTTTGTGGTTAGATAAAGTGAAACATGATGGTTGATGGTAGAGGTCCAAGGGTTTGTTAATTTGTCCTGCAATTAGAACAACAGAACCCTGTGACTGAATGAGAACTAATAATTTGCATGGTCTATGAAAATGGCAACCTTTATTTTCATCCTGCAATTTATTGGAATATATGGAAATACTTATGCTTCTTTTTACTAGGTTGAAGATGCATCTGATGTTGAAGCTGTAAAGAATTCAGTCAGTGGCAGTTCTGCAAGCCAACAGGAGAAGTTCACTCACCATGACACTAGAAGTGAGGGTGGAGCACAGAAGACCAATGCGAGAAGGATTAGTCCAGCTGCCAAGTTGTTGATCCTAGAGCATGGATTGGATGCATCCATATTGAATGCATCTGGTCCTTATGGAACCCTCCTAAAAGGGGATGTTCTTTCTGCGATTAAGTCAGGAAAAACATCTCTGAAACCTGCATCTAAGGAAAAGGCGCCATCATCTCAAAGCCGTCAGCAGGTTGCTGCATCACAAGACTCTAAGCCTCATCTAAAGCAGTCGGATGCTTTTGAAGATTTGCTGAATAGCCAAATCCGCAAGGTAGATCCATTGAATTCAGTTAAAAATGGGTGTTCTGCTTTTTCAATTCTTGCTTCTTATATATATATATATATATATGCATGTATTTTGCAGATTTAAAATAAACCTTATTAGAGAGATGTTGGGAAAATAATTCTCTCTTATTTCTGAATGGAAGATTACATATCAATATAGACATCAAGAGACAAGGTAGTAATGTCTCATATCCACTAATAATGTCTAATAAAAAATAATCAATGCTAATATAAACTGTACAATAAATGATAGGATATTCCCACACTCCCCCTTAAGTTGGATCACAGATATTGATCATACCCAACTTGCTTATACATTTATCAGAACTATCTTTGGGAAGCCCCTTGGCAATGCCATTTTCCCATCCTTTTGTTCATGGCATCAGAGCAATTTTGAATAACAGGGAGAATGATTTTTTTGGGGTTGATGTACGCTTCAGAAGTTGAATATGAGGATTTTTCTTCCTCCTGGCCAAGTCCCATAGTCTGACCCTAGACCTTCTCTCGGTGCTCCCAATAGTGTATTTCTCATGATAATTCCTAGACCTTTCCACCTTCCCTTGTTGGTCACCAACTCAATGGAAATAATTATCTACAGTGGTCCAACAGTGTCTTTATGTTCACAAGAGGGCAGGGGAAAGAAAATCATCTACTTGCTGTGTCGCCAACCACTTCTGATCCTAAATATGCTGCCTGGAGAGCCAATGACAATATGGTTATGAGTTGGCTTGTCAACCTGATGTTTCTGGATGTGAGAGATCAGTTCTTGTTGGCCACTTCTGCAAAAGAGATCTAGGCCGATGTGAAACAGACATATACTGCCTTAGAGAATAGGGTATAAGCATCAGTCGTATGGTTTGAAACACATTAAAATTTTGTCTATAGTTCCAGTTGCATTGTTGGAACTAAATGAGGAGCTTTGACTAAATTTTGGCAGCCAATCACCTGTTCTTTAGTAAAGAAGGATGCTTCTGTGGTTCCTTTTCGAATAGCAGTGAGGTGTTCCTTAAGGTGGACATCACTCCAAATCTTTAGCCAAGACAATAGAAACAACTAATGTTTGACTACTTAATGTGAAACTGTAATAGCTATACCATCAAATAAAGTTTGACTGAATTTGAATTTCAAACTTATTTGAACATCAGGAATTCCACAGTGACTAATGGATTAGTTAAATATTACACAGTTTGGATACAGGCACTGGTAAATTTGGTTTTTACCATTTTTGACTTTTCTGTGGTTCTCATTTTGTTGTAGAATCTAATTTCTGGTCTCTCTATCAAATGATAATTGTGACTCAATTGATATTTAATAAGACTTCATTGCTGCAGCTTGCCATAATATAAAATGACTTTTCTGTAAATATGCTATCACTTTGCAGGTGATTGCCAAGAGGTTGTTGGAGTCTAAACAAAACACGCCTCACTTATATTTGTCTTCAGGTTTTTGATTCTCATGCTAAATATATTTGTGCTAATGAAACTATATTTGCATAAATTGACTAAACCATATGATTTTTGTAATGGTGTATAACTGTATATCAGATGTTATACTGGACCCACTTCTTTCCCTGAGAAAAGATCTCAAAGGTTTGGACTATTAAACTGTCTTACTCTTGGTAATAGGATATACACGTTGGTCATATTCATTATTTTTTCTGATTGAATGCAGAGCAATATGGTGTTAAAGTTTCGGTGAATGATATTGTCATCAAAGTTGTAGCTGCTGCTCTCAAAAGTATCACAGAAGCAAATGGTAAGTAATCATTCTCTTAACTTTTTCTTCAATGCATATCAAATGATCTTATGTTGAACAATTTGGAGGATAATTCTTTTGATTTCTATTTACAATAATTGATACAACTTATAGCGGAAAGATAGCAACATTCCTGCTATTCAATCCCAATGGTTCAGCAACTATAAATGCTGGAAATTATGAAAATAAAAATCCCACAGAATCTGGGATAATAAGATCAGAATACTTGCAAGGAAATAATTGCAAAAATAAAGTCTAGGAATATTCTATAATATTCCACCAATATTTATTTTCCCCCTATTTTTGGGAGGAAAGGGAGATTCTGGGTTTCCTTATGAAAATTAATGACTAAATCCAATTGGAGTTCTACTGTGGAATATGAACTGAAATATAATAATCAGAGTTGTGCAGTTGCTTGTGCTTGCTTTATTTGAATAAACGTGGGTGTAGATTTATAGAGTGGGTTACATAGAGGGAAGACAGGCTACACTTTTCCAATAAAGGAAATAAAATAGGGACATTGTTCGAGAATTGTAATTAGGAATGAGAGAAAAAAGGGAAAAAAAGGAAAATGAGAGAAGACAGAGAAGAACATATAAGAGAAGAGAGAGAGGCTTGCACGATAGTAGATAGTAGAAGGGAAACATTTCCATCCACTTGTTACTATTCACTAGTCCAAATACAACTTATCCAATGCCCTTTATTCATAGGCCTAAGGACTTGTTTACTAACTCTAACTAACTTCCTTCCTTTTATTACAATTACATTTCAGACATAAAAGAGAATAAATGAATTTGACACTCTAGGCAAGCATGTCTCATCTTAGGAAACATAAAAAGGGAAAAGTAACTTCAACTTCCCAAGCTTATATCATAACATGATTCACAAAACTCACGGCATAATCCCTGATCATTACAATATAATTGTTTTTATTTTTAAAATAAACTGTTAGAAGAGGATAAGAAATTCAGTAAGAACTTACTAAAAGAACTGAAAAGAACACAACAGGGGCATAATGCCCTGAATGTTTGTCAATTTAGTAAAGCTGAGCGATCTCCTCATGTAAAAAAAGGCTACTCCTATGTCTGTTTCAAAATGACATGATCAATTCATGAATATGATATGATGATCAGGCGCTGAACTTGACTATTATTTTCCTCTGGTGTTTGATATCCTGCCAAAAATCTGTAGTGTTGACAAAGGCATATTGTCCATTCATCTATATTTTTTTTCTAATTCTTTTCCAATTTGCTTGTCACTCTTAGAACTGAACCGTGCTCTATTGAAATTTGCAATACTGAAATCTGATTCTAATAATTTGCAGCTTACTGGGATGCTAAGAAGGGTGAGGTTATTTTATGTGAGTCTGTTGACATATCAATTGCCGTGGCCACTGAGAAGGTAAATGGTTGCGTTAGATTTGTTCATAATATTTTTCAAATCACTGAACTTCTTTTGTGACTGTAGGGCTTGATGACGCCAATTGTTAGGAATGCTGATCAGAAGACAATATCTTCAATCTCCTCAGAGGTAGGCTAAAAACATTGTGTTTGTCGGGTAATGACGTTGGAATTGCCCCTTTATGTTGGTGTTTCTTTTCAGCATTTACAGTATTGTTTAGTGAATGAAGATAATTGAAACTAGGATATTTGTTGATTTTTTCTGAAGAACAATTTAGTTACTGATTGGTTTTTCAGGTCAAGGAACTCGCTGAAAAGGCACGCTCTGGCAAACTAATGCCACATGAGTTCCAAGGAGGAACTTTTAGGTGAGTTTGCTAGGATATTGACGTACAGGCTTGGTTAAATGTTAGCCTGACATCATTGATTTCTCATGCCCGAAACTGTAATTTTGAGCTTTTGACTCTGCCCGGTTGCAGCATTTCAAATTTGGGAATGTTTCCTGTGGATCAGTTCTGTGCCATAATAAATCCCCCACAGGTTCTTTCTCTTCTCTTTCACTACCCCTCACCTTTTCTTCACCCATGTCAAACACGCTAGTATTATCACAGGGACCTACTTTTTGATGGCATACCAAGGATTGTTTCTAACTCTTCATTATTTTGTTACTATTTGTTGCAGGCCGGCATTCTTGCTGTTGGTAGGGGTAACAAAGTTGTGGAGCCTGTAATAGGAGCTGATGGTATAGGATATATTTATATATTACTCATTACTTAATTCTGAATTTATGAGTTGTTTTCTCATTAGTATTGTTTTTTCTAGGAATCGAGAGGCCAGCCGTTGTTTCTAAGATGAACTTGACATTGTCTGCCGATCATCGCGTTTTTGAAGGCAAAGTTGCAGGTACATTTGATTAGAACACTTGAATTAGCTTAATTGCTACCACCAAGTCATTGTCTGTGTCCAAAACTAATTATAGACAAGACTCGCTGTGCTTTATGCTCTGTAAATTCACAAATGAGTTAGGTATCGAAGCGTGAAATGATAGTTCGTTGGCAACAGTTTTCTTAAAAAATTAATTTTTATCTTTGTACAAATTAGGGAGATTTAACCCTACCCACTTTTTATGTATTTGCTAACAGAACTTGGAGATTGATCAACGTCAATATTGTGACAATGTTCATGAGGTTTATCTATTTTGCAGGGGCATTTCTTTCAGCTCTGCAGTCAAACTTCAGTGACATAAGAAGACTTCTTTTATAATTTACATAAAAGAATTGTTCTTGTGATTTGATGGGGGCGACTTAGGATGCAGTTTAGCTTTAGTCTGCATCCTTCACAATCCAAATATTAATCTCCCATGTCATCCCCCATTTTTGCCCTTTTCATTCTCTACATCAGAAACCGTGGTCCATTGTTGTGCCATGCCTTTTTATTTTAATTTTCATTCCTTGTTTTATTGATAAAAAAATAACCTGGTCTAATAACCAAGCATCCCAAGAAATGACCCTTTTTGAAGGGTTTGACCATTGGGGTTTCAACCTGAGATTTTGCCCATCAGTCATTGCTGCCCTTTGAAGATGTATAAATAATTGTGTACGGTCAACGGCAGAAGCATTAGAGCAGTTGAGTTAATAAATGATTAGTGATTCTTTTTTGCTGATCATGTTGCTGTGTATTGTACGTTGTTGCAGTTGTGAATGAAAGTTCCTATGATTCTTAAAGATTCAAAATTAGCAAGAGTATAAACTATAAGGATGATGATGATGATGATGATTATTTTTTTTTTTTTTTTTTGGGGGGGGGGGGGACTAATTTTTATTGTCTTGTTCATGAACATGATTAATTTTTAATGGTTGATATGCATTTTTAAGAAATAATTAATGATATTTTTATATACAGGACATAGTTTGTAGTGCAAATTGTACTACAAATTATGTCGTATATTTAAGACCAGAGGTAATGTTAGGGTTGGTTTTTTTTTTTTGGGATAATTTTTATTAAAATAAACATGACTAATTAACATGGTTGATACATTTAATACCAATGGAACGGCAATATACAAAATAAAAATATTAACATGCCGGCATCTATTTTCAAAGGGTTAAGAAATAAATGCCTTTAGATAATTATAGTTAATGTACTATGATTTTTTTTTTTTTATTGGGACTGTACTTTGATTGGGACTGTACTTTGATTGTTACACAGATTTTGTTTCTTATCAATGCAAATAAAGTTATTTCAATTCAAAACTTAAAAAAAAAAAAAATTTATTTTTCACTATTTTCAGTTAAAAAATTCAAATAAACAGTGAACTAATGATTAATGTGTATTTTTTTCACCTATGTTAGAAGTTTATAGCTACTTTGGTTACTAGAAAAATATTTGTGTTGGACGCATTTTTAGGAAAATATCATGTGTTTTTTCCATTTTAACCCTTAAAAAAAATTAATAAGTAGTTAACTAACAATTAAGAGTTAAATATTATTTTTGTCATGGAAGTATTGCTGAGGGAGCATTCAACACTCAGTTTTGTTGATATCATTTTTGCCCCTGAAGTTTATAAAAAGGAGTAAATATGCCCCGGAAGTTTTTTTAAGGAACAAATTTGCCTTATAAGTTTACAAAGAAGAGCTACAATTCAACGGTCAATATCAACTGATGGGCAAGATTGTTATATTTTTAAAATTTTGAGGCAAAAATGTTACCAAAAAAACTTTCAGGTGTTGAATGCTCTCTAGCCAATACTTCTGTGACAAAATTGGTATTTAACCCAACAATCAATTTGTATATTTGCACCTATCTTAAAAGTTCATAATTATTTTTGCCCTTCAAAAAAATACTTGATGTTGAGCGCATTTTTTTTAGAAAATCTCGTGTATTTTTGCAACTTAGTCCAAAAACACTTATGGCGTTTATTCTTCTTTATATAATGTACTTATATTCAAATGTTAAATTGTCATAGAGCAATATTTAACTTGCTGAGTGTTTAAAGGTTCTGTATATTTTAGCCTGAATATTTTATCCATGATAGAAGTCATATTCCTTTTATAATTTAGCATAACAATTTTCTCTAGTTACTTGATACGGAAAAGTAAGGGTAGAAAATTTCATGTCAAGATTATAGAAAAAATAAGTGAAAGGTCCGTATTTAAAAATTTATTGACAAGAATTGCCTTAATTAATTTGAATACTGGTACTTTCTAAGTAAGAAATCCTTCAGAATATTCATGCTTTAGGTGGGTAATGGTACATGAGATTATGCCGATCCGCATGGTTGAGACTTGAGAGGAGAATGAGGAAGACTAGAAATTTGAAGGATCAAATTGTTTCACAGATCCACTCGATTTGAAACTCATTATTTTTATTATTTGATCAAAGTATTTACAAGTCACTTTGGGTTGAGACTCTTCCCTTTCAACCAACCGCTGCCTTTTCAATTTCATATGTCTTCAGTTCTCTTTCCTCAAACAAATCGCTTGCTTTTTAGCTAGGCACATGTATACTCCTATATGAGTAATCATATTTGAGATACTGTTAGATACTATATGAATAATAATTGCTCTTTCTCGAATGCTTTTGAGAAAAGAAAAGAAAAAAAAAACCCCTTTAAGGCAATATTCTTCTAGTATATCAATGCAACAAGTCATTTAATATACAAGCAAACCAAACCTTCCTCTTGCAGCTAATAGTCAAAGGGTTTCCTCACTTGTTTCATCCCTTACAATTGCTTCAACCTAGTGGAAAATCTCAAGTGCGATCTTGAGAACTAGATGTAGGCCAAGATTTGGTTGAACTTGGTTAATTTCTTGCCTTCTTATCTTTACATTAAGTCAACATTTTACTACTCCCTGGTCCTAATTATAGGACATATTTAATTGATTTTGGGGAGATTGAGGAAATGAGTTAAATTAGTTATTTTATTTATTTTCCTAAAATACACTTATATAATCATGATTAAAAATATAATCCATCAAGTTTTTAATATAAGACATATTTACCTAATTTGATTAGATTAAGAAAGTTAGTTAATACGACTTATATTTTCTAAAATACCATAGTCATCTTCCTTAATTCCTCCTTTCATTTCCTTATTGATTATTGTTGAGAGAACCAATAGAAGTAAATTACAGAAAAAATGATAAATATGAAAACTATGTTTTTTTTAAAATTATTATTTAGGACCATGATCAACCCTCCAAATATATTTTATATTAAAGACTGGAGGGAGTATAATTTAATTAAAAAATATATAAATATTCATATATAACCATGAAAAAGTACCATATAACTAAAAATGCATTAATTCACTTATGTATAAATCCCACCTAATTTAATAAAGAGTTAAGGAGCAAATTCGCCAACAAACTATTAGACTAGGAGCATTTGACACAGATAAGTTTTGAGAGTACCAATAATACCAACAAACAATTAAAATTCTTAAAAAAGCACAATGCCGTCAGCTGTTGAGTAAGCTCCGTTAATGAAGACTGCCAAGTAGGATTTAAAGTCCAGGTGGCCATTTTTTATTTGACGATCAAAGTCTAGGTGGCCACGTGGGATTTAAACACAGGAAAATGAACACGAAGGAGTATATGCGAGAAAGGTAGAGAGACTGAGAGAGATACTCTCTCTTAGTTGTCGAGCTCAGATCTCTTGGTTGTAACGTACTTTAATCTGGGTGAATCTTGAACGTCACTGGTCAGTGGCCACCGCAAGAGAAGGAAGAAACATATCGCTGCTATGGTAGTAACGACAGGCTTGATCGTAGCCGTAAATTTTTCTGAAAAACTTGAATGCCAACCTACAATGAAGGAAGCATCCGTTCTGGAGTTTTTTTTCCAACGCAGTTCGTCTGGAGAAAGAAGCCTAGATCCGGTAAGTTTTGGATGGTGTGTTTCTCTTAATTGTCATTCTAGATCTGTGGAGTCGTAGAGAGAGAAAAAAAAATGAAACCTAACTTTTCTTTTTCTCTCTTCAATGGCGGAACTTGGAGGAAAAGTTTGGGAGGGCCAAATAGGGGTGGAGGAATTTGGGGATTCGGGGGTTCGGGGGCAGCGACCCCGAAATTTTTTTAAAGGAAAGTTTTAAATTTATTAAAAATGAAAAGAATGAAAACAAATAGGGAAAATTAAAATAAAGGACCTACAAAAATAATATTTATTATAAAGGACCTTAAAAATTCAAATTACTTAGAAGGACCAAACATTATAATATAAATTTAAAATTACTAAATTGCCCCTAATCAAAGCTCATGTCTTATCTCTTATATTCATAATTAAAAAAATAACTACAATTAAAACTAAAACTGCCCATCATCATGATATGATCAAAACATTTTTTTTTTCAATATATTATTTAATTAACAAAGGTTAAACTCATATTTTTTTAATTTTTATTTTTAACCCACATAAATTTCTTTTTGAAAAAAATAAATCATACAAACTTTCTTGGTTTAACATATATGATAAATTATAAAAGACCTTGAATTTTAATAAAATTATAAATTCCATTTTTAATTAAAATTTTTTGTTGATTTTAAAAAAAATTATAATTTTTACAAATTGAATAATGCATAATTTTTTTTTCATACATATATATTCAAGTTGTTGAAAATGAAATTTGAGAAAATTATTGTTTAATTTAATGAATCTTATAATCTTGTAGTAGTTTTAAAAATAGAATCGGAAAGAAAATGTAGGAGGGATTTGTTAGGGGTATTTTAGTACTTTTAATTTTATAATTTTATAGTTGGTCCTTTTAAATAATTACAATTTTTTTGGTTCTTCTCCATAAATATTTTTTCCTCTAGGTCCTTCATTCTAATTTTCCCAAAAAAATATTCATGAAATCAAGTTAATTAACTTCATCTATAAGTGTACTGTAGAATGGGTAAAAGCATAGTACGAGATACACCACAAAAGTAAATTTCATTGATTAACTAAAAATTTCAGGTAATTAGAATGAAATATAGAAAAGAATGACAAGATTAACATAAAAATTCAGCCTAAAATATAAAAAGAGGGAAAAATGAAAAGAAGAAGAAGTTGGGGGCCAAAGTTGTATTTTACACTAAAAAAGAAAAAGTTCCACTAAGAATTTTTAAATACTTTTTTTTTTTGGGGACCATGGCCCCCCTTGTCATAGGGAAATTCCGTCCCTGTCTCTCTTCCTCTCATAATCTGAAGCTGAATGATGCTGCCCAGCTATTTGAAATTGAAAGCAAAATGTGGAGGAAAAGCTTATTTGAGATTGATAAACATGACATTTGAAAAGAAAATTTTGAAATTGAAAGCAAAATGTTAGGCAAAATGGGTTTTCCACTATTGCACGGACGTATATGCGAGTTTGTTTTTCTTAGTTGTGTAAATCTTGATAGCCTATGTTTTTCTCAGAAGCAGATTTTCTCATTTTCCCTCCCCTCAGAATCCCTCAAAATCCCATCTGGACCGTCTAAATCTTGATCCAACGGTCCAGATTTAAATTTTTTTTTACTTTTGTCTTTTTCGAAAAAGACAAAACTTCAAATTTTTTTTTAAAAATCTGGACCGTTGGATCAAGATTTGGACGGTCCAGATATGATTCTGAGGAAAAGGGAAAAGGAGAGAATCTAGTCCCGTTTTTCTCATCTTTTCCGTGTGTGTGTTTAAACCACCTGGACTTTGACTGACAAAAAAAAAAAAAGCCACTTGGACTTTAAATCCTATGTGGCAACCTTCATTAACGGAGTTTATTCTACAGTTGACGGTATTGTGCTTTTTTAACAATTTTAACTGTTGGTATTATTAGTATCCTTAAAATTTATTTGTGCCAGATGCTCCTAGCCTAATAGTTTGTTAGCCAATTTGCTTCTTAATCTTTTAATAAAATAGAGTAACTAAAATGAAAAATATAATGGACTGCTACTTTTTTTTTTTTTAAACAATGTTGTATTCGGCTCATCAAAGGAGAAATATAAAATGTATCACGGTCGATCAATCCAAAACTCTTAATCGGACCAGCTAGCAGATTAGTTCATCGATTTGTCTAATCAGACGGCCAGGGTTGAGTTTTAATACTATACTTAATAAGTCTTAGTTATAAATTAGAAATTTAAGTCTCACACAACAAATTAATGCTCCTTTAACTATCATTATTTAAATCAATATTAACAACTCGTCATAAAAAAGTTTTAGAACCTAATTATTATTAAATTCAACTTTTAATTAGTTGTAATTTCCCTCATAAAATACCAATAAGGAACACCATAAAAGATTTGAGTTCATTGACTAGTAGTTTTTTTTTTGCTCATACATTGACTAGCAGTTGAATGTAGATAAGATCAAGGGGACACCACATATCTCATTCAGTCTTTTTTTTAACCTCATATTAAATGTCGCTTGAAAATGAGATGCAACAAATATGTATTCTACTAGTCATAAATTGGACGAACAAGAAAGTTGTTATCTAATTAAATCTTTCTGAATTTGCACATAAAACACAAACTTATCAATCAAAAGCCATTCATGCTGGAAGAGGGAACATATATGATTGAAAAGGTAACAGGGAAAAAAATGAACGATTAAAGATACATTGAATTCCATATTAAATATTGTAGCTTTTTTTTTTTTTTTAAAAAAAATAATTTGGAGCTTTTCAGTGTTTCCCTCATTAAAGATACATTGAATTCCATATTACATATTGTATTAAGTTTCATTAATAGAACGAAAGAAAATGCTAATCAAAAGGTGTAATAATTGTCGTTGTTTTGTCAATCAATCGTCTCTTCAAGATAGAGATAATCAAAACGCAGAGTTTATTTTATCAAAAAAAAAAAAAAAAAAAAACGCAGAGTTTATCTCAAGAGATAAAAGATGAACACACACATTTCTGGCATATTGCCTATTGGTTCATTTTTTTCCCCCCAAACGCTTTAAATGCGTAAATCGTAGCTTAAACATTTTTTCTTAAAAAAATAAATTAATTCAATCTGTGGGACCAACGGATTTTGATCGGTCACTCTAGTTCAGTTCCTTGTACATTAAAAATAAATATTTGGGCCATTTATTGAGAGATGCATAATGACATATTTATTGAGAGAGATTAAAACTCCCTGCACTTTAAGTAGAATATATGAGATTATACATGTAATAAGATAATTAAAGAAAAAAAAATTGGACCATCCAAATTTAAAAATTTAGGAAAATAATAGAGGAACCTTAAAAAATAATATTTATCAAGAAGGATCTTGAAAATTTTACTTATTTAAAAGGATCACATACCATTTAAAAATATTAAATTACCCCTCAAATATGATTCTGAACAATCCCATGCAAAAGCCAAAAAAAAAAAAAAACTCAAACAGCCTCTATCAGAGTTGGCGTTTGACGATGTATATTGTTGACGGTGGAGAAATATTGTTGGTCAAATTTGGCTATGAAAATCTCATATAAGGATCGATGTGATACAATAAAGCTAAGTTTATGTGAGAAATGAGGGATTCACTGCCAACAAATCAATAACCAGCATTGATCCAACTTTGTGAAGCTAAAGATTGAAAACGAAGAAGAAGGAAAGTAGAGATGATAAGGAAGGATTGAGTGGAAGCCATGGGAAATAAGCTTCACGGGTCTTCTAAGTATTATTGGTTTTAATTTTATATGACATTTTCGAATGAACCAACTCGATCGTAGAATGAAAGCATGGTCGTTTATGAATTGAGAAATTGTAATAATCTATTCCTCCTAATAGTTGCTCCATCAAAGACATAAACTTCCACTTGAGAACCCTTCTTAATATTTGTGGAAATGGCAGCAACAAGGAAGAAGACGGTGATGAATTGTCCGGCTTGAGAGTTTTTGGTTTGCCTTGTATTGGGGTAATTTTGTATTTTTAAATATATTTTAATATTTGGTCCTTTTAAATAATTACTAGTTTTAAGATCATTTTTAATAAATATTATGTTTTCTAGGTCCTTCGTTATAGTTTTCCTTAAAAATTTCCAAATGTCAGATTTACTTTTTATAACAGGTTGATAGTCACGATAATTTTCCTTATTATATGAATTCGGCATGCATTAAAATAAAAAATATAAGAATAAATTAAATAAGATTTAATATGGACAGTCTAATTTGAATTTAAATGGTAGCAGACTAGCAGTACCATGTGATGAGGACCAAATCGGTGACATAAACTTGCATTAATCACGTGATGCTATGGCCCAGAATTAACGTGAGATGCAGGCATGAAGCCAATAGGATGTGTTCTTCTCTGCATAATTAAGATTAATTGCAGATATGGATGATATAAATTAGATGGACGTAAAAAGTACGTGTTGTTATTATTAGGAAGTTGGGACGCTATTTTATATGATTCTCTAAGAAAATGAAATATATCTTCTCATGCATTTAATATACGAATTTTTTCTGGATCTCCCTCACTATTACAAGAAGCAGGAATGACGTCTCCAAAAAACATCATTTTTTTAAAAGGGTAGTAAAAAATAAAGATAGTAAAATTTTTATAATTATATGGAGAATTTTTGAAATATCAGGTGTCTCTTTAACAAAAACAGATGTCAAAAGTATACTTTAGCTTTTGGCTTCAAGAGCGTTACTATTGACTTTCTTTTTAAATTTGAGACGTCAAAAGTGGTCTTTTGGCATCCCATATTCAAAATTGGGATGCCTAAAGTGTTTATATATGCTCTGTTTGTCCTCTTCACTTGTCTACAAACAATTGCGAGATGTCTTCTGTCACCATCGTTGATCCTCTGTCTTCCCTCCTCTCTCACTTTGTCGAACCTCTGTACTCTCTCCCTCTCCCATTGTCGGACCTCCATCCTCCGTCCTCTCACCTGTTGTCACTCCTCCCTCCGTGCTCCCTCCTCTCTCACCATCAAACCTCCATACTCCCTCCATCTCCCACCGTTGGATCTCCATCCTCTTTCCCTCTCCCACAGTCACTCCTCCTTCGTCCCTCCCTCTCCACTGCAGTTCCTCCATCCTCTGTCCTCTTTCACACCGTCGGACCTTGGTGCTGCCTCTTGTCCGTTGTAGCTCCCCTCTCCCAACGTCACTCCTCCCTCCCTCTCCAGCGTCGTTCCTCCCTCTCTCCCTCTTCGTTTACACTGTCGGTCCTCCATTTGTAGGAATAGTTTTTTTTTTTAAATACATTCTTTTATATATATATATATATATATATATATATATATATATATATATATATATATATATATATTTGAAATAATTCTAATGTTCTATTTGTTGTTGTTGTCGTTAGGGTTGAGCAAAGAAAATAAATTTCAATCACTGGAATTTAAAGTTGAGGTAATTATAGTTAAATATTGTTGTTGTTGTTTTTTTTTTTTTTTTTGTCGATGTGCATTGAATTAGTTAAACTTTGTTGTAATACCCCGGATTTTTATCAATAATAATATAGTGATAATGATACTAATAATAATAATAATAATAAAGTAATAATGAAATTTAATAATAATAACAATATAGTAAATAAAGATTTAGAATTTAATAATGTTTATATTATTTTATAATTTATTAATTGGAAATAATTATAGTAACAATAAAAGTTTAGAATTTAATTGTATGGTTTAAAAATTTATTAGTTGGGAATATATTAATTAGATTATATAATATAATCCATTTCTATTAAATATATAATTGAGTCATTTTAATTTACCTTACTGTTGCGTAGTGATATTAGTGATCCTAGATATTAGCTATGATCCTAGATTTTAGCTAGAATAAATAGAAATATAAAATGTAATTGAAATATTATATCGTAATAAATTATAATAGGAATATATTAATTATATTATTAATAATTAGATTGTATAATATAATCTATTTCTATTTATATTAATTATGTTAATATTTCATATTTTTATTTATTAGAAAATCTTATTATATATTCTATTTATTATATAGAATATATATCTGTTTATTTTATATTTGTAGTACTCCTGATTAATAATAGAATTAATAATATATTAAAATAATAATAATAATAATAATAATATATTAGAATCTAGAAATCTATAGTGTTTATGTTGTTAATTTATTAATTGGGAATAATTAAAGGGCCCAGCCCATAACTAAAACCCTAAGTTTTAATTATAAATTTAGGTCTATCTGTCAAAAACCTAAAAACACACGATACTTTTCCTCCTCCGTTGTTTTCTTCTCAAACCCTCTTTCTGTGCATCAAATCAAAATTAGGTCGCTAGCAAGAACGGAGGCCAGGTAATCCTAATCCCCATGAGTAGGTTAGATTTATGTAAATTTTGTAATCCTAATTCCCATGAGCTTTAGGTTGATTTTACATCTTGATAGATAATTGAGTAACCTAGGCTATAAAACCCAATTGCTATTTGATTTCTGTATGTATAGAAATATATGTGCATATATATATATATATATATATATATATATATATATTGTATGTTATTGCTTCTGTCTCGGTATACGCACTCCAATTGTACAATACATATACATGTGAGTCCTTCATACTGAATAATGTTCCTCGACTTCCGTGTTGGAGAATTGCTTTTGTGAATGAATGAATCCATTGTCCCTGTGCGTTTTCTTGTTTTTTTGATTGAAACAGATACAATTATATTATTTCGGCTTGTATGTGCTTCGATTAATGAGTATATATATAAATATATATATATGCACCTGTGCGTTTTTTTTTGAAATTAAATATCCTTATATTTATTTTTAACTATATATATATATAAAAGATAAGTAAATAATAGAAATAATCTAGGAGTCTATTTTGTGTATGTGTTTTAAAGCAACTTAAACAGTGGGAGGATAGCTTTGGGATGGTACCTCCCAAAGTGATGAACACAACCCTTAGGCTTTATGCCTCGAAATATTATGTGATGAGAAAATTGAGAATCTGTTCTTCCCAAAGTGGTGTCTGGCAGGTTTCCGGGACATTAGTAGCAACTTTGGGAAGAGGTGTGCACAAATTGATTGTGATTGGTAGGTTTCCGCGTCACAGGGTAGACTGACAGGTTTCCGGGTCTACCATGGTTCTCTTCCCACTAAACTAAATAGACTGGCAGGTTTCCGGGTCCAAATAAAATTTAATAAAAATTTATGAATGACAGTGAATATGAAACAAATATTTTCGATTATATAAATATATAATGTTTTTTTTCTTTTTTTTTAATAACATGAGAATATTTTATTGTTATTTTTGTATTATTTTTGTTTATTAGGATTACCAGCGTTTGCTGATGTGTGTGTGTCTATGGGCTGCGACGATCCTTCGGGGGAGCAGATTTTCATTGAAACAGGTATCAAAGCTGGGGCTAGCAGTGAGAAGTGAGGAAGAATAATAAAAAGCTCTAGCTAGTTTCTTTTTTTTATTTTATGCTTTAGATGAGACATCTTTATTTAAGTTTCAATTTATTTTAATGTAATAAGTAGCCTTGCGCTTGTCCCAGTACAAGTGCGGCGGTAACACTCCCCAGGATTGTTATTTTGAAATTTATTAGTTTATTTATAAAAATTATTTAAATTTCTTTGTGATTAAAACCGTTAGAAATCGGGGGTGTTACATTTGTAGTATGACTGTTGATGCTTAGAAGTCCAAAATTTTAGTTTATGACTTAGACAACTAAGCTATATTTTTATATTTTGTATCGATGAAATTGCTGATATTGTCTTGAATTGTCTTAGTTAGTAAGTTTTGTTTGAATTAAGCTGAAATTGTTTGTTATTAAAATTTTGGAATGTTGCCAATTTTTTTCCTTTTTTTTTTTTAAAATGAGCAAAAAGCATGTCATTTGTTAACAATTGTCCGAAACTTGAGTGTTGTTGGAAATGGTTTACGTGGTAATAAAATGGATCAAACTTGGATGAATGCTTTGAGAACTAGTGAAGAATATGAGAACATGGTGAAAGAGTTTATTGAATTTGCTAGAAGGAATATGTCTACAAAAAATGACATGTATTTTTTTCTCTGTGTCAATGAAAGTAGACGGGATATTGATGATATAAGGATTACCTACTTTGTGATGAAATAAATCTTCCATACACAATGTGGAGATGTCATGGTGAGGAAGTAACTTGTTGGTCGCTCAAGAAGGAAGTTGTTGATTTCATAGATAAAGATATAATGGAGAAAATGATTCATGATGTTGAAGTAGAATCCTAATTGCATGAATATGACAGCTTGTGAAGTGATGCAAAGACACCGTTGTACCCTGGGAGTAAGTATACATGGTTGACAACTACCTTGCATTTGGTCAATTTAAAGGCAACATATGGGTGGGCCAATAGTAGTTTCACATTGTTGCTTGAGTTGTTGTGTAATATGTTTCCAGACAATAATGTACTTCCAAATTATATGTATAAGACCAATAAAATCTTGTCTATAATGAGTATAAAGTATAAAAAGATAGACGCTTGCCCTAATGAATGCGTATTAAAAAGAAAGGAGTATGAAGGCCTTAGTGAGTGTCCGAAGTGTAAAACTTTATGATACAAAGTGAAGAAAGATGGGGGTTGTGGATATGAGACAACTAAACGGTAACTTTTTAAGGCATTATGGTATCTTCCAATAATACTGTAGTTCAAGCATTTGTTTACGAGTACATCAACATTGAAGAAGTTGAGATGACATTCTGATGAGGGAATATTTGATGGAAAATATTTTTAGCACCTGGTTGACTCTACACAATGGAAGAAAGTACACGAAATGCTCCCTCAATTTCACAGTGAGCCAAGAAACCTTTGGCTTAGGCTTTGTATAGATGGAATCAATCCGTATGGAACTCCCAGTAGCACCCATAGTGCATGGCCAGTTCTCGTTGTAATATACAACTTACCTCCCTGGCTATGTATGAAACTCAAGTATGTGATGCTTTTTATGATGATTTTTGAACCAAAATAGCTAGGGAACAATATCGATGTGTACTTGGTGTCTTTGATTGAGGATTTGAAGAAGTTGCGAGATGAAGGCATAGATGTGTTTGATGCATATAAGAAGGAGTCTTTTAAGCTACGTGCTATGATTTTTACCACGATAAATGACTTTCATGCATACAGAAATTTGTCAAGGTATAGTGTGAAGGGGCAAAAAGTATGTCCGATATGTGAAGCAGACACACTCTTCTATCAACTTAAGCATGCAAAAAAGGGTCTACCTTGGTCGCGTGAGGTTTCTTCATCAGTTCCACCCGTATTATAGGTTAAGAAAGCATTTTAACGACTATCAGAGCATAGAATAGCTCCAAAGGCATTAACCAGAGAGGAAGTTTATAGTCGAGTGGAACATATCAATGTCATCTTAGGTGAGAAGAACATATGGAAGAAGAGATCAATTTTCTTTGATATTTCATATTGGCGTAGCTTAATATGAGACACAATCTTGATGTGATGCATGTGGAGAAAAACATCTGTGATAGCTTTATCAGTAGGCTTTTGCACATATTAGGGAAGATTAAGGATGAAATTAGTGAGACTAGACCTGGTTGATATAGGAATAAGGGAGCAGTTACATCCACAACTAAGAGATGATGGTAAGAGGACATACATGGAGCCAACAACGCATACACTATCAAAAGCCGAGAAAAACGTTTGTGTGGGTGTTTATATGACATTAAGGTGCCACAAGGGCATTATTATAATGTGAGAAGGTGTGTGTCAATGGACAATTTGAAGTTGGTGAGAATGAAGTCCTATAATTATTATGTGTTGATGCAACAACTATGTGACATCCCAGGCGGCTTGTGGATATTGTCTGCTTTGGCACACACAAGGCCTCACGGTTTTGTTTCTAACTGGGCCTAACCCATCAAAACGCGTCCACAAGGGAAAGGTCTCCGCATCCTTATAAGGCATGCTTTGTTCGCCTTTCCAATCGATGTGGGACTTCCCTCACACTCCACCCCCCTTGGGACCCAGCGTCCTCGCTGGCACATCGACCCGAGCCCAAGGGGGGTGGAGTGGAAAGTCCTACATCGATTGGGAAGGCGAACGAAGCATGCCTTATAAGGATGCGGAGACCTTTCCCTTGTGGACGCGTTTTGATGGGCTAGGCCCAGTCAGAAACAAAACCGTGAGGCCTTGTGTGTGCCAAAGCGGACAATATCCACAAGCGGGCGCCTAGGATGTTACAAACTATTACAAGTAACTATTAGAGGCATTATAAAAGATGAAGTGCGAACCACTATAGCAAAATTTTGTTTTTGTTTTTGTTTTTATTTAATGATATTTGTAACAAAGTCATTGAAATTGAAAAGTTTAATGATTTGGAAAATGATGTTATATTATTTTGTCCCAACTAGAGATGCATTTTCCTCCTTTATTTTTTGATATAGTGGTACATTTGATAGTTTATTTGGTAAGGGAGGTAAGGTTCTACAGTCCAGTTTACCTAAGGTGGATACACCTTTTTGAGCAATACATGAAGATCTTAAAAGGACATTCTAAAAATCCTTATCGACTTAAAGCCTCAATAGTTGAAAGATATGTAGTTGAAGAGGCTATGAACTTTTGCAAAGATTATCTATCAAAAGCGAAGAAACAATCTTAGCATGAAGAGGGGATAAGCAAGGGAACACGATGGCTCAAAGTGAAGAATTTGTCTTGTGAAGCGGTGTTGTAGGCATACTTGTATATCTTGAATAATATGGAAGAAGTCCAATTGTACATAGATGAACACAGAAAGAATTTGAAAAATATGAATCCAAGGAAGAATGACATGCAGATAGCTAATGAGCAAAACAAGATATTCATAAAGTGGTAAGAGGAAAAGGTGTCACATAAGATCGGTGTGTCTGATACAATCAAGTGGTTCATTTGAGGGCTTCTTTTTAGGTCATCACTTGGAGCAGTTATGATATAAACGGGTTACTTTCTACACAAAAGATTAAGATGACAGAAGTACTATACAAAATAGTGGGGTGATGGTTGAAGTTGAATTCATGCACTTTTAGAGTTCGAAAGATTAGAATATATGACCTATTATGGAGTTATTGAAGAAATATGAGAGATGACTTACAAGTTCAAAGTTGATTTATTCAAATGTAAGTGAGTTAGCAATAATGTTGTTGTAATAGATTAACAAATTGAATTTGTCTCAGTTGATCTTTAAAGAGTTAGTTATAAAGACGAGCCATTCATTCTAGCAAACCAAGTGAAACAAGTGTTTTATATCACAAATCCTGCATATAAACAAATGTTCATTGTACTTCAAAGTAAAAACCAAAAGTATGGTGAAGAATCCTTCAACCTTAACGATACATCACCTTTTCACAACAAATCTACCGAGAGCAAGTGCAGTAGAATTGGTAGATGATGAAGAATATGCTGTAAGAAATGATCATTATGAAGGAATATGGGAAACCATATAAAGGAAGACTTTCGGTTATAAAATAATATTGTGTGATTTTTGTTTTTATTTTACCTATTAGTTTATTTTATTCATTTAATTGCAATTTAATAACCTATCTAACATTAATTTGTCTTAATAGGAATATGGGCAACTCTGATGGGTCACAAAGCGATAGAGGAGAACCCGTGGTGAAAAGGGTCAGAGGCATCACAAAGATGGGAGCATTAGTTTCACGTTATCAAGAACAATGGGGGAGGCTGGATGTAGACTTCGATGCTAATATGAATCCAATTAGTGCTGAGGAAGACAAATTCATTAGCTATTTAGGCTATTTAGCTCGAAGCAAAGTTCGCATTGTGTACCCTAACTGGAAATTGGTTCAAGAGAAAACAAAGAAGATGATTTGGCAACAAATTTTGGTATATAACTTTCAATATACATTCATTTGTATCTTTAATCACATTGTTTCAAATATAATTATCTTCTCTTTTACCTTGCAACAAACGTATGATGTCTTAGACAACAAGGCGATGAACAAGCTAGATGGGGGAAATTTGTCTATGATGGAAAGATTTCAAGAACAAGCTATCCAAAAAGTATATTTGAGGGGCATGGAGGTATGAGGATCCATGTCAAAGTTATTCGTATATTTCTCCAAAGGATTGAAGGTTGTTTGTGGCATCACGACAAGATCCCCAATTTCTTGTAAAATTTCTTTCATCTTATCTTTTATTTGAATCTACTTGACATCCTGACTCAAATTTCTTTATTTTCGTTTCACAAGAAGTAAGTTAAGCAAATAAAGAAAGGCAAGCAGGAAATAAGTATTAGCATTATATGTCTCGTAGTGGTTATTAAAAGCGTGAATGAAGGATGATAGAAGAAGAGTTGGAGAAAATGAAGGAAGCTGCCAAATCAGACCCTGACACTATTGTCCAGGCCCCAAATCCTTCTCCGTGTCACAAAAAGTGGAAAGTTGAGAGGCTTAAGGGTGGCAAATACGTAAATCCAGTTGTTTCTGAGGTTGTCGCAAAGATAGTAAGTAGTTAAAATAGAAATATTTAATTATGAAATTATTTCATATTAGAAGTACTTAGTTTTCATTTATGATTAATTGTATGATACATGATGAACTTGAAAAGAAGAGGAGCCAAGGTTCATTTACTCCAAGTGGACATATGGACATCTTGTCAATAGTAATTGGGAAGGTAGATCACCCTGGTCGTGTTCGAGGGGAGCTAAGGAGAGTTGGTGTTGTAACATATTTTGGATGAGCTTGACAATATTTGTCACAAGGCGAACCTAGTAGGGAGCTTGTGGCCAAAGTTCGAGAGGAAGTCCGTTAATCACTCTAAGAGGAAGTCTAACAAGAACTCGAGATGCAACTTCAGGAATCACTTCGACAAAAGCTCTTGAAAGAGCTACGTGGTGAAGTGAGATCTATCATTCAATTGGAGAGGAAAAATGAGGAACATAGAACCCATGATTCATCATGTAAGTTAATTTTTTTTCCCTAAATCATTGATTCTTGACTTAAATGAATTGTTTTAATGTATGTTGACTTTTATTTTAATGACAGTGCATCAAGACATATAAACTATTTGATGGGATACAAGAGAGTAAAAGTAGAGAATTGAAGTGGTTTTATATGAAAATAAGTAGTTTCAATTCAAGTTTTTTCATTGACAGTGGCTTTAGATATGTCTTTATTCATTTTAACCATTTACTTTTGATTTATAGTGCTCTTGACAACCTGGGAATACTGAGTGCACATACTATGTTATATTTATATGCATAACATCATTTAGATCAGAGTTACTATAGATTTTGAACAAGTAACTGCTCCTTCATTCTCAAATGATAACTTTTTTGGTGTTGTACTAAAATTGTTAATTAATTCGTTCAGTTGATTGATTTATTTTACCTTATTTTCCAATTCACAGATTTTTGGTAATGACGAAGCTTACTTGAAGGAAGACATTAATTTGATTCGAGAACTTTTGGTTGAACATTTTCTTCAACACATAGATGAATAAAGTTTGCGTTTATATTACTTAGTAGTTATGTAGACAACTTTTTGACATTTTGTGGTGATTGTTGTACATAGTAGTAGTAGTACGTAGTTATCACTTTAATTAGCTAGAGTTGGATGTTTAATTTCCTTATTATAACAACATTTTGGTTTATGATGATTTGTTTAATAACTTTTTGTAGGGTTTAATTGTTGGGTAGTGAAAAATACGTATAATTTTTTTTTTCCAAAAAAAAAAATTCAACATCCTTACTACAAAAACGGACATTGTAAGTGCGTTGTAGGTAGCATTTACAACATCCCTTTTTTAGCGGATGTTGTTTCCAATTTTTATTAAGTTGTTCATATAGGCATCCCCTATAAAGAGACGTACAAATGACTTAAAAACAAACGTTATTATTATTATTTTTTTGTTTGGTTGTATATTGTTGAAGGTGGAGAGATATTGTAGGTCAAATTTGGCTATGGAAATCTCATAAGGATGTGATACAATAAAGCTAAGTTTATGTGAGAAATGAGGGATTCACTGCCAACAAATCAATAACCAGCATTGATCCAACTTTGTGTGCTGCTAAAGATTGAAAACAAAGATGAAGGAAAGTAGAGAAGAGAAGGAAGGACTGAGTGGAAGCCATGGAAAAAAGCTTCACGGTCTTCTCAGTATTATTGGTTTTAATTTTATATGACATTTTAGAACGAACCAACTCGTAGAATGAAAGCATGGTCGTTTTTGAATTGACAAATTGTAATAATCTACTCCCCCCAATAGTTTCTCCATCAAGACAGAACTTGCCACTTGAGAAACCTTCTTACTATTTGTGGAAATGGGAGCAACAGGGAGGAAGACGGTGGCGAATTGTCCGGCTTGAGGGTTTTTGGTTTGCCTTGTATAGGGGTAATTTTGTATTTTTAAATAGGGGTTTACTTTTCTCATGTTGCATGAGAGAAATAAGATTCCTACACACACATAGAATGGTGGGACCTACATATATATATAGTGCTAATTATATATATATGCGGGTCCCACCATTTTATGTGTGTGTGGCATGAGAAAACATTTCTCCTACAACATGAGAAATGTTTTTCCCTTTTAAATATGTATTTTAATATTTGGTCCTTTCAAATAATTAAGAGTTTTAAGATCTTTCTTAGTAAATGTTATTTTTTCTAGGTCCTTTATTATAATTTTCCCTAAAAATTTCAAAATGACAAATTTACTTTTTATAATAAGTTAATAGTCACAATAAATTTTCTTATAGGAACACTTTTATAGTGCTATTTGATTAAAGTATTTACAAGTCCCTTTGGTTGAGACTGACCTTTTTAGGAGCTTAGAACATTTTATGAGATCTAAACTTTTATTCTTTTTCTTAAGAGGTGGATTCGTTTATCTCTTTAACCAACCGCTGTTTTTCAATTTCATGTCTCTAGTTTTCTTTCCTCTAACAAATCTGTTATTTTTTAGTTAGGCACATGTATCTTCCTATATAAACAATCATATTTAAAATACTGTCAAATGCTATATGTGTAATAATTGCTCTTTCTCAAATGCTTTTAGCAATAAAAAACCTTTGACGCAATATCCTTCTAGTATATCAATGCAACAAGTCATTTATACGTACAACCAAACCAAACCTTCCTCTTGCAGCTAATAGTCAAAGGGTTTCCTCACTTGTTTCATCCCTTACAATTGCTTCAACCGAGTGGAAGATCTCAAGTGCGATCTTAAGAACTAGATGTAGGCCAACATTGGGTTGAACTTGGTTTATTTCTTGTGCCTTCTTATCGATCTTTACATTAAGTTAACATTTTCCTATCTCATTTGCTCTTACACTTTCAGCTGCACTATGTTTTATTAAAAAGTTAATTTCTTTGTGGAAATTTCTATCCATCACCTTATTCACTTCCCTCTTAATTGGATGCCAGCCTAATCTAACAAATCAATTGAGGAACTGGTAAAAAGGTCAGTGGTCCGATATTTGTTGAGCCGAAATCAATCTAATCATGATTAAAAATACACTTCCTTTCGGATCTTAATGTAAGATGTGTTTACCTAATTTGATTAGATTAAGAAAAATTTATTAAGGTACTTAATGTGATATATATTTTCTAAAACACCATAGCCATCTTACTTAATGCCCCATTCAATTTCCTCATTGATTGTTGTTTAGGGAGCAATAATAGGGGTAAATTAGGAAAAAATAATATATATAAAAACTATATCTTATATTTAGAACCAATATCAACTCTTCGAATATGTCTTATATTAAAGACCAGAGATAGTATAATAAATATATATAACCATGAGAAAGTACCATATAAATAAGCATGCATTAATCCACTAATAAATAGAATATTCATCTATAAATCACACCTAATTTAATAAAATAGAGTAACTAAAACAAAAATATAACGGACTACTACTTTTTGAACTCGAAACATTGTTGTATTAGGCTCATCAAGGGAGAAATATAAAATCTACCCCTGCCGATCAATCCACAACTCTTAATCGCAGATTTGTTCATCGATTTGATGGTAAAATCAGACGATTTGGATTGAGTTTTATTACTATACTTAAAAGTTTTAGTTATAAATTAGAAATTTAAGTCTCACACAACAAATTGAGGCTTCTATAATTACCATGATTTAAATTAATATTTACAACTCACTTATCATAAAAACAATTTTAGAACCTAATATTACTAAATTCAACTTTTAATATGTTGTAATTTCCCTCATAAAATGCCAACAAGGAACACCATAAAGATTTGAGTTCATTGACTAGTAGTTTTTTTTTTTCTCATACATTGACTAGTAGTTGAATGTAGATAAGATCAAGGGTGACACCACATATCTCATTCAGTATGTTTCTATAATTCCCCGTATTTGTGTGTATATACATGTATATGTGTGTAGACACACATGCGTATATCTTTTAACCTCATATTTAATATCGCTTGAAAATGAGATGCAACAAACATGTATTCTACTCATAAATTGAACGAACAAGAAAGTTGTTATCTAATTAAATCTTTCTGAATTTGCCCATAAAACACAAACTTATCAATCAAAAGCCATTCATGCTGGAAGAGGAAAAATATTATTGAAAAGGTAACAGAAAAAAATGAACGAAAAGTGTATATATATATATATATTCATTTAGGGTTCTGGGGTATGATGCTTTTTATATTTTGCAGCTTTTCAGTGTTTCCCTGTTTAAAGATACATTGAATTCTCTTATGGACCCATATATTGGCCCTAGTAGATATGCGGCCCAAGGAGATTACGAAATCCTTTGCAGCTGAGTAATGGGTGAGTCACCCCCTCATTGTATTTGTGATTCAAAACCGTACAAGTAGTGGAGCATGTATTTGCAGAACGTGGGAGGCACACCCCACTCGTCTAATGGATTCGCTGTGACTAGGAGAGAAATCCTATGTAACCTCTATAAATAGGAGGTTACCCGTCAGGTGCACTCTCTACATTCTCTATCACATTATTTACTATTCTGCCTTACTGTGCACACATACACCACCCCTCAGGGGAAATGCCGCCACCATGTAGCATAGTGATCATAAATTGCTCGTTGGTATCTTCCTTGTAGATATCATCAGGTAATCCCCTCTCTGTAGGTGACTTATTCATTAAGCATCTGTAGGGAGCTCTTTGATCCAACACTAAGATCTTCTAGCCCCATTGGACTAGACACTTATATTTTACGACAGAACAAATTCCATATTACATATTGTATTGAGTTTAATTTATAAAACGAAAGAAAATGCTAATCAAAAGAGGAAATAATTGTCTTTGTTTTGTCAATTACTCGTCTCTTCAAGATAGAGATATATAATTAATACGCAGAGTAAATCTTAAAAGATAAGCTACGAACCCACACATTTCTGGCATATTAACTATTGGTTCATTTTTCTTCTTTTCCAAACGCTTTAAATGCATAAATCGTCGCTTAAAACATGTATTTTAAAAAATAAATTAATTCAATCTGTTGGACCAACGGATTTTGGTTTATTGGGAGATGCATGGGCATAGCAGGAAATAAAAAACATCTATTGAAAGAGATGAAAACCCTTGGTGCTCTAAGTCTAGAATGAGATTATACCGGTAATGAAATAATTAATTCCAAATTTACTTTATACAACAAGTTAATAGTCACAATAAATTTTTTTATTATATGAGTTCGGCATGCATTAAAATTAAAAAAAAAACATAAGAATAAATTAAATGAAATTATTTTAATTTGAATGGTAGCAGTACCATGATGAGGACCAAATCGATGACATAAACTTAAATTAATCACGTGATGCTATGGCCCAGATCGAATTAATGTGAGATGCAGGCATGCAGCCAATAGGATGTGTTCTTCTCTGCATAATTAAGATTAATTGCAGATATGGATGATATAAATTAGATGGACGTAAAAAGTGTTGTTATTATTAGGAAGTTGGGACGCTATTTTATATGATTCTCTAAGAAAATGAAATATATCTTCTCATGCATTTAATATACCAATGTTTTCTGGATCTCCCTTTTTCAATGGTCTTTGTCTTCTCGGCCTAATCTTTATCTTCATTTTTATTTTCGAGTGGAAAAAGTTAGGGGTTTATTTTGATTCTAATTATAAGATCTTAATTCAATTTATCTCTTAATTTTTTCAAATTATCTACATTAATTGCATATATCATTATGAATTGAATTTTTTATCAATGGGTAGTTCCAATAATGCAAATTAGTGAACTGATTTCTTTAATCTACACAAATTATTTATTTACCTCATTCATTAAAGAAGGAATTTAAATGGTGTGTGTATATATTGGGGAAAAAAATAACGATGTATTGTTGTTTTGCGGGAGCAATTAAGGTATGTCAATATCATCGATATAACCAATGATCGTTTTTAATTTTATCTTTGAACCAGGAAAAAAATTGATGTTACTACCTCTGATCCTAAATCTATGATAAAGTTTGTAGTGCACTTTGCGTTATAACCTTTGTCCTATATTTAGAAACAAAAAGAGTAATTAGTTGTGTTGCAAGGTTAGAAAAAGACACGAAGAATGGAAATATCTAATCTTTCCTAACTCCTAAGTAAACCTGTGAGTCACTCTGTCCCAAAAAAAAAAAAAAAAAATTGAGTCATAATTTTGAATGCATTGGCTAATTTATATAAAACCCTTTTGAACTTTAGATGATCAGTTGCATATAATCACTGATATTTTAAAATCTAAATTTAACCCCCTAACCTTTATTTTTTAATTATTAACCCTATGTTATTAAGTGATTGTTATCTTTTTAACTAAAAATGTCACATCAGATTATGAGATGATACGTGATGTCCAAGGTGAATTACTAATTTCATAAAACTTTTGAATTTTAATCAATTATAAATAACCCTCTCCCCCAACATTTCAAAATTTAAATTTAACCCTCCTAAAATTTTGATTTATAATGTTAAATCACATTCAGTTAACTTTATAATTTTAAAAATTTGTTAATATTTTTACTATCATTTGTCAATTAAATTAGTTCTTTTGTAAGGAAAAAACTAGAAGAATAATATTTAGAAAAATATAAAAATAAATGTTGAACCTCTACTTCAAGGAAAAATATCATTCCTAATAAAAAATTAATGAGTGTAAAAGCTATCATCTAACACAAATTAAATATTTAAACTATTAATGCTTAATAATCCTAAGAATATATTTAACACAAATGATGACATTTTTATACTTGCAAAGCTCAATTATCCTAAGAAAATAAGTAAATGTTATGCGAATGATGACATTTTTTTAAATATTTTTTAAATATTACCCTTCTAGTTTTTTGCCATATAAGAATATTTTTAATCGAAAAAATGATAGTAAAAAAACTTAACAAATTTTTTAAAATTATTAAAGTAACAACATGAGGTTTAATATTATGAACTAAAATTTTGAGGAAGTTAAATTTAAAATTCAAAATGTCAAGGGAGTTATTTGTAAATAATCGAAGTTTATGGAGGTTATATGAAACTATTCAAAGTTCAGGGGGTTTTATGAAATTGCTAATTTGCACAGGATGCCATGCGTCATCTATAATTTGATGTGACATTTCTTGTTAATTAAAAAGATAATGTTCACTTAAAGAAAGTGGCTTATAGTTGAAAATTGAAAGGTCAATGGAGTTAAATTTAAACTTTGAGATGTTATATGAGGTTATATGGAATTGATCTAAAGTTTAAGAGGATTTTATATAATTTAGTCTTGACCGTTGCATTCAAATTAATATAATTCCAATTAATGTTATATATATTTTATAATTATACCAAACAAATATAACAATATCAATTGATACAAAATAATAAAAAATTTAATAGTAAATCATAACCATCTGATTCCACATATAAGTCATTTCTAACTAATTCTCATGTGCCAATAAAACATTTAAAGGATTAATTGTTTTTACAAAATTCAAGCAATGTTCCATACTTCCCTTATTAACTATATATGTTAAACTCTAAAATCATATTAATCAATATTTTCTCTTACAACCTTTATTAGGCATATATATATATATATATATATATATATATATATATATATATATATATATTACTCTTTAAAATTAGCAAGCCACATTTGGTCATCTAAGTTTACATCAATTCAGAACACTTCATAGAAGGCGCTCGATGAAATAAAAAGGGACTAGAGGGAGCACCAGCGGCGGACCTACGTTGGCGCAAGTGCACACACGTGCGGACATGGATTTTCAATTTAGCAATATAAATTGGAAGGAAGAAGCCAATACGTGCGGACATGGATATTCAATTTAACAATATAAATTGGAAGGAAGAAGCCAATTAGCCGCTGTGTAGGTCTAATTGTTAAATAGTAATTTATTTATATATTATAAACATGTCGGGTCCACGGGAAATTTTTTTCAATACCACCGTGACTGCTTGCTCCCTACTTTTTTAGGAGATAATAAAATCATATTAAAAATGTTACTTTCTTTTTTTTTTTATTCTAGAAAAAAGAACATGTTAATTTTGTTAATTTGCAAATAATTTCTGACCTTGCTTTGAAGATATAGTTGAAAAGAGAAAGGATATTGTTTATCCATTGGTCTATTTGTTGGTAAAGTTGGCACTCGTTCTACCGGTAGCAACTGCTAGTGTTGAGCGGCTTTTTTCTGCAATAACTTTTGTTAAAGATAAGTTGTGCAATCGGATAAGTGATGATTGGTTTAACTCATGCATGCTAACTTATGTTGAACGTGATATACTTAATACAATTGATAATGAATATATAATGCAATATTTTTCAAGGAATGAAGAATCGAAGAATGCTTTTGTAATCATTCTGATGTAAAGGTTAGTTGACTCTTAATTATTATTTTTCTATGTTAAGTTGAAGTTTTCTTTTCTTTTATTGTTTATATTCTTTTATTTTTTAATGCATTTAAAATTTTTCTTAAAAAAAATTTTCGGGGGCACTGCCTTCGAACCCTCAAATCCTACCACTAATTGTGCACCCACAAACTTAAAATGATGGGTCTGCCACTAGGGAGCACCATTAATTAATATAAACCTATAGCTAGATTACAAAACATTCCGTGTGCGTCAAGTGTTGGGGGCCTACGGTCTCTCATTATCCATATAAGTAGACAAAACTCGGCTCTACTTCTTCATCAGCAGCACAAGAATACGAAAATATGCAGAAAGCTTGGGTGTACGAAGAGTATGGCTCTGTGGAAGTGCTTAAGCTTATTAGCAATTTTCAGTGTCCAACTCCTCAACATAACCAACTGCTCGTTCAAGTTCGAGCTGCTTCTTTGAATCCAATTGATTTCAAGAGGCGTCAACGTCCCATCTTCCCTTCAGATTTTCCTGTGAGTATCGTATATAATTGAAGCTGTTGATGGATTTTTGGAATTTAAATTTGTTTTTTCTTTTTGTTCTTGAATCCTCTAGCTATGTGAGTCATAAAGTCTTATCTCAAACTAATACGCTACGAGTTGAAGAGCAATTTTAGTAATATTTATACCAAGGCTATTAAATCTAGATCTACCTTTGAATCGGTTGAGGTGGTAATAAGTTAAGGGTTAGTGTGCTAGATCGGAGTCGTTAATTAGAGGCCAAATCGGCGAGGAAATGAAGATTTCAGAATTAATAATATGAAATTCAGAAAAGAATTAAAAAACTCAAATTAAATTAAAAAAATAGTGACCCAAGTTAGTGGTTCACCTAGACTGGGTAGGTGGCTGGATGGCTAGTTTTCAGGTCCAACGAACAATCTTGTCTGAATTAAATAATAAACCTCATATTTACAAATTTAACTCAAAATTAAAGACGAAAGAGATTCAATCATGCATGCACAAACTTATGTTGGAGAGGTTGTGACCAAAAAAATAGGATTAACTTACATCCAGCACGCAATTTCAAGTATCTTTATTAGTAACAACAAGCGTCATAAACTTAGAATCTTGAGTGATACTAAAAAGACATTTTAGCATGCATACACAAAAAAATCATTTTAGGATACTATCTATGATCTTTCGCCAGAGTAATTTTGAAATCTATATACCAAGTAATCATATACGTTCCAAGTCTTGTTTATAAAACTCCAATTGTTAGTCTTTGATACAAGACTATTTATGAAATTTAATGATATTAATATGGTCCATTTCTAAAAGCATCCTTATTTTCTTAAATATATACTTAAATAATGGCTTTTATTCGATCAGATTATTGAATATGATCTTTAGGTTAAGAATTTATCTAAATATTTAACTATTGGATAAAACCTAATAATACCATCCAATCTATACAGGTCATCCCAGGCTGTGACATGGCGGGAGTGGTAATAGGAAAAGGTGCTGCTGTTACAAAATTCAAGATCGGTGATGAAGTCTACGGCAACATACAAGACTTCAACAACGGAGAACCATTAAAACAGCTTGGAACATTGGCACAGTTGATAGTAGTGGAAGAGAGCTTAATTGCACAGAAACCAAAGTGTCTTACATTTGAGGAGGCGGCGAGCTTGCCGCTGGCGGTTCAAACCGCCGTGGAGGGCTTCGAAACGGCGAAATTCAAGAAAGGCCAAAACGTGATTGTGGTAGGTGGAGCAGGTGGTGTTGGAACTCTGGTTGTTCAGTTGGCTAAGCATTTGTATGGAGCTTCTTGTGTTGTGGCCACAACAAGTACACCAAAAGTTGAGTTTGTGAAGCAATTGGGTGCTGATAAGGTTGTTGATTATAGGAGCACAAAGTATGAAGACATTGATGACAAGTTTGATTTTGTCTACGACACAATTGGTAAGTTCATTGATAATACAAATAATTTTTTCCTTCCAAATTTTTACAACATTTTAGTTTTATTTTTTAATTTTATAAGTATATATTTTTAATCATCTAAGCCCAACAATGTTAGTTTCAAACAATGATTTTCTTACACCAATTAATATTATTTTTAAAATTAAATTTAATATGTTAATATTTAAGAATTCTTTTCAACATTTAAAATTATAATGTTAACTTTTTTTTTTTTGGATAACGGTGTTATGATTAAGTCACTAAAAAGTCACATTATATAATTAGTTTCTTAAAGTGCTTTTTAATTAAATTAATTATTTTTGTGTGTGTCTATATATATATATGGGTTTTTTAAAAATACTTTTTTTAATCATTTGTATATTAAATATTATTCTTTTGATTGAAAATTCTCTTAATAAGAGTAATCAATAAAAAAAATTATAAATTTAGGAGATAAAGTATACTATTTTTTTTTTTTACATTATGGTCAAAACAAACCCTATGCTGGCTGGCTTTTATATTTAGCACACAATAGGAAGTGCAAATTATAAATAAGGTCATGGTGATGGTGATGGTGATGGTGATGGTGATGGTGTTGGATGTCAGGAGAAGTCAACAAATCCAAACTCAGCTGATATGTAAGGAAAATTTTACATATTGATAAATTGAGTTGAGGTAATAGTTAACTTGTTATATTTGAGGGTAATTTCAGGTCTTAAATGTAAGACCTTTCCCTTTCTATGTAACTCGTTATATTTATCATTTTTTTAAAAACTAATTTCACTAACTTATAAATTATAATGTTCCACAAAAATATTTTAGAGACATGTCATCACATATTATACTCTCTCTGATCCTAATTATAAAACTTAGTTGACTTTTTTGGAGAGATTAAGGAAGCAAATTAAATTAGTTTAGAGTATTTTTATTTTTATTTTTTTTTTCAAACTAATTAGTTTAACTAATAAACTAATATATAATCCAAGGATACACAACATATGAAATGATTAAGTAACTTATTTAGTTTTCTTAATTTCTTTAAAGAAAGTCAACTAAGTCTTTTAATTAGGACCAAAAATAGTAAATAAGTAATTTATTTTAGGGGTTTAAACTTCTCATATTACATGAGAAAAAAAAGATTCTTACATACACATGAAATAGTGAGACCCACACATATATAAATATATAATGCTAATTATATGTGTGTGTGTGTGTGTGGGTCCACTATTTTATATAGGTGTGACATGAGAAAACACTTCTCCTAAATAAGTCGGTGTGACATGAGAAGTATTTTTCTCTTTATTTTACTTCACTAACTTCCTCAAATTAAATAAATAAGTCTTACAGAACACTGTTATAATTTTTAGGTGATTGCAAGAACTCGTTTGTGGTGGCAAAAGATGAAGGAGTTATTGTGGATATAACATGGCCTCCATCGCATCCAAGGGCAATTTATTCAAGCTTGACAGTTTCTGGTGAAATCTTAGAGAAACTAAGGCCATTTCTTGAGAGTGGCAAGCTCAAAGCCGTGATTGATCCTACAAGTCCTTATAATTTCAATCAAGTGCCTCAAGCTTTTCGGTATCTTGAAACTGGGCGGGCTTGGGGAAAAGTCATCATCTCCAACTTCCCTTCTTACCAGTAACACTTTTCTCTTATAATTTTATCTAAAGATGTGATTGTTGATAGATTATAATACTACCATGTATCTATATAGCCGATTACACCGAATGAAATAAGCCTTGTTACATTCATGCATTGCCAGTGGTGTGTGTGTGTGAATGTAAAATTGGCTTTCATTGTAGTTTGTTTGTTTGTTTGTTTTTTTTTGATACATCATGGGAGAGGAGGGGGGCAGGGTTTGAACCTTGGACATGGGGGAGGAAGTCCAGTTAATACTGACTCCTATGCCACTGCGCTACTAAGGCGCTGGCGCTTTCATTGTAGTTTTAATAGCTGAATCTACATTGTAATATGCACCTGATGTAATAATATGTCCTTTTTTACATCTTTTGAGATTATTTTCCTTCAATATTTCCTAAAGGCTTGAGAATAAAATAAGAATAAGTAAGATTGGATTAATGCAGTTCATTTGGGTTGGGCTAAATCCATTACTAAATGAGAAAGCCTCATGGGAGTATGATTGGGCCTTCCGGCTCATTTCAGACCCAAAAATCATAGAAAGGCTAGAACTGTAGCAGCCCAAACGGATATATTGAAAAAACTTTTGAGGGATTTAATAGCTATTATCAATTTTAATTTTAATCGAAGACATAAATATTGTTAAAATTTTAGTTGAAAAATCTTCCATAATATGAATCCATAATTATTATATTTCATAATATAATTAATGCATGATGAGAAGGTAGTAACTGGCCGGAGGCAGCAAGCTCAATACATTAATTCAATTGCTGTCTTAAGATTGTCAAACTCACAAGTTTAAGCAAACTCGTGACAGTCACGTAAACTCGTATTGTGAACTTGAATCATAAATTCGTAAAAGTTTACTTTTATTATTAAATAGGTATTACTAGTGTATAAGTAAATAATTAAAATATAAAAATAATAACAATTTGATTTAAATATATTGTAAATCCAAATAGTTGAAATTAAATCCATCAACATTCATCATTTATCATATTTAATAAATAAATTTCTATAAAATTTCTACATAAAGCCGTTGAGCATGATCAAATCAGAAAAAGTTAACATGAATTTAAGAGTAAGCTAACATGGTTTTGTAAGTTAGAAATGTAAAAATGATAAACTCGGTGTATAAATTCGTGAGTTTAACTGAGTTTACAACTAATATGAGTCTACTACTGACTCGACTCGTTTTTGTAAACTAGAAGCATAAAAATGGTAAACTCGGAGAGTCAACTCGTGAGTTTGACAACAATGCCTCTCTCTCTCTCTCTCTATATATATATATATATATATATAAAATTGAATAAAGGCAAAATACGCACATAAACAATATTTTAGGCGCGCGCACATTCATGGGTTAACACATAATATATGTATTAACTCATTTAAATGCAAAGCAATCAAATAAACTAGAGGCCTCCCCATGTGCACGGGTTGTGTATTATATTATGTAAATTTTAAATTACGATCATGAAGAAATATCCCTATTGTTTCAAAATTTGTGATTGGTTGGACTACTTATAATATTTTTTTGTTAGTTCATTTTATTAAGTGGTGCAAGTTCTCAAACAAAGACCAAGTAGTGGTTTTTTCATTAACTGGAAAAAGTTTATGTTTTTCTTTTGTGATTTCCAAATAATCATACGGGTTGTTGATGTATCATATTTGAAGTAAATAGGTACCACCATTTTATTCCTAGGAAATTTCGTTTCTGCCCCTCCAAAAAAATTCATTTATTGCTTGTATAAGAATTGACACCCACCACTATAATATCAATAAAATTGAATTTGATTGGGCTTAATGTTAAAATTGATTTTAGCCTTCCTCTCCCAAATCTTGATATTTTGTTTCAATCCACCTTTCTTTGCCAAAATAATTATTAAGTAATCACTAAAGAAGAAATGTCTTTTAGCAGCGACTTTTTTAGTTGCCACAAAAAAAAAAAAAAGGTGGCCACGAGTTTTGTTTTTGGAGAAGAGACATTTGAGTTGATAACCTTTAGAAGTGACTCGTGACTCGTGACTCGTGACATTTGAGTTGATAACCTTTAGAAGGTGGCCACTATAATATCCATATAATGCATGGTCGTGACCTTTAGAAGGTGGCCACTATAATATCCATATAATGCATGGTCGTGACTCGTGACATGGCACATAGACAGTAGCTAGTCAAAACTTTTCTTTGGCAATATTTTTTGATACCACTGCCCAAAGTGACTTACAAGTCAATTTATTTGTTATAAATATTTTTAGTAACACCAAAAAAGAAATAAAAGAATCGCCAAAGGGAATGGCAATTGAACCAACTATGACATTGTTTTAGTTTTCTTATTAATGGATAGTTACGTTAATAGGAAAACTAAAATATTTATGTTTCAATTAATCAATAATTTAAAATAATTATGTGTTTTCTAAAAAATTAAAGCTGACATTTTTTAACACCATAAAAAAATTGTTGTCAAAATAGTATTTTAACCGCTGGCATTTCCAATCCCAAATAATTTAATACTCTCTCTGATCCTAATTATAAGACATATTTAACCGACTTTGAAGAGATTAAAGAGAAAAGTTAAATTAGTTAAGTTTACTCATTTTCCTAAAATGCCCTTATATAAATTTAAAATAACATAAGTAAAAGTGAATTAACAACCCCCACCACATACTTTTCTAACTTTTTTTTTTCACACGCTTTTTAATTAAAATAATGGTCTTGCTATGTACACATATATATGAATATATGTATACATATAGATATATAGATATATATATATATACATGCACACACGCACACATATACATACATGTATTTACACACATATATATGATACACACACAAACACACATATGTATATATATGTACGTGTGTTTATATGTGTACACACACATATATATTGACAAGCACACACACACATATACATATTTGTATATGCACACATACACACTCATTGATGTGTATGTGTGTGTGAGAGAATGTGTATTTATATATGTGTGTGTCTATATATATGTATTTGCGTATATATGTATGTATATTTGTAAAAAGAGACAAACACACATATGTAATTACAAAAAACCAAATATATTTGAAAAAATAAAATATGGGTATTTTAGGAAGAAATTAACAAAACTTAAAATGATGTCTTAAAATTAGGATCAAAACCAACCTCTAAATGTTATCTTATAATTAGGACCGGAGGGAGTATTGAGTAGTTACGATTCATTCAGGTTCATGGTTCATTCTAAGAATAAGTTTTGGTATAACTTTAAACACCTGAATAAAAAGGAAGAACACCCAACATGAATATGTAGTTAACTTAAAAAGGAAAAATCAAAGGTTGTAAGAGCGATGAATTTTTTTTTTTTTAAATGATGATTTATTTGTATACACTTCTACTTGAGTCTCTCTCACTTACAGTTATAGATTAGATATAATATTAATTAGTGTGATATGTTGTTTTTCATTATTAATTATAATCATTAATCATCAATTAATGTCCTTATTAATATAAATTTGGTGTACACATATTAAACAAATATTTTTTAAATTAGATTTTAGAATGGGAAAAAACAACAATTATGTTAAGATGTAAAGACTTGCTTAGCCTGCCTAAAGATTTATTAGGTTTTCTAAGAAAATTTATAATTTTGATTTGTTAGAATATTAAAATTAATTTTAGGTCACTCCTAAAATATCCGTATATCTTCATAAATAAAGGTATGTTTGAAAAAAAAAAATATATCTCTTATCTATTCATTGCTTTTAACTAATTTTTATCACCAGTCCGTTTTGCGTAATTTTAGTAGTTGTTGCTTATAATTAGAAAGGACTGAGGGAATATTATATGCGTATTCCTTTAATTCCTTTTTCAAAATCGCTTGAGAACCCCAATCATACCACCTAATACCTAGAATCTGTTTATAGTAAACCTTACTACTAATCAAATTATTAATTAGCACTCAAACTCACTTCTTTAGTAATTCTTTCCCAACCCAAATCCACCAATGAATCCAAACTTCCATCTCTAAGCCCGGTAATCAAACTTTGCTTAGCAGATTTTAATCTCTCTCAATTCTTCCAAACCCTTCTAGTCTCCTTCGCTTGAATCTTCAATTACCCCATATTTACATGCCTTCTAGCCTCTTCCTTCTTCATTGGTAGACTCATCGACGATTGAACTCAAATTCTCAAGCTGTCGAGATATGTTCAAAAGGTAAAACTATCTTTTAAAATTTTTCATCCCCCAACCGAAAATGGGTTCCCACCAAAATAGATGAGAACCCATTTAAACTATGTTTAAAGGAAAATAAGTTGCTGCCATAAAATAGTTTTCCATAAAATTTGGAAACCAATTGTACTAACATTGATGGAAAATACTTATTTTCCTTTTCCATCGCCTCATTTTCCATATGGCAAACATGCCTAATAGTAGTGTAACTCAAGAGAAGAGAGGAGGGAGGTTTGGGGATAGAACTTGGTGTACACTGACTACGCCACATATTGTCTTTTATAAGTAGAGAACAAAACATGACTGTTGCCAACACAGTTAAGAATTAAGCGGCTTTTCATTTTTTGACTAAGACCCATTTGGATGGGCTTTTTTGAGAAAAAGCACTTTTTTAATGTAAAAAAAATACTTTTTAAATTAATTTATGTGTTTAGATGATATATTTTTTTGAAAAAACAAAAGTCACAAAAAAAAAAAAGAAGAAGCTAAAATGCTACTTTTTTTTAAGAGCTCCAATTTAAAGTTTAAAAAATAGACACTTAAAAAAACACTTTTTTTAAAAGCTCATCTAAATGGACCTAATTCATAATTAACATTTAAGTGGCTTTTTTTGACAGGCATATGAAAGGTGTACAGTTGAGTAGTAAATGTATTTGCTTTAGACATTTATTATTTCATAGATAATATCCAGGTATGTTTTCATTTTCCAAACGATTCATAATTAACATTCAATTATCTTTTTTCTCCTTCTGAGCAAAAAAAAAAAAAAAACTTTTTTCTCCCAAACTATCTTTCCTATAGTTTTCTAAAAAAAGTTTATACTTTTAATTTTAGAATATTAAAACGAATTTCATGTCACTCCTAAAATTTTAATATTTTATTTTCAATCCCTTGGCCCAACCATCAAAATATATATGAAAACTTGAATAGCTCATGTTTTTTTCCCCCACAAAAAAAAAAAAAAAAAACTCATGTCTTCTGCACACTTGTGAGGTGGCTTTTTTCATTAATCAAGTTTTAAAAAGTAAACGCTGTTAGTATGTATGCTATTGCTTACTACAAGCTAGGTTAAAAAGTTAGGGCGGTTGGTATGCATAGTTACTACAAGCTTTCTACATTTATATAACATATTACAAATAAACTCCTTCGTTTTTTTTTGATACAGAAAAAAATAAACTCCTTCGTTATTAAAAGTGAAAGCACTCTGAACGGTTCAATGCGGCTAAATCGAACCAAAAGGGGTCTTTTGAACTAAATCACAGAAGGAAGTCTTTGTTTTTTTAACCTGAATCGCAGTATAAGGTTGAAATTAGTCAAATATACTATAATTCTTAAAAGTGAGAATATCTTTCCAAAATTATCCTTCATTTTTTTTTTCCCACACGCATTCAGTATCCTGGCTTATTACTGTTTTTTAAGATGGAGGATTTATTGGACTTAGACTAATCCAGATTTGCCTCAGGTTAGTCTTTCTAGTAGGGGGGAAGAGTTACCAATGCCACCTGTTCTATTTACAGCCTCGAACTGAAGACCTACTTAAAGAAGAATGAGTATCTCACCACTCGATCTCAGTAGGTGTTAGTTCCGAAATTACATTTTGAATATGTATGAGGGAACCTCATTCTCTAAAATCCTTTACGAAAAATTTAATAGTGACATTTTTTAATGTATAATAATTTCTATATTTTGATATTAAATGAGTTATATGTTTAGGCAAGAGCTAATTTAGGACCAACTAAAAATGTCCTGTATGAAATACTAGAAAGAGTACAATTAATCACAAAAAGTAGTTATGGTTTTTTTAAAATAAAAATAAAAATAGTACAATCTTAAACAGGAGTATAAACAATTATTTTTTAACCGAAATATCAATAAATCATTAAATGTCATTCTCCCGTAAATTTTAAAGTCTATTTAAGGAAAAAAAAAATTCTTTTGTTACACTAATAATATTTTGATGGAGAGATGCAAATTAAACACGAGAACTGGCTCTCTCTCTCTTGGTTTGTGTGTATGTTTGCATCCACACATACATACATAAATATATTTATATTTATAATATCATTTTCAAGATCGAATTAACAAGAGATTTCTGATGGTGTGGGTTTGCCAATTGCCAACAGCAAAAGGTTAGGTACAAGAGGGGCTATCATTTCATCTTGTAATCCACGTCCATTTTTTACGATATTAAAATATAAGTCCCTATCCCACACACAAAAGTATTCTCCAGAAAGAACTTAATCATACTCCCTCCCTCCGGTCCTAATTATAAGATATATTTAACTGATTTTGAGGAGATTAAAGAGAGAAGTTAGGTTAGTTAATTTTACTCATTTTCCTAAAATGCATTTACATAAATTTAAAATGATATAAATAAAAATAAATTAATAACCCCTACTACATACCTCTTTCACTTGAAATTTTCATTTTCATATATTTTCTAATTGAAATAATGGTCTATATATATATATATATATATGGGGAAATGATTTGTGCAGTCACTGTACCTAAGGTTTTTTCCAGTGAATACAAAACGACGCAGTTTAGTTTAATGAACATTGATTAAAAAAAAAAACTCATTCTCTCTCTCTCTGCTTTACCTCTCTCTCGGCCTCCCTGTTTTCAATTCGAAAAGCAACTTCCGCCGACCTCTGTTCGAAAATCAACCTCTGCGGATCAGCTTCTTCCATTGGGAGCTCCTTCTTTGGCGATCCTGCAAATCCGGATCTGGACAATTTGGGTTTGACGGTGTTGAACTCGGACTCTTCGTTACCCAGAGAGAGGACTAAGAGATCGGAGATGTTGTTGAAGAACGAAAACTCGTGCTTATTCTTCAAAACGTGGGTGATGGCGGCAACGTGGGATTTGACTAACCTTAATTCCAAACTCATTCCAAACAAGAGAGAGGGGAAGCCGAGAGAGAGAGAATGTGTTTTTTTTTTCAATGTTCATTAAACTAAACTGCGTCGTTTTGTATTCACTGGAAAAAACCTTAGGTGCAGTGACTGCACAAATCATTTCCCCTATATATATATATATATATATTGATGCTACCAAAATTTAAATTAAGCACCGCAAGTATATGGGTCATGAAAATAGTGAGTGGTAAATCAAGGTCGTTCCACAGAGACTCAGTCTAACTAGTGATTAGATGTTAAATTTCCTTTTTTCATTTAAGTTGAGCAAATCAGAATTGTTTTCAAGATGAGTAAAAAGAAATGTAGATAAAACAAGAAATTAATAACAACAAAGACTTATCACAGAGAGCAAATTCGAATATCAAGGAGGACAACTTAGAGATATTAATCCCTTGTTTGTTTCTTAGATTTTATTCCCACTAAATTAATTTTAACTTAATTCAATCAGCTAATCTAGAGTATTATTGTTTATAAGTGCCTTTCGATTCACTTATACAGCTACCTCAATTAATTATGCAATGTCTCACACAATTAATTAAGATGCAATTCAATTGGGCTCACTCTAATTTGATTATGCGGAACTTCTAGGTATATGTCTATCCGAGTTGCAAATTAGATTAAAATCTAATTCCACACTATTTAATCCAAGGTGAATTTAAGATTTCATTCATCAAGTTTAATCTTAAATCCCCAAAACATGTTTGGTGGTGGCCAATCACTAAACAATGAATAATCAAAATAAGATTAAATAAACTGAATTAAAATTTAGCAAAATTAATTAGTGGGAACAATTTTTAAGTCTCAAACAAGTTCATAATACTCTAAATTACAAATAAAAATTTAGCACACACATGGTTTTAATCCCAACCATCTCAACAAAATCAAAACTAAGGTTCGAAATCATACTATAGAACAGAGTGTAGTGAAGTATTAAAACCAAGAAGAAGAACATAGACTCAGCAACAGCCTCTTCCAGCGAAATTATCCTTCCCTTCTGCACAGTTGAGGCGATGACAATGTCAGCAAGAGTGCTCCCAAAATAATTCACCTCCCTGTTCCTTCAACTCGTCATAATCGCCTCCCCCGTCCAGCGCAATTTCTCTCTCTCTCTCTCTCTCTCTCTTTTTTTAATCGCGCCTCTGCTCCTCCATCCAGCGAGAATGATCGATTCCCCTTTTCTTAATCAAGTGCCGCCTCTCTAAGTCCAGCGTGAATCTCCTTCTATTCCCCCTTTAGTAATCACCGCCTCCTTTCTCTTTTCAATTAGCTTTAGGTCTTCAATCCATTTCCACAAAAACGGTGTCGCCTCCTCTTTGGCTTTTCAATTGCTTTTAATTGATTAATTCCATTCAAATTCTTGCTCCCCCAAAATGCTGCACCTCAAGTCCTTAGATTAGGTCTCCTTCAAAAAAAAAAAAAAAAAAACGGTGCTCCCATCTCCTGATCATTTCTCTAATTATAAAAGAAAACAAAAGATAATTATGTAGTAATAATAATAATAATAATAAAACTAAAACTATATTTTTCTTCTTCTTTTCTTTTTCTTTTTAAAAATAAACTGAACTACCATTATTTATTGCCTAAACCTAAAAACTTTTATTTTAAATTGAAATCCCATAAATGAAGTATTCAGATTGATTTCTCTTAAAATCTCAATAAAATCTCTTTAAATTAGTAATAATGACTTCCTAAATATATAAAAATATTCCTCAAATCTATTAAAAATGGGAAATCATATATATATATATATATGCTTATGTGTGTGTATGTAATATATATGAGTGTGAAGATATATAACACACATATATGTGGGTGTATGTGTATATTTTAATACACAGACATATATTATATCTGTGAGTGTGTAGATGTGTGTTTATATGTGTGTGTGAGTATGAATGTGGATGTGTGTATGTGTGTGTGTATGTAATATATATGAGTGTGAAGATATATAACACACATATATGTGGGTGTATGTGTATATTTTAATACACAGACATATATTATATCTGTGAGTATGTAGATGTGTGTTTATATGTGTGTGTGAGTATGTATGTAGATGTGTGTAGATATATATGTACACACACATATATATATATATTTGTGTGTGTTTGTATATATATGTGTACATGTGACTCTTTCTCTATATATATATTGCCAAATTAACATTAAATGATCGATAAATAAATTAAAATCATACAATTTAAAAGTTTTATTGACTGGAAAAATTTACACATCCATATAAATATACTTACCAAAAATTAAATACACTTGAAAGAATAAAATATGAGTATTTTAGGAAGAAATTGACAAATATTAATATGTTGTCCTATAATTAGGACCAAAACTAACTCCCAAATATTGTCTTATAATTAAGACCGGAGGGAGTACCTTTTATATAAATATATATATATAAGTCCTTATCCTCCACACAAAATATTTTACAGAAAAAATGTCAAAAACTTAGTCCACACGTATTTTTCCTCGACTCTCTTCTCTCTCTATTGCTCACTCACAAGTCACAACATTTAAGCCATAGTAATCTTCTCTTTAACAAACTCAAACACAGAAACAATGGCCTTTCTTTTCTGGCTTTTGACCTTTACATCTCTCTCCATTTTTGTTCTCCTGTTAACCTTCCTCCTCCTCCTTGCTGTCTCCCTCTTCGTCGGAAAGTCCATCGGAGACCCAAACTATGCTCCGGTGAAAGGCACCGTGTTCCACCAGCTCTTCTATTTCAACAGGCTCTTCGATCACCAGACAGAAACAGCACGATCCCTAAGAACCTTCCGGCTTCTGGGTCCAGGAATGAGCGCTCACTACACAACCGATACGAAAAACGTTGAGCACGTTCTCAAGGGGCGATTTGAGGATTACTCGAAGGGGAAGTACGATCAGGAGATAGTAAGGGATCTGTTCGGAGACGGGATCTTCGCGGTGGACGGCGAGAAGTGGAAGAAGCAGAGAAAGCTGGCGAGCTATGAGTTCTCCACCAGAGTTCTCAGGGATTTTAGTAGCTCTGCTTTCAGAACTAACGCTGCTAAATTAGTTCAACTTGTCTCTGGATTCTCTGAGAAGGGTCAGGTTTTTGATATGCAGGTAGGTCTTTAGTTTTGTTATGCTAAAAATCTTTTCATGGAGAGAGAGAATTCTGTGTCTCTCCTCTCTAAAGTATAGAAGTTTGGATAAAGACACAGAGAGATTAGGAAGTATTTCGGTAGAATATTCCCTCAACAGAAATAAGTTCACATTATAAAACATATTTATTAAATTTGATTAGATAATGAAAGTTACTTAAATTGGTTTATATGATTTGTATTTTCTAATATATCGTATTCTTTCTTAATTTTCTCATTCCCTTTTTTATTTGATTATTATTGAGGGAGTACCATGTAAAGGGTAAATTTAGAAAAGATTGATAAATATAAAAAATATGTCTATATTTAGGACTAAGATCAACTTTTTAAATATATTCTATATTAAGGAAGGGAGAGAGTAGAAATTAAAATACTAACTCTCTAACACACACACTCACACACTTATATGGATGGAGATATCCAGTATACACGTATATATAAAAATGGGGATACACACGGGTACCGCATGTGAGTTCACATTCCATGCTTATAGTTTATGTGCTTATTACATGCTTATACCTCAATTTGAGGTATAAGCATGTAATTTTTAATTTTTTTAATATTTTTATATATTGTATTTATTTATATTTAAATTATGTGCTGCTTTCTGAAATTTTTTTTCACCCAGTATCTCAAATTAATTAGTTTCCATATACTGGTGTTACAGACAAATATTTTTTATTGCAGTACTGGAAACTAATTAATTTAAGATATTAGGTATAAAAAAAAATTCCAAAAAGCGGTACATAATTTAAATATAAATAAATACAATATATAAAAAAATTAAAAAATAAAAATAAAAATTACATGCTTATACCTCAAATTGAGGTATAAGCATATAATAAGCACATAAGCTATAAGCATGAAATGTAAACTCTGGTACCGCATTCGTATATGCATTCTCTGTTAATACAAAGAGTGTCACAATGGTGCCTTATTGTTGTTGTGTGTGTGTGTGTGTTTTTTTTAATCTCTCTTTTTTCACCTGGTCCAAGAGGCAACTTTTGCGCAATTGTGCTAAAGGCTCCTCCAATTGGGCTTATGAGAAGTTTTTAGATGGTATAAAGTCGAGCATTAGGGATGAATGACGGCGGTTGAATCTAGCAGGAGGATTAATCCCTCACAGTGTTACAAATCAAAGCTTAAATTCTCTAATAGGAGATGTGCTCATAACTACAACAGAATGTAGATTTTACATCCCTACAAAAAGCCTGTCTTTCAAAAAGAGAAGTAAAAAATAAAGAAGGTGGCATTTTTGTAATGTTGTGGAGGTTTTTGGCATCCCAATTTTAAAATGAATGTCAAAAGTATACTTTTGACATTCTAATTTAGAAAGGGACACCAAAAATAATTTTTTGGCGTCCCCAATTCAAAATTGGGATGCCTAAAATGTCCCATATAATCCTCCTCCCTCATCCATGCTCCCTCCTTGCATTCCTTGCTAAAATTTTTTCCCTAGCCTCTTATGCTGCAGCAACTTTGGTTCCTTGCCTTCGGTGTCATCCCTCTCCATGCTACTTACAACATTAGCATACTCCTCATCGTCTCTTCAATTCTCACTACCATTGTTGTCAGCCAACATGAGATCTCCTCAGGCCCTCCGTAACGACGGCGACGACAACCACTCTCCCACCCCTGATTTCCACTCCACTGTTGCAAAATGCAAACTGCATTGTTTCAACTCCCTCATGATCCTCGTTTTTCGACTTGTTTCCTTCTCCTTCACCTCCTTCGTCTCTGTGCTCATCGACACTCGTGGCTCCGATTCTCCTCTGTGGTATGAATTTGACTACTTCATGTAAGCCAACAAAAAAAAAAGGCTTCGAAAGCTTGGCTTTAATCGCTAAAATTATTGAGATTCTTAATTTTTATGTGAAGATTTACTTGTGTATTCAACAATTTGGGTAGATTTGAAGAAATTTGGGTAGATTTACTTGTGTATTCAATGGCGTCTGTTACGTACAGCCACGAGCTCAGCATTTCTGACTTTCGACTTTGTAATCCTAAACCCCGCTCTCCGCCCCCTTGCCCTCCCATCCCTAGTTTCCAAACAAGAAATTCTCTTCGAAAGGTTATACCCTCTCCTCTTCTTCCTTCCTACCTCTTCTCCCCACTTCGCCGTGGTCTCATGAACTAAACTTCATTGCCTTCCCACGCTTAGGTTTGATTGCTCCCTCTACTGAAAAGCAATAGATTCGAGTTTAGCTCCCAAACAGTCCAGACCCATGCCTAGTCCTCCCAAAGAAACCAAGAGGCTAGAAGATCGACTTCTGACATTTATGAGCTAGAGGAGGAGGTGGATTTTGGCAGATCTGAAGAATTTTTTTTTTTAAAAAAAAATTTATGACATCCCTTAAAAAAAGGATGTTATTACCAGACTTTATTACATCGCTTACATAGGCATCTCTTTGAACAGGGATGAAAAAAGGGCTTCCAAATGGACATTAAAAGTGTTTTCTCTAGTACTATCACTTTTAGTGTCCAACAATATAATGCTTCAAAAATGATTCTTCTTTTTCATTGCGCCTCTTTGCTTTCCCTCCATATTTAATTTCTCGACTACTTCCTTCTGCTATTGAATTCCTAGATTCTAGCCTATGTTTACCTAATGATTACTAAATACTACCTTTAGTTCTTAATATAAGAGTCAGTTGACTAATTAAGAGAGATTAAAAAATCTAAATAAATTACTTAATTATAGCATATGTTACATGATTTCTCTGAAATACTTCTGTCTATATTAGAGACACATTATTTTGGAGAAAACAATAAATATAAGTACTTTAAAGTGATTTATTTAGGTTCTTTAATACCCCGAATTAGTCAACTGACTCTTATATTAAGGGTTAGAGGTAGTATTTATTGAGTAGTTTTCTTCCCTTTTGTTCCTTCTATTATTGCTGAATAGTTACGAGGTGATCATGACGGAGAGACACCCACATACAAGTCTGCGGATAAATAATGTGTGTGTGTGTGTGTTGTGTTTAATTTGTAGGATATGTTAATGAGATGCACATTGGACTCAATATTCAAAGTAGGGTTTGGAGTGGAACTGAATTGCCTGGAGGGAACAAGCAAAGAGGGAAGTAAATTTATGAGGGCATTTGATGAGTCAAATGCTTTGGTTTATTGGCGCTATGTGGATCCATTTTGGAAGATCAAGAGATATCTTAACATTGGCTCTGAAGCTTCCCTAAAAAACAATATCAAATTCATTGATCGTTTTGTTCATCGACTCATCTCCACCAAGAGACATCACCTGGCAATGCAGCAAAATCATCATGTAAGTAATTATTTGTATTCTCATTATTGGGAAAATTAATATGCAAGTCCCCTATGATTTATCTTATTTTAATCATGTCATTATGTTTTTTATTGAGTTCTTATAGTTATCTCAATTCTCAATTATAGTTATTGATCTCTATACTCATAATTTGTCAATTTCTAAGAGATATGAAATAACAATAGTAGTTGATGACTTAGCTTTCACTTAGCGTACTCTTGAATTATTTTTGCCGCATGGATCAAAATAAAATCAATATCAACCAAATTACATATTATATATAAATGCAAGGAGATGATGTTTTTTAAAAGGGGATCGAATCCCAAACTTGGTTTCATAGAGGGCAGATCTTGTGCCACTACACCCAAAGGTAATTGGCTTAAATAGAAAACCTCTTTTATATTTTGTATTTTGTGTGACAACTTACATGAATGTCGCTTAGTTTAGTATCCACATCAATCCTACTTAACATATTATGAGCCTAGAGACCAACACTACTACAAATTTGTCCATATATAACAGTTATTTTGACTTGTATTTAAATATCCAAGTACTAAATATATATATTTAGTGGTTGTCAATCATTGTTAAATATAAGCCCTTTATCTCACGATTTGTTAAATTATATTTTTCAATGTTTATTAGAAATATATTTCAGGAAAAAAATTATTTCTGGAATGACACGAAAACATGAATTACTCTTTTTGCTTTTGGTGTTTTTATTTTAGAATGAGAAGGAGGACATTCTATCAAGGTTTCTAATGGAGAGCAAGAAGCATCCAGAAACTATGAACGATAAATATTTGAGGGACATAATTCTGAACTTCATGATAGCTGGGAAGGACACAAGCGCCAACACTCTCGCATGGTTCATCTACATGATGTGCAAGAACCCTCTTGTTCAAGAGAAAGTTGCTCAAGAAGTGAGAGATAATGTCACTTGTACTCAACAAGAGACTAGCATTGATGAGTTTGTGGCCCAAATAACTGAAGCCACTCTTGACAAAATGCATTATCTTCATGCAGCACTTACAGAAACCTTAAGGCTTTACCCTGCTGTTCCGGCTGTAAGTTCTTCATCATTATCATCATCATCGTCTCCCTTAATGTATTAATTAACCTTCTCTGGGACCCTTTTGGTATACAAAATGAAATAGTATGAAAAATAAAATAAATTGAAAAATCACTTTTTCCCCCTATATATAGATTTTTATATCATACTGTACTACCTCCAATTCTAAATATAAAACCCATCCAATTGAATTTTTTGAGAGATTAAAGAAGCTAATTAAATTACTTTAAAATATTTTATATTTATCATTTTCTCTCTCAAATAATTTGTTTAACTTATAAATTGATATATAATTTAATTATGTACAACATATGATATGATTAAGTGACTTATTTAGTTTCCTTAATCTTCCCTAAAAAAGTTAACTAGGTGTTGAATATTTAGGACGGTTAGTATATAGATATAGATTAGGGATGATTTGATCTTTATTCAAGAATGCCTAATTTTTTCTTCAATATATTGGTTTTTGACTCTCAATTAAGGATGGGAGGACTGCAGAAACAGATGACATCCTCCCTGATGGCTATAGATTGAAGAAAGGAGATGGAGTATACTACATGGCTTATGCTATGGGACGCATGCCCTACATTTGGGGACCCAATGCGGATGAGTTCCGCCCAGAAAGATGGCTGAAAGATTCCATTTTTCAACCTGAATCTCCATTCAAGTTCACAGCTTTCCATGTTTGTATCTCTCTCTCTCTCTCTCCCCCCTAGTTTGCTTCCTGTATCAAAAGAAAATTTACACTCTTTTTGGTCATATGAGATAGATAACTAACTTGTAGAAGTTAAAGAAATTAGATAAGTTATTTCTTTGTAAGAAATGTGTTTCGATTTTCCTAAAATATCCCTAAAACCCTTTGAAAAGTGCAATCAATTATAGGGATATAATTTGTACACTAAAAAACGGGATATAATTTGTACAAAAAATTATAAGTTAAGATGACAAAGCGGATTGGAGTGTTATATTTAAAATTAAAAGAAACGTCTCAAGTAACGTTTGGGTTTAGTATCAGAGGGAGTCTATAAATTAGTGTGTGTGTATTAGATGATATTGTTATGAAGTATAATAAGTTGATTTAATGATATTGCTATGAAATATAATACGTTGATTTAATGATATTGCTATGAAATATAATATGTTGATTTAATTTGTAGGCGGGACCTCGTATCTGTTTAGGGAAGGACTTTGCTTACAGGCAAATGAAGATAGTAGCAATGGCTCTTCTTCGCTTCTTCATCTTCAAATTGGCTGATGAAACTACAAGTGTGACTTATAAGACAATGTTTACTCTTCACATTGATAAGGGTCTACCAACTCGTGCTATCCCAAAGCCTTGAAATTAAAAGCAGATATATAGAGATAAAACTGATGAAGTCTAAAGAAATTTGTATTAACTAAACAGTTAATATTGGTATTTAAGTTTAGTATGCCGTCTTTAAATATATTTTGTGTTGAGAAGCAAACCCACACCACATGATAAAGCATCTCCAGCATTTCATCTTATGAAGGTTTATTTGATGCTTATTGTGCGCCCGTGTATATGTCCTCCACTGTGTAAGTATGTAAGTTTATATATATATATATATATATATATATATATATATATATATATATATATATATATTCCGTAACAATATATCATGCATAATGGTATTCAATATACATATATGCATATGCATAGGAAGATTTGGCAATTAGGTGTGAGGCTTATGTGCTATATGGAGCCTTTGGACAACGTGTTGTATTAGTGTGTGTTAATTACTCTCGTCTTTAATTAATATAAGATACATTTACCTAATTTAATTAGATTAGAGAAGTTAGTTAATATGACATATATTTTCTAAAACAATATAGTCATCTTCCTTAATTCCCTTTTTTGCTGTCCTCCTTTGATTATTATTGAGGGACATATATATTATATGAGTATCATATAATAGTGTGTGATAGTGTGTGATGAATTGGTACTAAACCCAGCTGTTAAGGCTTTATTAAGTATAAGGCTGTGTAAGGACTGGATCATCATTCTTCACAAGTTAAAAGGAATAATAGGGTTTAAGGGTTGTTAAGTACTAATTTGTTTTGAGGGCTCAATTATTGACCAAATCTATTGGAGATTAGCTAAATCAGAGAATGCTCTTTTCTATTATCAATGTCTTTCTCTTGTGAGTTCGACGTCATGCCTTGCATCTATCCTTGACTATGAACAATAAGTTGTAGATCTGGTGTATCAGCAAAACATTCATCTCTTCATGAGTCATTATATTTTGCAGACTCGAAGTCTATACTCCTTCATGATTCATGTTAGAAGGAACCTTCAATAATATCATCAAGATAAGGAAAGGGAATTAAGTCATCAAACTTTTTTATTTGAAAATAATAAAATTTCCTTAATTTATTTAAAATCATGACTTAGCTAATACCCTTGTAATAACCTACAGTTATGAGAGTTTTCTATAAGTGGGAGGTTATCGGTTTAATCCTGCTTGTAATCTCTACTTGCCTCTTTTAATTAAAAAAAATCATGAATTATTATGTCATGAGAAAATTACATCAAACTTTTTTGCTTGACTACATACTGAAATCCTACCACATGAAATGGTTACAAGCACTACATTATCTTGTTTTCTTCATCACTTTCCTCCTACTATGCAATAGGTGGAGATTGATTCAATGATACAAAAATTTTCAGTCATATTATATGAACAAACTTAGCTAGGTACTCAGCAAAATAAAGACAGTCTCTACACCTATGGTGGAATCTAATATGCCAATCCTTAAGAATAAGACACCTAGCCTCATCTATAATATCAAAAAAAAGGGCAGTTACCATCACTACACCGCAAGCAGGTTGATGGCTTTAAGGAATTCTGAATAATTAATCACATTCCTGTAGCCTTTATTGCAACCTAAGTGAAGACCATTAAGGATGTCGAGGACTTGTAATGGTGCTAGTGGGGGTGCTAACCAATTTGTAGCTGACACTACAAAAAACGGTGGTTTGTAGTGGTGAAAACCGTGTAACCGCTAGTAACAACATGAGTAGTAAAAAGAGAAATCGCTACAAAATACATCGTGACAAGCTATTTTGTAACGGTTAAACAATCGGCTACTCAAGTAACATAACCACCACTAATATTATAGCGGTTATGGGTTATTGCTACTGGATGACATCCAAATGACTTATTTTTAGTTAACTAACCGCTATTAACTACGTCAAAGAATTTTCAAAAATAGGCGGGAAAAGTTTTAGTCATGGAAAAACATTTTTAAAAATTGGAGGCAAAACATGTTTAAAAACCGCTATCATAACCGCTACAAACCATGTAGTTGAAATAAAACTGTTACATCAGCCGCCACAAACACGAAGACCATTTCAAATTTCAAAATTTTTATATTCGTAGTGGTTTGACTCTTGTAATGACTACATGTAACACCCCATTTTTCAAACACGAAATAGAATATTTTCATTAGAGTAGAGCACCGGAGCAAGTGAGTAACTAATATACCATTAAACTGTGGAGTATCTGTTTGTTCATAAAGAACAGTACATTTATCCGAGTATTGTCTTTATAATGGTATTAATCTAAAAATAGAAATCTTCAGTCGGGTCTTGCGCGTGCTTCTTACCCTTATCTTTGGTCCTTGGTTCTTCGGACCCTGAAGCTATGGTAAGAGTTGAGGTCCAATGCCCATTGGACCTCAGGTAACGGTTAACCTCATGCTTAAATATGACAATATATATATGACAGATATTTATGACATTACAGCAATATTCAATACATAAACACATACGATCAATCCTAGTAACAACCCATATCATAGTCTGCACTAACCAATACCACGATGACCTATCGTGTCCTCAGCGCTAGGAAAACTTAAAAGAATTATCAAGACCATAACTCGTGATAAGATGAATGTATATGTAGTGATCTAAGACAGAGTCTTAGTCACAGTGCACGTCCAAGATAGAGTCCTGTCCATGACCTTATGAAAGTATCTATCACATATAAGCATACGATAAGTATCAGAGCTAGTGTTACAATACGCATCCGTACCTTAGTCCGTTTGGATAGTGGTACGCTTGCCTGGTCGATTCGTTTCCCGATTTCTCCTGGATATCCTATAATAGTATTATTGCATTATTACCTCGTAAATAATGTCTTAGGAGATATTTTAGTCACTACCGACCTTTTTACCCCTGGTGGATTTGTTATTCCAATTATATCCCTTTATTTCCTCAAAAATGCTGATTCAGCGTTTTGAGGCAGAATTTTCACTAACTTTAGAAATTCATAATCAATTCTACAAAAATCAAAACGAGGATACGTAAAATTCCCCGGAATCCTTAGGATGTCTATTTTTGAGTAAAAATACTTGTTTTTACCCAGAATTTGTGAATCATTCCCAGTTTCCACGTTTCTAACCTTTGCCCAGAATTTTCCAGAAAAACGTAGCTTTTATTCAAGAATTTTTATCTCCTTGTACAAATTTCAAAATGATACACTCTGGGTATTTTTGAAAAGCCCTAGATGCCTACTTTAACCATGAAAAATTTCATAATTTTAAAACTCCATCTTCTACATAAAAGCATAGTCTTTTTCTAACTGACTTTCAAAAACACCTAACCGTAAATTTCGCTAGAATTTCGTTACTTTAATCTTTAACTTCCAAGAATTTTGCTCCACAATATTTTTCATCAAATTTTCGAAATAAAGACATATTTAACCATAAAAACATGAAAATAAAACTATATTGGAAGATCAAAGATCAAACTAACATTTCTACTAAGAACTATAAGAACTTAAAGCTTAAAACTTAAGAACTAGAAAACTTACCCTTGAAGAACTTCCTCTTTCTTGCTTCCCCCTAACCCTCACTTCTCTCTACTCTCTTTAGAAAATCACCTCTTGGGTTGATTTTGGTGTGAAGAATGAAGAGAAATAAGGTCCCTATTTATAGGAAAATGTTATGGCATCAATGGTAATTCCCAACCCCTCATCCTTAATCCTAACCTTTGGATGATCATTTCTAATCAATGGCTCATAGGAATTGGTCTTCTTTGAAGACTCAATTTGTGAAGAAAATGTTTCTCATTGGTTGTTTCAATTAAACAAGGATTTAGGCTTAATTTTCTTTGATTTCTTCTCATTGGTGGATTTCAAATTAAGATTGAATTAAACTTAATTATCTCTCCTACACACACACACAACTCACAAAACCGCCCCTCCCCTTTATTTTCTTCCGATTGTATTAATGATCTTATCTTAAAAGTACATTATCTTCTTCCATTTGTCTCCTCTTAATTAATGCTCCCATGTGCTCTTAATTTTTCACCACGTGCTATAATATCAAAATCTCTCCTTCTTTTCCAAGCAATGAACCGTGCCCCCTCTTCTCTTGGACTCAAAAATTTGTGTTTCATTTGTCTCTTACAACCCACAACCTTAGCCTCCTATTGGTTCATTAATTATCACAATGATTAAGCTTATTTATGTAATGAATTGGAACCTTTAGATTACACTTTATTAGATTTGATCTTGGCCTTCTATTTGTATAGAAAAATCCTACTTACTATTAAAGATTTTTATTTAATATCACATGTGCTCTTATATTATATTATTGTTTAATCTTTTCTTCTCTCATCATTGTGCAGTTCGTCCCCCACAATAGACTTTAGGGAATTATTTTTCAATCCTAATTAGCCTCCCTAATGTAGTGTTTTAGGTATATTTGTCAAAGTGTGATAGGTTCTTAAATTAATTATGCTCATTAATAATTCACTTTATGCTAATGTTGAACCCTTATTGGTTCTTGATCTTTCATTAAATTAATATATCAATGATTGATGACTTTTAATATGTCTTTTAATTAATTTTGCAAATTAATACAATTAAATTAATTATTGTAACTTTAATTGTCCTTTAATTGTTGGTATTTTCCTTTAATTGATTTAGGTATTTTTTTAAATAACATTTTATGGCTCTTTATAATTAAATATGAACTATGTTGTAATATGATAATTTTAGGATATTTTATGATCCCTAAATGAAGGTTAGAAAATTTGGGTCTTTGGTTATTTAATTCTAAGAGAAAATTCTCTAAATTAAATAAGCTACTAAATTTTGAGACCACATATTCACCTATGTTTAATAAGCACTGTTTATCAAAATATAGTGGTTAAGCTAAATAGGAATTTTAGGGTATTACACTACACATGTAACCATTATTAGGCGAGAAAGTTAAAATTGAAATTTCAAATTTTGTAGCAGTTTGAGTCCTAAAACCGTTACAAAATTGATAGAATCAAATATTTTAAATTTCAAATGTTTACAATGTTGTAGTGGTTAGAGAAGTTAAACTGCTACAAAATGTTAAAATAATTGTTTATTTAATATGTTGAATGTTAATTTCAAAAATTTGAAGGTAATGAAGACATAATAAAGTTAAAAATTTGTTACGAGTTACTATCTATTTTGAATAATAATTGTTATATAATATAATTCACTTTACTTAATAATATATTAGTACAAGTATGAAAAACATTTACTATATATTATCAAATGTCAGCTTATATCATAGATGAACTATATCAAATATTTTAAATAACATGATCTGTATGTCCTAAAACAAAAACAAAACCTAACTAACTAGTTAGAGCCTGATCATCATGTCCTCTCTCAGTGGAGACAAGATCAACATGTTGACTAGAGGTAACACCACCACCATCATCATTAGCATGAGGAGGCGGAGGGGGCGGATTGATGGTGAACACAAGAGGAGTCGGGGGCGGTGGAACCTCCTCATCAGGAAACATTTGAGAAACACCTTTGTGAAGAAATCCCATCTATCCTTATTTTGAGTGTACCAACTTTCGACTTGGTCCTGAAGTTGCAAGGTAACATTCATGGTAACATCTGCATAGATCGCCTAAGCCTTCTCCTCAGCTTGAGGCATTTGCTCCGTTGGCCTTCTCACGCCTGAGGTTCCTGCTTGAGAGGTTCCGGCCTTAGAGGCGGCACTCCTACCATAGACCATGCTAGGCCTGGCGCCTACCCTTATACCCCTAACACGTCCAGAGTGCTCAACTTGGCCAAGACTAGCTTTCAAGGGAGCAATGGGATCCATAGATCCCTATGACTCCAAGGTCTGGGGATTGATGCAACTCTGTTTGGGCCTATATAATCCGCCACTGGCGCACACAATTTTTAAAATATGGATGAAACAGTTGCATGAATGTAAATTATATACATAAATTAGACCTTTAAAATGTATATAACTTAAAATGTATATAATCCGCCAATGGCTTTATCTGCTTGCTGAGAGGTGGGCATCTCATCCTAGTGTCTGTAGGTGTATGTGTATAACTCCCCTTATTCCATCTAGCGGTTCTCTTCCTTACTTTCCTCTCCTAAAAGAATTTTTTAAAAAATATCAACTTAGTTGTATTTAAAATAAAACAATTAACAATTTAAAGCTAAAAAATAATTTAATTGAAAAAAAATCAACTCACTATCGGTGACAACAAAAGTCTTAGATTCGGCTGTGTGGTGGATCCTCTATTGCTCCCAAATCCTAGTGTTCCTCTCAGCAAGAGCCTGCATAAGAGACTAAACATTCAAATACATGTAGATGATGATTATAAAATTTGTAATTATTACAAAAAATAGAATTATGTAAAAATGTACTTGGTCCTCTGGACTCCTCCTGAACTGGACAAATTGGCCCAGTCATTCAGTGGGATGCCGTCTGGGTGGCTCAGATCAGCTAGTCTAGAGGAATCATCCCATCCTTTTTCACCATATGCTAGAGACGACTCCTCCGATTCTTCCAGCCGTCCCCATCTTCAACATTGCATACCTCTTCATGTTGTATCACTGGTGATGTTCCATTGCTTATTTGCACAATTGAAAACATTTTTTTTATTACATTACACTCAACATTTAATAAACCGTATGGAATTTAAATATTACATTTATTAAAAGAATATTTAACTTTACCTTCGACTTGAACATCAAATCTAGTTGACCGTGAAGATGATGGCCGGGGGTTCCCCTGCTCCTCGGCGATCTCCTTATCCATCCATCGCTCCATCTTGTGTAAGGGAATGATGAAGTCAAAGTGAGCCTAATTAATCTCAGCCTCCTCATCGTCATTAGGTAATGGTAAGGTCCCCTCCTCTACTACCTGTAGGGCCGCCTCATGTAGGAACATTTGTTGATATTGGGTCCCCTACCGTGATGGCATGGGGACATTTTTACCATTATGTTACCCTTTAGTACTACTGCCTCCTTGTCAAGGCACTCTACCTTGTATCATGTCGCTTCCCTTGCCTCTCTTTCAAGTCATCACTAGCTAAAAACTATAGTTAAATATTGTAAGACAACGTGTGAGGAAGAAATGTGCGTGGTGAGGGTGAAATACCCGTGGGTTACAGTTGTTTTATACATTTGAACTTTCGTAGCGGTTTTACTATAAACTTCTACAATATCTCTAATTCCTCGTGACATTTTGTAATGGTCAAATAAACCGCTAAAAATATGAAGACTCTTTGTATTTTGTAGCAGTTTATGCCAAAAATTGCTACAAATATCAAGACTGTTTGCATTATGTAGCGGTTTAACCTATAACTGCTAGAAATTTTATTGAGTTGGAAGAACAGCAACAAGAAACCAGACATCCGTTCGAAAGCAATTGCCACCCTTAACAAAATATAATTGGCGTGCTTGGTGACATAATTAATATGAATACTATAATGCCAAACACAACCCATTTGCAAATTTTCAAGAGGGCAGCTGCTTTTAAACCATTTGTATGGTTTCTTGCTACCTTCATGGAATTTAATTTTCGTTGAGCACTGGTTATATATAGGCTTCAAATATGTAGTAGTTTTTGTAGAAAATTGCTACAAGTTTATCAACTATTTGCATTTTATAGCGGTTATTGCTATAAACCGCTACAAAATAACAAGGCTATTTGCATTTTACATTGGTCTATGTAGCGGTTACAATAACCATTACAAGTTTCGTTATTAAAATCAAGAATTTGTAGCATAAGGCTAGACATTGGTTTGAAAATAGTTGTCACCACATGAAAAATTGCAAATTTGGTGCTAGGTAAAATGATACCATGCACATCCCATTTGCAAATTTTCATGGGCAGACATCTACTTTGAAACCGATGTTTGGCGTTATGCTGCAAATTCTTCACAAAATAATTTGCGTGGAGAACGATATATATAGGCTTTAAATGTGTAGCAGTTTAATTGTAAACTTTTATCATTGTCTAGCGGTTTTTTTCGTCATTGCTGCAAAAGTTTAGACACTTTGACTTCTATAATGGTTTCTTCTTATAAATCGCCACAAAAGAATAGCTGTAGCCTTTGCGCCACATGGCATACCAAGCTAGAGGCACTTTTGTGGTGGTTAGCTTTTAGGAAACTGCAACAAAATAACCGCCACAATTTTGTAGTGTGAAACCACGTATCCAGTGTCCCTCATTATCTTGTAAGACACCCCCACATCCGCTGTTTCCATTCCCTAAGATTGATCCATCAACTTCCAACCAGACAACACCTTTGTAACATCCCAATTTTTAAAAGCGTTTTTGAAATAATTGATCAGAGTAGAGCATCGGAATAATTTCAAAAGTGTGAGTATCTGATAAACATTTACTGATGTAGTATCTGGCTGCTTACACAGCGGTACAGTAGTCTGAAAATAGTTCAACAAAATAACGTTGAAATAAAAATTTCTCCGTCTTCGTTCTCGCGCTGGCTCCTTATCCTTGTCCTTGGCCCTGGTTCCTCCGGACCCTGACGCTATGTTAAGAGCTGAGGTTCAATTACCATTGAACCTCAGGTAACGGTTAACCTCATGCTTATGTATCAAATATGTATGACAGATATCCATGGCAAAACAGCAATAATCACATACAATATTCTCATATTCAAATAATAACATAACACAGCCACTGCAATATGCATGTTATTATAGTCTGCACTATCTCCAGTGCCACGATGGCCTATCGTGTCCTTAGCGCTAGGAAAACATAACGGCATTATCAAAACCATAACCCGTATCAAGTTGTATGTGTATGATCAATTTTCAAAAACAGAATCTCAGACTATCTATCACATATAAGCATACCATAAGCATCAAAGTTAAGGTTACAATACGCGTCCGTACCTGAGTCGATAGTCTCGGTACGTAATTGATCGGTCTGCGTTCTTTCGGACAGCCTATCAGAGCAATATCGTCCTATTAATTTAAAGATAATATTCTAAAAGATATTTTGGCCACTATTGACTATTCTACCCTTGGTATATTAAACCATTATTTTATTTTCTCATAATTTATTGAAAAACCGCTGGAATTATTGGGCAGAAATTCGCCTATCTTTGGAAATTCATAACTAATTCTAGAAAAATCGAAACGAAGATCCGTAAAATGTTCCGGACTCCTTAGGATGTCTATTTTCCAGTAAAAATACCAGACTTTGCCCAGAATTTAAAAATCATTCCCAGATTTCACGCATTCATCCTCTGCCCAGAATTTCCAGCATTTTCGCAGCCTAAACTTTGTGAATTTCTTTCTCACTGTACAGAGCTCATTTCAACATGTTATTTATAGATTTCGAAAGCTCTATATGCCTACTTTCATCATGAATTTTCTCAGAATTTTTCAATAACATTTTCAACATGAAATATGCGTTTTTCTGTGACCCGTTCAGAAATCGCCTAACCGATGAATTTTCGCCAGAACTTCGTTACTACAGTGTTCTTAACCTGGAAATTTTGCAGAACTACTTCCTTCACTAAATTTTCGAAATGAAGCTATTTTTAACTATAAAAACATGAAACTAAAATTATTCTAGAATTTTAAAGATTAAAACTACTTCTATCTATGAATATAAACTCAAAACTAAAGAACTTTGCTTACCTAAAGCTTGGACTCCTTCAAGCTCTTCCTCCAACTCTCTCAACTCTCTCTCAAATAAGCAAGTGTTGCTTTGCTTGGTGTGAGGAAAAGTGAATGCCCAAAGCCTCTATTTATAGTGAAAAGGTTGGGCAAACTTGTAATTAAATGCAACTTTCCTCTTGTTAACTTTCCACCATTGGATCTAGGGTTCCCTCAAAACATCACATCCTCACCATACACACACTCATCTGCCCTCTCTCTCTCTCTCTCCTTTATTCTCTTTCTTCTTCCTTCTCCTAGAAGCTAAACAACTTGAAGTGCAAGTATGCAATAGTAACTTGTATCCTACAAGCTTTTGACTATTTTTGACCATGTGACAAATTCAATTCCTTCTCCATGAAGCTCCCAAAACCGTGCCTACCTCTGGATTTTTGGGTTTCATTGTTGTTTTGGGCTTTATTGATTATTTGGGCAATGATTTGGGCTACCAAAAATGATCCAATGTTGTGACTAAAGCCCTAAATTAATTTCTTCTTGTTTACTATTTAATTTAGCTTAATTAGGTTTAGTTTGAAATGATTTTATTGATTACCAATTCAATTATGATCCTACTAAGTCCAATTGTTACAATTATGGATCCCTTGTTAGGCTTTATTGTTGAATTTAGCCAAAATATTGCAAATTGCTTGTAAATATTTATCATTAAATTAATTATGCATGTTAATTCAATTAAGATAAATTTTTGGTGTTTACTAATTATTTTTAGTGTCCTCTAATTATTTTAGACCTCTTCCTATCCCTTTACGGCTTAATTTTGCCAATATGTGAATTATATGACAATATATCATTAAGTGTGAGTTTAATTGTTCTTAAATTGTTGAAAATTCCATTTAATTGGTTTAAGGGCTTTTATGGTATTTTACAATATTTTATGACTCCTAATTAAAATTTAGAGAATTGGATTTTGCCCCATTAAGTCCTACCGTCAACTTATTCAAGAAGTAGAATAAATACACTACTACTTTGGAGCCAACATACTTTCCTATTTTCATGACATCTTATACTATTTTAGGAACTCCATTTTAATTATAGTCCTTAGAAATTCATTTAAATAACTCTTAATTAGTCATTGGCTTTTGATTGGAATTATCCATCTTTGATTATGCCTATTTTAATTTAGTTAAATTTAGTGTCTTCATTGTTGTAATTTCAATCGCTCATTGCTCTTTTTAATTCCATGTAAACCATAACTTAATACGGTAATTATTTGTATTTTATGATATTTTATGGTTCCTAAGAGGATTCAATAATCAATTGCAAAAATTAATGTAATTACTTTAATTAATGTACAATTATTTGTCCAATCAATTATTGACATTTTCTTCTAATTTGTTTGATATTTCAATAACATTTTATGCCCCTTTAAAATTTTAAATATGAACTATGCTTCAATATAAAAATTATAGGGTATTTTATGATCCCTAAATGAACTTAGAGTATTTGAGTTTGTTTTGGTTTATTTAACTCTAGCAGAAAATTCTCTAGTTTGAAACTAGATGAACTATAATATCTTTGAGAGCACATATTCACCTACTTTAATAAGTATCATTTAGTGGTTATGCTAAATAGGATTTTTAGGGTATTACAACCTTCCTCGAAACAATTTGCATCATTTGACTTCAGAGGAGATGAGGTATAAGAAGGCCAGTGCTTCAACAATTCTTGATCCTAACAAACTAGAAATAAGTTGTTATGCACATCATCATGTCTTTTCACACTATTTGACCCAAAGAATTTACCACGTGTCACCAATATGTCCCAACGTAACAAATATACCTAAATAAGACTGACTAAGGAACCTTCCCATCCAGTGTAGTCCTATCCTAATTCCTGCCTCAGATTCCATCTCACACACACTGCTCCTTTCAAATTTAAAAATGTACTCCATTTGTCCAGCGAGACAACCGTAGTCCATCTATGCACTGCCCATTTAGAGAGTTATAACATCAAACTTTAAATAGGAGCAATTTTAAAACTGTAACTAATATACCCATTTTGTGAGTTATAACATACAATCATCACTTAATTGATTTTATATCATAGCACAAATAAAACAGTAGGGATCTAAATTTGTGATGCCATGTTGCACCAATCATTGATCTGAGAACTTGTAGTCTTACCATATGTTTTATATATATATATATATATATATACCACTATCTCTACAAATTGATTATAAGTCTATTATTTGGTAAGAGAAACATATAAGAAACTTGGTTGGGAATAATTTAGCATTTTTTAAGTATACATATGGTCATCTTAAATAATTATAATATTTAAACTTTGTTTAATAAATATAATTTTATTTAATTTCTCCGTTCCAGTCCCCCCCCCCCCCAAAAAAAAAAAAAACTGCGAATTTCTAACGTAGAGAAAAATAGTCGCTTGTGCTTCTCCATTTAAAAAGGCGTGGCTGGTCAAAAAAACAATTTTAAAAATAAATCAAATGGAGTGCTCGATTGCCGAAGCCCAACGGCATTTTTTGAGTGAAAGGCTCAACGGTTATTTTGTTGATCTCTTTAAATACCAATTTCTCACAAAGGCTTACCAGAACACACATTGCTCTGAGATTTTCTTTCACACTCTTACTGCTCCTATTTCTTCGTCAGATCCAGGGTCCGCGACACGCTCGAATTTATTCCTTTGGCACTTCATTGTGAAATTGATCGATTACAGGTGAGCAGCAAATTCAGATCTTATCATTCTGAATTTTGATTTCAAGCTAAATCCAATATTTTCTTCTTCTCACTTCATCGCTATACAAACTGATTTTCATTTCATGAAACTTTTCGTATTCTTGATCTTGAATATGCCTTTAGATTTTACGTGATTTGAGTTTTGTCTTTGTTATCCTGGCCGTTGAGGATTTATTCGGTGCTTATACGGGAGTGGAATTCACTGTTTTGAATAAGTATAAATGGTCTCTTTTTGTTTGCTATTCATGCGTCTTCGTACTACAAAATTGGCGTTGTACGAATCACAAATCGTCAAACGATTCTGATTATCGTCTTCGTCGTTTTGGTCGTGGCCATTGCTGTCTCATGAAACCCTTCTTCTGTTCCCATGGCATTTGAAGCCTGCATCCTATCTTCTGTGGAGTAAAATTTGTTTATCCGATCTATTTGTTTTTTGTTCTTCCATTGTAAAATGGTTCCTTATTTGGATATTTGAATTTTATCCATATTATAGTTCACCAAACGATTCATCCCTGAGATTCAGAAATGCAAACAACCTTTTCCGTTGTCTTTCATAAAGATTTTTCCCCCCTTCCATTTTTTCATTAACTAATAGTAGAAGAAAATAATTCAGATTTGTGTGCAATGTCAAAAAGGATATAATCGTTATAGATTTTAAACGGACATAAATATCTGAATGTGCTGCTTCTTGATAATTGCCATTGCATTTATGGTATGCTTGTTACATTAGCTTTTTATAGATTTAGTGTTCTGCAAAATTATGATTATGATATGGAGAAGTATTCTTACAATAATGTAAAGAAACTAAAGGTTGGAATAGAATGTTGAAGAAGCCCACAATTTTGGTACTTTTTGTTGACTACACAGAATTCTCTAGTTGTTGAACAAACCTAAGAATTTTGGTAGTCTATCCAGACTGCTTCTTGATAATAGCCATTGCATTTAGAGTATGCTTGTAACATTAGCTTCTCCATAGATTTGGTATAAACTGGTGATAGTTCTTGCATAATTTAGGATTTAGAAAAGGAAAAGAAAATACACTCTAGAGTCAGAATTTGCACTCTAACCAAGACACAGTGATTTCTGTATAATATTCTTTATTTCTTCATAAAACATAATACACATATATATAAATAAGGTCCAGTCATTATAACTGTCTCTAACTCTTCCTAGTAACTACTTTACAAATAGATAAGATAGTATCCTAATAACTACTTTATAGGTTAAGGTGCAAAAATACACATGTGCTTTTCTCCGAGGAGCGCCCAGTAGCAAATGCTTTTCTTGGGTGCAAAAGTGCACACGTGGTTACAAATTATATGCAAAAATACCGTTTGACCGTTAAGTTTGACTTTGACTGATGACGTGACATTTCAAAGGGTGCAAAAATACACTTGTGATTTGTAAAGAAGAGCGCCCAACAACAAATTTTTTTAATTTAATAATTTTATTTTAATTACTACCAGGTGCTAAAAAGATATTTAGAATGCTGACTTATATTGAAAAAGTACTTCATAATCTTGAAAAATTATTTTTAGATCTGAAAAAAATATTTCAGGGTACTGATTGATACTAAAAAGATACTTTAAAGTATTTTTTCTATACCAGTCAGTATCCTGAAAGTACTTTTTAGTACCAGTCAGTACCTTGAAATATTTTTTTTAGTATCCTTTTACTACCGGTAAACACTTGAATTATTTTTTCAAGATCCTAAAATAATTTTTCAAGATTATGAAGTATTTTTTCAGTATTAGTCAGTATCCTTTTAATACCAGTCAATACTTGAAATATTTTTTCAAGATCCTAAAATAAATTTTCAAGATTATGAAGTATTTTTTTTGTACCAGTCCGAAAAAAATTATTTCAGGGTACTGACTAGTACTAAAAAGTACTTTCAGGATACTAACTGGTACAGAAAAAATACTTCATAATTTTGAAAAATTATTTTAGGATCTTGAAAAAATATTTCAAGTATTGACCGGTACTAAAAGGATACTGACTGATACTGAAAAAATACTTCATAATCTTGAAAAATTATTTTATGATCTTGAAATAAAATTATTAAATTTAAAAAAAAAATTTGTTGTTGGGCGCTCTGCTTGACAAATCACATGTGTATTTTTGCACCTTTGAAATGCCATGTCATCAGTCAAAGTCAAACTTAACGGTCAAAGTCAAACTTAACGGTCAAACGGTATTATTGCACCTAATTTGTAACCACGTGTGCACTTTTACACCCAAAAAAAACATTTGCTACAGGCGCTCCTCGGAGAAAAGCACATGTGTATTTTTGCACCTTAGCCCTTGTGGATAAGATAATATAACTGCCATAAACAGATAAAACTACTTCTAAACATTTAATATATACTAGACATGTGTCTTCTTTCTTCTAGAGTAAACAAAAGATGGCTATGTGTGTCCCTAACAAGACCTTCCCCTTGAAAATAAGCCTTGTCCTCAAGGCTGAAAGTAGGAAATTGATCTGCAATGAAGTCATACGACTCCCAACTGGATTCCTCTTGTGGTTGATCTTGCCATTGAATTAATAGTTCAGTAGTTTGAACTCTAGTAGCAGTGACAACACGAGAATCCAGCACTTAGGTAGGTTGTGGCTTGAACTCCCAAGATGAAGTGACTAGAAGTAGCAGAACAGTTGCTGGAGGAACATATCCATGGGATGGACACGAGCATCCAAGGGAAGCTGAAATTCAACATGGTGCTTATGTGAGTCAGGATGGTGTTTCATGTGTCCTTGGTATTTTCTCCTCTTGGGATATGCATCACTGTCACCTCGTCAAAGTCTGCCATAATTTCTTTAACCTTTCCCAGGTATTTAACCAACAAAGGACCTTTAGCTTGGTAAGTTCCTTTTATCTGGGATGCCACAAGTTGGGAATCAGTAGAGACGTGCACTCTCTTAGCTCCATTTTCTTTAGCCTACGGTAAGCCGGCAATAGAAGCTTCATACTCGGCCTGATTGTTAAAAGTCTGGAAACTAAACTGGTGGCAATGTTCCATCGAAACTCCTTCTGGACTTTCTATAACGATCTCGACTCCACTCCCCTTCGTGTTTGATGATCTATCAAAAAACACTTTCCATTTGATGGAGTTAACTCCATTACGAAATCTGCCAAGGCTTGTGACTTAATGGCATGCTAGGCTTCATAAGTTATGTCAAATTCAAACAACTTGATGACCCAAGTGACCATTCTCCCAGCCAAATCTGGCTTATGAAGAATCTGTCGTATTGGTTGACTTATCCTGACCACGATCAAGTGGCTTTGAAAATACAGACGGAGTCATTTGGCCATAATGAGTAATGCAAAAGCCATCTTCTCCAGCTTTTGATATCTCAATTCCGAGCCTTATAGAGCCTGACTTACGAAATATACTGGGGCTTAACCTTCCTCTGTCTCCCTGACTAACACGGCGCTTACTGCCTCTTCACCAATGGATAAATATAAGATCAAACTCTCCCCTGGTTCAGGCTTAGATAAAACCGGTGCAGCAGATAAGCATTGCTTTATCTTTGTGAAAGCCGCTTCACATTCTGGGTTCCACCCGCCTTGGGATTCCTTCTTCAATAATTTGAAAAATGGGAGAGAATTTTGTGTCGACTTGGGTAGAATTTTGGTCAAAGCCACCAATCTCCCAGTCAGTTGTTAGACCTCTTTCTTATTTCTTAGAGCTTTCATGTCTAGCAAAGCTTGGCATTTGTCCGGATTGACTTCAATTCCCCTGTTTGTAAGCAAAAAGCCTAAGAACTTCCTAGACAGAACCCCAAATGCACATTTTGCCAAGTTGAGGCAAATCTAGTACTCTTTCAGCTTATCGAATGTCTGCTGTAAATCTTCAACATGACTTGTTGGCTTTGTGGATTTGACGATCATGTCGTCGATATATACTTCCATGTTCTTTCCCAACTGATCTTCGAATACTCGGTTCATCATCCTCTAGTATGTGGCCTCTGCGTTCTTAAAGCTAAACGGCATCACATTGTAGCAGTAATTTGCCTTCTCAGTAATGAACGTCATTTTTTCTTGGTCCTCTGGGTGCATGGCGATTTGATTATTATTACACCCCTACCGGCCTCGCCCTTTCGGGTGGCGGGTTAGAGGGGCTCCTTTTATTTAATCACCTTCCCTTATTACTTAGTCCAATTAACTTATCTCACAATTAGCACAGCAGAGCACAGGATTTGGTTTGGACAACTCTAGCATACTGATAAACTTTTATAAGTTTAGAGGCAAATAAGTCCCCGAAGGGTTAATACAGTCATCCAAAATAAAGTACTGCATATAGACAACAGATATCCAAAATATAGAGTGCAAAATGAGATAGGGCATTCTCTATTTCTTCAATTTATTGCTCCACGCCCTACCTTCTTATCACCTTCAACTGCTTCCGCCTCACCCCTGCTTCTCAGAATGGTCTGGAGTTCAAGGTTGAACCCCAGAGTAACTGTTAGACTCATATACAATATGTGTATAGTGCATGCAATGCAAAATCACAATTAGGAAGTACAAATAACCTACCTCACGGCACAAACAACCAGCATGTAGCAACTCCTTAGGACCGCTTGGTCAAGACAAGCAACTTGGAACAACGCGCAAATGGGCCTCAGTAGTCAGGGAGCGACCCCAACCACCTAGCCTAGGGTTTCAATAGACACCTATAAACACACAGTCATATGGGCTCCACCTACCCCACATATCTCGGTACTGCAACAACACCCTAAGGACACACAGTCCAATAGGTACCGCAGTTCGATCCTACATGCCCTCGGTACTGTAGCAGATCCCTAAGGACACACAGTCACATAGGTAGCACAGCCCGATCTCAGTACTGCATCAGAAACCTAAGGACACGCAGTCCAATAGGCACTGCAGCCTGATCTCCTACATTATGATAAAACATACATGCGAAAGCAACATAAAGTATGCAAGTCAACAGTTACTACCTGGCACTTCCCGTAAGCAGTGAACTTTCCTCTTAACATTGGGGATGCTTCTCACACGCGAGAATACCCTAAATACAACCAAGTACCATGCTATCAATTACACATTCAAACTCTAACTCTAATTTCATGAAATTCGCATAGCTTCAGATTTTCCCAGAATTTCTGACTCAACTTCACCGATTTTTAATAAATTCTACAAAAATATTTTTGACATGGGATTAGTGGCCTTGGAACCATTAGAATGTACATTTTATAGGAAAAATATTTACCAAGTTCATCAGGGTCCGAAACTCGTCCTTTTCCCCAAATACTAGCCACTAGTCCGAGAGAAAAGTCCAGTTTTTAGGTCATCTTCATCTTAAAATATCTCTCGGTTGGAAAATCCAAATGACACGAAATATTATATCACAATCATTCTCAGGATGTTTAATTTCTCCATACAAAATTTCAAAGCAATCATACTCCATTTGCTACCTCAAAACTACCAATTAACACTCGCTGCCCAGAAATCGAAATAACCGATAGATTTTCATATAATGGAGATTTAAGTTTTCAAAGTTCCAAACTAAGTGATCCCACTTAACCCCACACAAAAATTCCCTCTGGACCCATTGGAGACATCAAAAATATGAAAAACCCATTACACAATCACGAAACATCACAGGGCAGAGAAGAAGATAACTCGGTTGTCGGTTTAGGGACTTACCTCGGAATGTCGGCTGCGGGTGACCTTCTTCACCTTCTAGACCAAAGACCTCAGCTAACCACTCTCCAGCACTCCTTGAGCTCGTGGTTTGTGTGGAAAAATGGAGGGGGAGAGTGTCCTATTTATAGGCCTCAAGAGTGCAAGCTTTTGTCCAGTTTTGGTTATTGTCCAACAGGTAAAAGAGTGCTTCGGATTAACTTAATATTTTCCCTTGCTTGCTGACCAAGCCTTCTAGAAATCTATAAGGCTTTCTTTTAGGCAGAAAATGGCGAATTCAAGGCCCAAAATTGGGGTTCCAATTTTGCCCCTAGGTGGTTTTAAGTGTAGGTTTAGGGTGTAGTGGTAAAATGGTCATTTTGTGCTATTCGTCTTTTCCAAAGCTGGGGCCCACGAAATCTGAACCAAGATGTGCCATAATTACACTTTTCAAGTCATAATTACATGTCACATTAGTGTCATATCAGTTTTGAATTGTGTGGTCCAGATTTAACCGGGTTATTTTATTCTTTCTCTCTCTTCATTATGACTCTAATGTGACAATCTCTCTCCTCATTATTACATAGCCACATATTTTCTCACTCCTCTGGGCCCACTGGAATTCACCCCCTATCAGTGTCCTAGGCTTGGGCCTGACCCCGACAATCCTAACCGGTCCCGCTCAGCTCCCTTTTGCCGATCCCACCTTACCTCGTAATGCGTGCTCTTCAACTGGACTTATATGGGTCCGGATCATCAATCACTTTTCCCAAACCACAAGGGGTTCGAATTTCAGTACCTTGGAGGATAAGAATCCCATATTCTCGTACTCTAGATCCTCCTCGAAATGCGTGCCATTTGACAAACCGACTTTTGGCCCCGATATGCCACATGTCCGACATAGCACCACTTACCATTGACTTTTCCTTCAGCATTGGGTCCAGGCATGTGTTCACTCCCTCTCTCTTGGTTACCACGCATACCCTGGGCCCACAATGTTTGTTTTTACTTTCTTTATGGTGCCGGTTTATATCTCCGGGATTTCTTCGTGCACAAGTTACCTTACCGTTGATCAGGGTTTCTTCTTATTTTGACTTAGTACCTTATCTACTTTCTCATAACCAATGCTTTCCATTTTAGGGCCTTTGAAATAATTTTATGCCATGAACTACGGGAAATAAATACTCCAAAAAGGCTTCTCATTACTATGCAAGTTTACACACTGATACATGCATTACAAAAGTAGGCGTGTTACATTTCTTCCCCCATAAAATAAATTTCGTCCTCGAAATTTCAGCTATACATCAATCATATTCCTAGCCATAAAATCTGGAGAACGTCTCTTCATCTCCTCAACTGTCTCCCATGTAGCTTCCCCCGGGGATAATCCCTTCCAAACGACCTTAACCGAAGAAATACTTTTCCGCCGGAGTTGCTTCACTTGATGTCGAATAATTTGCTCCGGTTCTACCACAAAAGTGTGATTGTCTTGGACATCTACGTCTTCGTACTCTAATGCTCTGGAGCTGGCTTCTTCAATTGGGAGACGTGAAAGACGTCGTGCAGCCTGCTAAGGTTTGGTGGCAACGCTAACTGGTATGCCACCAGTCCTCACTTTTCTAGGATCTCGAAAGGGCCAATGTAACGAGGACTTAGTTTTCTCCGCTTTATCGCCCTGCCAATTCCAGTAACTGGAGATATCTTCAGAAATACATGATCACCCACCTCGAATTCCAGAGGTCTCCTCCTCTTATCCGCATAGCTCTTTTGTCTACTCTGCGCTGCTAAGAGCCTCTTCTGAATTAGGCTAATATGCTCTGACATTTCATCTACCATCTCAGGTCTGATCAGTTTTCTTTCCGATAACTCTGTCCATCCCAAGGGTGATCTGCATTTCCTTCCATACAGTGCCTCGAAAGGAGCCATCTGTATACTGGAATGGTAACTATTATTGTATGCGAATTCTGCTAAGGGCAGGTGCCGATCCCAACTACCTTTGAAATCCAAAGCGTAGGCTTGCAACATGTCTTCCAACGTTTGGATTGTCCTTTCAGATTGGCCATCAGTCTGGGGATGATAAGCTGTACTAAACTTTGGCTTTGTCCCCATTGCTTCATGCAACGCTTGCCAGAATCGGGAAGTGAATCAGGGATCCTTATCAGAGATGATGCTTTTTGGTGCACCATGGAGCCGTATGATCTCTTTGATATAATTCTCTGCCAACTTCTCTGGAGAATAATTCACACTTATAGGGATAAAGTGTGCTGATTTAGTAAACCGATCCACAATTACCCAAATAGCATCGTGGTGCCTTATCTTGGGAAGGCCTACCACTAAATCCATGGTAATATCTTCCTACTTCCACTTAAGAATCTTAATTCCTTGCAACAGACCTCCCGGCCGTCGGTGCTCAATCTTAACCTTCTGGTAGGTTAGGCATTCGGCAACATACTTGGTCACGTCATTCTTTATTCTCGGCCACCAAAACTTGGTCTTTAGATTCTTATACATCTTTACTGCTCCTGCATGAATAGCGTATCTGCTTTTATGCGCTTCATCCAGTATCTTCTTTCTTAACTCTTCTACTGGTGGCACATAGATTCTTTCTCTATACTGAACTAGTCCACTGGGTGAAACATTGTATTCCGTTAATTTGCCTCGGGACATCTTCTCTCGAATAGCCAGTGCTAACTTATCTTGCTCTTGAGCTTCTGCTATCTTTGACCTTAAACCTTTTACCTCCTGACTAACAAGGAGATTAGCAATACAGATTCCGGGGAGTTTACTCTTCCTCATTACTACTTGCCTTGACTGGTTTAAATCCATGAAATCTTCAGCTAACTTATGCTCTGCTATCATCATGGACGCTATTCGAACAACCTTTCTACTTAATGCATCCGCGACAACATTAGCTTTGCCCGGGGTGATACTTGATCTCCAAATCGTAGTCCTTAAGTAATTCCATCCATCTGTGCTGCCTCATGATCAGCTCTTTCTGGTCAAACAAGTACTTTAAGCTCTTGTGGTCGCAGTATAGCTCAACATTAGCACCATACAGATAATGTCGCCATATCTTCAAAGCAAACACTATAACTGCCAGCTCTAAGTTGAAAATTGGAGCTTGATACCCAAGAGGGGGGGTGAATTGAGTATCTTTAAAAATTTAAAGATCTAACTCTGTTTTGCACAACTATTAACAGGGTATAACAGAGATGGAGAGAAGAGAAGCTTTGCACAATACGATTTATACTGGTTCGGTCCTTTCCCTTACCTATATCCAGTCCCCAAGCCTCACTTGGGATTTTCAATCCACTAACTTCACAAAATTGATTACAATCTCTGTACTAAGAGTAGTTCTCTCACTAGAACTCACTCCCACTTACAAGTTGCAATCAATACACCCAACCACCAAGTCCCCTGACTTGTGGTTATCACAATCAATGAATGATTACAAGATTAACTCTCTCAAAGAGTAGATAGGTTGAACACTGAAGTACAAGTATCATAAGATACTATGCAAATGAAAAACTGAAAGAAATGAATGAACTCTTAATGAATTTTCGCTCTCAGTTGTCTTGGTTGTTGGAAAGACTTGAATGCCCTTCTATTTATACTCAGAGATCAATTAATGACCGTTGCTTTCCAAATAGATCCGTTGGAGAAGTTGCCCAAGTGTTCTGAAGTGGTTTTGGGGTCTTCTCTCTCTTGTTTACTCCTAATCCAGTTAGCCAAGTCATCATAGTTGACTTTCTGCAAATTAATCCGTTGGAGAGGAGTTTACTTGTTTCAGTAATCATCCTTTAATGCTTTGTGGTTGTGCACAGAAGGATTTGGGCAGAAGGAGTAACTTTCTGAGCTTTGCAATAAATGCTCTGAGTTACTTTTTGCTTTATGCTTTAATCTCTCACTAAACATTCTTTAATGCTCTGAAATCACTAACAGATACGTTAAACATAGCAGGGAATATTAGAGAATAATATTGGAAGAGTTTAGGATCAAACAATGCTGATTTCTAAAATGTCCAAATTCAAATTTCTGAACTAGCCTCACGAACTCGAGTTTAGTTCTTGCAGGCTCGAGTTCGATGCTTCAGTGTTCAAGATCATGTTAGTTCAAAAAGTGTAAACCTGAGGTTTGTATTCTAAACCTGAGGTTCTTAAGTCATTGAAAAATCAAAATGCTCTCGTGTTGAAATGAACTCGAGTTTGGTTTATCCAGAGAAGGGTGTCGCGATTTTGAAATCTGAAAAACTTTGAGTTTAAGTGATGAACTCGAGTTTGTAAGTGATAGGCTCGAGTTCAAAGCTGTTTTGTACAAAACTCAGTTTTAACTTGAAAGAACGAACCTGAGGTTTGTAGAACACACTCTCAAGTTTAGAACACATTGAAAGGTTCTTTGCTCTCTGGAATTTTTAGGCTCGAGTTTAAAATGTTTAGGCTCGAGTTTAATTGTCTTTGAAAAACTCTTGAAAGCTCTCGGCCAAAACTAGGCTCGAGTTTGAAATGTTTAGGCTCGAGTTTAAAAGACTTGAGAAATTTTCAAACTAAAAACTCATCTTTCAATAGAACAGTGTAAGGTTTGAAAATATCTTAAAGTTTTGAAAAACTTGTCCTGCCAGAGATGAACTCGAGTTTGCCATGACAAGCTCGAGTTCATGACTTTTGTGAACTTCAAAACTTTACTTCGAAAACTTGCAAACTTGAGGTTTGAAGAGACAAGTGTCGGGTTGGAAAGTGTTTTCAAAGTCCAAAACTCTCTAGCAAAGATGAACTCGAGTTTGACCAATGTAGGCTCGAGTTCATACTCATTTCTCAAAAGGTTTAAGTTCAAACTTCAGGTTCAGTCTCAAGTTCAAGAGTTGAGTTTGCAGTTTGTGCTTTCTGTCAAAGTCAGGATCGAGTTTGACTTATACAGAATGTTTTTGATTGAAAATAACAATTTCAAAACATTTCTAAACTTTGACAAGCCTTCTCCATATTGTTTACAATTGTTAGTAATCATCAAAACACATAGAGAACTAACACAAGTCATGCGTAGGGTAATTCAACTCGTGAGGCTTCAGTTGACGAGAGGCATAGGCCACAACTCTACCCTGCTGCATCAGGACACATCCCAATCCTTGCAAACTTGCATCACTGTAGACCGTAAGGTCTCACTTGGATCTGGGATAATTAGCACTGATGCCGTTGTAAGCCTCTCCTTCAGCTCACAAAAGCTCTCCTCACATTGTGCATCCCATACAAATGAATGCCTCTTTCTGGTGAGCTTTGTCAATGGCGATGCAATTCGTGCAAAGTTTTGTATAAAGCGGCGGTAATACCCCCCAAGACCCAGAAAACTGCGAACCTCGAACATAGATTCCGGTCTTTTCCAGTCCAGTATTGCTTCCACTTCACTAGGGTCCACTGCAACCCCTTCTTTAGAAATCACGTGACCCAAGAATTTGACCTCCGAGAGCCAAAATTCACACTTGCTGAACTTGGCATAGAGTCTTTTCTCCCTTAGAATCTCTAACGCTAGACGCAAATGGTTCTCATGCTCCTCTTCATTCTTCGAATAGATCAATATATCATTAATAAATACTACCACGAATTGGTCTAAATATGGGCGAAATACCCGGTTCATGTAGTCCATAAAGACAGCAGGAGCATTGGTCAACCCAAAGGGCATCACCAGAAACTCATAATGCCCATACCTGGTCCTGAATGCGATCTTCGGAATGTCTTCAGCCTTAACTCGCAACTGATCATATCCGGACTGTAGATCAATCTTTGAAAATACACAGGAACCAGATAGTTGGTCTAAAAGATCATCGATCCTGGGGAGTATTCTTTATCGTCACTTTATTTAATTCTCTGTAATCGATACAGAGTCGCAGGCTTCCATCCTTCTTCTTTACGAAAAGAACTGGAGCTCCCCATGACGAAACGCTTGGTCGGATAAACCCTTTTTCAAGCAATTCCTCAATTTGCTTCTTTAATTAATTCTGCCATCTCATTGGGTGCCATTCTATAAGGTGCCTTCGAGATAGGTCCAGTGCTAGGCATCAACTCGATTGCAAACTCTACCTCTCTCTCCGGTGGCAATCCACTGATATCATCAGGAAATACATCAAGGAATTCTTTAACAACAGGTATCTGATCCGGTGAGAGTTCATGTTCCGCCTGCACTGAGAAGAACACCATATACCCATGGCAACCCTGTTTAATAGACTTCTTCTGGGATGGACCCCCGCGGCTAGAGTCACCGCGACCAAAGGAATTCCGAGAGGCTCACAAGTCCTTCAAGTTCCTTTCCATGATCCTGCATTCCTCTACAGCTTGGCTTAGTAAGCGAAAGTGCCTTGTTATTAGCTTCTCTCTGAGTTCATACTTTTCAGAGGAGGATATCGGCCATACTGCTTTCAGCATTTGGATTCTGGTGGTACGTAGAGTACCTTGACAAGCGAGTAAACCTAGCATAGTAGTCCTCAAAAGGTTCACCTTCTCCTTGTTTGATGCTTAAGAATTCTGACTCTTTCGCAATTTGGATCGAGGGAGGCTGGTACTGTTCACTGAACTTTGCTTGAAACAATTCCCAAGTAATAGGAATGTCTAGGGCACGGAGGGTAGACTCGGTGTTTCTCCACCAACGATCAGCGTCACCCTCAAGCTTATAGATAGCGAGCTGTGCTTTCCTTTCTTCCGGACATCCCAGTACTCGAAAGATTTTCTCAAGACGCAGGATCCAATCTTCCGCTGCGTCAAACCGTCCACGAAAGGTTGGAGGATTCTGCTTACAGAATTTTGAGACCCAATAAAGTGGAGTCTCAATATTCCCATTTTCCTGCTATGCCTGATGATGCTCATCCTCATGCTCATCCTCATTATTGTTTCCATTTTCCTCATCTTCATCTTGCTCTTGTTCTTGTTCCTCCTGGTTTTAACGAGTTCTTAATTCATTCAACTCATTTCTCATTTGCTGTATCATATTGTTTTGCTCTTGTAACATTGCCATCATTTGTTGAGTTATACCAAGGTCCTGATCATTTCGAGCTGTCTCAGGCTCCCCTCTTGCCCTTGTCTTTCTTCGATACATCTTTTAACTACGATACAACAAATATCAAATGAATAACCATTCCATAGGCAAGGATTAGTAAAGTATTAGGACACAAATAACCATTCTTGCATCACATAGTACCAACACTCATACATCATATCTTATCCTAACAATATACCATACCTAGTCCTTCCACAACTTTCCTACTACTGCTACTACTACTACTTTCAACTTCTACGCCATCCATTACATACTACTATTTTACATGCGCTTTACTACTACATCCACCAGCCAACACGGTTCTACATATGAGGATACACACGGAATTCCACGAGGGCAATGAAAGCTCCAAAATCTGTGAAAAAGTACTGCTCGCTTTCAATGATCCCGATGATCCTTTCTATCCATTCCAGAGTCCTTGGGAGGAAATACAAAAGCACCTTCTTCCACTGTCCAAGTGGGTAAATCGCCCTATTGACCCCGTTGTTATAGTAGACATCTCTCTTCCGGGCCATGTACTGGTGGTATCGGGTGATCGGGGTGCGTTCCTCCATACAAGTCAACTGGTACTGCTCCATGGCTATTACTAACAGCCCTTCTTCAATTTCCCAAGGGAAAGGTAAATTACCAACTTCGTTCTCCCCGTTCAAGAGTTCATCATTGTCCATGATGGAAGAAATGTCTGACTCATCCCCTTCTTCTTCCTCCATCTCCTTTGCTGCTTCTTCTTCCTCCTCCTCCTCCTCCTCTTCTTCTTCTGGTTCCCATTCGGGTTCCAGCTCTGGCTCAAGTTCAGGTATCGGTTTAGGCTCAACTGAGGGTGCGGGTACAATCATCAGAGGCACAGCAGGGATTGCCTCAACTTCAGGGTTAACAAGGTTAACAGCTAGGAATGGGAATAACTGATAGATTAGGTTAGGGTCAAGTGGCAGGTCAGGATAAGGTAGTGATCCAATCCTTTGTAGAGATGCATGTGCTGGTGGGGGAGATGGGGGTTCCTGTTTTATTTCCTCAAGAGGTACAAGTAGTAGTAGGAATTGAGGAGTTGGAACAGGTTCGGGTTCTCTGACTGGGTTAGGGTTGAAGACAGGTGGAGGTAAGAGCACTGGTGGTACATCAGTAGGCATAGGTATCGCGTTTGATGGTAGTTCAGGAAAGAGTGGTTTTTCCTGTTGCTGAGCCAGTCCCTGAACTCCGCTCCTTCATCCTCCCCTCCTTTGGTACACACGTCCAAACCTCATGTCCATCTTCTCCTTCAAACACCCAAAACTTTGTTAGTACACCACACCACTTTATTGAGTCGTTTATCAGTATTGTCTAAAACAAATCCTGTGCTAGTGGGGTGGCGTACTGATAAACGACTCAATAAAGTGGTGTGGTGTACTAAAAAAGTTTTGGGTGTTTGAAGGAGAAGATGGACAGGAGGTTTGGACGTGTGTACCAAAGGAGGGGAGGATGAAGGAGCGAAGTTTAGAGACTGGCTCGGCAGCAGGAAAAACCACTCTTTCCTGAACTACCATCAAACGAGATATCTATGCCTACTGATGTACCACCAGTGCTCTTACCTCCACCTATCTTCAACCCTAACCCAGTCAGGGAACTCGAACCTGTTCCAACTCCTCAATTCCCGCTACTACCTGTACCTCTTGAGGAAATAAAACAGGAACCCCCATCTCCCCCACCAGCACCTGCATCCCTACAAAGGATTGGATCACCACCTTATCCTGACCTGCTGCTTGACCCTGACCTAATCTATCAGCTATTCCCATTCCTAGCTGTTAACCTTGTTAACCCGGAAGTTGAGGCAATCCCTGCTGTACCTCTGACGATTGTACCCGCACCCTTAGTTGAGCTTGAACCGATACCTGAACCTGAGCTAGTGCTGGAACCCGAATGGGAACCAGAAGAAGAGGAGGAGGAGGAGGAAGAAGAAGAAGCAGCAAAGGAGATGGAGGAAGAAGAAGACATTTCTTCCATCACAGACAATGATGAACTCTTGAACGGGGAGAACGAAGTTGGTAATTTACCTTTCCCTTGGGAAATTGAAGAAGGGTTGTTAGTAATAGCCACGAAGCAGTACCAGGCGGCTTGTATGGAGGAACGCACTCCGATCACCTGATACCACCAGTACATGGCCCGGACGAGAGATGTCTACTATAACAGTGGGGTCAATAGGGGGATCCCCTTAGACAGTGGAAGGAGGTGCTTTTGTATTTCCTCCCAAGGACTCCGGAATGGATAGAAAGGATCATCAGGATCATTGAAAGCGAGCAGTACTTTTTCAAAGATTTTGGAGCTTTCATTGCCCTCGTGGAATTCCATGTGTATTCTCATATGTAGAACCGTGTTGGCTGGTGGATGTAGTAGTAAAGCGCATGTAAAATAGTAGTATGTAATGGATGGCATAGAAGTTGAAAGTAGCAGTAGTAGGAAAGTTGTGGAAGGACTAGGTATGGTATGGTGTTAAGATAAGATATGATGTATGAGTGTTGGTACTATGTGATGCAAGAATGGTTATTTGTGTCCTAATACTTTACTAATCCTTGCTTATGGAATGGTTATTCATTTGATATTTGTTGTATCACTGAACCGATACCTGAACTTGAGCCAGTGCTGGAATCCGAATGGGAACCAGAAGAGGAGGAGGAGGAAGAAGAAGAAGCAGCAAAGGAGATGGAGGAAGAAGAAGACATTTCTTCCATCACGGACAATGATGAACTCTTGAACGGGGAGAACGAAGTTGGTAATTTACCTTTCCCTTGGGAAATTGAAGAAGGGCTGTTAGTAATAGCCACGAAGCAGTACCAGGCGGCTTGTATGGAGGAACGCACCCCGATCACCCGATACCACCAGTACATGGCCCGGATGAGAGATGTCTACTATAACAGCGGGCTCAATAGGGGGATTCCCTTAGACAGTGGAAGGAGGTGCTTTTGTATTTCCTCCCAAGGACTCCGGAATGGATAGAAAGGATCATCGGGATCATTGAAAGCGAGCTGTACTTTTTCACAGATTTTGGAGCTTTCATTGCCCTCGTGGAATTCCGTGTGTATCCTCATATGTAGAACCGTGTTGGCTAGTGGATGTAGTAGTAAAGCGCATGTAAAATAGTAGTATGTAATGGATGGTGTAGAAGTTGAAAGTAGCAGTAGTAGGAAAGTTGTGGAAGGACTAGGTATGGTATGGTGTTAGGATAAGATATGATGTATGAATGTTGGTACTATGTGATGCAAGAATGGTTATTTGTGTCCTAATACTTTACTAATCATTGCCTATGGAATGGTTATTCATTTGATATTTGTTGTATCATAGTTAAAAGATGTATCGAAGAAGGACAAGGGCAAGAGGGGAGCCTGAGACAGCTCGAAATGATAAGCACCCTGGTATAACTCAACAAATGATGGCAATGTTATAAGAGCAAAACAATATGATACAACAAATGAGAAATGAGTTGAATGAATTAAGAACTCGTCAAAACCAGGAGGAATAAGAACAAGAGCAAGATGAAGATGAGGAAAATAGAAACAATAATGAGGAAGAGCAAGAGGATGAGCATCATCAGGCACAACAGGATGAGGAAAATGGGAATATTGAGACTCCACTGTATTGGGTCTCAAAATTCTGTAAGCATAATCTTCTGACCTTTCGTGGACGGTTTGACGTAGCGGAAGATTGGATCCTGCGTCTTAAGAAAATCTTTTGAGTGCTGGGATGTCCGGAAGGAAGGAAAGCACAGCTCGCTATCTATCAGCTTGAGGGTGACGCTGATCGTTGGTGGAGAAACACCGAGTCTACCCTTTGTGCCCTAAACATTCCTGTTACCTGGAAATTGTTTCAAGCAAAGTTCAGTGAACAGTACCAGCCTCCCTCGATCTGGATTGTGAAAGAGTCAGAATTCTTAAGCATCAAACAAGGGGAAGTGAACCTTTGAGGACTACTATGCTTTACTCGCTTGTCAAGGTACTCTACGTACCACTAGAATCCAAATGCTGAAAGCAATATGGCCGACATCCTCCTCCGAGGATTAAAGTATGAACTCAGAGAGAAGCTGATAGCAAGGAAATTTCGCTTACTAAGCCAAGCTGTAGAGGAATGTCGGATCGTGGAAAGGAACTTGAAGGACCTGCGAGCCTCTCGGAATTCCTCTGGTCGCGGTGACTCTAGCCGCTGGGGTCCATCCCAGAAGAGAAAAGGGCAATGGTCCGGCAACCGTGGCATAAGCAAGAGATTCGTCAAACAGGGGAATTAAGGGTATGACAGGCCAAGGATGGCAGGAAAGTGCAACAAATGTGGGAAGACACACCCCGGGACTGATTGCAATGGACAAACTGTTTGCTTTAACTGCCAAAAGCTTGAACACCTGAAATGGAACTGCCCACAATTGAAGACGAAATCGAGACCCCAGAACCAAGGACTAGGGAAGAAGCCCAGGAGTCCCCAGGAATCATTCAAGGTACGATTATAATCTCTGGACACTCATTGCATGCATTGTTTGATACTGGTGCAAGTCATTCATTCATCGCATGCGACTGTGTGGTACGATTGAAAATAGATACCTATAAGTTGCCATACGATTTGCTTGTGTCTACGCCCTTAGGGGTTAAGGCTCAGACCACTAATGTATGCCTGAATTGTGTGGTGACTGTGAACGGACGCGAGTCGATGATTGATCTAATCTGCTTACCCTTGCGGGAGATTGATGTGATATCGGGCATGGATTGGCTGACGGCCAATAGTGTGATCATGGATACTGGAAATAGAAGGATCATTTATCTAGAGTCTTCGCCAAGTTCTAGTAAAGAAGTCAGGCTTGACTTCCTTTCAGCTGAGGAAGCTGAGAAGTCTATTAAACAGGGTTGCCATGGGTATATGGTGTTCTTCCCAGTGCAGGCGGAACATGAACTCTCACCGGATCAGATACCTGTTGTTAAAGAATTCCTTGACATATTTCCTGATGATATCAGTGGATTGCCACCAGAGAGAGAGGTAGAGTTTGCAATCGAGTTGATGCCTGGCACTGGACCTATCTCGAAGGCACCTTATAGAATGGCACCCAATGAGATGGCAGAATCAAAGAAACAAATCGAGGAATTGCTTGAAAAAGGCTTTATCCGACCAAGCATTTCGTCATGGGGAGCTCCAGTTCTTTTCGTAAAGAAGAATGATGGAAGCCTGCGACTCTGTATCGATTACATAGAATTAAATAAGGTGAAGATAAAGAATAAGTATCCATTCCCCAGGATCGATGATCTTTTAGACCAACTATTTGGTTCCTGTGTATTTTCAAAGATTGATCTACGGTCCAGATATCATCAGCTGCGAGTTAAGGCTGAAGACATTCCGAAGACCACATTCAGGACCAGGTATGGGCATTATGAGTTCCTAGTGTTTGGGTTGACCAATGCTCCTACTGTCTTCATGGACTACATGAACCAGGTATTTCGCCCATATTTAGATCAATTCGTGGTAGTATTTATCGATGATATATTGATCTATTCGAAGAATGAAGAGGAGCATGAGAACCATTTGCGTCCGGCGTTAGAGACTCTAAGGGAGAAAAGACTCTATGCCAAGTTCAGCAAGTGTGAATTTTGGCTCTCGGAGGTCAAATTCTTGGGTCACATGATTTCTAAAGAAGGGGTTGCAGTGGACCCTAGTAAAGTGGAAGCAATACTGGACTGGAAAAGACCAGAATCTGTGTTCGAGGTTCGTAGTTTTCTGGGTCTTGTGGGGTATTACTGCCGCTTTATACAAAACTTTGCACGGATTGCGTCGCCATTGACAAAGCTCACCAGAAAGAGGCAGTCATTTGTATGGGATGCACAATGTGAGGAGAGCTTCCGTGAGCTGAAGGAGAGGCTTACAACGGCACTAGTGCTGATTATCCCAGATCCAAGTGAGATCTATATGGTCTACAGTGATGTGAGTTTGCAGGGATTGGGATGTGTCCTGATGCAGCAGGGCAGAGTTGTGGCCTATGCCTCTCGTCAGCTGAAGCCTCACGAGTTGAATTACCCTACGCATGACTTGGAGTTGGCAGTTATAGTGTTTGCTTTGAAGATATGGCGGCATTATCTGTATGGTGCTAATGTTGAGTTGTATTGGGAATACAAGAGCTTAAATTACTTGTTTGACCATAAAGAGTTGAACATGAGGCAGCACAGATGGATGGAATTACTTAAGGACTACGATTTGGAGATCAAGTATCACCCGGGCAAAGCTAATGTTGTCACGGATGCATTAAGTAGAAAGGTTGTTCGAATAGCATCCATGATGATAGCAGAGCATAAGTTAGTTGAAGATTTCAGGGATTTTAACCAGTCAAGGCAAGTAGTAATGAGGAAAAGTAAACTCCCCGGAATCCGTATTGCTAATCTCCTTGTTAATCAGGAGGAAAAAGGTTTAAGGTCAGAGATAGCAGAAGCTCAGGAACAAGATAAGCTGGCACTGGCTATTTGAGAGAAGATGTCTCGAGGCAAATTAACGGAATACGATGTTTCACCCAGTGGACTAGTTCGGTATAGAGAAAGAATCTATGTGCCACCAGTAGAAGAGTTAAGAAGAAGATACTGGATGAAACGCATAAAAGCAGATACGCTATTCATCTAGGAGCAATAAAGATGTACAAGAATCTGAAGACCAAGTTTTGGTGGCCGGGAATAAAGAATGATGTGGCCAAGTATGTTGCCGAATGCCTAACCTACCAGAAGGTTAAGATTGTGGAAAAGATAAACATCGTACTGCATATAGACAACAAATATCCAAAATATAGAGTACAAAATGAGATAGGGCATTCCCTATTTCTTCAATTTACTGCTCCACGCCCTACCTTCTTATCACCTTCAACTGCTTCCGCCTAACCCCTGCTTCTCAGAATGGTCTGGAGTTCAAGGTTGAACCCCAGAGTAGCTGTTAGACTCATATACAATATGTGTACAGTGCATGCAATGCAAAATCACAATCAGGAAGTACAAATAAACCTGCCTCACGACACAAACAACCAGCATGTAGCAACTCCTTAGGACCGCCTGGTCAAGACAAGCCCCTTGGAACAACGCGCAAATGGGCCTCAGTAGTCAGGGAGCGACCCCAACCACTTAGCCTAGGGTCTCAATAGACACCTATAAACACACAGTCATATGGGCTCCACCTACCCAACATATCTCGGTACTGCAACAACACCCTAAGGACACACAGTCCAATAAGTACCACAGGCCGATCGTACATGCCCTCGGTACTGTAGCAGATCCCTAAGGACACATAGTCACATAGGTACCACAGCTCGATCTAGGTACTACATCAGAAACCTAAGGACATGCAGTCTAATAGGCATCGCAGCCCGATCTCCTACATTATGATAAAACATACATGCAAAAGCAACATAAAGTATGCAAGTCAACAGTTACTACCTGACACTTCCCGTAAGCAGTGAACTTTCCTCTTAACGTCGGGGATGCTTCTCACACGCAAGAATACCCTAAATACAGCCAAGTACCATGCTATCAATTACACATTCAAACTCTAACTCTAATTTCATGAAATTCGCATAGCTTCAGATTTTCCCAGAATTTCTGACTCAACTTCACCGATTTTTAATAAATTCCACAAAAATATTTTTGATATGAGATCAGTGGCCTTGGAACCCTTAGAATGTATATTTTATAGGAAAAATATTTACCAAGTTCATCTGGGTTCAAAACTCGTCCTTTTCCCCAAATACTAGCCACTGGTCCGAGAGAAAAGTCCAGTTTTTCGGTCATCTTCATCTTAAAATATCTCTTGGTTGGAAAATCCAAATGTCACAAAATATTATATCACAATCATTCTCAGGATGTGTAATTTCTCCATGAAAAATTTCAAATCAATCAGACTCCATTTGCTACCTCAAAACTACCGATTAACACTCGCTGCCCAGAAATCGAAATAACCGACAGATTTTCGTATAATGGAGATTTAAGTTTTCAAAGTTCCAAACGAAGTGATCCCACTTAACCCCACACAAAAATGGCCTCTGGACCCATTGGAGACCTTAAAAATATGAAAAACCCATTGCACAATCACGAAACACCACAGGGCAGAGAAGAAGATAACTCGGTTGCCGGTTTAGGGACTTACCTCGGAATGTCGGCTGCGGGTGACCTTCACCTTCTGGACCAAAGACCTCAGCTGACCACTCTCCAGAACTCCTTGAGCTTGTGGTTTGTGTGGAAAAATGGAGGGGGAGAGTGTCTTATTTATAGGCCTCAAGAGTGCAAGCTTTTGTCCAGTTTTGGTTTCTGTCCAACGGGTAAAAGAGTGCTTCAGATTAACTTAATATTTTCCCTTGCTTGCTGACCAAGCCTTCTAGAAATCTTTAGGGCTCTCTTTTTGGCAGAAAATGGCGAATTCAAGGCCCAAAATTGGGCTTCCAATTTTGCCCCTTGGTGGTCTTAAGTGTAGGTTTAGGGTGTAGTGGTAAAATGGTCATTTTGTGCTGTTCGTCTTTTCCAAAGCTGGGGCCCACGAAATCTGAACCAAGATGTGCCATAATTACACTTTTCAAGTCATAATTACATGTCACATTAGTGTCATATCAGTTTTGAATTGTGTGGTCCAGATTTAACCGGGTTATTTTATTCTTTCTCTCTCTTCATTATGACTCTGATGTGACAATCTCTCTCCTCATTATTACATAGCCAGATATTTTCTCACTCCTCTGGGCCCATTGGAATTCTCCCCTATTAGTGTCCTGGGCTTGGGCCTGACCCTGGCAATCCTAACCGGTCCCGCTCAGCTCCCTTTTGTCGATCCCACCTTACCTCGTAATGCGTGCTCTTCAACTAGACTTATATGGGCCCGGATCATCAATCACTTTTCCTAGACCACAAGGGGTTCGAATTTCAGTACCTTGGGGAATAAGAATCCCATATTCTCATACTCCAGATCCTCCTCGAAATGCGTGCCATTTGACAAACCGACTTTTGGCCCCGATATGCCACGTGTCCAACATAGCACCATTTACCATTGACTTTTCCTTCAGCACTGGGTCCAGGCATGTGTTCACTCCCTCTCTCTTGGTTACCACGCATATCCTGGGCCCACAATGTTTGTTTTTACTTTCTTTATGGTGCCGGTTTGTATCTCCGGGATTTCTTCGTGCACAAGTTACCTTACCGTTGATCAGGGTTTCCTCTTATTTTGACTTAGTACCTTATCTACTTTCTCATAACCAATGCTTTCCATTTTAGGGCCTTTCAAATAATTTTATGCCATAAACTACAGGAAATAAATACTCCAAAAAGGCTTCTCATTACTATGCAAGTTTACACACTGATACATGCATTACAAAAGTAGGGGTGTTACAATTATACCCTGAGTATGCATCCATAAAAGAAAGTAATTGAAAACCAGACGAATTATCGACCAATTGGTCTATGTTGGCCATTGGAAAAGAATTTTTAGGGCACACTTTGTTTAAGTCTGTGTAGACTCTCCATTTGTCGTTCGGTTTTTTGACCGTGACCATGTTGGATAGTCAAGTGGTGTATTGCACCTCTCGGATGAACCCGGCTTCGAGTAGCTCATCCACATGCTTCTTCAAGGCCTTTCCTCTTTCTTCACCGATTTTCCTCCTCTTCTAGGCACTGGGATTGACCCAGTAAGAATTGTCAGTTTGTGACAGCAAAAGTCTGGATCTACCCCTGGGATCTCAGATGGCTTCCACGTGAACCCATCCTTATTTGCTTTGAGGAAATCTTCTAGCTCAGCTTGGATTGCTAGATCTAGTGCCTTTATGACTTTAGTGACCTATCTTGGTTCAGTGCCCAAGACGAGATCCTTTAACTCGCCATTTGGCTCTGTCTTTTGCATCTTTTCTTCCTCGCGTAAATCTAGTTCAACTAGATTTACCGACTTTTCTTGCAACTTGGCCTTGTTCAAAACATTACCTTTGCTACTCCGAGGTGGAAACAATGGACCATCCTTGCTCTCTTTAACCGTCTCGAAGTAATACTATCAGGATTCCTTTTGATTGCCTCTGACAGTGATGACCTTGTTCTTCTTGCTCACCATCTTCAACTTTTGGTGCTTTGTGGATACTAGCATATCCCAATTATGTATTGTGGGCCTTTCCAAGATTATGTTGTAAGGAGATAGGAAGTTGGCAACCACAAATCTGACCCTTCCCGACTTAAAGGCCTCTTGCATGCCTAACGTCAGTTTTAGGTCTATGTAACCTTTGGGACGAGTGTCTCGACCATTAAAGCCCGTCAAGGTTGTTTTGCATGGCTTCAACTCCGTTGGATCAAAATTCATACGTTTGAAGGCATGCCACAAGATGATGTCCACGGCACTACCGTTATCCACAAAGATCTTCTTTACCAGACAATTAACCAAGGTTCCAATGATGACCAAACCATCGTGATGGCCTGGAGCAACATCTTTCAGATCTTCCTTGGTGAAGCACAACATGGGAGGTTTTGGCTTGTTAGACTCCTCTTTGAACTTTGGGTGATGCCAGATTGATAAGTCCTCCCTCAGATACTTCTTTCTTTGGCTTGCTGAATCTCCACCTCCTCCAAAGCCTCCGCTGATCATCACATTACAGTCGTACTTGGCCTCAAGAAACTCGTCATCACTGTCTTCAACTTTCTTCTTTTGCTCCCTTCTTTTCTTCTCTGGGGGAAAGCTCTTGCTCTAACCTCCATTCTGGCGCTTATTGTTCTGACACCCCTGGGTTTGGATAACATACTTCCAAAGTTTTCCTTCCCGAATAAACTTCTCGATTGCATCTCTTAGATCCTAGCATTGCTGGGTTGTATGCCCATGTTGGTCATAGAACTCGCAATATCGGGACTTATTCAGCGTGGCCTTATTCTGAAGTGGCCAAGGTCGCACAACCTTCTTCATCTCGGTCGAACATACTTCCTTCCAAAGTTGCTCCCGAGATACTTTTAGAGGAGTATACTTCTTGTACTTCCTTCTTTTACTTTACTTCTTGATTTAAAATACTAAAGACCACTGTAAAAATACTTTAGAACATGAGATGCACGTATAACTTTAAAAGTTATCTATGATATGATCTTTTCGCTTGATAATTTTGACATCTATATATTCAAGTAATCATATACTTTCCAAGTCTTGTTTATAAAACTCCAATTGTTAGTCTTTGATACAAGACTATTTATGAAATTTAATGATATTAATGATCTATTTCTAAAAACATCCTTATTTTCTTAATTATAAACTTAAATAATGGCTTTGATTTAACTAAGTAAATTTAAAAAGTTATATAATTTTTTTACTTTTAATTAATTTTTAAAACCTTAAAAAAGGGACCAGAGAGACCATAGTGTAAAAAGCTCAATTTTTGTTACTATTTTATAGCCAGTTTCTATGAGATGTAGCTTTCATCATCAATATAATTCTTTCCCAATGTCAATCCCTTTCTACGTACCTACTAAAAAAATGGGAAAATATTAGTTAGGTCCCAAGGAGGAAAAAAATAATTAAAAAAAAAAAAGTCCCAATCTCAAATCCCCTATGAAAAGAGTCCCTAGGGACTTTTTTATATTAATTATGGAATTCCAATATCAAAAAAAATTCTGTTGTCAAAATAGTTTTTCCTGTTGCTAAAATGACTTTTTCTGTTGTTAAATTTTCCTATAAAAAATTGTTGTCAAAATGGATTTTCCTGTTGTCAAAATAGTTTTTCATGTTAAAAATTTTCTGAGTTTTTCCTCCGGCAAGTAGAATTTTAGAAACCTTAAAAATTTTTGACAACAGGAAAAACTATTTTGACAACAAGAAAAGCCCTTTTAACAACAATTTTTCATAGGAAAATCTTAACAACAAAAGAAGCCATTTTAACAAGAAAAGCTATTTTGATTATGTGACTTTTTTCGATAGAAGATTTGGGGTTGTGACTTTTTTAATATTTTTTTCTCTTCCTTAGGACCTAATTGATCTTTTCCCTAAAATAATCCTTGCCCATGACCATTGCACACCCCTTTTTTTTTTCTTTTTTTTTTTTGTTTTGCTTCAATATTTTTGCTTTTTTTTTTCCCAAAAATATTTTTGCGTATTTTGCTTTTACAGTTTTACTTCTTTTTGGAACAATACAGGTTATAGAATAATTTATTAAAATGGCGCTATAAAGAGAAACAAATGGTACATAGCTCCATTTTGTGGCAACAGAAAATAATACTACTACCTAGTCCTAATAACAATAAAATAAAGGATTTATATTTGTGACGAAACACGAAAGTTTTCCCCTGCAAAATCAATTACCCTTGTCTCATTATTAGGTGAGATTAACTGTATGAATACGTTCTTATATTCTATTAACAATTGAATTTTTGAATATATTGATACCTTGTGTCCTTAATATAAGACAGTTAATTAATTTGAAGATATTAAGAAGCTAAATAAATTATTTTAAAGTATTTATATTTATCATTTTTTTCTAAATTAATTTGTCTAATTTATAAATTGATATATAGTATAATGATATACATATATATTTTGATGAGATCATGTAACATATACTATAATTAAGTAATTTATTTAGCTCCATCAATTTCTTTTTAAAACAGTCAACTGGTGTTATATTAAGGGCTTGAGGTAGTATTAAATAAATGGTTTTACAATAAAAATCAATCACAGAACTTTCGTGACAACACCTTGTAATGACAACAAATTTTAAGAATCCGATACAAAATTAATCAATCGCCATTTTCTTGATTAATTTATGGTGTAATAATTTCTTCCAAATTTCTTTTTTCCCTCTTTCTTTTGTCTTAATCACATGCATCAAATAGATGGAGTCCATTGAAAAATGATAGAACATAACATTCAATCAAATTATTGAATGTGGTCTTCAGTTAATAATTTATCTAAAAATTTATTTATTGGATAAAACATAATAATACCATACAGGTCATCCCGGGCTATGACATGGCGGGAGTGGTAATAGGAAAATGTGTCGCCTGGTGCAAAATTCAAGATCGGGGACGAAGTCTATGGTAACATACAAGATTTCAACAACGAAGAACCATTAAAACAGCTTGGAACATTGGCACATTTGATAGTGGTGGAAGAGAGCTTAGTTGCACAGAAACCAAAGTGGCTTACATTCGAGGAGGTGGCGAGCTTGCCGTGGGAGAGGATTTCCTCCTCGTCTCTCTCCCTCATTTTCTCTTAGAATCTCATCTGGATCGTCCAAATCTTGATCCAACGGTCCAGATTTTTTCTTTTTAAAAAAAAATTTGGAGTTTTGTCTTTTTCGAAAAAGACAAAAAGTAAAAAAAAAATTTTAAAAAAATCTAGACCGTTGGATCAAGATTTAGACAGTTCAGATGAGATTCTGAGAGAAAAGGAGGGAGAGAATCCAGACCTGCTTGGCGCTGGCAGTTCAAACCTCCGTCTTTTGAGATTATTTTCCTTCAATATTTTCTAAAGGCTTGAGAATAAAATAGCAGTGCGAATCTCCTCATCCGTAGGAATCTTGTCTAGATTCTTTAAGGAGCTTTCATCCAGCCGAGGGAAGCTAGAGTTAGAAACAATGGCTGCAGAAGAACCAGTATCATCAGTAAATAGGCCCTTGAAAAAATCCACTACCAGACTTTTCAACTCCTCCTCCGAATCAATCCAGCCTCCTGTCCCATTTTTCAGAGCCACAATCCTGTTCCTCCTACATCTCATTTTGGAACTAAGGTGATAGAAACGAGTATTCCTATCACCATCATTTATCCACTTCACTTTGGACTTTTGAAACCATTTTATTTCGTCAAGCTTAATGAGATAGTCCAATTTCTCCTGAAGCTGCTTTTCCAAATCACAAAGAAAATGTGAATAAGGGTATGATGAAGAACTTTGGATTCCCTTCAAACGAGCCAGAACAATGGATTTCTCCTTTTCCAGATAACCGAACACATTCCTATTCCAAGGTATAAGCTCCAATTGAAACTTTAGAAGTGCCAAATCGATACACTCACCAGACAACCACTTTTCGGCTAAGAAGGACTCGAAAAACTCATGTTCTAACCACATGGCTTCGAACCGAAAGGGCTTTAAAACAGGATACACAGAACTTTCATTCCCCAAACACACCATAAGAGGGCTATGATCAGAGAACTTAGTTCGGGCAAGTACTTGGATATAACAATTACCAAAGTTCATCAAGAAGAGATTATTAGCCAGAGCTCTGTCCAACCTCTGAAAAAGTCGGGGACAGTTAGGCAATTTAGGACCTTTCCAAGTAAACCTGGGGCCGGAGGAACCCAAGTCGGAGAGCATACAATCATGAATCCTATCCTGAAATATCTTCATTCGAGATACGTTTGGAGATGAACCACCAATTCTCTCATCCATAGATGCTATATCATTAAAATCGCCTACAACAACCCATGGCAAAGAGATGATAGCAGCCAAGGACCTAAGATCAGCCCATAACGCCTGCTTAAGATGCGGAATAGGGACGGCATAGACTGCTGTGAGAAGGAACACCGGATGACCCAGAAGGGAGCATTTGAAATGAAGGTACTGTCTGTTCGATTTTAATACCACAACACTGATCTTCTCAGATCTCCAGACCGCACACAAGCCACCAGATCGTCCCACACTAGGAATAAAAGCAGAAGCATCGAATCCAAGCGGTTCTAGACGACTTACAAGGGAGGCGTTCTCAGATTTTGTTTCAGTGAGAATCAAAAGATCAGGACAAGAGTTTCTCCAAGCCAATCGAAGATTCCTTAAAAGACTTCCATCACATGCTCCACGGCAATTCCAGTATAATATTTTTGACATAAATAAATAAATAACACAATTAGAGAATTAAAGTGGGCTTACCCCTACATAGATCCGACGCACAATTAAGCGCCTTGGGTGTCCTGGGTCTCAGCCACAACCAAGACCGCATCCAGCACTACGGCATTATCCCCTGTATCACCGTCTAAGTCCACGTCTAGAACAGGGTCATTAGGTGATGTATCAGCCCAGAATTTACCCTGAGGCCCACTAATGTTTTCGGGGCCCTCACCACAGGCCCAGGCCAGTGGAGGGTCCAAATCCGGTTCCGGATCAAAGAAGGGCCCTGACGAGACAACCAGCATACCCCCTTTATTCCCTATTTCTGCTGATCTGTCATGCGCCAAACATAAAATCCCATCACTTTTCTTCTCATTATCTGCGTTCTTTCTCACTCGTTTCTTCTTTCTAGAGTCCTGCCTCCCACTCATCTGAAAAGCCTCATCTCCTTCCCCATTATAATTTCCACACTGCTCCTTATTCGCCACAGCTACTTCGCCAATTTCTCCCATCGTAATTTTCAAGACTTGAGAATCCGTACACTCCGACATTCTTAGCTCCTTTTTCTCTGCACAACCTATCCTTAGTTCCACTAAAGCTGTTTGCGCGCCCTCCACTACCTCAGAAACTGTAATATTCTCTGACTCTACTTCTTCCAATACATCCTTCCTTTTTCCTCTCTCCTTCCCACCTATCAGTTGACATTTTTTATTCTGTTCAGAGCGTTTTCGAGACGGTGCTGTAGCACCGAAAGCCTTCACCTTCTTTGGATCAGTCACTGCCCCACCATCCTCCGCCAGCTCAGCAAGAACCTCGAATCTTGATCCTTGTCGTTGGCTATTGTGACCCATGCCGTTAGCTCTTGGAGTTTTTGATCGACGTTGGAGCTTCCTGACCACCGTCCATTGATCCGTCAAGCTTTGCTGCACTTGCTGTTCATCTTTTTGATAGTGGGTGTCAACATGGGCCTCCTGGTCTGCCTCTGCTGAATATTTCCTTTGAGGACACAAATTCAATCTGTGGCCGTAGGTCCCGCAAGTGGTGCACAAAAGGTGAAGGCCCTCATACTCAAGATAGAAAGGTTCATTATCAAGGAGAAACCCCTGCATCAGTTGTTTGTTCAATTCTACTAGGACACAAATTCTGGCAAAGCGACCCCTCAGTTGGCACGATGTATTCAGATCCACTTTCAAAGTCTTACCAATCCTATTCCCGATCAACGTTAGAGCAAACTCATCATAAAACTCCAAAGGAACCTTTGGGATACGAACCCAAACCGCAGCTTTGTCAATAACTGCCTTATCAGGTCTGAAGTTCCCCTCCCATGGTTGAACCGTGAGGTAGTGATCGTATATCATCCACGGGCCGCCAGTTAACGCAACGGAGAAGTCTTCTTGGTTGGTGAATTTTACAACAAAATATCCATGGCCAATGTTGATGAGCGTGAAAGTCCCACGCTTAGCCCACATGGCCTGTAATCTTTTCTCCAGAGCAATGAACCCAATATTCCTCCCTAGAAGCTTCACAATAACAGCCATACTCCAAGCTCTGTAAAGTCTTTCTTTCAATCTGTTAGAGAAGTTAAAAGAAGGGAAGTTGCATGACGGGTGTTCCGTTATCTTGCATAAATCGTCCGCCTTCTCCTGTTTTGAAAACTCCTGAGAGTATTCCGAGACAAAGTCATCAGAAAAATCCTCACCCTCCTTCTCCTGCACTCCATCCTGCTCGCTCACTTCGCTGCATGTTCCTTTTAGCTTGCTCACAAAAGATGGACCTCCCGCGCCATGAGCACCAGAAGGATCCCCAAGCTTCGGCCACTCCTCTCCTTCTCCAGCACAAGCAGTGTTAGAACACCCATCTTTAATCCTGTTTGAATTATTCAAATCAACCTCTGCTTTTCCTGGGTTTAAACAGAGCACATGCTGGCGGGAACCCAAACTGGTAGAAGCCGAGAGCATGGCTTCCCTGCGTTTTGCCCTAGTCAGCATTGAGAACTAGGTCTCGATCTCAAATTCCACTGCGCTAACCCAGGATCACAATTCTAGAAAAACCAGTTGCTTGTTTCCCTTTGGCGTTTTCCCTCCTTTCCACCGGGTAGAATCTAGTTGAAGAATATACAATGTCCACTCTCGAATAAAATAAGAATAAGTAAGATTGGATTAATGCAGTTCATTTGGGTTGGGCTAAATCCATTACTAAATGAAAAAGCCTAGGACTATGATTGGGCCTTCCGGCCCATTTCAGACCCAAAAATCAGAGAAAGGCTAGACTGTAGCAAATGTAGCAAATGGATATATTGAAAAAACTTTTGAGGGATTTCATAGCTATTATCAATTTTAATTTTAATCAAAGACATAAATATTGTTAAAATTTGGGAAAATTATAACGAAGGACTTAAGAAAAATAATATTTATTAAGAAGGACCATAAAAAGTGATAATTATTTTAAAGGACCAAAAATTAAAATATTAAAATAAAAAGACTAAATTACCCTTAATCAGATTTCCTATCTTCTCATTAACTAAATTTGGAATGATTTTTTCTTCCTATCTTCTCATTAATTGAATATGGAATGATTTTTTCTTACATGAGAATTTAAAGTAATTAATATATAATAATAAATAGATATTAATTCAAATAATTCTTTTCCCATCCCAGAATCACTCTAGATTATTATGCTAGAAAAAAGATAGGAAAGATGGAGCTTTTTATGGTTGTGGCAGAAGAAGTCTCGTGCATTGTGCAATCGTCTCCGGTGTTAGACCTGAGATTTTTTGTGCTGAGGCAACCAAAAATACCTGATATTCATTTAATATTACCAGTTGTTCCATTCCTAAAGAAACAGAAAATAAAGCAAAAGATCCTTAACTCAAATAAACCCCATCAAAAGAGAAGAATGTGGTTAAAGAAACCAAATCCCTTTTTCCTTTCGCTATAACCATAAAAAGCTTCATCTTTCCTATATTTTCTCTAACATAATAATCTTGAGTGATTCTACAATGGAAAAAGAATTATTTGAATTGATATTTATTTATTATTATCCATCAATTACTCTAGATTCTCATGTAAGGAAAAATCATTCCAGATTTAGTTAATGAGAAGATAGGAAATCTGACTAAGGGTAATTTGATCATTTTATTTTAATATTTGGTCCTTTAGAATAATTACCACTTTTGATGGTCCTTTTTAATAAATATTATTTTTTTAGGTCCTTTATTATAATTTTTCCTTAAAATTTTGGTTGAAAATTTTTCCATAATATGAATCCATAATTATTATATTTCAGAATATAATTAATGCATGATGAGAAGGCAGTAACTGGCCTGGCCGGAGCCAGCATGCTCAATAAATTAATTCAATAGCGTGCCATACAAATAAATAAATAAATATCATTGAATTAAGGCAAAATACGCACATAAACAACATTTTAGGCGCTCACAAATTCATGCTATAACACATAATATATATATAATATATGTATAAATTCATGTAAATGCAATCAAATAAACTTGAGGCTTCTCCCATGCACGGTTTTGTATGATATGATGTAAATTTTAAAATACGATCATGAAGAAATATTCCTATTGTTTCAAAATTTGTGATTGGTTGGACTTTTATATATATATATTGTTAGTTCATTTTATTAAGTGGTGTAAGTTATCAAACAAAGACCAAGTAGTTGTTTTGACATTAACTGGAAAACGTTTTTTTTTTCTTTTTGTGTTGTCCAAATAATCATATGGGTGGTTGATGTATGATGTTTGAAGTAAAGAGGTAGCACCATTTTATTCCTAGGAAATTTCATTTCTCCCCTGCAAAAAAATTCATTTATTGCTTGTTTAAAATTTGCCATCCACTATAATATTAATAAAATTTTAACGTTAAGATATAAGATTATTGGTAGAAACTTCTTGAGTCTCTCTCACTAACAGTTATAGATTAGATATAAGTTTAGTGTGGGATGTTGTTTTTCATTATTAATTATAATCATTAATCATCAATTAATATCCTTATTAATATAAATTTGGTGTACACATATTTAAAAAAATATTTTTAAATTAAATTTTAGAATGGGAAAAAATAACAATTATGTTAAGATGTAAAGACTTGCTTAGCCTGCTTAAAGACTTATTAGGTTTTCTAAGAAAATTTATACTTTTAATTTGTTAGAATATTAAAATTAATGTTAGGTCACTCTCAAAATTTCCGTATATATTCATAAATAAGTGTATGGTTGGAGAAAAAAATTATATCTCTTACACATTCATTGATTTTCACTAATTTTGATCAACATTTCGTTTTGCATAATTTGAATAGTTGTTGCTCATAATTCAAAGGACCAGGGGAGTATTATATGAGTATTCCTTTAATTCTATTTTCAAAATTGCTTTTGTGAGGTGGCTTTTCCATTAATCAAGTTTAAAAAGTAAACGCTGTTAGTATGCATGCTTACTACAAGCTAGGTTAACAATTTAACCGATTAGTATGCATAGTTACTACAAGCTTTCTACATATTATAATATAGGAACAATACTTCTCATATTGTAGGAGAAGTGTTTTCTCATGTCACACACTTATAAAATAGTAATACCTACATATATATAGAATTAGCATTATATATATATATGGGTCCCATTGTTTGATGTGTGTGTAAGAATCTTCTTCTCATTTAACATGAGAAGTTTAAACCCCATATAATATATTACAAATAAACTCATTCGTTATTAAAAGTGAAAGTACTAAAGCTTGGTTCTTAACGGTTCAATTCGGCTAAATTGAACTTTTTTTTTTTGGTCGAACGGCTAAATTGAACCAAAAGTGGTCTTTTGAACTAAATCACAGAAGGAAGTCCCTCTCTCTCTCTCTCTCTCTCTTTTTTCTCTCTTTGTTTAAACCTGAATTGCAGTAGAAGGTTGAAATTAGTCAAATACTATAATTTCTTAAAAGTGAGAATATCTTTTCAAATTAGTCTTTTTTTTAAAAGAAAAAAAAAACGCATCCAGTATTTAGCCTACTTCTTTTTAACACGGAGGATTTATTGGGTTAGACTAATCCAGATTCGCCCCGGATCGGTCTCTTTGCTGGGGGGAAGAGCTACCAATATTACTTGCTATATTTACAGCTGCGAATATGAGGACCTGCTTATAGGAAGAATGAGTGTGGGTGTTGGTTCCAAAATTACTATTTGAATATGCATGGGGGAACTTCATTCTCTAAAGTCCTTCACGACAAATTTAATAGTGACATTTTTTAATGTATTATAAGTGCTATATTTTGATATTAAATGAGTTATATGTTTAGGCAAGAGCTAATTTAGGAGCAACTAAAAATGTCCTACACATGAAATACTAGAGAGAGTACGATTAATCACATATTATTTAAAAAAAAAGTACGACTAATCACAAAAATTAGTTATGTTTTTATTTTTTTAAAAAATAAAAATAGTACAATCTTAAACAGGAGTATAAACAAATATTTTTTAAACCGAACTATCAATAAATCATTAAATGTCATTCTCCCGTAAATTTTAAAGTCTATTTAAGGAAAAAAAAATTCTTTTGTTACACTAATAATATTTTGATGGAGAGATGCAAATTAAACACGAGAACTGGCTCTCTCTCTCTTGATTTGTGTGTATGTTTGCATCCACACATACATACAAAAATTATATTTATATTTATAATATCATTTTCAAGATCGAATTAACAAGAGATTTCTGATAGTGTGGGTTTGCCAATTGCCGGCCCACAGCAAAAGGTTACGTACAAGTGCCCTTGAAACAATATAAGTATATAACACGATTTTTCATACAAAACAATAATAATAACACGATTTTTTTTTTAAAGCATATCTTCAACAATCTGATTTTACTGTAAAAAAAAAAAACAATCTGATTTCAAAAAAAATAACGTGTATATATATATTTAAAAAAAAAACTCAGCACGGAAAAGCTTTGATACGGCATTCAATATTTAATTAAATTGAGCTCTACGTGCGTATCAAAACATTTGACCATTATATTGAAGATCAGATCAAGCTATTTTGGTAAGTAGGAAGTTCAAATTTTATTTATTTTTTCTTTAATCCTAAATGTAGAATTTAGGTGAATAATTTATGAAGATTAATAAAATTAGTTAACTTATTTATTTATAAAAAAATGTGTTTTGATCCCTCTAAAATAGCTCATTTAATCATTTCCATTGAAAATTATTTCATTGATAAATGCCAGCTTTTAATAAGGGCAATAATAACAATAAATTAAAAATTTAGAAGATAAAGTAAATTGAGGTTTTAGATTTAAATAAAAAATAACTGATAAAAATTAATTCATATATTTAACACTTGACGGGCTATCATTTCAGCTTGTAATCCACGTCCAATTTTTACGATATTTAAATATACCACACACAAAAGTATTCTCCAGAAAGAACTTAATCATACCTTATATATATATATATATATATATTTAAATGTAAGTCCTTATCCCCCACAACACTATTTTACAGAAAAAATGTCAAAAACTTGGTTCAGACTTATTTTTCCTCGGCTCTCTTCTGTCTCTATTGCTCACTCACAACATTTAAGCCATAGTAATCTTCTCTTTAACAAATACAGACACAGAAACAATGGCGTTTCTTTTCTGGCTTTTGACCTTCACATCTCTCTCCATTTTTGTTCTCCTGTTAACCTTCCTCCTCCTCCTTACTGTCTCCCTCTTCGCCGGAAAGTCCATCGGAGACCCAAACTATGCTCCGGTGAAAGGCACCGTGTTCCACCAGCTCTTCTACTTCAACAGGCTTTTCGATCACCAGACAGAAACAGCAAGATCCCTAAGAACCTTTCGGCTTCTAGGTCCAGGAATGAGCGTGCACCACACAACCGATACGAAAAACGTTGAGCACGTTCTCAAGGGGCGATTCGAGGATTACTCGAACGGGAAGTACAATCAGGAGATAGTAAGGGATCTGTTCGGAGACGGGATCTTCGCGGTGGACGGCGAGAAGTGGAAGAAGCAGAGAAAGCTGGCGAGCTATGAGTTCTCCACCAGAGTTCTCAGGGATTTTAGTAGCTCTGCTTTCAGAACTAACGCTGCTAAATTGGTTCGACTTGTCTCTGGATTCTCTGAGAAGGATCAGGTTTTTGATATGCAGGTAGGCCTTTAGTTTTGTTATGCTAACAATCTTTTCATGGAGAGAGAGAATTCTGGGTCTATCCTCTCTAAAAGTACAGAAGTTTGGATAAAGGCAAAAAAGAGAGATTACGAAGTATTTCGGTAGAATATTCACTCAACAGAAGTGACTTCACATCTAGGTTTATATACTTTGGTGTCTACTTGGTATAAAACATATTTATTAAATTTGATTAGATAATGAAATTAAGTTGGTTAAGTTGGTTTATATGACTTGTATTTTTTAAAATATCATAGTCTTCTTTTTTAATTTTCTCATTCCCTTTCTTATTTGATTATTGTCGAGGAAGTACCTATAAATTAAATTTGGAAAAGATTGACAAATGTGAAAAATATATCTATATTTAGGACTAAGATCAACTCTTCAAATATATTCGCTATTTAGGAATGGAGGGAGCAAAAATTAAAATACTAACTCTCTAACACACACACTCACACACTTATATGGATTGAGATATACAGTATACACGCATATATAAATATGCAGATATGCACGGGTAACGCATTCGTATCTGCATTCTCTATTTATACAAAGAGTATCACAATGGTGCCTTATTGTTTTTATCTCTCTTTTTTTACCTAGTCCAAGAGGCAACTTTTGAGCAATTGTGCTAAAGGCTCCATCTATTGGTCCTATCACCTATGAGAAGCTTTTAGATTGTATAAAGTCAAGCATTAGGGATGAATGACTAGGGTTGAGTCTAACAGGAGGGATTAATCCCTCACAGTGTTACAAATCAAAGCTTAAATTCTCTAATAGGATATGTGCTCACACTACAACTGAATATAGATTTTACATCTCTAAAAAAGGTCTGTTTTTCAAAAAGAGAAGTAAAAAATAAAGACGGTGGCATTTTTTCAATTCTGTGGAGATTTTGGGCACCCCAATTTTAAAATGAAGACCAAAAGTATATTTTTGGCATTGTAATTTAGAAAAGGGATGCCGATGCCTAAAATGTCCCATATAATCCTCCTCACTCGTCTGTGCTTCCTCTTTTCATTCCCTACTAAATTTTTTTCCCTAGCCTCTTATGCTCCAGCAACTTTGGTTCCTTGCCTCCGACGTCATCCCTCTCCATGCTACTTACAATGCCAGCATACTCCTTGTCGTCTCTTCAATTCTTGCTACTGTCGGTGTCAACCACCATGAGATCCCTTCAGGCCCTCCATAACAGCAGCGACGACCCTGGTTTCCACTCCACTGTTGCAGAATGCAAATTGCGTTTTTTCAACTCCCTCATCCTCGTCTTTCCACTCGTTTCCTTCTCCTTCACCTCCGTGCTCATCGACACTCGTGGCTTCGATTCTCCTTAGTGGTATGACTTAGACTCCTTCATGTAAGCCAACATAAAAAAAAAAAAGCTTCGGAAGCTCAGCTTTAATTGCTAAAATTACTAAGATTCTTAATTTTTATGTGAAGATTTACTTATGTATTCAACAATTTGGGTAGATTTGAAGAAATTTGGGCAAATTAGCTTGTGTATTGGACGGTGTCTGTTACAGCCACAAGCTTAGTCTTTCCGGCTTCTGACTTTGTAATCTTAACCCCGGCTCTCTGCTCCCTTGCCCTCCCATCCCTAGTTTCCAAACAAGAAAGTTCTCTTGGAAAGGTTATACCCTCTCCTCTTCTTCCTTCTAACCTCTTCTCCCCACTTCGCCATGGTCTCATGAACTAAACTTCATTGCCTTCCCACACGCTTAGGTTTGATTGCTCCCTCTACTAAAAAGCAATAGATTTGAGTTTAGCTTCCAAACAGTCAGACCCATGCCTAGTCCTCCCAAAGAAACCAAGAGGCTAGAAGCTCGACTTCTGACATTTATAAGCTAGAGGAGGAGGCGGATTTTGGCAGATTTGAAGATTTTTTTTTTTAAAGAAAAACTTACGATGTCCCTTAAATAAGGGATGTTAGTACCAGACTTTATTACATCACTTATATAGACATCCCTTTAAACAGGGCTTCAAAACGGACAATAAAAGTGTTTTATGCAGTACTATCACTTTTAGTGTCCAACAATATAATGCTTCAAAAATGATTCTTCTTTTTTATTATGCCTCTTTGCTTTCCCTCCATATTTAATTTCTCGATTACTTTCTTCTGCTATAGAGTTCTTAGATTCTACCCTATATTTATCTAATGATTACTAAATACTATCTTCGGTCTTTAATATATATAAAAGTTAATTGACTAATTTAGAGAGATTAAAAACTCTAAATAAATTACTTAATCATATGATTTCTCTGAAATACTTCTATGTATTATTAGAGACACATTATTTTCGAGAAAACAATAATTATAAGTACTTAAAAATGATTTATTTAGCTTTTTTTTTTTCAAGTACTCTAAATTAGTCAGCTGCAAGGGCAGAGCTTTTAAGGGACATGGCCCCCAAAAAAAATGTTCAGATTTTTTCACTATTCTATTACAATGCCCCACCCAAATTCATTTTCGTTCCTTTCCCCTACAACTACATTTATTTTCAACGTTGGGCCTCATATAGAGCCTGCTGTGGGCCCTTATTATTTTGATTAACATAATATCTCACATTATTGAGCTAACAAGTTGGGAATCCACCGAGGACAGCAGTGCAATGGCACAGCCGGTGGTATTGAGATACCTTATATTTCCCCTTAGGTCCCGTGTTCGAATCCCCCCTCCCCTCACCTTGTACCAAAAAAAAAAAAAAAAGTTGGGAATCCACATTGGCATGGCAATCTAGTAACTGAACCGTTGATTCCTTTGTTGTTATACATCCAAGCCAATGGTTTGTTTTGCCGCTGGGCTAAGTTTTAGCAACGCCTAAAAAAATGTTTGGTTATAATAGAATAGGGATAAGAGTCTTAAATGCCATGGAAGTTTTCGTTCAGGAGCACGGGTAATACGGAAGTTTTTTTTGGACAAAAAATGCCACAGACGTTTTTGCTGAGGAGCAATTTTGCCCCGGAAGTTTTCACTACGGAGCAATTTTGATCTTCTATCCCCAAATATTAAATTTGATTATTAAATCAGTCAAAGACCACACATGTTATGCCTTGAAAAGGTCAAACTTGGAGCCAAAGAAGGAGATCCTTGAGATGTTGAGCTCAAAGCGGCCAAAATTTGTGAAGCCAAACTGGTCAAAGGGACTGAAAGGTCGACTGTCACAAAACCTAAAGGAAGCATCACTTATGATCTAAGCAAATGGTCAGTTTATACAAACGGAAACATTATCACTATTGATTTGTTTTACTGAACCAATTTTTGGAACAATTCATTTCTTGTTTTGCGTTTCATTTGCATTTTGTGACAAACCTTTCAGTCCCTTTGACCAGTTCAGCTTCACAAATTTTGGGCGCCTTGAGATCAACATCTGAAGGATCTCCTTCTCTGACTCCAAGTTCGACCTTTTCAAGACCTGACATGTGTGGTCTTTGACTGATTTAGTAGTCAAATTTAATATTTGGGGACAGAAGGGCAAAATTGCTAGGAAAATTGCTACGTTTTATAAACTTCCAAGGCAAAATTGCTCCTTAGTGAAAACTTCCAGGGCAAAATTGCTCCTTAGTAAAAACTTCCAAGGCAAAATTGCTTTTCAGTGAAAACTTCCGTGGCAAAAATGATACTTCCTGGGCAAAATTGATACTTCCTGTGAACTTCCGTGACTTTTTTGATCCAAAAAAAACTTTCGTCTTACCAGTGCTCCTAAGCGAAAACTTCCATGGCATTTAAGACCCTTATCCCAATAGAATACTTGGACACACATAACATAGGGAAAATTTGGTCCCATCCCTGGTGAAATTTAAGATTTAAACAACTTATTTTGTTTATTTAAATCTGGGAGCGCCTAGTGGGTGGAACGGGAAAGAGATCATCTCCTTAACTTTTTTCTCATTTTCTTTCATTAGCCAATATGGACTGTTGATTGGGAAAATAAAAGATAAGTTAAAGTAGTATTGCATTGTTTGGACAGATAATATTTGGAGATTATGAAAGAAATCAAACTCAGGTGGAATGTAGCTGCCACTGCCATCCGCCGACTCGAGAAACACGTGGTAGTGCTAGAGTAATTTGTAATTAATATGACATCCATACTAGAGAAATGTATATCATCTTATACATCAGAATTATTAAAATAATTTTATTAGAAATTCGAATATTTTAAACATATTATATAATCATAAAATTTTTTAATTAGTTAATTAGTATACATTTGGCCTCCTCAAAAATTTATTCCAAGCTCCGCCATTGGTCAACTAACTCTTATATTAAAGGCTAGAGGTAGTATATATTGAATAGTTTTCTTCCCTTTTGTTCCTTCTATTGTTACTGAATAGTTACGAGGTGATCATGACAAAGAGACACCCATACACAAGTCTGCAGACAGATAATGTGTGTGTGTGTTGTGTTTCATTTGTAGGATATATTAATGAGATGCACGTTGGACTCGATATTCAAAGTAGGGTTTGGAGTGGAACTGAATTGCCTGGAGGGAACAAGCAAAGAGGGAAGTGAATTTATGAGGGCATTTGATGAGTCAAATGCTTTGATTTATTGGCGCTATGTGGATCCATTTTGGAAGATCAAGAGATATCTTAACATTGGCTCTGAAGCTTCCCTAAAAAACAACGTCAAATTCATTGATCGTTTTGTTCATCGACTCATCTCCTGGCAATGCAGCAAAATCATCATGTAAGTAATTATTTGTATTCTCATTATTGGGAAAATTCATATGCAAGCCCCCTATGATTTATCTTATTTTAATCATGTCATTGTATTTTTTATTGAGTTCTTATAGTTATCTCAATTCTCAATTATAGTTATTGATCTCTATACTCATAATTTGTTAATTTATAAGAGATATTAAATAACAATAGTAGTTGATGACTTAGCTTTCACTTAGCATACTCTTGAATTAATTTTGTTGCATGGGTCAAAATAAAAAAAAAAAATCAACCAAATTACATATTATATATAGGTGCAAGGAGATGATTTTTTTTTTTTTTAAAAGGGGATCGAATCCCAAACTTGGTTCCACAGATGGCAGATCTTGTGCCACTACACCCAAAGGTCATTGGCTTAATTAGAAAACCTCTTTTATATTTTGTGTTTTGTGTGACAACTTACATGCATGTCGCTTAGTTTAGTATCCACATCAATCCTACTTAACATACTATGAGCCTAGAGACCAACACTATTACAAATTTGTCTATATTTAATAGTTATTTTGACTTATATTTAACGGTTGAGATAAGCTTAGAGACCTATATTACTACAAATTTGTCTATATTTAACAATTATTTTGACTTATATTTAAATATTCAAGTACTAAATATATATATTTAGTGATTGTCAATCATCATTAAATATAGGCCCCTATATTTCACGATTTTTTATAAGGTCTTATATTTGACGGTTTTCAGTTAATGACTGTTACTTATGGCATACTATGTTCAACAGTTGTTCACTAAAAACTGTGAAATATATTACCAAACACATTATTGTTCATATAATAGACGGTTAAGTATTTGACACTTGTTTTAGTCATCAGTAAGGTGTATATTTGATGGTTGTTGGTAATTAATTGTAGAATATATGTATATACATAACGGTTGTTGAAAAAACCATGATAAATATGTCAATATACAAAGGTTGTTAGATAATTACTGTAAAGTTTTGTGGACAATTTTTTTTTTTCAAAAAATTGGGATTCATTTTCGATAAGCCCCTATATGCATATTACGTACATATACAGAAACCAAACAGATCATTACCAGCCATCAAAAACTATATATGCATATAACATAAACCAACTAAACAGATCTGTTCCAGTAATTAAAAACTACATGTACACAACTGTACATTATAGAAACCAAAAGCTAATCCAAATTACCAACCAAAAGCTAGCAAATTATAAGAAAAAAAGAGAAAACAAAATAGAAACAAAAAGTAGGAACCAAAGCAGAAGCCAAAACTAAACTTGAACTAGCTAAGCTAAGAACCTAATATACACTTATAAAAAAAATGGTACGCTATAGCTAATTCCATTATGCTCCCATTCATTGATGATAAATTGTCATAGCTAACTATTCTATGACTTCACTTTGTCTGGGCGATTGAATATTGCTCAGAATAACTATCCTCAAAGTACTACACGCAAAAACAAAGTATGTTAAGATATATATGACTTGACTTTTAATTTAACTTAAACACACTACATATACATATATATATATATATATATACCTTAGTATTAATTGAGTCAAGATTGTAGGTGACTATGTCCTTCATGAACTTCATAAGACAGTACCACAATAAGAGCTCTAATTTGGTTGCCATAGACACAATAAACAAATAAATGAAATGTACAAGTTTAACACAAAAAACCAACTTTGACAAGTCTAATATAACATGGTAAGTATTATTGAATTACCACCACTCTCTTTATTTTGTAAGTGGATACAATACCTTTGCCATGTAATGAGGGGCAGCCGAGGCCTTCATCCATGGCGTAATAATAAACAACTTTGACAAGATCATAATAAGAAATTAAAGCACCAAATTTATAATAACTTTGACAAAACAATAAGAAATTAAAGTTCCAAATTTTAATTCATCAACTTACTTATTGAAAATCTTGACGACTATCTGTGGTCAATTGTCCGTATCCCCATGAATCGAATCAAAGTACCAAATCCTTTGGTTGAAGCGATTTAGCACGATGAGCATCCAATGACCCCCAAGTACAATAAACATGATGAGAACCACTAAGGGGAAAAAACATAATGAATATTCAATTTAATGAAGTAGTATACTTACCCTTGGCTGTACATCATCAAGAAAAATTGTCCTTCTTCTTTGGTGCCCTTTTAATGACCATATCCGCCAGTTCCCTCACTTTTCTCTCTACTAAATCAGGCTTATTGCTTATGCCCAACATTCTTGAATAAAGCTAGGGTTGAGGAATAGGAACGTGTCCTGTAACCCATTTTGGGTTACATGCTCCTTGAGAAGGTATCTTACATACAAAAGCAAGCAAATCAATATATATAAATGCTATGAGTAGCAAGTATTTATTCGCAGTAGAAGAAATACCAGATATAAAAGTTATAAACTCTCGAGCTAGCCATATCGCTCGTGACGATATCTTTAACTAACATCCGATTGATAGCATCAAACACGCCTAACTCCCCATATATATCTTGCTCAAAGGGGACTTGTTTAGTGTTGCATTCTCACTCACGGTCTATTTTAGTGACCATGCTATTGTGTGCCTCAGGAACCATCTGATATTTATTTGAAATTGGCAGAACTGGCAACTGAGACACATGTATAGGCTTAGGCTCATTTGTCTTCTTCAGCGCACAAGACACCGATTTATGGCCGAACTTAGCTTCTAGATTGCTCTTCCTCCTCTCCGGCTAAATAAGTTGAGAAGTTAGAAAAATAGTTACTATAAACTTCATTAGCAAGCTCAAAAGACGATGATATATGTTTTTTTGTTGTCGATAGTGTGACAATAAGTTACTTTGACCATACAACAAATCTAAGTACAACTCCTCCCATTGCATTTGCGTCTGTGGTAGGTAACGAAAGGGCATACTTAGAATTGATGGCCGTCTTCAGCTCTACCCTAACATTATTTTGAGGGAGAGGCCATTTGTGAGTCATGTTCTCCCCTTGTAAGTTGTAAATGCGGCCCATACAAACCATATATGACTTGGGGCTATCTGCCATACACTCAACTTTTGTCATGGGTCATATTATCATAGGTAGGGTCTGAAAGGGGAATGTGCAGCTATCTTTAGCACTTGGGGTGTGAGTCATTCCCTACTTCCCCGAGGTGTCTCAGCTCATTTAACTGATCAATAACAGCTTGTTGTGCTTCAACCTACTGCTTTAGCATCTTGGTCATCTTCATATATTATAGAAGCTTCTAATTAGACACCCTTGTCTGCCTCTTTTGCTTCCCAAAGTATTCTTTTTTTATGACTCCATAGTCGACACCCCTCAAAAGACCATTGTGGTAAGGACCCAGAGCCTTTTCCAAGACATTCTTGTGCCTATGAAGCTTGCCTTGTTCTAATTCTTAACTCAAGGTCTCTTGTAGCAAAATGAAAGGTTAAATACCTTTTTATATGAAAAATTCAATTATAATAAAATCCAAATCATCAGTACTTACCATTCTTGAGACAACCTCCTGCACTTGAGGATTGTCAATATTGCCCTCATTGTTTTGCCCTGCGGTATCCCACAACATCCCACAGTTGATGGTTATAGTCAATCCAAACCCTTACTTCTCAATCAACCAATATTCGATGTTCACATACCCTGTACCTCCATGGTACGAGTATTCATTGTTCTTCACACTCTCACGGTTTTTTGCCCTTAATGCATGTGGAAAGAAATAACAAAAATGTCAAAGTTACACATTATATCAATAAAGAAGTACCATTGACTTTTTATTCTGGTAAATTTAATTGATCTTAAAGGCTGCAGAGCGTTGTAACCATAGAAAAGCAGCCCATTTGGGCTGTTTAACAACTTCCTTTAGCAGCATCAGAACCACCTACTCATCAATAGATCCGGGTCCCAACAAATATTTCTTTGTCACAAACCCTTGGAACAAGCACAGTACCTTGCCAACCTTCCCAAGCACATAATCCTTCTTGTTCTCATCTATATGGAATCTTGACTAAAAAAATATAGAAATCATTGTTAGTGTTAGGTATACTTGTTAGCAATATATTATTAACTATGTAGCATAATGTCTTACTGATACTTCATCCTAGATAGCCTTCACTCAGTTGCCTTCTTCCAGTTGTTGAAAGTGATAGGCACGTTGCTTTTTGCCGCATACTTGGGATAGCTAACCAACTAGTCAGATTTCACTATATGCTTTCTGGACCTCCTTCATCACAACAAGCTGCTCTTCCTCACCTTTATACTAATCGACATGAAACTTGTAGAGGTTCAAAGAATACCGAACCCAAAACCAAGAAGAAGCCACGAATGCCTTCACAAATAGGTACGAACATGAGAAGGAGGAGAATCAAGATTTTAGCAACAAGGGAGAGGGAAATAACAGTGGGGTTGCCAGAAAAGAGGGTAAGAGCTATTCGATAAGCGCGTGGAGAAATGGTGAATATTTTGAAATCATGTAAATACGGTTCAAAAATGGATTTTAAAGACATATTTGATGGTTTTTCTTAAAAAAAACCATCAAATATATAAGTTTATGAAGTTTTGATAAAAACCGTTATATATTGATAAAATATATACAATGGTTGTTTTGATACAACCGTCAAGTAAACGTTACATTTTCTTTTTTCAAATAAAAAACCAAACTTATATATTTTGGTGATCATATAAAACCATCAAATATTGTCTCATATACTTGAAAGTTATTTTAAAACCATTATTATATACAGTTTTATAAAAACCGTTAAGCATGGAGAATCAAATATACACGATTTAGTAGTAGGGCAATGCCTATAACTGATGAGCAAACGATATAAGTATTTAATATAAAGAAAGAAAAATATGGGGATTTGATTAAAAATCAAGTGAAACTTCAAGGGCCAACGAATTAATTTTCCCAAAATTATATTTTCCAATGTTTATTAGAAATATATTTCAGAAAAAAATTATTTCTGGAATGACACGAAAACATGAATAACTCTTTTTGCTTTTGGTGGTTTGATTTTAGAATGAGAAGGAGGACATTCTATCAAGGTTTCTAATAGAGAGCAAGAAGGATCCAGAAACTATGAACGATAAGTATCTGAGGGACATAATTTTGAACTTCATGATAGCTGGGAAGGACACAAGCGCCAACACTCTCGCATGGTTCTTCTACATGATGTGCAAGAACCCTCTAGTTCAAGAGAAAGTTGCTCAAGAAGTGAGAGATAATGTCACTTGTACTCAACAAGAAACTAACATTGATGAGTTTGTGGCCCATATAACTGAAGCCACTCTTGACAAAATGCATTATCTTCATGCAACACTTACAGAAACCTTAAGGCTTTACCCTGCTGTTCCGATTGTAAGTTCTTCATCATCATCATCATCATCTCCCTTAATGTATTAATTAACCTTATCAGGGCCTCTTTTGGTACACAAAATGAAATAGTATGGAAAATGGAATAAATTGAAAAATCTGTTTTTTTTCTATATATAGATTTTTATATCATATTGTACTACCTTCGATTCTAAATATAAGACCTAATTGACTTTTTTGAGATATTAAAGAAGCTAATTAAATTGATTTAAAGTATTTTATATTTATCATTTTTTCTTCAAAATAATTTGTTTGACTTATAAATTAATATATAATTTAATTATATATATATATATATATAAGGATATGATTAAGCAACTTATTTAGTTTCTTTAATCTCCCTTAAAAAAGTTAACTAGGTGTTGAATATTTAGGACGGTTAGCATGTAGATATAGATTAAGGATGATTTGATCTTTATTCAAGAATGTCTAATTTTTTCTTTACTAAATTGGTTTTTGACTCTCAATTAAGGATGGGAGGACTGCAGAAACAGCTGACATCCTCCCTGATGGCTATAGAGTGAAGAAAGGGGATGGGGTTTTCTACATGGCTTATGCTATGGGACGCATGCCCTACATTTGGGGACCCGACGCCGATGAGTTCCGCCCAGAAAGATGGCTGAAAGATTCCATTTTTCAACCTGAATCTCCGTTCAAGTTCACAGCTTTCCATGTTTGTATCACACACACACACACACACACACTCTCTCTCTCTCTCTCTCTCTCTCTCTCTCTCTCTCTCTCTCTTCAGTTTGCTTCCTTTATCAAAAGAAAATTTACACTCTTTTTGGTCATATGTGATAGATAACTAACTTGTAGAAGTTAAAGAAATTAGATAAGTTAATTCTTTTTAAGAAATGTGCGTTGATTTTCCTAAAATATCCCTAAAACCCTTTAAAAGTGCAATCAATTATAGGGATATAATTTGTACAAGAAAAAACGGGATGTAATTTGTACAAAAAATTATAAATTAAGATGACAGAGTGGATTGGAGTATTATATTTGGAATTAAAACAAACCTCTCAAGTAACTTTTTTTTTTTAGTATCAGAGGGAGTATATAAATTAGTGTGTGTGTATCAGATGATATTGCTATGAAGTATAATATGTTGATTTAATGATATTGTAATGAAATATAATATGTTGATTTAATTTGTAGGCGGGACCTCGTATCTGTTTAGGGAAGGACTTTGCTTACAGGCAGATGAAGATAGTAGCAATGGCTCTTCTTCGCTACTTCATCTTCAAATTGGCTGATGAAACTACAAGTGTGACGTATAAGACAATGTTTACTCTTCACATTGATAAGGGTCTACCAAATCGTGCTATACCAAGGCCTTGAAATTTAAAGCAGCTATATAGAGATAAAACTGATGAAGTCTGAAGAAATTTGTAATAACTAAACACTTAATATTTGTATCTAAGTTTAGTATGTCGTCTTTAAATATATTTTGTGTTGAGAAGCAAACCCATACCACATGATGAAGCATCTCTAGCATTTCGTCTTATGAAGGTTTATTTGATGCTTATTGTGCGCCTGTGAGTATGTCTTCCACTGTGTATGTATGTAAGTGTCTATATATATATATATATATATATATATATATATATATATATATATTGTGTAACAAAATATCATGATGATATTCAATATACATATATGCATATGCATAGGATGGTTTGGCAATTAGGTGTGAGGCTTATGTGCTAGCGTTTGGGTAGCGTGTTGCATTGGTTTGTGTTACTTACTTTTGTCCTTAATATAAGATATATTTATCTAATTTAATTAAATTAGAGAAGTTAGTTAAGTTAGTTAGTATGACATATATTTTCTAAAACAACATAGTCATTTTCCTTAATTCCTTTTTTTGTTGTCCACTTAGATTAATATTGAGGGACATATATATATATATATATATATATATATATATATATATATATATATATATATATATATATATATATATATATATATATATATATATATATATATGAGTATCATATAATATAATAGTGCGTGATGAATTGGTGCTAAACCCATCTGTTAAGGCTTTATTAAGTATAATGCTGTGTAAGGACTGGATCATCATTCTTCACAAGTTAAAAGGAATAACAGGGTTTAAAGGTTGTCAAGCACTAATTTGTTTTGTGGGCTCAATTATTCACCAAATCTATTGGAGAATAGCTGAATCGGAGAACACTTTTTTCTATTTTCAATGTCTCTTTCTCTTGTGAGTTCCACGTCATGCCTTGCATCTATCCTTGACTATGAACAAGTTGCAGATCTGGTGTATCAACAAAACATTCATCTCCTCATGAGTCACTATATTTTGTAGACTCAAAGTCTATACTCCCTCATGATTCATGTTAGAAGGAACCTTCAATAATATCATCAAGATAAGGAAAGGGAATGAAGTCATTAAACTTTTTTATTTGAAAATAATAAAAATTCCAAAATTTATTTAAAATCATGAATTAGCTAATACCCTTGTAATAACCTACTGTTATGAGATTTTTTTTTTTTTTTTGTAAGTAGGAGGTCATTGGTTTAATCCCACATGTAATTTCTACTTGCCTCCTTTAATTAAAAAAATCATGAATTATTATGTCATGAAAAAATTACATCAAACTTTTTTGCTTGACTACATACTGAAATCCTACCACATGAAAGGTTACAAGCGCTACATCTTCTTGTTTTCTTCATCACTTTCCTCTTACTATGCAATAGGTGGAGATTGATTCAATGATACAAAATGGGCGGAATAAAGACACATAGTCTCATCTATAATATCAAAAAAATGGGCGGTGACCATCACTACCCTGAAGAAGAAGGTTGATGGCTTCAAGAAATCTTGAATAATTATTGTTACACCCCTACCGGTCTCACCTTTTTAGGTGGCGAGTAGTGTGACCTTTTCCTTCTTATTAGTTAAATACATGTATCAAAGTTATTTCGCAGCAGAGTATGTAATAATTTGGACATTATAATACTGGTAACGTAAATAAGTATCTCAAAGTAATAAGTTTCCCCGAAGGGTTAATTTACAGTCATCCCAAATAAATTGTAAAATCAACTAAAAGTATCATACAATCATCCTGCTATAAAAGGAAATAACCAAAAATCATCTCTAACAACCTCCACAAGATCCTCAATCATGCTCCACAGTTTTACCTTTTTCCTCCTGCTTCGCCCTAAAACCTGTATTCTTATAATAACCTGAGATTCATAGGTGAATTCCAAAGTAACCGTTAATCTCATATCTAGACTATATACAGAGTATGTAAGAAAACCAGAAATATAAACCTTATAGCATTTAGTAGGTCCCACGCAGTAAGGCATAAAGCCTAAACCGAAACAAGTAGTCTTTATAACACATAACACAGACTGCTTAGTAAGGCACACATCAATGTCAAGGGTCACACACAGCGGGTTCCGGTACTAAAGCGCTTAGGAAACATAGTACCAAATGCATACACAATCATGGTAAAACATACATATAAAGTCATACAAAGCATATGAGATTAATGTTACTTACCTGCAAGCAGCTGATTAGTCGAATAACAAACTCCCGGCTACTAATTAAATAGAAATGATAGACCTAAAGTAATACAATATAAATGGTATCATCATTAATATAATTATTTTCCTAAAAATATGTAACTATATAACTTGTATGAAGGATTCTTTCACAATTTGAAACTTATTAATTTTCTTTATTAATTAGTATCCCTTCATTAGTATACTTTTCCTTAATTTTCGCATAGGGTCTTGAAATTTCCAGAATTTGACCTAACTTCAAAAATTCATAACTAATTGCAGAAAAATCCTATTGGGGTGTTCTGAAAATCTACATGACCCTTAACATGTCTATTTTTGACTAAAAATACTTGCCAATGCCAGAGACACATAAATCACTCCCAGTTTACAGAAATACCCTTGCTGGTTTTTCAGCTTCTTAACTTGTATTTCTTCATATTTTGACCTTAATATTTCCAAGATTATGCTCTACACTCTTCCTTACACAAAATTCCATTTTAAACACTTTAAAACCATAAATTTTACCAAAATAAAATCATATCATCATGTTTCCAACTATTGGCCAAAATCTCTTTCAAAATTACAAGAGAATGAAGAGATTATGAAGATAATTCGCTTGTCCAAAGTCCTTACTACTCTCTCCTTCCTCTTCTTGATCTTCTTTATAAGGATGACTAGGGCTTTAAGAATATCATATAAGGATATTAACTAAGACTTTAAACATAACCATATGAATTTAAAGGAAGTAGAATAATTTTCATAACTTCCTCACCTCAATCTTCTTTTGCAATTCTTCTTGTACTCCTTATTGGCTCTATTTCTCAAGCTCACTACATTCTTCTTCTTGGTGCCAAATGAGGGGGTGATGACCCCTTTATATAGAGGTCTATGGCTCCAAAATATCTCCTTAGGATTTTTACCATTTTACCCTTTATAATTATTCATTGAAATCTCTAGGTTCTTCTTCCATTTTCTAGATCAATCTTGATTTTTCTTATTATTTCCCTTGGTCACCACATGTCCCCCCCAGGACACAAAAATATATTTTAATTATATGCCTCTTGTGGTTGTAATCTTTTGCTTAATGAAGAAGATGATTAGGTGTCACATATAATTAATCAATTGTGCACACGTGTCCTTATCTAATCTTCTTTAAACATCATGCTAACACATGGTAGCTTAGGTGTCCCTTCCTTTAATTCCTTACCTTTCCAAATGTCCCTCTTTTTAATTCCTTGATAGATGAAGGTGTCCAAGTGTCCCTTCTAATAAATCTTTAATTCATAAGAAGACATGTGGCCATGTTCTAGATGTCTTCTTATTAATCATGTGATAAATTCACTTATTTTCCCTCTTACCTTGCTTAATTCAAAATTATGACCCTTTTTAGGAGATAATTATGTTTTCCAACTTATATTAATTAGAAGTAGATAAGTGTCTTTCTCCATGAAGCTAAATAATCTTATATCATGACACTTGTCTTTCTAGGGTTTTCTACATGATTCTTATCTCCAACTTGATGTAATTTGCTTTGTCTTCATTCTTCTCTTCTAGCCATGCGTCACTTTCATGAGTCTTGGGATATTTCATACCTTTTTCATCTCTTTAAAATTCATGTGCATATGTCATTTTCAAAGGCAAAGATATTTTTGTTGATACTTCCTATTTTGCCATGTGTATATGATCTTGAATTCTCCATTATCTTCTTATGCCTCTTCTTTTTAGGCACAATAATGTAAAAGAGGAATATCACCTAGAGGGGGTGAATAGGTGATTAAAAAAAATCTTTGAGCGTATGATGGACAAATGAGAAACACTGTAAGAAAGGTAGATAGAGTCGACACAGAGGGATTATACTGGTTTGGTCCAACTCTTTGACCTACGTCTAGTACCCAGTCACTCTGGGATTTTTACTATCTCACAAATGCAATTACAACCTCTGTAATATAGAATGACTCTCACTCTCCAAGAATCACTCCCCCTACAAATTGTAATTGTACAACCGTACTCAAGATACCACTACCTTGAGATTTTGAACTAAACTGAATACAATTAATAAATCTCTCATATAGAGTAATTGATAAGCATTGAGGCACACTTATATCCGAAGAGATGAACAAGTATAAGAACTGATCACTTTGAATACTATTATTGGTGTATGCGTTGTTCGTGTCAATAAACTCTGTTCTTCGTGAATTTATAATAGTTGGAGAAATAGCCGTTGGTGGGATCTGAATTCGTCCGTTTGATTATGACCATTGTTTGCATTTAACCATTCGCGCTAATCACGCTTTAATTGAATTCAATGCATTGTCTCCGTTTGTCTCTATTTTACGAATCCAATTCCGTCCATTGATCAATCAGAATATGACCGTTGGTAAATCATCTGAAAATCACTCAACATTATGATTAATGATCTCACAATAAATGTTGAATAATGTTTAGGAAGATTGGGTGAAGATTTAAATCATTAGAATAAAGTTTTGAAGGATTTGTGTTTGCTGATAGACGTGCTGTTCTCGCCAATACTCGAGTGGCAAATCTCAGTACTCGAGTATCTCTGTGTATCAATCAAACTGAGGTACTTTGCTTTTCCACATACTCGAGTATCACCTGTTCTGTACTGAAAGAAACAAACTCAGAGAAGCATATTAGAAAAGCAATACTTGGGTATTCAGTTCAGCATACTCGAGTATCTTCACATACTCGAGTATTAAACAATTGAGAGCAAGTATCACATTCAGCAATCAACATACTCGAGGAGCTCCTTCCCAATACTCTAGTATCTCCATTTTCCATCAAATGATTCCCGATATTACTCGAGTATATAAGTGACATACTTGAGTATCATCCTCGAATGTTAAACTTCTGAATTTCGTATATCATATCCCTATGCAAATTTCAGATTTCCAGAAACGCAACAATATTGGCAATAAAATGGCAATTTCCAGAGAGCGATGCATCTTCAAGTTTGGCAAATGACCCCATTTTAGGAAGCACATTAAGTCTTCTTTCTAGTTTAGCAAGAATCAATTCCAATCTGGTTGCATTTCATCCATTAACATAAGATGAATGGAGGTTGTTCTTATCCAGCGTTTTTGCAGCATCCAGAACAGACTATCAACTTTAAAACATAATAACTCCTTCAATTGACTTTCGTTTTTTGTGTTCTTGATGTTTTTGAAAAGGTATTTGAGTCTAGTTTCCAATGGCATTGGTTGTAGCTCAATTGGATTTGTATTTTGTGAGATATACTCAAATTACCGAAGGTTGGTCTGGACTGTGATGGTGATTTTTGTGTCAAATTTTGAAAATCATATCTCACTCATCTGGACTCCTTTGGACTTGACATTTTGCCACAAATACGTGTTGGATGTCTAGTTTCATATGCCACTGGTTTCACCTCAATCCGATCTATGGTTTTGGAGATATCATCGAATTACCAGACATCGCCAGAAACAGAGCTGAACAGAGTAGCTGAAGAACATGCTGATTCTCAAGAATTGAAACTTCATTCTCGAGAATGGATGTTCCATACTCGAGAATGGCTGTTTCATACTCGAGAATGGCCAAGATTTATGTGTAGGAAATGCACGGACAATGGCAATTGAATTGTAGCAACTCTTATTCATCGGGAAGCTTGATCTTGCTTATTTTAACTTCGAATTGACCCGTTCCAACTTCTGTTTGATCATATAGACTTGAATTTAACAAGTTCTTCTTTCTTCAATCTCTATTCTTGATCATTCTTCATTATTTAAACTTCACATCTACATTAAATATAAGAATTAGTCAAGGTATAAGATAAATGTAGTATGAAAACTTTTTGCTCTTAATATTGTTAAGTATATTTGTCATCATCAAAACTAAGCATAACTAACATAATAATCCTTTAGTACCCAATTAGATTAAAACAAATATCTTTTGCCATGGATTTAATGAAAATTCTGTATATTCCAATAATATGATACTAATTCACTTTATATAATAATTTACATGAAAATTGGGTTATTACATTTCTTAATCCTCCCTTTTTCCTCATTTACCACATCCCCTGAATTGGGCCTGGTCATCATCCTGTCACAAGTTAATTCTCAAATCTCTAGACCCAAAATTCAGGATATTACAATTAATCACATTCTCATAGCCTTTATTGCAACATAAGTGAAGACTATTAAGGATATCGAGCACCTATAATATTGATGCTGGTGGAGTGTGCTAACCAATTCGCAGCTAACACTACAAAAAAAAAAATTGTAGCAGTGAAAACTGTGTATTTGTAGTGGTTTTGCCCTCTACTAACGACATGAGTAGCGGTCAGAGAAAATGGCTACAAAATACACCGAGGCAAGTTGTTTTGTAGCGGTTAAAACAATTCGCTACTCAAGTAACATAATCGCCACTGATACTTATTGTGTTGACAATTTGTAATGGTTTATGAATCGCTACAAGATGAAATTGCAATTATGTGTAGCGGTTAACTAACTGCTACTAACTACATTGACGAATTTTTTAAAATAGTTGGGAAAAGTTTTAGGAGTGGAAAAACATTTTTAAAAATTGGCGGCAAAGCATGTTTAAAAACCACTACCATAACCACTACAAACTGTGTAACTGACATAAAACAGCTACAAATACGAAGATCGGTTCAAATTTCAAAATTTTTATATTTATAGCGGTTTGATTCTTGTAACCACTACAATCGTGTGTCCATTTTCAGGCGGGAAAGTTAAAATTGATGGAATAAAATATTTTAAATTTCAAATATTGTTTACATTGTTGTAGTAGTTACAGAAGTTAAACCGCTACAAAACGTAAAAAAAATTGTTTATTTAATATTTTGAATTTTAATTTCAAAAGTTTGAAGGTAATGAAGAGTAAAGTTAAAAATATGCTATGAGTTACCATCTATTTTGAATAATAATTTTTATACAACATAATTCATGTTACATAATAATATATTAGTACAAGTATGAAAAAACATTTACCATATATTATCAAATGTCAGCTTATATCATGAATGAACTATATCAAACACTTTAAATAACATGATTTGTATGTCATAAAACAAAACCAAAATCTAACTAACTAGTTGGAGCTTGATCATCAGGTACTCTCTTAATGGAGGCAGGATCAACATGCTAGCCAGAGGTAACACTACCACCATCATCATTAGTATGAGGAGGCAGAGGGGGTGAATCAACTAGGAACGTAAGAGGAGTCGAGGGTGGTGAAACCTCCTCATCAGGAAACATATGAGAATACGCCTTCGTGATAAAATCCCAGCTATCCCTATTCTAAGTATATGAACTTCTGACTTGGTCTTAAAGTTGCATGGTAACATTTCTGGTGATGTCTGCACAGATCGCCTGAGCTTTCTCCTTAACCAAGCTTAAAACATTTGCTCCATCGGCCTTCTCACGCTTGAAAGGTTACAGCCTCAAAGACAGCGCTCCTACCATAGACTATGCTATGCCTGTTGCCTATCCCCATACCCCTAATGCCTCAAGAGTGTTAAACTTGGCCAAGACCAGCTTTCAAGGGAGTAGTGGGATTCATAGACCCTTGTGACTCTAACGTCTGGGACTGACGCAACTTTGTCTGCGCTTGTGTAGTTCACCCATGGTGCATGCATTTTATAAGACATTAATGAAACAATTGCATGAATGTAAATTAATTACATAAATTATATCTTTTTTATGTATATCACTTACAATGGCTTCCTCTACTTGTTGAGAGGTGGGCGTCTCATCTCGATGTTTGTGGGTGTATGTGTATAACTCCCCATAGTTGATCTGACGGTTCTCCTCTTAAGCTTTCCTCCTAAAAGAATTTAAAAAATTATCAACTTAGTTGTATTTAAAATAAAAAAATTAAAAATTTAAAGTTAAAAAATAATTTAACTAAAAAAATATCAGCTCACTACAAGTGAAAGCAAAAGTTTTGGGTTCAGTCGTGTAGTGGATCCTCTGTTGCTCCCAAATCCTTGAGTTCCTCTGAAAAGAGCTTGCATAAGAGACGAAACATTCAAATAGATGTAAATGATAATTATAAAATTTTAATTGTTACAAAATATAGAATTATGTAAAAAAGGCCTTCTGGACGCCTCCTAAACTGGACAAACTGGCTCAATCATTTAGTGGGACACTGTTTGAGGGGCTCAAGATCAGCTGGTCTAGAGGAATCATCCCATTCTTATTCACCACGTGGTAGAGACAACTCCTCCGATTTTTCCAACCGTGCCCTATCTTCAACATTGCATACCTCTTCCTATTGTCATGGATTACAAACTTCTTCTATATAACTATTGAATTATTAATTATTTAATTATAAAGCCTTAAATAATAACTATATGCATCTATACTATAATTAAATACAATTAATTACCGTAACAACATCTTCCCACGCTCTGTCCTTCGGATCCTTTGGAACGTGCTTCCAATTCGTGAAGTGGATAAGAAACGGCAACCTATTCCTACCAAACTTGGGTCAACCAGCAGTTGAAGAAGTGACCACCGTTCTCAATCAACTGGTCTGTTTGCTCATTCTATGGAACTATGACCTATGGTCCATTAATCGCATTCAAACCAGCCACGTCCAACTTTCTCATGGTGATCTTCCCCTACTCATATGCATAATTGACAATATTTTTTATTGCATTACACTCAACGTTTAATAAACCGTATGGAATTTAAATATAACATTTATTAAAAGAATATTTAACTTTTCCTTTGTCTTGCACGTCAAATCCAATCAATGGTGAAGATGACAGCCAGGGGTTCCCCTACTCCTTGACGACCTCGCCATCTACCTACCGCTCCATCTTGTGTAAGGGAATGCCGAAGTCAAAGTTAGCCAAATTGATCTCAACCTCCTCATCCTTATTAGGTAACGACAAGGTCTCATCCTCTACCTATAGGGCCACCTCTTGTGGGGAACATTTGCTAAGGTGGGGTCCCTTGCCGTGATGGCACGGGGACATTTCTACAATATGCTGCCTTTTAGTACTACTGCCCCTTCGTTGAGACACTCTACCTTGTATCACCTCCTTTCCCTTACCTCTCCTTGAAGTCATCACTAGTTAAAAGCTATAGTTAAATGTTGTAAGACAACGCATGAGGAAGAAATGAGCATAGTGAGAGTGAAATATGTGTAAGTTACCATTACTTTAAACATTTGACCTTTTGTAGCAGTTTTACTATAAACAGCTACAGTAATCAGTACAATATCCCTCGTCCCCCGTGACATTTTGTAACGGTCAAATAAACCGCTACAAATGTGAAGACTCTTTGCATTTTATAGCGGTTTATGCCAAAACTGCTACAAATGTCAAGACTGTTTGTATTCTATAACGGTTTTTGTGAGTAGCCGCTACAAATGTGAAGACTATTTGCATTCTGGAACAGTTTAACTATAATCACTACAAGTTTTATTCTGAATTTGAAGAACAGCAGCAAGAAACCACATATTGGTTCGAAAGCAATTGCCACCCTTGACAAAATGTAAATGTCGTGCTTGGTAACATAATATGAATACTATGATACTGAACACAAACCATTTGCAAATTTTCAAGGGGTCAACTGCTTTTAAACTATTGTCTAGTTTCTTGCTGCTAATTCTTCATAGAATATATTTTTTCTTTGAGCGCTGGTTATATATAAGCTTCAAATATGTAGTGATTTTCGTAGAAAACTGCTACAAGTTTATCAGCTATTTGCATTTTGTAGCGATTACTGGTATAAACCGCTACAAATTAATAATGCTCTTTGTATTTTGCAGCGGTTACAATAATCATTGCATGTTTTGTTATTAAAATGAAGAATCTGTAGGAATCTCATCAAAAACGCGGAAGCGTATCGTACCATAAGATATAGGAAAAGTTAAAACCTTCATCATTTTGATTACCTGGAAAGATATAGTGATCTGTAGGCCTGTCCACGAACAGTCGTAGTCCGCTCTATGATCGATCTTTCAGACTATCTCTCGAGGGGGATAAGATGGTTGTGTGATAAATCCCAATTTAATATATTTTATCCTGCCTTATTCATTTATTTTGGGGACTATTTTAGGCTAATTTGGATTTATTAGGCAATATTTGGATTGTTAGCCTATTTTAGGAAATAATATAAATCAGAATTAATTATAAGATTATTGGACTTAAATTGTTATTATTCTGATTGAGATCTTGTGATTGAATAATATTTCTAAATATATGATAGATCACGATTTTATTTAATTCTTGCAGGATAAGAAAAAAGCATATTGGAAGATCCTACGATGCAGAATTAACCTTGGAAGCTAAAAGAATATCTAATGGTGGAATTTTGTTGGGCTTTTAGAATTTTAATTGGCTCAAGTTGGTACCCAAAATCTCTTCCTCTCCATTTTTATTTAACCTAGCCGAGAGACACACGGATTCACGAGAGAAGCAGCTGCAAGAATTCACGCAGAGACAATCAGAACACGCTGACGCACACAAACTCTGAGACTAGAGCATAACGCAAGGAATTGTGGATCATTGATTAATTGATACATCAATTCATCATTGGCTACGCGGGACCCACGGCTCTTTACTGTTCTTCAATTACTTTCTTCAATTAATCAACTTGAATGGTTGTGACTTGTGAGACGTGCATAATGTTTGGTGGAGAACGTAATTCCATGGCAGCCTAAGCACTTTTTGGGAGATAACTTGGGAGGAGCATGGAGAAGGCTAGAGCCTAGGAACTTACACTTGAAGATCACAAGGGAGTGTTATTCTTTTTATCTTCTTAATCCAAACTTGAGGTTCTTTAGTTTTAAAGGGTTTTAAGTTATGTTAATTGAGAACAATCTAGTTTTAGATTGTAAACATACTTCTTCTGGATTGGATTGATAATTTGAAGTTTTTATGTGTGAGACAATTGTTGGAGTTTTGTTTGCAACCTTTTGATTGTCAATTGAATTATTAATTGAGTTTTCGTTATTAACTTAATTGTCAATTTGGTTTATCATCTTAATTGTTTAATTGGGTTGATAAATTATCTAGTTGTTCAATTGGATAATTGCAAACAAGATTTTCAAAACTATTTTGTGATTGATTTTTAATGAGTTTAATTAGCCACCGCTTATTTCATTATGAGTTTTCTAGTGGAATATGTGTTATTGAACTAGAGGGTTTCCCATGTTCAATTAGGTAATTAAATTCATTAATCTTCCTTTGGTCTAATTAATTGGTTTGGGCTAAGAAAGTTAACCCCATGCAATTCCTAAGTTGTCCCCTTCTTCCTCATAACTGAACTAGATCTTTGTCATTTAATTTGATTTTAATCAATTTTCTTCTTAGGATTTTAATTTTTCTCTCATAACAAAAACCCCCAAAATTGCATTCATATTCATATAGGTTAGTTTCATTAGTTGCATTCTCATTTAGGTTTTAAAGTCGATTGCATTAGTGCATTTAGTTAGTTTAATTTCATTTTATTGCATTTTTCATCACCTAAATTCAACCTAAAGAAAAACCCACAACTTGCTCCTTGGGAAAATGACCTAGGTTGACCCTATATTGCATAATTAATTAGGACCTAGTTTAATTGACTGCTTTAGCGACAAAAGCAGGGCTCATCATTGTGTGGGCAACCGTTCAGATGATGAACATTTGCCTCTAGGGTTTGTTTCTGATGAAAGCCTCCTTATTCTTGCATGTATTTTACAAGCAGGTGAAAGTAGGTTTATATGCTACTACATCCAAGACCTAACCTTAAACCACATAGGCCATAGAGTTCTTGGGCTGTAGTCTCAATTAAGCCGTATTGGGCTTAAGTGACTAAAGAGCACATCAACCCAACAATCTCCCACTTGCTCTTTAAGATACAAACTTGAGTTCATAAACCCAAGACCATGTAGCCCATAAGCCATCATCATCTGATAATATACCCCATCCCTTGTCTCGAGCTAGCCTGGGGATCTACCATTTGTCATTCATCAAGGCTCATGATAATCTACAGAAGATTATCTAGTTCGGTGCTACTCCACTAAAAGCTCTAATGTGATCTCCAAGAATAATGACACTTATAACCAGAATATGCATTACCCCTTTATAGAATGTCTATAATTTGATTGACTAGTTTTCTGTAACCCAATCAATTATTTATTCCCTTGACTTTAATAGTTTCTCTAATGGATTACATGCACTGGCCAGTGTCTTAAATATCCAGGTACTGAAACATATCAAGGGGACATTTCCTATAAATTCCATGTTGTTTATCTCATGAACACCGATAACCAAATAGTCTCAATCCCAAAATACCAAGTTATTGGCCGTCATATAGCTCAAACCTCACCCGTTGGTAAATCAAAGAATGAAAACTATTCAACTACCTATTTAAAATAAACTCAGGATTAAGAGCAACTACATAACCATAGTTATCTGGAGATTTGATTCCTTATGACAGAAAGAACAACCTTAATCAAATCTCTCCTTGATCCATTCAATGTAAGTATTAACTCACACCAATATTTCATAATGATTCGGACAAAACCATTTCATAAAATATTGTAGCCTAAATAAAGTGTTTAACTTAATTTAATAGCTGTGAACCAATTCATCAATTGTGAGAACTTATGACCATGTCCTCTATGAACGTATTCATATGATCATATACTCCACAATTGATCCGGACCTTAGAGTTTGTAAATAGTGTGAGAAATAAATGAAAAAAAAACCTCATTTATTAACATTCAGAAAAAAAAATACAATGTCATAATGTCTTGCTCAAAAAAGCACAAAATAACAAAGTGAAATAACAACTACCTAAAGCAATAGCAAATCTAGAATCCTCCTAAGACCCATAGATGAAACATGCCTCTCGAACACACGTTCAGGCAAACTCTTAATAAAAGGGTCAGCAAGGTTCTCGTTTGATGCTATCTTTACTACCAATGTATCTCTTCTTTTAATTATCTCTTGGATCAAGTGGTACTTTCTCTCTATGTGTTTTTGTCTCTTGTGACACCTTGGTTCCTTGGACTGTGCTACTGCCCCACTGTTGTCAAAGTAAAGTGTGATAGGACAATTAACACCTGGTATCACCTGAAGGTTCGTTAGGAACTTCTTTACCCATGCAACTTCCTTTGCAACCTCAGAAGCAACTACATACTCAGCCTCTGTGGCAGAGTCAGCCACACATGATTGTTTTACACTTCTCCAACAAATGGCACCGCCATTAAGGGTGTACACATATCCCGAGGTGGACTTTCTTGAGTCAATATCTCCTTGGAAATCTGAGTCCATATAACCAATGGTTTCAAGACTCCCACTCGAATAATCTGAGTCCGTATAATCTCTCGTTCTCCGTAGGTACTTGAGTATATGTTTAACTGCTACCCAGTGTTTCTCTCCAGGGTCCGATTGGTACCGGCTTACTACTCCCACTGCATAGCAGATATCTGGTTTGGTGCATAGCATAGCATACATGAAACTACCTACTGCTGAAGCATAAGGTATCCTGCTCATGCGTTCTCTCTGCTTAGGAGTTTTAGGAGATTGCTTCTTAGAGAGATGAATCACATGCCTGAAGGGTATAATTCCCTTCTTGAAATTCTCCATGCTAAACCTGACAAGTATTTTGTCAATGTATTTAGCCTGGGATAATGCCAAAACCCTATTCTTCCGGTCTCGCAAGAGTTTAATACCAAGAATATAATTGGTTTCCCCCAGATCCTTCATATCAAAATGCTTGCTCAACCAGGTTTTTATGCCTAACAATACCTTTGTATCATTTCCGATATGGAGTATATTATCCACATAAAGTACCAAAAAAGATACCGCATTACCTTGGATCCTTTTATACACACACGGCTCATCAAGACTTTTCTCAAATCCATAAGACTCAATGGCTTGATCAAATCTGATGTTCCATGATCTGAACACTTACTTAAGTCCATAGATGGACCTTTGCAACTTGCATACCATTTCTTCTTGCCCTTTGGCTATAAACCCTTTTGGTTGTTGCATATAGATTCCTTCTTCCAAATTTCCATTTTGACATCTATTTGCCAAATCTCATAATCAAGATTTGCTGCAACAGCTAAGAGAATCTGGATGGACTTGAGCATGACAACCGACGAATCTAGCTTTTTGGGAGTACCCTTTCGCCACCAATCTAGCTTTGAAGGTTTCAACCTTCCCGTCCAATCCTCTCTTTCTCTTGTAAATCCACTTACATCCAATGGTTCTTACCCCTTCAGGTGCATCTACAAGAGACCAAACTGAGTTGGAATACATAGAATCCATCTCACGATTCATAGCCTCAAGCAATTCCTGAGCATCAACATCTCCTAGTGCTTCGTCATAACTCGTGGGATCACCATCTTCTGCAATGATATCATCCTGATTTGACTCACCTAACAAGAGATATCTTGCAGGTTTACGAATCAATCTCCCACTACGACTTTGTCGCACTTGATGTTGTGCATCTATAGGGGGTCCACATTTTGTGGGTTAACAATTTCTAGATGAGGACCCTCATTAAGTGGATTAACCAATGCATGATTTTGTTCTTCATTAAGTTCATCATCATGCTGAACTTCTGGTTCTGTCTCTGGTTCCTGTGTATGTTCAGGTACATTTTCCCCTCTTTGAACAACCACAGGAATAAAAGCTGGAACCGCCTAAGGTTGTGGTAAAACTTGATCTGAGACTAGCTCATCAAGAATAACCATACTCCTTAGCTTATAATTTGCCATATAGTCCTCCTCTAAGAAAGTTGCGTGAGTGCTCACTATGACCTTCTTTTCTTTTGGACTATAAAACAACCAACCTCTGGTTCCTTTAGGATAGCCTATAAACATGCATACTTCAGTATGCGAGTCCATCTTATCTGGTTTCTGTTTCAAGACATGTGTCGGGGCACCCCAAATCTGAATATGATTCATGGTGGGCTTATACCCTTTCCACAATTCTATTGGTGTCTTTGAAACCAACTTGGACGGAGCTAAGTTCAATAGGTACATAGCTGTTTCTAAGGCATGTCCCCAGAATGAATCAGAAAGAGATAAATAACTGAGCATAGATCTTGTCATTTCTAAAAGGGTTCTATTTCTCCTTTTAGCAACTCCATTCTACTGGGGTGTCCTTGGAGAAGATAATTGTGAAACTATCCCCTCTTTGGTCAGGTAAGACATGAACTCTCTAGATAGGTATTCACCCCCTCGATCAGATCGAAGAGTCTTAATTTGAACACCAAGATGCTTTTCTGCCTCAGCCTTGAACTCTTGGAATTTTCCAAAAGCTTCAGACTTGTGACGCATCAAGTGCACATGTCTAAATCTAAAGTAATCATCAGTAAATGTGATGAAATACTGATACCTGCCTCTGGCTTGGACATTTATTGGTCCATATACATCAGTATGTACCAATTCCAGCTGAAGTGTGGCATGTATTCCCTTGGCCTTGAAAGATCTCTTGGTCATTTTACCCTCTAAACAAGATTCACATCTTGGTATTGGTTCAAAGTTCAGGGATTTTAAAATCCTACTTTTGACCAAACCTTGTATTCTGTTAGAGTTAATATGACCCAATCTCAAATGCCAAAGATAAGTTTTATTGGAAACTTTTCTTTTCTTTGATGAATTAATATGCTCAACATCTTTTAATTCAACAATATTAACTTCACAGGGAACAAGATTAAGGAAATAAAGACTATTAAACTTTACACCAAAACAAATAAAAGAAGGTGAACTTCTTATTGAAACTGATGAATTAAACTGAACTGTCAAACCATGTTTATCCAAACAACTAATAGAAATTAAATTCCTCTTAAAATCTGGAATAAATAAACAGTCTTCTAAAACCAAAGTTCTGCAATTATCAAAAGATAAAATAACTTCTAAACATTGTCTTACGACATATCAACTTCCATCTTTCCATTTTCGCTATTCTCTTTTCTCTTTTCTCTTTTGACGATAGATGAAGGGTATTATTGGAAAATTCTTAACATTTGTTAAATTTACCGACATAATTTAGAATTCCTTTTTTTATTTCAACCGTCTTTATGTGGGATCTTCCCTTCATTCTTTAACACATAATATACGTATTAATTCATTTAAATACAACTTGAAACAAACTAGACAAGGACGGACCTTGGTGTATACAATGGGGGCCATGGTCTCCCCCCCCCCCCCCCCCAAAAAAAAATCTCAAATTTCTAATACAGATTGGAATTTTTTACACATTTAGCTCAAAAATTTATACATTTACCCCCTAAATATTTTTTCTTAAAAATTAGTTAATGAATATACATTTGACCCCTTCAAAAAATTCTTCCAAGATCAAGGTCCGTCCCTGAAACTAGAGGTCTCTCCCTATGCGGTTGTGTATTATATTATGTAAATTTTAAAATACGACCATAAAAAATATCTCTATTGTTTCAAAATTTTTTAAGTGGTGTAAGTTATCAAACAGAAAATTAAACATGTAGTTGTTTTTCATTAACTGGAAAAAGTTTACTTATTTATTTTTTGTTTTGTTTTGCAAATAATGATATGGGTGGTTGATGTATGATGTTTGAAGTAGGTAGCTACCACCATTTTTTCCCTAGGAAACTTCATCAACCCCACCTCCCTCTATCAAAATAATTATTAAGTAATCATTACATAAAAGGGCCTTTTAGCAACGACTTTTTTAGTTGCCACTAAAGAGAGGTGTTGACGAGTTTGGTTTTTGGATGAGAGACATCTAATAAGTTGATAACATTTGGTGGTGGCACGACACACATGTAGTAGCTAGTCAAAACTTTTCTTTGGCGATAATTTTTTATACCATTGTTAAAAGTGACTTAAAGCTGAAAGCTTTAGAGATAGTTTCTGCAATAGCTAGTGAAAGTCAATTTATTTGTAATAAAGATTTTCAGTAACGCCAAAAAGGGAATAAAACAATCGCCAAAGGGAATGGGCGAATGGCAATTGAACCAGTGACAATATTGTTTTAGTTTTCCTATTAATTGATAATTAATAGGAAACTAAAATAATTATATATGTTTCAATTAATTAATAATTTAAATAATTATATGTGTTCTAGGAAATTAAAACTGACTTTTTTTTTTCTTGTAACACCGTAAGAACATTGTTTTCATAATAATATTCTGACTGCTGGCATTTCCAATCCCAATCCCAAATAATTTAATTAATATTGAGTTAGGATGCATGTAGGTCCATGAAATATTTTTAGGGGCATCCAATACCCTCAATAATTTAATATATTTGTGGTGCAATTTTAACCTTAATATATTAAAAAGTACATCAATCTCTCCCCTCCCATTAACAGCCCTTTGGATTATCGACAATTACCCATAATCCACCAATAAATCTGAACTTCCATCTTTAAGCTCTATAATCAACCTTTGCTTAGCATATTTCAATCTCTTTCAATTCTTCCAAACCTTTCTAGTCTCCTTAGATTGGATCTTCAATGCCACACAACTTTTCATTACCATCTTCATCGATGCCCAACCAACACCTACTCCATCCTCCCACATTGGCCATTGCGGCTCATATTCCTCCATCATCTCTAATAGTGACTTAAATTATGATTACCCAATAGTTATATGCCTCCCAGCCTCTTCCTTCTTTATTGCCTGACTTGTCGTTGATTGAACCCAAATTCTCTCAAGCTGTTGAGATCTGCTCGAAGGGTAAAATTGTCTTCCATATTTTCTACCACCCCAAAAAAATGGGTTCACACCTCTATATGTGTTTAAAGGAAAATAAGTTGCTGCTAGAAAATAGGTTGTGAATTGTGCCCACCCTAATGGAAAATGCTTAATTTCCTTTTCCATCACCTTATTTTCTACATGTAGCAAACATGCCCTTAGTATAACTCAAGGGGAGAGAGGAGGGAGGTCTAGGGATAGAGTTTGGTGTACACTAACTACACGCCACCACTACTAGAAAAGATTAAAATGGCGATGGAATTTGTGAAGGAATAAAATCTGTCACCATTTGCAATGGAATTTGTCGCGATATAACTTTTAATGTGTGACAAATTGCAACGGACTAATTTTCTGACAGAAATAAAACTTCCATCACAAATTTGCAATATAATTAACATGACCGTTGCAAATCCTGTTTGCAACGGATTTTCTCTATATAGTGGTGGATTTGTCTGTCTCTAAATCCTTCTTTTTTTCTTTTTTTTTAATAGTGCACATATTGTCTATTATATGTGGGGAGTATAACATAACCGTTGATGAGCCATAATATTGATTAAAGGTGGCTGACTGATGATTAAATATGGCAATTTCTAACCATTGACAATTATGATGATTTATGGCAATTTAATGTGGTTAATGAAGAGAATAAAACAAGTAATCAAAATGCATAATGCTCCAATTATTAGTTATATATACTTCCCTTTTCCGCTTTTTAATTTTTCTATTTTAAATGTTGCCAACACAATTAAAAATTAAATGGCGTTTTATCTTCGGACCAATTCATAATTAACATTTAAGTGCCTTTTTTTTTTGGCAGGCATACGAAAGGTGTAAGTTAAGTAGTAATGTATTAGCTTTAGACATATTATTTCATAGATAATATTAAGGTGTCTTTTCATTTTCCAAATGATTCATAATTAACATTTAAGTAGCTTTTTTCTTCCAAACTATCTTTCCTAATATTTTCTAAATAATTTTATACTTTTAATTTGTTAGAATATTAAAAACGAATTTCATGTCACTCCCAAAATACTATAAAAAAAAATTTATTATCAATCCCTTGACCCAACTATCAAAATATATATGAAAATATGAATAACTCATGTCCTTGTTGTGAAGTGGCTTTTTCATTAATCAAATTTAAAAAGTAAACATCATTAGTATGCATGGCTAACTACAAGCTACGTTAAAAAGTTAGTATGCATAGTTACTACATGCTTTCTACAGATATAATAGATTATAAATAAACTCATTCGTTAATAAAAGTGACAATTACTAAAGCCTGGTTCTGACCGGTTCAATTCGGCTAAATTGAACCAAAGGTGGTCATTTGAACTAAGTCACAGAAGGAAGATCCGGCTACCATCCTCTTCCCTTCCCATCCTCTTCCTTATCTGGGCCGTTGGTTGAAGATCTGGACGGTTCAGATTTTTTTTAATAATTTACCGCATGCTGTACATATTTAATTATTTAAAAAAATCTAGACCGTCCACTTCCTCATCTAGACCAGAAGACGATGGGAAGAGAAGAAGACCATAGACAACCCCTCTTTTTTGGATTTAGCTACGGTCCACTTCTCTTTCCATCCTCTTCCTCATCTCAACTATTGGATTGAAATCTTAACTGTTCAGGTTTAATGTTTTATAAAAATATTATTTTTATAATAATAAAATATTAAATTATTAAAAAATATATAAATATATTATTTTTATAAAACATTAAATCTAAACAGTTAAGATTTCAATCTAACGGTTGAGACGAGGAAGAAGACTAGAAGACGATGGGAAAAGAAGAGGACTATAGACAACCCCTTTTTTCTAACCTGAATCGTAGTAGGAGGTTGAAATTATTCAAACACTATAATTTCTTAAAAGCGAGAATATCTTTCCAAAATTACTGTCTGAATATGCATGGGGGAATTTCACTCTCTAAAACCCTTTACGACAAATTTAATAGTGACATTTTTGTAATGTATTATAAGTGCTATATTTTGATATTAAATGAGTCATATACGTTTAGGCAAGAGCTAATTTAGGACCAACTAAAAATGCCCTATATGAAATACTAGAGAGATTACCATTAATCATAAAAAGCAGTCTTTTTTTTTAAAAAAATAAAATAGTACTCGTACAATCTTAAAAAGGAGTATAAACAAATATTTTTCTAACTCGACTATCAATAAATCATTGTTTTGGGATTTAAGTGTTTGTTTATTTTGGTGGTAGAAGATACTTTTCTGTCATGATTTACGATATATAAGATAAGTATGTGAGAGGAGTTTTGTCTCGTCTTGCATGAATGTGCTTCTCAAATGTCAACTCAAACAGGCCCTTATTATTCTCCCATAAATTTTAGAAGTTTTTTTTAAGGCAAAAAATTCTTTTGTTACACCTTTAATATTTTGATGGAGAGATGCAAATTAAAAACAAGAATTTTGGGTTGAATCCACACATACATAAATAAATATATTTATATTTATAATATCATTTTCAAGAGACATCTAAAAGTATGGGTTTGCCAATTGGCAACAGCAAAAGGTTACACGTATAAGTGCAATTGAAACAAGGAATCAAAGATAACACGAAAAATAATTTTTTAACATATTTTCAACATCTGATTTCAGAAAAACTACACGTGTATATCAAATAGGAAGGGAAAAAAAAAAAAAAAAAGGAACCAAGCATGGAAAAGCTTCCATATACAGCATTCGATATTTAATTAAATTGAGCTCTACGTGGTATCAAAACAATTGACCTTTATATTGAATATCAGATCAAGCTATTTTCGTAAGTAGGAAGTTCTAAGTTTTTATTTGTTGTTTTCTTTAATCCTAAATGTAGAATTTAGGTGACTAATAATTTATGAAGATTAATAAAATTGGTTAACTTAGTTATTATCAAAAATATATATTGATCCTCCTAAAATACCTCATTTAATCATTTGCATTGAAAATTACTTCATTGACAAAAACCCTTTTTTAGTAAGTGAAATAATAACAATAAATTAAAAATTTAGAAGATAAAATAAATTGATGTTTTATATCTAAATAAAAAATAACTGATAAAAATTAATTAATTTATTTAACACTTTTGGGAAAAATTGTTTCTAAAGAAAACTTCCTGGTATCCACTACTCCTCAGCGAAAACTTTGAGGCAAAAATGATACTTAACCCTTGTTGAAGTGACAAATATTAGTGCTACTTATACATATCAATTAAACTCAATTGTCAAAGTTGATAGAGAGATACCATTGCTACATTTTATAAATTTTAGGGGTAAAATTTATCTTAAAAAAAACTTCCAGATACTCATTACTTTTCAACCAAAAAAAAAAGAAAAAGAAAAAGAAAAATAATACTTAACTCATATTTAAAACCAGAGAGAGAGAGTGCCTTCAAAACACCGTCCAATTTTTATCACATATATTTAAATATATATAAGTCCTTATCCCCCACACAATATTTTACAGGAAAAAAAAAGGTCAAAAACTTAATTCACACTTTCTGTCTTCTATTATATTTCATTAACCATTCTTTCACTTTAACAAGAATCCAAAACTCTCTTTCGTCACTCACAACATTTAAGCCATAGTAATCTTCTCTTTAACGAAAACACACACAGAAAAAATGGCCTTTCTTTTCTGGCTTTTGACCTTAACATCTCTCTCCATTTTTGTTCTCCTCTTAACCTTCCTCCTCCTCCTTGCTGTCTCCCTCTTCGCCGGAAAGTCCATTGGAGACCCAAACTATGCTCCGGTGAAAGGCACCGTGTTCCACCAGCTCTTCTACTTTAACAGGCTCTACGATCACCAGACAGAAACAGCAAGATCCCAAAGAACCTTTCGGCTTCTGGGTCCAGGAATGAGCGAGCACTACACAACCGATACGAAAAACGTTGAGCACCTTCTCAAGGGGCGATTCGAGGATTACTCGAAGGGGAAGTACCTTCAGGACATAGTAAGGGATCTGTTTGGAGATGGGATCTTCACGGTGGACGGCGAGAAGTGGAAGAAGCAGAGAAAGCTGGCGAGCTATGAGTTCTCCACCAGAGTTCTCAGGGATTTTAGTAGCTCTACTTTCAGAACTAACGCTGTTAAACTGGTTCGACTTGTCTCTGGATTCTCTGAGAAGGGTCAGGTTTTTGATATGCAGGTAGGTCTTTAGTTTTGTTATGCCAAAAATCTTTTCATGGAGAGAGAGAATTCAGTGTCCATCTTCTCTAAAGTAATGAAGTTTGGATAAAGATAAAGAGAGAGATTAGGAAGTATTTCGGTTGAATGTTCCCTCACAAGTGAGTTCACATTTAGGATTATATACTCCGTCCGTACTAAAAATAAAATATATTTATCTAATTTTATTAAATCAAAAAAGTAGTTAAGCTAATTTATCTTATGTGTATTTTCTAAAATATTATAGTCTTTTTCTTTAATTTCATCATTCTCTTTTTCTTTTTTTTCTTTTTTCTTTTTTTAATTAGTTAAAAGAGTATCAATAAGGTCAATTAGGAAAAGATTATTGAGAAGTATAAAAAATATATCTTGTATTTAGGATCTTGATCAACCTTTTAGATATATTCTATATTAAAGATAAGATAGAATAAAATTTAAAATACTATACAGACACACACTAACACACATATATAGAGATATACAGTATACAGACATATATAAAGCTGCGGATACACACGGCTAACACATTCGTATAAGCGTTCTCTATTTACACAAAGAGTGTCACAATGGTGCTTTATTGAATTAATTTTCTCTCTCTCTCTCCTGGTCCAAGAGGCAACTTTTGAGGACTTGTGCTAAAGGCTCTATCTATTGGAGGGAGATACTCTCCTCATCTCCCTTCTACCCATCCCTGATCATCCTCATCCTGATCGTCCAAATCTTAATCCAAGGAGTCAGAATGATTTTTCAAAAAACCACGCACGGTTTTTTGAAAAATCATTTTGACCCCTTGGATCAAAATTTGGACTGTCAGAATGGAAGATGAGGAGGGATTGGCAGAAATCTACCAAGGAGAGAAACCGGACGCTCCATTTATTGGGCCTATGAGAAGTTTTTAGATGTACAAAGTCCAGCATTTGGGAATTGGGATGAACGCATCTCTTTGCTTTCCCTCTATATTTCCGGTTTACTTCCTTCTATTGTTGACTTCTTAGATTCTAGCCTATGTCTGTCTAATGATCACTAAATATTATATTTGGTTCTTAATATAAGAGTCAGTTGACTAATTTAGAGAGAATAAAAAATTTAAATAAATTACGTAATTAAAGCATATGTAAATGATTTCTCTTAAATACTTACCTCTATTATTAGAGACACATTATTTTGGAGAAAACAATAAATATAAGTAGCTTGAAGTAATTTATTTAGCGTCCTTAATTACCCCAAATTAGTTACCTGACTCTTATATTAAGGATCAAACGTAGTATATATTGAGTAGTTTTCTTCCCTTTTGTTCCTTCTATTATTGCTGAATACTTACGAGGTGATCATGACGAAGAGACACACATATACAAGTCCGTGGATAAATAATGTGTGTGTTGTGTTCAATTTGTAGGACATATTAATGAGATGCACGTTGGACTCGATATTCAAAGTAGGGTTTGGAGTGGAACTGAATTGCCTAGAGGGAACAAGCAAAGAGGGAAGTGAATTTATGAGGGCATTTGATGAGTCAAATGCTTTGATTTATTGGCGCTTTGTGGATCCATTTTGGAAGATCAAGAGACATCTTAACATTGGCTCTGAAGCTTCCCTGAAAAACAACATCAAATTCATTGATCGTTTTGTTCATCAACTAATCTCCACCAAGAGACATCACCTGGCAATGCAGCAAAATCATCATGTAAGTAATTATTTGTATTCTCATTATTGGGAAAATTAATATGCAAGTCCCTATGATTTATCTTATTTTTAATCATGTCATCGTATTTTTTTATTGAGTTCTTATAGTTATCTCAATTCTCAATTATAGTTATTCATCTCTATACTCATAATTTGTTAATTCGGAAGAGATATTAAATAACAATAGTAGTTGATGACAAAGCTTTCACTTAGCATATTGTATATAGATACAAGGAGATGATGTTTTCTTTTTTTAAAATGGGCATCGAATACCAAACTTGGTGCCATAGAGTGCAGATCTTGTGCCACTACACCCAATGTTCGTTGGCTTAAATGGAAAACCTCTTATATTTTGTATTTTGTGTGACAAAAGTATCACATCAATCCTACTTAATATATTTTGAGCCTAAAGGCCACAACAGTTTGTCTATGCTTGATGTTTATTTTGACATATATTTAACGGTTTTGAACCGTTAAATATCCAAGTACTATATATATATATATATATATATATATATATATATATATATATATATATATATATATATATATATTTATATTTAACGATTATCAATCATCGTTAAATATGTGCCCCTATATTTTACAATTGTTTAAAGGCAACCGTTATTTGTAGAGTCCTACTTATGCCGGTTGTTGGCGATTAACCGTAAAATATATATGTATATATTTAACAGTTGTTTGAAAAAACTGTGATAAATATATCAATATATGACGGTTGATAGATAATAACTGTAAAGTATTGTGAACAATTTTTTTTTAAAAAAAGTGGGTTTCATTTTCAATAAGCCCCATATGCATATTACATTACATATACAGAAACCAAACAAACAGATCAATTCCATTCATTTAAAAGTACATATACACAACTGTACATTATAGAAAACAAAAGCTAATCCAAATTACAAATCAAAAGAAAATAAATAAGAGCAAAAGAGAAACGAAAAGTAGGAACCAAAATAGAACCCAAAACCAAATCTAAACTAGCTAAACTAAGAACCTAAAATACACATAAACAAAAAGATGATACTCTATAGCTAACTTCATTATGCTCCCATTTATTGACGATAAATTGTCATAACCAACTCTTCTATGACTTCTTCACTTTGTCTGGGTAAATATTGCTTAAAATAACTATCCTCAAAGTACTGCACGTAAAAATAAAGTATGTTAAAATATATATAACTTAACTTTTAATTTAACTTAAACACATATACATGCATATATGTAAACATACCTTAGTATTAATTGAGCCAATGTTGTAGGTGACTATGTCCTTCATGAACTTTACGACACAACACCATAATAAGAGCTCTGATCTAGTTGCCGCGGACACAATAAACAAACAAATGAAATGTATTAGCCTAACACAAAAAACCAACTCTGACAAGTCTAACACAAAATGGTATGTATTGGTGAATTACTGCTACTCTCTTCCATTTGTAAGTAGATGCAATGCCTTTGCAGTGTAACGAGGGGAAATCGAAGCCTTCGTCCGTGGTAATAAACAACTCTAACAAGATCATAATAAGAAATTCAAACAAAAAATTTATAATAAACTTTGACAGGACAATAAGAAATAAAAGTTCTTAAATTTAAATTCATCAACTTACTTATTGAAAACATTGACCATCTATGGTCGATGGTCTGTATCCCCATAAATTGAATCAAAGTACCAAATCCTTTGCTTGAGGGATTTAGCACGATAAGCATCTAATGACCCCTAAGTATAATAGATATAATGAGAACCACTAAGAAAAAAACATAATGAGCATCCAATTTAATGAAGTAGTATACTTACCTCTAATAGTAAGCCATCAAGAAAAAATTGTCTTTCTTCTTTGGTGCCTTATAATAACTAAATCTACCAGTTCTCTCACTTTTCTCTCCACAAAATCTAGCTTATTGCCTATGTCCAACATTCTTGAATAAAGGTGGAGGTTGAGAAACAGGAACACGTCCTGTAAGCCATTGTGGGTTACATGCTCCTTCTAAAGATACCTTACATACAAAAATAAGCAAATCAGTATATATAAATGCAATAAGTAGCTAAGTATTCATTCACAATAGAAGAAATACTAGATATAAAAGTTATAAGCACTAGAATTAGCCATATCATCTGTGACAATCTCTTTGACTAACACCCAATTGATAGCACAAACACGCCTAATTCCCCATATCTATCTTATTAAAAGGGGACTTGTTTGGTGTAGTCTTCTCACTCACAGTCTATTTTGGCGACTACGCTATCGTGTGTCTCACAAACCATCCGATATTTATTGGAAACTAGCAGAACTGGTGGCTAAGGCACATGCAAAGGCACAAGCTCATCTGTCTTCTTTAGCACACAAGACATTGAACCATGGCCGGACTTAGCACCCAGATCGCTCTTCCTCCTCTTCAGCTAAATATAAGTTGAGAAGTTAGTAAAATAGTTACCAACTATCTTTGGCACTTGGGGAGTGATTCCTTACTTCCCCAAGGTGTCTCGACTCATTAATTGATTAATAACAAATTGTTGTGCTTTAACCTGTTGCTTCAACATCTTGGTCATCTTTAGATACTGTATGGCAACTTCATTTAGCAATGTCGAAACCACCGAATCATCAATAGAGCCAGGTTCCAACAAGTATTTCTTTGGCACAAATGCTCGAAACAAGCACAGAACCCCACCAACCTTCTCGAGCACAGAATCCTTCTTCTTCTCATCTATATGGAATATCCAAACTAAAAAACACACGAATCATTGTTAGTGGGTCTACCTATTAACAATATATTATTAACAATGTAGATCATGTCTTACCGATAATTCATCCCAGATAGCCTTCCTCATTGACTCGGTTTCCTTCTTCCATTTGTTCAAAGTGATAGGCAAGTTGCTTTTTGTTGCATATCCAAGGAAGCTAACCAACTTGTCATATTTCACAACTTACCCTTTCTTGTTCCATCTCACATTAAGTTTTCTCCCCTCTCTCTTTGCTTTATGAACCTTCTTCATCACAACAAGGCCCTTCCTCACCTTTATACTAATTGACATGAAACTTGTAGAGGTTCAAAGAATATCAATCCTAGAACCTTTAACAAGCCACAAATGCCTTCACAGATAGCCACAAACATAGGAAGGAGGAAAATCATGATTTCAGCAACAATGGAGAGGGAAATAATGTTGGGGATACCGGAAAAGAGTGGTAAGAGCTATTCGATGAGTGCATGGAGAAATGGTGAGAATTTTGAAATCGAGTAAATAAGGTTCACAAATGGATTTTAAAGACATATATTTGACGATTTATTTTGAAAAACCATCAAATATTAAGTTTCACAAGGTTTTAATAAACAACCGTCATAGATTGATAAAATATATATATATATAATGGTTGTTTAGATACAACCGTCAAGTAAATGGCGTGTTTTTTTTTTCAAAAAAAAAAAAAACCAAACTCATATATCATGGTGATTATATAAAACCGTCAAATATTGTCTCCTATTGTAACATCTCAGGCGCCCGCTTATGGATATTGTCTACTTTGGCACACATAAAGCCTCACGGTTTTGTTTTTGGTTAAGCCTAGCCCATCAAAATGTGTCCACAAAGGAAAGGTCTCCGCATCCTTTTAAGACATGCTTCATTCGCCTTCCCAGTTGATGTGGGACTTCACACCTATACTTAATAGTTGTTTTAAAGAACCATTGCTATATACAGTTTTATGAAACCATTAAGTATGGAGTGTCAAATATATGTGATTTTGTAGTAGTGCAATGCTTATAACTAATGACCAAACAATATAAGGATTTAATAAAAAGAAATAAAAAAAATATAGGAATTTGATTAAAAATCAAGTTGAACTTCAAGGGCCAATGAATTAATTTTCTCAAATTAAAATTATATTTTCCAATGTTTATTAGAAATATATTTCAGAAAAAATTATTCTAGAATGACACGAAAACATGAATAACTCTTTTTGCTTTTGGTGGGTTGATTTTAGAATGAGAAGGAGGACATTCTATCAAGGTTTCTAATGGAGAGCAAGAAGGATCCAGAAACTATGAACGATAAGTATCTAAGGGACATAATTCTGAACTTCATGATAGCTGGGAAGGACACAAGCGCCAACACTCTTGCATGGTTCTTCTACATGATGTGCAAGAATCCTCTTGTTCAAGAGAAAGTTGCTCAAGAAGTGAGAGATAATGTCACTTGTACTCAACAAGAAACTAACATTGATGAGTTTGTGGCCAATATAACTGAAGCCACTCTTGACAGAATGCATTATCTTCATGCAGCACTTACAGAAACCCTAAGGCTTTACCCTGCTGTTCCGGTTGTAAGTTCTTTATTATTATGATTATTATCATCTCCCTTAATGTATTAATTAACTTTCTTTAGGCCTCCTTTGGTACACAAAATGAAATAGAATGGAAAATGGAATAGATTGAAAAATCAGCTTTATTTTTTTCTATATATAGAGTTTTATATTATACTACCTTTGATTCTAAATACATCACCCAATTGACATTTTTGGGAAGATTAAGGAAACTAATTAAATTATTTTAAAGTATTTTATATTTATCATTTTTTCTCTGAACTAATTTGTTTGATTTATGAATTGATGTATAATTTTATCATATATAATATATAATATGATTAAGTATCTTATTTAGTTTCCTTAATCTTCTTGAAAATAGTTAACCAGGTCTTGAATTTTTAAGAATGGGGTTAGTATTTAGATTAAGGTGATTTGAACTTTATTCAAGAATGTCTAACTTTTTCTTCACTAAATGTGTTTATGACTCTCAATAAGGATGGGAGGACTGCTGAAACACCTGACATCCTCCCTGATGGCTATAGAGTAAAGAAAGGAGATGGAGTTTTCTACATGGCTTACGCTATGGGACGCATGCCCTACATTTGGGGCCCTGACGCTGATGAGTTCTGCCCGGAAAGATGGTTGAAAGATTCCATTTTTCAACCTGAATCTCCGTTCAAGTTCACTGCTTTCCATGTTTGTATCATACACACTCTCTCTTTTCAATTTGCTTCCTTTATTAAAAGAAAATTTACACCCTTTTTGGTCATATGAGATAGAAAACTGAGTTTTGGAAGTTAAAAAAATTAATTAAGTTAGTTATTTGTAAGAAATGTATCTCAATTTTCCTAAATTATCCCCAAAACCCTTTTAAAAGTGCAATCAATTACAGGGATACAATTTGTACAAAAAATTATAAATTAAGATGACAAAGTGGACTGGGGGTGTTATATTTAGAATTAAAACAAACCTCTCAAGTAACTTGTAGGTTTAGTATCAGAGGGAGTATATAAAGTAGTGTCTGTGTATATCAGATGATATTACTATGAAATATAATCTGTTGATTTCATTTGCAGGCGGGACCTCGTATCTGTTTAGGGAAGGACTTTGCTTACAGGCAAATGAAGATAGTAGCAATGGCTCTTCTTCGCTTCTTCATTTTCAAATTGGCTGATGAAACTACAAGTGTGACTTATAAGACAATGTTTACTCTTCACATTGATAAGGGTCTACCAAATCGTGCTATCCCAAGGCCTTGGAATTAAAAGCAGATATATAGAGATAAAACTGATGAATTCTGAAGAAATTTGTAAATAACTAAACACGTAATATTTCTATATAAATTTAGTATGCCGTCTTTAAATATGTTTTGTATTGTGTAGCAAACCCATACCACATAACAAAGCATCTATAGCATTTCGTCTTGTGAAGGTTTATTTGATGCTTATTGTGCGTCCATGTGTATGCCTTCCACTATGTATGTATGTGTGAATGTGTGTGTGCCGATAACAAAATAGTATGATGATATTCAATATACATATATGCATATGCATAGGACAGTTTGGCAATTAGATGCGAGGCTTAATTATGTGCAATATGGAGCCTTTTGTTAGCATGTCGTATTAGTGTTTGTGTTACTCACTTTAGTCTTTAATATGTACTATGTCATATATTTTCTAAAACAATATAGTTATCTTCCTTAATTCTTTTTTTTTTTTTTTGCTCTCCTTGATTATTGTTGAGAGACATATGAATATCATATAATAATGAGTGATGAATTGGTACTAAACACATCCGTTAAGGCTTTATTAAGTATAAGGCTGTATAAGGACTGGATCATCATTCTTCACAAGTTAAAAGGAAGAACGGGATTTAAAGGTTGCCAAGGAATAATTTGTTTTGAGGGCTCAATAATTTACCAAATCAATTGGAGTATAGCTGAATCGGAGAACACTCTTTTCTATTATCAATGTCTTTCTCTTGTGGGTTTGACATCATGCCTTGCATTTATCCTTGACTATGAACAAGTTGTAGATTTGGTGTATCAACAAAATATGCCAATCCTCAAGAAAGATCCTCTCTAAACCTATGGTGGAATCTACCAATCCTCAAGAAAGATGCTCTCTAAACCTATGGTGGCAATGTTGTTAAAACGTAGAGTCTACGTTGAAATGGTAAGGGTGAACAAAAACGTAAAAGTGGAAAAATGTAAACGAAATGTAAGAGTTTACTACCTACTTCAAAAAAAGAAAAAAAAATCATACATATATAAAACTAAAACACACCAATACATTAAAGTCATCACAAATTTAAGTCTACCATGGTTCTCTTCCCACTAAACTAAAAGGACTGGCAGGTTTCCAGGTCCATATGAAATTAATAAAAAAAAATATAATGAATGATATTTGATTCAGTGTGAATATATGTATGTATATGTATATATATGACGAATCTTGGATTTGTTATTTGATTAAATCACTATGTGATTATATATTTGAGCCATATAAATTGTGTTTTAATTAGAATTACCAGCTTTTGCTGATGTTTGTGTTCATGGGCTGCGACGATCCTTCGGGGGAGCAGATTTTCAATGAAACAGGTCTCGAGTTGGGCTGTTAGGGCTAGCAGTGAGAAGGGAGGAAGAACAATGAGAATGCTAGCTAGTTTTCCTTATTTTATTTTACGCTTGAGTAAAACATTTTTATTCAAGTTTGGATTTATATTAATGTAATAAGGTAGCCTTGCACTTGTCCCAGTACAAGTACGGCGGTAACACTTCCCAAGGTTGTTTTTTTTATTTCATTAATTTATTTATGAAAATCATTTAAAATTTTTGTTATTATAACTATTAGAAATTAGGGGTGTTACACCAAAATTACCAATCAACAATTAAAAAGTGGAAAAATAAAATACAATTTGGAGCAGATTTGCCAACGAACTATTACCCCGTCACTGTCTTGGTGTCTCTGTCTTCTATTGACTGTCACAGTCTCGGCGACGTCAGCATTTCCAAAGTTTCTATTGTTGCTAGGTGTTCCACTCTGATTTGACAAAAACCTTAGTCGTCTCAGAGGTCAAATCACAATTTACCACGAATTAAAATGCAATATAGTGCAAACAACTCGGGATAGTTCTCTTATCAAGGAGCCTTTTATTTTGAATTCCTTAGGTTAAACTAAGTGCAAAAAATGATTAAAAAGAAAGGGTTTTGAAATTGATTTTCCTTAAACTAAAATTCATAAAACAAATAAAAAGAAACTAATTCTAATTTTTTTGGTTTTTTTTGGAAAATAATGAAGAATGCTTAGGATTAAAAAGAATTAATTATGGATGTTCTTGGTAATGAAGAAGATGGCTATCATTGCTAGAAAAATGTATGGGAGTTAATTTCTCATTAAGTCTAAAGAACAACCTCAAGATAACATTTGAGTCCAATAATCTCAATTAATAGGAGCTCCTACAAATGTAGCAAACTACTATCTTTTGAGAAATTGTTAAAATCCACTTAATGTGTAATTTAAATTGGGATGATATAAATTGTTCTTCTAAATTAGAATGTTCTAACGAACCATTCAAATACTCAAATCAATTATGATTACCAATCACAAACATGAAAGCAAACATAATTTTATCAAGCATATAAAGAAATTTGGAAATTTAAACATCAAAATAATCATCCAATCAAATCACAATATTCAATCCTCTTGGACACATAACAGTCATCCAAGTCTCAATACTAAATAATGAATAACCTAAATTAGGAAATCAAATAAATAGTCTAAAAAAAAGATTAAATTAAATAACTCCCCTTTGAAGAATAATTGCTCAAGCCACAATCTTCACCACCAAGAAGCTAAAGAATTTAGCCACACTTTGCCATGAGTCCAACCCTAACACAATCTGGAAAAAACATAGATACTAGTCCAGAGGGAGAGAGAGGCTGTGGATTGAATTGATTAAATCAATTCAACGTGGTGAATTGATTAAGGTCTGGAGGTGTATGGAGGTGAATTGATTTAATCAATTCAAGATGGTGTTTGGAGGTTGAAGGCGAGTATGCTTTGGTGAAGAAAAAAATGAAGGCGTGATGGAAGGGTGATGATGATCAATGTCCCGCCCAGCTCGCAGCGTTCCTCTTCTTCTTGATCAGTTCTGACTCGTTTCTTGCCCTCTCCCTTCTTCGTCTTTCTTTCTTTTTTCCGTTCTTGATTTCTGCGTGTTTCTTTTTCTGTTTCAGCGTTCCTCCTGCTCTCTTGTTCTTGCGTCACTTCTTGTGCTTGTGTGGGAATAGGATTTTCTTGACAATTAGACTTCAAAACTTGTGCTTGCTGAGTGAGACGCTCAATTTCCTTTTCCATTCTCTCATTCTCTTTCTCTTGATGCTCCATTCGTCTCATTACAGAGTCCATTTGTTGGTCAAAGTTGGCCTTGTGCGACTGCTTCTCATCTACAGTCTGATCCACTTGATTTTGCAATTTTGCAAGGACTTCGCGAATGGTAGGTTGTCGATTTGGCACACAAGGTTGAGAATGAGGTCCAGAAGGATTTTGCAACTTTGCAAGGACTTCACGAATGGTAGGTTTTCTATTTGGCACACAAGGTTGAGAATGAGGTCCAGAAGGTGGCTCAAATGGGTTTAGGAATTCATGAGATGGATTACATGGTCGGGAAGTGAGATGGAATGAAGGTGGACGTTCATGGTATGGCATGTGGTTATAAGGTGGAGGATTATGAGAAGGCTCATAATATGGGTTGTAAGGTGGTGGAGATGGCTCATGGTATGATCCATAGGGTGGGTGTGGTGAGTGGTTTGGTTGAAATGGAGGTGGGTGGTAAGGTTCATGATACGGGTGGTGGAATGGACCATGGCATGCTTGACCAATTGGATTCTCATCTTGAATTCCCAAGTTAGCCTGAAGAGTCCGTATTGTTTGTAGAATGGAATCAATACTCTGAGAGATAGACTCTTCCCTTCTGGTTGAATCCCTTACAAAAGAGTAGGATTGAAATGGTGAATCTTGATTATCGTTAAACCAAGCCATGAAAGTGCAATACAATTAATTCCCAATGAATCACAAGATGACTATCTAACTATAAACTATAAAAATTAAGTAAAGGAATAAAAGAAAATGCAAATGCAAAAGAAAAAGAAGAAGAAATTTCAAAACAAATAAAATAAAATAAAAATGCAAGTATGCTATGAATTAACTTAGAGACATGGTGAATTCAAACAATTAAGCTCAACAACATATCAAATTTAATGTAAACACACCACACAGAAGCTACCAAGTCAAAACAATGCAATATGCTATGCAAATTACCTAAACGCAAAAATCCAAAAATATGTGCAATGAGATTTTTTTTTTTAAATGCAAAACTATTAAGCTTCACACGAGAAACCCCTTGTCAAAAGTGAATTTGACAATTAGATTACCTAGGGAGCCAATTACTTAGCTCCCCGGCAACGGCGCCATTTGATGAGGGCCTTTTCGTCTTTAGCCTTGGGGTCCACAATCAAAAATAAACCAAGGATTGCGTATAGTCAACCCTAGGATCGTTCTCTCTCGAGGAGCCTTTTATTGGGTCCTAAGTAATCTAAATGACATACACATGCAATTAAAACAAGGGAAAATTGATTTTAGATTTTTTAGTAGATAAACTAAAATAATATTGCAATTAAATTAAATGCTAAACTAATATTTTTTTTTTGTATTTTTAATAAAATGGAATGGAGTATGAAAATGCAAAATGAATGAATGCTCTTGGAATGGATTAGTGACCATCATAGTTCACTAAATATAGGAGTAAATTTTCACTAAGTCTAGATGAAAAACCCCAAGATACCACTTTATTCCCAATTAATAGTAGCTCCTACTACCGTAGCTAACTACTATTTCTTGAGGTATTGTTTAAAACCACTTAGTGTGTGATTAAAATTAAATTAATGTAGCTTGCTTCCTCTTGATTTGAATGCGATACCACGCCACTCAATTAATCCAATTCAATCATACTATCTAACAATACCATGTAGAAAGCACAATTTCACTGAATTAATAAGGAAATACATATATAAAAATCCAACAAGCTACGAAATTAAATCCAATCACAAGGTTCAATCCACAAAGTTTTCCAAACGGACAAACTGAGTCTCAACAATTACAAAACAATATTCCTAAAACTAGGAAATTAAAATGTAATTAGAAAAAATAAATTAAACAAAATAAACTCCCATTTGAAACTTTAGAACTCAAGCCAAATAATCCATCTCTAAGAGGGAAAGAATCAGCCACCCATGATTTTGGATTTGGCTCCAACGAGCTTTAATCGGAAAAGATGGAGGACTGGAGGTGTGCACTGATGTAGAAGATGGAGGAATGTAGGTGAAGGTGAGTGGATGGAGGTCGCCGGCGGTGGTGGCGGCGAGGGTGCAGACCGCCGGCGACGAAGGAGTGAGGGGTGAAGAAAAATGGAAGAAGGGAAGGTCCTGTGCGTTGATGATTCCAGCGATGATTTCTTTTTTCCGGATCTGTCGTGTTCGTCCTCTCTGTCTGCGTTAATGATGATCCAATTTTTTCCCCAAAGCTCCTCCTTCTCCAATTCATGTCCCTTTAATAACCTAATTAATTCCCCTTTACTTTGCTGCGTCTTGGGCCTGCTGGACTTTTAATTGAATGAAGAAAGGCCAAACTTCAGCTGCATTCAATCTTCATGGGCCCCTTTTTTGCGTTTTTTTTAGGTCTTCCAAAAAAACAATGATGATTGCTGAAGATCCAAAAGTCATAAGGTAAAACGCACAGTTGCAGATGAGGACCTAACTGAAAAGAAAAAAAAAACTGTTGTTTCAGGGACTTAAAGGAAAAGTTTATAATTTGGATTAAAACTTTCATTTTTAAATTTACTCTCATCTTTTTAGCCATCCACAAATAAAATAATTAATCTAACCTCAAATATTCTCATAAAAATCAATAATTAAAAGTAATTACATTTTTTTTGACAATTTTGCCCTTTTTGGCCCTAATTTAACATATTTACTCTTAATATCAATTTATCACAAGAATGACATTTTAGGCTCAATAATCATAATAAAGTCCATTAAAAATCCCAATTTAATCATGTAAATTCATGTAAAAATATGGTTCAATCACACTCACACTCTTGAACTCATCTAGTAGTCCACAGCGTTCGACTGGCACACACCTTGCACCCTGGTTCCATCCCTTCGATGTCCCAAGCAGCAACCAGTGTTGCCATAATGCCTGCTCCTATGGGTCCCATATCTGTTGGTGTTTTCCTTTTCCAACAAGAAGGCTTAACCGCTCTTTTTTCTAGCGTTTCCGCCATCGTCCTACGTGAGTGCCTCATATTTTAACTTAATTGTGATAGTTGTTTTTTTTTTTTATATAAAAATAGTTATTTGGTGTTTTTTTTCATTTTTTAATTGTTGATTGGAAATTTTGGTCCCCTCAATAGTTATTTGTGCCATACACTCCTCGGGTAATAGTTGATTGATAAATCTGCACTTTCACCCTAAAACTAATCAAATATGTGAGATGTGGTGAGAGAAAAGTATAAGAAACTTGGTTGGGAATAATTTAGCATTTTTTATTTTATACTTTACTATATAGTCATCTTAAATAATTATGATATTTAAACGTTGTTTAATAAATATAATTTTCTTTAACTACTTGGTTCCAATTTTTCCAAAAAAAAAAAACAATATTGCGAATTTCTTTTTTATATAAATATTGCGAATTTCTAATGCAGAGAAAAATAGCCGCTTGTGTTGTGCTTCTCCATTTCAAAAGGAGTGGCGGGTCAAAAAACAATTTAAAAAATAAATCAAATGGAGCGTTGGATCGTCGCAGCCCAACAACTTATTTTTTAAAGTGAGAGGCTCAACGGTTATTTTGTTGATCCCTTTAAATGCCAATTGCTCACAAAGGCTCACCAGAACACATTGCTCTGAAATGTTCTTTCACACTCTTACCACTCCTGTTTCTTCATCAGATCCAGGCTACGCGACGCGCTCGACTTTATTCCTTTAGCTCTTTATTGTGAAATTGAACGATTACAGGTGAGCAGCAACTTCAGTTCTTATCATTCTGGATTTCGATTTCAAACTGAAAATATTTTCTTCTTCTCGTTTCATCGCTATATAAATTGATTTTCATTTCGAGAAACTTTTCGTGTTCTGGTCTTCTGGATCTTGAATATACCTTTAGGTTTACGTGATTTGAGTTTTGGCTTTGTTATCCTCGCCGTTGAGGATTTGTACGGTGCTTATGCAAGAGTGAAATTCACCATTTTGAATAATTATAAACGGTCTCTTTTTGTTTGCTATTCATGTGTCTTCGTACAACAAAATAGTTGTTGTACGAATCACAGATCGCCAAACATTCTGATTATCGTCTTCGTCGTTTTGGTTGTGGCCATTGCTACCGATTAAGTTCGCACTTTGCCTCATGAAACCCTTCTTCTGTTCACATGGCATTTGAAGCCTGCGTCCTATCTTCCGCAACGAGGCTTTCTTTCAGTTATATGATCAATTTTAGGTTCTTACATCTCTTCTGCTATGATTTTGAGTTCATTAGGTTGTTTTATATCTACGTCTTCGTCTATTTTCCCATTGTAATTGATTTTTTAAAAAAAAAAAAAATTATTTTTCTGTTAGTAGCTTTGGAGTAAAAGTTTTCTATCTGAGCTGTTCTTTTTTCCCCTCCAATGTAAAATGGTTCCTTATTATTTTTGGATATTTGGATTTTATCCTAAATTGTTCTCCAGATAATTCGTCTCTGCGATTCAGATTTGCCAACAACTTTCAGTTACGTAGACCCCTGCGTCCTGTCTTCCGTAAAAACAACAAGGCTTTCTTTCAGTTTTATGTGATCAGTAGTAGATTCTTATATCTCTTCTGCTATATGATTGAGTTCATTTGGTTGTTCTACATACATCTTCGTCTATTTTTCCATTGTAATACTTCTTTTCAAAAAAAATTAAATTTCTGTTTGTTTCTGTGGAGTAAAATTTTTTTTTTGAGATTCAGAAATGAAAACAACCTTTTCCATCGTCCTTCATATATATTTTTCATTTTCATTTTTTTATTTAATAAATGGGATATCAAAGTAGAAGAAAATAATTCAGATTTGTCTGCTAAGTCAAAAAGGATATGATCGTTATAGATTTTAAAAGAATATAATATACCTGACTGTGCTGCTTCTTGATAATTGCCATTGCATTTATGGTATGCTTGTTAGATTAGCTTCTAGATTTGGTATAAACTACAAAATTATGATTATTATATGGAGAAGTATTCTTCAAAATAATGTAAAGAAACTAATTATATGGAATAGAATGTTGAAGAAGCCCACAATTTTGGTACTTTTTGTTGACCACAGAATTCCCCTACGTATTTTGTTAGTCTATCCAGACTGCTTCTTGATAATAGTTGTTAGGAAATATATTGTAATCATTAGGAAATATATTGTAATTAGTACATAGTCAATCAGTATCCCTAACAATCAGGGATTAGAGAAAATCATTATAAATTATCATAAAGAGCCATCAATACTAAGGCTCCTCTCTCTTGTATAAATGCACATATGGTTATGATGAATATACACAATTTTCTGATTCTTTACATTACATGGTACCAGAGCCATACAAATTCTAGAGTTTATTTTTTTTCCCTGGTGTCGTTGCTGTTTCGCCACTGTTGGGTGCTGTTTGGCACTGTTTGGGTGCTGTTTGGGTGCTGTTTCATCACTGTTTGACATTGTTGGTTGCTGTTTGGGTTGTTTGGGTGCTGTTTCATCACTGTTTGGCACTGTTGGTTGCTGTTTGGTTGCTGTTTGGGTGCTGTTTCATCACCGTTTGGCACTGTTGGTTGTTGTTTGGGTACTGTTTCGCACTGTTCACCGTCACTGTTCACGGGTTTGTTGTTTCTGCTGCTTGCTGGTTTCTCTCTTGATCATTTTTTTTTCACTTCTGGTTGTTGTGAGTTTTTTTGATTATTTATCCATGGCTGAATCTAAGACCTCCGATATACTCCCCATGTCCGCTAAAATTACCGCTGCAAAATTGAACTGGACCAATTATAATGATTGGAATAAAACTGTTCGAGCTTACCTCATGGGGGTTGCACAGGAAGCTCATTTAACTCAGGATCCTCCTTCTGGTAATGATGAGAAAAGTTTGGAGTGGTCTCGAGCAGATGCTCGTATTTTCTTCCAGATTCGTAATTCCATTGAACCTCAAATTTTGACTTCTGTTAGCCATTGTAACACGGTAAAAGATGTTATGGCTTATCTGGAATTTCTGTTCTCTGGTAAAGGGAACTTTACTCGTATTCATGAAGTGTGTAAAGGTTTCTATCGCTCTCAGCAGCAGGGTCGACCTTTAAGAGAATTCTACTTGGAGTTTAAACGGTTGTATGAAGAAATGAAGGTTCTTATGTCTCCGCAGGCAGATCTCCAGACCCGTGTCAAGAATCTAGAATTTCAAGCTATCTTCAGTTTTCTTGAAGCTCTTGATCCGTCTTACGACACCATCCGTTCTCAGATTATGTCTAGTCAGGAGCTTCCATCTCTTGAAGATGTGTTCTCACGGGTGCTTCGTGCTGATAGCATGCTTCGACCATCTGTTGATCCCAATGCCAGTGCTTTGGCTGGGCGTGGCTCCTTTGACACTAGGAACTCTGGGCCTAAACAAGGCACTACTGTTCCACCCTCTGGCAGCATTACCTGCTATTATTGCAAGGAACCTGGGCATGTCAAGAAAAATTGTCGAAAATTGCAGGCTAAGCAACAACGTGATCAGCAGCGTGGCTTTGCTCATGTTGCTCAAACACCTAATCAGTCTGATTCTGGTTCACCCTCTGCAGGGGCTCTTGCTACAGGTACCTTATCTTCTGGCCTTGCTACCACTTCCACGAAGTGGGTCATTGATTCTGGTGCCACCAACCACATGACAGGTAACCATCATTTATTTTCCTCGTATGCCCCTTATGCCAATCCATCTTCCATATTTGTTGCCAATGGTTCCCAGGTTCGTGTCCTTGGTTCAGGAACTGTTTTACCAACACCATCCATTTCCCTATCTTCTGTTCTTAATGTTCCTGATCTCACTTTTAATCTTTTGTCACCTAGTCAACTGACTCGTCATTTAAACTGTTGTATCTCACTATACCCTGACCATTGTTTAATTCAGGATCTTTCGACGAGGCAGATTATTGGTAGAGGCTACGAATCCGGTGGACATTACATCCTTGATGATCAGGTGCCGCGTTCTGCTGCTTGTACTGGTGGATCATCCCCTTTTGAAGTCCATTGTCGTCTCGGTCATGTGTCCCTTTCTTCCCTAAAACGGTTGTACCCTCAGTTTTTATCTGTTTCTTCTTTGGATTGTGAGTCGTGTCAATTTGCCAAACACCACCGTGTTCATTTGGCACCTCGAGTCAATAAACGGGCTGCGTCCCCTTTTGATTTAGTTCATTCTGATGTTTGGGGTCCTTGTTCAGTTCTGTCTCAAACTGGTTATCGATACTTTGTCACCTTTGTTGATGATTTTTCCCGAACTACTTGGCTTTACTTAATGAAACAACGCTCTGAATTGTTCACTCATTTCCGTCATTTCTGTGCTGAAATTCAAACACAGTTTAATACTCCCGTGAAAATTCTTCGAAGTGATAATGCCAAGGAATATTTTTCTGCCCCCTTTACTGATTATATGCATAGTCATGGCATCCTTCATCAATCATCATGTGTTGATACACCTGCTCAAAATGGTGTTGCTGAAAGAAAGAACCGTCATCTCTTAGAAACTGCTCGTGCTCTCATGTTTCACTCTTGTGTACCTAAATTGTTTTGGGCCGATGCCGTGTCTACTGCTTGTTTTCTCATAAATCGCATGCCTTCAGCTGTCCTTAGTGGTTCCGTGCCATATTCCATTCTATTTCCCACCATTAAGGTGTTCCCAGTTGATCCCAAAATTTTTGGTTGTGTTTGCTTTGTTCGGGATGTCCGTCCAAATGTTAGCAAGCTTGATCCCAAGTCCTTAAAATGTATCTTCCTTGGTTATTCTCGAATACAGAAAGGCTATCGATGTTACTCTCCTGACCTCTGTCGTTATCTTGTGTCTACTGATGTGACCTTTCATGAGTCTTCGTCTTTCTTCCAGTCTTCGAACTTATCTGAGTCATCCACTGTTGTTGATGAACCTGATGATCTTCTGGTTTATCGTGTTCCTGTCTCACCAGTCCCAGCAGCTGCTCCGGCCCCTGATCTTCCTGATGATACTGATGTTGCTATTCCTTCGCCTTTGCCAATGACTGCTTCGCCGACGGATTCCATTCCTGACTCTGTGGTCCCTGAGCCTGCGATCCCCACCCCTGCCACTTCTGTTCCTGACCCTCCTGTTATTGACTCTGCCAGTGACCAATCTGTTGACTTACCTATAGCCCTCCGCAAAGGCACCCGTCCTTCCTGTCCTCCCAAACGATATGCTGATTGTACTTATCCTATCTCCTCGTTTATGTCCTACCAGCAATTGTCCCCTGTTTCCTATTCCCTTGTAACCACCCTTGAGTCCATCTCTACCCCTACTACCCTTCACCAAGCCTTGACTCACCCTGGTTGGCGTGCTGCGATGGAAGAAGAAATGATGGCCCTTGATTCGGCTGGTACATGGACCCTTGTTGATCTACCTTCTGGAAAGAAGGCCATTGGCTGTAAATGGGTGTTTGTTGTGAAAACTAAAGCTGATGGTTCCTTAGAACGGTTGAAAGCTCGTCTTGTTGCTAAAGGATACGCTCAGACTTATGGCCTTGATTACTCTGAAACTTTCTCCCCTGTGGCTAAGCTTACTTCAGTTCGACTCCTTGTCTCTTTGGCTGCCACATACCACTGGGATTTGCATCAGTTGGATGTAAAGAATGCATTTTTGAATGGTGATCTTCTTGAGGAAGTGTATATGGAACAACCACCTGGGTTTGTTGCTCAGGGGGAGCATCGGAAAGTATGTTATCTTCGAAAGTCATTATATGGTTTAAAGCAAAGTCCTCGTGCGTGGTTCGATAGGTTCTGTGATGTAGTCAAGAAGTTTGGTTTAAACCAAAGTAAGAGTGATCATTCTGTGTTCTATCAACAGTCCAATGCAGGAATGATTCTTCTAGTAGTATATGTCGATGATATCGTGATTACTGGGAGTAACATTGCTGGTATCTCAGCACTTAAAGTCTTCCTTAACTCCCACTTTCAAACAAAAGACTTAGGACCATTAAAGTACTTCCTTGGTATTGAAGTTTTGAGAAACAAGAAGGGAATCCTTTTGACTCAGAGGAAGTATGTTCTTGATCTGCTGAAGGAGACTGGAAAGCTTGGAGCTGCACCAAGTAGCATTCCCATGATTCCAAATCCGTTCCTAGATCTAAATGATACCATGTGGGATGAACTTCCTGATGACCTAAAGAAGAAGATTGATCCAGAGAAACTGAAGCCATTTACATCTCCTGAGAGATATAGGAGACTCATTGGAAAGATGAATTATCTGACAGTAACTCGCCCTGATATAACCTTTTCGGTTAGTGTACTTAGCCAATTCATGGCATCTCCCACAGTGGCACAGTGGGAAGCCTTAGAGCATATCTTGTACTATTTGAAAGGTTCCCCCGGTCGTGGCCTTCTCTATACAGATTATGGGCACACTAAAATCGAATGCTTCTGTGATGCTGATCATGCAGGATCTAAGGCCACAAGACGATCCACTACAGGTTATTGTGTATTTGTTGGTGGTAACTTGATATCTTGGAGAAGTAAGAAGCAAGGCATTGTGTCAAAATCAAGTGCAGAAGCAGAATACAGAGCCATGTCACAATCAGTGCAAGAAATTGTGTGGGTACTTCAGCTCATGAAGGAAATCGGAATTACCACAGTATTACCTGCAAAACTATGGTGTGACAACAAAGCAGCGCTCCATATAGCATCAAACTCTGTGTTCCATGAACGTACGAAGCATATTGAAATTGATTGTCACTTTATTCGTGACAAGATAAAAGAAAATGTTGTATCCACAGGGCACGTGCGATCAGATGACCAACTAGCAGATCTTTTAACGAAAGCCTTAAATGGGACACGGGTTGAGTACCTTTGTAACAAGTTGGGCATGACAAACATATACGCTCCAACTTGAGGGGGAGTGTTAGGAAATATATTGTAATCATTAGGAAATATATTGTAATTAGTACATAGTCAATCAGTATCCCTAACAATCAGGGATTAGAGAAAATCATTATAAATTATCATAAAGAGCCATCAATACTAAGGCTCCTCTCTCTTGTATAAATGCACATATGGTTATGATGAATATACACAATTTTCTGATTCTTTACATTACAATAGTCATTCCATAGATTTGGTATAAACTGCAAAATTACAAAAATGTGTTATTATTATGGGGTTTAAATTTTTCATGTTACATGAAAAGAAAAAGATTCTTACACACACATGAAATAGTGGGACCCACATATATATATATATATATATATATATATATATATATATATATGCTAATTATATGTATATGTGAGTCTCACCATTTTATGTGTGTGTGACATGAAAAAACATTTCTCCTACAACATGAGAAGTATTTTTCCCTATTATTATATGGAGAAGTTTTCTTTTTTGTCGGCCACAGAAATCTCTAGTTATGAAACAAACCTAAGAATTTTGGTAGTCTATCCAAGGAGGTCTTCATAGAAGAGATTGATATCAATCTTGAACAAGAACGCTTTAAAAGCTGCAAAATTTCCAGTTTTATTTTTCAGTAGCTAATTAATTATCTCAAATCCCCATTTTTTTATGGGTTTGATCAATATTTCAGGATTCCCTGAAACTACAAATTGAAGTAAGTGGGTAAAAAGATCGAGCAGCATGGGCTTCAACTGTGAACAAGAAATCAGCACAAGGTTAGTTTTGCCATCATATGTTTTGTTTTAGTTCTTACTCAAAATTATAGGATAAAATAAAATTTTGAATTGTAATCGTAATTAATGGAGACCAAATTCAAAGTCACATTTACATGTGTTGTGATAAGAATAATAATACCGATCCTTAATATAAGGCATATTGATCTAATTTTATTAGATTAAGGAAGATGGTTAAGTTAGTTAACATAACATATAATAGAGCTCTAGTGTTCAGCCGCGTGAAGGCAAAATTTTAAAAAATTAACAAGAAAAACAAAGGAGAAGATGAGAAACTAACTGAGCTACAATAAATGACCGGGCTCTGCAACATTTGGTCAAGCCAAACCAAAACCAAAGTCAAGAACCTAAAAAATGTAACCAATGGCCCATACCGAGCGCTACAACCTTTCACAGCGAAATTAGGATGACTAATGCTCACCAAAGCTTTTGAAACTTGGCACCATGGATGGAGCTACTGAGCAAGATGGACGAAGTCAAAGGGAGAGGGTTTGGCGGAGGTTGCATTCGACTGAGTCTCTAACTTTTGAATAGTGAACTTCACCTTTAGGAAAATAGTCATGATTGAATTCAGATTTCGTTTCCCAACTTCAGTGCTTCAAGCAACTCTTAAAATTAAAAAAAATAATAAAAAATAAAAAAATAACCAATGAAACGATGTCATCCTGTTCAGAGGAGGAAAAAAAATATTGTAATAACTCGACGTCGTTTTGACTCACTCAACTCAGCCTAGTTGACCTAGTGTCACCTCTAAACTTGGGTTTTCCCCTAACTCAAACCGGTTTTCTAGCAGGTTTGCCAGTTTTCGGTTCGAACCGGTCGATCTAATCTAAGTTCCTAAACCATGCTATCATGTAAAAAGCTGGGAGTGTTCAACTAATGCAAGATTCTTCTTAATCAACAAGAAATAGTTATATTAAGAAATGAAATAAACTCATCCAATCTTTTGCTTTTAATTAGACCCTTGTACCCTCTAAAAGTTAACATTTAGTACTGTATAAGCCATTATTATTTATATATGATCAATTGTCAATATCAACGTGCGTGTCATCATATGATATACTAATTAAAAGCACTATATACTAATATAGTATATAGTTTTGGCTGAAAATGTCTCACTTGTGAAAGTTTTGGCTGTTGATTTTATTCCGAGCCTATAAAGAAGCACTATATACTAATGTCAAGATAGAACATGAAATCAAAAGAAAATGAAGATCTCTATAACGCATCAAAATGATGCAGTAACTATGAGCTTCCTCACCATTCTATTCCAATCATTAGTTTCTGTACATCACTATGAAGGACACTCTTCCATATGATATACTATAATGCACCTTTGTAACATTATGATCAAATCTATGAAGAAGCTACTATCACTTGCACACAAGAAATGCAATGGCTATTATCAAAGAAGCAGCACAACCAGAAAAATTCTATCCTTTTGAAACTAGTGATCTGCGGTCTATGTTTGAAAGACATTTTTTACATTGTTGGCAAATCTTGATTCTTTCCTAATACTTTGGCATCTCTTTTAGTGAATGAAAAAAAAACAATTCATTATGAAAGACAAGAGAAAATGTTATTGGCAAGTCTAAAACAACTTAAAGACATCTAAATATTTCAGATAAAATTCAGATATCTGAAATTAATAGAGGGACCGTTTTATATGGGAAAAAAGAACAGATAGAAGATTTTCACTATACACTGATAAATACATAAGCTTGATGTAAAAAAAGAACCAAACAAATCAACCACCATGAGAAAATAGACAAAGAAATACATGTAGAAAAGCCAAATAAACCTACGAGTCATAGAAGAGATTGCAGGCTCTAAATATTTTCATATAACTAGAAGAAAGGCTTGTCACCTTGCCAGCTAAAATGCTATCGGCAACAATGGTAATAAAACCAGTGATAAAGTCGATATCAAGAATTGGTTGATATTCTATCATTCATACAAATGATATTTTGATTTGATGTATGAAGACGCACCAAAAGCAAAGAAAAGACATTATTCATCATTATGTAAAGCAGTGAATTTCACACCGGTACAAGCTAGGCCCAAATCCTCAACGGAGAGTATATCATAACTAAGGTAATTAAACCCGGCCCGATTAGTGAACCGGTCGGGATACTGGGTTAAGGGTTAGTGGGTCAGGCCGGAGTCAACTCGGGACTAAACCAGTAAGGAATAAATAATTGAGAAATAATTTAATTTGTTATCACATGATCCATAATTACAAATACTATATAATTAATGGGATCATATACCACCAAGGCTTTAAATCACTAGCCAAATAATTATATACTTGTCAAATATTCTTTACAATTTTCTTTAAAAAATGATATCAAAGCATCATATACCAGCCAATGACACCTAAATTTGTGATGGAATCACAAACATTCATCATAACAAAATATCAAAAACTAAGTATATGATAACAAAATATTCCCACCTACATCATAACAAAATATTCCCACCTTCAATCACTAAACTAATAATATTCAACATGATAATCATCATTAAGATCAATCAACTCCCTAGGTGTTGAGACATCAGTAGGTGGAATTATAGGAGGAAAAGTAAAAGAAGTAGGAGCAACATGATCTTCATTTAAAGATGGAGCCCCAACAACATCATCATCAACCTATATATGAAATGAATAGAATTATTAATAGTCATGTAAAAAACATAGTTATATTCTTGCGTGTACGAATATAATTTTAAATAATAGAAGAGATAGTTAGAAACTTTCAAAATCCCTCGCCATTTGTTGTTGATTCTACATTATCAAATTCGGGAGTTGGATCTTCTTCAAGCACCCAAAAATCTAATTTATCAACTGATTCATAATCAATAGGATCATAATTCTCTTTCTTCCTTTTCAATTGATTCCAATATGATGCCAACATGATAGAAGATCAACATTAATGAAATGGATATTACTATATTTAATTAAAGCCATAAAACAACTGTTCAAAAGTCATGACTTTTAAGATTACCTAAACTTTAACCTCAGATTGTAGTTTGTGAAAACCAAATCATAAATCCTTTGATGCTCCAATCTGTTTCTTCTTTTATTGTGAATACACTCAAATATGCTCCAATTTCTTTCACAACTAGAAGAAAAAGAAGTTTGGCTAACAACACGTATTGTAATTTGTTGTAATTCCGGTATTGTATTCCCGTAGTACAGCTACCGCTCATCTCCAAAATAAAAGAAAAGACATTTAGTATGTATAAATAATAATAAGTATAATATGTACTTAAAAATTTTCTTACGAGGACTAGTTTTTTGGCCGTTTTTTCACATGAAACCTTGTCAAAAGATCCTTTACGTTCACGATAGGTAGCAACTTGTTGCATCATTGTAACTTAATGATCAACATCGTCAAGTGAGTTTGCCTCAAACAAATTGACCACAACATCCATTAGTCTATGCTTTTTAACAAAGTGAGGACTATACAAGAAGGCGAGATTCAACATATATGCTGCTGCATGAAGGTCATTTTTCGAATGTTTATCCCAGTGACTTTGAATAATATTCGTGTAGGGCTTGTATAATTCCATCTTCCTTTGAAACAAGTCTTTGATTACATTTTTAGCTCTTTGCATGCCTTCATAGACATAAGGCAGGGTTTCTCATCAAAATCAACAATCGTCAACAATTTTATCCACAGAGACACTAGTCTCACAACTTCAAAGCAATCACTCCAAAACCGATGATCTAGAATAAATTCACTAAAAATTTTCCCAACTTCAGTGCTTGCTAATTTGTGGTACACAAAATGTATCAACAACCAAAGCTTGCAAGTCATGTTTGTGCGAGTGTATGCTATGAAGGGTGATAAATGTGGCAGTTAATCTTGTTGCACCAGGATGAACAATTTCCTTCCAACTCGGTCTTTTCCTTAACCATGACAAGAAGACCAAATGATTGTATGCAAATACAGTGATTTTAGATGCATTCTTTGCTAATAGGTTTGACATATGAGGCATAGATGCAATTCCTTCAAAATAAGATTCAAGCAGTGAGCTGCACAAGGTGACCAATAAATTGTTTTATATTTATTTGTTATCAATCTTCCACATGCCACATAATTAGCAGCATTGTTAGTCACCACATGGACTATATTTGTAAGACTTATCCACTCAATGACTTCACTGAACAATGAGAATAAAGTGTTGGCATCTTTAACTAAATCTGAAGCATCAACTAATTTCACAAATATCATACCATGTACTGAATAGACTAAGAAATTAATCAGAGTTCGATGTCTAATATCAGTCCAACCATCAGCCATGAGTGTGCAACCATTTTCCTTTCATTTAGCTCGATGGCTATCAATCAGTAGTTGACACTCTTTTTTACAACCTCTCAACAAATGAACACTGTATTCATGAAAGCTAGTAACCTTAAAAACCCATGACCAATTGCAGTAGCACCATCAATAGTTTTTTGGAATGAAGGACAAGTCATTGCATTAAATGGAATACAATTCACATAAGCCCAATATGTGTTAGGTATTCTCTTAGTATTGGTCCTGCCCCATATCCCTTCCAGTTCTAGGGCGATACCCAATGCTAGCAACTTCTTTTTCCAATCGCATATAGAGTATGACCTAAGCACAGGGAGCAGGAGATCCCATTAAAAATTGAGTAGCGGGATTCCCAGCATTAGTGGCAAATACAAAGTTAGCAACAATTGCAGTTGAATCTTTTGATCTAGAACCTGCACTCTCAATAGCAATATAAGCAGAGGTGGTAACAGGAGCAATGAGAAAGGTGGCTAGTTAGCCAGATGCATTTGAACCGGAACCTGTTTACTCACCAGCATTCGTTTAAGCAGCACAAGTTGCATCGCCATCACTGATAGCGAGATTGGCAACTGAAGAGAAAGCAGCAGCATAGCATCATATGCTAAACTCCTAAAGGAAACTGAATTGAGTAGCCATTCATGCTCCTTTGATCTCTCCGAATCTACGTGATCTAACAACGATAGATAGAGGCAAAGGCTTCAACAGCAAGGGTAATAGATGCAAAGGTTTGGGGAAGTTCTTTTGTAACGTCCCGACTTTTAATATGCGATTTTCAAAAGAGATTATCAGAGTTTTGAATAATTTAAACAGAGTGGCATCGGAAAAGAGTTTTCATTTTAAAACAAAACGAGTATCTGATATTTAACCAACATTGGTGTGTTGATACTAATACAGTCATCCAAATATTCAAGTACTCAAAATACATAAGAAAACAGCAACAGATAAACAATCCTCCGTCCGAGTCCTTATGCAGCCTGCTTACCCTTGTCAGCAACCCTGTCTCCGCCAGAACCTGAGGCTATGGTAAGAGCTGAGGTTCAATACCCATTGAACCTCAGGTAACAGTTAACCTCATGCTTATGTAACAATTTTATATATAATAGATATTCATGATAGTTACAGCATAATCACATTTCAACAGCCACGGTCTTCTTAAGCTTAGTCTTAAGCTTAGTCTATGTAACGTCCCGACTTTTAATATGCGATTTTCAAAAGAGATTATCAGAGTTTTGAATAATTTAAACAGAGTGGCATCAGAAAAGAGTTTTCATTTTAAAACAAAACGAGTATCTGATATTTAACCAACATTGGTGTGTTGATACTAATACAGTCATCCAAATATTCAAGTACTCAAAATACATAAGAAAACAGCAACAGATAAACAATCCTCCGTCCGAGTCCTTATGCAGCCTGCTTACCCTTGTCAGCAACCCTGTCTCCGCCAGAACCTGAGGCTATGGTAAGAGCTGAGGTTCAATACCCATTGAACCTCAGGTAACAGTTAACCTCATGCTTATGTAACAATTTTATATATAATAGATATTCATGATAGTTACAGCATAATCACATTTCAACAGCACAACCACCTCATATTTTAATCCAGTCTGCACTACCCAGTGCCACGGTGTACATCCGTGTCCTCAGCGCTAGGAAAACTCAACGGCATTATCATGACTATAACCCGTATATAGCTGAATGTGTATGCACCACTTTATAAAAACAGAATCTCAGACTATCCATCACATACAAATTTACAATAAGCATCAGAGTTAAGGTTACAGTACGCGTCCGTACCTTCGTTGATGATGTTTTGGTACGTTTGACTAAAACGGTACTTCTAACGGAAAACAGCGGTACAAGTTCACAGATACCCTATAGGAACAATATCACATTTATCAGTGGCCATCAACTTTGCAATACTTGTGGAATTCTACGTTGAAGATTTACTATTCATATGAATAGTATTCACTATTCATGTGAATAGTCCCAGTAAAAATATTTTTACCGTGACGGTAAATAATTTTTACTGTTTGGTAAATAGTATTTACTGTACTGGTAAATAACATTACTGCCCAAGAATAATTCTTTTCTGATGTGACAGATCAGGCTAAGCTGCAGCCACAGAGCATACTCAGAAAAACTCTATCTGGCATTTCTACTATAATTACCAAAAGAAACTACCAAATATTAAGACTAGAGACCAAAGAATTTACCCTTGATGTTCTTACTCCTTCTCTCCAGCTCCGAGAACTTTACTCTAAATTCTCACTCTAAACTCTAAAAATTCTCTCTCTTCTATTAAACTCGACCGTTGTGATCTGAGTTTGGTGTGAAGAAAATGAAGAAGTGAGGCCTCTATTTATAGTGTTGGAAAATGGGTCCTTAAGCGTAAATTTTCGTCTTTGGGTCAATTTCCGTAATTTACTCAAAAATCAAAAAGGAATCACCCGTGACTCCTTAGCCTCCCGTGAACAAAATTGAAAATTTATAATAATTTAGTATTTTAAATAGTTTTTTTTTTACTGATAAAATTCCTTGTTCGGTGTTCTGATCGCGTGATCTTTTGCAAATTCTCAAAAATCCAGAAGCACAGCCTTGAAGCTCTATTCTTCCTCTTCAGAAATATCTGGGTCAACTGAATTTTTGACCTCATTCAGGGTATTTCGTAATCTGTCAAAGATAGTGGAACCTGTAGGAAATAAATCATAACTCAAAATCTGTTACCGGCAGTGTCCGACTTAAAATCTTTGACAGATTACGAAATACCCTGAATGAGGTCAAAAATTCAGTTGACCCAGATATTTCTGAAGAGGAAGAATAGAGCTTCAAGGCTGTGCTTCTGGATTTTTGAGAATTTGCAAAAGATCACGCGATCAGAACACCGAACAAGGAATTTTATCAGTAAAAAAAAAACTATTTAAAATACTAAATTATTATAAATTTTCAATTTTGTTCACGGGAGGCTAAGGAGTCACGGGTGATTCCTTTTTGATTTTTGAGTAAATTACGGAAATTGACCCAAAGACGAAAATTTACGCTTAAGGACCCATTTTCCAACACTATAAATAGAGGCCTCACTTCTTCATTTTCTTCACACCAAACTCAAATCACAACGGTCGAGTTTAATAGAAGAGAGAGAATTTTTAGAGTTTAGAGTGAGAATTTAGAGTAAAGTTCTCGGAGCTGGAGAGAAGGAGTAAGAACATCAAGGGTAAATTCTTTGGTCTCTAGTCTTAATATTTGGTAGTTTCTTTTGGTAATTATAGTAGAAATGCCAGATAGAGTTTTTCTGAGTATGCTCTGTGGGTGCAGCTTAGCCTGATCTGTCACATCAGAAAAGAATTATTCTTGGGCAGTAATGTTATTTACCAGTACAGTAAATACTATTTACCAAACAGTAAAAATTATTTACCGTCACGGTAAAAATATTTTTACTGGGACTATTCACATGAATAGTGAATACTATTCATATGAATAGTAAATCTTCAACGTAGAATTCCACAAGTATTGCAAAGTTGATGGCCACTGATAAATGTGATATTGTTCCTATAGGGTATCTGTGAACTTGTACCGCTGTTTTCCGTTAGAAGTACCGTTTTAGTCAAACGTACCAAAACATCATCAACGAAGGTACGGACGCGTACTGTAACCTTAACTCTGATGCTTATTGTAAATTTGTATGTGATGGATAGTCTGAGATTCTGTTTTTATAAAGTGGTGCATACACATTCAGCTATATACGGGTTATAGTCATGATAATGCCGTTGAGTTTTCCTAGCGCTGAGGACACGGATGTACACCGTGGCACTGGGTAGTGCAGACTGGATTAAAATATGAGGTGGTTGTGCTGTTGAAATGTGATTATGCTGTAACTATCATGAATATCTATTATATATAAAATTGTTACATAAGCATGAGGTTAACTGTTACCTGAGGTTCAATGGGTATTGAACCTCAGCTCTTACCATAGCCTCAGGTTCTGGCGGAGACAGGGTTGCTGACAAGGGTAAGCAGGCTGCATAAGGACTCGGACGGAGGATTGTTTATCTGTTGCTGTTTTCTTATGTATTTTGAGTACTTGAATATTTGGATGACTGTATTAGTATCAACACACCAATGTTGGTTAAATATCAGATACTCGTTTTGTTTTAAAATGAAAACTCTTTTCCGATGCCACTCTGTTTAAATTATTCAAAACTCTGATAATCTCTTTTGAAAATCGCATATTAAAAGTCGGGACGTTACATTTTGGTATCAGAGCTTGCATCCTGGCACGAAGTTAACTAGGTTACTTTAAACAGTCTTGTAAGGTTGTTTAAGTAGCAGAGTTAAGTTCTAGCCTTCAAAAGTATTCTATCTGGCATGAACCCGACTTAGTTACAACAAACCATTGGTGCCGAAGGTAGGGCCGAGTCTATGTGGATCAGCCAATCAGTCACCCTAGCACGGTGAGGCTCCCATGATAGACGCTTACCTGGCCAATCGGTTGATTAACTAAGTTAGGCTCTAAGCCATGGTTTTCTTTAAAAAAAAAAAAGTATAAGTACTGATATGACCCTGGTGTTGTTGTAGAAATGGACAAAGAGGAATTTCCGTATATCAATTACTTTGGGAAAAGAAGACGTATTGCACGTCGGTCGATAGTCCCCGAACCAGTAAGAAGGAGATTGAACCCTGAGCCGATAAATCCACTCTCTGTACCAATGCCTGAACCTGTGCCGGTACCAGAACCACTCTACCCCGCTCTTGCACTTGATAATGATCCAGAACCAGAATACCATCCTGGACCTGAGTATCCCGACCATCTATATGACTCAATACCCATTCTTGCAGAGCCCTACTCACCGGAACCCGGAAATCCCAGCAATTCACATCACTCCTCAATAGGTGATAACTTTGACTATCCTCAGATACAAGATCTCGACTATGATTCTGACGCCAACTCTGGCAACCTGGAGTACGTCTTAGATGAAAACTCCATCTTAACTTTAGCCTTACACTTGGAATTTCTCCATGCCGCTCTCACTACTAAGACCGAGAAAGACAAATACCTACTGTATCTGACCCGAGTCAGAGAATTTTACCAGGCAAACTCTCGCTACCATTTTCCGTATCCTTCTAGAGACTGGGTTAAATCCACCCTTCATCACTTTCCTCGCACCCATTTCTGGAAAACAAAAAAATCAATGAAATTCTGAATGAGGGCCACATCGAGGATGTGTGCTCGTGCATTTTCTGCCTCCAGCATTTAGTTCACCTAGTCATGTAGAAAGACAAAGACAACCCTACAACAGTTCAATGAACCATGGAAGTAGTGGTAGCAATAGTTTTGTAACAGTAGGACTAAGTATAATAGTAGTTTGTGTAATCACCATTAATGAATAAAAGGGGGTGTACTATATACGCTTTGGTGTGATTCATATGAAATTTGTGATCTTATGTTATGTGTAATCTTTTTGTTTTCTAGTGTTTATATCTATCAACCTGTCCACGATCATATTATCCAATATGAAGATGTCGAAGTGCGACATGATAACACTTTTGAGGTCGAGCCAGAGCAAATTGTTGATTACCAGGAGAAGCGGCATTGACAAAGAAGTATTCCGTTCGTGAAAGTAGTATGGAGAGGCTTATCTCCTGCTGAGGCAACTTGGGAAACGGAAGAAGATATGAAAGAAAAATATCCGGAGTTTATGGCTCAATGTTTAGTAGGTGTAGAGTAAATTTCGAGGACGAAATTTTATTTAACGGGGGGAGAAATATAATACCCCAATTATTAATTAGTAATATTATATTATATATTATATACTATATTATATATAAAGAGGAGTAGTGCATGTGTCACGGGAGGCAACCAAAAAGAAAAGAATGATATTATATTGGAGACGTGTAATTTTATACCTTAGGGAAACAATAGAAATTAAATTATACCCAGTAAATCGTGAACTAGGTTTCTTGGGTAAGGGCATATTATAAACAAGTGAATTTTTATCTCAGAGTGGGATATCTTCAAAGTCATTTCCGAAACCAGCGGAATGATTATGAGATAGGACGAAACCGATATTTTGTGAATTAGGACAGATAGTGGAACCTGTAGGAAATAAATCATAACTCAAAATCCTTGAACTAAGTAGTAAACAACTGCACATATTATGAATCAGTGAATTTTTGTCTCGAAGATGGTGTCACCCGAAGTAATTTCTGTTACCGGCAGTGTCCGACTTAAAATCTTTGACAGATTACGAAATACCCTGAATGAGGTCAAAAATTCAGTTGACCCAGATATTTCTGAAGAGGAAGAATAGAGCTTCAAGGCTGTGCTTCTGGATTTTTGAGAATTTGCAAAAGATCACGCGATCAGAACACCGAACAAGGAATTTTATCAGTAAAAAAAAACTATTTAAAATACTAAATTATTATAAATTTTCAATTTTGTTCACGGGAGGCTAAGGAGTCACGGGTGATTCCTTTTTGATTTTTGAGTAAATTACGGAAATTGACCCAAAGACGAAAATTTACGCTTAAGGACCCATTTTCCAACACTATAAATAGAGGCCTCACTTCTTCATTTTCTTCACACCAAACTCAGATCACAACGGTCGAGTTTAATAGAAGAGAGAGAATTTTTAGAGTTTAGAGTGAGAATTTAGAGTAAAGTTCTCGGAGCTGGAGAGAAGGAGTAAGAACATCAAGGGTAAATTCTTTGGTCTCTAGTCTTAATATTTGGTAGTTTCTTTTGGTAATTATAGTAGAAATGCCAGATAGAGTTTTTCTGAGTATGCTCTGTGGCTGCAGCTTAGCCTGATCTGTCACATCAGAAAAGAATTATTCTTGGGCAGTAATGTTATTTACCAGTACAGTAAATACTATTTACCAAACAGTAAAAATTATTTACCGTCACGGTAAAAATATTTTTACTGGGACTATTCACATGAATAGTGAATACTATTCATATGAATAGTAAATCTTCAACGTAGAATTCCACAAGTATTGCAAAGTTGATGGCCACTGATAAATGTGATATTGTTCCTATAGGGTATCTGTGAACTTGTACCGCTGTTTTCCGTTAGAAGTACCGTTTTAGTCAAACGTACCAAAACATCATCAACGAAGGTACGGACGCGTACTGTAACCTTAACTCTTATGCTTATTGTAAATTTGTATGTGATGGATAGTCTGAGATTCTGTTTTTATAAAGTGGTGCATACACATTCAGCTATATACGGGTTATAGTCATGATAATGCTGTTGAGTTTTCCTAGCGCTGAGGACACGGATGTACACCGTGGCACTGGGTAGTGCAGACTGGATTAAAATATGAGGTGGTTGTGCTGTTGAAATGTGATTATGCTGTAACTATCATGAATATCTATTATAGGAGAGGTGGGATAAATAGGTTGAAGTAACATTTGGATAGTGTGAGTGGTCAAGTAAGTTCTTATAAAAAAAGTCTCACATGATATACGAGCTAGAATGAAAGGATCTTTGTTAGAATGTTCAAAGAAAAAACCTGTTGGTAATGATAATGTAAATCAAGCTAGAGAAGGAGAAGCTAGAGAAGTTGAAAATAGAGGAGTTGAGGAACCAATTGCTTCAAGACAAAAAGTCTCAAATTATTTTGCACCTAAGACAACTCCTGGTGCCCAACCAAGTATTAATAATGCATGGGCAAGTCAAGAAGCACATTATCATTATAACACAAAAATGGGTTTTGTTTATTGGGCTTATGTGAATTGTATTCCATTTAATGCAATGGCTTGTCCTTTATTCCAAAAAGCTATTGATGGTGCTACTGCAATTGGTCCTGGATTTAAGGTCCCTAGCTTTCATGAGTACAGGGTTAATTTGTTGAGAGATTCTAAAAAAGAGTGTCAACTACTGATTGATAGCCATCAAGCTAAATGAAAAGAAAATGGTTGCACACTCATGGTTGATGGTTGGACTGATATTAGACATCGAACGTTGATTAATTTCTTAGTCTATTCAGTACATGGTATGATATTTGTGAAATCAATTGATGCTTCAGATTTAGTTAAAGATGTCAACACTTTATTCTCACTGTTCAGTGAAGTCATTGAGTGGATAGGTCCTACAAATATAGTCCATGTAATGACTGACAATGCTGCTAATTATGTGGCATGTGGAAAATTGATAACAAATAAATATAAAACAATTTATTGGTCACCTTGTGCAGCTCACTACTTGAATCTTATTTTGAAGGACATTGCATCTATGCCTCATGTGTTAGACCTAGCAAAGAATGCATCTAAAATCACTGTATTTGCAAACAATCATTTGGTCTTCTTGTCATGGTTAAGGAAAAGACCGGGTTGGAAGGAAATTGTTCGTCCTAGTGCAACAAAATTTGCTACCACATTTATCACCCTTCATAGCATACACTACACAAACATGACTTGCAAGCTTTGGTTGTTGATCAACATTTTGTGACACTACACAAACATGACTTGCAAGCTTTGGTTGTTGATCAACATTTTGTGTACCACAAATTAGCAAGCACTGAAGCAGGGAAAATTTTCAGTGAAATTATTCTTTAGAGTGATTGCTTTGAAGTTGTGAGACTAGTGTCTCTGTCAATAAAATTGTTGAGGATTGTTGATTCTGATGAGAAACCTTCACTTCCTTATGTCTATGAAGGCATACAAAGAGCTAAAAATGTAATTAAAGACTTGTTTCAAAGGAAGAAGGAATTATACAAGCCCTACACGAATATTATTCAAAGTCGCTGGGATAAATATTTGAAAAATGACCTTCATGCAGCAGCATATATGTTGAATCCCGCCTTCTTGTATAGTCCTCACTTTGTTAGAAAGCATAGACTAATAAATGCTATGGTCAATTTGTTTGAGGCAAACTCACCTGATGATGCTGATCATTATGTTACAATGATACAAAAAGTTGCTACCTATCGTGAACTCAAAAGATCTTTTGACAAGGTTTCATGTGAAAAAAACGGCCAAAAAACTAGTCCCTCGTAAGTATATTAAATTTTCATATTTTAAAGTACATATTATGCTTATTATTATTAATACATACTAAATGTCTTTTCTTTTATTTTGCAAATGAGTGGTGGTTGTACTACGAGGATACAATACCGGAATTGCAACAAATTGCAATACATGTTCTTAGCCAAACTTCTTCTTCTTCTGGTTGTGAAAGAAATTGGAGCATATTTGAGCGTATCCACAGTAAAAGAAGAAACAGATTGAAGCATCAAAGGCTTGATGATTTGGTTTTCACAAACTACAATCTGAGGTTAAAGTTTAGGTAATCTTAAAAGTCATGACTTTTAAACAATTGTTTTATGGTTTAATTAAATATAGTAATATCCATTTCATTAATGTTGATCTTCTATCATGTTGGCATCAATTGAAAAGGAAGAAAGAGAATTATGATCCTATTGATTATGAATTAGTTAATTAGATTTTTGGTGCTTGAAGAAGATCCAACTCCCACATTTGATAATGTAGAATCAACAAAAATTCAATTTGAACAAATGGCGAGGGATTTTGAAAGTTTCTAACTATCTCTTCTATTATTTAAAATTATATTCGTACACGTAAGAATATAACTATGTTTTTAACAACATGACTATTAATAATTCTATTCATTTCATATATAGGTGATGATGATGTTGTTGGGGCTCCATCTTTAAATGATGATCATGTTGCTCCTACTTCTTTTACTTGTCCTCCTACCGTTCCACTTCCTGATGTCTCAACACCTAGGGAGTTGATTGATCTTAATGATGATTATCATGTTGAAGATTATTAATTTAGTGATTGAAGGGGGGAATATTTTGTTATCATATACTTTGTTTTTGATATTTTGTTATGTTGAATGTTTGTGATTCCATTACAAATTTAGGTATCATTGGGTGGTATATGATGCTTTGATATCATTTTTTAAAGAAAATTGCAAAGAATATTTGACAAGTATATAATTATTTTGGCTAGTGATTTAAAGCCTTGGTGGTATATGATTCCATTGATTATAGTATTTGGAATTATGGATCATGTTATAACAAATTAAATTATTTCTCAATTTTTTATTCCTATTTCTCAATTTTTTCTTCCTCAACGGTCTAGTCCCGATCTGGTCCGGATTGACTTCGGTTTGACCCACTAACCCTTACCTTGATCATAACAATTCATGTACAAGACATGTATAAAACCAGAACAAGAAAACTTTCATAAAAAGTAATTTCACAATTCAGCGTGGAAGAAATCTATCGAGGCGCTAGGCATGGATCTAACAGAGAAACAAGAGCAATAAAAGCTGAGCGTCAGAGAAAATTGAAATTAAAAATCATAGCAGAAGATAGAAAATCATAGAACTCAAAAATCATAGCAGAAGAGATTAAAAGACCCTAAAATTGATCATGTAACCCTAATTGCCTCGGAAGGTAGTTGAATCCCACGTGAATAGACGAGTTTTACGAGGCGAAGTGCGTGCGCACATAATCGAGAGCAAAGATGACCAAACTGAGGATGAAGATGCTAATTAGGAATCCATTGAAGTTCTGTCATTCGTACAGACGACATTTAGCTATACAAAAACGCATCGAAAGCAAAGGACACTAGACAAGCACTGTACGAATCCTAAACAGGGAGGTAGGATAACAGATTCTAAAGCCAAATCATTTGAAACATATTGTTCTGTTCTGGGAACAGTACTGATTGGACTTGACTAGGAGCCAAGCCTAAGGCCTACGTACCTTGTAGAGGGATCAAAGTCCACGTAGTTCGAGACACACACAGGCGTGTAGCCAAGGGGGTGGGGTGTGTGCTCTGTGTGACTAAAAGTAAAGAGTGGAGTTTTAGAACCCGTGCACCTGGTTAGTCAACCTCTGTATTTGTAATGGTGTCTGAGGCGGATATCCCGGCCTAGCGCGATATCCGGGGCGAGCAATATCCGGGGCGATTATCTCTAGATGCCGATATGATGTGGATAGATCACGTAGATATAGTTCGGATACTCCTATGATGTCGATAGATAGGATTCACTATAATATAGGTGGGATCCGATACAGGATACATTCCACATTGGGTCATACCTCAAATATGGGCCTTGGACCGGTCCGTAACAGATGCCCCTAGCCCGATAGTTCAGGCGTCTGAGCTGCTGGGATGTATTTTGCCCCCAGTCGGTTTTACTAGCCGAGATTTGTTGTCGTGGGCCTTACCTTGCCGAGTTGAACTATATTGGTCTTGACTGTTACGATGACTTACTTTGAAAATCCAAGGTCTTGTCTCAAAGATCCTGAATAGTGCCGAGATGGTTTGTCTGCATTTGAATCCAGGTGTTGATCTCGGCTATTGAAGTCATCTACTCCATAGATCTGAGGTAATGTCTCCAGAATCTGGGATAATGCTGAGGCGGTTCGCCTGTCTTTGAGGTTAAAATCTTTCTTCAAGTTACCCGAGCTAGATCGCTGTGAATCTTACCTTCTTGCCTATCTACCGCATAGTGCCGAGTTGTGTCATATTGACCCCGATTACCGATGTCCTTTGCCCCAAGATCCGAGGTAATGTCTCAAGGATCCAAGGTATGCATTCGCCATTATCGTCAACTGACACTTGGCGGTTTGCGACTTCTGTGTGCATTTGATGCATCCGTCATGTCACATACATCAGCCCTTCCTTTTGGGCTTGGAGGTCTCTAGGTTGCCGAGGCGCCTTTATTGTTTGACCCTGCCGAGGTGCGTTTATTGTTTAACTCGGATTTCGTATCCGAATTGTTCCATCTTGATATGCTTTTATCCGAGTCTTGACGAATTCGGATTCATTCGTATTCTGCTACTGATTTGTTTGTTTAGGCGATAGGTTTTTTCTCAAGTCGGGATCTATTTGCCTTTCCCTCATTCTTTGTTGTTGCTTGCCTCGGCCTCGATTTGACACCTGCACTGGGAAATTCAAATAACCCCGTGAGGGCTTCCGTTAGCTCTTTTCACACCGTTGACAACTGTGTAGTAGTTATCCCCCAGCTGAGTAGTCAAGGCTCTGGGCTGCTGGGGTGGATCTGTATGGGACCCGGATATCGTATCCGAGTTGCTGCACCTTATTTTGATGAAGTTTCTACCCGAGTTTCAACGAATCCCGGATTTACTTGTCTCCTGATTGAATTGCCCCCCAGACATGTAGTCTGGGTCCATTGAAGTTTAAAACTCCGTCTGTTTATTTTCCCGATCGCCAAGATCTCTTCTTGATCAATCATCCAGGTTTCATTTACTACTGCCTTTGCTTATGTTGCTGACAGCTTTTCAGTGCCACATCTGTCTTGCTGCCCCCCAGCCTGGCAGTCGAGGGCTCTGGGCTGCCGGGGTGCATTGACCGCTTAACCTAGATCTCATGTCCGAGGTTTAAATTTCATTCCCTCCATCGAGGTGGTTCCCTCAGATGATGTCGTTCCTCCAAGTTGGTCTTGACCAAAGATGCTCTCATGGCAATGCATCAAGCCCATTTTGACACAACTTCCTCGTTTGAAGTAGACTACCTTTGACTGCTTCCACGCGGCCTTCGATCTAACCAAGCACTTGAATCGAACGTACCCCTGAACCTTGCCGGGTATGACTGCTGGGCTTACGAGAAGGACGGTGTCTGGGTTCTGCTCCATCTTGCAAGGTGGTGATAAGATCGGGTCAGGAGCTCCTGAGGCTAGTCTCTCCAACGAGGTTGTGCCTTCTGGTGATGCTGCTTTCTCTAGCTAGGGCGCCTGCGCCCTGTAACTCTTCATATTCTCGGTGTCTATGCCGATTGTTTATAAACTCTAAGCTCTGTTAGAAATTTATCGACCGCATTAAGTATAGGTCTATATACTCGACCAGCGTTTACGTCTGGGAGATTGGGGCAGGGTTGTTTTGTTTCAACCTCGTCAGGTGTAACTAACCGCAGTACCTCGTTCCAACTTTCATTAGTCGGATTAATGGTAACCGATACAAGGGCGAAATTATCACATGTTCAACCGAGGTTTCACTTACCTCTAATCAAACATTTTGACCTAATCAAAGTCGGCATGATAGCCCGCTTGCTCAAATCGGGCGAGCGTTGACGCGTCAATTTCCAGAGGCCACGTATGGCGCTCTCGCCGAGCTCTAACCAATGTCTGTCAGAGTACAACGGCCGGTTTCGTACATCTAGATGTTTTTGTTAACGACCGGGTATATGACCTCAGAGTCAGTTTTTGGACCGGGCTTAATGGCCTCGGTTTCATGCCGGGTTTAAGGACCTCGGCTTCATGTCGGGTTTAGGGACCTTGGCTTCATGCCGAGTTTAGGGACCTCGGCTTCATGTTTATTACCGGGTGTAATGACCTTGGTGTAGTATCTTCAATTATCGATAGTAAAGCAAATGAATTTCCGTTGAGAAATTCTTTATCCGGGGTCCTTTTAAGGAGTGCGCGCGGAGTCAATTGTATTTTACATGGGGCCCGGATTTTAACTGGAATTCAGTGTAACCGGGGTCCACCTTCAAGAATTATTACGGAGCCGGGATTTCAACCAGATTTGGTGTAACCGGTTCGCCTTCAAAAACTCATATGGAGCCCGGGCTTTAACCAGATTCGGCGTAGCCGGGGTCCATTCAAAAAGTCCCACAAAGCCAAGATTTTACCCAAATTCGGTGTAACCGATCCGCCTTTAAAAACTCACGGAGCCCGGGCTTTAACCAGATTCAGCGTAGCCGGGGTCCATTCCAAAACTCTCACGAAGCCAGGATTTTACCCAGATTCGGTGTAACCGGTCCACCTTCAAGAATTATTATGGAGCCGGGATTTCAACTAGATTCGGTGTAACCGGTCCGCCTTCAAAAACTCACATGAAGCCGGGATTTCACTAGATTTGGCGTAGCCGGGGTCGTGTCAAAAATTCTCGCGGAGCCGGGATTTTACCCAGATTCGGTGTAACCAGTCCGCCTTCAAAAACTCACACGGAGCCCAGGCTTTAACCAGATTCGGCCTAGCCGGGGTCCGTCTTCAAGAATTCACGCGGGTCTCGGGATTTAACTAGATTCGGCGTAGCCGAGGTCCGCCTTCCAAAATTCACAGGGATCCTGGATTTTAACCATATTTGGTATAACCGAGTCCTTCTCACAAACAAGTATGTAGATAATTGATAATAAGCAAAGATTGAGCATCTATGAGATAAAGAGGGTGATACTCATCTGGATGTAGCTTGATGGAGTTCTCCATTTGCTTGTTTGGCTTGCAAGGAAATAACTAGATCCAGAAAAGGGAAATACCAATCCCAGCCGAGAGTACATCGCAACATGCACTCAGAGTATATCCCGGCGTGGATTTGCTCAATATTATAGCAGCCGTGGAATTTCAACTGAATACAAGTTTGACACTCTTGATTCCATATCTGCCAATGAGGGATTGCGGCTTTTGCAACACGAACACTAAAGAACTTAATGGGGCTGTTACATCTACCGCGATAAATGCAAGTGATTGTCCCTCTCTTCATATTGATGGGAAACGGTTAGTGGATAGTGTTGTTGAGGACAAATTTATGCAGTTATGCAGAATTGTCGAAGCTAGTGGGACTAATGTTTGATATCAGCCTGCTCAGAGCTGTCGGGGAGCGCCTTCATAATCCTCCTCCAAAACGAGGACGTGAACTCGACATCTCGGCTCCTCCCCATCTCGGCGTATCATCAACCTCGACTATCACGATGGAGTCGAGATGCGTTGAATCAGCCTCAGCTTAACAACAACCTTTGCTACCACGATTTGTCTATTTGCCCTGCCTCAAAACAATTCTCATAGACCAAATAATAGTTCAACGAGATCAAACGCTATTGCCATATGTTTAGACGGTTTTAATGATTCACTGACTCTTTCTCATATGAATAATATAGAAAAGACAAATAGAAAGCAGATATAGCAAAAGCAAACATAAAGTAGTGTGATCCTACTATTGGCTTCCTTGCATCACCGAGTCGTAAAAATAATTCCTTTGGAATTGAATTAGCCTCGGCTATCTCAATTTGCTCTTCTGAGATTCTCAAATGGGTATTGAACTCGCAATTGTATTAATTCCTAGAACTCATCCTCTGTCCCGTGGTTGTTATTGCACGGTGGGTCTGGAGGCTGCTGTGCCGACGGCTGTTGGCACGACGATAGGAGAATCTGAAGTTGTCAAACAAGATCCTCTAGGTCTGCTAGTTTTTTATTAAGGCCATCAAAGACTCCTCTGAGTTCTTTCTGGTGATCCTTCCAACTATCTTCTCGTCATGTGGAAACTTATAATCCCAATAGAGCATCTAACTTTATGCCAGAGTTGAAAAGTCTGGGTTCCCCAGGAGAGAGGATAACGATCCTGGGTTCTCAAGGAGAGATGTTGATGATCTTCATGGCATCTTCTGGTCAAACAATGCATTCTATTGCCGGTTGATTAACCAGGAAATTCCTTCAACTTCTTCGTTGCGACTATCCTAGGTCGCGGGAATCAAATAAAAATTTACTGATTCCCCACGAACGGCGCCAATGTTCTGTTCTGGGAACAGTACTGATTGGACTTGACTAGGAGCCAAGCCTAGGGCCTACGTACCCTGTAGAGGGATCAAAGTCCACGTAGTTCAAGACACACACAGGCGTGTAGCCAAAGGGGTGGGGTGTGTACTCTGTGTGACTAAAAGTAAAGAGTGGAGTTTTAGAACCCGTGCATCTGGTTAGTCGACCTCTGTATTTATAAAGGTGTCTGAGGCGGATATCCCGGCCTAGCGCGTTATCCGGGGCGAGTATCTCTAGATGCTGATATGATGTGGATAGATCACGTAGATATAATCCGGATACTCCTATAATGTCGATAGATAGGATTCGCTATAATATAGGTGGGATCCGATACAGGATACATTCCACATTGAGCCATACCTCGAATATGAGCCTTGGACCGGTCTGTAACACATATATAATCAAGAGAAAGCAATTCTATAATACATGAAAAGAATAAGAACAAGGACTCTTCACAAAAGAGAAAATCAATAAACAACATTACTAAGGAAAAAAAAATGGACTTAGCTCAAAATGGGAGTAATTTCACAATGGAGCGCCGCAGGAATCAAGTCGAATTGAAGCCTTGATATGAGGGAGAAACAATAGAGCATGAAAGAAAATTGCAAAGCGATTAGGGTTCTATTGAGACTTCAAAGAGCAACCAGTATTTATGCGAACACTCTAGAATCAAATCCCACAAATGAGAGCCCAAACGTCTATTTGATATTTCATGGGTTTCCGTGTTTTTTTTTTTTTTAAAAAAAAACATGGCACTCGGGGTTAGATTCATTGGTACTGTAGTAGGGATATAAATTTTGGGTGAAATTATTTTCTTACCCTCGTTGACTAAAAAAAGAAAAGAGAAGCAATTATATATAATTAGGTGTAGATACTTGTCAATGTCACTCTATATCTTGTTAAAATAGGCACATTCATTTGTCGAAATAAGCAGTTATGCATTGGCAAATATATTTGTTTATTTTGACAAGTATATATACCTATTTTAACAACTTTTGTCTATTTTAGCAAGTTATATATTGACAAATGTATGTGTCTCTTTTGATAAGTCATATAAGGGATGCCTAGTTCCACATGCCAATTTCCATATATAAGCTATCTCGCCTCCTCAATTTCTCACCTAAAAGGGATGGCTCGCTCTGCTATCATGTATCGGTGTTTGCATAATGGCATCAAGATAGTCAAAGAAAATATGTACATCCTTAAAGTTCATAAACTTGCATCCTTCTAATCATGTTTTAATTGCCATAATTTCAACAGCTACTATCAAGTGTCAAGTGACTTGTTGAATATAATGATCCAACAACCCAATTCATCTCTAACCATACCTTTTTTGGGGAGGCAGTAAGCCCTCTTCGAAAATGTAACCCACTTTTTCTTCTGTTGTCTACTCTTATTGGAATTTGGAAGGTTTGGCAAATTTTACATTTTTTTTTAAATATAAATGGGATCAATTTCCCTATCATGTTAAAATTTATGGAAATTAAAAACTTAATCATTGTACTCCCTCCACTACACAAGATAACTCACTTCTAAAAGAATGATTTAATCCACAATATAAATCACTTTGAAAGCAATCATTACTAATTTATAAATTTTATCCATATAGTTACTGTATAAACATAATTCATTATATTTTTCTCTCTCTTTCAAAACCTCATATAATATAAGTAAAGTTGGAATATTTTTTAAATTTAAGATAAATTTAATGAATTAACTACCATTTCTTGATTTCCATGAATTAATTGAAGCAAATTATATTATGGACATAAGGGAATATATATTATATTAATATTAATCATTTAACAATTAATTAATTAATGATGTGGGCCTATTTTTTGTATTCCTTCCGGTCCACAATATAGTAGGCTTCTAGATGAATGGTTTGGTCCAAAATATAAAACCACTTGTAAAATAATCAATATTCATTTTCTAGTTTTATACATGTAATTAATACTCATTTACAATTTTTCCTACTTATTAAATGTTCAAACACATTTTCCAAGGGTAAAAGTGAAAAACATTTTCAATTTAAGACATATTTAATGAGTTATCTATCACTTTTTATTTCTAGTGAATTAATTAAAGTTTTCTATATTATGGATTGAACCAAGTATATTTTTTTTATTCTCAATCTAAAATGAACATGTGCCCTTTTGGTGGGCTTGGGCTGTTCTTTATAATTTATAGACTCTTAACATATGAAGTTAATTGTGTTTAATTTGCTGGAAGGGTAATGTTATTAAATTTTGATAAATATTAAGATAAAAAAATAAAGAAATGTTAATTAAAAACTCTTGGCCCCACTTCTCTAATTTTTTCAAATACAACTCAAAAATATTTCCTCCCATCCAAATCCCTTATACTAAACCATATTATCATGCTCGTAAGCATCATTTGGAGAAAGAGGCTTTGATCTTGGATAGAAAAATTGCTTCTGATCCTCTGGCAGATGTAAGAGAAATTCCATAGGCCCTACGGTTTTCATCTCTTGCTTTTTTGCAGAAAATCTTGTTTTTCAAAAGCTGCCTTCAAATATATACGACAACTCTGATTGATCAATGAGGCCAAAGTGGACTATAGCTCTTCATAGAATTAAATTAAATTACCAGGGAGGAAAATGGTGGCGTGCTATTCATCTCGAAAAATGGGGAACATACTTTCTTAAGTAAGTACCCTGGTCCTTGACAAAAAATAACGACCTCATTTTAGTTCCTTAAAAAAAAATCGACCCTTATTCATCTTTTTAATGGATTAAAAAGGCCCTTTTGGAAATTTATGAGGGATGAAATTGTCAACTAATCGACTCTTATTCGTCCTTTTTATGAACTAAAAAGAACCTTTTTTTTTTAAGGGACCAAAATAGAGATCGTATTTTATGTCAGGAATATTAGAACCAAAAAGTGTATTTACTTACTTTCTTCAATTATTTATGATTGTTTACTGTCCAACCTTAACTGGATTGTGAAGTCTTTCTTCTTCTCCCCTCGCAGTTGTCCAATCACAATTATAATCAGGGTGAAGGGTCAAAAATACACATAATCTTTTTCCCAAGATCGCTCAGCACCACGACCTTTCAACTGAATCAAAAATACACACGACGTTACGTTTTTGGGTCGTCCAGCACCACGGCCGTTAGTCAACTGTTAATTACCGTTAGTTGACTGTGGTGCTGAGCGACCCAAAAACGTAACGTCGTGTGTATTTTTGATCCAGTTGAAAGATCGTGGTGCTGGGCGATCCTGGAAGAAAAAATCATGTGTATTTTTGACCCTTCACCCTTATAATCACTATGAAGCAGTTTATTCATCTTACAAGTATAGCTACTAAATCATGAAACACTGTGTTATGAAGGATATGCTCTGCTTTTAACCTTTATTTCTTAGGACAAGGATATGCTCTTTTCCTACATTTTTTCATATTTATTTTCTTGTTATTCATTGTTAATTAACAGTTTGTAATGTTTGTCTTTTTATTGATCATCTGCCTTTTCATAAGAAAATAGATCATTTAATAAGGTTTGTTGGTAAATCTCATTTAATTAAGAATTCACAAAATCGTAACCACTCATATGATTACAACAAAGGCTTTTTATAACATTAAACTAATTATATTAATATGAGCATTTTGATAATGTAAATATAAATTTTTTATTATTTAATTTTTTAAAACTTTATTACAACTATATAGTTTTAATGAATAAATATACAATTTATTACACACTTATATGTATATAGTTAAATATATGTACACATGTGTTGTAACGCCCGTCCTTTTTACACCTTTACTTATCAGAGTTATAGCACATAGGCATCGAAATGATTTGGACGACTTAATTGTGGAATAAATCTTTCATAAAATAACTTCGTTCGAAAATATGAGGATAAATTTTTCGCAATTCGAATCCATCTCCTAGTGGGATGTTAATACAGTAATCCAAAATAGACAGATGATAAACGATACAATACATTCTATTTAATCCTATTCTCCAAAAGGTTTCATTTGCTGTAACCCTTACAGCTGCATCTTGGCTCTTGATCCCGAACCACTACCTGCCTTTTTCATGCGGTCTGGAGTTCAAATGAATGAACCCCAGAGGTAACAGTTAATCTCATATGCAGGTATGAAATGTAAATCACAGTACAACACATGTATAAGCATAGAATAATTCACAGTAAACAAGTCGCACTGTAACCGCAGTTAACGGCCAAGGACCGCAGCCCTTTATGGAATACACAGCTCCATTCTTAGGACACGCAGCCCTATGGGACACGCAGCCCTAATCCATAGCTAGGATACATACATGCAAAATTATCTAGCAACCATGATCAGTCATACATGCAATACATACATACAAGCTAATGAGACAACAGTTACCCACCTCAAACTTAAATCCTTAACTGGTCCGGTAGGTGTTGGAATCGGTTGAGGTGTCAAGATATGCCTATAAACGTTTATCATTGTCATTAGTCATCACTTGCATCGTAAAGCAACTAACTACGCGAATTTATTTTTAGAGGACTAAAAGTGGATTAATCCCTAAAAATTCCCTTAATAATAACACCCTTTTTAATTATCAATAATACCACTCTTTTATTTATTATTAATTAATAACTCCCTATATTATTTATTCCCCCTTAATAATAATATATATTTAATAATATCTATTTATTTATTATTATTATTTTACTATCTATTGGTATTTTTCTACAACTATTTTTAAACTCTCAGGGACTATCTCATCACTTTAAATTAGGAGTTCAATAAATACCAATCATCATACAAAATACGATTTAATGCATAAATTTAATGTTTATCATGGTTTTCTCTAAAACCTTTAATAGATACTAATTCTATGTAAAATATGCTTCATAAAATTGAGTTAAATATTACCACCAGAGGAAAAAATGACTTATTTATATCTACTTATAGATAAAAATTACCAACTCAACAACATGCTCAATGTTGATCTGTAGAAGTAAATGGTTTTTAAGAAAAATTCATGAGTCAATGGCAATATATATAAAAATACTCAACAGTACAGTGAAGTTTTTTGCAAAATATTTGAGTTTTAAATCCTATCACTCCCTAAATTTACTTAGCCATGCACGTGACACACAAGTACAAGTAGTAAGTACCCCCTTTTTTTTCCTTTTTTTTCTTGGGAAAATTCGTTTGAGGGCCCCTATTGAGCAATTAATTCTAGAAAAGGCCTACAAAATCTGAAAATACGGAAAAAGGTCCTGAAATTCTGACAATACCCAAAAAGGCCTAAAGATTCTGACAGGGGCTGATATAGTTGGTAACCGGGCTGATTTAGTTGTTAAAATTTTTTTTTTAACAACTAAATCAGCCCAGTTAACAACTATATCAGCCCCCCACTAACAACTATATCAGCCCCATTAACAACTCCGTCAGAATCTTTTGGCCTTTTTGGGTATTGTCAGAATTTCAGGACCTTTTTCCATATTTTCAGATTTTGTGGGCCTTTTCTGGAATTAATTGCTCAATAGGGGCCTCAAACGAATTTTCCCTTTTTTTCTTTTTAATTATTATTTCAAGATACCTATGTATGTATCCAGCCACACCGCTATTGATATATATAGGTAAATACACGCACACACCAATGCTTAACAGCAAGCATCCTTTTAACTTTGGTTTAAAACATGTATTCACACACGTATTTGCCCTCATGACAGTAACTTATTTTTATGTGCAGCCATGGCAACTTATATATATACAACGCACACACACCACTTGGGTTTAGCATGAATATATACCTACCTACAGCAAGGTTTGTTTTTCCTATATCTTCCCAAATCAGTGAAACGTGTGTGTGTGTATATATATATACATCTGTGTGTAGTGTTTTATATATGACAGTAGCTTCTTATAGTTATTCCCAAGTCCTCGCTATATGTATATCTATAGGCCCATAAGATCTTGACAGTAATATATACAGCAACTATATACTTATGTATATGCAACAACGTTTTTTTTTTTCTCCCTTGCATTCTTCCTAAGGCGGTGACACTAGTCTATATATCTTATATAAACAGTAAGCCTAGCGTTTGATATCAGATCCCAAGGCCTCAAACTCAGAAACACTCGCTGGGAAACAAAAAGAAAAAGGAACCGATGACTTACTTTCAACCTTTGGTGTGCGTCGCTGTGATCTCCGCTAGAAATGAACACCCTGTTTTCGACACCGTTATACAGAGGAGGATGATTGACTTACGTTGGACTCTCTCACTCTCTTGGACTCACTCTCAATATGTTTCTCTTTTCTTGCTCTGTTCTTTGGGATTAAAACAGAGCACACACTTACTTCTTTTTTTCTCTCAGCCTCTTACTCTCGGTGTCTCTCTTTCTGGGTCGCTGCAAAGGTTTATAATGAGAAGTAGAGGGTGGCGTTTGGCTCAAGAAGTAAGGGGAGGTCTGAGGTCGCGTGTACAGTGAGCGCCGAAAGCAATATAAGCTAACGAGAACAGCGCTGTGATTTCTCACTTCTCTGATGGCGTGATTGACCAAGAGACTATGATTTGTCTTCTGCTTTGCGTCTTTGTTAAAAGGTTCCGCATATATCCACGTGGCTTGCTGCTAGAATTGGCTCTGCCCATAATTTTTTTTTTTTTTTTTTATTACAAGGGAGGGGGATTTAAACACGAGATCTGAGAGGAGATATAAAGCATCTCAACAGAGGCGGACGTAGGTAGTAAATAGGGGGCACGTGCCCACCCTTGAAATTTCTTTTTTTTTTTTTCTTAAATAAAAAAATTTAAAAAAATTAATTTACTTTTTTTAAAAGCTTTTCTATTCCTCCGGATCAACAAGCTCTTATGGGGTTTGACTTGTATAGTGAGTGGTGGTGCTCTTAATTAATTTTTGATAATTTTTTTCCTACTTGCTGGAAATTACTGAACTTGATGCATCATTTATTAGTATTTATGACCAACTCTTTGTTATATATAGTGAATAGGTTGAAAACTGGAACATTCACTTAACTGGATATTTAAGTGCATTAACATGCTAGTCACTGGTGAAATGTTTTATCTACTAACTTTCATTCATAATATTTTATGACTGAATGAAATGTTTTAAAGTTAGCATTAACTTTATCTGTAGCAACCGCATCTGTGAAAAGAACTTTTTCAGCTATGAAATATATCAAGACTGCATTTCGCAATCGGATAAGGGATAAATGGTTGAATGATTGTTTAGTGTGATTTTAAAAATGATATATTTGATAATATTGATAATAAGGCAATTATGATGGAATTCCAAAAAATAAGGCATAGAAGGATGACATTGTAATTGTTTTTATTGTAATATACTTTTGTTATTAAAATATATGGTGTCAAGCCTTGCTATTTTTAATAGTACTTAGTCTTACTTTTACCTTTATATTATTTTATTTTTTAATGAATTTAAAGATTTACTGTAAAAAAAAAAAAAAAATCCCCCGCATCTCCGGCCAATGGTGCCCCCCCTCCCGTAAATTCCTGGATCCGCCCCTGCATCTCAATACCACCAGCTGAGCCACTATACTACTAAACTCGGTGGTAATTAAAGAGAATAGGCTGAAGAGGAATAGCACGTATAGAGAGTATTGGGCTGTATGAAATGAATAGATGGGTTGGTTTGGGTTTTTAATCGGTTTAATGGACCAAAAGGTGTGGACCAACGTGTGCTGTGTTGTGGGGCTGAATGAGTTAAAGGTGTTTGGGTAAATGAGAGATAATTGGTTTGGGTCAAAATATGTTTAATGAAAAAATAGAAATAAATAGGTGTTTTGCATGGAGAAATATTGGGCTGATGTATTTGCTATGTTTAGGCTGTACTGTTGATGCGTTTTGGTGGAGATAAGGTTAATGGGATAATAGGTGAAAGTATTGTGAAGGTGTTGGATGAATTTGTTCATTTAATTGCAATATTGGATAATCATGGAAAATCAATCCTTAATTCCTATAAGGATGTTTCCTTCTTAATTAATCTTCCTCTAGGCCATAAAATATAATTTCCAACTATTTATCTTTAATTTACGGAAAAACATGCCTTAAATTTCGATAATTACTTTTTAAAATAATTAAGACTTAATTTTCTATAATCAATCCCGTAACATATTTTAATTCCCAAAATCTAAAATTTGGGATGTTACATGTGTACTGTGCACTCCACATGTGTTCACATGTCACCGCTCACACACACTTGTGCATATGTGCCTGCATACATACATACATACATACATACATACATACATACATATATATACACGAAAAGTATTTCTCCAGTCACTAGAGATAGAGTTATCTTCAGTGACTCCTAAAACTACGTCATTTTGAATTAATAAATGATGTGTTTGTAATATCCTTATTAATTCACCTAAAATTACAAACACATCCTTCATTAATTCAAAACGACATAGTTTTAGAGTTACTGGAGATAACTTTATCTCTAGTGACTGGAGAAATCTTTTACCCTATATATATATATAGGGGTTTAAATTTCTCATATTGCATGAGAAGAATAAGATTCCTACACACACATGAAATGGTGGGACCCACATATATATATATAATGCTAATTATATTTAGATATATAATTAGCATTAGATATATATGTAGGTCCCGCCATTTCATGTGTGTATGACATGAGAATACATTTCTCTTACAACATGAGAAGTATTTTCCCATATATATATAAATATATAAATATATATATATATATATATATATATATATATATATATAGACATATAGGTGGGTGTATGGCTGTTACAATTTATAACAAAAATAAATTGTTGACCCGTATTTCCGGCATGTTTAATAAACATTTTTTCTCTGTTATATATATGAGTTGTTACAAACAGTTGACAACAACCTATATTATATATTAGTTATGGAAATAAGAAAAATATAAGATATTAAGATGGGAGAGAAAATGGGAGCTACTCTTATTTATTTGGATGCTACCTCTATTAATAAGCCCTTAACTTTATCAAGAGCTACGTTATATAAAATATATAGCAAATTTAATCCTTATAAGTGGATAAATTGTAACATTTGAGTTATAAGTATTAAGACTTTTAAAGACTATGCATTAGAAAGGTTATGAAGTGTAAAAAATAAAAGGCCTTGAGTTGGACATTTATGACCAAACCACATTATCTAGTATTTTTACAACAATCCCTTTAATTGGATATGCATGAACAAAGATTGTGCCTCATTAAAACCTAACTAAAAAAAATCAGTAGGATACAAACCTAATAAAGGAAAAAGAGTACGTAACACAAATTGAAGCTGCCTTGCTAAAAACTTAACGAGGAAAACCTCATGGGACAAAACCTTAGTTAAGGAAAAGAATATATCATGGTTCTACTCCCCTGATAATATGATGACAACAACACTTCTAATGTAATTTCGAGCATATCTTTCTTTTAGGCATCAAACATGAATGATGCATTGTCATCAAAAGTTCTGCTGAAATATATTTCTCTAATATAACTACCGAATATGTTAAAATATCATTATATTATGCTTTTATCTTATTCATTATAGAAACAATAAAGGAAAATTATTATGAAAATCACCAAAATATATATTGCATCCATATATTCAATTTGTTCTTAACAAAATGATATCATTTATATGTTCATAAAACTATCACATTAAATCTCATTTTCGTTATCCAATGTGTCCTGCAAATCTCATTTTCGTTATCCAATGTGTCCTGCAGGAATAATTTTTTACCAATAAAATCATAATAAATACAATATTAGCATGATACATAAATATCTCATAAAATATTTAAATATAAGATACTTTTGGATAAATGAATTTAATATATCTTTGCAAGAAAAATCATCATAACAACAATATGTGATTTTGAAATCAATGAAGAATTTGATAACTCGATTTTCAACTTAAATGAAATGTAAAATTACTCATTTTTTTAATATAGTTTTCAATCAATAACATTTTTTTTATATATAGAATGGTTTTCTTATATATGCTTAAAGCATTTCAAACCCTTCAAGGATTCACATATAACCTTCTCTATCTAGTGAGCCCCATATATAAGCTGTATCTAACAACATCTAGCAGGTGCTTAATTTTATTTTCATATGCTGCCAGAAGTGTAAAATTAATGTATCCACTACAAAATAATATGCCTCATCATATTCTTTATTCGCATTTTTTAAAATCTTTATTTTCACTCAAATATTTATATATTTCATATTTTCAGCTAGACTGTAGGCCCATAATATTTACATATCTAAATAATGTAATCCTATTTTTATTATGTCTTTTCCCTTTTATTTTTCCTTTTTGGCCAATCATCATTCTCTCTACTTACAAGATAGATTTATGCATAGATCCTGACTTAATCACGTGAGACCGTTGTCGACAACTTAATCTTTTTGCTTCCATTTATCCTATAGCATAATTCATTGAAATCTCTTTATTACTTTCGGGTACCTGAACTTCTTCAGATATTTTTTGCAATTAGTTATATCTTAGCCTCTTCTAAAGTATTTGCCTCCATCATCTTGATTATTTGCTCATTTCTCTTTTCTTTTAGAATCAATTATTCTCTCAAGCTTTGGGCATTTTCCACTTTCATTTATATTGATTAGAGCATTTTCAGCTAAAATATAAAATCTAATAATTATCATTTAGGTCAATAATCATATCTAGTAGATATTATGCAATATTTCATGAATGCAAAATTTAATGCACTTATGGTTCATACTTTTATATTTGAGGATCTATACTTGATAGTAATAATGCATTCTTTTTGCTCTCTTTTCTAGCTTTTAAATTGCTCCCTCTCATGTTAGAAAAACTTTATCAAATGACAATCGACTAATCATGCAGTATAAGTCTTTTGAATTATTTTGTTTCCTTTAAAAAAATCGTTTTGTTTTATTTAAAGATAAAGAAGATGAATGAGTTTCTTACCCAACAATTTATCCCAATTTCTATAAATATTCATCTATTTGCATTGTAGTGTATCAATAGAAATGCATATTCAAACCTTTTCAAATGAAATATGTTTTGCTCCTGATTAGAAGCCAATTTTATCGAAAGAATTTTGTTGGCTTGTACAAGTACTATAATATATAAAATCAAAGATGCCAACATTGAAATGAAAATCTTGTTCGTTTAAATATTATTCTAGCTAATTTTGGAGGCTTTGACAAATAATTTTGGTGGACCATCTTGTCAAACAAGCTTTTCAATTATTTTCCTAACAAACATACGATCATCATTAAAAGCATGACATATAAACTTGCATTTTCAATAGAAACTATCTCGATCACATGGTCTGGAAATTATGCACTCTATAATGATTTACTTAATCAATCTTGCAAACTTCAGGCTCTAAGCTAATAGTAATAATTTCACATGTAACCATCTTATATATGCTTCTATCAAATTTATTGAATACTCGAATGGTTTACATGCTATTTGAATGGACCCATATTTAAGTTTGATATATTTTCAGAAATATAAAGATCCATTCCAAATCATAATTAGTGATATTCTCGTGTTCAAATAAACATGAAGAATTAACATGGTTGATACATTTAATACCAAATGGAACGGCAATATTAAAAATAAAAATATTAACATGCCAGCATCTATTGTCAAAGGGCTAAGAAAAATAAATGCCATTAGATAATTATTGTTAATGTACTATGATTATTTTTTTTAATGGGGATTGTACTTTGATTGTTATAAAGATTTTATTATGTTTCTTATCAATGCAAATGAACTTATTTCAATTTAAAACCTAAAAAAATATTGTTTTTCACCAATTTCAGTCCCAAAAAAAAAAAAATCAAACAAACGTCAATTAATGATTAATATGTATTTTTTACACCTATTTTGAAAGTTCATAATTACTTTTCTCCCCAAAAAAACATGTGTTGGACACATTTTTGGGAAAATCTCAGGTCTTCTTTTGTATTTTAACCTTTAAAAAATCAAACAAACGGTTGATTAACGGTCAATATATATTTTTACACCTATTTCAGAAATTTATGGTTACTTTTGCCTCTAAAAAAAGTATCTAATGTTGGGCGCACTTTTGAGGAAATCTCATCTATATTTTTACAACTTAATCCAAGAATATTTATGATATTTATTTTTCTTTATATAATGGAGTTATAGTTCAATTTTAAATTGTCATAGAGCAAACTTTAACTAGCTCAGTGTTTGAAGGGTCTGTATATTTTAGCCTGAATATTTTAATCCATAGAAGAAGTCATATACCTTTTATTAATTTAGCATAACAATTTTCTCTAGTAACTTGATACAAAAAAGTAATGGTAGGAAATTTAATGTCAAGATTATAGAAAAAATAAGTGAAAGGTCGCGTGTCTAAAAATTTATTGACAAGAGTTACCTAAATTTGAATATCGGTACTTTCTTTGCAAGAGATCCTTAAGAGTATTCGTACTTTTGATGGGTAAAAATATATAAAGTCCTTTCGGCTAATAAAACTAACAAATAAAGATTTTTCACCAATTTTCCCTTATTAAAATCTTAGGGTTAGTTTGGATTGAAGGAAGCAGAGGGGAGGGGGAAAAAATGAGGGGAGATCGAAGAAAATGGCGAGATTCAAAATTGAGTGTAGTGGGGTCCACAAAATTTTCCTTTCCATCATTTTTTTTTCCTCTCCCCTCCCCTCCCTTCCGTGAATCCAAACTACCCCTTAAGGATTCTTATAGGTTAATTTAAAGGTAAAATTAATCCTTAAGTATCTTAAGTTTTAATTCAATTCAAATTTAGTTCATTAACCACAGGGGGAACCCTAGGGGCTAGGCTAGGGGTGGCCCCCCACAAAAAAAAGAAAAAGGAAAAAAAAATTATAGATATAACTTTTCTACAATATCATACGATTATCTTCACTATCATGAGGAATTGGAAGTGGAGCCATGTGACCGTGAAGTTTCTCGTAGTTATCATCAAAGTCGTTATCACCCTCTTCAACTAATTTTGAAGCTATTTCAATGTCTTGAAGTCATTCTAACATTTTCATCAAAAAGAGCAACATTTAATTCATGACAAAGAATCGAGAATGCATAAGTTAAAGCACCGCCATTCATCAGTCATATGGTCCCCATAGAATTAAATAGAGTAAATATCGGTCCCTAATAAAAAACGTGATCCTTATTTTTGTCCTTTACAAAAAAAAAACTTTTTAATCCATAAAAAAACGAATAAGGGTCAATTGGTTAACATTTTGATCTCTTATAAATTTCTAAAAGACCATTTTTAGTCTACAAAAAGGATAAATAAGGATCGATTTTTTTTTTTAGTAAGGGACCAAAATAGGGTCCATGTTTTTTGTCAGGAAACAGAAAGGGTATTTATTCAATTAAATTACTTATATACAATATCATTCACCCTTCTTTCCAATCACCTTCAACATGCATTAAAACCAATTAATACTCTCAAAAAAGTTCAAAACACCTCACGTTGCTTTTTTTGACATGTCCCATGCTACTCTGTTGGTTGATGAGAAGGATAACAAACTTCAGCACTCTTTTGAGATGTGAAATATCATTAACTTCCTTCTATCATAGTTTAACAATATAAAAAACACATAGAGTAAAAGTTAAGTTTAACAATATAAAAAACACATAGAGTAAAAGTTAAGTGAAGTGATCTTAATTTTTATTATATTTCAAGTACTTTGATTTATGATATAGTATTTTTTATTTTCTTCCCCGTCATTAAAATTCCTAGGTCCGCCCATAACTTGATACCACTTAGTCCTTAATCTTTTCCCATTTAAGAAATTAATCGTTGTCATTATTAGTCATCCTATGTGGCACCAGAGCTTGTTGACACTGTTAAACATGCTGAGTGTTTGGGAATTGAATGTAGACTTGAAGCATATCAATGCCGGAGATAAAGAAGAGATCACTTGGCTCTGAGCTTGACCATCTAGTCTAGGCAAGGAGATATGACTAGTACCTTGCCCTTCACTTTTTTCTCTGAAATCTGATCAGTTCCTTCTTTAAAGAAAGTCATAAGGAAGTGCCGTTTTTGTTCACCCCACTTTGCCACACTCTCTTAAGTCTTAACCATCTCAACATGCGGTAATGGTACATGAGATTATGCCTATCCATATGGTTGAAAGGAGCACGAGGAAGACTAGAAATTTAGGGGATCAAATTGTTTCACAGACCTACTCGATTCGAAACTCCTTCCGTTTTTTTTTTTAAAAAAAAATATTTGATCAAAGTATTTACAAGTCACTTTGGGTTGAGACTAATCCTTTTAGGAGCTTGGAACATTTTATAAGATTTAAACTTGTGTTTTCCTTTTTAAAAGGTAGAGCTACTTGCCACCTTAACCAATCGTTGTTCTTCAATTTCATGTCTCCCCTTTTCTTTCCTCTAACAAATCTGTTATTTTTTAGCTAGGTACATGTATCTTTAAGAAATCATGTTTGAGATACTATCAGATGTTAAATATAGACACCTATCTCAATTGGAATTGAAATCTTAATTATTAAGTTGTGAGAGACTAGTCTCTTATATTAAACTAACCGTTTGGTATGAATGTTCTTTTGGGGTGTTAAAAGTAAAGGCAAACATGAAGGCCCACATTTCTCAATAAAGAACTACACATATATGTAAGACAAGATAATTGTGCTCCAAGAGGATAAAAGATATCAATGACAAAACTAAAATGAAAAGTAGGGAAAATAATGAAAGAAAATACCTTGATGTTGAGGTATATGAGTTGTTTGATGGGAAACCTATAGAACAACAGAGAAGCACAAATCCAAAGGAAAAAATAGATGCAAATTTGACATGGTAAACTCTATTGATGTATGAATAATATTATATACACAATATACTTAAATTTACAAATAAATTATGCAATTATACATAACAAAGAGAGTTAAACAACTTAATTGTCTACAATTGAAGGTTATATGAATAAATTTATCATAATGTGAGATAACTCTTATGTTAATGACATTGTAACTCTTGGGAGGATTGAAGGCCTATATATAGGGGCGTAACAGAAATGATCGGATGCATATAGAAATGCTATATGAATAAAAGTTCTCTTCCACTCTTCATCTCTACAATTCTCTCGTCTTTCTTAATGTCATCTCTTTATTTTCCTTATTTTTATAACAATATTATATATGATAAATCAGACCAGCCTATAAACTTAGTTTATGATTTAAATTAAAAAGCCGGGCCTAATTACTTTAAAATACCTCTAAATAAGTTTAAGGCTAGGCTATTCGTTAAACGAACTAGGCCTCACCAGGGCCCAATCAAGCCAGATTGTAGGCATCTGATAGAGATATACCCTATTCACACCCCTAACCATCCTTAAATATACACGCCTAAAGTTATCTTTCTCTATCATTTTGCCCACACTTGCCCAGTGCCTTTCTCAACTTTTTTTACCTCCATTTCTACCATTTGACCCCACAACCTCCCTAACCACCCATGGACGCATGACACTCATTTAAATATGCTTCTTCTTCAGCTGTCTTCCCTGGTTGGATAAAACTAGCATGACACTACTACAAAAAAAAATATAAAAAACGACCTAAATAAGACCCATGTAACATCCCTTTTCAGAGTGGCGTGTCGACAGGGGACATGAAAAAATTTGAGTTTTAGTGTCCTACAAAAAATTCAGGACGCCTTATGTAAGGCGTCCTAAAGTGTATTTTAGGACGCCTTATTGTAGTTTTTTTTAAAAAAAAAAAAAACCCCCGCGGGGTTAGCTACGGAAGAACAAATCAAAAATCAAATTCCAGAAATACTTTCTTTTTTACGTTACAAACAAGAAATTCCAGAACCAGCAAAAACAAGAAAAGAACACAGAGAGTCATTGAAACAGAGACAATAAGGAAGATACAATTTAAAAAAAAAAAAGAAAAAAAACCTAACAAGTAACTAACAACTCGCATTCTAATTTGGGTGATTTGAAGGAATAAGGAACAAGAATGCAAAAAACAGAGTAATTTCAGATCTGTAAGAGACTTGGTGTTCATAGTATCTCGCAGCGTCAAGAGGAGATTTCTAGATCAGCAAAAATTGGTGCCCTCTTAGATCTGAAAAATCAACAAGAGTCAGATCTGGAAAAACACTTACTAGCGGCGGCGTTTTGGATGAAATCGATGGTAGTTCTTGTTCTGAAGTGCAGATTCCGGCGACATGTTGCTCAATCTCCTCGCCCTCGCCGTTGTCTCATTCCAAAGTGCAGATTCTGACGTCTCGTTGCTCGGTCTCCTCACCCTCAGCCTCGCCGTCATCTCCTCGCTGCCGTCTCCTTGCTCAACCAGATTGAAGAGTGTTGAAAGAGTATGAATAGACCGAAAGAGAAGATAGGCTGCAGAGGAGAGAAGGGGAAGGCATATGTGCATATTAATTAAAGGTACCTGGTATATAAGAAAACAGCATTCTAAAATTTTTTTGGCGACCTGAAATTAGGTCAGGACGTCAAAATATTATTTTTGGTATCCCGAAATTCATTCAGGACGCCTAAAATCAATATTTTTGGCTCAATTTGGATATTTGGGGAATTTTTTGGCGCCAGAAATATTTTTGGCGTCCTCAAATAGGTTCAGGACATCAAAAAATTATTTTTGGCATCTTGAAATAGATACAGGACGCCTAAAATCAGTATTTTTGAGGCAATTTAAGATATTTGAAAAACTTATATTAAAGAATGTAAATTAATTCGTATTATCAATTTTGGTAATGTCAATATCAACCATAGATATTTCAAAAATTATATTGTATTTTATTAAAATACTGTAATCTTTTCCCTGTTTTAAGTATCTGTATGCGGTTTATTAAAACAAATTAAACCACAATATATACAAAATTATTAATATATATTTAATATTAATATAAATTGAGTTATAATGTGTGTGTATGATTTTTTATTATTTATATTTGAACTTGGTTATCTATTGATATTAATATATATTTAATATATTATAATTTTGTTCATTTACGATGCTTGCCGCGAAGTTTTCCTAGAAGATAATTATTAAGAATATTATTCTTTTTGGAAGATAACAAAATGTGGAACTAACTCTTCTTCTTCCCTAAATCTACAATCCAGGGTTCCAAATCTATAAGCTATTACCAAAAATTTCTCGTGCTTATTATTCCAATCAATTTAGAATAATGTAAAATAACAAGCTGAAGAAAAAAAACAGTGAATCCTACTCTTATCAATAATTTTCTTGAAGAATATCTTCATCAAAAATATTATTTGGATATAATAATTTAATACCTTCCATAAAATATTCTATTTTTTGATTAAAATAAAATAATCGATATTTACTTGATTTATAGTTAATCTTTTATGTGATTGAATCAACTTTAGATTAGATTTTTCTAAATAAGAAATAAATTCTTCATAAGATTTGAATTGAAAATCTTGCTAAAAAAATGTTTGATTGTTTTTCATTTTCCCACGTCATCGTATATAAACACTCAAGATTTTATCCGCTCTCTCCTCACACAAAATTCCCCAAATATCTCAAATTGCCTGATTTTAGGCATCCTGAATGTATTTCAGGACTCTAAAAATACTTTGTTGACGTCCTAAACCTATTACAAGATGCCAAAAAATTCTCCAAATATCTTAAATTATGCCAAAAATGCTGATTTTAGGCGTCCTGAATCTATTTTAGGACGCCAAAAATAATTTTTTGACATCCTGAACCTATTTCAAGTCGCCAAAAAAAAATTTCCGGCGCCAAAAAATTCCCCAAATATCCCAAATTGCGCTAAAAATGCTGATTTTAGGCGTCCTGAATGAATTTCAGGACGCCAAAAATACTTTTTTGACGTCCTGAAACTATTTCAGGACGTCTAAAGTCTCAAACTCAAGTAAATAATTACAACAATGCCACCGCCTTCACTTTTAACTTCCTTTTTTAAAAAAGGGACGTCTTTTTTTTCCGTTAAAGAAGGAGGACTAATCACAAGAGATCAGTCAGTACAAATACTCAGTCTGGGCCATGCAAAACCATCAGCGTCCTCCCGAAGGATGCGTCTCAGGCCAACCGGTGGGTCTTCCAGGATAGTGCAACCCACATTCAGGGACAAAGCATGGGAAGCCAAGAAATTAGAGCACCTATTGCCTTCACGGTAGATATGGGTTATGTTGACCCTCCACTCCTGTGACAACAGATAATGGACACGACGGACCAAGCTCATATTAGCATTAACTCGATTTTCTGCATGTTTGAGCAGTGTTAACGCAACCAGATAGTCGACTTGCACCATAATATCCTTGTAGCCCCGCTTCCATGCTAACTCCAATCCATCAGCCAAGGCCCATAGCTCTGCCTAAAGTGTTGTACAAATCCTAATGTTCCGGCAGCATCCACCCAACCACCTCCCAGTCTCGCTTCTAAGGATACAGCCAGTGCCTGCTCTCAGTGGGTCGCGTTTCAAGGCACCGTCACAATTGAGGGCGATCGTCCCTTGCTGGGGCTTCATCCAGTGCACACTTGTTAGGGTCTTCCTTGGTTTTCCCTCCCGCGTCGTCCTCATATTAGCAGCCTGCATGTAGACTCCGAAAGCGCCCTAATCTCCCTTGCTAAGGTCTCTGGTTGTGTGTGAGAGTTCTGAAAAATTGCCTTATTCCGGGAGTCCCACAGCTTCCAACACGTGAGACCAAACGTTGTAGCCCAGCTAATATTGCCATCATACGTGGTGCCTGTCCGGGTGAGATTCTGATGCATCCAGACCTGGAGTTCAAGACTATCCTCTCGGTGTAGGACTGCCACCGGGATGAATTGGGACCATACTGCCTTTACGTACTTGCAGTATCTCAATACGTGGTTTACGTCCTCAATGGGACCCCCACACCTCGTGCAACCAGCTTCTTCCCCCATGTGGCGTCTAGAGCGTTCACTGTTTGTTAACAGGCTAGAACGTGCCACAAGCCATAAGAGCACCCTCACCCTTTGTGCCCCCTGCCACTTCCATATGGATGTCCAGAGCTCATTATGATCAGCTCCGCCACCATCACTTAACAACTCATACGCTGAGGAAACCGTGAAATTACCATCGGTGGACAAGTCCCAAAAGCAACAAGCCTTCTCCTCATCATTAGACGACGGTCGGTATGCCGAGATGCGTGACAGGACATATGCAGGAAGGTCATCACTAATCCGATCCCAGCACCAGTGCCCATCATGCATCGTGAAATGGCGAATTGGGAGCACCTCCTCCTCTGGGGAAATTTCTCTGAATGCCAAGTTTTTAAGAGGGCCACATAAGGGACCTAATTATCAATCCAGAAGCGCGTACTGAGTCCATTGCCTAGGTCCCACCTAATGCCCAGCTCCACATCCTTCCAAACTTGCAGTAAATGACGCCACAGGAAGGATACATTCTGAGATTTGCTGGACGGTCCCTTCTGGCCATCCCTCTTGTACTTCTGTAACACCCCCAATTTCTAATAGTTATAATAACAAAAATTTTAAATGATTTTCATAAATAAATTAATGAAATAAAAAAAACAACCTTGGGAAGTGTTACCGCCGCACTTGTATTGGGACAAGTGCAAGGCTACCTTATTACATTAATATAAATCCAAACTTAAATAAAAATGTTTTACTCAAGCGTAAAATAAAATAAGGAAAACTAGCTAGCATTCTCATTGTTCTTCCTCACTTCTCACTGCTAGCCCCAACAGCCCCAACTCGAGACCTGTTTCACTGAAAATCTGCTCCTCCGAAGGATCGTCGCAGCCCATGAACACAAATATCAGCAAAAGCTGGTAATTCTAATGAACAAAGATAATATAGAAAATAATAATAAATATAATGATAAATAAAATATTCACATGATATAAAAAAGAGATATGTATGTATGTATGTATGTATGTATGTATGTATGTATGTATGTATGTATGTATGTATGTATGTATGTATAATCTAAAATATTAGTTTCAATATCAAATATCATTCATTAATTTTTATTAACTTCGTTTGGACTCGGAAACCTGCCAGTCCATTTAGTTTAGTGGGAAGAGAACCATGGTAGACCCGGAAACCTGCCAGTCTACCCTGTGACCCGGAAACCTGCCAGTCACAATCATCAATTGGCCATAAACATATCTTCCTAGTGTGCACACCTCTTCCCAAAGTTGTTACTAGTGTCCCGGAAACCTGCCAAACACCACTTTGGGAAGAACGGATACTATCATTTTCACATCAAATAAATATCGAGGGCACAAAGCCCATAAGTTGTGTTCATCACTATGGGAGGTACCATCCCAAAGCTATCCTCCCACTGTTAAATTGTTTTAAAACGCACACATAATAAACTCCTAAATTATCTCTATTATTTACTTATCTTATATATATATATATATATATATATATATATATATATATAATTTTAATTAAATATAAATATAAGGATATTTTGACCTAAAATCTGTTCATGACTTATTTTATTGCGTAGGAGGTATTATATAAAGAAAAAGAAAATCAATTAATAAATAAGTAAATGAATAAAAGGGACATAAGCATTTATATTAAAATTCAAAGAAAATATGACGCACAGGATCAGGTATTCAACTGACGCATGAAAGCCGAGGTGAAAAATTGGTTTTCAATCACAAAGAAAAAGAGAGGCACAAGAACAAATTTGGATTCAATCATATATCTATGCAATTAAAGCACACAGGCCGAGATGAAGAAATAAAACAATTGTTAAATGTATTCAATTCATCCTTCAAGAATCGACAATTGATTGCAAAAAGTTATTCACATAATCCAAAACTGTATTACAATGCAATGCCTCTAATATTGTTCCTATCGATTATCCATTTTACTCATGGGTTTTTATAAGATTGTCATGAGGAGTTTTCATGACCATCATTTAAATCCTTAATTTTTCATTATCCATTTTACTCATGGGTTCCTATAAGGTTGTCATGAGAAGTTCTCATGACCATCATTTAAATCCTTAATTTTCATTATCCATTTTACTCATGAGTTCCTATAAGGTTGTCATGAGAAGTTCTCATGACCACCATTTAAATCCTTGACTCTACTCATTATCCCTTTTTAGCTTTACTTCCTATAAGGTTATCATGAGAACTTTTAACTCTTATGGTACTCATGATAATAAGTATCATTTGGTTTACGTACCGGAACTAATAACATTCGAGATTATGCAGGATTATATACGAAAGATCTTTTTTTGGCTATTTACATAAAACTACTCATGGGATTAGAATTACCTATCAGGATTCATATAAAATTAACTTAAGATTTATGGAGATTAGAATTACCTATCAAAGTTTTCATAAACCTAACCTAAGACTCATGAGAATTAGAATTACCTATCAAAGTTTTCATAAATCTAACCTAAGACTCACGAGGATTAGAATTACCTATCAAAGTTTTCATAAAACTACTCATGGGGATTAGAATTACCTGGTCTCTGTTTGTTAGCCTCCTAGAAAAATAAATTGATGAGAGTCCGGAAGGAGGATTTGAGAAGAGAAGGCAGCGGAGGAAAAAACTATCGAGCGTTGCTAGGTTTAGACAGCTAAACCTAAGTTTATAATTAAAATTTAGGGTTTAGCTATGGGCTGGGCTTTATTTTATTATTTCCAATTATAAAACAATACAATTAAATATCTAAATTTCTATTATTACTATAATTATTTCCAGTTAATAAATTGTGAAATAATACACACATTATTAAATTCTAAATATTTATTTACTATCTTATTATTATTATTATTATTATTATTATTATTATTATTATTATTATTATTATTATTAAAAATCCGGGGTATTACAACTTCTTACACAAGACTTGAACCCATAACAAATCTGGCCTAGAGTGCACGTGGAAACCAATCTTCATGAGAAAAGCTATATTCTATAGATCTAATTTTTTAAACCCACATCCTCCTTCTTCCGGTGGGGCACACATGTCGTTCCACTTAACCAAAGCTGGCCGATTACGTGCTTCCACTTTCCCCCATATAAACATCCTTATGTGCCTTTCCAACCTCTGACATAGACCTGTCGGTAGCCTGGTTGTCTGCATTGCAAAGCTTGGGATGGTGGAAAGTACAGATTTGGCTAACGTGATTCGTCTTGCTAAAGAAAGAGTCCTGGTTGCCCATCCTGAGAGTTTGCTAACTACCTTGTCTTCCAGATAAGCATAACTACCAGTTTTAACACATTGGTGTAAGAGGGGCACACCCAAGTATCTTCCAAGGTCATCCGTCTGCTGGAATCCCAACTCCTCACTCACTTGCATTTTTATTTGTGGCAATACGTTCTTTGAGAAATATATGGCAGTCTTAGCATTACTGACCTTGTGACCAGAACTCCCACAGAACTCACTGAGAACCTCTCGAATAAGGGTAACCTGGGATGCCGCAGTGGAGCTAAAGAGGACCAGGTAATCTGCAAAGAACAAATGCGAAAGTGGAGGCCCTCCTCTTCCCATGTGAATTAGTTTCCACTGTTGGGTTGCCACTTTTCTAGTAATTATTTGAGACAATCTCTCCATGCATAAAATGAACAGGTAAGGCGATAGGGGGTCCCCTTGCCTGATTCCCCGAGAGGGGGTGAAACTCTCAGACCAGCTACCGTCCCATACAACCTTCATCTTACAGGTAGTTACACAAGTCATAACTGCTTGCACGAACTTCTGTGGTAGACATGCATCGCTAAGTGTTTCTTGTATGAAGTCCCATCTCAAGCGGTCGTATGCTTTCTCTAGATCTACTTTAATCGCCATCCACCCTTCACGTCCTTTCTTGGACCTCATCGTATGGATCACCTCTTGAGCAATGATAATATTGTCGGTAATCTGTCTACCCTTCACGAAACTAGCTTGGGATGGGAGGACTAACTGTGGTAACCATTGTTTTAGCCTGTTAGCTAAGACCTTGGTAATGACTTTGTATGGTATAGTACATAAGCTAATTAGGCGAAACTCCTTGATGTACTCTGGGGCAGGGACTTTAGGAACGAGCGTGATAAGAGTTTCATTTAGTTGTGGTTCCAAGCTGCTTTCCTCAAAAAGTCGGGTGACCATATCAACTAGGGAGGGCCCTACAACCTTCCAGTGATTTTGAAAGAAGCTAGCATGTAGCCCATCAATTCCTGGTGCCTTAAGGGGTTTTATTTGAAAGAGAGCTGTGTGAACCTCACTCAGGGAGATACTAGCATTGAGAGAAATAGTCATAGAGTCATTAGTTCTAGGGAACAGCCCTCTTCCTGAATAGCGTGGAGCATGGCCCCCCTCCATCGTATATAAATGTTTATAGAATTGGAAAGCCCAGCTACGAAGAGTCTCTCCATCAGTACACCAGTCCCCTGCATCATTCCTTAGAGTCGAGATTGCCTTTCTGCGACTTCGTTGGATCAATTTAGCAAGGTAATAGGCTGTGTTCCGATCTCCAAAATTTATCCAGTCACATCTCGCTCTTTGAGCCCACGTCAAACTTTCCTGCTCACAAATGGATTCAAATTCTTGCCTCAGTTTACACTCTAGCTGATCCAGACGGGTGGAAGGTTGAGATTCTTGGACCTTCTGAATACTACCTAGCCTTGCCATGATTCTGCGCTTCAATGATTAATACTTCCAAATACATCCTTATTCCATATTTTAGTCGCTGCTGTAAACTTTTCGATGGAGCTCATAATGGGGACATTAGTGGTCCAGTTATCCAGTACAACCTGTTCAAAAGATTCCTCGTTGGCCCAGGCTGCAAGATATCTGAAGTGGACTTGGCGGCGGCGAGATGAACCGTTCCTGCGCACCTGGGCACATAGGGGTCGATGATCCAAGCTTATCTTTGGTAGGTGCTTCACCAAGGTCTCAGGGAAATGATGTAGCCAACTGACGTTCCCCAAAGCGCGATCAAGGCGTTGAAGAAGGGTACCACGGCGCCAGGTGAACTTCAGTCCTGCGAAGCCAAGGTCTGTTAGTCCACACGACAGGATACAATTCTGAAACAGAGGGCATCCACGGGCTCTACAGTCTATGCCTCTAGTTCGATCACCACTGCTGAGGATGGCATTACAATCCCTTGCAACAAGCCATGGTTGTTGAACATCTGTCGATAATTCAAGTAGAGACTCCCATAATTCCGTTCTCAGTGAGTTTGTTGGGCTTCCATATACTGCTGTAAATTGAAAGATCCTTGCACTACTCATGGTGTTAATTTGTGTGTAAAGAAATTGTGGATGACACCGTTTTACCGACACATGTAGATCCTCCCTCCATAGTAGCCAAATTCCACCTGAGAAGCCACAAGCCTCTATTCGGTAGGAGCATTCAAAACCTGATAACCTAATGAATCTATCAGCCTTTAATCCGGATATCCTGGGTTCTACACAAGCCACCATGATAGGCCTATGTTCCAAGACATACTGCTTGAAAGTGTGGAAGAGCTTTTTGCTTGCTGCCCCTTGGCAGTTCCAGATAAGAATCTGTAAATCCATGGAAAATAAATGGAAAAGAGTTAGACAGGTACACCGGACCCAGGAGGGTCATCTTTGTCCGCTGGCGGCTCCGGCACATGCACCTGAGAGCATCCCGAGTCTGTCTGTAACTCATGTTGCATCCCAAGTTCCTCTCTACTAGCTTCCAACGCATCCTTCGAGATGGGTGCCGCTTGTTTTTTCTTGCGTACTTTGAGTGAGCGGGACGGGTTGGATAGGAGTTTAACACCGTGTTTAACCGGCCGTTTCCCTGAGGATGTGAGCACATCATTCTCTTTATTCACTTCCCCATCCGCCATGGCCACCTCATGCTCATTGTTCTCATCTTTAGCACAATATACTACCTGCATACTTACATCAGTTAGCACCTGACGACTTTTCTGGAGCACCACATGTTGGAAATTATGCCCTAGGGACAAGTCATTGTTCTCCATTAAGTTATCACTTCATACGCATGTTTATGGTGATAACTATATCCCTGGATATATCTTATAGATTATCCTAAATGTCCCTGGTCGGTCATCTACGTGGGAGCAAAGATGAGATAAGACCAGTATGACTTTGATGAGGTATGGAGATACGAATCAAAGTCATGGGCACTTGTAAGAGTACAAGGTGCTGGACCGACCCACTATGAGAAAGCTACATGGATTGAGTTATAAGCTTATCTCATGTATAACCGTATCACAACGCTCTATGACCTGAGATCATCATGGATTCCTACATGATGAGTCACTGGTCTTTGACCTAGTCAAAAGTCACCTTTGACCGGGTGATGATAAAGGCTGGGATCAGGATCAGTGGTTTTCATGCGGAGGAATGTGAATGGTCAAGATGGAATTTGTCCCTCACATTTGTAGAGAGATAATACTGGGCCCCTCGATGAGTGAGTCTACGAAATGTATGGCCATAATGTGATGGAAAGGAGTTTCCATTTCACTTATTAGACTGCTCGAGAATAGAGAAAGTAATGCTCAAGAAAAGGAAGTTGACGTTATCCAGGCCTCATCCTTGACTGAATTATCGCGTGACTAAAGGGACGTGACATGGTTGTACGATAAGGAGTATCGTGTCATCGATTCCCATGTGAATTGGGTAGTCACAATGTCTTGCTAAAGGCCGCTTGTGACTTGTGGGCTGATATAGTCTTGGCTCACTGCCAATCTCATATGGGCCTGCAGGGTCGCACACAAAAATAATCCAACACGGGTAAAAGTGTCCAGATTCATTGAATCTCAAATTAATATGAGATTTAATGAATACTGGATTTAATCTGAGGTAAATATATGTATGTATATATATTTAAATTTGAAAATAATATAATAATATTATTTAATGGAGATTATAATATTATTATATAATATTTGTTTTATATTTAATTTATTTGATAAATTAAATATCTAAAACAAATAGAGATATTGTATCTCATTTAATTTTCGAATAAAGATATCATTATCTATTTGATTTAAATTGAGATATTGTATCTCAGATTTAATTAAATAAATAGATAACATTTCTCGGATTTAATTTATAGAGATAAATTAAATGAGAAGACTTTTAATTTAGATTTAATCTAAATTCAAGATTCGAATTTCAGATCTGGTTTTAATTCGAATTAAATAAATATATTAGATTAGATCTATTAGATAGATTTAATTAATATATTATCCAGATTCAAAATTTGAATTTCAAAATTAATAAGGATTAATTTTGATTATATAATACGCCTATCGGGTTTAGAAAAACTTACGGGAGTTTTAGTCAAGCGTATTAAAAAGCCGCGAGAAACCCTAGAGCAAAAAGAGAGAGACGCATAGTTCGAGGCGCTAGCACACTGCCGCGTCCGTGTTCGAAGATTGTGTGTGTGGATACCGGTAGAGGAAGCCGATTCTAAGAGTCGTCTTCTGCTGATCGAGAAGGTAGCCCACCAATTCAAAGAGAACGAGACGCGGACGAATTCACTACAGTTTGGGTTTTCTTGATCACCATGAGAAAATGTGCGCAAAGGTTTGTGTAGATTCTTGAGCTACTAGTTCGCTAAAATCAAAGGAAAACCTTCGGCTCCAGATGATTCTGAATTCTACAAGGTACGATTCGGGTTCCTTAACCTTGATTTAAACGCACCTGAGTGATCCTCGGGACGGGATTCGTAAGAAATTTTTAATCCATTGCGTGTACGGATCCCAACAGTGGTACCAGAACCAACTCAACGTGCGTTTAAATTGGGTTTCTGTACATGCTATTATATGTGATATATATGCAAGAATCTGAATCTTTGTATGCAAGAATTTGAATCTTTGTATGCAAGAAACTGAATCTTTATATCAAGAAATCGAATCTTGAATGCTTTAATTTGAAAATTCGCGTTAGGGTTTCAGACAGGTCTCTAGAATGGTGTCGCGGCTGCTTCATACAGTTCTGAATTGTTCAGAGTGCACGATATTCGGAATTGTCCGTCACGTTCGTGCGCATCGAAGATGTTCTGAATCGTTCAGAATTTTCGATCATGCTCGGACAACGCCCCTGGGGATTTGAAATTAAGTTTTATGAAACTCTCTTTCTAAAAGAATATGATGTTTTCAAAAGCTCTCAGGGAGCTCCTGCTAACCGGCTAGCGGGACCGGCTGATTGTTTGTAGCGCGAGAAATGAAATTGTTTGTAGTGTGAGAATTTAAATCATGATATAATATAATATAAAATTAGAAAATTTTATCATGAGTAATATTTTATTTCATAAATGTATGAATTAAAGTATGTTCATAACCTTACAAAGTGTTGTTTGGATATGGTGAACAAGATGGCTCTAGTGTTGTAAATTTTAAATATGGCCTGTGTGCCATGCCTCTCTCTAAATCTCTTCTCATCTCATTATTTAGAGAAGTCCTCTCATTGGCTTGAGGGGACTACAGGTTAGATGAACCATGTTGTTCACGAGTTTTAATTATGTTTTGATATGATCACTGCATGATTAATTTAGATTCTATATGAGATATACAATAATTACTGCATTCATATAGGTAGAATTAATAAAGATAAATTAAATCAATAGGCTTTTATTTTAGATTAAAATAAATAGATCAGATTAGATCTGTTAGACAGATTTAATTAATATTATTTTAATCTAAAATTTGAGTTCAAGATTAATTGAGATTAATTTTGAATATTTTAATACGACCAATTAGAGTTTTAGAAATCCTATAAGACATAGATCTAGCCGTATTAAAATGAAGCGACAGCCGCAAGTCTAAATAATTTAATCATAATGATTTATTTCATAATTGTATGAATTAACATATGTTATGATTAATTTAGAATTTTAATTATGATTTGATTTGATCACTCATAATTAATTTAGAATTAAATTAATATGATTAATTTGATTATATCTAATAATACCCTCTAAATAAAATCTTAAGTCACAATACCATCAATAAATGAATACTTGTTAAAACCTCGATCATCCATTTGTATGTTCCACCAAAGTGGATGCATCTGAGTAATCTTGGGGAGACAAGAGAGAGTAATGGTGATACTTTATATTCATTATTGTCTTGACTTAATTGAGATTATCAAAACGGTTTTGGATCTCAAGGCATTGGATGAGATTAAACATGCTAGGTCATATGATGATCGAATCTCATAAAGATCTAAGAGTTACATGTGATGTAATTGGCAAAGGGGTTGCCTACCTAAATAACTTGATCTTAAGCGTCCTGCCAAAGCGGACTTAAGATTAAGCTAAATATGGATCTTAGCCCACTAATTATAATGAGGGTTATTAATTCAGTAGGAGGTTACTGATTAAACTTTGCATACGTTTTTTTAACTGTGGAATCATGTAGAATAGTAACACCTCAACACCATCAATGCAATCAGCCCTTGAGAAGGACGAACTCGATGAGACAAACTTTCTTGACATGTTTGAGGACTTAAGTGTTCATCCTAAACATGAAAGAAAGGAGTATCTCATCGATCAACCCATTCCTGACGAGCCTACAACTGATGATCCAAGAGATCAGACTGATGCTTATAGAAGCATCAGGATGACTTTATGGATACAGGATGCCTGAAGCCTGCCACTGTGGTTCCAGATCTCGATGGAGATCTAGAGCACATGGAGGTGTCTGAGATGATTTATCATCCTATGGAAATGTTCCAGGAACAGGTGACGCAAGAGAGGTATGAGACCACAAAGGCCTTATTCTCTTGCAAGATGGCTGAAGGTGAATCATCCTCATTTGTTGAAAATGAAAGGCTACATTGATCACCTTGAAAGGCTTAGATTCCCCATATCCCAGGAGTTAGCTACAGATGCGATCTTGATCTCACTCACTGAAAGTTATGATGACTTTGTCATGGATTACAACATGAACAATATGGAGGAATCAATTTCTGAACTGCATGGGATGCTCAAAACTGCTGAGTAGAGCCTTGAGAGGAGGCCCAGTACTGTTTTGTCCGTTCAGAGAGGAAGGGGTATGAAACGGAAAGCCAAGAAGGCAAAACCTTCGAAGGAAGGGGTCTGCTTTTTTCTGCAATGAAATTGGTCGTTGGAAGAAGAATCGCACACTCTGCCTCGAAGATCTGAAAAGAACAAGAAGGATAGCGGGCTATTGCTTCAGGTATCTATGTCATAGACATTCGCTTTTCTACTTCCTCATACATGGGTATTAGATACTACATGTGGTTCACGCATTTGTATAAATGTATAGGATCTCAAGGATAGTAGAAAATTGAATGGACATCTGTGACGTAAAGGATCAAGTCAAAAGATTTGAGTCCTCCCTTCCTATGGCATTGTCGTCTAGGCCATATAAATGAGAAGTGCATTTAGAAACTCCATTACAGATGGATTTCTGAAGTCATTTGATTTTGAATCATTTGATACATGTGAGTCTTGTTTATTAAGTAAGATGACAAAGGCACCTTTTACTGGACACAGTGAGAGGGCCACCGATTTATTGGGCCTCATACATACGGATGTGTGTGGACCAATGAAGCTGCCAGAGGAGGTCTTTTGTACTTCATTACATTAATAGACGGTCTTAGTAGATATGGTTATATCTATCTAATGAAACATAAGTCTGAATCTTTTAAAATGTTCAAAATATTCCAAAATGAAGTGCAAAATCAACTTGGCAAAACAATTAAGGCACTTCGATTTGATCGGGGTAGTGAATATTTGAGCCAAGAGTTCGTTGACCATCTTAGGAGTTGTGGGATCATCTCACAGCTTACTCCTCCAGGAACACCTCAATGGAATGGTGTTTCTGAACGGAGGAATCGAAATCTATTAGATATGGTTCGATCTATGATGAGTCAACCAGATCTTCCATCTTCTTTTTGAGGTCATGCCCTAGAAACTGCTGCGTTCACACTAAATCATGTTCCGTCAAAATCATGTTTCGTCAAAGGCGGTTGAAAAGACACCACATGAGATATGGATTGGGAAGTAACCCAACTTGTCATTTCTTAAGATTTGGGGATGTGAGGTTTATGTTAAACAACAAGCCTCTGATAAATTATCATCAAGATCCTCAAAATGCCTTTTTGTGGGGTATCCTAAGGAAACTAAAGGATACTATGTCTGCAGTCCCACCGATCACAAAGTATTTGTTATTCGGAATGGTATCTTTTTGGAAAAAGAGTTTATCTCTAAAAGAGCCAGTGGGAGTAAGGTGAATCTCAAAGAAGTTCGAGAGTCACAAGACAATGTAGAACCATAGATGGAAACAGGAGAAGACTTACAACAAGTTGTTGAGATTACTCAAGTAACACAAGGCCCACGAAGGTCCGATAGATCACGGTTACAGCCTCAGAGATATGGATTTCTGATCACTGGAAGTCGTGATGTTTTGCTCATTGAGCAAAATGAGCCAACGACCTATCGAGACACCATAGTGGGACCAAACTCCGAAAAATGGCCTTATGCCATGAAGTCTGAAATGTAATCTATGTACGACAATAAGGTATGGACCTTAGTTGATCCACCTGAGGGTGTAAAAACCGTTGGGTGCAAGTGGGTTTTCAAAGAGAAAACTAACATAGATGGCAAAGTAAATGTCTTCAAGGCACGGCTGGTTGCAAAAGGATTCACTCAAACTCATGGTGTGGACTATGATGAAACCTTTTCCCCAGTTGCAATCGCCAAATCAATTAGATTCTTTCTTGCCATTGTATCATATTATGACTATGAGATATGGCAGATGGACATCAAAACAGCCTTCCTTAACGGAAAGCTGCTTGAGGATGTGTACATGACACAACCTGATGGTTTTGTGCGTCCAGAGGACTCTGGTAAAGTTTGCAAGCTTCAAAGATCCATTTATGGATTGAAGCAGGCATTTCGGAGCTGGAATCATCGTTTTGATGAAGTAGTCAAAGAGTTTGAATTCATTCAAAACATTGATGAACCTTGTGTTTACAAGAAGGTTAGTGGGAGCACAATTATATTTCTAGTGCTTTTGGTTGATGACATCCTACTCATTGGGAATGACATTCCTACCTTGCAGAGTGTCAAGTCTTGGTTAGGAAAGTATTTCTCAATGAAAGATTTAGGCGAAGCCACTTATATCCTTGGGATAAGGATATATAGAGATAGATCCAAGAGGCTGATAGGCCTAAGTCAGAGCACATATATAGACAAGATACTGCATAGGTTCAGTATACAGGATTCTAAAAGGGGTAACATGCCCATGTCTCATGGCATTCATCTAAGTAAGGATCTGTGTCCTAGTACACAAGATCAAAGAGACCGCATGAGTAAGATTCCATATGCCTCCGCCATTGGATCTATCATGTATGCCATGTTATGTACTTGACCGGATGTGTCATTTGCCTTGAGTATAACCAGCAGATATCAACAAGATCCCGGTGAGGGTCACTGGACTGCTGTCAAGAATATCCTTAAGTACTTAAGAAGGACTAAGGACTTATTCTTGGTATATGGTAGCTTAGAGGATGAGCTCTGTGTAACTGGTTACACAGATGCAAGTTTACAAACTGACCAAGATAATCTAAGATCGCAATCAGGATATGTATTCCTGTTGAATGGTGGTGCGGTGAGCTGGAAGAGTTCTAAGCAGAGCACTGTAGCTTATTCTGCAACGGAAGCTGAGTATATAGTAGCATAGGATGCAGCTGAGGAGGCCTTTTGGATTAGAAAGTTCATGACTGAACTGGGAGTAGTTCCTACCATCTTAGATCCAATAGTCATGTTCTGTGATAATGACGACGTTCTTGCGCAGACAAATGAGCTTGGGTCACATCAAAGGACCAAGCATATACTCAAGCGATTTCATCTCATCGGAGAAATCAGAGATAGAGGTGATATAAAAGTATGCAAAGTACTAGGAGAAGACAATGTAGTTGATCCTCTTACTAAACCGCTTTCACAAGCAAAACATGAGCGTCATGTTAGGCAATGGGAATTAGAGTAATTAATGATTGCGCCTAGTGCAAGTGGGAGTCTGTTGGAAATTATGCCCTAGGGGCAAGTCATTGTTCTCCATTAAGTTATCACTTCATACGCATGTTTATGGTGATAACTATATCCCTGGATATATCTTATAGATTATCCTAAATGTCCCTGGTCGGTCATCTACGTGGGAGCAAAGATGAGATAAGACCAGTATGACTTTGATGAGGTATGGAGATACGAATCAAAGTCATGGGCACTTGTAAGAGTACAAGGTGCTGGACCGACCCACTATGAGAAAGCTGCATGGATTGAGTCATAAGCTTATCTCATGTATAACCGCGTCACAACGCCCTATGACCTGAGATCATCATGGATTCCTACATGATGAGTCACTGGTCTTTGACCTAGTCAAAAGTCACCTTTGACCGGGTGATGATAAAGGCTGGGATCGGGATCAGTGGTTTTCATGCGGAGGAATGTGAATGGTCAAGATGGAATTTGTCCCTCACATATGTAGAGAGATAATACTGGGCCCCTCGATGAGTGAGTCTACGAAATGTATGGCCATAATGTGATGGAAAGGAGTTTCCATTTCACTTATTAGACTGCTCGAGAATCGAGAAAGTAATGCTCAAGAAAAGGAAGTTGACGTTATCCAGGCCTCATCCTTGACTGAATTATCGCGTGACAAAAGGGACGTGACATGGTTGTACGATAAGTAGTATCGTGTCATCGATTCCCATGTGAATTGGGTAGTCACAATGTCTTGCTAAAGGCCGCTTGTGACTTGTGGGCTGATACAGTCTTGGCTCACTGCCAATCTCATATGGGCCTGCAGGGTCGCACACAAAAATAATCCAACACGGGTAAAAGTGTCCAGATTCATTGAATCTCAGATTAATATGAGATTTAATGAATACTGGATTTAATCTGGGGTAAATATATGTATGTATATATATTTAAATTTGAAAATAATATAATAATATTATTTAATGGAGATTATAATATTATTATATAATATTTGTTTTATATTTAATTTATTTGATAAATTAAATATCTAAAACAAATAGAGATATTGTATCTCATTTAATTTTCAAATAAAGATATCATTATCTATTTGATTTAAATTGAGATATTGTATCTCAGATTTAATTAAATAAATAGATATCATTTCTCGGATTTAATTTATAGAGATAAATTAAATGAGAAGGCTTTTAATTTAGATTTAATCTAAATTCAATATTCGAATTTCAGATCTGGTTTTAATTCGAATTAAATAAATATATTAGATTAGATCTATTAGATAGATTTAATTAATATATTATCCATATTCAAAATTCGAATTTCAAAATTAATAAGGATTAATTTTGATTATATAATACGCCTGTCGGGTTTAGAAAAACCTACGGGAGTTTTAGTCGAGCGTATTAGAAAGCCGCGGGAAACCCTAGAGCAAAAAAAGAGAGACGCATAGTTCGAGGCGCTAGCACACTGCCGCGTCCGTGTTCGGAGATTGTTCGTGTGGATACCGGTAGAGGAAGCCGATTCTAAGAGTCGTCTTCTGCTGATCGAGAAGGTAGCCCACCAGTTCAAAGAGAACGAGACGCGGACGAATTCACTACAGTTTGGGTTTTCTTGATTACCATGAGAAAATGTGCGCAAAGGTTTGTGTAGATTCTTGAGCTACTAGTTCGCTAAAATCAAAGGAAAACCTCCGGCTCCAGATGATTCCGAATTCTACAAGGTACGATTCGGGTTCCTTAACCTTGATTTAAACGCACCTGAGTGATCCTCGGGACGGGATTCGTAAGAAATTTTTAATCCGCTGCGTGTATGGATCCCAACACCACGACTGTATGCTTACGTCCATCTAGAGAAGATTCCTGCGTCATCGTTGCACCATCCCAGTCCTTTGGCTACGAATGACTAACTAACTCTCCTGAAGGCATCTTTTCCTTTGAAGGTCCACTGACCGACGATGTTTCCATATTAGGACTTTTAACCACAGTGGGTTTTTTATTTCCAGACCCAATTCCCCCATCTCTGATTTTAGTGGGTTGTTCATTAGGCTCTTTCCCGGCCAACGTAGGCCTTGGCATGCTAGCACCAGGGGATGCAGCAGGTGTCTCTTTTTTCCTGTACACCTGGGCAGGCTGGGCCTTAGCCCCAATTGCTTTGTGCAAGTTCTGCTTTTGGGCCTTAGTAGTAGCGTCAGTTGTAGTATGGCCCCCACCAGTCTCCTGATTTCCTGGGGATCTCGATATAACCTTAGTACCTTCAGTAGCCGCAATAATCTCAATCTGTTGCAAACAATCCGCCTGCGAACCCTCCTCCTCAAACAATACATTATAGCGTGATCCTCCATTAACACCCGATCCCACCGATTTCGCTGTCTTCCCCCAATTTTGCTTGTTTACCTTTTTGGGATACTTGACTTGCATCCACGCGCCAAACGGCGACGGTGACATCTCCGGCGAGTTTTCCACTGGCATTTTCCCATTCGCCTGGCTTGGTGAGGTCGTGGGCACAGTCTGAGTGACGGTTGCATTCCTTGAGGAGTTATCGGCCATAGCTGTCTGGTCCTTTTTCTTGCATCGTTCTTTTGGGTGGCCATAGAGACCACACTTAAAGCATATCAGAGGTAATCCTTCATATTCAATACCATGCTTCTTGCCATCAACCATGATCCAAGGCACTAAGGGTTTTAATAAATCCATTAAGATGGCCATTCGAGCATACTTCCCCCGGCCTCTAGTCTCCATCATGTAGTCAATCTTTACAACATCCCCTAGCAGAGATCCAATTGCCCTCAAAGTGCTCTTATGATAATAGCGGAAAGAGAGACCCGGAATCCTCACCCAAGTCACCACCTTAGAAATGGCAAACGAGCGGGCGTCAAAATCCAGCGACCAAGGCTGAACAGTTAGGTATGCGCCGAAAATCATCCATGGCCCACCCGTAAGGGCCTTGATATAGTCTTCTTCCAAATCAAAGGAGGCTAAATAGAAGTTGCCTTCCATATCGACTAGCCGGCAGGAGCCTTTCAGTTGCCACAGCGCCTGAGTTCGCACTCGCAAGTCGTGGTAGGTGATCGACTTCCCTAGCAATTTTAGAACCAATGTTCGCTCCATCCCTTTACTCAGCGCCGCCCTGACGGCATTGAGTTCAACTTCCTTTTGGTGTTGTGCAGCCAATCCCACACCGTCCAAATTCAACAATTTATTCCGATAAGACACCGCTTGCTCCTCTATTTTGTCCGCCATCTCCGTATCCGAACACTCAACCTCGACCATAAGGAATCCTCCACCATCGGCAGGGGAGCATCTTTCGCGTGCAGAGCCATCATCCCAGAAGCTAAAAGGGACGTCTTTTAGGGTAGTAGTATCCATATTTTATAGTAGTGTGACAAAAACTTGTTGCTTAGTCACTTCATGATAAGTTTATAGTCGATACACTCATCAGATGTCCGTTGTCGTGGTCAATGGCGGACCTAGTCACATGAGAAGGAGGGCAAGTGCCCCCTTTGAATTCTGATGTGAGTTTTTCTTTTTCTTTTTCTTTTTTACAAAAGAAATTAACATTAAAAAAAATATAGAGGGGAAAGTAATCCCAGTAATTAGTGCCCACCTTTGATAATAAGTTTCTAGTCCTTGATGTGAGCAATTAACTAGTGCCCACCCTTGATAATAAGGCAAATTAAAATACATATGTACTTGAACTTATTGAGTGTCTAGTCCTTGATAATAGGCAATTATGATGGAATTCTAAAAAATAAGGCTTAGAAAGATGACATTGTAATTATTTTTGTTGTAATATACTTTTGTTATTAAAATATATGTACTTGAACTTACTGAGTGTTCACCCTTCATTGTAATTTATGTAGCTGCATTTCTAACTAACAGCATTTAACCTTGTTTTTCTAAATGACATGTTTATAAAATAACTATCTCTCTTATTACATCATTATTATTTACTTGATTTCATGAATATTTTTTTTATTTTCCTTTTTTTTTTATTTATATTCTTTTATTTTTTTAATGCATTTAAAATTTCCTTTAAAATAAAAAATTTCAGGGGCCAAACTTTCAAACCCCTCCCACCACTAATGCCCACCTCTGAACTATTTTTCTGGGTCCGTCCTCGACCGTGGACTCTATTTTCACACTCAGTGGTCGCTGGTCAATGATTCCAGCATGGCCCACGGCGAGAGCTCGTTTCATTCAATTAATGTCACACACCCTAACGTAATGGATCATTGATCAACATGCCAGAGAAAAAAATATTTTATATTTTAAAACAGTGAAAAGACCAAAATGCCCCCATAGAATTCTTGGCTCTCCTCCTTACACCTAATGGCAGATCTGATCTCAAGGAGGATGGGAAAATTTCACCTGCCTGCGTGAAACCAATTTTATTTCGAGAACCTAAAAATTATGAAATTTTAATCTCACGGGATAAAATTAAATTAAATTTTGTAAAGATAATGATACTTTTACTTTACTTTTTGGATTCTCTTTTTTTTTTTTTTGGTTGTTGTGAATTCTTATATTTATCTTGTAGTTGACCAAGATATATTTAATGTTATTTTAAATTTCATAATGTTTATAATGTTCTAATTAACTCCATGATTTTTTTAGGATGGTTTATTTACTTTATAAATGTATTTATTTATCTTATAAATACTTTTATTAAAAAAAATAATAAGGAGACTACATTTAATTTCATTTTGATTGATGCTGCAGTGAAATTTCATGGTTTTTTTTTTTTTTTTGAAATTTTCCCGCCACATTGAAGACTCGCCTGAAACGATGGTCGCGCACGGAGATGATGGAGTAGGTGGTAAGCTTTGTCGATACTAGAGAAGACGGTGGCGAAGGTGAGAGATCGCACAATGAGCTTTTAGGATGACAAATTCATGTGGTGTTCGAACTAATGCATAATTAGGTGCTCTATAATTGTAATTATTCATTGGTGCTAATTATTAAATTTAGTTGATTTTTTTAATAAATTAAGGAAACTAATTAAATTATTTTTATTTTTATTTTTTAAAAAATTAATTAGTTTAACTAATAAAATAATATATAATCTAAATATATAAAATGATTAAATATTAATCTCCAAAAAAAAATTATTGAGGTCTTATAAGACGAAGTGTATTCATTCATTCCCTGTATATTCTATAGAAGACAGTAGAATATTGTGTGCTAGCTGTATTGTGTGCCACGCGTCAGGCACAATTCCCTATGTGACAAACTCGTATATGTCGGTTGTATTTATTTTGCTATATATGCCGTACAGAGGCCAGCGTATTTCCTCACCTTATCATTATCATTTTCTCTGTATATTTCTTTCTGTTAGAATTCTCTACTACTTTGACCAAAAAAAAAAGAATTCTCTACTTGCTCTAAGATTCTCACTAATGGAAGGTTTTGGAGAGCAGTTTATGTCCGGTCGCATAGTAAGTTGAGGACAAAGTTGAATTAAAAAAGAAATTGCAGATTTTAGTCGACATTTTTGTTGTATTACATACAGATGGATTAAAAAATAAATTGCAGATTTTAGTCGACATTTTTTTTGTATTACACACACATGTGTGTATATATATACACATACAGCTAGTTACAAACCGTTGACAATAACAAATCACTCAGATCACCTCTTCTTCTGCTAAATTTCACCATGATTTCCATGGATTTTGTGTCGAACCCTTGCTTCTTCACAGCTTTCTCTGTAATTTCAACTCTCTTGGCGCTTCAATTTCTTTTCAGAAGATTGAACAAAAGTCAGAGGAGGAAGAAGAAGTATCATCCTGTTGGTGGCACCATCTTCAACCAGTTTCTCAACTTCAATAGGCTCCATCACTACATGACTGATCTCGCAGGCAAGTACACGACCTACAGATTGCTCACGCCTTTCCGGAACGAGATTTATACTTCTAATCCGGTCAATGTTGAGTACATTCTCAAAACCAATTTCGAGAATTTCGGAAAGGTAATTGTAAATATGAATTCGCTTCGGATTTATGAGGGAGCAGCTTCCTCTAAACTCTTCAAACTCGTCGTCCTTGGGCTAAAAGTTTCCAAATGAGTTTTAGACTGGATTTTCTTGGAACTAAATTTTGTTGTTTGGCTGGCCAACAATATGATTGATGATGACTATTTCCGTTGGTAAAATTCTTAATGATTGTAAATGAGCTATCTGAGTTCAAGCAAGTGAACTTGTAACATAATTTTGTTTGTTTTTCTCATAAGTTGTTCAGACAAGCCTCGTAAGAATTTTAATAGCAATTGCATTTCTTGTCTGATAATCAATTTTAATGTTGGTGTAGTTCACTATTTCTGTTGTGGAGACTTCTCTAAAATGATCACAAATATCTCTCCAGAGTATCGCAGCATGTAACTATGTATTATAAAGGGATAAATCAGTTGGAATGACGGTTTGGAGGGCCTTGAGATGGGAAATACCTTCACATCCCAGCAGCTTCTTTGTCTGGGTTTGCTTGATACTGATGTTTCAAATTCAGTTGTGTCGCTTCAAAATCTGTACATGTTCATCACATAGAAATTGTTTTTCCATTTGCAAGTAATTATTTGGAAAATGTTTGAAATGAGCTGAAACAGAGATTTCTAGAACTTATTGTAAGGAGGACAAAGTAACACGGTAGATGTTATGGGATATCACTATTTCTTAAGAAAAATAAAAGAAGAGGGTGAGTGGTGCAATGGTAAGTTGTTGCCATGTGACGTGGAGGTCACAGATTCAAATACTGGAAACATCTTCTCCCCTTGCGAGGGTAAGACTCCACTTGGTGAAGCTTTGTGCATTGAGCTGCCCTTTCTTTTTTGTTTTCTTAAAAGAAAACTTAAGAGTGAAAGTTAATTTTAGCTCAAGCGGAAAGTTTAGCTTGATGGCATCAATTTTATTCCTTGAAGATTTTGTGCAGGGACCGTACAACTACAACAAATTGAGGGACTTACTAGGTGATGGGATTTTCACTGTTGATGGTGAAAAATGGCGCCAACAGAGGAAAATATCAAGTCATGAATTCTCGACAAAGATGCTAAAAGAGTTCAGTATTGAAATTTTCAGAAAAAATGCAGCAAAACTAGCAAATAAAGTGTCTGAGGCTGCAACTTCAAATCAGATATTGGAAATCCAGGTGGGTAAATATTTTCTTTGAAACGTGTTATCAAGTATCTTCCTTTACTGGGGCTTACATATTAAAATTTTCTGATAATTCATACAGGACCTACTTATGAAATCAACTCTGGATTCAATATTCCAAGTTGCATTTGGAACTGAACTTGACAGCATGTGTGGTTCAAATGAAGAAGGGAAGAAGTTTGCCGATGCTTTTGATACATCAAGTGCAGCAACTCTCTTCCGTTATGTTGATGTGTTATGGGGATTGAAGAAATTTCTAAATATTGGTTCAGAGGCCTGCCTAAGAAAGAATAATAAAATCTTAAATGACTTTGTATTCAAGCTAATCAATGCCAGAATTAATCAGTTGCAGACGTCAAAGGATTCTAGCGTAAGTCTACTGATTGAAAGTTTTGTTGTTGTTGTTGTTGTTGTTGGTTTATATATATATATATATATATATATATATATATATATATATATCTAGGACCACCTCAACTTAAAAGCTGAAGCTATTACATCAGAGCTGGTTAATAGTTTAATCATAATCTCTATTGTCTAACACATCCCTCACATTAAAGCCCATCTGTCTGGAAGTGTAGACAAAACACAATCTCATCGTATATGGAGAATTTGAGATGAGATTTAATGTTAAATACTATAGGTTGATAGGGATCTACTTGGGTAAAGAGGTTATGAATAATTTTATTATAATTTTTTTTTATGAGTTATAACTATTCTTGTAATGTGTTTGATTAAGAAGGAATTTTATATGCTGCCTACTATTCTGTTTTGCATAAATTTTGCAGAATAGAAGAGGAGACATTCTCTCAAGGTTTCTGCAAACAGATGAATTTGAACCGACATACTTACGAGATATAATTCTCAACTTCGTAATTGCTGGCAAAGACACTACAGCTGCTACACTTTCTTGGTTCATTTACGTGCTATGTAAGCATCCTGCTGTACAAGAAAAAGTTGCACAAGAGGTGAAAGAAGCGATGAGTAAAACAGAAATTACTAGCTCCACAGAGTTCATGTCAAGCTTAACAGATGAAGCTCTTGAAAAGATGAATTATCTCCATGCAGCAATTACTGAAACCCTCAGACTATATCCTGCAGTTCCTGTGGTAAGGCTTTTTAAAGCCTCATATGTTTTATGTAACACAACTTTTAAAAGATCCTGAAAATACTTCCTCTTGGTGCGCAATATTGACCCTTGATTCCACATTTGACATGTTTCAAACTTCTATGTTTGGATTGAAAAGAATTTTGGTAGGCCAGCTTCTCTACTGATCAGACTTTGCAGATCAGTGTATTAAAAACATCTAATATCAATAAATAATTTCCTCTCGTGTATTTTTCTATCACAACATACACACTCAAGAGCTGATCTGCCGATTATTTGTGACAAATGATCTGTAGAGAAGCCAAACACCGCAGGGGAAGAAAGTGAAATTATAATTTTGTATTTTTTTTTATTATTCGTATAAATTATAATTTCTATCTTATATTCTTGTCTGTTCCTCTGAATTTAAGCTACTCTCTTGAATCTCAAACTCTTTTCTGATGCAGGATGCAAAGATGTGTTTTTCAGATGATACATTGCCAGATGGATTTAGTGTGAATAAAGGAGATACGATAGCATACCAACCTTATGCAATGGGTCGCATGAAATTTATATGGGGAGATGATGCAGAAGAATTTAAACCAGAGAGATGGCTTGATGAGAATAACATTTTCAAGCCAGAAAGCCCTTTCAAGTTTACTGCTTTTCAGGTTAGATTTATGTTTAGGGAATATGACATTGCTTTCTTAGCTTTTAAACTAGTAGTTCAGGCAAATAACTAGCAAAACTTTTTCCTTTAATATATATTTCTTAAAAAAAAAAAAAGAGAGATAACACTATCATCTATCAAAACAAAAGGGTAGGCTAAAACTAAATTCATTTTGATCTAAAAATCAATAAGTTTATAAAATAATAGCCACTTTCTAAGTTTAGTAAATTTTGAAATCATTCAATAAGAAAAAATTGAAAATAAAAAGCGTATTCAGATTTTTTTAAAAAACTAAAATAAAAGGCTTCTATCAAAAGACAATAATAATTAGTGAGACTTGTTATACAAGTAATAAAATTTTAGAATAATTTAAAGACTATTGCTTTTAAGACAAAATCAATAAATATGAAATTTATAAGCTCTGAAGTAAACATTTTATTCATTCTATGTCATGAAGAAAGAATTGTGGTATCAAAACACTATGAAGGAAGGCAAAAATTAAATACTTGCATGACTTGTTTCATACAGTAGTTTAATATGAATATTTGATTATTTGCAGGCTGGTCCAAGGATTTGTCTAGGAAAAGAGTTTGCTTACAGGCAAATGAAGATATTCTCTGCCTTCCTGTTAGGCTGTTTTCGCTTTGAATTGAATGATGATAAGAAAGTTGTCACTTACAAGACAATGATAAATCTTCACATTGATGGAGGTCTCCAAGTCAGGGCCTTCCATAGACACTTTACTTAGCAGACGAGTTCACAAGACAGTACAAACTCCACCACCAGCTCCACCACCACCACCATTTGTTGGAATAAATTAAGCCATTTGGATGAGTCGACTATGACTAGGGATAAAAAATTCATAATCCACTTCTTGTTGAGCTTATTTAGCCTCCTCTAGTTTAGGGACCAAAGGTTTGGTTTTTGATAGTTTCCTCTTTTCAATTCGTGTGTAATGGAATCAAATAATGAATCTTCAAATTAAGATGTCAGATTTGTCAGAGCTATTTTCCTTGAAGAATCTATTCCATAATTTTTTGAAGTGTCAAGAGCAAAATTACTCACGAAGTGTTTAGATGAGGTATATGCATCCTAAATTTTAGGACTCTGCACTTTCATTCATCAATCTTAAGAAAATGGTTCAAAAAATATAAATTACTAACAAAAGCATATGTTGGCCAACGTTAACCATGAATGTAAAAATGCTTGAAATTTTATTTGACCCAAGTTGGGATGTAAAAATCCATGTGTTGGAATTTATCCTAACCGGTAGAAATTGAATTTGGATTCTCTGCTCATCCATTTTTCTCTTTATCTTCTTCTGATATCATTCCATCAGTGAGTTGCATATTGAATGTTTGAGATTCTATACTTCATAAAACTATCATTTTACCATTTTCAAGTAGTTTATAGTTGTAAACTTTCCAAATCAAATTTTAACAATTTTTATGTTTTTAAGGTCTGAAAATAACCTCTCCGATTGTGAAGGTAAGACCATTTATCCTTTTCTAGACCTCATACAGGACCTACTTATGAAGTCCCTGGCTTTATTCATTATCCCTTTTTGGTTTTACTAGGCTTGACATAAATATGAAAGATGTGATTATGGTGAGAAATAGAACCGCCAATACAAGGAGTAAGAAACAGTTTTGACATTATCATAATCTCTATAGCTAATTTAAAAGCTCAAAATAAGAGATTAAAACAAACCCTAAAATCGTTGATTATGTATCATTCAGATGTTCATGGGAAATTCCTACGATCTACTCATTAAAATACATTAGTGGTATTAGGATTACCCGGTCTCCGTTTTTGCTAATCTTTTTGAAGAATAATTTAATGCAGAGTAAAAATAGAGATGAGGAAATACTAGAGGAGAAGAGGAGTTTTGAGTGTTAGCTAGGGTTAGGCGACTAGACCTCTGTTTATAATTTAAAATTAGGGTTTAGCTATGGGATGAGTTCTTTAACTATTGCCAACTCATTAATAGGTTATATAACAATACCAATATTATTAAAGTTCTAAAACCACCACCACCATGATTTATGAAAGATTGTAATTAATGAATTTAATTACTTAATTAAAACATGAGAAACCCTCTAGTTCAATAGCACTTAATCCACTAGAAAACTCATAATGGAATAAGTACCAGTTTAATTAAGTCCATTAAATCCAATAGTTTTAAGATGGTTTTGGGAATTATGTTCACAATTTCGTAATTAAACAACTAGATAATTAATCAAACTGATTAAACAATTAAATTGACAATTAACTTAATAATGAAAATTCAATTAACAATATAATCGACAATCAAACGGTTTGCAAAACAAAAATCCTAGCAAATATCTTAAGCACAATTCAAATTCAAATTATCAATTTAATCTAAATTAAATAATATGTCTATAATCGAAAACTAGATTGTTATTTAGAAAATAATTCAAAATTATCTAAAACTAAATAATTTCCAAGTCTGGAGATAAAACTAATAAAAAGAAAGACACTCCCTTATGATTTTTAAATGTAAATTCCTAAGCTCTAGTTTTCTCCATTATCCTCCCAAATTACCTTCCAAACTAGCTTAAGTTGTCATGAAATTATTTTCTCCTCCAAACTCCAAGCAACTCGTCATAGCCATGAGGGAAGAATGAGAACAATTCATGAATTTATGCCTTCCGCAACTATGGAAACAATTAGAAGGTGATTATCATTGAGCTTCAGTGAGAGAATGAATCATTCGCGCGGCTACGTCTCCCTGAACCTAGCTCCCAGCTTGCGTGCATCTCAATATGCGGATAGGTAAATTAATGCGAGGAAGATAGGGTTTTATAGGTATTTTCTTTGGTCCTTATTACAAGATACCAACTAACAATTCTCACAAATTAATAAAAATAGTTAAAGTCAATAAAGTTAGTGTAATACCCCATATTATTATTAAATGATTTATTTCTTTGAAATTATAATAATTATATATTTAAATTTATTTTTGTGACTTGTTATGTGATTGTTATTGACATGTGAATTTTATTTCAGTTTCGAGAACGAAATTTATTTTAAGGAGGGTAGAATGTAATACCCCAGATTATTATTAATAGTAATAACTCATTTATTTTATTTTATATAACCTTGGTGGGCCAAATACTCCTAGTCTTAATTGCCTAAAGAATTTTCAGCTTATACACTAAGAAAGATGGGAGGTAATAAGTCCACTACTTGTCAACCAAGCCATATTAAATTCACACCATGATTGATTGATTGAATTTAAAATACTCCATCACATTAAATTCACATCATGGTTGATTGATTTAATTTAATATACCCTATTAATGAGTTGGTAAGAGTAAAAGAGCCCAAAGCTAAACCCTAATTCTAAGTTAAAATAGAAGTCTAGCCTAACCCTGAATATTCTCATTCTCTTCTACTACTTCTTCTATTCTTTTTCTGTGTCAATTATTCTTCTAAGAGGCTAGCAAAACAGAGACCATGTAATCCTAATCCCCAGAACAAGAGGAGTTAATTGTTGCATGTCCACCTCTTTGTGAAAAACTCTTAAATGTGTTGTTGTGTTTGTGTGTGTGTATATATATATATATATGTTTTCCTTTTCGATTAACTTAAATCACTTTATGAAAGCAAAACTCCTCACCTCCTTGTATACATATATTTCTCCTTTTTGGTTTGCGTTTAACTATTTTGCAAAACCCTTTATCATTGAATATACATGTACCCAAAATACCATTTATCATTGAATATACATGTACACTTTGGGTGCCTTGGATTTCATGATTGAAACTTACATATATCCTTCATTAATATATATAATACATGTACATCGTTTACCTTGAGTGCTTTAGCTTTTGTATGTGTGTGTGTGTGTGTGTCTCCTCTTTTAATTTGTTCAATCAGCACCTATGTTAATGTTCTCTTTTAAATGGTTTTGCCTAGGTTTTCATAATTGACAAATAGCAATATATATATTCGGTTTGGTTTTCGTAAATTTGATAAATTTATTTTGTGTGATTGGAATAATTAAATCATGGGAAGATAGCTTTGGGATGGTACCTCCTAAAATGATAAACACAACCCTAGGCTTTATACCACGATATATTATTTGATGTGAACCGATTATATCTATTCTTCTCAAAGTGGTATCTGGTAGGGTAACTCGGGATACTTGTAGCAACTTTGGGAAGAGGTGTATACATTAGGACGAAATGTTTTATGGCCAATTTGATGATTTGTGACTGGCAGGTTTCCGGGTCACAGGGTAGACTGGCAGGTTTCCGGATCTACCATGGTTCTCTTCCCACTAAACTAATTTGACTAGCAGGTTTCTGGTCTAAACAAATTTTATAAAGATAATGAATAATATTTGATTCGGTGTGAATATATGTATATGAATATATGATGAATATTGGAATTGATAGTTGGTTCAATCACTATGTGATTATATATTTGATTTGATTAATATATTTGAGATATATAAATTGTGTTTTAATTAGGATTACCAACTTTGTTGATATTTGTGTTCTGGGCTATGATGATCCTTCAGGGGAGCAGAATTTCAGTGAAATAGGTTTCAAGGTTGAGTCTAGCAGTTCAAGGTTGGGGCTAGCAGTGAGAAGTGAGGGAAAACATGGGAAAACAGTCGGCTAATTCTAGCTAGTTTTATTCTATTTTATGCCTTTAAGTAAAACATTTTTATTTAAGTTTGGATTTATGTTAGTGTAATAAGGCAGCCTTGCACTTGTCCCAGTATAAGTGCGGCGGTAACACTTCCCAAATTTTAGTTATTTTGAATTTCAGTAATTATTCAAAAGAAAATCATTGCAATTTTATGTTCTTATAATTGTTAGAAAATTTGGAGTTTTACAGTTAGCCTACCATTTAAGTAACTTCTAATATTACCCTACTAATTGCCCTAAATTCTAATATCATATTAATTATTATTTTCACCCATTATTCTTATTTATTAGGGGTATACATGGAAAAGAATAATTAATAGTCATTGGGAACAAGCAAGTGCCTTATAAAACGGATCAAATAAACTTGCTAGTTGGGTCCTTATAATAAGGACCAATGGGAGTACCAATTTGAGCCCATTAAAATTTAAGAAGACCAATAAAATTCTACCATTAGATTTCCTTTTAACTTCTGTAAAAATTTTGCATCATAGGATCTTCTAATGAGACAAAATCATGATCTATAATATATTTAAAAATATTATTCAATCACAAAATAGCAATCAGAATATTAATAATTTAAGCCTAATAATCTCATAATTAATTCAGATTTATATTATTTCCTACAACGGACTAACAATCCAAATATTATTTAATAATTTCAAATGAGCCTAAAATAGTTCTCAAAATAAATAAATCAGTTGGCATAAAATAAATGTATGTATGTATAGTTTACACCCATTACAAAAATGGATTTATCTAACAAATTAAAATCAAAATAACCTATTCATGATGAATTTTCTTATAAAATTAAATAAATTCTCATTCTTTCAAATCAAATGTGACATAAATATGCGATCTTTCTTTCACAAATGTCACATAAAACTAAAATGATTCTATATCATATATCATTTCATGATTGATATATGTAACTTACCCATATCATATAAGAATGCAAAAGAGTAGGAGAAATAACAAGACAAGAAATTGAGAGAGAGAGAACAATGGCTATTAATTACCAAAAATAAAATATAAATTGCAGAGTATTTGTATATCTTTTCAATAATGCATCGCATTAAGAAAGAACCACACATATATGCAAAACAACATAATAGTGCTCATCAGGATAAAGGATATCAATGACAAAACAAAAATGAAAAGCAGGCCAAATAATGAAAGAAAACACCTTGATGTTAGAGCATATGAGTTGTTGATGGAAAATCTATGGAACAAGAGAGAAGCACAAATCCAAAGAAGAAATAGATGCAGATTTGATATATGAATAATTCCATTGATGTATGAATAATATTACATACAACATATGAATAAATACTATATGAAGGTTATATGAATAAATACTATATGAATAAATTTTTCATAATGTGGGATAATTCTTATGTTTATGACATTGTAATTTTTAAGAGGATTGGAGACATATATATATAGGGGCTTAACACAAATGACTAGATACATATATGAAAATGAATAAGAGTTCCCCTCCACTCTTTATCTCTATAATTTCCTCTTGTCTTTCTTCATCTCATCTCTTTATTTTCCTTATTTTTATAACGATATTATATATGATAAAAAATATATCTAAAAAATTAATCAGACCAGCCTATAAACTCCTAGTTCATGCTTTAAATTAAAAAGCCGGGCCTATTTACTCTAAAATACTCCCTTCGGTCCTAATTATAAGAGCTATTTGATTTTTTTGGAGAAATTAAGGAAGCTAATTAAATTACTTTAGAATATTTTTATTCTTATTTTTATTCTTCAAACTAATTAGTTTAACTAATAAACTAATATATGATTTAATAATACAGAACATATGAAATGATTAAGTAACTTATTTAGTTTCCTTAATCTTTATAAAAAAAGTCAATTAGCTCTTATAATTAAGATTGGAGGTAGTACCTCTAAATAAACTTAAGGCTCGACCTATTTGCTAAATAAACTATGTCTCACCAGGCCCCAATTAAACTAGATTGTAGACCTCAGATCTTGCCTATTCATACCCTTAACCATTGGTATACACGCCTAAAGTCATCTTTCTCTATCACTTTGTCCGCACTTGCCCCAATGCCTTTTTCAACTTTTTACCTTCAATTCTACCATTTGACCAAATCATCCTCCCTAACCACCCATGGTCATGGACGCATGACACTCATTTCATATGCTTGTTCAGCCCCTGCCCATGGACGCATGACACTCATTTTATAATGCTTGTTCAGCCGTTTTCCCTCGTTGGATAAAACCAGCACAACGAAAATGTGTTGCTTAGTCGCTTCATAATAAGTTCATAGTCGATACACTCATCAGATGTCCCGTTTTTTTTTTTTTTTTTTTTAAATTTTGGTTGCCCACTCAATTTAACGGAACTTCACCCCGATTAATTCGGGTTTGTGGCCTCTATTTGTACACTCAGGAGTAAAGCTGGGAATTATGGCCAGCTTGGCCCAATAGGGTTAGAGCGTACAGGGCCAAGGCCTAACAAGGCCGACCCTACAAGGCCTGGGGTAAGGATAACATTTATTTTTCAATGCGCGGCCTGATAGTACTAGGGATAGGGCCTGAAAATTACTTTTCTAAATTTTAATATTTTTCCTTCGATTTTTTTTCAAAGAAATATAATTAATAAATTGCAACCATTAAAGTTCTAATTTATTAAATAAATATTATTAACATTAATAATATAAATTATTCAATAAATAAACACATTCATTAATTCGTAATAAAAAACAAATAAACACAAAGAATATTTTTCCCCCTTTTTTCAAAAAGTATTAAACAAAGGAATTGCTTTATGTATGCCCACGACAAAATGCTTTTCCTTCTCGTAATTTTGTGTGTGTCTGCAGATTACTTCGGTTCATGCATGATTTTGCCGATAAGTAAAAATAATTATACTTATTTTACACAAAGTATGTGTTTATTACTTATATAATATTTAAATACCAAAGTATGTGTTTATTTAATATGTAAAGATCCCTTCTTTAATATTTATAATAACTAATTATGTGTTTTAATAAAAAAAATAATAAACATGTAATACCCTGGATTAGTATCAATAATAATGATAATGATGATAATAATATCGTAATAATAATAACAATAACAATAATATAGTAAATAAATATTTAGAATTTAATAATGTTTGTATTATTTTACAGTTTATTAATTGGCAATAATAATAATAATAATAATTTAGAAATTCAATTGTATTGTTTTATAATTTATTAAATGGAAATAGTTAAAGAGTCTAGCCCATAGCTAAACCCTAAATTTTAATTGTAATACCCCCAATTTCTAACCGTTATAATGACAAAAATTTAAATGATTTTTATAATAAATTAATGAAATTCGAAATAAACAACCTTGCGGAGTGTTACCGCCGAACTTGTACTGGGACAAGTGCAAGGCTGTCTTATTACATTAAGATAAATCCAAACTTAAATAAAAGTATTTTATTCAAAGTATAAATAAAATAAAATAAAATAAAACTAGCTAGAATTATTCATTGGTCTTCCTCACTTCTCACTATTAGCCCCAACAACCCAACTTTGAAACCTGTTTCACTGAAAATTTGCTCCCCCAAGGATCGTCGCAATCCATGAACACAAACATCAGTAAAAGCTGGTAATCCTAATGAACAAAGATAATATAGAAAATAATAATAATAAATATAATGATAAATAAAATATTCACATGATATAAAAAGATATATATATATATATATATATATATATATATATATATATATATATATATAAAATCTAAAATATTAGTTTCAATATCAAATATCATTCATTAATTTTTATTAATTTCATTTAGACCCGGAAACCAGTCCATTTAGTTTAGTGGCTACCCTGTGACCCGAAAACCTGCGAGTCACAATCATCAATTGGCCATAAACATATCTTCCTAGTGTGCTCACATCTTTCCAAAGTTGCTACTAGTGTCCCGGAAACCTGCCAGACACCACTTTGGGAAGAATGGATACTATCATTTTCACATCAAATAAATATCGAGGGCATAAAGCCCATAAATTGTGTTCATCACTATGGGAGGTACCATCCCAAAGCTATCCTCCCATTATTAAGTTTTTTTAAAATACACACATAATAAACTCCCAAATTATTTTTATTATTTACTTATCTTTTATATATTTTTATATTATTTTAATTAGATATAGATATAAAGATATTTTGACCTATAATCTGTTGGTATCTTATCTTATTGCGTATGAGATATTATATAAGAAAAAGAAAATCAAACAATAAATAAGTAAATGAATAAAAGACACATAAGCAATTATATTTAATTTCAAAGAGAACATGACGAGGTCTATTTTGTAATTGACGCACGTAGGCCGAGACAACAAATTGTAACCAATTCAATTCATGAAGAAAAGAAGAGACGCACGCAATACAGGCACATTTTGACGCGCCCAAGCCGAGGAAGCAATTGTATACAATTCAATTGAGGGGGAAAAAAAACGTATAGGCATATTTATATAGTTCACACACGCAAACCAAGGCAGAACAATTCCATACATTATATATAAATATCTCTATATCTAAGACTCATGGGATTAGGATTACCTGGTTTTCATGTTGCTAATCTCCTAAGAAAACTATTGACTGAGAATACAGAATAAGGGTGTAGTAGCAGAGAAAAATTTAGCGACCAAGAAAATGTCGAGTGTTTTCTAGGTTTAAGCGGCCAGACCTAAGTTTATAATTAAATCTAGGGTTTTGGCTATGGGTTGGACCTTTTAATTATTCCTAATAAATGAATTAAAACAAATTGTATAGTTTTATTATTAGATATATTTTGAGTCCGATGATAAATTTTAAAATTGAAAATATAATCTGATCTAACTAACTCCTAGATTCTTGGATCTAATATTGACTAATCTAATAATACTATTTACAAAATAATATGATTACCACATAAACAATACAACATTATTAATTTTACTATATTATTATTATTCTTATTTTAATCTATTGTTGTTGTTGTTGTTGTTGTTGTTATTATTATTATTATTATTTTATTTCTATTTTTAATCATTATTATTTTATTAATATTATTTTAATCTATCATTATCATTACTATTTATATTATTATTATTATTATTAATAAAAATCCGGGGTATTACATTAATTATAAACTTAGGTTTAGCCATCTAAACCTAGCAACGCTCAATAGTTTTCTTCTCACCTAGCAACACTCGATAGTTTTCTTCTCCGCTACCTTTTCTTCTCAAATCCTCCTTCCGACTCTTATCAAATTATTCTCTAGGAGGTTAGCAAAAATGGAGACCAGGTAATTCTAATTCCTATGAGTCTTAGGTTAGTTTTATGTAAATTTTGATAGGTAATTCTAATCCCTATAAGTCTTAGGTTAGTTTTAATTCTAATCCGAATTAAATTATCGCATGTTAGTCTCGATTTCTTTGATTCTTCACATTCAAATGATTTTTGCGCTAGCCGCTTCATTGGGTTCAATTTCAATTACTAGTGATCAATCTCATTAGTTGTAAAGCCATCTTTTCATCTTCCTCGTAGAGCTAAAAATTTTGTCCATTGCTCTTGATATTTTTTTGGTTACCGGTTTTGTGATGTTGTTTGATTTAAAGTTGCACTTTTGCGGATTGTATGTAGACCGAAAATTTGGAATTTGCGTATTCGATTCATGCCCATCTGTTTCACCATTAGTTTTGTTTATTCCTCTCAATTCACGTGCTAGGTATGCCCATTATTTAATAATGGGCTGATTCATGATTCTATTTTTACAATATTGCAACATGATCACCTTTTGGTCTTTGATTGTATGAAGACTTTTTATTTTCAACTTGGTACCACTGTGGATCTTTATCTAAATAAAGAACAATTAAGGTTTTGTTTTGTGGGCATGTTAAATAAATCATGATTTTCCTAACTTCTTTTCATCAAATAGGATATATTATGGATGGTATAATATATTATAATATGTTGAGCCTAATGCAGTATTACTTCATTATTTATTTATTATTTTTTTTATTCATTCTTCGTATATTATCTCCTCACATTAAGATAAGGTGTGAATAGATTTTACGTTAAAATATCTTTTTTTTTCCCTATGTTTAATTAAATAATAGAAAAGTGTATGAAAGATAATTAAATAAGTATAAAATATTAATAAATTTAATTTGGGCACTTTTGTGCATAGAAATAATGTAGGGATTTTATTATGTGTGTATTTTAAATAATTAAACTTTACTCAGATAGGTATTTGAGTTATAATATGTGTTGGCTCTTGTATCGAATATTTGAATTACTATACTCTTGAATAATTTGGAAAGTCATGATGCCCTTGAGTACCTATATATTTAATGAAGAAATTAATAATTGTGACAAGATTGAATTTTATGATTTTGTATGATTGAAATGAATTAATAGTGGGAGAATAGCTTGGGACGGTACCTCCCAAAGTGATGAACATAACTTTTGGGCTTTATGCCACCGATGTGAAAAGATAGTATCCGTTCTTCCCAAAGTGGTGTCTGGCAGGTTTCCGGGACATTGGTAGCAACTTTGGGAAGAGGTGTGCACACTAGGAAAATATGTTTATGGCCAATTGATGATTGTGACTGGCAGGTTTCCGGGTCTACTATGGTTCTCTTCCCACTAAACTAAACGGACTGGCAGGTTTCCGGGTCCAAATGAAATTAATAAAAATTAATGAATGATATTTGATCCGATGAGAGCATATAGATATGATGAGTAGTGAAATTGATATTTTAGATTATATATATGTATATATATATATATATATATATATATATATATATATATTATCATCATGTAAATAGTTTATTTATTAATTATTATTATATATTATCTTTGTTTATTAGGATTACCAGCAATCGCTGATGTTTGTGTTCATGGGTTATGATGATCCTTCGGGGGAGAAGAATTTCAGTGAAACAGATGCCAAGGGTTGGGGCTAACAGTGAGAAGTGAGAAAGCACCGTATTCTGTTTATTTTGTTCTAATTAAAATAAATACATTTTTGCTTAAGTTTTTTTTTTAAATTATTGTAATAAGTAGCCTTATATTTGTCCCAGTACAACACTCCCCAAGGTTGTTTGTTTCAAATTTCAGTAATTCATTTATGAAAATCATTTAAATTTTAGGTTATTATAACTGTTAGAAATTGGGGCTGTTACAAAACATAATAAAAGGGTTATAGTTTAAACTAAAAAAAATTAAGTAATTACAAATAAACGCATTCATTAAATGGAAGTCTAAGTAATTATTTTTTTTAAAAAAAGCTACAGTTAAACGGGCTTAATGGGCTGGCCCGATTAAGCCCGAGGCCCTATAGGGCCTGTCCTGCAAGGCCAATTATAAATTTCTAGCCTATTTTTTAAGTCTGAGCCCTACAAGACCAAGGCTTAAACAAGCTAACCCGACGGACTCGACCTGATTTTCTAGCTCTACTTAGGAGTCGTTGCTAGTCAATGATTCCGGAATGGCCCATGGCTAGAGCTCGTTTCATTCAATTAATGTCACACACACCAACGTAATGGATCATTGAACAACATGCCAAACAAAAAATTATTTTATATTTTAAAATAGTGAAAAGACCAGCATGCCCCATAGAATTCTTTCCCCTCCTTCGTCCACCCCTATACCATGGCAGATCTGATATGAAGAAGGATGGGAAAATTTTATCTGCCTGCATGGAACTAGAGTTGGGAATCAGGGTTGGGCCGGCCCTCTAGGTCAGGTCCTTGAAGGATCAGGGCCTAACAGAGCTGGTCTTACATGATCCGGAAGTTATTATTCCAAAATTTAATTATTTTTCTTCCGTTTTATTCAAAGAAATATAATTAGTAAATTACAACAACTAAAGTTCTAATTTATTAAATAAATGTTGTCAATATTAATATCAAAACAACACGAATCATCCAACAAATATATACATTCACTAATTCATAATTTAAAGCAAACTATTATCCACAAATAACTCACATAAAACACAACAAGCATATCTAGGTTTTGAATTTAAACTATTATACAATATTTCTATAGCAAGATTGACCCTATGGCTTATGATGAGAAGGTTGCCAATATAAGGATCAAGCTAATTTTCATTTTTAATAAATATTTGAATGTGGGAACATTTCTTCTAACTCCTTATTAAATTTTAAAAAATTAACAAAGCCTAATGAGCCGGCCCAACGCCCTGCAGGGCTGGCTCTTTTAAGTTCTAAGCCATGTAAAGCCAATTTCATTTAACTCCTCTAATTTTCAAGTCCGACCTTTGAAAGGCCAGAGCTTAAAAGGGCTTCCCAATAGGATCTACCAATTTTATTTCTAGCAACCTAAAAATTATGAAATATTAATCTCACGGTATAAAATTAAATTAAATTTTTTAAAGAACTTTTTGCATCTTTGTTTTTTGTTTTTTGTTTTGTTTGAATTCTCATATTTATCTTATAGTTGACCAAGATGTATTTAACGTTATTTTGAATCCCATGATGTTCTGATTAACTCCATGATTTTTTTAAAATCGGTTTATTCATTTTATAAATGCCTTTTTATTTATCTTATAAATGCTTTTTTTTTAAAAAAAAAAATAAGGAGACCAAACTGAATTTCATTTTGATTGATTGAAAATTTCCCGCCGCATTGAAGACTCACCTGAAACGATGTTCGCGGACGGAAATGATGGAGTAGGTGGTGAGCTTTGTCGATATCAGAGAAGATGGTGGCGAAGGTGAGAGTTCGCACAATGAGCTTTTAGGATCACATATTCACAAGGAAAGTTTTGGAGAGCAGTTTATGTCCGTTGGCATCGTAAGTTAAGGACAAACAGTTGAATTAAAAAATAAATTGCAGAAGTCGACATTTTTTTATATTATATATGTACATGCACAGCTAGTTACAAACCGTTGACAATAACAAATCACTCAGAGCACCTCTTCTTCTGCTACATTTCACCATGATTTCCATGGATTTTGTGTCGAACCCTTACTTCTTCACAGCTTTCTCTGTAATTTCAACTCTCTTGGCGCTTCAATTTCTCTCCAGAAGATTGAACAAAAGCCAGAGGAGGAAGAAGAAGTATCATCCTGTTGGCGGCACCATCTTCAACCAGTTTCTCAACTTCAATAGGCTCCACCACCACATGACTGATCTTGCAGTCAAGTACAAGACCTACAGATTGCTCACTCCTTTCCGGAACGAGATTTTTACTTCTGATCCGGTCAATGTCGAGTACATTCTCAAAACCAATTTTGAGAATTTCGGAAAGGTAATTGTAAATAGGAAGTCGCTTCGGGTTTTGCTTCCTGGAATTTGTAAATAGTTGCAGATTCGTGTCTCGGATGCTAAAAGATTGAGCAGTTTGAATTATTAACTAGTTTCGATGGAATCAGTAGTTTGATTAACAAATCTGCAAATGGTTGAGGTTGAGTTACATCAGGATACTTGTACGGCTTCTTGGGTTTTTTCTTAAACTATACTCTGCATAATATGTGGGGGACACTACTCATACACTCTTCAAACTCGTCGTCCTTGGGCTAAAAGTTTCCAAGTGAGTCTTAAACTGATTTTTCTTGAAACTAATTTTTGTTGTTTGGCTGGCCAACAATCTGATTGATTATGGCTATTTGCCTTGGTAAATTTCAAGCAAGTGAACTTTTAGCATAATTTTGGCAGTTTTTCTCACAAGTTGTTCTGACAAGAAATGCAATTGCTATTAAAATTGTGAAACAAACTACTGATATCGAATTATGTGTTTCTGTTGTGCAAACTGCTCTTAAATGATCACAAATAGCTCTCCAGAGTATCACAGCATGTAACTAGGTATAATAAAGGGGTAAATCAGTTGGAATGATGGTTTGGAGGGCATTGAGATGGGAAATAGCTTAACATCTCAGCAGCTTCTTTGTCCGGGTTTGCTTCATAATGATGTTTCAGATTCAATTGTGTCGCTTCAAAATCCCTACATGTGCATCACATAGAAACCATCACGTAGATATTGTTTTTCCATTTGCAAGTAATTATTTGGAAAATTTTGAAATGAGCTGAAACAGATATTTCTAGAACTTACTGTAAGGAGGACAAAATAAGGCTGTAGGTGTTATGGGATATAACTTTTTTTTCCCTTTAATAAAAAAAAGAGGGTAAGTCTTGGCGTAACAGTAAGGTTGCTGTCATGTGACCTGAAAGTCATGGGTTACAATATTGGAAAAAACCTCTCAACTTGCAAGGGTAAAGTTGCATGTATATCTGTCTTTCCTCAGATGGTGAAGCCTTTGGCCTGCTCTTTCTTTTATGTTTTTTTCAAAGAAAACTTAAGAAGACTGAAATTTAATTTTAGCTCAAGTGGATAAATTTAGCTTGATGGCATCAACTTCATTCCTTGAAGATTTTGTGCAGGGACCGTACAACTACAACAAATTGAGGGACTTACTAGGTGATGGAATTTTCACTGTTGATGGTGAAAAATGGCGCCAACAGAGGAAAATATCAAGCCATGAATTCTCGACAAAGATGCTAAAAGAGTTTAGCATTGAAATTTTCAGGAAAAATGCAGCAAAACTAGCAAATAAAGTGTCGGAGGCTGCAACGTCTAATGAGATATTGGAAATCCAGGTAGGTAAATATATTCCCTGAAACATGTTACCAAGTATCTTCCTTTATTGGGGCTTACATGTTAAAATTTTATGATAATTTATACAGGATCTATTTATGAAATCAACTCTCGATTCAATACTCCAAGTTGCATTTGGAACTGAACTTGACAGCATGTGTGGTTCAAATGAAGATGGGAAGAAGTTTGCCGATGCTTTTGATGCTTCAAGTGCAGCAACTGTCTTCCGTTTTGTTGATGTGTTATGGGGATTGAAGAAATTTCTAAATATTGGTTCAGAGGCCTGCCTAAGAAAGAATAAGAAAATCTTAAATGACTTTGTATTCAAGCAAATCAATGCCAGAATTCAGCAGTTGCAGACCTCAAAGGATTCTAGCGTAAGTCTACTAATTGCAAATTTTGTTGTTTTCTTTTTCTTTCTTTTTTTGTCTAGGACCACCTCAACTTAAAGGCTTAAGCTATTACGTCGGAGCTAGTTAATAGTTTTATCATAATGTCTATTGTCTAACACGTCCCTCACATTAAGCCCATCTGTCTGGAAGTGTAGACAAGGCACAATCTCATCATATATTGAGAATCTGAGATGAGGTTTAATGTTAAATATTATAGGTTGATAGGGATCGAACTCATGACTACTTGGGTAAAGAGGTTATGAATAATTTTATTATAATTTTTTTAAATTTTTGTTAAAAGTTATAACTATTCTTGTAATGTGTTTGATTAAGAAGGAATTTCATATGCTGCCTACTATTCTCTTTTGCAGAATAGAAGAGGAGACATTCTCTCAAGGTTTCTGCAAACAGATGAATTTGAACCGACCCACTTACGAGATATAATTCTCAACTTTCTAGCTGCTGGCAAAGACACAACAGCTGGTACACTTTCTTGGTTCATTTACGTGCTATGTAAGCATCCTGCTGTACAAGAAAAAGTTGCACAAGAGGTGAAAGAAGCAATGAGTAAAACAGAAATTACTACCTCCACAGAGTTCATGTCAAGCTTAACAGATGAAGCTCTTGAAAAGATGAATTATCTCCATGCAGCAATTACTGAAACTCTCAGACTATATCCTGCAGTTCCTGTGGTAAGGCTTTTTCAAGACTCATCTTTTTTATGCAACAGAACTTTTAAAAGATCCTGAAAATACTTGCTTTTGGTGCGCAATATTGACCCTTACTTCCACATTTGACATGTTTCAAACTTAAATGTTTGGATTGAGAAAAATTTTGGGAGGTCAGCTTCTCTGCTGCTCAGACTTTGCTGATCAGTGTATTGAAAATAGCTAATATCAATAAATAATTTCCGCTGCGTATTTTTCTATCACAACACACCCAACACACAACAGAGCTGAACTGCCGATTATTTGTGACAAATGATCTGTAGAGAAGCCAAGCACCGCATGGGGAAGAAAGTGAAATTATAATTTTTTATATTTTCATTATTTTTATAAATTATAATTTCTGTCTTCTATTCTTACCTGTTCCCTTGAATCTCAAACTTTTTTCTGATGCAGGACTCAAAGATGTGTTTTTCAGATGATACATTGCCAGATGGATTTAGTGTGAATAAAGGAGATATGGTAGCGTACCAACCTTATGCAATGGGTCGCATGAAATTTATATGGGGAGACGATGCAGAAGAATTTAAACCAGAGAGATGGCTTGATGAGAATAACATTTTCAAGCCAGAAAGCCCTTTCAAGTTTACAGCTTTTCAGGTTAGATTTATGTTGAGGGAACATGACAATGCTTTCTTGACTTTTAAATTAGTTCCGGCAAATAACTAGCAACCTTTCATATATATATATATATATTGCTTCTTTTGGAGAGAGAGAGAGAGAGGGGGGGGGGGGGGGAGGGATAAATTACACTATCATCTATCAAAACAAAAAGGTTGGCTAAAACTAAATTCATTTTGATCTAAAAATCAGTAAGTTTATAAAATAATAACCACTTTCTAAGTTTAGTAAATTTTGAAATCATTCAAAGAAAAAATTGAAAACAATATTCATATTTTTTTCTTAAAAAAATAAAATAAAAAGGCTTCTAATAAAGGACAATAATAATTAGTGAGGCTTTTGTTATACATGTGATAAAATTTTAGAATAATTTAAAGACTATTGCTTTTAAGACTAAATCAATAAATATGAAATATATAAGTTCTGAAGTAAACATTTTATTCATTCTATGTCATGAAGAAAGAGGCATGGGATCAAATCACTATGAAGGCAGGCAAAAATTAAACACTTGCATGACTTGTTTTATAGTTTAATATGAATATTTGATTATTTCGCAGGCAGGTCCAAGGAGTTGTCTAGGAAAAGAGTTTGCTTACAGACAAATGAAGATATTCTCTGCCTTCCTGTTAGGCTGTTTTCGCTTTGAATTGAATGATGATAAGAAAGTTGTCACTTACAAGACAATGATAAATCTTCACATTGATGGAGGTCTCCAAGTCAGGGCCTTCCATAGACACTTTACTTAGCAGACGAGTTCACAAGACAGTACAAACTCCACCACCAGCTCCACCACCACCACCATTTGTTGGAATAAATTAAGCCATTTGGATGAGTCGACTGTGACTAGGGATAAAAATTTCATAATTCACTTCTTGTTAAGTTTATTTAGCCTCCTCTAGTTTAGGGACCATAGGTTTGGTTTTTGATTGTTTCCTCTTTTCAATTCTTGTGTAACGGCATCAAAGAATGAATCTTCAAATTAAGATGTTAGATATGCCAGAGTTATTTTCCTTGAAGAATCTATTCCATAATTTTTTGAAGTGTCAAGAACAAAATTACCCACAAAGTGTTTAGATGAGGTATATGCATCCTAAATTTTAGGACTGCACTTTTATTCATCAATCCTAAGAAAATGGTTCAAAAAATATGAATTACTAACAAAAGCATATGTTGGCAAACGTTAAGCATGAATGTAAAAATGATTGAAATTTTGTTTGACCCAAAGTTGGGATGTAAAAATCCATCTGTTGGAATTTATCCTAGCCGGTAGAAATTAAATTTGGATTCTCTCATTCATTTTTCTCCTTATCTTCTTTTGATATCATTTCATTAGTGAGTTGAATATTAAATGTTTGAGAGTCTATATTTTATAGAACTATCATTTTACCATTTTTCAAGTAGTTTATAGTTGCAAAGTTTCCAAATCAAATTTTAACGATTTTTATGTTTTTAAAGTCTAAAAATAACCTTTTCGATTGTGAGGGTAAGGCCATTTATCCTTTCTTAGATCTCATAAGAGTCTTATGAACTAGACCGCTCTTTTTTTTATTTTTCTTTTTTTTTTCAAGTAATATTTTACTATAATTTTATAAGATATTAAATATCAATTCTTCAGTTTTCAATTCATAGAAAGAGATGGGATGAAGAGAAGAAAATCTCTTAGGTTAGTTAATTGTTTGTAATTTTGGAGACTTAATCTATATTAATTTTCTCATAGGGTACTTATTTATAATTTTTAGGGATATCATTTTTGCAATTTTAGTAGTCAACTAATGATCACAAATTTGAAGGCAAATTTAGATTTTAACCCATTAAATACTCACTTTGCAATGTTGTAATCCTCAGTAGTAATTAATTACTGCTTTAGCATTAACAGAATTATAAATGTTGAGCCCACGCCTTAGTAGCACAATGACATGGGAGCTTGACTCCCCTTCCCTATGTTTAGGGTTTGAACTTTGCCCCTCTCCCCTACTATATGTTTCAAAAAAAAAAATTATAAATGTTGAAATTTGTACACATCGTGGTAAAAATTTGTACTTTGTTTGGTTCTAATTATAAGACATATTTAACCGATTTGGAGAGATTAAAGAAAAAAGTTAAATGAGTTAATTTTACTCATTTTCCTAAAATGCCCTTATATAAATTTAAAATAACATAAGTAAAATTGAATCAACAGCCCCTGCCACATACCTCTTCGATATAGAATTTTCCTTTTTACACACTTTCTAATTGAAATAGTGATTTAGCTATATATACATATATGTGTATATATATGTATACATATAGATCTACACACACGCGCGCACACCCACGTACAGACACGCACACGCACACGCGCCCACACGCACACTCACGTGCACACACACGCTGTGATAACCCAAGAAAAATAAAATAAAATAGAAAAAATAATATTACTAAAATAGGCTTCTTGCCCTCCAAGTTTCCTTTGCTTGCCCTCCAAGTTATCAAGGTCTATAAATAGAGGTCTTATGTAAGCCTTGTAGATACACAAATCACTTCCTATTCTCAGCATTTCTCTATTTATCTTTTCCTCTTCTTCCTATTTTTCTGGGTACCAACTGTGCTTCTCTTCTCTACTTGATTTTCCTCCTATAAGCCATCAAACACGGAGATCAGGTAATTCTAATCCTTAGAAGTCTTAGGTTAATTTCATGTAACACCCCAAATTTTCTAACAATTATAAGAACATAAAATTGCAACGATTTTCTTTTGCATAATTACTGAAATTCAAAATAACTAAAATTTGGGAAGTGTTACCGCCGTACTTGTACGGGGACAAGTGCAAGGCTGCCTTATTACATTAATATAAATCCAAACTTAAATAAAAATGTTTTACTTAAAGCATAAAATAGAATAGAACTAGCTAGAATTAGCTGACTGTTTTCCTTCACTTCTTACTGCTAACCGCCCAATTTTGAAACCTGTTTCACTGAAAATCTGCTCCCCTGAAGGATCATCGCAGCGCATGAACACAAACATAAGCAAAAGATAGTAATCCTAATTAAAACACAATTTATATAGCTCAAATATATTAATCAAATCAAATATATAATCACGTAGCGATTGAACCAACTATCAATTCCAATATTCATCATATATTCATATACATACATATATTTACAACGAATCAAATATTATTCATTATCTTTATTAAATTTGTTTAGACCCGGAAACCTGCCAGTCTAATTAGTTTAGTGGGAAGAGAACCATGGTAGACCCAATAAGTTTTGTCCTCAAAACTTAATTTTTTGTTTTTTCATCAACTTTAACTATCACTCACCACACATATTATATATCAAAAATCAATCATCAGATAATGTAATATAGATTCAAACGATAAACCAATATAAATCCAAATGACAAACCAACATCTTGTATTTGAAAATAAGAATTCCATCATGCTTCATTCAAAATAATTCACAAAATAAATTCTAATTACCTCTCTAACATCTCCTTTTAAATAAAATTCACATGTCAATAATAATCGAGTCAAAAAATAATTTCCAACAAACAATTATTAGAATTTCAAAGAAATAAATCATTTAATAATAATCTGGAGTATTACATTGGGATTAGGATTACCTGGTCTCCGTTTTGCTAGACTCTTAAAAGAATAATTGACACAGAAAAAGAATAGAAGAAGTAGTAGAAGAGAATAGTAGAAGAGAATAGTAGAAGAGAATAGGAGTATTCAGGGTTAGGTTAGACCTCTATTTATAACTTAAAATTAGGGTTAGCTATGGGCTGGGCTCTTTACTATTGCCAACTCATTAATAGGGTGTATTAAATTCAATCAATCTGTAATACCCCAGATTTTTCTTAATAGTAATAACCCTTTTATTTTATTTTATTTTTATAGCCTTGGTGGGCCAAATATTCCTAGTCTTAATTACCTTAGGAATTTTCTGCTTATGCACTAAGGGAAAAAAAAAACCAAGTCTCATTAATTCAAATCATAATTGATTGAATTAATGTGATATACCCTATCACATTAAATTCGCACCATGATTGATGGATGACCATGATTGTTTTTAGATAATAAGTCCATTATTCGCCAACCAAGTCACATTAATTCATATCATGATTGATTGAATTAATGTGATATACCCTATCACATTAAATTCACACCATGATTGATTGATGATCATGATTATTTTTAGGTAATAAATCCATTACTGCCAACCAAATTACATTAATTCATATCATGATTGATTGATGATCATGATTATTTTTAGGTAATAAATCCATTACTGCCAACCAAATTACATTAATTCATATCATGATTGATTGAATTAATGTGATATACCCTATCACATTGAATTCACACAATGATTGATTGATTGAATTTAATATGCCCTATTAATGAGTTGACAAGAGTAAAAGAGCCCAAAGCTAAACCCTAATTCTAAGTTATAAATAGAGGTCTAGCCTAACCCTAGTTGGAAATTATGCCCTAGGGGCAATTCATTGTACTTTGGATATTTAAGTTATTTAAAGTATTCTCTTTTGTTATCATTTTCATTTGCATGTTCGTATTGATAACTGCATCCCTTGATAATCTTATAGATTATCCTAAATGTCCTTGGTTGGTCATCTACACGAGAGTGAAGATGAAATAAGACCAGTATGACTTTGATGAGGTATGGAGATACGAATCAAAGTCATGGGCACTTGTAAGAGTACAAGGTGCTGGACCGACCCACTATGAGAAAGCTGCATGGATTAAGTCATAAACTTATCTCATGTATAACCGCGTCACGACGCCCTATGACCTGAGACCATCATAGATTCCTACATGATGAGTCACTAGTTTTTGACCTAGTCAAAAGTCACCTTTGACCGGGTGATGATAAAGGCTCGGATCGGGATCAGTGGTTTTCATGCGGAGGAATGTGAGTGGTCAAGATGGGATTTGTCCCTCACATATGTAGAGAGATAATGCTGGGCCCCTCGATGAGTGAGTCTAAGAAATGTATGGCCATACTGTGATGGAAAAGAGTTTCCATTTCACTTATTAGACTACTCGAGAATCGAGAAAGCAATGGTCGAGAAAAGGAAGTTGACATTATTCATGCCTCATCCTTGACCAAATTATCGCGTGACAAAAGGGGCGTGACATGGTTGTACGATAGGTAGTATCGTGTCATCGATCCCCATGTGAATTGGGTAGTCGCAATGTCTTGCTAGAGGCCGCTTGCAACTTGTGGGCTGATACAGTGTTGGTCCACTGCCAATCTCATATGGGCCTGCAGGGTCGCACACAAGAATAATCCAACACGGGTAAAAGTGTCCAGATTCATTGAATCTCAGATTAAATGAATACTAAATTTGATCTAGGATTTATATATATATATATATATATATATATATATATATATATATATATATAAAATTCAAAATTAATATATATATATTATAAATAGAGATTATAATATTATATATGATATTTGTTTAGTATTTAATTTATTTGATAAATTAAATATCTGAAACAAATAGAAATATTGTATCTCATTTAATTTCAAATAAAGATATCATGTATCTGTTTAATATAAAATTGAGAAATGCTATCTCAGATTTAATTAAATGGATAGATATCATATCTCGGATTTAATTTATAATGATAAATTAAATCAAAAGGCTTTAAATTTAGATTTGATCTAAATTCAAGATTCGGATTTCAAATCTGGCTTTTAATATATTTGATTACATTTATGAGATAGATTTGATTGATATATTGTCCAGATTCGGAATTCGAGTTTCCAAAATTAATAATGATTAATTTTGATTATATAATACGCCTATCGGGTTTAGAAAAAATACCTACGGACTTTTGGTTGAGCGTATTAGAAAGCCGCGAGAAACCCTAGAGCAAATTGAGAGAGACACACAAGAAGCGCTAGCACGTTGCCACAACCGTGTTCGGGGATTGTTCGTGTGGATACCAGTAGAGGAGGCCGATTCTAAGAGTCGACTTCTGCTGATCAAAAGAACGAGACGCGAACGTGTTGATCGCCCACCTGATCAAGAGAACGAGACGCGGACATGTTGATCGAGAAGGTAGCCCACCTGATCAAAGAGAACGGAATACGAACGAGTTCAATATAAGGTATGAATCGGTTTCCCTAACCTTGATTTAAACGTCGTTGAGTGATCCTTCGGAAGGGATTCGTAAGGAATTTTAATCCGCTGCGTGTATGGATCCCAACAGTGGTATCAGAGCCAACTCAGCGTACGTTTAAATTGGGTTTCTCTACATGCCGATATATGTGATATGTATGTAATAAACCGAATTTTGAATCAAGAAATTAAATCTTGAATGCTCTATTTGATAATTCACGTCTGGGTTTCACGGCCGTTATTCTTGTGGTTCTGAATCGTAGAGATCAGAAGATGATAACGCAGGGGTCAATCATGATCGGAGACGTCATACGTTTCTGGTCGCACAGATCACGTTCTGAAAGGTTCAAACGTCGATTACGCGTCGGAGACCTATGACGACTTGGACGTTCATGATGGTGGATAAAAGAATTCGATTCGGACGACGCTTTTGGGGGTTAAAATTTGATTTTATGAAAGAAATTTTCTTTTTAAAATATGATGTTTTCAAAAGTTCCAGGGGGCGCTGCCCCCTTGCAGCCCCCGCTGGGGCGCTGCCCCTTGACCCCACCCACTAACCGGCTAGCGGGACCGTCGTAGGGACCGACTGATTGTCGTAACGCGAGTAATCAAATCAAAGTGTTATAAATTAGAGAATTTTATCATGAGTAATATTTTATTTCATAAATGTATGAATTAAAATATGTTTATAATTTACCTTTCAAAGTGTTGGTTGGGTATGGTGAACAAGATGGCTCTAGGATTGAAATTTTTGTATATGGCCTGCGTGCCATGCCTCTCTCTAAATAATCTTGATGTACATTCTCTTCTCATCTTACTCCCCTCGTATGTGAAACGAGGTTTCTAACTATGTATTTTCTTTTATATTATTTAGAGAAGTCCTCTCATTGGCTTGAGGGGACTACAGGTTAGATGAGCCATGTTGTTCACGAGTTTTAATTATATTTTGATATGATCACTGCATGATTAGTTTAGACCCTATATGATATACAATAAATGATTGCATTCATATAGGTAGGAATAATAAGAGATTTAGTTCACAAATCCAATAATACCCTCTAAATAAAATCTTAAGTCACAATGCCGTCAATTAATGAATACTTGCCAAAACCTCGATCACCCATTTGTATGTTCCACCAAAGTGGATGCATCTGAGTAATCTTGGTGAGGCAAGAAAGAGTAATGGTGATATTCAACATTCATTATTGTCTTGACTTAATTGAGATCATCAAAACGGTTTTGGATCTCAAGGCATTGGATGGGATTAAACATGCCAGATCATATGATGATCGAATCCCATAAAGATCTAAGAGTTACATGTGATGTAATTGGCAAAGCAGTTGCCTACCTAAATAACTTATTTTAAGCAACTTGCCAAAGCGGACTTGAATTTAAGCCAAATATGGATCTTAGCCCACTAATTATAATGAGGGTTATTAATTTAGTGGGAGAATATTAACTGACTTTGCATATCTTTTAATTGTAGAATCATGTCGACCACTAACACTGCAACAACATCAATGCGATCACTCCTTGAGAAGGAAAAACTGAATGGGACAAACTTTCTTGACTGGTTTAGAAACTTGAGAATTGTTCTCAAGCATGAAGGAAAGGCTTATGTCCTTGATCAACCCATTCTTGAGGAGCCTGCAGCCAATGCTCCAAGAGCTCAGAAAGATGCTTACACGAAGCATACTCGTGACTCTGTGGATGTAGGATGTTTGATGCTTGGCACCATGGTTCCAGAGCTCCAAAGAGATCTGGAACATGTGGAGGCTTTTGAGATGATTGGTCATCTCAAGGAAATGTTCCAACAACAAGCAAGGCAAGAAAGGTATGAAACCATGAAGGCCTTAAATTCCTGCAAGATGGCTGAAGGTGCGTCAGTTAACCCTCATGTTTTGAAGATGAAAGGCTACATTGATCACCTTGAGAGGCTAGGATTTCCCATGCTTCCGGAGTTAGCCACAGATATGATCTTAAACTCACTCCCGGATAGTTATGACCAGTTTGTCATGAACTATAACATGAACAACATGGAGAAATCAATTTCTGAACTGCATGGGATGCTCAAAACAGCTGAGCAGAGCATTAAGAAAAAGCCTAGCACTGTTTTGATGGTTCAGAAAGGAAAGGGTATGAAAAAGAAAGGCAAGGGCAAGAAATGGGGTAAAGGCTCAGCTGGTAAGACCAATGAGTTAAACAAGCCCAAATCTAAGCCTGCAGCCAAGAAGGCAAAGCCTCCAAAGGATGGGGTCTGCTATTTCTGCAATGAACCAGGTCATTGGAAGAGGAACTGCAAACTCTATCTAGAAGGTCTGAAAAAGAACAAGAAGGATAGCGAGGCTATCACTTTAGGTATCTATGTCATAGATATTCATTTTTCTACTTCATCTACATGGGTATTAGATACTGCATGTGGATCTCACATTTGTACTAATGTGCTGGGTCTCAAGGAAAGTAGAAGATTGAAGAAGGGCGAAGTTGACCTACGAGTTGGAAACCGAGCAAGAGTTGCTGCTTTAGTCGTAGGCACTTATGAATTAGTTCTGCCCAATGGGCTTTTGTTAATTTTGAACAATTGCTTTTATGTTCCTGCTTTGAGTAGTAACATTATTTCACTTTCTTATTTGGATAAGGAAGGTTTCACTTCCATTACTAGGAACCGTAAATGTTCAATTTATCTTAATGATGTTTTTTATGCTCATGGAGATTTGCATGCTGGTCATTATGTATTAAATTTAGAACATCCTAATAATGGACGAATCTATGACATAACTACGAAAAGGTTCAAGCCAAATGATTTGAATCCAACCTACTTGTGGCATTGTCGTCTAGGCCATATAAATGAGAAACGCATTTCGAAACTCCATCAAGATGGATTTTTGAATTCATTTGATTTTGAATCATTTGATACATGTGAGTCTTGTTTATTGGGGAAGATGACAAAGGCTCCTTTTACTGGACACAGTGAGAGGGCCACCGATTTATTGGGCCTCATTCATACTGATGTATGTGGACCAATGAATATTTCTGCCAGAGGAGGTCATTTGTACTTCATTACATTCATAGACGATTTTAGTAGATATGGCTATATCTATCTAATGAAACATAAGTCTGAATCTTTTGAAATGTTCAAAATATTCTAGAATGAAGTACAAAACCAACTTGGCAAAACAATTAAGGCACTTCGATCTGATCGAGGTGGTGAATATTTGAGCCAAGAGTTCATTGACCATCTTAGGAGTTGTGAGATCATCTCACAACTTACTCCTCCACGAACACCTCAATGGAATGGTGTTTCTGAACGGAGGAATCGAACTCTACTAGATATGGTTCGATCTATGATGAGTCAAACAGACCTTCCACCTTCTTTTTGGGGCCATGCCCTAGAAACAGCTGCATTCACACTAAATCGTGTTCTGTCAAAGGCAGTTGAAAAGACACCATATGAGATATGGACTGGGAAGAAACCCAGTTTGTCATTTCTTAAAATTTGGGGATGTGAGGTTTATGTTAAACAACAGGCCTCTGATAAATTATCATCTAGATCCTCAAAATGCCTTTTTGTGGGGTATCCTAAGGAAACTAAAGGATACTACGTCTACAATCCCACCGATCACAAAGTGTTTGTCATTCGGAATGGTATCTTTCTGGAAAAAGAGTTTATCTGTAAAAGAACCAGTGGGAGCAAGGTGAACCTCGAAGAAGTTCGAGAGTCACAGGACAATGTAGAACCATAGATGGAAACTAAAGAAGACTCACAACAAGTTGTTGAGCCTACTCAATTAACACAAGGCCCACGAAGGTCCGATAGATCACGGCTACAGCCTCAGAGATATGGATTTCTGATTACTGGAAGTCGTGATGTTTTGCTCATTGAGCAGAATGAGCCAACAACCTATCGAGACGCCGTAGTGGGACCTAATTCCGAAAAATGGCTTGATGCCATGAAGTCTGAAATGCAATCCATGTACGACAATAAGGTATGGACCTTAGTCGATCCACCTGAGGGTGTAAAAACTATTGGGTGCAAATGGGTTTTCAAAGAGAAAACCGACATGGATGACAAAGTAAATGTCTTCAAGGCACGACTGGTTGCAAAAGGATTCACTCAAACTCATGGTGTGGACTATGATGAGACCTTTTCCCCAGTTGCAATGGCCAAGTCAATCAGAATCCTTCTTGTCATTGCATCATATTATGACTATGAGATATGGCAGATGGACGTCAAAATGGCCTTCCTTAATGGAAAGCTGCTTGAGGATGTGTACATGACACAACCTGAGGGGTTTGTGCGTCCAGAGGACATTGGTAAAGTATGTAAGCTTCAAAGATCCATTTATGGATTGAAGCAGGCATCTCGGAGTTGGAATCATCGTTTTGATGAAGTAGTCAAAGAGTTTGGCTTCATTTAGAACATGGATGAACCTTGTGTTTACAAGAAGGTTAGTAGGAGCACAGTTGTGTTTCTAGTGCTTTATGTTGATGACATCCTACTCATTGGGAATGACATTCCTACCTTGCAGAATGTCAAGTCTTGGTTAGGAAAGTCTTTCTCACTGAAAGATTTAGGTGAAGCCACTTACATCCTTGGGATTAGGATCTATAGAGATAGATCCAAAAGGCTGTTAGGCCTAAGTCAGAGCACATACATAGACAAGATACTGCATAGGTTCAGTATGCAGGATTCTAAAAAGGGTAACGTGCCCATGTCTCATGGCATTCATCTCAGTAAGGATCTGTGTCCTAGTACACAAGATCAAAGAGATCGCATGAGTAAGATTCCATATGCCTCTGCCATTGGATCTATCATGTATGCCATGCTATGTACTCGATCGGATGTGTCATTTGCCTTGAGTATGACCAGCAGATATCAACAAGATCCCGGTGAGGGTCATTGGACTGCTGTCAAGAATATCCTTAAGTACTTAAGAAGGACTAAGGACTTATTCTTGGTATATGGTGGCTTGGAGGATGAGCTCTGTGTGACTAGTTACACAGATGCGAGTTTCCAAACTGACCAAGATGATTCAAGATCGCAATCAGGATATGTATTCTTGTTGAATGGTGGTGCGGTGAGTTGGAAAAGCTCTAAGCAGAGCACTGTAGCTGATTCTGCAACGGAAGCTGAGTATATAGCAGCATCGGATGCAGCTAAGGAAGCCGTTTGGATCAGAAAGTTCATCACTGAACTGGGGGTGGTTCCTACCATCTCAAATCCAATAGACTTGTTTTGTGACAATAACGGCGTCATTGCACAGACAAAGGAGCCTAGGTCACATCAAAGGACCAAGCACATACTCAGGCGTTTTCATCTCATCAAAGAAATCAATGAAAGAGGTGATACAAACATATGCAAAGTACCAGGAGAAGACAATGTAGCAGATCCTCTCACTAAGCCGCTTGCACAAGCGGCACATGAGCGTCATGTTAGGGCAATGGGAATTAGAGTAATCAATGATTGCACCTAGTACAAGTGGGAGTCTGTTGGAAATTATGCCCTAGGGGCAATTCATTGTACTTTGGATATTTAAGTTATTTAAAGTATTCTCTTTTGTTATCATTTTCGTGTGCATGTTTGTATTGATAACTGCATCCCTGGATAATCTTATAGATTATCCTAAATGTCCCTGGTCGGTCATCTACACGGGAGTGAAGATGAAATAAGACCAGTATGACTTTGATGAGGTATGGAGATACGAATCAAAGTCATGGGCACTTGTAAGAGTACAAGGTGCTGGACCGACCCACTATGAGAAAGCTGCATGGATTAAGTCATAAGCTTATCTCATGTATAACCGCGTCACAACGCCCTATGACCTGAGACCATCATAGATTCCTACATGATGAGTCACTAGTCTTTGACCGGGTGATGATAAAGGCTCGGATCGGGATCAGTGGTTTTCATGCGGAGGAATGTGAGTGGTCAAGATGAGATTTGTCCCTCACATATGTAGAGAGATAATGCTGGGCCCCTCGATGAGTGAGTCTAAGAAATGTATGGCCATACTGTGATGGAAAAGAGTTTCCATTTCACTTATTAGACTACTCGAGAATCGAGAAAGCAATGGTCGAGAAAAGGAAGTTGACATTATCCATGCCTCATCCTTGACCAAATTATCGCGTGACAAAAGGGACGTGACATGGTTGTACGATAGGTAGTATCGTGTCATCGATCCCCATGTGAATTGGGTAGTTGCAATGTCTTGCTAGAGGCCGTTTGCGACTTGTGGGCTGATACAGTGTTGGTCCACTGCCAATCTCATATGGGCCTGCAGGGTCGCACACAAGAATAATCCAACACGGGTAAAAGTGTCCAGATTCATTGAATCTCAGATTAATTTGAGATTAAATGAATACTAAATTTGATCTAGGATTTATATATATATATATAAATATATAATTCGAAATTAATATATATATATATATTATAAATAGAGATTATAATATTATATATGATATTTGTTTAGTATTTAATTTATTTGATAAATTAAATATCTGAAACAAATAGAAATATTGTATCTCATTTAATTTCAAATAAAGATATCATGTATCTGTTTAATATAAAATTGAGAAATGCTATCTCAGATTTAATTAAATGGATAGATATCATATCTCGGATTTAATTTATAATGATAAATTAAATCAAAAGGCTTTAAATTTAGATTTGATCTAAATTCAAGATTCGGATTTCAAATCTGGCTTTTAATATATTTGATTACATTTATGAGATATATTTGATTGATATATTGTCCAGATTCGGAATTCGAGTTTCCAAAATTAATAATGATTAATTTTGATTATATAATACGCCTATCGGGTTTAGAAAAAATACCTACAGACTTTTGGTTGATCGTATTAGAAAGCCGCGAGAAACCCTAGAGCAAATTGAGAGAGACGCACAAGAAGCGCTAGCACGTTGCCACAACCGTGTTCGGGGATTGTTCGTGTGGATACCAGTAGAGGAGGCCGATTCTAAGAGTCGACTTCTGCTGATCAAAAGAACGAGACGCGGACGTGTTGATCGCCCACTTGATCAAGAGAACGAGAAGCAGACGTGTTGATCGAGGAGGTAGCCCACCTGATCAAAGAGAACGGAATACGGACGAATTCAATATAAGGTATGAATCAGTTTCCCTAACCTTGATTTAAATGTCGTTGAGTGATCCTTCGGAAGGGATTCGTAAGGAATTTTAATCCACTGCGTGTACAGATCCCAACAAAATATTCATCTTCTCTTCTACTACTCTCTTCCACTACTTCTTCTATTCTTACTCTGAGTCAATTATTTTTCTAAGAGGTTAGCAAAAATGGAGACTAGGTAATCCTAATCCCCAGAACAATAGGAGTTAGTTGTTGCATGTCGGTCTCAATTTTTGTGAAAAACCTTTAAATGTATCACTGTATTTTTATATGTATATATATGTTCCTTTTCCGAATTACTTTATGAAAGCAAAACGCTTCACCTCCTTGTATACATATATTTCTCTTTCTTGATTTGTGTTTAACTATTTTGCAAAACCCTTTATCATTTAATGTACATGTACACTTTGGTTGCTTCGGCTTTTGTGATTGAAACTTATAAATGCTTTCATATACAGACACACACACACACACACATATTTATTTATTTATTGAGAAATCCATTTATTATGTACGTATTTAAAATACTTTAAATTGTGGGAGGATAGCTTTAGGATGGTACTCCTAAAGTGATGAACACAACTCTTAGGCTTTATGCCTCGATATATTATTTGATGTGAACTTGATTATATCCGTTCTTCCCAAAGTGGTGTCTGACAGGTTTCCGGGACACTAGTAGCAGCTTTGGGAAGAGGTGTGCACATTAGGACGAATTGTTTTATTGTGATATGGCCAATTTGATGATTTGTGACTGGCAGGTTTCCGGGTCATAGGGTAGACTGGCAGGTTTCCGGGTCTACCATAGTTCTCTTCCTACTAAACTAAATGGACTGGCAAGTTTCCGGGTCCAAATGAAATTAATAAAAATAATGAATGATATTTGATTCAATGAGAATATATAAATATGACGAGTATTGAAATTGATATTTTAGATTATATATATGTATATGGTATTTTTATTTCTTATCATCATGTGGATATTTTATTTTTTTAGTATTATTATTATTATTATTCATATTTCTATGTTTATTAGGATTACCAGTGTAACACCCCAAATTTCTAATAATTATAATGACATAAAATTGAAATAATTTTTATAAATAATTACTGAAATCCAAAATAACCAAAATTTGGGAAGTGTTACCGCCGCACTTGTACTGGGACAAGTGCAAGGCTACTTTATTACAATAACGAAAATCAAAACTTAAGCAAAATGTTTTTTTTTCAAAGCATAAAAATAGAATAAAACTAGCTAGAAAGCCGGATGTTCCTCCTCACTTCTCACTGCTAGTCCCAACAGCCCCAACTTTGAAACCTGTTTCACTGAAAATCTGCTCCCCCGAAGGATCGTCGCAGCCCAGAACACAAACATCAGCAAAAGCTGGTAATCCTAATAAACAAGGATAATATAAAAATAATAATAAGAAGAAAATAAATAAAATATCTATATGATGATAAGAAAGAAAAATACCATATACATATATATAATCTAAAATATGAGTTTCAATACTCAACATATCTATATATTCTCATCGGATCAAATATTATTCCTTATCCTTTTAAATTTATTTAGACCCGGGAAACCCTGCCAGTCTATTTAGTTTAGTGGGAAGAGAACCATGGTAGATCTGGGAAACCCTGCCAATCTACCCTGTGACCCGGGAAACCTTGTGTAATACCCCGGATTTTTATTAATAATGATAATAATAGAAATAGTAAAGATAATGATAGAGTAAAATAATACTAATAAAATAATAATGATTAATAATAGAAATAGTAGTAGTAGTAGTAGTAGTAGTAGTAATAATAATATAGTAAAAATTAATAATATTGTATTGTTTGTGTGGTAATCATATTATTTTGTAAATAGTATTATTAGATTATTTAAGATTAGATCCAAGAATCTAGGAGTTAGTTAGATCAGATTATATTTTTAATTTTTTAATTCATCATCGAACTTAAAATATATTTAATAATAAAACTCTACCATTTGTTTTAATTCATTAATTGGGAATAATTAAAGGGCCCAGCCCATAACTAAAACCCTAAGTTTTAATTATAAATTTAGGTCTAGCCGTCAAAAAACCTAAAAACACACGATACTTTTCCTCCTCCGTTGTTTTCTTCTCAAACCCTCTTTCTGTGCATCAAATCAAAATTAGGTCGCTAGCAAGAATGGAGGCCAGGTAATCCTAATCCCCATGAGTATGTTAGATTTATGTAAATTTTGTAATCCTAATTCCCATGAGTTTAGGTTAATTTTAAATCTTGATAGGTAATCTGATTCCTAAGTCATAGAAATTAATGGTTGTTTGATTAATTACATAATAGATGGTGCGTTTTTTTCCTTCGAATGATTTTTCTTTTTTTCTAGCCTCCACCTCAGTGCATAATTGCCAATATATATGTGTTAATGGAATTCTTCCTGTAGGTGCGTTTTACCTTCTTTGAATGATATTTTTTTCTTTTTTCTTTTTTCTTTTTCCTCGACCTCCGTGCGTTTTTTAATGTATAAAGATCCCTGTACGTTTTTCTTATATATTGAATTCCAATGACTCCTCGATCCACGTGCGTGCCTTCTCTTCATATATATATATATCCTGTGCGTCCTTTTATATCCTCTGTACGTTTTGTTTTTTTTTGTTTTTTTTTCTTTTTCTATTTGTCTTGTGATTGCAATATATATACTATACCCTTACAATAAATTTGCAATATATTATACTCCTTACAATACTATAATTAATAACTCCTACAGATAGTTGACCATGTTATTTTTTTTCCTTTTCTTTTATTATTTATTCTTTTTATATTTCCTACACAATAGGATAAGACACCAACATATTACAGATCAAAACATCTTTATATCTATATCTAATTAAAATAATATAAGAATATATAAAGGATAAGTGAATAATAAAAATAATTTAGGAGTCTATTTTGTGTGTTGTTTTAAAACATTTTAACAGTGGGAGGATAGCTTTGGGATGGTACCCCCAAAGTGATGAACACGACCTTAGGCTTTATGCCTCGAAATATTATGTGATGAGAAAATTGAGATATCCGTTCTTCCCAAAGTGGTGTCTGGCAGGGTTTCCCGGGACACTAGTAACAACTTTGGAAAGAGGTGTGCACACTAGGAAGAAATACTTGATATACTTGATGGCCAATTTGATTGATTGTGACTGGCAGGGTTTCCCGGGTCACAGGGTAAACTGGCAGGGTTTCCCGGGTTTACCATGGTTCTCTTCCCACTAAACTAAATAGACTGGCAGGGTTTCCCGGGTCTAAAGAAATTTTAAAAGATGATAAATAATAATATCTGAGTCAATGATAATGTATAGCTATGATGATTATGAGAAACTGATTTTGTGGATTATAAATATATATAAGGTATTTTCCCTATCATATGTAATTAACTTAACTATTTATTTGTTTACTGGTTACTATTATTATTTTGTGTTATTTTTAACTATTAGGATTACCAGCGTTTGCTGATGTACGTGTGTTCATGGGCTGCGACGATCCTTCGGGGGAGCAGATTTTCATTGAAACAGGTCTCAAGCTGGGGCCGCTGGGGCTAGCAGTGATAAGTGAGGAAGAATAATAAAAAGCTCTAGCTAATTTCTTTTTGTTTTATTTTATTTTATTATTTGGATAAGACATCTCTATTTAAGTTTTAGTTGACATTTATGTAATAAGTAGCCTTGCGCTTGTCCCAGTACAAGTGCGGCGGTAACACTCCTCAAGATTGTTATTTCGAAATTCATTAGTTTATTTATAAAAATTATTTAAAGTTTTGTTACTATAACCGTTAGAAATCGGGGGTGTTACACCCTGCCAGTCACAAATCATCAAATATCAAATTGGCCATAAAACATTTCGCCCTAATGTGCACACCTCTTCCCAAAGTTGCTACTAGTGTCCCGGGAAACCTTGCCAAACACCATTTTGAGAAAAATGGATATAATCAAGTTCACATCACATAATATATCGAGGCATAAAGCCTAAGGGTTGTGTTCATCACTTTGGGGGTACCATCCCAAAGCTATCCTCCCACTGTTAAATTATTTTAAAAATACACTCATAATGAAAGGATTTCTCAATAATATATATATATAAGCATTTGAAAGTTTCAAAAAAGGGTTTTGCAAAATAGTTAAACGCAAATCAAGAAGAAGAAATATATGTATACAAGGAGGTGAAGTGTTTTGCTTTAATAAAGTAATTCGAAAAAGGAAAACATATATATATATATACATATAAAAGTGCAGTATACATTTAAGAATTCTTTTTTTTTCCCACAAAAATCGAGACCGATATGCCACAACTAACTCCTATTGTTCTGGGGATTAGGATTACCTATCAAGATATAAAATTACGCTAAGACTCATGGGATTATGATTAGTAAAATAGGATGTAGAGAAGAAGAAGAAGCATAGGATATAAAATTACACTAAAACTTATGGAATTATGATTAGTAAAATAGGGTAGAGAAGAAGAAGATGAAGAAGAAGAAGAAGATGAAGAAGAAGCACGAGATGCAAGGTTGTTCTGGGAATTAGGATTACCTGGTCTCCGTGTTTGCTAACCTCCTAGAAGAACGAGAGTATAGCGGCAGAGAAAAGTATCGGGTGTTTTCTAGGTCTAGGCGGTCAGACCTAAATTTATAGTTAAATCTAGGGTTTTGGCTATGGGCTGGACCTTTTAATTATTAGATATATTTTGAATCCGATAATGAATTCAAAAAGATTGAAATTATAATATGATATAACTAACTCCTAGGATCTTGGATCTAATCTTAACCAATTATAATATGATATAACTAACTCCTAGGATCTTGGATCTAATCTTAACAGATATAATAATACTATTAACAAAATAATATGATTACCACAAAAACAATACAACATTATTTATTACTACTACTACTACTACTACTTTTTTTTTTTAAATTTCTACTATTAATCAATATTATTTTATTAGTATTATTTTAATCTATCATTATCATTACTATTTCTATTATTATTATTATTAATAAAAATCCGGGGTATTACAACCAGCTTTTGCTGATGTTTGTGTTCTGAGCTGTGATGATCCTTCGGGGGAGCAGATTTTCAGTGAAACAGGTTTCAAAATTGGGCTGTGGGGCTAGCAGTGAGAAGTGAGGAAGAACAATGAGCAATTCTAGCTAGTTTCTTTTATTTTATTTTACGCTTTGAATAAGACATTTTTATTTAAGTTTGGATTTAAATTAATGTAATAAAGTAGCCTTGCACTTGTCTCAGTATAAGTGCGGCGGTAACACTTCCCAAGTTTTGGTTATTTTGAATTTCAGTATTTATTCATAAAAAAAGTATAGCAATTTTATAGTAACTAATGTATTTCGAAATAACCATCCTGGGGAGTGTTACCGCCGCACTTGTACTGGGACAAGTGCAAGGCTACTTATTACATTAGAATAAATTAAAACTTAAATAAAGAAGTCTCATCTAAAGCATAAAATAAAAAAAAGAAACTAGCTAGAGCTTTTTATTATTCTTCCTCACTTCTCACTGCTAGCCCCAGCGGCCCCAGCTTTGAGACATGTTTCAATGAAAATCTGCTCCCCCGAAGGATCGTCGCAGCCCATAGACACACACACATCAGCAAACGCTGGTAATCCTAATAAACAAAAATAATACAAAAATAACAATAAAATATTCTCATGTTATAAGAAAAAGAAAAACTTTATATATTTATATAATCGAAAATATTTGTTTCATATTCACTGTCATTCATTAATTTCTATTAAATTTTATTTGGACCCAGAAACCTGCCAGTCCATTTAGTTTAGTGGGAAGAGAACCATGGTAGACCCGGAAACCTGCCAGTCTACCCTGTGACCGGAAACCTGCCAGTCACAATCAATTGGCCATAAACATAATAATCGTATCTTCCTAGTGTGCACACCTCTTCCCAAAGTTGCTACTAGTGTCCCGGAAACCTGCCAGACACCACTTTGGGAAGAACGGATTCTATCTTTTCACATCGGTGGCATAAAGCCCAAAAATTTTGTGTTCATCACCTTGGGAGGTACCATCCCAAAGCTATCCTCCCACTGTTAATTTGTTTTAAACATATGTTAGTTCTCAGAGTGTTTTGATGATCACTGACAATTGTAAACAATAGTGGAAAGATTTGACAAGTCAAGGATGTTTAAAACTCATGATTTTTCTATCTGTCAAAATAGAACTCGAGCCTATGAGTGATGAACTCGAGCCTGTATTTAACAGAAAGCATGAACTTGCAAAACCAAAGTTCAAACTTGAGACTAAACCTGAAGTTTATAATTAAACCTTTGAAAGTTCGCATGAACTCGAGCCTATAACTGTTGAACTCGAGCCTATGTTTAACAGAAAGCATAAACTTGTCAAACCAAAGATCAAACTTGAGACTGAACCTGAAGTTCAAAATTAAATCCTTGAAAGTTTGAGTGAACTCGAGCCTACCATTTAATGAACTCGAGTTCGCCATTGACAAAGTTTTTTTTTAACTTTTGAAAACCTATTACAAACTCTAAACCTCTACTCAAACCTCAAGTTTGAAAAAGTTCAAAGAAGATATTAAGTAAAAGAACTCGAGCCTGTCATGATGAACTCGAGTTCATCCTTGGCAGGACAAGTTTGTTTAAACTTGAAAACAGAACATTGTCTATAAACTGGAGCCTAAACTCTTCAGACTCGAGCCTAGTTTTGACCGAGAGCCTTCAGAATATTTTAGAGAGAACTAAACTCGAGCCCAAGCTTCTCAAACTCCAGTTCAAAAGTTCCAGAGAGTAATTAGCCATTTTCAAAAGTTTCAAACTCGAGCCCACTTGTCTTAAACCTCCAGTTTGTTTTATGTTAACCCTTTTTGAAGTTCTCTAAGTAAAGAGAACTCGAGTTCATCATTAATGAACTCGAGTTCGTGTTCTTACAAACCTCAGGTTTACACACAAACCTCCAGTTTGATTTTGACAGAACCGAATTCTCAAAATGAATAAAGGCCGAACTCGAGCCTAACATTATGAACTCGAGTTCAGACCTCCAGAACAGAAAAACGCATTTAAACTCTGATATGTCAAATTTGATTCTTTCTTCATGTTTCAAATTACCCATTGAATCTAATCATTATATCTATCTCTTATATATGTAAGTGATCTGTTCTAACAAGTTTATTTATGAGATAACAGAAAGAATTTGAATTAGACAGAGATTCAATTGGAGCAACACTTTATGCAACTTGGATTATTTTATCTTATCCTTCAAGACAAGATTAAATGCATGACAGGTTGGCATTACAGACAGTACAATCACCTCTGAAGAAAGCCAAACGTGATTATTCTAAAAACAGAATGTCATGGGTCACCAATATTCAAATGCAAAAGCTACAAACACCCAAATCTGGAAAGTAGCAACAGAATATTACCCATCAGCTTCTGCAGTACCTTTACACATGGAAGAACACTCACAACAGTCACATTTTCGAATGGGAACAAGCTTCAGTGGATTATTAACGTTCAAATGGTTCAAACAATTATAAATGACTGAGGAACTTAAGCCAAAGAGACACAACTGATGAACAACTACTCTACTCGAAAATAATCATCCTGAGTTGTTCTTTTCATTAGGCTGTATCTTTGATACATTGTACTTCAGTATTTATCTTATCTACTCTTTGAGAGAGTCTTTCTTGTAATCATTCATTGATTGAGATAACCACAAGTCAGGGGACTTGGTGGTTGGGAGTATTGATTGCATCTTGTAAGGGGGAGTGAGTTCTAGTGAGAGAACTACTCTGAATATAGAGATTGTAATCAAGTCTTGTGAAGTTAGTGGATTGAAAATCCCAAGTGAGGCTTGGGGACTGGATGTAGGTCAGAGAAAAGGCCGAACCAGTATAAATTGATCCGTGCAAAGCTTCTCTACTCCTCTCTTCATTTATCCTCTGCTTTAACTTGCCCAAAACAGAGCCAAGTCTCTAAAATTTTATAGATACCCAATTCACCCCCCCCCCTCTTGGGTATCAAGGTCCATTCTTTCATTTGGTATCAGAGCCAGGTCTTCTCAAGAGAGTCTAACAGCTCGAGAAGGATCAATATGGAAGGAATTCTTCCCGATGGAGCCTCTATCAACAGACCACCTGGTTTCAATGGAGAACACTACTCATTCTGGAAAGCCAAGTTCAAAGTTTTTGTCATGGCTACTGAATATGGACTATGGAGAGTATTTGAAAGAGGAGATTACACTCCTACAACTATGGAAGATGGTGTGAGAATTCCAAAACTTGAAGAGGAATATGATGACAATGATCGAAGGAACATCACACTCAACAGTAAGGCAGTTCTACTTCTCCAAAGTGCATTAAGTCAACAAGAATACTTCCGGATTTGCACACTTCCATCTGCAAAGCATATGTGGGATGCACTAGAAATTGCTCATGAAGGGACAGCAGGTGTAAAGCAAAATCGTGTAAACACCCTCATGACAGAATATGATCTCCTTAGAATGAAGTCCGGCGAATCCATTGGTGAATTTCAACTTCGTTTCACTCATCTCATAAATCAACTTGCTGCACTTGGTAAAGACTATGATCAGTCAGTCCAAGTAAGAAAAATTCTCAATGTTCTCAACAAGGAATGGGAGGCCAAAGTCACAGCAATAGAAGAAGCTAGAGGAGAATCAATGACTTCTGTGGCTGCTCTATTTGGTAGCCTCTCAGAATATGAAGCAAAAATCAAGTTCAAGAAAGGACTTGACGAGGTACATGGGAAAAGCAAGGGATTGGCTCTTAAAACAGCCAAGGAAGCAAGAGATTCTGATAATGAAGAAGATGAGGAAGATGAAGATGAAGAAATCGGTATGTTGGTCAGGCGCTTCAAGAAATACTTCAAGAGAGACCAAGGATTCAAAAGGTTTCAGAAAGGAAGCTCAAGTCATGAAACAAAGAAACCAATCATCTGTTATGAGTGCCAAAAGCCTGGACACATCAAGTCTGAATGTCCTTTGCTGAACAACACCAACAAAGAGAAGGACAAAAAGAGCTTCAGCAAGTATAAAAAGAAAGCATACATTTCAAGCATATGGGGTGATAGCTCTTCAGATGAGGATGAAGAGGATGAAGATGAAAAGGCAAACATATGCCTAGTAGCTCAAGAACAACAAGATGATGATGAGGTATATGACTCAAAACCTTCCTATGATGAACTTGTTGATGAATATTATCTTGTGCAAAAGGAATTTGAGAAACTCGCAGAAAAATACTTAGCTTTGAAAAGGAAAAATATCACTCTTGAACTACAAATTGAAAAACTATCTTCTTCTAAAATTTTGATTTGTCAGGAATGCCCTGAATTAAAACAGAAGAATGTACATCTTACAAAAGCACTTGAAACATTTACTAAGGGCAGTGAAATGCTTAATGTAATTTTGAAACAACAAAGATTTGTAAATGATAGGTCAGGTATTGGTTACAAACCAAATTCTGATAAGAAGAAAGGTAAAAAGAAGAGTGGTCAAAAATCTTACATGAACTACTTTACAAAAACAGTTCACTCCTCAAATCCCTTTGCACATTGTGATTATTGCAATAGGAAGGGCCATTCAACTTCATCTTGTTTTCATAAGAGGGAAGGAAAAATTAAACCTATAGGAAACTATAAATGGGTACCAAAAGGAACTTATGTTCTCAAGGTGCAAGCTAACCCAAAAGGACCCAAGAAAAGTTGGGTACCTAAAACTTGATCCCATTGTGATTTGCAGGTTTGTCTTAGAGCATCAAGACCCAACAAATGGTATATTGATAGTGGATGCTCAAGACACATGACTGGTGATAAAACCAAATTCCTTACAATTAAACCAAAAGATGGTGGTAGAGTCACCTTTGGAGGAGACCAATCAGGAAAGATTGCTGGCATTGGTGAGATTGGAAGTAGTGATGGTCCACTCATCAAGGATGTCTATCTAGTAGAAGGATTGTGTCACAATCTCCTAAGTGTGAGCCAAAGCACTGATAAGGGTAACTTAGTTATCTTTGATTCTGATGAATGCTTTATTGTCAAAAAGGATTTGATTCCCATAGAAAATTTGAAAACTAAAGCCTTGTTTAGAGCACCTAGAGATGGCAATTGTTATACACTTAACCTCTCTAGTAATACCTCCGTGTCAGAAAAATGTTTTGTAAGTAACTTGGATGAAAGTTGGTTATGGCACAAAAGATTAGCTCATGTGAACATGTCTCAACTTGACAAGTTGCTGAAAAAGGATTTGGTTATTGGTATTCCAAAATTGAATTTCAAAAATGATAAGATATGTGATGCTTGCCAAAAAGGAAAACAAACCAAATCATCCTTTAAAACGAAGAATGAGATTTCTACTACCAGACCCCTTCAATTACTTCATATGGACTTAGTTGGACCAGCTAGAGTTAGAAGTCTTGGTGGAAATTTATACACTTTGGTCATAGTTGATGATTATTCTAGATTCACATGGACAATTTTCTTATCATCTAAAGATGAAACATTTGATCAATTTGTTGTATTTGCCAAGAAGGTCCAGAACGAGAAAGGTTTTTCAATTTCAGGTATACGAACCGACCATGGTGGAGAATTTGAGAACAACGCCTTTGCTGAGTTCTGTGACAACACGGGGATTGATCACAACTTTTCAGCACCAAGGACACCACAACAGAATGGTGTTGTGGAGAGAAAGAAAAGAATACTCACTGAGATGGCAAGAGCAATGTTGAGTGAAAACAACACATCACAAGTATTTTGGGCTGATGCCATGAGCACTGCATGCTATATCTCCAATAGAGCTTACTTAAGGAAGAAGTTGAACAAGACTCCTTATGAGCTCTACAAAGGGAGAAAGCCAAATCTCAGCCACCTTCACATTTTTGGTTGCAAGTGCTATGTGCACCATAATGGTAAAGAGAATCTTGGTAAATTTGATTCTAAGGCTGACTTAGCGATATTTATTGGTTATTCTAATAGAAGCAAAGCATATAGAGTTTTTAACGCTAGAACTAAAGTTGTAGAAGAATCAATACATGTTGTGTTTTGTGAAAATGATTCTAACAGATCTTTGGATGATGAAGAAGAAAACATTTGCAAAAATCAATTCTTTTCAAAAACTACCCCTTCCTCTGAAAATTATGAAAATGTTTTTGAAGCTGATCCTGAAAACAGTTTAGAAAATCCTGATCAGACTCAGCCTAGAGCTTGGAAATATATAAGGAATCATCCTATAGACCAAGTTATAGGTGATATTAATCAAGGAGTAAGAACCAGAAGAAGCACGTTAAATGAAGTAACCTTCTCTGCATTTATTTCACACATTGAACCCTCTAAAATAGAAGAAGCCCTTTCAGACAATGATTGGGTGATAGCTATGCAAGAGGAATTACATCAATTTGACAGAAATCAAGTTTGGGACTTGGTACCTAGGCCTAAAGACCATCCAGTCATTGGCACTAAATGGGTATTCAAAAACAAACGAGATGAATCTGCAGTCATTGTCCGAAATAAGGCAAGATTGGTTGCCAAAGGCTATAATCAGGAAGAAGGTATTGATTATGAAGAAACTTATGCTCCAGTGGCAAGATTGGAAGCTATAAGAGTTCTTCTAGCCTTTACTTGTGTAAAAGGAATTAAACTTTATCAAATGGATGTTAAAAGTGCATTTTTAAATGGTTTTATTCAAGAGGAAGTTTATGTTGAGCAACCTCCTGGTTTTCGAAATGAAAATTATCCAGATCATGTTTTTCGTCTCAAGAAAGCTTTATATGGTCTTAAGCAAGCTCCTAGAGCTTGGTATGAGCGATTAAGCAAATTTCTTCTTGATCAAGATTTCGTTAGAGGGAAAGCTGATACAACTCTTTTTATTAAAACTAATAAGCTAAATGAAATTTTAGTTGTTCAAATTTATGTGGATGATATCATATTTGGAGCTTCTAATGATACTCTGTGTGAAGAATTTGCAAAGAAAATGCAGGGAGAATTTGAAATGTCAATGATGGGAGAACTAAATTATTTTCTTGGATTGCAAATCAAGCAAAGGAAGGATGGAATTTTCATATCCCAAACCAAGTATCTGAATGATCTCTTAAAGAAGTTTGGAATGGATCAATGCAATGGTGCTGATACTCCCATGAGTGCAACTACTTCTTTGGATGCTGATGAAGAAGGCAAGGACTTTAACATAACAAAGTATAGAGGAATGATTGGGTCATTACTCTATCTTACAGCAAGCCGCCCCGACATTCAATTCAGTGTGGGGATGTGTGCAAGATTCCAATCTGCTCCAAAAGAGACACATGCTGAACATGTGAAAAGAATCTTTAGATATCTTGCTGATACTAAGACTCTTGGCTTATGGTTTCCCAAAGGACAACCAGAACACTTAGTAGCATATTCAGATTCAGATCATGCTGGATACAAGACAGATAGGAAGAGCACAAGTGGACAATGTGAATTCTTTGGTGGCTCACTTGTGTCATGGTTCAGCAAGAAACAAACCACTGTTGCTGTATCATCTACTGAAGCTGAGTATGTGGCTGCCTCAAGTTGCTGTGCTCAAGTGTTATGGTTAAAACAACAACTCGCTGATTTGGGAGTGTACTTGAAAGAAATTCCAATACTATGTGACAACACAAGCACAATAAGCTTGGCCAAGAATCCTGTGCAACATACAAGAACCAAACACATTGATGTGAGACATCATTTCATCAGGGATCATGTTCAGAAGAAGGATGTCAAAGTCATGTTTATCCCAACACATCTCCAACTTGCAGACATTTTCACAAAACCTCTTGCAAAAGAACAATTTAATTTCATAAGAAGAGAATTGGGAATGGTAAACCCCAATGAACTGTAAGTATTTCTCACTCATTTTAATGTTAGTTATGGTTTTGATAATGATTGATTACTGACTTAAGCATCGGAGTATCTAGAAGTGTCTTATGCAGGATGCTCTTATCTCAAATTTGCTGAAGTTATGACCGAACTCGAGCCTGACAAGAAAGAACTCGAGCTCGAGAGAGACTGGAAGTAGTGAAAGGCAAAAACAAGAATGAACTCGAGTTCATTAGTGAATGAACCTCAAGTTCATTTTTGGCAGAGAGCAAGGCTGGATCTCAGGCATGACGAACTCGAGCCCATAAGTGACGAACTCGAGTTCGTAAATCACAGAGAGCAACCTTGGAGGAAAGTCATCCTGAACTCGAGCTCGTAAGTGAGAACCTCAGGTTCACGAGGAAGTTCAAGAGTTCTCAGCACACTCTTGAAGTCCAGGTAAGCAAATTTTAATGACGAACTCGAGCCTGAAAGGTGTGAACTCGAGTTCATCACGAACTCTATATATACTACAGTTACAAACTTTTCACTTCACTCTTCACACACCTCCGGTTTGCCCTAGTCCTCTGCGTCTTTCTCATCATCTTCTTCCTCTGTTTTCTGCGAAAATGGCCTCTCAATCCACAAATCCCAAAGACACAAACCCTAACCCTTCTCAATCTGTTTCTCAAACTCAATCTGAACGCCCTGTCCGTACAAAAAAGCGCTCTTCCCGCCTACAAGATGGAATTGACAAATTCGTTAGAGGAGTTGACGGCGAAAATACTCAAACTCCTCCTTCCAGACCGAAAGGAGTTGTAATTGCAGAAGAGAGAACGAAGAAGAGGCATGATCCCGAGCCTCCTGTCCAAGGAAGAGGTAAAGCCCCTCAGCCAGCTGCTCCTCTGAGGGAAAAACAACCCTTCAAGAGAAAGAAAACCGCGGGTATCCACTCTGTTCCCACTCCCGGTCAAGGTAGTGGTCAAGCTGAACCTCAATCTCAGGAACAAGGGACTCCTCAGGTATCTCAGCCCTTACCTGCAATTTTAGAAATTTACAAGCATAAGAGGTGCCCAGAAGGTTTCAACATAGAACCATGTAGAATGACAGCAGAAGAGGGTGTTTTATTCAAGAAAAAATATGATGAAAAGAAGAAATTCTGTCCTATAGTCTTTGTAGATTTAGCTAAGCTAAAAGAAGAATGTAATTTGGATTTGAGCCCCTGGATGAATCAATTTGAGTCCTTAATTTCAATCAAGGCTGCCTATAGTCCCAAACTTGTGAAAGTCTTTTACTTTCACATGAAATCTGATAATGTGCTAAATTCAGATGGTGATCTGGTAGAAGAAAGAATTGTCACAAAGGTTAGAGGTCAGAAAATCACAATTACTCCTGACTATCTGAACTCTATCCTACAAATCTCAAACCCTCCTAAGCCTGAAACTCACAGATATAAGCAACAGGCTATATTTAGTTTACTCAGACCTGATGAACCTATTCCTAATACCCTTGAGATACTGAATTTCACCCCAGCTGCCATGCCTCTGAGAAACCGAGCCATCTGGTACATTTATTCCAGGAATCTTCTTCAGAAGGGAGGCAACTTTACACACTTTGCCAAGAAAGATTTTAACATCTTCGCCTCCATTCTAGACCAACAACCTCAGAATGTAGGTTACTGGCTCTTTCAAGAAATAGCAAAATTTGCTTTTCACTCACGCCAGTCATCCCAGATTCCCTTTGCCAGCCTGGTTTCAGTAATTCTATTTCATGAGAAGATTTGGCACTTGGCTGAGAATGACTCTCCTCAATTTCCAACTGAATTTGGACAGCACATCATGAACTTGATGCAAACTCACAGGCCTGAGTACTCAGATCAGTCCAGAGCCCCAAAGAGGTCCAAGCCAGCTACATCCAGAGCCACACAGTCCAGAGCTGAAGAAGCTCAGAGTGCTCCTCCACCTCCTTCTGATTTTAATGTCAGAGTTCAAGAAATTGTGGACAAGACCGTATCTGATCTAATAGAAGGAATTGAACTAGCTGTAGGGAAGCTAGTTGCTGAAGTGAACAAGGGTCACAATAACCTGGTGGATGCTCAAGAAGCCTTCAGAGTTGAACAAGAAGCACTGAAGACTCAAGTTAATGAACAGACCTCTACTATGTCCACCTTATTGGTTACAATGATGAACCTAAGCGATAAGATGGACAAGATCTTAAAGTCTCAGTCTCCAGATGCTTCTACCTCTGTACCTGCCCCAGACTCAGAACCTGCTCACGCTCAGCCTGCACAGACACCTCCTTCTGCTCCTACACCTTCGACCTTCACATCCTATGCTGAGCCACTAGCCATAGTACCCTATGTCCAAATTGAACCTATCTCTTCTTCCCCTCCTTTTGATGATGCCAAAGGGGGAGAAAGTGTGGAGTGAATATTGATTGTTTTGTAACTTTTGTAGTCATTTTGGAATTATGTGAATTTTTTTTTTCAGTTTGAAGTTATCAATTTGAAGTTTCAGTTATATTTTTTTTTGCTTTTGGTCTTAAAGCTTATCTCTGATAATTTGGTTAAGTCTCTGATAATCTGCAAAATTTTTGTTTCACAAAACAAATCCTTGATATTCTGCTTCTGATATATGTTTTCTGTCAATTTGATCACAAGCTGAATTTCAAAATAAATTTCAAACTAAGTTTCCCAATCAATTGTTTACAAGTGTTGTCATCATCAAAAAGGGGGAGAATGTTAGTTCTCAGAGTGTTTTGATGATCACTGACAATTGTAAACAATAGTGGAAAGATTTGACAAGTCAAGGATGTTTAAAACTCATGATTTTTCTATCTGTCAAAATAGAACTCGAGCCTATGAGTGATGAACTCGAGCCTGTATTTAACAGAAAGCATGAACTTGCAAAACCAAAGTTCAAACTTGAGACTAAACCTGAAGTTTATAATTAAACCTTTGAAAGTTCGCATGAACTCGAGCCTATAACTGTTGAACTCGAGCCTATGTTTAACAGAAAGCATAAACTTGTCAAACCAAAGATCAAACTTGAGACTGAACCTGAAGTTCAAAATTAAATCCTTGAAAGTTTGAGTGAACTCGAGCCTACCATTTAATGAACTCGAGTTCGCCATTGACAAAGTTTTTTTTTAACTTTTGAAAACCTATTACAAACTCTAAACCTCTACTCAAACCTCAAGTTTGAAAAAGTTCAAAGAAGATATTAAGTAAAAGAACTCGAGCCTGTCATGATGAACTCGAGTTCATCCTTGGCAGGACAAGTTTGTTTAAACTTGAAAACAGAACATTGTCTATAAACTGGAGCCTAAACTCTTCAGACTCGAGCCTAGTTTTGACCGAGAGCCTTCAGAATATTTTAGAGAGAACTAAACTCGAGCCCAAGCTTCTCAAACTCCAGTTCAAAAGTTCCAGAGAGTAATTAGCCATTTTCAAAAGTTTCAAACTCGAGCCCACTTGTCTTAAACCTCCAGTTTGTTTTATGTTAACCCTTTTTGAAGTTCTCTAAGTAAAGAGAACTCGAGTTCATCATTAATGAACTCGAGTTCGTGTTCTTACAAACCTCAGGTTTACACACAAACCTCCAGTTTGATTTTGACAGAACCGAATTCTCAAAATGAATAAAGGCCGAACTCGAGCCTAACATTATGAACTCGAGTTCAGACCTCCAGAACAGAAAAACGCATTTAAACTCTGATATGTCAAATTTGATTCTTTCTTCATGTTTCAAATTACCCATTGAATCTAATCATTATATCTATCTCTTATATATGTAAGTGATCTGTTCTAACAAGTTTATTTATGAGATAACAGAAAGAATTTGAATTAGACAGAGATTCAATTGGAGCAACACTTTATGCAACTTGGATTATTTTATCTTATCCTTCAAGACAAGATTAAATGCATGACAGGTTGGCATTACAGACAGTACAATCACCTCTGAAGAAAGCCAAACGTGATTATTCTAAAAACAGAATGTCATGGGTCACCAATATTCAAATGCAAAAGCTACAAACACCCAAATCTGGAAAGTAGCAACAGAATATTACCCATCAGCTTCTGCAGTACCTTTACACATGGAAGAACACTCACAACAGTCACATTTTCGAATGGGAACAAGCTTCAGTGGATTATTAACGTTCAAATGGTTCAAACAATTATAAATGACTGAGGAACTTAAGCCAAAGAGACACAACTGATGAACAACTACTCTACTCGAAAATAATCATCCTGAGTTGTTCTTTTCATTAGGCTGTATCTTTGATACATTGTACTTCAGTATTTATCTTATCTACTCTTTGAGAGAGTCTTTCTTGTAATCATTCATTGATTGAGATAACCACAAGTCAGGGGACTTGGTGGTTGGGAGTATTGATTGCATCTTGTAAGGGGGAGTGAGTTCTAGTGAGAGAACTACTCTGAATATAGAGATTGTAATCAAGTCTTGTGAAGTTAGTGGATTGAAAATCCCAAGTGAGGCTTGGGGACTGGATGTAGGTCAGAGAAAAGGCCGAACCAGTATAAATTGATCCGTGCAAAGCTTCTCTACTCCTCTCTTCATTTATCCTCTGCTTTAACTTGCCCAAAACAGAGCCAAGTCTCTAAAATTTTATAGATACCCAATTCACCCCCCCCTCTTGGGTATCAAGGTCCATTCTTTCAACATACACAAAACAACCTCCTAAATTATCTCTATTATTTAATTATCTTATATATATTTTTATATTATTATTTTAATTAAATATAAATATAAAGATATTTGACCTAAACTCTGTTCATGACTTATCCTATTGCGTAGGAGGTATTATATAAAGAAAAAGAAAATCCAATAGTAATAGAAGATAACAAGGACAAATATGTATATGCATTTTTCTTTCAATTCCTAATTCATAAAAAGCACAGGTGTGTTGATTTCATTCACTCGGACCGAGGACAAAGTAATGGGTTTTTCTCTCTCTTTTTTTTTCCTCAATCACCCAATGAGCAGAACGCACAAAGGAAAAAAAAGAAATATGTTTTGATTCAATACATAAAGAACAAAAGATAACACGTACAGGGTGTATGCCTAGAAAAGCAACGCACGCAAACCGACAAACTTCCATCAATACGCAAGGGAAAGAAAAGAATGCACAGGTAGTATGAAATATAACCAGCACGCAAATCGAAACGAGAACTCTACATATTCGATTTTGATCAGATGGAACATAATACAATTAATAACCATCAGTAGCAACGGAAGGCACAAAAAGGTTTGTATAGGTGTTCTAGAAATTAGGTCTACCTATCAAAATTTATATAAACCTAACCTAGGACTTATGGGAATTAGGATTACCTGATTTCCGTGTTTGCTAACCTCCTAGAAGAACGAGCAGAGAAAAGTATCGGGTGCTTTCTAGGTTTAAGCGGCCAGACCTAGTATTTATAATTAAATATAGGGTTTTGGCTATGGGCTTGACCTTTTAATTATTAGATATATTTTGAATCCGATAATGAATTCAAAAAGATTAAAATTATAATATGATATAACTAACTCCTAGAATTTAGGATCTAATCTTAACTGATCTAATAATACTATTTGCAAAATAATATGATTAGCACATAAACAATACAACATTATTAATTTTTTTTACTATATTATTATTATTATTATTATTATTATCTACTGTTATTATTTTTTTAAAATTTTTTTTCTATTATTAATCATTGTTATTTTATTAGTATTATTTTAATCTTTCATTATCATTATATTTCTATTATTATTATTATTATTAAAAATCCGGGGTATTACAATATATGATGATTATTTAATTGCTATGTGATAATATATTTGATTTTGTTGTTATATTTGATCTATAGAAATTGTGTTTTGATTAGGATTACCAACTTTGTTGGCTATGTGCTTGTATGACTGCGATGATCCTTCAGGGGAGCAGATTTTCAGTGAAACAGGTTTCAAAGGACGAGATTGGCAGTGGGCAATGAGGATAACAACACGGAGATTCCTAGCTAGCTCTAGAGTTTACAAAACTTTTATAAAATGCCTAAGACATTTTTCCTTTAGTTGAACTATTTGGTTTTATTTGAATGTAATGAATTTAGCCTTGCGCCTGTCTTTAGTACAAGTGCGGTAGTAACATTTCCCAAATTTAGTTAATTTAAATTTCACAGTTACCTATAATTTTAGAAATTTTATGCTATTATAAATTGGAAATTTAAAGGTGCTACACATGCATGTGCGCAGAGCACACATACACACAATAATAGACAGACAGACACAGATATACATATATGTATACACACACATATATACATAAATGTACACACACACATATACACAAATATACATACATATATAGACATACAAATATATATAGACACACACACACAATAATGTCGGTTGATCGATAAATAAATTAAAATCCAACAATTTAAAAGTTTCACTAACTGGAAGAGTTTAAGCACCTACATTTATATACTCATAAAAAGCTAAACACACTTGAAAGAATAGAATAGGGGTATTTTAAGAAGAAATTGACAAAAATTAAAATTTTATCCCATAATTAGGACCAAAACCAACTAGCAAATGTTGTCCTATAACCAGAGGGAGTATAACAAAAGATAAATAACCATTTAAATAATTGATTCCATATTTCCATTACTGTCAACATACGGGTGGAAAGAAGATAAATTCCAGTCTAAAGTTGACCAATCTCAATCTAAAAGCAACAGCACTAGCCACAATACGAAAAAGGCCATTATATTTTTATTCAATATAATAACAAAAAATTGAAGAGAGCAAATCAATGGGTCAGCCCTCGTCCATAGGCTTGTGATTCACCAACACTGAGTACGGATGGGAGAGCAAAGAGAGAACTACACTTACAACAAATTTGACCTATAACTAGGGCTAACACTTGTCTGATATATATATATATATATATATTACAAGACATCTTTGAACCATTGAGATGCAACAAAAAATGCTCACAAACAAGAGCTCACTATACCTTGAACTAAGATTCCTAACAATTTTCATCTATAAAATACCTGTAATTTACTTCTGTATGCCCTAAAATCTATGACTTTATGAGGGGTTTAAGCCCATCACCTTCCCAACCAAGCTTCAGCATTTGATCCACCACTTTCAAGCTTAACTGCAAGCAAGAACCAGCTGAGTTACAAGCCATGGCATAGAAGTTATAACTCTAATTTAATGTTAGTCCTTTGAATTTACTATTGACAATTAAATTTTAAAATTTTTTATTTAGTCTGTGTCGCCTAACTTGCATGAGCATTTCAATACCCAATAACAGACTTTGACTAAAAAAAGGCGGTGCACTTATCTTACAAGCAGAGAAGCTATTTTCAAGATTTGAACCCATAACCTTTTAGTTACACAGCAACAACCTTTACCAATACTCCAAGGCTTATTCTCTCAATAACAGACTAAAGAGAATAAATTGAAAATTAACTGAAACTCTTAAGATTAACAGAAAAATTTAAACTGATAAAGCATTTCATGCAGAGTTTAATTCTGTGCCCTTTGGAGTAGTTATGAACTTCAAAGGTGGGCCCCATGTTGAGAAATATCCATCCTATGCTATTTAGGAAAATCCTTTTAAGCATTTTGAAGGAAAATAAAGGAAGTCTGTTACTTCAAGCGAATTACATGGAGCACAAAATGTACCACCTTGCACTGCAAACTACGCAAACAATAACTGGGTCACGAGAATGATTTCACTTACAGCTGGATCAGTGAGGATTATCAACTGTTTATCCAAAGTTGAGACCAAAAGATTTGTATTATCCTTGTTTAAAGCTAGAGCTGTGATATCCTGTCCTTCTCCCAGCTTAAATATATGAAATACCTGCAAATAATAGTGCGGTATACTGGTTAGCACTGAGGCAAAACAGACTGGTGCAGGTCAGCAACAGCTATTACAGGACTGACACTAAGAGACCCGCAGAAAAGGCTGGACCATGAATTTTGTTGTTTCAATTTTACATCAAACATTTAAGGGTTAAAGTACAAATTTGCCCAGGAAGTTGTCGTTGATGAGCAATGTTACCTTGGAAGTCTTTTTAAGGTTTAATATGGTCCCAAAAGTGTAAAAATGGAGCAATGCGTTGCTCTTTTCCATTAAAAAGTTATGTTCAATGTCAGTTTTTTAACAATATAGAGCAACATTACTATGTTTTATAACTTTTGGAGTGACAATGAACTTGAAAAAACTTTTAGGGCAACATTGTCCCTCAGCAAAAACTTCCCTGGTGCACCTTAACCCATCATTTAATACTGATTCAAATCTGTATGTCCTACCTAAAAATTCTCATAGTTGTCTTAAAGAGAAAGATATAAATAAAAATGCTATTTAGGGATGACCCAGACAAATGTAAGGAAGGAAGAAACCGCAGCAAGCAAGAATTGACAGTTAGTTCTACCTGAAAGAATATTTCTTTAGTGAGGAATATGCAGACAATATTTTAAGTGTGAACCCCAGGATAAATGCAAGTTTGAAATATATGCGAAATAAAGAAACTGGTTGATTTGAATTCAAAATCAATATATTTTGCTTTTGATGTCTGAATTAAAAACATCTTAATATTTTACCTCCAGAGTGTGCAGATCCAGGAAGCAAATAGATGGTGATGAAACATTTATTCTGTTTCCTTCTTGATTTTTTTCTGATTCTGAATCAATATCATCATTGCCCAAATTCCAACTATTATTATAGACTCCACCATTTTCTAGAGGATTAATTCCAATTAAAGCACTCTTTCCATCAACAGGAATTTCAATGCAACTAATCCTGCTTGAGAAAGATAATTGTCTTGTAGCAATTGGAACACCATTAAGAGTGAAGGTACTGAGAGTATGCTCTGATTCATTCCAAGTCACAACAACACCGTCAGAGGAAAGGCGGACAGTATGAGCCTTCACACCAACTAGTCTTCTAAATAAACGTCCTCTTCTGATAGAGTGCAACAGAACATCCGAAGAAAGGGAACACGAAACAACAATTCCTAGATCTGAACTGACACAACAATCGATGATTTCACTATGGTGCCCCCGAAGTACATGTATGGGACCTTCTATACGATACCTTCGATTCTTTTCTGTCAACAAGTTCGATGAAGAATTACTACTTGTCGAAGGCTGAGTACCTGTCCCAGATGAAGGTTCAGATATACTACTTGAGCTAGACACAAGTGCCAGGTGTATTCTCCATAGCAACACAGTGGTATCCCGGGATCCTGTCACCAGGTAGTTACTATCTTGTGAAAGACGAAGGCATGTTACAGGAGCACTATGTGCATAGGCTGTTTCTATGGTTTTAGCTCCATCTGAGGATATCAGCCTAATGCTATTATCAGCATGTCCACCTAATAAGAAGCCAGAATATTCAGGAAAATGTCAAATGACAAGATTAAAATAATTGTCCTAAATAATGTAAAAGGGCTTTGACAAAATCAGTAAAGTGTTGATCAAGAATTAAAAAAGATAGTTGATCTCAAATAAGGCTTTAAATGCCTAGACTATCATACATTACGGGTTAAAACATACTGACATCTCAAATGCTTGATCTTGTGTTTTCCTATTGACTTTTATTAGCTGGTATTCTAATACTATAGTATTCAATGAGTAATGAGAACTACATAGATGAAATTTATGAGCAATTTTGTCTGATCATTCTTGAACATTAAGTGGCATTGAGACAATTTTATATGTTGGGGATATGGTTTTAGGCAGGGCAACCATGTTTTTAAGCTCTGAATACATCTTTGAAAGTAAAACCAGGAGGATGAACAAGGAAAGGTCAAATATTACAAGACTATATCCGGTAAAGTCCAGATAACTTATCAAGTCCAATCCCTCAGTAAAGATGACTCGAAAGAGAGATATGAATTATTTAACCAAAAACACCATTTCCCAATTTCACCAGACAATAAATCAATGGGGATGAGTATATATCCAATCCAATGGTTATACATATAGCAAGTAGTCATCTAAAATAATAACTTTTCCTCAGAAAATAGACACCAAAAGGAAATATATATGAATATTCTCAGGCTTCACTAGGTTTACCAGTAATAATTTCTCTGTCACAAGTAATAGAGACAATGGCAGTGCTTCTAATTCCAGACGCAGCAAATGCATGTGCATGCGGGAAATGCCAATCTTCATCAGAGCCTGCAGGGCCTTTAAACATGCGCATAAGTGTCCCACCAGCAGAGCCTGTTGCTTTTCCATGTTGGAAGAGGAATGGAGTACCCTGGCCATCAGGTGTATTGGGTTGCCACTTGTGTTGTGCAACACAAGCTGCTGGAGCATTCACATCAACAACCACGACCATGTCTGAAGATGCATGAATAGCAGCAGCAGGTACATTGCACCGGTCAGGAGCTGGAACAGCATAAGGTTTGACTGCTTTTGGATTGCGGAATATTGTCTGGTAATGAAGAGGATTGCATGCTTTATGATTATAACCACTCAGCCATAATCAACAGTTGGGAAAAAGTCAAGTAAAAGAAGGACATCAAACCAAGATCTTATCATATAGAATTTAGGCACCCCTTTTATAGTTACTGAAAGCTCAATGGCAATGAATTATGCATCCTATTATCTCTTAGCAGCAATCATCAACAAACATAAGAATGAATAGAATAAATACTAATTGTAAGTATGAGGAATAAATCTATCATTCAGAGACATGAATCAAGCCATTCATGGATCTACTCTTAATAACCTAAGTATCTAGATTGAGATAAAGAGCATGGTGTCAGTGTCAGAACCTCTTCAACTCAATGATCAATGAGAAGAGTGAGAGTTGAGAATTTGCAGCTCAAATTTCAGAACAAGAAATGATGAGAGGGGGGGGGGGGGGGGGACCAAAAAGTCTTTCACAAAGAATGTTTTAAAGATTAAAGGCATTCATAGGTCCTCTTACAGGTTAAGCTTTTAAGGTACAACGACCGTTGACAACTGCATTACCTAATGTAAAGAAAGAAGCTTCCACATATATACTTGCTCAGATTTTGAAATATTGGTTACTTGATATTTTTAATAAAAAAGTTCAAAGTTTCAAGTGATTAATTTCATATATGGACCTAAAATACATAAAAAAAGGCTCCCATGCATGAATAGTATTTTATTAGTGGGGCATGGTTGGATGCACGCATGGGCATATTTATTTGTGTCATTTAGATAAGCTCATTTATATATCCTTTGTAAATACCAAATCTCTTTAGAGTAGACAGCATTACATTTCATGTAATGGAATTCTATTCTTCAGCTGTTGGTCAACATCAACACTGTCTGCTTCTTATCTACTATAATTGAAGCCCACGACCTTCATAAAATATACTCCTTTTGGTCTCAAATACAGGTCACCAATATCTACTTCACCAAAATTAAGAAAAACAATTAAATTCATTGAATTTGTCTCAAATTAATTTTTTTCCCCCCAAAAGACCCTAATTAATTAACTTAAATATGTTCTCACTCTCCTTGTTCTCAGTGACAAAACATGACTATGTAGGCGATGGAGGGCATTTTTGCAACAAAAAAAATAATTCTCCAGACATTTTAGAAAGGTGCCCAATATTTTAGACCAACCCAACTCTATCAAATGGCCTACATTTGAGACCTGAGGGAGTATTAAATTAAATTTTAGAGTTCAAGCATCATTTTTCGCTCCTACCATTATCATTTTACAAAACATACTAAACCGGCTTTAACCATGAATTTCTAAGTTAGCATTAACTTGATGGGTTAATATCTGATATATAATTTTTAAAAGTAGTATAGCAAACTCCAATCGGCAGTCCGTAGACATGAAACAAAGCCAAATGAAGCATAATAATTGGGAATAGAGATAGGCGAAAGAAAAGGCTACGTCCAAGCATAGTAGACGCAAAGTAGTATGAAACTGCACTAAATGAAATTTGTTTAACCAAGAAGGGTAAAAAATTACCTGCAAATGAAGAACTTCTGATAATGGCATCTTCTTCAAGTGAGGAACAGTCAGAAGTTGAGACGGAGTTTGTCCAAAATATGCAATCTGATCTTGTGTGGCACGTTGTTGCACCTTTTTATTGGCATGTGAAAAAAATAAAATATTAAGATGTGACTTGATAACAAAGTTGATTCATTCAAGGTCAAAAACATGTAACGAAGTTTCCAGAATGTTAGGAAATATATCAATGTATAATTAATCAGTATCGCATATAATCAGGGATTACAGGAATTATGAGTGATTAGGAAATCAATCATCATAATGAGTCATTACTCTCTTGTCTTCTCTTTTGTGTATAAATACCTTATTGAGCATATGAATAAACACATTGATTTGAGAGTATATTTTCTCTATCTTTTTCTCTCTGATTTCTACATGGTATCAGAGCTTAAGGCTATCTGGATTTTTTCTGTTCAACCTCTGCTGGTTCGTCTGTCTTCTTTTCTTTCTGGTTCGTCAGATCTGAGGGTGCTTTAGGGCATCGGTTGTTGGTTGTTTTTGCCCTCACGCGCCGTCCCTTTGGAGTCTCCATCGTCCGTTCGGCCCGTCCCCGGAGAATCGCCGTCATCTGATCAGCGCGTGGCCTCCACGCGCCACCGTCAAAATCGCCGGAGTTTCACGCGCCGGCGCGTGGGAGCGCGTGACCTAGTGTTTCCGACTGCTGCCTTCACCGTTTGACTCGACTTGCTGAACCCGGTCCTTTCTCGGTGGTTTTGTGGTGTGGGTTCCTCTGTTTGGCACTGTGAAAAGATTTTTGGTGCGTTTTTTGGGTGTTCCTGCGCGTTTTTGTGGCTGTTTTGGTCTCTTTGCCATCTTGTGGTTGTGGTGTGGCTGTTGGGATTTGGATTTTCCTATTTGGCAGTTGTTGTAACTGCGTTGTTATCCTTCACTCGTTTGTTGTTTTGCCTCCGGTGAGGTATTTGGTCTCTGACGAGACATTTTGGAGTATTATTTGGTCCCTGGTGAGATCCTTTGCTATTTGCTTCAAGATCTCATTAAGAAACAAGTTATTGGTGATTAGTCTCAGCTCACATTCAAGTTGCTTTCAGCTTGAAGGGGAGTGTATGAAGATTGGGTGAAGAGGTTCTTAGGAAGAAAAATATTTTGTTTGGATTTATTTATATTATGTTTTCTTGTAACAAGTTGGGCATGATCAATATTTATGCTCCAACTTGAGGGGGAGTGTTAGGAAATATATCAATGTATAATTAATCAGTATCGCATATAATCAGGGATTATAGGAATTATGAGTGATTCGGAAATCAATCATCATAATGAGTCATTACTCTCTTGTCTTCTCTTTTGTGTATAAATACCTTATTGAGCATATGAATAAACACATTGATTTGAGAGTATATTTTCTCTATCTTTTTCTCTCTGATTTCTACACAGAAAATGTTATCATAAGTGCACTCCATAGAGAATTCTATAATGCATAACGTTTGCTTATTCATTGTTGTCAAGTGAAAGAAATTCATGCTAATAAATCTTAAACCGATTAAGCAATTAAGACTGACTAGATTAATGGGTCGTCATCCTAAGAGACTGTCCTTAGATAAATTGATAGAAGCTATTAAGGCTTGTTTGCTTCGCTCCTTAACCTCCACAGTAATGGTAATCCGTATCTCATTGCCAATCTGTATGTGTTTGGTTGGGCTTTTTCATGGTAAAAGGCATTGCCATGGTAATCCTAACTGCACATTTTTTGTTTATGGGAATACCCCTATGATTCATTCAGCAATCTATCATCAACCTGAATGCCCCTTATAAGGTCTCTATCATCTGCCTTCATGATTCATTCAACCAAGCACATACACCGCTATGTTAAGAAGGGGACATAGGGTTCCCTAACTGCACTCCTCATTGCCCAAAACACACAGACTTTTTGTCCCCACAATCCGTTCAAGTTTTAAAAAACTATTTATTGGAATATTATATTTCCTAGTGTATCATTCATGCAAGTCATACCTCAAATACAAATTGATTACATTTGAAGATCAATGAAGATTTACCGGGTCAGAAATTTTATCAATATCCACTGCTCCTTCATATGTAATGTAAAAGAACACATTATTCGCTGCAATAGCTTCTTTTCCTCGTTGCTTGTACCTACATGGTCCAAATCATTTATGTAGACGCTAGCAATAAATCATCAATCAATTTCACAAGAAAAATGAAAATCCAAACAGAGAGTATTTCGAATCCAATTGTTGACATTATAAATGTGTGAATGCGAAAATTACAAAAAGATAAAGCACCCACATATATACATTAGGAATAAACCTACCCGAAAATGAGGTCAATCCACTCATGCAAATGAGCAGAAACGTACTCACTCTCGAGAGCCATCCGATGCTTATGAATGAAATCAATGGGACTCTCAGCCCAAGGAGGAAGTTTAACAGCATCTAATATGACAGAAGAAAATTAAAAAGAGAGATCAATCAATCCTTTAATGTGAGCAAAGTTCTTCCCAAACAACAAACACAACCTAAATAAGCATACCAAGCTTTTCTCCCAATTGCGTTGTGCCAAAATCAATTAAATTTCCATTTGTGAGAGCCTCAGGGAGATAAAACAGCTCAGGAACCTATAGTAAATTGAAAAAAGAACTGATTAAGATACAGGTTAAAACTAACCCAACATATGCATTTCATGTGATAATAATCTGATTGAGATTATATTATGATAGAACTTTCATAAGCCTTCAACATAGTACCATTAGGTTTCCAGAAAAAGTTTTCATTAAAGAACTGCAACAGTGCATCAATACAAAAAGGAGAATTAGGGTAGCTCATATACCCAAAAATCATGGAAAAGAATCAGAAAAGATTAACCGAAAACAATGTCCTAACTATTTTGAAAACAAAATAACATATGATAATGCTAAATTGAAATATTAATTATGTTCAATAACGGGCCCTGCAGGTCATCAACATACCATAACCTCTATTAACAAGTAGTACTGGACTAAATGCTCAAAGTCATCCCCCGTTAAGTTTCAGCAATTTGCATGGTCATACAGTAGTGAAGTTTAAGCCAAAGGGTTTTGAGATGGCAGCAAAGAAAATTATAATAGACCTATAAGGACGACATAATCAAATGCCTAAAATATCTAATTAGCCTCCACATCCAAAAATCTTCAGACTGACAATTTGGACAAACACAATTCTCCCATACGTTATGTAAAATTTGAATAGATGCGAAGGAATTCGATACCATATGAAGGACCATTTTATAACTTACTAAAAGTAAATGAAAGATCCTTGAACAGTTCCTCCTCAGAGGTTATTGGAAGGCCCCGTTCAACCACCCAAAAAAAAAAAAAAACACCTACTTTTAACAAACAAGTAGATCAAGCAATCGTTTTGCTTAAATGTAAATAAACATATACCAATTCTTTCACATCACTCATGTCCTCAAGAACCCCATTCCAGGTAGCACCAATGTCAGAAAACATTCTATCAGCATGATCAAATTTTCCTCCTTGCAGTTGGATTGCAAGGGTGGTAAATGGTTCAACTCGAACAAGATAATACAAGACCTGAAAGAGTGCATAAAATAGATCAGAAAAAGAAAAACCAGGGGGAAAAAAAAAGCAGTCAAATTCACCAAAAAAAGGAGGGGGGGGGGGGGGGGGAACACTTTGATGGGTACCCAAGTAAGGTAGAGAACCCTCTTAGAAAAGCCACCTATTAAGGTGGGAAGATGATGACTCAGAGTCTATGTCTATGAGAGAAAAAGAAAGGGCCAATGCTGATAATAAATGTGTAAAGAAAAATCTGAAGAAGGCCCAAGAGGATATTAATGTTGAGGTGGCAGACAAAGGACAGAATAGGAATTTGGGAGGGAGTCAATGATTTTGTTTGTATGTGCATGATTAGGAGAGAGAGAGTGTGAGCTGCCTTGGGTGGGTTATATTGAGCAAAAAACAGGAAGAAGAGAAAACCTAGCCCCTCAGAAATCCAAGGGTCCTTCATTTTCATTTGTTTCTTACCTCTGCTCACCAGATAGACAATGTACAATACTGTTTCATAAATAATACTGAAGCTGAAGGTTTCATTAGAGAACAAAACTACTTAAGTATTCCATAGAGTATCATATGGTACTCATCATAGTGGGACTAGATGCAATGCAAGCCTCATCCTATTAAGTGGGGTCTGTTAATATATCACATGATGTCACTGTGCTCTAAACAGCCAACTCTATATATATGATTCACAAATAGATCATGTTCGCTGCCTTCTTTGAGTTTGCTTATTGGCCATACTTCACCTCTGTTTATAGCTCTAATCTAAAAACCATATGTTCAACCCTCCTAACTGTCCAAATCACTTTCAATATTTTATCATTTTCTTTTTGATAGATGCCACACAAAATTTTCTTGCACACAGTAATTATGGATCTTATCTTTTTCTTGCAACCACACATTAATCTTAACACCCTCCTCTCTACCCCAATTGTTTGCTCCTTTTGCTTTCAATTCACAATATTCACTACCTAATAACATCGCTAGTCTTATAACATTTCCAAAAAGCTTATCTTTGAACTTAGTAGGTACCTTGTGTTCACAAATAAATCCTGATGCCTGTTTCTCCATCCTACCACCCAACTTGTATCCTATGCGTATCATTCCCATCAATTTATTCATCATTTTGCATTATTGATCCTAAGTGCTTGAACTTTGACACTTGCGGTATGGTCTAATCTCCAATTTTTACCATAAATTACGGCTGCTAACTTGTGTAAAGAACTCATGACAAATGATGGTAGCATCAAGTGGAAAGAAACTTAATACCATTTATGGAAGTACCATATTTGAACATGATATATCCAAATTGAGAGATCTGCTCTCATTTGAGGCCCAACAATGCTTAAATGTGGATTAGTGATCACTTGTCATGCAACGCAAGTAACACTCAAATATTCAAAACTTCTGCATGGTCGTCCCTTGAGTAATACAATAACTTAACCTTGTCAGGTCTAAAAAGTGACTTCCAAAACTTTCTACAGAAAAATGGATATTTGTCGAAAAAATAATTCTAGGCAGCTCATTCGATCAATGTTGTCCAGAAAAATCTGAGCAACCTGCGTGGCTTAAAAATGGGTGACCTAATGGCAACAAATAGGTTGCTTTGTCAGCCTATCAACTAACACTAAAAGCAGTCTTATAATACACCCAAAAAAAAAAAGTTGCAGGACTCTCCAAACTTGAGTTGACCTTCTTCTCATCTATATTCTTTCATGCTTTTTTAATACTGAATTTAATTATCTTGATATAAAGGACATAAAATATTGTTAAACATCGAATCATCAAATTCAATGTTTATCAATTAAATAGAATTCTTCTATATTTATATAATATAATTTTAATCATTTTAAATACATATGACAATATTTGCAACAAAAATGTTATTTCTTTATTATAAAGCTCAAATCTTTCAATAGTTAGATAGTATAGTTAAATAAATAAGAAAGGAATAGATTTTATAACAGAGTGAGAATAAGAGTAGAACATATCACATATGCTACTAGTATCTAAAGTATGTTTCTGAAAATAAGAATAGATAAATATTGCGGGAAAAATTCAAATTTGTTAAAAGGTATTATATGTATAACACATATCAATATTAAATTACATAGTTATGGGTAGAACATTATATCTATTGCTAAATAAGAAAAATATGTTTGGAAAGTCTTTTTTAACCAAAAAAATAATAATAACAATAATAATTTAGTCTGCTGTGTGTTTTGCTGTTGTTGTGTAGACTACATGAGGGGTTGAAGAAATCTAAGGGGGCGAGGACAATCAGTTAACATATCCTATACGTATATATGGTCCAGCTTTAAGGGATGGTTACCCCTTAATGATATGCAGTTCCTTCCCTGATCAAAACCCCCCACAGTTGGCCCTTTTCAAAAATTGTTGATCACCACCTCTGATACTGATTCATGAGAACTCAAATAGGATGGGGATCCCTGCTCAAAAGTGAGCAACTGGAATGAGATAGTACCCACCAAAACATGCCATGGAGCATCCCATGCTACTCAATCTGTGACTTGAGCATCATATACTACTTTGGTCTCATCAGATATAAAGTCAAATTAAACTCAAAGCATTTGACCAGGAGTGCATCACTATGTTGGAGAGCTATCTCAGAGTGAACAGAGTAGCCTAAGATCCAACATCCGACAATGAAGATGCTACAGCAGATACATATAGAGCATACTACTATACAAACAACCTATAGTGACAAGAATGACCAAAATTGCAGGAAAACAAAGGGAAAACCCACCGTTCCAGCACTCGAATAGTGTGATCCATAATGGAATTTGGGGATGATTGGATCATCAAAGTTAGAGTATCTCTCTTGAATTTTTTTTAGCCGATCAGAGTTCAGTGCTCCAACAGGCTGCAACAAAATAAAATACTTTAGTAATAAATAAAGAAGATTGCAAAAATAGAATTGAAAGAAAGAACATTAAGGAAAAGTACCTTTGACAGATCTCGGTAACAAGAAGGATTAGAAAGATCCAAGATCTTTGAACTGTAGTCAGAAAGAACCCAGGGGAAAACTGGATACTGCCAAGTACGCATTGCAGTAATATATTACTAATGGAATAAGGATATGTTGAAAGAGAATAAGAATAGAAAGAACAGTAAAAATGAAGATCAACCTGAGTGATATCATTATAACTACGCCCAGCCAATGTATTGAGCTGCATTAAATATTCAAAATTGCTGATCTGCACAAGGACAGCATGAATTTCATATAGTTCTGAGGATGCAAACCAAAAAATAACTGCATATTTAATGAATTAGGGCCTGCTTCATACCTCCCACCTCGCCCAGCTCTCCATAAGTTGGGTTCTTTTTAAAAGTTGTTCAGGTCTCTGCCAAAAAAAGGGTTAATTTTTCATATTCTTGGACCAAAAAGGTATCAATCCGTGATCTAAGATTAAACTTCAGACAACACCAAAATAGAACTAAAGTTCATTTCAATAAATACTAATCATAAGACCAGACAGAAAGTGGGAGAAAAAAGACAATGAAATAGAGTCACTGAAAGGACTCAACCTGTGTTGCCAAGTATATGTTGTTTAAATGAGGAGGACGTGCTTGGACAATTGCTCGATACGCATTTCTTCGGCCCTCAATACTCTGAAGACATAAAGAGGACAGAGACAGGTAAAAGGTAGAATCATCAGCGTACAATTTTGAATTCAGTCAGAATTATACAGCCATTGAGAGCTAAGAAGGTAGCACATCTGATAAGTACCCCAAAGTCAAAGAAGAAATTTGATCGGTCAACCATGAAGAGTTCCAAAGCACTTCTTCTAAGAAGATATCTGTAGCAGACACCAACACTTGTAAAAATTGACTGGACAAAATCTTCAAAAGCAAATAATTCAGCATTTAAGCAAAAAGAAAGATATACCATTGTTTTTAAGAAGGAAATTCAAGATGGATTATAAAATATATGAGTAGAGGGATCTTCCTGAATAAGAAAACTAATACGAAAAGAGGACAAGATAGAGAAGCAGAGATATCAAAGACATGCCATGAACAATAACATGTATAAAGGCAAGGACGCAACAATAGTAGATCAAAGAATGATTAAATGGAGTGATATGTAAACCGTAAAAGGTAAAAATATTACTGATTAGGTAATTAGGGAAATAATAATGGCACAAACTACTTCTATGAGACCATAATTAGCTAGGAAACGGTAGTTAGGCTGTTATAATCTGTTAGTTACATTTGGCATTCAGAAAGAAAAGCAGCAGAAGAGACAAAAAGTGAATAAATGACCTAAAGGAGTAAATCGTTCCTCTGGCCTCTTTCCCTTTATATAATAGAAAATATGTAACAGAATTCTGTACACAAATGATCCTAGCCATACATGTGTCCTGTACAAAGATATGCTAAGATATATCTATTTACAATTTACTAATTGGTTACTAATTCTAACACATTCTGTTCTTACTATTCCTTAAGTCTAATGCTATAGCCTATATAAAGGAGGAGCCTAGACTACTCTAAGGTGTTGAATGTTGAGTAAAGATGAATGAAAGTGCACAGTGATGTGATTCTGTGTTTTCTCTCTTCCCCTCTCTCTTTCTCTTCTCAAATCCTCTAAATTTCTACAACATCTCTATCATGGAGGCATTGTGCCATTACTGAGGTCTTAATCAGTAGCAAATGTGTGCTATTGAGGATGCAACATGGATTATTTGGTTTGATTATCAGAGAAAATTTCCAGTGTTCGGAAAGCAGTATCAGCTATTAGGAAAAGGGTGTTCTTTCGGGGGGAGGCTATAAAACAGATCACCTCAAGGGATGGAGCTAACTTGTTCTTTCTATATCATTAAACAGAGTTAATCCGTGATTTCATCCATTGGTCTTCAAATATAAATGAGGAGTCTTGGTTGCAATAAGTTTTGAATGATGGAGTTGTGTGAAAGGGAAAGTTTTGAATATAAGAAATATAAATATCTATTCCTATTTCAATTTCTCTTCCCTGCTCTTCTTTGTTCATATCAGAAGATCTAAAGCTCCACAAGATTTTAGGCAGCAAAATATTTCTCAACTTTCATGGTGATCTAAAATATTACTCAGATTTGAATGCAAGTATATACAAAGTAAGGAAAAGAATCGTAATAGTTCTTAATTGAGAGTGAGAGAGAGAGAGGCTCACCTCCGGCTATAAATTTGATGAAGAGATGATATTAACCAGCTGCGGTCCTTTTCTCGGTCCCCTTCCTCAAAACTGGGGTCTATCCCTTCCTTTGGGGTGCTAATCTCACTGTTATCGACAATAAAATTTACCCTCCTAGTGGTTACCTTCAACCAGAAAAGGGCACTCTGCATTACTACATATAGCATAGCTAAGCAAAGAAGACATTCAATATATTTTACATATCTTTCCCTAAAAATGAAAGTTTGATGAAATTTCATCGATAAGAATATTAGTTCAAATAGTACACCAAAAAAAGGGGGGGGGGGGGGGGAAGGAAAAATAGTGCAAATATAAAATTTTACGCTTCAAATATCCCACAAATAACTGTTTTATAGACTTATATATAAAAGAATCCACATAATTTAGTTTCCAGGAAACAAGCAAAATTTACATAAGCCATAGGAAAAGAACACATCAACGGAGGATAAAAAGTCCTCAAATAAAGAAAATAAAGTCCAATTTTGACACAACTATATTGACAAGTCTTAAATTGAAAAGTACAGGATACTGAATGAAGGAAAGTTCCAATCTCTTTTGCCATCAGAAACTGTGAATCAGATATTTCACTCAAACTAGACAAGCCTCTGTACCCCGAGACCATGCACTGCTACAAAACTTTGTATTCCCTTCTCTTTACCAAATCTTTTAAAACGACTTTGGTGGAAATGATCGAAGGCTAAAGACATCAAAACAGCTTTCAACGCATTTTGCATATTCTTGATTATTTCTCAATTTAACATCAATTATACAAGACCTGACCAACAACTGGTAGCTTTCATACCCTAAATTTTAGCAAAACTTCATGGTCATTTATGCAATTAATTAAAATTTACCATTCAAAAAGGGATAAAACAAAACTGAACAAACAAATAAGTTGTTGGGTTCTTTCATCTTGAGGCACCAAAATCACAATCACGTTAAGCAAATCTTCAATGTTGGCTTTATTGTTAATCCCTCCGCTTGTCACGTTGATGAGAGGAAAAACTTCAAGCATGTCATATTGCTTTTCAGTTTCCACCATTAAAATTAGATCAAAAAATTACAATCAAAACCCCTAGTCAAAGATATTTATGACGGAAGACTCTAATTTTTTTATAAAAAAAAACTCGAGAACAAAAAGTTTTAACTTGAAATCCTGAGCTGTACTTCTATGCTGTTTAAACTTATTGTTCGTTGGATAATTGATTTCAAACTTAAATTACATGGAAAACTATATTTTGTAATTTCAAATCTAGAATTTCAGTCTGTGTCATAAAAATTAATTTCAAAAATTTAATGTCTTTCAGTATGAGTAAAATCAACTTTGATTTTTATTTAACTACAAAGTTTTTAATTTTTAAAAAGTGAAAAGGCAACATGACAGACTTCATTTTTTTCTCATCCACCATGTCAAGTGGAGATATACAGTGACACTAACGAGCAAGATTTGGTGAACACTAGTCATTTTTTGTGTGCCAAAAGTAGGGTGTCCAATTGTAACAGAGAGTTTTTGTTTATCCAACTCCTCTCACCCAATTTCCTGTAATTTTGATTCATTCGGTTCCTACCATAAATCTATTTCCCCCCAGATCTCATCAGGTGGGAGCCTTGTGCACTGGGCCACCCTACCAACAACCATATATACACACAAAAAACAATTTAAAATAGAAGTTCATATTATTACATCTGAGCAATATCTTCAGGACAGCTTCAGAGCTTCCTTCACAGGTCAGTTTCAAACATAGGACTATTTAGATCATTGTAAAAAATACAAAGTAAATTAATATTGCAGTCTCTAATATGGTTAAATATATTCAGCTCTAGTGAATAGACGAATTAGACCTAAAAAAAACTCACAGCATGTAAAGCATGAATTTTCTACAAGAGTCATTTTCAGCGAATGGCTTGTGTGCTCACTACACTAGTCTTTTAAGTGACTAAAGCTACATGGGCATCACAATTCCCGGACCAAATTGTTAGTTTTCTTCAAAATGTAAACAACTTCCAACTTTAAGCCCATAAAACTTACTTGGAAGGTTCCCTGGACAACCTTGAGTGGCCGGACCATTGATGATGGGAGCTCAAGAACAATTCTTTCATCAAGTTCACTAAATACAAACCCAGGGGCAATCACAGACGAACTCTGTACAAAATTTTCATCACTTGCAAGTTGAGCACCAGTAGATTCAATAGATGCATGTAGGGCTTGCTCCACTGATTCAGACAGTCTAGGTTCATTCTCCACCTTCGGTTCAATATCATTGACCATACCATCCCCATTCATAATTTCAACACGCTCTTCATCTTCATTGAGTTCTTCCATTGAGATAGCTTCTGCTGACAAAATTGGAGCACTCTGATCCCTTCTCTCCTCAGAATAATCATCATAATTAGCAGCAGCACCTAAATGATCTATCCCTTCATAATTCCTCCTCAAACACCGTCTCATCCTTGAAGAACTTTCCATAAAATCTAGCTTCCAAAAAACCTAAAAATTTTAAGACTAAAATTAATTTTAAAATATAAACAATCCTAAAAAGTGCTTTTTTACATAGAAGAAAATGTTAATTAAAGCAAGTACAAGTTAAAAATACAAGAAATCCTCAAAACAGGAAAAAACAAAAAATCCAAAAGGAGAAGAAAATACTTTTGATAAATAAAAAATTGCAGGAATACATGGTAGTTTTCCTGAAAATACAACGGCTGAACTTGCCATGCAAGTTTTAGAATTTCATTCCCAGCAAATATATTTGTCCTTACACTTACGAAGACAGCATATATGGCCAGAAAAGATTAGAGGATACAAAGAATGAAAACTACAGTGATGCCAGTTTAGAGTGTCTCACAACATACATGAGGTGGGTTGTTTAGCTGATCTGCTATAGGCCCAAAAAGGCTTCCCATCTCCATTAACTGGTGAATGAGTTTTCTCCATGCACGAATTCCAGTATGGATTCGATGCCTGGTAATTACATCCACTTGAGCACGCCTGTCAATCTAGAAAACAATATATTTAACATATAGTAAAACCATTCTCAATAACTAAAAAACAGTCACAGATTGTGATCAAACCTCAGACCGTTGCATATTCCTTGCTAGCGCAAAACTGGCAACAAGAACAGCAATAAATTTATAGGAAAGAGCATTAAAATCTTTCCCATATACTGACTTCGTATCAACTGGCTGCAAACATTCCATCCAGGCAACTCCCATGGCTTCAGAGATACTCCACCTCTTAACACGCTCTGCATCACCTGCACTTCTTCGCTGTGCAGAAGTAGCCATTGCAACAGCACTAAGCCCTCGTCCAGAACCAACCTTCGCAAATCGCTCAAAATCACGAGCAGCTGCTAAAGCAGCAGCTCTCGCAGCAGCTTTGTCCTTGGGAAGTGGTGATGCTTTCCCAGGGAGATCCACAGGCTTTTGAAAACTTGAAAATGTATGGAGCCTAACCTGTTTGCGCTCCAGCAGTGAGGCATCACGCCTAAAATTGGAAGTTGTTGCAGGAGCTGGGGCTTCACCACCTGAAGCCCCAGCTGCAATCATTGCCAATGCCATTGCAGCAGGTGGAGATGCAAATGCAGCAGCCCAAGGTGGAGATATCATAGCAAGAGCAGCCTGAAAGAAATAACAAATTCATGATCAGATAGATGCAGCTAGAACCAAAAAAAAAAAAAACACACAATGGACTACCAAGCAAGATAAGGAATATCATCTTTAGTGCACAACTTTTTTGTTTTTCTTTGTAAGAATATTATGCATTTATTATGATTATTATCTTGTTATTATGATTAGATATAAGTATATTATATCTTAGGATATTTCCTATTGTATTTAATTGATTTTGATTTGATTAGATTCTATGAGATTCTAGGGTTAGCTTTAGGTTTGCCTATATAAAGGCCTATATGTATTCTTTCAGATTAAGAGATTAATTAAGAATTATATTTTTCTCTCAAAGTCCACATTCTTGAACATTCAATGCTGCAGAAGAATTATACAGGCAGGTGCGCAGAACTAAATAACAGAAACATAAAAAGGCACAAACTCATTATGCTTCAGCTTTAATGGTCAACACTATGTTTCATATGGCCATTATTAGCTTATGAAATTAGTGTGGATGTGATAGAACCTTTCACAAAAGCTTCCAAAACAAATAACCCCTGGATAAACGAAGTACAGATTTACAGCAGGAAATAAAAATATAAGCTTTGGTACAATACTTCTAGATACACTACACGCTGGTATATAGAACAATACACACAGCCCACTTAGATATTCCTACTGTAGAAACAAATAGAGTTTCAGATTACTAACACAGCAGATAACACAGAACAGAAGTTTAAACCACACAGATACTACAGAATCTCTAAAAGCAGATATGCCAATCTCTAGAGAGGACTGGCTTCTCCACCCATAGCCTAAGCCAGATTCAAAGTTCTTCTCTCCTCTCATATCTTCCAGGCTCCTTTTTTTATATCCCAACTGACATCTATCAATTCATCATGACTCCCTTATTTTGCTCCTCTTTTTTTCATCTTTATCTGACTTCAAAGTTGTAGGTTCTCCTTTAGACAAATAGATCCCTATTTTCTGCCTTTTTTCTGCTCCCTCATGTCCCTCTCTGTATGTTCTGGTAGCAGTAGGAGGTCAGGCCCTATTAGAATTACTTCTGTATGTTCTGTTGCTCATATATGCAAATGCTGGCTCTGGCATTTGTATGCTGAATTACTTTTGAGTACAGCCACTTGGTATAAATCACAACCTTGGAACCGGATCAATAATATAGTAAGTCAAAATACACTCGCTACATTTCATACAAAGGCTTCTCTCCTATCTTGCATTCATTATGGTATTCGAACCTTGGAGGGAAAAACTTAAGGTTACTTGTCAATGGTGCATTTTCTCTTCCTTGAAGCAGCTCTTTCCTTTTATCAATCATGAGTGTAGTGGTATTCGCCACAGTGCAGATGGACAAAGTTACTGCTATCTGCTCTACAAGCCAACTATGATTATTTACATGACATAAGTGTGGGGACTTGGAGATGGCTCGCCAGAGATGGCTCACTGGAGGGAATTAGGACTGTGCTACAAGTGTGGGGACAAATACAGTCTAGGCCACACTTGCCGAGATAAAAGCCTGCAGATTTTCCTAATCAACGTTGAAGCAGAGCATGGCGAAAAACCAGTCAACAAAACAGGGGATGTAGCAGAGGATTATTTTGATGCCGAAGATGAAGCGACCAGAATGCAGCTATCATTTAACTCTCTGGCTGGAATCGGAAGCCATGACACAATGAAAGCAAAAGGAGAAAACGCTAGAGACAATCGCTACACAGTTCCCAAATTTTCACCTTGAGGACAAGGTGAAGCTTTTAGGGGAAGGTAATGAAAGGACCCTACTCATCGGCAAAGGACCAACATGCTTTTAAGGTTGCAGGGTTTGACTTTGCTATTTTGATGTATTCTTAGGACACCTAGCCATTACATAGAGTGGCTTGGGATAGTTAGTTTTCTGCACATTTTTTGGGCACTGTGCAGATGCTTTTTGCTTATATTAACCGTAGGAAGGGATGGGATCGGGGTATGTTGTGTTTTGGTGTGAAAGTTGTGGGAGAGGGGAGTCTGGTCTGAGTAATAGACAGCAACCTTCTTGGCTGTAGGAGTATTAGTGCTTCGACAGATTATTGTATTCAGCTGATTGTAGCTGTTTTCTTGAATTATTGAGCATTTCATATATTAATTTGTTGGTTCCTAACACACATAGTGGCAGAAGCAGCAACAATAACCCTTACAACAAGAGCACATTGTGACCACCACAAACAATTGATTTTCATTGAAATGATGACCTGTGATGTGGTTTTGGCCAGACTCAGCCCTACTGTCACGGTTTAATGACTGTCTGATTGGGTGGGAGACCCCAGTCAGATATTGGCTTAGTGTTTAGAGCTCACATGGAGCCAAATAGAATTGTGACCTTTATGGCTCTTCTACCAAAAAGAATTAAGAAATTAATGCTCTGAATCATGTGATTTATTGAAGGAATAGGAGCATCTTTAAATAGATCCAATTGATCTATGCAAAGATCGCAAAGATCAAATGCCTAATCAAATTACATAACAAAATTTTTAAATTTAAAATATCTAATAAATCTGATCCTATCTAAAAATAGAGAAATAAGTAATGAGTATAAAGAAACAAACATGAAATGACTCATTTGTAGCTAATAGCCCAAATAGGATAAAGGTTCAGCAGAGATATCCATACATGAATGCCTTCTATAAACCCAGATCAGTGACATTAGAAACTTATCTTACACGTTTGATTGATTTAATCATGTTATTCAGCAATATGCCTGGATACAAATCTGATCCAGCGTTAAGTACATATGCACATGAAAATACCTCAATGGGCAGGGCATCCGCAGCCAATGCACGATCATCAACATTTAGAGGATTTAAACCATCAGCAGTAGCAAGTTCATGAATTCCAGCCAAAACAGGCCGCCACCTCCTTAAAACAGCAACAAATGGGGGCACAATAGCCTCAAGGTACCTCTTACGAAGAGGCTTTCGGTCTTTGCCCACAGCATGATATACCTGACAAAAAGTTGTACCATGGTAATGGTTGTCCAGAATAAAAAAGCATGACACGTGTTACACATTGTGTAAAAATTATATGTTAGGTACTGAAAATACAAACCTCAGAATAAAGCACAGAAGAGGCTACCAAAACTCTTTGTCTCTTAGAGTCAGAAATTGGCATGTTGAGAACAGGTGAGAGAACACTGTTTAAAAAGAGTCAATAATTTAAAATACCATCATTTTTTTCTCATATAACATGCCTTATAAAGAAGAAAAAAGTGCACAATTACTAAGTATTAAATACTTCTTTGGGATGAATTTTTCTCCAAGTAAACACTTCTCCAGTCCTAAATGTAGGTCCTAGTTTGAAGTGAACTTTGGTCCTAAATGTAATACCACTTTCAACTTTTTCTTTTATAATTATCATTTTTTCGAACTAATATGCCTAACTTATAAACTGATATATAATTTAATGTAATACAAAAATATTTTAGAAAGATCATGTGACATATGTTGTAATTAAATAATTTATTTAGCTTCCTTAATCTCCCCAAATCAAATAAAGAGGTCTTATATTAAGGTCAAAGGATGTATTCAGACGATATTCATTAATAGATTAACTTTGGGCTGGAAATAAGATAAACATCCGAGGTTGTATTACCTCCACAACAGCGCAGAACGGGGCTTCCTTCCTTCAGGCACCCCATCCTCAGTCGCATTCCTCACCAACATATGTTCCTCTCCATCATCGTCTTCCCTCATTGACAAAAGAACCATTCGAAGCATGCACAGGAATGGTTGGTCACTATCTAATAATTGGTACAATGCAGCCATCCCTCCCATTCCAGTACCTGACCCTCCACCTATACCAAGACCACCACCAAGCCCAGACTCATCCAACAATAATGCTTGAAGCATTGCCACAGAGTTCTTTACCAAAGGATGTTCAACCCAGTTGTCATCAGCATCTTTCTCCAAAGCAGACCTCCAAGAATCCCATCCACTCCCACCGCCACCAAATTGAACCGTCGTTGGTGGAAGGCCAACACCATACCACAAACAGCTCCTATATTTCCAGCCATCAGCTATATCCTTAGCACAAGAACCATATGACACAAAAGCAGAAGAAACAGATCCATATGGTTCAGTTGCAGCAGCTGCAGTAAGCCTTTCCATCATTGAAGTAGAAATCTGACCACTTTCATCAGCCACTGCAGAAAGGATCTGTCAAATGGAACAGCATTTGTGACCAATATTAAAAATTAGCGCATACAAGAACAATATAAGAAGCCAAAGCACTAATACCTCCCTTTTATTTTCAAAACATATATTTTAGTCCAAACCATTGACACTGCTAAAGAATATTCCAAAAAGATGCTTAAAGTATATTTTTGAACTAAAACCATATTAAGATAAATCATGTTTACTAATTTACCCCTTATTATACCAAATCTCTAATTTATCTCTTAACATCAATGTATATTATTGATCCTATTTAATATTTTTACTAAATTTCTAAATATTTAAGTCATTTTTATGTCAAAAATATTAACAACTTAATAGAAAATTTGAGTAATTTTTTAACAAACATAAGTTTAATGAAATATATTTGAAAATCTAGAATTATAATACATTAATATAAGGATCTCAAAATTATATGATTTTATAATTTCATTGAAAATACATATATAGTATAGCAAAACATTTTAGTCAACATATGTATTTAAAAGATTACACTATAATTAAATTTTAATAAATAAATCAGATTAAACATTCAAATTTATTGTAAAAATTCATAATTATAAAATTAATTAACATTGTAATATGGCAATCAGTAGGACAAAATTTGAAAATATATATTTGATTTTTTTAAAATTTGGGATAAAGATATGTGATTAAATGATTATTAAGTAATATTTATGTTAAGGAGGGGTATTTTGGTAAAACTGAAGGGTCAAAGCCGTGATTTAATGGTCAACTAACGGTTGGATATATGAAAGTTGAATTTCAAAAGTAGAAGGAAGGTTTATGCCACATATATTTTGATTTTAAGGAAGGGTCATTTAGGTTTTCAAAAATAGAAGAGAGACCTCTACAATTTAGGGTAAATAGGGGAGAGATTGATGTATTTTACTCTTGAAGATTGCAGCATTCGTACCTCTACAGGGAGTCCCTCAGAATCACGAGATACAGATCTCCGATCTTCCACAGCTTCTTTTGATTCTACGATTGTAGACAAAGAGGTTGAGCTGTTACTCTGTGGATACAACCCAGAAAGGGGTGATGGAGAAGTATCTACAACAAGTGCAGAAGAGAATTGTTTGCTTTGTAACCGTAAGTGATCCTCAACAAGCATTAGTATCACAATAGCATTCTCTACTAAAGCCACAGAAAGCTGAGCAGCACTATCAGCCTCTGCCTTAGCATCTTCTGGGGACAACCCCTCAGCGGCAACACCAGCAGCAGCCGCAGCAATAATTTGAGTCTGTTGTAAGGAAAAGCTAAATGTAGACATTATTCCAGCTATTTCACTCTCTTCAAAGAAAAATCATACATATGATATAAGGAACTGCACTCTAATTTAAAAAATTATAAAATTGTTTAGACATGTTGATAAATCATACTTATGATATAAAGAACCGCACTCTAATTTAAAAAATTATAAAATTGTTTGGACATGTTGATAATACTTCCTCTGTATTCTCATTATAAACAAGAGTTTCAGTGAATACTAACTACATTTCTCTCATTCTCAGTCTCATTTTCTCCATATTCTCTTTCTACATGCTCTCCATACTCTCATCGCAATATGAAAGCCCCTAGTGACTGTGCATCATTCCAATCACTAGGCTCTCTCTTCGCCCTACTTTCCCTTCATTTACACCTTTTTCTTCTTACCCCAAACACTTCTCGAGCAGCGATTGTTTTGTTCCAGCTGCTATGTCCAACATCCAAGTGGCCTGGAATCATTGACTGCATTGTTCCAATTCTTCATTCCAATTATGAATAATTATAACAAGGACAGAATAGGCATCATATTTTTTGTTTTTTAATGCATTAGAATCAAATTTTGTCTCCCTCTTTACACTGAACAGGCCATTAGTTTACTGGGTCTAATGTCTTTAGACATGGGGGACCAGAAAGGCTGAAATCACTATGGGGAAAAACATTTTCTTGCCAAGGCATATATAAAGAAGAAAATCCTTACCTGAAGCCGCAATTCCCTGGCAGCAAAATCCAACAAGCCACCTAAGAGCCTCCTCTTAAATATAGGCAATGATTCCTCACGTCTTCAAACCAAAAGAGAATAGTCATAAGATGACATATACCAGATATAGTAAACTTTACATGCAAACTATTTGTAGAATCTGAATATATTGAATAATTACATTTATAGACAGAATAGAGAATCTAATCTGTTAGTGAGATCTAGATTTGAAATTTGAAAACTAATATCCTAACAATAATTTCCTATAATCTCTAGGTTTGGTTAATCCCTATAATTATGGGATTAATAACAGATTCTACACTATTTTATCAACAGAAGGGAATAATGCACTGCTATGAGAAGAGGTAGAAAAGCTCTTCCTCAATATTCTCCAGAACGTCATATTTATTATCATTTATACCACCAAGTGTTTGTCATAACCAGGCTTGAAATGATTTTCATATTTAAATTCCATGAATAAAAATGGGGGAAAGACAGCCACCATTTTTTCTACTTCATAATTAAGCATGCATTTTCATATCTGGTCCAAATTCCAGGGATATGTAACATCTAAAGGCCCTGCAAATATTTTTCTCAGTTCTATCAACTACTATCACAGCTGGAGAAGACGTGGCTGCTATCCAAGTTCTGTATCTTCTCACAAAACACTAAAGGGTTTGGTATCATGGTAGACAAATTTTTTTAGTAAAGGACAAACGCCAGCATCGTCAAGGGCATAACTTTGCCTTTAAATTAGTTATGGATTCATGACTCCTAAAAAGTGTTTTGCATGGTCAATTTAAGATATGAACTGTTATGGAGATGCAAATAGGCAACTCTGCTTCACTTATAAGTCATTTTATTAGGTACATTTCTCATGGTTTTTAAGATGGAAAAAAAAAATGAAATTATTGGTAACTGTAACACCCGCAAATTTCTAACAATTATACTGACATAAAATTTCGATAATTTTCATAAATAATTACTGAAATTCAAAATAACCAAATTTTGGAAATGTTACCGCCGCACTTATACTGGGACAAGTGCAAAGCTAACTTATTACATTAGCATAAATCCAAAACTCAAATAAATGTGTTTTATTTGGAGCAAAAAAAGAATAAAATAAACTAGCTAGAATTACTAAGTGTTTCTCCTCACTTCTCACTGCTAGCCCCAACCTTGGAACCTGTTTCACTGGAAACTTGCACTGTAACATCCCAGGTGCTCACTTGTAGATATTGTCCGTTGGCACACATAAGGCCTCACAGTTTTGTTTTTTGCTAAGCCTAGCCCATCAAAACGCGTCCACAAGGGAAAAGTCTCCACACCCTTATAATGTATGCTTCGTTCGCCTTCCTAGTCGATGTGGGACTTTACAATCCACCCCCCTTCGTTCGCCTTCCTAGTCGATGTGGGACTTTCCAATCCACCCCCCTTGGGGCCCAGCGTCCTCACTAGCACAACGACTCTAGCCCTGGCTCTGATACCAATTGTAACATCCCAGGCGCTCGCTTTTGGATATTGTTCGCTTCGGCACACACAAGGCTTCACGGTTTTGTTTTTGGCTGTGCCTAGCCTATCAAAACACGTCCACAAGGAAATGGTCTCCCCATCCTTATAAGGCATGCTTTGTTCACTTTCCCAGTCGATGTGAGACTTTACAATAACAGAAAAGTAAAGAAAACTACAAAAAGTAAAATTGGAGATTCTCTCCACATAAAAGAAAAGGAAAACAAGCAGGTATCTCAAAAGAGCCTTCCCATTTGCTATGAAGATCCGTTATGAAACCAATAGGTCATAAATTATGTTAGTAACTCATGAAACCATTAATGATCTGATGTATATTTGTAATTAATATGTGTATGGTAGTTATAAGGTAGCTGTAATAATGGAGTCATTAAAAGGTTAAATGGAGTCGTTAGAAGGCTTAGGAGCTAGAAGCCTATTTAAGGAAGATGACATGTAATCATGAGTTACCTTTTTTTGGTAATCTCAGTGAAACATTCAGTCTATATCTATCGTCTCTCTCTCTCTCTTTTTCTTCCCTTCTCTCTCCTCTCTTATTTCCTCATTTCCTCTACCACATTATGCATCAGGTTCCTCAAGTCTCTAGATATGGATAATGACTGAAAAATTCTGAAACATATCACTCAAATTTAGGTGATAAATGGGCTACATGAGCTCCCAATAGTTTACTAGATAAATTGATAAGTCAGGTAGGCCCACCAACCGAAACCGGTAGTTTCTTGGTCACGACTAGTTAAAGCTAAAGTTCCATTAAAGAGACTTCAATAAAAGACCGATAATTTGCCTTAATTTTATTAAGTATTGTCATGCAAACAAAAGCCCTTACCTTAGAAGGGCCTTGACATTTTAGAAAAGGTTAAAACCCAGAAGAGAAATATTTGAACTTCAAATAAAAAAATTTAAAGAAAGACAAACAAGTGAAAGAACCCAAAAAATCTAAATCCTAGTCCTTCAATTGAGGAACAAATAATACAGAACAGGAAAAGTCTAGCATTAACATTTCTCAATGTGAACCTTTGATGAACAGTGATTAGTTTGTCAATTAAGAACTTAGAAACTAAAGAATATGCAAAGAGGATAACCAATAGAAGTTAATGCAAAGAAGCTTCACCAATCCACTAGTCCTCCCAAAAAAATGCGCCACCCATTTCCAACGTAAAAAGAAAGCATTTAAGGGGGTCAAATACACAAGGAGATAACTTCCATGGGCTTGATTGGGAAGCACCAATTCCTAATTAGCATCCAATTCATTTTGCTGAACACCACATTTACTTCTGACCACCCTATCCCACAAAGAATAAGCAAACTCCAAGGAAAACTGTCCACTGGCCAGGCCATTTAGCCACTAGTGATATATTTTCAAACATCAAAATCAGGCAGACCCAACCCCCTCTCCTGCTTTGATCTGCAACACACCTCCCAACTTACGAAGGGACCACTTTTACTCTCACCACAGCAAGACCCAAAAAAGTCTAGCATAATCTTCTCTCATCCAATTCACTGCCCCCACTACAATCTTTAACAAAGAGACATAGTACAACAGGGTTGGTCTAGGGGCAATCAGTGCCAAGTCAGTTAGATTCTATTATTAGCAAACAAATTCAGTTAACCAATAAATCAGGTGGTTTAAAACAACTATATAGTCGATGCAAGTCACACCAACCTTAGCTATAGTGGGAGTAATGTGGTTTTCACTTCGCTATTAATTTAAATCTATTTCTCAGTTGCTACTCTCCTCTCTGTTTTCTTCTCTAGAGAAACCCCTACTGTTCTAGAGCTGCATTATCCAAGCCTTGTAACAGCACCTCAAACACAATTACAAGATTGAATGACTGAACTTGATCAACACTAGGAAAATTCAAATATGGAAGTGACAAACTGAGACAACCAGTAGCTCACATCAAAGGTCTTGAAGAAGATATGGAAATCAACGTCACAAGGACAGTTGAGAACAATTATTGTCAAATTATATTGTCCTTGAATAGTCAAGCACAACATTGGTAACAAATAACAATCGTAAAGCTAATTAGGGCTACTATATGCTAGGTAACTACCAATAAAATAGGAACGAACTACCCAATGAATTCGCCCTTCATTGGGCTGAAAACTCCAAACTTGCTAATAAATTAGGATGAAAATCAGAAATTCCACACAATTCGCACACATCACTTACATCTATAACACCTCTTATTAATAGGTCATTAGGGATTTTGATAGGATACCCTTTGCTAGGAGAAGGAAGAAACAGAGAATTAATTAGTTTATTTAGTCAGTTTTTCTTATTTTGAATAATTAAAGCATTTAATAAGTTTATCTTTAGAGATATTAGGAGTATTTGAATAATATTTTATCTTTCGTATCTAGATTAGGTTATCTTAGTTTAGTTAGTTTATCTTAGGTTATCTTGATATATTAAAGATGTTAGGATTATTGTTAAACTCAGCTTATATATAGGCTAGCCTTCCTAAAGCAAGTGGCTCGTGAATAATTTATCAGTTTTTTGTTTGTTTGAACTTTTGGAAATTCTCCTATAATATTTGGCTAGTGAGGAAGAACTGAGCGAGATACTTTTTCTCTTTTCCATATTAGAGGATCTTTTCCTTCATCAACTCTCACATCTATGTCAAACCTCATATTATGTCTTCCAATAGTAACAAATTCAAACGATACCATGGTCATACAATGGAAGTGAACAGAGAAAATTACAGGTAGCTTAAAAAGGCAAATAAATTCACCTTTTTCGAAGTTCTCCTGTACTAGATCCACCCACAATACAAAGCCATTCTGCACAATGAATTGTCATTTCAATATCCTACATAAAAAGAGCAACAGCAACCAATATCAATAAAGCAGATATACAGATTTCATGAAGGCAGACAATATCGTGATAAAAAAAAAAAAAAATCAAATGGTGGGTGGGAAAGTGATACAAGGTTAGAATATAACACAAACTCTACATAGTAGGCATGAAAACAAACCATATTGGCCTGTTTGGGAAACACAATCAATTATTTTAAAAAAAAAAAAAGAGCTCTTTTGTGCTTTATGAGAGACTCTCATATATTTACCTCGTATAGAACAAAATCACTTAAAATATGCTAATCCAAAAACCCACTATATCAAAAATATAACCAATTCTCACAAAAACAGCAAAACATTTAGCAAGTCAACTCAAAACAAGCTTCGTAGAAACAAGAAACTTAATGCTTCCCAGCCTAGCAATGCAAGTACAAGTTAGAACATGATCACCAATGGGTTTGCAGAAAAAGAAACTAAAAAGTTAAAAACATTACTCCCTCTGGTCCTTTTTATAAGACATCTTTTAGAAGGTCTTGAAGTTCCTATTTATAAGACAAGAAAAATATAGGTAGGAGTATATTTGTTTTCACACACACACAAAACCTAGAAGGGAGCACATTGAATTAATTGAGAGAGAACAAGAGAACAGTATTCAATGAGGGTATTGTGCAAAGATGAGGTAATTTAAAGACATCAACAAATTTTCTTGGTTTGTGTAGAGTAGGTAAATTGATCCTAGAAAAAGGAACGGAGGGAGCAGATATTAAGAAAACAATTTATCCAAAGAAAATGAGGAATATTTGTGTGTGTGTGTGTGTGGGGGGGGGGGGGGGGGGGGGGGGGGGCACGCACACAACAATTGAAGCACCACCTCCAATGTGGCATCAGAAGAGTGATCAAACTTTTCAAATTATTTCATCTGGTAACTGCCATATCCATTCTTGATGTGATAACTTCTAAGTTTAGACTGACATCGATTAAATCACAGTATTTTTAGTGAACTTTGTACACAGGTACTGTTACATGTCAATTGTTGTTCCATTAAAATTCTGTTAATAGTTGAAAATAGGAATAAAATGTAACTACCTCTGTTAAGAACAGAAGGGAGCCAGAAAGGTATAAACACTGGGTTTGTACTCTTATTCAAGTTGTCAAGATTATCATTTCTTGCATATTCTTTTCCTCCTTAATATGAACTCAAGGTTGACATCTCTCTTTACAGAAAAAGCAAGCTCGTTTTGATGACTAAGGAATCAAAAACTAAAAGAAATAGCATATTAAACATGCATTAGACGACATCATTACTATCCAGGAGAAAAAGTACATACTCTATTCAATATTAGCAATCCCAACAGTTGTGCACCAAACTTAGCACACTATTCAAAACTCAAACCAAATCTAATGTGGGAGTTTAACAGTAACACAAAAATAGAAATTCAGCCAACGAGAATCAAATACAGAAAAAAAATACAAACAAACAAACTATTCATGAAGGGACTGTCAACAACAACATTGCCAAATAGCATAAAAGGCAAGAATCAACTGTTACATAAAGTGGGTTAACATGAAAGAAAAACAATAACGCAATTAAATAGCAACCTTCCATCCATCCTTTTGCCGCATGGAATGCTCTAACATGATAATAAGGAAGTTATGTATAAGGTCCTCTAGTTCCCCATGACTTGTTGAATTTGAGCATTTGGCTGGGGCCATCTGTTTAACAAAACATAAATATGCAGCAATGTCAGGGAAGTTAACAAAAGTTGTCGAGTCCCATTGATTTATAATTCGTTATTTGTCCCCGACCCTCCATGAGTATTTCATTGTGCACGCCCACATGCACATGTGATTATACATACGCATCCATGTGTGCGTTTATATATGCACACAAGTCTGTCTATCTATAAATCTATCTATCTCTATATATTTGAGAGTCTGAATATCTATGTTCTATACATGTGTAATACATATATGCATAAATACACAGACACTAAGTGTGACTTAGTTGAACACTTCTAATGTAACAAACCACCTTTGGGAGGAAGCAATACTCGCTGCAACCTACATCATCAACAAAAACTAGCTATCAAGGTGGGAGAACCAACACACTTAAACACCCCATTGAGCATCCCATACTACTCAATGTGGGACTTAATATCTCATACTACCAAGTCTCCATCACCCACCAAAACCCTAAAGTTCAAGATCCTACCACAAGTCATATAAGAAACCTACCCAAGTAACTAGGTAACCAAGCTATGACTCATCCACCATTAAAATCTTCAGGTGCAGCCCTTGTGCACAACTACCATGAAGTGGTTAACAGCTATATATTGGCTGACCTGATTAAATTCACATTTTAGGAATTTGCTCAATGAACTGAACCAATTAACCACAATGTACAATACAAAATCAACAAGTTTAGTGCAGTCAAAATAGTCGGCTTAGGGAGGATAAATAATTATGGATTATAATTGTCGTCTCTAATTCAGAATGAGCGCCTAGTTTGCTCTATGAAAACTGAGAAAATATTACCTCATTGTTTGAAATTAGCAATTCCAGGATCCATTCGGGCCATTCCTCCATGTTTGTCAAATTACTTCTATTTTCTTGATGACTACAAGCCAAAAATAGAAGATCCTGAAATTGTATACAAACAAACAGCTCAGGCACAAGCCATGTAAAACAAGATCTTGAAACAATTATAGGTGCAAATAGAAATCTATCAATTATCTATCAAAATATTCATATTGTGGGAATATTATGCACTTATTATGGATTATTTAGATTAGTCATTATCTTATATAGATATATTATACCATATCTTAGGATTAGATATAGATATATTATATCTTAGGATAATTATATCTTAACCATTTTGATTTATTTTGATTTTATTAGATTTTATTAGATTCTAGGATTAGCCCTAGGTTTGCCTATATAAAGACCCATATGTACTCTCTTTGATTTAGAGAAAGAGATTAATGGATTTAGAATAATATTTTTCTCTCAAATTGTCCACATAGTATCAGAGTAGGTTGAAATTAATCACATTTCTTAACCTCAACCTGGTCTATAGACAATGTCTCTACGGTCATGCAGTCAAGCGTCTCTGCAGATACTTCCTGTTCACAGCCTCTACAGACCCTCGACTTGTCTGTCAATCAGCATAGATGCCCTCTGGAATCAACATCGGCACCCTCTAGCTCTTTCAATGTCACTTCCCACGACTTCCTCATCCAAACTGTGCAATCTCGCCATCTCAGCCCAAACCCCCTCTCGCGGCTTCCTTTCAGCTGATCAACAGCCTTGAACCAGTCTTGGCAAGTCTTTCTTGAATCAGTCTCGTCTGTCCAATGTCAACCTCTTAGGCAACCTCCGCCTTCATCTCCAACGATCCCTATCTCGATCTTGGCGTTGACTACTCGTTGTCAAGCCGCGGTGCTCTACTCGGGACTCTTGGTTCAATTTGTCTCAACGTCCGGTCTTGTCTGCAAAATCGTCATCGTCGTCTGAGTTCCAATTTTGAAACACACTTAAAAGGATACTATCAAAACGCTGTAGTTTTGACAGGAACCAAACTGTCATTTTTCTAATTAGAGGACCAAACTGTCATTCTGGTAATTCAAGGATCAAATTGTCATTCTAGTAATTCAAGGACCAAACTGTCATTTTTGGTAAGTCTAAGGAAGATATTTGAAATTCGATGGCACTATGTCTACTACCTCTGACGCCTCTTCATCTATGCCACAATCTGGTTCTAATGACATCTCTATTGTCCTCCTTGTCTCTAAGAAACTTATTAGTGACAATTATCGAGAGTGGTCTCAATCTATGATTTTTGCTCTCGATGGACGGGATAAACTTGAATATATAACTGGTGAAGCAAAAAGGCTCTAAAAATAAGAAACCAAGGAGTTTTGAAAATGGAAGTCCAAGAATGCATTGGTATCCTCTTGGTTGATCAATGCAATTTTTTGTTAAGTCTGAGGAAGATATTTGAAATCTGATGGCACTATGTCTACGACCTCTAACGCCTCTTCATTTGTGCCACGATCTGGTTCTAATAACATCTCTATTATCCTCCTTGTATCTGAGAAACTTACTAGTGACAATTACCGAGAGTGGTCTTAATCTATGATTCTTGCTCTCAATGGACGGGATAAACTTGAATATATAATTGGTGAAGCAAAAAGGCCCCAAAAGTCAAAAACCAAGGAGTTTCGAAAATGGAAGTCCGAGAATGCATTGGTATCCTCGTGGTTGATCAATGCGATGTCTTCCTTAATTATGAAGAGTTTTATGTACCTTCCTTAGGCCCAGGAAATTTAGGAAGCCCTCCGTGAGACATATAGTCCTCTAAAGAATAGGTCTCGCATATTTGATGTTAACAAGAAGTTGTGGCAACTAAAATAGGACCAAATGACACTTGATAATTATTATCTTGAAAAATTAGCTCTTTGGCAAGAGTTTGATGCTCTAAGAAACAAAACTCATCATTTCAGGGTTGATGCTAAAGAAGATCTCAAAGAGAAAGAAGAGAAGATAGCATATGAGTTGCTAGCTGGTCTTAATGTAATTTATGATAATGTTTGGGCTTGGATTCCTTGTCAAGAGCCCTTGCCTTCTATGCGTGCAGTCTATACCATTTTGCACAATGAAGAGGATAAGCGCAAATCAATACTTCAAAATCATTCCGTTGCTACTACTCCTACAACTCCTGAGGTCTCTGCTCTTACTGTTAGATCCACGGACTCAAGGTTCCAAAGGTCGACCAGTCTGTGATTATTGCAAGAAATAGGGGCACATAAAGGATACCTGCTAGAACCTTCATGGTAAACCTGTAGACTGGAAGCCAAGGATAGGGAAAGGAAGAGATGATGTTGTTGAAGCCTCCAAAGAATCATCCCCAAATGACCAGCTAAACAAAATCATGAAAAGGCTAGCCACACTTTATACTACGAAACAGCCCACTGCCAACTCAGCCACGGTTGTCAAAAGAGAATCTATTAACATGGACGACGATTGGGAGTGCTAAGGAAGTTGAAAGTTGTATAAGCAAGTTGGACATGATTAATTTCCATGATCCAACTTGAGGGGGAGTATGGGAATATTATGTATTTATTATGGATTATTTAGATTAGCCATTATCTTATTATTATATAAATATATTATATCATATCTTGGGATTAAATATAGATATATTACATCTTACGATATTATATCTTAACCATTTTGATTTGATTAGATTTCATTAGATTCTAGGATTAGTTCTAGGTTTGCCTATACAAAAGCCCGTATGTACTCTCTTTGATTTAGAGAAAGAGATTAATGGATTTAAAATAATATTTTTTTCTCAAATTGTCCACACATAAATTAATCCAATGAACAAATATTCCATGTGGACATGGCATATAAATCGGCTAAATTCCTATTTTAACATTCACACAACAAGAACCATACAAGGTCAAGACTTGCACACACAAAAATTGTTCAGACAGGACAAGAAAGAAAGAAAAAAAATAAATCATGAACCCAGGAAAAGTTTTAAAACTCCGAAGGTCGATTTCAAAAGAGAGACTGCATCTAGTTATAGTTTACACTTATAGATGTAAGATGATGGTAATTGTAACATGGCAATAATAATGGTTAGCAAGGTTACTGAGCATTAGTTAGTTATGAGGTTCCCATTATTATCAATAGGTAGGTAAGATGATGTAAAAGATCTCTAATGGATGCTTGATGATAAGAAACTATCCCAATGACTCACTATTAAATTTTGGATGCTTGATAATGAGAAACTTGAGACCAAAAAGAAACTATTGAATCCAGAAAGTATATAACAAGAAATTCAAACACAAAATCACGCAGATACATCCAAGGATAAGTAAATCGCAACAAATTCAGGTGCAGAGATCAACCAAGAATTATAGACATGATATTTCAAACTCATGGAACAAGGAACCAAAAATTTACAATCATTAAAAGCACGTGGAAAGAAATAGGAACTTAAGCTAACACCTGTAGTGCTCTGCATTGCAAAGGCCTGGGTGCATGGGGAAGAGAACGCAAAAGCACCAACAAAAGTTGTGAATGCTCAAAACGATGACCAGAATCATAGAAGTTCAACCCATCCTCCATTGAAGAGGCATTGATCTGAAATAAAAAGAAAGACCAATAAAAAAAGATAAGCAAAACGGGAAAAATTATTTTTCCATTTATGGGATGCAGCACTAGTAGCAAGAACAAAGAAGGTAAGCAGGATATAAGGGAAATAAAGCAGAGGATGAAACAGGAAAAAGAAATACAAGACTATTAACTCAGTTTTTGTATTATTTTTTTTAAAAAAAAAAAAACCCAACTAGAAAAGGCTTTATATAAAGCCTGAGAAATAACATTCATAAATGAAAGACAAAACAATAATCCAACAAAAGATCATAATTTTGAGAGTCGCTAACATTTATGTTTCCATTGGTATAAAATGGAGATGTGATGGAAGAATTTCATCATACCGAGGCAGCCAATAAAGTTGTGTAGACATTGTTAGTCAATAGCCTGTTGGGTGCTGCCTGGAAAGCCTTCTGCAAGGCAAAAAGCAGAAGAGAAACCTTGTCATCAAACATGGTGCCAGCCCCATCTTGCAGTCCAACACCAAAAATGTTTCTTCTTGTCTCCGGAGCAGCATGAGAGTCAAATTTCAGATGCCCTGAAGCTACTAATGCACCCAAGAGAGCTATGATCCCAACAACAATACCATCACTGTTATCAATATTATAAACATTGTTCCTTGCATTATCAGCACTAATGGAAAGACTTATGCCTCCCAAATTATTGACACTAGAAGTTTCAGAAGTTGATTTCATCCTTTCAATATCCACAACAGTAGAACTTGAATTAGAATGGGTTCTGTTATCAACTGGTTGAAAACCTTGGTCATTTTTTTCCAAGGTGGCTTCACTTTTCTCAGTTGGTCTTTCATCATCATGACTTTGTTCTGTAATTTCAACATTACCATCAATGGTAGCTTTTTCAGGTTCAGGACTTCTTGACGTTGATTCCAAGACACCACTGTCTCCAGTTTTAGCTTCTCTCTGGAGCAGAACAAGAAGAGTTTCCACCCCGCCACACGCTAGGAATTCTTCTGCAAATGTGCGAGCTCTAACTGTATTTGGCTGTACAATTAACCTGTAGAACAGATGCAACACCCTAGCAACCTGGAAAGTAAATAAGGAGTACAATTTCTGAGAATAGTTCGACAAGAACTTCATTTATTAAAATAATAAGAAACAATGGTTCACATTAGACTTCTAGAATTTTAAAAAAAATAAATAAACATGACATTAGTAATAGTCACAAATAAAAAGCGTAGTTTATTAGTTATTAAATGTAATTAAACCTAGCAGAGCATACAGCAGAAAAATATTGGCCTAGCAGTGATCCACGAAATCCTCCTAGGGCAACAACAATAAGCCTTATCACACTAAGTAGGGTCAGCTACATGAATTGCACAACACCATACCATTGCGCTCTATCAACAATCAAATCCTTAGATTGTTAACCAAGAAATCCCATTAACTTCATCTGGAGCATTCTCTTTAATCTTCCCCACCCCCTTTTAAAAGGACTCCCTACTATCTGATCTATTGTCCTTGCCGATTCAATCGCCTCCTTTCTACATATTCAAACCACTTCAAAGGAATTAAAAACAAATTCCTTTTCAATCCTTAACTATATAATAAATAAATTTCTTCTTCTTTGACACCATTAACTCAATAGAATTACAAAAAATGTTTACATGAAGTTAAATGGCATGTCCTAATCTAGGGTCGAAAGGGGGTTTCTGGATAATATGATATTTGAACTTTTGCTTTTTAACTAAAACAAACACGAGTTTAAAAAATGATCAATATTATTTTTTATTCAATTTATTGGCATGATGAGGTGGTTGAAATTATAAGTTAACTAGCTTATATGGAAGCATTTACCATTAAGTAAATTAACAAAGACAAAAAAAGAGAAAATCTCTTATGATATTTTCAAAGTAAAAGGAGTAAAGAGAAATGTAATAACGTTAAATGACTTAACTAAAACTTCGTATAAAATTAACACACAAAAATCACATTTGCCAAAATTATAAGTAGGTCCTGTCCACCAACAAGATTTAGAGTGGCAAAACCCAAATCTCTCAAGTAACCACAAATAAAATTCTTTTAAAAAATTCAGGATACAAGTAGAAGACCAACACATAAATGCAAGAAGTACATATATGACCCCTTAGAAAAATAAAGAACGTCTAATATGATAAAATCTATAGCGAATTGCATTATTTATAGGCCATAAATAGTTAAACTCATTCCTTGAACTCCACACTGGGAAAACTTGTCCAGTTGGTTTTCTAGATAATAACATTATAGTCACATGAAAACTAGATTGGACTCAAAAAAAAGGGCTGCCATGCAATAAGGAACCACATAAGCCATTCTCACCAACTAAAAAAATGCATTATAGTATGATATTACATGTGTACTTGCCTACAGCAACCATTTCCAACAATGCCAGAGAAAAGGGAGCACATAATCTTGACATTACACTGCATTACCTGATTGAGTTGTGGACAGTCAAGCATGAATCCTAGTAAACACCGGACATCATCAGAGACCACTGAAGGAGGTGCTGCCACTATTAGAAGTTCAATCACCACTAAGAGTTCATCAACTAAAGCATTCAGTTCACCCACCGGACGAGTTGCCCCAGTAATGGAAAAAGTGTTCACTGAGTCCTTTTCAGGCATAGTCCAATAACATTTTCTGCACCCATCAAGAAGCATCTGAATGGCATTAGCATCTCGCATGATAGCTGACTCAGTGAAAACCATGTCTGCAAGGGATGAGAGAAGCTTCTTTTGGATTCCATAACTGCACAAACTCCAAATTTTTAAATCTAAGAGCAATGTACTGAAGAGCTGTACTTTAAGCATGTCATTGATTTTCTGAGACTGGCAAAGTGAGACAACAGCAGCAACGAGTTCCTCATCTCCTACACCATCTCGTTTTCCATAATCAAGCAAAGATAGAGTCTGGAGAAGATAATTCAAGATTTTTGAAAGAATCTCAGGCCCTCTGCCACGAGACAACTCTTCATTGTTCCTAGGATATTGTACAGCCAAGGATATAATTCGAAATATGGAGGCAGCAAGAGATGTGGTTGCTAAAGACAAAGAAACATTTGCTATCTGTGGTTCCAAGGTAAAATCATGTACACTACTCACTGCCAAGGGAAGCAAAGATAAGGGACCTCCATAGGCCAATGCCCACAAAGCATCAATAGGTCGTGTTCGTGTCGCAACATGGACTTGCCCAAGAACCCCAGCTGGACGTCGAACCAACCCTGAATCACGATACAAAGAAATTGTAAGAAAAATAGGAAATAAAAACACAGTTTATCCATAGTACAATAAATGATAGATTTGATATTGGTTTTCAGTAAATGAATGTTCACATTATTTAAACATGAGACCCTACATTTTTTAATGCCAAAATAATTCACAAAAACATTCCTGAATCGACGCATTTGTTAATAAATAGTTGGTTGTGTCATATGCAAAAATTGGCAAGAGAAGAAAAGAACAAGTACTAATCTTGGGAATAGTTACATCCCCAGATATGGTAAAATGAAGGAAAGGAGTCTTTTTCCCCATTCCCTTGTGAATCAGATATTACTCAAGATTTGACAGGTGGTAGTGGTACACAAGAGATCAGCTAGATAGACTATTGTAATTAGCCCCCTTTTGCTTTGTAGTGTTGTTGTTTTTCTAATGGAATTTAAGTTGACTAAAAAAAAGGAGCATTGGTAAAAAAACAACATAGAATGGTAGATGAGAAGCTAATAAATTTTCTTATTCTATTGTGTACTAAAGACTACATTTCTAAAGAAAGAATGGAAGAAGCAACAGAATATTATCATGTGATCAAGAGCACATAATATATCACAAAAGAGTTTAACACGCATGGCAAACTTAGAATAAATAAGGCATTCATTAAGAAATTCTAGAACCGTTGAAGGTTTAAATAATTAATCCTCATTGCAATATCTTTTCTTTCCATTGTCATCATTCTTGGAATTAAAATCAAGTTAAAGCATCTACTAGGAAAATTAATAACAAATTTTATAAGCTTCTTGTTCCTTAGTCTTAAATTAGAAAATGCTTAGTTTTCTGCACATTAGGAAAATGAAATGAATGCAAGTTGCTAACTGTTTCATACATAAATACCCAAATTAACAAAGTTGTTACTTGATAATATATGATAAAAACAAGCTTTTAGATCAGAAATTAAAAAAGGAGGAAGAGGAGGAGGACTTATAATGCATACAACCAAATAGTAGATGAACTTCCAATAATAAGTCATGACACAAACCCAAAGGGCAACAATTTTCTAGATGCATCCTGTGCCACTGCATAGCCCACGTTGACCTCAAAAGATTATTTCTCAGACAACAGGAAATATTTCGTGAAAAAAAGAACTAATGTGAAAGAATTTATAAATCACAGGAAGCATTGGAATGAATTTATCTAACCTGCAGCACCAGAAGGTGAAGCATCTGGACAGTAACGGCCACTAAGCAAACAAGGATGATATAGCAGATGAATGCAGCCACCAATTTCTGAATCCAACAGAAAACTTTCCTCTGCCTTGCTTTTCACATAGGGATTTCTTGCTAGCCATGGCAACCCTCCTGCATTGCCAAAAGAAGGCAATACATCCCCTCCTCTTGAAGCCAATCGTGCCATCCTCTCTGGGCCAATTGGTTCCTTGAAGACGTAGACAGGACCCATTTCAGCAAACAAAGGGCATTGACGACGACGGCGTTGTAAACCAGCCATTGTTGGGGGAGGGTTAGTTCCTATGCAGCAAAAAGAAAGGGGTTTGGAAATTCGAGGAAACTCGAAAGGACGGCTTTCATATAAAGATCCATCTATATATAGTCTAACTTCACTTTCTGCTTTCCCAATAATTCCATGCTTGCTAATATGCTCCAGACCAATGAAGTACCAGCACTGTGGTTTGAAAGCGTGGGTAAAATGCAAAGAAGACTTCCTTCCCTTTCCACTACCAGTTTCAACAACCAAAAACTGAGCATGGAAATAAGCCTCTATACCCTGATTATCAGTAGATAAGAAACTGAATAGCCGTGGCATGTGTGCTGTACCTTCACCAGCAAGGGCACTAGCTGCTGCAGCAGCAGACATAGCTGACGATTTACCCGACTTAGCTGCAGCAGCAGCAGCAATCGCAGCAGCAGCTGTTGCTGTATTTAATGTATCAGCAAATGACTCGATGTAAATCCATGTTGCAAACCCATAACCATTGACAAATGGCCAACGACCTTCACCTGGACCAAGCAAACCAGAGCTTTCACCATCAAACTCAAAACTGCAAGCAGGCCCCCTTGACTCCTTTCCACCTACAGCATTCTCTAAAGCAAGCATTAAACGTGAAGCCCAAATTGTATCAAGTGTTCTTCTAACAACTTGAAGCCATCTGTGAAGATCACTCACACCAAGAGAGTGCCCTGCTAAGTATTGTATACAGTTACACAAAGGAGTTCCGTCCCACGGCATTTGCCCACTTGAAACAACATCCTCTGTAAAAGTTTTTTCCGCTGATTTCAACAATACTCCTAACAGACCAGCCATTGAGCACATTGCTCTGTTTCTAGTACATGCCCGCAATATGGCAAGAAGTCCCCTGACCATTCGTGTCCTAGGTGACATGACATAAGCAGTATCATCTGCCCAAGGAAGACAGGGAATCAGCTCAGCTGCCACAATTGCAGCCCGGGAATTCAGCATTACACTTGGAGGATTGTTATCCTCATCCTCTTCAAAACTTTCAACACCACCCATTGTTGCAAGGAGTGAATCTACTATTAAGAAAGCCACATTTTCCATTATTTCTCCAGTTCCAAAACTTTCCACGCCTCTTGCAATATTCTTTAGTTTCTCCAGACTTTCAGGTTTTCCCATAATAGCAGAATCTACTAAATGCAATAATTCTGGAGAGACGATTGGAATAGCATTCTTCTGCCTTGGCTTTGGTGGAGAACCAATAGGCGAATATCCAGTTGAATCAAGACCAGTCTGATACTCAGACTGATTCATTGTGTGATCAAAATGCCCCTTAGACTCAAGGCTATGTCTAAATAGATCACGTTGCATGTCGGCAACAGGAGAAGAATCACTTCCCTTGGAAACAGGAGAAGAATCACTTCCCTTTATATGCATCCCTGAGGAATATTGAGAATCTTCTGTATTTCCACCATAGATATTTTCTTCATTATCTAAATGAGAAGATCGGTTTGAACCTACAGACTCATTATTCTTATCTTGATCTTTTAAGGATACCTGCTCAAACTGGTCTTCATCCACATCTGTACTTACAGAACCAATTTCATTCCCCTGCAATTGTATCATATCATCTTCACGTTCAACTCCAATACCAATGCTAGAGTTTGCATTTTCAAGATGGAGACTCCCTACTATTTCCTTTAGTCCATTATCTACTTCATGAGTATTTGACTCATCACCAGATATTTCTGGTTCTTGTGCCTTTTCTTCTTCTTCCATTATACTAGTTTTTATGAAAGTGACAAATATTCACTCAAACAGCTAATACCTAATCCACCTGCAAGTTATAGACGTAATAGATCATCCAAGATTTAGGTCAAAACACCAAAATATGAAGTTGGATGTCATATTAACATTTACAATTTGAAGCAACTGCATACATTGCTGGTAACTAAATAATTAGCATTTGTCACCAGTAATATGTATGACACTCTTTTGAAAGAACTGTACATCCTATCAAAATTTTCAGCCACTTACACCACCTAAAAGCATGAGTCCGCTTCTTTAGAACACCACATTCAGCACAGAAAGACTGCCAACCAGATGAAAAAAAGAGTTTCAGAAATTAAATAACAAACTAATCTAAAGGACAGAAGGTAAGCTCCAGTCTGGTTAGATATATTTCAAAGGAAAATATATATATATATTTAGTTAGAAATAGGTTAAAACAGTTGTCATATTCAAGATTGTTTATACACACTACATAGTTAACGGCTAAGGGGCTGTTTGAATTAGCATTACAAAATCACAATCACATAAGTTGAAATAAAACTTGTTTCATTATAAATCACGCTACTTCTACCACTAATCCAAACAGGCACTAAATCATCCAGCTAAGTAGTTCTTGCAAGATGCATATCATTTTAGTCTGAAAACAGATTTACAAGAGTGAAATGAAGTACACGACACTAATTTTCAACCAAACGAGTGAGCAAAAATGTCTGTAGCTCAGGTTACTCTTCCAATCATGGAATTTTGACATCACAACTGATTGTGGCAAATAATCAGTTGACGTCATTAATTTTAGTTGAATTAGGAAAGGAAAAAGGTTCCGGATCTTGTTGAGAAATCAGATAGATAAATTTAAAACGAGAAACCCACAAATCAAATTGGCTTAAATCACCCCACATTACGTAATACATCGGTAGATTAGAATTTTTCCAATGCATGCATCCACGGATTCATATAACGATTGATCGGAGTTAGGCCAGTCAATGGAGATGAATAGATCCGAACGAAATCGACATTACTTCATAAACATGAAAGCAGACAAGAAACGAATTTGGTACCACTCCCTACCTTGCACGAGAATCCAGCTTGAAGCGCCGGTCCGGATTCAATCGTCAAATCCCATAGACGATTTGATGAAAATGTGAAAGAAACGGAGGAGAAAAAATGGAGAGAGAAACTGGGAAAAGAGTGAATCGGAGGAGGGGGAAGAGAAGCCGAGTTGAGCGCGAGAGCCTAGTCAAAAAAATGAAAAAACACAAAATATGGGGGTGTCCGAGAGAAAACGGGCTATAAGATTGTAAGTGTCCTACTCCTGCAAGGCTGCAACGACTAATTTTTATTAATTAATATATATAACGGAAAAATCCCATGAAAATACCTTAAAAGGTGGAGTAATACAAATCAGGGACTCTAATATTACTAATCCCATATCAATACAAGGATACCAAAATGGGATTTTAAAATTTGGTAACCTTACGCTAGTGCCCTTATTTATGGAGAAAACCTTATTAATCACTATTTACTATATTTAATTCATTATGTATTACTCTTGTTTCAGAAATTACGAACGTGTATTATTTGGAAATCGTATACACAAATGAATTCATAGAGAAGCCCGATATTGTCCACTATTTACTATTTTTGTTTCAAAAATTTCAAACATGTATCAGGAACTTTCATACTTGAATGAATTTATGGAGAGGGGCCATTTTACCAAGTACTATTTACTACATTTAATTCATTGTTTACTACATTTATTTCAATAGGGTCTTCGCCATAAATAAGGGCACTAACATAAAATTATCTGATTTTGCACACGTTATGACATTGTTAATTCTCCTCAATTGTTACGACTTTAATGGTTTTAGGAATCCACAAATTCATTCTAGTATGGAGGTTCCTAATATATGTTTGGAATGTCTGAAACAAGGTAATGATTATTAAATAAGGAAACAAAAGTTAGGAACTCCTACACATAACTCATTGAGAAGGCCAACATTGTTGACTATTTTCTAGATTTATTTGTTACTACTTTTGTTTCAAAAATTTCAAACATGAATCAGGAACTTTCATACTTGAATTAATTTAAGGTTACATACCAATTTTGTCATGGTATTGTTAAGAGAGTACTTAGCACCTGGAAGTTGTTCTGGTATCATTTTTGCCCTATAAGTTTTAAAACTTATAATCTTGCCGATCGGTTGATCTCAATCGTTAGATCGTTGCTCTTTTTTATAAACTTCTAAGGTAAATTTGCTCCTAAAAAAAATTCTAAGACAAATTTGCTCTTAAAAAAAACTTTCGGGGCATATTTGCTCCTTTCTGTAAACTTCCCAGATAAAAATGATACCAAAAAAACTTTTGGATGCTAAATGTCCTTTTACCAATACTTCATTGCTAAAAATGATATTTAACCCATGAATTCATGTAGAGGGCCCATTTTGCCAAGTACTATTTACTACATTTAATTCATTGTTTACTACATTTATTTCAATAGGGTCTTTGCCATAAATAAGGGCACTAACGTAACATTATGCGATTTTGCACACGTTATAACATTGTTGATTCTGTTACGAAGTTAATGTTTTTAGGAATCCACAAATTCATTCAAGTATGGAGGTTCCTAATACATGTTTGGAATGCCTGAAACAAGGTAATGATTATTAAATAACGAAACAAAAGTTAGGAACTCCTACACATATCATTGAGAAGGCCAACATCGTTGACTATTTTCTAGATTTATTTGTTACTACTTTTTTTTAGAAAATTTCGAACATGTATTAACACTTTCATACTTGAATGAATTTATGGAGAAGACCCATGTTGCTAACTATTTACTACTCCCTCTATTATTATTTTTATAAAGAACAGTTAACTGAACTAACGGTTCAAAATGTCGAATAATAACAATAAATATGTTAAAATTGTAACCATTTTCTTTTACTAAAATAACATTATTTATAACGAGATAGGGAATAAGATAAAGAACGAGAATATTATTATAAAAAAAGGATTGTAGAAAAGAGAGAATAAAAAAATAAATATGATAGAAACGATAAAGATGATTGTATAAGATAGAGAACTTGTGGTGAAGAGAGAGTGAAATAGTGAATTATCATGTAAGAAAATAGAGTCCTCTTACATGGAAATTATATTCTAGATCTGACCAATCCCTTAATAGGCTAGGTCACAGGCCCTTGACATGCCATCTGGCTTATTTCCTATCCTACTCACAAATTAACGAATCAAAGTTTCATTTAAATATGATTGTTTTTGAGAGGAGGATACATGAACACCTAAAAAAGAAAGATCATTTGACGCCAACTGATAGAGCTCCATGGACCTTAAGATTTTTTGTTTTTTGTTTTTTGTTTTTTTGTTTTTGTATGTTCTTCGTAGTTATTGTAACAACTTACATTTTTGAAAGATTAAAGAATTTATTATGATAAAAAAGGCAACAAATTTAATAAGAGATTATTCTTTGTAAAAGAAGTTTCTTTTTTAACCATGAAAATAAGTTTTCATTGCATCTAATTTTGCAACAAAATGGGGAAGAAAGAAAATTAGGGGAGAAAATAGGGAGAGAAATGCGTTTTCCGCTATTTGGAAAGAAGGAGGGGAGAGAGAGAGGAGGGGGGGTTGGAGGAAAGAAAAGTTGAGAATAAAAAGAGGTGTGGCACATCATTCCCCCTCTAAATTTCCTCTCCGCATGTGGAGATACTTGTAGGAGAGAACGAGTTTACTGTGTCTACCCCTCACATAAGCTATTTTCCTCTTTTTCATTAACTGAATTTTATAAATATTTTGGTCCAACTGATCTTTTTTTTTTATACAAGGCGATAGGGGAGGGGGGATCGAACCCAGGACCTAAAAGGGGAAATGAATCCCAATACCACTGCACTACTAGTAGTGTTGGTCCAACTGATCATTTGTTTGGCGGAATTTTCCTTTGTGGGATTATGAGAATGTGAATGAGATGCATACCAAAGAAATAATATTGGGACAGTAACACCTCTAAAATTAAAATATTTGTTATTATTTAATATTTACAACATTCGAACATATATTAAATAAAAATGATAAAATGTTCAATCTTTGTTTCTTCAATATATTACAAATATTTTATTTTATTTTGATAATTTAATGTTACATTTTAAATACTATATTATAAGGGAAAATTAAAATAAAGGACCTAGATAAAATAATATTTAATTAGAAGGACGGTAAACATTGTAATTATTAAGGAGGACCAAATAAACTTAAAAGTATTAAATTGCCTTTCAAATTCTCAGTTGCTTTCCAAACACAGAAAACAAAGATCAAAACGCCTCTTCCCTTCTCCCTTGAACCCTGTCTCTCTTGGACTTGGCATCGCTTCTTCTGTGGCACTCCTTTCGATTGCGGTGCTGCCTCTTGGAAGAGTGGTTAGAGTTGGAGGAGGTTGACGGAGAGGATGACGATGGAGAACTACTGGTTATGTCTTCTAGCTTATGATTCTTTTTCCTATCACTCATCTGGGGATTTGAGGAATAGTTGCATGAACAGAGACGGCTCTAGGTCGAGGAAATTCAATCGCGAATTCGAAGATGGAAGCAGATTTTTCAACCTAGCTTCTCACGATTGACACAATGTGAGCAATTGATCTGTCTAGTAAATCCTTACATCGTATCTCCTCTCTCCTTCGATCATTTGAATCCTGCTTCTATGCATACACTTTTACTAAATACCACCGTTTTTAACTTCCAATACTGGATTTCCAAATTCCCAAATGGCCTTACCTTGATATTTATGGGAAGAGAGAAAAAGGCGCTTTGTTCTTTGTTTTTTGCGTTCAGGAAGCAATTGAGAATTTAAAGAGCAATTTAGTACTTTTAAATTTATTTGGTCCTTCTTAAAAATTATAATTTTTATGGTCTTCTAATTAAATATTATTTTATCTAGGTCCTTTATTTTAATTTTCAAATATTATAAATATTTAAATTATTTGATGATGCTTAATATAATATGATGATTTTGTCATTGATATTTAATTAGATTTTGATCATAATATATTTTGACATATGGGGAAGTATTTCAGTCATACACATATTCCCTCATTTTATCTTCTCGTCGTTTTCTTTCATCAATCCGAATAGGAGGATTGATAATATTTTCTCTCCCGTTTTCTTTTCTCTCCATTTTCTATCCTCCCATTTTTTCCTTTCAACTTTTATTCCCATCCAAACATAACATAAGTGGGGTTAATTAGGGTACTATTGCACCCCAATACATATTACTTTGATTCTATTTATAAGTTTCTTTTGACCAAAAAATTTAGTACTATTTATAAATCCCCTATTAAGGTAATAAATGAAAGTGTGACAAGTTTGCCCATATTAACTGTAGCAATGAAAATAGAGAAAGAAGAAAAGTTGAAATATACTTATCCATAAATGAGGGTAAAGTTAAAAATTTACCCTATGGTCATTGAGCCAACAACCTCTCCTTGGTATGTGTGATTTAATTTAGAGGGATTTATACATAAAACCAAAATGGTACAAGTTCTACAATAAAACCCACAATAGAACAATACATTAGAAATATTGTTAGTTCTCTATGTTTGTTTTGATGATAACAGACAATTATAAATAAAATGAAGTTAATGATTTAAGTGAATATATTTTATTTTGATCAAATCTTGAATCAGTAACTTGTTAAAGTGTCTGTCAAAAACTAACTCAAGTTAAACTTGAAAGACTCAAGTCAAGTGTATTGTAACCTTAATGAAAATGAGTTTTATTTCTTTTTTTTTTTTACTGACACGAGTTATGCTTAAGTGACTCGAGTGAAGACTTTGTGCAATGGTTTTAATAAAAGGCATCAACTCGAGTTAACCTTGTGTAGACTTAAACTTGTCTTTTCAAAATCCTAAGTCCTGCGTTCAAATCTTTTCTAACAATCAAAATATTGCCTCGAGTTAATTTTCTGTGACTTGAGTGTCACTTTGAAAAATAGTCTCAAATTTATTTGTGAATATATTTTGACAAGTCGAGTTAAACCTTAGATGACTCAAGTCACGCGTTAGAGTCATCACTTAATGACTCGAGTTTCATCTCTTATTTAAATCATTTTCAAATATAACTCGAAAACATTTGTGAAAATGGTATTGACTCGAGTTAGAAATACATGACTCGAGTGACCAACTTGAAGTGAGTATTTTAGACTCGAGTTGTAATACCCTGGATTTTTATTAATAATAATAATAATAGAAATAGTAATGATAATGATAGATTAAAATAATACTAATAAAATAATATTGATTAATAGTAGAAATAAAAAAAAGTAGTAGTAGTAATAATAATAATAATAATAACAATAGTAAATTAAAATAATAATAATAATAATATAGTAAAAAAATAATAATAATGTTGTATTGTTTTTGTGATAATCATATTATTTTGTAAATAGTATTATTAGATTGGTTAAGATTAGATTCAAGAATCTAGGAGTAATACCCCGGATTTTTATCAATGATAATGATAATGATAATGATAATGATACTACTAATAATAAAAATAATAAAGTAATAATGAAATTTAATAATAATAACAATATAGTAAATCAAGATTTAGAATTTAATAATGTTTATATTATTCTATAATTTATTATTTGGAAATAATTATAGTAATAATAAAAGTTTAGAATTTAATTGTATGGTTTAAGAATTTATTAATTGGGAATATATTAATTAGATTATATAATATAATCCATTTCTATTTATATTAAATATATAATTGAGTCATTTTAATTTACCTTACTGTTGGGTAGTGATATTAGTGATCCTATATATTAGCTACGATCCTAGATTTTAGCTAAAATAAATAGAAATATAAAATGTAATTCAAATATTATATATATATATATATATATATATATATATATATATATATTGTATCGTAATAAATTGTAATAGGAATATATTAATTATATTATTAATAATTAGATTGTATAATATAATCTATTTCTATTTCTATTAATTATGTTAATATTTCATATTTTTATCTTATTATATAGAATATATATCTGTTTATTTTATATTTGTAGTACTCCTGATTAATAATAGAATTAATAATATATTAAAATAATAATAATAATAATAATAATATATTAGAATCTAGAAATCTATACTGTTTGTGTTGTTAATTTATTAATTGGGAATAATTAAAGGGCCCAGCCCATAACTAAAACCCTAATTTGTAATTATAAATCTAGGTCTAGCCGTCAAAAACCTAAAAACACACGATACTTTTCCTCCTCCGTTGTTTTCTTCTCAAACCCTCTTTCTGTACTTTCATCGTATCAAATCAAAATTAGGTCGCTAGCAAGAACGGAGACCAGGTAATCCTAATTCCCATGAGTAGGTTAGATTTATGTAAATTTTGTAATCCTAATTCCCATAAGTCCTAGGTTAGGTTTGTAATTCTAATTCCCATAAGTCCATACTCATAGGTTTCAATTTGAATAATGGATTTAGGAATATATGTGCAGATTCCCCCCTCGATCTGCGTGCGAAATATATATATATATATATATATATCATGCCTGTGCTCCTTTTCTTGCGTATTGATTGAAAAACTTTTTTTGGGTTACGTGCGTTTTTCTTGCATACACCCTGTACGTGGTTCCTTTATTCATTATGAATTGCAACCAGATAGATAATTCCCTTGTGCGCGTTCTGTTCCTTTCGGTTTGCATGCGTTTTTTTTAATTATTCTTTATGTATTGCCTTGGTTCGAATTTGGGTGTTTTTTTGAATTGATTAAAATGCATGTACTGTCCCTGTTATCTTCTTTTACTATTGGATTTTGTTTTCTTTATATAATACCTCCTACGCAATAGGATAAGTCATGAACAGATTTTAGGTCAAAGTATTTTTATATTTATATTTCATTAAAATAATAATATAAATATAAATATAAAAAAAAATATATATATATATATATATATATATATAAGATAATCAATAATAGAGATAATTTAGGAATTGTTTTGTGTATGTTTAAATAACTTAACAGTGGGAGGATAGCTTTGGGATGGTACCCCCAAAGTGATGAACACAACCCTTAGGCTTTATGCCTCGAAATATTATGTGATGAGAAAATTGAGAATCCGTTCTTCCCAAAGTGGTGTCTGGCAGGTTTCCGGGACACTAGTAGCAACTTTAGGAAGAGGACACTAGTAGCAACTTTAGGAAGAGGACACTAGTAGCAACTTTAGGAAGAGGTGTGCACACTAGGAAGATATGATTATGATTATTATGTTTATGGCCAAGTGATTGTGACTGACAGGTTTCCGGGTCACAGGGTAGACTGGCAAGTTTCCGGGTCTACCATGGTTCTCTTCCCACTAAACTAAATGGACTGGCAGGTTTCCGGGTCCAAATTAAATTTAATAAAAACTAATGAATGACAAATGATATAAAACAAATATTTTAGATTACATATAAATATATAATTTTTTTTATTTTTATAACATGAGAATATTCTATGGTTATTTTTTTTTTATTTTCGTTTATTAGGATTACCAGCGTTTGCTGATGTGTGTTTTATGGGCTGCGACGATCCTTCGGGGGAGCAGATTTTCAGTGAAACAGGTCTCGAAGTTGGGGCTAGCAGTGAGAAGTGAGGAAGAACAATGAGAATGCTAGCTAGTTTATTTTATTTTATTTTTGTTTTGAATAGAACACATTTTTGCTTAAGTTTGTTTTTTTTTAATTATTGTAATAAGTAGCCTTGCGCTTGTCCCAGTACAAGTGCGGCGGTAACACTCCCCAAGATTGTTATTTCGAAATTCATTAGTTTATTTATAAAAATTATTTAAATTTTTGTTATTATAACGGTTAGAAATCGGGGGTGTTACACTAGGAGTTAGTTAGATCAGATGATATTTTCAATATTTTTAATTCATTTATCGGGAATAAGTAAATAGCCCAACCCAATAGCTAAAACCCTAGTTTTAATTATAAAAGTTAGGTCTAGCTGTCAAAAATAAGAACGCTCGATACTTTTCTCCTCCGTCAAAACAATACCCCAGATTATTATAATAATAACAATAACAATAATATAGTTATAGTGATAATAATATAGTAAATAAAGATTTAGAATTTAATAATGTTTGTATTATTTTATAATTTATTAAGTGGCATATTTTTTTTTAAAAAAAAAAAAGCTTAGCACATAGATAAACCCTAAATTTTAATTATAAACTTAGGTCTGGACGTCTAAACCTAGCGAACGCTCATACTTTTCTTCTCCTTGTTTTTCTTCTCAAATCCTCTTTCTGTACTTTCATCACATCAAATTAAAATTAGGCCGCTAGCAACACGGAAACCAGATAATTCTAATCCCCATGAGTCTCAGGATAATCTTATATCTTGATAAGTAATCTGATCCTTAGGGTTTAGAAACAATTTGTTTTTTGATGTCCATAGGTACATATACATATATACATATATACATATATATATATATATATATATATAATGCAAGAAATTGTCTCACCTCAATCTGCGTGTTACAACTCTATGTATTTGTCTGCGTTTCCTTATTAATTGATCCCAACTAGCATTGGCTTGCGTGCTTCAATTGCAATTATACCTGTACGTTTTTCTTCTTTCTCCATTGATCAATATTGCCTCGCCTGTGCATCGGATTTTTTTCCTGTGCGTCAATTTTCCTTCGGTGATTAATTATCAATGCATCGTCTCGGCCTGCGTGCATGAAGTTCATGCACATACCTGATCCACTGCGTAATATTCTATTTGAATTTTAATATAACTGCTTATGTCCCTTTTATTCAATTACTTATTTGTTAATTGATTTTCTTTTTCTTTGTATAATACCTTCTATGTAATAAAATAAGTTATAAATAGATTTTAGGTTAAAATATCATTATATTTATATTTATTAAAAATAATATAAAAATATATAAAAGATAAGTAAGTAATAAAAATAATTTAGGAGTTGATTATGTGTGTGTGTTTTAAAACAATTTAACAGTGGGAGGATAGCTTTGGGATAGTACCTCCCAAAGTGATGAACACAACTTTTGGGCTTTATGCCACTGATGTGAAAAGATAGTATTCGTTCTTCCCAAAGTGGTGTCTGGCAGGTTTCCGGAACACTAGTAGCAACTTTGGGAAGAGGTGTGCACACTAGGAAGATATGATTATATGTTTATGGCCAATTGATGATTGTGACTAGCAGGTTTCCGGGTCACAGGGTAGACTGGCAGGTTTCCGGGTCTACCATGGTTCTCTTCCCACTAAACTAAAGGGATTGACAGGTTTCCGGGTCCAAATAAAATTTAATAAAAATTAATGAATGACATTTGATATGAAACTAATATTTTAGATTATATATATAAATATATATATATATATTTTTCTTTTTATATCATGTGAAAATTTTATTTATCATTATATTTATTATTATTGTTGTTGTTGTTATTTTTGTATTATCTTTGTTTATTAGGATTACCAGCTTTTGCTGATGTATGTGTTCATGGGCTGTAAAACAGGTCTCGAAGTTGGGGCTGTTGGGGCTAACAGTGAGAAGTGAGGAATAATAATGAAAAGTTCTAGCTAGTTTTTCCTATTTTATTTTACGCTTTAGATAAGACATTTTTATTTAAGTTTTGATTTATATTAATGTAATAAGTAGCCTTGCGCTTGTCCCAATACAAGTGCAGCAGTAACACTTCCCCAAGTTGTTTATTTTGACGTTGAGTAATTAATCTTAAAAATTATCGCAATTTTAAGTTATTATAATGGTTATAAATCGAGGGTGTTACATGAGTTATGTTCATGCTAAGTTATATTCTTTCTTTAACTTCTATTTTTTCAAACAAATTTCTATAGAAGATAAAACTGTGACTCGAGTGTTGAATGTTCAAACTCGAGTCAACAAATCAAGTCAGTTAGTAATTAACTCAAGTCAGCTATTCTATTTTTGTAAATTACTGTGAAGTTAAAATCATTGATTGTGATTTCATATCTTTTATCATCATCACTCATTATTGTTCCTAACTATCTTTAATCAATTTATTAATGAATTTTAAATGATTATAAGGATGATTAACACACATATCTCAAAAAGCATTAAATATGTCAGAAGCATTAAATGCTATTGTAGAAAACAAGACGTAATCCCATAAGCATTCTCTGATCAACCAGAAAGCAATTCCTGCCATTCCCATTCCATAATAAATGCTGAATTACAACAGGCAAAAGGAATGAAAGAATAACAAAGCGGCAGAATAACAACGATTATTCTAAGAATCGAAGCGTGTGAGTAACGAACGAACTCAACGGCTACATTTACTACTCATAATGGATTCATTGAAGCTTCTTAACGGTCATAAATTCTAACAACCAAATATAAACTGAAGCATTCAATTCAACTCAAATGAATTTATTGTGAATACTGTTTCATTCATTTACTATGTAATATCTTCGGATATCTGAATTTCAGTGTTTCTTAATCTACTTTGTAAGAGAGTCAGTTTTTTGATCAATATCTTTGTAAGAAACTCAAGGTAGAGGTGACCTTGAGTGTGTGCATTGATTACAACTTGTAAGGGGTAGTGAATCCTAGAGAAAGGATTACTCAAGAGTTATAGAGTGTATAATTAGTCAAAAGAGTCAGTGAAAAACCTAGTGCGTCTAAGGACTGGACGTAGATCAAGAATTTAGACTGAACCAGTATAAATCTCTTGTTTTTTTTAATCTTTCTTCTCATTGCTTTGCTTTCTGTTAGTCTTAGGAATTAATCGCAAAAAGTTTTTAAGTCACCCAATTCACCTCCTTCTTGATGATATTTCGTCTTTCAAATATCACAATGATATATGAATTATGGATTCCAAAACCATAACCATTAACAATCATTGCAAAAGCATTCATCTGCTAATGACCACACTTGGTGGCATTTCACAATTCACATGTTATATTGATGAGTACATTAGCATCCCGAGGCACTTGGTGGCATTTCACAATTCCCATTCACATAAAATTCAACTTATAAAAATTCTGTCTCCTTTAAATCCATCCTACCTAAAAAGTTTTAATAACACGTCACCAATTCAGACCATGCAAATACATTAAAGTTCATAAGGTTGTAATGTGGGTTTATTAAACATAATTTTTATGAGAGAGTAATGCCTTTAAATTACCTTGTAGTGCTAAAACACTATAAGTATATTAAAATACCATATATTTGGAAACACATTAGAATTTATGAATACGTTATCTATATTTTTTCAAATGCATAACTTGATAAAATATTTTTCCAGACACTATAGGTATAAACACGTTCTAAATGCTTATGCCTCACAAAGCATGCTACGAAAGAAACACCATGTATACACATTACCATGCTAATCCAAAATGCAATATAGTTTCAACTATTACTTCCAGGCTAACTATCATCAAATCTAATGCGGCATCAGTTAATATTCATGTTTTATATATCTTGCATACAGTTACCTCAGTAGGTGTGATTGAATTGATGTTAGTTGTGCCAGATTTGGAGAATTATCTCTTCGGAAACACCATTCTTGTTGGCTTCTACATTGAAGGTCAAGTATATTGATCTATCTACTGAAACTATTATCAAGAATCCTTATAACTCCTCATGGATGTGGAAGGGCTATTCTAAAAATGTAGGAAAATCATTGTAGGGAGATTAAAAATTCCATTTTGGGAATGACACCATGATTCCAGTTGATCACCACCTTTGATGGCCCATGCAGCGGGACCGAGCATCTTCGTTGAACATCTAACAAGTTGCTGATCTATTATTACATATTCGTTGTCTTGGATTCTCCTACTTAGAATTCTCATTTGGTTCGCTCTTACCCGTCCAATGTTGCTCAGGAAATCTATGGTACCCCCATTTCCATTTTGAACTCTCCAGATACTTTGATGTGGACTGGCAACCCCTCAGGATACTATATATATAGTGAAGGATGGTGTGAACTCTCTGTTACAAACTGCAATGCCTGACAGTACTTCCAATGATCATTTTTGGAGACTTCTAGGGAGGTTCCAATTGTCATACAAGCAAATCCTTTTTGTTTGGAAGTTGTTTCATAGTGCCTTTCCATCAAGTGACGTCCTTACCCGACATCACTTCCCCTCTTCTACCTCATGTTTATTTGGATGTGATGTGACACAGTCCTTGAATCATCTCTTTGTTGAATGTCATTTTAATTACTAGAAGCTTATGGTATGGATATTTTGATATCAAAATTCCTTCATCATCTTTCGTTGCTTTGAAGGAGTGGCTTAAAGACACATTACTCAATCTCCATAAGGATGGTCTTATGCATTTAATCTCTCAAATAATATGTCTTCTGCACACTATTTGGAGGAAAAGGAATATAAGGCTTTTACATCATGGAAAAATAGATAGCCCCTTGACAATAATTAGGGAAAGTGAAGCAAATTATCAATTTTTAGGAACTAGCTAGCTGTAAGTTTTTCTATAATTTCATGCTCAAACATCAAATAATAGGAACATGAACAAGGATCTTAAGAATTCATGATTTTCACAATACTATAGGTTTAAGTCAAGATGCACTAACCTCTATCCATAATTGCGGAATTTATACTTTAAAATATGTGACTTGTGACACCATAATTGAAACCTTTATTATTCTCTTTACTCTTCATTACACGTTCTCTTTTTTTTGATGGAAAACTAGAGTCGTCTCTTATGGTCAGAGAGTGAACGGACAAGTTTCTATCCTTCAAATAACTTTTGTATTCAAAAGACATGTTTATCCTATGGATATGACTGCTCCCATCAAATAGTCAAGAACCTCTTCCCAAAAGTCATTTACCAATAGTCATTTAGCCCCTTCATTAATTATTAAATCATATATATTTATGACACCTATGAGACATTTCTTACACTAGCTTCCTCAACTTCTTCCATTTTAAAGATTGATAGGCCAAAATCCATTATTGTTGCTTCCTGCCTACATTTATACGATGATGGATGGAGTATTCTCATTCACAAATACATGGGATTGGGTAAAACACTTTTGCCATGGAATTATTTGTCATAATGGATCCCCATGAAGGAATCATTGTGGGAAAATAAAACAATCCGAAGGATAACTTTTCTTTCCAATTGGTATCGTGCTGTGCTTTTCTGGATTCATGAAACAAGATTCCTACATACGGATCTTAAGGTTCTATTCACAACTTACTTTGTTGGAAAAGGTTTCCTCCAGATACCTCCACAACATTCTTCAATTCTCAACCTTCCTTGGCATGAAATGTTAGCTTTACTTTTTTATTTTGTTGTTGTTCACATTAGGGTCATTCAAATATCTATCTTTTACAATTTCCTAGAAACTCATTTTATGTAATTTGTAAACTTATATTGTTTAATGTCGTTTTGTATTTTTATTAAAAAAAAATTATTACTTTTAGTCTTGAATATAAGATTTATGTATCGTCCTCCACTTCACCACCTTTATGGCACATCAGGAAGCGTTTTGGTTTTGGAAAATCGATAATTAAAGCCCATCAACTGAAACTTTCATGTTTACCTTTGGGTTACTATTCATTTGGTATCTCAAGTTTAATGGTCCAATTTTAAAAATTCATAACTAATTATAGGAAATACATATGAGGGTGCTCTAAAATTCTATTGAAAGATCTTAATGTCATTTATTTGTGAAAAATGTTATTCTAACTTGATCATGCTCTAGTTAGCACAGTTCTATTTGCGAACTTTCTCTGTGTTCTGCACAAAAATTGTGCCTTAACTCCCATCATTCATAACTCATAGTGTATATACCTCCAATTGACCTAATATAAGACTTTTCATAACTCTCTCTATGTCTGCTTTGTGCACAGAAATTATCATGTTCATTGGACATCATATACTATCATTTATTTAATGAAACAGTGACCATGCTCTGAAAAAAAGTTAAAACTGGACAGTCAAGGACATGTCTCATAAAAACATAGCTTTAAGGTCATCTTAGGGCATAAAAACATTTGTAATTCATCATTACATATCAAATATCTATGCCAAGACCTCATAATGAATTTATACAACTTGTAAATTATTACATACTTTACTATTCATGACACCATAATGTCATGGAATTCTGATTGTCCTTCCACTTACCCTTGCACTTTGCTTTTGCTCTTCCCTTGGAAGCTCATAACCTAGCATGGTTAGTTACATTGGGGAAGATGAGATTCAAAGAATCCCAGTAGCAAACAATTATTATTCAAGTAATCAAGTTATGCTTCATCATTAAACATATCAACAAGTAGTACGGCCAAAACTTACATGTATTCAAGAACAAGCACATAAAACATAAAATTGTCAATCATGGCCATGACACAATTCAAGAAAACATTCTACAAGCTCAAGATAAAATAGCTATTTAACTTATGGCAAACTAAGAAGCACAGCAAAACACAAACACAACTTACATACAAGGTAAAGTTGTTGCCTTTAATGATAAGTTAAAGAAGAGCAACTTTGAAAGTTAAGAGTTGTAACTTGATCTATCATCTCCCTTAATTATTCTCAAGGCGTAATTGGTTAGCCCAAATCAAGTTGGGATCATATAAGTTCAGGCAAAAAAGAACCGTATTAATATAGATCGACATTTAGCCAATCCAACCCATAACCTTTAGGTTGGCAGGTTAGACCATCCAACCCATATTATTTTATTTTCTTTCTTTTTCAAAAAAAAATTATATCGCATTTTAAAACTTAAACAAAATATTGATTTTCTTTTCCTACAAACCTAAATCATTAAAAAAAATTTAAAATACACTACAAAATTATAAATTGATAATAAAACATTAAATTCAAAGTTTCAAATATTACAAATTAAGCATTTATCACAAGTCCAACCATTACAAAATAAACATAAATATAAAAAACATCATTGGCATTCAATAATTAGTTGATTTTTTTTTTTTTTGATACAAGGCGATAGGGGAGGGGGGGATCGAACCCAGGACCGGGAGGGGGATATTAATCCCAGTACCACTGCACTACTAGTAGTGCTGGTAATTAGTTGATATTAATGTTGTTAGGTTACACATTACATTCAGAGAAGTCACAAAGTTTTTTTTGAAAAAAAAAAAAAAAGAGAGAGAGAGAGAGTTCAACTTTCTAAGTTGGGCCTATATGAATTCGGATAAATTAAAAAGAACCACATCAAAACAATTCCACTTTTATAGAACCACATCAAAACAACTAGTAGTGCAGTGGTATTGGGAGTAGTCTCCTCACTCCCTTATACTGGGTTCGATCCCCCCATCCCCTATCGCCTATGTATCAAAAAAAAAAAAAAAAACTCAAACCACATATTTTTTCTGGATTAGCCAGGTTTAGCCAACGATTAAAACTCATATTACGAACACGATCTCAAACCATGAGTTGGTAGGCTACGTAAAATGATAATAATCTCCTCCTGCTCAAAAAGAATGAGGTCACTCCCTCTATTTTCTCACTTTGGCTGACTTCAATGGGTAAAATGGGAGAGTTGAGGACTTTATTTAACCCCTTAATCATATAATATAAGAGGTTATCGTTTGTCATATCACTTGATATAAGGTTATGTCAATTCACTCCAAAATTACGTTGTTTTGGGGTTAGAAGAATTAATGAACTATCAAAACGACGTAATTTTAGGGTTAGAGGAATTAATGAAGGATCTTTTGGTAAAATTCATATAATAAATACAAAAACAAAAATACAAAAACATCCTTTATTAATTCCTTACCCCAAAACAACGTCGTTTTGAGGTTACTTGATATATACTTAATTCAAGTGACATGATAAACGATAAACCCTTAATAAAATTGTAAGTCCACCTCCTCTTAAATATATTATTTTAATGCTTCATCTTGATCAAACGGCACAAAATCCTTCTTCCATCTTCCAATCCGTATGATCGTGCCACCTATGTACTCATGGAGAACATTCTGAAGCATTCTACGTCACTTTTAAACTTAAATTTTTCCCCAGAAATTTCTCTTTAAAACTTATTATACGTAGGGATGTGATAGTTGCTCCTGTGTTCTGATTTCTGAACACATGCACGTGAAATGTGATCCCTCCAGGCTACATGTATATCCCTGCACTGCACTCAGCGCAAGACGTTTCGCATTTTTCTTTGTGTTTCGTTGGATTTATCCACTTCGCTATCGGTACTCCACATGTATTAAAAAAAAACGAGCAAAATTAATTTTTCGCTCCTAATTATTTATTTATTTTTTCTTAGGATATGATGTCCTTGATAATTCGTGTATGTTTCTCTCTTCTTGATGATTCTTGTGCTGGCGCATTGTGTTACTGGATAATTCACTTATGGTGGTGGATCAAAATGTGTGCTTTCTTTAATTTCTTTTTGATCTTGCAATAAAATCAAAAATAAAAATACCAATATCTTCCAACTAAATTTTGGTCAAGCATATGTTATATAAACTAACATAACTAATTTCCTTTTTATAATCAAATTTAGTAAATGTGTTTTATATTAAGGATTGATTGGAGTAGGATTGTTTTAATGAAATGAGCAACATGGTTTTTGTAAAAAGGAATATAGGGAATGTTAAGATGATTATAATGGATACCTATATGATATAGGGTTAAGGGGCATTTCCGTCCCAAAAGTTTTTATTGAGGGGCAATGTGGTTTTAGAAGTTTTTTATGGGGCAATTTTGCTCTAGAAGTGTAAAAAATGGAGCAATTGTTCCTTGACCACTATTCTAGTTAATTTGGATCATTAGTTAACTGAATACTCTGAAATGGTAGTCCATATTCATTCATGTTATTTTTGTTAAAGTGCAAATTTGCCCTGAAAATTTTAAATCTAACTTAAAAAAAGATGAAGTAAAATAACATATGAACTTCTGACGTAAATCTACACTTTAACAAAAAAAATGTGAATGACATGTAGATTGGCTAGCTTATCATATTAGGTCAACTAACGGTTAAAATTAACTGAGATAATTGTAAAGGTAAAATTGATCCCTTTTTGATACTTTCGGGCAGTGTTGCCCCTTAGCTCTATGATATATTAAAAATTGAATTATATTTTTTAAATAAAAAAATAACTTATTTAAAAATTTATATATAGACTCCAAAATCTAGGATTTTGTTTATGGTAACCCCGTTAGATTGGTTGAGGGACATATAAAAACTTCCCAATCGGGCCTCATGCTGTGTGTCAACGTTAACATGGAGAAAAGTGAGAAGCAAGCAAGAAGTGAGCGGGGCAAATGCTTAATTTTCATTTATTTTGCCTTACGAATTTGTGCAGTATTAGAAAATAATCCCCTCATGATGATCTGACTTAAGATCGAATCCAACGATATTATAACAGCCAACAGAGTACTTACTAAATAATTGAATTAATTAATTAATTAATCAATAATTAACTAAATAACTTGGATTTTAAATAGTAGTTTCTCCTCTAAAAAATTACACTGGACCTATTACCTCCACTTTTAGCTAGTTCAGACATGAATCTGTGATTAGTACTTGAATTATTTAAGGTTTTCTGATTTTGTTGTTAGGTTAAGGGTCTATTTTACCTTGAAAGTTATCACCAAAGGATAATTTTATCTCGAAAGTGTAAAAAAAGAAATAATTTTGCCGTGGCCGTTATTAAGTTGTGACTAGTACTTGAGTTATTTAAGGTTGTTTGATTTTTTAGGGTTAAAGGATTATTTTGCTCCAAAATTTGTTACCATGAGGCAATTTTACTCTAAAAGTGTTAAAAAGGGAGCAATTTTGATCTATTTATGTTAATTTTGACTGTTAGTTGACCAAATATCCTAAACTGGCAATCAACTTATCATCCAAGTCATTTTTGTTTAGGTGTAAATTTGTTCCGAAGTTTTAAATCTAACTTTGAAAAAAAAAGAGAAATAGATGTCATATTGACTTCTAGAGCAAATTTGCAAATTAACAAAAAATAACATGGATAACACATAAACTACCAACTTAGTATATTTGATTAACTAATGGTGAAAATTAACAGAGATAATGGCTAAGGTAAAAGTGCTCATTTTTTTAAATACTTTTAAGGTAAAATTGCCCTTTGAAAGATTTTTTAGGGCAAAATTACCCCTCAGAAATAACTTTCGAGGTAAAATAGGCCCTTAACCTTTGTTTTTACATATATATGTAAAAAATTGTTAGGAAAACCATTTTCAACAAATTTGTTTTTAAGAACCCAAAAAAAAAATTGTAAAAAAAAAAGTTATTTTTTAGAACTAAAAAACAAAAAAGGTTTTTTAGTTGTTTTTTTATTTTTGTTTTTCAATTTCTTATTTTCCGAGGCCGTCATCTATTCATTATCGACACCACATCACCATACTGGCCACTACCACATCACCATCAGTGAAGACCACCACCACATAACTTCAAAAACGGATTTTTGTAACAATTATCCAATCAGATTTTTTTTAAAAAAAAAGAAATACCCCTCTGATCCTATTTATAAGTCCCTTTTGACCAAATCACACATAACAAGGAGACGTATGTAACTCAATGATTATGAGGTAAATTTTTAACTTTACCCTCATTTATGAACGGGTACTTTTCAACTTTTTATTCTCTCTATATTTTCATTGGTACAATAATATGGGCAAAATTGTCACAATCTCATTTATTTGGTCAAAAGGAACTTATAAATGACGCCAAATTTTTTTGGTCAAAAGTGACTTATAAATATGACTAAAGTGGTAACTTCATAATTTTTTTTTTTAAAAAAAACACAGAAAACAGAAACAAACAGCCCTAGTCTCCCTCTTGTATTTACCTTCTTATTTTTGGTGACTGTAAACTTTAATTTTATACTTTTAGATATGTCAAATAATTGGTTTCATAGGTTGGTTCAATTTGATTCTTAGGGTATGTTTGGGGCGTTGCAAATATACCTCTGTATGAAGTTAAAAAATAGGAAAATTAATCATTTGATCCATGTAGTTCTCCCTCAATTATAAATTAGTTTACAAATTTTAACTTGTACCTCAATTTCTATAATTTTAATTCAGTTGAAACTCATCCTTGAACTTTAACTGGATATATACAACTTAGTAGTTATAATTTAGCTACTTAAAACATCAATCCCTATATTTAAAAAAACAACTTTAGTCCTCATAATTTTGTTCTCAAATATAGAGACCAATATTTTAAATGGTTAAAATTAAAGAGATTAAATCATAAGAAGTCAAAGTTTAATAACTGAATTTTAACTAAGTCAAACTATTATTATACAACTGAATTAAAGTTTAGAGGCTGAGATACAATTGAACCAGACTATATGATTAATTTTCTGAGCTAAAAAAAAAAAAACTTTTCCGAGTCCCAACAAATTTTAATTTATTAATATATGGATCATCATTGAACCTTCTTTTCGAGAAAATAAGGGCTTCAAATTTCAATGTATTGTATTTGAGGGGAGGATTGTCAGATGAAGGCCTTCCTATTTTTTTATATTACAAGTGAATGGGCAATTCACATGGGAATCAGATGATCAGAGTGCCATCTTGCGTGATCTTGAAAAAGGATCTTGAGTATCCAATAAATAAATAAAACCAAGCTTTAATAATTCAAAATCACAATACATAATCAACCATCATTCATTAATGATTATGGAGGACAAAGCTAAGAGCGACGTACAGATTCTATCTATATATATAGAGCTGTTGACTGTGGATAGCTGTTTATTGAATAATGTGGCCGACACTAGGGGCAACCACATGAATATGACTTTCCTCTAGTGGTAATAATTTTTTTTTTTGGAACTCAAAATTCTAACATCACCTGAAGATGGTATTCTGGTCACAGCAAACTCTGCAACTGCGTCTAATCTTAAGTGGATGAAGTTCCAAATGTGATTGTGTGTGTGAAATGTCCTGGGTCTGCTATATTTTAATACAAGAACTTGTTAAGACTTGGGCAAAAAAGAGAGAGAGAGAGAGAGAGAGAGAGAGAGAATCGAAAAAGAGGTCAAACCGGTTTCATGAGGACAGAACCCTCCACCTCTCCTATGCGCCAAGTGCAGGCTTTGGTTAATTTCAATTGAGTCAAACAAGACCACTAGTTGACTACTTCCTTCAATTTTAAATAAAAGATAGAATTGACTTTTTTAGAGAGATTAATGAAACTAATTAAATTACTTTAGAGTACTTTTATTTTTATTGTTTTCTCCAAACTAATTAGTTTGACTGATAAACTGATATATAATGTTAGAATACACAACATATAATATGATTACGTAACTTATTTTACTTCATTAATCTTCTCATAAAAAGTCATCTCTATCTTATATTTAGTACTGGAGGGAGTAGATCATAAAGAACAAGAAAACTCCCCTACCAAATGATTGACACGGCTAGATTATCATATTTCAAAGTAAATTCTTTGGTTAAGGCAATTGAACAAGCACCTTGTAGATATATTATTATTACGACATATAGTCTTTTTATAGCCATAGATGTATGTCATACACACACACACTGACTTTTTATAGCCATAGTTTTTTATAGTTGGTTGGAGATTAAGCAAGCGTCTTAATATTTATTAGACTTTTGCAGTAGCCATCCACATGACATTAGTTGCGATCCGAATTTAGTGGACACTTTAAGAATACACACACATTTATATGTGTGTGATGTATGGATGGGTGTGGACTGGAGCATCTAGTAAGTAAAACAAGACATGTATCTTATTTTTCAACTTTTTTTTTTAAATTCAAATAAACATTTTTAAAAGTTAGTAATTAAAATATGTCATCATTTTTTTATTGTGTCATTTAACGTAAAGGTAATATTAAAATTTAATAATAAAATAATATATTTTATATTTTATAAATCTAACTTTTTTTTTTATATAAAAATTTTAGGAAAGGGGTTGGGCTCACCCACAGTCCAAGGGCAGGGCGCTTGGAGCCCAGTCCACAGGGAATACTAGCCAGAGAGTATATAAGCCTCCACCTCTACCAGAGTTACCACTGTTTCCTAGACCCCTAGGATGCCTCCCCCAGCGCCTTGACCAACGCAGGGATCAAACCCCCTCCCTTGAGGTGAGAAAGTCCGACTAGCCCAGAAAAATGTGTACAAAATAATACACATCTCAAATTTGTTCAGGGATCTCAATCCTTGTGAGTTGAAATTGAATAATGATTGATCAGTCCATAAATAAAAATAATACTATTATGTACTGAAGTCAGCAATAAAAGCGCCAATCAAGCGAAGCATCTTCCTATAAATTATCGTTCCCTAACACCATCAGCAAGTGGGAAAACAAAACCATATACAGGTTTTGCTTGATGGATTCCAAGAAGCCTAACAAGATCACAGATATCGTTAGGCTTCAACAAATCCTCAAGAAATGGAAGAAGGTGGCAAATAATGCTTCCAAGAACAACTCTTGTTCTGTTGCCACTTCTTCGTCGTCTTCTGCAAGCAATAACAGTAACAGTACTAGTGGTGGTGGAAGTAAAGGCATGAAGTTCTTGAAGAGAACTCTGTCTTTCACGGATATTTCCAGTTCGAATGAGACCGTGCCAAAAGGGTTTCTTGCTGTTTGTGTGGGAATGGAGCTCAAGAGATTCATTATCCCAACAGAGTATTTGAGACACCAAGCTTTTGAGATGTTGCTGAGAGAAGCTGAAGAGGAGTTCGGTTTCCAACAGGAGGGAGTACTAAAGATTCCTTGCCAAGTATCAGTGTTTGAGAAAGTTTTGAAGATTGTGCAAGGCAAAAAAGAAGCATTCTTGTCCCAAGACAAGGACAGGATCATTACTTGTTATGTTTCAGACTGTGATGCTACTACATCATCTCATCAAGCTCAAATGTGTAGATGAAACGTGTATTTCTTCTTCGTTTTTCCTTTTTTTCCTTTTAGGGTATCTTTTAATCCTTTGATAATTTCTTCTGGTTTGTGATAGGCTTGTGCATTAGAAAGGAAAGCTTAGATTTTGGGCGTAGAATAAAGCTTATTTACCTTCTCTTTTGCTTCAAATATTAGCAGCAATTGCAAAACTATATTAATTAGCTGTTATGTCATTGCAATGCCTTGCATAAGCGTGATTGTGCTGTGCTGCACATGATTCAAAACATCGGGATCCCTCCCAGGATTGATGATTCATTTAAAATTTATTCCAAATCCAATCTCGCTACAGTCTCATGTTATGAACAAATTAAATATCATGAGATTTTCATAATTGTGGGATCCATCAAGAATATATATTTATATATATACAAGTGGGAAATAGAAAGCCCCGTGTTACCTCAGATAAAGCCACAATTCTGGAGGCTGTATAACTTCATCAATATAAGCAAGTCATTGATTTATCGTCTAGAGTAACGATCTACAAGAGGTTTAGCATTTTCTGGTGCAAAGAACCGAGCCTGCACAAAACCCGATGCTTAAAATATGTAAAACCCATATATTTGGTTGACCAGAATGTGAAGTTCTAATAAGGTAAAAAAATTGATGACAAGAACAACAGGATAACTAAATAACAAGATCCCCTAAACACCCAGGGCACTAGGTAATATCACACTTGCATGCATTCTTGTGATAAGGTTGTGAAGCTAATTATTCATTTATAATAAAAAAGCAGAGGTTAGGTTGTGTATATGCTATTCAAAATTGTTTCGCATCTTTTACTCAGAAGTACAAGAGTGAATTCATATGCTTACTTGAATAAACATCCTCTCAGCAGCTCCAATGTTGTTGTTCTCTTTCAGGATAATTCCCTGCAGAGTTACAAGGTGATTAGATTTGAATGTGTGTCTTCTTTCACAGCACATCTTGTAGTTCAAAAAGCATTAGGGACAATAGGAAAGAAAGTATAACAGTTAACAAAAATGAACAGTGCAAAGGAACACATTTATGTGTGAGTATTATGATGTGCAATGGCTTTTGCGTGTGTGATTTGTAAGTAAGCAGAGACTGAAAAGGAAAAAAAATATGATCTGGCCAGTATATATAAAAGGGTGGCCCAATGCACAAGGCTCCCATAGAGGCCTAAGAAAGGATAAAAATATGTAGCTTTGCCCCCACAATTTGAGAGGTTGTTTCTAAGATTTAAACTTGTGACCTACAGGTCATATGGCAACAACCTTACCGTGGCGCTAAGGCTCACCCTCTTATGGCCAGAATATATAAAGGAGAGAAATTAAAACCTTAGCTAAGTATCCACGGAAATCATCAGGGTGATTAGATATAAGCTGATCATAAACTGCTACAGCATCACTGACATGGCCCCAATCTGAGTAGGCTTTCCCAAGAAGTAATTCAACCTGCATTTTGCAGTGACATTGACGAATATGAGTAAAGATGGAGATAAGTTTCAAATTCGTGCTTCAAAATAAATCACTGAATAAAGGTAAAGGAAATAATAAGCACGCAGAATAATTCATCAAGAAAAATCATAAAGGAACTAAAAAGGATTCAGATGAATGCTAAAAATAGCCTACTGAAGTTCTCCCCATTACCATTGTTAGGAAATATATTGTAATTAAATCAATCAGGATTATTGTATAATCAATTAGAATCACTAGAAATCAAGGATTAGATTTAGAAATTATCATTAAGAGCCATAAATGTTAAGGCTCCTCTCGTGTATATATATAGACCCTTTCTGTACATGAAGAAATACAAGATTCAGAATATACTCTCTTTCTCTTTGTTGCTTACAACCATGACAGAGCTCTAGGTTACACCAGAAAAGAGGGGCATTCCCATTTGGACTTAGAAAGTTTATCTACATGAAAGCATCTAGGAACATTATCCCTCTTGGTATTCATAAATTTTCTTTCTCCCTAATTTTATAAGTACATGTAGACGATCGTTTTAATCTTCAATAACATAGGAAGCTAATTATTGAGGACTAACTTGTATTTCTAAGGGTTAGATGAACAAGAAAGGTGGAAATCATTTGATCATCATAAACTATTCTTTTGTCCCAATGAATAAATGATTTGGTTTGATATGGAACTCCATATATCATAACTAATTCTGCAACTACTCCCCAAAACTCAAATCCAGCGAAAATTAGTAAGCATGTAAGAAAATATTTTAGGAGGTAGTAGTTTCTATGAGCAAGAAACTAAAAGCAAATAAGAATTTGGGAGAGGGTAATGGGGCTGGTGCTATCTTAAACACAACCAACATGTTATGTTAAAGAACTGATACCATAAAAATAACAAATCAATCATATGGATGCTGAACCCAAAGGGGAAAAATTTAGCAATTCATTTAACTTCAAATATCTGTCTCCCAGGTTCTTCATAAAGAGCAAATAAAGCTATTATTTGTAGAAATACATCTTACTTGAACTGGGTCCAGCTTCTGTAATTCAGTAGGGCTACTGTCAGCTTCATTGTTTGTTTTTTTGGAGTTCAATTGGTCACGACAGGCCAGAAGGAATTGAACAGCCTGCATAGGAAAGAATATGAAAATGAAACCTCAAATCAGTATACACTAAAATTGAGCAGTGTCCATAAGTAACACTGAAATCTCCATCTAGTATAGTATAGCCTTATAAAGCAATCTTCATCTTGAAGTAGATTTAACTTATGCATATAATAAATCCCAGCGAGCTAAAAGAAGGGTTCTTTTTTCCTTATCTTTAATATATCTAATAATTATCAACGAGTGAGGAGTTAGCTTTCCTTTATAAGAAAAAAATGACTATATTCAAATGTAACCATTGATCAAAATAATAAGGAAAGGGGAACATAAAACTATGCTGAAAGCAAAAATACCATATCAAAACTTCAACCTTGTATCTGTTTAAATATAACTTTAGCACAAGGACAGGGTAAAATTGTTAAAGTCCTTGCTATAAGTTTTTTCAATTTTCATAACTTGCTAGCATTATTTACAGCCTAAGTGTTACCCACTCTATCGCCTCTTACAAGATATTCTCTGACATTATGGTTCTATAGGAAAACCCAAAAGCAAGTACAAAAACAGCAACCAAGTTTTTCCACCTAAAATTAAAGAATTTCATGTCTTTAAAAGTAGCTGTCATCTATAAGCAAACAAGTTACTATCCCATACTTGGCTGTTAATGATAGCATGATCAAAGGGATTAGGGTATTAATGATCCATTATGGTCGAGGCTCCCATTTTGTATGTATATTTATTGCCTTACTGAGATGATACAATCAAGCAATTTACTCATATTTCTCCACATAATATCAGAGCAAATCAAGTTCTGTTTCCAACTCTGTCCTGTCCGTCCTAGATTACAGTGAGTGTAGGAGTGAGATTTCTTTTTTAGTAATTTCCACTATGGTTTGTTGTTGTCACTGCCCCCTGAGGGAGTGAGTGTCACTGTCCTAGATTACAGAGAGTGTCAACACCTACCAAAAATAGATAAGTCAAAAAATCCAAACAAAATTTAACCCATCAAATCCTAATCCTCATCTATTCTTAATTAACTCAAGAGTCTTATTTAAAATCTTATATGTATGTTCCTAATTTTTGAGCAAATATTATCTTCCCAAATCGATTTTCATCCCCCATTATTAAGGTGCATAAGAAAATAGCAACATAGAGGGATCATATGATTTCCAAAGATCCTAATAATCAATCTTCATCTACAAACCTCGTCTGGCTTTTTTGCAGCAAGTAATGAATTAGTAAGGCCTCGCAGAACTTCAAAATTAATATCTTTAGCTACCTGTGATGGAATAGAAAAATATTCAAAGATAATACAGATGAAATTACTAAGGACGTCTACTAAAATGTGATAGATTTTTTTTTTTCCTCTAAATTTTAAATCCCCTTTCAGGAAGGGTGGGATGAGGAAATATGGGATGCATATTCTCAGTAGCATGGTATGATTTATGAGATACTAAGTGGATTAGTTCTTCCACCTTGGTAATTAGCTTCTGATGAGGTTCCCCACCCCACTTAGGTAGGTTCTTATTAGATTACAATTTGAAATAGGTACCAATGGCAAATGATCTGTATATGATGGGAAGACTGACCGTCAATGAATTTTTATATGCAGCAACACTGCCTTGATAATCTTTTTGTTCAAACTTAACTTCCCCAAGCAAGCGGAAAACATCAGCATCATTTGGTTTTTCCTTAAAACAACAAAAAATCAGAGCTATCAGTTCAATGATTGTTGGATTTGGAACATCAAGATTGAAGCAAAATACATGGGCAAATAGATGTTAAACACATCAATAACCTTAGTCAGCTTATCAAGTAGAGAGGCAGCCCTTGCATAATCCCCTAGTTCTGCTGAAGTTACCGCACCTCCCTAAAAATCCTTTCAAATGTATCATGAAAGACAAATAAAGGAGCAAACAGAATAAGCAATCATGCTTACTTCAAGAGCAGTAACATCTTTTGGGGAGTTACGTAATATTGCCTCATATTCCTCGAGTCTTCTCTGCAATATCAGGAAGATCATTTCGCAGCTTTATCATCATGCTTAATAAGTACATTTTATGTGAAGTGATCATTAGAGAGATATATAGAACTGAAGTGATGTAGGCATTAGCACAGTCTAAACATATGGAAGAAGATCAAAAGCATCTTAGGCAGAAAAAATGTTGACAAATAAAACTACAAAAAATAATATCAATATTACAAAGAGGTGACATCATGTGTGTCGAGAGAAACATTAAATCTACCACTTTCAATTTTCTAGGAACCACAGCAAATGAAAAATAAAAAATGCACTTTCCCATAGTTATTAACACTTAGACTACTGGAATACTTTGACACATTTTCTGTCCCTTCTATGATGCAAGTGCACTTCTCTATTGTAACAAAGCAATGAACTTTCCAGCTCATCAAGCAAGATCTTGGCCTGCATAAGAATATAACTAGGGTAAAAGAAGCAAGGCCAAATTGTTAACTGCCTGTTGGAGGATGAAACCCCACCTCCACCAATTGATGCAGGAAGATACAGGAGACTTGTGGGAAAGTTGATCTATTTGTCAAATACAAGACTGGATATTTCCTTTCTTGTGAATGTGGCTAGTCAATTCATGAGCAATCCACATGAGGAGCATATGTATCTAGTTTTAAGAATTCTGCATTACCTAAAAACGACTCCTAGAAAGGGCTTGTTTTTCAAGAAAGGGAGTAGCAGAAGCATAGAGATCTAAGCTGATGCTGGTTATAGAGGTTCAATGCCAGACAATCCACTACAAGGTATGCTACCTATGTGTGGGGAAATTTGGTAACCTGGAGAAGGAAGAAGCAACAAGTTGTTCCAAGAAGTAGTGCGAACTCTGAGCTTAGAGCATTGGCACACAGGATATGTGAAGGAATCTGGTTATTGAGCTTAATTAACGAGCTCAAAGTGATCCTACTGTGAAGATGTTTTGTGATAACACATCAGCTATAAAGATAGCTAAGAATCCTATTCAGCATGACAGAAGAAAAAATGTAGAGATTGATTGATGCTTCATCAAAAAAAATGTCCCATGTCAGCTCAAATTCAAAGGTAGTGGATTTTCTTACCAAAGCTTTTGATAGACCCAGATTTGAAGAGCTCACATCCAAGCTGGGGATAATCAACATTTACTCCCCAGCTTGAGGGGAGGAGTGTTGAGAGGCGCTGATTCTGAAAAAATATTTAATATATATTTCTCCTTTATAATTTCTTTAAGTACGTATATCCTAGGTTAGCTATAGACAATATATCTTCTGTAAATATCTTATATATCTCAGAAAAATTCTAAGATATTACAATTAGTAAGAGATGTGACATCTAGGATCCTAGGAGAAGGGTCTTGTTTCTACTTATATTCAGACCTAATGAAAACTAAGTTTATGATCTAATAACATTAGGCGCACTTCACCTCAAATTCTACACTACCAAATACATTTAACCTTAATATAAAAAGGGAAGTAATCTTAAAACCAATTGAGCAAACCTCTGCTTATATAAGAAAGAATTACAGACCAAGAAAATCAAAGATCATTAGCATCTTCAAAATAATTATCGCATGGAAATCGTACCTGAAGACTAGCTTTTTCCTCCTCTGACAACTTATTGTTGACTACCGCACTTTCTTCATTGGGGCTCACACTGAATTGTTTAAAACCAAATCCCAATCAAATAATAAAATTAAAAGAACATTAGAAAAAGTGCCAACTAAAGTACAAATCATAGCCAAACTCCAATCAACATTTTTCTAATGAAGGCGGTATGAATATAGATATGTTGCCCCAAGTTGCATATGTGATAGAACTTGTTACTTTCTTTGAGATTAAAATAAAACTTTTCAGTAGCCTACCGTAAGAATATTAGGCTTTTGAATTGAAAAGACTCATGACATGATACGTGAGCTTTTATACCAAAAGGTCAGGACTTATGAATTTAAACCATGTCCCCGTTTTAATAATTTAAGTTTCACAACAAAGTTACTAGGTCTGGCATTAAGTCCATACTACCTGAAGGTCATCAATGTGAATGACATGTCAGAGATTATAACATAACTACTCATTTGCCTTCAATTGAAAAGGTTTCCAATTGTAATTATCAATGAAAAGTATACAAATATAAAAATAATGAAAATGATTCTCATATGGTTTCTCCTCCAAAGCAGAAATTTTTTGTGGTCGTCAAATAGGATAGCATCAAGTATAAATATTACCATAGTTACCATGATGATTTAAGCAATTCACCCATTAAATCCTATAAAATGCAAATCAGCAAACAGAATATACTAAAGAGAAAGATATGTAGAGCATCAACTAGACATCGGGTATATCATCCAATTTTAGGCCTGTACGCATACCTTCCTGATGGAAGAAAATCTCCAAAAGCAAATACCAGACCAAAGACCAAGACAGCCAAACCTACTCCAATCTGTTTCATAGCAATATTTCTACCATTTAAATAAACGCAAGAAAGAATGTATGTGCCACAAAGGAACATCCTTTCACCTTGGTACCAAGGCCAATGGTCTTGTCTGAATTTGGTGAATCATAGTCAATTGCACCAAATTGTTTTTCCTCCTCAGCCTGTTTTTGCTCAAGAGCTGATCTGAGTAGTTAAAAAAAACAAAAGTTATTTTGGAGAAGGAAATCTGAAATATATTACATTGGACTAAGAGGATATTAGACAATAGATCCTACTTTTATTATCTGAAGCATGTTTTTTCAATGAATTAAACAGGCTCTATAAAATAAATCACTAAAATATAGGGGCAGGATCTCCTATTAACTGAAGGTCATAGGTATCTAATATCTTTCCATATTTTTATTAATCCTCCAAGATCAACAATCCAAATGAATAGCAGTGAATGAAGGTATGGTCAGTAGCTGCGGCAGTAAACATGCACATGCCAATTCACGCACATCAATGAGTACTATATAATATGGAATGGCATGAGCAAGCATGAATGGCAGCCTGAGTGATTGGTCTTATGAATATCAGTTGTAGTATAGATGAAGATAGAAAATTAATTAGCATTTTCTAACTGGGCAGCTCTATATTAATGAGGAAAACAAATCAAAAAACATGTTAAGAGGACAAAAGTCCTGTTTATGAGAGTCCAGACTATAGCTGGGAAAGCTAGGTACAAATAGTTGACAACCTGTCAAGCCATGCCTCCGACAAGATGCTGTTAAAGAGTGCATAACTAAAGATTCAATAGGGATGCAAAAGAGTTTTCCTATATCTGTTGAGATTGAAAGATCACATTGAAGCACAGGAGAAATACTCTGAATATTATTGATCCGTGAGAATAAAAAAGAGTACGATGAGGCCTTTATATGGGCAAGAATACACTAACTTTAAGTCTTTAACCCTAAAATCTATCATAATCCAATCTAATCAAATCATAATATCTTAAAGATATATTCCTGCAATATAATATTCATACATAATCCTAATAAATACTAAACAATATGCCTAATAATAATAATAATTAATTAATATTTCTAAACTTGATATTCTCAACATATCCAAAGTAACCAAAAGTGTGACCAGAAAGAGAATGAAAATAATTATTACAGCTGTACCTTTTTACTGCTTTTAGTCGTTCTTCAAATTCAACATCCAAAGAATTGTTCCTAGAACTTGGACGAGATAACTCTACAAGGAAAAGCTTGTTATTTTGATTGAGCAAACCCAATAATGGACCAAGGTCACATTGAAGAATGTTGGAAGCATCAATTGTTAAATATTTTATGGCAAGCATATCCAATCCAACAGAAGGGTGCATGATTATGGAACATAATTAAATTAATTATCATACTTTACGAACTAAAAGCTCATTAGGTGTCCTTTTTTTTTTTTTGAGTAATTAATTTAGAGCTTTAAATGCAATTTCATATGCTTAACTTCACTGGCAACGACAGCAGAAAGATAATATCTCATGGAGCAACTATTAACTTCAATGTCTCTATTTTATGTCCTGTGTTAATGCCCAAACTTGGTTGGCATCTTATGCAAGTGAGGTTTTACTCAATGGAAATGATTCTTTCTGTATTCTGCTTGACAAAGGCACAACATTGAATGGGTTGAATTTTTTAGTTAACTCTAAAGGAAATAACAGTGAACCAAGGAAGAGAATCACTCAATTATTCGATGACATGTTACCAACTTACGAGATGATAGAGGCGGAGACTGTTTAGAAGTTGATCGCCTGCACCAATGAATACCATTGGATGTTAGCAAATGAGCATTGTGAAGTGAAAACAATACACAGCTTCCAAGTTCAACTAGCACTTAAAAATGTACAATTAATAGCTTGAGCTACAAAACGAACGCCTGAAGTATCACAAGTAAACATCCAAACCATTATCTAGATACCTTTGCGACGATACGATGCCCTTGCCATCGCTTGAGATATTAACTTCATTGGTCTGAATGATTCAAAACGTAAGCAATAAATTGGAGAAGGAAAAGAGGAAAGAAGAAAGAAGCAGGGGAAATGAGAAACAAAATTAACCTAAAGCATCGATTGTGGTAACGCAAGCTAGAAACAAGAAGATCAAGAACACTATAGAAAAGGTAAAAACATTCGATTACGAAGCCGATAGAAGCACCTTGTTGCTATTGTTGGCCTTGTTTGCTCCAAAACCACGGCTTGGTTTGGAATCCGAGCATCGTATTTGAAGTGAGAAGAAATTGCTGCTTCTGATGATACACGTCCACATTATGTGAAGATCTTAAAACTTCATTCTTGCTGAGAAATTGTATTGAAGTTTGAAGAGAGCGCCATTCGCAAATTCGCGGGGCTCTCACCAATCCAAGGTGATGATGATAAGTTACCATTCTCCGGCGGTCCACGTCATCACCTTATTTGATTCGAGTCAACATGAAATATTTTAAAATTGTGAAGTCAAACTAATCAAATTTAAAACTCCTCTTATATTTATTTAATTTAGAGAGATTAAATAAAGGGAAAATGTTATTTAAACACCAGATAGAATTCTAAAACCCCAAAATGTATGTTAAAAACTTAATAGGACACAGAGAGGTGATGAGGAGGAATATGAGATTTTGAAATTTAAGTGTTTTTACTAAAATACCCCTATCTCTCCTCTTCATCTATTCTTGGCCATTCTCTTTCTCTCTCCTCTCTCTTTCTTCATTTTCACTCTCACCTAAGCTTCTCTTTCCTTGTTGGTGACAACTTCCACCTTCACTGTCACCCGCAAGTTCTGCCATAACCACCACTGTGAATTTGGAGACCGAAGCCTAGAACCGCGATGGTAAGTTTGGAGACTGAAGCTTAGAGCACTGTGAGATCACAATTCGAAGCAAACAGCTTCTTCGACCGGAGAGAATGACACATAATCGTTAAATTGCTCTATTAACTCATTATTCAAACCAATCTTTCTTTTTGTTCTGAACCTATGTTGTTGAAATTGGGTTGTTATGCCATATATGACCCAACCTAAATATCTTGTTGGGTTTGAAATTGGATAGCAATGAAGTAATTGAATGTATTTCGATGAAAAGGACAAGTTTTATAACACACTACTAGTAGAACTTGGGTTGTAGTGATTGTTGGGGCTAGACTCCATTGTTAGAAGCAGAAGGAAGGAGAGAAGAAGATGATGATGATGAACAGTAACTAGAAATATGAACAAAAGTTGTAATGGGGATATCAAGTTCCTTAATGGGAATAATAAGTGTATTTGTCAGGTTGTACACATATCATTCTGCTGAAAACAAAATCTGAGGACGATTAACAAATTTCGTAATGGGAATAACAAGTGTATTTGTCAGGGGAACATATATCACTCTGATGAATGCCTTTGTTATTCTCATTACTAAACTTGTTAATACATGTGCATTGTGCTGCTTTGAATTGCCCATAAAATAGTTTTATGAATTACATACATTATATTGTAACAATAAATTTTCGTAAAGGAAAATCTCATATAAAGACGGTTGAATTACCTAAATTCTAATTTGGGTTACTAAATTTAACAAATTATTAATAAGGTTATGTGATATAATTAGGGAGTTAGAAATTGAGCTAAATTACTTCTATATTTCTTAGTAATTTAAAAGAAAAAGAAAAAGAAAAATTGGAGAACACATAACATTATTGTTTACGTGTTACATAAAAACCTTAATGACAAAAAATTCATTGGAGGTCTCTACACTAAAATCTTCTTCTACTATTTTGTAAGTCAGGTATGTTCATTGGCTTTCTCCGTTTCTCAATTTTAAAATTTTCTTTTTGTCAGTGTTTGTGCATGGTTTTCTGTTTCCTTTTTTGGGTTTAATGTATTCCTCATAGAGGTGATTCACTCTTGTAGGTTAAAGTTTATCCTGAAATGCTATGCTTAAAAGTGCCCTAGAAAGCAAATCCTCAAATTCCACAGCTTCTTACTTGCCCTAAATGGTCATACTCTTGCCTAAACCCTTTCTTCATTGACATAAACAAAAACACAATTGTTCACATTAAAAGACATCTATATCCCACAAACCAATCTGTTGTAGGTATAGTTGATGGTTTGTTAATTATGGTTAAATACACAGAAACATATATTTCCCCTTCGTCTTCAACCATGTGATAAGACGCAGATTTTGGTTACCCTTAATGAAAGATCTAAATGACAATTTGATGATAAAAATAGCAGTGACTTCTCATGATGTCGTTCACGCTCCTCAAGGCACACAAGAGAAAGAGACGATGGTAACAAGTGCAATATCTGATTTCTGGCTTTTCCTCCCCCTTTTTTTACACTTTGAGTTAGGGGTATTATTAGAAAATAACTGACATTTAAATATCCTACATTAGGTCATTGACAATGGTGGAACTTACTTATGTAGCCCGATCTTATAAAATTTGTTAATATATCTATATATTTATTATAGGGTGAAGGAGCGATTTTGCCAAACAACTATTAGTCCAAGAGCGTTGTAGCCAAATAACTTTTAATGAGCCCAAAAATGCCAAAAAACAATTGATTTTGTAAAAAAAAATACAGCTCCGTCAACTTCACACCAACTTCCGTCTGCAGGGGGCCACGTGGGATTTAGAAGTCCACCTCAGTCCCTTTTGTTTTTTGGTCAATGCCAGGTGGCGTTTTTTGTTTTTTGTTTTAAATGATGAATCCCTAATTTTTTATCACACCCTGTCGACAAAACGATAACAAAGAACCCAGGGGAGAACAAAAAGAACTACACCAACTGAGACAGAGAACGCGACCTAGACACAGAACATTCAGTTCGACCCCAGAGCGTGTGTTAGAGATGGCGTGAACAAAGAACCACACCAACTGAGTGAAACCCAACAAGAGAAGGCAATCTGCAAATCAAATCGAGAACCCAGCGGAGAAGGCGATCTGCAAACGTCATCGAGAACCGAGCGGAGAAGGCGATATGCAAACGTCATCGAGAACCCAGTCGAAGAGTTATATGATGAAAATTGCTTTCTTCGAAGATTGGAGCATGGGCATAGTTTGCAACTGAGGCAATTAAACTTGTTCTTCTTCAATATTAAGTATCCCTGGACAATTCCTCTCTTGAAGTTATATTCACAAATTTACCTCTTATCTGACAAAAAAGAAGAATCGATTATGTCTATTAATAAAATAAAAAGCAGCAAAAGATCTTAGCTGTTGATGGATACAGAGAAGAGCAAGAGATGATGATGATGATAATTCAAAAAAGTTGTTGATGGAGACTACTTTGACAGGCAATCCATTGAAAGCAACATTTTACTGTGAGGTTTTGTAATGAAAATATATTTTTAACGTTGCTGTAGTGTATAGTGCAACAGCTGATAAATTAATCAGCATATATTTGTGTAATCAGAAAAAAAGGACAGCAGATTTGAGGTTGAGAAAATAAGACTCTGGCTCTGTTCTTCATAGAGGTTTTGCTTGTTATTGCTACCAAGTAAGGATCTATGCTTTTCAAAAAGGCACAAGTTGCTTAGTTGAAGGTGGGGTTAGAATCATATTAGCATTTAAATTGGAGCATATTGCTACCAAGTAACGATATTTGCTTTTGATAACCAGCAAATAGGGATCTTTGCTTTTCCAAACCAGCAAACAGGGGGCTCAATTTTTACTTCCTAAATACAATCTCCAATGCATTATATACCTCCTAGCATGGTAAGTCTACTTGCTGATGTACAAATTTGCTGGTCGCGTTCTCTGTCTCAGTTGGTGTGGCTCTTTTTGTTCTCCCCTGGGTTCTTTGTTATCGTTTTGTCGACAGGGTGTGATCAAAAATTAGGGATTCATCATTAAAAAAAAAAAAAACCAAAAACGCCACCTGGCATTGACCAAAAAACAAAAGGGACTGAGGTGTACTTCTAAATCCCACGTGGCCCCTGCAGACGGAAGTTGGTGTGAAGCTGACGGAGCTGTATTTTTTTTACAAAATCAATTGTTTTTTGGCATTTTTGGGCTCATTAAAAGTTATTTGGCTACAACGCTCCTGGACTAATAGTTTTTTGGCGAAATCGCTCCTTCACCCTTTATTATATGATATTTTATTTGACTACTAATTTGGCCCAGTTAATTTTTATCTTATCTGTAAGGATAATGTTTGGTTCATTACTTATGGGCTATGGGAGGAAAGTAAAATTCTTGTTTGAGATACCTATCAAAAAGATTTGTATCATTTTATATATTCTTTTGATTTATAATTATCGGTTATTATTTATTTGTATTTTTAAGGTTATGTGATACTATTTAGTAAATATCCCTCTGATCCTTATTTAAGGTATCAATTAACAATTCTCACAAGTCAATAAAAATAGGTAAAATCATTAAATTTGTCCTAAATTTTAAGTAATTTTCAAGATTATCCCTATTAATTACACTAAATTCTAATATCATTTTAATTATTACTCTTTTTTTTGCTTGAAAAAATAGAATAATAATTATTTTTTTTTATTAATTATTATTCTCACTTACTACCTTTCTAATTATGGGTATGCACGAAAAAAAAAATATTTAATACTATTTGGAAATAAGCATGTGCCTTATAAAAAGGACTAAATATTAGTGCCTTATAATAAGAACCAAAGGGAGTAGTTAAATATATTTATTTTTTTGGCCTGGCTAAATTTTCTTTCTGGTTTCGCCATTGGTCATTGACTCAATTTAAAATTTGTTGGGTTTATCGACCTATATAGAATATCGCCACGTCATTGACTCAATTTAAAATTTGTTGGGTTTACCGACCTTTATAGAATTTTCCTATTTCAATCGTTTTTATATGAGATTCTCCTTTTTTATAATTCAATATTTATTGGTGAAATATATAGATATTCTTTTATTGCTTAATTTGCATCATGAATTAAACTTATTTTTCTTCAGTTATTAAATCTTTACTGCGATATTCAAAACGCTGTGTGAGATGATTTTACTATGTCTGGTAGAAAAAAATTGTCGCTTTTCGCCGGCAATAGCCGAAAATTTATAAAATAAAATAATATTAAAATATCAAAACTATATACGCTTTGCATTACCATTAAAGGGATCCATACTGTATGCTCTGTTGTGCATAAATAGCATCGAACGAACGCTAACTTGGCTTAAAAATCATAGACAAATGCGACATTGATGCGCTGCTTTTGTCGCTAAGCAATCAATTAAACTAGGTCTTAATTAATTATGCAGTTTAGAGTAAATCTAGGTCATTCTCTCAAAAAGAATCTGTGGGTTTTTCTTTAGGTTGAATTTAATTAGGTGATAAAAATGAGACGAATGAAACTAAATTAATTAAATGCAAGATAACAATAAATCTAAAACCTATATGAGAATGAAACTAATCTAGATGGGAATGCAAATTTGGGGGACTTTTGTTGTGAGAAAAAATAATCAAAATCCTAAGGAGAATATTAAATAAAAGTAAATCAACCAAGTTATGATGATGGAGGGAACAACTTAGGAATTGCATGGAGTTAACTTTCTTAACCTAAATCAATTAATTAGACCAAAGAGACATTAATGAATTTAATTACCTAATTGAACATGGGAAACCTCTAGCTCAGTAACACATATTCCATCAGAAAACTCATAATGAAATAAGTTGTGGCTAATTAAATTCATTAAAAACCAATCACCAAATAATCTTGGAAATCTTGTTCATAATTATCCAATTAAACAATTAGATAATTTATCAATCTAATTAAACTATTAAGATGATAAACCAAATTACAATTAAATTAATAACGAAAACTCAATTATTAATTCAATCGATAATCAAAGGTTGCACATAATCCAAAAGAAATAAGTTTACAATCTAATTTACAATTTAAAACTAGATTGTTTTCAGTTAATACAACTCGAAAGATTAAAAAAACAACACTCACTTATAGTATTCACTTATGGTATTCAAGTGTAAACCTTAGGCTCTAACTTTCTCCATGCTCCTCCCAAATTACCCCTAAAGATCTCAAGCTACCATGGAAACCATTCCTCCTCCAAACATTAGACAAGTGGCCAGTGGGTCCCGTGCTTGGAAGGATGAGAAAGAATTGATGAATATAACAATCAGCTATGCGTGAGTGGCTCCAAGAAACAATCAAAAGATGATATTCAATGAGCTTCCGTGAGAGAATGAATCCGTCATGCGGCTGCGTCTCTCTCCGTCCAGCGTGAATGAACTCAATCTCCGTGTGCATCAGCTAGGTTTAATCACAAGATAACAATTAGGATATTGATAATTTAAGCACAATAATCTCATAATTAATTCAGATTTAATTATTTTCTAAAATTGGTTAATAATTCAAATATTATCTAATATATCCAAATTAGCCTAAAATAGTCCCCAAAATAAATGATTAAGATGGGATAAAATATATAAAAATTGGGATTTATCAAAAATCTATCAAGCATATATAATCAGTTCAGCTAGAAAATGCGTAATAATTTTTTTTAAAATTCTTTTTAATAAAATCAAGATTATGTCATGAATTATAAACAAATAAACATCTTTCCACCCTGAGATAAAGAATCTTTTTTTCATAAAAAAAAGAAAGAGTCTTTATTTATTTATTTATTTTTTCAATGAAGCAATAGTCCCCATTAGCTTCTTTAAAAATGAATAAACTAATCAAGCATTAGATTTAAGCAACGAGACCTATAAAATCAAACTAAAAGAATCTTAAATTTCAATCTAAGATTATTAAAATAAGTTATTTTAAAATTTTTATTATTGTATAAGTTTGAATTAAATCTAATATTTTAATAAAAAAAATATCTTTCTAACAAAGAAGATAATTCAAAACACAATCTTTGAGAGATACTGAGCAAACGGATTATCTCTATCACCCTAAAAAGATATTTGATAGAACATTAAATTTGGACCGCAAAAATATTGATCATAGGGTTAGAAAAAATAGGGAAAATAAGTTATTTTAAAACTTTTATTATTGTATAAGTTTGAATTAAATCTAATATTTTAATTAAAAAAAATCTTTCTAACAAAGAAGATAATTCAAAACACAATCTTTGATCGAGATACTGAGCAAACGGATTATCTCTATCACCCTAAAAAGATATTTGATAGAATATTAAATCTGGACCGCAAAAATATTGATCATAGGGTTAGAAAAAATAGGGAGAAAACATTTTTGATAGGCTTTGCTGATATTTAAAATTTTTAAAAATACAATAATACAAATGATATTCTTAGAAGAGAAGATACATCCGTTTAGTTGAATCTGATAGAACTCTATAAATAAGAGGTCGTATAGGGATATAGGTCCCACTACCACAATTACGCAGCCAAGTCAAGATAAAGAGTTTGCAAAAAGTTAGCTTAAGGTAAGTTGTCTAATCTTATGCTCATATAATTAATTAACTATCAAAAATTTTATAGTTTATTCAAATTAAAACTTTCTAGTACGTATCTGATTAATATTCTTAAGGCTTTGGAATTTTGATAACTTCGTGATGACGACGTTTGGATTTATACATGCAAACTCAACATCATCGTATCATAGATCAGCCCAAAAACTCAGATTTTGTATGTTTCATTTTAATTCTGGTAGATATAAAAGGGTATTAAACTAGTTTTGCTTTTGTTTTTTCGTAATGCGTGTTGATGAATCTATCAACACCGTCATAACGCATGCAAAGGAAAAACATGCATGGGAGAAACAATCAGGAATTAGTATGTGAGGTTTGTATCAATGATAGGAATTTTCTGATATAGTTTGCGTCATGAGAAAATTATGAACCTTTTAACTTCACTGAGAATCAGTAATAGGAATTTTCTGATATAGTTCGCCTCATGACAAAACTATGAAATATATGAGCATTTTAACTTCACAAGAATGGGAGAGAAGCGAAGTTTGTATCATTAATAGGAATTTTCTGATATAGTTTGTCTCATGAGATTTATTTCTCTTCTTATTTAATATAAATGTTTCATGACATTATATTTTGTGGTTTATCTATTATTGCTTTATTTATCCTTATAAATCAATCTTTTTTCAGGATTTTCTACCCAAACAAATAAAGCATCCCTTATTTACCGAAGGAATTCATATTGTAATTACAATGACATCCTCTTACGTTTCGATTTCTGAAGACTTGATGGAAGATATATTTGATATTAGTTTTACTGTCTTTCGACATGGGATTTCACCTAATACAAGGCTTCTTCGAGTGTTTATGTCCTCAATCACCATGCCCTGTGAAGAATTAATTCGAGATGTCCCAATATTTCTACAAAGAAGTGTAGCCGGCTATCTTTCTGAAAACGATGTTAGGTCATTAGCATCAGAAATCATATCTTACCACCAAGAAGTAATCCGACGTACCACCATCAGAACTACTGAGCATCGCTTAATACCTCTAATTGTGCATCTTCATGTTGATTATGGCTTACTACCTTTGTTTTTTGATCTTCAAACTACCACTCTATCAGGAGACAATGAATACAATGCCGGTAATGATGATCAAGAGTCAACTGAAATCTATCATGGCGTTGACTCGTCCAATCAACAATCTTTTGATTATGACAATCAGCATATGATTAATACTACTGATGATCTGAGTCCGCAGAAATCAATCAGCTCCTAGAGGAATCCATGCAACACTTATTTATAGTTCCGACAACACAAGAGGCCATAGCACTATTGAAGAAGAAGAAAATTTCCAATGATAAAGTAAAGGAAGGACAATGCAGCATTTGTTTAGAAGATTTTGATGATCGTGGTGATGGTGATGATGCTTTAGTATTGCCCTGTGACCATTGTTTTCACAATAATTGTATTGTGAAATGGCTAAACACGGGTCATACATGCCCATTGTGTCGCTTTGAATTGCCTATAGAATAGTTCTATGAGGAACATACATTTTATTGTAACAATAAATTTTCATAATTCAACATTTATTGGTTAATTTGCTTCCTGCATGAAACTTATTTTTCTTTAGTTATTGAATCTTTACTGCAAATTTGAAAATTTAGTGAAATGATTTCACTGCGTCTCGTAGAATAAATTCCCACCTTTGCAGGTCACCGGCAATAGCCCAAGCTTTATAAATTAAAATAGCGATAACTGAAATAAACTATATACTGTATACGCTTGCATCACCATTAAAATGATCCATACTGTATGCTCTGTTGTGCAAAATATCTATCTCACCGCGCGGTACAAAAACCGTAAGAATTATTTACGCTGAAAAAAATATAAGAACAATATTTAAAATAATTGAAATATAATCAATAGAAAAAGATTTCGCCGCCATTGTAAAGAGTCATATACAATAACTTCGCTTTTTTAAAAAACAAACTGTATTCCTTATATCTGAATGCCCCAAATTTATTAGGTTTTGCTGACATTTAAATTTTTAGAAAAAAAAAAACAATAATGCAAAACGTATTCTTGGAAGAGAATTTGCATCTGTTTAGATGAGCCTGATAGAATTGTATAAATAAGAGGTGGGATGGGGATTTGGGTCCCACTACCGTAATTACGCAGCACAATCAAGATAAAGAGTTTGCTGTTACACACCTATCGGCCTCGTCTTTTTGGGTGGCAGGTAGTGTGACTCTTTACTTTTATTAAATTCTAGCTTATTTTCCCAGGCTAATTTATCCATTTAGATGAGCTTTTAAAAAAAGTGTTTTTTTTTTAAGTGCTTATTTTTTAAACTCCAAATTGGAGCTTTTAAAAAAAGGAGCACTTTGGCTTTTTTTGGTGACTTTCACTTTTTTTAAAAAAATATCATTTAAATACATAAATTAATTTTAAAAAAAATTTTGCATTAAAAAAGTGCTTTTTTTTTCCTCAAAAAAGCCCATCCAAAAGGGCCCTTATGTCACACATCAGAGTTTAAGCAGCAGAGCACGCATCTTCAATTTTCTAGCTCAAACAACCAAGAAAAAAAGGTAGAAAGGTTCAAGATGGCTTACTTGGTAGCTTTCTAACACCTTTGATTCACTTGCTCCTTGAGTCTCCCTTCTTCAATTTTCGAACCACACCCCAAAATACCAAGGAGATGATAAACTTTAAATGTTCAACCACACTAGAAAAGGTAAAAGAGAGGGGACTAAGGATCTAAAACCATAGACTTACCTTAGCTTCAATCCTCTTCTTGCTCCTTGTATTCTCTTATGTTCTTGAGTTCCTTGCTTGTTAATTTTCTTGACTCTCTCTTTTTTTCTCTCTAAACCGACCAGCAGCCCAATAAGAGAGAGGAGTTGAGTTATATAAAGAATATATCCTACTTACTTGGTCTCCAAATTTTCGTGCTCCCTAAGGAAAAAGAAGAAAATGGTCTTGCTTTGTAATATATTGTTTTTTTTTTCTTTCTTCTTTTTTTTAACTCCCACCTGTGCCCTTATAGCTATTGGGAAAGGAGTTGGATTGTCTAATCAACATTCTTTCTCCATTAAATGTTGTCTCTCTCTTCCACAAAAATTCTAGAGTTAATTATGAATTCTTCTCTTCTTTCTCTCCTAGGATACGCAAGGTTTTGAAACCCGGACTGGACCGGTCGGTTCGGACCAGAAACCGGCAAACCGGACGGAAAACCGGTCCAAGTTGCGGTTAAACTGGGATCCCAAGTTGATCCGGAGTCAACTCGGCCTAAACCGGCCAAGTTGGCTGAGTTCGAGTAAAAAAAAAAAAAGAATCGGCGAGAAGGAGGGGGGAGTGTCGGCAGTTGCTGGCAGTGAGTCTCATACCTTCCGACGGTGAGAAAAGAGCTAAGTGGAGCCATTGTAGCATTTTCTTAGAAGATTTTGATAATAGGGGTGATGGTGATGATGCTTTAGCATTACATGTGATCATTTTTTCCTCAATAACTGTATTGTGAAATTGCTAAACACGGGTCTTATATACCTATAGTGTCGCTATCAATTGCCTATAGAATAGTTTTATGAATTACATACATTATATTGTAACAATAAATTTTCATAATTCAATATTTATTGGTGATATATATAGATATTCTTTTATTGGTTAATTTGCATCATGAATTAAACTTATTTTTGTTTAGTTATTGAATCCTTACTGCAATTTTCAAAACTTTGTGAGATGATTTTCGAGGGGTGTTCATGAAGCCCATGAGTCTGCCACACCAACCCAAGCCCGGAGAAAAAGCGCCCTACCCAGCCCGAAAGAAAGCAACCTAAAAAAAATTGGGCACAATTGAGCTGGACACTTTTGCAAGCAGGGCTGGGTGTTAGGCTGGGTATAGGTCGCCCTACCCGATATATATATTATTATACTTTGTTTTATAAATCCATTGATATTTGATATTTGGTATATATGAGGAAGACTCTACTGGCAACACTGTTGATCAGCACAACTTCTGTCTCTTTGTGAACTATATAGATGAAGCAAACACTTCCAAATTCTCTAAAGGAAAGCTTAATTTTTTTGTTTTGTGAGATTTTTTTACAAGATTGATCACAATAAAGAATAACACCCTTTATTCAAACAAGATTGCAACTTTGTTTGTAAGAAAAAAATAAAATTTTTATTTTAGATATTTATGGGCAAATGATTAACAACAAAGTTAATGATTGTTTTTTTAATTTCAAAACTCAAGTTATAGACTTATTTTGGGATATTCTAAAGTGTAGAATTATGAACTTCATTTGAAGTTTGTAATATTATTTATCAGGTATGATTGAAGCTGTTTTCTTTTTTTTTCATATAGAGTGTAGTAGGGAATCACCCTTTGGGCAGGGAAACCCGCCCAGCTCAGCCCATTATTGCTCTGCCCAAAAATGTTAGGCTTCTATCAGGTAGGTTCGGGCATTGGACTGCATTTAACTGCCAAAGGATCCTTTTGGGCAGGGCATCGATCAAGGGTCTTGCCCTGTAATACCCTAGAATAATAATAATAATAATAACAACAACAACAACAACAATAATAAATAAATAAAATTTAGAACTTTAATAATGTTGTTCTTGTTATATAACCTATTAATAAGTTGGCAATAGTAAAAGAGACCAGCCATAGCTAAACCCTAATTTTAAGTTACAAATAGAGGCCTAGCCTAACCCTAGCTAACCCTGAATACTCCTATTCTCTTCTACTACTTCCTCTATTCTTACTCTGCATCAAATTATTCTTCAAGAAGATTAGCAAAAATGGAGATCAGGTAATCCTAAAACAACTAATGTATTTTTAATGAGTAGATCGTGGGAATTTCCCATGAACTTTTGAATGATACATAATCAACGATTTTTGGAGTTTGTCTTAATTAATATCTTATTTTTAGCTTTTGAATTAGCTATAGCGATCATGATAATGTCAAAACTACTTCCCACTCCTCGTATTGGCAATTATATTTCCCACCTTGATCATGTTTTTCATATTTATGTGAAGCGTAGTAAAGCCAAAAAGAGATAATTAGTAGAGCTAGGGGTTTAAATGATGGTTATAAGAATTTTTCATGACAACTTTATAGGAACCCATAAGTATATACTTAATAGTTCAATTTGGGAAATCTCATGATAAAATAGAGACAAAATTTCAATGACTACATCTTGGAATTTTATTATGTGTATATTTGAAATAATTTAACAATGGGAGGATAGTTGTAACACCCCAATATCTAACAGTTATAATGACCTAAAATTTAAATGATTTTCATAAATGAATTACTGAAATTCGAAATAAACAACTTTGAGGAGTGTTACCGCCGCACTTGTACTGGGACAAGTGTAAGGCTACTTATTACAATAATGTAAAACCAAACTTAAGCAAAGAAAAAATGTGTTTTTAATTAGAACAAAATAAAATAAAATAAACAGAATCAACTGACTGTGCTTCCTCACTTCTCACTACTAACCACAACCCTTGGCACCTGTTTTACTAAAATTTTGCTCCCTCGAAGAATCATCGCAACCCATGAACACAAACATCAGCAATTGCTGGTAATTCTAATAAAACATAATATAAATGGCACACATATGTTAATCAAAGCAAATATATATATATATATATATATATATATATATATATATATGGTATTTGCATCAAACATTATTCGTCATCTTTTAAAATTTATTTAGACCCGGGAAACCTGCCAGTCTATGTAGTGGGAAGAGAACCATGGTAGACCCGCATATCCTGCCAGTCTACCTTGTGACCTGGGTAACCCTGCCAGTCACAATTAATCAAATTTGGCCATCAAGTATTTCTTCCTAGTGTGCATACCTCTTCTCAAAGTTGCTATTAGTATCCCGGGAAACCCTGCCAGACACCACTTTAGGAAGAAGTGATATCATCGGTTCACATCAAATAATATTTCGAGGGCATAAAACCCGATTGTGTTCATCACTTTGGAAGGCATCATCCTAAAGCTATCCTCCCACTGTTAAATTGTTTTACATTACACACATAATAAACTCCTAAATTATTTCTATTCTTTACTTATCTTTTATATATTTTTATATTATTTTAATTAAATATAGATATAAGGATATTTTGACCTAAAATCTGTTTGTTTCTTTTTGTGCAGAAGATATTATACAAAGAAAAAGAAAATCAAATAATAAATAAATAAATAAAAGAGACGTGGTCCCCACGAAGCAATTATATTTAGTCTCAAAAAGGCAAACACACAAGTATCATATACATATATATTTCAAGCACGAAGGCTGAGGCATCCAAAACAACACATGTATATACACGTTTGAAACACTTGTATTGTAATCAACACAACATACAATTGTTGTGTTGATAAGCCAACACCAAAATCATGCATATATATACAACACACACAAAATGAATTTTTCTCAAATCTACGAAAGCCAAACCCGATTATATATACTACTATTTGTTAATTACGAAAAACTAAGGAAAAACCATTTAAAGAGCACACACACACACATATATATATATTAATGAAAGACACATGTATTTTAATCACCAAAAGAAAACAGAAAAAAAAAACTACACACCCAGAGAACAAATTGAATTTATTAATATTTTATATTTATTTAATTATCTTTCATACTCTTTTCTATTATTTAATTAAATATAAGAAAAAAAAGGATATTTTAACGTAAAATCTATTCATATCTTATTTTACTGTGAGGAGATAATATATGAAGAAGGAATAAAAAAATATAAATAAAAAATCAAGTAATATTGCATTAGGCTCAGTTAGCATAATATGATATATTCTATTATCCATAATATATCATATTTGATAAAAAGAAGTTAGGAAAATCATGGTTCATTTAACACGTGCCTGCAAAACAAAACCCTAATTGTTCTTTATTTAGATAACAATCCACGGTGGTACCAAGTTGAAAATAAGAAGTCTTCGTACAATCAGAGACAAAAAAAAACGTGATCATATTGCCATATTGTATAAATAGAATCATGAATCAGCCCATTATTAACTAATGCGCACGTGAATTGAGAGGAATAAACCAAAACTAACGGTGAAACTAGAGGCATGAATCGAATACGCAAATTCCAATTTTTGGGCCCACAATCCACAAAAATGCAATTTTAATTCAAACAAACCTCACAAAATTGGTGAACGAAAAGATATCAAGAGTAATAGACAAAAATTTCAGCTCTACGAGGAAGATGAAAAGATGGCTTCACAACCAATGAGATTGATCACTAGTAAATGAAATTGAACCCATTGAAGCTGCTAGCGCAAAACCATTTGAATGTGAGGAATCAAAGGAATTGAGACTAACATGCAATAATTTAATTCCTATTGTTCTAAGGACTAGAATTACCAATCAAAATTTACATAAAATTAACCTAGACTCATGGGGACTAGAATTACATATCAAAATTTACATAAAACTAACCTAAGACCTATGGGATTAGAATTACCTAGTTTCCGTTTGGTTTAGCTATGGGCTGGGCTCTTTAACTATTTTCAATTATAAAAGAATGCAATTAAATTTCTAAATTTCTATTATTACTATAATTATTGCCAATTAATAAATTGTAAAATAATACAAACATTATTAAATTCTAAATATTTATTTACTATATTATTGTTATTATTACTACTATTACTATATTATCATGATCATCATCATGATTAATTATAATCCGGGGTATTACAATAGCTTTGAGATGATACCTCCTAAAGTGATGAACACAACCCTTAGGCTTTTTGCCTCCGATATATTATATGATGTGAACAGAGATTATTCGTTCTCCCCAAAGTGGTGTCTGGCAAGGTTTTTCAAGATACTAATAACAACTTTGGAAAGATGTGTGCACACTAGGAAGAGATATTTTATAACCAATTTGATTATTTGTGACTGACAGAGTTTCTTGAGTCAGAGGGTAAACTGGCAGGGTTTCTCGGGTCTACCATGGTTCTCTTCCCACTAATTAAACTTAATAAACGAAATTGACATATTTTTTATTTTGGGTATTTTTATGTAAATATTTTATTTTCACTATATTATCTTTGTCTTGATTACGATTACCAGCTTTGCTGATTTTTGTGTTTATGTGGCTGTGATGATCATTCGAGGGAGTAGATTTTCAATAAAACAAATTCTAAAGGTTGGGGCTAGTAGTGAGAAGTGAGGAAGAACATTCAATTAATTCTAGCTAATTTTTTTTATTCTTTTTATGCTCCAAATAAAACATATTTATTTAAGTTTTGGATTTATATTAATGTAATAAGTTAGCCTTGCACTTGTCCTAGTACAAGTGCGGCAACACTTCCCAAATTTGGTTATTTTGAATTTCAATAATTATTCATAAAAATTATTGTAATTTTATGTTATTATAAAAATAATTATAATCTAACGGTATTGAGAAAGGTACATAAAATAAGGGTAGACAAAATAAGACATCCCTATGTATAAAAGTTAATGTTTTTTTCTTTTTTTTTATAAATTCATACTTTAGCCGACTTAATCATAGACAAATGCAAAATCTATCGAGCATAATCAGTTCAAATACAATTTACCTAGAAAATGAGTAATAAAAAATTTCTCTGTTTTTAATTGTTATTTTTAATAAAAACAAGATTATGTCTTGAAATATGAACTTCGAGACAAATAAACATCTTTCCGCTTCGAGATAAAGAGTATATAAATATATATTTTTCATTTAAAAAGAAAGAGTCTCGTCAACAAAGCAATAGATTGTTTTTTAACCCGTCTAGCTTCTTTAAAAATGAGCAAACTAATTAAGCGTTAGATTTAAGCAATTAGAAATATAAAATCAAACTAAAAGAATCTTAAATTTCAATCTAAGATTATTAAAATGAGTTATTTTTAAAATTTGTATTATTGTATAAGTTTGAATTAAATTTAATATTTTAATAAAAAAAATATCTTTCTAACAAAGAAGATAACTCAAAACACAATCTTTAAAAAGATATTTGATAGAACATTAAATCTAGACCGTCAAAATATTGATCTTTGGGTTAGAATAAAGGAAACACTTTTGTTAGGCTTCGCTGAGATTTAAATTTTTAAAAAATACAATAATACAAATCATATTCTTAGAAGAGAAAGCATCCGTTTAGTTGAGTCTGAGAACTCTATAAATAAGAGGTCGGATAGTGATTTAGGTCCCACTGTCAAAATTACGCAGCACAGTCAAGATAAAGAGTTTGCAAAAAGTTATCTTAAGGTAAGTTGCCTAATCTTATGCTCATATATAATTAATTAACTACTATCGAAACTTTTATAGTTTACTCAAATTAAAACTTTTTAGTACGAATCAAATTAACATCCTTTAGGCTTTGGAATTTTGATAACTTCGTGATGACGACGTTTGGATTTATACATGCAAACTCAACATCATCGTATTGTAGATCTGCCTGAAAACTCACAGCTTTTGTGTCTTTCATTTTAATTCTGGTAGACATGAAAGGAAAAACAGTAAAAACAAGTACTAAACTAGTTTTGCTTTTGTTCATTCCTGATGCGTGCTGATAAATGTATCAACATCGTCATGAAGCATGCATGAAAGAAACAATTAAGAAGGAAAAGCATGCATGAAAGGAACAATTAAGAAGGAAAAGCATGCATGAAAGGAACAATTAATAAGGAAATTAAATGATCATAGACACCACTCAATACAAACTTAAAATTATGAGAATATGAGAATTTTAACTTCACCGAGAATCAATAATAGGAATTTTCTAATATAGTTTGCCTCATGAGAAAATTATGAGCATTTGAAGAAAAGTGAAGTTTGTATCAATAATAGGAATTTTCTAATTTTCTAATATAGTTTGCCTCGTGAGAAAATTATGAAATTATGAGTGTAACATCCTCATTTTTGAAATTCGTTTTCAAAATATTTTAATCAGAGTAGAGCACCGGAATAAATTTAAAAGAGCGAGTATCTGATAAACCTTCACTCTTGGTGTGTCTTGTTGCTATTACAGGGGTACAAAGCTCTGAATATTTACTAATATAGTAATACAAAAATTCGTAGCTATCTTCTCTGCCCGTGTCTTCTCGTGCGCTATCTATCCTTGTCCTCGGTCCTGGTTCTTCCAGAATCTAAGACTATGAGCTGAGGTTCAATTACCATTGAACCTCAGGTAACGGTTAACCTCATGCTTATGTATCCAATATGTATGACAGATATCCATGGCAAAACAGCAATAATCACATACAATATTCTCATATTCAGATAATAATATAACACAGCCACTACAATATGCATGTTATTATAGTCTGCACTATTCTCCAGTGCTACGATGGCCTATCGTGTCCTCAGCGCTAGGAAAACATAACGGCATTATCAAAACTATAACCCGTATCAAGTTGTATGTGTATGATCAATTTTCAAAACAGAGTTTCAGACTATCTGTCACATGTAAGCATACAATAAGCATCAAAGTTAGTGTTACAGTACGCGTCCGTACCTGAGTCGGTGATCTCGGTACGTAATTGATCGGATTGCGTTCTTTCGGACAGCCTATCATAGCAATATCGTCCTATTAATTTAAAAACAATATCCTAAAAGATGTTTTGGCCACTATTGACTATTTTACCCTTGGTACACTAGATTATCATTTTATTTCCTCAAAATTGGTTGAAGAACGCTGGAAATTGTTGGGCAGAATTTCTCCTATCTTTGAAAAATCATAACTAATTCTAGAAAAATTGAAACGAAGATCCGTAAAATGTTCCAGACTCCCTAGGATGTCTATTTTCCAGGAAAAATATCATAATTTTCCAAGAATTTAAAAATCATTCCCAGATTTCACGTATTCATCCTCTGCCCAGAATTTCCAGCATTTTCGCAGCATAAACTTTGAGAATTTATTTCTCACTGTACAGAGCTCATTTCAACATGTTCTTTACATATTTGGAAAGCCCTATATGTCTACTTTAACCATGAATTTTCTCAGAATTTTTCAATAACATTTTCAACATGAAAATAGTGCTTTTCTGTGACTCGTTCAAAAATCGCCTAATCGACGAATTTTCACCAGAACTTCGTTACTACCGTGTTTCTAACCCGGAAATTTTGCAAAACCACTTTCTTCACTAATTCTTCGAAATAAATCTATTTTTAACTATAAAAACATGAAACTAAAATTATTCTAGAATTTTAAAGATTAACACTACTTCTACCTATGAATTTAAACTCAAAACTAAAGAACTTTGCTTACCTAAAGCTTGGACTCCTTCAAGCCTTCCTTCAACTCTCTCAATTCTCTCTCAAATAAGCAAGTGTTGCTTTGCTTGGTGTGAAGAAAAATGAATGCCCCAAGCCCCTATTTATAGGAATCCTCTATGGTAATTGTGTAATTTTTTACAACTTCCCTCTTGGCTAATTACAACCATTGGATCAAGGTTTTAATCAAAACATCACATCCTCACCACTCACTCCCCCTCATCTGCCCCCCCCTCTCTCTCCCTTCTTCTCTTTCTTCTTCCTTCTCCTAGAAGCCAAAGAACTTGGGATTCAAGCAAGGAATAGTAAATTGTATCCTACAAGCTTTGACCAATTTAACACATGTGTTGAAAATCATTTCCTTGCCCTAGAAGCGTCACAAAACCGTGTCCCCCTCTGATTTATTGGTTTTTATTTTTGTTTTGGGCTTTATTGTTGGTTTGGGCAATGGTGTGGGCTACAAAAATTGATCCAATATGATTTGTTGTGGTAAAAAGCCCTAAATCAAGTTCTTCTTGTTTACTCCTTGGTTTAGCTTAATTAGGTTTAATTTGTAGTGTTTTAATTGTTTTACAACTCAATCATGATCCTACTAATTCCAATTGTTTCACTTACCGATCCCTTGTTAAGCTTTAATATAGAATTTAGCCAAATTATTTCAAATTATTTGTTGATATTTTCCATTAGATCAATTTTGAATGTTAATTCCATTAGGATTAATTTTTGATGTAAATGATTAATTTTTAGTGTCCTCTAATTATTTTAAACCTTTTCATATACTTTTACGGCTTATTTTTGAAAATATAAGAATTACATGTTAATATCTTTTTAAATATAGATTTAATTGCTCTTCACTTGTTAGAAATTCCCTATAGTTGTTTTAGATATTTTCATGATATTTTATATTATTTTAGGAACCCCAATTTAATTATAGTCCTTAGAAATTCATTTAGACAACTCTTAATTAGCCATTGGCTTTTAATTTGGAATTATACATCTTTATTTATGCCTAATTTAATTTAGTTAAATTTAGTGTCTTCTTTGTTGTAATTTCAATTGCTCATTAATTGTTACTAATCGTCCCTTAATTGGGCTCAGTGTGATGACAGCTCTTTAGGGCTTTTTATGAATTAATTATGATTTTAAGCATTAGTGTGTTAATTAAGGGTATTTTAGTAAATTTAGTCTTTTAATAAATGAGATGATGCTTAATTAATTCCTTGATCATTTATAAAGGTCTAGCACAATTATTTAATTTATCGAACACCTAGTTGTTCATCGATTTTTATTATTTTCCCCTATTTTGTTTAAGTATTTTTTGTAGTACCTCATTGCTCTTTTTAATTCCATATAAACCATAACTTAATACGGTAATTATTTGTATTTTATGATATTTTATGGTTTCTAAAGAAATTTGAATATTTGAGTCTTCTTGGTTCATTTGATTCTAGGAGGAAATTTCCTAATTTAAATTAGATAAGTTATAATATCTTTGAGACCACATATTCACCTATGTTATTAGGTATCATTTAGTGGTTATGCTAAATAGGATTTTTAGGGTATTACAATGAGCATTTTAACTTCACGAGAATAAGTGAAGTTTATATCAATAATAGGAATTTTTTAATATAGTTTGCCCTTATGAGAAAATTATAGAGAAGTAGGTCTTATCTAGAAAAAAATTGTATTCTCAAAGAAAGAGAAAAGACAATCAAGATGAGCTTCAAATTTATTCTTTGCGTGAACGAGCTTCAACATAGTATTTGATAAAAAGACAACCATTGGATTTCCAATTCTGCACCATAGATTTTTTAATATGATAAAATCGTAATCTATCACATCTTAAGAAATATTATTTAATCATAAGATAACAATTAGGATATTGATAATTTAAGCACAAAAATTTCATAATTAATTCAGATTTATATTATTTTCTAAAATTGGCTAACAATTCAAATATTATCTAATATATCTAAATTAGCCTAAAATAGTCTCCAAAATAAATTATTAAGGTGGGATAAATATATAAAAATTGAGATTTATCAGATATCTATCAAGCATATATAATCAGTTCAGTTAGAAAATGCATAATAATTTTTTTTAAAAAAAATTCTTTTTAATAAAATCAAGATTATGTTATGAATTATAAACTTTGAGACAAATAACCATTAAAAAAAAGAAAGAGTCTTTATTTATTTATTTATTTTTTTTCAATGAAGCAATAGTCCCCCATTAGCTTCTTTAAAACTGAATAAACTAATCAAGCGTTAGATTTAAGCAACGAGACCTATAAAATCAAACTAAAAGAATCTTAAATTTCAATCTAAGATTATTAAAATAAGTTATTTTAAAATTTTTATTATTGTATAAGTTTGAATTAAATCTAATATTTTAATTAAAAAAATATCTTCCTAACAAAGAAGATAATTCAAAACACAATCTTTGAGAGATAAGGGAAAAAGATTATCTCTATCACCCTAAAAAGATATTTGATAGAACATTAAATCTGGACCGCAAAAATATTGATCATAGGGTTAGAAAAAATAGGGAGAAAACATTTTTGTTAGGCTTTGCTGATATTTAAATTTTTTTTAAAAATACAATAATACAAATGATATTCTGAGAAGAGAAGACACATCCGTTTAGTTGAGTCTGATAGAACTCTATAAATAAGAGGTCGGATAGGGATTTAGGTCCCACTACCACAATTACGCAGCACAGTCAAGATAAAGAGTTTGCAAAAAGTTAGCTTAAGGTAAGTTGTCTAATCTTATGCTTGTATAATTAATTAACTATCAAAACTTTTATAGTTTACTCAAATTAAAACTTTCTAGTACGTATCAAATTAATATTCTTTAGGCTTTGGAATTTTGATAACTTCGTGATGACGACATTTGGATTCATACATGCAAACTCAACATCATCGTATCATAGATCAGCCCGAAAACTCACAGATTTGGTGTGTTTCATTTTAATTCTGGTAGACATAACAGGAAAAACAGTAAAAACAAGTACTAAACTAGTTTTGCTTTTGTTCATTCCTAATTCGTGTTGATGAATCTATCAACATCGTCATGAAGCATGCAAAGGAAAAGCATGCATGGAAGGAACAATTAGGAATTAGTATGTGAAGTTTGTATCAATGATAGGAATTTTCTGATATAGTTTGCGTCATGAGAAAATTATGAAATTATGAAACTTTTAACTTCACTGAGAATCAATAATAGGAATTTTCTGATAGTTTGCCTCATGACAAAACTATGAAATATATGAGCATTTTAACTTCACAAGAATGGAAGAGAAGTGAAGTTTGTATCATTAATAGGAATTTTCTGATATAGTTTGCCTCAGGAGAAAATTATGAAATTATGAACATTTTATAGGAATTTTCTAATATATAGCTTGCCTCACGAGAAAATCATAGAGAAGTAGGTTTAACCCAGAAAAAAATTGTATTCTCAAAGAAAGAGAAAAGACAACCAAGATGAGCTTCAAATTTATTCTTTGTGTGAACGAGCTTCAACATAGTATTTGAGTAAATTTGCTGTGCTTCCACAAATTCTAGCATCTGACATGGAAATAGTAGTGGAGTAAATATTATATTCATCTTGACTCGATTTGTTGAATTTTGAAATCATAAAAATTTACCGCTATCTTTCTAGGGGTACCATATCTCTCAGTTTGAGAGATTTATTTAATTATCTTCTTATTTAATATAAATGCTTCATGATATTATATTTTGTGGTTTATCTATTATTGCTTTATATATCCTTATAAATCAATCTTTTTCCAGGATTTTCTACCCGAACAAACAAAGCATCCCTTATTTACCAAAGAAATTCCTATTGTAATTACAATGACATCCTCTTACATTTCGATTTCTGAAGACTTGATGGAAGATCGATTTGATATTAGTTTTACTGTCATTCAACACGGGATTTCACCTACCACAGGGCTTCTTCAGATGACACATTTTGAAGTGTTTCAGTCCCCAATCACCATGCCCTGTGAAGAATTAATTCGAGATGTTCCAACATTTTTATACAGAAATGTACGTGGTTATCTTTCTGAAAACGATGTCGGGTTATTAGCATCAGAAATCATATATTATCACCAAGAAGTAATCCGACGTACCACCATCAGAACTACTGAGCATCGCTTAATACCTCTAATTGTGGATCTTCATGTTGCTACTTTTGATCATGGCTTAGTACATTCATTTTTTAATCTTCAAACAACCGCTATATATGGAGACAATGAATATATATACATGATAGATGTCGGTGATGATGATCAAGAGCCAATTGAATTCTCTCATGTCGTTGACTCGTCCATTCAACAATCTTTTGATTATGACAATCGGCATATTATTAATACTACTGATGATCCTGAGTCCGTAGAAATCAATCAACTCATAGAGGAATCCATGCAACACTTGTTTATAGTTCCGACAACACAGGAGGCCATATCACTATTGAAGAAGATGAAAATTTCTGATGATAAAGTAAAGGAAGGCCAATGTAGCATTTGCTTAGAAGATTTCGATGACCGCGGTGATGGTGATGATGTTTTAGGATTACCCTGTGATCATTTTTTTCACCATAATTGTATTGTGCAATGGCTAAACATGGGTCATACATGCCCATTGTGCCGCTTTGAATTGCCTATAGAATAGTTTTATGAAGAACATACATTGTATTGTAACAATAAATTTTCATAATTCAACATTTATCGGTTAATTCAACATTTAGTTATTGAATCTTGAGAAAATCCCCTTCAAGGCCTAAGTGAGTAAGATATTGTCAAAAAAAAAAAAAAAACCAAAGAAAAGTCACATGTCAGACAAAGCCCTAGTTGTTAACATATACTGATTTAGTTGTTAATATTGTAATGATCTAGTTGTTAACTTGTACTATTAGTTGCTAACATGTACTAATTTAGTTGTTAAATCGAACAGACTATATGCTCTGTTGTGCGTAAATAGCATCAAACGGACACTGACTTGGCTTAAAAATCATAGACAAATGCGATATCTATCAAGCATATATAATCAGTTCAGCTAGAAAATGCGTAATAATTTTTTTTTTAAAAAAATCTTTTTAATCAGTTCATTTTTTTTTAAAAAAAATTGTTTTTAATAAAATCAAGATTATGTCATGAATTATAAACTTTGAGACAAATAAACATCTTTCAACTCTGAGATAAAGAATTTTTTTTCATTAAAAAAAGAAAGAGTCTTTATTTTTTTTGTTTTTTCAATGTCGTCAAGGAAGCAATAGTCCCCCATTAGCTTCTTTAAAAATGAACAAACTAATCAAGCGTTAGATTTAAGCAACGAGACCTATAAAATCAAACTAAAAGAATCTTAAATTTCAATCTAATATTATTAAAATAAGTTATTTTAAAATTTTTATTATTGTATAAGTTTGAATTAAATTTAATATTTTAATAAAAAATATCTTTCTAACAAAGAAGATAATTCAAAACACAATCTTTGAGAGGATAAAGGAAAAAGATTATCTCTATCACCTTAAAAAGATATTTGATAGAACATTAAATCTGGACCGCAAAAATATTGATCATAGGGTTAGAAAAAATAGGGAGAAAACATTTTTGTTAGGCTTTGCTGATATTTAAATTTTTAAAAAATACAATAATACAAATGATATTCTTAGAAGAGAAGACACATCCGTTTAGTTGAGTCTGATAGAACTCTATAAATAAGAGGTCGGATAGGGATTTAGGTCCCACTACCATAATTACGCAGCACAGTCAAGATAAAGAGTTTGCAAAAAGTTAGCTTAAGGTAAGTTGTCTAATCTTATGCTCATATAATTAATTAACTATCAAAACTTTTATAGTTTATTCAAATTAAAACTTTCTAGTACGTATCAGATTAATATTCTTAAGGCTTTGGAATTTTGATAACTTCGTGATGACGACGTTTGGATTTATACATGCAAACTCAACATCATCGTATCATAGATCAGCCCAAAAACTCAGATTTTGTATGTTTCATTTTAATTCTGGTAGATATATATAAAAGGGTATTACACTAGTTTTGCTTTTGTTTTTTCGTAATGCGTGTTGATGAATCTATCAACACCGTCATAACGCATGCAAAGGAAAAACATACAGGGGAGAAACAATTAGGAATTAGTATGTGAAGTTTGTATCAATGATAGGAATTTTCTGATATAGTTTGCGTCATGGGAAAATTATGAAATTATCAACCTTTTAACTTCACTGAGAATCAGTAATAGGAATTTTCTGATATAGTTTGCCTCATGACAAAACTATGAAATATATGAGCATTTTAACTTCACAAGAATGGGAGAGAAGTGAAGTTTGTATCATTAATAGGAATTTTCTGATATAGTTTGCCTCAGGAGAAAATTATGAAATTATGAACATTTTATAGGAATTTTCTGATATAGCTTGCCTCATGAGAAAATAATAGAGAAGTAGGTCTTACCCAGAAAAAAATTGTATTCTCAAAGAAAGAGAAAAGACAACCAAGATGAGCTTCAAATTTATTCTTTGCGTTAACCAGCTTCAACATAGTATTTGAGTAAATTTGCTGTGCCTCTACAAATTCTAGCATGTGACGTGGAAATAGTAGTGGAGTAAATATTATTCATCTATTTGTTGAATTTTGAAATTATAAAAATTTACCTACTATCTTTTTAGAGGTAGCATATCTCTCCGTTTGAGAGATTTATTTCTCTTCTTATTTAATATAAATCATTATATTTTGTGGTTTATCTATTATTGCTTTATTTATCCTTATAAATCAATCTTTTTTCAGGATTTTCTACCCAAACAAATAAAGCATCCCTTATTTACCGAAGGAATTCGTATTGTAATTACAATGACATCCTCTTACATTTCGATTTCTGAAGACTTGATGGAAGATATATTTGATATTAGTTTTACTGTCTTTCAACACGGGATTTCACCTAATACAGGGCTTCTTCGAGTGTTTATGTCCTCAATCACCATGCCCTATGAAGAATTAATTCGAGATGACCCAATATTTCTACAAAGAAATGTAGCCGGCTATCTTTCTAAAAACGATGTTAGGTCATTAGCATCAGAAATCATATCTTACCACCAAGAAGTAATCCGACGTACCACCATCAGAACTACTGAGCATCTCTTAATACCTCTAATTGTGCATCTTCATGTTGATTATGGCTTACTACCTTTGTTTTTTGGTCTTCAAACTACCACTCTATCAGGAGACAATGAATACAATGCCGGTAATGGTGATCAAGAGTCAACTGAAATCTATCATGGCGTTGACTCGTCCAATCAACAATCTTTTGATTATGACAATCAGCATATGATTAATACTACTGATGATCCTGAGTCCGCAGAAATCAATCACCTCCTAGAGGAATCCATGCAACACTTATTTATAGTTTCGACAACACAAGAAGCCATAGCACTATTGAAGAAGAAGAAAATTTCCGATGATAAAGTAAAGGAAGGCCAATGCAGCATTTGTTTAGAAGATTTTGTTGATCGTGGTGATGGTGATGATGCTTTAGTATTGCCCTGTGACCATTGTTTCCACAATAATTGTATTGTGAAATGGCTAAACACGGGTCATACATGTCCATTGTGTCGCTTTGAATTGCCTATAGAATAGTTCTATGACGAACATACATTTTATTGTAACAATAAATTTTCATAATTCAACATTTATTAGTTAATTTGCTTCCTGCATGAAACTTATTTTTCTTTAGTTATTGAATCTTTACTGCAATTTTGAAAATTTAGTGAAATGATTTCACTGCGTCTCGTGGAATAAATTCCCACCTTTGCAGGTCACCGGCAATAGCCCAAGCTTTATAAATTAAAATAGCAAAAAATGAAATAAACTATATCTATTTAAATTTATTCGTTATCATTTAAATTTATTTAGACCCAGGAAACCCTACCAGTCTATTTAGTGGGAAGAGAATCATGGTAAATCAGGGAAACCCTGCCAGTTTACCCTGTGACACGGGAAACCCTGCCAGTCACAATCATCAATTGGCTATAAACATATCTTCCTAGTGTGCATACCTCTTCCCAAAGCTGCTACTAGTATCCCGAGAAACCCTGCCAGACACCACTTTGGAAAAACGAACACTATCTTTTCACATCGGTGGCATAAAGCCCAAAAGTTATGTTCATAACTTGGGAGGTACCATCCCAAAGCTATCCTCCCACTATTAAGTTATTTCAATACACACAAAAATGGATTTCTCAAATTAAACTGTAAAATAAATTCTCATGAGTTTCTATAAGGTTGTCATAAGAAATCTCATGGGTTCCTATAAGGTTGTCATGAGAAGTTCTCATGACCATCATTTAAATCCTTAATTTTTCATTATCCATTTTACTTATGGGTTCCCATAAGGTTGTCATGAGAAGTTCTCATGACCATCATTTAAATCCTTAATTTTTCGTTATCCATTTTACTCATGGGTTCCCATAAGGTTGTCATGAGAAGTTCTCATGACCATCATTTAAATCCTTAATTTTTTTTATTATCCATTTTACTCATAGGTTTTTATAAGGTTGTCATGAGAAGCTCTCATGACCATCATTTAAATCTCTGGCTCTACTTATTAGCCCTTTTTGGCTTTACTAGGCTTGACAAAAAAATAGAACGATAAGTTTGACATCGCATCAAGGTAATAACGTCAAGCAACAGTAATTAGAAGAGACAAAAACATGAATAGTTGATAGTTGAAAGAATATTACAACGTGTCAAGAAGATCAATTTAACAATCAACAAAGGTCAAGTAATCGAAAGGAGTTATATATAAAAGACTTTGATAGCTAATATGCCAAACTTGTCAGCTTTGTTTTCAAATTAAAGGACGTATGTATCATGTTTTCTTGATTTGTTAGATTTGTATTTACATACATACAGTGTTATTAGAATTCCCTATCAAAATTTACATATGACTAACCTAAGACTCATGTGAATTAGAATTACCTATCAAAGTTTACATAAAACTAGCTGTGGACAATTGAGAGAAAAAGTATTCTCATTTCATTGATTTATGTTGAGATACAAACCCTCCTTATGTACAAAACAGAGAGATAAGACTAAATAAATTAAAGAGAAAAATAAGGAGTAACTAATGGAGTAGATGTAGGAGAGTAACTAATAGAGTAGAGGTAGGAGAGAATAGGTGAGAGAATAAAAGGGAGAAAATAAAGGAGAATTTAGAGTATAATATTCCCACACTAGTCTAAGACTCATGGGATTAGAATTACCTATCAAGGTTTTCATAAATCTAACCTAAGACTCATGAGGATTAGAATTACCCGGTCTCCATTTTTGCTAGCCTCCTAGAAAATAATTTGATGAGAGTCCGGAAGGAGGATTTGAGAAGAGAAGGTAGCGGAGAAGAAAACTATCGAGCGTTGCTAGGTTTAAACAGCTAAATCTAAATTTATAATTAAAATTTAGGGTTTAGCTATGGGCTGGGCTTTTTTTTTTTAAAATAAACTATTTCCAATGTTAATAAATTATAAAACAATACAATTAAATTCTAAATTTTTATTATCATTATAATTATTTCCAATTAATAAATTATAAAATAATACACACATTATTAAATTCTAAATATTTATTTACTATCTTATTATTATTATTATTAATAAAAATTCGGGGTAGTACATTCTACCCTCCTTAAAACAAGTTTCATCCTCGAAACTAAAATAAAATTCACATGTTAATAATAATCACATAACAAGTCACAAAAGAATTTCCAACAAATAATTATTAGAATTTCAAAGAAATAAATCATTTTTTAAAAGATGAGGAAATAACCCTTCACTATCCATCTCTCACGTTTTAATTATGATTATTATTACCATTTTACTCATTTATTTACTTAACTCTGGGATCTTTGATCCCTTGAGTTAGTATCAAAAGCGAACCCAAGTCGAAACCTAGGACTCTGATACCATTTTGTAACACTCCCAATTTCTAACAATTATAATAACAAAAATTTAAATGATTTTCATAAATAAATTAATGAAATTCGAAATAAACAACCTTGGGAGTGTTACCGCCGCACTTGTACTGGGACAAGTGCAAGGCTACTTATTACCAATAAGGTAAATTCAAACTTAAACAAAATATGTTTTACTCCAAACAAAATAAAATTAGATGAAGGTGCTTCCTCACTTCTCACTGCTAACCCCATCCCTTGGCACCTGTTTCACTAAAATTCTGCTCCCCCGAAGGATCATTACAGCCCATGAACACAAACATCAATAATTGCTGGTAATCCTAATAAAACACAATTTAAATGGCACGACTATATTGATCAAAGCAAATATATACATGTATATACGCACATAAATCATAAGGTGATTACATCAAACATTATTCGTTATCATTTAAATTTATTTAGACCCGGGAAACCCTGCCAGTCTATTTAGTGGGAAGAGAACCAAGGTAAACTCGAGAAACCCTGCCAGTTTACCCTGTGACCCGGGAAACCCTGCCAGTCACAATCATCAATTGGCCATAAACACCTCTTCTTAGTGTGCACACCTCTTCCCAAAGTTGCTACTAGTATCTCGGGAAACCTTGCCAGACACCACTTTGAACAAACGAATACTATCTTTTCACATCGGTGGCACAAAGCCCAAAAGTTATGTTCATCACTTGGGAGGTACCATCCCAAAGCTATCCTCCCACTATTAAGTTATTTCAATACACATAAAAATGGATTTATCAAATTAAACTGTAAAATAAATTCTCATGAGTTTCTATAAGGTTGTCATAAGAAATTTCCATGACCATCATTTAAATCCTTAGCTCTACTCATTATCCATTTTACTCATGGGTTCCTATAAGGTTGTCATGAGAAATTCTCATGACTATCATTTAAATCCTTAATTTTTCATTATCCATTTTACTCATGGGTTCCTATAAGGTTGTTATGAGATGTTCTTATGACCATCATTTAAATCCTTAATTTTTCATTATCCATTTTACTCATGGGTTCCCATAAGGTTGTCATGAGAAGTTCTTATGACCATAATTTAAATTCTTAATTTTTCATTATCCATTTTACTCATAGGTTCCTATAAGGTTGTCATGAGAAGTTCTCATGACCATCATTTAAATCCTTAATTTTTCATTATCCATTTTACTCATGGGTTCCCATAAGGTTGTCAAGAGAAGCTCTCATGACCATCATTTAAATCCCTGGCTCTACTCATTAGCCCTTTTTGGCTTTACTAGGCTTGACAAAAAAATAGAACGATAAGTTTGACATCGCATCAAGGTAATAACGTCAAGCAACAGTAATTAGAAGAGACAAAAACATGAATAGTTGATAGTTGAAAGAATATTACAACGTGTCAAGAAGATCAATTTAACAATCAACAAAGGTCAAGTAATCGAAAGGAGTTATATATAAAAGACTTTGATAGCTAATATGCCAAACTTGTCAGCTTTGTTTTCAAATTAAAGGACGTATGTATCATGTTTTCTTGATTTGTTAGATTTGTATTTACATACATACAGTGTTATTAGAATTCCCTATCAAAATTTACATATGACTAACCTAAGACTTATGAGAATTAGAATTACCTATCAAAGTTTACATAAAACTAGCTGTGGACAATTGAGAGAAAAAGTATTCTCATTTCATTGATTTATGTTGAGCTACAAACCCTCCTTATATACAAAACAGAGAGATAAGACTAAACAAATTAAAGAGAAAAATAAGGAGTAACTAATGGAGTAGATGTAGGAGAAAATAGTGGAGAGAATAAAAGGGAGAAAATAAAGGAGAATTTAGAGTATAATATTCCCACACTAGCCTAAGACTCATGGGATTAGAAATACCTATAAAAAAAGTTTTCATAAATCTAACCTAAGACTCATGAGGATTAGAATTACCTGGTCTCTGTTTTTGCTAGCTTCCTAGAAAATAATTTGATGAGAGTCCGGAATGTGGATTTGAGAAGAGAAGGTAGCAGAGAAGAAAACTATCGAGCGTTGCTAGGTTTAGACGGCTAAATCTAAGTTTATAATTAAAATTTAGGGCTTAGCTATATGAATTGGGCTTTTTTTTTTTTTTTAACTATTTCCAATGTTAATAAATTATAAAACAATACGATTAAATTCTAAATTTTTATCATCACTATAATTATTTCCAATTAATAAATTGTAAAATAATACAAACATTATTAAATTCTAAATATTTATTTACTATCTCATTATTATTATTATTAATAAAAATCCGGGGTATTACATTGATAATTTAAAATAAGCCCAACTAATGTGTCTATATTTACCAAATTCCTTTTCTTATTAAGGAATTAAATATGGGCCTATATTCTCTTAATTTTTGTCCTTATGCTGAAATTTCCAGAAGTAAAGGCCCAACTTCAAAAATTCATAATTAAATCTATAAAACTTATTTTGGGTTGATTCCAAAACCCAAATGACCCTTACTATGTCTATTTTCAACCAAAAATACTCATTTGGTCCAGACCAAGTCGAAAATGCAGCCATGGCCCAAAACATCACTGCTGGTCCAGAATATCTCCAGATTTTAGGGTCAGTTTTCAAACATTTATTTCTCTTGGGACAAAATTCACAAAAATATGTGTTATATATCAAATTAATCCTTGGGATGTCTAATTTCTCCCTATAAAATTTTATAATTTTCTAAATCCATTACTAGGTCAAAAATCATGAAAAAGGCGACTAACTTCACAGGAATTTCCAGAAACAGCACCCCCAATGTTTTCAAACTCCCATTTATACATCCAAAATTATGATCTAAGTTCAACCTCTTACAAAATCTCATTTTAAACACTTTAAAGCCGTCAAAAACACCAAAATCCATTCATATCATCAAGAAAACTCAGCTGCACGAAATTTATGATTTAATCAACAAAATACCGAATTTTCATTCTAACTTCATATCTTTCACATACTAAGTTTGATCTACCATTTTAAGCCATAAACTTGAAGTTTAAACCTTTGTTCCTTGTTTTCATTAACTACCCAACCAAATATACAACATGCTCAAGGCGGTAGATATTTTCTAGCTCAAACAACCAAGAAAAAAGGTAGAAAGGTTCAAGATGGCTTACTTGGTAGCTTTCTAACACCTTTGATTCACTTGCTCCTTGAGTCTCCCTTCTTCAATTTTCGAACTACACCCCAAAATACCAATGAGATGATAAACTTTAAATGTTCAACCACACTAGAAAAGGTAAAAGAGAGGGGACTAAGGATCTAAAACCATAGACTTACCTTAGCTTCAATCCTCTTCTTGCTCCTTGTATTCTCTTATGTTCTTGAGTTCCTTGCTTGTTAATTTTCTTGACTCTCTCTTTTTTTCTCTCTAAACCGACCAGCAGCCCAATAAGAGAGAGGAGTTGAGTTATATAAAGAATATATCCTACTTACTTGGTCTCCAAATTTTCGTGCTCCCCAAGGAAAAAGAAGAAAATGGTCTTGCTTTGTAATATATTGTTTTTTTTCCTTTCTTCTTTTTTTTTTCTTCTCCTAACTGTGCCCTTATAGCTATTGGGAAAGGAGTTGGATTGTCTAATCAACATTCTTTCTCCATTAAATGTTGTCTCTCTCTTCCATAAAAATTCTAGAGTTAATTATGAATTCTTCTCTTCTTTCTCTCTTAGGATACGCAAGGTTTTGAAACCCGGACTGGACCGGTCGGTTCGGACCAGAAACCGGCAAACCAGACGGAAAACCGGTCCAAGTTGCGGTTAAACCGGGGTCCCAAGTTGATCCGGAGTCAACTCGGCCTGAACCGGCCAAGTTGGCTGAGTTCGAGTAAAAAAAAAAAAGAATCGGCGAGAAGGAGGGGGGAGTGTCGGCAGTTGCTGGCAGTGAGTCTCATACCTTCCGACGGTGAGAAAAGAGCTGAGTGGAGCCATGGGCAATGGAGAAAATTTTAAGAGTAAAAGACGAAGATGGAGATCTGAGTTTCTTTGGTTGAAAGACTGAAGACGGAGATCACGATCTGGGTTCATTTAAGGTTGGAGGTCGGAGTTTCTTTGATCAAAAGACAGAAGACGCATGAATGAGGGACTTGGGAGGGTCCAAGAACTCCATTGTTGAGGGTTTGAGGGAGGACTCTGGAGGAGACCAGAGATGCAAAGAAGATAGAGAGACTGAAGAGTGAAATGGCACCGTGAGGAAGAGAGATATTGAAATATTCATTGTTTTGAAAACCGGACTGGCCGGTTCAGACCGAAAACCGGCGAACCGGACGGATTACCGGTCCGGTTTGAGGGGTGACCCCGAGTTCCGAGTTGAACCGGAGTCAACTCGGCTGATTCACTGGGTTCTTATTTTTCAAAAAAAAAAATTGCCTAAAACCGCCAAGCAAGATTTGAAGAGCCAATCTTTCCACCTTTTTCAGAATGAGAAAGCTAAAAGAAGGAGAAGGAGGTGAGAAAGAGATCTGAAGAGTCACCAACAACCTCAACGACTGCCATGGATTCTCCCTCTTACTGCGATGTGGCTTCCTTCTCGTCTGCTTGTTGATCCTCTGCTTTAGCAAGGTCCTCTCGTCTGCGAGCATGAGACAGAGCAGAGGTGGGTTTAACGGAGAAGGAAGCCATTGTTGACGGTTTGAGGGAGAGAGAGTGAAGAAGAAGAAGAAATAAGGCGTTAGAGATGAGATTGAAATGCCCAAGCTATGGTCAGAGAGGGAAGGGACTTCTGAGCGATAAAAAAGGAGAGGGAAGGGAGTAAATGAGTAAATGTAATGGAAAGAGAAAAGTGCCAATTCATTAAATTTAATTGAAGGGTAGACTAGGTAGTAATGGGACGGTCCACTTTGAGCAGTGTGCACACATAATTGTCATAGGGAGTAGTGATGTGCAGTTGGGAAGTGATGCGCAGTGAAGAGTTTGCAGTGGGGATTGTATATTCTCTTCTTATACAGTCCAATCATCATATTATAATATTATATCCTCCTATATTTTGTTCATAAACAATTTTATTATTAAAATATAAATAATTTTACTTATTTTAATTAAATTATATTTTTTAATTAATATTGATCTGACCCCCGTCTGACTCTGATCTGACCCATTAACCTTTGACCCATTGATCTCACCGGTCAGAACCTTAGAAATATTGAATATCTACAATATTCATGAGTAGCTACGTGAGAGAAGATCTGAAAAAGTAGGTCTGCGGCACAATTAATGTAGTACGTCACAACTTACAAGAATACAATAATGCTTTACTGACCAAACATTTTTATTTATAAAAATAATGTTTGTGTGAATATTTTTGCACTCATTTATATATAAATATATGGATCAATTTGTTTAGGAAAATTTCAAAAAACCTTTTTAAAAATTAATATAATATTACACATATTCTATATTATCCATCATCGCATCACATTCTTTTATTTTGATAATAAAATATTTTTTATTATTAAAATATGAATATTTTTACATATTTTAATTAAATGATTTTTAATTAATATCGGTCTGACTCTGGTTTGACCCACAAACCCTTAACTTAGTACTTTACCAATTCACTGACTGGTCCGAGTTTAAAAACCTTGAGGATACGAAAGCATGTGCAGATTTTTGGGGAAAAATGTTTTTTTTTTTCCAATGTCTGTCATTTGTCTCAATTAATGTTGTACTTGGATGGGTGTAATGGTCATGATAGCAATTTTTTTTTTCTCTTCTTTCCTCTTCAAAACCGTGCCCTTCATTAGCTAATGGGACAACAAATTTTTCTTTATTGTCTTGCTTTTTTATGATGTAATATGAGTGATGTCATCAAGCTTACTTAAGCATAATATAATTAATTCCACTCTTCCAAATTTAGCCTTTAATTTACCCCCTTTTTTTCATGAGCACATTTTTTTTTCCTCCATCCACTCCTATGTAAATTGGGCCTCTTTTTTGGGCTTAAGAATTGTCTTTCCTACTTAACCCAATAGCCCATAATCCTTGATTAAGTCCATGACACCTTCTTGGGTATTTTTAGAATTTTATGGTCTTTTCTCTATTTCTTCCAATGTATTTTGCCCAAGGGTAAAAAGGAAAAATATAATATGTTTTGACTTTCATTGTCATCTCTTTCTTGAGATTGTCCCTAACCATAATTATTTAATTACACAAAAACAAATAATTTCACATCCTCATCCTATTTTGATTATTTCATGCAAATAAAATATTTATCATACATGACTTCATAAAAATTCATATATGCAAATAAATTCACATTGAGGCACATGAAAACGAGGATGTTACATTTGCAAAAAGTTATCTTCAGGTAATTAAAACTTTCTAATACGTACCAAATAAATATGCTTTAGGCTTTGGAATTTTGATAGCTTCATGATGATGACGTTTGGATTTATACATGAAAACTCAACATCATCGTATCGTCGATCAGCCTGAAAACTCTCAGATTTTGTGTGTTTCATTTTAATTCTGGTAGACATGAAAGCAAGAACAGTAAAAACAAGTACTAAACTAGTTTTGCTTTTGTTCCTAATGCGTGTTGATAAATCTATCAACATCAAATTAAACTACATATTTGTCATTGGCGTGGCCTACAATGAAATTAGTGGATCAAAGTTAACAATAAACAGAGGGGTTATGAAGCATGCATGAAAGAAACAATTAACAAGGAAATTTAATGATCATAGAGAAACTACTCAATACAAACTTGAAATTATGAGCATTTTAACTTCATGAGAATCAATAATAGGAATTTTCTAATATCGTTTGCCTCATGAGAAAATAATGAAATTATGAGCATTTAACTTCACGAGAATGAAAGAGAAGTGAAGTTTGTATCAATCAGGGACGGAGCTAGAAATTTAGGTTTATGGGTGTATAATTAGTGGTGGGATTTAGGAATTTATAAAGAAAAGTTTTAAATGCTAGATAATACAAAATTTAGGAAGTAAAAAGCTCCTTACTTGATAGTAATATAGTGGATAACTCCCCCACTCACTCAGACATACGCGAGTCATCCTCTGATTGTGTATATATACACTTTATCTCATCAATAATATTATTCCATTCTTTCCCTTTCATCTCTGACAAATTTTTTCTCTCTCTCTCTCGTCTTTTTCACCTTTCCTTCTCTTTCCCCTGTTATCTTTTTGACACATTTAATCACTATTCCTTTTTCTCTTTCTTCAAAACCTTCTCCCTTTCTCTGAATATTTCATTTGTTCTTCGAAAACTCCCATGGCTTCCGCTTCGACTTCACCACCGTCCACAAATTCGACTTCTCGTATTAAAAGTGCTTCCAATATATATATTTTTTGAGTTTTTTATGAGTGCACTTGGCCCCATAGGCACCAACGTGCCTCCGTCTTTGGTATCAATAATAGGAATTTTCTAATATAGTTTGCCTCATGAGAAAATTATGAAATTATGAGCTGGTTAACTTTACAAGAATGGAAGAGAAGTGAAGTTTGAATCAATAATAGGAATTTTTTAATATAGTTTGCCTCATGAGAAAATTATAGAGAGGTAGGTGTTATCCAGGAAAAAATTGTATCTCAAAGAAAGAGAAAAGACAGTCAAGATGAGCCACTAAATTTCATCTCATGGTGATCGACTTCTTTGTTATTTCGAACTCGAATAAACGGCTACTTTGTTATTTCAAATTTATTCTTTGGGTGAACAAGTTTTAACATAGTATTTGAGTAAATTTGATCTGCTTCCACAAATCCTAGCATGTGACACAGAAATAGTATTGGAGTAAATATTATTCATCTTGACTCGATTTGTTGAATTTTGAAATCATAAAAATTTGAGAGATTTATTTAATTATCTTCTTATTAATATAAATGCTTCATGACATTACATTTTGTGGTTTATCTAATCCTAAGTTATTGCTTTATTTATCATTATAAACCCATCTTTTTTCAGGATTTTCCACCTGAACAAACAAAGCATCCCGTATTTACTGAAGGAATTCGCATTGTAATTACAATGACATTTTCTTACATTTCGATTTTTGAAGAGTTGATGGAAGATCAATTTGATATATATTAGTTTTACTGTCATTCACACAAGATTTCATCTTACATAGGGCTTCTTCAAATGACACATTTTGAAGTATTTCACTCCCCAATCACCATGCCCTGTGAAGAATTAATTCAAGATGTCCCAATATTTCTATGTAGAAATGTAGCTAGCTATCTTTCTAAAAATGATGTTAGGTCATTAGCATCAAAAATCATATCTTACCACCAAGAAGTAATCCAACGTACCACCATCAAAACTACTGATCGAGCATCCCTTAATACCTCTAATTGTGTATCTTCATGTTGATATTTCTGATCATGGCTTAGTACCTTTGTTTTTTAATCTCCAAACTACGGCTCTATCTAGAGACAATGAATAAATGTCGGTGATGATGATCAAGAGTCAATTGAAATCTATCATGTCGTTGACTCGTCCATTCAACATTCTTTTGATTATGACAATCGGCATATGATTAATATTACTGATGATCATGAGTCCGCAGAAATCAATCAACTCCTAGAGGAATCCATGCAACAGTACTTGTTTATAGCACGATTGAAGAAGAAGAAAATTTCCGATGATAAAGTAAAGGAAGGCCAATGCAGCATTTGCTTAGAAGATTTTGATGACCGTAGTGATGGTGATGCTGTTTTAGCATTACTCTGTGACCATTTTTTCCACAATAATTATATTGTGAAATGACTAAACATAGGTTACACATGGCCATTGTATCGCTTTCAATTTCCTAAAGAATAGTTTTACGAATTGCATACATTATATTGTAACAATAAATTTTCATAATTCAATATTTATTGATGATATATATAATTATTCTTTTATTGGTTAATTTGCATCATGAAGTAAACTTATTTTCCTTTCATGTTCAAAAAAAAAAAAACTTATTTTCCTTTAGTTATTGAATCTTTACTGCGATTTTCAAAACGCTTTGTGAGATGATTTTTTTTTTTTTTTTGGTAAGCGCTTTGTGAGATGATTTTACTATGTCTGGTAGAAAAAATTGCCCGCTTTTGGCAGGTAACTGGCAATAGCCGAAAATTTATAAAATAAAATAGGGATAAATTAAAACATCATATAATATTAAAATATCAAAACTATATACACTTGCAATACCATTAAAAGGATCCATACTATATGCTCTGTTGTGCATAACATAGCATCGAACTGACGCTGACTTGGCTTAAAAATCTTAGACAAATGCGATATGTATCAAGCATAATCAGTTCAGATACAATTTACCTACAAAATGAGTAATAAAAAAATTTTCTTTTTTTTTTAATTTTTCTTTTTTAATAAAATCAAGATTATGTCATGAGTTATAAACCTTGAGACAAATAAACATCTTTCCACTTTGAGATAAACAGTATTTTTCCATTAATTTTTTTTCTTTCCTATTTTCAATGTCGTCAAGGAAGCAATAGATTTTTTTTTTTCCCCAATTATCTTCTTTGAAAATGAGTAAACTAATCAAGCGTTAGATTTAAGCAACGAGAACTATAAAATCAAAGTAAAAGAATCTTAAATTTCAATGTAAGATTATTAAAATGAGTTATTTTAAAATTTTTATTATTTCCTAAGTAAAGTTTGACCTAAATTTAATATTTTAATAAAAATAAAATATCTTTCCAATAAATTACAAGATAATTCAAAACACATCTTTGAGAGATAAGGGAAAAAGATTATCTCTTCTTAGTCTAAAAGAATTTGAACTGTTAAAATATTGATCTTACTGTTAGGAAAAAAAAAATAGGGGGAGAACCTAGAATGAATCATTTTTGGACATAGGATAATACAAAAAGTATTCTTGAAAGAAAAGGCATCCGTTTAGTTGAGTCTGATAGAATTTTATAAATAAGAGAGGTCGGATAGGGATTTAGGTTCCACTACCGTTATTACACACAGCACAGCCAAAATAAAGAGTTTGCAAGAAGTTATCACAAGTGGAGTGACTAACTTTTCACCAAATGAAAAATTAATATTGTTATAAGTATTCTCTAAATGATCTATTATGTAAACAAGGTTACAATAAGTGGGGCTGAATTTATTTAGTTTGGTTGGCTTTTATTCTTTTCATTGCACCTTGTTATTTTTTTTTATTTAAGGGTTTATTTTTAATTAATGCATTGGTTATATTATAGTAGTTGACCATTTTGAATGGAAATTACTATTAATTAGTGATAATGAAGTTTTAAGTTTTCTTACGTTTTATGCCCATTTCCATAATTTTACTAATAAAAAAGTGTTTCTCTATTTTAACATCCAAACAACATTTTTATTTAAAAGTGATTTTTAAATAGTGCATCCAAAGATAAAATAGCTTAACTTCTAATTAAAACACTTTTTATAAAAGCAAAGGAAAAAAGTCCTGTTTTTTTAAAGCTTATATAAACGGGCTCAAATGCAATACTTACTAGTTAAGCGTTAGATTTGTAGTACGTTTAATTTGGTTTGAGGGGAGAGAGTGGGAGGGAAAGTTGAGAGAGAAATTTTTTCTCTCATGTTTACAAAATTGCCCCTAAATAATTTTCAATATTCTTAAAATATACTCTCAACAAAAAATAATATTCTTCTCAATAATGACAAAATGATCAAGGTCCTCCCAAAAGATTTTTTTCCCTCCCTTCCCTTTCACTCCCCTTCCCTCAAACCAAACATACCCTTAAGCAATGAGACATATAAAATCAAACAAAAAGAATCTTGAATTTCAATCTAAGATATTAAAATGAGTTATTTTTACATTTTTATTATTGCCAAGTTTGACCTCAATTTAATATTTTAATAAAAAAAATATCTTTCTAACAAAGAAGATAATTCAAAATAGTTCCTTGAGAGATAAGTGAAAAAGATTATCTCCTCTTATTCTAAAAAATTTGGACTGTTAAAATATTGATCTTACGTTTAGAAAAAATAGGGGAGAGAACATGGTATGAATCATTTTTGGATGTCCCAAATTTGTCAGGCTTTCCTGAGATTTAGCCCATTTTTTTAAATTTATTTAAAAAATTTAAAAAAAAAAAAAACCAAACCAAACCATACAAAACTTATTCTTAAAAGAGAAGGCATCCGTGTAGTTGAGTCTCATAGAATTCTATAAATAAGAGAGGTCGGATAGGGATTTAGGTTCCACTACCGTTATTACATAGCACAGCCAAAATAAAGAGTTTGCAAGAAGTTATCATCATCAGGTAAGTTGTGTAATCTTATGCTCGTATAATTAATTAACTATCAAGTTTGCTCAAATTAAAACTTTCTAGCTAGTACCAAATAAATATGCTTTAGGCTTCGGAATTTTGATAACTTCGTCATGACGACGTTTGTATACACAACATCATCGTATCGTCGATCAATCAGCCTGAAAACTCACAAATTTTGTGTTTCATTTTAATTCTGGTAGACATAAAAGGAAAAACAGTAAAAACAAGTACTAAACTAGTTTTGCTTTTGTTCATTCGTAATGCGTACTGATAAATCTATCAACATCGTCATGAAGCATGCATGAAAGAAACAATTAAGAAGGAAAAGCATGCATGAAAAAGGAACAATTAAGAAGGAAATTAAATTATCATAGATGTAACATCTCAGTCATTCTCAGCGACTCGCTTTCGATATTGTCCGCTTTATATGTTCCACATCAGCTGGAGAGAGGAACAAAAGATCTTTTATAAGAGTCTGGATACATCTCTCTTGACGTATTTTAAAGCCACGAGGGGGTGATCAACCTCAAAACGGATAATATCGAGAGCGAGACATTGAGATGTTACAATTGGTATAAGAGCCAGGCTTTGTCAATGTGGTAGAATTCCTAATATCTAGGTTGCAATAATAGGAATTAAGAAAATTTTCTAATATGTAGAGTGTTACAATACCCAAAGGTATAGGAATTTTCTAATATGTAGACCTGGACCTAAAGGTGGTAATTTGTATCAATAATAGGAATTTTCTAATCTAGTCTCCCTCATGAGAAAATTATGAAATTATGAGCATTTTAACTTCACGAGAATGGAAGAGAAGTGAAATTTATATCGATAATATATAGGAATTTTCAGAATGGAAGAGAAGTGAAGTTTATATCGATAATATGAATTTTCAGAATGAAAGAGAAGTGAAGTTTGTATCAATAATAGGAGTTTTCTAATATAGTTTGCCTCATGAGAAAATCATAGGGAAAGACAGTCAAGATTGCCTCATGAGAAAATTATAGAGAAGTAGGTCTTACCGAGAAAAAAATTGTATTCTCAAAGAAAGAGAAAAGACAGTCAAGATGAGCCGCTTGACTTCATCTCATGGTGGTGGACTTGTTTGTTATTTTAAATTCGAGTAAACAATCGACTACTTTGTTATGTCAAATTTATTCTTTGGGTGAGTGAATTTTAACATAGTATTTGAGTAAATTTGTTCATACTTCCACAAATTCTAGCATGTGACACGAAAATAGTAGTGGAGTAAATATTATTCATATTGACTCAATTTGTTGAATTTTGAAATCAAAAAAATTTACATGCTATCCTTTTAGAGGTACCATATCTCTTATTTTGAGAGATTTTCTTAATTATCTTTTTAGTTAATATAAATGCTTCATGACATTATTTTGTGGTTTATCTAATCCTGAATTATTGCTTTATTTATCCATATAAATCCATCTTTTTTAAGGATTTTCCACCTAAACAAACAAGCATCCCTTATTTACTGAAGGAATTTGTATTGTAATTACAATGACATCCTCTGACATTTCGATTTCTGAAGACTTAATAGAAGATCAGTTTGATATCAATTTTATTGTCATTCAACACGAGATTTCACCTAACATGAGGCTTCTTCATATGACACATTTTGAAGTGTTTTAGTCCCCAACCACCATGCCCTATGAAGAATTAATTCGAGATGTCCCAATATTTCTACGCAAAAATGTAGCCAACTATCTTTTCTGAAAATGATGTTAGGTTATTAGCATCAGAAATCATATCTTACCACCAAGAAGTAATCCAACGTACCACCATCAAAACTAAACTACTGAGCATCGCTTAATACCTCTAATTGTGGATCTTCATGTTGATACTTATGATCATCATGGCTTAGTACCTTTGTTTTTTTATCTTCAAACTACCGCTCTATCTAGAGAGAATGAATACATGATGGATGGTGGTGGTGGTGATCAAGAGTCAACTGAAATCTATCATGCCGTTGACTTGTCCATTCAACAATCTTTTGATCATGACAATCAGCATGTGATTAATATTACTGATGATCATGAGTCTGTAGAAATCAATCAACTCCTAGAGGAATCCATGTGATAGGGCAAATCAAAAACTTGATAGGGCAAAATTTAAAGCCTAAAAAACTCCGCAAGTGCACGGGCCGTATCAAGTAATAAAGTGATAAGAAAAGTATCGTTCCCACGAGGACTTGGTATCACAAACTTCAGTTAAACATTGATTTCACAATTTCATTTAAGTTGAGAAGACCAAATTGAATTTAATTAAGAAAAAGAAATTAAAACGAAAATAAAAATAAGAAAAGTACCACAATAATCAAATGAGCAACCTAGAGTCACTAATCCCTTATTTGTTTCTTAGATTTTATTCCCACTAAATTAACTTTGACTAAATTTAATCAGCTAATCTAGAGTATTAATGTTTATAAATGCCTGTCGGTCCACTTATACACCTACCTTAAATAATTATGCAATGTCTCACACAATTAATTAAGATGCAATTCAAATCGGGCTCACTCTAATTTGACTATGCGGAGCTTCTAGGTATATGTCTATCCTAGACGCAAATTAGATTAAAACCTAATTTCTTTATTAGATTTAAACCTAATTCCACATTATTTAATCCCAAGGTCAATTTAGGATTCCCTCTTTCAAGTCCAACCCTAAATCCCCAAAACATGCTCAATGGTGATCAGTCAGTAAGCAATAACAATGAACACAGGATTAAATAAACTGAAATAAAATTAAGCAAAACTAACAAGTGGGAATAATCTCTAAAACCCAAACAAGTTCATAGATTCTCTAGGTTGCAAAACAAACTAGCCACACATGGCTTTATTCAAATCCATAAAAAAAGATGAAAATTCAGGTTCAAAGAAGAAGAAGAAGAGAGAGGAAAGAAAATTTCTTCGTCGCCTCCACAGTCCTTCCGTCCTCCCGTGGAAATGATGAAGAGAACCGAAACGCTCAGCCTCTACTTCTCTGCTTCTTTGTCCTTTCCTTTTCGTTCTGCGTCTCCCGATCTTTCTGCTCCGTTCTCCTTTTGCTTGTCTCTACTTCCTTATTTATAATAATTTAGATCTTGGGTCATTGATTCTCTTTCACTTATTACAAAGATATCTCATATCTTGTAATTTACTCCATCAGATCACACAATTGATTTTGTTTCTATTTTTCTTGCATGAGACCACTGAATTTGACTGATTGCATATCCTCTTATTGCCTTTTCTACTTCATTCCAAATCAGCTAATATTTCTTGCACAATAAAAATAGGATATGAGTAGATTTTATGCTGATTTATTCTTTGATCCCAAGTTTGATTTAATTATGGAAACATTCATAAAAGATAATTAAATAGGTATATAATATAATAATTCCAATTAAATCTCATAAAATATACACCTATTTAATTATAAAATATATACTCATCACCATGCAACAGTACTTGTTTATAGTTCTGACAACACAGGAGGCCATAACACTACTGAAGAAGAAGAAAATTTCCAATGATAAAGTAAAGGAAGGCCAATGCAGCATTTGCTTAGAAGATTTTGATGACCATGATGATGTTTTAGTATTACCCTGTGACCATTTTTTCCACAATAATTATATAGTGAAGTGGCTAAACGTGCGTCATACATGCCCATTATGTCGCTTTGAATTTCCTATAGAATAGTTTTATGAAGAACATAACAATAAACTTTCATAATTCAACATTTATTTGTTAATTTGCATCCCGAATGATACTTATTTTTCTTTAGTTATTGAATCTTTACTGCCATCTTCAAAACTTGGTGAATTATTTTACTGCGTCTCGTAGGAAAAATTCCCACCTTCGCATGTCACCGGCAATGGCCCAAGCTTTATAAAATAAAATAGCGATAAATCAAAACATAATTAAAATACCTCTCGTCTTTGAATTCAACTGGAAAAGGAGTTGGACACTCTTACTCAAGGGAGAGGGTTTGATCCTGGAATTGGTAAAGACATTGAGAGAGGCATCGGTGTCTAGGTAAACGCTTGAGGTAATAGACGGCTCGCCCTATCCAATATCGGTATTATCGAGAAGGAAGAGAAATTTCGCCCTACCCTTGGATCGTAGATGAACCCAACCCCTTTCCTAAAATTTATGTATAAAAAAAACCATAATATAAAATTGAATATTAAAACTATATACACTTGCATCACCATTAAAATGATCCATACTGTATGCTCTGTTCTGCAAAATATGCATCTCGCCGCGCTGTACAAGAACCGTAAGAACTATATATCAAAAAAAAAAGAAGAAGAACCGTAAGAACTATTTACGCTGCAAAAAAAACATAAGGACAATATGTAAAATAATTAACATTTATTCAATGGAAAAATATTTCGCCCCCAGGGTAAAGAGTCACATACTTCACTTTAAAAAAAAAATTTTAAAAAAATCTATCTAATTTTTTAAAAAATAAACTGTATTCCATATATCTTTCTTCGTGGAAATAAATTAAAATTAATAATTCTTTTCTACTAAAATTCAAGTATCACTATATATTAAAATAATATTATGAACATCAATCAACTATATAATAGACCAAAATTTAAATATAGTCGTATTAATCTCCCGACCCACACACTCACAAATATATATTTAGTCCTCTAAAAGTGAGCATGACATATATATTTTTTATTTTCAACGAATTTCAAGAAAGTTAAATTTAGTCGTTGTTGAATTTTTTGCAAAGATTAATAAAACTAAATAAATTACTTAATTATATTATATGTTGTAGTTAGATTATATCTCAACTTATTAGTCAAACTATTAATTTGGAGAAAAAATAAAAAAAAAATTAATTTAATTTAATTAGATTCCTTAATCATTATAAAAAAAATCAATTTTATCTTATATTTAAGATCAAAGGGAGTAGTATTTATAAAACCAATATCTTTCTTTTTTTCAATGAATTTTAAAACCAATTTCACATGATAAAAAACTCATTTATGATATTTTTAACCTAAAAAAACTGACAATTATATTTTTTAATTTTTAGAATAAAATAATATTGGTGACACTAATTATGTTTAGATTATAGGACTAAAAGTACACTTCATAAATTTAGGGGAATAAAATGAAATTTCATGTAAATTTTGTAACACCCCCAAATTTCTAATTATAATAACATAAAATTTCAATAAATTTTATAAATAAATACTGAAATTCAAAATAACTAACATTTAGGGAGTGTTACCGCAATGGGACAAGTGCAAGGCTACTTATTACAATTATTAAAAAAAACAACTTAAACAAAATGTGCTTTATTCAAAATTAAAATAAAATAAACTAGCTAGAATATTGATGATCTTCCTCACTTCTCATGGCTAACCCCAACCCTCGGCACCTATTTCACTGAAATTCTGCTCCCCCGAAGGATCATCACAGCCCATGAACACACACATCAGAAATTGCTGGTAATTCTAATAAAACGCAATCTATATAGCTCAAATATATTAGTCAAATCAAATATACAATCACATGGCGATTGAATCAACTATTAATTCCAATAATCATCATGTATACATACACATACATATATTCACACCGGATCAAATATTGTTCATTATCTTCATTAATTTCATATAGACCCGGGAAACCCTGTCAGTCTATTTAGTGGGAAGAGAACCATGGTAAACCCTGCCAGTTTACCCTGTGACCCGGGAAACCCTGCCAGTCGCAAATCATCAAATTGGCCATCATCAAAACATCTCTTCCTAGTGTGCACACCTCTTCCCAAAGTTGCTACTAGTATCCCGGAAAACCCTGCCAGACACCACTTTGGGAAGAACGGATACTATCATTTTCACATCAGTGGCATAAAGCCCAAAAGTTGTGTTCATCACTTGGGAGGTACTGTCCCAAGCTATCCTCCCACTATATTCAAGAGTATAATAATTCAAGTATTCGATACAAGAGCCAACACATATTATAACTCAAATACCTATCTGAGTAAAGTCTAATTATTTAAAACACACACATAATAAAATTCCTAAATTATTTCTATTATTTAATTATCTTTTTTTATATACTTTTCTATCATTTAATTAAATGTAGGATACGAGGATATCTTGATATCAAATCTAAGCATGTCCTATTTCATTATGCAGCGGATATTATCTAAAGAATGAAAGAATATTAATTAATATAGCATCAGACACAACTAGCATAAACATTAAAATTATTGTGCTTCCTTTATTGATAAATAATGAATCGCTTCGCATGGTATGTGATCAAAATATGTAAAATATAAAATAAATAGATATCTATTCTATATAATAAATAGAATATATAATAAGATTTTCTAATATAAATAATATAATAAAAAAGATATATAATATGAAATATTAATATAATTACTATAAATAGAAATCAATTATATTATATAATCTAATTAATAATAATAAAATCAATATATTCTATATAATAAATAGAATATATAATAAGATTTTCTAATATAAATGATATAATAAAAGAAAAGATATATAATATGAGATATTAATATAATTACTATAAATAGAAATCAATTATATTATATAATCTAATTAATAATAATAAAATCAATATATTCTATATAATAAATAGAATATATAATAAGATTTTCTAATATAAATAATATAATAAAAAAAAGATATATAATATGAGATATTAATAGAAATCGATTATATTATATAATCTAATTAATAATAATAAAATCAATATATTCCTATTATAGTTTATTACGGTACAATATATTTAACATTTTAATTACATTTTATATTTCTATTTATTCTAGCTAAAATCTAGGATCATAGCTAATATCTAGGATTACTAATATCACCATCCAACAGACTCGGTAAGGTAAATTGAAATGACTCCACTACTCCCAAAAATAGTTAACCACATGCTTTTAATAATATATTAAAAAAAAATCAGCACACAATAAACATTAAAAAAAAAACTAAAAGAGGAATTGGTGCCGAAGCTACACGCACAATTGAAAGATGTAGTTAGACGCACAAAGTGACTTTGCAAAAAGTTACTCCAAAAGAAATATATATCATTCGATTACCAAAGTCCCAAATACCAAAATCTAAAACGTATGAGGATCTTATGTTAAAAGGTATGTGACTTTTGCAAAAACAAGTTATCACGCAAAACGAGAAAAAGCAATATATGTATTATCAATTGCCAAAGGCTAAAACACTCAAGGCCAAAACGCACATAATCAATACTTATGGCTGGTGAAGATCAACCAGAATTATATCCTAAGATGAAAACATCTTTCTCATAGAGGAAGACAAACACAAGATTTATGTACTGAATGAAAATCACGAGAAAGAATGAGACGACAATTTTGTGAATTTAAAAGAATCATGCTCTGTAGCAACGAATTCCTATTATTCTAGGGATTAGGATTTCCTATCAAAATTTACATAAATCTAACCTAAACCTCATGGGGATTAGAATTACATGGTCTCTGCTTTTGCTAGCCTCCTAGAAGAACGAGAGTATAGCGACAGAAAAAAGCATCAGGTGTTTTTCTAGGTTTAAGCGGTCAGACCTAAATTTATAATTAAAATCTAGGGTTTTAGCTAGGTTGGGCTTTTTACTTATTCCCGATAAATGAATTAAAACAAATGGTAGAGTTTTATTATTAAATATATTTTAAGTCCGATGATGAATTAAAAAAATTAAAAATATAATCTGATCTAACTAACTCCTAGATTCTTGGATCTAATATTAAATAATCTAATAATACTATTTACAAAATAATATGATTACCACACAAACAATACAATATTATTAATTTTTACTATATTATTATTATTATTATTACTACTACTACTATTTCTATTATTAATCATTATTATTTTATTAGTATTATTTTACTCTATCATTATCTTTACTATTTCTATTATTATTTATTAATAAGAATCCGGGGTATTACAAATTTAAAGGACTAGAAATATACCCTAACATACACATTCATACATATGCATGTATGAATTGAATGATGGGAATAAATAGGTTGAAGTATAATGAGTTTATGTTAGGGGGAATAAGGTAAAATAAGATTATATAAGCTGACTACTTTTACACAAGAAAAGCAATCAATACAACATTTCTTATTCTGATAAGAGGACAGTAAAAAAGTTCGGTATTAATGACTAATTAACAGGAACTTCGATGTACAATTGTACATGATAGATTTATAACATATCTATCTCCTCTTTCAAAATTACCAAAATCCAAATGGCACAAGGATGCATCTTTTGAGGCCGCCATAGAAATTCGTTGTCAAACAACTCTCACAGGAACACTGGTGCCATAACAAGTGTAATTGTGGCAAGCATCTTGATAACAACATGAAGTGAAGGCCCAGCTGTGTCTTTGAACGGGTCTCCCACCCTGCAACACAAGTAATCAGATTAATTAAATATTTTCTTATTTATTAGAAGAAGAAGAAGAAGAAGAAATCATTAACCTCTATCATCTTTCTGCCCACCCAAAAAGAAAAATCGAGAAAGAGGCAAACTTTATGACCAAATTAAGGTGGGAACTTAGAAAAGTCACGTAGATCTTTCTTTCTTTTTTTTTTCCTCCTCGTTTATTTGGCCTTGTATAAAGTCACTTTAGTTGTTTCAAATGAAAGTCAAATCTTTATCACATACACTAGCTGGACAAGATATATAACTTCAAAATCATGTTTATATCCATGATTATTAAGGTGCCAGTTCACTTTCAAAAGTAACCGAATGCTGAGGCCATAGTTTTAAGCTCAATGATTCGAATGTCAGTCCTACACTCATCAACTAGGTTTTATTATTTTCTTTAATTCATTTTTGATCAAGTTCAGTGAAGGGAAAATAGAGTTGGGCGAATTTGAATCCAAGTTCAAGTAAAAACTAACCCCCTAAAAGTAATACTATCCAGTCATTAATATAATATACATAGTTTGTAGTGCTCTTATATTAGTATAATGAAGGAATCCTCCTATATGCAATCAGACCCCCTTGATTGCAGCACCTCATAAAGCAAGTTGGTTGGGCAGTGCTACCACCAGCTAGAGTACCATCACAAACTCAAACATACGATCCTAGTTTATTCATTTATTTAAATGAAAGATAATGACAAAAGTAACTTACGTATCTCCGGTTACTGCGGCTTTGTGAGCATCACTACCCTTGCCTCCAAGAACTCCAGTTTCAATGTACTTCTTTGCATTATCCCAGGCACCACCGGCAGTGTTCAGAAAGAGTGCCATCAGAATACCAGAAACTGTTGCAAACATCAGAAAGGCGGCCACAACTTTAGCCCCAAGTAGCGGCTGCCCTGTATAGGAACCCAAAATTCGGAACAGAAATCCTGCAAGTGATAGCCCATATTCAGCATCCCATTCATGACATAGAAAATATTAAAAACAAAGAAAAGATATTCAGACAAGCAACTGACTTGACGGAAAAAAAAAAAAAAAAAAAGACAAATAGAGTTTCAGAGAGCAGGGTGATTGAAATTAATCCATAAATTTGAAAGCAACTGGAATTAAGGACTGAAAGCTTAAACATTAATCATCAGGAACACATCCAGGAGTCAGGACTCTTCCGCAGACAAAATAGTGTGTTGAAAGATTTTGCAATCAGAAGACTTACATGAGATATTTGCTGTAATTAAAGATACGCAGCACCAGAAACTATTGCACATATCCATTAAAATTCGATATGATGAGACCCATCAAGCAATTATGAGACTCACAATAATATCATCAGGATACATAAACTTGCATTCATGTGAACATTTTCCATCAAGGTACCAATGACTATAATACATGTAAAAGTGCAATTAAAAAAACATAGCAATTAACCCACCAACTACAATAGGTGAAATGATGGCAAGAGCACCGGGTTTTATCATCTCCCTTAGTGATGCAGATGCTACGATAGCAACACATCGACCATAATCTGGTTTCTCCTTATACTCCTGTAGAGAGCAGAGAGATGGTTAAATGCCAAACTAACAAAAACTTTGTAGTTAGTTGAGAAACCTAAACTCACCATAATGCCAGGCCTCTCAATGAACTGCCTTCTTACTTCATTAACAACCTCTTGAGCAGTTCGGCCCACAGCAGAACAAGCCCAAGCACTGAACAGATAAATAAGCATCGAACCCAACAGCCCACCAACGAAAACTTCTGGAATGGCAATATCAACCTGGAATTCAATCAAAATTTAAGAGTATGACTGCAGTACAAAATAAAAATAACACCAGTATTAGGATATCAGGAGCCAGTTCTGTCCACCTGTTTAAAAGGTTCTCGTGCAAATGCGGAAACCTCATCCATATAAGCGCTAAATAAAAGGAAAGAAGCGAGAGCAGCAGAACCAATGGCAAATCCTTTAGTTGTAGCTTTGGTTGTGTTTCCAACTGCATCAAGAATATCAGTGATCTCTCGGACACTTTCAGGCTGTAAAGAAAATGTATGGAGAGCATTAGTTATTTCAGTTTATGTGGGAAAGTTAGAGATAAAAACTCAGACAATAGTCAATCAAGGACTACCTGCTCACTCATCTCTACAATACCTCCAGCATTATCAGCAATTGGACCAAACATATCCATGGTAAGAACATAAGCAGCGGTGCTCAACATTCCCATTGTTGCTACAGCTGTACCAAACAGCCCACCAGTTGGGTTTCCCGCTTCATCAACTAGTCCAGAGCTGTGACCCAGCCAGAAAGCAGAGACAATTGACACACTGATGACAAGGACAGGAAGAGCAGTTGATTCCAGGCCCAAGCTGACCCCAGCAATTATATTAGTCCCATGACCTGTGGTGCTAGAAAGGGCTATTGCACGCACAGGCTCATGCTTGTAGTCAGTGTAATACTTGGTTATCCAGACAAAAACGTAAGCAGTGATTATACCAATCAACCCACACATGGCAAAATTGAACCATGCTGATGGTGCTTGTTCTGTGTAAAGTAACCACCGAGTAGACTGTAGAGTAATTAATATCAAACAGAAAACAGAACAGGTAAGTAATAAGAATTTTAAAATTAATGCAGATGCTCTACAGTTGAAAACCTTTACAGAAAAAGCATATAGTCTACGTATTTTCATTTGCAGAATTACAGCAGAGAAAACATCAGTATTGGCTGATTCAGAAAATTTGCTTCAGAAGAATGAGCACAAAATAATTGAAGATGAATGATTACCAGACCAAATGTCAAGACAGCTAAAACTATTGTAACAGAGTATCCTTTCTGAAGAATTGTCATTGGATCCTCAAAGGGAGCTTTTACACCACTCTCACGTGTGCCCCTAATTGAAAATATTCCAATTGATGAAACAACCAGATCAAATGAGTGAACGACAAGAGGAAACAAGATGAAGCCAGACGGATCTGAAGCAAAGAAAAATAAGCAAATCAGATTAGATATACAAACAAAACCACCGATAACTTTTTGTTTAAAAAAGGGAAAATGGGACGGATAGCAGTAGCCAGTTACTGACCATCTATTTTACACCGCTTTGCCATAGTTCCCCCAAGTATCATGGCACTTATTATTTCAGCAGCAATACTTTCAAAAAGATCAGCACCTCTAGCCGCACAATCTCCCACATTGTCTCCAACCTTGAAAACAATTGCAAAACAGTATATAAACCTATAGATTGTTGATGCACATTGCCTCACTACCACATTGTTGAAGAACAAATGCACAGGGCATAAAAAGAAAAGATTAAATTGGCTTTTCTTTCTTTTTTAACACCATGTGCATCACATTTGTCCTGATCCTGGTGTCAAACAAGTAGGACAAGGAAACAAAGGTAATCAGAGATTATATATTTAACTATCATACAGCCAGACACGATCAAAGGATGTTTATGGCAAATCAGAACCCTTGATGTGACGATATCACATCAAATTACCATGTTAGTTGCATCTCATCTACCAGGTCCATTTCACCAAACCCATTAAGAGGCAGCTTGGGCTATATACTCTTGATTCTTGGACTACAGTCCAGTGTGGCATGCGTCATGAAGGAGGAATTCTTGTGATAAGTCATACTCATAGGGTGAGGACAGGCGGCAGCCAATAGTGGCTTCAAAGAGAAAACAGTTGAGAGGGGAAAGAAAGGATAAGGAGCAGGGAATCTTACTTCCTTAACACCTATATCTCTACTGTTAAATTGTCGCTTTGGTATCCTAGAGTTGGGTTCCTATCTCCCTGGAAATTTACTATCTGATTCAGTAAAATTCAATATTGGTGTTGCGTTTGAAATTAAAGTGGCATCTTAATAACTGCTGATTTGCTTGAAATTGAAAAATAAGTAACAAGACTCAAAAAAAATGACAATGTTATGTATGTTCCTCACATGACAGGATCCCAATCCATTTATACACACCACCAGAGCAGACTGTTTATACCATCCTTTACTCTTTGTTTAATCATATAATTGAGAAAGCTCAACATTTAAAATAAGCTTCGAAAGGAAAAAGGTCCTTCAACCACAGACACATAAAAGCAAATGTTTGGGAACTCTGATCAGAAAAACCATCAGTTTCTTGAGGTAAACAGTTGAATAGTGGAGAGAAAAGTTGATGAGAACAAGATACAAGAATGAAAATATATGCAGAGGTAATTAAAATATTAAAGGGAACTCTCTTCTACTCCTCTCACAGTAAGAAGAGAATAAGAAGCCCAGGAGAATCTCCGAATATCTGAAATAATGTTTATTCACTCATATCTTAGTTTCGGGAATGACTAAGATATTTATAGAAAATGAATTACAATTGAAATAACAGACTCTCCTTGCATTCTCGGGAAATTAGATGCATAAAGATAGGAAATGACTCAAAGGACTCACCACTAACTAGTGATCCTATTATTTTGCTAACAAACAAACTTTCAAATATTAAATAATAAAAGAAATCAGATTTGATTAATATACATGGACTGATTAATGCGTGGACTGATTCTTGCACCATTGATAAGTGAGGGCAGTATCTATCAAAAGTATATTTATGTTTCCTTATTTATAGAACACTGATGTATATAGTCAGAGAAAGAATGAGGAAAAAAGAGGAGAGAGAAGAACATTTGGGAGTGGACAAGAGAGAACAAGAGACTTAGACTGAATAGTACTCTAGCTAGTTCATAATAGGGATAGCATTTCAATTACAGTTTCCTTTGCTTATATAGGCTCATACCTCTAACAGCTAGTTCCTATAACAGTCATAAACTAACTCCTATATACCTTACAAATATAACTAGATATAACTATCAAGCATAACTGCCAAATCCTATGTTAATTACAATTGATATGTCAAACAACATGAAAGACATTAATGTAATGTTAAATGAAAAAGTAATTAATATGCAAAATCAATTCACATTAAAAGTTATATAACGCAGAAAAGAAATAGCAAAACTCACATAAAATGAATGCCAAATCTAATGCCTAACCTCTTTTGAAAATGAAGTAAAAATAAACTAACAATTACCAGATCAGCAATTACAGCAGGATTCCTAGGGTCATCTTCAGGAATCCCCTGCTCCACTTTTCCGACAAGGTCTGCTCCCACATCAGCTGCCTTTGTGTATATTCCACCACCCAACTGTGCGAACAATGCAACAAAGGAGGCACCAAAACCATATCCAACAAGAAGAAGAGGCACTATAATCAAAAGAGTCCTGATGTCAAATATTATCTAGAGAGAGTAGGCAACATAATAACTGCCAAGAAATGTGTTTGGAACCCACCGAAAGGTATATAAAACACTGGTTTAATTAAGGCACAGAATAGAAACACCACTGAAAACAACAATCTGTCAAGAGTCTAACTCTCACAGCCAAGAACAGAAGCAAATCTGTGCTAACAGACTTGTTCCTCCTCTCCTACAATCTGATAGAAGCAAACTACTCCTTATCAGCCAAGAAAGCCTCAGGTCGTACCTGATTCCCTCTCCTATTACAATTCTCACAAAATATTCCTTCTTCCTCCAATAACACTCCTAACGGCTAATATAGGCAAAACAAACAACTTTCACAACTCCCAAAAAGCCACCCTACATGACAGCTAGTATCCTAGTATTACACCAAAATGGAAAGTCAACCTGGACCCCTTAAAAAGCATCTGGTCGCTGAACAGGGTCCTTTCAAAATGAAAAAAGGAACTAAGGTAATATGAAATGCTTAAGTCATACATTGAATTGTATGAAATACACTATCGGGTACTTATGCAGGTTAGTTCTCCCTCCTTGATAGCTAACATTTAGGGGAGAGTACTTGATAGAAACCTGAAACCTCTTCTGGTTTACTCCAGGAGGCCACGTGTGGGTTAGTTTGGGTAAGAGGGATTATCTGTCTAGTCTTTCAAAGGTTAGTTAATAGCAGTTCCTTATTATAGCTGGTTATGTTCAGTTATGTTGTTCTTATCTTTATTTAGTCAGTTATCAGGTTTTAATCCTATATAAGGATGTTGTTGGACTCATTATGATTTATGCAAAGTATTATTCAGAAAATTCTTGTATTGGCCTAAAGTTACAAATTCTGACTCTATAGATTTCCTATTCTTCTTAAAGTTTTCTGAGCTCTATCATTTTGGTATCAGAGCCACTTTCTCTGGACCAATTGTGGAGTTATGGGAAACAATAGGGAGAAACAACAATCCTCTGATTCTGCAAATCCTAACCAGGAGGCAAAATCATCAAAATCCCATGAAACTGAAACGACCACAGCCCCTTACAATGTGTCACAGCAGCAAGCCTTGTCGCCTCCAAACTTCACAGTTTAGATGCTAACATGAAAGAGATGAAGAAACAGAAGAATGCAACAATAGTGGTCATCACGATGGGAAGGAAACCAGTAAAAACCAAATAGGTGGCCTCACACAAAAGTTGCTTTTCGAAAGTTTGAAGGAGGCAACCCCAGATGATGGACAATGAAGGCTGACAAATATTTTTGTTATTACCAGGCCCTAGAGGACTTGAAGGTTAAAGTAGCAGCAATGAATCTAGAAGGTGATGCTCTTGATGTATTATTGGGTCACCTCCAATAGGACAATTCGTTATTGGGACAAATTGATTCAAGTTTTTCAAGAGAATTTTGGTCCAACCGACTTTCGAAGTCCTGATATTTACTTATGTGAAATCAAGCAAACGAGCACCATTGAAGATTATCAGAAGGATTTTGGGCCCATTTGGATGGGCTTTTTTATTTTTTTTAAAAAAACACTTTTTTAATGCAAAAAAAATGCTTTTTTATTAATTCATGTGTTTAAGTGATATTTTTTTGAAAAAGCAAAAGTCAAAAAAAAAACAAAAAAAAAAAAGCCAAAATGCTGCTCTTTATAAAAGCTCCAATTTGGAGCTTAAGAAAAAGCACTTTTTTTAAAAGCCCATCCAAACGGGCCCTTTGTCCAGCACTCTTCTCATGTACAGGGTTGGCTAGAGCATTGTTTACTTTTGTTTTTATCAACAGATTGAAGGAGGAATTAAAGGCTGATGTTAATATTCAAAAACCTCACATCATATACAAGGTGTCAAGTTTGGCGTTGGAATTTGAATCTAAAATTCAATCACAGCAAAACCAACACTGTTCTCAACGGTCAACGTATTCAAAGGCTGTTGATAGTGGGACCCTTTGACGCAATAATAAGGCTATTTGGCCACGTCAGCAAATTGGAGCAAATCAGAACTCCAATTCGGCAATTAATCAAAATTCAAAACTGCCGCAATATGTAGGATACTCATATAATCCCAATTTCATGCAATCTATAACCGTCGTAGATTAGGAGCAACAATTCCTTCATGATAAAAGCTTGTGCTATCGATGTGGTAAGAAATTCTCTCCAAGACACTGCTGCAAAAACTCGACCTTGAGATTAATGGAGATTACCAAAGATCTTAAGGATTCCAAATTTAGTGCTGAAGAGATTCCAGCCAACTCCAATTTGGCCGAAATCTCTTAACATGCAATTTTTGGAAATTCTTCTTCAACAATCATGAAAGTTCGTGGCTCCCTACTCTCTAAATAGGTTGGTGGCAGAATTAAACATCGCAACATATCTCTTACAACCTTTCAGAGTACAGGTGGGAGATGGCTCTATGGTTTCTTGTAAGGTGATTTGCATAAATCTTGAAGTAAGGGTACAAGATTTGCTGATATGTAATGATTTCTTCCCATTCTCACTAGGTAGTGTTGATATGGTACACGGAATCTAGTGGCTGACCTCTTTAAACACTGTTGAAGCCAACTAGCAAAAGATGCTCATGGTGTTCTAGGTTGGTGGACCCCGTTACAAACTTCAAGGGACACCACAACCTAACTCAATTCCTTCTTTTCGCAATACCGACCTTATTAATTCTCATCAACCAGAACCATCATTGTCTCAATGCAGTGACACTCTCATACACCAATTTGAATTGTTGCAAGCATTATTATAGGCGTATGAAGGCCTTTTTGAAGACCCACAACATCTTCCTCCAACTAGGAACCACGGCCATGCAATACCTCTTTATCTTGATGTTGTTCCTCCTAACATTCAACCATATAGGTATCCTTATTCACAGGAGGATGAAATTGAGAAACAAGTGGAGGAATTGCTAAGCAAAGGGTTCATAACGGAAAGAGCAAGTCCTTTTGCTAGTCCGGTTCACCTCATGGCAAAGAAGGCCTCTTCTTGGCGCTTTTGTGTTGACTAACGTGAGCAAAACTGGATCACCATACCAGATAAATACCCAATCCCTAATATAGATGAATTGATGAGTCACATGGGGCCAAGTACTTCTCCAAAATTGATCTCAAATTTGGATACCTTCAAATTTGTGTTCTTCCTAAGGATGTCTACAAGACTACATTCAGAACTCATTTTCGGCATTACGAGTTCATTGTTATGCCCTTTGGTCTTACAAATGCCCCTGTAACATTTCAAGTAGCCATGAATGATACATTTCGACCCTTTCTTCGAAATTTCTTATTGGTTTTCTTTGATGACATCCTGATTTATAGTGCCACGGCAGAAAATCACTTGTCTCACTTGCATACTATCTTGCATCCTTTGCAGCAGCATAAGTTTTATGCAGATTCTAAGAAGTGTGACTTCTTCCAAATGGAGGTATCTTTTTTGGGATATGTGATTTCAAAGAAGCATGCGGCTATGGATCCAGATAAAATCTTTGCAATAATAGATTGGCCTCTTCCCCAGAATATTACTGAAGTACATGGTTCTCTAGGACTAACTAGTTATTACAAAAGCCTTGTCAAAACTATGGACAAATGGCCAAGCCTCTAACTGATATGACTAAGAAGGACGCTATTCGTTGGACCAAGCATGCCAAACAAGCATTTCTGGATCTTAAAGGTGCCCTTATTTCTACACCGCTTCTGCAATTGCCAAATTTTTCAAAGCCATTTGTTGTGGAATGTGATGCGTCTTCTTCAAGAATTACAAAAGCTCGTGCTTCCCCCTTGGTTGGCCACAGTTGTGTTCTAAAAATTCTTAAGATGCTGCAACAACCATTCTCTTGAGCGCAAATGAAGGATGAGGTTAAGCAATTTGTGACTAATTGCCATGCTTGTCAAAAGAACAAATATATGCCTCAAGCTCCTACATGTCTTCTACAACCTTTGGACATTCCACAGCAAATTTGGGAAGACAACTCACTTGATTTCATTATTGGTCTGCCTAAATCCAATGGTTGTGAGACGATACTAGTGGTGGTTGACCGCTTAAGTAAGTATGCTCAGTTTCTTGGTCTTCCCCGACATTTTACTACAAAATCTGTTGCAGCACTTTTCTGCAAGGATATAGTTCAACTTGATGGATTTCCCAAGTCTATCATCTCCAATAGAGATACCATTTTCTTAAGTGCATTTGGGAAGGAGTTATTCAAGCTTAGTGGCACAAAATTGCGAATGAGCACTTCCTATCACCCTCAAACGGATGGGCAAACTGAAGCAGTGAATCGCTATTTGGAGACATATCTAAGGTGTTTTTCTCAAGATCATTCCAAGGGTTGGCACAAAATTGTCCTATAACACCAAGTTCCCGGTTCCACACTTCTTCTAGTTCAACTCCTTTCAAAATAGTTAATGGCAGAGACTCCCCAACATTAGTTCCTTTTCAAAAAGGGACTACAAATTTAATTGAGTTAGAAGACGATTTTGAAGACAGGGATGCCATTCTTTCTTCTATTAGGGATCACCTCACTATAGCTCAAGACAAAATGAAGCAATATGTAGATGGTAATAGAAGAGAAGTTCACTTCCAACCCAGAGATCTGGTGTTGCTCTCAAGATACATCTTAACAAACAAAGATCATTAGCCAAGCATAGATTTAAGAAACTTTCTTCAAGATTTTGTGGTCCTTATCCTGTGCTCTGCAAGATTGGAAATGTTGCCTATGAGTTGCAGCTGCTTGATGATGCTCATGTCCATCCATTATTCCATGTTTCCTTCCTTAAGAAGGCCTACGGTTATTCCTCTACTCCTCCTCCATTACCAATTACTGCTGATTGGGAGTGTCAATTAGAGCCAGAACATCAAGACTTCCTTCACAAACTGATTCTTCTGCAAATCCTGTAATGGAGCTCCTGGTTAATCGGAAAGGGCACCCTCTAGAAGGTTGCAACTAGGAGACATATGATTTGATTGCAACATAGTTTCCTTCATTTCACCTTGAGGACAAGGCAGATTTCCAAGTAGGGAGTAATAATAGGAACCCGAAACCTCTTTTGGTTTACTCCTTGAGACCACGTGTGGGTTAGAGGGACTATCTGTCTAGTTTTTCAAAGGGCAGTTAACAGCAGTTCCCTATTTTAGTTGGTTATGTTCAATCATGTTCTTGCTCTTATCTTTGTTTAGTCAGTTATCATGTTGATGTTGTAATCCTATATAAGGATGTTGTTAGACTAATTATGATTTATGCAAAGTATTATTCAGAAAAGTTTTGTCTTGGCCTAGAGTTACAGATTTTGACTCTAGAGATTTCCTATTCTTAAGTTTTCTGAGTTCTATCAGTTCTCCACCCCATTAGGTTGCCTATCACGTATAAATATCTTGGTGCATTATAGTATTAGCATAAATCGGGAGTACGGGCAATTATGTACACTGTTCACTGTTTTGCCTTCTATTTTCCTAACACTGTCCAATACAAACAAGATGATTAAGGACGGCTGCTGAGTAAAAATAGCATTGCCTTTTAATCAAATAAACCATTTAACTGCAAAATGCAACTCACCACAAGATCTCACCCCCTCATTAACTACTACTAGATTTTTGCAATAGATCATGAAATTTCATTCCAAGCTCCTTAGACAAACCAAATGCTTGACAGAAATTATACAGAAGCCTACTCAAAATATTTTAAGTTCCCAAACAATGTAAAAGCAGGTGATCGTCATTTCATGTATAATTTTCCAATCAATATGAATCCCAACAACAAAAGTCCCGCTTTTTCCACACATAATAAATAACTATATTATATAATCTGCTATTTGAACTTATGTACAAATAAAGAGACAAAATAGCAAGGTCTGTGGAGAATGGTTTCCCAATTATATATAATTTCCAGCTAGTAAAAAATATTGCAAAAGGACAAGCAACACATGTTTATCCAAGTTCATAAAAAAAAAAATATTTTATTCAGTAAGCTGAAAAGGAGTTGATACTTACAATCGGTAACCTTCATTCCACCAGGTGTGTCCACTCCCAACCAAACATAAAATGTGGCATAAAGGATTGCTATACCAATTACAGCCATACCAACAACAACAATAGCTGAGAAACCACCAGCACGAGTAGCTACCTGCACAACTCTTCCCCAATTAATATAGAAGTTTTAGACCTTTCACAGTTTTCTGAGGAAATAATGGTTTAACCTGCAACGCCTCTCTTGCAGACCGTCTTGCAGCACTAGAAACTCTAACATTGGCACGCACTGACACCCACATTCCTACATATCCCGCAGCACCAGAACAAAGAGCACCTATAAGGAATGCAGCTACTGTGATGTACGCAGAAGATGACCTGAATCAGAATATAGGTATATGACATATGAGAACATATTAAAGAAAAAGATAGTAGCTTGATAGATGATAATATTTAAACATCACCTTCCCAGGCCAGAAGCCTCCATGTGAGGAGTTGTACTACGGAACAAATATATGCAAAGGATCACCAGAGCAAGCAACATTGCCATCTTGGATATAGAGTCATATTGGGTCTTGAAAAATCCTTCAGCTCCATCTCGTATAGCATCTGATATCTAGAAAACAATATGATAAGCCCGGGACAGGTAAGCAAGGAGTTCAAAGTACGTGATTCAATTATGAATAGACCACATAACAACAGAAGACACTGCAATAACTAAAGGGGAAAAAAAATCAAACTGTTTACACATTAAAGCAATAATGTCTTTCCTTACTGAATAAAAATAAGGCTTCACAAATCTTCTGACAAAGAATAGGGTTAATGCAAGAAAAGATATTCCCAAAAGGCCCTAAAACCCTAAAATTTATTATTTTCATGAAAGAGACTTTGACAATGTTCAGAAATAAATTTAATTATGTTAAGATTATCAGCCTGTTTGACTGCTGCTTTTAATAAAAAATTATTCTTAAAACAATCAAGATATGCTTCCTTAAAATTGTGTTTCTTGTTCTCAGCACAAATGATAAGAAACATCCAATATAACAGGCAATAAATTATACTAATAATAATAGATAGATAGTTCATAGTTCCAATGGAGTAATAATAACAAAGATATAATTTTGTACATATCAGTGCAAACAAAAGGAACTTTTCTATGTTCCAAACAAAATAGGGCATTGATTAAATAATATAAAATTAATTAAAACTACACAGAAGCATTGTTGACACCAAACTAAAAATTTAGTAAAATGAAGCCCACAAGTATAGATTGGAAACAGGATGAAGCAAGAAGAAATTACTATATCAGCCAAACCAAAGGAGATAGATTTACCTGAACCATTTCAGGAGGGCCCTCATCCTTCGCAAGCACCCACTTTGCAAGATATATTGCCACAAGGAAGCTGAGAATACAAACAGAGAAGACAAACACAATGATAGGAGATGTGCTTGCTCCAATGTAGAAGATAGCTCCAAGACCCAGAAGCAAAAGTATGACCAGGACACGGACATTTATACCAAGTAGAATACGAAATATCTGCAGAAAATTAAAAGAAAAAAATTTCAGGGGTTATGAAATATCAAAAGGAATACACCAGATCAGTAATGACTCATAACTTACTAAGCAAAGCTAAACCAAATAAAAATTAAAAAAGGTCAGGGGCGCATTAAGAATTAAAGAAACATGGAAAAAGCAATGAATAAACTTTTTGGTTGGGAAAATGAATACATTATTCATAAAACAGTAAAACAAGTAAATTAATGCAATGAGACTACAGAAGATTATCATAGGGCTCTTACCAGTGGGGTATAGGCTTTACTACGCATGTTGGGAAATGTTCTTGGTTTGTCCTGGTAAGGCCCTAAACTACCGCTCTCCATGTCATCATCCATCATTACAGTATGGGATGAATTCACCCGTCGGGCTACAGTATAAGGGTTGTTGTACTCACCAACTTGGGGCAAGTCGCCCCCTGGACCTGGTCGCTGAATTTTGAAGGATTTTATCAACCACTATGGTTTCAAATTTTACTGCTGGCTTATAAGCAGAAAAAAATCGTTTGTTGACAGTCGAGATAGCTTGAGTCACAAACAATAACTCATTTCCCTCTCCCGCAGTCAGGATTTGAAGTCAAGAATCTTGATATAGTCAGCTTCAAATCACTGACAATCCAAATAAATCACAATCAGAAACATTACGCATAAAATGCAAATAGGATGCGTGCTATACAAAAATAAGAATATCAATATATAAACATACACATAACTACAATTACCACATAATTCAAATAAACAGATGCTTCAAGGACGAATCTAGGATTCAAGAAGTGGAGAGCCAAACTGAAATTTATATTTAAGTAGGGGGAGAAAGAATGTGTTATAGCATTTTTTTCACAAGTAAAACTATTAACCACCATAAAGAGGTAGTGCAAGAGTGTTGTGGGGGGTGGGGGGAGCAGCCCCCCAACCCCGCGGCATTCGTCTTTGAGTTGCTTGATGCAAAAGATTGCAATCATGCACGGCCTTAATTACTTAAATAGCTATGACATCGGAGAAAATTCTGTACATTGGATACTCATATTAAAACTCTTAAAGTTCCGTCCGCTATAGATCCCGTGCTTTTTCTGTTCACGTAGAAAAGGCGCGGACATGGATTTTGCCTGATTAGTTGAACTCGGAAAACATGTGTCAGATTTGAAGGTGGCAAACATTTCTCGTGACACAAAGCATTATAAAAAAAAAACAACAACAACAACAACCGCAAGATTCATTTCAGAGGATTACTCATAATCTGAGCCATTAAAGTTTCGGATCTAAAACCAAAACCGAAGACTGAACGAACAGCAAGTCAGAATATGAATTCAGACCATGAAGTAAGAAATCAAAATACCAGCAACGGTCGTCTCTGTCGTTCGACGCAAATACATTGACAGAATAAAGAGTCTTACAGGCAGATCTAATGCTGTTGAACGCAATTTCTTCGTCAAGCTATTATGCTGCGCTTGCTTTGGCTTCCACTGCTCTCCCTCTGCGATTACAAACAACAGTGAGAAAGGGGAATCTCTTTACAGAGCGGAGGAAGGTACAATTTCGCAATTGCAGGAGCGCATATTCGCTTCTTTTATTCAACCTCTTCTTCACATTAGGATCGCTGATCTGTCAAATTAGATCCAGTAGGGTGACGCCATCTCATGCTAAACACGTATCCATTGGTTGCTAAATTAATTAGTACATTGATACATAAATTTGGGCATTTGTTAGGCCGAATTCAGGAAATAAGTTAACTTGATACTTTTTGCAAAATAAAATATAATAAACAAAACATAGTGAGTGGGTAATGGGTATTGATTATTTACAAATTTTGATTCGTTATAAATAAAATGTTTTTATATTAACTTATTTGTTTCAAGAATCAAGAGATTTTTTTGTTTGGCCTTAAAACAATTCGAGAGGGTTTTTTTTTTTTTTTTGGGTCGACGAGAGAGTTAAAACTATTGACTTGTATCCACCCATGCAATATTGCCATCTATGCTAACTTCAAGTGGCTTAATTAAATTATTTACATTAAGTTGTGGTATCATTGAATATTGTTTTTAATGGGCCCAAAGTATTGCTGATAACAATGACCAATCTCCTCAAACTTCCAGGGTCTATAATGCTAGCCACAAGACTCTCCCTATATATTCTGTGATCAAACCCTTAACTAAATAGTTATATACAATACACACAAAATGGACTTTTCAAATAAAATTATAAAATAAATTCTCATAAGTTTCTATATCATCATTTAAATTCCTGACTCTACTCATTATCCCATTTTCTCATGGGTTCCTATGAGGTTGTACATGCATATATATATATATATATATATATATATATATATATATATATATATACACAATACACACGAAATGGACTTTTCAAATTAAACTATAAAATAAATTCTCATAAGTTTCTATATCATCATTTAAATTCCTGGCTCTACCCATTATCCCTTTTTCTTATGGGTTCCTACGAGGTTGTCATGAGAAGTTCTCATGACTATCATTTAAATCCTTAATTTTTCATTATCCATTTTATTCATGGGTTTCTATAAGGGTGTGATGAGGAGTTCTCATGACCATCATTTAAATCCATAATTTTTCATTATCCTCCCATTGTTAAGTTACTTAAAATATACACAAAATAGACTCCTAAATTATTTCTATTATTTACTTATCTTTTATACATTTTCCTATTATTTTAATTAAATATAGAATATAAAGATATTTGACTTAAAATCTGTTTATGTCTTATTTTATTAAGCGAGAAATATTATATACAGAAAAGAAAATCAACTAATAGAAAAACATGGACAGACATATTCAGGTGATATTAACTGTAGCATCGTATAGGAGTATCATATAAATATATATTGCAATTTGTTGTACCGAAATATAATATAATGCGACTACCAAAAAAAAACAACGCACAGTTCATGGGTATTCAATTGTCGCACGAAAGCCGAGGTGAAGAATTGGTTTCAATCACGAAGAAAAAGAGACACACAAGGACAAATTTGGATTCGACAATTGATTGCAAAAAAAAGTTACTCACATAATCCAAAACTGTATTACAATGCAACGCCTTTAATATTGTTCCTATCGATTTAGGGTTAGGTTTTATAATATTTTTCATATATAAGAACCCTATCAAAATTTATATAAGACTAATCCTAAGACTCATGGGAATTAGGATTACCTGGTCTCCGTTTTTGCTAGCCTCCTAGAAAATAATTTGATGAGAGTCCGAAAGAAGGATTTGAGAAGAAAAGGGGGCTGAGAAGAAAACTATCGAGCGTTACTAGATTTAGACGGCTAAACCTAAGTTTATAATTAAAATTTAGGGTTTAGCTACAGGCTGGGCTTTTTTTTAACTATTTCCAAATTTAATAAATTATAAAACAATACAATTAAATTCTAAACTTTTTATTATCACTATAATTATTTCCAATTAATAAATTATAAAATAATACAAACATTATTAAATTCTAAATCTTTACTTACTACATTATTGTTGTTATTATTATTATTATTATTAGTATTATTACTATATTATCATCATCATCATCATTATTATTATTAATCCGGGGTATTACATTCTACCCTCCTTAAAACAAGTTTCGTCCTCGAAACTGAAATAAAATTCAATAATAAAATCTCGGGTATTACAGAGACAATGATTAAGGGACAAAATAATGATTCCTAACCTAGGGGGAAAAAAAAAGGAAAGAGTTATTTGATATATGGAACCATTTTACAAGGTTGCCACTTGCTGAAACAAAAGGAAAACATAGGTCAAAGTGTAACTATTGTGTAGCAACTTACGCGAGTCATCCTTCGTAAGATGGCACTAAACAATTATGGAGACATTTTGGCAAGTGTCCAAACAATCCTAACAAAGCAAGCAAGGGTCAAAGCTTGTTCGCGACCATGACAAATCAAATAGTGACTCATCACTTATTCAGTCAAGAGCAAGGTAGAAAGGTTGTTGCTAAGTACATCATAAAGGATGAGGTGCCTTTCCGAGCTGTGGAAAAGGAGGGATTGATAGAACTTTTGCAAGACTTTCAACCTAAATTTCAAATGCCATCAAGATGGACAGTTGCTAGAGGTTGCTATGGCATATATAAAGAACGAGCAAATATCTTGGCAAAATATTTCAAGGCTTCTAAAGTCCGTGTGTCTTTCACAACCGATTGTTGGACATCTATGTAAAATAACAACTACATGTGTTTGACTACACATTAGATTGATGATGATTGGCTTTTGCAGAAATGCATTCTGAATTTTTGTGAGATTAAAGATCATAAAGGTGAGTCAATTGCCAAACAAATTGAGGATTGCTTATTTCAATGGGGCATTAACAAAGTATATACAATCACAGTTGACAATCCTTCTGCCAATGATTTTGCAATTGCAATCCTAAAAAAGTGTTTCAAGAGTTGGGATGGTTTGGCAATAGTATGTGATGGGGAATTTTTGCAAATGCAGTGTGCTGCTCACATATTGAACTTGGTTGTTTCTGAAGGTCTAAAAGAAATGAACAAGTCTATTGAGCTCATCAAACATGCAGTAAAATATGTTAAATCTTCTCCATCAAGGAAGCGTAAGTTCATAATTTTGGCTGAAAGGGAACGAGTTGAATCAAAAAGCCTTCTTACCTTGGATTGTCCCACGAGGTAATTTTTTTAATAATTTGTTTGAATAAGCTTTGATATGATAATATATTGATGTTTAATTGTTTTTCATTTCTATCATGTCATTAGGTGGAACTCAACATACCTTATGCTTGAGAGCGCTGTTAAGTTTGTCAAAGTCTTTACTCGGATGGAAGAGGAGGATGAAGAATACAAACAATACTTCAAGAAGAAGAACGTAGATTCCAGTCGAAACGCTTTTATCTTGATTGATGCTCATGAAGGTGTTGACAATGTATTCGATGATACAACTGTTAGTATGTAGGTGTCCTAGAGACAATCAGTTGAACACCTTGTACTGTTTGATATTTCATGATTAATATGTTTGAGCATAATTTATCTTTATCATATTTATGTCTCGCATATATTTTATAGTTAATATGAGATTAAAGATAAAGGCCCAAGGAATAGAATATGTGTTTATTCGGTGATCTATGATAGGGATCATGATCATGAGGAATCGAGTACACTACATGTCTATTGCCTGAAACTTGTTCCTAGTCTTGAATCGCCAAGAAAGGGCATTGGTGATTTCAATAAGACTAGTACGACATCATCTACTTGTATAGTGATGCAAGGTAGGGACCTCATGGAATGCAGGCATGTTGATGCCTTAGCTGATGTCGTGGGTGGATCTGTTAGAGAACAGATAGCACTGGACTGACCCGCCGAGAGACTCCACAAGGATTCATTGTAGAGAGTATCATTGGATTTGTAATGTCTCTTATCATTTGGTAGTGCGGATCATCTTAGACTTGAGGGTGTCATCGACCACTATGTCCTAGGGTTATACTTTGACTGTACAACTCTATCCACCTGAAAAATGGGGAGAACAATGTACTCTTGGGTATTACCTGAATACATGAGTATAGATGAACATGCCGAAAGGACTTACAATCCTCTACAAGGGATTAGTTGTTCACAAGACCGGTAAGAGCTTGGATGACTTCTAGTTGATTCGAGAATCTATGCATAGTAAGTGATCATGAAGAGTCATGATCTGTCTTAGAGTCAATAGAAGAATATTCCTGGTTCTGTGAAATAGCTACATTTAGTCAATCAAGAGAGATGATACTCTATCCTTGCTCTCGACTAAATATGAACAACATTGTAAAAGATGATATATGCACAGTATCCAAATTAGAAAAGGTAGATCACTTGATCAACTTGATTAGTTCTGGGACTGCAGAGCATTGCTAGTGTCTTATGTAGTCATTAGATAAATTGACCTTTTAAAGGAGTTTAATTGGTTCAAGTTTATCTATGTCAGTAACTAATTGGGCCTAATGGGTCACACACTAAAGACTATTCTTGATTGCTTAATTTAGTTAGTTTGGACCAATAAATGTTATTGGGCTTTGTCAAGACTATTGATGTAATTGGGTTAGTACTTCAAGCCCAATTATTGAGAGGTTAAGAGATTGAGGTAATTTATGAATTAACCAAGGCTGTATCCAATCAGGATTGGATAAAGAGAGTAATTAATTAGTAATTATTTATTCATGTGAATAGTGTCAAATGAATAGTAAAGTACTACTCATCTTTTACTATTCATGAATAATCAATTATTATAATTAATTATAAGAAGCACTTCTTGAAATAATTAATTGTTCAAGAATTACTTCTTGGAATAATTGATTCTTCAAGAAGCACTTTGGTTTTGAAGTAGAAATGAATGTGTGGCTCACATTGAAAGAAGAACATGTGGCCATGATTCACTCCTTGTTTCTATAAATAGCACTCATTTCCTTCACTCCAATTCACACCTTCACAAGCTTCTCTCTTAAGCTTCTCTCTCTCTCTCTTCCTCTTAAGGAAGTTCTTTCTCTTTCTCTCTCTTTCTTCCTCTTAAGGAAGTTCTCTTAGTCTTGAGTAAGAAATCCAAACTCTTGAAGTTCTCCACCTTGTTACTGCCTAGCAAGCATTCAAGGAGTCGGGGATTCAAGGAGAAGGTGTTCTCATTTGCAATCAGGAGATAGTCGTGTGGATCAACGTTAGAGGACATCATACTCTTTGACGTCTTCAAGTGATCACAGGTATTCCTGAAACCCTGTATGTGTTTTAACGAGTAGATCCTAAATATGTACTGTAAGAGTTACGGTACATGGTACATGACTCATGAGGTTAGTATTTCCACATGGTACGGTAAATATTATTTACCAAAGAGTTTCTTCTGAGTATGCTCTGTGGCTGCAGCTTAGTCTGATCTGTCACATCAGAAAAGAATTATTCTTGAGCAGTAAATATTATTTACCAGTACAGTAAATACTATTTACCAAACAGTAAAAATTATTTACCGGCATAGTAAATATTATTTATCGTTGTAAAATGTATTTACAGGCGTAGTGAAAATTATTTACTGTTCACGCTAAATTTTATTTACTGGTGCAGTAAAAATTATTTACTGGCACGGTAAAAATATATTTACCATCACAGTAAATATTATTTACTGGTACAGTAAAAATAATTTACTGGCACGGTAAAAATATTTTTACTGGTACTATTCACAAGAATAGTAAATATCCAATGTGGGTTCCGCAAATACTGAAAAATTTTGTTTTTTCAACCTCGTAAACATGTTGCTTGAACGTCAAGCTAGATCAATCTAACCCGCAACAACAACAAGGATTGTTGAACCTACAATTTTGTCTCCTAGTGCATATGATTGGAGCACTGCAAATGAGTTTCTTGGCTTTTTAAAATTGTTTTACAATATGACATTGAAGTTTTCTGAATCAAACTGTTACAAGTAACACTTTTTTCCAACATATAGTCTCAATTCAGACAAGCCTTGAATCAAATGCAAGTAGCTCATACTCTCTGTTGGGTCACATATCAAGAAGAATGCTATCAAAGTTTAACAAATACTGGGGGCAGCTGAGAAAATGAATCCTTTATTGGTTGTGGTTATGATACTAGACCCCAGATATAAATTGACATATGTCAAGGTTGCTTTTGTTGACCTTTTTCATGAACCAACAAAGTGCGAAGCTATGTTGAGGAAGATTACAAGTTTATTGTATCGTTTATATGACCACTATTCAGCTACTGGTCATGTTGGTAAATCTTCTTCTCAACCAACATCGGAGCAAGGGGATCATGTTGAGTTAGAACTTGAAGTGCCCTTGGCATCTGGTAATGCTACATCCCAAAAGTTTTTGGCCCAGGCAGATGCAGAGAGTAATGTTGAGAAAATTTCAGAAGTGGATGAATACCTTTGAGCTGAATTGGTTGGTTATCATGATTCAAAATTCAACCTCTTAGCATAGTGGAAAGGCAATGTTTGTAAGTATAAAGTGTTAAGCTTGATCGCACGTGATATATTGGCTATTCCAGTCTCAACTGTCTCTTCAGAAGCAGCTTTTAGCACCGAGGGTTGAGTATTAGATCCATTCAGGAGCTCTTTATCCTCAAAGATGGCTGAGGCACTCATATGTGCACAAAATTGGCTATCAGTGAAACCACCCAACTGCATTGACTTTGATTATGATAATTTTGATGAGACTGAAACTATTGTTATCGGTATATTAATTTGCATTTTCTATTTTTGGTTATTAATGTTTCATTTCATTTTCGTATTAGTTAATACATACTAATTAGGATTTATCTTCTTTCATTTTGTAGAGGTAGATGTAGCAGCAGGAGGCGAATCTGAGCAGTGAATATTAATATTGTTCCGATGATGAATTTTTGATGTTTGAAGTCATCAATTTTGAACTTCAATTATTAATATCGTTCTTTTTTATGTTTGAATTGTGAAGTTGTGATAATTGAAGTTTGAATTGATGAAAAATACCTACAGAATTGTGAAGTTGTGATGTGATGATTGAAGTTTGAATTATTGTGATTATTGAGTAGGTTAAAAACACAACCAAAAAAGGGGGGGAATCTGTGGGTATTTAATTAGTTACTATTGTCAATTTGTCATATTCATTGATGTGGGCATTTTTGAATCTGTGGGTACTGCATGGTTAAGTAAGAATTCGTGGGTATTTTTTAATTACAATATTCAGGTTCTAGGCCAAAAAAAGAAATAAACCTGGGTCCAAAAAAACGCAACAAATAGAATATGTTTTGGGCCCAAAAAACTGTTCTGGTTCTAGGCAAAAAAAAAAAAGAAGAAGAAGAAACAAACCTGGGCCCAAAAACATGTTTTTTAAAAAAAAAATAAAAAAGCCTAGGATGCCTAAATAGGTTTCCTGGACCTGTTTAGGCGTACCTGTTTATACAAGTTAAACGGGTTTTTGCCCCATACCCGTGATGCCCCGTACCCGTGTAATTTAAACGAGCGGGTCGCGGGTTACCCCCTGGGGCAGCCCCGCCCGCTCATTACTCATCCCTAATTACAATCACACACAATCAAGAAAATTCAATCTTATCACAATTATCTTATTTTAAAAAAAATTCATTGAATATATCAGTTGCTCAAGGGCATCATAAATTTCCAAACTCTTCAAGAGTATAACAATTCAAATATTCAATATCAAATCCAACTCAATTTCATTGTTATAATTCAAATATCTATCTGGGTAAAGTCCAAATCCAACTATCATTTCAATCATCATAAATTATAGGGTATCAAGATCATAATTTCCACATTTATTCAATAAGACTCATATCGCACATAATCAATTTTCCATCATTTTATCAAAAGTAAAATTTATACTATAATTTGTTATCTAACACCATCAGAGTATTAAGATTATTTTCAAAATAGTTAATACAATTATTTTCTAGGAATTAAAACCCAATAATACTTGTATATAATTATATAATCAATCCTATTATTTTCTAGGGTTAAAACAATTTAATATAAATAACCTATGGTTACATATAATATATGAAAACATCTTAAAATTCCCTAAGATTAAGATTACATTTAACAAATATAAAATTATCCTACGATCACTTAAGGATTAGGATTACATATACTAAATTTCATCTAAAACTAATCTAAGATGCCCTAAGGGACCGGGATTAAAAAAATTCATACAAAGCCAACCATTGACTCTCTAAAGATTAGGATTATATATAAAACATTTCATATAAAACAATCTTATGACATATTTAAGATCATAATTACCCTATCAAGATTCATATAAAATTAACTTAAGACTTCTAGGATTACCTAGTCACCGTGTTTGATAGCTTCTAGGAGGTAAATCGATTAGAGAAGTGCAAGGGGTAGCCAAAAAAATAAAAATTTGAAATAAGAAGAAAGAGGAGAAGAGGAGAAGAGAAATGAAGAAATATTGAGGATTGGAAGTGATTTGGTTTGATTTGGTTAAGCCCTTATTTATAGCTGAAGTTTTATAACTGAGGTATTAATAACGGTAATATCAAAAGTTATCATTAATTATTACATGTAATATCAATGGTCATCATTAATTATCACATGTAATATCAATGTCATCATTAATTATCACACTTAATATCAATGGTCATCATTAATCATCATAGATAATATTAATAGTCATAATTAATTATCATAGGTAATAACAATGGTAATCATTAATTATTGTTAATATTATTTTATTTTATTTTATTTTTTCTTGGGTTATCACTGTCATGGTTGTTAAACTCGCGAGTCAATTCGCCGAATTTAACGAGTTTGCATTGTTACCTTAGGAAAACGTGTAACTCGAATGCAAAATTGTTCTAGGCTCAAACTCGTTTCTGACTCGGTCAAACTCGTTAAACTCAACAATTTGAAACTGAGTTTAATGAGTTGTAGATCTGAGTAGAGGAAGGCTAAAAATCGCAGGGGAGAAAGAATAAAAAACATATGAGGTTAAAAAGAAGCTACATATTACTTATTTTGGAGCCCTATTTTCATCTTGGGAGCTTTGTGCCGTTGCCGTTTGCTGCCATCTTCGGTGTCTTTTTTCAAGTTCATACCTTTGCTTGTTCTCCTTCCTTGCGCCTCTACCTGTGACTCTGCTTGCGATATTATTCGTTTCTCCTTGATCTAGAGATTTGAGACGAAGAGATGGAGGAGAAGAAGAAAGAGAGAGAGAGAGTAAAGAAGAAGAAGGGACGAGGACGAAGACGAAGGAGAAAGAGAGTGAATGGACTCTCTCTCTCCTATTCTCAATTTTGGATGCAGGAAGATGAATGAATGAGACTTAAAGAACAACACTTATATAAAGACCTAAGGGTCTAGAGAAGCGTGGCGCTGTTGGCCTTGCGTGTGAGTTAATCCCGCTGGTGAAGTATGGCTACTAGCTTATTTGCTAACTGAATTCAACGGCATTTACGTGTTCAAACCAAAGTGTGCAGTGAAGAAAGAGAAAACTGATTTAATGAATATTACCTCTGCTGCTGTGTTTTGGTGCAAGTCAAATGGGTTGTTTTTAAAAAAAAAAAAATTTGAATAACGAGGAAAAATTGCATGTTGGATGTTATTCCCAAAATTATCTCTTGCAATTATTTCCTTGATTTTATTTTCTAATTATTTCTAAGAAATTAACTCTAAAGTTCCTAAATAATTATTCTCATAATTATTTTAAACCAAAAATTTATAATTAATCTCCATATATTATTCAAACTTTATAATCTCAAATTTTTGAAATGTTACAAATTTAACGTCCCCCAATTAACGTCCGTTTTTAAAAATGTAGACATTAAAATGTAGGCGGTGGCATTGTTGTAATTTTTTTCTTACTTTTAACATCCGTTTTAAAAAATGAAGACGTTAAAATGTAGGTGATAGCACTGTTGTAAGTTTTTCTTACTTTTAACATCCATTTTTAAAAAACAGACGTTAAATGTTGTGATACAACGACTATTTTAATAAAAACAATCATTGTATCTTAGATATCACTTATTTTATTTTGAGATGCCATTTAATTTTATTTTGTGAAAAAATAGTTCTGCTTACCGTTAGAATAAAATTAGTCGTTGTATCTTAGACATCATTTATTTTATTTTAAGACACCATTTAATTTTATTTTATGAAAAATCAGTGTTGCTTACTGTTAGAATAAAAGCTTCAAGATTAAACGAGGTAATCCTAATTCATAGGTTAATAGAAATCCATTGCTATAGGGTATAATTCTTCTTAAATCCCAAAAATTGCCGTCTCGTTCTTTCTCGTAATTCCTATTTAGTACCATAAATCCTGCGCATGCCTTCCTCTGTGAGAAAATTGTTTCCTTCATATGATATGATTCTGCATGATTTAAGACTAACCTTAGTTATTAAGCATGTAGCATATTATATTTCTTTTTCTCGTTTTGCGTTATTTATTTTTTAGAATAATTTATAATTATAATTCAAAAGTTATAATTATAATTCAAAAGTTATAATTATAAAAATAAATAAAATTAATAATTTTAGAGAATATATTAATATATGCTTAATTAAAAAATTACTAGAATATTAAAATAAAATTATAACTAAAATTATTATTTGCAGAACAGAGCATACAGTATGGTTTTGATTTATCGCTATTATTTTATAAAGCTTGGGCTATTGCTGGTGACCTGCAAAGGTGGGAAATTTTTCTCCGAGACACAATGAAATCATTTCACTAAATTTTGAAAATCCCAGTGAAGATTCAATAACTAAAGAAAAATAAGTTTCATTCAAGATGCAAATTAATCCATAAAAGAATATAAATATAAATATAAATATATATATATATATATATATATATATATATATATATATATAGGGAAAAAGATTTCTCCTGTCACTAGAGATAGAGTTATCTCCAGTGACTTCAAAACTATGTCGTTTTGAATTAATGAAGGGTTTGTTAGTAATTTCAAGTGAATTAATGAAGGGTGTTTTCGTAAAATGTATATAATTAAAAAAATAAACAGAATTACAGAAACACCCTTTATTAATCTAAAACGACATAGTTTTGGGGTCACTGGAGATAACTCTATCTCCAGTGACAGAAGAAATCCTTTACCCATATATATATATATATATAAACCAATAAATGTTGAAGGTTACAATACAAGAGCAATTTTGCCCTGGAAGTTTTTTTGGGTTAAATTTTACCTCGGAAGTTTTTGTTTGGAGCAATTTTGCCCCTCCATTAACAACCCTAACGGTCAACTATATTTAGTTGACCGTTAGGGTTGTTAATGGAGGGGCAAAATTGCTCCAAACAAAAACTTCCGGGGCAACATTGCTCTAAAAAAAAAAACTTACGAAGCAAAATTGCTCCAAAAATAAACTTCTGGGACAAAATTGCTACTTGACCCAAAAATGTTAAAACTGCTATTTTATGATATCACATATTTTTAATTCTTTTTTATATAATATCTAGGAGTAGAAACAGGGCAGACCACCCTTCACCCTTAACAGGTCAAGCCTGTTCAACAATAAAGTGGTCTGAGTCTAGCCTGTGGCCTGTCAAAGGCCATTTTTTCAACCTGAGCCTGGCTTGTGCCATGTTAAGGAGGCGTATATTTTTAAAAATTTTAGAATTAGGCTAACAGGCCACAGGCCTGATTGGAAAACAGGTCTACTTCAAACAAGCTAAAAATATGCCTCCTTTAAATAGGTCGAATTACATAAATCAACGAAGGCAGAGATAAAAAAGGGTTGCATTTTTATTAACGAGTTATTATTGCAAAATTAAATATTAAATATAAAAAATGGTTAAGTAGCATTTTTGCCCTAGAAATATAGGGCCAAGAGCAATTTTGCCCTGAAAGTTTTTTCTTTATTTTTTTGAGCAAATTTTCCTAGAAGTTTTTTTTTTAGCAATGTCGTCCTAGAAGTTTTTGTTTAAAGCAATTTTGCCCCTCCGTAACAACCCTAATGGTCAAAACAGTTGATCATTAGGGTTTCTAACGGAGGGGCAAAATTGCTCCAAACAATACTTCTGGAGGCAAAATTGAACCCAAAAAAACTTTTAGGGCAAAATTGCTCCTGGAGATATACTTCTGGGACAAAATTGCTACTTAACTCTATAATTTATTATGGCAATAGTTAAAGAGCCGAGCCCATAGCTAAATCCTAATTTTTAATTATAAACTAAGGTCTAGCCGCCTAACCCTAGGGAACTATCAATACTCCTCTTCTCCTCTATTACTTCATCCATTCTTTTCCTGCATCAATTATTCTTCTAGGAGGTTAGCAAAATAGAGACCAGGTAATCCTAATACCATGAATATATTAATGTATTTTAATGAGTAGATCGTTGGAATTTCTCATGAACGAGGTAATCACAATTCCTAGGTTAATAGAAATCCATTGCTATATGGCATAATTCTTTTTAAATCCCAAAATTGTCGTCCAGTTCTTTCTTATGATTTTTATTCGGTATCATAAATCTTGTATATGCCTTCCTCTATGATATGATTCTGCATGATTTAGATTAGTTTAAGTTATTGAGCATGTACGCTACTAAATGAGCGCCCCGGTTTTTGCAAAATACATATATATTATATTTCTTCTTCTCCTTTCACGCGATTTATTCTTTAGAATAATTTATAATTATAATTCAAAAGTTATAATTATAAAAATAAATAAAATTAAGAATTATAGAAAATATATAAATATATGCTTAATTTAAAAATTAGTAGAATATTAAAATAAAATCATAACAATAAATTATTATTTGCAGAACAGAGCATACAGTATGGATCATTTTAATGGTGAGGTAAGTGTATATAGTTTTAATATATTTCAATTTTATATTATGTTTTGATTTATCGCTTATTTTATAAAGTTTGGGCTATTGTCGGTGACCTGCGAAGGTAGGAATTTTTTCTCCTAGACGCAGTGAAATCGTTTCACTAAATTTTGAAAATCGCAGTAAATCTTCAATAACTAAAGAAAAATAAGTTTCATTTAGGATGCAAATTAACCAATAAAAGAATATATATATATAGATAAATCATTTGTGCAGTCGCTACACCTAACCTTATATACTGTGAAGAGAATACGACGTCGTTTGGTCCAGGGAAGAAGCTCGTCAGCGCACTCAAAACTTTTGTCTACTGATAGCACGCGAAACTCACTCTCTTCCTCTGCTTGGTTCACTGACACAAGAATGAGCTCTTCCGTTACCATGAGCCTCTACCCAGAACCTAGTTCTCCTTCCATCTACCTCCCTCCTCTACTTGATTCGTCTCCTTACGCTGCTGCCGCCGCTAACGACCGTGACAGCTGCTCCTACAACGGCAGTAGCACAACTCCGAGGGAGCATATGTCCTGTTTCTCGTTAAACTACGGATGGGTGAAGCCGGAGGAGCAGACTGTCGTTCAAGTAGGATAGGGAGTATTGAGGCGTTGAGCTCGAGAGGTATGGTAGAGGCTGTGTTGCTGCTGATGTGGGAAGCATTGCATGATCTGATTTCTTTCTACCTGTCTGTGTGTTTACGAAGACGCTGACAGTGACAGGAGAAACTAATGGAAATGACTAAATTGAGAACTTCATAATATTCAAAGACAAAAACTGTAAATTTACTGAAGAAATAGCACGAAGAGAAGAAAACCTTATCTGGGTCAGGCGGCAGTTTTTAATGAGTTAGACTCAGGTGGCTCTGTGAAGGCAGAAGAGTGAAGCCGCAGATTAAGAATCGCATATAGAATATACTGCAGTTAAATGGTGTGCTCACCAGCTCCGATGTCCAAGCTTTGATGAAGAGGAAGATAGAAACTCAACTTCTAAAGTTTATGAACAAAAGAAATCCGAAACCAGTGCATATAGAGAGAAAGAGAATATAAATAAGTAAAAAAAAAATACAAATCAGCTCCATTGGAAATTTGGAACATAAGAAATCTGAAACCAGTGCATATAGAGAGAAAGAGAATGGGTTGTTAAGCATAATTTCAACCACTGGGTCATTTGTTGCAAATTTTCCCTATCCAAGTTGTCAAAACTCCCCCGTGAAGAAGTTGAAATAATTGTGTCCCCATATCATTTGATTTAATTGTTTTTTGGTCAAAAGTTGCAGCAACCAATTGATTAAAAATAGCAACGATTGATTAAAAAGCAACGAATTGAACTGCATAAGAAGAGACTTTTATAGCTGTGTATTTTTATACCAGAGAAAGGCGAGGGAGTGAGGAAAGAACGATCGGCGGGAATCATGGACGGCAATAGTGGACTCATGAACGCCATTTTTTGTTCATAAACTTTAGAAGTTGAGTTTCTATCTTCCTCTTCACCAAAGCTTGGACATCGGAGCTGGTGAGCACACCATTTCGAGCAAAATCGACAATGACTGAATTCCAACTCAAGACCCTGTTTTCAGCGTGTTTTGCAGAGGAACTGAAGTAAAACTGAAGTTTTAGTAAAACTTCAGTTTTGTATTGTTTTGTATTATACATACACACATATCAGCAAGGTTCTTTTTCTTTTGCTGGTTCTTATGTGTTAGTCTAGGACCTTGCTGATATGTGTGTGTCTGTGTATAATCGCTGCATTTGGGAAAAGTTTTGAGTGCGCTACAGTGTCTGACTGGTTCTGATTCGCGTGCTATCAGTAGACAAACGTTTTGAGTGCGCTGACGAGCTTCTTCCTTGGACCAAACGACGTCGTATTCTGTTCACAGTATATAAGGTTAGTTGCAGTGACTGCACAAATGATTTGCTCATATATATAACCAATAAATGTTGAAGGTTACAATACAATACATGTTCTTCATAAATAGGCAATTCAAAGCGACACAAGGTTAACAGAAATCCATTGCTATATGGTATAATTTGTTTTAAATCCCAAAAATTGCCGTCTCGTTTTTTCTCATAATTTCCATTCGGTACTATAAATCCTGTGCATGCCTCCCTTTGTGAGAAAGTTGTTTCATATGATATGATTCTGCATGATTTAAGGGTCTGTTTGGATGAGTTTTTTTTATTTTTTTTTTAAAAACACTTTTTTAATGTAAAAATGCTTTTTAAATTAATTTATGTGTTTAGATAATATTTTTTTAAAAAGCAAAAGTCACAAAAAAAGAAGAAGCTAAAATGCTATTTTTTTTAAGCTCCAATTTAGAGCTTAAAAAAACATTTTTTTAAAAAAAGCACATCCAAACAAGCCCTTAACCTAGCCTTAGTTATTAAGCATGTAGAATATTATATTTCTTCTTCTCGTTTTGCGTGATTTATTTTTTAGAATAATCTATAATTATAATTCAAAAGTTATAATTATAAAAATAAATAAAATTAATAATTTCAGAAAATATAAAAATATATGCTTAATTAAAAAAATTAGTGGAATATTAAAATAAAATTATAACTAAATTATTATTTGCAGAACAGAGCATAGAGTATGGTTTTGATTTATCGCTATTATTTTATAAAGCTTGGGCTATTGCCGGTGACCTGCAAAGGTAGGAATTTTTTCTCCGAGACACAATGAAATAATTTCACTAAATTTTGAAAATCGCAATAAAGATTCAATAACTAAAGAAAAATAAGTTTCATTCAGGATGCAAATTAACCAATAAAAGAATATATATATATATATATATATATATATATATATATATATATATATGTATGTATGTATGTATGTTGAAGGTTACAATAAAATGCATGTTCTTCATAAAACTATTCTATAGGCAATTTAAACCGACACAATGGACATGTATGACCCGTGTTTAGCCATTTCATAATACAATTATTGTGGAAAAAATGGTCACAGGGTAATGCTAAAACACCATCACCGCGGTCATCAAAATCTTCCAAGCAAATACTACATTGGCCTTCCTTTACTTTATCATCGGAAATTTTCATCGTCTTCAATAGTGCTATGGCCTCCTGTGTTGTCGGAACTATAAACAAGTGTTGGATGGATTCCTCTAGGAGTTGATTGATTTCTGCAGACTCAAGATCATCAGTAGTATTAATCATATGCCGATTGTCATAATCAAAAGATTGTTGAATGGACGAGTCAACGGCATGATACTCTTGATCATCATCACCGACATCCATAATGTATTCATTGTCTCTAGATAGAGCGATAGTGTGAAGATCAAAAAACAAAGGTACTAAGCCATGATCATCAGAAGTATCAACATGAAGATCCACAATTAGAGGTATTAAGCGATGCTCGATAGTTCTGATGGTGGTACGTTGGATTACTTCTTGGTGGTAAGATATGATTTCTGATGCTAATGACCTAACATCATTTTCAGAAAGATAGTCGGCTACATTTCTACGTAGAAATATTGGGATATCTCGAATTAATTTTTCACAGGGCATGGTGGTTGGGGACTGAAACACTTCAAAGTGTGTGATCTGAAGAAGCCCCGTGTCAGCTGAAATCCTATGTTGAATGACAGTAAAATTAATATCAAATCAATCTTCCATCAAGTCTTCAAAAATCGATATGTAAGAGGATGTCATTATAATTATAATATGAATTCCTTCTGTGAATAAGGGATGCTTTGTTTGTTCGGGTGGAAAATCCTGAAAAAAGATGGATTTATCATTTATAAGGATAAATAAAGCAATAATAGATAAACCACAAAATATAATGTCATGAAGCATTTATATTAAATAAGAAGATAATTAAATAAATCTCTCAAACTGAGAGATATTGTACCTCTAAAAAGGTAGCATGTAAATTTTTATGATTTCAAAATTCCACAAATCGAGTCAAGATGAATAAATCCAAACGTCGTCATCACGAAGTTATCAAAATTCTCTTCCATTATTCCCGTGAAGTTAAAATGCTCAAAACTTCATAATATTCTCACGAGGCAAACTATATTTTAAAAAAAATTAGAAAATTCTTATTATTGATACAAACTTCACTTCTCTTCCATTATTAAAATGAAACACACAAAATTTGTGAGTTTTCAGGCTGATTGATCGACGATACGATGATGTTGAGTTTGCATGTATAAATCCAAACGTCGTCATCACCAAGTTATCAAAATTCCGAAGCCTAAAGCATATTTATTTCGTACGTACTAGGTAGAAAGTTTTAATTTGAGTAAACTATAAAAGTTTTGATAGTTAATTAATTATACGAGCATAAGATTAGATAACTTACCTGAAGATAACATTTTGCAAACTCTTTTTATTTTGGTTGTGCTGTGTAATAACGGTAGTGGAACCTAAATCCTTATCCGACCTCTCCTATTTATAAAATTCTACCAGGCTCAACTAAACGGATGCCTTCTCTTTCAAGGATACGTTTTGTATTATCCTACGTCCAAAAATGATTCATTTATTTTTTCTAACCGTAAGATCAATATTTTAATAGTTCAAAGTTTTTTAGAATAAGAAGAGATAATCTTTTTCCCTTATCTCTCAAAGATGTGTTTTGAATTATCTTCTTTGTTAAAAAGATATTTTATTTTTATTAAAATATTAAATTTAGGTCAAACTTTACTACTTAGGATAACTCATTTTAATAATCTTATATTGAAATTTAAGATTCTTTTACTTTGATTTTATAGGTCTCATTGCTTAAATCTAACGCTTAATTAGTTTACTTTTTTTTAGAGAAGCTAATCGGGAAAAAAACCTAGGGAAAATTATAATGAAGGACCTGGTGGAAAAAATATTTATTCAGAAAGGCTATAAAAATTATAATTACTTAGAAGGATCAAATATCAAAATATAAATTTAAAATTATTAAATTGTCCTTAATCAAACTCCTACATTATTTATTGTATTCATAATTAAAAAATAACTAAAATTAAAAGTAAAACCGCCCACCATTCACATATGTATTATCGTATCTATTTTTAATTTTTATTTTTCACCATTTCAGGCTCATGTAAAATCAATATATTTTTAATTAACTACGGTTCAAACTCATTTTTTTTTAAAAAAATATTTTTCAACAAGTTCTATATTCATATAATCAATAGATCATCTAATTAATGAATATATTTTCAAATTGCCAAATTTATATTAACAAGTATTAACATTGACCTCAATTAAATACTTTTTTTATGAAAATAAAAACTAAATTCATTTCAATTTTTTTAGGATATAATAGATTTTTAATTTTATTAACATTAAATGAATTTTTTAACCCACATAAATTTATTCTAAAATAAAATAAATCATATAAATTTTTTTGGTCTAACATATATACTAAATTATAAAAGACTTTTTGTTTTATTAAAATCATATAATTATATTTTTTTTTTTTACAACTTTATTATTTTAACAAATCATACTTTTAAAAATAAGGTGCGGAAGGGAATGAAGAAGATTTTCTCAAGGGTAGTTTAATATCTTATATTTTATATTTTTTACATTTGGTCCTTCTAAGTAATTACAATTTTTATGGTTCTTCTCAATAAATATTTTTTTCTCCAGGCCCTTCATTATAATTTTCCCAAAAATCTATTGCTTCCTTGACGACGACATTGAAAATAGGGGGAAAAAAAGATCAATGGAAAAATACTGTTTATCTCAGGATGGAAAGATGTTTATTTGTCTCAAAGTTTATAACTCATGACATAATCTTGATTTTATTAAAAAGAAAAATAAGAAAAAAAGAATTTCTTTTTATTACTCATTTTGTAAGTAAATTGTATCTGAACTGATTATGCTTGATAGATATCACATTTGTCTATGATTTTTAAGCCAAGTCAGCGTCAGTTCAATACTATGTTATGCGCATATAATATGGATCCTTTTATTGGTAATGCACGTGTATATAGTTTTGATATTTTAATAGTGTATGATGTTTTGATTTTTCCCTATTTTATTTTACAAATTTCTGCGAAAAGTGGAAAATTTTTCTACGAGAAACAGTAAATCATCTCACAGAGCGTTTTGAAAATCGCAGTAAAGATTCAATAACTAAAGAAAAATAAGTTTAATTCATCATGCAAATTAACCTATAAACGCATATCTATATATTTCACCAATAAATATCGAATTATGAAAAGGGAGAATCTCATATAAAACGAATGAAATAGGAAAATTCTATATAAGTCCGGTAAACTCAGTAAATCTTAAATTGGATCAATAATCCAATGTAATACCCCGATTAATAATATTAATAAGGGCAAAGGAGCAAAAATGCACATGAAATTTGCCTTTGGGAGCGTCCAGCACCACTAAGTTTCAAAAGGAGCAAAAGTAGACACAAAGTTATGTTTTGGGGAGCAAAAGTACCACCGGCCGTTAGTTGACCGTCAGTTGACCGCTAAGTTGGATGAAATGCTGACGTGTCGCTGATGTGGCGTTGACTGGGACTGACATGCTGACGTGGACGATGACGTGGATACTGACGTGGAATTAAAAAAATCTCAAAAAATTAGGAAAATAATAATAATTACAAAAAAATTTAAAAAAAATTAAATTAATTCAAAAAAATTTTAAAAATTCGAAAAAAATGAGGAAAAATTAAAATAATTAGGAAAAAAAATTAAAATAATTATTAAAAAAATTTATAAAAAATTAGGAAAAAATAAAAATAATTCAAAAAAAATTAAAGTAATTCGAAATTTTTCTTAAAAAAATTCAAAAAAATGAGGAAAAATTTAAATAATTAGGAAAAAAATTAAAATAACCATAAAAACAATAAAAAAAATTCAAAAAATTAGGGAAAAATTAAAATAATTAGAAAAAAATTAAAATAATTAGAAAAAATTCAAAAATTAGGAAAAAATTCAAAAAAAATAAAATAATTAGTAAAAAATTAAAATACCCCCGCCAGTGGCCCCACCACCGACCACCTTACCGCCGGCCAGCGACGGCGATCAGTTTCCGTTTATTATATACTCCCTCTGGTCTTAATTATAAGACAACATTTGAGAGTTTGTTTTTGTCCTAATTATAATACAACATTCTAAATTTTGTCAATTTCTTCCTAAAAGATGCCTATTGATATAAATGAGAAATTATGTGAAATCAATAAGGTAATTGAGGTACAAAATTTATATAAAGGCATTTTAGAAAAATAAGTAAAATCAACTAATTCGACCGCCGCCGAGTATATAATAAAGGGCAACTGATCACCGCCGGCAGTTGGCGGTAGGGTGATCAGTGGTGGGCCCATTGGCAGGGGTATTTTAATTTTTTCTAATTATTTTAATTTTTTGAATTTTTCCCTAATTTTATGAATTTTTCCTAATTTTTTGAATTTTTTTATAATTTTTTATTTTTTTCCCTCATTATTTAATTTTTCCCTCATTTTTTCCGAATTTTTAAAATTTTTTTGAATTAATTTAATTTTTTTTAAATTTTTTTGTAATTATTATTTTTTTCCTAATTTTTTGAGATTTTTTTAATTCCACGTCATCGTCCACGTCAGCATGTCAGTTCCAGTCAACGCCACATCAGCGACACGTCAGCATTCCATCCAACTTAACGGTCAACTAACGGCCAGTGGCACTTTTGCTCCCCAAAACATAACTTTGTGTCTACTTTTGCTCCTTTTGAAACTTAGTGGTGCTGGACGCTCCCAAAGACAAACTTCATGTGCATTTTTGCTCCTTTACCCTATTAATAATAATAATTGTAAACAATTATAATTGAGAGTCCCCATCGAACAAGAGCGAACACCACGGAAAGATACTCAGCAATTTAGAATTCGAACAGAAGGAACCCAAAGTTGCGATTGAACGAGGAAACTCCCAAAACTTGATAAGGCAGAATTCGGAATTATTCAAAACTCAGACTAGTAAAACAGAATTGGAGAATCAGAACCCGTCGATGAACAGAAGCCAAAAATCCAGAATCAGGCAAGGACGTAAGCGAACTCAGCGAACCTTCTTGGGCTTCTTTGACTGTCTTTTTTTTTTTTTTGAGAGTTTCTGGATTGGTTTCTTGATTGGTGAAAGCATCCTCTTGCAATATACAGCGGATCCTCCATTTCCGATTTCACGTCTGAACAACAACGGCAACTGTTCGGACCTTAATAATGTTGGGAATCCGGTGACTCTCAGGATGGAACAGAATCAAGAATCATCGTCGGCGTCTTTCTTGAAACTGGGCTGAACCATTAGGTTGGAAACAATGCCCCTAAAATCAACCTTGCTTGGCACGTAAACAATTATAATTGAAGAGAAAATATGGGAAAAGAATATGAAATAGAGAAGATGGAGAATTGTAACACCCCCAATTTCTAACAGTTATAATAGCAAAAATTTAAATGATTTTTATAAATAAACTAATGAATTTCGAAATAAACAACCTTGAGGAGTGTTACCGCCGCACTTGTACTAGGACAAATGCAAGGCTACTTATTACAAAAAAACAAACAAAAACAAACTTAAGCAAGAATTCCACTGATGATCTTCCTCACTTCCCATTGCTAGCCCCATCCCTTGGCACCTGTTTCACTAAAATTCTGCTCCCCCAAAGGATCATCGCAGCCCATGAACACAAACACATCAGCAAAAGCTGGTAATCCTAATAGTCACAAAATAATAACAATAGTAACAAATAAATAATTAAATTAATTACATAATGATACGGAAAATATCTTATATATATATTTATAATCCACAAAATCAGTTTCTCATATTCATCATAGCTATACATTATCATTGACTCAGATATTATTATTTATCAGCTTTTAAAATTTCTTTAGACCCGGGAAACCCTGCCAGTCTATTTAGTTTAGTGGGAAGAGAACCATGGTAAACCCGGGAAACCCTGCCAGTTTACCCTGTGACTCGGGAAACCCTGCCAGTCACAATCAATCAAATTGGCCATCAAGTATATCAAGTATTTCTTCCTAGTGTGCACACCTCTTCCCAAAGTTGCTACTAGTGTCCCGGGAAACCCTGCCAGACACCACTTTGGGAAGAACGGATATCTCAATTTTCTCATCACATAATATTTCGAGGCATAAAGCCTAAGGTTGTGTTCATCACTTTGGGGGTACCATCCCAAAGCTATCCTCCCACTGTTTAAGTTGTTTTAAAACACATACACAAAATACACTCCAAATTTATTTCTATTATTTAATTGTATTATATATATATTTTTTAATTAAATAATAATATAAATAAATTTTGTATCCTATCTTACTGTGTATGAGATATTACATCAAAAAAAAAAATTCAATAGTAAAAGAAGATAATATGGACAAATAACATTTTTAATCAATTTCGAAATAATAATAAAAAAAAAACGTACAGGTATCATTTTCAATTACAGAATAGGTAGAAGAAGGCGCACAGGGAGTATATTTGATTGCAACACATATTCGGTTCAACCCAAGGTGTATGTTTAAAAGAAACAATTCGTAAACCGAGGCATGCTTAAAGGAAAGAAAACACGTACAGGGGATGTTTAAAGGAAAAAGGCACGCACATCGAGGCAACTTGATTGCAAGCATAATACGCAGGAAACAATTGCACAGGCATGTATATATATATCCAACACGCAATTCGATTTGTACTGGGGTGCTTTAGAATTTAGATCTGCCTATCAAAAATTTATATAGATCTAGCCTAGGACTTATGGATATTAGGATTACAAAACTTACATAAATCTAACCTACTCATGGGAATTAGGATTACAAAATTTACATAAATCTAACCTACTCATGGGGATTAGGATTACCTGGTCTCCGTTCTTGCTAGCGACCTAATTTTGATTTGATGCGATGAAAGTACAGAAAGAGGGTTTGAGAAGAAAACAACGGAGGAGGAAAAGTATCGTGTGTTTTTAGGTTTTGACGGCTAGACCTAGATTTATAATTACAAATTAGGGTTTTAGTTATGGGCTAGGCCCTTTAATTATTCCCAATTAATAAATTAACAACATAAACACTATAGATTTCTAGATTCTAATATATTATTATTATTATTATTATTATTATTATTATTATTTTAATACATTATTAATTCTATTATTAATCAGGAGTACTACAAATATAAAATAAACAGATATATATTCTATATAATAAATAGAATATATAATAAGATAAAAATATGAAATATTAACATAATTAATATAAATATAAATAGATTATATTATACAATCTAATTATTAATAATATAATTAATATATTCCTATTACAATTTATTACGATACAATATACATATAGATATATATAATATTTCAATTACATTTTATATTTCTATTTATTCTAGCTAAAATCTAGGATCATAGCTAATATCTAGGATTACTAATATCACTACCCAACAGTAAGGTAAATTAAAATGACTCAATTATATATTTAATAGAAATGAATTATATTATATAATCTAATTAATATATTCCCAATTAATAAATTCTTAAATCATACAATTAAATTCTAAACTTTTATTGTTTCTATAATTATTTCCAATTAATAAATTATAAAATATTATAAACATTATTAAATTCTAAATCTTTATTTACTATATTGTTATTATTATTAAATTTTATTATTACTTTATTATTTTTATTATTAGTAGTATCATTATCATTATCATTATTATTGATAAAAATCCAGGGTATTACACTCTACCCTCCTTAAAACAAGTTTCGTCCTCGAAACTAAAATAAAATTCAATAATAAAATCTCGGGTATTACATTCTCCCCTCCTTAACATAAGTTTCGTCCCCGAAACTTAATTGCGTACCTTCTTCAAATAATTTTGAAAATACAATTATCAACATTAACAATCACTTTTTTCATCACATATATTTATATTATAAATCAATCATCAGATAATGCAATATAGATTCAAACAATAAATCAATATAAATTCAAACAACAAATCAATATCTTGTATTTAAAATTAAGAACTCTATCATTCTTCATTATTCAGAATAATTCACAAAATAAATTCTAATTACCCCTCTAACATCTCTTTCTAAATAAAATTCACAAGTCAATAATAATCACATAACGAATCACAAAATAATTTTAAATATACAATTATCAGAATTTCAAATAAATCATTTAAAAGACAAAAGAATAACCCTTCACTACCCATCTCTCGCATTTAAAATTTATTTATTCATTTATTTTAATTATTAATTTAATTTTAACTACAATTTTAAATTCATTTTTTTTTAAACCTCTGGGATCTTTAATCCCTGAGTTAGTACCAAAAGCGAACCCAAGTCGAAACCTAGTGCTCTGATACCATTTTGTAACACCCCCAATTTCTAACAGTTATAATAGCAAAAATTTAAATGATTTTTATAAATAAACTAATGAATTTCGAAATAAACAACCTTGAGGAGTGTTACCGCCGCACTTGTACTAGGACAAATGCAAGGCTACTTATTACAAAAAAACAAACAAAAACAAACTTAAGCAAGAATTCCACTGATGATCTTCCTCACTTCCCATTGCTAGCCCCATCCCTTGGCACCTGTTTCACTAAAATTCTGCTCCCCCGAAGGATCATCGCAGCCCATGAACACAAACACATCAGCAAAAGCTGGTAATCCTAATAGTCACAAAATAATAACAATAGTAACAAATAAATAATTAAATTAATTACATAATGATACGGAAAATATCTTATATATATATTTATAATCCACAAAATCAGTTTCTCATATTCATCATAGCTATACATTATCATTGACTCAGATATTATTATTTATCAGCTTTTAAAATTTCTTTAGACCCGGGAAACCCTGCCAGTCTATTTAGTTTAGTGGGAAGAGAACCATGGTAAACCCGGGAAACCCTGCCAGTTTACCCTGTGACTCGGGAAACCCTGCCAGTCACAATCAATCAAATTGGCCATCAAGTATATCAAGTATTTCTTCCTAGTGTGCACACCTCTTCCCAAAGTTGCTACTAGTGTCCCGGGAAACCCTGCCAGACACCACTTTGGGAAGAACGGATATCTCAATTTTCTCATCACATAATATTTCGAGGCATAAAGCCTAAGGTTGTGTTCATCACTTTGGGGGTACCATCCCAAAGCTATCCTCCCACTGTTTAAGTTGTTTTAAAACACATACACAAAATACACTCCAAATTTATTTCTATTATTTAATTGTATTATATATATATTTTTTAATTAAATAATAATATAAATAAATTTTGTATCCTATCTTACTGTGTATGAGATATTACATCAAAAAAAAAAAATTCAATAGTAAAAGAAGATAATATGGACAAATAACATTTTTAATCAATTTCGAAATAATAATAAAAAAAAAACGTACAGGTATCATTTTCAATTACAGAATAGGTAGAAGAAGGCGCACAGGGAGTATATTTGATTGCAACACATATTCGGTTCAACCCAAGGTGTATGTTTAAAAGAAACAATTCGTAAACCGAGGCATGCTTAAAGGAAAGAAAACACGTACAGGGGATGTTTAAAGGAAAAAGGCACGCACATCGAGGCAACTTGATTGCAAGCATAATACGCAGGAAACAATTGCACAGGCATGTATATATATATCCAACACGCAATTCGATTTGTACTGGGGTGCTTTAGAATTTAGATCTGCCTATCAAAAATTTATATAGATCTAGCCTAGGACTTATGGATATTAGGATTACAAAACTTACATAAATCTAACCTACTCATGGGAATTAGGATTACAAAATTTACATAAATCTAACCTACTCATGGGGATTAGGATTACCTGGTCTCCGTTCTTGCTAGCGACCTAATTTTGATTTGATGCGATGAAAGTACAGAAAGAGGGTTTGAGAAGAAAACAACGGAGGAGGAAAAGTATCGTGTGTTTTTAGGTTTTGACGGCTAGACCTAGATTTATAATTACAAATTAGGGTTTTAGTTATGGGCTAGGCCCTTTAATTATTCCCAATTAATAAATTAACAACATAAACACTATAGATTTCTAGATTCTAATATATTATTATTATTATTTTAATACATTATTAATTCTATTATTAATCAGGAGTACTACAAATATAAAATAAACAGATATATATTCTATATAATAAATAGAATATATAATAAGATAAAAATATGAAATATTAACATAATTAATATAAATATAAATAGATTATATTATACAATCTAATTATTAATAATATAATTAATATATTCCTATTACAATTTATTACGATACAATATACATATAGATATATATAATATTTCAATTACATTTTATATTTCTATTTATTCTAGCTAAAATCTAGGATCATAGCTAATATCTAGGATTACTAATATCACTACCCAACAGTAAGGTAAATTAAAATGACTCAATTATATATTTAATAGAAATGAATTATATTATATAATCTAATTAATATATTCCCAATTAATAAATTCTTAAATCATACAATTAAATTCTAAACTTTTATTGTTTCTATAATTATTTCCAATTAATAAATTATAAAATATTATAAACATTATTAAATTCTAAATCTTTATTTACTATATTGTTATTATTATTAAATTTTATTATTACTTTATTATTTTTATTATTAGTAGTATCATTATCATTATCATTATTATTGATAAAAATCCAGGGTATTACACTCTACCCTCCTTAAAACAAGTTTCGTCCTCGAAACTAAAATAAAATTCAATAATAAAATCTCGGGTATTACAAGAATCTTATTGTATTAACAACAATGAGTAATAAGCTTTTTCAATGAGTAACCCATAAGGATTAACCCTAAAATTTAGAAGGAGACTATGTTAACTCCTCCTTAGAGAGAGACCAAGTTAACTCTTGTGAGATTCCACATCCCTCACACATGTGGTGAGGGCTCCACACCCAACACACTTTAAACTCAATATTATTAAGCCCTTTATATAGGTTAGGGCCATAACCAATTCACTAACTAATCAATAACTACCTATATTTCTAACAATAACAACAACAACAACAACATAGTAATAATAAAAATTTAGAATTTAAAATGTTTGTATTGTTTTATAATTTATTAATCGGCAATAGTTAAAGAACCCAACCCATAGTTAAACCCTAATTTTTAATTATAAACTAAGGTCTACCCGCCCAACCCTAACTAATGTTCAATACTTCTCTTCTTCACTATTGCATCCTCTTTTCATACTCTATGTCAAATATTCTTTTAGGGGGTTAACAAAACAGAGACCAATAATCCTAATCCTAGGTCAATAGAAATCAATTATAAAATATGTCGTTTTTCTTATATAAACTGCCATCTCATTCTTTCTCATGATTTCTATTCGGTACCATAAATCTTGCACATGCCTTCCTCAGTGGGAAAGTCGTTTCCTTTATATGATATGATTCTGTATGATTTAGACTAGCCTTAGTTATTGAGAACGAATTGAATTGAATTGACTTCAATACAAGTGTTTCAAATACATATTAGAAATAATTTGAGTAAACTATAAAAGTTTTGATAGTTAATTAATTATACCAGCATAAGATTAGATAACTTACCTGAAGATAACTTTTTGCAAACTCTTTATCTTACTGTGCTCCGTAATTACAGTGGTGGAACCTAAATCCCTATCCGACCTCTTATTTATAGAATTCTTTCAAGCTCAACTCATTAAATTAAATCTCAGCAAAGCCTATCAAATTTGGGAGATCCAGAAGTAATACAATTATATTTAAGTTTTTGGTCTATTATATATTAAATTGATATTCACTATATTATTTTAATATATAGTGATACTTGAATTTTAGTTGAAAAGAATTATTAATTTTAATTTATTTCCACAAAGAAAGATATATGGAATACAGTTTATTTTAGGAAAACATTAAATAGATCACTTTAAAAAAAAAAGAAAAAAAAAGCGAAGTTATTGTATGTGACTCTTTACATTGGCGGCGAAATCTTTTTCTATTGATTATAGGGCAAAGGAGCAAAAATGCACATGAAGTTTGCCCTTGGGAGCGTCCAGCACCACTAAGTTTCAAAAGGAGCAAAAGTAGACACAAAGTTATGTTTTGGGGAGCAAAAGTACCATCGGCCGTTAGTTGACCGTCAGTTGACCGCTAAGTTGGATGAAATGCTGACGTGTCGCTGATGTGGCGTTGACTGGGATTGACATGCTGACGTGGACGATGACGTGAAATTAAAAAAATCTCAAAAAATTAGGAAAAAAATAATAATTACAAAAAAATTTAAAAAAAATTAAATTAATTCAAAAAAATTTTAAAAATTCGAAAAAAATGAGGAAAAATTAAAATAATTAGGAAAAAAAATTAAAATAATTATTAAAAAAATTTATAAAAAATTAGGAAAAAATAAAAATAATTCGAAAAAAATTAAAGTAATTCGAAATTTTTCTTAAAAAAATTCAAAAAAATGAGGAAAAATTTAAATAATTAGGAAAAAAATTAAAATAACCATAAAAACAATAAAAAAAATTATTAAAAAAATTCAAAAAATTAGGGATCAGTGGTGGGGCCCATTAGCAGGGGTATTTTAATTTTTTTCTAATTATTTTAATTTTTTGAATTTTTTATTATTTTTTTATTTTTTTCCCTCATTATTTAATTTTTCCCTCATTTTTTTCGAATTACTTTAATTTTTTTAATAATTATTTAATCTTTTTTATAATTATCTTAACTTTTTCCTATCTTTTTTGAATTTTTTTATATAAATTTTTTAATTTTTTCCTAATTATTTAAATTTTTCCTCATTTTTTTCAAATTTTTTAAATTTTTTCGAATTAATTTAAATTTTTTTTAAAAAAATTTCTAATTATTTATTTTTTCCCTAATTTTTTGAGATTTTTCCTAATTTTTTTTGAATTTTTTTAATTCCACGTCAGCATCCACGTCATCGTCCATGTCAGCATGTCAGTCCCAGTCAACGCCACATCAGCGACACGTCAGCATTCCATCCAACTTAACGGTCAACTAACGGCCAGTGGCACTTTTGCTCCCCAAAACATAACTTTGTGTCTACTTTTGCTCCTTTTGAAACTTAGTGGTGCTGGACGCTCCCAAGGACAAACTTCATGTGCATTTTTGCTCCTTTGCCCTTGATTATAGTTTAACTATTTTAAATACTGTTCTTATGTTTTTTTCAGCGTAAATAGTTCTTACCGTTATTGTATTTCAAAACATGTGGAAGATTAACTTATTTATAATAAGATTGTAAGGTGAAAATCGAGTCAAAAAAACAAGTCAAAAATATTTTTATACATGTTTTTTTTTTCCTTTTGTTTTTTAGATTTACAAATCCTTTTATGTTGGCTCGTCCGGTTTTTTTTTTAATAAAACCGTTCCGAGGCCCGGCTCAATAGCGGCTTTCAGACCAATGACAAACAAATAGCGGCTCAAAGCGACCTCCTTTTTTTCTTTTTTTTATATGACAAAGCGATCTTTTTTTTTTTGCTACTGCATCCGGTTCACCAAAGCTTTGCCCTGCCTAGTCCGGATCGAGGTTCTGTTGGTTGCATATGCGGGGACCTTTCCCAAGGGAATTTTCTGCATCCACAAGGACTCGAACTCGAGACCCCTACTTAAGCGGCCCAAGTCCCTTCCACTTGAGCCAACTCCCGCTGGTGACAAAGCGACCTAATTGCTAACGCGTCTAAAGGCAAAATCCGAGCAGTTGTTGTGACCGGCAAACGATTCAATATGTTGGACTGTTCGATCCAAGCCGGCTTCTAATACAAATTCTTCAATGCTAAAAAAAAAACTCGTGGCAGGGCTGAAAATAATTTACAACTCACTTGAAAACCAACTTATAATATGATTTAGACTCCACTATTATTCTAATCTAATTTCTCAACGCCTAAAAATGAAAGCAGTATGTTCTTCAACTTGTTTAGAAATATAAAGTGCCAATGACTTCATAGCCTTGTGAGATATAAACTCTCATTATAAGTGAAAGGTCGTGTGGATTCAATCCCACATCTAACATCAAACAATAAGAAAATTAAATTAAGACATATAAAGCTATCTAAAAAGGGTAAAAGAAAAATGAAGAGAACACCATTAAATTCACTGCCTCCACAAATTCAATAATTGGTTTACTCATGATGATCGATATAAAATATAAACAGTAGCCATCTATCTTGGTCATTAGCCAACAAAGTACGTACTCACCCTTTGTTCATAACAGTCAATTCCTATCGTAATCACATATACAAAATTCCATATAATAGTCAAGCGCCTCGTAGCGCGATAGCACCAGTGCCAGCCTTAGGAGCTGGTCTTCTCCATTGTTCAGGATTCGAGTCCTGCCTCCCCCACCCCCAACTGGCTGTATCAAAAAAAAAAAAATCCATATAATATTCACATCACCTGGACCAACCACAGGGTAGGATCTGAATACAAAAGAATGTACAAAATGTCATTTTTGGGTCTGTACAATTAATACAAGCTACTAGTACAACTTCACTATTTCATTTGGACATTATACAATAGGCTCAGCTGTACCAACTCTGTTGTACCTGTAAATGAAATAAATTAAGCAATTTCACAGATAAGTATATAACTAATCACAATCCTTGCTGCTAAAAAAATCAAAATGTTAATATACGGATGAATTTTATATTATTGTTAATTTATTATACCTGCCTTAGCCTATCCTCCTGTGGGCGATGATGGGCTCGATAAGCTTCTGGAGCTTCCCCCAGAATGCTCAAGCCGTGGGTCACTTAACTCATCCTGCAAAAGTTTTATTAACAATTAAACTGTAGTTTCCTGTTGCTTGCATCATCCCATTTATGAGTTATGATGATCATATTGAGCTTATTCTTTCTATATGTATATATGATCAGTAACGTTTCAAATCAAACTTAAATGCTCCATATTTTATCAGCTTCCTTTTATTTTAACGTAGACCATTCAGTTATTGTGTCCTCCCTCCGAGCCCTTGTATAGAGCGCTGCCTTCCAGAAGGAAATGATAATTCTAAATATAAGTCACTTGACGGATCATTAATTACATTAATTACAATTTACTAAGAGGAGACTTGAAATCTAATGTACTAATTGATTATACTATTATATAAATAAAGTTGGAAAAATCTTTTATTAAGCAAACTTAATGAGTCAACCACCTCTCTTTGTTTTAGTGAGGTGCTTAGACGTGACTTATAATGACTTATAATAAGAATCGGAGAGAGGAAGCACATCTAAAGAGCTCAAGTGAGAATATTTTAAATAAAGTGAGTAGAGATCTAGATTCAAAAAGTCAACCGCAATCTTAACATGGGGGTCCCATAAAAGTGGCCCACTCTTTTATGTTTAAGGAAAAAAATGACAATTTGAAACATTGCAAGAAGAATAATAATAGTCAAAGATATCTACTTGAAACATGGGAGCATAGTTAAAAATAGTCCTTAGGTTACCATTCACTATTATTTTTGCAAGGTCCCAGGGTCTTTAGTCCTCAGGATCCAAACATAGGATTATAGTTACTATCTCTGTACATTCTGATAGTTTCAATGGGCATTAAATATTTAACGAGGGTACTGAGAAAGAGTAGAATTTTGTGATATTATAGTTTAGTGCGGTCAATAAAAGTAATATATGAAATCATTTGAATTTTATGACAAATTCAATACTTTCAATCATTTTTATTGATACGTGACAATTAGTTAGAAACATCTTCTAACAAGACAAGAGGGAGTAGCAGTTAGTTCTGACCTGTTGTATGGAAGCTTGACTGTGGCTTGGGGAGGGCCCAGTACTACCAATGCCACCTAACAAGCTGCCACTAGGGTGTTCTTCAGCAAACTCTCTCAATTTATTGAGCTCTGGTAATATTACTTTGGCAAGGTCTGGCCTATCTTTGCGTCTGAGTTCTGCACATTTAAGTGCAAGCTTTGTGAAGCATATGGCCTGTTCAATTGGCCAATCTTGCACAGATGGGTCAAGCATGTCCTCAAATGTGCCATTATCAATAGCCTCGCCTAAAAGATGTGCCAACCCCATTGGAGGCTTGCCTGTTACTAGCTGTAGAAGCATAATCCCAAGAGAATATACATCAGACTTCACTCCCAACATTCCTGTTTGTTGATACTCTGGATCAATGTAACAGAATGTCCCAGCTGCCGCGGTCATCCTACATTGTGTCACATTCTCAGCGACGGCAGGCACCAACCTAGCCAGTCCAACGTCGCTTATTTTACTAACGTAGTTATGGTCCAGTAAAATGTTGGCAGGTTTTAAATCGCGATGTACTAAAGGTTCAGGCTTGGTTTGATGTAGAAACAGTAGGCCTGTGGCTATTTCTGCGGCGATTCTGAACCTGTACTGCCATGGCAAAACACGGTCGTGATTTTTCTTGCGGAACAGACAATCTTCTAGGCTTCCATTAGCCATATATTCATAAATTAGTACGCCATATTCTGGACATGCTCCAAGTAGAAGTACCATGTTGGGATGGCGTATGCAGCTAAGTATGTCAACCTGAAATCATAAGAAAGCTAAGTTGTGATGAAGATATGGAATGTTGAATTTAGTTTAAGTGATTTACTTTTTTATTTTATTTTACAATTAGAATTACTCCTGCTCACTGCTTGGTCACCTCTTGCTGAAATTGTTCTCTCCCTTGAGCAGCATCTGGTCGAAGAACCTTGACGGCTGCTGGTGTATGATCAAGATAACACTTGAAGACCGGGCCATACCCTCCTTCGCCAATTTTCCTAGACTCTGAGAAATATTCTGTTGCTTCTTCAATCTCTTCAATACTATATTTCCTGTATCTTCCATCACTTTGGGTTAGGTTATCCAATAGTTTTCTAATTCCTTCTGCTTCTCTCAGTGCTCTCATTTCAACACTTGCTCTTTTATGAGATTCCACTGCAGCTATTTTCTTAGCTGCTTCAGCTGTTTCCATGGCTGCCTTGCTCCTTGCTTTCTCTTTCTCCGCAATTGCCAGTGCAGCTTTTTGGGCTAATTGTGACTCTTCTATCTTCTTCTCTTCCTCGTGTCTCCAGTTGCTCAACTCCATTAACTGTCACAGTTAAAGAGGGTATTACCAGTTGGAATCCCACAAAATCCAACACAATAAAAGTTCTAATGTAATCATACCTTTTGTTGTGCTGTGAGTGCTTCTCTGCATGCTACACTGTACATATCCATTGTTTGCTTCAACTCAATCTTCAACCTTTTCATATCAGTTTCTACATCATCCTACAAAATTAAGAAAGTGGACATTATCAGAGGACAGGGTTTGAAAACTTCTTAGCTGCGTTGACATGTAAGTTTACTAATTATAAATGGGAATAATCTAAATGAGTTACATATCTCTATTGGCAACAAAATCTAGAGGATGATGGTTTAGCTAACTGATAGAAGATAGTTTTTTGACAGATGACTAATATGTGAAAAAGAAATCATCACCATGCTCTGAGATGAATATGAAAATGATGTTCCAATCTCATCTTGTGTAAATGATACATCTGGCGAAGTTTGATCCATGGGCTTGAAGCCTAAAGGAGTTGATGCAAAGCTACGACCTGAGCTGGTTGAAATGCGTGGGGTAGCGTCCATATAATCATAGAACACAGAGGATGGACGAACACTGCTTGGTCTGCCTGAGCTTATAAATGATATGTCTGATTCTGTATCAGCATGATCTGCAAATAACCTTCCACTCAAGCCTCCTCTTCCTCTTCCATATGTTGACCTGCTTCATCAATACAATAAGAATGTCTACTACTCTATTTCTTCACTGCTCTTACACACACAAATCAAAGACTAGCCTAGTACACAAGGCTGCCAGTAGGGCCTGGCGGGGATAGATATACATAGCCTTATCCCTACAACCTTTGACCTTCAAGTCACATGTCAACATCCCTATCAATGCTCGAAGACACGCACACACACACACATGAAACTTACCTAACGGATTCATCTTGCCAGCTGTGAGGTTTGATGGGTGTTTTGTCTGCAACATGTATATGAACAGATTTTTATGTAATAAATACATGTTTAGAGCAAGACATGGTGGGAACGGAAGAAAATTAAATTCGATAGTGGAAAACTAACCTCGCAAATGCGAAATTCCACTAGAGGGTTCCTCAGGTTGATGCTCATTTTGGTTATGTAGACTCTGCATTTTACTAAGCAGAGGAGAGGTATGAGGAGCCGGACGAGAAGCATTTCGAACAGAAGATATTTTCCCCTTAGATATGACATACACAGTGCAGAAATCTGGTGCCCCTTTGGATACGCCACTTGGTACACTTGATGACTTAAATCTGCAAGAAACTTTAGAAATAATTAGTAATAATTGTACAATAAAAACTAAAATCATGTCATATAGAAGACAATTTATTTACCTAATGAATCCATGCCTTGAAGGTGCCCCAAGCACCACGTTCTCAATCGCAGCGTAAGAGGAAAATTCTATTACCGCTTTCACAACATCAGTGTCTTCAAGTATAATATCAAGGCATTTTATCTAAGAAAATGTTTGGTTCGCAGCAACAAACAATGTGAAAGGATGTATATACAGAGATTCAGAGAAATAAACTCCAAAGACAACAAGTTGTGAAAGTGAAACCTACATCTTTGCGAGTACAAAAGCAATGGAAGGTAAGAAATAGATCCTTCGTAGTTTTATCAAGTTGGTGCCTTTGTGGTGATGCAGATAGACTGCCCACGTTATATATTGCTGATTCAAATCCTCCGTCTGCATTTGACCAAATGCTCAAGGTTAAAATTATTCAATGCAACCTAGGCTAAACACCTACTATAAGAACTTATGTTCCACTTTCTATAGATTCTCTCTATATCTTCTCACAGTTTTGGTCCACAATAAGGTGGCTTTTTGATGGAATATGAGAATGAGATATTTTGAAGAATCCTTCTATAGAAGGAAATCTACCTAATGTTGATATATTTTATTAATTTTATTTCAGTAGGCTACAAGTTGATGTTTTATTAACATTTTATCAAGAAAGTTGATGATTTCCTTAAGGGAATGTTTGGTTTGAGGAGGGGGAAAATTTTTTTTAAAATTGAGTGTAGTGGGGCCCACAAGTTTTCCTCTCCCCTCCTTTTTTTTCTCTCCCCCTCCCTCCCCCTCCCTCAAACCAAACATACCCTAATAGAAACAAAACGTGGGAGCAAGTGGGAGGGGGATTGCAAGTTGTTTATTTTGCAGATGGTTACTTTTGATGCAAATGGGTTACAAGTTGTTTCCTTACAAGTTGTAACTTGTAAGTGGGTTACAAGTTGTTTCCTTGCTAGTCTATAAATAGGAGTTCTCATATTTTGTATGGTTTAGTTGCTCTCTCCCTCTCCTTAAGTGCTGTCTCCTTCCCCTCTCAAAATTCTGTTCAGTTCTCATCTCCCTCCCTTATACTCTGTTTCTGTCTCCCTCTCCTTTGTTCTGTTTTTTCCCCTTCTACCTTCTCTGTTTCCACTTTTCCCTTTTAGATAGATCTGTTTGAGTGATAATTAATGGAGTGAGTGAGTTTTACATCACCTTTTGTTAGGGTTCCATGTGTCCTCTTTTGAAGAAAGATATATGTTAGGAGAACTTAGGAGTAGTTATTATTTCTTATCTATTGTGATTAGGGAAGTTATTACTTCTTAGTATGGGAGTTACGATAGGTAGTTATTTAGGGAAACCTCTATAAATATTTGTGTTTTGTTTTAAGGATATTATAGATGAATGAAATTATTATTGAGATGTTTACCTCTTCTCTTTCCCTAGAACTCAAATTCTAGTTCTAGTCTCTTCTCTTGATTTGAGTTTCAGATTCTGACTCTAATTTCCCTTTTTCTCTCTTAATTTCCCCAAGTTTTATCACCTTTGTTTTCAGTTTTGGGTAATGATGCAAAAATACACGTGATTTTTCTAGAAGTACACCCAACACCAAGTGTTTCTTTTATGAGCAAAAGTAACTACGTTGTTATAAAAGTGGGGCAAAAGTCATAGATTTCATTAAATATAGATGGCAAAGTTAACTTTAATCTAATGGACGTCATTTTATATTTATCAAAATCTGTAACTTTTCCCCCATTTTTATAACCATGTGGTCACTTTTAAAACCTTTAAAAAACACTTGGTGTTAGGCGCACTTTTAGAAAAACCACATAGATAATTTTGCATCTTAACCCTTTAGTTTTCTATAAAATATTGATAAAACAGGAGGAGCTGCAAAGAAAGTAGCCAGCTATACACCCTATAAAGTCTCGAGAAAAAAGAGAAAATTACTGAAAAAATCCCCACTGCAAACTTCGAAGTATCTAAGGACTTGAGTGGGTGCAAGTCTTTTTTGGTTGTGTGCAACATATCATCAGCTATATGTAAATGTCTTCCATTTTGTACATAGGTGAAGATAGGTTGCAGAAGAATTACACCACTGAAAATAGGTTGCTTTTGGATCCTTAAACAAATTTCAGCTATCTTTGGCCAATGAATTTTGCAGTGGAGGATTTTTCCAGCAATTTTCCTTTAAAAAATTATGTTGGAAGACCTTCCCTAATTAAAATACGTCTAAGCATTCAAATTAGTTGGTAATACCAGGTATTTCTCAACTTGTTATCTTAGAGGAGCTTTCACACTAAAATTTGACTCAACTAGAATTTGAATTAGTTGGTAATACCGGATATTTCACAATTTGAAACTCCCTCCTGTCCTTAATATAAAATTTATTTACCTAATTTGATCATCTTAAGGAAATTAGTCAGGTTAATTGATATGACATATTTAATCTAAAACACCTTAATCATTTTCCTCAATTCCTTCTATATCTCTCTTGTTTAATCATTGTTAATAGGGGTAAATTAGAAAAATATTAATAAAAATGAAAAATAATTATTACATATAGGACCCATCAAACTCCCCAATTAGGTCCATTTCTCTCATTGAAATTTGAGTCGTCTCAAATTTGACTCAATTGGTAACACCATGCATCAAACAGTTTCTTGTGGAAAAAGGCTCCTTAATTCAAGCAATCACCAAGTAATAAATGACATGAAAATGAACAACATACTGGAACTAGGAGGCGAAGACTTGTGCAAAACGTGGATTAGAATAACAGTTTGGCCTTTAGAGAGGAGACTTTCAGCAGCCCATTTGAGAGCTTGTTGGCTTCCTTTATCCTTATCGATAGCAACAGCCACAAGACCATTTCCTCCTCCTCCTTTTCTAATCCCTGAAGCTTTAGGGTTTGGAGACCACATTCTCTCTCCCTGTGATCACCACAGCAGCGACAATAACAAAAATCTGGGAATCAATTACCCAACATTAATAAATCTGATATAACCCCCACAATTCTCTATTTACTCTCGCACATTCTTCTTCATATGAGGAACAAGAAAAATTTGTTGGGGTCAATTGTAGTTGTCGGATAAATTTATGACTTCCAACATAGCCTCTCTCAATATTATCTTTTTACTGAATGAGGAAAACAATTTATAGGATTGATACCCCTGATTCATGGATGATCAACCAAACTTTTTCTTTTATTGTCCTCTTTAGTAGGGGAAACATTGCCATTAATAGGAAGATTATGCTTGCTTTCTTACGAGGTCAATTAATAATTACTGGCTCAGATTTGAAAAATAATAGCAATAATATTTTTTCATTTAGCAACTGCATGGTCATTGGATTGAGATGAGATCCAACAACAAATATCAGCTTTGATTTAAATTTAAATAATGGGCAATTAAATGTTCGTGCTCATGTAATTTGTTAACAAAAGATTTGATGTTCACTGAGTTAGAGACTTTTTTTTTTTTTTTGGGTCAACAGAAAGCTTTATTAATAAACTTCACATAAGTGAAAGTGAAGGTTACTATTTTATATATGTGTGTGTGTGTGTGAGAGAGAGACTTAAGTTATTCTGTCTACTCTTATTTTACCTTCCTTTGTATATTTCTCTCAATATCGTTATATTATAATCTCATCTAACGGCGGAGGTTTGAGGGATAAAATAAACCCTTTTATCCCTTCTTCCCTCTCTTTTTCTCTCCTCCACTAGCATAGACGAACACATTTTGAAAGAAACTGATTTAATATATTTAAATTTCAGTTTTGAGAAAGCGTCCATCAAGAAGATGAACCCCACAAGGCCATGATCAAAATGGCAAAGATGATGAATCCAAAAACATATATGCAAGAACTGAACATCATAAAATAATATTGGCAAGAGAACTAGCACTATCCACCGTAATATACTACAATTCGAATCCAAATAAGGATCCTATTCAGCACAGTCTTATTATAACAACCAGTGCACCATATGAGAATTTCACCATATATAATCAATAGAAATTTTACTTTCGTGTCGTTTCTATTGTTTACGTCTGTACTACCCGCTTCTAATTCTATGTAGAAATTTGATTTTGATAACGTTACTCATGATCTTATAAATGGTATAAGAGCTAGGCTCAAGATGTTACAAATCGTATTAGAGCCAGGCTTGAGATGTTATACTTGGGTTTCTTCTTATTAGTTTTCAATTTTGAATTCTTTTCACTGTTTGACCCTTTAGATGTGTTGAAACTTATTTCCTGTTCAAAGATAGGAGACGGCAGTTGATCCTAAGGTTGCAGATCCTTAGGCCGCAAATCTAGAGACTGTAAATCCCAAAGTTGCAGCTCAACTGGAAGAGATGAACACCTAATCAAGAAGCCAACCAAAATCCGCTCCTCGAACTCCAACTTGGTTCTTGTGGTTTCTTGTTTTCAGTTTTTGTTTTTGAATTCTTTTTTGATTTTGAATTCTTTTTTCACTATTTGACCTTTTAGGTTCTGTGGAGTAGCTATCTTGTTTGAAGCATTAGAGGGCAGGTGATCCTAATGCAATAAACACCTCATCAAGAAGCCAACCAAAAGACATTCCTCAAACTCCAACTAGGTTCTTGGGGTGGGGAATAAGTCGCACAACAGCTTGAAAGAGGAACAAAAGACCCTCTTAAAAGGGCTGGATACCTTTCTCTCTCGACACGTTTTTAAAGTCGTGAGGATGATGGGTACCCTACAGCAAGATGTTACAAATGGTATCTGAGTCTAGCTTGAGATATTACAAATGATATTAGAGTCTAGTTTGAGAGATTACAAATGGTATCAGAGCCTAGCGATGGATGTTACACTTGGATTTCTTCTTCTCAGTTTTCAGCTTACATTTCTTTTAAATGAGTATTTTCTACCATTAACAACTGTGAAGCTCAATGAAAGCACCAAATGTCACGTTAGAAATACAATACTAACAGGCGCTAAGAAATATGGAAATATTCCTCTTTATATTTCGATTAAAATATTCTCACCTAAGCCAGCGCCTTAGTAGCGTAGTGGCATGGGAGTCAGTATTAACTGGCCTCCCTCCCCTATGTCCAGGATTCGAACCTTGCCCCCTTCCCCTACCATGGTGTATCAAAAATATATATATATTCTCACCTAAAACTTCACAGTCATAGGAATCGCCGAAATTTAGAGAGAAATAGAAGTATATACAGAAAATTTAGAGAGAAACAAAAGTATATGCAGAAAATAAGAGGAGAGCGAAAGGTACAGTAGTAGATCAAGTACAGTAGTAGATCTTCAACAAGAAAAGAATCTCAAAAATCATGAAATTTAGAGAGAAACAGAACGCCAAAATTTAGAGAGAAACAGAAGTATATACAGTATATGCAGAAAATAAGAGGAGAGCGAAAGGTAGTGTAGTAGATCTTCAACAAAAAAAGAATCTCAAAAATCATGAAATTTAGAGAGAAACAGAACTCCGAAATTTAGAGAGAAACAGAAGTATATACAGAAAATTTAGAGAGAAACAGAAGTATATGCAGAAAATAAGAGGAGAGCGAAAGGTACAGTAGTAGATCTTCAACAAGAAAAGAATCTCAAAAATCATGAAATTTAGAGAGAAACAGAAGTATATAGAGAAAATTTAGTGAGAAACAGAAATATATGCAGAAAATAAGAGGAGAGCAAAAGGTACAGTAGTAGATCTTCAACAAGAAAAGAATCTCAAAAATCATGAGACATGCTTCCTTTAACCATATTTTTCTCTTTATACTATGCTTTCTCATATAATTCTCGTAGCTTCCAAGACTTTCTTCTAGTCCTTTCACTCATTCTTAATCCACGTCCTTGATTTAGGCCTCTTCTTTCCCTTAATCATGAGCTCAACTCTTCCTAGACTTTCTTCTAGTCCTTTCACTCATTCTTAATCCATGTCCTTGATTTAGGCCTCTTCTTTCCCTTAATCATGAGCTCAACTCATTTGGACTTGTTACAACTTCTTTCATGTTTGAAGACATGAGAGGGGAGCTGATCTTGAGGTTGCAGATCCTGAAGTCGTCAATCTAGAGGTTGCCGATCCATACATTGTAGATCTTGAAACTGCAGCTCAGCCGCAAAAGATGAACACCTCATCAAAAAGCCAACCAAAAGTTGTTTCTTGAACTCCAATGAGATTCTTGGGGTTCCTTGTTCTCCATTTTCGATTTTGAATCCTTTTTTTTTAATTGTTTGACCTTTTAAATTTTGTGAGGTAGGTTTCCTATTCAAAAACATTAGAGGGTAGTTGATCCTGAGGTTGCAGCTTAGCCATAAACCCCTCATCAAGAAGTCAACCAAAGATGTTGCTCTTGGTGTGAAGTCCCACATTAGCTGGTGTGGGGAACAAAAGACATTTGTAAAGGGTTCGGATCCTTTTCCTCTCAATGCGTGTTATGGCTGTAAGGGGTGACGGTCCTCCAAAGAGGACAAAATCAAGAGCTGAGATATTACAAATGGTATCAGAGATAGGCTGGGGATGGTACAAATGGTATCAAAGACAGACTCAGGATGGTACAAATGATATTAGGACTAGGCTTAGGATGGTACAAATGGTATCAAGGCCAAGCTCAGAATGTTCAAGCTTGTGATGTTATAAATCATATCAAAGTCAGGCTCAAGATACTACAAATGGTAATATGCAAATAAAAATATCATTATATCAATTAGATAAGATGTAAATTAATTTCTATTATATATATATATATATATATATATATATATATATATATATATATATATATATATATATATATATATACCAAATAATATGTTAATGTAGCAGGATAAATTGCTATCTTTCCTTCAAGTCCTCTCCCCTCCATCTTAAACCAAACAAGACACTATTAAAAACCCCTCACGTCATCTTCCTACCAACTAAATTGAACAAGGTAACCTCTAACATTTCCTTTCATCCCCTCCCCTCGAACCAAATAGACCCTTTGGATTCCCCCAGTGGTGGACCCAAGATTTTTGGTTTGTGGGTGCACAATTAGTGGTGAGATTGTTGCCCCCGAAATTTTTTTCCAAGAAAAGTTTTAAATACATTAAAAAACAAAAGCTATGATTTTCAATTCCAAAGCAACTAAACAATTCGCACTCTATGTCAATTTAATAAATAATTAGCAAGTAATCCAAAATAAGATAAATTAAATCCAAATGATGAAAAGATAATATTTATGATCAATAAACTATGGATAAATAAACTAAATGAAAGATGTCTTTTATATTTTTTTGCGTCTCCTTTTGTTAATGAAAGTTGCGTTGCTCACCTGGTAGAGTGTACACTCTTAAGGAGAGCTGCACCCTTACGTCGCTGGTTCGAATCCGGAGAGTAACATTTTTGTGCAATGTGTTTTAAAAGGATTTGTTTTAAACAAAAATGTTTTAAACAAAAAAAAATTATGACAGAAACACGCCATCTAGGATTCGAACACGGGTCCTTCTGTCAATGAAGTTAGAAGCCTTCTAACCAACTAGGCCACCAAAGTAAGTTGAAATGGAATTCCTTCAAAATATATATAGATGATCAAAATTTTAATGTCTGCACTTGGCCCCACTAGCACCAATGTGGGTCCGCCGCTGGATTCCCCCAACACTTATTGAGGACTTACGAGATCGCCTATCAAAGGAGTCCTAGCGACGGCAGAGGGGATCGAACCCACAATCCAAGAGCCTAGTCCTGGATCCCTTACCATCTATGTCAACTCACATTGGCAACTTCACTTTAAAACAAAAGGGTAACTTCACTTTATAACGCTTGATTGGTTTTAGATCAGTAACTCATAAGCATATTTCATTGCTCTTCTTACAACAAAAGAAGACTATCTTCTTTTTTTTTTTTTTTGATACATTATGGTAAGGGAGGGGGCAGAGTTCGAACCCTGGACATGGGGAAGGGAGGCCAATTAATACTGGCTCCCATACCATTGCTACAGAAAAACATGGGCTAATATAGATTTATCATGACTTTATAAAGTTGAAGGGAATGGCAGGCCCTGTTGCTGTGATGCATTAATCTTTATGGAACTCTGATTCGTTATCCACAAGTTCTCATCCCATGGTCTCAATAGGAAAGAGCATTACACAGATTCCTGAAACAGAGGCAACCATCACAAAGAGAAGCACAGCTGCAGTTTGACGGTAAATTCGGTAATAATGCACAAACCAAGATTATTAAAATTGGACCAGTCATCGAACTGGTTGGGGTGTTGGGTCAAGTCAGTGGGTCAGACTGGAATAAAACTGGTGAGAAAGTGAAAATTTCAAAATTATTAATATGAAATTATAAAGAAAACAAAATAAAATAAAATAACAATTAAAGAAAAGGCAAAACCTGGTGGGGTAGTGGGTCAAACTAGAATCATATTGGTAAGAAAGAGAAAATTCAGGGTTACTAATATGAAATTATAAAGAAAATAAAAAAATAGTTTTTTTTTTTTAAAAAAAAAAGCAAAACTGGATTAATGTCTAGAGTACTCTAGACAGACCAGTTCGCCGGTTTTTGGTCCGGTCCGAGTTTAATAACCCTGCCACAAACCCACTGCCACCAACGGACATATCATTCCAAAAGCCTGGGAATCACCACAGCAAGAATTACATTATCTGTCTGTAATCACCACAGCAACAACCAATCACCTGGGAATCAACACAATTCTCTATTTACTCTTGCACATTCTTCTTCATATAATTTGTTGGGGTCAATTGTAATTGTCGGATAAATTTATGACTTTCAACATAGCCTCTTTGAATATGAATTTTTTTACTGAATGTGGAAAACAATTTATAGGAAAGATACCCCTGATTCATGGATGATCGACCAAACTTTTTCTTTTATTGTCCTCTTTAAGGGAAATGTTAGGGAAACACGCAGCAAAATAACATTAGCAAGTGCATGACCATTGGATTGAGATGAGATCCAACAAAAAATATCAGATTTGATTTAAACTTAAATAATGGACAATTAAATGTTCATGTTCTTGTAACTTGTCGGCAGTAGATTTGAGTTTCAGTAGCTAGAGTCTATCAAAAAATTGTCCATTATGAATTTTGATGTTTTAGAAAATAGAAAACTAAGTTGATAAAAAACGGAAAATAGAAAATTAAGGAAAACAAACTCCAGACTCAAAATAAATTAATTACACATTTACACAACCTCTCTCAAATTTAAGATGAGAAATAGAGATCAGCTTGAGTTTGTCTAACAATAGCCTAATTGGCCAAAGAAAGTTGGCATAGATGGTATGGGATTTAGTCAAGTCCCAAAGAGATGTGTGTTCGATCCCCGTTACCGTCGCTGGGAGTCCTTTGGTAGACAATCTCGTAAGTCTCAGTAAGTACTTAAAGAGCCCGGAGCCGTACCCTGACCTTAGTGGAAGACTGATACCGAACCCCTCCAAAAATTTTATTCCTATATATAAAAAAAAAAAAAAAAAACACACACACACACACAATAGCCTAATTGGATTATGGAAATGGATGGACAAGTATGCAAATTAGCTGATTGTTTTTATACGCCAAAAGAGAGTCGATGGAGAGGCCCGCTCCGCAAACTCAGTCAATCTAAATGTGTTTAGCATATTCGTTGTTTTTTTTCCCAATGTTTGTTTAGTATGTTCACGAAAAATAGTATCATTTATGAGAAATTTGAATAAAAAAAATTATTTTCTTGATAAAAGTAAACAGAAAAGGTTTAGGATTTTCACAAGAGAAGTTGTTTATATTTTTAATAGAGCCGGGAAATCGGGCCGGCCCATTTAAGTCCTGGCCCTGCGGGGCTCGGACTTGAAAAATAGGCTTGAAATTTGAAATTGGCCCTGCAGGGCCGGCCCTGTAGGGCATCGGACTTAATCGGGCCAGCCTGTAGGGCCTCGGGCAGGCATTGCAAGCCCGTTTAACTACAGCTTTTTTTAAAAATAAAATAAAATAATGACTTAGACTTCCACTTAATGAATGTATTTATTTGTAATTACTTAAAGTTTTTTTTAGTTTAAACTATAACCCTTTTTTATGTTTATTATTATTCTGTATTAAAACACATAATTAGTTATTATAAATTTTAAAGAGGGGATGTTTTCATATTAAATAAACACATACTTTAGTATTACAATATTATATAAGTAATAAATTATAAATATTGTAACATCTCAGGCTCCCGCTTGTGGATATTGTCCGCTTTGGCACACACCAGGCCTTACGGTTTTGTTTCTGATTGGGCCTACACCAGGCCTCACGGTTTTGTTTCTGATTGGGCCTATTAAAACGCGTCCATAAGAGAAAGGTCTCCGCATTCTTAACATCCCAGGTGCTCGCTTGAGGTCTCCGCATTTTTATAAGGCATGTTTCGTTCGCCTTCCCAATCGATGTGGGACTTCACACTCCACTATAAGGCATGCTTCGTTCGCATTCCCAATCGATGTGGGACTTCACACTCCACCCCCCTTGGGGCCCAGCATTCTCGCTGGAGGATCAACCCGAGCTTTGGCTCTGACACCATGGGCGCTCGCTTGTGGATATTGTCCGCTTTGGCACACACCAAGCCTTACGGTTTTGTTTCTGACTAGGCCTAGCCCATCAAAACGGGTCCACAAAGGAAAGGTCTCCGCATTCTTATAAGGCATGCTTCGTTCGCCTTCCCAGTCGATGTGGGACTCCACACTCAATGTAATACCCCGAATTTTTATTAATAATAATAATAATAATAATAGAAATAGTAATAATAATGATAGATTAAAATAATACTAGTAAAATCATAATGATTAATAATAGAAATAAATAATAATAATAATAATCACAGTAGATTAAAATAATAATAATAATAATAATATAGTAAAAATTAATAATGTTGTATTGTTTCTGTGGTAATTATATTATTAGTTAGATCAGATTATATTTTCAATTTTTGAATTTATCATCGGACTCAAAAATATATCTAATAATAAAACTCTACAATTTGTTTAAATTCATTTATTAGGAATAATTAAAAAAAGCCCAGCCCATAGCTAAACCCTAAATTTTAATTATAAACTTAGGTTTAGCCGTCTAAACCTAGTAACGCTCGATAATTTTCTTCTCTGCTACCTTCTCATCTCAAATCCTCCTTCCGGACTCTCATCAAATTATTTTTTAGGAGATTAGCAACACGGAGACCAGGTAATCCTAATTCCCATGAGTCTTAGGATTAGTCTTATATAAATTTTGATAGGGTTTTTATATATGAAAAATATTATAAAACCTAACCTTAGATCGATAGGAACAATATTAAAGGCGTTGCTTTGTAATACAGTTTTGGATTATGTGAGTAACTTTTTTGCAATCAATTGTCGAATTCCTGAAGGATGAATTGAATACAATTGACAGTTGTTTTATTTATTCATCTCGGCCTGTGTGCTTTAATTGCATAGATATATGATTGAATCCAATTTTGTCCCTGTGCGTCTCTTTTTCTTTGTGATTGAAACCAATTCTTCACCTCGCCTTTCGTGTGTCAATTGAATACGCATGAACCTGTGCGTCGTTTTTTTTTGTAGTCGCATTATATTATATTTCAGTGCAACAAATTGCAATATATATTTATATGATACTCCTGTACGATGCTATAGTTAATATCACTTGAATATGTCTGTCCATGTTTTTCTATTAGTTGATTTTCTTTTCTGTATGTAATATTTCCCGCTTAATAAAATAAGATATGAACAGATTTTAAGTCAAATAACTTTATATTCTATATTTAATTAAAATAATAGGAAAATGTATAAAAGATTTCTATTAGTTGATTTTCTTTTCTGTATGTAATATTTCCTGCTCAATAAAATAAGATATGAACAGATTTTAAGTCAAATAACTTTATATTCTATATTTAATTAAAATAATAGGAAAATGTATAAAAGATAAGTAAATAATAGAAATAATTTAGAAGTCTATTTTGTGTGTATTTTAAGTAACTTAACAGTGGGAGGATAATGAAAAATTACGGATTTAAATAATGGTCATGAGAATTTCTCATGACAACCTTATAGAAACTCATGAGTAAAATGGATAATGAAAAATTAAGAATTTAAATGATGGTCATGAGAACTTCTCATGACAACCTCATAGGAACCCATGAGAAAAAGGGATAATGAGTAGAGCCAGGAATTTAAATGATAGTATAGAAACTCATGAGAATTTATTTTACAGTTTAATTTGAAAAATCCATTTTTTTGTGTGTATTGAAATAACTTAATAGTGGGAGGATAGCTTTGAGATGGTACCTCCCAAGGTGATGAACACAATCGGGCTTTATGCCCTTGAAATATTATTTGATGTGAACGGATGATATCCATTCTTCCCAAAGTGATGTCTGGCAGAGTTTCCCGGGACACTAGTAGCAACTTTGGGAAGAGGTGTGCACACTAGGAAGAAATACTTGATGGCCAAATTTGATTGATTGTAACTGGCAGGGTTTCCCGGGTCATAGGGTAAACTGGCAGGGTTTCCCGGGTTTACCATGGTTCTCTTCCCACTAAATAGACTGGCAGGGTTTCCCGGGTCTAAATAAATTTTAAAAGATGATGAATAATATTATTTGAGTCGATGAGAATATGTAGTTATGATGATATTGAAAATTGATATTTTGGATTAAATAAATGTATACGATATTTCCCTTATCATTATGTAATTATTTTATTTATTTATTATTATTATTATTATTATTTTTCGGTATTATCTTTGTTTATTATGATTACCAGCTTTTGCTGATGTTTGTGTTCATGGGCTGCGACGATCCTTCAGGGGAGCAGATTTTCAGTGAAACAGGTCTCAAAGTTAGGGCTGTTGGGGGCTAGCAGTGAGAAGTGAGGAAAAACAATGAGAATGCTAGCTAGTTTTCCTTATATTATTTTACGCTTTGAGTAACCATTTTTACTTAAGTTTGGATTTATATTAATGTAATAAGACAGCCTTGCACTTATTCCAGTACAAGTGCGGCGGTAACACTCCCAAGGTTGTTTATTTCGAATTTCATTAATTTTATTTATGAAAATCATTTAAATTTTTGTTATTATAACTGTTAGAAATTGGGGGTGTTACAAATATATTCCGTGTAAAATAAATATAATTATTTTTACCTGTCAGTAAAATCATGCATAAACCGATGGAATCTGTAGACACACAAAATGACAAGAGGGAAAAGCATTTTGTCATAAGCATACACAAAGCAATTCTTTTGTTTAATATTTTTTGAAAAAAAAAAGGAAAAACATATTTTTTGTGTTTATTTGTTTTTTATTACGAATTAATAAATGTGTTTATTTGTTCAATGATTTATATTGTTTAGATATTAATATTGATAAAATTTATTTGATGGATTAGAACTTTAATGATTGCAATTTATTAATTATATTTCTTTGAAAAAAATCAAAAGAAAAATAATTAAAATTTGGAATAGTAATTTTCAAGCCCTGTAGGGCGGCCCTAGCCCTGGTACTATCAGGCCGGGCTTTGAAAAACAGATGTTTTCCTTACTTCAGGCCCTGTAGGACCGGCCCTGTAGGGCCGAGCCAGCCCTGATTCCCAGCTCTAATTTTTAACATGCTTGGGATAATAAATTTTAAAATAAAATAATTTATAGTAGTATTTAACATTTTAATATGGCTAGGATAATAAATTATAAAGTAAAATAAGTTATTTTTCAGAAAAATCGATGAAAACCGAAAAGCATTTGTTTGAAAATTTTATTGGTGAAAATGACCTAATTTTGAATACTAGTATTTTTCATACACAACCTTACAGAATATTGATATTTTTATGTGTACGAAAATATAGCAGGCCTTAATGACGATGACAAACTAAAAATTTTCAGATAAAAGGTGACGGAGAATATTGAAAATCTTTCAAATTACCGCCCGGAGAATGTGGGTTCAACAAGAGTCTTTGGGATTTAATTCCCTTTCAGTGTAATTTTCATTTTAGAAATGTAGCCTTCTAAGCATCTCTTGTATATAAAAAAAAAATTACCGCCCGGAGCATAATATAAAATTTAATTAGTAATAGTAATATCATATACATATACAATTATTATAAAGTGTCATTAGAGGGGGATAATTGCTCCTAAATTTAAATATATTTATAAAATTCATGATACATCTACAAACTGTTCAGCATTCTCCGAGCAATGAAGAATAATATACATGTGTCCGTCCCAATTGCCATCCTAAATTAATACTAGTACAAGAATACAAATGTGTTGAAGAAACTAAGTAAACTAGGTGCTTCTTAGTTTCTCAATCATGAAAATGGCTCCATCTTATGATGAAAAAGCAAAATCCTTCAGTTCGAGTGGATGCCGTCAGACGTAATCCAGTCACCATCTTCCATTCCCACTCAACAGGGCCGAGTCCTGGTCACTTCCGCACAGCCATATTGTCCATACTTCATTATATTTATAATTCTATGAAAAAGTAAAGAGGGCATGATTGTTAGGTTTCATAACACGTAGAGAAACAATTCCATTCTGTTTATACAATAAAAAGTGCACATCCCTCGGTTTGATACAAATACAATTTTTTAGGGAAGCCTACTGTATACAGCTCCTCATCAGGTGAAGTATGAGAAAAGATAGATATGTGCAGCCTTATCCCCTCAAGGGAAAGGCTGCTTTTAGAGTTTAAACCTATAACCTCTAGGTCACATGACAACAACTTTTACCGTTGCTCCGAGACCCACTCTCATTTGAGACAAACAAGTTATAGATTCTGTTTAATTGTGATGCAAAGCGGGAATAAAGCTTCATCATGCCAACTTGTTTGAAGAACAAAATATTTGAAGATGAAAAAAAAGATTAAATAAGAATCGCAAATTAATACTAAACAACCTTACATTCTGAATTATAAAGCTTAATTCCCAAACCACAATGGCATCATCCAGCCTGCCTATTTTCAGCCCGTGCCTATGGTGACATTTCTTGTTTATAACTTTCACTTTAAAAGAACAGGGTAACCTCACTTGTAACGCTTGATCGGTTTAGATCAGCAGCTCAAGGATATCTCATTGCTCTTCTAACAACAAAAGAAGACTATCTTCTAGCAACAGAAAAAACATAAAAACATGGGCTAAGATAGATTTATCATGACTTTATAAAGTTCAAGGGAATGACAAACCTTGTTGCGGTGATGCATTAATTTTTATTGAGCTCCGACTCATTATCTACAAGTTCTCGGCCCATGGTCTCAACAGGAAAGAGAATTACACATATTCCTGAAACAAAGGCGACCATCACAAAGAGAAGCACGGCTTCAGTTTGTTGACAATAATGCACTAAACCCACTGCCACCAACGGACATACAATTCCACCAATCCTGCTGACCGCACTTGCAATTCCAACACCAGTTGATCTGACTGATGTTGGGTATATCTGCAGTTCACATAAATCTTGCAAATATCAAATTTTGATATGGAAACAAGAATAACAACTGATTAAAGACATGGAGATGTACATGATACACATATACGCTCAAGAATAACGAAATTAAAGCCATGAAATCCTCCTAAATCTCCTCCTATACACTCAATTTGAATAATAAATCATAATTTCACATCTCTCTGATTAATAGGGATATCCACAAATTTATCATAGAAAAAATATAACAAAGAGTCATTGAGGTGGGTGTGTGTGTGTGTGTGTGTGTGTTTGCCAGAAATTGAGGTGGGATATAGACCTACACAGCAACAAACAGCTGATGTTCTTACCAAAGCTATTTCAAAAGCCCAGTTCGATGCTCACTTATCCAAGCTAGGAATGATTGGTATATATTCCAAAGCTTGAGGGGGAGTATGGAGGAATGAATATTCTATTTAATTTTCTATTCATTTTAGTAGATTAAAGGCATTATTGTAAATTTATCTTAGCTATATAGGGACATTTTTGTAAAATAGTCTTTGCCTCATGTCTATAAATTGAAGCCTCCTCACCTGTAAACATAGAGAAAATTCGTTCGAAAGGGCAATAATTTTCTCTACCTCTATTCTCTGATCAATCAATTATATTATATTGAGATTATATAAAAATACCATGCATGTGGCATTACAATATGTTATATATTGTTACTATTTACATCAGAGAGAGTAATGGACTAAGGCCAGTCCCGAGCTGGCATAACTCTAAGAACAAATTAATGGTAAAAACAATTAGAAGAAATTAAATAATCACAAAATATGACAATCAGTGGAATAATTGTGAAAACTAGTCTAGACTCTAGCTATTAGTTATGCATTTATAATGAATATAACAAAAGTCATTATCCTGGAACTTTTGCATTCTGCAACCTTTTTTTAGACTATCTTATATTCTTTTAAATCGTTCAAAATCAATTCCATTCCCTATGAATAAGTTGTTACCTCTGGAGCGTATATGTATATAATAGTGAAGCTTCCCATGATACATGTGCGAGCTCCAAACAGAAGCACTGTTATTAGACCTTCAGGCAGATGAAAAACAAGTGGTAGGAGGAAAATGCAATACACGAAGAGCATAGCTGACATTGAGATCTTACGACCGATTTTATCTACTGCTGCAGCAGACAAGAGGAGCCCAGGTAGCTCTATTCACAAAAGATAATCACGTATCAGTCATACATCCTCCTCCAAGGGATAGGGGAAGATAACTCTGAAATAAGTCAACAGTGATATTTAAAAGTAAGTATTATTCCCTTTGGACAATGTCCAAATTACTTTGGTCACACCCCTATGCTTTTTAAGAAAAGCCCTCTCCTCTAAAAATAAAAGATGTACAACACCAACCTCCCTGACCTAACCCACCCACCCCCCCCCCCCCCCAAAAAAAAAAAAAAAGGTTACAATTACACCTATTTCGATCCATATAGCTAACTCCATCTAGTGGAACAAGACTTCTTGTTATACAAGTATGTCCAAATTACATATGTAATTATCTTATATGAAAATAAATATTGATTTGATCGACCAAAATAGCCACTTTCTAAAATCAAAATAAATTATATTAACTTATGATTTCCAAGACAGAATAATAATATCAAAATAAAGTTTATGAAATACATATATTACAAAATTATATTTCCAATAAAAGAAATCAATAGTATCCTTTAGAATATTTAGGTCATTGTTTGTCTTTGAGGAAAGCTTGTGTTTGTTTCCATCAACAAATCTTATCCCACAAAAAGGGGTTAGTTATATGGGTCACACGATGCCATTGTGCTCCATCTAGAACCAATTCTTCTGATAAACCACTGTGTATATCCTCATAAAAAGAAAATGTTTCTGCAGTTCAAGCATCTCCCAGGGGAAGGAGTAGTAGTTTATCCTAATTTTAATACCTGCAAAACTAGCAACAAAAACATCTCTGTAGCTAACATCATTGGTCTTCTCTGACTGCAAACTATCTGAATTGCATTTACTACGCCCACTGTTCCACTCTGAGGTCAACAAAACAAGGCCGTAATATGAAAAGGCATTACCAAAGAACACTATCCATAAGAGAAGGGTTGGCCTTGCCAATTTTGCTGAAAGAAGCATTAAAAATGATGAAATCCCCCCAAAGTCATTATTCATTGCTTTAGTAGGTCCACCCTCATTTTCTGGAGAGAGTAAACTTGATTCTTCTGTATCAATTCTTTGCGGATCAGTTTGAATATCAGAAATAATGATGCCAGGAGGTAGAGTCGTTCCATTCATTTTTGCTATTTTCTCCAAAATAATAACAGCATCAGCAGATCTGCCGTTTGAGCACAAGTATCTTGGCGACTCAGGAGTCATGCTGTAGAACAGGAGGAGGAGTATCGAGGGTAGAGAAGATAATGCAAGTAACCATCTCCAACCCAATCTTGGCATGATCAACTGCAAGAAACCTTGAATTAGAAGAACGTATCTGCGCTAAGTTTGGTCATTTACATAAAAGTATAAAACAAACGATCATAATAGTGTCGAGCCCAGAAATTTAGTGCTCGAAAGACTAAACACAAGTCAGTTGGATTGAGATGTAACCATCTAACCTTTTCTAATTGGAAATCAAAAACTATCGTTGACATAGTATGAAGATTCCATAATCGAGCAATTAAAAATTCAATCCTGCATACCCTAAATTAAATTTCAGCAAGGCTATAATGAATACTTTACTATGTTACAGCCTCAAGATTAAAGAGTTTTTGAGTTTTAAAAAAAAAACATGTAAAGGTGATAGATATCCGGGTGAAAATGTAACTTTTCATTTATATCCTACTACCTTTGTTTCAAATTAAGCAATTTAACGTAACACACATCCACCAAGAAAAGTAGTTAGATGGTTCAGATTTTTTTTTTTTTCCCCAACTTTTCTCTTATATAATGCATAGTGAATGGACCACATTGATGAAGCAGAGGAAAGCAATTGGCAGCCCAATTGGCAACCCACATCACTCTGATACCATATAATGCCAGAGAGAGAGATAGAGGAAGAATATATTCCCAAATACTTGCTTATTCATGTATATAAGAATGGTATTCATATACAAGAGAGGAGCCTCAGAATTAATGGCTCATTATAATGGTTGATTTTCTAATCGTAATCATAATCCCTAATTATATGTGGTACTAATTGATTCTAATATATTTACATTAATCTACTTCTTAACACTTTGCAACAAAAAGAAGATGCGATCAAGCATTTAAGATTCATAGATAGGGCAACATAATTAAAAATCCCATTTTACAAGGAAAATCAATAAACTTACCCATGCAAGTGATGCTTCCATAATTGTTCCAAGAGTCCAAAATGTAGAAAACACTACCATCCAGGTCCCTCTGTTGGGTGCTGGAACAAACTCCAGAAACCAAGATGCTAATACATGGCCACCTCCCAAACCAATACCAACCATGAACCGAAAAAAAATCAAAAATATAAAAGAAGGGGAAAAAGCACTCAAGAGACCAGCCGTAGCAGTAATTAGAGATGGTATAAGGAATCCCTTCCTGAAAAAAATGAAATAAATTAAGAAATTAAAAATTAAAAAGCAGATGATGCTGAATGAAAACGCCGACAGTTGTATGCCGTTTAAAAAAGTATTCAAATAAACTCTTTTTCTAATCACCAAGCAGATAAGGGCACAGAAAAAGAGAGAACCACAAATGATTGAAATCTCAATAAAGGACCATAATCCTTAGCTCAAATTAAAAATAAATTAATGGTCTCAAATTTAATAATTTCTTTTAGAGGGTATGAAATGTCATTTTCCCTGTATTATAAAGTAGTCCCAACAACATTGCAAGAAAAATTGAGTATAACCCCATGCCTTGTTTAACTCTCCGGTGCTTATCCAAAAGAATAACTAAATATATGGAATCGAACAGGCTCAAACAACCCCTTTCTCATCATTCCTAGACATAATTCACAAAAAGAGGTGCCATTTGATTAATGCATAGACTAGACACTAAGAAGAAAAGCAAGCATACCTTCTTCCATGCTTATCTGAAACAATACCCCATGCGTAAGCCCCAATTAGCGTGCCAGCAAAAACTACACTAGTTAACGAGTTCTCTTGCTGAGGGGAAAGACTCCATGCAGATTGAACTGCTGGGCCTACAACAGAGAGTATCATCACTTCCATTGCTTCTGCAGTCCAACCAAGGCCAGCATAAGTAAGCACAAGTAATTGAAATTTTCCAAAACCCATGGCTGTTAGAGCTTCATCAATTGTGTTGCTTGGGGCCCCATCCCCCATCTATAGTTCCAAAATGAAAATATTTAGTACAGATATACAACTGCAGATATTTCCAAGTTCTTCTATAATTATATCAAGATTTAACACAGAATAATAAATCCAAATAATACATTTTTCATTAAGAATTTATTTAGAGAGAACAAGAGAACAGCAAGAAAGAGAGAGAGAAAGAAAAAATTAGGCTCAGAAAAGCTCCCCAAATTATCTGTAAATATGACAAGCATACCCTTAGTAAAATCCCTAGGGACAAGTCCATAGTAGAATCCAGAAAAAAATATCCCATCCTAAATAAAATTTGCAACCTCACAGGTAGTTATCCAAGGTAACAATTCTAATGCTTTAATTTAATCAAATGCACCTAATGCCAATTAAAAGGCATAAATCCTCCAAAATGGTTTGTGAGGACAAATTCTTGCTCACCAACCTTTTAAATAAGGTAACATGGCCAACAACTTCATAGTAACCCCACTATTAGATGCATATAGATGTTACTTTGCTAATATTTGTTACTTTATTTTATAAAATTGATTACTTTGTACTGTAGGCTGAGCATTTCCCATTGTTCTTATTCTTATAAAAATAGTACACAAATGTAAACTGTAAGTCACTTGCAAATTCCTGTCCGGGCTTTCTTCTCTAGTTATTTATTCTGATCATAGTATTAAAGGCAGGGGGAGTTAAAGCTGGATACATTGGTGTATTCTACCAGCAAAGTGCCTTCTCCAGATCTCATCTTGTGTTTAGGCCATAATTTTGGTCGCAAGTCAGGTTGATTGCACATCTCACCAACAGTGTATTACATCAAGCGCAATTGTATTGCCTCAGCAACATCAAAGTGGCTGAACACATCTCGCCATCATCCCGAATCCTTCTTAGGTTTTGCTCATGTAGAGCAGAATAATATGAAAATCGTGTCTATTCATTTACAAAAAGAGTCTATATATACATGAGGAAGGAGCCCTAGCATTTATGTCTCTAAACAATAGTATCTAATCGAATCCCTAATTAATATATATTTCCTAACATTTCCTCTCAAGTTGGAGCATAGATGTTAATTAAGCTCAACTTGTTACAAAGATAGTCAACATAGTCCCATTTAAGGCCTTAGTTAGAAGATCGCCCAATTGGTCACTAGGCCGCACATGCCCTATAAAAATAAAGTTTTCCTTGATCTTATCCTCTACAAAGTAACACTCAATTTCAATGTTTTTCGTAAGTTCATGAAACACAGTGTTGGAGGCCATGTAAAGCAATTTTATTATCACACCACATTTTCGCAAGCAATGATGTGGCAAGACCAACCTCCTTCATTAACAAGTGAATCCACACAATTTTCTGTATTGACTGAGCCATGGCTCTATACTCAGTTTCGACACTCGATTGAGAAACCACATCTTGCTTCTTACTCCTCTAGGATACTAAATTTCCACCCACAAACACACAATATCCTGTGGTGGATCTTCTAGTAGCCTTTGACCCTGCATGATCTCCATCACAAAAGCATTCAATCTTATTGTAGCCATGAGTCATATAGAGTATACCACGACCAGGTGAACTCTTCAAGTAATGTAAGACATGCTCCCACTGAGCAACGGTTGGTGTTGTTATGAATTGGCTAAACACACTATCTGGAAAGGTCACATCAGAGTGAGTCACTGGGAGGTAGTTCAATTTCCCAATCAATCTATAATATTTCAGGATATGCAAATGGTTTGATCTTCTTGGGATTAACCCTTTTTCTCACATCCTCAAGTAACTCATCAAACAGTATGCTGTCATCAATGTCCAAAAAAAGATTAGGAATCATGGGAAAGCAACTTGATGCTGTTCCAATTTTTCCGGTTTCTTGTAGTAGATCAAGAACATATTTTCTATGTGTCACGAGGATGCCCTTCTTGCTTCTCATAATCTCAATCCCACGAAAGTACTTTAATGGACCTAAATCCTTTGTTTGAAAATGAGAATTAAGAAAGGTCTTGAGGGATAAGATTCCCGAAGTACCACTACCCGTAATAACAATGTCGTCAAACTTAGGGAATAAGGATCAGAACCCTAGAACTCTGATACCATGTAAAGCAAAATAATCTGAAAATCATGTCTAAAGGGTCTATATATACATGAAGAAGGAGCCATAGCATTTATGACTCTTAACAATAGTATCTAATCTAATCCCTGATTAATATATGTTTCCTAACAGCTCGCATACTTTATAATGCTCACCAATTTATTGCACTCATTGCCTATTTCATATGATTTTTATATTCTAAATTCATTAATTGATGAAGTTTGATGCTGAATAGATACATTAGACACGTATATGTATATAATACATATAACTGAATCTTACCAGATAAAAGAAAGAAAAACCATTATACAATGATCTGTCGAGTTGCTAGCTAGTACTGTCCACACCATTTTAAAAATACGTTGTGAAGCCAAGCAGTTAGAGGTGGCAAATAACCAATAAGGATTCTGCAGGATAATTAAGAGATGTAATGCTTTACAGACTAGAGAAGTTTCTGATGAAACGCCAACTTCTCAGTAAGATAATCAAAGAGCTACCACACTGAAACTGTTACAGATAATCAAAGATCTAGCACACTTTGTGGGACCAACAGCAGAGTCAATTTGCTATGGAGAAAAACCCTGTGAATATAAACTGAAACTGGAATGCGCTGCAGAAAGTATGGCTCCATGCAACCTACCCGATGACTTTACTACAAGAATTACTGCAACAGTTTATGAATACAAGTAATGTAAAGGACCAGAAGGAAAGTCTTCCTTAAGCAACAATGTTGCCCATCATTCAACTAATTAATACAAGAGTGACCCCAAAACCAGAAATGTCAACTAAACCACTAGACTTTCAACAGCTTTGGCAATAGCACAGACCATTTCAACTTTCTTTGAGAACACATGGACAACAAATCATCAAATAATTCAAAAACTGGGCGAACAATTAGTCCTGGGAATGGCAAATCAGTGGAAGATGGATAGCTCATATCATGATAGTTTCAAACAAATAGACCAGCAACCAAAATAGTTGTTTTAGTTAGTTTTTCGATTTTTTACATAATTAGATTTGAAAAAATAATTACCACACACGGACACACAACGGCCAAGGATTTTTAGGAAGGGATGAGAAGGGGAGCAAAATTTCTTTTCCTGATGTCTACCAATGGAGAGTCACAACAAAACAGGACTAACATCGAGCCTGCTCCTATTTTCCAAAGGTTCCCATAACTTAATCATGAAGGAATCTAGCCCTTTAAGTGAAATGGGATACATTGATTTTATTATCAGCTTTCGTTACGATGAGAAACAGCAAGAGACGCGTCTATGAGTCCAAAGACAAGTCGAAGAAAATAAGATGCTAATTGCCAACTACGACTAAAAGAGAGCCAGAATAGCGTCTATTTCAACAAAGCCGAAGAAGAAACTATACATGTAAATAAATACAAATCGCGGAAAGCAATGAAACAGAAATGTAAACAAGTAATTTGCATCGTACTTTTTCAAAGACCGAAAGGGGGTAATTGAAGAGAACCCAAGAGAGCAGATTGAGACGCTAAATACTTCGATCGTCTTGATCCTCTTAGAGCAATCAAAAGTAAGAAATTATGGGGAGGAGACAGATTACTACCATTCTTATTGATCTTCACAAAGTATTCAAGGAAGGCAAAATGTTCCGGAGAATGAGGTTAGAACGCTTCAACAAAATACAAGTCCCTGCTAATTAAGAAGATATAATATAGGGAAAAGTATTTGGCACCAAACTCAGCAAACTCGTGACATTGACGTAAACTCATATCGTGAACTCGAATCATAAACTCATAAAGGTTTATTTTTATTATTAAATAATTATTACTAGCAATAATTAAAAAAATTAAAATATAAAAATGACAACAATTTGATTTATATATATTTTAAATCCAAATAATTGAAATTAAATCCATCAACCTTCATCATTTATCATATTTAATAAAGAAATTTATATAAAATTTCTATATAAAGCCGTTGAACATAATCAAAGCAAAAAAAGTTAACACAAGTATAAAAGTAACTTAACATGGTTTTGTAATCTAGAAACATAAAGCCGGTAAATTCAGTGTATAAACTCGTGAGTTTAACCGAATTTATAACTAGCACGAGTTTACCATTGACTCGACTCGTTTTTGTAAGCTAGAAGCGTAAAAACGATAAACTTGGAGAGTCAACTCGCAAGTTTGACAACAATGTTTGGAACCCAAAACTACTACGTTTAGATCAATGAAGAGCGTCTTTGTAATTTTAGGTGAACTAATAAAAAGTGTTTCGGTAAAATTCATATGATAAAAAATAAATAAAATTATAAAAATACCCTTCATTAATCCAAAACGACGTAGTTTTAAGTCATCGGAGATAACTTTATCTCTAGTGACGGGAGAAATTCTTTACCCTATAATAAATAAAATAAACAAAAATAAAAATATCGAAATAGAACTCCAGAGAGCATAGACAACCAGAAGAAAAATTAGACACGTTGGAGTGTGGGAGTGTACTTAGAGGGAAGGTATCCATCATTATCACGTGATTTAATATCTAAATAGAAAGATAAATTAATAAGTGTATTATAGCTAATTATTTTATTAGGATTGCAGCAGATTATGTAATTAAGTTTATTTCTTCAATAAAATTGTTTAGATTTTGTGATTATAATTAATAATAATGATAATTATTATATTAAATATGTTTTGATAAATAACATAACTTTTTTTAAAAAAAAAAATTTGAGCAATGTTTCCTCTTCGAGACTTAGAGGATAAAGAGTACTCGTATCTATTGTTGTCAGTAAGTTGACTCTCCGAATTTACCGTTTTTACGTTTTTAGCTTACAAAAATGAGTCAAGTCAGTGGTAAACTCATGCTACTTGTAAACTCGGTTAAACTCACGAGTTTATACACCAAGTTTACTTTTTTTTAGGTTTCTAGCTTACAAAATCATGTTAACTTACTCTTAAATTTGTATTAACTTTTTTTTATCATACTCAGCTGTTTTATATGAAAATTTTATAAAAATTTCTTTATTAAATATGACAAATGTTGAATATTGATGAATTTAATTTCAATTATTTTGATTTAAAATATATTTAAATCAAATTGTTGTCATTTTTATATTTTAACTATTTAATTATATAATAGTATTATCAATTTAATAATAAAAGTAAACTCTTAAGAATTTACATTCGAGTTCACGATACGAGTTTATGTTACTGTCACAAATTTACTTAAACTCAGTGAGTTTGACAACATTGCTCATATCTCCTAACAAATATGTTTCCTTTCCATGAATCAAATTTGTGTTAAATATTATTTTCATCTTAAAATTATTATAATTTATGATTTATGTTAAGTGATGAGCAAAATAATATTTAAAATAATATTATTTGAACTCCTTTAATTGAGATATAATAGACAAGACATGTGGAGAGCGAGAGAATTTTGGAGAAGGGATAATGGTGGATTGGAGAAATTTTTGTTGGAAGTTTTTAATTATAAGTGTAACGCCTCATTTTCAATACCAAAATCTTGGCCAAAATATTAGTAACACCTCCAAATATAGGATATTCAACACTCAAAAACATATTTACAATATGGCCAAAGGTAGAAATCCATTTATACAGAGCCAAAATAAATCCAATAAATAAGAGTTATTTTAAAATGCGGAAGTCTTTTAGGTTCATGGCAAATAAAATAACACAACATAAACTAAAGGAGTACAGAAGAGCCTACAAAGCTCACTCCATGGGTGCATTCCCTTGATCTCTACTAAGTTATTCACCTGAAAAATGTTAATATGGGGTGAGATTACACATCTCAGTAACTACTAAATATTTCTACCGTACACGAGCAAATAATATATGACAAAAAGATATGGGCTGATTTCAAATATATATATAGATTCCATAATTTATCATACAAAATAATTTATACTAATAGTCATCAATATAGAAGGTATTAAAACATATATATCTCAAAAGTTCTCATCTCATGTCTTTACAGAATATTCATCATCATATCAAATTCTTGAACTGTTCAGAAATGCACTATGCAGTATGCAGCCTCCCTTATATCACCACCTCCCTTATACCGCAGACTGGAGCCATAGGCTAACACATAGTCCAATAGAAACTCATTCATTTGACTGAATTGTTCCAAGCTCACCAAAACTTAAGATACACCCGGCCAAAGGTATATAGCTTAAATCTGGACTATGGCTCCCCTCCTTTAAAATAACTAAGGAGGTGTCACATGTCCCACAACTCCAATGAAATCCCGGCCAGAGGAAAACATGGAAGATGGGGCCCTGAAACAAGTACCATCCACTGTGCACCGAGTGGTGGCATAAATCATTCTTATCATTCAAATCCCTCCTTACTCCACCCATCATAATACAACCGCCATGATGAATATGTTCACTCAAAATAATGCATTATTATACCATAAAGTTTTATACATCAATATGCGTATTTATGAATAGTGAATACTATGCGTATATGTGAATAGTAAAATACGATATATATACATGAATAGTAAAAATGAAGAGTACATACGGTATGTATTCGTGAATAGTAAATACGGTATGTATACGTGAATAGTATTATGAATAGTAAATACGGTATACGTGAATAGTAAAATGAATAGTAAATACGGTATACGTGAATAGTAAAATGAATAGTAAATACGGTGTGAATAGTAAATATGGTATACGTGAATAGTAAATACAGTATACGTGAATAGTAACATGAATAGTAAAAATGAATAGTAAATACGGTATACGTGAATAGTAACGTACGTATAAATAGTACCTCTGCAGATTTGCAAATCAAAGTTCCCACACCAGATCTTAAAACCATAAATATTTTCTAAATATTCTTGCCAAAATAGTAAACAAACAAATTTATAATCATACATAATTCACAAGTATAAGGAAGAATATTCAGAGTTACCTGTTACTTGCTAATACCCGAATCACCAACCAGCTATTATAACTCTTAAGCAAATATCTCTACTCTCTCTCTCTCTCTACCTCTCTCTATGGCTCTTAGAAGTTGTGAAGAATGAAATGAAATGGAAGGTCTATTTATAGTTGGAAAATGGGTCTTTAAGTGTAATTTTCGTCTCTGGGTCGTTTTACGTAATTTTCCCAAAATTTAAAAAGAAGTTGCCCGTGACTACTCCCGTGATGTTTCTTTTAAAATTTTTTAATAATATTTTAATAATATAATATATATTATTATTTAAATAATAAATTATTATTGAGTGGGTCCCGCGGCCAAAATTTTCAAAACTCACGAGAGTTTCTGTCGGCAGAGGAGAAATAATTTGACGTGGGTCCCACATGAATAGTAAATACGTATTTTGGAATAGTAAATACCGTATTTTTAAATAGTAAATACGTATTTGTGAATAGTGAACACTATTCATATTTCACAAATTTCAAGTATTAAATACGTATTTGCGAATAACATATATATATATATATATATTTTAAAATACGTATTTGTATATAGTAAAAACGTATACGTGAATAGTAAATACTATTCACGGGGCCCACAAAATACTGATTTCAAATTTATTACTTTCCAAAAATAGAGCCTACTAGTCTTCCCAAGATAGGTTTATGTTCAAGATATTAGATTCAAAATTCAGGATGTTACATTTCTCCCCTCCTAAAAGAAAATTTTGTCCTCAAAATTTCGCTATAATAAGAATTCTAACCTATTTAAATAAATGAGGATAGGTTTGTCGCATGCTCTCCTCCGTTTCCCAAGTAGCATCTCCGGGAGCCATTCCTTTACACACAACCTTTACAAGCTAATAGCCTTGTTCCTCAATTACTTATCCCCCGCATCAACAATCCGCTCCGACTCAGCTTTATATATCATATTATCCCTAAGTCCTATCTCTTTCCCAAACATGCTCACCAAGAACACAACACAATTTTCGTTCATCTTGTACCCAAAGTAATATTCAGACACAGGATCCACTAGTTCCTTATTTGAGCGCTTGGTTACACTGGCCTCACAGGCCAGTTCATTCTTCCTTTCTGCTTATTTCATTGTATTACCACGACACTGGATATTCAGATCTTACAGCTTAAGAAGTTACCCTCAGGCCATAATAACCACAACATGATATAATCTGATTATTCTACCAACCTTAAAATAAACTTTAGACATACAGGTCTAATGTTACCATGATAGGCAACAAACTCAATACTAGGCACATAAGTCTTATAGCCTAGAGATACCACCATATGCAAACTAGCTCAACGGGTCTTACCGCTTCAAGCCTCTGCTCGTCTATCCTATACCCGTGCTTCCTCAATTCAAGTTTAAGAAAACACTTACTTACTAAATCTAGCTTTCACCAATGGCAAGTAATTCAAAAACAAGTACATTTGGCAAGATTCCGCAAACTAAGTATATTCACAACAGTTTCCAACCTCTTCTAGCTTGTACACCTTCCACCACAATCATAATGTAAAAGTCAATTCTTGTTCGAATTTCGCAAGGATTCATTCCATGAGACATCATAGTTTATAAATGTCGATTACAAACTGGTCTTAAATCCTGTTGTAAATATTGCGTAAAAATTTCCAAACACAGCAAGTGCATTGGTAAGTTCAAAATTCAAATACTCAGGGACCTAGCAACTTATTTTAAATAGTCACCAACTCCGAATACATTCCAGGTTCCAACTTATTCTACTCAACTCATCCATGAAACACTCAATTCATTATTTCTAAAGAAAGATTCTATTATCAAGATCATTTCCTATGCTAGATAAACAGTTGGCAATTCTCTGAACACCTTACACATGTTGGTATCACATTTTGTTCCCTATTTCTCTCCAATCAATTAGTACCATATTCTAATATCTCAATTTATTCAATCAATTCAGTCTCCTAAAGAATCAATACAACTGTTAAGTTGAACTGTTATATTACATTTCTACTAGTAGCAACCCTCTAGATCCCCTACCAACTTTCAGATTCATCATCCTATTTCTAAAACCCCGATTATTCATACTAGATTCATCATACTCCATAGCTTATATCATTTAAGAACTATCCTCAAACTTTCCCCAAAAATGATAATTGTCAAATTACAAATCAACTCTTAGAACTTTAATATCAGCAAGACAGAGATATCATGTGTCCTCAATAATATCCATAGAACATTCATGTTTCACAATTCCTAGACTAAGATTTAAAACATTCAAATATTATTCTCACAATCTCAGCATTGTTCACATGATTCGAATTCAATCCTTAGTATCTCAAAGACATATACTAAATATCATCTGTTCCTCTCATAGTTATCTATTAATCACACCCAAATAATATACTAATATTGTAACATAAATCACCGGATTTCATACTTTCTTAATTAGACATACTATCTTAACTCAGATTGAATTCAAGTCTATTTTCAAATATTCCCAGACATTAATAGTCAAGTTTACAATTTGATTCTTATAACCTCAACATCAACTGATAATTCGTGTTGCCCCAAAAATACCCATTATACATACTAAGATCATGATTCACAATTCCTAATCTAATTCTTGGATTATATGAAGACTATCTACAACCTCAGCAGTATTCACAAGGTTCTAATTCTACCTCAACCTGCAATATCACAAAGGCTCATTTCGTTCTTAAGTTCTATTTCAGCTTAGATTAAATTAAAGCCTATCCTCAACATTTACTATATTCATTCTAACATCTTACTGGCATTCCTAAGGATCACCATTTCATACCTTTCCATCGATCTTCCAACATGTTTATCCAAAAACCTTAGTCTTTGAATTATCTGTGACAAATTCATAGAGTTCTTCGGATACTCAGAGAGTGAAGAATGCTCTCGGGTTAATTGGTACAACTCATCATCATTTCAAATCTTCGGATTCTCTCCGGTTCATCTAATATTATTAGGAAGTCACCCTTCCCAAGATTACTATCACCTTAGCACGCTTACGCTTAAAATCCTATTTTCAAATGTCAATTCCGACATCTTGAGTCAGCTGCACATCCAAGACAGATTTCTTAGATAAATGTGCGTATAAACGTCCAAACTTATTTTCTTGAAAACACAGCTAGCAATAAATGCCATAGTGATTTCTGTCTGCAAAGGTCTAGGAAACTGCGACCCCTAACGGTGGCTAGGGTGCACTAGGGTGCGGTGCCATAAAATTTCCGCATAACAACAAAGTCTGCATAATTATGAGCCAGCAACAGATGAGAATCCAATGCTGCTTAACAAAATCTAGACGTTACTAGCCCAGCTATAAACCGAGTAAAGAAAGAGTAAATGTTTCATGTTCTCTCAAACTTCACAAAACCTCCACATATTCATTTCCTCTCCGATCGTAACCTTCACTATAACCTTCCACATTATCCTTAAACATGGCCGGTTCAAGTAACTCTATTCCAGTCTCCGATTCATTCAACCCTTTCTTTCTTGAAGCCTTACTTCATGACTATCAGACTAACGTGTTGTCTGATTTGTCAAACAATGCATCATACCCTTATTCTTCTTTACTTCCCCAAAATCCCGTAAGTATGAATGTTCATTCATCAGCCTCAACGATTAACATTCCTACTCCTCCTCCAAGGATACAAGATTCTATTTTTACAACTACTAACAGAAAGGAATCTGAAGCAGGTCCATCAAGGCGACCTGTCCAAAGGTGTCGTAATGTGGCAGAACTTATGGAGTCTACGGTACCTTCTCAACCAAGGAATCCTGCTTCTACCTTGACTGAGACTACTAATCCATTTTCATGTGGTTGCTGCCATGTTCTACGAGAGATCATTCATACCAATGGACTTCAATACCATAAACTTGAAGTTCATGGGAGGATTGGTATGATATGCCACGCTGTCTTTCACCAGGACGTACAAGGAGGTTCTTCCAGTCCTCAAGTATTTGACTTTGGTAAGAAGAATTTAGATGATGTCAAACATTTTCTAGAAAATTATTGTTTGAATCAAAAATCTTTAGGGTATGTCCTGGTGTCGGATCCCCTATCAGCCTACTATGAGGCCCTCTGTGTTGGTTTGGAATGGACTAAAAATCAAAATGAACTCCCTAATAGTTCATTTCCAACCAATACAGAAAATATATCCAATAAAGGAAAAGAGCTCATGGTTGTAAATAATAATCCTTCAGTCCCCATACCTAGTAATCCATACCGATCAAGAGCTGAACAAAATATTAGAGCTGCATCAATGTCAATAGATGATCTTAGAGACTTCTTCCATTTACCTCAACAAGAAGCGGCTCAACAAGTTCGTCTATGCAAAAATGTTCTAATGAAAATATGCCATAGGGGAGGAATAAAGCATTGGCCGTATGTAAAAATTCGAAGCACTATGAAGCAAATAGCTAGATTGAGAAGAACAATGTCTTCTGATGGTCCTCTCTCAAGTGCAGCCGCTCAGGAAGAAATTAATAGACTTAAACTTGAGATAGTCGAAGCTTGCGGTGGGATTGTACCAACTGTTGTTCTTGATGCTTGAATTAATATAGTCTACTCTTCTTAGCCTTCTTGCTAATGTTTGTAATCTCTATTCTAGGATTCATAAGGATTTTCGAGTTTTCCTGCCAAACTCAACTTTATCTTATTAAATTCAAACTTAAGCCAGTTATTCTGTATAATCAAGACTATGCCCGTATTCTGTTATGGTATTGTCATCTGTTACTCATATAAATTAGCTAGGTAAGTGAAAATCTAGCGAAAATCTCTTCATACTTTTTACAACGGCAACTAATTGAATAAACATCAAATAGGAGCTTAGTCTTTCAATCACTTTCCTAGACACCAATAAAAATATTCATCCTAGAAAGTAATTTTGGGCCTACAGAATCCAATATTCAATAAATTTTCTACTTACCAACTTCCGCTACGCAGCTCTGAAATTTAATCTCAATCACATCCTCAAATCATAAATCCTCATTATCAATCACTTGAATATTTTGATTAACTCATTCTTCCCCTATCATGAATGTCACAAGAAAATTGGTAAAAAGAATCCAAAGCTATAAAGGAAAATGCACATGTTATGATATTTAATTTGCCATGACCTCAAAATTTTTTATTTAGAAAACTGATAGGAAATTTACAGATTGGCCAGAACCTTGGCTCTGATACCAAAAATGTAACGCCTCATTTTCAATACCAAAATCTTGGCCAAAATATTAGTAACACCTCCAAATATAGGATATTCAACACTCAAAAACATATTTACAATATGGCCAAAGGTAGAAATCCATTTATACAGAGCCAAAATAAATCCAATAAATAAGAGTTATTTTAAAATGCGGAAGTCTTTTAGGTTCATGGCAAATAAAATAACACAACATAAACTAAAGGAGTACAGAAGAGCCTACAAAGCTCACTCCATGGGTGCATTCCCTTGATCTCTACTAAGTTATTCACCTGAAAAATGTTAATATGGGGTGAGATTACACATCTCAGTAACTACTAAATATTTCTACCGTACACGAGCAAATAATATATGACAAAAAGATATGGGCTGATTTCAAATATATATATAGATTCCATAATTTATCATACAAAATAATTTATACTAATAGTCATCAATATAGAAGGTATTAAAACATATATATCTCAAAAGTTCTCATCTCATGTCTTTACAGAATATTCATCATCATATCAAATTCTTGAACTGTTCAGAAATGCACTATGCAGTATGCAGCCTCCCTTATATCACCACCTCCCTTATACCGCAGACTGGAGCCATAGGCTAACACATAGTCCAATAGAAACTCATTCATTTGACTGAATTGTTCCAAGCTCACCAAAACTTAAGATACACCCGGCCAAAGGTATATAGCTTAAATCTGGACTATGGCTCCCCTCCTTTAAAATAACTAAGGAGGTGTCACATGTCCCACAACTCCAATGAAATCCCGGCCAGAGGAAAACATGGAAGATGGGGCCCTGAAACAAGTACCATCCACTGTGCACCGAGTGGTGGCATAAATCATTCTTATCATTCAAATCCCTCCTTACTCCACCCATCATAATACAACCGCCATGATGAATATGTTCACTCAAAATAATGCATTATTATACCATAAAGTTTTATACATCAATATGCGTATTTATGAATAGTGAATACTATGCGTATATGTGAATAGTAAAATACGATATATATACATGAATAGTAAAAATGAAGAGTACATACGGTATGTATTCGTGAATAGTAAATACGGTATGTATACGTGAATAGTATTATGAATAGTAAATACGGTATACGTGAATAGTAAAATGAATAGTAAATACGGTATACGTGAATAGTAAAATGAATAGTAAATACGGTGTGAATAGTAAATATGGTATACGTGAATAGTAAATACAGTATACGTGAATAGTAACATGAATAGTAAAAATGAATAGTAAATACGGTATACGTGAATAGTAACGTACGTATAAATAGTACCTCTGCAGATTTGCAAATCAAAGTTCCCACACCAGATCTTAAAACCATAAATATTTTCTAAATATTCTTGCCAAAATAGTAAACAAACAAATTTATAATCATACATAATTCACAAGTATAAGGAAGAATATTCAGAGTTACCTGTTACTTGCTAATACCCGAATCACCAACCAGCTATTATAACTCTTAAGCAAATATCTCTACTCTCTCTCTCTCTCTACCTCTCTCTATGGCTCTTAGAAGTTGTGAAGAATGAAATGAAATGGAAGGTCTATTTATAGTTGGAAAATGGGTCTTTAAGTGTAATTTTCGTCTCTGGGTCGTTTTACGTAATTTTCCCAAAATTTAAAAAGAAGTTGCCCGTGACTACTCCCGTGATGTTTCTTTTAAAATTTTTTAATAATATTTTAATAATATAATATATATTATTATTTAAATAATAAATTATTATTGAGTGGGTCCCGCGGCCAAAATTTTCAAAACTCACGAGAGTTTCTGTCGGCAGAGGAGAAATAATTTGACGTGGGTCCCACATGAATAGTAAATACGTATTTTGGAATAGTAAATACCGTATTTTTAAATAGTAAATACGTATTTGTGAATAGTGAACACTATTCATATTTCACAAATTTCAAGTATTAAATACGTATTTGCGAATAACATATATATATATATATATATTTTAAAATACGTATTTGTATATAGTAAAAACGTATACGTGAATAGTAAATACTATTCACGGGGCCCACAAAATACTGATTTCAAATTTATTACTTTCCAAAAATAGAGCCTACTAGTCTTCCCAAGATAGGTTTATGTTCAAGATATTAGATTCAAAATTCAGGATGTTACAATAAGCAACTCCCTTATTATTTATGTTCAATGTGTTGTTAGAGGGTGATTTTTTAAAAATTATCTGAATAAGACAAACGGTTTTACAATAACCTTTTCTTAGTTTAATCGGACTTATTTAAACTCCCACCGTACATAAGCATGAAGGCCGCAATGTTATAAGGTGAGGAGTAACAGGAGTTCATTCAAAAAGTATTCTATAAAATCTAAAAATATGTTTTTTATTTCTAAAAATCACGAAGAGGGTGATCATAGTAGTTAAAAACTCGATTTATCACTGCGATTTTATGTTTTTACGATTTTTTTCATTAAAATGATTTTACTAATTTTCTAAAAGTTTTTAAGTTTTTACGATTTTTTTAATGATTTTACGTTTTACGATTTTTCATTCCCCTTCCGTTTTCAGGTAAAATCTACGTTTTCACTACCATAGGTTTTGCAATTGATAAAATTTAAAATATTTTAAAACCACCTTTTTATTAATCTCTCTTTATTATATTTATTTTAAGAATAATTTATTTTATACTTTAATATTTCAAAATATTTTATAATCGGTAACTTTCTCCTCGAATATCCCTTTATTCTTTTAGAATATACGCATATCATGACGTATGCAATGCTGCCCCACCTATGCAATGGGGAGCGGCTTGTATCCACTGCTGTTCATATCCACTCCCATCCACTCCTCTGAAACAGTGCCGTTTTGGCACAAACTTTTGAAGGCTGATACCTTTTCTTTCTTTCTTTTTTTTTCTTTTTTTTTTTAAAGAGTATTCACCTGTATTAAAAAAATACTTCATGATCTTAAAAAATTATTTCATGATATTGAAAAATTATTTAGGATCTTGAAAAAATATTTCAAGTATTAAATGGTCCTAAAAGGATACTGACTGATAATGAAAAAAATATTTCAGGGTACTGATTGTTGCTGAAAAGTACTTTGAGAATATTGATTGGTACAGAAAAAATATTTCATGATCTTGAAAAATTATTTTAGGGTCTTGAAAAAATATTTCATGTTATTGGCTGGTTCTAAAAGGATACTCCAATGGTACTAAAAAATACTTCATGATCTTTAAAAATTATATTAAGATTATGAAAAAATATTTCAGAGTAGTTATTGATACTAAAAATATACTTCAATATATTTTTTTAGATCCTAAAATAATTTTTCAAGATCATAAAGTATTATTTCTATACCAGTCAGTATCCTCAAAAGTATCCTATAAGTACCTTTCAGTACCCTAAAATATTTTTTAAGATTCTAAAATAATTCTTTAAGATTATAAAGTATTTTTTAATACCAATTAATATACTAAAATATCTTTTTAGTACTGACCTACCCAGAGATATTTGGAGAAGAAAAAATATATAACAGCCTTCACAAGATTTATACCAAAACGGCACAGTTTCAGAGAAGTGGATGGGAGTGGATATTAACAGAAGTGGATACAAGCCGCAACCTATGCAATGCGGCTCCACCATGCCAAATTGCCAATGCCTTTTATTATATTTATTTATTAATTTTTTTCAAAATGTTTTGGAGAACGTAAAAAGGAAAAGCCGTTTACTTTCACTAGGGTTTGCTTATTTCAAATTCTAACTGCGGGAGGGGAGGCAGCCGGCTCATTCGTCCTCCTCCGTCCATGTTCTTTGTTTTTGTTTCTGAGGGTTTAATGCTTCTTCTCCATCGTTGATCTCTCTTCTTCACTAGAGAAAAAGATGTAGGTCTCAACAATTCGTTCGGGTTTAAAATATCGATTGGGTTTCTATTCCCATGTTTTTTTATTATGGTTCTTAATCTCTAAATTATATCTATTTAATCAATACAATACTATTTTAATTTTTTCCTCATTTTCTTAATTAACAGTTTAAATAGGTTGATGAGAGAGAAAATAAAAAAAAATTTTAAAAAAAAGAGAGAATATCTTCTTCCCTTAAAATACAAGTCTTGGACTTCTTTTTCAATTTTTTCACTATTTAATTCGGAAAACAGTAAAAACATGTTTAATCTGTGGGGAGAGGATGTGACGGGAAACGAAACCCTTCCCTCATTCGTTTTAAAATTTCAGAGGGGAGGGGAGTGGAGTGAAAAATTGCTTCTCTCTCTCTTTTCCTCCCATGGTTCTGATTTCCTCGGGTTTTTGAAACCCTCATATTGTCACTACTATTTTTTGTCACTATCAATATCACTACCACTTTTTCACCGTTAGATCGAAATTTAAATAGGAGAGAGTAGTGATAAAGGTAAATGAGATTCTAATCTATCGATAAAAAAAATGATAGTAACATTGATAGTGACAATATCCTATCCCTTTGAAAGAAGTCAAAAAAATCTTGGTTAATTTGCCCCCATCAAACTTGTAAAATTCCTTTAAATAAGCTCATTAAAATAATAAAACCACAAACATATTTTCATGTATGTCACAGTTGGCTTAGTCCCATTCGTCGCATATGTGTTACTAACAAACAAGGACAAACACAGGGGGTTAGGGGTGGCCCCCACCCCCCTAATTTTTTATTTATAAAATATATATATAAACATGGTTTGGCTTTCATATATATTCACTGCCCACATGTTCGTTTTGCTTCACATATATTCTTTGATTGACGGACACAGTTTGCTTTCATATATATTTATTAAAAGTAAGGACCCACAACTTTAATACATACTTCAAACCTTACATTTTTTGCACTTTTTGTTTGGTTTTGTACGGAAATTCCCAGCTTTTCAAACGGCTAGTCCAATGTTTTTTTCAATAGCTTGGTATGTTTTGAGAATTACTTCTTTTTATCAAATTTTCTCCATAAAATTTATTATATATGATTTTATTTTTCTAATGATACTACTTTTATACCGATTATAAAATACGAAAACACGTACAGTAAGAGTCAACTAAAATAAATTTAATTTCTGTAATATATTTCTTTCAATATTTTTTGAATATTAGGTTTTTATCGCATTTTAAGTACTTTATTCATGAAGTAGCTTTTTTATTTCGCCCCCCGTAAGTGAAATTCCTAGGTCCGTCACTGCTAACAAACTAATTACTCTTTTATATTATTCTCATTCATCACACGACTCTTGGGTAAGGTGTGTGTATATACATATATTTTTTAAAAAAGTGAACTAAACACCAAATACTTTTATTTAATGTAAAAGTGACTAAGTAAATATAAAAGTGGAGCAAAAAAAAAACTCATTGACAGTTAATTTGTTTTTTTTTGGGTATTTTTAAGGTTGATATGGACGATGAATTATCTAAATTTTATCTCGATTGACAGTAAAGAACTAGAGAAAATTAAATTAAAGTTGTAACACCCCTAATTTCTAACAATTATAATAACATAAAATTCCAATGATTTTTTTATAAATAATTACTGAAATTCAAATAACCCAATTTGGGAAGTGTTACCGCCGCACTTGTACTGGGACAAGTGCAAGGCTACCTTATTACATTAACAAAAACTCAAACTTAACTAAAAATGTTTTTTTTCTCCAAAACATAAAATAAAAACTAGCTAGAATTAGCGGACGGTTCTTCCTCACTTCTCACTGCTAGCCCCAACCCTTGGCACCTGTTTTACTAAAATTTCTGCTCTCCCGAAGGATCATTACAACCCAGAACACAAACATCAGCAAAGCTAATAATAATAATAATAATAATAATAAATAAATAAATAAAAAAAATATCCACATGATGATAAAAATATCATATACATATTTATAATCTAAAATATCAATTCCAATACTCATCATATCTATATATTCTAATTGAATCAAATATTATTCATTATTTTTATTAATTTCATTTAGACCCGGAAACCTACCAATCTATTTAGTTGAAAGAGAACCATGGTTGACCCGGAAACCTGCTAGTCTACCCTATGACCCGGAAACCTGCTTGTAATACCCCAGATTATTATTAATAGTAATAACCCATTTAATTTATTTTATATAGCCTTGATGGGCCAAATACTCCTAACCCTAATTGCCTTAGGAATTTTCTGCTTATGCATTAAGAAAGAGGTTTTAGGTAATAAGTCCTCTACTTGTTAATCGAGTCACATTAATTCATACCATGATTGATTGAATTAATGTGATATACTTTATCATATTAAATTCACACCATGATTGATTGATGACCATTATTGTTTTTAGGTAATAAGTCAATTACTGTCAACCAAGTCACATTAATTCCATATCATGATTGATTGAATTAATGTCAAGGTTCTGAAAACCGGACCGGTCATTGAACCAGTGGGGGTATTGGGTTAAGGGTCAGTGCGTTAAATCGGAGTCAGACCGGAGTCAAATCGGTGTTGATTAAAAATATAATTAGATTAAAATAGGTAAAAATATTTATATTTCAATAATAAAAAATATTTTATAATAGGATATGATGTGATAGATAAATAACTTTTTGTTTTTGTTAAGATAAACTCCTATTATAAATATTTTTGTTAAGATATACTCCTATTATAAAATATAATATAAAATATTTTATAATTTTATAATAGGATAATAGGAGTATAATACTATATTCTGGAGGAAAAAACAAGGAGTATAATACTATATTGATTTTTTCAAAAAAAACCAGATCATGGTTCAGCGTGTTGAGTTGCCAAATCTTAAATGTGATGTGCCCATGGCAGGTATAGGGCTATAGGCTACAGGGTATAGGATATGGACTTTCTGACTTTTTTATTTTTTTGTTTAATTCATTAGCCATACATTTGGTTTTCCGTCGTTCAGTTCATGGTGTTTTTAACTTTTTATTTATCTCCCTCCTCGGCTCCTCCAACTCTTCATTCACTCACTCAGATCTCTCCTTCTCTCTCAGTCCCTTCTCCTTCTCTCTTTCTCCTTCAACTCTTAAGATTCAAAGCTCTCTGTCTCTCTGTCTCTCCTCCTTCTTGTTTGGTCCCGACATTGAGAAGGCGTCATGAAATTGTGGTTGTGAACTACGGAATTCTACCCGTCAAAATCCATCTCCGTTATTTCGACCGAAGAAGCTCCGATCTTCAACCTGCGACAAATCTAGATGGCGATCTCCACTAGCAACCGCCGAGGCACCGAAACTCTCCCCTTCTCGTTCTTCTTCAGTGATTTTTTTTTTAATAGAAAAACCAACCTTTTTAAATCTGACTCGGCCAACTCGGCCGGTTTAGGCCAAGTTGACCGAGTTAACTCCGGGCCAACTCGGGACCCCGGTTCACCCCTGACTCGGACCGGTTTTCCGGCCGGTTCGACGGTTTCCAGTCCGAACCGGCCGGTCCAGTCCGGGTTTCATAACCTTGATTAATGTGATATACCCTATCACATTGAATTCACATCATGGTTGATTGATTTAATTTCATATACCCTATTAATGAGTTGACAAGAGTGAAAGAGCCAAAGCTAAACCCTAATTTTAAGTTATGAATAGAGGTCTAGCCTAACCCTAAATATTCATCTTCTCTTCTACTATTCTCTTCTACTATTTCCTCTATTCTTTCTCTATTCTTCTAAGAGGCTAGTAAAACGGAGACCAGGTAATCCTAATCCCCAGAACAACCTCGCGTCTCGTGTTTATTCTTTTTCTATACATCCTATTTTGTTAATCCTAATTCTCATGAGTCTTAGGTTAGTTTTATATAAGTTTTGATAGGGTTGTTATATAGGAAATATATTATATGCAATCCTCATCCCCATGAGGCTTAGATTAGTTATATATGAAATATATTATATGTAATCCTAATCCCCAAAACAATAGGAGTTAGTTGTTGCATGTCGGTCTCGATTTTTGAAAACCATTAAAAGTATCACTGCATTTTTATATGTATATATATGTTTTCCTTTTTTTTTGAATTACTTTATGAAAGCAAAACACCTCACCTCCTTGTATACATGTATTTCTTCTTCTTGATTTGCGTTCAACTATTTTGTAAAACCCTTTATTGAAACTTTTAAATGCTTTTATATATATATATATATATATATATATATATATATATATTGAAAAATCCATTTATTATGTGAGTGTAGTTAAAATAATTTAAATTGTGAGAGGATAGCTTTGGGATGGTACCTCCTAAAGTGATGAACACAACCCTTGAGCTTTATGCCTCCGATATATTATTTGATGTGAACCGATTATATCCATTCTTCTCAAAGTGGTGTCTGGTAGGGGCTCCCGGGACATTAGTAGCAACTTTGGGAAGAGGTGTGCACATTAGGACGAAATGTTTTATGGCCAATTTGATTGATTGTGACTTGCAGGAGGGTAGATTGGCAGGGACTCCCGGATCTACCATGGTTCTCTTCCCACTAAACTAAATAGACTGGCAGGGTCTCCCGGGTCTAAATAAATTTAAAAAGATAATGAACAATATTTGATTCGATGTGAATATATAGATATAATGAGTATTAAAATTGATACGTTAGATTATATATATGTATATGATGTTTTTCTTTTATCCTATGAATATTTATATTTATTACTATTATCATTATCATTATTATTATTATTATTATTATTATTATTATTCCGTATTATTTTTGTTCATTAGGATTACCAGCTTTGCTGATGTTTGTGTTCTGGGCTGTGATGATCCTTCGAGGGAGCAGAATAATTTCCTTGAAACAGGTTTCAAGGTTGGGGCTAACAGTAAGAAGTGAGGAAGAACAATGAACAATTCTAGCTAGTTTTTTTTCTTATTTTATTTTACGCTTTGAATAAGACTTTCTATTTAAGTGTGGGTTTATGTTATTATAATAAAGTAGCCTTGCACTTGTCCCAGTACAAGTGCGGCGGTAACACTTCCCAAATTTTAGTTATTTTGAATTTCAGTAATTATTTATAAAAATTATTGCAATTTTATGCTATTATAATTGTTAGAAAATTTGGGGTGTTACACTGCCAGTCACAAATCATCAAATTGGTCATAAAACATTTCGTCCTAATGTGCACACCTCTTCCCAAAGTTGCTATTAGTGTCTCGGAAACCTGCCAGACACCACTTTGGAAAGAACAGATATAATCAGTTCACATTAAATAATATATCGGAGGCATAAAGCCTAAGGGTAGGGTTGTGTTCGTCACTTTAAGAGGTACCATCCCAAAGCTATCTTCCAATTGTTAAATTATTTTAAAATACACACACATAATAAATAGATTGCTCTATATATATATATATATATTAATGGAAGATATTTATAGGTTTCAATAAAAAGAGAAGACAAAAGACATATATATATTATGTATAATAATAAAAATATATAAATATTTGTGTTTCAATCTCAAAAGCTGAGGTATCCAAAGTATACATGTATGCTCAATGATAAAGGGTTGTAAAAAGTTAAATGCAAATCAAGAAGGAGAGATATATGTATACAAGGAAGTGAGGAGTTTTGATTTCGTAAAGTAATTTACGCTAACCGAAAAGGAAAACATATATATACATATACAAATGTAATGACACATTTAAGGGTTTTTCCCAAAGATCGAGATTGACATGCAACAATTAACTTCTATTGTTTTGGGGATTAGGATTACCTAGTCTCCGTTTTACTAACTTTTTAGAAGAATAGAGAAAGAATAGAGGAAATAGTAGAAGAGAATAGGAGTATTCAGGCTAGACCTCTATTTATAACTTGAAATTAGGGTTAACTTTGGGTTGGACTCTTTACTATTGTCAACTCATTAATAGAGTATATTAAATTCAATCAATCAATCAATCATGATATGAATTTAATGTGATAGGGTATATTAAATTCAATCAACCAATCAATCATGATGTGAATTTAATATGACTTAGTTGACAAGTAACGACATTATTACCTAAAACCTATTTCTTTAAGGCAATTAGGACTAGGAGTATTTGGCACACCAAGGTTTTATATAAAAAAAGAAATGGGTTATTATTATTAATAAAAATCTAGGGTATTACATTCTACCCTCCTTAAAATAAGTTTCGTCCTCGAAACTAAAATAAAGTTCACATGTTAATAATAATCACACAGTAAGTTACAAAATAATTTTAAATATACAATTATAAAAATTTCAAAGAAATAAATCATTTAATAATAATCTGTGGTATTACACTCTACCTTCCTTAAAATAAGTTTTGTCCTCAAAACTTAATTCATTTATTCTTTTCATCAACTCTAACTATCACTCACCACACATATTATATATCAAAAATCAATTATCAGATAATGCAATATAAATTCAAATGATAAGCCAATATAAATCCAAATGACAAACCAACATCTTGTATTTGAAAATAAGAATTCCATCATCCTTCATCATTCAAAATAATTCACAAAATAAATTCTAATTACCTCTCCAACATCTCCTTCTAAATAAAATTCATAAGTCAATAATAATCACATAACGAGTCACAAAATAATTTCCAACAAACAATTATCCGAATTTCAAAGAAATAAATCATTTTTAAAAGACAAAGAAATAACCCTTCACTACATATCCCTCACGTTTAAAATTATTATTATTATTATTACTACTTATTTATTTATTGTAATATTATTATCATTTTTTTATCAACTCTGGGATCTTTGATCCCTGAGTTAGTATCAAAAGCGAAGCTAATTAGAACCTTAGACTCTGATACCATTTTGTAACACTCCCAATTTTTAACAATTATAATAACATAAAATTCCAATGATTTTTTTATAAATAATTACTTAAATTCAAAATAACCCAATTTGGGAAGTGTTACCGTCGCCGCACTTGTACTGGGACAAGTACAAGGCTATCTTATTACATTAACAAAAATTCAAACTTAACTAAAAATGTTTTTTTCTTCTCCAAAACATAAAATAAAAACTAGCTAGAATTAGCGGACGGTTCTTCCTCACTTCTCACCGCTAGCCCCAACCCTTGGCATCTGTTTCATTGAAATTCTGCTCCCCCGAACGATCATCACAGTCCAGAATACAAACATCAGCAAAACTGGTAATCCTAATAAATAGAGATGATAATAATAATAATAATAATAAAATTTTTACATGATGATAAAAATGTCATATACATATATATAATCTGAAATATCAATTTTAATACTCATAATTCTCATTGAATCAAATATTATTCATTATTTTTATTAATTTCATTTAGACCCAGAAACCTGTCAGTCTATTTAGTGAGAAGAGAACCATGGTAGACCCGGAAAACCTGCCAATCTACCCTATGACCTAGAAACTTGGCAGTCACAAATCATCAAATTGGTCATAAAACATTTCGTCCTAATGCGCATAACTCTTCCCAAAGTTGCTACTAGTGTCCCGAAAAACACCACTTTGAGAAAATCGGATATAATCAGTTCACATCAAATAATATATCGAAGGCATAAAGCCTAAGGGTAGGGTTGTGTTCGTCACTTTAGGAGGTACCATCCCAAAGCTATTTTCCCATTGTTAAATTATTTTAAAATACACACACATAATAAATGGATTGCTTAATATATATATATATATATATATATATATATATATATATATATATATATTAATGGAAGGTATTTATAGGTTTCAATAAAAAGAGAAGACAAAAGACGTATATATACTATGTATAATAATAAAAAGATATAAATATTTGTGTTTCAATCTCAAAAGTCGAGGCACCTAAAGTGTACATGTATGCTCAATGATAAAGGGTTGTAAAAAGTTAAACACAGAGATATATGTATGCAAGGAGGTGAAGAGTTTTGCTTTCGTAAAATAATTCACGCTAACCGAAAAGGAAAACATATATATACATATACAAATGTAATGACACATTTAAGGGAATCGAGATCGACATGCAACAATTAACTCCTATTGTTCTGGAGATTAGGATTATCTGGTCTCCGTTTTACTAGCCTCTTAGAAGAATAGAGAAAGAATAGAGGGAATAGTAGAAGAGAATAGAAGTATTCAGGATTAGGTTAGACCTCTATTTATAACTTAAAATTAGGGTTAGCTATGGGTTGGGCTCTTTACTATTGTCAACTCATTAATAGAGTATATTAAATTCAATCAATCAATCATTGTGTGAATTTAATGTGATAAGGTATATTAAATTCAATCAATCAATCAATCAATCATAGTGTGAATTTAATGTGATGGTGTGAATTTAATATGACTTGGTTGACTGGTAACGGAATTATTACCTAAAACCTATTTTTTAGTGCACAAGCTGAAAATTCCTAAGGCAATTAGGACTAAGAGTATTTGGCTCACCAAGGTTATATTAAAAAAAAAGATTATTCTATTAATAAAAATCTGGGGTATTACAACAGTTCAATCATTCTTTCTCCAATTCCCCTCCTTTCTCTTAATCTCAATCTTACCATCGGGCCACCCATCTCCACCTCACTGTCATTGCGGACCTTACGTAATTTTCAAAACTATGTTGGCCCATTTCCATAACTACCAATTAGAATAAAATTTAGTTGAGTCATCATCCATGTGAACTTTAAAAATACAAAAAAGTCAAACTAACGGTACATGGATATTTTTACTCTACTTTTGTAACTACACAGTCACTTTTGAACTAAAAAAAAAAAACACTTGTTATTGAGTACATCATACACTTTTTAAAAAATCACATATATATTTTTACACGTAGACCTTTAAATATATGTCACCGATTGTAGACTCTATCTCTGTACAAAAACCGAAATATAGCTCTGCTGGAGCCTTTATTAATATAAGATTTTAATTTATTTTCAAATATTCAATTGTTCATGAATATTTAAATACACACATGAATACCATGATAAAGTGAATTACTTCTACCAATAATAATCAAACATCATACAGCCTTCCGAGATTATTGATATATTCGCCTCACGAATTTTTGGCTCAAAATAAATTCTTGCCATATAAATTTGGAATATAAATCTCCATAAGCTACTAGTCCTCAGGACTAGATAAAAATCTCTTTCATGTCATCTAATGTTTGAACCTTGAGTCTTCAGGACTATAGCATTTATAATATATTATGATTTTATTCATAATTAAGTAGTATATATACCATTAACAACTATAAATTAAATAAACAAAATGATGAGATATAATAAATAAACATGCATGGAAATGAATAATATGAACAAACACCTATGAAATCACTGTGTTTTAGAGAGAGAAGGTCCAACTTCTCTCTTCTTCTTTGTCGCGTCTCTTTGTGATCTTCTTTTTCTCGCCGGCAACTTGTGATGCAGGTCGCCCGACGAGCACCCTTCTTGTTCCTGGGGCGAGCTTCTCCCTCTCCTTCTTCAGATCTGATCTGCCGAGGTGAGAGTTTTCTGGTTTTCTGTGTTTTTGTTTCTTTTTTTGTAGTATGGGGTTTTGTGGTGGTGTTCTTGTCTCTAGAAATAAGCAGATTTGTTAGATTTGAGATCAAAATCCTCTTGGTTTGATGGCTATTTGGACGTTATGAGGTCCGACTACTTCTTGGTAACCCGGATCTACGTTCTTGGGGGAAGATCTAAAAAGGTGTGGTCTGGTTTGTGGTCGATGTCACCGGATCTGTTTGGTCAGAGAGAGCAATAGTGTTCTTCAGGACATCAAGAGTCTTCTTTCTTCTAAGGTTGAGTTTTCTAGTTTCTTTACCCCAAGATGGGGTACCCAGTTAGCTGATTTAATTGCAGCTATTGCTTTTAAGATTGTGTATCCTTTAGGGTGGGTTTTTCAACCAACACTCTCTTGTTCATCACTTCTAACCTTGGGTTTTAAGGAGATCGATGATGTTCAAGATTCTACTTCTACTCTTATATTTTTAATGTACGGTGCTTGGCTAATATTGTATCTAGTGTATTTTGTTATTGTTGTTGTTATGTTGGTTGTATTTGTTTTAAATCTGTTTATGGTTACTTTTATGTGTTATATCGTTTTGGAGTATTAATATATATATCCTTTGAGGAAAAAAAAAACAAAACAAAAATCTATGACTTCTAGCCATTCAATCTCAAGATAAAAAATTAAAATCGTATGGCTTCTAGCCATTTAATCTAAAAAACCAAAATGGTGGCTTTGAACCATTTAATCTAAAAATCAAAATTATGGCTTTTAGCCTTGCAATCTAAAAAATGAAAAATGAGCTTCATGGAACTTAATCATAGAAAGCCACAATATGCCTAAACGTTAAGTGATTAGTTGATTTTGAACATATTGGAAGAGCACAGAACTTTAAAATTGATATACTTGCTAAGCGTGCTTTAATGGTGCCCCTTGATTTCACTCGGTTCCTTTAGAGAATGCTTGTTTATTTATTTATTTCTTGTAATATAAAATAGTTTTATTACTGCTTTCTTTGCTTATAAAAAAAAATAAAAAAGAAAGAAGGAAAAAGAAATAGGGACAGTTGGACATATAATTAGAAGTGAGGAGAAATTCATGGAATTATGTTTTTTTTTAAAATCATTTGTGGGAACAGTGGTCAAATTTTTTCTGATGCCCAGAATCCTCTAAATAAGGCAAGTACATGGCCTAGACAAAAGATATCAGGAAAAATCATGTTTATGTCCCAATCAAGGAAAATAATATCAGAAAAGTCCCATGAGATTATTAATAACAAGTGAAACAGCAATCGTTAACAAATGACTTAATTATCATTAACAAGTTATAAGACTTTTCTGATATTATTTCTTTTGGTTGGGACCTAAACGTGATTTTCCCACTAACACATGTGAGTTTTGCCTCTTCACATCATTGAAGCTTCCTTATATAGGCATCTAGCTTTACTAGCTTAAAAACAAGCGTCAATACTTGGCACATTCTTTATAACATAACGTTGACATATAACCAAAGCTAAAGTGAGATATGACTTTTTTAATCATAACAAGTGTTCATAAAGGGATGCATGAATGAGTATTACCAAATTTTTGTTCATCATTATTGCCATGATAGACTCTATTACCAAAGTAAAGAAGAACCAAACATTCCTCTTCTTGGTAATGAAAATAGGGAAATTTCACATAAGGGCCCTTTTTACAGGGAAAAAAAAAACCTAAAAAAGGTCCTAAGATTATGAAAATCCTAGAAAAGGGGCTTGTTAATGGGGCTGATATAGTTGTTAACGAGGTATTGATATTGTTGTTAACGGGGCTGATTTAGTCATTAGCAAATTGTTGTTAATTGTACTAATTTAGTTGTTAATGACCTATTCGTTAACAACTATATCAGACTCATTAACAACTCACGTAGATTCTGAAAATCTTAGAAAATGTATTGGAGCCTTTTCTAAGATTTTTAGAATCTTGGGGGCTTTTTTGAGATTTTTTCTGTAAAACGGGCCCTTATGTGAATTTTCCCCTGAAAAAATGTAATCCTAAATACCGTTACAAACCTGAAATGGAGTTGAAGCAATTAGTACTAGGATAAATAATTTGTAAAAGTGTCTTCTTTTTCCTACCAATATACAAGTCTGACCTGATAAATTTCGGACTATAAAATACTATAAACGATAAGATTTTTTTTTTTTGGGGTCAAAATAAACGATAAGATAAATATATCATATATTGCATAAAGTTTAATTAATGATCATCATTTGGGAACAATGACATAAGTTCTAAATTCTGTTAGTGATTGATATTGATACTTATCAAACTCCCAGTATTCAACCAATAAGCATTGGTCCCAGTGAAAGGGTGTGGCCCCTTCAATGCAAAAAACACTTTTAAGAGAAATTGGAACCAACAACGCCCGATCCCTTAAGCAATGAGTAAAAGAAAAAACAAGTACTCAACCGCTTAAGCAATGAGTAAACTCTGTAACTGATCTATTCCAATTTATCAGAATCCTCACCCAGAAGAGTGCACGGGAATCTAATGGAGGATTTTTTTTTTCACTATAAACAAAATTTGGTATATGTACATATAGATATGCCGCAGATAACCATCTCTTCACGCATACATTTATCAGTCTTCAGGCATCAAATGGATGGTTATCTCCCACCACCCAAACTCCATCCTATGTCCCCACAAAAGGTCACAATCTGAACATTGATGAGCTTCTGTCATGGGCAGCAGCAAAAAAATTCGTTGATATGTGCAGCGAGACAAAAAGGCAATGGAAAGGAGATTCCAGAAGGCCGTAAACCTCACTCCAGGGAGGGAAATTTTTTCCCCTTACTCTGGTGCTGATGGATCTGATTTCACTGGAATAGAGACTTAAATTCATAAGAGTATAAATATGATGAGGGAAAACAAATCAAGCATTACAGCAATTCCTTGGGAGGCATTAAAGATACTACATCCGGTCTTAAGTATAGGAGTTAGACAAAGAATTTACTTTAATCCTTAATATAAGTCTTCAATCCACTTTGTCTCACAAACTTATAATTTTTCCCCCTTAAAGTATCCCCCTATTGATTGCATGTATATAGTAATGGGATTTCCATAAAGTATAGTTACCAAATGACAATAGACATGATTAAAAATGGTATTTCAGGAAAATCAATACACATTTGTTACAAATAACTTATAATTTTCTTAATATCCTCAGATTAGTTATTAAACACTGATATATTAAAGGACAGCAGGGAGTACCATGCATGCCTCAAACTTGTGATCAAAGTAAAGAATAATCATACAAGCTCACGTGCAGAAAGTTATCAACACATCAACTAGATAGCTAAGAGAATAAATTTTACCATTTCTTTTCTTAGTTGGTTTCACACACCCTTGCAGAGCAGATGAAGGAATATGCCTTTTTGCAGAGGTCTTTGAAGTCTTATCTTTCTTAGAAGGTATCAAAGATGAGCAAAGAATGGCATCAACAGCTTCACGCTGTTGTTTCCTTTTCAAAATTTCAGAAACTCTGTTTTGAATGGGAGCTTTACCTTCATCTTGTGTATCTCTCTTTTTAGTACAATCTTCTTTCGATGGAACAGAAACTTCTTTAAGGGAACTGCTTTTGTTCCCTCCAGATGATCCACCACCACTTGTCTCTTTCTTCCCATGACGCCCCTTTTCCCAGGAGCTCTTCTCCATGTTATGCATTATTTTGTCTTTGCCTTTTCTTCCACTGTTACTAACTGACTCATCTAATACCAGCGTACCATCACAAGTAGTTTTGTGTTCACAATTTGCAACTAGACGTGAAGTGTCCTTCGTGATAGAAACATGTTCACCTTTCTCATCTTTTTTCTTACATTGAGCAGAGCCATCCTTCTCATTGACCATTTTTTTGGCCATGCTCTGGTCAGCACTTTTAACCTTCTCGTGTTTCAGTGAAATTGAAGGTTCAGCAACATTTTCTGCACTATCATTGTTGAAAGCAGTTCTAAAAAGTTTATGATATGGCATTTTAGCTGATATTATCAAGTTTCTTTTTTTAGCATCCTTCACAAGAGCAGCCCAGTTAGAGTTCGTCTGCAATGTCCTTGCATTTCCCAAAATCCAAAGTGATAGTTTGGCCCTTGTTAACGCAACATTCATCCGTCTCACATCTGCAACAAATCCAATGGAGCTTGATTTGATCCCAGATAAGGCAGAGTTTGAATGTGCTGCTCTTACAGTAGAGAGTAACAGTATATCCACTTCTCGACCTTGAAAACCATCCACAGTGTTAAATTCAATGTTGGCTATGTTCGAAGATCCAAACGCATTAGAAAAACGAGATCGTAAAAGTGAAAGTTGATACTTGTATGGTGTAATAACACCAATTCTTCTACCAATATATTCATCTGGGTACCTTCAAAAAGCAATCAAGAATGTTGTAAATAATCACCAAAATTTAAAGAAACAAAAAGAAAAACGAGAACAAGATTGGATATTTGGTACCTTTTCCTAAAAAACCTCACTAATTCAACAGCAGCATCAGCCTCATGCTGGTTGTAAAGAGACAGCGCCCCAGAGCTTTTTCCATGAAACTCCTGACCGTCAATGATATCATAAAATATGTAGGGTCCAAGACGCCTAGTCTGATGAAATGGTGCTGATTTACTAGGCATGTCACAGCCATTTAGCAACTTGCTCTCGTAGAAGTGCAGTGAAGGAAACTTACATATCTCTGGATGCATTCTATACTGTCATTGTGAAATAAAATCACAGATGAAGGATTTCAATTTCACTCTCATGATAGGAACATGTGTGGTGGGGAAGGAGGTAAAAACTCTTTGCCGACCCAAAAGTAGTAGAAACAGGTCAGATCACACACACACAAATACACGTACACATGCTGGTAAGAGCTATAAAACTATTCTTAATTCTGAGGCATTTGCTTCAAGTCTTTAGTTGGTGTGGCTCTTTGATGCGTTATCAAAGGATGGTCGACAACGTGATCTAATGTTCAACCAGTGCTATGAGAGACAGGCAATACTTGGTATTTCCATGACAAGATCAATATCTTGAGTTAATAGTGTAATATCCTAAATTCTGGGTCTAAAGACATAGAAATTTGTCTGTTATTAAAGACTACTAGGCTCTATTTTAAAAATGGCGAATTTTGAAACGGTATTTTGTGGGACCCACAGCTTCATAATTCACTCATCCGACAACAATTCTCGTGAATGTTGAAAAAGTTGACGCGGGACCCACTCAATAATAATTATAATATTATATTATATTATTAAATTATTTATATAATAATATAATATTTAAAGATGTGGGACCCATGGGAAAAATTTTCCATCTGCCCACGTGAAGGTTTGAAAAATTAGTCAGGGAAAAATTACGAAAAATGACCCAAAAACAAGAAATTACACTTAAGGACCCATTTTCCAACACTATAAATAGAGGCCTCACTTCTTCATTTTCTTCACACCAAACTCAGATCACAACGGTCGAGTTTAATAGAAGAGAGAGAATTCTTAGAGTTTAGAGTGAGAATTTAGAGTAAAGTTCTCGGAGCTGGAGAGAAGGAGTAAGAACTTCAAGGGTAAGTTCTTTGGTCTCTAGTCTTAAGATTTGGTAGTTTCTTTTGGTAATTATAGTAGAAATGCCAGATAGAGTTTTTTCTGAGTATGCTCTGTGGCTGCAGCTTAGTCTGATCTGTCACATCAGAAAAGAATTATTCTTGGGCAGTAATGTTATTTACCAATACAGTAAATACTATTTACCAAACAGTAAAAATTATTTACCGTCACGGTAAAAATATTTTTACTGGTACTATTCACATGAATAGTGAATACTATTCACATGAATAGTAAATCTTCAACGTAGAATTCCACAAGTATTGCAAAGTTGATGGCCACTGATAAATGTGATATTGTTCCTATAGGGTATCTGTGAACTTGTACCGCTGTTTTCCGTTAGAAGTACCGTTTTAGTCAAACGTACCAAAACATCATCAACGAAGGTACGGACGCGTACTGTAACCTTAACTCTGATGCTTATTGTAAATTTGTATGTGATGGATAGTCTGAGATTCTGTTTTTATAAAATTGTGCATACACATTCAGCTATATACGGGTTATAGTCATGATAATGCCGTTGAGTTTTCCTAGCGCTGAGGACACGGATGTACACCGTGGCACTGGGTAGTGCAGACTGGATTAAAATATGAGGTGGTTGTGCTGTTGAAATGTGATTATGCTGTAACCATCATGAATATCTATTATATATAAAATTGTTACATAAGCATGAGGTTAACTGTTACCTGAGGTTCAATGGGAATTGAACCTCAGCTCTTACCATAGCCTCAGGTTCTGGCGAAGACAGGGTTGCTGACAAGGGTAAGCAGGCTGTATAAGGACTCGGACGGAGGATTGTTTATCTGTTGCTGTTTTCTTATGTACTTTGAGTACTTGAATATTTGGATGACTGTATTAGTATCAACACACCAATGTTGGTTAAATATCAGATACTCGTTTTATTTTAAAATGAAAACTCTTTTCCGATGCCACACTGTTTAAATTATTCAAAACTCTGATAATCTCTTTTGAAAATCGCATATTAAAAGACGGGATGTTACATTTTGGTATCAGAGCTTGCATCCTGGCACGAAGTTAACTAGGTTACTTTAAACAGTCTTGTAAGGTTGTTTAAGTAGCAGAGTTAAGTTCTAGCCTTAAAAAGTATTTTATCTGGCATGAACCCGACTTAGTTACAACAAACCATTGGTGCCGAAGGTAGGGCCGAGTCTATGTGGATCAGCCAATCAGTCACCCTAGCACGGTGAGGCTCCCATGATAGACGCCTACCTGGCCAATCGGTTGATTAACTAAGTTAGGCTCTAAGCCATGGTTTTCTTTAAAAAAAAATATTTCAAAAAAAAAAAAAGTATAAGTACTGATATGACCCTGGTGTTGTTGTAGAAATGGACAAAGAGGAATTTCCGTATATCAATTACTTTGGGAAAAGAAGACGTATTGCACGTCGGTCGATAGTTCCCGAACCAGTAAGTAGGAGATTGAACCCTGAGCCGATAAATCCACTCTCTGTACCAATGCCTGAACCTGTGCCGGTACCAGAACCACTCTACCCCGCTCTTGCACTTGATAATGATCCAGAACCAGAATACCATCCTGGACCTGAGTATCCCGACCATCTATATGACTCAATACCCATTCTTGCAGAGCCCTACTCACCGGAACCCGGAAATCCCAGCAATTCACATCACTCCTCAATAGGTGATAACTTTGACTATCCTCAGATACAAGATCTCGACTATGACTCTGACGCCAACTCTGGCAACCTGGAGTACGTCTTAGATGAAAACTCCATCTTAACTTTAGCCTTACACTTGGAATTTCTCCATGCCGCTCTCACTACTAAGACCGAGAAAGACAAATACCTACTGTATCTGACCCGAGTCAGAGAATTTTACCAGGCAAACTCTCGCTACCATTTTCCGTATCCTTCTAGAGACTGGGTTAAATCCACCCTTCATCACTTTCCTCGCACCCGTTTCTGGAAAACTAAAATCAATGAAATTCTGAATGAGGGCCACATCGAGGATGTGTGCTCGTGCATTTTCTGCCTCCAGCATTTAGTTCACCTGGTCATGTAGAAAGACAAAGACAACCCTACAACAGTTCAATGAACCATGGAAGTAGTAGTAGCAATAGTTTTGTAACAGTAGGACTAAGTATAATAGTAGTTTGTGTAATCACCATTAATGAATAAAAGGGGTGTACTATATACGCTTTGGTGTGATTTATATGAAATTTGTGATCTTATGTTATGTGTAATCTTTTTGTTTTCTAGTGTTTATATCTATTAACCTTTGGAATTTAGAATATGGCAACTTTGGGAGGCGCCGGAACTCCTAGAGGCCGAGGCCGAGGTCGAGGCAGAGGCCGAGGCAGAGGTAGGGGTAGGCAACTGCGAGTAGTACCAAACCCTGAACTCGAACAACATGAACCTCCACCACCAGTACAAGATGAACTTCAAGAAATGAGGAGAATAATACAAGAACAGAGAGCTCTCATCGATGCGCTTCTCGCCAACAGGCAGGGAGGACAAGGGGATGAAGAACAACAGGCTGACGGAGAGCAACAGCAACAACAACGAGAGGGAGGAGAAAATTACGATGAACAAGAAGACGAGCGCAGCAACGCATTTGAGAGACCAGAACGATCTCAGTCATCTCCTCGACAGGAGAGAGTACTGGTGGAACAACATCAACCTGTCAGAGAAGCTAAGGATACACAATACTGGGTGACACAATTCTGCAAACACAAGCCACCAGTATTCCGAGGAAAACTTGATTCAGCTGAGGATTGGCTATTGCATCTTGAAAAGATCTTTGAGGTCTTAGAATGTCCGGATAACAGGAAGGCTCAATTGGCAATTTACAAGCTAGCAGGAGACGCCGATCGTTGGTGGCGAAACACCGCGGCAACCCTCCGAAGCCGAAACTGTCCCGTCACATGGGAAACGTTCCAAGAAAAGTTTAACGAGCAGTACTTTCCACCCTCAGTACAGATGATGAAGGAGACAGAGTTCCTGCACATCCGTCAGGGTCGGGAAGAATCTTTCGATGATTACTTCGCTCGTTTCACCAACTTATCTCGGTACTCATCACTTTTGAGGCGAGATAATGACGAGAGCAGCATTGCAAATGTACTTGTGTATGGACTAAAGTATGAGATAAGGGAAAGGTTGGTATCGCACAAATTTCTGGAACTAAATCAAGCTGTAGAAGCCTGCCGACTCATCGAACGAAACTTGAAGGAGCTTCGCAAGACCAGAGACTTCAGCAGTAGCGGCCCCAACCGTAGCGGTTTCAATCGCAACAACCCAGCACAGAAGAGGAAGGCACCTTGGAATAATTCCCAACAAGGGAATAAGAGGCCATTTCAACTGAGACAGCAAAACTTTCCAAGAATGCAGACATCCCAAGCCTGTCCGCAATGCAGAAGATTCCATCCGGGAGCTAACTGTGAGGGAAAGCCAGTGTGCTTCAGGTGTCAGAAACCGGGGCATATTAGCTTAAACTGTCCTCAAAAAGCTTTGGAGGCGAGACCGCAGAACGCAGGACGAGTTTTTGCTCTGACTAATGAGGAAGCCAAGAAATCTCCTGAGATGATCAAAGGTACTATTTCTCTTAATGGAAATCTACTACAGGCATTGTATGATTCGGGTGCTAGTCACTCGTTTATTTCTTTCGATTGTGCAAAACGACTAGGAATGCAAGCCTATAGACTACCATATGATTTGATAGTAGCTACCCCACTTGGCGCGAAATCTTTAGCGTCTGATGCATGTCTTAATTGCATTGCGAGTGTGAACGGTCGAGAATCTAACATAGATCTTATCCGATTACCGCTTCATGGCATTGATGTCATTCTTGGTCTTGATTGGCTAACGGCAAACAACGCGGTCATTGATTGTGGTAATAAAGAAATACGATTCTCACCACCACACGACCAGAGCAAGATCAATGTGAGTCTGAATTTCCTATCTAGTGCAGAAGCAGAAAAATGCATGAAGCAAGGTTGCCAAGCGTATATGGTGTTCTTCTCAATCAAGATAGACGACGAACCATCACTCAAAGACATTCCCATTGTGAATGAATTCCCTGATGTGTTTCCCAAAGATCTCACCAAGTTACCCCCTGAGAGAGAGGTTGAATTCGCCATCGACTTGATGCCAGGCACTGGACCAATATCAAAAGCACCATATCGTATGGCACCAAACGAGATGCTGGAATTGAAGAAACAGCTTGAGGAGCTACTGGAGAAAGGATTTATTCGACCTAGTGTGTCGCCATGGGGAGCCCCAGTACTGTTTGTAAAGAAGAAAGATGGAAGTTTACGACTTTGTATCGATTACCGCGAGTTAAACAAGGTGACTATCAAAAACAAGTACCCACTTCCTCGCATTGACGATCTACTCGATCAACTATCTGGTTCCTGTGTATTCTCTAAAATTGACTTACGCTCAGGATACCACCAGCTGCGAGTGAAAACCAGTGATGTTCCAAAAACAGCCTTTAGAACCAGATACGGGCATTACGAATTCCTTGTGATGCCTTTCGGATTGACAAATGCGCCTGCCGTATTCATGGATTACATGAATAGAATCTTTCGTCTACACCTAGACAAGTTTGTAGTGGTGTTCATCGATGACATCCTAATCTATTCTAAAAGCAGGGAAGAACACGAAGAACATCTGCGACTCGTGTTGGGAATACTCCGTGACAAACAACTTTTTGCTAAATTGAGCAAGTGTGAATTCTGGCTACCAGAGGTAAAATTTCTGGGTCATGTCGTATCTCGCGATGGTGTAGCTGTTGATCCTAGTAAAGTGGAAGCGGTTCTAAACTGGAAGAGGCCAGAAACAGTGGCAGAGATACGTAGTTTCCTGGGTTTAGCGGGATATTACCGCAGATTCATACAAAATTTCTCACGTATTGCCTTACCATTAACGAAGCTCACAAGGAAGAAACAACCATTCATATGGGACGATGATTGTGAGGCGAGTTTTCAAACTTTGAGGGAGAAGTTGACTACAGCTCCAGTATTAATAATTCCAGATCCAGAAGAAACGTACATTGTCTATAGTGATGCTAGTGGGCAAGGATTAGGGTGTGTTCTCATGCAGCAGGGCAGAGTTGTGGCATATGCTTCTCGCCAGTTGAAACCTCACGAGTTGAACTACCCTACTCACGATTTAGAACTTGCGGCTATCGTGTTTGCTTTGAAGATATGGAGACATTATCTCTATGGAGCAACCGTGGAGTTATATTGCGACCACAAGAGCCTGAAATACCTGTTTGATCAAAAAGAGCTCAACATGAGACAACGTCGCTGGATGGACTTACTGAAAGATTACGACCTGGAGATCAAGTATCATCCCGGAAAAGCAAACGTCGTAGCAGATGCACTTAGTAGAAAGACGGTGCACGCAGCATACATGATGATTCAAGAGCGGAGACTACTTGAAGATTTCAGAGACCTGAACCTGTCCAATCAGATTTGCATGAGACACTACGCGCCCGATGACGTGTATCTTGCAAGTCTCCTTGTTAGTCAAGGAAAGTACGATCTAAGAGATGCGGTCGAGGAAGCTCAAAAGCACGACGAATGGGCTATAGCAGCTCGGGAGATGATCTCACGGGGAGAGACTCAAGACCATGACTTATCGCCTAGCGGTTTAGTCAGGTACAAGAAGCGGATCTACATTCCAAAGGATGGTGAATTACGAACGAAGATTCTAGACGAGGCTCATAAGAGTAAATATACTCTACATCCAGGAATGGTGAAGATGTACCAGAACCTGAAATCCGAGTTTTGGTGGCCCAGGCTGAAGAAAGACGTAACCGAGTACGTGGGTAGATGCTTAACCTGTCAGAAAGTTAAAACTGAACACCAACGACCCCCTGGTCTTCTTCAAGGACTGGAAATTCCGGAATGGAAATGGGAGAATATTACCATGGACTTAGTGGTAGGGTTACCTAAGATCAGACAACACGACGCGATTTGGGTAATTGTTGACCGATTGACTAAGTCGGCACACTTTCTCCCCATTAGTATTAACTACTCACCAGAACGTTTGGCGGAGATTTATATCAAAGAGATCGTAAGACTTCATGGTGTACCTAAGAGTATTGTCTCTGATCGGGACCCGCGATTTACGTCCCGATTCTGGGAGGCTTTGCATGCAGAGATGGGAACTAAGCTAAGACCTAGTACGGCTTATCACCCACAGACCGATGGTCAATCTGAAAGGACAATACAGACGCTAGAAGATATGCTTAGAGCGTGTGTATTGGATTTCAAAGGCCATTGGGATAAACATTTACCGCTGGCCGAATTCGCTTACAACAATAGTTACCATTCGAGCATACAGATGGCTCCGTTTGAGGCATTGTACGGGCGGAAGTGTCGATCACCTATATGCTGGACAGAATTGTCGGAGCGAGAATTCATTGGGACAGATTTAGTTGATAAGACCTCCAAGCAAATTGCATTGATCAAACAGAGACTCCTAACAGCACAAAGCAGACAGAAGAGTTACGCTGATAAGAGGAGAAGACCGTTAGAATTTGAAGTCGGAGACCATGTGTTTCTGAAACTATCACCAGTCACTGGTATCGGTAGAACGCTGAAAAGGAAAAAGTTGAGTCCGCGATATGTTGGACCATTTGAAATCCTGGCCAAACGAGGGCCAGTTGCGTACCAATTAGCTTTACCCCCGAACTTGAGTAAACTCCATGATGTTTTCCATGTTTCCCAGTTGAAGAAATACCAACCTGACCATGACCATGTTATTCAGTATGAGGATGTCGAGGTGCGACATGATAACACTTTTGAGGTCGAGCCGGAGCGAATTCTCGATTACCAGGAGAAACGGCTTCGACACAGAAATATTCCTGTTGTGAAAGTGGTCTGGAAGGGTTTATCTCCTAATGAGGCGACTTGGGAAACAGAGAAAGATATGAGGGAAAGATATCCGGAGTTCATGGCTCAATGTTTAGTTAGTATGGAGTAAATTTCGAGGGCGAAATTTTATTTAACGGGGGGAGAAATGTAATATCCTAAATTCTGGGTCTAAAGACATAGAAATTTGTCTGTTATTAAAGACTACTAGGCTCTATTTTAAAAATGGCGAATTTTGAAACGGTATTTTGTGGGACCCACAGCTTCATAATTCACTCATCCGACAACAATTCTCGTGAATGTTGAAAAAGTTGACGCGGGACCCACTCAATAATAATTATAATATTATATTATATTATTAAATTATTTATATAATAATATAATATTTAAAGATGTGGGACCCATGGGAAAAATTTTCCATCTGCCCACGTGAAGGTTTGAAAAATTAGTCAGGGAAAAATTACGAAAAATGACCCAAAAACAAGAAATTACACTTAAGGACCCATTTTCCAACACTATAAATAGAGGCCTCACTTCTTCATTTTCTTCACACCAAACTCAGATCACAACGGTCGAGTTTAATAGAAGAGAGAGAATTCTTAGAGTTTAGAGTGAGAATTTAGAGTAAAGTTCTCGGAGCTGGAGAGAAGGAGTAAGAACTTCAAGGGTAAGTTCTTTGGTCTCTAGTCTTAAGATTTGGTAGTTTCTTTTGGTAATTATAGTAGAAATGCCAGATAGAGTTTTTTCTGAGTATGCTCTGTGGCTGCAGCTTAGTCTGATCTGTCACATCAGAAAAGAATTATTCTTGGGCAGTAATGTTATTTACCAATACAGTAAATACTATTTACCAAACAGTAAAAATTATTTACCGTCACGGTAAAAATATTTTTACTGGTACTATTCACATGAATAGTGAATACTATTCACATGAATAGTAAATCTTCAACGTAGAATTCCACAAGTATTGCAAAGTTGATGGCCACTGATAAATGTGATATTGTTCCTATAGGGTATCTGTGAACTTGTACCGCTGTTTTCCGTTAGAAGTACCGTTTTAGTCAAACGTACCAAAACATCATCAACGAAGGTACGGACGCGTACTGTAACCTTAACTCTGATGCTTATTGTAAATTTGTATGTGATGGATAGTCTGAGATTCTGTTTTTATAAAATTGTGCATACACATTCAGCTATATACGGGTTATAGTCATGATAATGCCGTTGAGTTTTCCTAGCGCTGAGGACACGGATGTACACCGTGGCACTGGGTAGTGCAGACTGGATTAAAATATGAGGTGGTTGTGCTGTTGAAATGTGATTATGCTGTAACCATCATGAATATCTATTATATATAAAATTGTTACATAAGCATGAGGTTAACTGTTACCTGAGGTTCAATGGGAATTGAACCTCAGCTCTTACCATAGCCTCAGGTTCTGGCGAAGACAGGGTTGCTGACAAGGGTAAGCAGGCTGTATAAGGACTCGGACGGAGGATTGTTTATCTGTTGCTGTTTTCTTATGTACTTTGAGTACTTGAATATTTGGATGACTGTATTAGTATCAACACACCAATGTTGGTTAAATATCAGATACTCGTTTTATTTTAAAATGAAAACTCTTTTCCGATGCCACACTGTTTAAATTATTCAAAACTCTGATAATCTCTTTTGAAAATCGCATATTAAAAGACGGGATGTTACAAATAGCTAGTGTCATAGATCATAAGAAGACCAAATACGTTTGCTTTTTCAACAGGATACAATAGCAGAAAAGTACTAGTGATGGGGAATTTTTTTTTTTTTTTTTTTTTTTTAAAAAGGAAGCTAATATTCATTAAAATTTGACCCAGTGCTTCAGCACATTTTGTATAAGCTCATGTCATACCATTCAAAATTAACTCATTAGTTCTGTGAAAAGAAAAAGGATAAAAGTCATATAGGGAGCAGAATTCAGTCTTCAATCAAATCAGCAACAGAACAATTCCGGAGGCAACAAAAGAACATTTAAATTCAAACCATACAAGTCATAAAGTTAACAGAGTTCAGTTTTTCAGTCAAGGAGCCATTTGGTTTATAGATTGAAAAGGATTCTATTTCAACCACATGAAAAACAAGATTAAAAACATTCATTATACTCCTGTCATCACACACACTACATCACAAAGCAACCTAGTTTTTTATGCTTGCCAAAGCCATCGTCATGATTATAAAGCAACAAAAACTTGGTAATGTTGTGACGTACATACCTGTTCATTAAGCATAATAACAGGATGGCCAGCCCTTTGTAGACGTTCAAACATGCTGCATTCATAAAGAAATTTACTTGCAACATTGGAGAGGACTGTAGCAGGAAGCTGCTTTGGGTCACCAACCTTGAGTTAATTACAAATGTCAGTTTAACTTTTTAACTTACACCAGAAATTTCAAAACTTGTTAGAAATTTTTACCATAATGCATTTAGTTCCACTCGATTTCAAGAGCTGAAGAGGTATCAAAGTGGCAGGCTCCAGTGCCTGTATATACAATAATAACAGATTAAAAGATGGAAGAGGAAATCAGGGGATTGCTGGTAAATTAATTACTCTAAAATTTTGAGAACAGATATAATTACTTGGGCAGCTTCATCAACTACAACAGCATCAAAAAGGGTATTCTCAGATGGACCCCCAAACTTGGAGCTTAACATTGTCTCAGAGCAAACTCCATAAAGGTCCCCACCACAGCCACTTAAGGTAGTTACCACTATTTCAGCTTCCCTCAGTATAGATTTTCGCAGCTTTTTCCGGAGTTCCTTGATTTCTTCATTCGCTTTCCTCTCCTCAGCCTGAACATTACTAAGATCCTTATATATTTGTTTTTTCTGTTCATATAGTTTCCGTAGCTGCATTTCAACTTCTGTGTCAGACACTTCCTTCTCATCTCCCTTACAAAAGTCATCATGCAGAAGGTTTTTTTGCTTAGAATTTCCATCCCTTAAACTTGCACGCTTTGCTTCATAAAACCTAATAGAATCAACTAATTTCTCTAAATTAGAACGCAAAGCCCCTGAAGAATCTAATCTCAAATCATCCTTCCCGTCCCTTGAATGCATCCTCTCTTCCGCCACACGTTGATCAACAAGTGTATCAATAAAAAATGGCAGTGAATCTGGATGGACTGTTTTTACATTTCCAACCCTTACAAGATAAGGCTTGTACATTTTCCCATCACCGCCATACAGACCTTGGCTGGAAATTCGTGAAACCAACTCATCAACTGCAGCATTAGATTGAGCACATATAAGCACTCTTCGTCTAACACAATTTCCTGCATACTTTGGTGCACTTTGAACATCATCACTCAACTGTCTAGCCAAGGCTGCATCTTGCCATGCCCTTGCAATTGCAACACTCTGGCTAACCTTTGGTCTCGTATTGGAACTCAAGTTTTCATTTGAAGGATTTTGGGTGCAATTCATCTTCTGTGAAGGAGAAGCAAGTAGACCACTGACAATTGCAACAATAATCCGTGTCTTCCCAGTGCCTATATACAATATTTGCATGCATAAACAAGATAAATGTTAAAGATTAAAATACATTAATTCTAAAGCTATCAAGCGCATCAAGATGTATTTGTACAGGGTGGATCAAGTACCTGGGGGCCCCTGAATAAGAGATAATTCAAATTTTTTCTTCTGTTTAGCCGTTCCAATTGTAACACTTATAGCCTGGAGTTGACTGGCATTAAATGATGACATAAAAGTTTTCTGTAAAGGTTGGGGCAACTTGCTGAGATCCACTTCCTTGGATTCATTATGATGATATGAATCATTGAGAGGGTTCAGAATAAGTGGAAGTAAGGGAATGCCCTTTACTGATGATAATGCATTAAATTCACGAATTTGAGAAACAATGCTCATTATACGGCATGCATGCCATTTGCTCCGCTCAGTGAGGGCCCTTCGGGCTAGATTCAATCGTGAAGAACCATTCTGAAAATAGAACCTGATAAGGAGAATAGTTAAACTTCTTTTATTACCTCTCTCACATCTTTCAACCTGCAAATACAAATTGACCATTTTAGCATGATATTGACATACTGATAATGGAGTGCTTTGTTGAATACCCTCAAGCTGCAATGGTAGCAGAATTGCACCAGCTACTTAAAATTGGCATTTATAATGTCAACGAAACAACAAGATTTTTGACTCCTCAAAGGAGGAAAACATGAAAATAATGTATTAGATTCAACTTTAAGTTTTATGCAAAAATGTTAACAGGTATTATAAGAAGTTCTTCATAAAATCAACATCACATGTATATTAAGGGTAGACCAGAGAAAGAATAGGTTATCTAAAGTTCAGCCCCAAAGTAAAGCCAACATATAGTACAATCTTCATCAAGTCATGCTACAAAACAAAATAAGCAACCAAATTTATCAACAAAATAAACAAGACTTATTGCCAATTGAAAAGAATAAATCTTCATGTGTGGAAAGATCATGAACACCAAAAGATATGACATGATAAAAACATGTGCAAGAGTATATTTTTATTTTCTTTAGTCACAAATAATTTATAGGCCTCTCAACTTCTTGTGAGGATAATACTAATGACATAATTCTAAGGATACCTTTCCAACCATGTGAAAATCCTGTGAAGATTTTTGTGGAATATCCTTTGTCAGCAAAACAAGGTCATTTTCTGAAAAGCTCTTTGATTCTGCAGAATCACTGTTATCATATATGAAACGCACAATATGGAAGTCATCAACCCTCTCCACTGACATCACAGAGAGTTTTCCAGATAACATCTCCTCCCATGATGACATCTCTGCATAAGAATTGTGTAGCTGCGCTTTAAACTCCTCCAAAACCAAAGGTCGAAATATCTCCACATACTGCTCAGGTGATTGAAAAACCAAAGGAACTTCCTTCAGTTTGCTTATAGCCTGGTTTTCATCTTTTTTTGCAGATGCCAATCCCACTATTGCAAAATAATCTATTTCAAGAATAGGTTTATACCAATCATTTAGTGTTGGTGGCTTGAACCTTCTGAAATTATCCTCCAATCTATGCAGACGGCCAGATCTGTTTTCAAAAGGAGTTTTGAGCTGAATAACTTGTCTTCTGGAAACTGAAGTAGGCTTTACTACCTGCAACTGAGTACGTCCCACAGACTTCAGTGCAGTTCCCAAAGGATCATCTTCATTGTCATGAACAAAATCACTTAATATTGGATTAGTTGACAAACCACCACCACTATTCAAAGCCATACTGTCACAAGCTTTATTAGGTTTCACTGCTTTTGAAGGTTCTTCAGATAGTGTTGTCAAATTGATATCATTGTGGGGCTTTAAACTTACTTTCCTGCCACCATTATCTATATCTTTTGAATTAACTACATCTTTTGAATTAACAAAGGAAGTAACGACGGGTTTATCTCGTAAATTACCAGAGACCATTTTCTGAGAAGACAGACTTGAAACAGCACTAGGAACCTTTTCCTGGAAAGACTCCCTCTGATACTTGGAAGTTTTCACAGAAGAAACATTATGTTTTGCAGGGTAAGCAACTGTGATGTTTTTACCAGCATCAGATGATGGAGACTTGCAGGAGCCTATCTTACTGTCTGAAAGAATGTCACTATTGCTAAGAGTTTTTGGTTCCTCTTCATCATCAGAAAGTACAATGAGATTTTCTCTGTTCTTTTTGCTGGTTATCATTTGTGGGTCTACAATTTGCACATATTTATCCTCCAACAAGGAAGAATGCCTATCTGAAGTGAAATATTTGTTCTCGAAAGTATTTTCAGGTACAGAAGGTCGGGGCTTCTCACTTGCATCAAGACAATTATCAGCACCATCCGAAGACAGTGAAACAGAAAGGCGAGATGCATGTTCTGTCAATTCTTCCAATTGATAACAATCTGAAATACATTGGAAAACATTACCAAGCATATTAATAAATAGTATTGACACATCAAAAGAGGGGGCAAATTGCAGATGCTCTTAGGTATTAATGTGTTAAAAACAAGAAAAAACAATTAAAAAAAAAAAAAAGAACTCACCGCTTGAAATAAGGTTTTCTAGGGTAATGATTGCTGAAAGATCAGATTTAGCAAAAGACCCTTTCAATATGTCCAATAAACAAGTAGCTGTTCGCTTCCAATAAACAATTACAACCTTTAGTGATGACTTTCCCCACTCCATAAGATCAGAAAGCCATTTAAAATCCAACTTATTTTGAGCCAGCATAGTCATGTTCCCAAGCTTTTTGCCATGAAATGATTGGAGTCTATTAAAAAGAACAGGTAAAATCTCGAGTATCCGAACACAAGTCATCTGAAACAGCAAGGAACAATGAAACTGAACACAATCTGTATGGAAATTGAACCTTGTTTTGGAAAATCATTCACAATAGTTGATGCTCGTCCACATATAGCTGCTTGTACACATCTAGAGTATCAATATGTTTTACCATAGCAAAGGAAACAAGATGAAAACTGCATAAAATTTGATGATAGTAAAAGCATGAACCTGCATGTGCACTGGGATAAAAATAGGGCAATTACATTTTACCTCCCTGAACTGAGGCCCGACAACAAATTTGGTCATGAACTTTATTTGTAAGAAAACACCACCCCTAACTTTTAACTAATATAAAAACATCAAAAGTTATATTGCCCAAAAACAGACAAAATAAAAATGTTAACCTCAATTGAAATAAATTTTAAAAAGCCACAATTCTCTCATGCTTCTTATATATGCATTTTCATACCCAATATATAATGGTTGTGAAATTTTTTTAAGCAAGTAAACAACTTCTTGCAGTGATATTAACTAGAAGTGGACATTCTTATTTTAGTCCAAAGTTATTTTCTTTAAAAAACAAGATTGTAATTAGACCTTGGATTAGGAAAGTAAATCATAGTTTCCCATTAAAAAAATATGAAAGGCAAAGTAAATAACAAAAAAAAAAAAAAGAGCAAGAACATACCTGGCAACGATTGTAATCAATAAATTCTTTTCCTTTATCCAGATATCTACAGATAATAGGCCAGGCCATTTCAGATAACAAGTAACTGAATTTTTCTTTAGTTTCTAAGTCAATATCTGAAACGGGTTTATCAATATCCACAGGCAGAGAACCAAAATCTGGCTGTTTCAGAAACCCGCCTTGGGAAGAAAACATTGGCACTTTTAAGATCCTCTCTGCGTTTTCTGGCAGCTCTGTAGCAGGTAGATCCTCTTCTTTCAGTAATTTGAATAAAAGAAACCAAAAATGATGCAGAGTTTGAAACTTCAACAGGACGGAATCTAATTGCATCTGGCATGGAAAGACAATAATTACCAAAAATAGAGAGAAAGAGACATGATCAGTAGAGAAAGTCAATTAACAATAATTGATTGTTATCCACTTTGATGTAAAAGCGTGTCTCTAAAATCTAAGATTCAGCTAAACCATTTGAACTTGAAGAACCTAGCATTTACTAAGAGAGATCAGAAAGACAGCAGAGAGGACAGATGGTGCTTCCACATAAAATTATCAATGAAGCATTTGCTGACATGAAATATTACCAGTTTCATAGCATGTTTGAGGCCCAAAAAAGAGGCAGACATTGACACCTTGCAAGAACAAAGAAACCTCAATCCACATGAAAGACCACGGGTATCAGAAACTTGTTCCAAAATACATTTGCCAAACTGTCTAACATTCTGCAATAGAGAAACAAATTATCCATTATATAGATCAGTTTCCATAGACAAGGGGCAAGAGATAAAACAAACCCATCTTGTTGATTTTTTTCACTGAACAAAAAATTAATCTCATAAACAATAAGCTAATTAACATAATCTACAACTACAAATGCTAGTTAGAAATGAAATTACATCATTTGGATCCAAAAGTGAAAGAATTAAGCTTTCACCCATCAGTGGTTCCCATGTCCATTGTCTTTGAAGTTCTCCTTGTACCATCTGAGCTAAAAAATGTGCAGTTAACCTGAGGTTTAACTCCAGATAAATCAGTCAAGAGTTTGAAAATCTGTTTAAACTCATCAAAACATAAAAATATAAGCTGTTCAAACTTTTGATTTTTGAGAAAAACATAGTCAAGGTTTTGTTAGAAACCTGCTGAATGTTCTTATCAAAGTAGAAGACATTGTCAACACTTCCACCGAGTTTTTTGATATGTTCCCATTTCCACCATCATCAGAACCAGTTGGAACCTTCCACTCAAATGAATAGGAAATTTCTGAAATGTAAGTTGAAAGCCAAGTTCTAATAGGAAGCAGCATTTCTGCACTGCTCTCAGGCTCAACCATAGAAAAACGAGATCGTGCCCAGAAAACAGCCTTTGAAAATGATATTGGGAGGACTGAGGGATGAATATCAACTAAAACATCAACCCATAACAAAGGAATGCACATCCACTCTCTGCACTCCTGAGAAGTTATTCTACTCTGCATGCCAAATTGACTCCAGGAACTACTATCTTTCTCTTCATCTAAACCAGTTGGGAGCCAAATTTTATCACTGTCATCATTCAGCTCATAGTCCATGCCACCAGCATTACGTAAAGGTGTGCAGTGATTCAGCGTTGAAGATATCAAAGCGGTAGCATCTGATACTATAATAGTCTGTATGAGGTCAAAAGCAGGCTGTCTTAAAGAGCTGTGAAGCGAGGAGTCCTTCAAGGATGACACAAGGAAAGGTCCCCTGTCCAACACAATCAATAGAAATGATGAGATAACTACACCCATGAATCAAATATAAGTTCAAGTAAATCAAAACAAAATGCATGCTGATGAAGTTCACATGTGTCAAGCACCATTTCACCTAAAAAATTTAAATGCCCGTTTGGAATAGCGATTGGAGTCTTGTGGCTTTTCAATTGTAATTTACGGTATACGAGGTAACTATGTGAGAGGAGTTTTGTCTCGATTTACGTGAATAAGTACTTTTGGGACCCCCAAAAGTGATCTACAGCCTTCAATCAAAAGTTCAAAACACAATGCATGCTGATGAAGTTCATGTATGTCAAGGGCATTTCAGCTCAAAAACTTAAGCCTCTAAGTGAACCCGAAGAATAATGTTTTGTTAAGAATAACAGATAAGGAGCAGAATTAATCCTAAGTAGCTCAGACAGTTAATAATTGACTCCAAGGAGGGAAAGACAACTATGAGCCTGTCTGGTTTAGCATTTAGAGCTCTAAAAACTTGTAGGACGGCCACCCACATGTGGAACGAAGGAATACAAGAGTTGAGAACTTGTGGCAAATCTAAAGAAGCCTCAAACTTTGATTTAAAGAAAGAAGGAAAACAAAAGGAAAAAATGAGCACGTACCACATATGCGCACACTCAAAAGGAGGGGAAGGCGGATTCATCATGTAACCTCGGTGCACAACAAGTAGTGCTATCTGAAAAGACAATCTTGAAATATATAGCAACCAAGATAAGCCAAAACAATAGAACATTGCAGTATGAATTGCTAGGCATCATAGCCAACCATTTGCCACACACCATGTATAACTAATCTGTAAGAATCTAGAGGAATGTATATGAACCTGACAAGCTAATTTTCTTGTTAGAATGCTGAAGTTACTGCTCACTGGCACTTGATAAAGAAGAAAATAGAGAAAATTCCTCCGCTGCTTTTCATGCTCCCCATCTTGCAAAGCTTCAAGAGACTAGACACATACATGGGCCCATTCATGTAAGCCGACAAAAAAAATTTACCAAAATAAATAAATAACTTACAAAATAACTTGAGATATTGTGTCTATTGAGAATATCAAGTTTAGAAATATTAATTAATTATTATTATTTAGGATATCATTTAGTGTTTATTATGATTAGATATGAATAGTACATTTTAGGAATATATCTTAAGATATTATGATTTGATTAGATTATATTATAATAGATTCTAGCAGTGTTCATGCAAATTCTGACGAGTGCTCCGCATTTTCCAGCGACTATTTTGTTTTTGCTAGGGTCGTGATTTCAAATATGTTTTTATGGGTTCAAAAGTCTCTGGTTTGAGATCTATGGTGCGTTTTGTCTATTGCCTCTTGCTTTGTGCATTTATTTTGGCTACTGGGATTGCGTTTTATAGCCCAAGTTGGGTATTTTTTGGTGTGGCTTCTTTTGAGTTGTTAAGTCCAATACGAGGCATTGGGTGTTGGGTTAATGTTCTCTTTGGTTTCAAGGTGCTGTTTGGTTGCTGCCCTTGTTTCATGGTCGTGCTTTGTTCTCCAACATTGAGCCTCCGTTCCCAGTGTGTGTAGGCCGGTTTCTACTTCAAAGGTTGCGTTGCGAGACTACATTCAGTGGTTTCAACTATTTCAGCACCGTCGGCGTTTCATGCATGTTCACTTGTTTCTAGCGGCTAGGCTCTTTGTTTGTTACATTTTCCAGCACGTTCATGAAGTGCTCTTTGGTTTTTTGTCTTGGGTGTCGTGCTTGTGGTTGGCTTCTGAGGTTCTGCTTGATTCAGTTTGGGTTTCAGGGTCTGGGTTCATCATTCCAGATCTTGATTTTTATTCTTCTTGATTTAGTTCGTTCTTTGCTTCCAGTGAGGTGTTTCGTTTGGTGTTTGTCTCTGATGAGACGTTTGGAGTATTGTTGGGTCCCTTGTGAGACTGTCTATTGGATTTTGTTCTGGTTTGGTACTCTTTGACGTTTGAGCTCCTAGTAAAGCTGGTGGATATTACCTCAGCCTTTGTTGTTCCAATTCTAGGCTATGGATCATTGTGTTCTTGAAGATCTATTGCAACGCAAGCTGCTTCCAACTTGAGGGATGTTGAGAATATCAAGTTTAGAAATATTAATTAATTATTATTATTCGGGATATCGTTTAGTATTTATTATAATTAGATATGAATATTATATTTTAGGAATATATGTAAGATATTATGCTTTAATTAGATTATATTATGATAGATTTTAGGGTTAGGGTTAGCCTACTAATGTGCCTATATAAAGGCCTTACTGTACTCTCTTTTATTCAGAAGGATCAATAATATTAATATTTCTTTTGTGCTTCAATGTGATCCTTCAATCTCAACTATGTCAACCAAGAACAATAAGGAGAGAAAAAGAAAAGCCAATGCTCAAGCATCTTGCATACATGCCTGCAGAAAAGGCTGGAAAAGACTAAATATATCTTTATGGATTTTCTCACTGCGAGTATGGAAACATTGACCAAGCAGAGTGTTGCGCATTACACTTGGAGACAATTTTGACCTTAACCAAAGCTTACAACCTTGAAGCAAGCCCGAAGATCAAAAGAAAATATTAGCCAAACAGAAATACAAAATAAAATATGAAGATAAGAAAAACGAATTAGAAAGTGGAAGTACATACCAAGCATTTCAAAGAGAAGTTTCAAGCAAGTAACCGCATGTGAAAATTCAACTGAATCACTGCTAATATGATTGAGCACAATATCAAGAAAAAAGGGATAGCGTTCCAATAAACCTTCTTCAAAAGCAGGTGAATCCATGAAGCCAAGCCTTCACGAAATCATAAAACCTTTATGAGAAGAAATGCAGTGATAAACCAAACAATAAGAAAAATAATTTCAGTTTCATAATATTAAAGCCACAACTTCTTACAAAGATTTGAAGCCAACCCATAAAGAAACACGATCTGGCTGTGGTTGTGGTGTTAAAGTCTCCATAACTGATGGTAAAGTCTCTGACTCTAAATAGGCAATAAACTTCTTAAGCAATGGTTGCAAAGGTTCCAAGTCCGTTGCTCTCCTAAACACAATGTAAACAACATTTATGATTATCAAAACACAAAGAAAGGATTTTGATGTCTTGCCTTAGAAAAACGTGATTTGAAACAGTTAAGAAGAAAAGATGAACAAATAGATTCAGTCCAATAAAAAACTATTGATCAAACCATACCTTACCATGTTATCCCAAACCTAGGCATGATCTCTAGCATTTTTATTTTCATACTACATCAGGAGGGTAGAACCTTCAGCCTCTACCCACTCCCTACTCTTACCACCTGAGCTAACCCCTTGGGCATGATCTCTGGTTTTAGGTCTTCCCTATTTTGTGTTTAAATTAAAAACCGTTTTTTTAGAAAACCATAGTCACCAATAAGCATATAATTGTTGTCAGAAACACAGCTTCCATTGAAATCATAAGCATTAAATAATCCTCATAATTAAAATCTCAAATGCTTTGGCACAGACAAAGGTACCTCAATCTGCCCATTGATCCTGCCAAGCGATATCCAACAGAGCGCACACTTCGTTTACAAAACAGCAATGCATATACTCCCTAGAAAAGGATGAATACGTCATGTAAGCAATCTAAAATATATATCTAAGCAGAATTACGCAGCAAAGGAACAAAGCTTACAGGAAATTGCTGATGCCCAGATAAAGCCAATTCATGCATATTATCAATGGCTTCAACAAACAACTCAAATTCAGTGAATAGGGGCTGATTCTCTAGAAGAGTTGGGAACATCAATACCTATATCAAATAGTGAGAGCAGCAAATGAAATGTTAATTTTCAACGTAAAAAGACAAAAAAAAGTCATTAAGACCAAACATAAAACAAAGGTTCACGACACCATGAAGATAAATGTTTACCTTAGCATCAAATACAATCAAAAAATCACAGGCCACTAATATTCATCCGCATTTCAGCATGAATGTTAACAAGTAATCAATTCATAAACAGATTTTTTTTTAATGAAAGATGACATTTTGTTCACCCCCCCCCCCCCTCCCCCCAAAAAAAAAAAAGAGGATAGAAAAAAATAAACAACAAAACAAAGAGATGTATCAGTTCCAATATCCAAAATTCTTCACTCCTGTGGCCTAATTAAAAGGAAAACTCATTACAAAAAATATGGGAAGAGACCCAAAAAGAAGAAACAATAACAATGTTATCCTGACATACTCTTAAAAAGTTGACGTATTGTTTATAATCAAATGATTTTAATACAACCAGATACGCCAAAAAATGCAATCACTGATCTCAGCCCAACAGAGCTGAAATTTGTGAGAAAATGACATCAACATAGAGGGGCACAAAACTTATAAAGGACACTAGAGGCATATTAACAAAAACTTTGCATTACAAATCCTTTTATAAGAGACCAGAAAACCTTGAGCTTTAAAAAAAGGAAAGACATACAACTGCTTTGAGCGTAATATGTCATTCTTAATAGAATCTAAATCTCTAAAATTGTGATTTCATAGCTGCTCTAAAGATCAAAAGAAATTCCTAGTGAAGGCAAGCAATGCTAAAAACAGTAAATAGGACAGCATACGAGTGATATGGTGATCTACCAAGCAAAACAGAAGATGGAATTGGACATTTGAGCTCATTAAATTAAAAATGATATAACCAATGGTTTAACACTTTTGTTCTGTACATTTCCCAATGAAATGGAAAATTTTAAAGAGAAGCCCTACGCGATTTCAAGACTCAATGTCAATTTAATGGGGTCTATTGGCTCAAAATTAAGAGAAGAAAAACAATGAGTGAAGAAAAATTCAAACAGAACAAATTAATTACCTCATACAACACATTGACAACTTCCGTAGTATCACAAGCGGGATCATACTTTTGCCCTCCTATTCTTTCATTGATGTCTTTCAGGTGTAGTGTCACCCTCTCATAATCAAGTTTCTGCAATACATCAAGAAGATCACCAATAGTGCTATACTCATACTCCATTTTGTACATTTCTTGGGCATGATGGTGCTGAGAAACGCATTGGAGGCAGATACGCATTTCAGAAGATATCCTCTTCCACAAACGCCTAAGAGGTGAATCTTGACGTTCATTTTTGAAGAAATTGAAGAAGGTCTCCAGAAGTGGCGCCATTATATCCCAAAACCCACACCATATATGACTTTCATCAGGCAAACAAATCAAGAAATTATATGCATCTGCAAACCTGACAATAATCAACTATAAATGATTATGGAAATAGTGACAGCGTTCATCAAGAATCAAAGGGGAACACTGACATCAATCTCAAAGCTCGATAATAAAATCCCAATGATCACTGACTCACTAAGTAGTAAAAGACAAAACTTTATTGCTTAAAAATTTTAACTAAATGTTTAAAAAAAACAAAAAATTAGAACTCAACATGTCAGTAAACACTAAGTATAGTCGCTAGACAGAGCATATCAGTGTAAAAGAATAATATATACAATGTGCCGTCATCTTTCCAGAAAAAAATAAAAGGAAAATAGAGGTGACCATTGTTCTTTGTACTGGTGAAGGCGACGTCTTTTGACAGGATCAATGTCATCCCCGTCGTCGTTCTCTTCTTCTTCTTCAATGCCTCTCCACCGGTCCAGAAGCTCCCGCCTAGTTGCTAGTTTCTTGCCCATTGAGTTGGCTCCGATTTCAATCAACTGTCAAATGCCTTGAACTTCTAAGAATCGAAAAATCAAGGTTCTTCCAACAAAGCATGAATTTTTACTGAGGAATGTGTGATTAGGTCAGGCATTTGGGCGCGGTTTTCCCATTGTCGTAACGAGCGGCAATCGGCTTCAAAAAGTACCAGAATTTATTTAATTATTCTTAGAAATATTATATGATGTCCCTTCACTCCATAACCTCACTTTTAAGATTTCATACAAGTTCAAAGCTCTAAGCCCATAATTTATGAATGCACATTACATATATATAATTATGTACTTTTTAGGTGCACGTACCTCTAATTAGAAGTATGAACATTTTTTTTTATTTTTTAAATTTTTTTTATATATTATATTTATGTAGATTTAAATTATATACTGCTTTTTGAGATTTTTTTTGCACCCAGTATTTCAAATTAATTAATTTCCATAATACTGGTGTTACAAACAAATGCAGAACTGAAAATTAATTAATTTGACATACTAGATGCAAAAAAAAATCTCAAAAAGCAGTATACAATTTAAATCTAAATAAATAAATATATAAAAAAATTTTAAAAAAAATATGTTCATACTTTTAATTAGAGGTATGAGCACCTAAGAAGCACATAATCATGTGCATGAAATGAGAACCCATAATTTATTCGATGGTTTGAGGGAGTTTCTTATTATTTATACAATTATACTTATCTTTATTTTCTCATACCCGTATAGAATTCAATGGCTAGAGGCCTATAAATAGAGGCATAAATAATGTATTAGCATAAAAAGAATAAAGTGCATGAGAGCTCCTCCATATTTCTCTCAATCTTCTCTGTCTCTCCAATATCAATCTCTTGTGCTTTTTCTATTTTTATAACACCTTATCAGCACAAAGATTTTTGGGAAAATTCTCCTTAAGGCTCAAATTAGCAAACAATTGTCAAAAAAGGCCCAAAAAAAAGTCACATGTTAAAAAAGACTCCAGTACCTTTTCTGGTATTATTTCATAACCATTAACAACAATATCTGTAATACTCCATATTATTAGTAATAGTAATGATATTATTATTAATAGTAATAACCCAATAGTTATTGTTAATAGTAATAACTCATTTATTTTATATAGTCTTGGTGAGCCAAATATTCCTAGTCTTAATTGCCTTAGGAATTTTCTGATTGATTGAATTAATGTGATATACCCTATCACATTAAATTCACACCATGATTGATTGATAACCATGATTGTTTTTAGGTAATAAATCCATTATTTGCCAACCAAGTCACATCAATTCATATCATGATTGATTGAATTAATGTGATATACCCTATCACATTAAATTCACGCTATGATTGATTGATGACCATGATTGTTTTTAGGTAATAAGTCCGCTACCGCCAACCAAGTCACATTAATTCATTTCATGATTGATTGAATTAATGTGGTATACCCTATCATATTGAATTCACATCATGATTGATTGATTGAATTTAATACACCCTATTAATGAGTTGACAAGAGTAAAAGAGCCCAAAGCTAAACCCTAATTTTAAGTTATAAATAGAGGTCCAGCCTAACCCTGAATATTCTTCTTCTCTTCTACTATTCTCTTTTACTACTTTCCCTACTCTTCCTCTGTGCCAATTATTCTTGTAAGAGGCTAGCAAAATAGAGACCCAGTAATCCTAATCCCCAGAACAACCTTACATCTCGTGTTTCTTTTTCTTTTTCTTCTTCTTCTTCTCTACATCCTATTTTACTTATCCTAATTCTCATGAGTCTTAGGTTAGTTTTATATAAGTTTTGATAGGGTTGTTATATATGAAATACAATATATGTAATCATAATCCCATGAGTCTTAGGTTAATTTCATATGAATCTTGATAAGTAATTATGATCCTAAGTATATTATATTTGATTGTTATATGTAAAATATATTTTATATAATCCTAATTAACCTTCTTCAAAACCATTCAACCTTTGAATATCACTTTGAATGTAGATGCATGGGTGATTGAATTATTTGTATACAGTATACACCCTTTCATTCTTGGATTGTGTGAAGAAGTTTTTTGTAAAATCATTTATGATTGCATATACCTACTTGAACATGGTAGCTTTGAGGGTTTTGGTTTTTTTTAAAAAAATTGAAACATATATATAGATTGATGAATTACCATTGAATATACATACCTCACGTGGTTGCTTTGATTGCTTCAAGGGTAGAGCTGGGAATCAGGGCCGGCCTGTGAAGGGCCAGGGCTGGCCCTCCAGGGCCCGGAATAAGAAAAACATTTGTTTTTCAAAGCCCCACCCGAGAGCACCAGGGCCAAGGCCGGTCTGCAGGGCCCGAAAATTACTATTCCAAATTTTTAACTATTTTTCCTCTACTTTTTTAAAGAAATATAATTAGTAAATTATAATACGAATCATCCAACGGCCTGCAGGGCCCGAAAATTACTATTCCAAATTTTTAACTATTTTTCCTCTACTTTTTTAAAGAAATATAATTAGTAAATTACAATACGAATCATCCAATAAATAACTACAATCACTAATTTATAATCCAAAACAAACTATCTTCACAAATAATTCACATAAAACATAAAAAGCATATTATGAATTTTTTCTCCCGCATCATGAACACATCCATAATCTTTATTTGCAACAAATAAAAAACCAAATCATAAATTAGAGTATAGTTATTATATATTTGTAATTAAATGGATAAATAACTTTATAACAAATACAAACTATATATAAATTAATAAATTTAAAAAGGAAAAAAAGTAAAAGCTACCGTGAAAAGGGCCTGCAAGGTCGGTCTATAGCCCTCCAGGGTTGGCCCGTCTAAACTCGAGGCCCTTCAAGGCCAATTTCAAATATTTTGTCTATTTTTCAAGCCCAGCCCTTAACGGGCCAGGGTTAAATGGGCTCGGCCCGTTTTACCGGCTCTATTATTTGCTTCGACTTTTATGATTGAAACTTATAAATGCTTTCATACATACATACATACATATATATATATATATTCACAGAATTTTTGTGACGTAATCTCTTTGTCACAAGCATATGTATTTTTTAAAAAATTATCATAAACCCAAGTTATTAACTTAGATACGTATAAATTAAGATTCTTCTTTTTGAATATCATGGAACAATGTATATACATATATATATATTATTTATTTGTTTATTGAGAAATCCATTTATTATGTGAGTGTAATTAAAATAATTTAAATCGTGGGAGGATAGTTTTGGGATGGTACCTCCTAAAGTGATGAACACAACCCTTAGACTTTATACCTCGATATATTATTTGTTGTGAACTTGATTATATCCGTTCTTCCCTTAATGGTGTCTGGCAGGTTTCAGGGACATTAGTAGCAACTTTGGGAAGAGGTGTGCACATTAAGACGGATTGTTTTATTATGATATGGTCAAATTGATGATTTGTGACTGGTAGGTTTCCAGGTCACAGGGTAGACTGACAGGTTTCCGGGTCACATGGTAGACTGGCAGGTTTCCGGGTCTACCATGGTTCTCTTCCCACTAAACTAAATGGACTGGCAGGTTTCCGGGTCCAAATGAAATTAATAAAAATAATGAATGATATTTGATTCGATGAGAATATATAAATATGACGAGTATTGAAATTGATATTTTAGATTATATATATGTATATGTTATTTTTCTTTCTTATCATCATGTGGATATTTTATTTATTTTTATTATTATTATTATTATTTTCTTTCTTTCTATATTTTCTCTGTTTATTAAGATTACCAACTTTTACTGATGTTTGTGTTCTGGGCTGTGATGATCCTTCGGGGGAGCAGAATTTCAGTGAAACAGGTTTTCAAGGCTAGGGCTAGCAGTGAGAAGTGAGGAAGAATAGTCGTCCTAGCTAGTTTTTTTTTCTTATTTTATTTTACGTTTTGAATAAGACTTTTTATTTAAGTATGGGTTTATGTATTGTAATAAGGTAGCATTGCACTTGTCTCGGTACAAGTGCGGCGATAACACTTCCCAAAATTAGTTATTTTGAATTTCAGTATTTATTCATAAAACTTATAGCACATTTTATGTTATTATAATTGTTAGAAATTTGGGGTGTTACAATATCAGTAGACCATTAACAGCTAAATCAGTAGACGTTAACAATAATATCCTAACAACTAAATCAGTACGGTTAACAACTATATCAGTACCCGTTAACAACTATATTAGAACACGTTAACAATTAATGTTTTATGAAATAATACCAGAAAAAAGCTTTTGGGCCTTCTTTGATATATGACTTTTTCTTGTGTCTTTTTTGAATTTTTTTTACTAATTTAAGCCCTAAGGTGGATTTTCCCTTTATTTTTCTCACGGTTGGTTTAACATTTCTCCTACTTTCTTTTACTGTATATCTATTTGAGTTATCTGATATATATATATATATATGTAAATTAATTTTATATTTTTACGTGAAAATACTTTAATAGACTTTATTGCCTTGGTTTAATTTGTAATTATCTCATCCGGTGGTTTGATACATTGGCTACATGGGGTTTTAAGAATCAAGTTTGACATTGGTTTCAACAACTCCCATTACAAAAATACTTTGTGATTTATGTTTTATTGGTTTTATTATTTTATCATTCATATGATCAACGTTTTTTCAAGTCTAATAAAATGTTGCAGTAATGAGCGGGGCGAACAGTTTTCTTCAATTTGGCATTCATCTACATATACAAATATTATGGTGTAACCGAATATAATGTGAGAAATTCTAATTTGATTAGAATAATAAGGGATATGGTGTAAGATTCTCATTTAATTAGAATTTAATTAGAATTGTTATTGATAAGATATGAAAATATCTCCTCATGTATAATTGACGTGTCTGAAGCTGTGGGGTGCCTAATGTATGTACTATACTCTAGTCAGTGGTGGACTGGTGGTACATACTAATTTAATGTATGAATATGGCATGCAAGCACATGAACTTACGAGATCGCCTATCAAAGGAGTCCCAGCGACGGCAGCAGAGATCGACCATACATCCCTTTGAGACTTAACCAAATCCCATATCATCTATACCAACTCTCCTTGGCCATGATGAGTGAATTGATATAACAAAAATCATGAAATACATAGTTGAGAGGAACTAGGCAAATATAGAAGAGGCTTTCACGATGTTGACCTGTCCACCTACAGTCGACAAGTGAAGTTTATCAACTTTTTTTTTTCTTTTACAGGAAGAATTTTAGGAAAGGGGTTGGGTTCACCCTTGATCAAAGGGAAGGGCGAAATCTCCCTTCCTCCTAAGCATAGGCGGAATCGGGGGGAGGCTAGGGGTGGCCCCCGCCCCCCCTAAAAATACAGAATTTGACCCAAAAAAATCAAGTAATTATATTTTAGTCTCATAAAAGTTTCAATGTTTGCATTTTAGTCCCTATTGACAATTTTACAGAGGAACTAAACTGAAAAATTGAAATATTTATGAGGCTAAAATATAATTTCCTACAATTTTGGGTCCACTTCTATAATTTTCGCCCTCTAATTTCAAATGCTAACTCCACTATATCCTATTATGTAATTCTCGCCCCCTAATTTCAAATCCTGGCTCCGCCCCTGCTCTTAAGTGATATCGATATTAGGCAGGGCGAGCTGTCTATTACCTTCAGGCATCAACCTAGGTACCTAGGAGCTAAGATGCCTTCTCCAGTGCCTTGATTAACTCCAGAATCGAACCATCCTCCTTTGATGAGTGAAAGTATCCAACCTCTTTGCCAATTGAGCTCAAAGACAAAGGGTTGAAGTTTATCAACTTGATGATTTATTGGTTGTAACTTCTTTGGTTTCTCTCCATAAAAGATACTCCCTTCGGTCCTAATTATAAGAGCTAGTTGACTTTTTTGAAGAGATTAAGGAAGCTAATTAAATTACTTTAAAGTATTTTTCTTTTTATTTTTTTTTCTTCAAATTTATTAGTTTGACTACTAAACTAATACTGTATATAATCTAAGAATATTTAACATATAAAATGATTAAGTAACTTATTTAGCTTTCTTAATCTTTCCAAAGAAAGTCAACTAGCTCTTATAATTAAGACTAGAGGTAGTAAATATATTGACCCGATAATAGAGTTGAGGATCAAATGTGACCTTCGTAATGCACTTGTAGTTTTGAATAATTTTGGACCTTGACACAATTAGGAGAATGACTTTTATTAATGATTTTGGGGCTGATAGTTTGAATCTTCTATTTATGGTTTTGCAATTTTACTGCAGTACCATCATTTTATCAACATGGCCAAGAAACATTGTTTGCATCGGTTATAAGTATAATAAAAATGTATAATTTGAGTTATATCCATTGTTGTCAAACTCGCAAGTTGACTCTCTGAATTTATCGTTTTTACGTTTCTAGCTTACAAAAACGAGTCGAGTCAATGGTACACTCGTGTTAGTTGTAAACTCGGCTAAACTCACGAGTTTATACACCGAGTTTACCGTTTTTACGTTTCTAACTTACAAAACCATATTAACTTACTCTTAAACTCTTGTTAACTTTTTTTATTTGATTATGCTCAACAATTTTATATAAAAATTTCTTTATTAAATATAATAAATGATGAATGTTGATGGATTTAATTTCAATTATTTGGATTTAAAATATATTTAAATCAAATTGTTATCATTTTTATATTTTAATTATTTAATTATACACTAATAATACTTATTTAATAATAAAAGTAAACTCTTACGAGTTTACGATTCGAGTTCACGATATGAATTTACGTTGCTGTCACGAGTTTACTTAAATTTGTGAGTTTGACAACCTTAGTTGTATCACTATCATTCAGAACTCTCCTACTACTTTTCAAAAAATATATTATAGATGCAACAGTCTCTCATATTAAATGAACTATTTTTGCAAAACATAGGGTTAGCAAAAATATAATAATACTATAATTTCAATCTAGATGATGAGGACAGAGTTCAGTGCACACATGACCTTAGTGCATATTGACCGAACACCACATATTGAATTTTATAGGAAATAACACATGACCATTGATGAGTCATAATGTTTTGCATAATTAATTTTATTCAATAATAGTTCTTAATTATTATTAATTATAAAGCAGCCACGAGCTTGTAACCTTTATCATTTTGTTTTTTTTTGTTATTGCACCCGGTTCACTAGAGCTTCGCTCTGCCTAGTCCGGATTGAGGTTCTGTCGGGTGCATATGTGGGGACCTCTCCCTAGAGAGTTTTCTGCACCTTTATCATTTTGTTGATTAAAGGATAAATCCTCTACTTTGCAATAAATATAGATGCGACACTCTCCCAGATTTTATGAACTATTTCTACAAAAAAAAATAAGGTAAAGAAATATAACAATACTAGTATAAAAAACCAATACTATAATTTCAATCGAAAGGATGGGGATAGAGCTCGATGTACAATACACATTGACCTTACACTACATACTGTCTTTCATAGAAAAGAATACATGACCGTTGATGAGCCATAATGTTTTGTAGTATTGATTATATTCAATAATGGTTCTTAATAATAATTATTAATTATAATATAGCCGCGAGCCTGCAACCATTACCATTTCATTGATAACTTTTAATTTAATTATTAATATAATTAATTATAAATTAATATTAAATTTAAAGATCTTGTACAGCTTAAAGAACATAAATGTCTAACCACAAGGGTTAGTATAGGATTGGTTTAGGATCTATAACTATCTCTGGGATAAGAGATAGGGGTTCCGAAGACGTAACGATCCTATGATGCCTATGAGGAAGGCACCAAGGAATAGTGGATGATCACTGTGCTACACAAGAATGACATTAAGCCAAGAGGGGTGCGATGTGTGCGCAGTGTAATTGTAATATAATACCCCAGATTTTTATTAATAAAAATAACCCATTTATTTTATTTTATTTTATTTTATATAACCTTGGTGGGCCAAATACTCCTAACCCTAATTGCCTTAGGAATTTTCTGCTTATGCACTAAGAAAAACCAAGTCATATTAATTCATATCATGATTGATTGAATTAATGTGATATACCCTATCACATTAAATTCACACCATGATTGATTAATGACCATGATTTTTTTTAGGTAATAAGTACATTACTGCCAACCAAGTCACATTAATTCATATCATGATTGATTGAATTAATGTGATATACCCTACACATTGAATTCACATCATGATTGATTGATTGAATTTAATACACCCTATTAATGAGTTGGCAATATTAGAAGAGCCCAAAGCTAAACCCTAATTTTAAGTTATAAATAGAAGCCTAGCCTAACCTTGAATATTCTTCTTCTCTCCTCCTATTCTCTTCTACTACTTTCTCTCTTCTTTCTCTGTGTCAATTATTTTTCTAATATTATATATAATCCTAATTCCTAGAACAACCTTACGTCTCGTGCTTATTTTTTTTCTTTACATCCTATTTTGCTAATCCTAAACTTATTCTTTTTCTCTACATCCTATTTTGCTAATCCTAATCTCATGAGTCTTAGGTTAGTTTTATATAAATTTTGATAGGATTGTCATATATAAAGTATACTATATGTAATCCTAATCCCCATGAGTCTTAGGTTAGTTTTGTATAAATTTTTGATAGAATTGTCATATATAGAATATATTATATGTAATCCTAATCCTAGAACAATAGAAATTAATATTGAATATGTGTACAAATACATTCTCTTCTTCTTGGTTGGCATGAGTAGTTCTTTGCAAAGTCCATTAATATTGATTATAGTTGCCTTTGCATTGCTATGATTGACTTTAAATAATTGAATATATATATATAATTCCTCTTCTCATTTTGTGTATTTGATTTCTCTCTCTCTCTCTCTCTCTCTCTCTTTTTGGCTTTTGCAAAGCTATTTGTGTGAGTACGTGTTGTTGCTCTGGGTTCTCTAGACATGATCAATTACAATATACTATGATAATAAACTATACCATATTATGATAGCTATGTCTATTGCTATATTATTTGATATTTCTTTTATTTATTCTTTCTCTATATAATATTTCCTCACAATAAAATGGGACATGAACAGATTATAGGTAAAATATCATCTTATTCTATATTTAATTAAATAATAAAAAAGTGTATGAAAGATAATTAAATAAGTATAAAATATTAATTAATTCAATTTGGGCACTTTAGTGCATAGAAACAATGTAGGGATTTTATTATGTGTGTGTTTTAAATAATTAGACTTTACTCAGATAGGTATTTGAGTTATAATATGTGTTGGCTCTTGTATCGAATATTTGAATTATTATACTCTTGAATAATTTGGAAAGTCATGATGCTCTTGAGTAATCGATATATTCAATGAAGAAATTAATAATTGTGACAAGATTGAATTTCATGATTTTGTGTGATTGAAATGAATTAATAGTGGGGGGATAGCTTGGGACGGTACCTCCCAAAGTGATAAACACAACTTTTGGGCTTTATGCCACTGATGTGAAAAGATAGTATCCGTTCTTCCCAAACTGGTGTCTGGCAAGTTTCCGGAATACTAGTAGCAACTTTGGGAAGAGGTGTGCACATTAGGAAGATATGTTTTATGGCCAATTTAATGATTTCTGACTGGCAGGTTTCTGGGACATTAGTAGCAACTTTGGGATGAGGCGTGGACATTAGGAAGATATGTTTTATGAACAATTTGATGATTTGTGACTAGCAAGTTTCCGGGTCACAGGGTAGACTGGCAGGTTTCCGGTCTACCATGGTTCTCTTCCCACAAAATAGACTGGCAAGTTTCCGGGTCTATATAAAATTAATAAAGATAATGAATAATATTTGATTCGGTGTGAATATTTGCATGTATATGTATACACGATGAATATTGAAATTGATAGTTGATTCAATCACTGTGTGATTATTTATTTGATTTAATTAATATATATATGAGTTGTATAAACTGTGTTTTGATTAGGATTACCAGCTTTTGCTGATGTTTGTGTTCTGGGCTGCGACGATCTTTCGAGGGAGCAGAATTTCAGTGAAACAGGTTTCAAGGTTGGGGCTAGTGGTGAGAAGTGAGGAAAAACCGTCCACTAATTCTAGCTAGTTTTTATTTTTTGCTTTGGAGGAAAAAAAACATTTTTAGTTAAGTTTGAGTTTTTGTTAATGTAATAAGGTAATCTTGCACTTGTCTCAGTACAAGTGCGGCGGTAAACTTCCCATATTTAGTTATTTTGAATTTTAGTATTTACTCAAAAGAAAATCATTGATATTTTATATTCTTATAATTGTTAGAAATTTGGGGGTGTTACAAAATGGCATCAGAGTCTAAGGTTCTACTTAGTTTCGCTTTTGATACTAACTCTGGGATCAAAAGATCCCAGAGTTTAGAAAAAATGATAATAATAATAACAGAATAAATAAATAAGTAAAAAAAATAAATTAAACGTGAGAGATGGGTAGTGAAGAATTATTTCCTTGTCTTATATAAATGATTTATTTCTTTGAAATTTTTATAATTGCATATTTAAAATTATTTTGTGACTTGCTGTGTGATTATTAATTAACATGTGAATTTTATTTCAGTTTCGTAGACGAAACTTATTTTAAAGGGGGTAGAATGTAATACCCCAGATTTTTATTAATAATCATTTAAATCTTAAATGGGCGGGTTCTAACCCAACCCATTATAAAATTTTTTTGGGCGGGATCAATATGGCCCAATTACATTAGGTTTTAGGCAGGCTCATGGGTTATGGGTTCCATGCTCAGCCCTAGTTTCTTAACCTTGACGACTTTTTGTAACAAGACACTAAGTATTCGACATACAAATACCTGTCAGATCCGAGGAATCCCTTTTGCATTGAAGTTTTTTAATCTACTTGTGCCTCTTTTCACTTTGAATGTCCTGCGTTAAGCTTTAAATTATTATTACCGCATCTTACGGGTTTGAAATTATCTTCTAATATTAAGGATTTGGCCGAGATCATAAATTCATTGTGCACAATGTGGGTCTGAGGTCACTAATGGGCAAAAACTACCCACCTAAGTGACTTACCAAAAATCAATAGAAACAAGAAGCCATTCATACATGTCTAGGTTTAGTATTGTAACCAAACTCAAAACAGTCCGACTTGATCAGAGTCACTGTGACAACTAACTTGCACCCGCCTTAGCTTAGATGCATCATAGCCACAGCGGGCTTTAGTGGTTACACCGTGTTCCCACGCACTAACCATAATATGGGTGTGACCGTATTCCAGAGGAATACGTTTTAGCCAATATCTCGCTCATACGTTCTTTGGCGTTCTCGTGTCTTCAGGAAACACGTATGTTTCCCTTAAGGCACGCTTTCACTGTTTAAGAGGAGTTATCAATTCCAGAGGAGTACATTTTAATTTCGGAAAATCTTCATTCAAGGATCACAATTTCGAGGAAATCGTAAAATTTCATTAATTGAAGTCGGGCATTTGCCATGCTTACAAACTTGAGGAGAAAAGACAAAATATCAAAAAGTCTGAAATTAACACCATCTAACAATTACTTAATTGCATTTGAAGTCTGCCTCTGAGTATTCTTTATCATCTTTTCCTGACTTCTTCTTTTTCTCTCCCTTCTTCCTTTTTTCTTGGGAGGGTCTCCGCCCTCTACTTGGCTGTAATACCCCAGATTATTATTATAGTAATAATAATAGCAATAATAATAATAACAATAACGATAATATAGTAGTAATAATAATAATAATAATAATAATAATATAGTAAATAAAGATTTAGAATTTAATAATGTTTGTATTATTATTTATTAATTGGAAATAGTTATAGTAATAATAGAAATTTAGAATTTAATTATATTGTTTTATAATTTATTAATTGATTGTAATTAAAAAGCCCAGCCCATAGCTAAACCCTAAATTTTAATTATAAACTTAGGTCTAGCCATCTAATCTAGCGAACGCTCAATACTTTTCTCTTCCGCTACTTCTTCTTCTCAAATCCTCGTTTTGTATCTCGTCAATTGTTCTCCTAGGAGGTTAGCAACACGGAGATCAGGTAATTCTAATTCCCATGAGTCCTAGGATTAGTCTTATATAAATTTTGATAGGGTTCTTATATATGAAAAATATTATAAAACCTAACCCTAGATTGATAGGAACAATATTAAAGGCGTTGCATTGTAATACAGTTTTGGATTATGTGAGTAACTTTTTCGCAATCAATTGTCGAATTATTGAAGGATGAATTGAATACATTTGACAGTTGTTTTATTTCTTCATCTCGGCCTGTGTGCTTTAATTGCATAGATAATGATTGAATCCAAATTTGTTCCTGTGTGTCTCTTTTTCTTTGTGATTGAAACCAATTCTTCACCTCGGCTTTTGTGCGTCAATTGAATACCCATGAACCTGTGCGTCATTTTTTTTGTAGTCGCATTATATTAGATTCCGATGCAACAAATTGCAATATATATATATATATATATATATATATATATATATATGATACTCCTATACGATGCTACAGTTAATATCACCTGAATATGTCTGTCCATGTTTTTCTATTAGTTGATTTTCTTTTCTGTATATAATATTTCCCGCTTAATAAAATAAGATATGAACATATTTTAAGTCAAAATATCTTTATATACTATATTTAATTAAAATAATAGGAAAATGTATAAAAGATAAGTAAATAATAGAAATAATTTAAGAGTCTATTTTGTGTGTATTTTAAGTAACTTAACAGTGGGAGGATAGCTTTGGGATGATACCTCCCATAGTGATGAACACAACTTATGGGCTTTATGCCCTCGATATTTATTTGATGTGAAAATGATAGTATCTGTTCTTCCCAAGGTGGTGTTTGGCAGGTTTCCGGAACAGTAGTAGCAACTTTGGGAAGATGTGTGTACACCAGAAAGATATGTTTGTGGCCAATTGATGATTGTGACTGGCAGGTTTCTGGGTCACAGGGTAGACTGGCAGGTTTTCGAGTCTACCATGGTTCTCTTCCCACTAAACTAAATGGACTGGCAGGTTTCCGGGTCCAAATGAAATTAATAAAAATTAATGAATGATATTTGATATTAAAACTGATATTTTAAATATATATATGTATATGATATATTTTTTTTTATCATGTAAATATTTTATTATTATTATTATTATTATTATTTTCTATATTATCTTTGTTCATTAGGATTACCAGCTTTTGCTGATGTCTGTGTTCATGGGCTGTGACGATCCTTCGGGGGAGCAGATTTTCAGTGAAACAGGTTTCAAAGTTGGGCTGTTGGCGCTAGCAGTGAGAAGTGAGGAAGACCAATGAATAATTCTAGCTAGTTTTTTTTTTATGCTTTGAAATAAATACTTTTATTTAAGTTTGGATTTATGTTAATGTAATAAGACAGCCTTGCACTTGTCCCAGTACAAATGCAGCGGTAACACTTCCAAAATTTTAGTTACTTTGAATTTCAGTAATTAATTCATAAAAATTATTGCACTTTTATGTTATTATAATTGTTAGAAATTTGGGGGTGTTACATTGGCTCTTTGCGCTTGCTATTCTGCCCCAAGGCTTCCACCACGTATTGCTGCAGCTTTCCTCCTCACACAAGCTTTTCTATTACGTCCCGGAGATGATAGCATTCGTCCGTGGTGTGCCTTGGGCCACCATGGAATTCACAATAACGAGATTGGTCTGCTCCGGATCGATTGTAAGAAGGCCGAGGACGCTCTATTTTCTTCATCTCCGTTTGGGCCACCTCTTTCTAGACTCATGCTCGGGATACGTTAAGCGAGGTATAACTTTCATACCACCCTCTCGGACCTCCTTTCTCCACTCGATACCTATTGTCTGGCATTCTCCCACTGCACTCTCACCTGTGACTATTGTGCTCCTCTTTTCCCGTAGTGGTCCTTCCACCTTTCTCTCTTTCCTTTGTTAGTGGATTCTTCCGTCTGTATCTTGCCGTAATACTTGATAACTCCATTTGCTCTAAATCCAAATACTGCGTAGTTCGTTCTGTGAAGTCAGTCAGCATGCAAGAGCGTCATTTCATGATGGACTTTTTCAATCGGGACGAATTGTTCAGGCCCGCAATAGCGCAGTGCAAATGCACGTCCTCTTTTAAGCTCGGCACCTTCAAGGTCGTGTCCTTGAAGCGCTCCAAATATTCCTGCAGAGTTTCATTAGGCTCCTGCTTGACTTGGCCGAGCTGAAACTCAGTCATCGGCTGCTTCCGATTGGTGGCAAAGTTCAGAAGGAATTTCGTTTCAAAACTCTCCATGTCATGGATGGAATTTAGTGGCAGGGAGTTGAACCAAATTTGGGTGGGTCCCCGAAGAGTTCCTGCAAACAAACGGGGCACAACAAGTCCTTTAAATCCTTTGACCATAACCTGCATTTTGAAATTAGTGACATGATCTTGTGGATCCTAGCTTCCATCATATCTCGGCAAGTCCTTTGAATCCAGGCCCTTTGGATAAGCCGCCACCATAATCTCTTCCGAAAATATACTTGGAATTCTAGCTCTGTTGCCCTTTTTAGAATGCGCTCCTAGCGTGTCTTAAGCCAGAGGTGTTGCCTCGGTCCTGCCAATTTCTGGATTCTTCACCTGCTGCTTCCCCTGTGCACGCGCCGAGTCCGTCACTTGAATCCCTTGGCTCTGATCTTGATCTTGCTTATCATCATTCACTTGCATAGCGGTGGTGATACTAACCCGACAAGGGTTGCTCGTATCTCGGCCAACATGCCGTGAGGAATTTTTAAGCTGCTTAAGGCGCTCCCTTAACAGCTGTATCCTTTGGGATTTCGCTTGATCTCCTTCTTGGTTGTCCAATCGAGGTTCCTCCGTATTAACACGAGCCGACGTTGCTTCGTTTACCCGGCTCAGTCTGGCAACACTTTTGCCCTTATCTCGGATGAGAACGAACCCTTGATTTGGGCCAATGATATCTCAGCTCGTGCTATGTTTTGGATTCTCGGTACACTCATTTAACAACTGTTGCACCCTTTGCTTTTCCTCTTGCCTCCAGAGAGCATTACGTCGGTTGATGTTTTCTTAAGCCTGGATATCTTCTTGTCTTTGAAGTTGTCGATTGGTCTCCATCTCCTCCATCCATTGCATCATTGAGTCCATCGTGTCGTGCAAACGGTGGATATGAGGGTTTTCCACGGGAAACTCTAGAAGAAGGTCTCGTGTTTGGACTTCCAGGCGGACTATTTGGTTAGGGACTGGAGAGGTTCCAGTATCCTCGACCTCTCCCTCAGTTTCCTTAGTAATGTGGTCCTGATCCCGCATAACTGAATCATCAAACTGGGTCATCGGTTCCTGAAGTGGTTGTTGCTGAGATCGCTCTTCTGGTATCTGATCCTGCCGAGCTGTCTGAGTGCGACTTCTAGTACTCGCAGTCATTTGAAATGGGTATCAATGGTCCTTCGTGGTTTGGGAATCGAAATCTACAGATCCCCACGGTCGGCGCCAATGTTCAGCTCAAAGAACATAAATGACTAACCACAAGGGTTAGTGTAGGATTGGTTTAGGATCTATAACTATTTCTAGGATAAGAGATAGGGGTTCCGGAGACGTAACGATCTTATGATGCCAATGAGGAAGGCACCAAGGAATAGTGGATGATCATTGTGCTACACAAGAATGACATTAAGTCAAGAGAGGTGCGGTGTGTGCACAGTGTAACGATCAAGTAAAAGGATATGAATTGGAATTGTGTTGTCTCTCCGCGGCGGCCACCAACGGTCGGCTGCAATTCTCGAGAATTGCCAAGGCCGGCCGATGGGTTTTTTTTTATTGATTATTTATTTAAAATTAAAGGTAAAATGGTAATTTCACCTGAATTTGTATATCCCTTATAAGTCCTTGATACCTCTCGATTTTTTTATAAATTCAAAAGATTTTCGGGGGTTTTACAAATTCAAATGGTATTTTAATGAAATTTCCCTTCTCCATAACTGTAATTTCCATTTCTTTCTTTCTGCCTATATATTGTTCACTTCTGCCATCCTCGGATGGACCAGAACCTTTGAAGTCCCGAATTTTGGCGGCACTGAATTTTTCTCTATCAGAAGGAAGGGCGAAAGTGCTCCGAAACCCTGAGACAAACCCTAGCTCGGGCCAGAAATGAGAAGTAAAATGATCTAGCTCGAGCAAGAATTTGTTGAATTTCACATTATCCCGGCGAAAAACCGACGCCCAAAGCAAAATCTTTTAATGTCTAAAATCCCTTCCCTCACTCAGGCAAGTCCGCTTGATCACTCCCGCAGTTTTCTTAGTCTCATTGGCACTAACAACTTTTTGTGGCCAAAAACAAACATTTTCGTGTTAGGTTCTTCTGTTTTCTTCGTTGTTTCCGATCACAAAGCTTGCAGCTTTATTGTTGTAATTCCGAATATATGTGTATTTAAATATGGTCATTGTTACGTTATATGCTAACAAGATAGAATGTAATTTGAATCACTACTGCAGAAGAACCACGGAAGTGATGGCGATGGCCATGGGGTGTTCGGAGACGTCTGCGTGATGCTTCCCAAAGAGATGGGCATCGAGAAAGTGGATAAACTTGATATTCGATTTCAACTGCCTGACCTCAGGCACGCCCTCAAAGTGAGTCATTTTTTCCTGCTAATTTATATTGAACATAGAACTTGGTTTTTTTTTTTTTTTTTTTTTTGAAAAAAGGCACACGGTACGGTGCCTGGAAACGTGGAAGGTGGCAAAGCAGCAAACACATGGTAATATAAAAGGCTACCAGGTCTTGAAATTGAAGGTTAAAAGCTGGTGATCTCAAGTTGTTGGCTTTATTTGTACTGTTTTATATTGGTAGGACGGGGAGGGAGGTTTGGAGCAAAGAAGTAACTTTTAATTTGGACTTCTCCCTGTTTTGCTCTGGATCCAGAAGTCTCTTCATAGCGAGTCTGTGTCTATTTATTTTAATCTTTTATGTTTGCCGGATTTCGGAAATCTAATTGATGGGCCAGTAATCTACAGGGGATTGTTTGTGTTCGATAGGATATGAAAAAGACCCATTTTTGGGGAGGTAACTAATTTTATCTCAATTTGTACTGAGTGCATTCAAATCGTCAATGTGGATCTCTTACATTAATAGTTTGCTCGGTATTTCTTATAACGTATTGTCAAGATGTTGTTACACCTTTGCCTATTAATTTTACTTAAAGTTATGGTCTGATGCATTGAAATTTTTTTCCTTTTTTGTTGGATCATTTCTGATATGTGCATGGTTTATGCATCACTTGTTGTACTTGACTGTTTATCTTGCCATGGTGTTGTGATTGAGAATTCAACATATTCCATTCCGCAGGATATAGCTATTACTCTGTTTTGTGCTCCTCACTGAGGGTCTGTTTGGTTCAACTAGGGGAGGGGAGGAGAGGGGGTGAGAGGGATTTTGATGAATAGGAGGGGAAGGGAGGGATTTTAATCTTACCTTGTTTGGATCAATAACAGTGGAGGGGAGGGAATTGGAAGGGTTTTAATGTTATCTTATTTGGCTCAGAAAGGGATGGGAGGGAAATTTTTTTTTTATAGACAACTTTGCCTATGTATTTTATTTTCATACTTCTATTGAAATTCAATAAAATTAAATTTGAAATAACATTTAATACACAAAAATATAAATTAATAATTATTAAAATTGTGTAAATAGAATTATAATAGCTAATATATACAATAAAATATATCCAATAAGTATAGTTATAGTTAACGTACACACAATATAAAATAATTATTATAAATATTATTTTGATAAGAAATTAGAAATACTATAATTATACTATAAAGACACACATTAAGAAAAATTGCAATGAGCTAGTTTTTGATGTAGACACACAATCACTAGGTACTTGCACAAGTATACATCGAAGTTTTATAGTTTGCTGTGAGTAGAGTGTAGCTCCAAATTAAAGGTTGCAGTGAACGAACTGTTGTTATGGGTGAAGTAGAACTTGTTTTTTTATTAGAATTAAATGCTGCAGATAGTTAAGTTAAAGAAAAAGACAAATTAGTTTTCCAAAAAAAAAAAAACCCTCGGTGGTGGGAGCAACAAAAGCAGCGTTGGCGTTGGTTGGGAAGAAGAAAAGAGGCTGGGTAGTTTGATAATATTGAAAAGAAGCATGGGCATAGTGGTTAAGGCTAGACAAAATATTGCCCTTCTCCTCCAAATCCCGCAATTTGGGGGAAGAGGGTTGGAGGGGAGGGGAAATTTCAGAAAATTGTCTCTCCTGTCCTAAAATTTTAATGTTGCCAAACAAGGGGAGGGGGCCAAAATCCCTTCATTGCCCTCCCCTCCCCTGCATTGCCCTCCAACTCCAACCAAACAGAGCCTCGGTCTCTAGTGAGATAATTATCCCTGTGTTGAACTTTCAGTAAGCATGGAATTTGGCTGTATCATGAGTCATTCTCTGATGGGGGTTGGGCTGATAGTGACTATCTTCTTCCAAGATTTTGCAGAGGCCAAGGCTATCTAGCATTATTAAATAAATATATATAAATATATAGATATTTAAAATACAACAACATAATCTTGTATGCTTCTTAGTAGCCCCTGATATTGTCACTGGATTTTAGTTATATGGTGCATGAGCCAGTATGGAAATTGAATGATGATAGGTTTTGTTCTGACTGTCATAAAAATTGGCTTATTTGAAATGAGCATGAGCTAGGAGGTAACTGGTTATCAAAACTTTGTGGGTTGAACAAAGTTGTGATCCAGTTATCAATGTTCTTTAAAATTGCATGGCTACTGGTTAGTTATAAGGAGCAAAATGCCGGAATCATGATAGGGTAAGGGCAATTTTGTAGATCATTGTCGTAGCTTGAATGCTGTTAGAAGGTTGAGTTTGTTGGATGCCTTGTTATCTGTTGCTTTCCATTGAACCAAATAAGACAAAAATATAGAAAAAATTTCTAGCTTTCTTTTACCAGAATATATGATCTTTGGTGCATCATGATTATATTTCTTTAGGTGCTTATTTTATGGAACTGTTGTTTATGCTTATCACAAAAACATGGTTTTTCCATTATTCAGGATTTTTTTGGGACTAGAGAGGTTGGTGAGTTTGTAAGTGGGGCGCTAGCAGGGGCTATGACTAAAGCTGTACTTGCTCCTCTGGAGACAATCAGGTTAGATACGTGGTTTTACTTTTATACTTTTTGTCCAAAGCTCCTCTGTATTATAAATCTCTGTCTTTGAAATGCTTATGGTACATAGTCTAATGTGTGTCTCTCAACTTTATGATGTTATTTTCTTACCCCAAAAAAAATTAGTGAGAGAATTCTGAAAATTTTAAATAAAACCTTTGCTTGTTTCAGCGGGAATTAGTTTTTTATTCATTTGAAATATTTTGTAGTGTTTTAGAATTTTAAGTGAGATACCTTTAAAGAAGAAGAAATTTTACATTTTGTTGAGTCTTAAGGTCAATATTTTGTTGTAGTGTTTCTCAATTTTTACATGCTGCAAGTTCTTCAGCCTTTTTGGTTCAAGTTCCCTTGTGAAATACAAAGTTCTGCTTGCATTTACTAATTACTTCCTAGCACGTGAAAGTTAATTGTCTACACTATTTAACGTTATTACCAAGCTCATACTCTGTACCCCGTATAGGACAAGAATGGTGGTTGGTGTTGGGTCAAAAACTATCATGGGAAGTTTCTTAGAGGTAATAGATCAGCAGGGTTGGCAGGGCCTATGGGCCGGGAATGGAATCAATATGATTCGCATAATCCCTACACAAGCAATTGAGCTTGGCACATTTGAGTGTGTAAAACGGTCAATGACTTCATTGCAAGAGAAGTGGAAACAGAATCAGGGCCCTAAGTTGCAGATAGGTTGCATCAATTTGAACTTTAATTTGTCCTGGATTTCCCCCGTTGCTGTGGCTGGCGCAGCTGCTGGAATCATGGGTACACTTGTGTGCCATCCCTTGGAAGTGTTGAAGGTATTTGTGCTTTTGGAATATATTATAAAGTATAAAGTAGAAGTATTAAAATCTAATGGACTATTTTTTATTGTTTTCTTCACTCATTCACAATGTATCACAATTTCACGATGACGCCACAATCTCCTGGTTTATATTGTCAATTGAATTCATTATGACGAAGACTCGAAAATATTTAGGCCCTGCATTCATGTCCGTTACTTTTGCTCCCAGTCCTGATCGTGGTTTGATTTCTTACAGGATAGGTTGACCGTAAGCCCTGAGACCTATCCTAATTTAGGTCTTGCAGTTGGCAAAATTTATAAAGATGGCGGCATTGGTGCTTTTTATTCTGGCATTTCTCCTACATTAATTGGCATGCTTCCATACAGTACTTGTTATTATTTCATGTATGAGACCATGAAGCAATCTTACTGCAAGACCAAAGAAAAGAAGTCGCTCAGCCGGCCAGAGATGCTTTTGATTGGAGCTTTTGCTGGTAAGAGATTCTGTTGTAATTGCTGGACTTCGTACTATAGTCTATCTCTCTCCATTTTCTTTCGTTCAATCTCATGCACTCATACAAATTCTTACATGTCCCCAGTTGCAACCAACAAATGATTGAAGTCAAAATATTTTTAATATAGAAATTATCTATTTGCTGTTTTTGATTATCATCCTCCCACTCTTTTTTAGATTAAATGGGAGAGGACTGAGGGAGGGAGGAAATGTGCCAATTGTTGGGTATAGGCTAATATCTAGTTCTATATTTAAATAGCTGATGGCTCTCATCATCATTGTTGTCAAACTCGCGAGTTGACTCTCTGAGTTTACCATTTTTACGTTTCTACCTTATAAAAACGAGTCGAGTTAGTAGTAAACTCGTGTTAGTCATAAACTCGGTTAGATTCACGATTTTATACACCGAGAATATTGTTTTTACGTTTCTAGCTTATAAAACTGTCTTAACTTACTTTTAAATTCATATCAACTTTTTTAATTTGATCATGCTCAATGGCTTTATATAGAAATTTTGTAAAAATTTCTTTATTAAATATGATAAATGATGAATGTTGATGGATTTAATTTCAATTATTTGGATTTAAAATATATTTAAATTAAATTATTGTCATTTTTATATTTTTATTATTTAATTCTATACTAGGATTACTTATTTAATAATAAAAGTAAACTCTGACGAATTTACGTCATTGTCATGAGATTGCTTAAATTCATGAGTTTGATAGCCTTGTTCATCATAGTATAACTAAAATCTTCTTTCTCTGCATTAAATGCTACAAAATTACAAAACAAGGGCCTCATGCAAGCCAATAACATTCATCAGTCAAACGCATTAAATTAGATTCCTACAAAATTTATACATTATTAGATAGATTTTGGATAGAGATTCAATTAGATTAGATTTCCTTCTTCAATGTTCCGCTAGATTTGGCAATTGATGCAGCTCATTTTAATTTTACGTCTATACCTGGCGAGACTTGAATGTTTTTAGTTAGTAACATTAAAGGTGGGACTGATTGAGCTCTTCGTGCATGCTAGGTTTTACTGCAAGCACAATCAGCTTCCCTCTGGAGGTGGCCAGAAAACGCCTTATGGTAGGAGCTTTGCAGGGTAAATGCCCGCCACACATGGCGGCGGCACTTGCAGAAGTTGTACGAGAAGAGGGTCTGTTGGGGCTCTACAGAGGATGGGGTGCAAGCTGTTTGAAGGTCATGCCATCCTCTGGCATCACCTGGATGTTCTATGAAGCTTGGAAGGACATATTGATTGTCCAAAAGGCTCATTCTTTATAGTTTAACAATAATTGGATGGTTGTTTTGGCAATAGTTGCCAGCTAAAAGGCTCTTGGGATTTTCTTCCCCGTTGGTATGGAAAGTCTTGGGAAGGTTCCAATGTGGGGAAAATTTTCAATTTACTGTTGGGATGATTAACAAGTAATACAAGTGTGGTGGTGAGAATGGGTTTCTCCCATAGATTCCCAGTTTGATAATTCTTTCATTTGTTTTTTTACATATCAGTGTTTATTACCGAATTAAAATTCTCAAGCGAGAGAGTAGAAACTTTTCCTCCTCCCACCCCAACTCTTCCCAAACACTACTGAAACTGGTTCCGACTTGAGCATACGAGGCATTATTTCATTACATGCTATACCTTCCTCACCCTGTATTTCTGCTCATTTCCGATCAAGGAATGTTAATTTGCCAATGATTTGAACGGAGGCTTTAATGCCGTCATGTACTTGTGTATTTGTTTTTTAGTTGTGGGCGTAGTTTGTAGTTTCAGAAAACAGGACACCCGGTGACCCAAGTAACAATCCAACTATTTCTCGTCTCATATAATACATAGCATAAAATGACTTCTTATATTAAGACTTGAGGTAGTATACAATTTAATTAAAATTACCAATGATTCCATTTTAGCAGCTGTCATGTAATATTTAAGTCATGTCATAAAAAGCACCTTGTTCTAACAATAGACCAATAAATATTAGTTCAATTGGTAAAAGATTTACTTGAAGTTTGGTTTATATCTCATAAAGCCGAGTTCAAATTTTATTGGTAATGTGAGCCTTTTTTTTCTTTTTTGCTCAAAGGTAATGTGAGACTTTTTTTTTTTTTTTTTATACGAAAAAAGTTTTGGAGGAGTTCGGCACCAGTCCCTCACCAAGGCCAGGACATGGCTCCGAGCTTTATGAGCACTTACTGGGGACTTACGAGATCGCCTACCAAAGGAACCCCAGCGATGGCAGAGGGGATCGAACCCACGACCCAAAGGCCTAGTCCTGGATCCCTTACCATCGGTGCTAACTCTCATTGGCAGTAATGTGAGACTTTGTTTGTAGTTAATTTGTATATTTGTGAGCACCCATTAAGCCTCATGATATACCTTAATTTAGCTGAACTTCTAAAATTTAACCCACCTAAACTATTTTTGGTTTGAGGGAAAGGCATACTTTTTCCAAATTACCCATGAAATTTGGTAAGTATTTCTAGTTTCCAGCGGAGTTGATGGGAGGGCCGAGATTGGAATCACAATAGGGTTCATGGGCTCACAGTAGAGTCTATGGGTTATTTAGTAAAGATGAGAGAAAATTTCTCTCTTCTTCCTCCATCCCCTCAAGGCTCAAACCAAACACATTATAACTTTCTACTCGAAAAAGGTGCCTCATCCTATACTGAGCTTCAAACTAACAAAAGAACGGCAGAGATGTTGGGATTGTGGCTGAGAATGGAGCCGAGTATAGTATGAACCAGAAAATAACAAATGGTTACAATTATTCATCAGCTTCTATTTCCAATTTGTGTCAGAAGGATTGCGGTTAACATCTAGTAGCTTGCTCGGGCTTTCTGAAAAGTTTAATCAACAACATTTTCATCCCCTCTGATCCTTGTAATTTACAAAATAAATCACTCACAATAAATTATTTGATTGGTGATTAGCTAACTCTCAATGTTTACATGAAATAAAATCTTGCACCACAAGTCAAGTGCAAAGTTAAAAAGCTACATTGTGTCTTCTTGCTCTTCACCGGTGTCATTTCTTTTTCCCAAGAACCAGGCCACTTTTGAGCTGATTGAAGGGGAGCACTCAGTTAACATATAAAGACAAAACAAGCAAAGTCCTGCAGCAATAAAGGACGTAAATCTCAGCTAAATCATAAATTCAAATCTGCAATATATATATGGAAAGGATACACCATCCCTAGAAAGAATAAAATGGGCATATAAAATAGAAGTAGAACAAATCTTCAACCCAGTCTCAAGGCATTTCTGACACTCAATTTTAATGATTTGGAATTCAAAATTAGCATCATATCGATATGTTATGGGCTACAGGCTTTTTGGAGATACAATTCTTAATTGGCTCTAGTTTTCATCTATGCTTATAAAAAGATATTACAACAACAAATTCTTATCCCACTAAGTGGGGTCGCTAGATGGATTATGATATAGAAATTGAACAAGAATAGAGATTAGGACAGAAAGACACAAGAATAGGAATAGAAAGACACAAAAAAGGGATTAGAAGAGAAGAAGAGAGCTCCTATGACTCTTTCACAATGTATTCATATTCATTACAAAACTCATCTCTCTTTACAAAATGGAGTACTAGGCTATTTATAGCATATAGCCCCTCTCAAATCCTAACTACTATTAGTTACTAACTAACTAACAAATTAACTAATTCCTTCCTAACTAACTAATCTAATTAGTTATTTATTGTTTACATATCAGATTACACGACACCGTTGTGCTATGTTGAAAACTAAATCTTTTAATGGATTGTAAACGAAAAGATCCCACACATCAAAAAAGATACAGCCAACAAAATTGGCAACCATGCAACAGCATTGCCAAGGCTGACGTCAAACAGCTGGGGACTAGAAAAGCAGAGAAAATCTGGAATTCAAAGTCTACCTCAGGCCAAAAAGGGAAAAAAATTACATTACTCTGGTAGCTAAAAAGCAAGAACAAGAAAATACTTTGCTTTGCCTCAATATTCTTAATATTATATACATCTGTGTGTGTATTTAAAAAAAAAAAAATCAAGAACAGCCAAAAACCAATTCACTGCTTCCATTTTTTAATTTTCAATTTATCTAATCACAGCATCAACAACAGAAATGGATATTAAGATCACATACCGATATAGGCAACTGTAGCACCCAGAGCTAATCTTCCTAGAGCGGACAAGACATAAAGGCAAAAAATCACCTGAAATAAGATGTACATAAGCCATTAGTTCTTTTACATGGCTCTCCATCAAAAGCAAAATCAAAGGTATGACAACTACAATGGATCATAACTGTCTAGAATGAGCTAGTGCTTTCTGGAACCTAATCACACAAATAGTCCACCAACACTTTGAGAGAATGGAAGGCTGAATGAATTCTTATTCGATGACCACACAACCTTAAATGATGGCAGAAGATATTATAAGATTGTGAATGAATGGAGAGGATATTAAAAAAACTGAATGGAGTCAAAATATGCAAAGGATGCATAAATTGCAAAACCAATGACATTCCATCAGATGCAATGGTGAATTGCCAGGCACATCCGCAACCTTGGAAATAACTAGTGCCAATTGTGGCTCATATTTTCATCTGCTCAAATAACTTTAAATCCAACATCCATAGTTTCACGCCTCTGTAAAGCTTGAATTCAAATCGGTCATGCTCACGTATTTCTCTTATTCATATGTCAACATTAAATAAAGACTTGCAAGACGTAAAACATAAAAATAAAACCACAATTTCTTGAAATTGCATTGATGTTTATCACTGAACTGAAAATAGATTTAAGTTGCATAAACTGGATTGTACCTTCAGAAACAGTCTCTTGTCATGCCCTGTTGCTGCAACTCTTAATACAGACTCGGCTGCACCTATGGTATTAACAAACCACGCAACAATGCCACTAGCAGTGTCCTGAGTTATTTTCCATTCAAGTGGATCGACTGGGACCCTAGAAAAGTTTTTCAAAAGGGGGCAGGGTATGTTAGATAAGTTGAAAATATGAAGGCCATTTGCAAATGAAAAATACACACCTTTCTTATGCATCTAAGCGTGAATTGAACGAAAAGAAGACTCAAAACATATGCACAACATAAATAATAGTAACAATACACTTCTCATGAAATCAAATCAGAAGTCCAAGAAGCCAACCAAGGCGACTGAAAATTCAAAAATCAAAGGACGAAATAATTTTGTTTCAACTAATTATGCTAGCAATTACTGTTGAGTAACATGAAATGCTATCATCCATGTTTACGTCAACTAAGAGCGAAGACTAGATTGCATCCATGTAATCGTTATGTACAGAGAAGCAGATTGAACAAGAAGCAAACCCTAATTGGAGAGTTAAATTTGGAAAATTAAGCGACAGCAAGAGAGATGAAGGAAAAGAAGGAAAACTTGGGTGATTACGATATGTTCAGTTGACGGAAGAGAAGGCCGATAATGGCGAGAGAACAGAGGAGAACGATGAAGACATCGGAGACCAAAGAAACGATGCTAGAATTCCGGTAGGCACAGTGATAGTAAACCAGTGTGCCGCATGATAGCAGCATCATCGGCTTCCCTACTTCGCCCCTTTTGCTCTCCATAGTTCTCGAGACCAGAAAACTACCAAGCCAATCAGGGAACCTCCCTTCAAGTTTTTTGTTTTTCTTTGGACTTCTCTAGTAATTTATCGTTTTCTAGTTTTTGTTTTTGTTTTTTTTTTTGGTCAACGGAGAAATCCATTAAATTAAAAGTAAACAATAAGAGTGCCAGTACAAACGGATGAAAAACAACACCACAAGACCGAAAACAGCAAATCCACAAAACAGATACAGCAAATGGAGAAAACAACAAACCCAAACAAAAAAACAAATACAAAGAAAATACAGCTAGCCACCATCCAAATAATGATCAAAACACGAAGGAATATCTGATCCCGCATTAGTCTTCTAAGCCTCCAAAGTTAGAAGAGATAACAAAGCGAGTGTTGGTTGTGAAAACCACCCAATAGGGCACACCCCATTATAAGCATTAGCTGTGAGGAGATCCGTAGCACGGTTGCCCCCTCTCGGGGAAAAAGACACGGAGAACCCAACCCTAGAATTCAGAAGACAAATAACATTCTGGATAATACTTCTGTATTGCCAATCATACAGGTCTGGAGACTTGGACTCAACACAGGAAATTAAAGGTAGACAATCCGATTCGAAGACCACCTTATCATGACCCAGGTCAAGAGCCAACAGCAAGGCCTTTTTAAGAGCTAATGCTTCCGTCATAAAGGCAGAAATTGACTTGACCTTGTCCACAAAACCCCATCTGAAAGAGCCGATAAAATCGCGACAGATAACCCCAATAGCAGCAGCATTATCATGAGAAGAAAAGGCTCCATCACAATTGATTTTAAGACTACCACGAGCAGGAGGGGACCATCTAGAGCCAGGACTATCACAGCCCCTCGACCCTAAAGGATCCTCCATCTGCCTTGTACCGTTAGCCCAAAACTCGAAATTACTTCTCTGAGCCAATTCAATAACAGTACCTGGATTTGGCTGCTTATGGTCAAAAATTATTTCATTTCGAGCCTTCCATATATACCACAAGAGCCAGCAAATTAGAGCAAGGTCCTGCTTACTTAGAAGGGGTGACTATGACGTCTCCATCCACCACTTTTTAAAATTGGAGACACTAGAAATATCAACTCTTGCACTGAGAGAACAGCCAAATCAAATACATCGGGTCCATGGGCAGTGGAAGAAGACATGCTCGATAGTCTCCTTGCCATTCGCACACACTGGGCATCGGCTATCTTTGGACCTCCTTCGACGCAGCAGGGCATAGTTAGTGGCAACCACAGAACTCAAAAGTCTCCATATGAATTGCTGAACACGAGGGATTACTTTGATTTTCCAAACCATCCTCCAACATCGGGAGGGAATTACAGTCGACGAGCCTGCTCGATCCACACTAACAGAGTTCCCGTTTTTCCGTCGATGATAACCCAACTTTACTGTATAAACTCCATCCCTGGCGCTCGTCCACACCAATTTGTCTTCCAATCCATTAGAGGGGATAGGGATTTTATATATAGCCTCTTTGACTTCAGCAAAGACATATGGGCTAATAGGCGAAAGGTTCCATTGCCCATCAACTATCAGATCGCAGACTCTGCCTTCTGCAATAATTGGAATCTCAGTAGTGCGAGGTCTAGCCGGAAAGATCACACCAGGGACCCAAGGGTCACCCCAAATTCTGATATCTGATCCATCTCCAATATCCCATCTAAGATCTTTCCTATGAAAATTTCTGCCATCCAGGATACTGGACCAGCACCAAGATGCCTTATAGCCTCTCTCCGCATTAATAAACTCATGATCAGGGAAATATACACTCTTTATCACCCGAGCCTAAAGGTCATTAGGCTTGTGCAAGAGTCTCCATGCCATTTTTGCCAAAAGAGCATCGTTCATCATCAATAGGTCCCGAAATCCCATGCCACCTGAGCTCTTACTATCGGCCATTACTCCCCAGGACTTCCAATGGGTTTTGCCACCAAAGGCATTGCCATCCCATCAGAAATTAGCTATGAGGCTGTTTATCTCCTTGCAGGTCCTTACTGGGAATTTGAAACAATTCATTGGATAAATAGGGATAGCCTGAAGAACAGCTTTGATCATTACTTCTATGCCGGAAAAAGAGAGGAGGGAGTGGCTCCATCCTTGGATTTTGCTCGTCACTCGTTCTCTGATGTATGCCAGGGCCTGAGTCTTGGGTTTCCCCTAAATGCTAGGAATACCTAGGTATGTTCCGGGATCCTCCGTAGCTGGGATGTGTAACACACCGCTCACCATACTTCTCACTGTAGGAGAACTGTTAGAGGAGAAAAAAATACTGGATTTATCCAGATTAATAACCTGACCTGAGGCTGCACAGTACAATTCTAGAATATTAGCAAAAAAAATACAATTTCTATGACTAGCACGCATATATAAGAGGGCATCATCAGCGAAAAAGCTGTGAGTAAGGACATGACACCCATTGCTCAATTTAATACCAATCAACCGCTTGTCAATCTGGTTCTTACTAATCATAGGAGAAAGTATCTCTGCAACAATAATGAAAAGATATGGGGAGAGGGGGTCTCCCTGGCGAATACCTCTAGTAGGCGCGAAAAATCTAATATTTTCACCAGATAAACAGATATTTAAGCTCACAGAGCGCACACATTTCATAATAAGAGACACCCACTCCGAACAGAAACCAAACCGTAATAAGACATTCTCCATGAAATCCCATTCCACCCGATCGTATGCCTTACTCATATCCATCTTAAGGGCGAATTCATACTTACCACCAGAATACTTACGTCGAAGATAATGGTAAACCTCATGCGCAATAATGATATTATCATGAATACAGCGTCCAGGTACAAATGCACTTTGATTCTGGGAAATACAAACATCTAGCAAAGGACGCATCCTATTGGCCATGATTTTTGAGATGATTTTATATGAAAAATTATACAGACCAATAGGGCGAAAGTGGGAAACATGTTCTGGTTTATGAATCTTGGGGATTAAAGTGATGTTAGTCATATTAATCCCATCTAAAACAGAGCGGCCTGCAAAAAAATCATTGACCATAGAACACACAGTATCAGCAATTTCAGTCCATGCAGAATGATAAAATTTACCAGAAAAGCCATCAGGTCCCGGCGCCTTTGAACTCCCAAGGCTAAAAGCTGCCGATTTAATCTCCTCTCTGGAAACCGGTGACATAAGGCTTTGATTCATTTCCTCAGAGATTTTGGGGTCGATGTGGTTCAAAACAGCCTCCATTGAATTGGACCCCGAGGAAACGAAGAGATTCTGAAAATAGTTGGCAATATTCTGTGCAATAGCTCCCTTCTCCAATAACTAGTTACCCCCATCATCCTTAATACAAGAAATCCGGTTCCTCAGTCTTCTTTTGATAGTCGATACGTGATAGAAGTGGGAAGTTCTGTCCCCAATTGCGAGCCAACTGATCCGAGATCGCTGCCACTAATACTGTTCTTCTAGCTCCAGTAATCTATCCAATTCCCCTTTCGCCTCCAGAGTCCCTCTAGAAACGTCGGAGGTACGATCTCTAAGCGTCAAATTAGCCAGATGGGTCTTTAAGAGTTCAATACGCCTAGCATTGTTGGGAAATTCCTTCTTGCTCCACGAAATTAGATTAAATCTGCACTGGCTCATATTATTTATAAAAGACTCCATAGAAGAAACATCCTGCCCAGACAGGTTCTGCCAACTCTGATTGGCTAGCTTAAGAAAGTGACCATGAGAGGCCCAAGCAGCTTCAAAGCGAAAAGCCCTATTCTTTTTAAATGACTCATACTGGCATTGGATAAACAAAAGATGGTGATCAGAAGCCCTTGCCGGGTCAATATTAAAAACCTGGAGTGAAGGAAATTCCTCTCTCAATTGCAAATTGCCCAGGGCCCTATCAATACGTTCATGGATGGTATCCGGGTTACCCCGATTATTACACCAGGTGAAACAGGGGCCATTGTAACCCAAATCTTCTAGTTCACAGTCAGCCACGAAGCATTTAAAATTGAGAATTCTCCTCCAATCTCTAGGCAGCCCACCACACTTCTCATCTTGAGCTAATATATCATTGAAATCCCCCAAACATAACCAAGAGGTCCTAATGTTGTTACTAATTCTCCAGACCTCTTGCCAGCACAACATTCTGTCCCCATCATCAGTAGGGCCATAAATAAAAGTGATATAAGATGGAGTGGAGAAGGCAGCAAACAGCACACTCGTATGAATGATATTCACAGATGAGAACAAGATATTAACCGTAAGCACATCAGACCACCATAAAGCCAGACCTCCACTTTTTCCAACCGGGTCAACTATCCATTCTTCATCGAAGCCACATCTACGTCTCAACTTTCTAACATATCTCGCCTTTTGTTTAGTCTCCATTAAGAAGACAAACTGGGGTTTTTTCCGGAAGCATTCTTCCTTCAAGTTTCTGGCTGTCAAGGCAACCCCTAAACCTTGACAGTTCCAAGCTAGCAGATTCATGGTGAACCGGTGGTTGGTCCCATCCAACCATCGGCGTTTTGAGTATCAGCCTGATCATGCTCCTCATTACCGCAATTGTCAACATTCATCCGGGTCATGGGAGAATCAATTTCAATTGGCACTGGCTCAGCAGGATTACCAGGTGCACCTTGATCACTATTAGCATGCGAGCATCGAAGATATCTTTTAATTGAGCGGAAATTCCGACTTTTCTTTTTTGGAGAAAGGACCACAGGAATGCCCTTCCCAAATATCTCTTCCTTAGCTTCACTACATAACTTTCTACATTTTCTGCTTTTTCCACCCCCTGCTCTTCGTCAATAGGGTGCTTGAGGTTAATCCCTTTCACACCAAGAGTTATAGCAGATATAGGGGAGAGACCCATGAAAGGAACAATAGATTGATGTGGTGGATCATCTTCAGGAAATTCTACTTTACAAGGTAGAGCATCAGCACACGACGCAGGACTACCACTTCCCCCTCCATTGCATGACGAATTAGATTGTATATCAAGCTTAGTGGGGAATTGAGAATTAGAAGAAAGAAGGCCCCCGTCTTGCGAACTAAGGGGGTGGCTGGACCCTGCATTGGGTTATTAGAAATAGTGTCCAGGCTAGAAGGCCCATTTGCACAATCCAATTCCTGCACAGAAATATTAGGCCCAAAAGAAAAGAAAGAAATTTAATAAATCCTTACCTCCTGCCAATTTTTGGCCCATAGCAAGCCTAATTGCGTTCTCCACATCCAAATACATTTGTAACCCATCTGCCCCGTGAATTCCTCTTTCCTCGCATGCGTCATCACCTGCTGTCCCTATCACCATCCTTGCAGGTGCTTTCGGCGTTGACTGTTCCATCGCCATGCCTGCCACCATCCCTTGCTCAGAGCCGACCGTTGGGGGGGAAGAATGATGGATCACCGCCGAACCAGCCTGGATGACGTTGCCGCCCATTAGAGGAGGAACAGCCTCTGGAGGTTTGAGAGAGAGAATTTCCGGCGTCATACTTTCCTCCTTCTCCGGTGCGACAGGAATCCACACCTGGCGGTTAGATGTATCAGATATCCTTCTGAGAAACGAAACCTCACACCACTTCGCCTCACAAATCCCCAAGGCTTCTTCATTCGTTTTGACAGTAGAGGTGCTTATTCAATTCCCAAACACCTTCACCGCCTCTTCTCCTTGCTGATGCTCAGAGGCCTCCTTACACCGGCGGCCATCGTGATTCAACCGACCGCAATAATAGCAAAAGTTCGGTAACCTTTCGTACTTCACTGTAATCCATGCCGGATCCCTGTCCTTACGCGGGATCCAAAAACCAGAGACCAGAGGGCTATCCACTCTAATAAGCGACCGAACCCTAATAAAACTTCTATCAACTCTACCTTCCCACTTCGGCTGCTCGAACATGACAGTCTTTCCGACAGTATTGCCTAGGGTTATTACGTTGGCATTGGTAAAAGCTTCAACCGAGAGGCCGTGGAACTGAACCCAAAACGGCGTCTCCTCAAATTTGACATCTTGAAGAACCATAAAGCTTTCCCAGACTTGAAGGTTCAAGAGAAAACCCTGGACCGACCATGGTCTTCCCTTGAGAATACGAGCAAAATCTGAGACCTTTCTGAACCGAAAACGGAAGATAAACTTCTCCCTATCAAGCTCATGAACCTCTAAATCCTCATCCAGGTTCCAGCCTCTTTTAATCATAGAAATGACTGCAGGAATATTAAGCTTTTTACCAGTGGATATCTTTCCAACTAGTGAACCACCGTATTGCTCTGTTTCATTCTCAAAATCCAACACCACTTGATTTGATATCCTAGAGCTACTGCTCTGTCCTATTTCCATCCTTCCTCCACAAGACGAAGAAACGCTCTTCCAAGAAACAGCACAAGGCAGAGAAAGAGCAGAAAAAAAAAGAGGTAGAGGGGTGTTCTCGAAACGAAAGACAATCAGCAAGAAGGTTCTCAGGAACCAGGAAGACTCACGAGGAGCGAGAGACTCTCACATAAGGAGAGAGGTCATGATCTTGCACAACATTTACTTAATGAATAATTCAGTTTTCAAAAAGACCTTTATTAAATCCTTTAACTTTTGTTAATATTATCAACTGATATACTCTTTTTTATTCTTGTACAAGGCACCAGCTAACCATTCTTAAAAACTTAAAAACAAATAAAAATAGTTAAATTTATTAAAGTTATCTTAAAATTTAAATAATTTTTAATATTAATCCTATTAATTGCATTAAACTATAATATCGTATTAATTATTACTCTCACCTACTACTCTTATTAATTATGGGCATATATGAAAAAATAATTAATATTCTTTGGAAACAAGCAAATGCTTTATAAAAAGAATAAAATATACTTGTTAGTTGATGCCTTATAATAAGAATAAAAAAGAATATGACGTCTTTTTTTAGATTCTATTATGCGATATTTAAACAAGCAGCTACTCTAGTTTTAAGATTTGTGATTATCGTTTCCAACATAAGTGTTACGCTCTTGGTAGCATTGTTAATTTTTGTAAAGGACTAAATGGCTAACAATGTTAATATAGTAAAGTTAAAAAATTTAATGAAGTTAAAAAAAAAATAGTTATCAAACTAAAAATTGAAGGAAAGTTCAAGGAAATGTAAAATAGTTTCCTCCATTAATTATACTGAAAAAGAACACACAAGGATGATACATTATGAGAATATCACAATCCTTTAAAATGAGTTAATCACTTAATCCGTATGAAGTTTTTACACCCTAGAATTAAGTATTTTCATTATGAAATAATCTAATTGTTTTAAATGAAATTAGTTTTCACTACCTACCTTACTTCTTGTTGTTATACTTGCACGACCTTCGCCTTGATATATATGGCATTTATTCATTGAAACTGTTGTTTATTAAGCATTATACATGACAAAATTGTACACTACTACAAAAAAGATGTTTTACATCATTCCCCCCCCCCTTTTTACGTCCTTTTTCTTGTGGACACCTATCTAGGAGATGTAGAAAGTCGAGGCTTACGGCGTCCTAAATTTTTTTGGAATGCCATATTGCTTAGGTCAAGGCTTACAGAGTCCCAAATTTTTTGAGAAGCCATATTGCATTTTTTTTAAAAAAAAAACTCAAATTGATCGAGCGAGCGAGACTCAAAGAAGCAAAAACTAATATTCAATCTCACATTCTAGATCTATCAATCAAAAGAAAAGTCTAGATTATAGTCGATATATCAAAGAATCAGGGATTGAGTGAGACATAGATCTTAATTGGTTGGTGAGGGACGAGCTGCGAGAATCAGAGCTTGGAAGGCACAGATCAAGCAAGACACAGATCGACAGACAAAAGGGAGCATGTTCGCTGGGATCTTAGCATCCACCGTCACCTTCAACTTCATGTTCGCCATCGACTTACCGTGAAGAGGAGTGACTTACTGGAGGATTTCGACGATTTGCGATTCCACATGACCGATTTGCAATTTGTGACTCACAAATCACCGACGAGGAGGAGGAGGGACTTATTGGAGTGATGATGAAGGAATCAAAAAGATTGAAGGTAGAGAGGGTTGGGGTTGAGATCAGAGTGAGAGCAAAATGAAAGGTCACGGAGCATGTGAAAAGTTATTTGAAATGGCTTAGGCGGTCGATTAATTAGTTGCTTTTAGCATCCTCAATTAATTTTAGGACGCTAAAAATACTTTTTTTCCACCAATGTTGCCAAATTCCCCTTCTTTTAGCATACTAAATTAATTTTAGGATGTAAAAAATACTACTTTTGCTGTCCTAAATTATATTCAGGATGTCAAAAATACTCATTTTCCCTCCAGTGTTGCCAAATTCCCATTCTTTCGGAGTCTTAAATTTAATTTGGGACGCCTAACGCGTCCATTTAGGTGTCCCAATTTTAATTTAGGTTGTATTTTTTAAAATTCGGACGTTAAAAACCCCCACATAATTACAAAAATGTCACCACTTTTATTTTTTACTACCCTTCAATAGGAGGGACATCTCTTAAAGAAGTTAAGTCATTTTTTGTAGTAAGTAGTGTTTTGACGGTTAAAGTTGACTAATTTCTCCACGTGGCACCCCATATATTTCACATCCCTTTCGATGATGGACCCCTCCCTCTGTCCCTACCTTTCTCTCCTTCCCTTCCAATGAAGGACCCCTCCCTTTATTCTCTCCATCTTGTCATTGTCGCTTTGTTCAAATGAAAGCCACCATGTCCTATGCCAAACCAACTACCCTATCAACTTGAGTACTCTGTCTTTAATACCAATGGTAACACACTAGCACCTCACTCTCGATATTATTCGCTTTGGGCTCTCGTTATCTCTCATAGTTTTAAAACAAATCGAAAGGGGGAGGTATCTGAACTCTTATAAGGCGTCCACAAGTCCCTAGATCAAAAATAATCTCTAATACCATTTGAAATATCTCAATGTCTTGCTCTTGATATTGTCCACTTTAGAGTCCTCATCACCGGTTACGGTTTTAAAACGCGTCGAGAGGGAGAGATGTCCATACCCTTTTAAGGTGTTTTCATTCCCCTTTCCAGCCTATGCAAGACAAAACACTGTTTATGGCCTCTTTGAGAATTACTAGCATCAGCCTCTTCAAATTAGAGCACTGCTATTGCTGACCCCACCTCTTTCTCCTATCTACTTCCATGCATGGTTGTTGGCACCTGCTGAACTTGGTGGTTAAACTCTACTGTGATGATGATATTATAGGGGAGGTGCTGCGAAAAAATAGCTTAGAAGGATGCTCCTTTACTGTGCCAGCTATCACTCACCAAATTATTACGAAATCATATTGATAGCCTTTACTCATGTCCTAGCTTGTTTTAGAGCTTGATTTGCCTCAGTTGTTTGTCTCTTGCCTTTAGCTTTACTCAAGTTAACTTTTGTTGATTTTATAGTTTGCTGAGCTTCTTGTTGATCAATGTCACTACCCTTCTCTGTATCATTTAATGAAACAGTGATACCGTTATTGCCTACAGTGAAAAACTTAAATGGGGGATCAATCACAACTAATTTTAAAAAACATTTTGCTGAATATCAATCAAACGAGTATTTAATAAATACTCTATTGAATAAAAACAATAAACATGGTCGGTAGTGATCATTGATTTCACTTAGAACAATTAGATTATTTCATAATGAAAATACTTAATTCTAGTTTGTAAAATCTTCCTAAGAATTAAGTGATTAACTAATCTTGAAGAATTGTGATATTCTCATGATGTTTTTTTTTTTTTGGATACATCATGGTAGAAGAGAGGGACAGGGTTTGAACCCTGCACATATAACTTCCTTGTATATTCTTTGTTCGTATAATTAGTAGGGAAGACTATTGTATATATACTTGCACTTTCCTTAAATCTTTAATTTGGTAGTTATATATATTTTTTATTTGATACACTTAACTGTGTCATACGAAATTTCAAATAAGATCAGATGTTCACCCATGGGAAAAAAACACTCACCCCACACTTTTTTTTTTGCTCGAAACTCACCCCACACAATCTCCCCATTTTTACAAAAAGCGTTTAAATGCGACACCCAACAAAATAAAAAATCACATCTAAAACTCAAATCTCTATCTCTCTGTTTTTTTTTTCCTTCCTTTACTGGTCAACAATTTGAAACACACATCTAAAACAAAAATGTAAAACCCATTGATAGTATTATTGGATGAGAAATTCTTGTATGAACCTGGTTTGTTACGTTATTTGTAGTTTTATAAGTTAAAATACAACAACTCAATTAATATTAATTCTAGTTGGCTATTAATGTAATTCACATTTTTATTTTTTTAAAAAAATAAATCCCTTAATTAAGATTTCACAAGTAATGAAAATTTAAATATTGTGAAATCTTTTAATTTTATTGATTTGTTCCTTAATATTTAGGAGGTGTCAAATCATCTTATCAATTGTTGTACTTTAACTTGTTAAACCATAAATGATGATGTAGCAAACCAGGTTCATATAAGAATTTTTCTCATTTGATAATAGTTTTCCCACTTTTCAAATTTTGAATTTAAGTATATTTAGAAAATTCCGTTATAAAATTAAATTTCAGACTAGTCTTTAGAAACTTCGTAATAATTAAGTCAAGTTATGATCACGAATCGGGATTAGCATATTTAGCATTTAGGGTATTAAGGTGTAAAAATATATATGTACTTTTTTCTGAGGAGCGCCCAGTAGTAAATGCTTTTTTTGGGTGCAAAAGTACACACGTGGTTACAAATTAGGTGCAAAAATACCGTTTGACCGTTAAGTTTGACTTTAACCGTTAAGTTTGACTTTGACCGATGACGTGACATTTCAAAGGTGTAAAAATACACATGTGATTTGTCAAGAAGAGCGCCCAACAACAATTTTTTTTAAAAAAATTTAATAATTTTATTTCAAGATCCTAAAATAATTTTTCAAGATTATAAAGTATTTTTTCAGTATCAGTCAGTATCCTTTTAATACCGGTCAATACTTGAAATATCTTTTCCAGATCCTAAAATAATTTTTCAAGATTATAAAGTATTCTTTTTGTACCAGTCAGTATCCTGAAAGTACTTTTTAGTACCAGTCAGTACCCTGAAATATTTTTTTCAGTATCTGTTAGTATCCTTTTAGTATCGGTCAATACTTGAAATATTTTTTCAAGATCCTAAAATAATTTTTCAAGATTATAAAGTATTTTTTCTGTATCAGTCAGTATCCTGAAAGTATTTTTTAGTACTAGTCAGTACCCTGAAATATTTTTTTCATATACTGATTAGTACAAAAAGAATACTTCATAATCTTGAAAAATTATTTTAGGATCTTGAAAAAATAATTCAAGTATTGACCGGTACTAAAAGGATACTAATTGATACTGAAAAAATACTTCATAATCTTGAAAAATTATTTTAGGATCTTGAAAAAATATTTTAAGTGTTTACCGGTACTAAAAGGATACTGAAAAAAATATTTTAGGGTACTGACTGGTACTAAAAAGTATTTTCAGGATACTGACTGGTACAGAAAAAATACTTCAAAATATCTTTTTAGTACCAATTAGTGCCCTGAAATATTTTTTTCAGATCTAAAAATAAATTTTCAAGATTATAAAGTATTTTTTTAGTACAGGTCAGTATTCTAAATATCTTTTTAGCACCCAGTAGTAATTAAAATAAAATTATTAAATTAAAAAAAATTGTTGTTGAGCGCTCTTCTTGACAAATCACATGTGTATTTTTGCACCTTTGAAATGCCACGTCATCGGTCAAAGTCAAACTTAACGGTCAAAGTCAAATTTAACGGTCAAATGGTATTTTTGCACTTAATTTGTAACCACATGTGTACTTTTGCACCCAAAAAAAGTATTTGCTACTGGGCGCGCGCTCCTCGGAGAAAAGCACATGTGTATTTTTGCTCCTTAACCCTATTGTTTATTTCTTTTTCTTTTTTTTTTCTTTTTTGCTAGCTATTATTGCTATTGTTTCTTTCTCCCCATAAGTATTTTTCTTAACATAACTTTTAATTAATAAATAATACTCCCTCCGGTCCTAGGATAACATTTGGAGGTTCATTTTGGTTCTAATTATAAGACAACATTTTAAGTTTTGTCAATTTTTTCCTAAAATACCCTTATTTTGTTCTCTCAATTAGGACCGGAGGGAGTATTCTTAAAATATGTTAAGAATATTTTTAATGATGTAAATAAGTTGAATTGAAGGGTAAATTACTTAAATGAAAGATTGATCCTCCTTTGCAGTCAAATACCATTGAGGTAATTTGGGTTCGAAACATTAATTTGTGAATGCAGGTCAATTTCTAGGTGTGTAATCTTTCATTGTTCCTTTTTCGATTGTAGCCATTTTGTTGATCTCATAATAGAGTAGGTTGTCACATGTTTTAACATCAAATATGCACTTCCAATTCGAAATGGGGCTATTGGTATGAGGGATTTGGAAGGAAAATGGGGGAAAAATTTTATGAAAGAGGGAAAAAAATAGGGTTATAAAATTTTAAAAGAGATAAGATTAAAAAATAAAAAAATTAATTGAAAACTTTTAACCTCCTTATCACTTCTCTATTTTTTTAAAATCCAACTCAGAAAAAAAAAAGGGTAGTGCTATGAGTTAGAGTAACCATTCATAGCTTGTTGGTTGAATCATGATCGAACCAGTCAAAGTAAATTAAAATATATTTCACATAAATGTAAAACACTTACATTAAGAATAAATATATGAAAAAAATCTTATTAAAAGACTGTTGAAAGATCTAAATCTTAATTTGGATGACAAAATTTAACAAATTATTAATCGGGTTATATCGAGATATATCGAGGATAGAAAGATTCATAAATTGAGTTAAATTAACTCCATACCCTTTTGTGCCTAATCTTTCAAACTTGGTTCCCATCCACTTCCCTTTCTATCATCTTCACATGCTCTTCGTTATCTCATTTTTAATTGTTGGATTGAAATCTCAACGGTTCAGATTTAATTTTTTATAAAATAATAATAAGAAATTTTAAAAATAATATTTTTATAAAAAAAATTAAATCTGAACCATTGAAATTTCAATCTAACGATTGAGATGAAGAAGAGAATGGAAAGGGAAGTGGATAGGAGTCTTCCACATTTTTAATAATTTAATCTTTTTCATAAATAAATTGCTTTGAATCAACAATTAATTATATTATGTTATTCAATAAAAATTGAGGGGTTAAAAAGTGTCAGCAGAGGATTTCTTCCTTTTCAATGATCGTTTCATTATAAAATTCATCTCCTTTCCCCTTTCCTTTATCTTCCTCCATTGTCACATCCTTCGTCTTCCTGCGTTTTACCCTTTTTTTCGAATCTGCTCCTTTGTTTGCCAATTCTTGTTTACTACATCAAAATTGGTCGTTTCACTTTCAGTAATCCCTGCAGGCTGCAAGAAAGAAACTCCATTTTACAGTGTTTTATTATTCATTAGACCCAGTACTAGCAATCTTGAACTTTCATATTTTCGTAAACAGATTTTCTTTGTTTTTTTTAAGGGTTAAGTAACAATTTTGTTCCGAAAGTACACTCCAGGAGCTATGTGTTGCCCAAGAAGTATCAAAATGCAGCAATGTTGCTCTTCCCTAACAGTAATGTCTAACGGGATTAGTACACTCGAGTGTGACCTCCTCTCACTTGAGTGCATACGGACAGACACACACATATATTTTTTATAGTGCACACTTATTTGAGTGTGCGGGAAAAAAAAAAAATGTCCGTGCACATTCGAGTGTGAGGTATCATACTCGAGTGTGCATTAACGCCGTTAGTGTCTATCGTTAGTGGAGGGTAAAATTACTATATTTTTAAACTTTTAGGGTAAAATTGAACCCAAAAAAATTTCTAAGACAAAATTGTTCCTGAGGTGTACTTTCAGGGCAAAATTACTGCTTAACAATTTTTTTTTTTTTTTAACAGAGGAAGTTGGGATTCTGAATATCACACTACATCTCTTTTTCCCCTTAATTTTTTTTATTGATTAATTGGGATTCTGAATATCACACTATATCTCCCCCCCCCCCCCATTTTTTTTTATTGAATATACATAAGATAATTAATTGATTATTTAAGGTATTTTTTTATGAAATGGATTAAATCATTAAAAATGTGGAAAGATTAGGGGCTACGGGGTAATAGAAGTAATTTAATTCAATTTCTGAATCTCTATGATTATACCATATTTTTAATGGGATAGGATATTGTTACTACCAATTTTATGTCACTACTAAGTTACTACCACTTTTTCACCGTTGGATCAAAATCTCAATAGGAGAGAGAAATGATAAATGTAGATAAGATTCTGATCCAACGATAAAAAAATGGCAGTGACATAAAATTGGTAGTGACAATATCCTATCCTATTTTTAATAGGTTTTATTAATTTGAGATTTTAAAAACATTTTCAAGGATATTATCATATGGTTAAACATTAATTTAAGTTAGTGACATTTATATTAAATTAAGTTTAATTAGGAGTTAAATGATCATAATTTATTAATTATTCACATAGATGATTTGTTGAAATTTTGATGCTATTTGGGTTTAATCTTGTATAATAGGCGTTTTAAATTTTTTTTTTGAGATTTTTAGAAAATGTCAATAGTTAGAATTAATATTTTTTTGGTTGCACTTAGTAGTGCAATGGTTTCCATGCCAGCTCCTAGAGCTGGCCTTCCCCATGTATACGGGTTCGATCTCGATCCCCCCCTCCTCTTTCCCCTTTCCTTCCCCCTCACATGTATCAAATCCAAAAAAAAAAAAAAGAATTAATATTTTTTTGAGGACGGGACAAATGACATTAAAGGCCCTAGAATTTGAGAAAATTGCAAATCATTATAGTCCGTATACGAGCTTTTAAAATTTTCAGATGGATCCCTGGTCAAAACGCACAATTAGGGCATTTGGCTGGCCCGATTTCCTTTTGCAGAGGAAGACAGACTGGGAGGAGGGAGAGAGCGCCACGAGTGACAAGAGAAAGAATCGAGCTTGACAGAGAGCGTCGGGGAAGCTTGTACTGAGTTGTACAGACGGGAGAGTTTGAACCGGAGGGAGTTTGGATGCCGAGCTTGAATGGTGTGAGCTCAGACGATTTTCACCTTCTCCGAACACCACCGTTGAAGCTCAGAATCGACATAGCTCGGCAAATCTGCAGAGAGAACCAGACTGGAGTTTCAGCGCCGCGAGAAATTTTGTCCATACCGGATCTTGAATTTTGGACGGGAAGAGAGAGAGAGAGAGAGAGGATCGACGGCGGTGGTGCTGAAGTAGAGACCATCTCCGACCACTACCAAACCAGAGAGCTTCGACCGGAGCTTCCATTGTCTCCTTCGTCGTCTCTGTTCGTCATCACTACCACCTTCATCTTCAGCTTCTCTCTCTAGAGCTTTAACTCCAGTTTCCGGCGAGTTCTTTGAGTTTCCCGGCGACATTTCCAGATTCCGGTGAAGATTTCCAGTTACCGGCGGACACTTTTAATTTTCCGGCGGATTATTCTGCAGATTCCGGTGAGCTCTTCTTTTCTTCTTTTCCTCCTTCCAGATTCGGTCATTCTCATGGGTTTTCAATATTTTGATCAAGTTATTGTGACTGTTACAATTATGAGTGGCTGATTTGCTTGAGTCATAGTAGTAGAGAAATAGGCTAGAGGTTGCAGCAAATGATTGTGATGATGGTGCATATGCACTGCTAGACTTGCAGCAGTAAAGTACTCAAGGCTTTTGAGAGTAGTCAATGGCAGGAGGAGGATTCTCTCAAAATCCTCTTTTTCATTTTTTCTTATTAGCATCATCTGGGTTATTGATTGGGAAGGATAGAGAAAAGTTAAAGTGCTATTGTGATTGCTTGGGTGGATATGATTTAGAGATAATGAGGGATAATGAGAAAGAGATTATGAAAGAAACCCAACCCGAATTTGAACTTAATATCGAATTACTTTAATATAACATATACTATTAGACTGAGAAAGGTAGTTAAAGATAGTTAATATGATATGTATTTTTTAAACAGCCTAATTATTTTCCTTAATTCTCTAATTCCTCCTCGTGAATATGGGTAAATTAGGAAAATATTAACAAATATAAAAAATATGTCTTATATTTTAGATTAAGATTAACTCCCCAAATATATCTTATATTAAAAACTAGGAGGTAGGAGGAAGAAGTAATTGTATAATGAGTAATGAATTTAAGTGATGAGGATGCAAACAGGGGCTCTGTTTGGCATGGCGGTAGGATAGCATAAAAGCTAAGTGGCCATGAAAAAAAGCCCAGAGGGGTAAATGTAGGTGTTTGAGGTGGCTTTTGTGGCTGATGGGCTTATGTAAAAACAGTCATTTATGATAAAAGCCACAAATTGCAGCTTCTGGGGCGTCACTTTCGACTGTTGCACAGTGCACTGAGTACTTTTGAGGATCAGCTTCACAGAGCACGGTGCTGATCCAGTGGTTCAAATTCAAAAACTTTTCATTACGTGCAGTTCACAGTCCGCTTCCACAGTGCTCTTAGATCTCTATTAGATTTTTGGTAGCTGACGTGAGATTTGGGTTACTAGATTTCCCCGATTCATGGGCTGTATGTAAAATTACTATTGTCCATGACTTGAGCTTTCAATCTCTCTCATTATTATTATTTTTTAAAAATCTTTGCTCATCTCTTGATTCTTGTCATTGAACAGAATATCGGCTTAGGTTGTCGATAAGATCCTGCAATTTTGTGTTGGCCATGTGTTTGTCTGTGTCTGATGTGTAATGCTTCCAATGTTTCTATTTGCTATTTTGTTTCGGCCATGTGCTATTGTTGGGTAATGCAATCTAAGATACTACTTGATTATTTAATTTAAACTAGCTGCAGATACAAAACATTCAAAACTTTTCAAAAATTTCAAATTCATGTTTCGGATTTTGGTATTCAGGAGTTGGGAGTTGGGACAGAAAAGAAATGATACAGGATTTGGGACAGAAAAGAGAAGTTTAACGTTTGAGGTTAATGTTTTGGATTTGGTATTCTATTTATAATACTTCAAAACATTTTATGGACTATATAAAGTTTGTTGATGGGTCTCTTACTGGATGGCCCGCCTTGAAATAGGATTTACTGTATTCACTGCTAGCACGAGTTATAAGTTTACCTATTGTTTTTAAATGCTAATATACGTTTGTTAACTTCATTATTGACATAGAAATATGAAAACCGGCAAAAGTAAAGCAACTTGGGATGTAAGTTCCACTCAGATTTTCCTTGAACAATGCATTGAGCAAATATACAAAAAAGAACGGCAAGGCTTAGTATTTACAAAGCAAGGGTGGAAGAACATTTTGTCTGGATTTAATGAAAAAGCAGAAAAATCATATGACAAGAAACAACTGAAAAATAGGTTAGATAGCTTGAAGAAAGAATGGAGAGCTTGGGACAATTTATTTTCAAAAGAGACTGGTATAGCCATTGACTATACAAGTAATATGGTTATTGCAGAAGATGAGTGGTGGAAGAGGAAAATAAAGGTACAAAACTTTTAAGCTTTTAATATATATTGTTATTATTATTACTATTTTTTTAGATGCAACTTTGATTTTGGTTGATTTTTTTCATGTAGGAGAATTCTGCCTATGGAAAGTATAGGTACAATGGTATGAAGTTCGCCAGAGAATTGCAAATATTATTCAAGGATGTTACGACATCGGGAGACAAAATGTTGACACCATCTTCAACAAAGCGGATGTCACCGGGTGATGACAAAGATGATTTGTGTCGACCGATAATAGACCTAGAAGAAGACTCAGGTGATAATGAGGAAGAGTTTCAAGGTGCTAATATTGGAGGTAGTTTGCAGGAGCCAACAAATTTGGAAGGCATAAACTTGACAACAAACACCCAACCTAGTGCACCTAGTGGTTCAGGATCCATTTCAAAGAGAAAGAAGGGTGAAGGGTTAGATGCATCAAAAAAGAAAAAAATGTCATCATCGAAACAAATAGCAGATGCTATTAGTGTGATAGCTATCGCATATAAGGATAGAGCAGATGCCCTTAAAAAAATCTCCAACAATGATGTACCTGTGAATGACGTTGTAGCTGAGTTACTGACCATTCCAGAAATTGCTGATAACCGTGAATTTCGCCTGCGATGTTATAACATGATGATGCACCAAATGTGTCGGGAGATGTTTGTTGCACTAAAAGGAGATAAAGATGGCTTGATAGACTGGTTGCGACACCATGCCTACAAAACCCCATCATGGCAGGAACCCCCAAAACAGTGAACCATATATTATGATACTTATAAATTATAAATACTTGATTATTGTAGTACTTTTGTATGTTATATGACGCAACTATGTAATGTGAATTTACTTGCAAAATTTACTTGCTACTAATGTATAATCGTTATTGATTCGGGTAAGTCTTGGCTTTCACACGTTTCATTATCCATGGAAAGTTCGAGTAATGAGGGTATTTCAGAAGGACTTAGAGGAGGTAGGATTGTCTCAAGCATAAAAAAAGGTCCCTCCAAATTTTTCTTTTAGAAGAAGAGATGACAGAGTATGAATAGATTGTGTCTTGATGGTTGAATATATTACGCCTTACGTTTGCAAAGAGTCGTACAGAACTAGTAAGCAAACAGGAGCAATGTAGATGCAAGAGGTTATGCAAGGATATGATGCAATATGTTATGAAAATTTTTGAGTGGAAAAATAGGTCTTTTTTCACTTATGCTCTAAATTGTTAGAACATGGGTTATGGCACACTCAGAACATAGGCGTTGAAGAAATGGTTATCATGTTCTTATATACAGTTGGACATAGATAAGTAAATAGAATTATCTTGGAACGATTTCAACATTCTAGAGAAAATGTCAGTAGGATTTCTCACATGGTTCTAAATGCTTGTACAATCTATCCACAGAAAATATCAACTGCTTGATCTAGAGTTTCATCATTGTCACCCAAAAATATGTAATGATTCGTGATATTACCCATATTTCAATGATGCAATAGGAGCAATTGATGAAACTCACATCAGGTGTATGGTCTGACAGTCTGAGCAAGATATATATATATATATATATATATATATATATATATATATATATATATATATATATATATATATATATCGGAAGAAAGAGATATCCAATATAGAATATCATACTACATGTGATTGGGATATGTGTTTTACTTTTGTGGCAGTAGGATGAGAAGGTATTGTATATGATGCTCGTGTCTTCCAGATTGCAATCTCCACTACAACGATGAATTCCCCCCATTGACCTCAAGCTATATGTTCAACACCTTCACTTCAATTACGTTAATTTCCATCTTTATTTCACATTTCCTATAATTTTTCAGTGTTAAAATTGGGATATGTGCTTTACTTTTGTGACAGTAGGATGAGAAGGTATTGTACATGATGCTTGTGTCTTCCAGATTGCAATCTCCACTACAACGATGAATTCCCCCCATTGACCTCAAGCTATATGTTCAACACCTTCACTTCAATTACGTTAATTTCTATCTTTATTTCACATTTCCTATAATTTTTCAATGTTAAATAAATTTCATCATTAATCGGAAAAATATTACTTGGTTGATGCTGACTATCCAATACTAGTTGGATATATTGGTTTGTATATACGTGAGTGTTATCACCTTCTAGAATTTAAATGACAACCGGGATTTCAAAATCATAATGACCTTTTTAATTATTATCATTCAAGTTTGAGATGTATTATAGAAGGGTCGTTTGGATTCTGGAAGAAAATGTTTCAAATCTTGGAAGATATGCACTCATATAGCTTTAAAACACAAGTCCAAATAATTTATGCAACAATGGCTACACATAATCTTATCTAGTGATATTCTCGAACTGATGTGGATTTTTTTCAAACTGAATAAGGAAATATAAGTGATGAAGATATTAATGTTTCATTTGATGTAGCGTCCTCATCAAATATCTATACATTATGTTCAATACAAATGAATCATATTTGTGATAGAATCAGAGACCAACTTGTTAGGGATATGTAATCTAATAAGCAATGTACTATTAAATATATATCTATATCTATTCTAATTTATATACGATTTTATCCATTAAATATATTTAATTAAGTACTTCAGTGTTTTTTAATTTTTTTAATAATAATTTAACTTTACTATCTGTTACGGACCTACACCAAGGCCCTATAATGGAAAGGCCTATCAGTGAGTATCATATCATAGCAGATATGTCGGGATCTATCAGCAGCAAGTAGATATCCTAACTACTCTAGAATAAAGGGATATTTTCATATATGATATAACGGCCTAGATACTCGCACCAAAGATCAAGCAAGGTCCGATATGTCCAACCTAAGGTAAACTCTATAAATACCGGATCAAGCCTTAAGGAATATATGTTCTAACTCTCAGCTATTTACATTCCATCACATTGTGTACACACACCACCCCCATTGGCAAATATCCTAGTTTGTGCACGGTGATCCCACGCTCTCTTGAATATCTCCTCCGTAGATATTCCGGTAGAGCCCATTGATCCAATATTGAAGTACCAGCCCAAGGCTAGACATCTGTGTTCTACACCAGAACATTGGCGCCGACCGTGGGGACGTTAAATTTTGATCCCTGTGACCACCGATGGCTAATACTATAAGTAGTAGTCGGAACCCTCAGCTTGCAAATACACCACAAGCCAGGGCAAGTCAACAGCAACGAGCTCAAGAACCACCGCAACTTGAGGACATCCCAGAGGGTAACGCCGCAAATCAAGGGATGATGTTTCCGACACGGCATCTTCCCCGCCCATAATCGCCAAACCTCAGGACTCGGCGACTCAAGAAATCCTAGTTCCAAACCCAGACTTCCTTCTCCTACAGAGAACCCAGGAATCAATGCTAAGGCGATTGGAGAACATGAAAAAGCGCAGTAACCTCCAACGCCATGAAGATCTTAGAATAATCCAGCAGATGATGGAAGACCGATTCAAACCGTTCGAAGAATTATTACGAGGAGAAGGCCATGATGATACACGTGGAAGGAAGGAAAGGGTGACGCATGAGGTTAGCAATCCTTCTTGCAGCGAAGAGCCGAGGTCAATATGACAAGATACCGGTCGAGCCACTTAGGGCACGAGTCCGAGACGAGCTCGAACTTAGGACCCAAGCTCGACTTTGAAAAAGCTACACTTGGAATGGATCTTGAACGATGAAGACCGAGATAAGGAGAGAATTGCTCAGTCTCGAAGCTCCCCTAGGGAGTATAAAATGAAGTATCAAACGGAACTCAATAGAAGCCCTTTTTCCGAGGAAACCAGTGCACCATACCCGAAGGATTTTGATCTGGCAAACTTCCCGAAGTATGACAGGACCCAGGACCCACGTTGTAACATCCACTATTTTACTTATCATAATCACTGATTAAGGGTTGATCAACAACTAAGTAATGCTTCATTGCTTGCCAAAATATACAAAATAAATCAGAGTATGCAAAATGAGCCCTAACGTGGCAATATACAATTATCCAACGTATACCAGAAGATGAAAGCACTACTGCCAGAAGGAGTAGCCTAAGCTTCCGACGTTTTCCTTGATGGACTCGGACGAGAATTATCACCTGGAAAAAAATGTGGTAACCATCAATTCAACTCATTACGAATACTAATATACACTAGTGAGGTACCATGTGGAACAATTTATATAACATAGTATTTTTTTTAAAATAATACATATAATTTGCCAATATCCACATCATAAAAATTTCATATCAGAAATTATGTATTACAGTTTTCATTAACACAATTCCCAAGATACCTCCCACCAATTCATCCGAACCGCCTTATTTCCTCCGACTAGACCCATAGGCTAAGTTACATCCACATTACTGGTTACTCAAAAGCTTACTGGTCATGTGATGAGGACCGGCCAAAATCCTCAAAGATGTCTCAAACCATGGGTCTTTCCCCCTCATTGAACTAGCGGGGTGTCGTACGCCCTCATTGAACTAGTGGGCCAGTCCCTCATTGAACAGGTGGGACCATATAAAGCCAACCATCATGCGTTAATGGAGGCCTCACCACGTGGTGGAATATATTACCTCATTTCCTCCCAATTCAACACTTCCCATAATTATCATAATAAATATCATAATATCAAAATTCTCAATTCTTATACATAAATACATATATGCAAATATTTCACAATTCAAATCATAAGATTCCACAAGACAATTTCTAATAAGATATTCATAACTATTTCACAAAATACTCACAAATAACATACTAATACACATAATAAGTGGAAAGTGGTTACCTCTCGCCGAAGCTAACTATTATTATACTGCTCCTAATCCAAGAGCTCAAACACGCGCCAAAAATCAATCTACCACAATCAATTTACTAACCATTATTAACTTTTTCAAACTCTAGATAATTAAAATTGTAATTTATAATTTCATAAAAATATACAAAATTTAATAATGAATATTATTAAAATAAAAACTGAAAATAACAGTTTGGCATTTAAATTTTTTTTTGATAGTCTAATCCCACGGATTTCAGAACTGACATAACAATCCTTCAAATTTCAAAACTAAAATAATTAAAATTTCAATAATATCTTTATTAAACCAGAGGCTATTCCAATACGTGATCAATACTTTAAATTAGAAGTTTAATAAATACCAGTTATCCTATAAATTATGTTTTATTGCATTACATATAATGTTTCTAAAAATTCCAGTGACGATGAATAAAGCAAGAAGTTTGGTTTTGGGATAGATAAATATATGGGTTGTTGTATATGGTTAAATGAAATAATGGGTTGGGTGTAATTGGATTTGATTAATCTCTCTCTTGGCTATAAAATATAATTTCTAACATTATTAGGCCTAAATTATTCCTTATTTATTTGTCCTTAATAAATGGAAAATGTGTCTTAAATCCCAAATCAATTAAGGAAAAATAAACCTAAATTTCCAATAATTATTCTCATAATTATTTTAAGACAAATTCCATAATTTAATTTCCATAAAATATTCAAATTTTCAAATCCCAAAATTTGGGATGTTACATTTCTCCCCCCCCCCCCCAATTAATTTAAATTTCGTCCTCGAAATTTGAATGGTCATAGAGGGGAATCCTTATAGGCACTCCACTTATCTCTCCCCTATGCATGCTTACTAAGCATACCACTCATCATACCATATTTTTATACATCGTGTACCTAGGTGTCGCATTCCACCATACAGGACCCATTAGTCCATTCTCACAGCGCTTGGTTACTCGGCTTCTCTACCAGTTACAATTCACCTTTTGGTTCATTCCACTACCACAGCACTAGATATCCTGGCCTTACTGCTCAGGAAATCATCTTTATGCCATAGGCATCTCAACTACCACCTGGTACAGTCTACATATTCTGCCAGCCTCATAACATTCTCTGAACATACTAGTCCCAAAGTCACCATACTTGTGAGCATTCCACACAGTGCTAAACACACAGATCTTACAGCCCAGAGACACTGCCCTGTGCAAACTTGCACACTGGGTCTTATCGTCTTGAGCCTCTGCTCGTCTCTTCCGTGTCTAAGCTTCCTTAACTAAGGCTCTCATACCACTTTTCTCTTGCTTAGCACGCTGATACTTCTACTTATCTGACCTACCCGGTTCACATCTTTAGACCATTCTAATAGTTTCTGTATCTGTATCAATACAATTACCAATTGCACCGCTTTTCATTTCAATACATTAGCAAATGGCAATGACGCCATTGTTTTTTTTTTTTTTGATTTTTTTTCTCTATTTTGTCTCATATTCAACTTATAATTTTCAAATATTTAAAATTTTTGTGGTCGCAGTACATTATTATAATTGCACAAAACAATATTTTCACATTTTCAATAAACCATAATCACTGCCAGCTCAATTTCGAGAAAATACATTCTTTACCGGCCCAAATTCAAGAAACACCTTTTTTTTTTTGCCGGTTTAACACACAATGGAATAATTCATTTCACAAAATTCAACAACTAAGAGGCACACATTACCACTTCGCCTTGTCTTACTAGGACATATCCCAATCTTTTCATACAAACCTTTAAAGTGACAATGTGACTGCCTGCCGATATGGGAGAATTTCCATTTCCCCACAAGAGACCTAGTGTCCACACTAGCATATCTAATAAAGGCTCTTCACTACTTTCCCAGTCAAGCCAGTCCATAGTCACGGCCACCACTATGTATTGCTTTCCTAGCTGACCAGTTCGTAATCACGGTTAGTGCCGGTCCAACACAGCTACATGCCCCTTCAAGGTGGAACTACTAAGATTGGGAATATTTACCATTGGTGTGAGTGTCAGCCTCTCTTGTCACATCCAGCAAATTTTCAATTTAAATGAGCTTTATAACTAGCCAACGATTTCAAACATTTTTAAACATATCTGACAAGATCCAATAAACTGAGTATTTCTACAACAGTTTTTGGCCTCTTCCAGTTCCGTACTGCTTCTACCACAAACATGATTCACAATTCAATTTCAATCTGGGTTCCATCAAGACCCTATTTATGAGACAACATAGTTCAAAAACAACCACTTCAAATTGGTTTAAAATTCCATGGAACATATTTCGTTTAAAACTTCAGTTCAGAAAAATTAAATTTAAAAATTCACAATATAGCAGGTGCATTGGCAAACTTAAAAATTCAATTTTCAAATATACCAGGAACCCAATAACTGACATAGAAGGTCATCAACTCCAATTACATCTTAGACTCTATCCCTGGGCTATTCGAGTCATCCATAATTAGTCCATTTCATTCCATTTGTCTGGTCATTCCAGAAATAATGCCTGTAACTCTTAGCTTGCAACTTTCCCGGGACACTGTCTGGTATTCTTGGTCTAATATATGTGGGCTTTTACCAGCTTATGAACATACCAGTCACATAGGACTTAGGGCCTCTCATTGAATACAAATCAAACTTAATGACCTGAAGTCATACCAATTTAGTAAGTCTCATTGCCCATTGTATATTCAGTTCACAATTTCACTCAATGATAACACACATATGGTACGGGAGCACCCTATGGCAATACATTAAATCACATAAATTCATCTGGTCATTTGATATGAACTTTCAATAATAATCTAGCTCTAGGCATAGTCTAATATCCTTTTTTTTTTCCATACTGGGTATTCAACCCACATCTCAGGGGTCTATCGGCCATTATCATATCTATAGTTATTGGTCTCAGTCATGAAACTATAACCTGTGGTTATCGAGGTTCTAGCTACTCCTTGACTCCTCTAAGGAAGAGACTATTACTCATTCTTTCTAAGGGGAAAAAAATCATGGGACTAAAATCATTCCCTAGCAGCTAGTAACCTTTAAATACCTTATACACATGGATATTACACTCTAGTGCCTTAATTTATTCAGATCAATCAAATACCTCAAGAATCTCCTGTTATCAAATCTGATTCTTTGGTTCATTAACCAAATACTAAAATCTCGACCATAGCCAATAAACACACTACTATCATAATGATTCATAGCTTACAACATTCAAGAACTATCCTCAAATAACCCTCAAACAACAGTAATTATTAGATTCACAAACCAAAACATTTTTTAAGCCAAGAAATTATATTGCCTCAATAATACCCAATATACAAAGTAGGATCATAATTCGCATTCCTAGTCTAAACCTCGAAACGTTCAAATGTCATTCTCATAACCAAAACACAATACACAAGGTTCTAATTCCCTTTTAATCCTCAATTTCACAAGGGCCTATTCTAACGTTATTCTTTCATCTAATTGACAACCCTAAATCATACCCAAAGCATTGCTCATAGCACCACATCAATCAACAGTTACAGGGTTCCTACTTTCGAGTACAAAAAACTTAGTACAACCTTAATCACATTCCGATCTAATCATCAATCAATAATCACAAGATTCCTATTTTCATGTATTGGAACCTTAGTACAACCTCATTCACATTTTCACCTAGGCACTATTTCAGCTTAGATCAGATTCAAGCCTAGTCTCAATCATTTCCTTATTCAATTTAACTTTCTCACAGCGTCTCTATGGATCACCGTATGTCATACCTCAAAGTGCTAAGGCCTTAAATCAAGGGAATCTTAAATTCCTATAATACTTCCCAGGAGGTCACCCATCCTGAGATTTCTCTTGCCTAAGCACACTTAACCTCAATGTCCTGATAGGATATATGAGGATCATATCTTGACTTAACAATAAAACCCTAGGATTAATGACTGATTCTACATTCTGTGCCATCTCTGCTATCTGCAAAGACCCCAACTTTCAGAGCCTGAACCCTCTTATTTTCTCTTCCATTATGAAATTAAATATAGCAAAATTCTTAGTACAATTTTATGTCAAGGGCTTTAATCTTGGGTGAAGATAAACAACACTTACTTATCATAAGTTTTCTGAGTATATAATTTAATTTTGATTTTGTCAGGAAGAAGGATTGAGTACAATTGCAAAATCCAAAAGGCCATGAAGCTTGTCAAGGAAATCTCCTTTGTAGTATTGACGCACCTGACTTGGTATAGAACGCACATCTTGAACGACGGCCACTTTCCTTTTGAAGTCAGAGTCCTTCTGCAAAGCGTTCTCGACTAAGTCACAAAAATCCCTCTTTGATATGATCTTGATATAACGTCCAGACAGCATAACTTTTCGAGAATTTTTCACTTTGTTAAGGGACTGAATTATGTCAGTATTGTCATTCCTCGATGTGTGTCCCTCATCTAAGATCAGAATAGAAGGTACCTCAAGTAATATCTTTTAGCAAGATGTTGATGCGTGGCCAGTACTGGTATCATAGTCAATTGAAGAGAATTATTGTCTATAGCCTAGGAAAAGGATACTCTTTTGCTCTACCCACTGTTTTAAAGCTTCAAGTTTATTTAATCAATTCAAACTCAAGTAGATATTCTAACCTATTGTTAGAACCTATATTCTAATTGGACTTCTAAATTTTGAGTTGACAATTCTATTACCAAAATTTCTACCCTGATTCCAACTTGTCACTCAAAATTATCCAAGTATCAATTTATCTGACTTCCACAGAAATGCTAAGTATTGTCCCTTTAATATCTACTGCACCCTTTTTATGTAACAGACCACCCTGTCAAGGACTCAGTCAAAGACCCTCATCCCTGGAGCATTAATGTATCTTAAATCGATGTAAAAGAGCCTCGTTCTATTGAGACATTGGTGTATCGATGTAAAAGAGCTTCGTTCTCTTCAGACAACGATGTGTCAGGAGCATTTGAAGGTGAATTAACGGCGGAGTGAGTCGTACGTGTATCTACCATTCTCCCCACCAAAGGATGAAACCTACCCTAATAAATGAATAATAAAGCAACACAACCAAAACAACTAAACAGGGAAGGTATGTGTGAATATTGTATATTGCCACTATAAGTAGTGCAGGCATGACTATTATCAGAATCATACTCTCTGATACCAAATTGTAACATCCACTATTTTACTTATTGTAATCACTGATGAAGGGTTGATCAACAACTAAGTAATGCTTCATTGCTTGCCAAGATATACAAAATAAATCAAAGTATGCAAAATGAGCCCTAACGTGGCAATAAACAATTATCCAACGTATATCAGAAGATGGAAGCACTACTGCCAGAAGGAGTAGCCTAAGCTTCCGAAGTTTTCCTTGATGGACTCGGACGGGAATTATCACATGGAAAAAAATGTGGTAACCATCAATCCAACTCATTACGAATACTAATATATGCTAGTGAGGTGCCATGTGGAACAATTTATATAACATAGTATTTTTTTAAAATAATATATATAATTTGCCAATATCCACATCATAAAAATTTCATATCAGAAATTATGTATTACAGTTTTCATTAACACAATTCCCAAGATACCTCCCACCAATCCATCCGAACCGCCTTATTTCCTCCGACTAGACCCATGGGCTAAGTTACATCCACATTACTGGTTACTCAAAAGCTCACTAGTCATATGATGAGGACCGGCCAAAATCCTCAGAGATGTCCCAAACCATGGGTCTTTCCCCCTCATTGAACTAGCAGGGTGTCGTACGCCCTTATTGAACTAGTGGGCCAGTCCCTCATTGAACAGGTGGGACAATATAAAGCCAACCATCATGCATTAATGGAGGCCTCACCACGTGGTGGAATATATTACCTCATTTCCTCCCAATTCAACACTTCCCATAATTATCATAATAAATATCATAATATCAAAATTCTCAATTCTTATACATAAATACATATATGCAAATATTTCACAATTCAAATCATAAGATTTCACAAGGTAATTTCTAATAAGATATTCATAACTATTTCACAAAATACTCACAAACAACATACTGATACACATAATAAGTGGAAAGTGGTTACCTCTCGCCGAAGCTAACTATTATTATACTGCTCCTAATCCAAGAGCTCAAACACGCGCCAAAAATCAATCTACCACAACCATTTTACTAACCATTATTAACTTTTTCAAACTCTAGATAATTAAAATTGTAATTTATAATTTCATAAGAATATACAAAATTTAATAATGAATATTATTAAAATAAAAACTGAAAATAACAGTTTGGCATTTAAATTTTTTTTTGATCGTCTAATCCCATGGATTTCAGAACTGACATAACAGTCCTTCAAATTTCAAAACTAAAATAATTAAAATTTCAATAATATCTTTATTAAACCAGAGGCTATTCCAATACGTGATCAATACTTTAAATTAGAAGTTTAATAAATACCAGTTATCCTATAAATTATGTTTTATTGCATTACATATAATGTTTCTAAAAATTCCAGTGACGATGAATAAAGCAAGAAGTTTGGTTTTGGGATAGATAAATATATGGGTTGTTGTATATGGTTAAATGAAATAATGGGTTGGGTGTAATTGGATTTAATTAATCTCTCTCTTGGCTAAAAAATATAATTTCTAACATTATTAGGCCTAAATTATTCCTTATCTATTTGTCCTTAATAAATGGAAAATGTGTCTTAAATCCCAAATAAATTAGGAAAAATAAACCTAAATTTCCAATAATTATTCTCATAATTATTTTAAGCCAAATTCCATAATTTAATTTCCATAAAATATTCAAATTTTCAAATCCCAAAATTTGGGATGTTACACACGTGGTCACCTTGATACGTTCGAGCTGCTCATGTTTGTTCGGTTGATTAAAGGCCCGATCATCTCGCGGCTTTTTGCAGCAACGTTGACTGGACCTGCTCAAAAGTGGCTCCATACCCTACCAACCAATTTGGTGCATAACTTTGAAGATCTCGGACGTAAGTTCGAGTTGAATTTCGCAACTAGTAAGAAGTAGCTGAAGTCTCAATTCACCCGAGAAAAATCAAGTAGAAGAAGGGGGAAACGCTCCAAAAATATTTGGACCGATTCAAGGAGGTGGCCTTACAAGTACGCTTACTACTGGAGGATGTCCACGTATATTGCCTCATTGATGGACTGGATCCCTCATCTCGATTGGCTAAGTCAATTTTCAAGAACAAGGTCTACACCCTCACTGAATTCCATACCCGATCAAAGCAATATTTGGAAGTGGAACAGATGGAGATAGCCAATGCTGTCAGAAGCGAGAAGTGAAAAATACGTCACCGGAAGAAAAAGATCAGACTGACAAGCGAAAAGAGGACTCCCGCAGGCGCAACTGAGATAGTCAATCTTGGGGGGAAAGGTTTGAAGGAAAGACAAAGTACGACAAATACACCCCTTTGTACGTCTCTCGTTCACAGTTCTAGAAGGAGGTGGTATTGACCAAGATGAAAAGGGTCGAGAGGCCTCGAACTCTCCAAAATAGACCCACAACAGACCAATCCAAGTTTTGTGCGTTTCATGACGGACTGAGACACATCACGGATCAATGTTATGAACTCCGAGATGCCATTGAGAAGTTTGTTAGAGATGGCGAATTGCGCCAGTACGTGATAAAAACTCAAGGGCGGAAAAATAACAAACGCAAACAAGGTGGCTGAAATAGGAGCCCGGCCATCGACCCATAGAAAGACGATAAACGACGAAAGTCAACTAGCGAGGATGACGAGTTCCTAGAAGCCGAGTTGCACTGCAATGTAGTTAGCGGAGGCTTCGATGGGAGAGGAGATACAATAAGTCAGCGCAAGAAGTACCTGAGAGAAGTCCTCTCCATAAGAGATCTCCTAAAATTCAAAGACGACTCTAACAAGCCGACGCTGCCACCATTGGTCTTTACTAATGAAGAATTGAACGACGTAGTTCCGGGACATCAGGATGGTTTGGTATTCACGGGAACCCTGGTAAATTTCCGGGTTAAAAGGATTTTTGTAGATGTAAGGAGCTCGGTTGACATCATCAGTTGGGACGCTTTCAACAAGATGAAGATGGACGTAGAAGATTTGAAACCATGCAAAACGACCCTCATAGGATTCAACGGGGAGCACTAATCTCCCAAAGGTTATATTGACCTAAGATTAACATTGGGAACTAAAGAGGCGTTTAAATCGGAACAGGTAAGATTCATTATTGGTGATTTCCCTTCCCCCTATAATATCATATTGGGAAGACCAACCATCCACAATTGAGACATGCTAGTGTCTACAAAACATCAGAAGTTGAAGATGGTGAACAACAAGGACCAAGTGATAGTTGTCACCGGAGACCAGAATGAGTCCTGGCAGTGTTATTTCGAGGCTGTCCGGGAGGGAGAAGGCATACCATTATCGCCACCTCGAATCCGCAGGGGTGAACGACCTCCAGAATCTGGAAAAGGCAAGAAGTTTCGACGTCCAGTAAGCGTGATAGAGCTCGACCTTAGGGACGAGCCTGAGGTCCCCCGTCCAGAGCCAGCAGGCGAGTTGGAAGAATTGGTCCTAGGAAAGGATTCCTCACAAACTACCAAAATTGGAGGAGCGATGAGTCAGGATCTGAAAATGCGATTGATGGAGTTCTTGAGAAAGAACCAAGATGTTTTCACGTGGACATCATCTGAGATATCAGGGATTGACCCTAACTTCTGTTGCCATAAATTGGTCATTCGGCCGGAGTCGACACCAGTGGCACAGAAGAAGAGAAACATCGGAGCCAATAGACAAAAGGCTCTTGAGCAGCATGTTAAGGAACTATTGGCAGTTGGGTTCATAAGAGAAATACAATACACCACGTGGTTTTCTAATGTGGCTATGGTTCTAAAACTAAATGGAAAATGGAGGGTATGTACGGACTATACCAGCCTAAAGAAGGTCCTTCACCGACCTGCCCGGCACGAGCCCACTAGACTCCTTGCCACTTGCTCCTTCTCGCCGCCTAGCTCCTCGTCAACAAAAGAGAGCGATTCACCCTTGGGCGACGGAGGCGGCGGGACTAGCACACTATCCTGGACATAGGCTTGGTAGTCATAGTCGGTAGTGTTTAAAGAAACTGTGGGATTTAGATGACGGATTTGTGCCAATGCCATTGCAAAGCAATCCGCTGCAGTTTCCTTCATGGTCTCCACACAGTCCAGGTGGGCGCTCTTCTCCTCGGCAAGAGCAGCCTTAGTTGCTGTAAGCTCTGAGAACAAATCAGTGTGCTGGGTCTGCAGGGTCTTCACAACATCCATACTCTGGGTATGAGCCTCCTGCAGTTTGGCCATGTCCGAACTCATTTTCTCCAGAGCCTCATTTGTCAATAGAAGCTCTTCAGCGGCCTTCCCGATAGTGGCCTTGGCAACACTAAGCTCCTCCTCAGCCTTCTTCTTCCCCTCCTCGGCTTCTTGATGGGCCAATTTTAGCTGGCGTATCTCAGCGACGCCCCGACATGCTTGCCTTTCAGATGAAGCAGGGCTTGGGATAATTCGATCGACTTACAGGCATAACTTTGCACATCGTGAACCAACTGCTCATCGATCTCAGTGAGGGGAAGAGAATTCATAAATTGGCAAAGTAGAAGAAATGCAACTTCAAGTTCCTCCGTCACTCCCTTGTCCCAAGCGAGCCCTCGAGCAATCTTAACAGCAGGAGGAGGAATAGAGGGAGTCTTTATGGGATGAGGAGGAGCAAGTAGATGCGGCAGGGAAACCTCCTTCCCTTTCAAGGCCGGGTCGATTGACAGGGACTTAGGGCCAACCGAAGGGGAGGAAGTTGTTTTTCGGGGACCCAAGGTCTTGGCCTTCTTATTTGCGACCAGTTGGGAGGTAGCCTCAGTTTTCCCTTTCCCTGCCTCGGAGGCAGCACGTTTCCTGGGTGCCCTCGTGCTCAGCGCACTAGGACGCGGATTCACACGCGACAAGTACCGTGGCAATTCTTTCATACTTTGAGCTGCATGGCAAACAAGCCGTGGTCAGAAGACATACTAACAAAGACATAAACATAGATACAAAATACAAATAGACGAGCAATAAACAAGGGGATCATACTAGCCACAGACCCCGAGGATCATACTAGCTGCAGACCCCGACCCAGCGCCAGGCCTAGTGATAAAATAGGCTGCGCTTTTGACGCTGTACGCCGCAATGTAAGACGCCAACAGATCAATCGAAGGGACCTTTTCAGCCGGAAGGTCATCAGACTCGACCTAGTAGGAAGAGGAGGTCAATTTGTGATGATCCTCCATCCAATACAACGGGAACCTCCACTAAAAGGTTAAGGTACAAAAATACCTATAAGCTTTCAGCCCTGATGCATCCAGTACTATATGCTTTTTTTATGGTGCAAAAATACCCATAAGCTTTCAAAATCAGAGTAAAAATACCAAAACCATTAGAGCAACTTAACCACCGTTAATTTAGATGTTGGGGCCCACATTATTGTTGAAAAGGTTCCAAAATACTCACAATTAAAAAAAACCACCCTCTGTCTCTCCCCTAGATACTCAAGTCGCTAAAACATTCCTGGGAATTTGAGTTCAAGTAACAACCCAGAATTCATCCCCAGATTTCTCAGGATTCCATCACACAAATCAACACCTTCAAGTACATGAGAGGCTATTTCTGGTGGGACTAGAGGTGATGGACGCCCCGTCATTAGATCATTGCCAACCAATATGTCTCTTCCATAGTTGGCTCTGAATCGATTGAAGCACAAAGAAAGTGATAAACATATTAATCAGGTATAGTTCATTAATTGCCAAAAACTAAACCTTTATAAATAGAAAGATGAAATTCTACACATGGAAGGTTATAGAACTATTTATAAACAATTCATTAATAGCAAAAAAAAAAAAAAAATCTTTACAAACCAAAGGATGAAATTCTATTGCCATTTTACTTGTGTAAGATTAAAATAATGAGTAATTCTATTAACTGCTATGCTTGGGTTCACATCAGTTCCATAACAGAGTTCCTGAGTTCAAGTACCGTCCATGGTTGCTTTCTTGTAAGTCTTCAATGCAAAGATTCAAAAAAGGTACCTATATCCTGCAACGAAAATGGAGTATGAAATTAAATAATATAATGGAAGATGTATATCCTACCACAAACTGAAGGCAAAAATCTGGGTGAAGAACACAGAACAGAAATCAACCGGTAAAGATTTTAACAAAGCAAAAATTGCAAATCAGAAACAAGTCAACAAACCAACGGTTCTACCTCAACCTTTGAATCGCAGCCTTCAAGCTTTTAGGTTATCCGACGACGACTTCCTCACATCGTCTCCCTCTTCACATTGCCATTGCCAATCCAGGTGAGAGACGACAATCGTGGCTTCTAGCAACGCCGACGGTAGCCTCAAATGAAGACGACGGTTTCCCCTTTTTCATCCCCTTCCATGATGGCCCCAGATCCAGGTAAGCAACGGTGACGGCGACTATGGTTTCCCTTATTCATCCCCTTCAACGGTGGCCCCCAGATCCGAACTCAATCAAGGGCATGGACATAGATCTGATAGTGATTCATCTTCTCATTGAATTTCCACCTTTAGCAATGCCACTGTCACCAACAGTTGAAATCACGGGGCTGCCGGGTTTGGATTCTCTCAGGGTGTGCATGGTAACACTCCCAGAATGACTTTTTTCTTAATTTCTGTGCCCCGGAACAAAAATGGATAGGAATTGTGTTTGGTAAATCCGGTTTTTTTTTTCTCCCGGGATGAACCGGTTTATTTTTTGTGTTGGGGAGTAAAAAAAAGAAGCTAAAAATTTTGGCTTCTCTATTCCAGGGCAAAAAAATCAGAATTTATTTTTCCCTTAATTGAAACAGAAATTTACCCTCATTCTATTGTTCACTACCACCACCGCCGTTGCCACCCCAACACCGCCACCGCCACTGCCACCGCCCCACTGCCATCCCCACCACCCCACCACCACTGCCACCACCCCACCACCACCGCCACCACCGCCACCGCCACCGCTGTCGCCCCACCACCATCGCCACCACCCCACTCCCATTGCCGCCACCACCATCACCACCACCACCGCCTCACCGCCGCCGCCACCGCCACCACCACCACCACCGCCACAACCATCACCATCCCCACCGCCACATAAATAATTTTTTGAATATAAAAATTACATAAATAATTTTTTTAGGAAATGTAAATTTAAGTTTATTTGTAAAGTATAATAATTATATTAATTATTAAAGAAAATGACAAAATGGTAAAAATAACTCATTAATCCTTCATCTTCCTCTCTTACTCTTTTTTTTTAACTCCCAAACAAGGGGAGGAAAAATGTGTTATCAAACGTAATTCTGATTCTCGGAGTAAAAATAAAATGAGTTAACAAACGAATTCTGATTCTCAGAACTCTTCCAAAGCATAGAATCAGAAAAAACTGTTTCATCTCAGAAACAGTGTTAGGCAATAGAATGGTTGCCATGCACACCCTCAGTATCTCTTCTTTCCTTTTCTTCTCAGTATCTAATCTCCACCCTTAGATTTAAATAAATAGATGGTTCAGATTTAATATTTTATAAAACTATTATTTTGAACATAAATAAATAAACTTAAACTATTAAATCATGATCTACACAATTTATACTTGTAATACGAACAAAATTAATAAAAAAATTAATTTATAAAACACTATCATAATTGTTTTAGAAAATATTAAATCTGAATCGTCTATTTTTTCATTCAAGGGTGGAAATGGGATTCTGAGAAAAAAAGGAGAGAAGATATTCTGAGGAAATCTGCTCCCCGGGGCTGCCATCTTGTACAGAGGCTGACCAATGAACAAGGGTTGGAGGAATGAGGAAGAGGCTTTTTTGAGTTAGGGCATTTTGGTAACTTTATTTACAATAACTGGGGCCTACAACATAAAAGTAACGGTAGTTATATCATTTTAACGATTTTGGTAGTTTTGCACCCATTTAAAAAATTTATGAGTATTTCTGCACCATAAAAAAGCATATGGTGCTGGATGCACCTAGGGTAAAAACTCATGTGTATTTTTGCACCTTAACCCATCTTAAAATTTTTATTAACCAACGCAATATGACCCTTATTAGAAAGAGAAAAATATGTGCAACAAATTTCGTGAATTTTTTTTTAAAAGAAGTTAATTTAACTAACGAAATGATTTTATAAGATAAATAACTTACCTCATAAAACTTAAATATTCTCCAATTCTTCTTCTTTCCTCCTTCCCTCCTCTACTCACTCTCGTTCTTCACGTTCCCGTTCACGTTCTCATTTTCGGTCACATCGCCAGACCCCTTACATATATATATATATATATATATATATATGGGATAAGATATTGTCACTACCATTTTTTATTACTACTAATGTCACTCTCATCTACATTTATCATTTCTCTCTTTTATTGAGATTTTAGTCTAACAGTGAAAAGATAATAATGACATTGGTAGTGACAAAAAATAGTAGTGATAATATCCTATATATATATATATATCAATGTGGGCAACCATGTGCTGCCAACGCCAACTTTTTTCCCCCTTCTTTCGTGCACAACGCCTTTCATTTTCCATTTTTTTATTTTTTTTATGGGGAAAATTATCACAAAAAAGCCCAACTATTCTATTTTTTTTTATTAACAACGACAATAATAAATATTATTATTTCCACATCCTTATTCCACTAATTTCTTTTACTATCATAAATAATATTTATAGGCTAAAGTATATTTTTAGTCCTTTAAGTTTATATGAGGTAAACTTTTGGTCCCTTAACTTTATAAATTATACTTTTAGTCTTATAATTCTAACACCGTTAATGTTTACTAACGGAAAATGTAAACTCAAGTGATAATTGTGTAATTATATGTTATTAAGTTTAAATTTAAAATATGGGTAAATTGAAGAATATATAAAATTTGTGTAATTAAATGCTATTAGTCATCGTTTGAGTTCGTTACGTCAACGTTTTCCGTTAGCAAAATTAACGGTGTTAGGATTTTAGGACCAAAAGTATACCTTATAAAGTTAAGAGACCAAAAATATGTCTTATGTAAACCTTAAAGGACTAAAAGTATACTTAGCTTTAGCCTATTTTATATAAAAATCTTTATTTCGATAATTCATAGTAAATTCATGTAACATGATTAAGAGCTGGTTTGGATCCTCTTATTTTTACCTTAAAAGTTACTTTTAAGCTAAAACTTAAAAAAAAAAAAGCTTCTAAAAATAAGCTAAAAGTTGTTTGGAGATTATATAAATTTTAGAGCTTAAAAGTTACTTAAAAGCTGAAATTAAAAATAAGCTATTTGACAAAATTTTTGTCATAAGCACTTTTTTTAAATAAAAATGATCATAAAAAGTATATTATAAAAGAGTGGTGGCGGCGATGGTGGTGGTGGGGGCGACGGCGGTGGTGGCGGTGGCGATGGTGGTGGTGGGGGCAACGGCGGTGGTGGCGGCGGCGAAGGTGGCGGTTGGGGGGGGGCGGGCGGTGGTGGTGAGGGTGGTGGCGACGGTAGGGGGTGATGGTGGCGGCGGCGACGACGGTGGTGGTGGTGGGGTGGCCGTGGCGGTGACCGTCGTGTTCAATCAAGAAATTACGGATTCTTTTTTCTCTTTTCTTTTTTCTTTTTAAAAAAGAGCTTATAAAAAAAAGCTATATAAGCTCATATGAGGAACTTATTTTTAAGCTTTTTTTTCTTCATTATAAAATAAGCTCTTATATTATAAGAGCTTATTTTAAATTCTGTTTGGCCTAGCTTATACTTATAAGTAGATTATAAACAAAAAATAAGCTAGGCCAAACAGACATTAATTAATTTTTTTTACTTATAATTAAATCCTAATATAAAAATTAAGATGTTAAACCCCATGGCAGCGAAGATTTTTTAGATCTAGACCCCAACAGCCTCCTACTTCCGTTTCCGTCCGATCGTTGCTGATGAAGATTTTTCGAGCACATACTTCATGACAACAAAGGCGGGTGAGTTGCTGGTGAGGGAGGAAGAGAAGTGAGTGTGCACTCGCAAGCACACTCAAGTGTGCACTGCATATGATTTAAAATAATATTTTATCTTTATGGGTAAAAATGATATTTTGCCTCATTTTCCTACTTTATTTTCTTTCAACCAAATAAAAATGTTCCTATCAATCAATTTTCTTTTTTAATGTGAAGCAAACACATGGAGGCAATATATTTTCCACCCTATTTCATTATTTTTATTTACATTCCTACAAATTTTTTCCATCCGAATTGGCGCTTGGTCTTGGGGAGCTATATATACAGCCAATTAATATTCAATATTTTGGTGTTTTGTCTTTTTGCTTTTGTCCAGCTAAAGACGCGGTGTTCAAAAAAAAAAAGCTAAAGACGCGGCTGCATGTTGCAACTGGCAAGTAAAATAAGAATATTCAACTATAAGTTCTGTAACTATTTCACCGGCAGGGCCCACCTCCATATAGGGAAATAAATAATAAATACTTGAGCACCGGCGAATACGTGGGATCTGGCCTTGTGAGAGAGCCCCGGGCTGCCGTGGGGTTGGTGGTGATGAATTGACTAAGATGTCCCCCACCAACTCCACTCCCTAGTATAGGCATAGAAATACGTTAGGTTAGATTAGACTTTGGCTAAATAGGCCTCAGCGTGTAATAAGGGTAGAAGGTCTAAACTTGAATTCATGCCTTTTTCTAGGCTCAGGCTTAAGTTTTCATAAGGCCTGGTCGGGTCTTATCAAAAAATAAGGTCTGGTTGAGCCTGAAGCTTTTTTAAAGGTCTATTTACAATGTATGCCTTTAAAAAGGCCTCATATTACAGGACTTGGAGGCCATAAATAGGCTTTGTATACTTTAAACCTATCAAAACTTATATAAATATATCTTGAAATTATAATATAAGAATGAAAAACAATAAATGTTATTTTATATGTATATATATATAAATATAAATATAAATATATATAATATAAATATAATTAGATTTATTTAACATTTAAACAAGCCAGACCTGCAAGCCTACAGGTCAGGCCTTAACAAAATAGGTTTGACCAATTTACATATTCAGGCCTTTAAATAGGTCTTGGCCTAACCTTTTTAACAAACAAGTTAGGCCTGACCAGGCCCTAAATAGGCTAGGTTGTAGGCCGCCTGTTAGGGGTCTGGCCTATTTCCACCCGTACCACTCATCAAACAAGGCCTTACGTACTTATTTGGGTTAACGGTAAAATTTACTTTTCTAAAATGATTTATGGATAAGTATGTGAAAGGAGTTTTATCTCAACTTATGTGAACATATTTCTTGAACGTCAACTTAAATGGATACACTTTTAATGTCCAATCTTTCTAGAAACTTAAATTCTTTGATCCCTCCAGGTCTACCCATCTTCCTTTAAAAGTGGATAAGATCCACCAAAATTGGTGTAAACCAAATCCCCTCTATGAAACGTGAAGCTTTCAGATAAATTTACTTTTCATAAAATATTTATTTTCTATAAGTCAAGAAAATAAGATTAAATTCGAATTTATTCAACAAATTTGAATTTGATAAAAGAAGAATTTACACAAATTCAAAGTTTTTTGTTTTGTTTTTCGAAATAAATGTTTCACCATAAAATTAGAATTTGACTTATAAATTCTATTTTCTATTTTTTTTTGTGAAGTAAATATTTTGTCATAAAATTCAAATTTAATTCATAAATTCAAATTTCATGCAAACAAATTTATATCAAATTCGAATTATTAAAAAAAAATATTTTCATTTTGAATTAATTATTTTTATTTTGGCCTTTCTCTTTTTAATTTTTATTTTGGCCATGAACCTTCCGTTCGCTTTCGCTTAGAAATAAAAATAATAAGATGGAGTTCTTTAAATTGCAGAACTCTTCCCATCTTCCCATCTATACAATACCCGGCCTGAGTTTTAGAAAAGAAGAACCAGAGAAAATGAGTTCCTAAATCTGAGTCCTACACCGAATTTAACCTTCTGCAGCTTTGGTTAAGGAATTAATGGCGTTGGAGCTGATTGGGGGAGCTGTTTTGGGAGTTTTGTTCGGCGAACTTCAAAACGAAATATGCAGAGTGAAGGAAAACTTTGAGATGTTCAAACCCAAATTGGAGGAACTTGAAGAAACACTCACTATACTGTATCCTGTGATAGAGGAGATTGAGGAATTAAACAGACGATTGAATAGACCAAATCATGGAAGAGAAACTATCATCTTGAGGAGATTGCTGGAAGATGGTACCAAGCTTGTTTCCAAGTGCTCTAAAATACCAAGATGGAATTTTTTGAAACAGGGTCGGTACAGAGAGAAGCTGGTGGAGCTGGATAACAAAATATTGAGGTTCCATAACCTTTACTTGCAAGCTCACATGGGAAGGGATCAAAAGCAGACTTTGCTGTTTGTGCAAGAGACGAGACAGATGATGATCATGTCACTTAACCAGCAAGGGTTTTCAAATCTCACTATGGGCTTCACCGATCCTGCAGATCTAACTACTGCCTCCTCCACCGGGACTTCAAGTATTACTGTGAGTTTTAGTCCGTTCGGTGAATCAAACACCAAAGGTACTTTGGGTGACGGTGATGAGGAGCTGGGACATGCAGCAATATTGTTAGCAGTGCGGAATGCGTCCTACGCTGCTGTGAGAATACAAACTGCTTTAAGAGCCTACAACCTAAGGAGGAGGAGTGATGAGTCGCAGGGATTTGCAGCAACGTTGTCAGAAGTGGAGCCGGGACGGGCTTTGGTGCTTTTAAGCCCTAGGTTGGGAGCTTCCAAATAAAATCAGACCTAAAAGGGTCAGTTCTGCAGGACCGAAGCTTAAAAGGGCCGACCTGTTAGGCCCGTTAATTTTTTTTTCAACTTGTCTAGTTGGCAGTTGCCCACTTTTTAAGCTAATTGAGTATGACCGTAAAGGAAGCTACTTATCTACTCTGTTGCCCAGTTCTCACTTATTTAGTCACTCTCACTATCTCACTCATTTTCTAACTCATTTCATTTATGTCATTCACTTCACACCTCTCGTCTCAGTCTTCCTATCTCGACCTCACGAACACATAGTTACACATCAGTACATTACAAATTTAAGTCACACATCAATACATCACAAATTTATGGCATCAGACCATCAGTTCTTCACTACTGCAGCTCACGAAGTCCTCCACTCCACCAAGGTGCTGATGGTCGACGGATTGTTCCTCCGGTCTTCTGAGCTTTTCTGAAGGTTCCTCACAAGTCATAATCACTGATCTATCCTCAAACCTTTTCCTTCTGGCCTATCGAGTTATTGATGGACAATATAATATTTTTGATTATGAAATAGTGATTATGTTTGTTTCTTGCATGATGCATGTTGTTTAAATCTTAATGTTGAAAACATTTATTTGCTAAATTTAAAATTAAATTGTTGTAGTTTACTAATTATATTTTTTTGAAAAACAAACGCAGAAAAAATAATTAAAATTTCAAAAAATAGCTTTGGCCCTATAGAACCGGCCTGAGTCCGCATGCTCTCGGGCCGAATCTTAAAGAACATATGTTTTTCTTACTCCGGACCTAAAAGAGTCAACATTTTTAGGTCTTGGTCCTTCAAGGGTTAACCCAAATTCCTAACTCTTAAAAGTGCGAACCGCGATTTACACTGCTATTAGAATACAAACAGAATTCAAAGCCCATACTTTAAGAAGAAGGAAAAGTAACTTATTTTTTATTTAATTTTTATGCAAATTTTCACTCTGTTTTGGGCACTTGGAAGTTTTACCGCAAGTCCACTTTGTAAATAGACCTCTTTTTTTTTTTTTTTTCCTTTTGCACGTGGACCTCCTTTATCTAATTATGATGACATGGTTTTTTATTTGGAAGCTTCTAAGTATGAACATCTCTTATAGTGAAAATTTGAACATGGATTTGCTAAGTTATGAAAAACTAACTTCTTCGGTTAGACACAACCGCGTTGGCCATGGTGGTACGATAACACTTTTTTTTTGGTTGATAATAGGTACAATAACACTTTTTAGCAATGGACAAAAGCAAAAAACAAAACACCAAAACATTCAATATTAATGGTATTGTACTCATTTATAATAGTAATTAGAGTCTTCAAAAATAATTTTTTAATCCTATAATATATAAGGTAAGTATGTGAGAAAAATTCTATCTTAATTTATATAAATAAGTATTTTTAGGACTCCTAAATGATCTCAATCGAACTTCTCATTCATAATACATTAATGTTCACGGCACATTAACGTGGCTGTATATATATAGCTCCCCAAGACTAATAGAAGTGTGCCACGCTTACATGAGAGAAGAATCTACAATTGCTTCACAAAACTCAAGTAACCATCACGCGTCAGACTTTCTCTTTTTTCCCCTTTTGCCCCTTCCCTTCGCCTTCCTTTTTTCTTTTCTTTTCTTTTCTTTTCTTTTTTTTTTTTGGCCATGAACCTTTCCTTCGATCTCGCCTTAGAAATAAAAATAATAAGATGGGGTTCTTTAAATTGCTTACACTCTTCCTGCATCCGATTTCTCTCACCGGTAGGTCTCTCATCATCCCTTTGGACTGCCTAATTTTGATCCAAATATCTTAAGAGAGACACATCATCTCTTTCAAATTACCAATAAAGGATGATGAGAGGTGTGCAAATGAGAATATCTCCTTCTCCTTCTGATTCTTCCCATCTACCCATCTATACAATACACGGTCTGAGTTTTAGAAAAGAAGAACCAGAGAAGATGAGTTCCTAAATCTGAGTCGTACACCGAATTCACCTTTCTGCAGCTTTGGTTAAGGAATTAATGGCGTGCAGCTGGTTGGGGGAGTTGTTTTGGGAGTTTTGGTCGACCAACTTCAAAAGGAAATATGGAGAGTGAAGGACAACTTTGTGATGTTCAAACCCAAATTGGAGGAACTTGAAGAAACACTCATTGTATTGTATCCTGTGATCGAGGAGATTGAGGAACTAAACAGACGATTGAATAGGCCAAATCATGGGGCAAAAACTATTATCTTGAGGAGATAGCTGGAAGATGGTGCCAAGCTTGTTTCCAAGTGCTCTAAAATACCAAGATGGGATTTTGTCAAACAGGGTCGTTACAGAGGGAAGCTGGTAGAGCTAGATAGCAAAATATTGAGGTTCCATAACCTTTACTTGCAAGCTCACATGGGAAGGGATCAAAAGCAGACTTTGCTGTTTGTGCAAGAGACGATACAGATGATGATCATGTTGTCAGATTTTTCTATAATTTTATGCTCAAATATTAAGTAGTAAAAACATGAATAAGGATCTTAAAAACTCATGATTTTCACAATACTACATGTTTAAATCAATATGCACTAACCTCTATTTATAATTACGGATTGAAATCTTTATTATTCTCTTTATCCTTCATTTCACGCTCTCTCTTCTTGATGGAAAATTAGAGGCGCCTATAATAGTCAGAGAGTGAATGAACAAATTTCTATCATTTAAATAACTTATGTATCCAAAAGACATATATATTCTATGGATATGACTGCTCCCATCATGCAGTTAAGAAACCTTTTTTCAAAAGTCATTTAACCCCTTCATTAATTAAATTATAGACATTTATCACAATCAACAGATCATTATTGTTATTAATTTTTATAATCAAAACAGTACCATAATATATAATATTCGGGATCGAGAAGTTTCATTCTCGATCCTGAATTTTCCCGTCCCAATTGTTTAGGGTTGGGACTGAAAAACTTTGAATATCTTTACACATAAGTGTATTAGAGAGAACATATAACATATGTTATAATTAAGAAATTTAATTAGCTTGCTTAATCTCTCCAAATTAATTAAATGAATCTTATATTAACGATTGAAAATAAGACAATATTATTATACTGCCACCAATTCAATTTTAGTAGCTAACGGAGCTTGAATATTGCCATTTAATGTGGTTTTCCATTTATTGCTAACTAATTATATGACTAAACTTAGTTCAAGTTAATCAGGTCAAGGAGGTTCATATAGCCAATAAGTATCTGCCACCTATTTTAGCTGTCCACATCAGCTCTTAACCCCTATTAAACTCCGTTAGCTACTAAAATTTCTGAAAAAATTTAAACAAAAACAGAGAGTGGGATGCTCATCATAAAATTCCTTTTTCGTTTTGTATATGGGATGCTCATCTCATCGGAGAACTTGCATTTGTGCTGCTGAAGCTATGTTTAATTTTAATTTCCAAGCTCTAAACAGTTTTGTTTTACAAAAGAAAAAAAAAAACAAAATGATGGCTTCCTCACTTATATAAATAAAAAATAATAAAAAAAAGAATTTTGAAATTGTAAAATCACAAATCAAACTTTCCATAAAATAAGTTGTGAATGACTTTTCAAGTCTTATAATTATCTTATCAATGTTTAATAATAAATTTGATTGAAGATTTTGTTGGATTTTTGTTTAAATCCATAGGTTATGAATAAGAAGTCGCGTCGGTTCACCACCGCTGGTTGTATCGGTTTGCCGAGGAGACTCCATCTGATCATTTCATTGTTTATAAATAGACATGCTTATGACAGAAAAACAATCTCGTTTTTCTAATACATACACTCTCTCTGCATACTGCATATACATTCTGTACGTTCCGAAAGTAGACTCGTTGGATTTGCTTGGACTTCAGACAGATAGAGCCATCTTTCTGGAGATGAATAATCCACTCTATCCTGGGAGGCAATTGCTCAGAAAATCTTTGGCATCCGTATTGAGGGAGCAAAATTGTCTTAAGGATACAACAAAAGTTGGGCCCGGATTTCTGCATAATTCATTTTCGGCAGTCTTGTGAGTTTTTACTGGTTTTTCTTCTTAGTGCAGTAATATTGTATGTTTACAGATTATACATATTGACTACACAGACTCTTATTTTTAGTGATATTTCTATATTGAAAGTATTTTCACCAACAATCTTAAGATAATTTTTGAATCTGTGTTATTTGAATTGATTCTTGAGTGATTAAGCGATTGGCTACATGAATTTACTTGACCTAAATTATATGCCTCTCTCATTTTTTACTCCTCACCCTCCTCATAAATAAAGGTGTTTTAGGTAAATGATGTTACATTCTTTACATATTTATTGTCTTTATAATTTTAACAAACTTTTTGAGTTATGTAAATGAGTTATTTTAACCATATATTCTGAACTGGAAGGAGTACAACTATGCAAAGTGATCTTGTTTTTTTTTTAGTTCTAGAAACTAGGGGGGGCATACTAACAATATTTCAGCTATGACGTTTAAGTATATCATCCGATTATATTCATAAGTCATTTTCAATATATTTACTAGACAAAAAAATTTAAACCTTATTAATTTTGCATTAAAATTTATTTATTTTCTAACTTTACTCTTATTTAATATTCAATATGCAGTATGAAATAAAATTTGCATAATTATAAATGAAAGGTAAAATAATATATTCATATAAAAAATTTGGTAATGCAACATATGAATAGTAAAACAAACTTATGTAATAAGAAACTGTATATTTTATCCTTTTTAGCCTCCTGGTAAAGCTTGAAATGGGTGGGATTATGGAGGATGTCCCTTGAAGAGATAATAAAGTTTGTGTGTGCATGTGTTTTTTGGCCAAGAGAGGGAGAATTGATCGTTGACACGAAATAAAGTTAAATGGGGGCAGGGAGAGCGCATGCAATACTGAAAAAAAAAGAGAGGCAATAGCATGTAACAAGTATGGCCCCATGTGTGATTTGGAGGGTTTTTATTGGCAATTGCACAAATGACATGGTTCTCAAGGCACACCTGGCACTAATATGTGGGGCTCAGCTCACATGTATCGCTATCTAACATTTTCTTTAGCGTCGGGTTCCAACTGCACCAATTTATATATATTGATATATATGATGGCTAAAATACCTATAATGCAAATAAAGAAATTACATAGAAAGAGAAATTAATATCAGCCAAGCGCCTCGTAGCGTGATGGCATCAGTACCAGCCTTAAGAGCTGGTCTTCTCCCTTTGTCCAGGATTCGAGTCCTGCCTCCTCCTCCCCCAATTGACTGTATCCAAAACAAAAAACAAAAAAGAAATTAATATCAAACTCTTTTGTTCTATCCATGCAACTGGGCAAACATTTAAAATTGAAGACTTAGAGATACCCATCTTTACTAAAGCGTCTACAACATGGTTTATCTCCCTTATAATTGTCTCAGAATTACCTCCCAATCCCTACGTAACATCTTCATAATTTTTTCCACTATCATATTCCCAGAGCTAGAGATGTCACACCGAAATAATTCAATAACCTCAGCAGCATCTGATTCCAGCACCAACTTCCTTACTCCAGAATCCCAGGCTAATGATAAGCCTTCGAGAATGGCCCATAATTCAATTGCACCAATTTAAAAACAAGAAAATGGAAATTGCGCTTAAAAATATTTTCGGGTGGAAATTGCGACAACTTGAAAAATTGAAGGGTGGATTACACTTTAACCCTAGTTTATACTAGATTGTTGAACAACCAAGTCATGTTAGGACGAAAAGTTGCAAAATGGGATAAAATAATGGATGTGACAGAATGGGATATGGGATAACCATTGGATGTTATACCCCACCCTGATATAGTATTTACATTCTATCAGAAATTTTCATACTTGTATATAATGAAGGGTAAATGGTAATGAGGTCTCAAGGACAAGATTTAATAACTAAGAAGTTCTAATGATAAGTGGAGAGTCTGAGAGTATAAATTTATGGTCATTTCTTGTATTGACATTTGTCATTATATGCTCCGGAATTATTATCAGATTATTGAATAATCAAGTGTCTTTCGTTGAATCTTATTGTAATAGATTCCCCCTTTAATTAATTAATGATCGGTTTTCTTTTTGTAACTGACTCATTTGCATTTGCTTATATGTGCGGCAAAAGATTGTATTGAAAGTGCATGTAAACTACCAAAAAAGCGGATCCAAAGCACTCAAACTTGCTGCTTCAAATTATGGTAAGTGAATATGGACTTATTGTTTTTGGTGTGAGTGAAGTAACTATATAATGAATAATATGAATTTAAGTGACGAAGATGCAAAATGGGAAATGATGCAGCTGTGGAATCTCTGTCAACACTAGCAGTGACCCGATTGCTTATATATATATATATATATATATGGGGTTATCGTTTGTCATGTCACTTGATATAAGCTTATGTCAAGTCACCCCAAAATTACATCGTTTTGGGGTTAGAGGAATTAATGAACTTTCAAAACGACGTAGTTTTGGGGTTAGGAGAATTAATGAGAGATCTTCTAATAAAATTCATATAATAAATACAAAATCAAAAATACAAAAACACCCTTCATTAATTCCCTTAACTCACAAAACGACGTAGTTTTGAGGTGACTTGACATAAGCTTATTATGTCAAGTCACATGACAAACGATATATATATATATATATATATATATATATATATATATATATATATATATATATATATGGGCATGAATTGGAAACGGTAATATAAGTCAAAGTTAATAATAACTTTTACATTATTGATTGTTAGTTTAATGATTAAAGGATTGTATGTATGAATTTTTTGTTAACATTTATCTATTTTGATAATTTGATAGGAAAAACGTTTCATGATTATTGATTATAGTGTCATTTGGATGGAGGATTGATACTATAATGTCAATATGTTAAGGAAATTATAAAAAATATTGGATAAGTCACTACAAGAAAACCGCCATCCATTTAGAGGCGGTTTTCTTGGCATTTAGAGGCGGTTTGAACCGCCTCTATTTGCCCACAAAGGCGGTTCCAAAACCGCCTCAGTTATCACCGTCAGGAGGTAAATTGAGGCAGTTTAAATGAGCCGTTGGAAAAACCGCCGAAGGGGAATTTAAAGGCGGTTTCGTTAACCGTCTCTAAATGATATATGGAGGTGGTTTTGTTAACCGCCTCTAAATTAAATGTGGAGGCGGTTTCGTTAACCGCCTCTAAATGATATGTAGAGGCGGTTTGTCAAACCGCCTCTGAAGTATGTTTAGAGACGGTTTTGTGCCCGCCTCCAAATATCATTTGGAGGCGGTTTTGCAGGTGCCTCAATATGTCATTTTGAGGCGGTTTTGCATGGGGGTGAAAGATTTTAAAAAGGGGTTTATAAATAGCCTCAAAATATCATTCTAAGACGGTTGGCAGATGGTTTTTTATCAGCGAATATATATAAATTATTTTTTTTACTTTTTTATATTTTTTAATTTTAATAACGAAAGGTAGTTAATAGATGATTTTTTACAGTTTCAATTTAATAATTTTTTTTCTAATAATGAAATAATAACTTGTTGCATTTGATGTATCAAGAAAAAAAATTTAATTACATTTCAGCATATATATCCATACAATGTTAAAAGCCCTTAATTAAAAGCATAAGATATATAAATTCACCACAAGATTAAAGTGTATGTTTGCATACCTTATCCAAAATCATAGAACAAAATATGTTTAACAACCATAAACAACGTCTCAACTACTAAACATACACTAATGACAACAATACTATCCAAAATCAATATCTAAATAGAATATTCAAGGTTGGGGTTGTGGTGATGGAGATGGAATATGAGGTGATGAATTCGGTCCGTCACAATGAGGGTCATGACTAGCATGAGAAGATCTTCTGAGCCCTGGAGACCCCAAATTTACATCCTGATACATTGAAACAAAATTGAAAACAAACATCAAATGCTACAATGTCTTAGTTTGTTTTACTATGCATCATGGCAATGAATTATGATGTGAGCAAACAAATTATTTATAATGCCTTATCACCACCAAGCCTTATCACTAATGAATCATTAGCATAATTCATATGCACAGCTATATACCTCAATACAATTCATGAGAATCTGATACATGTCCACATGTTGTTTAGAAAGAATGGTGGCTATTTGACAAATTCACAGAAACCTTAATTATATTGGTACTCCTATAAAAGCATCATTCACTGTGTATATATATGCACAGAATATATGCCAACCAAAACGGAGAGCATATGACACTTCTCAGAGGGAGGAACTTGCAATTGTCACTTGAAAATCAAATGCTATAATGTCCAACATAGCCAACAAAGATTGAAACTACGGTTTAATTCCAAAGTATACATTTAATTATAACACAACATTTACCTCATTGAAGGGAAAATGAGAAGGTTGTTGAGCACCAATATGTTGCAAAATAGTAGCCAATTGTGCTTTTGGATACAAAAGGTTAGTTAAATTCACAAAAAATCAAAGATAGATAAAAAAAAATATTATAATTGACGTACATACCAGGTCAAATTTTACTGATGCAATGCTTTTGGATCCAAGGGTGTGCATAATTGTTTGTTTTGCTCTATTTCTAGTATTTATCTCACTGTATTTCTACATTGTCCAGCAAAAAATACTTCAAATTAAGTTAAGTAAACCAAATTAAACAAATATATGCAAGCTTATGTCATTACCTTAGCTTTCTCGCTTAACTTATATGCCAAAAAACCAGCCCATTGTTCTCGAGTCATACCTTCAGGATAGTTTTCAAGATTTTGCTCATAACTTGCATTTTTATCATAATAATAATTACTCAACCTCCACCTATTACCCTTCCATTTTTTTCCCATATTTGCCAAACAATAATCATATTGGTCATTAGTATGGAGACAGAATTTTTTCTGCAATAGGGAAAATATAAAAATCAATTCACAAGCATTTAAGCTTAGTAAATGAAATTGAAAGAGCATTTATACCTGAATGGTCATCTCCCAAGCATTATCCTTTTAAAAGACGTTGACTTCATGCACAACCATGGAGGGGTGTTGTACGGAATTAGAATGATTGGCCAAATACTGTAGCTAGCACTCATATTACCAAAAGGATTAAAACCATCAGTTGCTAAACCGAGTCGTACATTTCATGGCTCTGAAGCAAATGATGTGTGCAGCTCATCAAACTTCTTCCATGCTTGAGAGTCTTTAGGATGTCTCATCAAGCCATCATTTTTATCATGTATAGCATGCCATCTCATATCTTCTGCAGTCTTTGTTGATAAAAATAGTCTTTGCAAGCGTGGTTTAAGGGGAAAGTATCGAACAACTTTTGCAGCCACATTACGCTTCTTTCTTCCTTGTTGAGAAGATGTATGATCACCTTCTTTAACAAGTGGCTTCCATCTAGATACATTACAAACCTTGCAACTTTGTATGTTTTCATCTTCCACTCCCCAATACAACATACAATTATTTGGGCAAGCATGTATCTTGCTTACTGGATGATGTCGGATCAAGTAAGATGTCCTGACTAGTCTAACATTCCAATGACAGGAGAAGTGAAAATATGGATATAATATATAAAGGCGGCTTGTTCAGGAGGAGGGGGAAAAAAAACAAGACAATCATTGCTTACTGGATGATGTCGGATCAATTGTCTCAAAAAACTCTCTTAGTAATTGCTGATAAAATTCAGAGTCATCCAATAGTTCGGGGTCACCATCAATATGAGTTTTCTGAACAAATTCAAATTCATAACTATGTCACATTGAAAATAAAAGCAAGCAAAATATGAGTTCAGAGACGGCAGAGAGGAGCACATGGAAATATTTATCTACGTTGCAAAGCACAAGCAAACAGAAAAGGTAAAAAGGAGACCAAAATGAGATATGCAAACAGAAAAGCATAAGATTTAAATTTTGGAGCAAAGATCATTTAAATATTAATCCCTTGCGATCATTATTTTTCGCCACATTTCAAAATTCATTATTAGAAAAAAGGTTTTTTAAACTAGATAAAAATGACTATTAAACTGGTTTTAGGTTAGATCTTATATCGAGCCACTTAAAAATTCTGAAACTTTTTAGACGGTATGATAGACAATTGGTCCAAAATATGACATTAAAAAAATAGGAAAATTCAGATTTCAAAATGATGATAAAGAAAAAATTTTGAGATCTGGATTTTTATGATTCTTTTTTTTTCCTCTTAGAACGGCTTCTTTTTGAGATATGAATTTTCAGATCCGTATATGATTCATGAAATTGCATAAGAGAATCTGCCATATTATATGAGATCTCATAATAAAATACACATCTCAATAAAAAATAGAAGAAGATAAGTTTTTTTTTTTAAAAAAAGCATATCTAATAAAATCACAACAAACCATCCAACAATAAAAAACAAGCATATCTAATAAAATCACAACAAACCATCCAACAATAAAAATGGCAGAAGAGTAGAAAATATTAAATTGAACTTACATTCAAGTGTGCCAGATTTAGATGACAAAAGCATATTCCAAAATATTAAAATCTATGGTTGAAACGGTTGAATGACATCCTTTAAAAATATTACTTAGTAATTACCAAAATGAGTTAGATGCAATTTTGCCACACACGGAGGCTGCTGTTTTCTTGGCCGGGAAAAGAGGCTGCTGTTTGACAAATACAAGAAACAGAATGCACTTTGATTCACTTTAAATTTATATACTTTACCTAATTAAATTAGTCCACTATTCAGTAGGAATAAAAAAATGCAGGAGATAGGTTGAGAGATGGTGGGGCCGAAAATGCACTTTAATTCACACACACAATTATTTATATAGAGTTACAGACAGCCAGACAGGGACATACAAGTGCAGTGGGGCCGAGAGTGAAATGTGAAGGAGAATCTCACATTCAATTTCTATATATACAGCCTACAGGCTTTCCCATAACAGACAGTTCAGAGAGGAACATACAGATAAAGGAAGCAAGACCATGGACGGTGCTCACTGCTTAAGCAATATTCAAGGAAAAATAGGCATCGAGATCAGATTTATTAGAGAGGTAGCAGGTTAGCTGTAGCAAGATTCAAAACTCAATACTTACAAAAGGTAGACGACGTCGACGGTGAGAGGGAGAGGTAGAGGAAGACGTGGTGGACTGGCGGCTACTGTGATGGTGCGACGGCCAAGAACATAAGCGATGGTGGGTTAGGGTTTGAGTTTGGCTCTGCGCGGCTGAGTTTGACTCTCTTCGATCGAATGAAAGACGGCCAAATACTTCCTCCGAGTCGGACTCTCGGTTTGGGGCCGGGAGAGTGGGCCAATACACTTTATTCATTGCATAATACCGTGTTTCTTAATAAAACACTCCAGTAATTTTTTATTTCCTCTTGTTTTTCTTTTTCTTTTTTAAACTAATTTGTTAAATTTATAGATTAATATACAATATGATATTACGTATAAGTAATTTATTTACTTTTTTAAGTTTATTCAAATTAGATAGAATATAATAGTATTTAAATATTTAATTACAATTTGAAAAGAGAAAAACATGATAGAAATATGAAATGGATATATAATTACAATTTAAACAAGAATATTAAATATTTATAAAATAAAAATAATATAAACCGCCTCGAAAACCGCCTCTAAATGTATATTGGAGACGGTTTACAGAAAACCGACTCACTAACCGCCTCTATATTTTAATTTGGAGGCGGATTTTAAAAAAACCGCCTCTGTTTTACACAATATTGAGGCGGTTACTAAAACCGCCTCTACAACCGCCTCTAAACGTCTTTCAGAGGCGGTTTACTTAAAACCGCCTCCAATAGTCCGCCTCCATTTACCAGTTTTCTTGTAGTGAGTAGATGATTATTTTGTTAGTGATTTAAGATATTGAATTAATTTTGGATGATATGATATGTAGAATTTAAATTATTTTTTAATTTTAAATTTTTTTGGATGGTATGATACTATAATTAGAATTACAATTAGTTTTTAATTTCTTATTCCCTACCAACCAATCTAACTCATAAGTTGACTTCAAACTAAACCACTAACCTTTAACCTACTTCCTCGACCAATCCAAAGACCTGCGCTGATAACCTTAGCATAAGAGTACTTGTGGAGAGATTTGTCATAGATGTAATCATGACAGATAGAAACAGAGCATTTGCCAAGTTTCTATATTGTAAAACAGCTTCTTTCTTGATCATTGAACTTCCATGGATAGCGTTGTTCATTCTTTGTAGATTACAATTTATAGTGTATTTTCTATTTCACAAGGATACGAAAAATTCTTCAATGAATATTCTTAATTGAAATCGACGACAGTAGTGTGAATTGGGCAAGTATGATAAGCATGTCAAAATCTATTTGTGTGTGCATATATATCTAAGTTGTCAATCAAGCTCTAAAAGGAAAATATATCTTCTACAGAGAGATAATCTTTTCTAGACCAACCAAATTTTGTTAATCAAATGCTTACTTCCTTGTTGTCATATCTTCTAAGAATAAATAATCTATTTCTGGGTTCAATACAGAATTCCTATATCTAACATCCCTTTCTTGTTGGCATCTACTTTAAAGGTTTAGTATATAAATCTTAAGACCTCCTTATTATCGAATAACCTTATAATTCATTTTGGATTTAGAAGGGAATTGCTGAAAATACAAACATAATTGTCGAAAAGCTAAAATGGTGTGTGGGAAATGATGCTTGTTAATCACCACCTTTGGTAACCCATGTGGCAAAATCAAATATCCTTTGTAAGTATTCATTTAGTTGCTCATTTATTGTTACATGTCCCTTACTCTTGGAATACACAATCAATCCGCACCTTATACCCTCCCTATATAGCAAAAGCTATTTTTGGGATCCCTCTCCATTTTAAACTTCCCGGATAAACTGTTTTTAAATGATAATGCTCTTGACTCTTATATTATCAAAGATGTAGTGACTCAACATTTTAGGAATAAGAATGATATTTGCTACTGATAATTTATATTACTTCTTGTAGAAAGTTTAGTTCCCTTTTAAACAACTCCTTTTCATTAAGAAATTATTGAATAGTGCTTCTCCGTATTATGATATTTTGAAGAACCATTATTTAAATACTTTTGAGTTATGCTTATTTGGTTGTAAAAACTCGTGAACATTTGTTTAAATCATGTCCCCTAGTTCAGTGAAACCATTCCTTAGAATTTGACAAGAACGAGTGACACTCTTAGGATGTTAATAAGATAGCTGGAAACAACCTGAAAGGCCAAATTTCTTATACATTTGCAACCTTTTTTGTAGCAATTTTACAAATATACTTTAAACAGTTAAAAAATATTATCAAAATGTTATAAGATAAAAAATATTTAGCAACTACTAATATGCTATATAATGAAACTCGTCCACCAGGAGAACGATTTTAAAACAACTGAAGAAGTTTTTACTCTTTTAAATATTTTTTTTTATCTCATAGCATTTTGATTGTTTTTACTGTTTAAAGTGTATTTTTAGATCTCAATGAAACTTTCTTAGGTGGTGCAATCCCCGAGTCTTTGGCTAATTGTCTCAAACAAATTTTACGGGACTCTTGAATGTTCAAATACGTACCATTAGAAAGTAGACACTTCAAATTGTCAACCTTCTATCAGATAATTTAAATGGTAGAACTCTACTGCAATGGCACTCCTGCAAAGTTGGAAAGCATTGATGACACCAGATGAAAATAAAAGTTGTTTAGAATTTGGCCAGTTGTCTTTTGACATCTATGACAATGTGCAAGTTGTGAACATCAGCAATGCATTACCAACTGTATGTGAACAAAGATTTTGGAAATGATTTAATGTTGTATGAAACTTATGAAACTACAGATGAGTTTTATTTCGACTTATATGAAAGTAGTACTTCTAAAAAGCTAAGCAATAGACCTTTTGTAATCAACCACATATTCACTTATATCAATGCCGATGATTTTGGTTGTCAAAGTCACGTAGATTGTGACAATTGTTAACAAAGGAAGATAACTAAAGTTGGTCAAGATTCTTTCTAGCTTCACTTCTTTGGTTTTCTCATCCAACCATTTTGAAAGGCAAAATACCAAAAGAGGTTATGAGTTTGAAAGCTCGCAAATTCCAATTTATTTTTAAAAAAATAATTAAAAAAATACTTGTATATATCATAAAGATAAGTTCTAACAATCATAAGAGTTTACATAGCAAAACAAAATATTACAAATTATAATATTGCGATCAAAATGAACTAAAAAAAAAATCTAAACTATAGGAACACCTCGAACACTGCTGGATAAGCACTTCGTAGACGTACATATTGAACGATGAACCTTAAATCAATTACCAAGGAATGGTTCCCAACACCTTCGTACTGCACATCTGCAGAGTAATAGAGTAACTCGTTAGTTCTGAATTCCAATATTAAGGATTTTACTATATTGTGAACCTAGTCTAAGCAGTATTGATCTTAGAAAAATGTAGCCTTCATATCATTGTCAAATGTTGATCGCTTCACAAAGAAATAGTGCCTAATAGTTGTACCTATGATGACATTTATCCACCCTGACAAGACAAAGTGCAAATCCACAAGTAATGTAATAAGAATTTATGTTTGCAGAAACCAGTTCTCACCAGTGTTCTGTTCAACAGGGAAGCAATAGCAAGTGCTGTCCTTATCTGTCTTATCTGGAAAAGTTCATGAACAATGAGATTGTAGGGTGCACAACTATTTTTCCATTCAATTGCAGAAGTAAAAAGGAATAGGTCAATACATGCATACTTGATAGTTAACAAGAGAAAAATGCGATTCAGTGGTATGGGCCCTACTTAGCAACAAGTTCTTAGGGATTGATGGCTTAAATTACCAAAAAAAAAAAAAAACCTGCAAAAGTTCCTCTAATAAGTTAGTTTATGGAATCATCATGCAAAGTAGTATCATACTTGAATTTGAAACTACATGATTTTCACCAAACCAACAATAGTAGTTCCTGAAATGTCAATTATATTCATGAACAGATATGGGAAGAACAAATAGGCAATTATGTTGATTGTTGGAGGTCATTGTTTGAAAACAGAAAACATCAACTTCATGTTGTTGCGCTCTTTTTTTTTCTATTAACAGATAATTGCTTGATCTTTAAAGTGAATCCTCAATGACAAGACAGCTGGAATGCTCAACATTTAATCTCTTAGCAGCTTCAAGGAATCTGTCACAATTAAGCACAATAGGTGAAAGTTTATAAGGACAACAATCTGAGACAAAAAACCCTCAATCAAATCCACAAGAATGAAAATTACTTCATTGTATCTCACATTTCAGGAGAAGGCTTCCCAGTTTTGACTTCATCTGCACCAAGTATAACAGAGAAAGGATTTTTCCATCCTACATGTAAAGAAAGGGGGGGGGGGGGAAGATTATGAACACCCACTCGAAGAGGGGGGGAAAAGAGCAAAGATAAAGGCTTGCACATAATGTGTTTCAACATGTTCATGATAACAAATTTAAGTGCAGATACGTACAAATGAGAACACTAAAAATACACAGTTAGGATGCATATATGAACTCACATTATTATGAACAACAAAAAGTTCTGAAAGAGACCAACCAATAGAATACAACTTCAGCAACGAAGGTCCTAACTGATCCTCAACAGTGCCAAACCTGAGCTATGAAGCAAAGGGGAAAAAATTTATTAAAAAAATTACAAGGATCATAAAAATCATGTGGACTTCATAAAATGATAGATAAAAATAAAGTATACAAGTTAATTAAAGATAAGTTTCAGATATAACCATGTAATCAACAAGTACTTACAGAATCTCATCTCCCACAGCAATAACTGATGTTGTGTGCATACTGCTTTTATGCCAATCCAGGCTGGTCAAGCCATTGCTATCAGTAGGATGATTTCCACTAGCAGAAGATTTCTTTCTAACCCTCCCTGCCCTCTCTAATCTTCCATCAGCAATCAAGTATGTTGCCTTATATTTGTTTGAGGAGTTGCTAGTGGATAATAATACAGATCTCAAGAAAAAGTAGATATTAAAAGGTTGAAGCATAGGATGCAAATACATTAAATCCAACAATAAAGTCCAGCAAATCAATAGAGTATTACCCTTGATCATAAAGACTGCAATATTTCACCTTGCAATTTAAGAGGAAGGCCCAGACATCTCTGCCATAGAAATATTAACATGTAAAACCATCAAATTGAAACCCAATTGGAAAAAAATAAAGTTGTAAAATAATGATATGATGACAATTCCCTCAATCAGAAGTAAATAACATTCCCACATTCTAAGAGAAACGAAATAAACAATTATAGAGAGAACAGACAACACACATTTACAAATACCAACACTTAATAACAAGAAAACCTAATAATCACCCCACTTAGTTGAGCTATTTCTTTGGATGAGCTCTCGACAGTTGGCAAGCCTTGAGGAAAACAAGTTAAAAGTGAAGGATCAATAGCAATTTAGTCCTTTAAAATTCTGATTATGGAATAGAACATATAAACAATTGCAAAAGAGAGTAAACTAAAATATCCCTTCCAATAGGAAAGAACTTCTAATAGGAAATGGAAACTCCGGAATCACAAATATTCAATCAAGAAAATATCCATGAGCAAAATTTAATTGACAAAAGCACAGTAAAGTTCGGACTGGCGTCTTAAACTTTCGAAATTAATAGCCTACCTTAATGTAGCCCTTCTCAATAAGAAATTTAGCCACCCCAAGACGATAAGGAAACAAAAGCCCAGCTGCCGAGAAGCTAAACCCAGGGTTAGTAATTACGCGCCTTTCCTGCTCAGACTCAACGTCCTTAACCCTCTGCTCCCACACGACCACAGGCTCAACTTCATCCTCAGTCAACGCTCCAATGCGCTCCTTGTCATACGCCTCTTTCTTGGTCACAAAGCCAAAATCGCCAACAACAGTGTTGCTATTCCGAAGATTAATCAGTCACGAAGCAAGTCTCAAGAAAATCTCACCGGTGGATACGACCCATGATTTATCCTCAGAAGGAGATGGCGGAGGAGTGACGGAGCTTTGGAGCTTACGATCCGACAAAGAATTGACGGTAAAGCTGAGCGTTGGGATGCGAGGAGGAAGAAGGCAATGGGAATTAGAATTAGGGTTAGGGAGAGGGGAGAGGAAGCGAAGGGAGGAGAAGGAAGAAGCCATGAAGGAAGGAGGCCGGAGAGAGGGGTTCTTCTTTGGCTTCTTCGTTGAGATGTGTTTGTGAGAAGGGGGAAAGAGTGATTTAGGGATTTTTACGGGGGCAAAAAAGATGATTTTTGCGAGAACAAGGTGTCAAAATAGCTATCAAAATTCCCTTAATTTTGTAAGGGAAATAGGATTCCCTCGCAAAAAAGGTGATTTTTGCAAGGGACCAAGTGTTCCCTCGTAAAAAAAAGACCTTTTTTGTGAGGGAAAAATTTTTCCCTTGCAAAAATCACTTTTTGCGAGGAAAATATTCTTCCCTCGCAAATTGATCAAAATTTACAACGAAATTTTATTCCCTCGCAAATATAGTATTTTTTAGCAGTGTTAATTTGTCCCAAAATGCTTCTTCAGGCTTTATCCTTTCATCTATAGGAAATTTCAAGGGAATCACTAGACTTGTCTATGAACTCTACTAAGGGGAACATGCCGACAGAGCTTGCAAGTTTAGACTTCCTTAAATTTTTGAACCTCTCTTACAATCATTTGATTGGGCAAATCCCAACAGGTAACTCAAATTCAGTCATTTGAAACATATTCTTTCAAAGGCAATAAAGCATTATGTGAACCTCCATTGCAATAGAATTGCAGTTTGCGAGCACCATCATATATCTAAAACAACTAAATCAAATTTCCTAATTGTTGAATTGGGATTTACTTTTAGTCTTGGCATCATTATCTTTCCTCTTATATTTTGTCGACAATGGAGGTTTAAATACTCCAAGCATGCAGACTACATACTTTGGAAGATCATCCCTCAGTTTGATTTTGTATATGAACACCATGGAGGAAAAACTTACAGAAGTTTAAGACGTAAATCTTTTTTAATTTGAATTAATGTCAAATAAAGAATACTTTATGTTGTTGTTGTCAATGATCTTGTAACTTACTAGCATGAAAGCTCTTTTATAGATGGAAGGTTTTGATCGAGTTTGATCCTACTTCTAATCTTTGGCTGTTAGTGCCTACACCTTCAATTCAAAAATAAAAAATAATACAAGAAGAAAGATTTTCTACCTCCCCTCCCACACACCCCACAAAAAGGAAACAAACTTGAAAGAGATTAATAAAAGCAATAAGAAGTGAAATATGCTTTTCTATTCATGTTGCTATGTAGACGACTCTTCTTTCTATCAAATTTTTATAATTAATCTTATTGCCTTATTGAGCACACATGTTAGACAAAAAATAAGATGACAGAGGAAAGTAAAGGGTTGACACAAAAGTAGTTAGGGTGATCTGAAAAAGCAAATTTAACTTAGAAATTAAAGGTGATAAGTTTTAAAAAATTGTAACATATTTAAGTTCATATTTTTTTTTTTTAATATTTGATTAAGAATCTCCTCAAAGCTTAGAGAGCAAAGGGTTCTCACCTCTTCCAACAAATGCATTTCCCAGGATTCAAATTTGTGTTATCTTTTTTTATGAGAATGAAGTCCCTTACCACCTCAACCAACAGATTGTTGGTATTTATACCTTTTATAAAATTAAAGATCAATAGGTGGAGTGTGCAGAAGAAACATCATGTTTTCACTAAAAACAATTATATAAATTTAAAAATCATTATTATTTCACCATTTTATAATGTTTTTCAAAATAATGATTCAAACATATTTGTTATTTTCAAGACTTATTCTAAAAAAATTACTCTATAAAATTATTTTAGGAAGATTAAAAAAGAGAATAGGATCAAACAAGTTCTAAACTATTTCATTGTTGATTCCCCAAAAGATTTATGTGTGCGCGCACTAATTTTCTGCCTCTTGAAATGTGAATTTTAATGGAATATTTTTGTTATTATTTGTATTTACCAAGTAATATAATGATTCACAGCCATAATTGATTGACTATCACTACAAAAAAAAGTCATTTTTTATGATGGAAAAATTCCGTCGCAAAAATCATTTGCAACGAAATTTTTCTGTCGCAAAAAAGTCCGTCACAATTGTGATAAAAAACAAGAATTCCGTCGCAAATTTCAGCATTTTACGATTGCGATGGAATCAGCAAATTTTGAAATTTTGCAACAGAATTTTTTTTCCATTGCAAATTTAATTCTATTTAGAAAAATAAAAAATTCAAAAAACATATAAAAATTGCATAAAAAATTACGAAATAGCAAAAACTTGTATATCATAAAATATATAGTAACAATCATAAAGAGTTTACATAGAGAAAAACAAAATATAAATAATATTGTTGTGAATAATATAAACTAAAAAATAGTCTAAACAGCAGCAGTATGGTCTTCATTATTATCATCATCACCAGGATGATCATCATCACTAGGAGCCGACCCTGTACTCTTGGCTTTTAATAGAGACTAGAGTTGAAGCTGCATCTCCCTCATCATCTCGTCTGTGTCTGATGCAGCTTAATTGCTTGCTGACTCATTGCTACCGTGTCTAGCTCAGCTCAACTGCTTGCTCTTGTACCAATGTCTTCATCTTCTTCATCTCATCTGCAAAAAACAACGTTAAAAAAGTAAGTTTATTTTTTGTACTTTATTTAAATGGATAAAGGAATAAAAATGTAACAATCAACATCAAATGTATTACGTTTACCTGCAGAAACACCTTCACTGCCGGATAAGGATGAATTTGAAGTTTTGTATTATATATGGGGAAAATCCATGTGATTATTTAAGACAATATCATATAAGACTTAATCAAAATTATCTAATACACAATTCCCAACATTATCTTTTGCATTTATAATTATCTTTTAATCTAAACTGTATTTATAATTTGTTTTTTCAAATTATCCATGTTTATTGTATAACTTGTTAAGGATAGTTTTAAATAAAAAATTTAAATGAGATAATTTTTTTTTTAAAAAAAAAACTAACAGTCATTTTTATAAGAGACTAAATCAACTAGCTAATTTCACTAATTTTTATAATACATGTAAATTTCATTATTCCTTAAAGTCACACATTCCTCCTACTTTACGTTAATTAATTAATTCTCTTATCCCTAAACATCACTTCTCAACACTTCACTTTTCTCATTTCAACACCATCCTATTTAGAGATTTATACTATTATTTCATCACAACGCAAACACACAATTACATCAAGGTTGATTAACTACACATTTAATTTGTACCATATATATAATGGTAATTTATAATCTTCTGATAAAATTATATGCACAAATATTGCCGCTCTCTCCTCTACGCGTTTTCTCCAACTTCTCTACACACAAGCCACCGGCGACCATCGCTTTTGTGCCACAGACGAGTCAGAGTGGTTGTTGTGAGTCCATATCTTTGATTTGCGGTCATGGTGTTTTGGAGTCCAGATCTCTGATCTATGGTCCTCTCCCTCAGAGTTCTATCAGATGTGGCCTTCTCTTGTCCTTGTGGCAAGTCCTCTCTCCTCCTTCTTCAGATCTGATCTGCAAAGGTGATATTTATCTGGTTTTTGTTTCTTTTTTGGTGGTATTGGGTTTTTTGATGGTGTTCTTTGTTCAGGAAATAAACAGATCTGTAAGATCTGCATTCAAATCCTCTTGGTTTGAAGGTTGTTTGAGCGTTTTTAGATCCGATTATCATCTGGTAGCTCGAATCTGCGTTCTTGGAGGCAGATCTAAAAAGGATTTGTTTTGTGTGTGGTCAAGGTCACCAGATCTACGTGTTTGGAAAAGCAGAAGTGTTCTTCAGGACATTATGAGTCTCCTTTCCCCTGAGATTAGGTTTTCTTGGATCTTCACCCCTAGACGGGGTACCTGTATAGCTACCTTAGTTGTAGCTTATGCTTATAAGGAGGTATGTCTGATCGGGTGGGTTTTTCAACCATTACCTTCTTTATTGTCACTTCTAACTTTGGGTGTCCAAGAGACTGCTGTTGTCCATGATTTTTCTTTTGCTCTTATCTTTTTAATGGGTGGTAGTGACTGGAACTTCTTGTTTTTGGTTTGGTTTTTTGTATTTGTGTATTGTCTTTATGGTGTTCGTACTATTTCTTAATATTAATATATATATCCTTTGATCAAAAAAAGAATTATATGCACAAATATTTCCATAATTATTATTTAAATGGCTGATTTATGTGTTTTTTATTTCTATAATAATTATGTCTAGTAAATTAATTTTGCAATGCCAATTGTTTTAAATAGATCGATTAGGAATCCATACCCAAATATATAAATGAGAATTACAAATTACAACATATGAAAATATGAAAATTAATTTTTTTATGCTAATTTAAAAAATATAGATAATACTATATAAACTACATTTGATTATTATATTCTTGAATATTATACTAAATATTGCTTTAGATTCTTACTTGCCTCCTAATTATTGCATTCACATTAATTGATTCCATAAATCAATGGGATTATAAAATTTTTGAAAGTGCTTATACAATAACCCAATAAAGAAATATAAAGATTCATATCTTGACAGTCAAAAATTAAACCAAAAAAAAAAAAAACAACAACAACAACTCCACTATATATAATCAAAGCATTATACCAAAGGATCTCAAGTCTCAACCATAGCAAACATGTCCAAATCAAGGCAACTATCTAACAATAAATGATAAAAAACCAAAAAAAAAAAATCAAACTTACTTGGCAAAGCGGCAACGGCGGAGACCAGAAGGGGTGGTGACAGGGGTGTCGGCGGAGACTGAAGACAGTGACGGTACGACAACGGGAGGTGGAGGACGGATAGTGAAAAGGGAGAGCGCAAAGGGAGGGACGGATTGTAAAAATGAAGGAGGAAGAAGAAGTTGGGAAATTTAATATGAGTTTGTGACAGAAATAAAATTCCGTTGCAAACTCATTCAAGTTTACGACAGAATATCTATTTTTGTCACAAACTGACGGTGCAAATTGCCGCCAATTTGTGAAAGAAATAGAATTCCGTTGCAAAACCCAAACGAGGTTTTGCGGCAGAAATCCAATTCCGTCGCAAAACCCCGTTTGGGTTTTGTGACGGAATTTTATTTCCGTTGCAAAACCCGAAGATTCAATTCCATCACAAAACCCAAACGGGGTTTTGCGATGGAATTCCCATTCCGTCGCAAAGCCCAAACGGGGTTTTGCCACGGAATTTTATTTCCATAATTCCAATTCCGTGACAAAACCCCCAACAAGTTGGGGTTTGGCGGCGGAATTTTATTTCCATCGCAAAACCAAGGTTTTGCGATTTGCAATGGAATTCCAATTCCGTCGCAAAACCCAAACAGGGTTTTACGACGAAATTACAATTCCGTCACAAACATTACTATTTTGCTACAGAATTTAAATTCTGTCGCAAATACCCTAAATTTGCGACTAAAAAAATTATGTTGCAAATTTCGTTGCTAATCAGCTGTTTTCTAGTAGTGTATATACGTTAATTTGTTACTTTCAAGTTTCAAATGCATTAATCCTACCACGAACACAGGATTTGCTTGGGTCATTGAAGGAAGATGTATGTGTGGGAGTTATACTTCTTTAGAGATGTAAAATGTCTTTGAGGGCATCCACTTATGAACATGGAACCATGACAAATTGTTTTTCCAACATGAATTATGGTATACAAGATAAGTATGTGAGGTAAGTCTTGTCTCGACTTGCGTAAACGTATTTTTTCAATACCAACTCAATAAGATACACAAATGTAGGCATGTAGCTCACTTCTACTTATACTTGTCTAATATGTCGCAAGAACCGAAAAGGGGGGGGGAACTACTATCATTATCACTAATATAAGAGCCAATTGACTTCTTTTTTTCTTTTTTTTTTAGAATTTAAGGAACTAAATAGTAAGTTACATCAAAATATTTATATTTATTATTTTTTCTTTAAACTAATTTGTCCGACTTATAAAATAATATATAATATAATGATACACATCATATTTTATAATTAAATAATTATTTAGCTTCCATAATCTTTTTTAAAAAATCAATTAACTTTTACATATTAAGAACGGGAGAGACTATTATAAGTGATCTTATGCATGCACTGGGCCATTATATTGCCCACATGCACGTGAACAGTGATGGCATGAGGGGTAATCTGGCGGATAAATTGGAAGCTTTGTCTATGTGGAGGTTGGAGGTATTAGAATGTATTAATAAAAGTTCCACAACTAACAAACTCTTGGTTAAGATGGTAACGACCTCATCCTATTAGAAAGAGAATACAATTTAAATACAGGAAACCATATCGATAGAGGTTTTAATTAGTTTTAAGCTCTAAATGATTTGGAGACACCCTTGCTAACTCTAAAACAATGCTTATAAATTTTGCAACTATTTAAATTGATATTTGCAATACATTCTTGGTGAAAAGAAAATCTTATAAAATCTATTTTTTTTCCCTTCCATGATCCTTTTATGTATTAAAAAACTAAAAATTCCTTATTTTCAAACCTAAGCATCCCATTAAAATTATTGGATCAACATTCAAAAGTCATTTTGACAACTTTTGAAACGGAATGAAATAAAGAAGACAAATTTGTAAAGAAAACATTTTTTTTTTAATCCTCCTCTTGTTCTACATTGTGTTTCTTTCTTGCTTTGTACTCTGTTTCTTTCTTCGTAGTACGTCAAATGATGCTCTATTTCTTCTTTTTCTTTCAATCACAAGAGTTTTCAAGACTTAACTCTTCTAGTATTGAAGTTCTGATTAATGTTCATAATTAAAGGATTAAGGGTATTATTATTAGTAGAAGAAATTATTGCTTGAATAAAAAAAATTATACCCTTAAAACATATGTATTACTTATAGTATATTATTGACTATACTCTTAAACCCCACAACACTTGTGAGCTCCCAATTTGGGATTTATAACATTACCACTTCATACTACAACACTTCACTCGACATCCTACCGGTCGGAATCCTCCGCCCTCTCCATGAACATCATACTATTAATGAAAGGACTAATGTAATGAACACAAACTCAAAAAAAGAGCCCATCACAAAAAAAACTAGAATGGGGAACCTGTAATAGTTGACCAGTGGATGAGCCAAAATTGGGGTTTTTTTAACCAAAATAATGTACTTTTGCAAAAAAAAAAAGACCAGAATAGGGCGTGTCAAAAACTTTTTACCGATCTAATGCGGTCAATGGCGTGCATTGACGAACGCCATTGAGAGCGCCAATGTTCACACTCCACCTGGAAGTGGCGTGTGATGACAGACGCCTCTTTTCCAGGTGGCGTCCATCAGAGAACGCCATCTGTGGCGTGTGCTGACGCACGCCACAGATGGCGTCCAGGGCTGGCCGCCAGTCAGGATTCCTGACGCGTCAGCGTGACACGTCAGGAATCTTGACTGGATTCCCTGACACCCCACCCCCACCCCCTTCCCTTTTTCCCCGACCCCCACCCCCATTCCCTTTTTGTTCCCTTTTCCCGGCCCCCCACCCCCTTCCCTTTTCCTTTCATTATCCCGGCTCCCACCCCCTTCCCTTTTCCCGGCCCCCCACCCCCTTCCCTTTTCCCGACCCCCACCCCCATTCCCTTATCCTTTTTTTTTTCCGGCCCCCACCCCCACCCCCATGCCCTTTTCCTTTCTTCTTCTTCGGCGTCACTCCCCCTTCTCCGGCGTCTTCCTTTCTTTTTGCGCCGGCCACCACTCCCCTTCCCTCTTCCTTTCAGTTTCTGCCAGCCCCCACCACCTTCCCTCTTCCTTTCTCTTTCCATTATCCATTATCTCATTTTCTCTTCCTTCTTTTTCCCCTGTAAGTTCCGGCTGAACCCAAGAGGGGGGGTGAATTGGGTGAAGTATAAAAACTTTAGTTACTTTGAAAATTCTTTTCGTAACTCCCAGAAATCAGTTTAGAAAGCAATAACCACACATTTATATATGTAAACACATTCAAACATATATGTGCTGGAAATGTAAGAGATAAGGGAAGAGAATATGCAAACAGATTTATACTGGTTCGGCCCTCCTTGACCTACGTCCAGTCCCCAGGCACCTCCTGAGATTTCAATCCACTATTTCCCTCAAGCTTTAATCGGGTACTTGAGAACCGCTACAATCCCACAAGTTTAGCCGGGCACTTGTGCAACCTTTTACAAATCTCTTACTGAGATACTCCCCCTTACACACGTAAGGATACACCGCTTGATCACACACTCTGTACTCGAAGTAATCCTCTCACTAGGATTCACTCCCCCTTACAAGTTGTAATCAACACAATGTATATCCCACTCAAGATTCCCCAATCTTGAGTAACTCTCAGAAAGATAATGTGTTTACAATAATTTTCCTCTCAAAGGAATAGATAGATAATCACTGAAGTACAAACACAATTCATTTCACTCACAAAGCTATATAGACAAGTAAAACAGAGTGAAATAGATGAAGAAGCAGAGGTTCAACATTTTGGCATTGTAATCTTGTGTCTCCACATTTTTCTGCTTCAATCCATGTCTTTTATAGGTAGAGAAGGGTCTGTGACCGTTGAAGAATCAATCAGACCGTTGTAGGTGATTAGCCTTAAGTGTGGTCAGCTTCTCTCTCTAAACTTCTGCTAATCCAAGAGTTAATTGAAGCTGATGTGGCTCTCTGAGTATTTGCCCGTTGAAATTGACTTTACTTGATGTAGTAAGCATTCTTTAACGTTCATTAGGCGTGCTCAGGTGGATTAGTTGAAAGTAGGTGAGATTGCAGAGGTGCATTAAATGCACTGTTCACTTTTTACTTTATCTCACTAATCTTCAATAATCTTGATCTGTGCTAACTGAAAAACACTCAACAAACTTGTTAAACATATCTGGGAACATGAGTGAGTGATATATGAAAGCAATTAGATCAAACAACAGTGATTTGTGAATTCGTGAAATTCAAAATCCAAAAGTTACCGTTGGTTACTCGAGTAAGTTCCTCTTTACTTGAGTAAGGCACTGTGCAAAAGTGTCTTTACTGGAGTAACCAAAGTTTACTGGAGTAAGCTCTTACCAGAGACAAACCATCGAGGCTTGAGTTTGAAAACCAAGAGCTTTACTGGAGTAAGTTAGTACTTTACTCGAGTAAGGCACCATTCATGTGAAAACATTTTAAGTTCAAAAAGCCTTTTTACTGGAGTAGGGATTTGTTTACTGAAGTAAGCCAGACTTAGACAAGTTAGTAACCTCTCTGTATGGGCTTTACTCAAGTAGACTATCCTTTACTTGAGTAAGTAACTTTGTTCCTAAAAAAAAGAGAAGTTACTCTAAGTCTTTACTGGAGTAAACGAATCTTTACTTGAGTAAAGAAGAACAGGTGCTATGTTTGAAAAACAACTTAAGAGTTCTTTACTGGAGTAAGCCAAGCTTTACTCGAGTAAGCTACTTCTTTAAAAAAAGGTTTGCTCTCTGTAAGACCTTTTACTGGAGTAAACAACTCTCTATTCGAGTAAGTAACTTAAATTCAAAAAATTCATTTTACTCTCTGGAGGTTCTTTACTCTAGTAAGCTTACCTTTACTGGAGTAGAGGTTCTTTACTCGAGTAAGAAACTCTTTACTGGAGTAAAGACTGGTCCTTGAAAAAACTTGGTTACTCTCTGGATGGCCTTTACTCTAGTAAGCTTACCTTTACTGGAGTAAGCAACTACTTCAAAAACTTTGATTGTTCTCTGTAAGTCCTTTACTGGAGTAAAACTTCTTTACTGAAGTAAAGACTTCCCAAAACGCATTTGAGCAATCCTTCAACAGTCCTTTACTGGAGTAAGCTTACCCTTACTCGAGTAAACAACAGTTAAGCAATTTCTAACTGATTTTGAAATACTTCAACACATGTTTATACTTGTTGTTAATCATCAAAACACTTTGAGAACTAACATCCCCCACCGAACATACACACACACTTCCCTTCCCTTTTCCATTATCCTCCACTCATCATCAAACTTCCTTCTTTCACATTTTCTTCATCCTAAAAACTCTCCCCGTGAAACTTTGAGAAAAATCAAAAATAAAAGGGGGGGGGGGAGAATCACTAGAAGGAAGAAGGAGGAGGAGGCAACCAATCATCTCTTCAAGCATGCACAAGTAACATTTATTTGATTTAACTCTTAATTGTATTTATTTGTTATATATACAGTTTATGCGAAAACATGGTAACTAATAAAAAATAATTTAAAGTAATAATACAACTCCGTAACCTGCCTAATGATAACATACCGGTCTGTTGTGACATGGGATTATGATGATCTTCGTTGTCTGTATCACTATCATTCTGATCATGGTTATTAGACAATAATATGTCTTCATCTTCTTCCTCTTCCTCTTCCTCATTTTCAGGTTCTTTATCTAGCATATAGTCAATTTCTTCTCCATGCACAGCGGTTGATTGTGTTGGTACACCCTCCTCCTTTAACGTTTCAATATCCACATACAACCCAGCAAATTGGGACCCAAAGTTTCCTTGAATGTTTGGAAAAAAAATCCACAGCCTCATCATCGGATATCTCAAAACCCGCATAGTGGTTTTCATAAGGCACCCTACCCATCACCTTTGATATTGCCTGATTTTGTTGCAGCTTTAACTTCTGACGGATCTTTTCATATAATTCTTCTGCAGACATGCCTCGAATAATATACATTACTTTTTTTTCACCTTCAAAGCTCAATCCATCTGCAACAATATTTTTAGAACCATTGTAATATATAAATGAACGAATTTGGTTCATTTTTCACAAAAAAAGAAATGAAGAAACAAAATAAGGGAGATGAACGACGAAGGGAGTTTTGCAGATAAGGGAATGAGTGAATGATAAGAGGGAGAGGGAAGGAGTGAATGAGGGAAAGGAGTCACGGGGAAGGAGTCATGAATGTGGGAGTTAGAGAATGGTGAAAGAGTAGGAGTTAGAGAATGGTGAGAGAGGGATAAATAGGAGAGGAAGGGAGCCCGTGGGGGGAGTCACGGGCTGGGGAGGGGTGTCATAGGTGGGGGGGGGACAGTACCGGGGGGTGTCACGGGTGGGGGGGGAAGTACTAGCTGACTCATGCCAGGTGGGTTGTGCATAGGTGGCGTGCATGGGAGCACGCCACAGGTGGCGGGCATGGGAGCACGCCACAGTTGGCGTGCCAAGACAAACGCCACCTGGAAAGGTGGCGTCTGTCACCACACGCCACTTCCATGTGGCGTGTGATGATTGGCGGCATCAATGGCGTGCGTCAACGCACGCCATTGACCGCATTAGATGGGAAAATAGTTTCTGACACACCTTATTCTGGTCATTTTTTTTGCAAAAGTACATTATTTTGGTAAAAAAAACCCGCCAAAATTGACCCATCCGCATTTTGATTTCTAACGACTTTTGAAATGGAATGAAATAAAGAGGACAAATTTGTAAAAAAAAAAAAAAACAATTATTTTATCCTCCTCCTCATTGTGTTTCTTTCTTCTTACGTCAAATGATGCTCTATTTCTTCTTTTTCTTTCAATCACAAGAGTTTTCAACACTTAAATATTCTTGTATTAAAGTTCTGATTAATTTTCATAATTAAAGGTATCAAGAGTATTATTATTAGTAGAAGAAATTATTTCTTGAATCAAAATAACTAACTGTGTAAAAAAATTATACTCTTCAAAACATATGTACTGCTTATAGTATATTATTGACTATACTCTTCAAGGCAATGTGATGATGGCCACAAGTTTAAAGGGAAAGCCTTTAAACTCTAAAACCCCACCACACTTTGTGAACTCCTAATATGAGATTTATAACATTACCACCTTTCTAAGAGCTGATATCTTAGTGACTCCATACGGGTTGGGTTTCTTTTATCATCCCTCATAATCTCTAAATTACATCCGTCCAGTTAATACAATACTACTTTTATTTTTCTCTCATTTTCCCAAATCAAAGGCTCAGATGATGCCAATAAGAGAAAATGAGAAACAAGATAAGTAGAGGATCTCCTTCCGGCTCAATACTACAACGCTTCGCTTAACATTCAGAATCCTCTGCCCTCTCCATGAACATCAGATTCTTAATGAAAGGATTATTGTAATGAACACAAACCCAACAAAAAAAAAAAGAGTCCATCACCAAAAAACTAGAATGGGGAACCCGTAATAGTTGACCAGTGGAGGAGCCAAAATTGACCCATCCGCAGCTACCCCAATGAATTATACGCGTGATACAAACTCGGTTTTTCCGTGTGGACCTCCTTTTAATTTTAGTCACTCACTGTTTAATAACATTCAACTCAAGTACTCATCACTATCAGAATTTTTCTTTTGCACCTTCCCTTCGTCTTCCCTTTTAAAAAAATGGAGTCCTTTAAATTGTTTTGATTCTTTTCATCTATACATACGGTCTGATATTGAAAAAACAAAAAAACCAGAGAAGGTGAGTCCCTAAATCCGATTCCTAGCTGTGAAATTTTAGTTTCTCCGTACGTGCAGATAGTTTAGGGTCAATTAGGTAAGGAATAATGGCGTTGGAGCTGGTTGGAGGAGCTGTTTTAGGAGTTGTGTTTGACCAACTTCAAAAGGAAATATGGAGAGTGAAGAACAACATTGTGATGTTCAAACCCAAATTGGAGGAACTTGAACTAACACTCGATGTGTTATCTCCTGTAATCGAGGAGATTGAGATATTAAACAGACGATTGAACAGATCAGAATATGGAAGAGAAACTATTGTGTTGATGAGATTGCTGGAAGATGGTACCAAGCTTGTTTCAAAGTGCTCTAAAATACCAAGATGGGATATATTCAAAAGGTGTCGTTACAGGGAGAAGCTGATGGAGCTGGATAACAAAATATTAAGGTTCCAAAACCTTTACTTGCAAGCTAACATGGCAAGGGATCAAAAGCAGAGCTTGCTGATAGTTCAAGAGACGAGACAGATGTTGATAATGTCACTTAACCAACGAGGGAATTCGAATCTTACTATGGCCCTCTCTACCTCCCCCAGCTCCACTGATTCTTCAGATCTTGCCATCGCCCTCACTGCCTCCTCTACTGATTCTTCCCATAAGGTTATCATAATTTTAACTTGGATTGTGGCCAAAAAGAAAAAAGAAAAACCAGAGAGATTAGTTTTTCTTTGGAACATCAACATGAGGTTACAGAGAAAATATGTAGTTATTCGAAAGTCCTACAATAAATAGCATATGTAATAAGAAGTTTCTTTGGATGAAATGATAATGGATCTGTGTGTTGTTCACTATTTTATAGTAAACTTAATCTTTTTAGTATTGTATTAAACCTAATTTATGTCGGTTGGTTAGACCAGTGAACCAACTCCGCTGATTCTTCAAATATTACTATGGATGTCACTACCTCATCCACCGTTTCTTCCCATAAGATTGTCATAATTTTATCTTGAATTATGCCCGAAAACCAAAAAAAAAACAAAAACAAAAAAAAACTAGAGAGAATGAGGACAGTTAATTTTTTTTTTTAATACTCAGATTATGAGTGGTTCAATAAACTCTGAGGCCCCGTTTGCGATACGGATTTGATGAAAAGTGGAAGAAAAATCAGTAAGTTATTTCATTTGGATGCATTTTCCACAAATTTTCTCAAGAACCCAAGTTCTCGGGCTCACCAATTTTCACTTATATATGAAAAGATCATATCCTACAAAAATTGGTGGGATCTCAAGTTCTTACGTCATTGTTCACATTTTTTGATAGATTTACCTTTCAAATTTAAACTTAGCGGGAACGTTAGACCTTAACAATAAATTTTTTTTATACAAGTTCGAACTTGACAAGAACATATTTTTTAAAAAACATATTTTAACAATTTTTTTTATTTTAAATTAATTACTTTTGAGGATAAAATAAACATTTCTTGATTATTTATCAACCACTACCCCTTTACTTTCTTCCTACTAAGTAACTTATCTTCCTCATCTTTCAAAATCTTCCCTTCTTTCAAAATCTTCCCTTCCCTTTCTTTCTTTCGTCTAAGTTCCTTTCCATCGTCTAAGTTTCCCCTACCAAACGGGACCTGAGTGGTTCATGCTAGTGCTCTGTTTAAGAAGATCTAATCCCTAACTGGCTCGTCCATGTCCTAGTCATGTTGAGACTGATAAGGCCAGGCCTAAAAAGTTGTGAAACAGAATATTAGCAAATGGGTAACAAAACTAGGCACGGGATGGGACAAGAGACGACAATGGGGACATCCCATCCTGTTACATACTCTAAGAAATTCCTTACTTGCATATAATTATTCAATGCCCTGTTATCTTCCCATAACTGACCACTTTGCATTTGCTTAAATATGCAGCAAATGATTGTGAGCAGGGACGGACCTACATTGTTGCATCTGTGGGCAGGTGCAGACACAAAATATATATAATTTAGAAGAAACTTTTAAGGGAATACACAATTAGCAGAGATGGTAAAGGCTTCTAAATTTTTACATAAGGTCCACAGTTCGAACTGAACTCTCCCCATTTCCACTCCTTTTTTTTTCCCAAATCCCTAACTACCGATTCACAAGTCATTTGCCATTTTGCCCCAATTCCCCAATCCCTCCTCCCATCCCTCGTCCGCGGTCCGCCCAATCCCTCGTCGGCTCGTCCGTCCGCCGCTCGTCCGCCGCTCGTCCGCTTGTCCGCCGCTCGTCCGCCGCTCGTCCGCTCGTCGATCAGTGTGCTCCACCGTCTCAGGCTACTCCATCCACCTCCTCGTCCTTCATCTCTGTTCTGTAATCGAGTCGGTATGAAATCTTCTTTCTCTGATGTTAAAACAGCCCAATGTTTTTGGATTTCATTCCTACTTTGTGTGTGCCTGTGCGGCTGTGCCTGTATGTTTTGTCATAAACAAAATAAAAGAAGGGTTTTTGTAAACTCTGATCGCTGATGCACAAAACCATAGTTTTGGATTCTTGTCCCTATTATCCCTTTGCCTTCCAAAGTAAAGAATAAGTTATTTTAGTTTAGAGATTATAAAGTGATAACTAGTAACGAATTCTTGTTGAACCTCCTAGTAAGTTTTTTGCTTGGTGTAACACCCGCCTTTAATACACCCTTTAATTGCATACACGGAAGCGTTCTTTAAAAAAAAAAATTAATGTGAGTTACTATTCACGTATACGGCACTATTCACTATTCATATATACGGTACTATTCACAAATATGCACAAATATACGTCTAAGTATAAATCTGATGGAAGTAAAAATCTCTTTCCATCTTGTACTCATACGTTTGCATCTTCTTCGTTCTTCAATCTTCTTACACGAGCTGCAAATTAACTTTTGCAAAAATATATGCTGGGATTCATTTGAATCCCAGTAGTAACGTTAATCATCACTCACATAAAATGCATACACAAAACATGCAAGTCAACCATCAATTATACATACAATTCATTCAACACATTCAACATTCAGAACATTCAAACACTATACATATATACGTACAACGGTAAATACATGCATGTAAAGGCACACATAGTATGTGAGAGAAGCGTTACTACCTGATAGTCTTTCCAATTCCTGATCCGGTTCTCTATCCTCTAGTCACCTCAGATAAATACTGAATCCTATATTTAAATATTCATGGATGGCAAGTTATTACTTGTCCAAATTCTCTATTTCTTATTTCTGTACAAATTCTATAATCCGGTAGAATTTCCAATTAACTTAGAAAATCCATATTTAATTGCACAAAAATCCAATTGATGTGCTTCCAAAAATCACTTGTTCCTCATTATGTCTATATTTAGGGAAAAATATACTCAACTGTCAAATATACGTACACTTTTCCCAGAATTTTCATTCATCATCACCGTTCCAGAAAAACGTTCAGATTCATTGTCTAACTTCAAAAATACATATCTGGAGTTCTAGGTATCCAAATCAGGTGATTCAAAAATCCATGAACTCCTCGTTAAGTCTAGTTTCTAGGAAAATTGGTTTCAATATTTAATCATATTCCAATGATTCCCAGATTTTAAGAACATAGACACTGTTTGGAAGACATTTCAGAAAACGTCCCAGATTTCATACTTAACTTCAAAAATTCATAACTCCCTGAATATAACTCCAAATAAGGCTTGTGACCTATCAAATTAAAGCTTGATAAGTCTACTTTTATTCTGGAAATTTTTATAGGAAAACTCAAATTTTTACTATTTTAAAAGTAAATCCGAAAATCACTGTTCATTTCTGGAAACCAGCATTTTTCAGTGTTCAACTTCTAACTTTGATAAATCATAACTAATTCTATAGAACTCCGATTAAGGTGATTCAAAATTCTATTTGAAGTTATATAAGTATAGTTTATGGGAAAAATATTCATCAAGCCAATTAATAGTTGTGTAATTCCCAGAAATTTTAAAAAGGAACGTTGCTTGATTCTGAAAATAGGACTTCCCAGATTTTCTAACCAAACTTTGAAAATTCATAACTAGAGTTCTAGACGTCGGATTAATACGTTCTAGTACTCATTTGAAATATTGAGAAGAGTACTTTCAACTTACCAAATTTCATGGTCAAAGGAAATCATTTTCCTGATCAAAACCTCAAATGAATCTGACTAACTCCTTAAAATCTCCAGAAAACAACTTACATATAAGTTTCAAGCATTCTTCTTCTTTTTCTTCTTCGATGGCCTCATTCTCTTGGCTCTCCCCTTATTTTTTTGTGTTTTGCATTCACAGGTCTCTCTCTCTTTCCATTCTCATTCTCTCTCTTTCTCTTTTCGGTGACAGAACAAAATAAAGAATGGAAGGAGTGTACTACATTTTCTCCCGTAAATGAATAAGAGAGAGTGAATGATTATTTGAGGGAATAGTAGCTGTGCATGTGAACGGGAGAGGGGCCAGCAAAATGAGAAAATGAGTGGAGTAGGTGTATGTGTCACATTATTGTCTCCCTTGTTATCTCCTTATGCATCCGTGAATGAATAAAATTTAGTGTGAGGGAGTAATGTTTTTCAAGCATCCAATGCTTTTGAATAAAACATAGGGAGTGTTCACACATTGTCAAAATCCATCGCATATAAGCAATGGAAATAGAGAGTATCACATTAACAATTTTCTACATTTACTCTTACTTGTATTCCACCAACAAAATTTGCATTTGATCTTCTTCAACTCCCTACAAGGCTTTTGTTTACAACTTGATTCTTTCCTCATTTAATTGCAAACTTTAGATAAATATTCTAAATAAATTCTTACTATCATATATGGATTCTTCTTTCTCAATTAGCTTCTAAACGCTATAAAATATTGACACTAAAATTTCTAAGCCAATATTTATTCTCCAACTATTTTTCCTTGAATTATTCTTCTCCCAAAAATTCCAAGAAAAAATAGGACCTTAAATTCCAACAATTACATCTACAATCTTTTTAGGCTCAATTTTCATCATAAATTCCTATAAAATGTTCCTTATTTTCAAATCCCGAAATTTGGGATATTACATTTCTCCCCTCGTTAAATAAATTTCGCCCTCGAAATTTGTACATTTCCACTTCGGAAAACCATTCCAAAAAAAATCAGTTCACCTCTTTTACATATGCTTACCAAGCATGTAACATCCACACAAAATTACTTATTCAACTTGAACCTAACGTAATATTCAAATTCAAGTCTACTAGTATCCACACAGCGCTAAGCCTCACAGTTGGTATATACTCCTTCCAATTCATTTTGCTTTTATAGCGCTAGATTTTCTGACCTTATTGTCCAGGGATTTACCCTTGACCATATGTTTCTCAATTGTAATCTAGTACAATTTCGAATATTTTGTCAACCTCAAAATATACTTTGAACACATCAGTCCATTTCTTAATAATCCTTTAAAAGAATTATTGTCACGAGTTTCATTTCTCATTCTTTCAACATCTCAAATTCTAGAGATTTGCTTGTTCAATTCTATTCTTTGCTTGAGCTTCTTCAATTCAAATTCATAGATTACTTTCTTCTGCTTAGCATTATAGCTAGCGATTACTATCTGACTTATCAATATAGATTTTTGGACCATTCTGTCAGTTTCTGTTCCTATATCAACATAGTCACCCAATGCACCACTTTCGATTCAAAAACATCAGTGAAAACAATCACGTCAATGTTTCACATTTTAAAATACGGGCAATGATAATCACATCATTGCTTTTCAATTTTCTATGTTGTCTCAAATTCAACTTTCTGATTTTCAAATTCAAATATTCAAAATTCTATGGTAGCAGTACATTTTCAAAATTTCATTCTACAGAATAATTCTTTCATAATTTCAGAGAAAACATATTCGCTGCCAGCTCAAACACAAGAAAATACATTCATTTCACGGCAGACCATATTGGCCGCTTTGTTACAAACTGTAATAATTTCCCTTATCGAATTACCACACCCGGCCTAAACCGCCATGGCATTCAGGGTTACCCCACATTCAAGGGCACTACCTCCCGGCCTAAACCGGCGATAAGGTTACAATTCTGTTGGGTAAATAACGCCTCTCCTCTAGAGGATTTGTTCGCTCAACTAAATTTAGCTGAGATAAGTATTCACAAGTGCTCAACTTTGGATCTGAGGATAAATCCAAAGTTTAAGAGTCACTAGATATTCTTTACCCACACAGCTTGCATTCTCAATTTCAAAAATATTCAATGATCATTCTTTCAATTTTCAATTCAAATGAGCTTTATTAATGGCAAGCGATTCAAAAATATTTCACAAGCACCTGGTAAGATCCAGCAAACTGAGTATTTCTACAACAGTTCTTGACCTTTTCCAGTACTGTACTGCTTTCAAAACCACAAAATTCAAAATTCAAAATTCAATTTCAGATTTTGGGTTCTACTGAACCCTCTCTACGGAACAACATCAATTCAAAAATGACCATTGCCCTGGTCTCAAATTCTGTTGAAAACCTTTCATTCAAGAATTCAATTCATAAAATTCAAAGTTTCAATTCAAGCTCTGGGTTCCAAAAGGATCCCTTCTATGAAACAATATTGTTCAAAAACAAATACTTCAAACTGAACTTTAATTCAGCTGAAAACATTGTTGTTCAAAATTTCAATTCAGAAAATTCTCAAATACAACAGGTGCATTGGAAAATTCAAAATTAAATTTTTCAAACAAATGCAGGAACCAGACAACCATTACAGAAGGTCTTCACTTCAAAATACACTTCAGGTTCTATTTTTAGCTACTTGAGCAATTCATAGAACATACCATTCATTCACAACACGAATGTTTTTCACTTTCCTAATTAGGTATTCATCGATGTATTAGGAAATTATCAGTTACTAACATTTCTACGAGTACTTGACCAAATTATGGAGTCATAACTCAACAACTGAGATTTTTAACAAACTCACAACCATTCATTCTAAGGAGACTTTTCAAATCAAATTCCAACACTATGCTAGATCAACATCTAGCAACCGCAAAATATCTTGTACACATTGGTACCATATTCTAGTGCCTTAATTCATTTAAATCAATCGGTACCACATTCTAGTACCTTTGTTCATTCTGGTCGATTCAATGCTAAAGAATTAGTTCCATTACCAAATTTCATTCTCAAGCCTCAATTCAGTTGGTAACATGCTTTAGTTGTCTCTCCAACATTCAGGTTTATCAACCTAATTCTAAAAAAAAAAATTCGACCATATCCCATAAACCTGCTAACATTTCCAAGATTCATATCTTACAACATTTAGGCATTGTCCTCAAATATTCAAATAAAATTTAGCAATTTCTACGAGGTTCTACCTCTACCTCATTTCTCAATATCATCAAAACATGTTTTAAATATCATTCTTATACCTCAGAGGTAATAACCATTCATACACAAAACATTGTTGACAATGCAGCACTAATCACAAGGTTCACAAGATTTACTTTATCATACTCTGACCTAAACATTGTTTCGACTCAGAACAAATTCAAACTTATCTTTAATCATACTGCACTCGTTCTTATATTTTCTTAGCATTTGAAAAAATTCACCATTTTTCATATTTCAAGATATTCAGATCTTACACCGAGATATTTCAAATTCTCAATACTTCCAGAGAGTCTCCTTTCTCGAGATGGCTTTAACTGATCAGACTTCCATTTTTCAAATGCAAGTCTGACATCTCGAACCAACTACACGCTCCAAGACAAATTTCTAGGAGACACAATCTTGAAATAATCTTCATGCAATGCGTATTCGTCAAACTAAATTTCTTGAAGATACAACCGGCAATAAATGCTACACTGTCTTCTGTTTGAACCGAAAGTCTATAAGACTTCGACCTATAGAGGTGGCTAGGGCGTGTCAGATTGTATTAGGGTGCGGTGCCATAAAATTTCCACATGATAACAAAGTCTGCACTATTCTGAGCCAGCGACAGATGAGAATCCGATGCTGCTTAACAAAATATAGACGTTACTAGCCCAGCTATAAATCGAGTAAAGAAAGAGTAAATGTTTCACGTTCTCTCAAACTTCACAAAACTTCCACATATTCATTTCCTCTACGATCGTAACCTTCACTATAACCTTCCACATTATCCTTAAACATGGCCGGTTCAAGTAACTCTATTCCAGTCTCCGATTCATTCAACCCTTTCTTTCTTGAAGCCTTACTTCATGACTATCAGACTAACATGTTTTCTGACTTGTCAAACAATGCATCATACCCTTATTCTTCTTTACTTCCCCAAAATCCCGTAAGTATGAACGTTCATTCACCTACCTCAATGATTAACGTTCCTACTCCTCCTCCAAGGATACAAGATTCTATTTTTACAACTACTAACAGAAAGGAATCTGAAGCAGGTCCATCAAGGCGACCTGTCCAAAGGTGTCGTAATGTGGCAGAACTTATGGAGTCTACGGTACCTTCTCAACCAAGGAATCCTGCTTCTACCTTGACTGAGACTACTAATCCATTTTCATGTGGTTGCTGCCATGTTCTTCGAGAGATCATTCATACCAATGGACTTCAATACCATAAACTTGAAGTTCATGGGAGGATTGGTATGATATGCCACGCTGTCTTTCACCAGAACGTACAAGGAGGTTCTACTAGTCCTCAAGTATTTGACTTTGGTAAGAAAAATTTAGATGATGTCAAACATTTTCTAGAAAATTATTGTTTGAATCAAAAATCTTTAGGGTATGTTCTGGTGTTAGATCCCCTATCAGCCTACTATGAGGCCCTCTGTGTTGGTTTGGAATGGACTAAAAATCAAAATGAACTCCCTAATAGTTCATTTCCAACCAATACAGAAAATATATCCAATAAAGGAAAAGAGCTCATGGTTGTAAATAATAATCCTTCAGTGCCCATACCTAATAATCCATACCGATCAAGAGCTGAACAAAATATTAGAGGTGCATCAATGTCAATAAATGATCTTAGAGACTTATTCCATTTACCTCAACAAGATGCGGCTAAACAAGTTCGTCTATGCAAAAATGTCTTAATGAAAATATGCCATAGGGAAGGAATAAGGCATTGGCCTTATGTAAAAATTCGAAGCACTATGAGGCAAATAGCTAGATTGAGAAAATCAATGTCTTCTGATGGTCCTCTCTCAAGTGCAGCCGCTCAAGAAGAAATTAATAGACTTAAAGTTGAGATGGTCAACGCTTGTGGTGGGATTGTACCAACTGTTGCTCTCAATGCTTGAATTCATCTTGTCTTTCCTTCTTAGCATTCTAATTTCTGCTTGTACTTTTAAACTAAGTTTCATGGGAATTTCCAAGTTTGAATATTTTTCTCACCCATTTTCAATTAATCACATAAGTTCAAGCTCCAGCAGCTCATTCTAACCTATTGTCAGAACTTATGTTCTAACCGGACTTTGAAATTCTGAGTTGATAATTCTATCATCAAAATTTATATTCTAATTCCAACTTGTCACTCAGAATTATCTAACTTTCAATACAGATACTTTTCATATCATCAGAGCATTCAAGCCAAATGCCAGAACCTCAGCTCTGATACCACAACTGTAACACCCGCCTTTAATACACCCTTTAATTGCATACACGGAAGCGTTCTTTAAAAAAAAAAATTAATGTGAGTTACTATTCACGTATACGGCACTATTCACTATTCATATATACGGTACTATTCACAAATATGCACAAATATACGTCTAAGTATAAATCTGATGGAAGTAAAAATCTCTTTCCATCTTGTACTCATACGTTTGCATCTTCTTCGTTCTTCAATCTTCTTACACGAGCTGCAAATTAACTTTTGCAAAAATATATGCTGGGATTCATTTGAATCCCAGTAGTAACGTTAATCATCACTCACATAAAATGCATACACAAAACATGCAAGTCAACCATCAATTATACATACAATTCATTCAACACATTCAACATTCAGAACATTCAAACACTATACATATATACGTACAACGGTAAATACATGCATGTAAAGGCACACATAGTATGTGAGAGAAGCGTTACTACCTGATAGTCTTTCCAATTCCTGATCCGGTTCTCTATCCTCTAGTCACCTCAGATAAATACTGAATCCTATATTTAAATATTCATGGATGGCAAGTTATTACTTGTCCAAATTCTCTATTTCTTATTTCTGTACAAATTCTATAATCCGGTAGAATTTCCAATTAACTTAGAAAATCCATATTTAATTGCACAAAAATCCAATTGATGTGCTTCCAAAAATCACTTGTTCCTCATTATGTCTATATTTAGGGAAAAATATACTCAACTGTCAAATATACGTACACTTTTCCCAGAATTTTCATTCATCATCACCGTTCCAGAAAAACGTTCAGATTCATTGTCTAACTTCAAAAATACATATCTGGAGTTCTAGGTATCCAAATCAGGTGATTCAAAAATCCATGAACTCCTCGTTAAGTCTAGTTTCTAGGAAAATTGGTTTCAATATTTAATCATATTCCAATGATTCCCAGATTTTAAGAACATAGACACTGTTTGGAAGACATTTCAGAAAACGTCCCAGATTTCATACTTAACTTCAAAAATTCATAACTCCCTGAATATAACTCCAAATAAGGCTTGTGACCTATCAAATTAAAGCTTGATAAGTCTACTTTTATTCTGGAAATTTTTATAGGAAAACTCAAATTTTTACTATTTTAAAAGTAAATCCGAAAATCACTGTTCATTTCTGGAAACCAGCATTTTTCAGTGTTCAACTTCTAACTTTGATAAATCATAACTAATTCTATAGAACTCCGATTAAGGTGATTCAAAATTCTATTTGAAGTTATATAAGTATAGTTTATGGGAAAAATATTCATCAAGCCAATTAATAGTTGTGTAATTCCCAGAAATTTTAAAAAGGAACGTTGCTTGATTCTGAAAATAGGACTTCCCAGATTTTCTAACCAAACTTTGAAAATTCATAACTAGAGTTCTAGACGTCGGATTAATACGTTCTAGTACTCATTTGAAATATTGAGAAGAGTACTTTCAACTTACCAAATTTCATGGTCAAAGGAAATCATTTTCCTGATCAAAACCTCAAATGAATCTGACTAACTCCTTAAAATCTCCAGAAAACAACTTACATATAAGTTTCAAGCATTCTTCTTCTTTTTCTTCTTCGATGGCCTCATTCTCTTGGCTCTCCCCTTATTTTTTTGTGTTTTGCATTCACAGGTCTCTCTCTCTTTCCATTCTCATTCTCTCTCTTTCTCTTTTCGGTGACAGAACAAAATAAAGAATGGAAGGAGTGTACTACATTTTCTCCCGTAAATGAATAAGAGAGAGTGAATGATTATTTGAGGGAATAGTAGCTGTGCATGTGAACGGGAGAGGGGCCAGCAAAATGAGAAAATGAGTGGAGTAGGTGTATGTGTCACATTATTGTCTCCCTTGTTATCTCCTTATGCATCCGTGAATGAATAAAATTTAGTGTGAGGGAGTAATGTTTTTCAAGCATCCAATGCTTTTGAATAAAACATAGGGAGTGTTCACACATTGTCAAAATCCATCGCATATAAGCAATGGAAATAGAGAGTATCACATTAACAATTTTCTACATTTACTCTTACTTGTATTCCACCAACAAAATTTGCATTTGATCTTCTTCAACTCCCTACAAGGCTTTTGTTTACAACTTGATTCTTTCCTCATTTAATTGCAAACTTTAGATAAATATTCTAAATAAATTCTTACTATCATATATGGATTCTTCTTTCTCAATTAGCTTCTAAACGCTATAAAATATTGACACTAAAATTTCTAAGCCAATATTTATTCTCCAACTATTTTTCCTTGAATTATTCTTCTCCCAAAAATTCCAAGAAAAAATAGGACCTTAAATTCCAACAATTACATCTACAATCTTTTTAGGCTCAATTTTCATCATAAATTCCTATAAAATGTTCCTTATTTTCAAATCCCGAAATTTGGGATATTACACTTGGCTGTATTGAGATTCTGTGGGTGTCACAATCACTTCTAGTGAAAGACAAATTTTCGTTGAACATCAGTTTGCTGATGCCCATGTTTAACTTATTGTTAACTCTTTCCATATGTCTAGTGTCTTTTTGAATTTCCATCTAGTTACAGTATGTGATATGGGCTTCTTTCAAGTTGACATTTTTACACCTTGACCTTAGGGTTTACTGGCTACTTTGATGCTACGCTTTACAAAGATGTGCATCTTGGAATTGAACCCTCAACAGCAACGCCAAATATGTTCAGCTGGTATTGAACTTAGTTTTCCCCTTTTTCCTCCCTATCAAACTTGAAATCCTATGACATGGTTTATTACATGCAAGGCAAACCTGGCTGTTGGAAATGAAATGAACAATTAAAATAAAGTTGTTTTCAGACAAATTAGGCTCTATTTTTTGACATTTTTCTTTAAAAAAACTATTATTCATTATGAAGTAGAGCCATCTTATTCGAATTTAATTCCTGATATCTGTGTCCTGTGTGTTATAATAGCTGTTTGACTCATAATATATGTAATTGCATTCCTCATTTTCGAATACTTTTTGGAATTATTATTGTTATCTTTATAATGAAAAGGGCATAATATAGCTAAATCTATTATACTGGCCGATTTAGATTTTGTAGAAGTCTTTTTTTAGAAAAAAAAACATATTATGTACTTTCAGATGTCTAAGCCTATGTTCGTGCTTTCTTAATGCTTAACTAGTGAGAGAATTCTTCCCACCACTATTTGTGCACCCACAAACCTAAATTCCTGGGTCCGTCACTGATTGTGAGGATGGTGCATATGCACTACCAGACTTGCAGGAGTACAGTATTCAGACTTTTGTGTGGAGTCAATGGCAAGTGAATTTGAACTTAATGAACTTGTAGCTATTGAAGAACATTATTTGATATATGTTATATTTACTTAATTTATTAAATTTAAGAAGTTAGTTAATATGATATATATTTTCTAAAACATCGATTTTTTTTTATTCTCTTATTCTCTCTCCTCTTTATTGATTGAGGGAGCATCAATAAGAATAAATTAAAAAAAGATTAACAAATATAAAAAACATTTTTGAATTAAAATCAACTGTTTAAATATATCTTGTAAGGAGCCAAAGTTATATAATGTATAATGAAATTAAGTGATGAGGATGCAAGCAGGAAACGATGCAGGTTTGAGCTTCGTGGGGTTAGAAGGAGATGAAGAAAAGGGTTAATATTCATTGTGCAGCAGTGGCCTAACACAATTTCAGACATCAAATGGTGCTCTGTTTCTTTATCTTTCTTCTTGTCTCTCTTTTTATGTCAATTCTCAAACTTAATATTTTTCTGAGTTTGTTGTTGAGCATCAGGAGTAAGAACCATAGCATTTTTGAATTTAATACTTCATGAGAGATTTGTAATTACAAAGGCAGATGTATTGAGATAGAAACAGAGCAGTTGCGAAGTTTCTATACTGAAAAAAAAAAAAGAAAAAAAAAAGCTTTTTAGTAGCAATACATTGCTTTGGTAAGCGTTGTTCATCTTCATCTTGTGTAGCAGACAATTTATGGGTACATTTGGGTTTTAAATATATGTGCGTGTGTGTGCGTGTGTATATATATACATGTGTGTGTATGAGAAGAAAAGAAAAGTCAACCTTGTTAGCCTGTTTGGATGTTGGAATTTATTGGAATGGAATATAAATGAAAATATTTTGGTACAAAGATATTTGGTATGCAAAGGAATAAAAAGGAAAATGATAAATAAAAAATAAAGAAAGATGGAATAAAAAAGGGAAACGTATAATTTATCCTCATTCACACCACACTCTCACAGCTTCTTTTCTCTTCTCCCACTCCGTCTTCGCCTCCGTTTTCATGGAGAATATCGATGAAGAGTGCAGGCTTTACTTGGATAGCAACCGGTCCCGTTGTTTTCCACTATCATCACCACCACCATCATCTTTTCTCTCTCCTCCATCATCACCACCGTCAACTTCTTCTTCCTCCTCCTCCTCCATCACTGACAAATCTACAACAACAGAAGTAGGAGGAGGCAATGACGACAGCAAAGGGGCCACTGTTGATCTCTCCCTCTTCCATCATTGGCAGATCTGTAGCAGCAAAAGTAGGAGGAGGTAGCAACGACGGCAAAGGGGCCACCATCGACTTCTTCATCTTCCTCCATCGCTGACGGATCTGCAACAACAAATATAAGAGGAGGTGGCGATGGTGGCGATGGTGGCAATGGGCCTACCAGCAACATCAACAAGCAGGATCTTCACTGAAGAATAAGATTGTGACAACCATTGAAGAAGGAAAAAAATGGTTATTTGGGAATTTAACACATTGAAAAATTGGTTCCCACCAACAATGCCTGCGGTCGGAAATTGGTTTCCTGTAGGATCATGCAACCAAGCGTCTTCAAGTGATGGAAAATATGATATTTTCCTTTTCTCTCCTAGATTTTCCTTGAACCAAACTAGCCCTTTTGAGTTTGATGAGTTTTTTTTTTTTAAAAAAAAAAACATGAATATGAGCTAGATGAGCTCAATAACAAAATAGTAAAAATTTGATTTTGACCCAGGATATTTTTTTAAAAAATAAAGGGTAAAGATGCAAAAATACACATATACTTTGCCCTAAAAAACCTCCAACACCATGTGGTTAGAAAATAGGTACAAAAGTCACACTTCTGTGGAAACAAAAAACGTTGACCGTTAAAAACAAACATTTTGACTCCGTTAGCTGACTTGGCATATATATTTACCATCTGAGAAAGGAAAAAAAAAAACTGAACACCCGAGCACGTTCATCGACCCATCTCTTCCTCGGACTCAACAAACCCCCCTCAGATCTCTCTTTTCCGGCGAACCTCCTCCAATGGGCTCATCTCCGCCGCCACTCTCTCGACATTCCAAGCAAGTTCATCAACGTCACTTGTTCATCGTCCAAACTCCTTCCTCTCGTTCAACTCTCGGCGTTGTAGGCACAACTTCCTCCCTTCATATCTTAAACCTCTGGCGACATTGCAACGAAGAAGAGATTGAGACAGAGAATGAGAAATCTTTAAAAGTCAAGACCAACTCCATTTTGCAATCATTATCTTACACGAGGTTACTTTATGTCATGTGTCTTGCTCTGTTTTATTGGTTTAAAACAGAGCACGCTTAGCACCACTGCAAAGGCTTTAATCTATATAATTCACTGCAGTTTTCTAAATATGAATATGACACAAAAATCAAATGCAAATAAAAAAGGGAGAAGTCTTTGTTTCTTAAAAGCAAAAGCTTCAAGTAAGCTAAAGGTCACAATGGCGTGATAAAAGAAGGGAGGAATTCATGAAATTCAAGTAAGAAGTTAAAGATGAACCTGCATAAGGTGACAGTGAAGACTGCTTCAACCAGTATCCCTCAGCCACTACAAAGTGGAAAGAATCATAGAACTTAAACGTAAATTTTGACATTTCACGGAGATGTAAACAAGTATGGAGAGAGACTGGTGAGGGACCGCAACAAGGAAAAGATAATTTATGATAAGCATGTTTTATTTTTGTCAAATACTTGCTGGTTGCTACTCCTAAAAAAAAGAGAGAGAATTCTATTCAACGTATGGAGATTACAATCTCTTTCTTCAAGAGAATTTTCCTTGAACTGATGCCTTTAAAATCTCAAACAATAATAAAATTTTCATATCTTTAAGTTCGAATTATTTATTCAAAAGAAGAATAAAATTGAAGTTAAGAGGTTGACACTACTTCAATTTATTTTGTTGCAATACTTTACAAAAATTCAAACTCTTCGCAAAAAAACTTGTGTCGGTGTGATTTGTTTACCCCCACTTGATCCTTATTCTTCTTTATTCAGTTGGGAATCTTGTTCTCCCTTGTTCACTACAAACCACAGGAGAAATTCTTTCTACTTTCTAAGCGTTCAAATCCAAAAATACGTAATCATGTTGAACATTTCGATGTGATAAAACTTAAAGAATGAGTGGCTGACCGTACGATTTCAGTGTTAAATCGTGTTATCTTCGCTCTTCACCCATCTCTCTCAAAATGAAAGAAGAAAATAATCGAAGAATTGTTCGTAGTCATAGGCCAAACACTGCCTCATCAAGTACTATGTTGCATGCAATTTTTTTCCAGGTCAATTGCTGGCATACAGTGAAGTGAAAGTTGAATTAGCTTCAGATAAGCTCACGTTTCTCGATGTATAACAAAACAAGATAACTCATTAAGAACTTAACCATCAGTAACGTTTTTAAATAAACTTTTAAGAAAGAAACAGTACTACTAGTTTATCCAGAACTCTTCCAGTTCGTTACAAAATCAGTCAGATATCGGAGACAAGAATGGGGTATATTATTCTAAATGAGGACCAATTGCTAAGCGTGCTCTGTTTTAAACCAATAAAACAGAGCAAGACACATGACATAAAGTAACCTTGTGTAAGATAATTGATCGCAAAATGAAGTTGGTCTTGACTTTTAAAGGTTTCTCATTCTCTGTCTCAATCTCTTCTTCGCTACAACGTTGCTAGAGGTTTAAGATATGCACGGAGGAAGTTGCGCCTGCAACGCCGAGAGTTGAACGAGAGGAAGGAGTTTGGATGATGAACAAGTGACATTGATGAGCTTGCTTGGAACGTCTAGAGAGTGGCAGCGAAGATGGGACGATGAACGTGCTTGGGTGTTCAATTTTTTTTTTTCCTTTTTCAGATGGTAAATATATATGCCAAGTCAGCTCCGTTAGTCAAAATGTTTGTTTTTAACGGTCAACGTTTTTTGTTTTAACAGAAGTGTGACTTTTGCACCTATTTTTTAACCATATGTGTATTTTTGTATCTAAAAAAAGCATGTGGTGTTGGGCGCTCCTAAGGGCAAAGCACATGTATATTTTTACACCTTTATCCAAAAATAAAAGCTAAAGACAAAAATATAAAGGGAGATAAATAAATAAATTATTATAGAAATTGAGAAGATGATTAAAAATATTTAAATATAAGGAATTGTTTAATTTCCTATTTTGGTACAGTTTTTTGTCTTGGAAAATGAAATTAAAAAAAAAAATTGGGTTAACCTCTTTACATGGATGACGCCCCTTACCAACATATTGTTGGTATTTGTACCTTTTATTTTACAAAATTAAAGAGAAGGTAGAGTGTGCAGAAGAAACATCATGTTTTCACTAAAAACAATTATATAAATTTTAAAAATCATTCTTTCACCTTTTATTTCACTATTTTATAATACTTATGGTACTAAAAAAATTTTAAACAATTTAGGACTGGAGGATTAATGTTTTTCAAAATAATGATTCAAACATTTTTTTTTTATTTTCAAAACTTATTCTAAAAAACTTACTCTATAAAATTGTTTTAAGAAAATTAAAACAGAGAATAGAATCAAACAAGTTCTAAATTATTACATTGTTTATTTCCCTAAAATATATAGAGAGAATGACTTTTAGGTCCCAATCAAAGGAAATAATATCATAAAAGTCCTCGTTGACAAACGAACATGGGGAATTAATAAGTAAATCAGTTACCATTAACAACTTATACTTGTCAATGTATTATTTTCCTTGGTTAATACCGAAAAGTCATTCTCCCAAAGATTTATGTGCATGGGCGCACGGATTTTCTGCCTTTTGGAATGTGAGTTTCAATGGAATATTTTTGTTAGTACTTGTATTTACCAAGTAATATAATGATTCACAACCATAATGGATTGACTATATACGTTTGTTCCTTTCAAATGCATTGATCCTACCATGAAGACCGGATTTGCTCCGGTCTTTGAAGGAAGCTGTATGTGTGGGAGTTATTCTTCCTCAGAGAGGCAAAATGTATTTGAACGACGACACGGGCGATGTATCTCACTTCTACTGATACTTGTCAAATATGTTGCAAGGAACCGGAGAAAAGTCAATTGAATTTTTAAAATAAAAAAAATTAAGGAAGCTAAATACTCTCTCCAGTTCTAATTATACGACAACATTGGAATTGATTTTAGTCTAATTAGTACAACATTCTAATTTTTGTCAATTTCTTTCTAGAATACCCCTAATTTATATATATATATATATATATATATATATATGTGTGTGTGTGTGTGTGTGTCTACACACAAATATATATAGACACACATACATGTGTGTATGTACATATATGTATATGTGTGCGTGTATACAAACATATATATATATATATATATATATATATATATATATATAATATGTATGTGTGTGCGTGTGTGTGTGTACATATATGTATATATAATAAGACTATTATTTTAATTAGATAGCATGTGGAAAGGAAAATTTTAGATCGGACAAGTATGTGGTAGGAGCTGTTGATTCACTTTTACTTATGTCATTTTAAATTTATATAAGAGAATTTTTGAAAAATAAGTAAAATTAACTAATTTAACTTCTTTTCTTAATCTCCCCAAATTAGTTAAATATATCCTATAATTAGGACCGAAAGGAGTAATAAGTTACTTCAAAATATTTATATTTATTATTTTTTCACCAAACTAATTTATCCGATTTATAAAGTGATATATAATTTAATGATATATAATATATATTATGATTAAGCAATTTATTTAATTTCCTTAATTTTTTTAAAAATATTCAATTAACTTTTATATATCGAGAAGTGGAGGGGGTATTATATAGGATTATATGCATGCACTCTGGCATTATATTGCCCACATGCACGTGAACAGTGATGGCATGAGGGGGGTGATCTTGGTAAATTGGAACCTTAACTATATGTTGAGGTTGGAAGTATTAAAATGTATTACTACCTTCGATCCTAAGTATAGAATAAGGTTTTTAGTGTAATTTATACCATAAACTTTGTTATATATTTAGAATTGGATAGAATAAAAGTTCCACAATTAACAACTATTAGTTAAGATGGTATCAGCCTCATCCTATTAGGAGGAGAATATAAATTTAAATACCAAGAAACATACTTACAGGTTCTAATTAGTCTTAATAAGCTCTTAGTGGTTTGGAGACACCCTTGCTAACTCTAAAAAAAAGCTTATAAATTTGCACCTAGTTAAATTGATATTTGCAATTCATCCTTGGTGAAAATAAAATCTTATAAAATCTATGTTTTTTTCCTTCCATGATCCTTTTATGTATTGAAAAACTAAAAATTCCTTATTTTCAAACCTAAACATCCCATTAAAAGTATTGGATCAACATTTAATAGTCATTTTGAAATGGAATGAAATAAAAAAGACAAATTTGTAAGGAAAACTTTTTTTTTTTTTTTTACTTAGCACATGTATCCTCATATTGAAAGCAATATTGTTTGATGAGGTATTGTCGATGATTTTTTTACCATAAAAAAATGAAAGCTTGTCTTTCCCCTTTTTTATTTTATAGAGTCTAGATGTTCTTATTGATGAGTAATAATAATAACACTCATTTTCAATTTGATATATACAATTATATTAATTTTCTTAAGAGTTCCTGATTTTTCAAAAATTTTGATCAATCAACCCAAAAGCAATAAGAATATATAGATAGCTGAAAGGGTGAAAGAAATAGGGAAAAGAATATTAATGATGTTTGTATTTTTTTTAGTAGGGATTCAAACTTTAGTTTACTATGTTGTGAGGACTAACCCATTATGCTATAGTCAACCCTTTTTTGGTGAAAACAACTTTGAATGCTTATAAAAATACAATTTTGATTGACTTCGTTCGTGATTCGTGAAGTATAATAGGAACTTAGAAATAAGGCAACTGGTGATGTTATTTGTGCTTTGTGGAAATTTCTCATGCCTTCTCATCCTTTTTTTGGGTCATCGCTTTAATCTAAAGAGACCATAACTTCACAATTCTCTGCGGTTTGACTTCAAGGAGACTAAAGACTTTATGTGTGCCCGAGAGAGAGAGAGAGAGAGAGAGAGAGAGAGAGAGAGAGAGAGAGAGAGAGAGAGAGAGAGAGAGAGAGAGAGAGAGAGAGAGAGAGAGAGAGAGAGAGAGATTCCGGTCAATATATGTTAGAACAAGTTTACTGTGTAGAGAGAGAGAGAGAGAGTTCTGGTCAATATATATTAGAACAAGTCTTCTGTGTCCATTTAGAGTCACAGAAAGTCTTCTGTGTAGAGAGAGGGAGAGTTCCGGTCAATATATATTAGAACAAGTCTTCTGTGTCCTTTTAGAGTCACGTAACTATTTTTCTGTGAAATTACATACAGTGGAATATTAATTTTGAATTCAGTTGGTACATTATTGTTTTCACACTATAGTAGTTTCTTCAATACAGAAGAAATTTTAGATGCATATGGCTCTACCCTATTTATACTATACTTTTCCAAGGAAAATCAAAAGGAATTATATTGTAAAATAAAATATAAAATGTTTAAAATATGAGTTCAATAGGAAAATGTCATGAAGCAAACTCCTAAAAAAAAAAAAAATTGTCAGAAACTAAAGAAGAACATGGTCCAAAAACTTTATACTACATGGTCCAAAATAACGAAGGTAAGGCATGTCGAGTAAAAGGTCTCATTTACGAACCCAAAAATAAAAGGTCTCGTAGCGCGATGGCATTAGGGCTAGCCTTAGGAGCTGGCCTTCCCCCATGTCCAGGGTTCGAGCCCTACCTCCCCCTCCCTCCACTGGTTGTATCAAAAAAAAAAAAAAAAAAGCTTCTTCAAAGTGATGCCATGAATCATGTAATAAATTCCCTCTTGTAAGAGAATTTTTCCGTATTGGACTCTTTTTTATTTGAATCATGTAACTCACATAGATAGATACATATTTTAGAAATTTTGTATGTCCTATAAAATTGTGTGTTTAAATATTGCTGATTTAAAAACTTTATTGTTGGGTAATGTGTAAGTGTTCTTTGAGTCTGGACGCATGCTTCGACTTTGGAGAGGCCCTGGGTCCTAACTCTTCTACACTTTTGTGTACCACAAAAAAAAAAAATGTATGTCTTAAGTTACATTCAACACTCCCAACCTTTTTTTTTTTTTTTGGGAGCAAATAATACACGGTAGGACTAAAATGGAATTTTCCCATGAAAAATAATCCTATTTTCTTTGAGATTAAATATTTTAAAACATACTGGTAAATTTTTACTTCACATCCAGGGCTATCTCGAATGTTATATACTTTAATATAAGGATGTAAAATATTATACTCCTCCTCTCCTTAATATAAGATATATTTACTTAATTTTATTATATTAAGAAAGTTAGTTAAGTTAATTAATATAACATGTATTTTCTAAAATACCCTTGTTATCTTCCTTAATTCCCTCATTCCCTTTTCTCTTTGATTAGTATCGAAAGAACATCAATAGGAATAATTTAAAAAAAGATTGACAAAAATGAAAACTACGTCTTATATTTAAAGCCGAGATGGACTTCTCAAATATCTGGCTTTTTTCCCTATTTGCCACTTTTTAAATAAATAATTACCATTTTACCACTGTTTTCAAAATATTTCCCCATCTGCCACTTTTAGTCGACTAAACCGTGCTTTAGTCGACTAAAAGTCGTGGGTTCTTTTTTTTTGGATGACCACGAAATTTAGTCGACTAACCCGAGTATGTATATAAATTCAAAATAAAGATCTTCTATTTACTACTGTTTAGAAAAATGAATTTATCATTTAAAAAAATCTTGAAAATCTTCAATTTCGGCTATTCAAATTAAATTTGAACGATTTATCCAACGAATTTTTATATATTCAAATTAAATTTTTATAAATTTGAACGATTCATCCAACCAATTTCGGCTATTCAAAAATCTATCTACTACTGTTGATCATATATATGTTTTTGTTTCGCCAAATATATATTTTTATAAAAAGCTGAATTTTATATTTTATTAAAATTGAAGTTCCCTGTCGAATTTAATCTATTGATCCCAAAAACTTACTTTTATTTAACACAGCTGATGGGATTATATACGGTAGAAAATATTAACTGCTAGCCTAGATAAACTCTAATATCTAGAGATAGATCCTAATATCTAGGAATTACAAATTTACATAATCTTCTAACTAGATCCTAAGATCTCTCCAACAATCAAGATTATAGTGAGAGAAAATTTGCCCTTAATTATTTCGAGATTCCAACAAAAATATTTTACTTTCAAGAAACAAATGCCCAGTATATATATGTTGATCATATATATGTTCCAGTTTCGTCAAATATATCAAAAAGCTGAAGTTTATCTTTTATTAAAAACAATTAAATTCAGTATATATATGTTTAAAGAAACAAATAAATTTTTTTTTAGGTATAAATGAATTTTTTTTTATTATATCAATGCCCCGGTAAATATTATATTGCTGTTTTTTTATTAACATTTTTTTATATCAATGCCACGGTAAATTAAATCCAGTATATTACATTTGTTTATTAAATCCAGTATATTACATTTAGTCTAACCCTCCAGCCGAACGGGTTAGTCGACTAAATGAGCGGTCAACAAAAAAAAAAAAAGGGAAACCACGACTTTTAGTCGACTAAACTGTGGTTTAGTCGATTAAAAGTGACAGATGGAGAAATATTTTGAAAAGAGTGGCAAAATGGTAATTATTTATCTAAAAAGTGGCAAATAGGGAAAAAAGCCCAAATATCTCTTATATTAAGAACATGAGAGAGTGACATTTAATTTGCTATGCCTATATTTATGATGCCAAATGCCAAATGTGTGTGTGTATATATATATATGTATGTATATTTTTTTTTTTTTTGTAAAATTTAATGAAAACGATTAGTGGGTGTTGTGAGATGCGTATACTATTTTATGATATAATTATTAGCGTCCCATCGTATTTACTACGTAGTATTAACTATTCCAAATCTAAGTATTGCTGAGTCAAAATAAGAATTACTGTTTCAATATGCTTAAATACCTTAATGTTTTAGATAACAACCAACTTAATGTCATCCATATAACACTAGTTAGTTGGACAGACAATAAGAATATTGACATATTAGTGTATATAGAAAAATTATGCAGGTTTATTTTCATTTAAAATTTTGAATTGTACATTTGAAGCATCTACCAAAAAGGGTCATCAAGAACCAGCATAACTTCACATCAGATCCTCACACACACACACACACACACACAATGGGGTTTTTATTCAAAGCTTGTGCCTCACTTCAGAGACTTGTAATTTTTTGTTCTTTCGCATTACTATCTTCTATTTTCATTTTCCAATGAGTTTCAAAGCATGGAATTCAAAGTTTTTCAGTTTTCCTTCCAGCATTTACGAACGCAAAAGTGATAAAAACAAATGGTCTAGGCTTCCAGAGAAACATACAAATCAACATATGACTCAGTCAAATCTATTGGGATTTGCAATGTTTATAAAAGGACTACGTGCCTAAGGCAAAATACATCTTCATCTTCCTTACTTTCGTCGCTTGTAGAAGTGTCTCTTATACACAATGAGGTTTATCCTAATCTTATGGATTTTCTTGTTACCCTTCTGCTTCATAAACCTTAGCATCAATGTCTTGTTTGTGTCTAGCCATTGTCTTAGCCATCAAAAATCTGCTTTGCTTCATCTGAGAAGAAACCTCATATTCAACTCTTCCGAGTCGAAAAAATTGGTTCGCTGGAACCAAAGTCATGACTGTTGCCTATGGAATGGAGTAACATGTGATAAGGGACATGTTATAGCTCTTGATCTTAGTGGAGAAACCATCTCTGGTGTGCTGGACAGTTCCAATAATAGCATCTTCAACTTGCAGTTTCTTCAAAATTTGAACTTGGCTTATAACAAGTTTCATAATTCCATAGTTCTTTCAAAGCTGCACAAGTTGAAAATTTTGAGATATCTGAATCTGTCAAATGCTGGCTTTGAGGGTCAGATTCCAGTTGAGATATCTCATCTGACAAAGCTCACTTTTCTCGATTTATCTACCTCATCACTTCACACTCTTAAACTTGAGGAGCCAAATGTCACAATGCTTTTACAGAAGCTCACAAAACTGCAAGAGCTATATCTTGATGGTGTAAAGGTGTTTTCTCAGGGGAAGGAGTGGGGCCAAGCACTATCTACATTGCAAAATCTTCAAATTGTGAGTATGTCATTTTGTAATCTCTTTGGCCCTATCGATTTTTCAATTGCAAAGCTTCAATCTCTCTTAGTTCTTCGGCTGAACGATAACAATATTGAAAGCTCAGTGCCAAAGGCCTTAGTGGGCTTGAGCAACTTAACCACCTTGCAACTTAGGAATTGCAACTTGAGTGGAGTTTTTCCAGAGCAGATCTTCCAAATGCCAAGCCTGCAAGTCCTTGATGTGTCAGATAATCTAGATCTTCAAGGTTCTTTACCAAACTTCCAACATCATGGATTTCTCCAAAGTTTGAATCTTAGCCATACAAAGTTCTCAGGGAAGCTACCAAGTTCTATTCACAATTTGAGCAAGTTGTCTGCATTAGACCTATCAAGCTCCAATTTCAATGGAACACTTCCTTGTTCATTCTCCAAATTGACCTCACTTGTTTATCTAGACTTGTCATTCAACAATTTCACTGGTCCTCTTCCACCTTTCAATTTGTCCAAGAGTCTCTCATATCTATCCCTCAATCACAATTACTTGAAAGGTGAAGTTTCATCAGTTCATTTCACAGGCCTTGAAAATCTTGTCACCATTGATCTAGCTGGCAATTTATTCAATGGGAGAGTTCCATCGTCTCTTTTTACGCTCCCATCTTTGCGTGATCTGATTCTCTCCAACAATAGATTTGAGGGTGTTCTCGATGAATTTCCAAATGCTTCTTCCTCTCCATTAGAGATCCTGGATATGAGCGGAAATAACTTACAAGGGCCTGTTCCTGTGTCTATCTTTGATCTCAGAAGACTCAGTTTGCTCCAACTTTCTTCAAACAAGTTCAATGGAACTATACATTTGGATATGATGAGAAGCTTGGAAAATTTGGGCACACTTGATCTTTCTGGCAACAATTTCTTGGTTGATACAACTTTGGTGAACACCCACAATCTTTCATCATTCCCCAAATTGAACAATTTCATGTTGGCTTCTTGCAAATTGAAAGAGTTTCCAGTTTTTCTTAGAAATCAATCCAATTTGCTATGGCTTGACTTATCCAACAACCAAATTCAGGGAACAATACCCAATTGGATTTGGAGGTTTGAATTTATGGTTTTTCTTAACCTTTCCAACAATTTTCTAACGGATATGGAAGGACCTTTTCATAATATTACTTCTAATATGTTTCTTCTTGATCTTCATTCCAACCAAATCAAAGGTCACCCTCCCATTTTTCCCAAATTTGTGATCTATTTGGATTACTCAAGCAATAGATTTAGCTCTATTGCCCCTGACTTTGGAAACCATCTTCCTTTCACATATTTTCTCTCTCTTGCAAACAATAGTTTTCATGGAAAAATCCATGAATCCCTTTGTAACATGTCAGCTCTTCGTGTGCTTGATCTTGCTGATAATAGCTTCAGTGAATCCATACCTGAGTGTTTGACAAGAATGAGTGACACTCTTAGGGTGTTAAAGCTAGCTGGAAACAGCCTCGAAGGCCAAATTCCTAATACATTTTCAACTTCTTGTGCCCTTAGATTCCTAGATCTCAATGAAAATTTTTTAGGTGGTACGGTCCCAGAATCTTTGCCTAATTGCCAAAAACTACAAGTCTTAAACCTTGGAAACAATCATTTGACTGACAGATTTCCATGTTTCTTAGGGAATGTGTCCACCTTGAGAGTCATGATTCTAAGGTCAAACAAATTTTATGGGACTCTTGAATGTTCAAATAGCATTGGAAAGTGGGAGAAGGTTCAAATTGTTGACCTCGCCTCAAATAATTTAAGTGGTACGCTACCTGTTGCACTCCTACAAAGTTGGAAAACATTGGTGATACCATATGAAGATAAAAGTGGTTCAGAATTTGGCCAGTTGTCTTTTGACTTTTATGACAACAATCACATTGTGGATTTCAAGAATGCATTATCAACTGTGAACAAAGATCTTGCACCAAAACTAGCTGAACTTATAGAATTAGAGCCACCTTTTGTGATCAACCACTTATGGTCTGATATCGAAGCCAATGATTTTGGTCGTCGAAGTTACCTAGATTCGGTGACAATTGTCATCAAAGGAAGACAACTACAGTTGGTTAAGATTCTTACAGCCTTCACTTCTTTGGACTTCTCATCCAACCATTTTGAAGGGTCAATACCAAAAGAGCTTATGAGCTTAAAAGCACTTCGTGCTCTTAATTTGTCCCAAAATGCTTTTTCAGGCCACGTCCCTTCATCTATAGGGAATTTGAAATATCTTGAGTCATTAGACTTGTCAAACAACTCTTTTGGAGGGCACATACCAACTGAGCTTGCAAGTTTAAGCTTCCTTGAGTTTTTGAACCTCTCTTACAATCATTTGACTGGGCAAATCCCAACAGGTACTCAAATTCAATCATTTGAAGCAGATTCTTTCAAAGGCAATAAAGCCTTATGTGGACCTCCATTGACACAGAATTGCAGTTTGCCAATACCATCATCTAAAAAAACTCAATCAAATGATGGGAGCTCCATTGATTGGAATTTTTTGAGTGCTGAATTGGGATTTACTTTTGGTCTTGGCATCATTATCTTTCCTCTTATATTCTGTCAACAATGGAGGTTAAAATGCTCCAAACATGCTGACTACATACTTTGGAAGATCATCCCTCAGCTTGATTTTGTATATGAACACCGAGGTGGGAAAACTTATAGAAGTTTAAGATGGAAACCTTTTTAATTTGAATTTTTGCCAAATAAAGGAGAAAGCTTTCTGCCAATGGCCTTGTTACCTAGTAGCATAAAAGCTTCCCTATAGGTGGGAGGTTGTGACCTCATTCCTTTATGTAATTTCAAACTATTGGTGCTTACCTCTTAATTTGGAAAAAAGGAAGAAGAAAGCTCCCAAAAAAAAAAAAAAAAAACTAGGAATAGATGAATAAAGGCAACAGGAAGTGAAACTTGGTTTTCTATTGATGTTGCTATATAGACTCTCTTCTTTTGGTGTTGTAGTTGGTTCAAGAGACTGAAGCTTTCGCTGGTTTTTGGAAAGCTGACAGTCTATTAGGCTTACTGGTTTTCATTCCTTATTTTATTTGTTTTAGATGTTGTTATGTTGATGGTTACTTTTGTATGTTGTAATGTATTTCTGTTATTAGACTTTGAACCCTCTATTTGATCCTGTCTCAGGACTTGTTGAGGGTTTAATATATAAATTTTTATCGTTTTGTTCAATAAATTGTCTTTTGATGAAAAAATATAAACACTCTTATTTATGTGAATCATTCCAAGTTAGTTTTATTGTCTTATTGGGTACAGATGTTAAACATAAAATAAGATTACAGAGGAAAATAGAGTTGACATAAGAAGGTTCTTTTTTTTGATACTACATAGGAAGGTTCTTACTTCTCCCTATTATAGTACAAGTTGGTTTGAATTTGCTTTTCTCCAATAATGATGTTGCATTTTAAAAATAGAGCAAATTTAACTTAGAAATCAAAGATTATAAGTTTTAAAAATTGTAACAAATTTAGAGTTGCTATTTCCTTTTTAATTTCTTTATATGCTTTTTAAAAAATGCGCCCATGTTTTATTTAACTGGCACAACCCCACTTCAAAAAAAGGTCTCTTCTTCTGCTGAAAATTAAGATTCAAGGTCTGTTTAACGGGTATAAAGTATAAACTGTACGCAAGTCACCTAAACTTTTGGGAAAATTTCAACTAGCCCCTACTGTAGCAAAATAATTTTCAGCAGCCCCCTTAATAATCTGAAATATCAGTACGTCCTTTTTAGGCTAAAATGAAATTAATTTGTGGAGCAAAAAGAAAAAGATAGATTTAATTTAGTCCTTTGAGGAAACAAAAAGAAGAAAGGGTAAAGGTATGAAAATACACATATGTTTTATTTTTATTTTGAGGAGAGGAGTGCCTAACACTAAATATTTTTTTTTTTTAAATGAAAAAATACACATATGTTTATAAAACAGGTGTAAAAACCACATCACTGTTAGAATCTAATTTGACGGTGTTAATTTTGGGGTGGGGCCCACACTATTTTCATAAAAATATCAAAATGCTCCTAATTAACCACCACCGCCAGGCCGCCCCACCCCGCCGCCCCCCCCCCCCCCGGTGGGGGTTGGGGGGGAATTAGTGCTGTGACTTTTGTACCTGTTTTATAATTACATGTGTATTTTTATACCACTCTGGTCCTATTTATAAGTCTCATTTTGACCAAATTACACATACCAAGGAGAGGTAGTTAGCTCAATGATTATGGGGTGAATTTTTAACTTTACCCTCATTTGTAATTGGTTACCTTCAACTTTTTCTTCTCTCTCTACTTTCATTGGTACAATTAATATGGGCAAAAGTGTCACAATCTCATTTATTTGGTCAAATGGGACTTATAAATAGGACCAAATTTTTTTGGTCAAAATGGACTTATAAATAAGACCAGAGTGGTACTTTAAAAAAAAAACTCTTGATGTTGGACGCTTCTCATGATAAAACATATGTGTATTTTTACCTTTATCCAAGAAAAAATAACCAATTGATGAAAAAAAAAAAAAAAAAAGCAGAGTATTCGCGACGTACTTAAACCCACTCGGTCCCTCCATGCATTCCGCCATGTTATCGCCTTCGCAAGCTTATAGACAAATCAATGGCTGACGATGATTCCGAAATCGCGTCACTCCACCATCTTTCCATTTGAATTTGAGTTTTGTGGGCATTTCAAAATCTGAGTTGTGAATCCCGACTTAGACACTTTCACCTCACCTTCACAGTGGAGGTGATCATTGGAGCATCCAAGTATGTATCTGACTTTCTTAGGATGGTGCATATTGATTTTGGATCTGGAAGTCAGCGATCTATCGCCTGAATCGATGAAAATGGCAAACCGTTCTTTTCCCATATCTTTGTTGAAGAGGATTTTATGGATGAATTGGAGAATTCAGGAATTCCCAAATTTTTGGCTGAAATTCAGATTGATGGGATTTCGGGCAGGAGAAAGTGCGATTGTTTGGATTTAGGTGTTGATGGGACAAACAACAACGTGAGTTCATCGGTCCAAAATAACAAGCAAGAAGATGAAAGCCGCAGAGGCTGAAGGGAACTTCTAAATTGCCCAATGCAAAGTGGCTTAGTGAGAAAGAAGATGTATATTCATTCGTGAGTATTTTATTTCTCTCCGACTTGTCCAAATCCTTTCGGGGAGTCACTATTTCTGCGATTGGGCAATTTAGTGGCAGGTAGTGGGGTATTTCGGCGAGTTCATCCATCAAAACGCAGATTGGAAAAGATTGAAAAGTGGCCGCTGGGTCTTAACAGTGTCGACCTTCCCGCGTGGGGTATGATACAGGAGCAGATGATCCTTTAAATCCCAAGTGGTATGTAGTGTGGAGCAGTAACATGAACAGCCATATACTCCCAGATGATGAACATATAATTGGTGAAGGAGGGCATTACCGTGTAGGTCTGTGAACAAAAACAAGCCATTCCAAGTTTCTCAATCTCAAGATTAAGCCAAGTGCAACTCGCGAATATATTAAACCCCCAGAAAAAAAAAAAGAACAAAAAACCAAACACCGAACACTCATCAAAGAAAAATTATAAACCGAGAAAGCCAAGGAGCAAATCGGACTTGTAAAATAGTAGAAGAAAACTTTAGTGGAGAGGTTTCCAATGAATTTTTTACCATTAGGGTTCTTACTTAGCCCTTAACAATATTATTTTACTTCAATTTTGCTTTTCTTAAAAAAATAACTAAGGGATATAGAGGTAATTCGGCCCAATTTCTAAATTCCTAATTGTGTCACATAACCTAATTAATAATTTTTTAAGTTTAGTAACCCAATTTAGAATTAAAGTAATTCAACCGTCTTTATATGGGATTCTCCCTTAGTTATTTGATAGAAAGAAAATAAAGGAGTAACAACTACAAAAAAATAAGGAAATATTTATTTTACCCTTAAGAGTAATTAATTCAAAATAAAAATATATTTTTTTCCATAATTCAAATTTGATATGAATTTACATGCATCAAATTTGAATTTATGGGTCAAATTCGAATTTTATGATAAAACATTTACTTCACAAAGAAAGAAAATAGAATTTATTGGTCAAATTCTAATTTCATGACAAAACATTTATTTTGTAAAAATTTGAATTTTTCTAAAATCTTCTCTTATTAAATTGGAATTTATTGCATAAATTTGAATGTAATCCTTTTTTTTTTGCCTTATAGAAAATAAATGTTTTAGGAGAGGTAAATTTTATCCGAAAGCTTCACAGTTTATAAAGGAAATTTGAGTTCTCACCAATTTTAGTGGATCTTATCTTCTCACTTTTAAAGGAAGATTGATTGGCCTATATGAGTGGAGAACTTAAGTTTTTGGAGAGATCCGATGTTGAAAGTGAGTGTGTTTGGGATGGCTCTTTAACCCCGAACGAGCAATTTAGGATCCAAAAGTTTGTGAAATATGATGTGAGCTTTTGTCCTGTGTGTCATAGTAGCATTTTCATTAATAAATATATTTGATTATTTTGTGAAAAGAAAAAAACAAAGGGAAAATTCAAATAAAATACCACATGAATTTGTAAAACCCACATAAGCCTATTAAATTTGTAAAAAGACACAGAGGTGACACAGACTTACAAGGGATATGTAAATTCATGGCAAATGACTAGAATGCCATTTAATCTTCTCTCTTTCCTCTCTCCGTCAAACTAGACCCTTCCTACTAGATCCGCCGTGACTGTGCCACCGTCCACCTCCACCATCGACGTCGACTCCAACGCCGCACCCACCGGCATCATCGGTGAAAAAGAAAAAAAAACGAAACACACGAACAAACGACGAGAGAGAACGAGAACTTTTTTTGGTCGATCCGGAAGAAATTAGAAGAAGAAGACGTGAGTGAGTGAAGGAAGGAAGAAAGAAGAAAATGAAGGAAGGAAGGAGGAAGAAGGAAGAAGAGAGAAAAAGAGGAGAAGAAAAAAGTACAAAACACTTGGAGTGTAATTTATAACACTGGAGTGTTTTTTTTTCCTCGCATTTGGCTTCTCTTCTATGGTCAGTTGTAAATGGCGATGGTTTATTTGTAAACGGCGATGGTTTATTTGTAAACGGCGATGGTTTACTTGTAAATGGCGATGGTTGTTTTGTAAATGACGATGAAGTTTATATTTTGTAATTATGGAAAAGGTCAGAAAAAAGTTGTAAATGGCGATGGTTTACTTGTAAATGGCAATGAAGTTTATATTTTTTAATTCAGGCAAGAATGGAAAAGACAAGAAAAAAGTTGTAAATGGCGATGGTTTACTTATAAATGGCGATGGTTTAATTGTAAATGGCGATGAAGTTTATATTTTGTAATTCAGGCAAGAGTGAAAAGACAAGAAAAAAGTTGTAAATGGTAATGGTTGTTTTGTAAATGGCGATGGTTGTTTTGTAAATGAACCATCGCCATTTATAAAAACATAATTACAAAACATAAACTTCATCGCCATTTACAAGTAAACCATTGCCATTTACAAATAAACTATTGTCATTTACAACTTTTTTCTAACATTTTCCATAATTACAAAACATAAACTTCATCGCCATTTACAAAACAATCATCGCCATTTATAAGTAAACCATCGCCATTTACAAATAAACCATCGCCATTTACAACTGACCATAGAAGAGAAGCCAAAGATGAGGAAAAAAAACACACTCCAGTGTTATAAATCACACTCCAAGTGTTCACTGGAGTGTGATTTATCACACTCCAAGTTTTCTGCACTTTTTTTCCCTTCTCTTTTTCTCTCTTCTTCCTTCTTCCTCCTTCCTTCCTTTTCTTCTTCCTTCCTTCCTTCACTCACTCATGTCTTCTTCTTCTATTTCTTTCGGATCAACCAAGAAAAAGTTCTCGTTCTCTCTGTTCATTCGTTTCGTTCGTGTGTTTTGTTTTGTTTTTCTTTTTCATCGATGATGCCGGTGGGTGCGGCGTAGGTAGCGGTGGGTGCGGCGTTGGCGTTGGCATCGACGTCGATGGTGGAGGTGGACGATGGCGCAGTCACGGAGGATCTGGTAGGAAGGGTTTGGTTTGACGGAGAGAGGAAAGATAGAAGATTAAAAGGCATTCTAGTCATTTGCCATGAATTTGCATATCCCTTATAAGTCTGTGTAGTCCTTTTACAAATTCAATGGGTTTATGTGGGTTTTACAAATTCATATGGTATTTTATTGGAATTTTCCCAAAAACAAATCCCGCACTGTTTTGGGCTTTTTTTTTTTTTTTTAAAAAAAAAGTTTTACTTGTGCACCTCCTTTACTTCTATTCACCAACTGTATGATACTAGCTCCGATCTTAATTATAGGAATATTTTTATAGTATAATTTTACACTATAAAAATATTCATATGATTAGGATCGGGGAGAGAGTAACGCTTTTGAGTTAAAAAAAAGAAAGATGACACCGTTTTTTTGGGCTAAGCATCCAAACTTTTTTTTTTTTTTTTGGGTTCAAACGTTTACATGAGAGAAGAATCTACAATTGCTTAACAACAGTAAAGTAATCATTCTATTAAAAAAAAAAAAAACACTAAAGTAATGATAACGCGTTTGAGTTTTTTCCCCTTTTGAGCCTTCCCTTGGAGTGCACATTGCCACATTCTATGCACATTTGTACATGTTTTTTACATGCTTCTACTTGTAAACTTCTCATTATCCAAAATTTCTCTTTTTCTTGAAAATAATGCTTACACATAGAAGCATATAAGAAGTTTGTAAAAATGGGCATGGAATGTGGACTCCTTCCCTTGGCCTTTCCTTTTTAAGAACTTTCATAGGTGGATATATGAATTGTAATAATTTCTTGTGTTTATTTTGAATTAATTATTTCAAAGGGTAAAATAGGTATTTCCTGATTCCTTCCCAACCGCTATCTTTTTATTTCTTCCTACCAAACAATTAATCTTCTCTCATCTCTCAAAGTCTTCCCTTTCTTTATTTCCCGGACTAATATATACTTTTAATCCTTTAAGTTTTATATAAGGCATACTTTTAATTCTTTAACTATATAAAATATACTTTTGATCCTCAAAATCTAACACTTTTAATATTAGTAATAGAAAACGCTGACGCAACGAGATCAAATGATAATTAATAGCATTTAATTAAACAAATTTTATATATTCTTCAATTTACCTATACTTTAAATTTACAATTAATAGTTATTAATTACACAGTCAATACTTAAATTTAAACCATTATCACTTGAGTTTGTATTTTCTGTTAGTAAAATTAATGGTGTTAGAATTATAGGACTAAAAGTAAATTGTAGTATTAAAAATATTTTATAAAATTAAGAGACCAAAACTATACGTCATATAAATTTAAAACACTAAGAATATACTTTAACCAATTCCCCTCCTTTAAATTCTTTTCCATTAACAAATCTTCCCCATACCAAACCGCCTGAGATTCCTGGTTGAAGCCTGCGAAACAGTTCCCGAAAACCAAAGGATAAGGGGGAAAAAATTAGAGTCTATCACTAAAAAAACCCAGTACGACAAGAATCCATCACTCAAAATAGCAAGAACGAAGGAAGAAGGATGGCGAAATGCATCAAAAAGGCTGATGGAAGAAGCAATTAATGTCCGTCCGGGCACCTAAAAGAAGCAACAAAGTCATGGATCGTTAAAAACTTGAAAAGACTCTAGCAAGAAGGACGGAAGTCACGAGAGTTTGACATAAGTTTAAGTCTTTGGAAACACAAAAGTACCAAGTGAAAAATCAGAAGGGGAAAAAAAGATGGGGCTGGTTTTTCCAGTCCCAAACGTGCGATTCAGGACCCAAAAGTCAGATCGACTCGCTTGTAATGATGTGTTTGGTTCGGCTTTTTGCCAATTGAGCTTTTAGAAAAAAGAAGACACTTTTCCCTTACGTCAGAATTTTTAGTTTTTGACTTTCCTATCATAGAGGGTAGATAATAACTTATAAAAGTAAGATGTTGAATTTCACTTTTTTAAATTAAAATATTATTTTTGTCTTTATTATAAATCTTGTAGATGAATTTTTTGGTCTTAAATATAAAAACTTAAAAGTTAATAATATTTGTTTTCCATTTTTATCCTTACTTAATTCTCATTAGAAAAAGAAAAAGATGAGGAAGATGTTAGAGAATTAGTTACAATAAAGGGAAAATTTACATCGGAACCTTTTTTATAGAAAAAAAAAACTTAAAAAATGTCTCAAGATTTTGAAAATCCTCGAAAAGGCCATAACAAGGCTGATATAATTGTTCATGAGGTACTGATATAGTTATTAACGGAGCTGATTTAGTTGTTAGTAAATTGTTGTTAATGGTACTGATTTAGTTGTTAATGACATATCTATTAACAACTATATCAGCCTTGTTAACAACTTATGTTGACCGTTTTCTAGGATTTTCAGAATTTTAAGGTCTTTTTTGGGTTTTTTTTTTCTGTAAAAAGGGTTCTGATGTGAATTGTCCCTATAATAAACTTATAATAAGGATTAGAGTAAATTTTTATGACAGTACTTTAATTTAAGTTCATAAAAAATTTAATTGATGAGAATTACTTAATAAATTTTCAAATTATGCTGTAATGGTCGAATTGGTCTCTGTTGGAGTTGGAAATTTGCTTTTATTGCTTAATGGTCTTTGCTCATGAAATTCTTTATTAATTCATAGTTATGTAATATTATTTGATAAAAAAACTTTGTATTTGTATTATTTCTGTTTTATATGCATTTTTCTTTATTAACTATATTTAATTATGTATTTTAGCATTGTCAAATTTTTCAAGTTAACTTTTTCATTTTGGGTAAAGATGTAAAAATGTATAAGTACTTTATCCTTAAAAGCACCCAACACCAAATATTTTTTTAGATGTAAAAATACCTACATGATTAAAAAAAATAGAGCAAAAATCCGACTAACCGTTACTGGACCAAACGTTGACTGTTTTATCAGTTCTCATTACTCCGTCAACAAGTTCTGACCCTGCCTCCACATCATTTGCTCTACGCTTCAGCATCTTTATCTAAACCCTCTCGTCCGCTTCCATGAGACATTTCATCGCAACGTGGCTTCACCGACCCATTCTCTCCTAGACTCTTTCCATCTCATCGTCTGCGGCGAATGTGGTGAAGAAAGAGATGGATGTTACGAGGAATTTGGACGTCAAACGTTACCGTCGAACGTCAGACGGTACAGAGCACGTACTGAACTAGACTTGGAGTGGTGATAAGAGAGGTTATATAGAAGGAACTGCTTATGGGGCTGATTCTAAGGGCGATGAAGCTAAGCTCAAGGTTAAATTGTATTTCCCGTCATTTTTTCCCATTATTCCTATAATTGGAGATTACTGGGTTCTGTACATCGATAACGATTATCAGTATGCTCTGATCGGCCAGCCCAGCTGAAATTACCTTTGGGTAAGAAAATTTATAAGCTTTTTTAGTTCTCTGCATCATGGTATGTGATTCTGTTTGTGGGGTTGTAAATTCTGGGATTTCTTATGGTATTTCAAATTTTTCACATTTTAGGTTTACCATAATGTCAACTTTTTCTGGCCACATCGATTTAAATACCGAAGCCGTTTTCGGTGATTGGCAAAATGAGGTTGCTGGGTTTGATTCATCAGAAACAAAATGCCTGTGCTGTTGTCCCTGCTTCGTGTAGAGCGAATGATGTGGAGACAGGTGCAGAACTTGCTGATGGAGTAATTAGAACTGATAAAATGGTCAACGTCTGGTATTAACGGCTGGTGGCATTTTTTCTCTACTTTCTTAACATGTACGCACTTTTGCGCCCAAAAAAAAAAAACATTTGATTTGGGCCCCTAAAGGCAAAGCATATGTGCATTTTTGTATCTTTACCCTTTCAAACAAGTTTCAGTTTACTTATACTATTGCAAATCCAAACATAAATCACATTATACAATATGATTTTTACCCAATCTAAAGTTAACCAAAGTCAGATTACAAAAGACTTACTTTTGTCACCGCTATTCCAAACACACATTTATTATGGTTTACAAATTTAAGATTAAGTAAAAGTCAGCTAAAGTAATGTGATTTATGTTGAGATTGACGGTTGCAAAAATAACTTTTTTGAAATTGAAATTTGTTTGGAGCGCTATAATAGCATAAGTGATAATTTTAAGAGAAAAATTAACTTATAAAAAGATAAAAATAGTTAATTTATTTTTTAAAAATATCATAAAATTGAAAATACTTAATTAAATATTATAAACATGTTTGGATCGCCAGTGGCATATGAAATGTCAGGCCGTGTGTTCGTTAGGTACTGCAAGGCACTGATGGCGCTTCTAAATTTGTCAGCAACCACATAGGAGTCTTGCATGGTGCAGAATAAAGCATGTTGAGGATGTCTGTGGCATATTTCGTTTGACTGAGACGTATAGTAGGCCAGTAGAGGTACGATGCAACTCGAGGCCTAAACAATAATGATCATCTTCTAAGTCTTTGAGACTAAACATTGCATTGAGCTTGGTCGTGAAATCCCGTAGCTGACAAGATCGTCAACATATACGATAGTGATGATGACAGAATCTGGTTGCCACATAATAAAGAGGGAACTATCACTCTTTGTATTGTAGAAATCCCAGCGCAATAGGACATCACCAAGCCGTTCGAACCAAGCTTGGGGAGCTTGTTTAAAGTCATATAATGCCTTCTTTAGCTTACAAACATGGTGTGGCTTAGCAGGATCAGTAAAGCCTTATAGCTGAGTCATGTAAAAATCATCAGTAATCTAGCCATCAAGAAATGCATTATCAATAGACACTACTAGAAAATTCACTATTTGCGACGGAATTTGCGAGGGAAAAAAATTCCGTCGCAAATTTGAGTAAATTTGCGAGGGAACACTTTTTCCCTCGTAAAATGGTGATTTTTGCGAGGGAAAAATTATTCCCTCGCAAAATATAACTATTTTGCGAGGGAAAATTTTTTCCCTCGCAAAAATGACAGAAAATCCCGCTAATTTACTCCTATTTTGCGAGGGAACAAGGTTTCCCTCGCAAAATATGACCATTTTGCGAGGGAAAATTAGTTCCCTCGCAAAATTGATGGAAATTAAGAGGGAAAATTCCCGCCAATTTCCTCCCATTTTGCGAGGGAACAATATTTCCCTCGCAAAATGATTATTTTTTGCGAGGGAACATATATTCCGTCGCAAAAAAAGGCTCTTTTGTGAGGGACACTGGTTCCCTCGCAAAAAGTAGGATATTTGTGGGCGGCCAAAAATACTCCCTATTCTGCAATTTTTGCGAGGGATTAAGTGTTCCCTTGCAAAAAAAGACCTTTTTTGCGAGGAAAGAATATTTCACTCGCAAAATTAAGGGAATTATAATAGCTATTTTGCCACCATTTTGCGAGGGAATAGGTTCCCTCGCAAAAAAGGTGATTTTTTGCGAGGGAACACATTTTTCCCTCACAAAAAAAGGTGATTTTTGCGAGGGAAAAATGTGTTCCCTCGCAAAATTAAGAGAATTTTGATAGCTATTTTGCCACCATTTTGCGAGGGAATAGGGTTCCTCGCTCCGTAAAAATCCCTAAATCACTCTTCCCCCTTCTCACAAACACATCTCAGCGAAGAAGCCGAAGAAGAACCCTCTCTCCTCCCTCCTTCCTTCATGGCTTCTTCTTTCTCCTCCCTTCGCTTCCTCTCCCCTCTCCCTAACCCTAATTCTAATTCCCATCGCCTTCTTCCTCCTCGCACCCCAACGCTCAGCTTTACCGTCAATTCTTTGTCGGATCGTAAGCTCCAAAGCTCCGTCACTCCTCCGCCATCTCCTTCAGAGGATAAATCATGGGCCGTATCCACCGGCGAGATTGTCTTGAGACTTGCTTCGTGACTGATTAATCTTCGGACTAGCAACACTGTTGTTGGCGATTTCGGCTTTGTGACCAAGAAAGAGGCGTATGACGAGGAGCGCATTGGAGCGTTGACTGAGGATGAAGTTGAGCATCTTCGGTCATTGAGTCTCTCATTGAAGATCTGACGTGAATCGTGAATATTTACGAACCGAATCTTGCTTATCTCCTGACTCCGGATTAAGTGGTTTTTTCTTTTGTGCCGCTTCTATTATATGAAGTAACAGAGCGTTTGGTTGGGAGCAAAAATATTTGCTTTCTTTGTTAATTTATTTGATTATATCTCGTTTGATATTATGTTATGGTATTTATTTGAATCTAAGCTGAACCACTTTCTGATTTATGCTTACAGAAGTTTGCTGTGATCAAATTAGATTTGGAAGATGACAAGGCCAAGCAGAAGGCTCTGAAAACGATCTCTGCACTTACAGGTACCAAAACGTTGTGTTGTTCAGTATCGTGCCTATGTTAACCTTTTATTTATATATCCTGCGAAAATGAATATTGGAGGAACTGTGGGATACTCGCAGATTTTTGTGGGTGCGTTTGTATTGGATGCGTGTTTTAGTTATTTTGAATTTAAGATACTCTAATTAATTGATGTTTGGAATGCCAAAAAATGACTAAAGTAGTCTAGATCGTCAAATTATTAAGTATTGGATACTCTAATTAATTGATGTTTATATTTTTTCTGCCTTTCTCTCATTATTTTGGTGTTATCAAATTCAGTGGTTATCCATGCCCGCCGTATAAGATTATTGTTCTAGATGAGGCAGACTCAATGACCGAAGATGCTCAGGCATGCTTGTTTACATTTAGTATTTCTAACTTTGGCTGTTGTGAAGTTCCTTGATCTCTCACCTCTTATATTATTTTGTGCAGAATGCTTTGCGTCGTACAATGGAAACTCACTCTAAGGTTACAAGGTTCTTTTTTATATGCAATTACATTAGCAGGTATCTTATTTGTCATATTATAACTTGCAAATTACTGTCCTTGGCATTTTAACTGTGACATTTTTGAAAAAGCTACATAGGACCAGCTACTAGTTTCTTCTCCATTGTTTTTTTAATACCTTTTTGGATGCCATGATAAACTTGATTCCCATCAGTTTTCCTGTATCTTCTATGTTTCAACAGCTAGAAGATTTGATCAACCTAGAGGCTAGAACCTGTCCCAAAGGATGTTTTCTGATACTTACTGCTATTTTTATTGCTGATTACATTTTCCTGTTTGTGATTTACATTAAGGATCGTTCTTGTGGTAACAACCATACAGACAGTACCCTTGAATATAATTAGAGTTCCTTGAATAGTCCTCAGAAAATGATAAAGCTACTGAGTTCACTCACATAATATTGTGTCCTTCTATTCATGTCAATGTTTTGATCAAGGCAAGATGAGCCTTATGAGTTGTGAATGAATTGTGCTGGAACACCTTATGAATGATAGTGTGCTTGTGTTAATGGGTATGATTCCAACCTTTTCTGCTTAATACCACCAAACGACCTTGCGAATTTCGTTAAGCTGATGGTGCTGCTCTCTAGAAAATGGGGAATATCTGCCAAATTAAAGTGTTTTTGGCAGTTTTCGAAGTTTCCTTGATAGTTGGTCTGCTATGCTTGCTTTCACCTTATGTGTAAAGCTAGTCTAAGGGAAAAAATTCTGATTCTCTTGTGCACTATGGTTGGTTAAAAACTTAGTGATAATGCCAAGAGGTGTTGCTTTATTAATTGTTTATGTTCCCTTCATTGAGAACACTTTATGATCTCGTAATGTTTTTTAATTGAAGCAGTCTTTCAAAATGGAAAGGGATGAAGTTTCTTTTTTAATTGTTTTTGCTTTAGATTTCAACTTCATCTTTTCAGCTTTTGGTAGTTTAATCTCTTCTCTGATAGCAGCAATTACCATGCTTTAGTGCATAGTATCCAGCATCTATGCATAGTTACTTTTCCTGTTTGTCATTTGAACTAACATATTGACATCACAGTCAGCTGCCCGCTTATTTGGATCTTCAATTTCTTCAAAGGACTTGATTTCTGTCTCTAGGGTAGGTCGTGGTAGTAAGTTTCCTTTGTCTTGTCATCTTCAATTTCTTAAAATGTGGCATGCATTAAATATTTGTTGGACTCATGATTGGTATAATGTTATTAGTAAAAAAGGGTTATGTTTTAGTCACAAAGGTTGAAGGGTTTGAATTGCAATTCTCTTTACACACAATAATTGCCCCCCCTCACTCAGGTCAAACCTGTTTAAAAATGTTTGTTGTGCGTCTTGATATAAAAATGATTGGCATGCATTTGTCTAATTTACTGCTTATGTATTTGCAGTGCCTTGTCGATGGTGCTGATGAATATCTGCAGCTTCTTGATGTATGTACGTCTACGAAGTGCTTATCCAGCAGTGTTCGAGGTGTTCCTACAGTTTAGATTTTTTTTTTGTTCATTTTGATCGCAACATTATAATTTGTAATATTTTGTTTTGCTATGTAAACTCATTGTTAAAACTTATCTTTATGATATATACAAGTTTTTTTTATTTTTTTTTAAAAAATAAATTGAAATTTGCGAGGGAAAAATTTTTCCCTCGCAAAATCTCAATTTTGCGAGGGAAAATTTTCCCTCGCAAAATCGTGCAATTTGCGAGGGAAAAATTTCCCCTCGCAAATTTCATTATTTTGCGAGGGAAAATTTTCCCTCGCAAAATTCACGATTTTGCAAGGGAAAAGTGTTCCCTCGCAAATTTCAGAATTTGCGACGGAAATATGCATTTTTGCGACGGAAAATTGGTTTGCGTGGGCGATTTTTGCGACGGAATTTTTTCCGCTGCAAATTAGTTTTGCGACGGAAATTCTCTATTTTGCGAGGGAAAAATTCCGCCGCAAAAAACTGTTTTTTTTGTAGTGAGATAAGACAAGAACACTTGGGCCATTTATAAGATAAAAAAAGGGAATTTACAAGAACATGTCTCATATTTACAAAACACATAAGGAAATTTATAAGAACGCTAAGGGAGTAAGAACGACGCTTAAGTCATTTATAAGACAAACATGATAATCTATAAGAATAATTAAGCCATTTACATACAACACACATGATAGAATTTACAAGATAAAGAGGGCATTCACAAGAACATTTGTTCTATTTACAACATAAATAAGTACATTTATAAGACCAATAATCTCAAAAATAAAAAACAAGGCCGATAACCTCATTTACAGGACAAATAAGGCCATTTACATGTAGGAAGTTGATGAGAATGTTAAGGGAATTCACATGCACACTTTAAGTCATTTACAAGACAAACAAAAAAAATTTACAATAATGCTTAAGCAATTTATAACACAGCACGAAGGTATTTACAAGGCAATAAACAAAATGATAAGAACCCTGGGCCATTTACAAGACAAAAAAGGAACTCACTAAAACATATGTGCTACTTACAACATATATGAGAATTTATAAGACGATCGAAGACCCCTATTTGACTTATGTATGACAGGTGAAGGCAGGGACGGACCTACATTGTTGCAACTGTGGGCAGGTGCAGACACAAAATATATATAATTTAGAAGAAACTTTTAAGGGAATACACAATTAGCACAGATGGTAAAGGCTATTAATTTTTTACCTAAGGTCTGCAGTTCGAGACTGAACCTCTCCATTTCCACTCTTTTTTTTTTCCTCAAATCCCTAACTCCCGAGTCATAAGTCATTTGCCCCAATTCCCCAATCCCTCCTCGACCCATCCCTCGTCCGCGGTGGTCCGCCCAATCCCTCGTCAGCTCGTCCGTCCGCCGCTCGTCCGCTCGTCGATCAGTGTGCTCCACCGTCTCAGGCTACTCCATCCACCTCCTCGTCCTTCATCTCTGTTCTGTAATCGAGTCGGTTAGTCGGTATGAAATCTGATTTCTCTGATTTTGTCTGTAATGCGAGTCCTTCGTCTTGTTCTTTGTTCTGTAATACGAGTCCTCGTCTTGATTTTGATCTCTGTTCTGTAACACTGAGTCCTTCATCTTGTTTTTATCTGTTTGCTTTTTCAAGCAACCCAATGAGTAGCAGTTTCATGTCTTGATTTTGATCTCTGTTCTGTAATTAACCAGATGTTTGGCCCATATTTCGTTAAAGAACGGTGAATAATGTTGTAGTTGCAGCCTTGCAGGTGTTAAATTTTTGTTTCATGTTTACATTTGTTATTCTATCTCTTCAAATTTATTTGTTGAGTAGCAGTTTTGCAAAGACTGAAAATTTGTCTCTGAGTTTCTATGCATTGGCTTCAGTACACAGCAACTTTGTTTTTTTGTTTTTAGGTTTTTGTTTGTCTAATTTTATGACTATAGTTGATTTGTTTTTTGATAAAAAAATTCGTGCTATCAGTTGTTTAGGATTACTTCTTTTGCGTGTTGGATGACTACTTATTCACTGTTTTACTTGCCTGTCTTGGTTACATTTGGATTGACAAGCTTGAGGGCAAAATCCATTTATTTGTTGACCAAAGTGCTTGACTTTTCAATCCTACGTTGAATTATCCTTTTTCATGAAATCGGTTATGTTGGAAGGATATTAAACATAGGATGCTACACAGCCTAGAGACCGCTAAGAATGTGGAGAATAGATAAATAACGGTTTTTTCTTTCGCTGTGTTCTGGTCTTGAGCATTCAATCAAAAATAATTGCTGGTCCAACACAATCTAGATAGTAGTATGATATAGCAATGTCTTGCCATTTATTATTCTCTCTCAATTGTAAAACAGTGGTGTGCCTACATATGCTGCAGAAGAACTAAGTGATTGTTGAAGGGGTTATTGTACATTCATAAGCAACGATTACACCTGTATTAACCTGACCTGTGTATAGTCCCTGGGAGTCAAGGACTTTCTATCAGCTTCATTTAACGGCTTGGATAATTTAACTCCATCCTTTTTCATAAGCATGCTTCTTGAAGTCATTGTTATTAAGAGTCATTAGTATTTTCTGCAAGTATTGACTCCTTGATCTCTGTGTCTCTTAGACTTTCTCATATATCTCTCTTCTATTACTCTCCAAATCTATTTTTATAGTTATTTATTGATCTCTTGTTGTAAACTTTTGTTTATTTCTGATCCTTATGCTCATTGGAATAATATAAAATAGTCAGTTTATTTCAAAATGGAAAACAACATAATTCCATTTGCATACTAGGCTTGTCAGTGTGATCAGAAGGCATGGTTTTCAAATGTTTTGCTTTTATATGATCAGAAGTTCTATTCCAACTGTTTTCAGTAAGTAGTCTCGTTGATGGAATTGGGCCTGAAATTGAAATCAAAACAAGCTATCCGCTGCCGGAAATATTGAAATAAATAAAAAACACGGTCAATTAGTTCCTGAATGTTAAATCTGTCATACCCAGCCTCCAATCTTCTCTGCATCTCTGTTTTTTCCAGCTCCAAAATCATTGCATCAACCACTAAGAACTTGGATATTATCAATACCCCAGAACTTTATCTAAATATAGCAACTTTGTTTTTTTGGGTACATATACACAGCAGCTATCGTAGTAGTTTGCCCTTAATTTGTTTCATTTGTAAAATTTAAATTTGCTAGATTCTCAATATATATGGTTTTCTTTTGTAGCTTAGCAACTGCAATTCTTTTGAGGGAGTTATTTATTGCAAGCCGCATTTTGACCAACTTCTCAAAAGAACTAGTAGTCTTGACAAAAGCTGTGAAGGTAACAAGGCTTTCATTGATTAGCTTTCTCTAAATTTCATTGCTCTGCATTTATTGACAATATAGTCTTCGAGTTATAAGCATCTCGAGAAGTAACTAAAACAAATTTTTGACCATTTTTTGCTGATGCCTGATTGACTCTTCCTAAATAATTTGGCTTTGTTTTACTTTTCTTATTACAAAGTTGGGCGCAACCCCCGAACCCCAGCATCCCACCACTATTCGTGCACCCACAAACCTAAATTCCTGGGTCCGTCCCTGACCTCCAGTAAAGGCTTGCCTTCCAGGAACCCAGCTCGCAAAGGCTCAAGCAACTGGCCCTGAAAATCAACCCTGGAGCCGCCCTTTTCATCAACACCCCAGCATTAGTTAGGAATATTATTGGAAAATAACCAATACTTAAATATTCTTGAATTTATTAAGTTTATCAGCCTTATATAGGATTTTCATATTTCAACCGTCTTTATATAGGATTTTCCCAATAACTAATCTTTCTTTAAATTATCTTCCTTCATCCGTCAAAATCTTGCCTTATATTCCTTTCCTTCCTCTAAATTCATTTCCATCAAATTTCCCCCTACCTAACGGACCCGATCCCTGTTTTTTTTTTTTTTTTTGGTGAAAAAATTTTAAAGAAGGATTGGGTTCATCTACAATCTAAGAGCAAGAGAAATCCTCCTTTCTCTTACATGATATCGATGTTGGGTAGGACGAGCCATCTATTGCCATTAGGCGTTAATCTAAAAACCTAAAAGTTAAGATGTTTTTTCCAATACTTTGACCAACTTTATGATTGTGCCCGATTCGTGGTCAATGGAGATATTTTTGCTTTGCGTTCACGTGTCAGACTTCTTCTTTTTTATCCTTTTGCAACTTCCCTTCGCCTTCCTGTTTTTTTTTGGGCCATGAACCTTCCGTCTGCTTTCGCCTTAAAAATAAAAATAATAAGATGGAGTTCTTTAAAGGATAAGATGGAAATTAGCCAATCAAGTATTACACTAAGAGTATTAGACACAAAAATATTTTGAAGATATCAAAAAGATGAATGAATAATTGAAATGGAGCAAAGATAACAAAGAAGAATTTAAAACTTTAACAAACAGACTAAAATGAGGATTGTGATTTCTTATGAAAGTAGCACAATCCCCGTTTTAGTGAATTCACTGAAGTTTTAAATTCTTTATTGCTATTTTTATTTTCTTTTAATTGTTCATTAGTATTTTTGATATGTTCAAAATATTTTTGTGCTTGGTACTTCAATTGTTCATCAGTATTGTGCTTGGTTGATCACATCTTAACTTTACTTTAAATTGCATAGACTTTTCCCATCTTCCCATCTATACAATACACGATATGAGTATTAAAAAAGAAGAACCAGAGAAGAAGAGTTCCCAAATCTGAGTCCTACACGGAATTTAACGTTCTGCAGCTTTGTTAAGGAATTAATGGCGTTGGAGCTGGTTGGGAGAGCTGTTTTGGGAGTTTTGTTCGACCAACTTCAAAAGGAAATATGGAGAGTGAAGGACAACTTTGTGATGTTCAAACCCAAATTGGAGGAACTTGAAGAAACACTCACTGTATTGTATCCTGTGATCGAGGAGATTGAGGAATTAAACAGACGATTGAATAGGCCAAATCATGGAAGAGAAACTATTATCTTGAGGAGATTGATGGAAGATGGTACCAAGCTTGTTTCCAAGTGCTCTAAAATACCAAGATGGAATATTTTCAAACAGGGTCGTTACATAGGGAAGCTGGTGGAGCTGGATAACAAAATCTTGAAGTTCCATAACCTTTACTTGCAAGCTCACATGGGAAGGGATCAAAAGCAGACTTTGCTGTTTGTGCAAGAGACGAGAAAGATGATGATCATGTCACTTAACCAACAAGGGTTTTCAAATCTCACTATGGGCTTCACTGATTCTTCTAATCTTACTACTGCCTCCTCCACCGGGTCTTCAAATATTACTTTAAGTCTCAGTACTTTCGGTGAATCAAACACCAGCGGATCATTCTGTGATGCCTTCGACGTGCTGAAGGTAAATGTCGCTAACTCATCCTGTGTTTACCTTACGATTTTGAGATGAAATCGCCGCAATCTACAGCCTAGATTGTACAGAAATTTTCACGCATTCAGGTTTTCTGAAACCAAGCAAAGCAAAATAGCAAAGCTGAAATTAATTTTGTCATTTTCTCCTTTTTCTAGGGTTTGATTCCAGGCGCAAGTGTTGCCGAGAGGAACCTGTTAACTTACACTGCGAAGATCTTTGAGAACAACAAGTTCCATACGCGTAAAGATGATTTGAGAAAGATCCTTACTGGTGGCCTTTCTTCGCTTGGCTACGATTGCTACATCTGTAAATCCAATTACACAGCTGGTACTCTTTTCTTCCTCATTTTTTGTGACCTTTTTTTAGAAATTTCAATCGGAAACAGAAATTAAGAAACATAAATTTCCACTTCAATTGATTTTCAGGTGAATATGAGTACATCGAGGTCATCGTAGAATCTAAGAGATGGTTTATAGAAGTCGATTTCCTATCAGAGTTTAAGAAAGATCGATCGACCGGTGCCTTCAGATGGGACCTCCAGTTGGTGCCTAGCATTATCGTCGGAAAACTCAGACGGCCTATGTCAGATCATATCGATCGCATCGGAGGCACCAAAGGGGATGTACTTTCCGCCCTCGAGGGAGGCGGAGTACACGCAAGCCAAGTTGCTGTCTTCTACCTATATACTAGTGGGTCCGTTTGGCGTAGAGCCATGACAATAGATGGCTTTGACGTAGATGGCTTTAGGATACAAAAATGGGCAGGTTGGGCGGTACGTGCTTAAATATATTAACCTACCCATTTAAGTTGCGCCCGTTTGGGATAACCATACTAGGAATAACTTTTTTTCTGCTGCACTTTTTTTGATGTTTTCTTTTATTCATAAAATCAAATTGTAGATGTGATTTATATTTGTGAAAACTATAGCAGGAGTAACTTTTTTTTTCCCCTAATAAGTACTTGTTTGGCATAGCTTTTGAAAAGTCAGTTAAGATGAAAAATGACATAAATCTTATTAATATATATGTTGTATATTATGTGATAATTTGGATAAAAAAATTAAATTTAAATGTAAATTTGCTAAAGAAAAAGGTAAAATTACCATTAAAAAAATTACATTATAATAAAGTGCTTAAATAAATCTATCACCTACAAAATGGTCTCTGACTCTATCACGAATAGGGGTGGACCCACATGGGGGGCTAATTTTTATTTTTTAAAAAATCTAGCAGTTCAATAAGCTCTGCACTCAAAAATCCACAATCTCAAGTGCTTCACTTGCTTGTTCAAAACATTTCGGAGGAATTATAGTTAATTACATGCTTTGCTGCATTAAAGACAATTTGGAAACAGAGGAGCATCAAGCATACCTTGTTTTGTTCAATTTCAGCCCTGATGCCAAGATACCCAGTTGCCCCATCCATGATTACGATCAAGAAACAACAACAAAATGCATAACCCTCTTGCCATTTCTGCAAGGAGTTTCTCTGCTTTCTGGTTTGTTTGCTGCTAAGTTTCAATAAAGAGATCTAAAGAGTGGGAAAACAGAAGTACGGCGTGCGTGTGTGCGTGAAAGGTTCTTTTACACAAACAGTGCAAACTTGAATTTGTTTGTCCTGTTTCTACTTCTTCAATCTCTGATTCCCTTGATAGAAGAGAAAGCTGGGTATTCAACTATTTACTTTGGGTAGGGTTTCTCTTATAATCCTTTTATTATTATCTCTTATAATCTTTAAATCATATCTATCCAATTAATCTAAAAAATCATTTTATTATTTTAAATTTTCTCTTTTATTCCCAATCAACAGCCCGTAGGAGGCTAATGAGGGATATGAAGAAAAAATATAAGGAGAGAATCTTCTTCCATTCACTGTAAATCAAGCTCATTCGGTAGCGTCAATAGTAGAAATTACGAGAGACGGGTTGAGATGCTATCTTTGTTCATGTTCAAGAATTTTGTATAAAATATGACATTGACATTCCATATTGAGTATAAAATATATTGGCAGGAGATGTCGTGCTCGAAATGAACAATGTAAATTACTTGCTTTTAGCATGACTTTAGATCCAAGAAACAGGTACAAGTCATTTAATAGTGATGATATTTACAAATTTTTTAATAAATTTTATTCTAAAGATTTCACATAAGAGGAAAAACTATATTTGAAGATGAAGTCACAACATTTTGAGCATGATGACATTTCTAACCATATAGATTTGATTAATTTATCAACTACATCTGAATTATATCAAAGGCTAGTAAGAAAAGGAAAGTCCATCATTTACCCTCTTATTGATAGAGTGATTAAACGTGTATTTACTCTTCCAATTTCTACAACAACTACTGAAAGGTCATTCTCTATTATGAAGATAATCAAGAACATGCTTTGAAATATAATGAAAGACCAATTTCTTGATGATTATTTGATTACATACATTGAAAAAGAAATTGTCTTGAGTTTTAGTACGGATTCAATTATAAATAAGTTTGAAAATATGAAAACATGAAAAGTAAGAGTTAAGTAAAATGATCTTAATTTCTGTAATAGATTTCTTTTAATTTTTTGTATATTAGATCTGTATTGCATTCAAGCACTTTTATTTATGATAAAATATTTTTTTATTTTCACCCCCCATCATTAAAATTCTTGGATCTACTAAAGGCCCTCACATTGACCAACGGGTATCAAATCTTCTCTCTTTTAAAATAAAGGTCGATACCTTAGTCAACTGCGTCCCTCTTAATTGGCAAGAGAGCTAATGAGTTGAAGAAATGGAGATAATGGATATTATATTTGGCTTAGGAATATATATAGGTTCTATTAAAAACTTATCCTTTGCAATATTCCATAATTTTATTTATTAAATATTATACTTGAATAAATTCCTAATTTTCCAAACAATTTATTTAATCATTTGGCCAAATTTTACGGTTTAATTCCCATATATTATTTCTATAATTCTTAGGCATAATTTATTTTTTATTTGAATTATTCTTTTTCTAAAATAAATTAAGGGAAAATAAGGCTAAATCTCCAATAATAATTCTCATAATTATTTTAAGCTAAATTTCAAAAGTCAATTTTCGATATAATATTTAAATTTCAAATCCAAAAAATGGGATGCTACAAAAACTTTGTGGAATAGCACAGTTTTAGAAATATTTGGTAATACGAAACAAAAAATTGCGTGTTTTTGGTAATGTGACTGTGTGTGCATGAAGGATTGAAGGTGATCAATCGATAACAAATTATTTCATTGGTCAGATGTTCATAATGAAACATTTTTAGAAAAAGCAAAAAATCAAGTAAGAAAGTGATCGAGAAAGTTAAGAAAAATGATTAATGTGTTTTTAAAAAAAACATATCATATTAACTAACCTTTTAAATCTAATTAAATTACATAAATACATCTTACATTAAAGTGATTTTATATAATTATGTAATTTTATTTAGATGAATTTATATTGAATTATTTTAAAAACTTTGTGAAATACAAAATACTAATTACCATAATTAAATGGATTTTAAAAGAATGAATTGAATTCATACTTGATTACTTGGAATAAAATCACACACAGCATGGGCACACACATATATATAATTAAGGGCCCGTTTAGTACGGGGAATATTTAAGGAAAGAAAGAAATAGAAGAGTAAATTGAGAGAGAAGTTGAAAAGTTGATGGGGATGAAACCTAATTTGAAGGAAAATAAAATGTTCGGTATGAAGAAAATACAGCTGATTAAGTGGGAAGAAGAGGTAAAATATCTATAATACCCCTGAAAAATAAAACCATCACATTGTCTCCCTCGATCTCATCTTTGCCTTTCTTCCTCACTCTCCTCTCTGCCCTCTCCTTCACATCGCCGGCACCTCTCCTTCATCCACCATCATTGCCACCTCTCCTTCATCACACCACTGCCATTCCTCCATACCACCACTACCACTTTTAGATCAGACCTTCGACTTTCTCATACAAGGGGCTTTTTGTCCTATGAAATGTCTCTCCCAGGAAGATTCTCAGATCCTGCCACTTTCGGAGAGATTTCATCTTCCCACGTTTAAAGGAAGATGACGTTAGGTGGAAATTCAAGTTGGAGGGAGAGTTGCACGCCAAACGGTTTTTTTTTTTTTTTTTTGTAAGAACCTTGTTAAGTTTCCATTCCCTTCGATCGATCAGCTCCTTGTACCAAACGGGTCCTAAGTATACACATGAGACTAACTGATTAACGAAAATGAGGCTCAAGATGATTCCCTATGTCTCTTACGTGTGCAACTCCTATGCATAGCTGGGTCACTGTACGGCTTCATATTGGGTGTTGCACTTTAGATGATTGGAATCCATATGTTATTATCTTTTGCAACTTTCTAAAAAGGATCAAGGTACAAATTTATTCTAAAAGTTTTCACTGAATCGAGGAACAATGTTATCTCGAAAATTTTTGGGGTTTAATGTTGCCCTGGAATTGTAAAAATCGAGCAATATCACCCATTTATGTAAAAAAGCTAAAGGTCCATATCAATTTTTTAATAATCAATATTGATTTTTAACATAATAGGTAATATTATTACGTCTTAAAACTTCTTGAGTAATATTAAATCTAAAAAATAATTACAAAATATCATTGCTGGAAACTTGAAAAAAGAAAAACAAAACAAAATAAGAGTATTGTTACGGTTTAATCTTGGGCCATTTTTGTGTTTTTATTTTTTGGTAATGGAGTTGTAGTTTTGGTGACAGGAGCATTGGGGTTTGACCCAAAGCATACAGGCAAAAGAGAAAACTAGCAAAAGTTTGGAGCCCAATTAGTAACTTATGAAAAACAAAATCCTCAACCAAACCCAACTTGTTTTTTTGCCACTAAATATAATTATTCCTTCGGTTATTAATATAAGACTCGGTTAATTTTTTTTTTTGAGAGATTAACAAAGTTAAATGAGTTATTTTAAAGCATTTATGCTCATTATTTTTCTCCAAAATAATTTTCCTGACTTATAAAGAGATATATAATCTAATTATACACAATATATATTATATGATCAAATAATTTATTTAACATTCTTAATCTCTCTAAAAATATCAACTGGATCTTATATTTAAGAACAAAGGTAGTATCTATAAGGAGTTGAAGGACAAGTCCAGTCAAAAATAGTGAATCGCATTATATTCAAGAAAATTGGTGCGCCAGTGGTCATATCCCGTTCATTTCTTATTATCTTTCGCAACTTTCGCAACAAGAGTATGTTTCTCCTCATTCTTATAATTTCCTCTCCTTCTTTTTGCTGAAGTAACTGATCCCACCCTTCTCTTGAAACTTGGATTGCAATTCTAATCCTCATTATCACAATATTCGGATTCATCAGTTTATGTTGATGTTTAATTTCTTCAAATTTCTATTGATGCTTGTTGTTACTAAACCTATGGTTTTCTTCCATTAACTCCAAATTAGACCCATTCATCTTTTACTTAAAAAGTACTCTCTCCATCCCTAAACATGCATAAGCTTCAAATAACCGATTTGTGTTTATCAAGAAAACAGTTAAAAGTAATAAATATGTATTTTTTTTCAATTATACCCTTATTTGTACAAAATAGAAGGGAGAGAGAAAATAGATACAACAAATGCAATCAAAGGGTAAAGTTGAAAAAATTGTTGAGATAAAACTGAAACAAAGCTTATATTTTGGAACGAACCTATTCTCATATTTGACGATTATATTTAGGGTTTAGGGTTTAAAGTAAAGAAGCTGGTTAGATCAGCGCAAGGAAAGATTAAGGAAGGAGCCTCTTCCAAAAAGCAACTTCAAGTCCTTCTGGGGAGGGGTTAACTTTTAGACTGTGGTGGCATGCAATAGGCCAAAAGCATCACAACCTGATGTATGGAAGAATAAGTGTTTTTTTTTTAAAAAAAAAATTACTGGTAGAAATTTTTTTTATAATGTGATTTATGATATGCAAAATAAGTATGTGAGAAGAGTTTTATTGCATAAACATGTTTCTGTAACGCTAACTCAAAAGGGCCTTAAAGTCTAAAGAATGATCTTTGATTTATCAATCAATATAATACTCACAATCAAGCTATTATGTCGAATATTATTCAGTGATTATTCATCAATATAATATATTATACTCACATAGAATTAAATTAATTTAGATATGTTCGAGAATATTATTATGAATACATATATTTTTAACAAGCTGGTAATGGAGATGCGAATCCATAAGTAGTTAATGGAGATTGGAAAAGCAGTCACACTCGTCCAAAATATCAATATTTAAGCCGTGCATTGGCAAGGACGAGGTTTATTAACATGACTATTTTTTAAAAAAAGAAAAAGAAAAAAATATGGGTTCTTTAGAAAATCTGAATCTATATGCAATTACTTAGGATAAGACACTTTTAGTACAGTATGAAAAAGTAACAAATCATATCATATTCATGAGTCATAAATAATATAAGATAATAAATAAAATTCACGTAAGTAAAGGGCATGGATTGTCTTTAAATCATGCAATCTCATTGAGATGAATTTATATTTAATTATTGTTAAAAAATCTGTTAATATACCAGAGAAATGATTTACTAAGCCCATTATCTGGAATAGGTGTTCATGATTTGGATCTTTCCAAGATTGAGGAGTTTTTTTAGTTGAATTAAAATCTAAATGATTACGAACATAAGTTGACTGGGGAGTTTTTTATAGCTGAATGGGTGATTTTTTTGTTCTTTGAGAATTTGATGTGGAATAATTATTTAAAATAATTCGTCCTAAAATAAGTCGAGGGAAGATTAAAAACGAGTAGATGATTACCATTGGTAGCTAGTGACCTTTATGGCATGATTTTATCTTAAAATTTTGACATGTAGACAACTTTCTACAAGGCCTCTAACTTACAACTTGAAAAAGATGAAGGGAGGAAACATCAAACATAGATAAGGGGGAGAATAAAATGTTAAAATACGTGAAGAAAAATAAAGTCTCCAAAAAGTAATTATGGAAAAAATGGTAAAAACAAATTAAATATTTAAACAACTCTATAAAAATGATCAAAATAATTCAAATTTCGAACTTAAAGAGCAGAGAAGTATTTAAGAGTAGCACTATATATATACTCTACATACATGCATGTCAAGGTTCTTCTTTTTATTTCTTTATCTTTTATTTTTTTTTTTTATACATGCATATCAAGATTCTATCACTTTACTTTTCAGCTTATTATAATTATAACTCAGTTATAATTTTAAACTCAATATATTTTCAATATATTGAGTTTAAAATTAAGCCAGTAACCTTTGTGCTAATTTAGTCAGAAAACCATTTGTTAAAACTCAATGATAAGATAATTATAGCGTGATGGGAAAAAAATTAGAGGAAAAAGAATACTACTCGTTTTCTTTGCATGATTCGAGTAATTAAATAGGAGCGAGTAGAGTGTTTGGGCAACATGCCTATTCCTAAGTCTCACCAAGTGGGCCCAACTTTCTGACCAGAGTACGCTATATGTCCCCTCAATGTCCAACAGTCCAAGTCAAAAAGCAAAAGCAGGATTTGCTAAGATAGAGACCTTAGAGATTTAGTTAAAAAAATTTAGTAAAAAAAAAAACAAAGAAAGAAAAGGGGCGTGGTGGGTGGCAACGGCGAAGCGTGTCTCCAAGGCTGCTTGAGATGTTTTGAATGGCACGTGTCATCCTCCCCCTCCTCCTGCACAACACCATCCCATGGTCACTCCAATTACAGTAGATATACATAGATCTAAAGCAAACAAAACTCTTCAACTTTTTAAATTACTAATAATAATAATAACATCTATCATCAAATTCACCTCCATATATATTTTCCTTAAATATCTGAAACAATCTTCTAGTCTCTAAAACCTCGTCAAACCCTTGCACGCTACAATACATGCATGGGAGGTAAAAATATAATTATATTTCCGAAACTCTCTTACTCTGCCGCTCTGAATCTATGACGCCTCTCAATGACTCTCAAGCAATGAAAGCACTGGGAATGGACTAGGGGGAGGTGACCACATGACCACATCAGAGCATGGAAATAGACAAAGCTATAGGGATTCACTCAGAATCTAATTATCAGAGTTTTGTTGGGGCTTTGGCTATTATTGGTGATTGTATTAAGTATCGTGCAATATAGTAATTAATTGACCGTCTGAATTATCATTGCCATGACTCTAAATATAGAGCACAAACACTGGTATAGGAGGATATAAGGGTTTTTAGAAAAGGACCTTAGGCCTTCCGGTGATGGATGAATGTGCACATAGCTGTTTTGGTGGTTTGTTGATGAAACATGATCTTGTTCATCAGAATATGAAGATTCCTGCAACCAAATGGAAACCGCTAGCGTAAGACTGAAAATTCTAATCAACAAAAACAAACGTTTAATATTGGATTGGACCACCTACAGCTGCTAAAAAGGAAGTATTAACTTCCTCTTGTTCGTTATTTTGCTCATTGCCTCCATCTGATATGTTTTCCTCTGAAACTTGTCCATCATTACTTGGGAGACGATGCCTCTGTATGAAAGTCATGGTCATTAATAAACATGTTCACTCACTCAATTAATACGACATTCATGTCATTTAACATTCACACACACTGCCACTGATTCAAGCAGGGGAGCATTTGGGGGAAAGTTACAAAAACAGAGGGAAAGAAGATGAATGCAGAACAGAGATGGTGGGGCAAGGAAATTTGTTCAATCACAACCAAATATATTATTCGTACCCAAAAAGCTCAATACAAAGACCGCTTAGCTCCTTTTTAGAAAAGCAAGATTTCCTTCTCATGAATGAAACAAACATTCAACTTATTATAAGATACCCAATTGGCCGCTTAATATAAAACATATTTATGGAGTTAATTTTTATCTAATTAATTTAATTTTTATATTTATCCATCTATTTTTAATTTACTCTTATTGATACTCTCTTAGCAAGAATCAAGGAGGAGAGGAAATGTGCAAATTAAGAAAGATGACTATGGACCTTGGGATAATTATTTGGGGGCCAAATGTATACTCATCAACTAATTTTTTTTAAAATATATATATATATATTTGAGGAACCAAATGTATAAATTTTGAGACAAATGTATACATTTTTGTAGCCAAATGTATTAAAAAAATACAATTTACATCAAAATTCAACTTTACTCTTTGAAGAATATTTCCATCATCAAGTAGAGTAGAAATGATCAAACATAAGAATTATTCCCTCCGTTTGAGCTTAAAAAGATTAATAAATTAGTTAAGTTTTATAAAAAGAGTATATTATTTTGTTTAAAATGCCCTCTTACTCCTTCAATGAAATATCTCTCCTTAATATATGTGCAATCAATAAAGATAATTTAAGAAAAAATTATAAATTCAGGATATATAATGAATTGAGATATTATATTCAGAATAAAAACAAACTATTCTACTAACTATTATAATTAGCATGTGAGGAAGTAATTGAAAAAAAAAAAAAAAACGCATGAGAGGGGAATGATATTTTAAAATTATTTTATAGGCAAATGGCCAAGCAAGTGAATTAAGCTTATTCAATTACGTTTCAGTGTTTCTTTCATGAGAAGGAAACCATATATATTTTAGGGTTAAGGTACACGTACCTAGCACCTTGAAATACTTTTTCAAATGCATTTGGTGTTCTAAAGTATATTGTGATGTATGCAACACCCTTAAATATTTTTTCTGATGCACCTAGCACCTGAAGTTTTTTCTTTTTTAAGGTGTATCCAGTATCATACAATTATTTTTGGTGTATTCAAGCCCAAAAATATTTTTCTACATGTATCCAACACCTTAAATTATTGAAACTGTTAAAAACAAAAGTGCATAATCAAATATTTTAGGGTGATGGACACTCCAAAAAGAATATTTCAAAGTGCTGAGTGCATTAAGAAATACTTTTAAGACACTTGATACACCTAAAAAAAAATATCTCAGGGTGTTGGATGTTGCCTAATCCTATATATTATTATGTTTACATGATTCCATTATGAGAAGAAGCGCAAGTGGCATCTATATATAAATAGCCACCATGCAAGTTAAGTTATGATGGAGGCTTCTGATGAATGAAATATTCACTGCCCTGTTAAAATGACTACTCCTTCTTCCTTTCTTGTTCTTCTTTCTTCCCCTCCCTTTATGGTGACAGTGTGTGAGTGTGATACATGGCAGACTAGAAGAGCATAAATTAGAAGCAGAATACTCATTTATGTTGGATTTGTCCACTTACAGCTGGAAAAGGCGGACGAGTTTCCTCTGGATCGTCGTCCCGAAAAACTTCTAATCTGATTTCCTCTGAAACTCCTCCATTATTTCTTGGGGAATGGGGCGCCTGTAAGAAAATGATAATAAGTGTAGAATCATTTAATACGAGATTAGACAAGTAAATGCGTAAACTAAGAATATATTTATATTCTGCTGTGATCACTCACTTCATAAAGCTCCCCAGCTGGGTCCTGACTGCTAGTAGATGGTACGCTGAAATATTGGCTCTGCAAAAAAATGAAAACCCACAAACAAAAACTCCATGTTAGTTCAAGTAAATTGTTGAGGTCAGGTTCAATTGCTTAAATATTTTACTGCAAAACTTAATTTAGACCTCTTCATCGCTATTGTCACCATCACCATTTGAACTGACGGATTGTGGGCGGTGGCGAAGAACAAGGATGACCAAGCAGAAAATTACAGCAATCGGAAAGAGTATCAAGGAGGTTTTGTAAATTTGTTCCAAAAACAGTGACACGAAAAAAGTGAAGAAGCCAGTTTCGAACCCTAGTTCAGACTTCCTTGACGCGCACAACGACAATATCGCAAATAAACCATACGAGATAATGCTCAATGCATCTGATTTTCCAGGCACAAGTTTGTCAAGCTCGGCAGAGATCAAACATATCACAACCAAAAGTAGAGTTGCCACAACAACTTGGACTCTCCAATTTGTAACTCGAATTTTCTTGACAAAATAGATGAGGCGCAACATAATTGAACTAATCAACAGATAAACAAGGAGACCGCAGATACCCAACTTTCCAAATAATATTTTGTAGGTGGAGCTGAGACCAAAGCATCCCAGGCCACTCATGGCTGACACACCTCCCAAAAATTTCCAGATCGTGCACTTATTATGATCACTCATACTGTTCATTTCCAGGTACCACAAACGGCCTACACTTGGAAAAAACAAAAAACCAAAACCAGGCTAAGCTCAGCCAAAGCATAACATAGAATCGAAAATAGCATAAAGAAAGACCAGATGCTTCAAAAGCAAATCGTATAGCCGAGATTGTAGATTTCTGTTGCAGGCCAAAGAAAAAAGATAAATCATGAAAGAGACATAGTACAAACCTCAAACAAATGCTGCCCAGAAAACCGCCGCAGCCGCAAGACGATGGTAACTCTAGATTAGGGTTATGTTGATGGGTGTACACGGTTGTTTTTCCTTCAATAATTCACCATAGGTATCCTTCAATAATTCATCAAAGGTAGCCCTCCCCCTCATGTCTGTAACTTTTTTGACTTTTGGTAGCAAAAGGCCAAAACTACCACAGCTGGCTGTCCGGACCACTAATGCCTAAATAATCTTTGATTTATCAATGTAATTAATAATCATAATCATGGTATTATCTTGATTATTATTCAGTGATATGCGTGTTTAACATATTCAAAATGAATCATCAGTTCTGATTTTTCTATTAATATCACTATATTATACTCGCATAAGTAATTTAGATATGTTGTAATAATGGTGATTGAATGCGAATCTGTAAGTAATTAATACATAAAGAGAAAGTTGGACCAGTAAAAGTAAAAGTAAGAGTAGTCACTCTTTATCAATAATTCAACATGAGCCCGTGAACTGCAAAGACGAGATTGGCTCAACATCTCCGGTAGTCACTTTTCTCCTTTAGTCTTCTTTCATCCTCTTCTCCGGTGGCTTATAAATCTGACATTTTCTTCATTGTCGTTTTATTCGCAACTTTTGATAATTTTTATGTTATCTCCTTCTCCGTCTTCTTCACTCGTGTTTGCCAACCACTGCTGGCCGTTGACGATGAAATATCAGTTTTGAGATTGGAGCTCGGTGTCAGACTCGGACGTCAGTGCTTCCTGATCCTCCCCAATCTCTGTCAAATAGCTCCACAAACAGAGGCAAACGAGAAAGGAACTGTTTACGAGTAATGGCAACGTTGAGAGTTTAATTTCTCCGTCCTTCTTAACGGTCCCCAGTCTAGCCAGTGTTTAAGAAACATGGGAGTACCACTGGTATTATACCATTAAACCAACGTGATTCTTTTATCATCATTCGATTCCTTTAGTTTGAGTAATTCTAGCCTGGTAAGTAATGGTTATGAGGCTGTTTTGCTGATGAAAAGAAGTAGTTTTGCAATGTATTAAGGGACTACCTATCCTTCGTATATTCAGGTATGTTAGTGGTAGCATAGAAATTATGTCTGAAACAATCTCCCATTTATCTGCCCGAATATTAAACCAAAATCTTCAAGATATGAAGCTGCCTCAATTCAAACTACCTCTAAGCCATAATCGCCGCCGCAACTACAAGTCTACAAGAGGATCATAACTGGGGATTTGGGTTGTGGGATTCATCCAGTTTTTTCCTTCAGTAATTCATCAAATTAAAGTTACTTCTGCATCACATGAGTGAAACTAAGGAGTGGGAGGGGGGGGGGGGGGGGGGAACTTTTCTGACATTTGTAACGAGTTGTCTGGACTCTGGACTACCATGTAAAAAATCTCCCTCTTATATTGATTATTCAGTAATCCATATATTTAAGTAGGCCAGTAATGGTGTGATTGAATGTGAATCTATGATTAATTAATATGCAGAAAATTGGACATGCATGTATGTAAAAGTCGTCATTCTTAACGAAAAACCATGTGTGAGCCGTACGTAAAAATTGTTTGCTAATGAAGAAAGAACTGTGTGTACGCGTGTGAACCATAAAGAGTGCGTGCATGAAGAGAAGGACAAGTAATAATAATATTTTTTTTAAAAAAAAAAGTAAATAATTGTCATGTCCATTTCTTGCATGTTACTTATAAGATATAATTGACTTTATTTTTTACGGATTAAAAAAACTAAATAAATAAATTAATCATCATATATGTTGTGTGTCATTGGAATATATATTAGTTTATAAGTCACACAAATTAATTTAAAGGAAACATGATAAATATAAATATTCTAAAATAATTTATTTAGCTTCCTTAATCTTTAAAAAAATAGTTAGTTATGTCTTATATTTAGAACTAAAGGTGGTACTCGACTTCTCATAATTACACAAGTAGTAAGATTCTATTTCTCCTCTCATTCTGCAACTCCAACACTTTAAGAACCATAGTCGGTATAATTGACTAAGGATCAGTCAATTAAAAGAAATTAGTAATCAGTTAATTAGGTGATTAATCCTGATTTCTTTAAAAATTTGGTGATGATTAAATTTAGAGTTAAGTTCATTGAGCACTCCGAAGTATTTTTCAGGGTGCAATTTTGACCTGATGAATTTAAATGGATGCAATTTCACCTCAAATCAACGGACCAAAAACATTCGTTTTCCTCCTTTATCTTCCTCCATTCACCCCTCTCTCTATATCTATTTTATATGTAATGTGTATTTATTATCATGTTTATTTTACTATTTGTTAACGTGACTATTAATTTTTGGAGAGTTAAAATATTTGTGCTATAAAAAATCTGAATCTTTATGCAAATATTTGAATCTACGAGATTCTCTAACTAATACACTTTTAATTAGTATAAAAAATTAACAAATACTAGTACTACAATAAACATGATAATACATACACATAAGCAAATTAGGGCAGGCATGGTCTTTGAAATTATGTAATTTTATTTGGCTGAATTTATATTAAATTATTTTTTAAAAAAAATTGTAATACACAACACTAATAAATATAATTAAATGGAGTTTAAAAGGAGGAGTTGAATTCATACTTGCAATAAAAAGAAGTCACATATATATATAAAATGCTTATTAACCCAAATGAGACTCCCATGTCTCTTAGGTATGCAACTATGCTCTGACCTTTTTGGTTCACATTTATACGTATATATGCATGGCTGGGTCTCTATATGGCTTCATATTGGGCAGTGACGACCTAAATATGATTTTGAGTTGTGGATATATAGTCCTTTGGAGTGATGGAACCAAACTGTACTCCAATTACCCCTGGGAGAAAAGTATTTAAGACTACCACATCTAAATTTCTTTTTGAAAACGATTAAGAATTATGATTGGTGAAATTTTTATAAATATATGAAAACTTTTAGACCTAGCTATTTCACGTGCAACAAGTCTAAAATATAATTTACAGATCAGTTGCTTTTACAACAAGTCTAAAAGGCATTAACTTTATAGGTTTTTAGACTTGTTTTACATACCACCGGCATAAAATATACTTCTTAGATTTGTGTGTGTGTGTCTGTGTGTAATATTTCAACACTACTTCTTTCAAAACTGCACACACCAATCTGCATTTTGCAATCTTCAACTTTGCCAACAGAGTGACTTGGTTATTATATCTGCAACTTGCTCATTTGTTTCACAATACTTCAATGTGATAGTTCCATCTACTATAAGATTATGAATGAAGTTGTTAGACTTGTTAGGACTAGCCCCTTGACGTGTATATGGGTTTATGTGCCAGAAGGTTCAATATGTTATAACAGTTAGCAGTTGTAATCTGTAGATAGTAAAACATTGTATATATGTGGGGATCACTCTCTAATACCTGCCTGGACTCATAATTCTTTTCTAATAATGTATCCCCTTCAGTCCTAAATATAAAACATATTTTATAATGTAATTTACACTACAAACTATGTCCTATATTTTGGACTGGAAGAATATATTCTTTTCCTAGTTTATGGTGTGTTGTTCATATGGGGTTTTCAGCCAACAAAAGTGGTGTTGGATGGCAAGGTGCTTCATTCTGGCATAACTGCATATTCTTTGCCCTAATACTACAACTACAATAATGCAACACAATAAATAATGTGATGTTTTGATCTAATTTGGAGTGTTTTGTGCAGAGGTTACTTATACACACACATATATCTATATGTATATATAAATTTATACATATATATCTGTGTGTGTGTACACACACAAATGTTGTATGTATATGTATGTATGTATGTAAACTTCTCATCTTAGAGTCACCATAGCTATCTGATGATAAAATGACTCCCAATATAATGCTGCTTTCATCTTTCTGATAAAATCCTCACATTTCTCGTTTAATTCCTCTACCTCTTCCTCTTCTTCCTCTATTATCCAAACCCCATTATTACTTCCTTCTTCTTCTTTTTCTTATTTTGCTGAAGCTGCAGCTGACATATCAAGTTCCTGGTGGGAATTACTAACTGAAGTTGTAACATCCAAATCGTTGAACTAATGAGAAGAAGATATCAGAAGGGAGAGAAGAGTTCTTGGCTATGAAAACCATGAGGCCCTTGCAGAAGAGGAAGACGTAGGACTTGTTGATTGAGAATTGGTTGAGACATTGGAACAAAAAGGGAAGCGATGAGAAAAGGAGAGACAAGAGAGAAGCTGAGAGCAAAATTTGGATGATTCTACCGCTAGTGCTAGACACCTTGGAAAGCTCCATATATGCATGTATATATTAGCTGATTCTATAGATTAAGGTAAACTGTTATAATAGCTATTATATTTAGCATATGAGGAAGTGATATGGTTGGAAAAAAACGCCATGAGAACTATTGAGAAGGAAATGATGTTTTAAAATCATTTTATAGGCAAATGGAAGAGCAAGCGAATTAAGCTCCTTTAATTGCATCTTAATGTTTCTTTCGATAGAAGGAAACCATATATTTTGTTATGTTCACATGATTCCTTCATGAGAAGAAAAGAAAGTGGCTTCTATAAATAGACACCATGCAACTTATGCAAGAGGTTTGTGAGTTGTGATTAATGAAATATCACGAATCTCTGCGTTGTCGGTACCCTCTTTTCTAATAAAATAAAATATTAAAAAAAAAAAAAAAGTCCCCGTGTGGCAAACTATTGCATCAACACAGATATTAAACAAAAAGATAAGATTACATGTAAGAAATGACGAAGAGTAGGCGCATGTTTGGATAAATGTTGCTCGTTCTATATATAATATAAGACACAATTGATTTTTTTTAAGAGAGTTTAATGAAATTAAATAAACGTAGTGTATCCTTATATTATATATCAATTTATTAGTTAAACTAATTAGTTTAGAAAAAAAAAATAAATAAATATAAAGGGATAAGATAATGTTTCTACCAATTTTGATCATTATCAATATCATTGCCACTTTCCACTGTTAGATCAGAATCTCATCTACCTTTATCATTTCTCTCTTCTATTGAGATTTTGATCGATCTAACATTGGAAAAGTGGTAGTGATATTGGTAGTAACCAAAATTGGTAATGACAATATTCTATCCCAAATATAAATACTCTAAAGTAATTTAATTAGCATTTTTAATTTCTAAAAAGAAAATCAATTTTATCTTATATTTAGGACCAGAAGGGGTATAAAGGGGTAAACATGTGATGTAGGACAATGAACGGTGGAAGGTGAAGCAAGCATGCTTGGGATAATGTTATTGTACATGTTTGGGATAGTTATGAGAAAAATGACTTATAGTCAATCTGACTTATAGAAAAGTTAGATTAGGTAAAAGTCAGATTATGAAATACGATTTATATTTGGATTAACGATAGCATAAATAACTTTTGTGATTCAAACTTATAGTACTAAAAAAAAATACTTCATGATCTTGAAATACTTCAAAATACTAAACAGTACTAGTACCAGTTACTACCCTGAAATATTTCCGAGAGTACTGACTGGTACTAAAAAATATACTTCAGGATATTAAACAATACTAAAAAAATATTTTAGGATTTTGAAAAAATTATTTTTAGTACTAGTAAGATTTTTTAGGATACTGACTGTGCTAAAAATATACCCTACATGACCTGTATCCCCACATATATCAAATTGATCTCTCTCTCTCTAAATGAAAAGGAGCTTAAAACCTCTCCAAATAACTTTTCAAATAAGTAACTTTTAATCCGGAAGTTTTTTTTTTTTTTTTTGGATAGGAAATCCGGAAGTTTAATTAAGACAACTTCTCAACCACACATTTTTTTTTTTAAAAAAAAAATCCCCCATAAGCCCAGTTCAAAATGCGTAAGTTCGATTTGGGAGCAGAATCAGTGTACCAAACAAGCCCACACCAGTCCTATAGCGCCGTCAAAATGGAACAGCCTTTACGCTGCTTCAACCAAAAAGCTAATTGTTTCATAAAATTCATATATTTTTCAATCATTTTAAATCTAGATTTACTTTTTTTTATTAGTCATCTTAATAAGTTTCTGACTTTACTTTGTCAAACTGTTTTTCTTTTTTTTAACAAAATTTAATTCAAATAAAAATCACATTACACTACCTTACTTTTACTCCAAGTTGAATTTGTTTTTCTCCAAAAGTTAAGTATTAAATTTAATATGATGTTTTTTTTCGAAATAATGTAATTTTTTCTTTTTAAAAAAAAAAAGAGAGAGAGAAAATTTAACTTAGAAATGAAAGGTGATAATTTTAAAAAAAATGTTACAAATTTAAGTTCCTATTTCTTTTTTGTAGTTATGTTCTAATCTAAAAAGGCCCTAATTTTTTATTTAACACACTACACACTGATTCAGGATCTGCAACCAAAAAAAAAAGGGGGGGGGGGGGGGAATTATATAAAATAAAAGGGTCAAATATCTATAATCTTTGAATGACTAGAGAAACAAAAGCGAAAGAAAAAGAAATGAATCTATCAGATTAGTTAAAGTAACCAATCAATCAATCAATGTGAACACGACCAATCTCTTTCTGTTATCACCTTTGTCCTTTTATCATTAGATTAGAAGTAATCCACTTTATGTAAAATAGATGTTGGAGAAAAACTTTCCATGTGTAGCTTTTTTTTTGATACAAAAAGAGGAGGGGAAGCCCTCAAGCAACGCCACTACAAGACACTACATCTCCTATGTCCTTTTCCAGAATAGCAGCTAAATCAGCGAAAGCGGTGTGAAACTGATGCAAGCCCGGCCAAGCGTCAAAAGCTTGCTTTGCAACATAGTCTGCAGCCATGTTGGCTTCACGTGGGATCCAGCGCAGTTGCACCTCCCAGTTCCGTCCTAACATAGCCTTGATCTCTCGGATCACATCAACATCTGGGTGACTCGTCGGAATAGGATTATTAATCAGAGACACGACCATCTCAGCATCGGACTCCATGCACACTCGGCGTTCTCCACAGTCCCAGCACATCTTCAGGCCAAATAACGCGGCCCATAGCTCAGCCAACATGCAATCTGCAGGTTCCCCAGCTCTAAACATGAAACCATGCATGAGTGAACCGCTTGCATCACGCATAACACCTCCACAGGTTGCAACTTGATTCTGAGCACAGGCTCCGTCCACGTTAATCTTGGTCCAACCGATAACTGGTGGCTCCCACTTTACATGACTAGAATGGTCCGGTCTGCCTTGGAGATTGACATCCTTCAGTAACCCTTTCGCATTGGCTATAATAGAAATAATGGACTGAGCTCTACCAATAATAGATTCGTTACTAGTAGACTTATTCTCAAAAATTCTGGAGTTTCGCCGTTGCCATAACAGCCAGCAGGTTGTCGTGAAGAACGCACTCCATCCTCCCTTACCACGATCATGGACCCGATGGATATTATTTCTAATCCATGATTGCGACTCTGAGTGAAAAAAAAGTATTAGCAGTCGTTGGATCCACCACTGCCACCCATAGCTTCCTTGTATCCGTGCAATCGCGGAGCACATGAATGATGCTTTCTACCGCCGCCCCACACCAGGAACAGCTCCCATCCCCACTCAACCCTCGCCAGACACGTTCCATATTAGTTAACAACTTGTTATGGAGAGCAAGCCATAGGAACGTTTTACACCGAGGTAATGTTTTTAGCTTCCACAGATAATGCCACGATCGATCCTCCCTCATTGTCCCTTCAGACAAGGCATGATATGCGGACCTAACACTAAATTCCCCATTACGATCATGGGTCCAACGAATAGCCCCCAAGTCATTAATAACCGCTATTCCTGCAGATACTCTCTCCCAAGACTTCTTAATTCCTGACCATGTATTAGATCCCTTTCGCTTTGGGTTAATGAGTGGTATAAGGTCGTCCCCACACTTGTATTTACTCCTCACTACTTTAACCCATAAGTCATCCCTCCTTTTGATCAGGTTCCATCCTAGCTTCATCATGTAGGCTTGGTTCTGACGGTGAAGATGTTTCAAGCCAAGCCCCCCAATCTTCTTTGGTTGACAGACAGTGTCCCAAGCCACCAAATGTGTTTTCCTTTTATCAGGAGAAGACCCCCAAAGAAAACTCCTATTAAGCTGCTCAATATCCTCACACGTTCCTTTAGGTAAAGAAACTGTTTGCATCGTGTACCCCGGAATGGCCGAAGTAACAGACGCTACCAGAGTAGACCTGCCAGCCAAGGATAGAGAAGACGACTTCCAACTAGCTAGTCGGCCACGCACCTTATCCACTATGCTTTGATAGCTCCCCTTAGTAACCCGCTTATGATGAAGAGGTACTCCCAGATATTTACCCAGGTCAGGAGTAATTTGAAACCCCAACAATCCACAAATCTCCGTTCGTCGTAAATGGTTCACATTTTTGGAGAAGAACACACGAGTTTTAGCCTCGCTTACCTTCAAACCTGAGGCCATACAGAAAGTGTCCAGACAAGATTTAACCTCGGCAGCTTGAAACATAGAAGCTTCAACAAACAGCACGATATCGTCAGCAAAAAACAAATGAGATATGGGAGGGCCACCCTTAGAAAGACAGATGGGCCTCCAATCCCCTTTCTCAATACGCTCTTGAATTAGGTGTGCTAGACGTTCCATACACAAAACAAACAGGTACGGAGAGAGCGGATCCCCTTGTCGGATACCTCTAGAGGGGGAGAAGGAACCTGCTTTTTCGCCATTCCATAGCACCTGCATAGTTGGGGTAGAAACACAAGCAAAAATAATATTAATCAAGGATTCTGGCAAGTTAAGATCTTGTAGACAATCCCGGAGAAAACGCCAGTTCACCCGATCATAGGCTTTTTCCAAGTCTATTTTAATGGCCATATACCCACGTTTACCCCGTAACTGACGCATGGAATGAATCACCTCCTGAGCGACAATAATATTGTCTGAGCTATGTCTACCAGGAACAAAGCTGCATTGATGAGGGCTAATCACACTTGGTAATACCACCTTAATTCTGTTTGCAATAACTTTTGTAATAATCTTAAAGATCACATTGCATAGGCTGATCGGGCGAAAATCTTTGACAACTTCTGGGTGGTCCTTTTTAGGGATAAGCACCAGTAGAGTATCATTAATTTCCTGAATTGAAGAAGGGTTAGACCAAAATTTATTAATGCAATCATAGACGGAACCCCCCACTACCTGCCACTGGCTCTGATAGAATAAAGCATTTAATCCGTCGGGTCCAGGTGCCTTCAGTGCCCCCATACTAAATAAGGCATGCTTAATCTCAATGTCAGTGATGCTTCTCCCCAGATTGCTTAACTCTGTGGAGTCAATCCTTGGATAAGAGATGCTACAGTTGAGGGAAGGCCGCCTGACTTGATCCTCCGTAAATACCGTTAAGAAATATTCTGCCGTCATTTGCTTAATTGCCCCGCTATCATACACCCACGAATCATCACCTCCTCTTAACGCTCCAATGAAGTTCCTCTTCCTCCTCCCATTAGCGCGTGAGTGGAAATACCGAGTGTTCCTATCGCCCTCCACCGTCCAGTCACTTCTTGCTTTTTGAGCCCAAATCAGTGATTCCTGTAAGAGGACTTCCTCCAACTGTTTCCAAAGGACATGTTGGAGCTCTTCTAACTCAACTGAGAGCCCAAAACGAGTCTCGGTTCTGGTGATTCCGTTCAATCTTCTAAGAAGTTGGTATTTTCTTGCATTTGTGTGACCAAAGACCTTCGCATTCCATTGCTCGCAGGCTGCAGTAAAATTACCAACATTCTCCGACCAAGGGATGTCATTTTTCCAGTTATCAGAAACAAAAGGAGAGAAACGCTCATCCAGAACCCAAGCTGCTAAAAAACGAAATGGCCTGTCCACTCTGCGCTTCATGGCAAAACCTTCAGTTTGCAGGAGGAGGGGCCGATGGTCGCTTTTATACCAGTTAAGGTGCGTCACCAGTGTGTCAGGAAAGGTTTCTTGCCAAGTATTGGACCCCAAGACTCGATCTATCCTGCTTTCCACCCCAGTTCGTTTCCAAGTAAAAGGTGGTCCAACGAAGCCTAGATCATTTAGCCTAGCGTCGTCAACAAACTGACAAAATTCCCTATCCGAATAGCCTGGAGACCTCCATGAGCAGCGTTCATCATTAGCCAAAGTCGCATTGAAATCACCTCCTACACACCAAGGAGCTTGTATTGAAAGAGCTAAACGCATGAGATCACGCCACAGCGTCCGACGGATAACAATATGGGGACTTCCATACACGAAAGACATTTCCCAAACTTGCATACGTTGACTTGTAAATTGAACATGCACATATTGATTCGTTGATTCCAACACCTCCACATGCCTAAAATTATCGGACCATAAGCACCAAATGCCACCTCTAAAACCATCCGCATCAACTATTTTAAAATGGGGAAACCCCATTGTCGCTGCAATCTGTTGAGCTTTCAAATTGCTACACCTAGTCTCAAAAAGAGCTACAAAATCCACCCCAAAAGATCGAACTATTCCTCGAATTAAAGAAGGTAGAGACCGAGCCCCAGCACCCCTTACGTTCCAGAGGAGATAATTCATGAGGACACAATATGTTGTATGGGGAGTCTATCCCCCTGATCACTCTCCTGTACCATATCAGTATCGACAATATTTTCATTCGCACATTGAGTAATTACTTCTTCAGCCGTTCGTGCTTGATCAACTTGGTGAATTAAAAGTCCACCATCTTCATTAATAATTAAGTTTGCTGCCATCAACCCCAAATTCATGGGCCCACTGCTTTTTTCTTTGTCCATATTTGCATCCATCATCACGGGCCCATTCATATTTAAATGCACAACACCCGTGAATCCATTAGGCAAATTTCCATTTCTCTTTCCACATGATTGACTTTCCATGGCCATTTTGTTCTCTTTCCCACGTGATTTCACTTTGGACCCTGCTTTTCTCTTGGACCCCACTTGCAACCATTCTTGCTTTTCTCCCTTGTTTTTATTCTGAATTTCCTCACCGAATTTACGAGTAGGCTCCTTCTCACGCGTCTTTATTTTCTCCAAATCCACCCCCTGTTTTCCCAGTGCCCGTGAATCTAGGGGAACATTAACTCCTTCCTGCACCTTCCCCTCCTTTTTCAAACCCTTCACCGAATCAGGGGCCACCGAAACCGCCTTATGGATTCTCTTCCCAAAATCACGCTTCACCAACATTTGGGGTCCGAAATCAACGCGTTGACTATTCCCTTTCGAACTGGCCATCGTGTCCTCCTGCTTCTTTGGTGTTTTCTCCGGCTCCGCCGTGGCCACCACTGGATCAATTGCAATCTTGCTGCCAGGTTCTTGGCTTGTAGTATTAGCGGTACACTGGTCCATACGGTGCCCATATCTTCCACATGAAAAGCAGACTAGATGAAGCCCTTCAAATTCAAACCTACGCTCTTCGCCCAAGTGGCTGAATCCAGGTAACAGCGGTCTCTGAAGATCAACTTCGACACACATCCTTGCAAAGCTCCCTTTTTCAGAGAACGCGGTGGTTCGATCTATTTTGAGAGTTCTCCCAATCATGTTACCAATCCTCCTAATCGATTCGACATTGTATAACTCATGGGGAAGATCAGGAATCCGAACCCACACCGCTACTCTTTTCTGTTGATCAGCTTTCCAGGGGTTGAAATTCGGCCGCCATCGCTGAACCAGTAAGTAGTGATCAGCAATCATCCACGGTCCTTCTTGCAGAGCGTAGTCTCTATCCTCCGTTGAGCTGAAGGAAACTAGAAAATACCCATTATTTAAAGGGGTAATCCTCAATGGTCCTTTTGACGCCCACATGCGCTCCATTCGAAGTCTCATAAATCCAACGTTGAGAGATTTTCCAAGGAGCTTAACAATAAGTGAATTCATGTATGGTGATTTCTTGTTTTGAAGCTACACATGGATTATGTTTGCATATATTTTATTTCAAGAATTCATACTGCAATTTTTTTAATTATATCTTGTAGCTCATCAACTTTTCATTGAAAACTTGTTGCACGTATTCGACTTTCAAGTTCAAAACTTTTTAATAATATTTGAACATACAAAAGGAATTGAGGCACATTCTTGATTAGCTTGATATGTTAAGACAACTTTGATTAATACCAGGATTGTCTGAAACGAAGACCAGTTTTGAGCATCATATCTTATCAATTGAGCACAACTATGACAATAGATTCAAAAAGCCAGAAGCTATGTATTACAGATTATGGATTTCAAATAGGATAACGCAGAAAACCCTTCAATATTTTCTGTGTTGTCCGTTCACAGAACTCCAAATTTGACAGTCTAGTTCCTGAAAATAGGCAATTTGCGATTGTGTATAGCATATGAAAAAGCAACTACACATAATGCTTCTAAGAAACTGTTTGTTTGTGTTACAAACTAAAATTGATAATATTAGCATGGGAAGAGGATAGGACTGGGGTCTCTCTCTAACCTACTGCTTGATAAATCTAGTTTTTTCATCTTTTCTTCGCACCAAAATAACTGTTCATTAGTTATCCTTGTCATTCTAAGAACCCTTGATATGATTTTGACGTCAATAAGGCCAAGAAGTAGCTGAATTTCCTCTGGCTTCTGAGGCCAAGAATTCTTTTTCCAACTCTTCTTTCTGGTCAGTTCTTTCAGTTTCACTGCTTTCTGCATTCACAAGTAAAATTAACACTTGAGATATTTCCTTAGTTTGATCATCCATGATCAGATTCTTGAATACCCGTTTGAACCAGACCTCCGGAAGTGAAGATAACTACTCATGCATAGAATTAAAAGAGAATGGAACATAAGCTAATAACACAATGCCATATATTCAACCACGAATCGAAATAACTGCCTATAAAAAAATCTTATAACAGAACGGATAGATGGTGAAGCTCACGTTGTACTTTACATGCTTCAAAGGTTAATCAAACGAAGAAACTTGGGTCTTCTTTTCACTCAAAAAATGATAAAACTTGGGTATAGTTCTTCAGATGCTAGGTGTTAGCTATCAGATTTTCTAATAAAAGATATGATATGCAGAGGATTGTTTACTAAATATTGGAGCATGAGTGCTGAGTACTAAAAGACATAATTTGTCATGTTTTCCTGGGGGACTATGGTAATAAAAACTTAAAAACAATATCTAGTTCTTGTTCGTATCATGTTTTCCTGGGGGACTATGGTAATAAAAACTTAAAAACAATATCTAGTTCTTGTTCGTATGATGCAAACTTAGATTTGAAGGTATAGCATCTGATTTTTACCTTTTCCAGATTGGATTGGACCTGTTGTAGAGGAGTTGCAAGCTGGTTCTGATTTCCAAACAGATTGATAACACCACCACTTGGCTTCTTTTTGTCTCTTTTCAGGAACAGGAAAAATGTAAGGATGGAATGTTCAATTATCCTGATAAGATCAGGAGCAAGAACTCTGATGTCCGAGTGTTCTTCTGCTGACGGTTGATCTGAACCTGAACAAGATTCAAACATTTGAGCACTTATGCATACTAACCGACAAACATCAGAGACAGATTCATGTTTAACATTTCAAAGCAAAATAACTTTTTCCTGGAAATGGTCATAAATGTAGCTATATCCATAGCACTATGAACGAAAAATGATCCAAGGGAAAACTTGCCTTGTACATTAGGAACCTGAAGCAATTTAGGCAAACTATTCCTTGTTCGGGCGTAGATTTCAGCCCTGAGACCCTGTTCAAATGGTTCATTCTCAATAAACCTTTGCAATAGAACCTGGAACTGCTGAAACTGCTGGGCACTGTGATTGTAACAAGTGGGATTTTCAGGTTGCCAAGATATCTTCTGGCTCAGTTGAGTGTATTGACAGTGAAGTGATTCCCAAGTCAAGCAAATCTGACCAACATATGCCGTTTCAATATCCATGTAGGGATCATTTTCAGGCTTTTGAAGATGCTCAGTATCATCATCATCAGCCTCTTCAAGCTTCTTCAAGGAAAGACATCGAAGGGGTGATTGCAGCTTCTTTGATGCAGATCTTGGTGATGGGGTAGAAAGGTACTGGGAACCTGTAATAGTGAATACAGAGGCACCACAAAGTGCATGTAGTTAATGAGAAAACAGAAGTATCTTGGCCGCTATCTCCAATAAATAACCTTTAAATTTGAATTTCTTGTATGTATTATAACCAGATATGATGTGTATATTCAAGGGGAAGAAGCCTCAGTATTAGTCCTTGTCCTTATAGTTTCAAATTGTTGGTTTTTCTCCCTATAGTTACACGAAAATTGTTTTGAGTTTAGCGATCACTCTATTCTATCCTTTCAATGAGTTTTGGTCAATGATTTGAAACTACAAGAACCAAATCCAAAATTCAATCAAACAATGATATTAACCCTTAATTTTGATAGGATTAATACAAACTTTGATCCCTCAAGTTTGCCCCCATTATGGTTTTGGTCCCTCAAGGGACAAAATTATCCAATTTTTTTATTAAATTATAGGGTACAACATTTTAAATGGAATGAAGCTTGAGGGACCAAAATGATAAGTTTGAAGTTTGAGGGACCAAAACCATAGGTTTGAAGCTCGAAGAACCAAATCCAAAATATAAGCAAATTTGAAAGACCAAAGATTATATTAATCCATTCTAATATCTTTACAACAATTACCTAGCAATCAGAACTAGTTCTACCTTCATGCTTTAAGACTGGAAAAACAAAGAACACTTCATTATATGAACCTAGAACATGGTACCATGCATGATAAATTGTAGGACAGACAAGGCAGCCTTTAACTAACTGAACCCAAAATCCAAGTACACCTTCACAATCTTAGGTAGCATTTGAAAATGCTTATGTAGTAATGGGAAAGTTATAGGTTACAATACAGTACCTTTGCCAACTTCATTAAGCTGTTGTATGCTCATCCGGTCAAAAAACAGCATTCTTTCGCAGTATTTTTCGAACACAGCATCAAAACCACGCCACCATCGCTGACCCTCTGCTTCTACATCCCTCCATTCATTCGAGCTTGACTCTCCTCCTTCCTCTTCCCCATCTTCCTCTTCCTCTTGACACGGCTCTTCTTCAGGAATCAACACCATGAAACTGTTTCTTCTGAGTTCCTTCAGCCTCCTCTTTACTTCATTTGTAATGAAATCATCATCATCATCCTCAGCTTCAGCAGCAAGATCTGCATTTGCTGATTTACTTTGATCGTTACCACCAGAGTCAGGTTTTGGTTCATCATGTTCTGAAACTGGCTTGTCTGCTACATCCTTCTCTCCATTTGCCTTCTGAGCTTTCTTTATCTTCTTGACTTTGAAAAAGTCCATGCTTTACAACCTTTTTCTTTTAAAAGTTTTTCTAAACCAACCTCACAAATGCCAACCTTTCTTTTAGATCAAAACCTACAATGAAGTCAAAATCAAATGAGTAAGTATTATTGTGTACACCGAATGCCCCAATTTGGCTCACAGATTCTGCTTCTGCCAAGGGGAAAAAGTTACAAAAAATATATCTTGAATAAGATGTTTAACAGGGCCCCAAGAAGCGAAATAGTTTAACACATTAGAGTTGTAATGCCAAAAATCTGATAAGAAGTAACTGATCTATTCCGCCAATAAGCAAAAGTAGATGAGGAAATGGCATTCCTTTTATCTATCTTTGTTTTTTTGAAAAAAAAACACACACACAAGGCACTTTTCGGTGACGAAAGGATTGAACTTTCAGGAATATTCCAGAAATTGCAACTTGAATGATGCTTAGAATCAGAAGATGAAGCATATACCTTTAGAATAATGGGGATAGCTTTTATAAAACACCGAACTACAGATGACCACTTGCAGATTCATCCTACATTGATGTGATTAAATCCAGTTTTGCTTTAGCAGCATGAAACAGTAAGCAAGCAGCCAGCAAAATTGATCTTCTTGAAAAGAAGCAAGAAGCATCACAAGCTTGTAGGCATTTTACCATTACAAAGAAGAAAGGGCAGGTGAATAAATACACCAAAAAAAGAAAAAGATCATAAATGATCAAAAAGTACATGCAGAAACGAAATGCCCCATAAGCAAATGAAGCTGTGGATAATGTGAAAGCTCAACAGAGAAGGAGCTCAAAAGTGCAGGGTTGGTGAGAGAAACCCTAGATAGAGACGGAGAAGAAGGAGCTCAGTGAAGAGGGGAAGGGAAGGAGAGAAGAAAAACGCAATAAATGAGAGGCCTTTAAGCTCGCTAATTGATTGAGCAAAAAAAAAGCTCGCTAATTGCTTTTGAAGAGTATTGATTTTGAAATTAAAAATGGGCAATGTGAAAGATGAATAATGAATTTAAACAAATGGGCTTTGATCAAAAACTTCAAGAAAATGGTGAATTAACGTGTTGGATTTTTCCGGGAATAGGAGCGCGAAAGCCTAGAAAGAGAGAGAGTGTCACAGTAGTGAGACAGTGTTATCGTACAGAGAATATTGTCAGTCAAGGCATTAAGAAAACCGCGAAAAAGTTATTTTTGATTCGCGCCAGATGTGACTGAAATTATGTTTTTGACCTCCGTGACGGCTTGGTCCGAGAGTTAAACGGGAAAGAATAATAAAACAAAAGTTCCGTTGCCGGGACTTGAACCCGGGTCTCTCGGGTGAGAGCCGAGTATCCTAACCAACTAGACTACAACGGAATGTTGAGACCAACATGTAACTGTTTCTAATAATAGAAACAATATTATTTTCAAGTGAAAAATAAATGAAAAATATGATCTACAACAAAAGATATTTATTGGAAAGACTCTGAAAGACGTAATTATTGAAAATGATCAATAACCAAAATATAAATTTAAAAATACTAAATTGTCTCTAATTAAACTTTCTATATTCTCTCATTAAATCTCTCCCACACTTTATTTAAAACTAATTCAAATTTTATTTTCTACAAAATTACAACTGTGAAAATTATGACCTTTTTAACTTTAACTAACATATATCTAATCATATTATCAATATATCATTTAATTATTAACATAGATATTGACCCATTTAAATCATTGAGTTTTTTTCCTGATTCATGTAATCTTGTATAAAATAAACTCTACGTAAAATTGGGCCCGATAGGTTTCCAATATGTATCAAATTGTATCGGGATCTTTTGCCCGACACTCTGACTTATGTCAAAATCTCTCAATTGTGTGCCTCTTCGTAAAGACCGATTACTAGCTGGCTTGCCTTGAAAAGTACTAGCCTTCATTTTCCTTTTAAGAGACAACAAAATAAGATTTAATAGGTTTAATGGTGGGTGATGAAGAAACAAAAGAGTTACCCAATTGTTTGCAACCTCCTTGCATATGCAATCACTTACATGAAAATTTAACACCAACTAAAAGAGTGTAACATCAAATACATGGAGCAAAGATAGTGATGACAAGGAATTAGGCAATGGACCGTCGAAATTGTTGCTGCCGAAATCTATCATTTGCAGTTCTTTGCAGTTTCCAATCTCATCTAGGACCTGCCCAGAAAGGTGATTCTCATTGAGGTCTAAAAGGTTCAGATTTTTTAGGCTCCCTATTGACTTAGGGATCCCACCAGTAATCCTCTCCTTCCCAAGTTTCAGTCTTATAAGAGAACTACAAAGGCCTATTTCTAATGGGATTGAACCAGAAATATCATCAGAAATCAAGAGCAATTTTGAAAGGTTTTGAAGTTGAAATAGGCCAGGAGGAATGCTGCCAGTAAGTTCATTGTGAGATAAATCTAGTGCTTGTAGGTTACTACAATTTGCTAGACTAGAAGGAATACTTCCTTCAAGTTGGTTTTGCCAAGCAAAGAAAACTGTGAGCTTTGTAACCTCCCAAGCTCTTGGGGCTAATTTGTGTCAACTTGAAGTTGTTGCAGAAATGAGGCATTTGAAAGACTTGGAGGTATTGACCCAGACACATTATTATCACTTATCATAAACTCCTCAAGTTCTAACAGACCCCCAAAAGATAAAGGGATAGTGTCAGATAGAGAATTCAAAGAAAGATCAATTAATTTCAAGCTCGTACAGTTTCCAATCTCTCCTGGGATAGCTCCCACAAGACTATTCTGCCATAAAAATAAGTGTGGCGATGATATTATTCTAAAAAAATGATGTTAAGAGGAATGGGTCGCAAGCATGGAAGGGGATTAAGAAAAATTCAAGTGATGAAAAAATGATGTTAAGAGGAATGGGTAGCAAGCATGGAAGGGGATTAAGAAAAAAATGATGCTAATATGAATTTTAAGGACAACATCATCCCCATGTATATCTTTTGTCAGTACATGTTAACCAATGGTATGTACATTAAGCTTTAGAATTCTCCTCTGCCAAAATATTAAATGCTGAATCACTATTAAGAATATGGTTCTGCTACTCATTAGCTTTCAGAGGTAAGCTTCTGGTATTTTCCCTTTCATTCCCTTTGAGCCTTCAGATAGCATATCTTTATAAATATTTATTGTAAATGCAAGTTATCTGCACTACCCATTTCACTAAATCATTTTACTCAGTTTTTAAGAAAATTGACAAATTAAAAACTGAGATGGATGCACATATCTTCAAACTAAATAAGAAGTCCATTTGCTTAGGTGATTAGTACCTCAGCATCGCCATCATTATATAATAGAGCTTTAATCTTGAGTTGATGCGAAAGGAGTAAAATCATTCCTGATAGATAGACAAGGCATAATCTATGCACAAAAAAGAAGTTAAAGTTGAATGATAACTCTAGCCTATGGAGAAACACGTTACTAAGATGAAAAAAGCTAGTATGTCTAAATTTATTAAATTTATCATGAAATAGAGACAAATAATTACTGTTTGAGAGGGTTTATTTCTCAAATATTGTAGAAAGCATGTCCCTGAAAGTCAGACTGGTTACCTCTTGAAACTGAAGATAGATATTAGGCACAGAAACGATAGAGAACTTGACAGATACAAGCAATGTGGCACCTTCTTGGTCCTGTATAGAAAAGGACAAGAAATTTTTATTCATGGGTTCAATGGGCGCTACACAACAGCTAAAGCATAAGAATTTCATCCAATTTTCTTCACTTTACTATCTAAGCTTAGGCCAACTGTTAGAATAAAATGGAAAATGTAATGCTGGAAAAGGCTAAATGGAAGAAGCTTTAGAGTGCCAAGATTAAGGAGAATTTTCTCAAATTTCTAACCAACTTGGAAACACCCTAACAATATGCATTTGAAACGTCATTCTAGTTTGCAGACAACTAATATCTTTTGAGCTTTCCAAATATTTCTGAAATAGAATTCTGGTTATCTTATTACTAAAACACTAATACACATAGGATTCCTTCTCTTACATGTTTCGAGAGGTCAAAATAACAGTCCCAGAGGATTACAAGTGAGACAATTGGTAGTTAGTTACGCAAAATACATTTTACAATCGCATCCTTTATTCTACTCATTCTTTTCCATCCAAAGAACCATGTATCAATGTCACCGACTAAGTCACTAAAGTGTTGGAGCATACATGTTAAGTTTCTTTCAATATCTTCGACACCGATACATGTCGTGGCTTGCGTTGCTCTGTTTTTTAAGTAGAGGTTCTGTTTCATAATATATTAAACTGCGTCAAACAGAACCTCTACTTAAACAGCGTGAAACAGAGCAACGCAACCCAACGCAACGCAAGCCACGATGAACAGAAACGGAAGTACATAAACCAAATGAAAGCATAAAATACAAATAGAGATTAAGGAATCCGGAAAGCAAACCGAAAAATCGAAGCAAAACGCTACAAAGGCCGAGCTTGAAGACCCAAAGCTTGAACCACCCAAAGCTTCATCTTGCAGAGTTTACCCACGACGAACGGCGCGCAAATGCCTCTAGACCAGCGACAAAATGCGACGAGAGGTGAAGAAGAAACAAAAGGTCCGACCTTTAACTCACAATGGCAACGATTAGGGCTCAATCAAGCACCTGAAACTTGGCGCTATGGAAGCAGCAGAGCCGAGCAAGCGACGTGTCTCTGGCCGAAAAGTTAAAATTTGATTTTTTTGATTTCCTTTGGAGGCTGAAAAAGTCACGTTTTTCCAAGAAAAACAAAAGGTTGAGAGGAAGTTAAAAAAGCCCAATCACAGTAAAAACATGATTTTTAGATGTTTGAGAAAGCTTAACATTTTAACATTTGATGAACTTTTGGGTATAGCTTTTAGCCCATCACCATTACACTGGCTTCACTTTTTTTCTGGAAAATGACAAGACAAAAATCTGTTAGGTAAAAGACGAAAACGACTAGAAGACCATTAGTAAAAAACGCAAACACTAAATGCAGAAAATGATGAAATATGCGGGGAGAGAAAATGCTTTTGATGTAGCTTTTTTTTTGTTTTTTTTCCCTTCTCTATTGATGAATCACGTGATTTGCATGATTAATTAATTTTTCTGTTTATTGTTTTTTTAATCCTTAATATAATACTACTATTTATTTAATACGTATGTAATCAAATGCTACGATGCAATTCACCAAACCATTATTCCATTAACTAATGACATGTTTAATTCATATTGCATAGCGCATACAACTATTATCTCTCCTCATTTTATATGTTGATGATGAATTAAGAGTTATTTGGTCAGTTTAAGTGGAAGATGTATTTACATTGCTTTGATAACCTCCCAAGCTCTGGGGTGGGGGGATCAAACCTGAGAGCTGATCTGTGTCAATTTGAAGCTGTTGCAAAAATGAGGCATTTGAAAGACTTGGAGGTATTGACCCAGACACATTATTATCACTTATCATAAACTCCTCAAGTTCTAACAGACCCCCAAAAGATAAAGAGATAGTGGTAGATAGAGAATTCAAAGAAAGATCAATTTTTTCAAGCTTGTACAGTTTCCAATCTCTTCTGAGATAGCTCCCACAAGACTATTCTGCCATAAAAACAAGTGTGGCGATGATATTATTCTAAAAAATGATGTTAAGAGGAATGGGTTGCAAGAATGGAGGGGGGGAGGGGGAATTAAGAAAAATTAAAGTGCTAAAGCCTGATTTTATATAGTTTATTGTAGTTGATACTTGATAGTATTCTCTTTTCTTCTTAAAAAAAAAAAGATATCATCAAATGATCCCATCTCATAATCATAATATAGTTTCTCTAACAACATTATTAAGTACTCCAGCAATTGACAAGAAACTACTAAACCCTTCTAAAGCTGATTGCCCAACCATAGACTTAAAAGACTTCTAAAGAGGAGACCTAAGTTAAGCTCACTCCTAATTTATAATTAGGACTCTCTTTATATAGAATCCTAAAATGGCTTACCAGCAAATTGTGATTAATTTCATCTTAACAAACTAGATCACATATCTTCAAGGATATCATAAAGTGAAAGAAGACTCATAACACATTAATTTATCCTAATCAGATATTAAAAAAGAGTTGGCATAAACATAAAGGGGGATAACAACATTATCACGGCAAGAAAATAACCATTCACTATACTCTCTAAGCCCCTTCTTTATCATCATAAGACACACACATATTATGATGTTTCTAAGACACACACACACATCAACATTCTACTCTGCTGCAAGATATGGATTAACTACTTTTTGTTTTTATCAAAGAACACTGCAACTCAATAGTACTAATACTCTTTTTCGTATGAAATTGCCTCAGATTTCAGTTGCAAACAAAGCTTATTAGACTCATCCACTTCTGATTTGTATAAGGTTCATTTACTAGTCAGGCATAGTGTGGTTACAGGAATCCTACTCTTGATATCAAAAATCACTTCTTTAAAAGTTCATTATGGTAAAGCAGAAACTTTGGGTGGGTGTGTGGGTTGCAGGTATCAGTGTCGTAGAAACTCCATCTTTTTTCTTTTTTCATCAAACTTTTTTTTTGGGTACATATGAATAAAAATCTTTTTTCTTTATATGTAAGTGTTATAACCCAATCTCTTATTATTTATTTCAGTCTGACATAGCAAAGGAGTTATATAGGCTCACAATTACTCGTTCGGACTCTTAATATAAGGTACCAACTAACAAATGTGTTTGTTTATTTTTATAAGGCACTTGCTTGTTTCCAAAAAACAGTAAATATTGTTTCCATGTATGCCCATAATTATTAAGGGTGCTGAATGAAATTAATAATTAATATAATATTAGATTTTAGTGTAATTAGTAGGGGTAATATTGAAAATTACTTAAATTTTAGGATAAATTTAAGTACTTCAACTATTTTTATTGATTTGTAAGAATTGTTGATGGATGCCTTTTAATAAAAACCAGTGTGAATAGTTCTCATTCAACATGCTCTAATTGCACTAATTATCAAGAAAAAGTTACCCGAGACTAACAAATCATCCTACTTGCATACAACAAGAAGTCGACGTACAAATAAATGATACGCTTGAATCTCAAGAAGTTGTCACACAACAACAATCGACCACAACATATACGAAGTAGAACAAGATGTGGTACAAAAAGTCATTATTTATAAAATTGATCCATTTTCATTTTTTATTCATATAAACTTAACTACTATTATTTAGTATTATTATGTAATTCTGTAATTATTATTATGTAATCATGAATTTTACGAAATACTACCTCCGGTCCTAATTATAAGAGCTAGTTGACTTTCTTTGGAAAAATTAAGGAAGCTAAATAAGTTACTTAATCATTTCATATGTTATGTATTCTTAGATTATATATTACTACCTCCGGTCCTAATTATAATACATAGTTGACTTTGTTTGGGGAGATTAAGGAAGCTAAATAAGTTAATTAATCATTTTACATGTTGTATATTTTTAGATTATATATTAGTTTATTAGTCAAACTAATTACTTTGAAGAAAAAAATAAAAATAAAAATACTCTAAAGTAATTTAATTAGCTTCCTTAGTTTCTCCAAAAAAGTCAACTATGTCTTATAATTAGGACCAGAGGGAGTAGTTTATTAGTCAAGCTAATAAATTTGAAGAAAAAAATAAAAATAAAAATGCTTTAAAATAATTTAATTAGCTTCCTTAATCTCTCTAAAAAAGTCAACTAACTCTTACTGGTATAATTAGAACCGGAGGGAGTAATAATCATTATGTATATGATATCATCTTATTTATTAGGAGAGAGTGTGTCATTTATTATGAGAGGGAAAGTTGAAGTAATCATCCTTCAGATGATAAATTTTACAAATCTTTTATCAGAAGAATATTCTTCATTTAGCCCAATCACATAATCATGGAGCAAGATTCTCTCGTTGGTTAACTTTTTACTCATCTTTTATCATCCAATCCAAACAGTTGTTTTGATTTAATTTTTAAGAGGGAGATTATTGATGTGAACAGTTATATCAAATGTATGGTCCAGATTTAAAGCCGGCGAAGGATAATGAGAAAACGCCAATAAAAGGATTCGGACCCCACAATCATGACCTAATATTGAAGAAACAGAAGAATGATCTTCATTTAGCTCAATCACACAATCATGGCCTAATATTGAAGAAATCGTTGTTCATCAGGGCATCAATTTTAAAAGTCATTATTTTGAAGAACGATTAATATTTTGGCTATAGCATTTTAGTAAATTCTTCCCGTAATATAATATTTGGAAATCTTTTAACTGTTTACCGCCTATGGGTAAAAATCCTGAAGTTCATGCATTACATTAAATTCTAAAAAAGAATCATAACATTCATAACTTCTAAATAATTTTGTTATAAATTTTATATGTTATTATATTGATATATTTAATTTAATACATATAAAAGTTAGTTTAAATATTTAGTACCAGAATCCGCCACGCCAGGATACATATTACTCCCTCCGGTTCTAATTATAAGGTATAGTTGACTTTTTTGGAGAAATTAAGGAAACTAATTAAATTACTTTAGAATATTTTTATTTTTATTTTTTTCTTTAGAGTAATTAGTTTGATTAATAAACTAATATATAATCTAAAGATACACAATATATAAAATGATTAGGTAACTTATTTAACTTCCTTAATCTCTCCAAACAAAGTCAACTATATCTTATAATTTAGATCAGAGGTAGTACATATGATACAATAGTTTTCAAGATTCTAGGATACTAGTACAAGGGGACACGCATGTTTCACTCCTCGTGTCCTAAATAAAAATTAAAGTTTTAAGTGTAAATTGTACTATGAATTTTATTATATATTTAATACTACCAAGATAATATATATAAGCAAGCCAACTCACTGAAGGATAAAATCATGAGTACAAACGCTACCTCTGGCCAATAATATAAGAAGTTAACTTTTTTTTAGAAAAATTAATGAAATTAATAAATTGTTTAGTCACGACATATATTATATATTATTATATATCAATTTATAAGTAAAACAAATTAGTTTAAAAAAACAAAAAATATAAATAATTTGATATAACTTTTTTAGCTTTCTTAATCTCTTTAAAAATTTAAAAAAAATAACTAATTTTTATATTAAAAACCGGATCGGAGATGGTATTTTACAAGTTATAGTATACGTAAAACATCATTTAACATAAAGAAAAAAAGAAATATCATGAATCACCACATTTCTATAAACATTCCTGATATTAGTTTTTTGGGTCTTATTTCAAAATCTCAAAGTTATCATTCTTTCTCTCTTTTTTAAAATTTGAATAGAACTCAGGATGAGGTACTTGCATGAGTCACATTTGTTGGAGGGCAAACCCATTTTTCTTCTATTCAAGGGGATATCTGCAAATAAATCATAATGAAGGGAAGCTATTAGAATTTTTCGCGTCTTCCAAACTCTGCAGTTATCAAATGAAAGTAACCATATCTTTTTAATGAAGTTTAATCTAAAGTAATACATGAAGGGTGTAATGTTGTAAAGAGAAGAGAGAAAATCTTACATCAATCCACTTCAGGAAGGAGGTGGCATATATTCTAATAATCCAAGTCTTACAGAAAATTTGAAGATGTACACTTTCACAAATGAAATGAACCTATGGAATATGAATAATAGCACAAGACATCTTTACCATAATGTTATTTATAATAAATCTATTACATTCAATGGTTGAAGGATAGTCTAACAAATGCCACAGTTGAGTTTGGCTCTTCTCATGGTTCTTTTCCTCAGAGCTGTAGAATAAACCATTGTTAGAATCCCAACCAAGTGGAAGGTATTGGCTGAAACCTGCTCTTGGCACAAGCTAAAGTATCATAGTAATCTACATGGTTGAAGCAATCACGGAAATCGGTGAAGAGCTTCTCAAACACCCTCCATTGAACTTTGGCTGATCTAGTGTATGGGTATGGCAGAAAAACCTGCTGAAATTTACCCCAAAGGAAAAAAAACAACTATTTAGAATTTCATATGCTCCATGAGGAACATAATCATTGGTTACATTAGACTCGCAGAAGAATCTCTTACAAGAACAACATACCACTCTGGTCCTTATTACAAGTCTAGTTAGTCAATGTTTTCCCCTAAATATAAGCCTACCCTAAGAGTCGCTAATGATTGTTTTTCAATTATACCACTATAATGTAGGTGAAAAAAAAATGTGCAACATCTTTTTATAAGATGCTCCATGAGGAACACAATGATTGGTTCTGCATTAGACTCGTGGAAGAATCTCTTGCAAGACCAACATATAAGCTATGCTTATCAAGATTAGATTCTCTCATGGATAAGTATGGTTCTGTGCAAAGCACGTTATCTCTAGGTTCCATTAACACTAGCCACTAGATACTAGTACTTTGAGTATGGTTCTGTGCAAAGCCCGTTATCTCTAGGTTCCATTAACACTAGCCACTAGATACTAGTACCTTGAGTAAATATACTCCGCATAGGACTATCATTACCAAGAGGGAACTTGAATCCATTCTTATCTTGGTGTAATGACGGATAACACCAGATTTGTGTTTCAGGCTTTCTCATAAGTGATCAGTTTACCAGGGTGAATAATAGAATCAGCAGAAGTGATTTTTTTTTTTTTTTTGGAATTATAATTAATGTAGTAACTTTTTTGAAAACAACACTTAAAACAAGACTTATTTTCTTCAACTAGGTCATGCATCCAGATAAGGTGAAGCTTCCAGAAGATAAGGCTAGCAAGGAAAGAAGGGGAAATTGTAGAAGAAAATTTCAGCAGGTACAGTAATAAGAGTAGCACTTACGTCCCCTTCTCGTGCTAAACGTTTAAGTAAGGCAAATGTGTGCTCATTTTCCTCCAAATTGTCTAGAACAGCTAGCCATATTAGTGAAGCAAGATCATGGGCTAAGTCTCTTGATTTCCCACATGCAATGAACTGATCTGTTAATAAAACCCCAAGTGACTCTTACAAACAATTATACAAGGCATTAACAACATTTCAGCTAAATTACATCATACAGAAATGCTCAACGGAGGCTTGGTCGGTTTAACTTGCACTTTTGAAAACAAATCAACGTTCTTACAGTTTAGATTCAATTTGATTATAGAATATATATGCACAAAGATCAGATCCATCATAAGAAGCAATCATTCAAAAGCAAAAGGGAAAAAAATAAAAATAAAATAAAGCAGGTAAGATCAGAAAACAGTTTAGTTGAAAAAAAAAAAGCATAATGACAGAAAATTTTAATCTATATGCTTAATTCGGGCTATCTTAGTGTTTATTGGCCTTGAATGCCACAAAAAAGAAGATAAAACAAAAGCAGAGAGGGCACACCGATAATGGTTCCATGAAGTATTCCGCTATGAGGTGGCGTAGTTGAAAGTTCAAGTTGCTCTTTCAAAAATAGATAAGTATGGCCAACAATCTCATCTACCTCACCGTCCAAAGCAAATATCTGTTTACTTATATAAAGGGCCATGAATCTCCTGAAACCATATGAAGACAAATGTCAGAAACACGTCCTCTGCACATCCTAAAAGCATAGAACTGAAAAACTTAGATTAACTTAAATATCAAATATAGCATCTAAAGCTCTAATTTTTTGGGAAGCAAATTAGCATTTGATTCTGACAGAAGACATCAGAGAAACAAACTAATTCTGTCTGAGTAATTGCAAGAAGTAGGAGCCTAATTCTACTTATTCTATTATGAATATTGTAAAACAATAGCAAGGCAGATGTATAGATAATGGTCAATAATATTATTGTTCAGGACGAACACAAGTAAGGCATCATATATACTTGTGGAAGTGAGATTCACTGAAGCATTTTCTCAAACAGTTATCAGATAACTCAGTCTTCATAACACCAAAGGGGCTTTGAAATGCTAAATCATTACAAGAGATTAGAAAAATGCTAACCTCCTATTTAAACCTCGAGGAATAGGCCCAGGCCATCTTCGAGCTTGATCTGCAAGAGGAAAATTCTTAACAAGAGCCGCTTGCCAAAACAATTCACAGCGAAAAAGACTGGCCCAGTGCTTTTTAACACAAGAAATCTGAGGCCACTCTTTGACAGGGGCTCTAATGAAAATTTCTATCAGCAAATGATCAGGCAGCCTTGCAAATAGATTTTCGCTCGACAAGGAATCGCCTCCATCACAATTATTGGTCATTAGAAATCTGCATAGAAAGAATCTCGAAGATACTATAAACAAGTAGAAAAGGGCGAGAGGGGGGGGGGGGGGGGAGGGAGAGAGACCAAATAGAAACACATTAGCTATAAATAAGAATCGGAAAAGAGACATATGTTAGCTTTTTATCGAATGAACTCGAAGTCCTCAACTTTCCACGAGAAAGATTACGACAATAACAAGGAACACAGATTTTCAGATTTTAAAAGACTACAATAAGAAGAATAAACACAAATTTTCAGACTTTGTTTGATAGATTGTACACGAAACGGATGTTAAATAGGACAAATCAAGAGGACGTACATGCTTCCGGAAGCAGACGGCGGAAATCAGAGAAAGCAGTGAGCTTTCGACTGGGAGTTTTCAAGCTGAGTTTGGTGCTCGTGGAATAATGCATTCTTACGCAAAGAACGCTCTGGACCCTGGGGAGGACATCCTCACTTCTTTTTTTTTTTTTTCCCGATCAGTGCCAAGTAATTCCAACATCAGACAAAAGTCAAAATAATAAACTACTATCACCTCCCGTCTTAATTATAAGAGCTAGTTGACTTTTTTAAAAAAGATTCAAGAAGCTAAATAAGTTATTTAATCATTTCATATATTGTGTTTTCTTAGATTATATATTAGTTTATTAGTCAAACTATTTAATTTGAAGAAAAAAATAAAAATACTCTGAGCTAATTTAATTAACTTTCTTAATCCCTCTAAAAAATCAACTAACTCCTATAATTAGGACCGAAAAGAGTAATATTGTGATATTTTAAATTAATTAAACAAATATAATTTAATAATTATTAAAGATGATAAGAGAAATCCAACTGACGTTGAGGTCACTTGATTTGTTGCTGTTACTGACTTGTTTTTTCCCCCTTGAAGTTATTTGTTTTAAGATGTATTGGATATGTATATACTTTTAAAATATTCTAACCATTTCTTTTAATTCTTTTATTTTTCTTTCTACCCAATTATTATTATAGAGGGAGTATCAATAAGAATAAAGTAAAAAAAGATTGATGAATTTAAAAAAAAATATTTCTTATATTTAGAATTAAGATTAATTTTATAAATATACCTTATATTTTAGGTACTGGAGGAATATTATATTATTATTATTTACGTCATATTTCCCCTTTGGATGTTATATTTAATTTTTATAAAGGGTTGAAAACTCCATTTGTGGTGGGTGGGAATTGTGGTTGAGTACGTACATTGATTCTGTTGCTTGTTGGTGATTGATGTTGATTAGAGGGGGTGCTTGGTTTACCTGAGCTCTTCTCTGTGTCCATAGAGTGAAATATTCAGTTTGTTTAAGAAAATGGTAAAAGCACAAATCTAGTCATGTAAATTTACATTAAATTTCAGTTTACATTATTGAATTTATGAAGTTTATTTTTAGTAATTTCAGTTTACATTATTGAATTTATGAAGTTTATTTTTAGTCCTTAATATTTAATTAACATCGTTATGATCAATGTTGAGAAATGCTAACAATGAATTTAAATGGTGATTGATGTCATTAACGGCTAATAAAGCATGCTATAAATTTAATTTTTTTAATATAATATTTTTATATTTTTAAAGATAACCTGTTCATGTTGAAATTTTAAATCATATGTAATCTTGTTGGGTTTTGTCTTAAATATTTTTCGATTTTAAATTAATTATTATTATTAGTACATTTTTTTGCCAGAATTAATATTAGTACATTAGCATTTAATTATGGAGTCATTATTTGAATTTGTTAAATCAACATTTTTTTAACAATGTGAAGATGAAGGAATTGAAAATGACCTTGAAGGTTATGACATAAAGCTATCAAACATGTATGTATGAAGAAAGTATTAGATGTGAAAATAGGTTAGGCTTCTATTAAAAGCTTTCGGTCCAACCTACTTTAAACTTAGCATAGCCTATTTGATAAATATTAGATTCAGGCCTATTACCAAGCCTTTTTAAGTAAATAGATCATACTTATTTTCATATGGCCTTACCTACAAGTCTGACCTATTTAATATTTTAAATTTTTTTTACTATTATGAATATTTATATATATAAAATAATCTAAATTAATTTTATAAATTATTTATAAAAGTACTAACTCAACCATAATTAAGTTTCACATCTCATCATTTACTCGTGTTCAACTCTCTCATTCAATAGTCGATCACATCTGCTTGCCTTCTCTTCGATTACTTAAGCTGGCAGTGTTACGTTACTCCCTCCCCTTTGATTTGCGTCATTCACTAAAGCATTACAATTATCATAAGTTTATTTTAGTGATACCTTAATGAAATATATAAATCCTAGTAAAAAAGAGAAAAAGGTAAAATCTAATTTTAAATGTCACTTATTGTATTTGGTTAATTTTAGAAAATTTATCCCCTTAATCAATAAATAATTGGTTTTTCTTTTTCTACTTACTCAGAACCAATAGTGTTCTTTTCTTTTCATTGCCAAACTTTTATAGTGTAGGTGAGACCGTGAGAATGAATCATAAACATTTAAAACATAACATATACTTTTAAATGGGCTTCCGTGGTTATATATGAAGTTAAATATATAGAGGTTTTAAGCCTATTTAAATGCTTATATTTTAAATAGGCCTTTAAAAAGATTTCAGGTTTTTTAAGGTTCAGGCTTTAACCTAAAAAAATATTATATACAGACTTAAACCTAGGCTTATGCTTTAAATTTTTGTTACAAGCTTAAACTTATTTTGTTAAAGCTTAACCTATTTTTCACCCGGGAGAAATTGCCTCTTTAAATTAGAAGAGTTTTTTTTTTTTGCTCAACAGAATTAAAATAGTTTTCCATTAAAAATAAAATCCATGCTCTCTTCTCAGTCATAACGCCAAAAGACAAGAAAATATAAAAAGGAAAAGGGGGGAAAAAATGCAACTTGCAATACGATTTCGTTATTTGGCGCAAGGGCAAAGGACAAACAGGAAGACCAACCTGCTAGCAAAGGTGACGTATGCCATAGTGATAATGATAATGATAGAATGGAAAATCACATAAGTACCCAAAATTTAATATTTATTACAATAAATCCCTTCAAAGTAAGAAAGTATTCTTTGCAAAGATCCAGGGACAGAAAATTATACATGAATGCTGCATGTATCCAAATATCATCCAGTAGAATTGTCCTTGAAAATATGCTACTATCTCTTTCATTATTAGAAAAGTTAGATAATTAATTTATGAATACAAGTATTTTAAAAAATAAGTTAATTAAGTTATTTGAAATAAATATATGTTAGTTTTTCTAAAATAACTCATTTAGTTATGTGTACTAATTAGAGCTATTCCTCGATAGAAATTCTTTAATATGTACTGTTAATAGAAATATTTTAAGATAAAAATTATAAAATTAGAGATGAAGTTGATTATATCTTACATTTATGATCAAAATAAATCTCTACCTAACTCATATATTTAGAATTAGAGGGACTGAGAGTATCATTCCTATAACTAATTAAAATCACTAACTATCCTTGTGTTAAGTACAGTGGTAACTTTCTTTTTTAAGAATTAGAAGGGAAAAAAAAAAGATCTTTGAGAAATTTCGTAAATTTATATCTATATGATTACATGTCTAAAACTCATACGGTCACACTAATATAATTAAGATCTATTGAAAAATTTACTTTTAATATAACAGTCAGTTCATTTATTAATTTAGAAAGATTAAGAAAATTAAATAAGTTTTACATAACATCTGGGTAATGTTAGGGTTATATATATATTTTAAAATATATATGTATATAACATCTGGGTAATGTTAGGGTTATCATTTATATCAATGACAGTGGTAAAATCGGTCAATGCATCAATTCTATCTCAAAAGGAATTTGCACACTTGGATAACACTTAATTACCTTGCAAACAAAAATATACTATCTCCGGTCCTAATTATAAGACATAGTTGACTTTCTTTGGAGATATTAAGGAAGCGAAATAAGTTACTAAATCATTTCATATGTTGTGCATCTTTAGATTATATATTAGTTTATTAGTCAAATTAATTAGTTAGAAGAAAAAAATAAAAATAAAAATAGTCTAAGTTAATTTAATTAGCTTCCTTAATTTCTCCAAAAAAGTCAACTAATGTTATCATAATCTTTATGATGTGAGAATTATTTAGGCTTGCAGCAACTAATGCTTCTTGTAGGCAAATAGGCAATAGACAACAATGCATTTGAATCTTGATAAATCAATCTATGCTCATCATATTTGCATTTACTTGTACAATTTAATGTTATCTTTTGTTTATCTTTAAAGACGACATATACTATCTCTGGTCCTAAATATAGAACATAATTTATAGTGTAATTTACTCTGCAAACTATATCTTATATTTAGGACCAGAGAATTAACATTTAACAATTTGCAATGAATTAACATTATATGGCAAAAAAAAAAAAACATTATATGCTCACATTTTGACAAGTCAATGTTTGGTTGCCATATATATACTCCTTCTTTTTCAGTCAATACATACATATACTCATATCATAGATACTTTTAACATTTAACTCACGAAACATGTTTTAATTTCAGCTCAATGGTTCTCTAAACCCAAAATACCATTATAGTAAGTAGTATTAGCTTTAGAGCCTTCAATGTACATTCACATTCTCCCTAATTAAAAATCGCATCTTTAGGTATATATGTTTCATAAACAATTGCTACTTCGTGAACTAGAAATAAAATCTTAGAAGGGAGAAGTGAGGTTTATATAATCTTGTTCTCTAGACTTGATCACGTACAAGCGATTGGATGCATTTGTTTGAATTGGGTTGTGTGCTTGGCTAAATCGGAATTCTCTCTCAAAATCTATGGCTCTTCTTTTTCTATTAGAATCTCATTTTCATCATTTATATTAACAGTGTGTTTGGTTTTAAGGGAAGGAGGAAGGATATTGATCAAATTGTCATTAATAAGAATTTTTTTTTTCTGTTGAAAGTATATTTTTGGAATACTGAAAATAGCCCATGAACAATTTGGTCAACATGAGATAAAAGATTTCTCTCCCCTCCCTCCATCTCTCCCCTCAAATCAAACACATCATTTAAAAAAGGAAGGGTTTATATTTAATATGTTATGACGTATTAATATAAGTACACTTTTTTAATGATTTCCCTTTTATAAAAAAAAAAGCTTTATTATTATAACATCATATAGAAATAATTTAATTGTGTCAAAAAAAAATAAACGGATAATATTTGATTTGGAGAGTTCACAATTTTAGTATAGAACAAATAAAAATAAAAATTCATAGGATATAATAATAATAATTTTGTAAAGTATTAAATTTAAACCATTCTTTTTTTTTTTTAACCTAAGATGGAGATGAGGTTAAAAAAGAAAATGAGAGAAATTAAAAGGTTCTAAAATTGAAAATGAGAGCAAAGATTTGGAGGGTTGCCGGCTTTATGTTCGCCGACTAGGTTTAGGATATCATTACTTTTTGAGTTTTGACTTTAAGGAGATTCATATAATTTAATATCCTTTGTAATTACAATTCATTGATTATTGGTGATAGATCCATTAAAATAATATTTTATTTTATTTTTCTGAGCAAAAAATATATATATTATTTTATTTTAAAGGATGTAATCGTGGGGAACAATAATCCTAGTAATAAATAAATGTGCTACAGTTAAGGTGTTCACGTCCAGGGAATGGGTCGCCGTTTTGCTTTATTGGCGTCTGATCTTTCATCAATTATCACTGACCCACCCACCCATAACGAAACAGTTTCCACAGTCAACGAAACTCATTAATTGGATGAGGGGGACAGCTCTTCTGCGATCTAGATTTAATTTTATGTAAGGGTTAAAGTGTACAAATGTATATATGTTTTGGTCAAAGGGGCATGTAGTAGTAAATGTTTTTTTTGAAGTGTAAAAGTGACTACATAATTATAAATTAGATGCAAAGATATCATTTGGTCATTAAGTTTGACTTTTTTTTTGGGGGCTGATTGGACAATGATGTAGCTTTCAAAAGTGCAAAAATACAAATGTGTTTGGCCAAAAAAGCGCCCAATACAAAGTGTTTTTTTTAAGTGCAAAATAAAAATACCATTTGACCATTAGTTTAACTTTTTTTGCTGTCTGAACGATGATATGACTTTCATAGCAACTATGCTGAAAAAAAAAAACATGCCAACTGGTCACAAGTTTGAGTTAGGAAGAATTAATATCATATCCCTATCCTTCTCTTCGCCGTGATAACAACACTATACATGAACATCATAACCTGTTTAATGAGGGTATATCATGCTTCACCTTGCTAAAAATGTCATTGATGACTGTCGACATATCCTCACGCTAAAAATCGAAGACCTTGCCCAAACTAGCGTTCTCAATGCTGTTGTCGCTTCCAATCCATTAAAATTGAACACCCTTGGCGTCGACTAGAGCGAGTACGCATTAGACGACGCATACCCACCGTTGCCTCAGAAATAACTATGTGAAACTCATACAGCTAAAGTGGCGTGTGGATGAAAAATATATCCGCATTGGACAGGTTGTGATTTTCAGGTATAGTATTGTTATAGGGGCAAATATAGGGATAGAGATGGTGATATTAATTTTTTCCAACTCAGACTTGCAACCAGTTAGCATGTTTTTTCTCACACAGTTGCTTTGAAAGCCACGTCATCGTCCAATCAGCAAAAAAGTCAAATTAACAATCAAACACTATTTTTACACCTAAAAAAGTACTTGGTATTGGGTGCTCTTTTGGCCAAACCACATGTGTTTTGCATCTTTGAAAGCCACGTCATCGTTCATTCAGCAAAAAGTCAAACTTAACGGTCAAACGGTATTTTTGTACTTAATTTATAACCACATAATCATATTGCACTTTGAAAAAGCAATTGCTGCTGGGCGGTCCTCTGACGGTCTGAACAAACTACATGTGAATTTTTACACCTTAACCCTTTAAGTAAAATATTCTAACCATCCTTATATATTGCATTAATTACATAGATCTCCCATCTATTTTAAAAACATACAGTTTAGTCCAAATAATTAATACTGTGAAAGAATTTCTAAAAAGATTATTTAAGTATATTTTTAAATTAAAAACCATATTAAAATAAATGTTGTTTACTAATTTACCTCCATTATACCAAATCCCTAATTTATCTTTTAATATTAATATTTCATTAATGATCTATTTAATATTTTTATTAAATTTAATTTAGAATAAGTTTTAGTAATCTGTTTATGTGGTAAATATTAATAAATTTTTTTAAAATTTGAGTAATTAAGAATATATGTTTAATGAAATATTCTTAACAATTTTAAATTATGAGATATTAATATGTGAATATCATAGTAATATCATTTTATAATTTTATAACATAATTGAGTGTGTGTATTATTGCAAAACATCATCATATGTATTTAAAAATTACAATGTAAGTTTTTTAAAAAATAAAAGAGATTAAACATTTAAATTTATTAAAAAAAATAAAAATTTAAAATGATAAAATTAGGGTTAAGGTTCTTAAATGCCACGGAAGTTTTCACTCTGGAGCGCTGGTAAGAAGGAAGTTTTTTTTGGCTCTTATTTGCCCTGGAAGTATCAAAGTCGTAGCAAAAATGCCCCTACCGTGACGGAGTTGCCACGTGGAGCGTTAACTGAACACTTGGCGTCTGACGCAAGGCCACGTAGGAGTAGAATTGGACACTCGTTTTGACACTTCATCCCTTGCTCACCCTGGTCGATTTGCACATTAAAAGCTGGTCTTGAGGAAGGTGGGAAACGAAAGCATGGATCAGAGGCTGAGGTGAAAAATCGAACCGATCTTTGAAACCATGGGTGATTCTTCGGCAAGTTCCATGAATGGGAGCCAGGGGAGGGTGGCGCGGTTAAGACGAGGAGGTCGGCAACTGCAATATGAGGGACAAGCGAGGATTTGTCACTGTGGAATGGTGGCTCCTTTGTGTACGTCGTCGACCGAGCAAAATCTAGGGCGAAGATTCTTTGGCTGTCGAAACTATCAAAAGGTATGGTAGTGTTTATTTAGTTCATGCATGTTGGATAAATTTCACCGCTGATGGTTGATGATGTTGATAATGGCTGCTGATGATTTAGGGCATTGGGTGTGGCTTCTTCCAATGGCTTGATGGTGAAATGGGGGCAAGGCCAACTCAGGTGATTAACGAGCTTGTTGGCTATGTGGATAGATATGACGATGGCAATGTGATGCAGAGGAGAGGAATTGAAAATCAAGTATATGTAAATGTTGAAGAAAAAATTGCTGACATCGGTTTGAGTATGGAGAAGATTGACAGCAGATTAAAGAAGGTTGAAGGTAGACTGGGACTAGCAATTTATGGCTTGCTATTCACTTGGTTGTTGATTGTTGTTTACATTGTGTGTTAAAATGTGTGTAATCTAAGTCAGGTTCTTGTAATCCAAAACTGAATGTAAGTTGCATCATAAATATATGAAGTTAAAGGTGATCTTTTATGGTAACTCATTTACCTTGCTGATGGCTATGGCAACATAATGTATGTGTACAGATTGTAATTTACAAAGGTGAAATAAAGTACAAGTAGTAAATTGGATGAGAGAAAATGTTTAAATCTGGTTGTGTTTAATGGCTCTCATTGTTGGCCATGTTTAATGTAAGTTGCATCCAAATGTTAATTACACCAGCGGAAAGAAACCTGCAAATTGATTCAGTTGCATCCAACAAATTAAATGGTAACAAAACTTGAATAAACCACACCTAAAGTTGCCAAAGCAACCTGCAAATTGATAACCAATATTTGTTTACAAATGCAACGAACCAGTGGGCAATAAAGGAACCAAATACATAGCAAGTTTCCAAAACATGAACCAAATACTTATAAATTACAGCCAAATGTTGGGAGTCAATACATCACTGTGAGTAACAATGTTGTGGATGATTTAGCAAGATGTACACAATCACATGACAATTACAACCAAAAAAGTCATAGTAGGCAGCCATATAGCTAGACAAGCATTACAATACCAAAAGTGTGGCAGACCATTACAACCAATATACTTGGTGGCCAATTACAACATACATTACAGCCACAGTTGAGTACAAAACCAAAAGTGTGGCAGATCATTACAACCAATATATGTGGTGGCCAATTACAACATACATTACATGCCACAGTTGTCTAGAAAACCAAAAGTGTAGGTTGACCATTACAACCAATTACAAAAAAAAAAAACACTTGTTTGAAGCAATTACTACCGACCCCTTCCCTTGCCCCTTGAAGCTGGAAATTTCTTCCTCGTTGACGCTCTGATGGCTTGGTCCCTATGTGCTAGAAGCCGAGATGTTGGCATTGCCGATGCTCCTCGCCACATTAGTCCCGGCGGTGTGACAGGGAGTTTAGATGGGGTAGGTTGTGTAGACCCATCTCCAATGATCTTGACACTTCGATAACCATGCTCAGTGGTCGACCGACACATGCTGCGTGTCATTCGCATAGTGTGATGGTTAGGGATGGGGAATGTAGTCTGCACATCTTCATCATGTTGCATAGCGTCACTTGAGGTACCATCATAAATGACACGGCTGGATTGCATTCCAGGCTACAAAAACAGGTGAAACATAACTTAAGACCAGAAATAGTTGAACATAAATAGCAACTACAATGATTTCAGAGCACATCTTGAACAACAATTGCATCATAAACATGTGGGTACCTCTGAAGAAAGTATGCAAAAGCCAACAAAGCACATGTGCTCCACGCACAAGAGAAGAACTTCTTCTTCAACTCACCACCTCCCCAGCTCTTGCTCCAGTTCGCATATATATGTCTAGCACATAATCGTTGCTCAGATAAAGGCAACACCTCCGATACAGCAGCAAGTAGACCCTGCACAATTGTACGAACAACATATCAGATTATCAGTTATGAACCATTACATGAACACCATATGAAATAGAGCATACCATACCTTTTGCATGTCTGACATAATTGTTACTTTATCTCCATCTCCCAAGTCTAAAGACTTCTTCAACCATTGGAAAAACCATTTCCAATTTAATTTGTTCTCCTTTTGTGTAATCCCAACAGCAATGGGATATAAACTGTCGTTCGCATCAAGACCAGTTGCTGTTAACATTATGCCACGTGCGTTCCCTTTGAGGAAAGTGCCATCAACACCAATTATTGGCCTGCATCCTGCCTTCCAACCCGTCTGCCACAACCAAGAAGAAACAGACATCATTAAATCATGCAAGCATCCTAAAGCTGAGAAACATAGAAAAATCAATCAAAATATTATAGCAACAATTACCTTTGCAGCATTGAAACATAGATACAACCGGCTAAAGACCCTTTTTCCATTTTCAAGAGATTCTTTACTTAGATCAACAGACACATCTGACCCCGGATTGGACTTCCTCAACTCATGACAGTATGCTTCCAAGTGGTTGAACTCATCGATGTAACTTCCTTCCAAACCCTGCACAATTAACCGCTTCGCTCTTTTACACTTGTATATGCTAACACTTACCATCAATTCCTGTTCTGCATCCTTCTTCATGTCTACCACTTTATAATTTGGCCTCTCTTGCACCTTCTTTTTGAACCAGCCAGCTAACCACTTCACAGATGCCCTAGTATTCTTAAAAACCCGACTGCAACTATGTTCTAACAACAAAGTCTTTAATTTAAAGCCTGCATGTTGGCCATCTTTCGACACATACAACACAAATGGGCATCCTTGTTGACATCGGACTAGAATTCTTGAAGGGTCACTTTTAACTATCCTCAACTTAACACCGACATGGATGGCATAGTTATTAATGGCTGCAACTATCTCCTTCTTGTTTGCAAATGTCTCACCCACGATGAAAGTTGGCAACCCTTCATCCCCATCTGAACACTCTTCATCCTCACCATCAGTATGACCCTCAGAATCAATGTCGTCTTCTTCCTCACTGTAGTCCTCACCTTCACCTTCGCTTGGAATTACCCCTGCGTTGTCTCCATTATCGTGTCCTAGTTCAGCAAACACTTCATCACCTTCGCTTCTCTCGAAATCATCTGCTGTGTTAAGAAATATATTCCCCTCAACTACATCTGGGAAATGCTCGGCGGTACCACCCTCGGGACCACCGTTTAGACCACTGACGGGACCACCGTTAAGACCACTGACGGGACCACCACTACCCTCTATTGCCATTAAAACTTTACCCTACATTAATTTATCCCAACCAACATCACGCAATCAGACAAAACACAACGTGCCAAAGGCAAAACAGAAAAAGATAAAGGGCCACTTCGGTATTCCACTATTAAACGCATAAAGCAAGAAAGCTCAACAAAAAAATATACTTTACATCTTCTCTAAACTTTACCTGACGAAGGAGGATGAATCTCTGCTAAATATAGAATCAGACAACACTTTCACTGTCGTCTTCCTCCCAATTGGACTGCTCGCCAGCTCACAAAGTACTTGCACCCCAACACGTTCCGATTTCCTCGCTCTATTTCACCATCGTTCACCGATTTTGCCTTCAGCTCTTCCCGATTCCTCTTTTACGTTCTGATGTTCTTACCTTCCTCTCACTATCGATTTATCCTCAGGATGTTGCCTCCGTGCGTCTGCCCTAATTTGTGTGGCCCTAATACGTGTTCCAGCAAGGGATGAAGTGTCAAAACGAGTGTCCAATTCTACTCCTACGTGGCCTTGCGTCAGACGCCAAGTGTTCAGTTAACGCTCCACGTGGCAACTCCGTCACGGTAGGGGCATTTTTGCTACGACTTTGATACTTCCAGGGCAAATAAGAGCCAAAAAAAACTTCCTTCTTACCAGCGCTCCAGAGTGAAAACTTCCGTGGCATTTAAGAACCTTAACCCATAAAATTAATTAACTTTATAATATGATCAATTTAAAAGTATGACAAAAATTTTAAAATATACACTTTTTTTTCACTTTGAATTTTATATGTGATTAAATGATTTTTTTTTTTTGCCAAAGATTACATACTTATTAAGTAATATTTATTTTCAAAAGGGGTATTTTGGTTAAAATAATGAGTTAATATTGTGATTTAACTATTAATTAATGGTTAGATGGACGAAAGTTGAATCTCAAAACTAAAAGGAGGTTTATACAATATATATCTTGATTTTAAAGACGGTTCATATAGATTTTTAAAATAGAAGGGATGTTTCTGTAATTTAAAATAAATAAAGGGGAGGTTGATATATTTTACTATTTATTTTTTCGTACTTTAAAAAAAAATTATTTTAAGGGATAAAGAATTTGAAATAAAGATAATATCTCAATTAACAATTTTTTTAAAAATGATTTTTTATTCAAAAATCGTAGTTAAAAAAAAGATAAATTTCGACAATCTAAATTTCATATAGATGAGAGTAGTTCTCATTACTCGTCCAAAAAAACTGGTTGCTACCCATAACAACAACATCACTGTCCACGCCATTCCCCTCTCTATCTCTCTCTGTGATGCTGTTTGAGTTTCAGATCGAAGCTCTTGTCCAACACTATCATTTTTTTTTCATGGAGGGACTCCAGTTGTTTGGTTAGAGCCAAGAAACTTTCATAGACACTGCAAGCGGAAACACTCTTCAAAGTGAAGGGAAAAAAGTGCAAATCGTTTGATTTTCCATAATCGTTTCAATTGCGGTAGCTAGGCTTAATCAAATTTACAAGTGTTAGTGCTTTTATTTGGAATAATCCATAGTATTACAAAGGGAGAAAAACATGCAAGGATCATCAAAATATGAAATCCCATGATTGATTTTCCAATACTAGGGGATGATGGTATTGAGTAATCTCATGAAAGGTAGTACCGTGTAGTCCCATGATTGCTAAAGTCCCAGTAACAAACATAACAAAATTGGTCAATGAGGATTGGCATGGTTCGCTAAAGCATCGGCCTACATCCTAAAAGGGAGAAAATTCGATATCCGCTAGTCGATGTGAGGGTCTAATTGGTAGGTGATCTATAAGTACCTCTGCAAGCGCTCTTGAAGCTTGGAGGCATGCCTTGACCCTGATGGGATACCAGTGTCTACCCCCATCTAAACTTTTTCGTATCAGGAAAAAAAAAACATAACAAAATCGGGAATCTTAGTATCAACCCCGGTACCAATCCCTCCACAAGCAAAATGAAATCCCATGATTGAATTAAGGGTTTTATTTTTATTTTATATATATAGGATTATTAATACAATATTTGGTCTCTCAAATTGGCCTATATTTTGGTTTTAGTCCCTCAAATTTGAAATCATGGGTTTTGATTCATTAAGTTTCATTCCATTTAAAACATTAGTTTCTATAACTTAACAAAAACCAGAATCATTTTGTCCTTTAGGAACTAAAATCCATGATTTGAAACTTAAGAAACTAAAATTAAAATAAGGACACGTTAAATAGATCAAAAATTGTATTAACCCTCTTTATGATTACAACAAGTAAAATAGTTGTCACTATCTTAATTGTTGTAATTTAATAAGTTAAAACTGTTATATATTAAATTAAACTGTTATTATAATTGATTACTACTTATTTAGCAAGGAATTTCATTGAAATTAGCTTCCATTGTTGAATAATTTCACCACAATATTTAATTTCAAACAAGTAGTCCCTAGAAACTTCACCGTTATGAAGCCATTTCAAGGTCCTATATTCAAATTTGTGGAGGATTTTTGTGTTTTTCTCCGTGTTATATAAAACCTATAACAAAGGTATAATAAACAACCAATACAACTCCGCCAAATCTTGGCATGGTGCATGAAAAACAATGATGGCAAAGAAAACTTTCTTCATCCTCTTCCCTTCCTTAAGGCAAAGAGCTGGCCAAGGTTAAAAATTATAGGAAAAATTAATCTTTTGGCCCTTCAATTTTAACTCACTTGTAACAGAATCCTCAACTATAACTCAGTGCAACTTAGTCATGATCAAAAATAAGTTGCACCGCAATGGGGGTAATAGTCCCATAGAAATTAGCTAAGGTGTCTCATTTCATATTAAGAAAAAAAGAAAAAAAGCTAAGTTGCACCGAGTTATTAATTGAGGGACTGAGTCATAAGTGAGTTAAAAATTAGGAGAACAAAAGATTATTTTTCCCAAAAATATATGATATTGGTGGATTATATGATTTTGCGAGAATGAGACCCTCAAACAAATGATAGGAACCTTCAAACTCCGTAACTAAATGCGGGTTCTATGGGTTATTTTACTTTTTTACCTGACTTTCAACGAACAAAAGGGCTGTTGAATGACTTGCAATTTACATGAAACAGTATGCTAAAAAAATAAAAATCGAACCTCTTTTCCAAAGAGGAACACACAGCAAAACATAATTCACTGGCCGTTAAAATGGAATATTTACTATGACTGAGAACACTTGATCTTAATGCAAGGATTAAGAAAGCGCGTAGTATCTAAAGCATCAGTAATTCTGGGGCACAAGCCTTTTGCCAGTCTGCCCAATGAATTGATTTGCTTGCTCTCCATATTGCTGTGATACATACATAACTATAAGGCTTATTGAGAACAGTTGCCAAGTACCGTTCATCTTCATCAGTTTAGAGATTGGCTTCTGGTAAACACAAATATTCCTCCTCCACCAACCGCGCGACCCAAAAGCAAATTATTATCCAAATAAGATAGATAATATAGCCCTCCTACTGATTGCCTGTATTTCCAAAAGAAAGGAACCCAGTGTTATTAGATTTGTCCCAAGATGCTTGTTTTTTCCTCTACTAGAACAGCACATTATATACCTTCCAGGGTCCCTTACAGGGATTTGAGCTTTGAAAGTACGGAGAAACTGTAATATCTGCACAGGATGTATACATAACATATTTAAAAGAAAATTGTAAGAGCAAGCTTGTGCATGTGAGTGCACACAATGTTATCACTGTTAACTAATTCATTCATTCATATAAAAAGTAAGTCACCAGATTTCGTTAACAGACAGTTTCATACCATTAAATAACTCATTCATTCATTCATATAAAAAGTAAGTCACCAGATTTTTTTAACAGACACTGTTTCATGACATAATTTAATGAATGTCAATGAGATCTTGAATGCTAGTATGAGGTAGAATAACCAAATGCAGTTTCTTAATGTTGAATCAATTACCTGCAGGCTACTCATTCATTCATTCATATAAAAAGTAAGTCACCAGATTTTTTTAACAGACAATGTTTCATGACATAATTTAATGAATGTCAATGAGATCTTGAATGCTAGTATGAGGTAGAATAACCAAATGCAGTTTCTTAATGTTGAATCAATTACCTGCAGGCTTATAAAAGACCGTGGTAGTATTGCTGGAGCTATTATAGCCTGTAGCTCCTCACTAATAATTATATCCTGGAGTGAGATCTGCGAATATCACGTATTCATAAAATGCTAATTATAGGGGAAAAAATATCATACACCAAATATCAACAGTAGAAGAGTCTTTTCTTCCGGGTCATGGATGATGCTAATATGAGTTTTGAGGACAACATCATGCCCATGTATATCTTTTGTCAGTATATGTTAACCAATGGCATGTACATTAAAGCTTTAAAAATCCCCTCTGCAAAAATATTAACGGCAGAATCACTATTAAGAATATGGTTCTGCTACTCATTAGCTTTCAGAGGTAAGCTTCTGGTATTTTCCCTTTTATTCCCTTTGAGCCCTTTAGATAGCATATCTTTATAAATATTTATTCTAAGTGCAAGTTATCTGCACTACCCATTTCACTAAATCATTTCACTTAGTTTTTAAGAAAATGGACAAATTAAAAACTGATACGGTTGCACGTATCTTCAACCTGAATAAGAAGTCCATTAGCTTAGGTGATTATTACCTCAGCATCGCCATCATTATATAATAGAGCTTTAATCTTGAGTTTATGCAAAAGGAGTAAAATTTTTCCTGATAGATAATAAAGGCATAATCTATGCACAAAAAAGAAGTTCAAGTTGAATGATGACTCTAGCCTATGGAGATAAACGTTACTAAGATGAAAAAAAAGCAAGTACGTCTAAATTTATCATGAAATAGAGACAAATAATTTCTGTTTGAGAGGGTTTATTTCTCAAATATTGTAGAAAGCATATCCCTGGAAGTCAGACAGTTTACCTCTTGAAACTGAAGATAGATATTACGCGCAGAAACAATAGAGAACTTGGCAGATACAAGCAATGTGGCACCTTCTTGGTCCTGCATGGAAAATGACAAGAAATTTTTATTCAGGGGTTCAATGGGCGCAGCACCACAGCTAAAGCATAAGAATTTCATCCAATTTTCTTTGCACAACTATCTAAGCTTAGGCCAACTGTTAGAATAAAATGGAAAATGTAATGCTGGAAAAGGCTAAATGGAAGAAGCTTTAGAATGCCAAGATCAAGTAGAATTTTCTCAAATTTCTACCCAACTTGGAAACACGCTAACAATATGCATTTGAAATGTCATTCTAGTTTGCAGACAACTAATATCTCTTGAGCTTTCCAAATATTTCTGGTAAAGAATTCTGGTTATCTTATTATTAAAACACCAATAAACATGGTATTTTGACCTCTCGAAACATGTAAGGGAACCTCTCGAAACATGTAAGGGATTCCTTCCCTTACATGTTTCGAGAGGTCAAAATAACAGTCCCAAATAGTTAGTTATGCAAAATACATTTTACAATCCCATCCTTTATTCTACTCATTCTCTTCCATCCAAACTACCATGCATCAGTGTCACCCACTACGCCACTTAAGGTTGGAGCATACATGTTAAGGAAGACAGAGAGCAAATATTAGATTAAAAAACCAAGTTTTCTTGACTTGATTTCCAAATTTCACTTCTTCTCTCGGGATGAAACATAACCAGCCCCATTAAAAGCCCAAAATCCAGTGGCAAAGCATATTCTTCTATCAGTAAGCATAGTCCCAATCAGAAATTATCACAAATAACGGGAATAGAATGACAAATTACTTAGCCATACTTAACTCAAGGTTTGTATATTTCGTAATCACTTGAGGAGTCCAATCTAGGAAATCAGTCTATAATATAGGGGAAATGGGAGACGAAACTAGGAGGAGAAGTGTCATTGTTATAGTTTAAGAAAAAGAAGACATTGCAATCGTGAGATTGAATTGCAGTACTTGTATTCATAGCTGAGTTAAAGGCTGTTGACAAAGACAGAATAAACCAAAGGAAGGCATTGTTTTTACCTCCAGCAAATTTGAAATACTCCATCGGACAATGTTGCGAATGATACCTCCATTAGTCTGGTCGTCACATTCAAATTTCTGAAAGATCTGTCCAACCTATCACAACAGAGTAGCAAGTGGGTTAACAAAATACTAAGAGATCAACAGTAAACGACACATAACAAAAGAAAAAGCATTGACGCGGTTCTACATTACCCTATCTTACAGAATCCTGGATGCAGCAAGGCACTATTGGCAAGAACAAAATGAATGCACAAGATAAGAAAATATTTTAAATTTGAAGCCTCATCAACTAAATGGTTAATAGAAACACTTTTTCATAATTAGAAAAGAAGGTGCCGGCAGAGTATTCAGTGAGAAGAAAGAAAGAACTCTAAGAAATTTCATTATTAATACTTGAAAGAAAGGAAGTCTAGCAGCAGCTTCCAGAAGAACGAGCACGTCAGGGGCAGAGGTATACTGCAGGCGCCATGTTCCATTCAACTTCACCAAATCAATTGGTTCACCCTTGTTGCACGCCTCCACATTCACCTGCCAAACACATATACCAAGAAAAGTGTATATTAATCAACTTCATTCTACTTTGTCATTTTCATCCTAAATGGTCCCACAATATCTAGCAAAGAATTTAGATTAAGGAGAAGACTGGCGTAGATCATAATGAAGAAGTGAACAAAGAAAATAAACAACAGACCAGAGACTCCTCAATGGAAGAGCGTTGATCAGCAGTGGTCGAGAGTCCCCTTTGTGTCTCCTGGATAGCACTTAAAAGTGTGTGCTTCTTGTCCTCTAACTCAATATCATATGCCTACAATCCCAAATATTGCCGACTATGATGAAACAAAAAAGAAAAAGGAGTTGAAACTAAAATAGAAACCGTGGAACAGAAAAAATAAGGCCAACCTGGGTTTCTGGAGTGGCTATTGCTGCCAAACATGCAAACATTTTACGCCTGAAGAATTTCCTGGTGGTAATAGAGACTGGCCTGAAAAGCTTAACCTGGCCATTGGCCGTCTTTCCAAGACATAGATAATGAGAAGATGAGGACAAAGCCAAGTTCATTCCTGCATTGATGATTAACAATTCCAATAGCCCGTCACTACTAAAGCCAAGCAAACTAAATTTGCTTTAGAGCAATTGAACTTGTCCGTACGCATGTTGATCTACACCTCAATAAATAAGGTTTTGGAGTCTGTAAAAACATCTACCAAAGCTTCAATTTTACAATACAACGGTCTCACTTTCCGGAGCTTGAATTTTATAGGGAACGTAATTCAATCACAAGCAAAAATCAAAATAATTGCTGTCCGCGTAGGCCTATCGCCAACGTTATACAAGAAGGAAAGCTATATATCTCAAAATTGAAGATATCGAATCTATGTTAATTCGACTCCAATTTCTTGGGCATGAGGATAAAAAGGTCAAGTGAATAAAGAACCCTTTTCTTTTCTCCGGGTCGGGAAAACCTCCAAAATTTCATGATTAATTCAAATTGCCACATTCAATTCGGCAAGGGATGAGAAGAAGTGACATTATCAGTTTGTCTGAGCATTTGAGCATGTACGATTGACTATCTCAGTATTCGGAGTATAAATCAGAAGAGGAATGTGCACACAAACCATAAAATCCAAAATTAAGAGGTAATCCAGAATCAAAGAGTGAAACAAGAACAAAAAGTTTAAGTACCTTTTGCGAGTGATTGTTTAATGCCAAATTTCCACGAAGTTTCCGGGGGTAACCAGGTGATTGGCCTCCGAATAGATGAGTGGTTGAGGTCTAGCCTTGTGGACCTCACATGGGGGGTGGTAAGGAAGCTCGAGGCTTTTTCATCGACATACAACGTTAAAAGCAACAAAACTATATTTTGATGAGTAACAAAAATTTCTCAAACATGTTTCTAAATTTCTTAAAAACTAATCCGAACATGCACTTAAGAATTTACCAATATGCTACAGTTAAAAGTATTTAGCAATATGATACATTCAAAATTGTTTACCAAAACAATGATTTTGAATTTTGTACATGAGTCGTTCACGAAAAACGATTTTGAAAGAAAATGCCAACGATTATGAGAAAATATAAACCGATGTACGTAAGCTTATTGATCTCGGCACTGAAGGACCTCAATTCACCTTGTCTCGGGCCTATAATCCAATCTGCGAGAAGAATGTACAAGAAACTGGATCGTGGATTATGCAATGTGGCACGGCGCCATGCATTTGGAGAAGCCTTTGTAAGAGTGGGACCGCGAATCCAATCTGATCACCATCCACTGTTCATACATCTTGAAGGAACCAATGGAAATAGAGAGGCGAGGCCTTTTCGTTTTCAAGCCGCGTGGATGGCACATGCAGATTTTGAGAAGCTATTACGTGATAATTGGAAAGGTGGACATAATATAAGGCAAGAATTGATGGAGCTTGAAGGAACTCTAACTCAATGGAACACCCAAACTTTCAGACACATTGGAAGAAAAAAGAGAGAATTATTGCGAAGAATAGGAGGTATCCAAAGAAAGCTTCAAGAGGGAACAAACCACTATTTGGAGAGACTTGAATCCCAACTTGGAAAGGAACCGGATGATATTTTAGCTGAAGAGGAAATCCTATGGTTTCAAAAAGCTCGTACAAATTGGCTGATGGAAGGGGATAAAAATACATCTTACCACCACACAAAGACAACAATCAGAAGAAGAAGGAACCGTGCGACCACCCGGATCAATAATGACAACGTGTGAGTGTGGCCGGAAAGGAAAATGGAAGCGGGAAGAATTGTGAATGATTTTTTTGCGAAATTATTCAAAGAAGAAAAGTGCAATAAGAACTGGACTCAAACTCATCAATCATGGTCAGCTGTACCGGTGAATTGAAGAATGGAATGGGATATGCAAAGGTATCAGTGATGAAGAAATAAAAAATGCACTTTTTTCCATCGGGGGTATGAAATCGGCAGGAGAGAATGGATTCCCAGCTATGTTCATTTAGAGGAATAGGAAGCTAATGGGTGAGAGAGTATGTAACTAATGCAGTTAAGGAAATGTGGAGAAAGTTAACGACGTCAACAAAACCTTGATTGCCCTAATCCTTAAGGTTGATAACCCAAAAATGGTGAATCAATTCCACCCAATATCATTGTGCACTGTAGTTTACAAATGACTCTCAAAGGTTTTTTTTTTTTTGATACGAAAGAGATGCTGTAGGTGGGGAATTTAATCCCATTACAATCTTGAGAGATCAAAGTCCTTAAAGAAACAGGACACACATCTAAGAAACTAGAGGTAGACAAGCCTTGTTTTGCAAGAGCATCAGCCAAGCTATTGTGCTCACGTGGGACAAAACTGATCTTCAACTCCCACTCCCTTGACATAAATTCTCTGATGCTTTGGAACAAGAGACTCCCACCTGCAACCAAGGATGCGTCTGCTAACATGTCTACTAGTTCCTTGCAATCCGACTCTAGGAGCACTCTACGCAACCCAAGATCCCAAGTTAGAGAGAGGCCCTTCAGAACAGCCCATTGTTCGGCTTCAAAAGCAGTACAGGTTCCCAAAAAATGAGTGAAGCCACCCACCCATTGTCCCGTTGAATCACGAATGACACCTCCACACCCGGCTCAACTAGCATACCGAGTAACAGCCCCGTCGACATTCGTTTTAACCCAACCTGTATCTGGACGAACCCATCCAACAACTTCACTGGGTTGTAGATGTAGCAATGCAGCAGGTTGCTGTAGGTGAGTAAAAGATTTCCAGACATGTACGACAAAATCAGAAGGAAATTCTAATCTTCTAAAATCATCCATAAAGATAAAGTTATTCCTCCATTTCCATAAATGCCAAATAGCCACACCCCAGATGAGATGCCACTTCCCTTCCTTAACACGTGCAAGGTCCCTCTTTAGATTAAATTTCCCCCAGTCCCTAAGAGAAGCCGAAAAGAACTGTGAAAAATAAATGGGATCGAGGAGATTATACCACATATCCTTAGCGAATTTGTAGTCCCTCAGAATGTGCAAAACATCCTCAGGACCCTCCTCACACGAAGCACACAAGGCAGATGCATTAGACCAACTACTGCGCCAAAAATTAGTAGGGAGCCGGTCATTGAAGGTAATCCACATAAATCTACGGATTCGTTCAGAGACTCTCAAAGGTTATAGTGCAGAGGTTGAAGTGCATAATGCCTAAGATCGTATCACCATTTCAAGTGGGCTTTGTACCAGGAAGGAATATTCAGGATAATGTCATTGTTAATGAATTGCTTCACTGCATGAGGAAGAAGAAAGGATACATGCCTATCAAAATTGATATTGAGAAAATATATGATAGAATTAGCTGGAAAATGGAAAAGGTCCTTCTTGAAATGAAGTGTCCCGAAGAAATGGTTGAAAGAATCATGGGATGTGTCCACACCCCATCTACTCGGATTAAGTCTTTGGCATGGAGAAAAACTTGAAGATATTCACTCATCCTGGGGCTTCGGCAAGGAGACCATCTATCCCTTTATCTTTTTGTTCTTGACATAGAAAAGCTCACACACATTATACAAAATAAGAGAGAAAAAATGGAAGGGTTTAAGAGCTGGTCGAAAAGGACCAATTATAACTCGGAACCAATTTTTCTACTTATCCTTCAGATGAGAAGGGGGAGCTCTTCCTATCTGGATCGTTCAAATGAGATCCGAACAGTCCTGATTTACTTTTTTTTTTTTAATTTCTGATTTTTAAAAAATATATTAGTTAAGATATTATCTTTATTTTAAATTTTTTACCCATTAAAATAATTTTTTTTAAAAGTTAAAAACAAATTCAATCTGGATCATCCATATCCTATTTGGACGGTCCACATTGGAAGAACTCCCCCCTACTCATCTAAAGAGAGTAGGGAAACTGGATCCATTAGAACTCATATGATGTTGTTTGCTGATGATATTATTCTTTTTGATGAGACGGACACAAAACAGATTGAACTAATCATGAATTGCTTGCAGGAATTCGGGGAAATGACAGGGCACAAAGTGAGTGGAGAGAAAACTCAAATTTTCTTCTCTCCCAATGTGTCATCACAGCTACAAAGATAAATTCGCAGAATTAGCCAATTCAAGAAATTAAAGGAGCCAACTTGGTTTTCTCGAGGAGGAGAAGGAGTAAATACGACGTTATTGTGGAAGAAGTGAGACAAAGACTCAATGGATGGAACGCTGCCAGTTTATCTTTGGCAGGCCGATTTACACTGGAAAAGACCAACTGTTACATGTTGTGCCAAGCGAAATACTGGAGCTCATCAGAACTCTACGCACCACCCCTGAGGGGAGAGAATGAAGAGGTCACAGTCAAATGGAAATTAACAAACCATGGGCAATTCTCAACCTTCAGTGCATATGCTTACCTTATTACAAAGATAGAGAGTGGAGATTCGGATCTGGAAGGCAGTATGGAAGCTCAAGGTTCCAGAACGAGTTAGAGTGTTTATATGGCAGGCGCATCATCGTCGTGTTGCCACGAAAGCTGTTCCATGCAAGTGGAGTGACGGGATAAGTGAGTCCAGTATCTGTCATGAAGCTGAGGAGGATCAAATACACGCCTTAAGTAACTGTCTGTCAACAAGCCATCAGGTCGTGGAAATGGATAAAATAGAAAAATAAATAAATGTTGAGACAACGTTAGTTAAACTCTTATAAAAAGGATGAAATCAATTCAAATTTTAAGCTCCTATAAAAAAGACCGGAGAAGTAATCATACTATCTCTCTTATTATTATTATTTTTTCCCTATCATTGTCTCCTTTTATCTCTCACGCTCTCACTATTTCTCATGCACCTTTTCCAGTTTTTTTCCCCTGGGGAGGTTCTCTTCATTCTAGAGGTAGATTCTTATAAAGAAATGAAATTTTTTAGAACTCTTGCATACTTAGGATCCATTTGAATGAGTTTTTTTTTTTGATAAAAAAAATCACTTTTTTAATGCAAAAAAAAATGTTTTTTTCAAAAAAATTAATTTATGTGTTTACATTATATTTTTTTAAAAAAGCAAAAGTTACAAAAAAAAAAGTCAAAATACTGCTTTTTTAAAAAAAAACACTTAAAAAAAGCATTTTTTTTAAAAAAAATCTCATCCAAACGGATCCTTATTTGCATTTAAATTTGATTCAGAATTTTAGAATTGATTTTTTTAACTTAAAATTTTTATCTTATTTTTTAATCAAATCATTTTTATTATTTTTATCAAGGTTTCCTTTTTCAAAGGTTAGAGATGATGGTAGGGGGGAAAAAAAAGGAGAGATAATGAGTATTTGTTAAAAGAGGTTTCCCCTTCCCTAAGTCACTCATGTTATACTAACATCACTATTAGTTTAAGTCTAACCGTGTAAGGCCCTGCTAAATTTTTTTAGGTTTTGAATACAAGTTCTAGATGAGCCACTTATGTTTGGAGGGATAGCCACGAACTCCGAATTAAATAGTGGATGATAATATCAACAACATAAAGTCACTCCTATCATTTCAACTTGAGCCAGCCAACTATGTTTAGTGATTAAAACCAACCCATTTTAATTTGGCGGGTAACATTAGTAAATCAGTGAATTCTTCTTACCTATCTGATTAATTAGTTTTAGACCAATTATAAGACTGAAAATAACCTCATTTTTAAGTAAAAAAACAACTGGTAAAAATAATAATGTTTATGAATTAACAAGTTTAATTTAGAAGGAGGAGTACTCGATCTAGAATCGTGAAGAAATTGAAAACTATTATCTCCCTCTAAAGATAGAGCCAGATGGATAGGAAGAGCAATTATGAAAAAAGTACGATGAGAGAGGCTTGCATCTGAAGGGGATTCTCTTCTCATCCTTTTTTTCATTTTCTCTTATATATGATTTAGAGATGATGAGGGATAATGAGAAAATAATTATGAGAAAAACTCAACCCCTCTGAATCTGTCCACAAATAAAGACAAATTATGTGGGGTTGTGGGGATTCAAATTTAAATAGAGAAGGGGGAGCCACTAGAGCTAGAGCTATATTAGACTTGTTTAAGTTGGTGTAAGAAAAGTATCTTTATGTAAGTCAAGATAAAACTCTTCTCATAAACTAACTTCAACTCATATACTATAAATTATGTTAGAAAAATAGTTTCTACCGTTAATCTGAACAAGCACTAAAACTTGCAGTAGAGAAATAAGGAGTTGGAAGCAGACCAAAAAAAAAAAAAAAAAGATTATAAGTGCCTAGCACGTTGCTATACCTTGACTTGGTGTATCACGATCAAAGGATATATTGATATTTGTTATCCATCCTGTTCTAAATATAATATATAGTTGACATTTTTTAGAGAGATTAAGACGGTTATATAAGTTACTTAATCATATAGTATATTATGTACCCTTAGATTATATATCAGTTTATAAATTCGACAAAATAATTTGAAGAAAAAATGACAAATATCAATATTTTAAAGTAATTTAATTAGCTTCTTTAATCTCTCCGAAAAAATTCCTTAATCTCTTAAAAAAATCAACTATGTCTTATAATTAGGATCGAAGGTATTATTTAATCACAAGATATAGGTTTATAAATTAGCAAATCCAATTTAGCGAATTAGAATCTTTTATTGGTTATTCATACAACAAAATTTTGGTTATAAAGTTGTGGCACACGAAGGTGGCTTTGAAAAAGGGAGAAAGATGGCTTCTGAGGGGCAAAAAAGGTGAAAGTTTATATAATCAAATACCCAACATTCACAAAATTTTAAATTGAATCCATGGACTAATTAGATATTTGTTGAATTTACTGCTACGATTTGGGATTTCCCTATTTTAGGTGGCTTTATAATGGGATTTTCCTTTATTTTAATACTATCTTTGAATCGAAATTAATACTACCTCCGGTCCTAATTATAAGACATAGTTAACTTTGTTTGGAAAGATTAAGGAAATTAGATAAATTACTTAATCATTTTATATGTTGTATATCTTTAAATTATATATTAGTTTATTAGACAAACTAATTATTTTGAAGAAAAAAATAAAAATAAAAATACTCTAAAGTAATTTAATTAGTTTCCTTAATTTTTCCAAAAAAGTCAATTATGTCTTATAATTAGGACCGGAGGGAGTATTTTACACATTTTTTTTATGTGACTTGAATTTTTTTCCCTTAATATTCACTTAAAAGGCTGGTTCATTAGGTGTCAAAAAATAAGTTAGTTTAATGGGGATATAAAATTTGAACATACAAGGCCACATTATATTTCCTAATATGATTATGGGGTGTTTGGCAAGACTTGTGACAAAATTTAAGTTTTGTTTCCAAAACCTAGGTTTGAGGAATCTCCAAAAAGGTACTAATCTGTTTTGACACTTTTGTGACAAATAGTGAGCTGAACCAGACAGCGAAGCTTGGATGGACTAATCACCAATTGAGAAGTTTCATGAAATTTTGCCTCATTTGAGAAAATGACTATCACTAAGATTAAGGCTATTCTCGCACTTGTTTGTTTGTTCTTGTTTTTTTGCCATCCACATAAAATAGATGCTAGTAGATTCTACTTGATGTTGTTACTTTAAGATTTCGTGTGAATTAATATAATCTTTTATTTGTCATTTTGATTTTAGTCTCTTAAATTTTATTTTATTTAAAATATTAGTCTCTAAAAGTAAACAAAAATATGAACCACTTTGCCTTTTAAATGATCAAAACCTTTTGTTTAAAATTTGAGGGACTAAAATTAAAAATACGGACAAGCTTGAGAGGTTTTTGTTTTGCTTTTTCCTAATACATAAAAGTATCTCTATATAATGCAAAATACCATCAATTCAAATGACCAAAAAATTCCATCAAATATCATTATATTTATATAATCTTTATATAGTAAGGCCCAATTTGGATGGAAAAAAGGCAGGAATGAAAATCAAAAGAACGGAATGGAATGAAAAATATTTTGCCTTGATGCGTTTAGTTCGCATTGGAAAAGAAAATGAGTTGGTAAGAAAATTTTTGTTTAATTGGAAGAAAATAAGATAAAATATCATTTTGTCCCTAAAGATAAAATATTATTTTTAAACTATACGTGCAGGACACTTAAAGTGCACACTCAAATTGAGTGTGAACATTGTGTGCACTCTTTTCCTCCTTCCTTCGCGGCAAAGCTCTGTTGTTGACTCTCTTCCATCCTAGTCAATGTTGTTAAAATCGAGTTTCTACGTAGACACAGAAAGGGGTGATAGAAATGTCAATTGTAGAAACGATACGAAATGTAAAGTTTCTACTTCTTAAAGTCAAGATGAAAAATAATATATATATGCATGTAAAAAAAAGCATAAATCACTATTCAAAATTTCTAAAAACATAAATTATATTTAAAAGATACAAGTTATATAACTATAAAAAACATAGTCCAAAAATACAAAAAGAGTTTAACAACTCCTATAAACAAGTTCTAAAACATCAAAAGAACAAAGTTTAACAATTCTTAAATCATAACAATTCATTCAAATTGAATACATCATTTTGCAAAAACTCCATGTTCTCTTCTCTTGCTCTTATAACAAGTTCTTTTTTTCTTTTTTTGGTTTTATGTAAAAACGGTGGAATCTCTAAAAACTTACGTTTCTATGCGCATTTCTACCCGTTTTTATTTAGGACAGTTTTTACTTGAATTTTGGCACGTAACACCCCAATAAAAATGTAAAAACTTACGTTTTTACACTAGTTTTTGACAACACCGATCCCAATCACCTCCGTCAATGAAAGTAGGAGGCGTTTGGGGTCTAGGTTTGAAAAATCTTCGTTGCCATGGGGTCAGGGTCTACGTCTGAAATTAGCTACAAAATTAAACCTTCATCGGCAACAATTACAGTGACAACAATTGAAGAAGAAAGAGAGGGGTTATTTGGGAACTTACTACCTTGGAAAATGACTCCCCACCAATAATGGAAGAAAAAGATATTCACATGGATAAAGGAAAATTGGCTGCCGCCATTGGGAAAATGGTGAACCAAACGATTGCCGCTAGTAGAAAATCCAATCTTCTCTTTCCTTCCCCTAATTTGCAACGATCCAAACGGGTCATAATAAAATAACCAACAAAGCACAAGCCGATATATCAAGAAGATAATAATTAACTACCAGGATATCATTATATATATAAAAGGGATAAGGGTCATAAATGCCATGGAAGTTTTCACTCAGGAGCATAGGTAAGACGAAAGTTTTTTTTGGACAAAAAATACCACGAAAATTCACAAAACGTAGCAAGTTTGCCCCTCCATTAATTTTGACCATTAAGTTTAACAGAGTGCACACGTGGCATGCTACCTCATCACACGTGGCATGCCACCTCATTAATCAAATTAGTTAAGTATCATTTTTGTCCCGGAAGTTTTCACTGAGAAGCAATTTTGCCCCGAAAGTTTACAAAACATAGCAATTTTGCCCTTCGAAATTAAATTTGACTATTAAATCAGTCAAAGACCACACATAAGTGATGCCTTGAAACGGTTGAACTTGGAGTAGGAGAAGGAGATCCTTGAAATGTTGAGCCCAAAGCGGCCAGAATTTGTGAAGTCGAACTGGTCAAAGGAACTGAAAGGTTTGTCGCAAAATCCAGAAGAAACATCACTTATGATCTAAGCAAATGAAACGCAAAACAAGAAATGAATTGTTCCAAAAATTGGTTTAGTAAAACAAATCAATAGTGATAATATTTACGTTTGTATAGACTGATCATTTTCTTGGATCATAAGTGATTCTTCCTCTGGGTTTTGCGACAGACCTTTCAGTCTCTTTGACCAATTCGGCTTCACAAATTCTGGCCGCATTGAGCTCAACATCTCAAGGATTTCATTCTTTGACTCCAAGTTTGACTTTTTCAAGGCATGACATATGTGGTCTTTGAATGATTTAATAGTCAAATTTAATATTAGGGGAAAGAAGGGCAAAATTGCTCCTCAGTAAAAACTTCCGGGGCAAAAATGATATTTATGATTGATGAGGTGGCATGTCATGTGTGGTGAGGTGGCATGCCATATGTGCACCCAGTTAAACTAAACGGTCAAAATTAACGGAGGGGCAAAATCGCTACGCTTTGTGAACTTCCGTGGCATTTTTTGTCCAAAAAAACCTTCCGTCTTACCAGTGCTTCTGAACAAAAACTTCCATGGCATTTAAGACTCTTACCCTATATAATAAACATATATCGACAATAATGAATATCATGTCTTGTTTTTTTTTAGTAAAATGCATCTCTCTGTTTTTCTTTTGGGGTTTACACTTCTCATGTTGCATGAGAAGAAGAAGATGCTTACACACACATGAAATGGTGGGATCTACATCTTTTTTATATTAAAAAAAAAACTCAAGTATGGAATTGGTGGGACTCATATCTTTTTATATCTATGACATGAGAATACACTTCTCCTACAACATGAGAAGTGTGTTTCCCTTTTCTTTTATAGTAGTAAAATGCATCTTTCTCAATGCAATAAGCCTTGAAGCTGCCACACTCCACGGTTGAGGAAGAAAGCTCTGTCAAGACCATTTTGAAAATAGAGGAGGAAATGATTTTGGTGGTCTTGGATGGAAGAAATAGAACCTCTTATGTGCCAATGGGTCGAAATTAGGGACTGAAGTTTGGCAGCATGTAGAGGTAGATCCAAGTTGAAGAGAAGGGGTCAGTGCCCACCCTTGAATTATGATGGAATTTTAAAAGATAAAAATAAAAATAAAAATAAGAGAATCAAAATTATGATGTATTTGATGACATTGATAATAAGGCAATTATGATGGAATTCTAAAAAATAAGGTTTAAAAGGACATTGTAATTATTTTTATTGTAATATACTTTTGTTATTAAAATATATGTACTTGAACTTATTACGTGCCTACCCTTCATTGTAATTTATGTAGCTGCATTTTTAACAACACTTAGTCTTACTTTTATAAATCACATGTTTGTAAAATAACTGATTTTCTTATTACATCTTCAATATTTATTTGATTTCATAAATATTTTTTTTTGATATTTTTTTTCTCTTCTTATTTATATTCTTTTGTTTACGATGCATTTAAAACTTTTCTTGAAAAAAATTCTCCCCCCACTAACAGACACAAACAAAAAATCTTAACTCCGCCACTGGTACCCACCCTTCATTAATTTCCTAGATCTGCCACTGGCAACATTAACAATCCAATGATGAAGAACTCGAACTAAAAGGTAGTGAGATGAACAATATTCCATTCCGGTTTTGGAGCATGATGGAAGGAAGGCCATGAGGATTCGTGTGAAGCAATAGAGGAGGAGCAACAGGTAGAGGGAAAACTCCAAGTAGAGGAAAGCCGAGACATAGGGCATGGAGTAGAGAAAAAAGAATTAAGGGTTAAGTAGCAAATCCGTCAAGTGGTATACACTGAGTAGTAATGTTGCCTTACAAATTTTTTCATGTTCAATGTTACTTAGAAGTTTTAAAACTATGCAATGTGATTTAATACCGTTGAAAAACTAACTTTGACCATTATAAAATTGACATTGACTGTTAACATTTTTTTAATAGTCGAGTCACATTGCTATGTTTTAAAATTTTCAAAGTAAAATTAGATCTGAATTGTTTTTTTCAAGGTAACATTGTCCTTAAACATATATTTCTAAGATAGGTTTACTATTTAACCCAAAAACTAAAGGAGCACAATAAGGAGAAAGACTCAGGGCCCGTTTGGATCAAAGAAAAGGTGGGAATGGAAAGGAATGGAAATGAAAAGAAAGGAATGGAATGGAAAATATTTTGCCTCGATGCGTTTGGTTGACACTGGAAAAGAAAATGGGTTGATAGGAAAATTTTTGTTTAGTTGGTAGAAAATAAGATAGGAAAATGAGGGAAAATACCATTTTACCCTTACAGATAAAATATTTTTTTTATACCACAAGAGACCTTACCAATTCTCGGACAAGGTATTCTCAAGAATACCTTGCCAATTCTCGAGAATTGGCTGCGTTGCCAGTTCTGGAGAATTGGCAAGCCAATTCTGGAGAATCGAGAATTGGCTTATTATTAAAAAAAAAAAAAAACAACAACAACATTGTTCTTCTTCTTGCTTACTGCTCATTATTCTTCCACCTCCGTCATATCCTTCATCCCCAAATCAAACCTCGGAAGTTTTGCGTGCGTGTTGGATGCTGTTGTCGTGGACACCGCTGCCATTGCTGTCACCGCTACTGTAATGTTTCTTTCGCATCCCATATGTTTAAATCTGGGTTCTGAATATGCCTCATCGAAAATTATTTTCTTTGTGATCCAAATCTACTTCGAATAATTTTGGGTTCTTCATTTATGATTGCATCGAACGATTCTGGGTATTGTGTTGTTGGGAAAGGTGAGGGGTTGTCTTCATCGGCTGAAAGGTGAGGGGGTAAATTTGTCTTCAACGTTTTTTGAGCTTGCTGGAAAATGGGTTCCCACCAGAATTGGTGGGAAACAATTTTCCCGTGTTTGAAGGAAAATATGCCGCCGTCGGAAATTATTTTCTTGGGAAAATGGCGAACCAAACGCTGTTGCAGGCCCGAAAATCTGATTTTTCATTTCTTTTCTCTGATTTTCAGTGAACCAAACGGGGCCTCACTTGTGCCTCCCTTCCGGTTCCAAACGATTCAAACAAAGAAAGTTGATTACTTCCAAAAAAAAAAAGACTAATTCTCATTCATAATAATTTAAGGAATGAGATATTATCATTGCTAATTTTATGTCACTACCAAATCATTACCATTTTTTCACCGTTAGATCAGAATCTCAATAGGAGAGAGAAATGATAAAGGAGAAAGAAATGATAAAGGTAGATGAGATTCTGATCTAACGATGAAAAAGTGGTAATGACTTGGTTGTGATATAAAATTGGTAGTGACAATATCCGCAAAATTTAAAAAGGGAAAATTGAAGATATTGATATGCATTGAAACGTAGACGCACCGTTTCTGCTAGGCTTCAATGCTGTTATGATACATCCGAGCGTAGTTGATCACGATCCCCTTCACCTCCACGTTCACAAATCACACATCGGAGCCTTTGCTACAAATTTCCCCATCAATGATTGTCGACGCTCTTCTATCTTTTCTGTCTTCCTAAAACTTGGGTGTTCTTGCTATCTCTGTTGCCCAATTCGATCGAAACTCTAGGGTTTTGATCACTTTTAGAGTTGCAGTACGTCTGATCTTCAAATTCAATCTCAGACTCCTTGCTCTGTACCCGTTCTTCGTCTGTCGTCCGATCCAATCTCTGCCTCAAAATGCCAGCTGTTTATGGAGCTCGTATGACCACCTTCGAAGACTCCGAGAAGGAGAGTGAATATGGTTATGTTCGTAAGGTATGTTCAAATTCTCGATCTGTTCAATTGTATTAGTTTCAAATGGTCAGCACAAAAGTAGTCTGCTTGATTCAGCTAGTTTTTTAATCCTTCTATGGGCATATTAATTTTTGTTTTGATTTGATCGAGAGTCGTTGCTTATGTTTAGTCTGTCGAAGTTCAGTTGAAGGTCTGATGAATTCTCTCGTACATGCTCTGTATTGTGAGTTATCGATCCAGTGGCGTATTTTAGTATAAAATAAGATTGGATTTTAAGTTGAATCTGTGGTTTTATGGTAAAGTTACCATCCTTTATGAAGTTTGATCTCTTGCCATTGTCTTTATTTTAGCACCTGGATCATCGTTTGTTGCTGTATATGATAAATAGTACGGCATCTAGATGTTGTTATGCTGTCATTATACCCTCTGATATAATTTTTTATCATTTAATTGGAGATCTGGGGATGGTGGAGTTTTTATAGTAGCTATATCCCCCACGTCAAATTGTCAATCATGCCCCATTATTGTGGATCAAGATATTTGAGCTGCACTTTAAAACAAGTTTTATGGCTGCTAAAGTTGATCATTATGCTTTATCCTTCTACTGCAGGTATCAGGACCAGTCGTGGTTGCAGATGGCATGGCTGGAGCTGCTATGTATGAACTAGTGCGTGTTGGCCGTGACAACCTCATTGGTGAAATTATTCGTTTGGAAGGGGATTCTGCTACTATCCAAGGTCCTATACTATGAATTATACTTCCATCACGTGTTCTTGCTATCCATGCTTATTTGCCCCACTTAACTCACTGTATTATGGTTACCTAAGGGGTATAATATTTTCTTTTTCTAAGTTTTGACAACAAGCTTCTCGTTCCTGTGCAATTTTAGTTTATGAGGAAACAGCTGGTTTAATGGTCAATGATCCTGTCTTGCGAACACACAAGGTGAGATGTGTAAATTCTATTTACTGATTTCGTTACTGCCTTGATGGCCTGACAGCTGATTAGCACTATAATGTATAACAGCCTTTATCAGTGGAGTTGGGGCCTGGAATATTGGGAAATATTTTTGATGGAATTCAGGTTTGTCTTTTGTTTACTTGGAGCATTATTATCTTGTTTAATTCAGTTGCCTTATAAATTAATTTCATATGATTTCTTTTTTCTTTTCTGTATTATGTGATTTTATTTTCTTTGTACAACTTTTATTTTACTTATTGAAACAGAGGCCATTGAAAACTATTGCTAAACGATCTGGTGATGTCTACATTCCTCGTGGTGTCTCTGTTCCAGCTCTTGATAAAGATATACTCTGGGAGTTTCAGCCTAAAAAAATTGGTAATCAGAGAACCTTAATCATTTTTTGCTGCCAAGTAGAAAAGTGTCGTGTGTTGTGGTCATCTTTTTCTGAGATTCAATTTTAATTATTGGTGACAGGTGAAGGAGACCTATTAACTGGTGGAGATCTCTATGCTGTAAGTTTCCTTTCCACATAGATGAGCTTGTGAATCTCTCTTATTTTTGTTTATCAAATGTATCCTGAAGCTTTTTTGTAAATCTTTTCCCGTTGCAGACCGTTTTTGAGAACAGTCTAATGCAGCACCATATTGCACTTCCTCCTGATGCCATGGGAAAAATTACTTACATGGCACCACCTGGACAATATTCCTTGAAGGTTTGTGTTTTAAACTTTTCACTGTTTATTTCCAGCCACCCTCTGTGATTTTTAACTCGATTAATGAATTTCAAAATTGTTTTTCATTGTCATGTTTTGGCCTCTATTTGCTTTGAGATTGTGTTGTAATTGCAGGATCGTTAAATTTGTTAAATGGTTTTTAGTTTATCCAGAAGCTTCCTGTTAGTATTGTGGCACATTTAGTTTTTTCTCTTTAAATATACACTTGCAGGATACTGTCTTGGAGCTTGAGTTTCAAGGTGTCAAGAAACAGTTCACCATGCTCCAGGTTACCTTCTTTGTTCTTCTATTTTCTTATTGAAGTCCTGAATCCTGATATTTAATATTTTTTGTTATCCTTCGAAAAAATTTCATAGTTTTCGTGTACTTCACCCATTTGCAGACTTGGCCTGTTCGTACACCAAGGCCCGTTGCATCAAAACTTGCGGCTGATACTCCTCTGCTCACTGGTCAGGTAAACTTAATTGTTGTTGTTGGTCTTATCCATGTTATTTTGATATCTGTGATGTTTGATAACTTTGTCTTGTATCAGCGTGTTCTTGATGCCCTCTTCCCCTCTGTTCTTGGTGGGACATGTGCTATTCCTGGAGCTTTTGGTTGTGGCAAAACAGTCATCAGTCAGGCTCTTTCTAAGGTGAACCTCATATAAGTTATATAACCCATCAAGCCATAATGATTTTGTAATTATTAAATGTTTCCCGTAATAATTGACTTTTCTGGTTATGCTTATTTGCAGTATTCCAACTCTGATACTGTTGTCTATGTTGGTTGTGGGGAACGTGGAAATGAAATGGCTGAAGTATGTTTTCTTTCTTGCTACTTCTAGTATAAATATATTTAATTTTCACAGTTGGTTAAACTAATTTAACAAATCCTCAGGTTCTTATGGACTTTCCACAACTTACAATGACATTGCCTGATGGTCGTGAAGAATCTGTCATGAAGCGTACAACACTAGTGGCTAACACTTCGAACATGCCTGTGGCTGCTCGTGAGGCTTCAATTTATACAGGTGACTTATCTTTAAATCCTTGCAAATATTTTATTGTTGCTACTAATTTATTTGCTAATGTTTATGCTGCCATCTATCGGAATTTTTATCTTTGGCATGAAAAGTTTGTTTACTGTTGCAATCAGCAGAATTGAATTGTACAAATCTGTTTAAAATCAGAGGTGCTTTTACTCTCTCTGTTGTATTTTATTCATGAGGAAAAGTTTACAATATATAGGCTTAAGGTAGGCAGCCGTTACAAGGAAACAATAGGAAATAGGAAATACAATAAAGCATAATAAAGGCAAATAATTCAGTCATTAATTAACATAATAACCTAATCTTTCCTAAACTAGATGTAATCATCTCAGATCCTATAATCAAGGCAAGGATCAAGGGATTCTATCAGATCCTATCAATCACAGATATTCTAACACTCCCCCTCAAGCTGGAGAGTATATGTCGATTAGTCCCAGCTTGCCTCGAAATCCTTCAAACTTCGTTCGGCCTAGTGATTTAGTCAGGATGTCTGCAATTTGTTCTTCAGATCTTATGTGAGACAGGGTCATAATGCCTGCTTCAATCTTCTCTTTAATGAAATGTCTGTCAATATCAACATGCTTGGTTCGATCATGATATACTGGATTCTTAACCATTTCAATGCTGGCCTTGTTGTCGCACCAGAGTTGCATTGGTCCTTCATGTTGAACCCTTAACTCCTTCAGTAATCTGATGATCCACATTCCTTCACAAACTCCTTTGTTAACAGCTCTTAGTTCTGCTTCTGCACTGCTTGGTGACACCACTGTTTGTTTCTTGCTTCTCCATGTAACCAGATTTCCCCACACGTATGTACAGTACCCTGAGATTGACCTCCTGGTCTCTCTATCCCTTGCATGGTCTGCATCAGTGTAGATTTCAATGTTTCTGGTAGTACCCTTCTTAAAGAATATTCCTCTTCCAGGATTAAGCTTTAGGTAGCTTAAGATTCTGTATACAGCCTCCATGTGCTCTTCTTGTGGTTGATGCATAAATTGACTTACTATTCCAACTGCATAGCTAATGTCGGGACGAGTGTGGGTTAAGTATATCAACTTCCCCACAAGTCTTCTGTATCTTTCTGAATTAACTGGAACACCTTTTGGTTTGATCTGTAAGTGACAACCCTCTTCCATTGGTGTCCCTTCTGGTTTGAGTGCTCTCATGTAACAAGTCTAGTGTATACTTGCGCTGAGATACATTGATGCCCTTCTTCGTTCTAGCCACCTCCAAGCCTAAGAAATACCTCATTTGTCCAAGGTCTTTTACCTGGAATTCAGTGGACAAGTCCCGTTTTAGTTGAGCAATGGATTCTTCATCATCTCCGGTAATGATTATGTCATCAACATAGACAATCAATATGGTGACTTTGCCATTAATACGTTTGGTGAACAACGTGTCATCTGCTCGCCCCTGAGTGTACCCAAGTCCTTTCACTGCTTTGGTGAATCTACCAAACCATGCCCTCGGAGATTGTTTCAATCTATACAATGACTTTCTTAGCTTACACACAGAGTTATTAGGAGCTAGAACTCCATATGGAATCTCCATGTATACTTCTTCCTCCAAGTCGCCATTCAGGAATGCATTCTTCACGTCTAGTTGGTATAGTGACCAATCCAAGTTTGCTGCAAGTGATAACAGAACCTGAATTGTATTGAACTTGACCACTGGAGCAAACGTCTCCTGATAGTCGATCCCGTACGTCTGGGTATATCCTTTTGCAACAAGTCTCGCCTTGTATTTGTTAATGCTACCATTGGGATTAAATTTTGGAGTGAAGATCCACTTGCATCCGACTGGTTTCTTTCCTTTAGGAAGATTCGTGATTTCCCATGTTCTATTTTCTGTGAGTGCCCTTAATTCCTCTTCTGCAGCTTGCTTCCACTTTGGATCACCCATAGCTTGTTGAAACGTCTTTGGAATGGTTATCTGTGCACTGTTTACAACAAAACTTTGCATTTTTGCAGATAGATTACCATATGAGACAAATCGTTGAATGGGATGCTGAGTACACGATCTTACCCCTTTTCTCAAAGCAATAGGCCAACCCAATTCTTCAGGATTTAGTCCCGGATTGGATTCATGGTCGTTCCTTTGAATGGGAGAGATAGTTCTACCTGTGTCTGGTTCAAGTTGGACTTGTGAGCTGGACTCTATCTCTTGTCGTGACTCTTCACCCACCCCTGAGTTGATCTCAACATGAGTTTCCGGTTCATTGGGTTCAGGTTGAGGTAGAATGTGTGTATTAGGCTGGTTTGTGGGACCAAGTGAGTCAAGAGAGGTTATAAGGTTAGGAGGCATTGATGATGATGTGGTGGGTGAGTTTGAAGTGTTGGCATTAGGAATTAGCCATTCAATATCAGAATTCTCCCCCTGAATGGGTAATTTGGGATAATAAGCCTCGTCTTCCAAGAATACTGTATCCCGAGAGATAATAAGTTTCTTGGACGACGGGCAGTAACATTTGTACCCTTTTTGAGTAGAGGAGTAGCCAAGGAAGATGCACTTGTCAGCTCGAGCACAGAATTTGTTGCCCTCCTTTCTGTGAACAAAGACAACGCAGCCAAACACCTTGGGAGGTAAAGAATTGATGAGTGGGCAATTTGGGAAAAGTTCTAGAAGTTTTTGAATTGGAGTGTCATATTTAAGAACTTTAGAAGGCATGCGGTTAATTAGATAGGCTGCTGTAAGGATGGCATCGCCCCAGAATATGGTGGGAACATTTCGTTCCATTAGCAAGGCACGGGTTACTTCCAACAAGTGACGGTTTTTTCGCTCGGCTACCCCATTTTGTTGTGGGGTGTAAGGGCAAGAAGTCTGATGATGAATTCCTCGGTGATCAAGGAATTCTTTGAAGGTTGTGCTCATATATTCCTTGGCATTATCACTTCGAAGGACCTTAATGGATGTGTTAAACTGGGTTCGGACAAAGGTATAGAAGTTCTGAAAGACTTGGGCAACATCGGATTTGTCTTTCATTAAGTAAACCCATGTGGTTCGAGTATGATCATCAATGAAAGTAACAAACCACCTAGTGTGAGTGAGGGTAGTTATTCGAGCAGGGCCCCAAATATCGCTGTGGATCAGTGTGAAAGGTGAAGTGGGAGTATAGGACTGTTTGGGATATGAGGATCGAGTCTGTTTTGCAAATTGGCAAGTTTCACAATGAAAAGGAACAGAATTTTTATTGAATAAATTTGGAAACACATGTTTCATATAATCAAAACTAGGGTGACCTGATCGACAGTGCCACAACAATACATCATTATTCTGTGAATTTGAGCTAACCAGCGCCCGTCTTGCCTTCCATGTATCTTTATTCTGTGAATTTGATCCTTCAAGGTAGAACAATCCATCCCATTCTCTAGAAGTCCCAATCGTCCTCCTCGTTCTTAAATCCTGAAAAACACATACACCATCATCAAAAATCACTCGACATACTTGACCTCTAGTCAATTTGCTTACGGATATCAGATTACAAGTAAGTTCTGGTACAAACAGAACATTATGTATTGTCAACTGAGGGGATAATGTAACAGTGCCAATACCCTCAACCCGTGTGAATACACCATTAGCTACCTTTACTTTGAGATTTTCAGGACAAAGTTTAAGGTTGAGGAATAGTGTTTTGTTACCAGTCATGTGATCCGTTGCTCCTGAGTCTATGATCCAGGTATCGTCACTAGTCATTACAGCGTTGAGAGCAATAATAAAGTTACCTGATTGAACAAGGTTCACGTTGGGAGCAGAACTAGATTTATTCTGTTTATTGAGCATTTTGCGAAACATCTGTAGTTCTTCTGTACTTAGTCGATCATCATTTTCCACCTTTGGTTCAGCTGTGGTGAGGTGGCTTTGGTAGGTCAATTTTCCCTCGGAGGGTTTGCCATGGAGTTTCCAGCATTCTTCCCTATTATGGCCCTTCTTCTTACAATGGTTGCACCATTTACTAGCTCTCCGTTCCCCATGTGGTCTCTGAACTGCGAGTACGGAGCTTTCAACATGACTTGGTCCACTTTGATTTAAGAGCTTCCTACTTTCTTCAAATTGGACAAAGTTGACAACATCGAAGAGTTGTGGGAGTGGCTTCAGCCCCATAATTCTGCCCCTTATCTCTTCAAAAGAGTTGTTTAAGCCTAGGAGGAAGTCATGTATCCTTCCTTCTACAATCTTTTTGTACAATTGTGCATCGTCGAGGTTTTTCCAGGGATGAACTTCAAACAAGTCTTGTTGCTGTCACAATTTCAGCAATGAGTTATAATATTCAGTTACGGATAGATTACCTTGTCGTAAATCCCGGAGTTGTCTCTTCAGGTGAATCAAGGCAGCAGTGTTTTCAAGGGAGGAGTAGGTTCTCCTAGTAGCATCCCATATTTCCTTTGCAGTGTGTGCAAGTAGATATCCCTCACTGATCTCCAAGGTCATTGAGTTACACAACCATGTCATAACTTGGTTGTTTTCAGCAAACCATGTGTCAAAATTAGGGTCATCAGGGGCTGGTTGAGGGGCTGTCCCATTAATGTACTTTTCTTTTCTTTTACCTCGAATATACCTCAGTACGCTTTGTGACCATTGGAGATAGTTCCTGCCATTGAACTTATGGCTAACAGCCATAACGTGATGGTCTGAAAATTCTGAAGCTATCTCTGAGGTTCTGGTTGATACTGGGTTACTGGTTAGAGAAGAAGAAGATGAGGAATTTTGAGTTTGAGAATCGGTACCGGACATAAAAACCATGGGAGATGTTCCGGTTGGTGTTCCTGGAATTGATCCGAACAAAGGAGGGAACTGAGGAGGATCCATGTTTCTGGGAGGAGAATAGTAGCCTGAATCTGGAAAACTTCACCGGAGAGTCGGCGGAAAAATTCACTGCACTATTTCTCTCTACCTCACCACCACTCACTGTTTCTCTCATTTTTTCTGGCTTCGGACAGATGCCCTAGCTCTGATACCATGTTTAAAATCAGAGGTGCTTTTACTCTCTCTGCTGTATTTTATTCATGAGGAAAAGTTTACAATATATAGGCTTAAGGTAGGCAGCCGTTACAAGGAAACAATAGGAAATAGGAAATACAATAAAGCATAATAAAGGCAAATAACTTAGTCATTAATTAACATAATAACCTAATCTTTCCTAAACTAGATGTAATCATCTCAGATCCTATAATCAAGGCAAGGATCAAGGGATTCTATCAGATCCTATCAATCACAGATATTCTAACAAAATCAAAGCGATAAAATCAAATTAATTGTTGATCTGTGTTTGTGGTGTCAACCGTTGGGGAGAGACAAGTTTGTGTAACTTGATGTCTAACTAGTTTGTAGTTCTATTTTCCCATCTGAAATTTATTGTATTTGCTAATATTTTAAAGAAATGTTTTTTTTTTAATTTTTATTTTCATTTTATTATTATTATTATTATTTTAATGTTTTTGGGGCTGAGTCATTTGCATGATTTTAACATTATATCTTAGTCTGGTATTACTGTGTAATTTTTATATGATAGCCACCTTTTATATTTCTCAAGATTTAGTTAAATATTGTAACGTTGATAAATCCAAGGGGTGGTAACTAAACTGGAAAAGTACTGAAATTTTTCACTACTAGAAGTCTAGCATGTTACTTAAGGATTGATATATTTTGTCAATGGTAAATATTATTTCAGGAATTACTCTAGCTGAGTATTTTAGAGATATGGGTTACAATGTCAGCATGATGGCAGATTCAACTTCTAGATGGGCAGAAGCATTGCGTGAAATATCTGGACGGCTGGTGAGGATTATTTTATTAGTTTATTTTTCAATTCAATAGAATTTATTTATCAGATTCTCTCTTCCTATTTCTGGATTTTAGTATTCATTTGATCTAGAAGATCTACTTGTAATTTCTATTGTCTTGCTTGAGTAGCTTATAGCATTCTCCAGCATCTGAATGATATTGATCCGTATTTTTTTCAATAGCAAATTCAGTTGCATTGATTCAATTTGCTTAGCTGTAGCTAATTTTATTATCTTATTTAAACAGGCAGAAATGCCTGCTGACAGTGGATATCCTGCTTACCTTGCTGCACGTTTGGCTTCTTTCTATGAACGTGCTGGCAAAGTAAAATGCCTTGGAGGTCCTGAACGCACTGGTAGTGTCACAATAGTTGGTGCTGTTTCTCCACCTGGAGGAGATTTCTCAGATCCTGTGACATCTGCAACCCTCAGCATAGTTCAGGTAAAAGTGTACTTCTAATGTGGTCATCAAAATGGAGTAACTGCCGGAGAATGAGGGTGTCCTTCTACAATCGTTACATTCATTCTGAAATTTTATTTTTGATGTTTAAAAGGTTTTCTGGGGTTTGGACAAAAAGCTTGCCCAGAGGAAGCATTTTCCTTCTGTTAACTGGCTTATTTCCTATTCAAAGTACTCTGGGGTATGTCCTAAATTTCATCATTCTAGATTCAATCACTCATTTCATGCTAGCTCCTCTTGTTGATTATATCTTCCCTTTTTTGGGTGTCCCCAGGCATTAGAATCATTCTACGAGCAGTTTGATCCAGATTTTATAAACATTAGGACAAAGGCTCGTGAAGTTTTACAGAGAGAAGATGACCTGAATGAAATTGTCCAGGTATATATTTATTTTATTGGTTCTATCATCTTGAATGTGTAGTTTTAATATCTCCCCCCCCCCCCCCCCCCCAACACACACACACACACACAACAAAAAAACAAAAAGACGGGGATTGAGGCATTGAGGGTGGGTCATTCAACTTGATAGTGGAGTTATCATAACCTATGAACCAACTGTTATGATGTGTGTTCTTTTAAATCTGGATTACAACATATAGTCAATGCAGGGAATAGCATGATGAGGGTGGAGCTTTACCACATCATTTAATTTAATGGCTTTTCTATAGTTTGCATAAATTTTTTTTTTTTTTTTTTTTGGTATATGTCTCTGTTTTATAACTAGTTGGCCAACCTGGATTTTATTTGCATCTGATAATCTGATATGATTATGACCTTTCACATCATCACAGCTTGTCGGCAAGGATGCTTTGGCTGAAGGAGATAAGATCACCTTGGAAACTGCAAAGCTTTTGAGAGAGGATTATCTTGCTCAGAATGCTTTTACTCCGTAAGTACCTTCATCATTAATTTCTTAGCTTCTTTGACTTGTATCATTTAGTTCAACCCGTAGGTACCATATTTCTTGCTTGCGTTAATGGGGGTATCTTTTTATGTGGTTGCAACAGATATGACAAATTCTGTCCCTTCTACAAGTCCGTTTGGATGATGCGGAACATCATCCATTTCTACAATTTGGCAAATCAGGTAGTTTTGCTATGTAGACAGAGTAATAGTTAAAACAAAGGATTCCTTGTTTAATTTGCTTTTCTCTTCCTGTCATTTAGGCCCCATGTTTGAAGTCAAATACATAAATCCATTGATAGAAATGGTGTAGAGAATTTTGGGGGATTGGAGAAAAGAAGAGGGAAAGAGGAGAACCAGAGGGAGTGAGAGAAAGAACTGAACAGAGAGGAGTAGGGAAGACAGAGGAAGGAGAACAGAATCACTGCATATTCATTCATTAACAAAACAATCATACATTAGTCTAAGCTTCCTGTATATATAGGTATTGAACTTAGACTTCCATAAGCAATTCCTAACTAATTCCCAACAGTCATAACAGTAATATTAACTAACTACCTAACTCACTAATCTAACTAATCCCCAATCATTTTTCCATAAGTATTCTAATTATTCATTTATTTACAGCTTACATATCATCCATTTAAAATGAAATTAATGATTTCAATTGGAATAAGTCTCAAGACTTGTAAATTCAATTCAATTTTTTTGAAAAAACACAAATTAAATTTTAATGTTTCGATTATATAATGTCTTTTTTCAAACTCCATAAGAACATACTTATCTCCTTAATAATTGGTGGTCTCCTATTCTCTCACTCCCTGAAGGCATTAAGTTATTACTGAGAGTCTCTTTCATGGACTAGTCCCATCCATCCATATCTTAGCTCTAGCAACAATCTGCAACCTGTTAGTCCTGTGCAAGCTGACCTAGTAAGCAGAGATTGTCCCTTGCTAACATAACATTAGCATAACGCCAATGGGAGCGTGGAAGTGGAATTGTAGGTCTATTTCAATTTTTACATTCCAGATAAGTCAAATTAAAAAGGAGGATTCAATTTGATTGAATCTCCGTTTCTTGGATTTTCTGCACATTGGCGGGGTTTCCAACTTTTTAATTATAATTATGGGCATTTGGGTTCCACATTACATTGCATCTCTTCTTTACACTCGCTATCATGAGACATTTTCCCACATATTTTGAGCCTGGACTAAAATTTTTTATTCCATGCGTCCTTACATATGGCTTAGCATAAAGTGTTGGCTAAGATTGGTTAAATGACATCTAAATGGTGAATCTCAACTCAAGACATCTGGTGGGTAAATTGCAGGCAGTAGAGAGGGGAGCTGGCTCAGATGGTCAAAAGATAACTTACACGCTCATCAAGCATCGCTTGGGAGATCTCTTTTACCGTTTAGTGTAAGTAACTCCAGTGACATGATTTAAAGGTTTTTGGGAACAGTCCTGACTTATTGACTCCACTGACCACACCACACAGGTCTCAGAAATTCGAGGATCCAGCAGAAGGTGAAGCAGCTCTGGTTGAAAAATTTAAGAAATTACACGAGGAGCTGACTAATGGTTTCCGCAACCTTGAGGATGAAATCCGGTGATTGGAGAATGTTCAAGCCATGTCTAAGTTTTCAGTTGTGTTCATTCGTTTTTAAGAGGCAATCAAGGATCTTGTGGTGACATCGGCATGGGGTTTTTCTATTTATTTTAGTTGAGCACGAGACGATGTGATGAGGCTCATGTTCTGGTGCTGGTTTGGCTTTTCATTATTACTAGTGTAGTTTGAATCATATGTTCCAGTTGCTCTCAGTTATTTATTTAGAAACATGCTCTTTCTTCCTTTGTATTTATTCAATAAGTTCATTTTAGTTAGTAATTAAATGCCTTCGGGCTTGTGAGTTCTAGAAAATTAGTGGGACTGTGGATTGTATGAACTACGTATTTTATGGGTGGATGCAATCTTGTAGCAAAATGAGCCGAATTTTAGCAGACCCAATATTTAGTGCAATAAAAAATACCATTGTCCATCATCGCTCTCTGGCCGAGCATATCTAGGTTGATCTGCGTCGGATTTTTTATATTAATTCAGAATGATTTAATTAGGGGTATTTTTGAAAATTTTAGTTGGTGATAAATACAGGGTTAATGACAGAAAGAATTTTGAAATTATAAAATCTGAAATCAAGTTTGTTACTCAAAATTGATAAGGGAATTATGAAACTTGATCAAAAATATATAACTCATTTTATGAGAGATATTTGATTTATAATTTAATTTTAAAATTCTTTTTTTGTCATTTTCTTATTAAAACAAGTCTAAATGTTTTTAACATTTTTTTAAATATATGTGAGGTAGGTAACGGGGAATTCAAGCCTGGAGACCCTAGATTATAAGTAAATGCTAACCTTTTCCTATCACTTTTCTTCACTATTTTTCTTGGATAAAAGAATCTTGAACATTCATACTTGTTTTACCCACGAGATATTGCTAGTTAACCTGTATAGAGGAGCACTTGTAGATTTTTCCCCCCCCCCCCCCCCCTTCTAATTGACTAGGTTACATTCAAGCATTGTCAAATTTAACTGGTGGTAATCTCCCAAAAACATTTTATATATTCATATGGATTCAAACTTGAAACCTTGTACTTGAGTAGTCAAAGCCGCTTTCATTAGAATCAACGTCTGTCGATAATCACTAGGGCAAAGCAAGTCGCCCCACAACATGGTGAGTTGTTACAAACCTGCACAAGGCCCAAGACTGGAAGGGCCCAGCAGTGAATACCATATCCCAACAGATATTTCAGGATCTACCAATCAACTGATGAATATCCTAACTCCCCCAGAATACAGGGGTATATTCATATAAGATATAACGGCCTAGATACTCGTATCAGAGATCACGCAAGGTCTGATATATCCTACCTAAGGTAAACTCTATAAATATCGGGTCAAGCCTTAAGGTACACACGTTCTAACTCTTACCTATTTACATTCCGTCACACTGTGTACACACACCACCCCCTTTGGTGAATAGCCTCATTTGTGCACAGTGATCCCACGCTCTCCTGGATATCTCCTCCGTAGGTATTTCGACAGAGCCCATTGATCCAATATCAAAGCACCAGCCCAAGGCAAGACATTTGTGTTCTACACCGATTTGGAAGGGGCTAGATGGAGGTAGTTCAAAACAGCCATTTGGAACTCGGTAAACGGGAAGCGAATACCGAGTCGGGTGGCATAGTCCTTGTAGAAGAAGGAGGAGGAGGGATTGGTTCCTTCCCTAACGGCACATACGGGCTCCCTATCAGAAGGAGGACGTAGGGTGCAGCATGAAGTTTCCCCAAAATCAAGCTTGGCAATATCGGAAGGCGACATCAACAATTGTGTTGTCAATACCCCATGAGCAACCTAGGGGTATTTCGTTAGGAGGACTTGTGAAGGGTTGGCAAAATCTAATTCCCTAGTAATAGAAGGGGTCCTACGAATGAAGGAAATGACTCCATTTAGATAGAGCCATCAAAACGGGCCAGGCCCATCTGGCCGGCCCGTTTAAGCCCTGGCCCTTTAAGGGCCGGGCTTGGAAATTGGAGGAGAGAGGTGATGTTTGGCCCTGGAGGGCCAAGGGCTTACACGAGCTAGCCCTGGAGGGCTACGGGCCGGCCCATCGGGCCCTTCAATTTTCTTATTCTTTATTTTTTAAAGTTGAACACTTGTTGAAGTTGGATCTTTTAATAATTTATATGTATTTTTTATTTGTTATAGACAATAATAAAGGATCAACAATCAAATGTCGCTTGAAATTGATGATAGTGACGAAGATGACGACAATAATAGTCATTATACTAATGTCGCTTAGTAATTAATAGTATGCTTTTTATGTTTTATATGAGTTATTTGTGAACATAGTTTGCTTTTGATTATGAATTAGTGACTGTGTTTATTTGTTAGATGATTTATGTTGTAATTTACTAATTATATTTCTTTGAAAAAAATGGAGGAAAAATAATTAAAATTTGGAATAGTAATTTCCAGGCCTTGCGGGCTGGCCCTGGCCCTGGTGCTCTCGGGCCGAGCTTTGAAAAATAGGTGTTTTTCTTACTTCGGGCCCTAGAGGGCCGGCCCTGTTAGGCCCTGGCCCTTTACGGGCCGGCCCTGATTGACAGCTCTACATTTAGACCTAAAGCAAACAGAAGATAGGTAAAGATCAGTAAGTGAAAGGTATACTTGATGCATGCGTGTTGATGATAGAAGGACGAAGAGGCCTGGTTCAAGTGGCCGAGATGGGAATCGAGGGAGACCTATGTCGGCAGAAACCTAAAATTTGGTTGGCAAGAGGATCTTGACCAAGTGCGATGTAGTGGGAGCTGGAAGCAATGCAATCCCAACAGGGGCCGAGATACCCTTCGGGATGGGAATCCGACCTCATCCGAGGAGGAGTCTGGTAAAAATTAATAGGTTGAGCTGAGATGGCTCCGGAACCGTCTCGATCCCCAAAGCGAGGAAAACCAGGGGCAGAACCTACATTAGAAGCTTGGGCAAATGTAGATGATGACCCCTCAACTCTCCTCTCACCAGACCCACCACGAAGCAAGGCCGCTAGCCTTTGCTCCTCAGAAAGGGAAGAGCCAAACAACCAAAAGTTGGCTCTAGGATAACGAGCACGCAAGGCTTCCTCCTCTTCTGGAGTTATATTTTGACTCGAAGAGGGAAAACGATTAAACCTATCCATTACCACCAGAGAATGGAACCTAGAAAGGCAGAACAAGGTTTGATAAGGAAGGGGGAACTAAATAGAGAGAAGATAAGGGATACTCCCGTACGTAAACATGAGCAACGATAAGCAAAGGAGATTAGAACTAGAGTTGCGCGCAAACGCTCCTATTAAACACTTACCCAGAAGAACCTAGAATTGGAAATGTTCAAATCACAGAACTCCAAAAATATGACCAGAGAAGAAGGGGAAGAGGTGATAAACGTACCTGATGTAGTGAAAGTCAGAGAAGGGTTGAAGCGCAACACAATTTGAAGGCTGCACGGAGATGATCGCAACAAGAAAGAAACAGAGTGTTTTTCAAGAAAAGGAGAGAAATCGCAAAAGAGAAGAATGTAAGGAGTGGGGGGAAATACAAATAATGGACAGATGTGTTACTCCGAACGTTGTAATACCAAAGAGTTAGGGGTAGAAAAGACTATTCACCCTAAAAGTGGGGGTGACGTACGTTATGCGGCAGGCGCATTAAATGCGCACGAAAATCGCTGACGGTTAGACGCGGCGGTTATAACCCCTCGCCAATCTAAGGATGCCAGATGTCAAGGGGTAATGATGGTAGCAGCAAAGAGACCCTGACCTAAAAGTCAGGTGAGAAGCTTGCCATTACCTCAGACCACTGAGCCCTTCGGCATTACCTCGGATTCAAAGGCAACAAAGGAGTGCCTTGGTCCCATAAACTCCCTAGCGCTACTGCGGGTAAGAGCAAATAATTTCCATAGCCAGAGCCAGGGTAACACGACGTGGCGGCATAAGGACCTTGGTATACTTACTTAAGGTAACCAATGTTATCTCAGCAGGAAACATCCCGGCAGCTCAAAAGCTTGAACTACCAGGCTGGGGGGCAACTGTTATGGACTTGCACAAGGCCCAAGACTGGAAGGGCCCAACAGTGAATACCATATCCCAACAGATATGTCGAGATCTATCAAACAATTGATGAATATCCTAACTTCCCCAGGATACAGGGATATCTTCATATAAGATATAACAACCTAGATAATCGCACCAGAGATCATGCAGGGTCTGATATATCATACCTAAGGAAAACTCTATAAATACCGGGTTAAGCCTTAAGGTACACATGTTCTAACTCTTACCTATTTACATTCCGTCACACTATGCACAGACACCACCCCTTTTGAGAATAACCTCATTTGTGTATAGTAATCCCACGCTCTCCTGGATATCTCCTCCGTAGGTATTTCGGTAGAGCCCATTGATCCAATATCAAAACACCAGCTTAAGGCTAGACATCTGTATTCTACACTAGAACAGTGAGCCTCCCAAACCAGGTGGAAATTTGCTCGTTTTGGCCTGTTCAAAACAAGTCCATAACAAATAGGCTTAAGTAGGCAAACTTGTGCACTAAACGGGACATGCTAAACACCCTCGAGCTGCTCGAATCCTCCCGTATGTGTGTATATGTATACAATATATATTTAAGTATAGACATGTATAATATTATTATATTATATATAATGTTGATTAAAAGGGAAAAAAAATTCAAAGGAACCATAATATATATATATATATATATATATAATCGAAGTTTATATATATAAGCTTCCATCATATATATCCCTAAACCTAGTAGCAGAGCCAGAGAGCGAGCAAGACAATCATCCTCATGGTCGCTGTCGTCTCTCGTCTGTGTCAGCCGCCGTCTGTGCTCACTCTGTCTCACAAGCTAGCACTCACCAACGACTTTGTTATTTGTTAAGAGTAGTTCTTGTGTTGCTCCAGAATTTCGCAAACTATTTGTTAATTGGAAAAACTCAAGATAAAGAACATGGAAAATAGGAAAAGACAAAATGATACTCCAAATATTCATGAAGCTAGAGAAGGTACAAGATCCCAGAATGGGATTTTGAAAGTTAGGAAAACCAAATGAAATATGAGGAATGCGATACAAAACTTGTGAATAAGTTGAAAGTATGGGTTTGTTATTTGATAAATGAAAGTTGGTACTTCCTCTGGTCCTAATTATATAATACATTTTATAATTGGTTTTGTTCCTAATTATAAGAGCAAGTTTTAAATTTTGTCAATTTTTTCCTATAATACCCCTATTTATACTTTCTCAATAATAATTTAATAATACACCTATATATTTGATAAAGTAAATAATGTTTGCAACTCATTAATGTTATATACATCTCAATGATACTTTTTATAAATTATAAATATAAATGATTTTTAAGTTTTGTGAAATATCAAAAAGAGCATCCGATTGGAACATTTTTTTTTTATTTAGATTCAAATATAAAATGAAAAATTCACAGCATATAGTAATAAGTAGCATTGACGAATAAAGAAGAAAAGCCCACTCTGCTCTCTTTATACTTATAGTGCTCTAGACTCTTGGTGTTTTAATTTTAAATAAAGGGATAAAATATTGTGGTGCACCCAATAATTTAAAATATTTTTTAAAATACGTCCAACATCTTAAAATATATTTGTTTGTATTTAATATCTTATAATATTTTTTTTTATGTGTGTTTAACACTTTTTTTTTTTTATGCCTTCGGTATCAAAACATAAAAATTATTTTAGAATGTAGGACATTCGCAGATAAGAAAATATTTAGGGCTATAAACAAATGGGAAAAAAAATAAAACGGAGGCAATTGTACTTTATAGAGGAGGATACACAATTACTAAGGAAATAGTGGATGGAGGTTGACAATTCAACTAATTTTATCTTGACGTAATTTTCAATTTTCAGTAGGGATATTTTTGAAAAATAATTATAATTAACTAATTTAACTTCTCTCCTTAATCTTTCTAAATTCTGGTAAATAGTTCCTATAATTAGGACCGGAGGGAGTAATATCTAATCAAATGTGAGGAATTTCTTAATAACATTTATGAATGATTTGAAAGTGTAGTTTTATTAGTTAGTAAATGAAAGTTGGTAATATAATGAAAGGGGTTTAAATTTCTCATGTTGCATAAGAAGAAGAAGATTCCTACACACACATGAAATAGTGGGACCAACATATACATATAATGCTAATTATATATATATATGGGTCCCACCATTTTATGTGTGTGTGACATGAGAAAACACTTCTCCTTCAACATGAGAAGTATTTTTCCCATAATGAAATGTGGGGATTGTTTTAACAAAAACTTATGAATAAGGACTTAACTTATATTTTTCTTTGCATATTATCTATTGAAAGTCATTTTGCCCCCCAAAAAAAAAAAATCTATTGAAAGTCATCAATCAGTTGCCGGCCGCCAGCGGAGCTTCCATGAGGTGGTTGGGAACTTTTTTTGCAGTAATATAATTAGTGGCACTTCTGTCTTTTCCTTTCTATTTTATCTTTTTCCTCCAATTCTAAAATCTCATTTTGTGATGTTGCACCTTCTCTAACATTATGAATGTTGGAAGCATAATTTTGTCTTTTCCTATTTTCCATGTTCTTTATCCAGAACTTTCCCTTGTTAATTTGTCTATGTCAATTTCATGTGTGGTTGCAATGAGGAATGATGAGGATAATGGTGATTTATTATTAGTGTTGTTTTGTTATTTTGTTGAGGAATTAGTAGCAATAATGTAATAAAAATGCAATTGCATATTTGGTTTTTAAAAGGCTAAAGTACACTTTTAGTCCTTTAAGTTTAGATTAGGTATACTTTTGGTCCCTTAACTTTATAAAGTATACTTTTAATCCTATAATTCTAACATGGAACTGCATCATATCATGTTTCTCACGTATTGGACAGAGCTACATTTTGTTCTCATTCACTCCTTTCTTTTTTTTAATAGATTATATGACTGAAATATATTTAAAATACAACACAAGGTCTAAAATAAAAGCACAATGAGTAAAAGGCTAAAGCCCAATCAAAATCCTAAACACTAACAAGACATCATTCTCAAACCTTAATCCTAGATTGGAGTTAGAAGGCCAACTGTGTCGTCGCTGTCGACAGAAGAGTGAAAAGACACCAGTCACCATGCTAGAAACTAGGGATGAGGGTACAAAAAACCATTCTAACAGTCCCATTTCATTCAAGTATTCATTTGCTACTAAGAGAGAAGATTCACCATCACCCATAACAACAGTCACATGGAGAAGAGCTCCGGTCGCTGGCTTCAACAACCTAGCTATCAGCCCAAAGAGACTCAGCTCCAACCATTGCCACCTCTCAAACCCTCACCCAAAGCCACCATATCTAAGACGAAGAACAAAGATCTCATGCAAGCCAGAGTCCAGACCAAATCAACGAGAGTGGGATAAAGAAACTTATTGGATTAAGGTCGAAACAGTCAACACTCTCAACCTTGTTCCTCTACTGCACAACCAAACGCATTGGCGGTGAGATCATCGATTCAGCACTTTCCCTTTGATTTCACGTCCTCCTCCTCATCACTTCTAACCACCTTTCATGTCAGAACGTACGTGCTCATCTTCCCTTGATTACCGCTTCCAGATCCAAATGACCATCACCTCAAACGTAGAAATAAGAACCCAAGCTAGAAAAAGCAAGAGCCCCCACACCGGACAACCTCTCTCCGACAGAGAGGCGCCAGAAATCCACGGCTCAAACACTCAAAGCATTGAGCTAAAAGACACCCCAACAGAGGGAGAGAGAAACTCCATAAAGGAGAGAGCCTATTCTTACTCACTCGAAACCATCATATCAGTAATATCACCATGAGTCCTTGACTAATGTCGTTAAAAACTAGGGTAAAAACGTAAAAACATATGTTTTTATTAGGATCAAATGTATTGAAATACAAGTAAAAACTATCCTAAGCAGAAATTGATAGAAACTCCGCTAAAAACTTACCGTTTTTATTACTTTAACAAAAAAAAAAAAAAAGATAAAAAGTTTGTTTCTTTTTCTTTCTTTTTTTTACCTGAAAAAAGGATGAAAAGTTGAAAACCCTATTTCCATCGTGCATCTTAGACTCGGGATTATTGGAGAGTGGAGACTGGATAATTATATATAGTTTTTAACGTATTTTCATAGTTATAAACGTAAGTTTTTAACGTAAATTTTTTTAACATAAGTTTTTTTTTTTTAAAAAAAAATTCTTTTCATTTTTATGTTTTATATAGTTATATGATTTATATCTTTTAAATATGAAGTTGTTCATTAAATTTTGAGTAGTGATTTATGATTTTTTTTCCATATATATATATATAGAGGTTTACTTTTCTCATGTTGCATGAGAGAAACAAGATTCCTACACACACATAAAATGGTGGGACCCACATATATATATATAGTGCTAACTATATATATGTGGGTCCCACTATTTTATGTGTGTGTGGCATGAGAAAACATTTCTCCTACAACATGAGAAATGTTTTTCCCATATATATATATACAATTTTAAACTTTGACCTTAAATAGTAGAAAGTAAAAACTTTATGTTTCATGCCGTTTTTAGATTTACGTTTCTATCGCCCATTCTGTATCTACCTAGAACTCAATTTTAATAACATTGACCATGACCCAAACTCTACGAGTTAACGTATTCGACACTAACATTTTGTGCGGACGCATTCTATCCACCTTGTCACTATTTTTGTGGAGATGGGACAACTCTGTTACTAATTGATGAATACGAATGGAATTGCATTTTGTGTTCTATGTGCGTACTCGTCACGGTATTTAAATTTATGCCTGCTAATCACGTGGGTCAACCAATCGTTTGGTCAATCCAGTCAAAGGTTTTGGATCGGTTGATTTGAGCATGTATTTTTCCCCCCTCCAATGAAGATGGATTTTAATCCTAAATGTTAGACATTTTTTTATTTTATCTCTCACATTTATTTTTTTAAAAATATAATTTTTTTTAAACTTATAGATTGATATATAATTCAATGTTACACATAGGTTATTTTAAAAAAGATCATCTCACATAAGTATAATTAAGTAATTTATTTAGTTTCCTTAATCTACTTAAATTTAAATATATAGATCTTATATTAATGATTAAAGAAATAATTTTAATACATGTCCACTGCTTAATTTCACCCCAACTTTTAACTCGTTGGTTTCATTTCATAAAAAAGTAAATATTAATATGATTTTGTTTGGGAAAATTATAATAAAGGACCTAAGAAAAATAATATTTATTAAAAAGGACCATAAAAATGGCAATTATTTTGAAGGGCCAAAAATTAAAATATTAAAATAAAAAGACTAAATTTCCCTTTTTCTGATTTTCTATATCCTCTAATTAAATCAGAATCTGGAGCCATTAATGGATATTTACACATAGAGACAAAATCAGAATCTGCTCATTAAATAAAAATTTGGTCTTTATGTGTGATTATTCATCAATCATTCTAGATTCTAATTTAATTAGAGAGAATATAGGAAATTTGTTAAGGGCAATTTAGTCTTTCTATTTTAATGTTTTAATTTTTGGTCCTTCAAAATAATTACTATTTTTATGCTCCTTTATTATAATTTTCCCATTTGTTTCTCCTTATATAAAATATTTTTAGAAAAACTATATGTTATGAAAATTATGTCGTTAATTAGAAAGTCATAACTATATGTTAAATTAAGAACTTCATATATTAAATTCATTAACCAGCATTTATTCCTTAATTAATAAGGACATAACTATTAAAACACATATTTTTTTAAAACATCTAATAATATTAGAGGGACTCTTTCTTTAACCCCCTCATACACAATATTTAAAACAAAAATTGCTACTATCTTTGGTTCTTATTATAAGACACAAACTAGCAATTGTATTTGGTCATTTTTATAAGACACTTGCTTGTTTCCAAAGCGTATTAATTATTTTTTTTTCCATGTATGCCCATAATTAATAAGGATAGTGAATGAAAGTAATAATTAATATAATATTATATTTTAGTACAATTAATAGGAATAATATCGAAAATTACTTAAATTTTAGGACAACGTTATTGACTTTAACTATTTTTATTAGTTTGTGAGAATTGTTAATTGATGCTTTATAGTAAAAATCAGAGGGAATATATCTCACTTATTACCAAAAACTTACTAATCAAAACAGAAACAACATTAACACTATATTCATTTTAAATTGCCAGCCAATGCACGGGGTTAACACTAGTTAATGATTAAAATGTGACTTCTCTTGCATAACTCCTTTTAAACCTCATTTAACATGAATAAATTTGGGGGGGGGGGGGGGGGGGGAATTCACGGCAACTTTAGTAAAGGAAACAAGAGTGTGGGAAAGAGAGAGAGAGAGAGAGAGGCGCATTGAACCCACTGTTTGGCTGTCAAGAAAGCGACCTCGTTTTAATGTAGTGGGGAGAAATGGAGAGAAAAATAAGTGGAGACATTTTACTTCCATTTTAATCACAAGCCAATAAGGAATTGTATGGTTAGTTAAAGTGTTGGCCTTCACTCTAAAAGATATGAAGTTTGATACCTGCTGGTTGATGTAAGAGCCTTGTTGGTAGGTGATCTGTAAGTACTCATATAAACGATCTATAAACCTGGAGGCGTGTTCTACCCTTAGTAAAAGTGATCCTACTTAGATACTAACTGTCACACTTTTACATGTAATTCTTGATATGGAGGTGATCCTATTTTGGTACTAACTATCTAATTGATAGAAAAATCATTTAAGTTTTAGAAACTATTTTTTTTAACATGATTTAATTATACAAAATAAGTATGTGATTAGAGTTTCGTTTCAATTTGTATAAACATATTTTTATATCTATAACTCAAATAGGCTCGTAGAAGGTTGGGTAGCCATGTTACAAAAATGAGCCATTTAAATGAGAGAATCATATGTATAAAAAAAATTGGAGAATGACTGACATTTTACTTTAGTTTTGATTCCCTTTTAATAACAAACTTTATTTTTAATTATATTAAAATAATTTTCAAAATTTGTGATTTATGTCATAACACAAGTCTTTGTTTTGTTTTGTTTTTTTTATATGTCATAAGATAAGTCTTTGATTGCACCGTCAATTTATTTTTTAATATTGAAATGATTTTCAAAAATTTATTTATTTATTTTTTTAATATTAAAGAAAAATCTCTTGGCGCATGTAAGATTTATAAGCGCCCGAAGACAAGTTTGAACTTGGAACCTTCTAATCGTAAGGGTCAAATCGTGATTCGATTTTTCACAAAAAAAAAAAAAAAAAGGAAAATCATAATGATTCGTTTTGTCTTGTGATACTATTTTTTGTCTTAAATATAAAACAAAATTTATAGTATAAAACTTCGTTGATCCTAATTATAAGAACTAGTTGATTTTTTTAGAAAAATTAAGGAAACTCATTAAATTACTTTGGAGTGTTTTTATTTTTATTTTTTCCTTCAAACTAACTGGTTTAACTAATAAATTAATATATAATTTAAAAATACACAATAAATGAAATGATTAAATAACTTAACTTCCTTAATCTCTCCAAAGAAAATCAATTAACTCTTATAATTAGTATGGGGTAGTATTATTTTTAAATTGATTCACATTTTTGTTTTTATTTACATTTCTTGACCCCGATGTTAAAATCATCGAAGTTCTGACACCGTTGTTAACGACATCATGGAAATTACATCTTTATCCCTACTGTAAACGAAAGCTCCCATTGACGCCAAAAAAACAATTTTTCGCTCGCTCATCTTCCTTCTTTACATGTGTGTTGATTGAGGTCATTGGAAGCTGGTGGATCCAAATTTCTGCGATCGAACTTGTGTGGGCTTTAGAGCGACGCGTCTTGAATAATTAAGTTCTGATACAAGGTCCTGTTTTTGATGGCGCGGAACTGGAACAGGTAACCACTCTCTAAATTTCTTTTGCAGTTTTTTGTTGGATTATTGGACTTGGAGATTGGCATTTTCTGCTTTGATAGAATTGGAATTCTAATTAGTAGCTTCCCCTCTTTCTAATTACTGTAATATAATCTGCAAGTAGTCTTAATACAAAGCTATTTTTATTAATCAACGGCTCTGGGAAATAATTCAGCCTTGACTTCCATGTTGCAAAATATAAGCGTTGAATAGCAAGTCTCAGACAAATTTTATTTCCCTATTTTAAATTTGGCTTCTTTGGTAATCCATTTTTGTTTAATTCAAAAGGTTCTAGTTTCTATTCGAATTTATAAGAGTATGGCTATATTTCATTTTGATATGGAATGTTTTGGTATGAAGTGAGATTTTCATACTAAATTATCCCTGCACCAAGAAAAGTAAACGAAAATTGTCCCTTTATGGTGGATGTTGAGGTCCAGAACATTCCTGTATTTAGAGCCTTTTGTGTTTTTGAATTTTTTTACTTCTTTCTGATTATATGGAACTGAAGCTAAGAACATTTATCTGGGCAGATGATAGTAACTTTTGACAAATCATCGGCTTACCAGTACAGAGCTGCCTTTTCCCCTTAACAGAGGAGTTCCAAAAGGACGCCAGTGAGTTATGGTTTGGAAACGTCAAATAGATAGACATAAATGTGAAATACAATTTATATACTCCCTCCGGTCCTTAACGTTAATGAAGAAATTGAACTACAAAGTGATTTTTATATTAAGGATTGGAGGTAGTAGTATTTATGCCAAATATATTTTGTTCCACTCATATTCATAGGATTCTTTTTGGGGCTGAACAGGCAAAAAGAAATGAGAATTTTATTCAAGTATGACCTTTGCCTTTGGTGTTGTTTACAAGGGAAAATGATGTTTTTCCCAGATCATTTGATAGGGAAGAAAATGCTGGAAGCAAATTATTCTAAATAACTGTTGGTAGCTAAACCATGTTTTGTTTAGCGCACAATAATAATGGCTTGACTCAACAATGTTAGATCCTTCTTCCTCATAAGTATATTGTTTTTCCAATTTGCAGGTGTCTTACTTTGTGATGAAATGATCTGTGGCAGTTTTAATGCTGGGAATGAATCTCGCAATTTAATCTTGATTATAAATTTTACGAAATGCAATTAGCATCAAATGGTAACAAGGAAGAATGTTCAGAGAGTGAACCCATCTTGAATCAGCATCGCGATTTGGAAGAATCTGGAGAACCTCCATTTTCATGTGAAATTACGGATGCTGGGGGGGATTCGACTGCTGATGATTTGCAGAATATTCGAGTTGATGAAACATGTCATCTGGTAAATGGAGATCAGCCACAATGCCGGATATGCCTTGATAGTGGAGGTCTACAACCTTTTAATGAATTTACTTGGCTCTATGACTAGATAGAATTATGTTGCAAACAAAAAAGACTAGTGAGGTTACAGGAAATATATGTATTTAAAAGTCACAATTCACTAAATGTCAAAATAAAATATATTTTCCAGGAGAAGATATAATTGCTCCATGCCATTGCAAAGGTACTCAAAAGTATGTCCACAGATCATGTCTTGATAATTGGAGGTCTACTAAGGTAAATTCCTGATTTCTTTTTTGTGCCCCCCTTTTCCTAAATCATATAACTGATAAAAGCAGTTGAAATATGTATTTTCTAATTGGAGATCAACTAGCAATTTTTATTACCTTGAAGTTCTGTGGATGGTTTCTACCATCTGACTGGGTGTTGTACTTACTTTCTGTTCCTTTTGTTGTAATAGGAAGGCTTTGCTTTTTCACACTGTACAGAATGCAGAGCTGTCTTCATATTGCGTGCTAATGTCCCTAATGATCGGTGGTGGTTGAGATTAAAATTCCAATTCCTTGTTGCTAGGGATCATGCGTTTATTTTTATAACTGTTCAGCTGGTATGGGACTAGTAAACTCATTTTAGTAAATTTGGTATTTGTGTGTAAATGCCATTACTTTTATTCTTCTTTTAAAGTGGTTGGAGACATAATTAATTTAATAGAGCTGTCCCCTTGATGAAGATCTTGCAGTATTTCCAACATGAGCATACATATTCGTATTTATTATTTCTCCGGTTTGCAATTGAGCGTTAGCCATAATTATGGTGACATGTGGAGTCCATATGATAATGGCATTTTAGGGAGTGCAGCATCATGTATGCTGAGATATTGTGTGTGTTTCCTGTCTATCAAAGGCAAATATTTTCCCGGAAACAAGGTTTGACTGGTCTCTGACATGCACAAGTTCTCATGAAATTTCCATGGATGAATCTAGCATTGAAAACTGCATATTTAGAAAAGACAAGTTTGCAAGACTGCTCGAAATCTAAATTTTGAGCTGCATAATTCGAACTTTGACATATATGGCATCAAATGTGTTGTTTCTCTAAATGTTACATTATGTGAAGGCTTGAGATCAATAACTTAATATTACCGTTTCTGTCAGTTATGTTCCAAAGCTATAAGTTTAGCAAATCCCTCTTATATTTGACTAAAGACTTTATTGAAATTGAAGCCATGCTGGTTCCTATGGGTGAAGTGTCAAAAACCATCGTATAAATCACCTCAATCTTTTGTAGTTAGGTATTGCAATCGATCATGTTTGGACTAGATTGCACTTACATTGACTTATTCAGCAAAGGCCAGACTTCCAAGCTGAGTCTAAATAGGAAATTCATTGTTTCGACTCCAGAATATTGATGAAACTATATTCATATTCTTAACCGTGTAACTGCAAAGGACAAGTTCTTTTCCTTTCCTTTGTCAACCCTTGGAACTTGAGCCTTGGCGTAGAGGTAAGGTTGCTGCCATGTGAACCGAAGGTCATGAGTTCAAATCTTAGAAACAATCTCTTCATTTATGGGGGTAAGGCTGTGTACATCTATCTCTCCTCTGACCCCACCTAGATCCTTGTACACTGTGCCACCTTTAGTCAAAACCTTGGAACTAGTCTCCAAACAATTCCAAGTCTTGAATTTTTATTTTTATTTTTTTTTTATTTCTAAAATTCCCCCCTTATCAAATACAAATTTCTCAAAGGTGGTGAAATGAGATGTACATCTCAAGTTTCAAGTTTAAACCTCTTGAGGAAACCAGTCATATTGAAGATCATTTCCCACCCAAATAATTGTTTGATGAGATACCTGTTATATAAATGTGTTTCAAAGTAACTTTTTTTTTCCCTTGTAAGTAGTATCTAATAAATTCATTAATCTTTCAAATTCTAACAGGTGGTTGCATTCCTGGGAATTCTTGTGTACAAATTTTATGGAGATGAATTGAGAGAAATGTTCGGTTATGAAGAACATCCATATGGATTCTATACTATGGCTGGTACATCCATCTTTCACTTCTTTGCTGCCTTTTGACATTGTCAACAGCTTTGTGCTTGTACTTGTAATTATTTTCATGTCAGTATGTTTATAGTTGTTAGAGATAATAATAAAATTATTCTTGGGCTTCCGCTTAACAAGTAAAATAATGCTTAGACAATAGTTTCTCTCAGCCAAAAAAAAAAGAAGAAGAAGAAAGAAAAATAATAATAGTATTAGTAATTTCTCATCGACTTAAAAATTCAATGATATGGTTCACCGAACCAAAAAAAAAAAAAAGAGGAATCAATGATATATGTTCAGCTAACAAGCTATCAATCTACCAACAGCACTATGTGCTAGCGAGTTCATTATTTTGCATTATTTTGCAGTTTTAGCCATAGTTTTGGTGGGTTTGCTCTATGGCTTCTTCATAGCCATAATATGTGGCCAAAGAATCAATGAACGCCATTACCATGTTCTTGCCAAACAGGAATTGACAAAGGTATGCTATTTAATAAAGTTTTTCATTTTAGTTTGTGCATTCTTATGTTTCGGTTTAATACTATTAAATGAATATTTTAGCCAAAAAGCCGGACCAAATTATAATGTGAACTTTTTGCGTGATCAGGTTGTTAGGATAATTGTATAGTTGAACTGAATGCTAGCATATGTTTAGTAGCGTTTGACAGTAATGCTTGCCAGGGTACAAGTCAGACGACAACTGCTATTAAGTCTCCGATTAGATGTTGTTATGGGTGTCTGATGCTATTGACCATTAAACGCAAGATTTATAGGTCATCTATCCCATTTTACATAAGCCACATGGCCTAATTGCTTCCTCAAAGATTGTTATTTATATGTTTGTTTTCTATCATACATGTATTAGAATGATTTCCCATAGGGATCATATTTCTTAAAAGCTAGAAAGTATTCAACTTTGAATGTGTCACTATATTATGTTTTTCTATGATGTTAGGAATATGTGGTAGAAGATCGAGAACATATAAAGAGTATACCTGAACTTGATCCAAGTCATGTGACAGAACTGAGAATGCTGGGTCTTTTCTAACTGGTAAGTATGCACTCAATTTTGTCTCATTAGATTTCTTTAATCCATCAAGAACTTAATAAGTTTGAACTTATGCTGGTTTATTTTCAACTTATTTTATCCATGGTATGCTATATTATCATAATGAAGTACATTGATCTAGTTATTCTTATTTATAGTAATTTCTTAGAAAAGTTATAATTTTAATGATTGTAATAATGGTTGAAACTTTGCTTTGGATTTCGATCCTCTGCAATGCTTATTTCCTCAATTGCTTAAATGCAGTATATTGCAGAAGCATAAATTTATTATAGATAAAATAAAATATAAAAATATTACATATTTCGGCTTCTACATAACCTTTAGAACAATTGAGAGAGATCAAGCCCAGGATCCAAAGTCCTTTGTTTTGATAATTGGGAGGGAATGGCACGTCTTTTATCAAATTTCACCTTGGTAGCTTTGGGTGTAACCAAATGGCTGCATTAATATATAACACTTGGTTGGATTTTTGCATGTAATTCATAAATAATATGTGCTTTATAATTGATATCCCGTTGTCTTGGACTTCTCATCTGTGTTTTTCTTCTTTCAAGCTATGAGGTCATATGGTCATCGTTATTACCCTATAACCTGGATGCATGTTTTGCAGAGCCACCCTGAATTTGTTACATTTGCTTCTTGTCTCAATGGTTCTTCACACATTTGTGCATCCTTTGGTTTGTCGAGAATGGAGTCTTGTTATTTCTGAGCAAAAAAAGAGAATGGAGTCATGTTAATATGGCTTTCTGGATATAAGTTATTCATCGATGAAGCTAGAACAGAACTTCCGTGTGTTAACGATGTGCAAACTAACTGAAGTTAAAACCCAGGGCATGGTTAATGGGTTACCACAATACTCAGATGTACTCTACTTTGATTCTTTCTGTTAAATATTTGGATTTCACAGAAACAAAAATTATTGTTCAAAATGTGATGGCAGCTAAAAAAACTGGTTGAGTCAATGTTGTTTGGTGGAATCTATATAAAGTTAAACATAATGTTTTGATACAATCCTTTTAATTTATCCTTTGTAAAAATTAGTTAGGTCGAGGATGTTGGCTTTTTGGGATCAAATCTAAATAAATAAATAAATCTAAATATATATCTGTGTTGAGAACAATTCATATTCAATTGATTATTGCCCCACATATTTACATAACAATTCCTTGATAATTTTTAGCTGTCAAATTTGGATAACATCAAATTGGAAAAAAATCTGCTTATTCTTTGAATTAAAAGAAATTTCTTGGTAAATTAGTTGATATAAGGGTAAGACCTTGTTAGATCCTTCGAGTCTGAAGTTTGAGTCCTAGATATGATACCTGGTAATATGATCAAGAAAAAATGTGGCATACCAAATGATAGTATAAAAACACTATACATGAAGAGTTTTGTTGGTGAATTACTTGAGGATGTACTCCTATGTTAGAAAATGTCTGTTGAAGAACACTACACCACTTGAACGAGGGAAAGATGGTGCTGTCCATAACTACAAAATTTTAAATAGATTCATGATGTCTGAGAAATGAGCTGCGCTATCTTCCAACTGTTAAATAACATTGACTTTCCACTTTTTATACTACCTCCGGTCCTAATTATAAGAGTTAGTTGACTTTCTTTAAAGAGATTAAAAAAACTAAATAAGTTACTTAATCATCTCATATGTTCAATATTCTTAAATTATATATTAGTTTATTAGTCAAATTAATAAGTTTAAAGAAAAATATAAAAATAAAAATATTTTAAAATAATTTAATTAGCTTCCTTAATCTCTCCAAAAAAGTCAACTAGCTTTTATAATTAGGACCAGAGGGAGTATCTTATATTGTTAATACGATGTATATTTAAACAGGTCTTATATTACTAAATGGGATTAGTTACATAGATTACGCTATACTAATGTACTCTATCAATAGCTTATTCTTTAAAAATATCATTAATTGAAAGGTCTTCTTTGAAAACTTTTTGGAGTGTTATTAATCGTCCTTTACCTCTTTTCGTAAGACACAGTCTGTCCAGCTCTTTACTGCACCTCTACCAGCCTTCTTAGATATCATTCCAACTTTTTTTCACTTGGAGTCATTTCAGATGTTATATTCTCTAAGGTAAAAAATAATAATAATAAATAAATAAATAAATTTGTATCTTCTTTTGTTCTCCAACCTCCTTTGTCACTAATGAATGTTAAAATGTCAGTAAATCCCCAAATGCTCAGAAATTGACTTCACTATAGTACAATACTTTGTGCCATGAAGATTATAATCACGCTATAATGAGGGTGTCTTATAATCTGCTTGTTTCAATTTTTGAAGACTGCTTGCTGTATTTATGCATCCCTTCCCCATATGCCACGCACTGACAGTCATTTCTTGAATCATATTGTAAGGGCTCTTATAATTTAATGATTCATATTCCATAGAACCCAATGATTCAGTCCACTTGATAGACTCACAGTTATATACAGTTCAAAAAACAGCTCGAGAGATCACTGATTAATCCGAGACGTGACTACTGAATAATTGCAGAAGAATAGACTTATCCAAAGAATCAGAAAAAACGATAATACTTAACTTGAATGTTAATAATTTACATCGAATTCCAATATTTATCTCTACAATTATACAAGTGGGGATCACACAAGTTTCCTCAGTGAATAAGAACTAAGAAACTATTATTTCTGCTAGCGAACAAAGTTTCATCTGTACAGCCCCTCCTGCCAAGGGGTGCCTTGCCACCATTCCACTACATAAATTTACATGTCTCGGTCAGCCTGCAAAAGTAGATAAAACACAATTAAATCTGAAGATGTAAAGAGAAAATCAACCGCGGTGAATATATGAAGACAATTTCCATTTGATGTATCATAACCAAGTACTTTCTGGTCCCAAAGGAGGGGGAAAAGAGCACTCTGCCTATAGCTGAAGCTAAAATTAAGAACTTTCACGATACCAAGGGATCATAAAAGATGTAACGATAAAATCAATGGCGAATATATAACGACAATTTCCATTTGATGTATCATAACTAAGAACTTTTTGGTCCCAAAGGACCAAAGGAGAAGAGCACTCTGCAAATAGCTGAAGCTAAAATTAAAAACTTTCATGACACCAAGGAATCATAAAAGATGTCAAGGATAGAGTCAAAAATCAACATATCAGGTGAGAATAATAATCCGTTTCATCACTTTTTAATCTCAAATATCTCAGTCTACTGATCCATTCTCTCAAATAAGCACTACATTCAAGTAAATATTAGAAACACAGCATCAGTTTTACTACAAAATAAAGGGGGGAAAACTGAAAGTAACATAAATGTAGCATTATCCAACATCTAACAGAGGATATTCAAAAAGCTTTTCATTCTCTTACTAGGCAACTGAGATTCAACATAAAGGGTGAGGACTGAGGGCCCTAAATTAATTTGTCAGCATTCCACAAATTACATTATTGAACAGATTAATAAACTGCATGCCTGCATGAACCTTTTACTAAAGAGAATTTCAAGTACTCAGATGATGGCCTGAAAAAAATATAGGACAACTAGAGAAATAAATGTCCCCCACACATTGCCCTAGATGCAAGTTGACAAAAGCTGGTGTTCACCCCTCTTCGTCCTCTGATTCAGAACCAAAATTTGATGTTGTTTCCATCTCCACTGGCACTGGATGTGGCGCACCACCTAAAAATGAAAACAAATCGCTGATAAGTTGCAGAAGGCAACAATTTGATCACATGATTTGATGAATAAAGACATCCTAACACTTATTGATAAACTTATATTTAAGTCAATTTGAAGGTAAAGAGGAAAGCCAGTTGGACGCCTCTGTAATGTAGGATCTGAATTAATGATATTGGGTAACATTCAAGTATAATACAACTTATGCAACTAAACCTATGCATAAAGACTTATAATTTGTGCTATCTGCTATGCATAAACAACCGTTTACCGAGGTACGAACTAACATATCTTACCTCAGTAGTCAGTAACACATATCCCTACCTTGTTCCTTTCAACCATAATTTTTTCTTATGTTAATTTTTCAAGCATTCCTATTGAGGGGATCATGTTGTCGCTATATGCGAGTAGCCTCTCGAACAATTGTCAAACAATTTTCAAGGAAAAAGAATTTCAATAACCCTGTAATTGATGTAGAATCTTCACCCAATTTCATCCGTTAGCATAACGATAAAACATAATTTTGCTTGAAGGAGAAAAAGAAAGACATCATTTTCAATTTCTTCGCAAAAAGTATATCCATAAAAGTACGAAGGAAAATGAATTAACCTTGGATGAAATAGGAGGAAGAAGGCCAACCACGAACAGTGTTGATGGACATAGATTCCTCCTCAGTGATGGGATTCGCTAACTGGTCGAGCAATTGGGCAAGACCATTAGATGCGGAGCGAGGCGGTGGGACCCAATAAGAAGAACCGGGAAGAAAGGGGAGCCAATCAGGAGCAGATCGGCGAACAATGATACAGTGGATGGCATCCTCGAGCTTGCGAATCAGAGGATCAGGGTTGGGAGAGGAATCAAGGTCGCCGACATCGGATGATGACTGATTGGATTGGGTTCGGTGAGGAAAGAGACGGGACGAGGGAGATAGGGATTTGGAGGAGACAGTACGACCGAGATAACCCAGGGTTAGGGTTTGAGCTATGGATCTTGCCATCGAAGAAGAAGAAGACGACGACGATGATGATATCGGGAATGAAAGCGGATGAAAGATAATTTGGATCAGGCTAATCGCAATTTCGCAAATGCTTTAATAGAGAATGGTGCAACTCTAGACTGTGTAAGAACGCGGTGTTTCTTTTATATATTTTTAAAATATAAAGTAATACTGTACAATGATATTTTTTTTGACCAAAATACATTGACATTTTTTTATACTATAATCTTGGAGCGTTTTTTCCTTTTTCTTAGGATAAGTAAGAAAAGCTTTATCTTCGGAGCGACATTACAGACATAAATAAGAGTCATACAACAAATAATTCTAGTTTAAATCTTTGATTTGAGCAAAAAAAAACAACAAGGGACCTGGCTGCTGCGGTCCGCTGCTTGAAACTGTGCCGTTTTGGCACAGTTTCAAGCACATGATCCCCTTTTTAAAAAAAAAAAAAAAAAATCAGGCATTTCCAATAGTAAAAAATAATTTAGGATTCTGAATGGTACTGAAACAATTCTTGAGGATCTTGAAAAATTATTTTTGGATTTTGAAAAATACTTTAGGATACTGAAAGCTACTAAAAGGATACTTCAAAGATAATTCATGATCTTAAAAAAATTAGTTTGGAATCTTGAAAAAATAAATCAGTTACTGCTACTAAAAATATGTTTTAAAATATTTTTTTCAAGATTCTAAAATAATTTCTTAAGATCATGAATTATTTTTTTAGTGTCAGTCACTATCTTGAAGTATCTTTTTTTGTACCAGTCAGTTCACTAAAATATTTTTTCTTAAGATCATGATCTTGAAAAAATATTTTAGGATCGCGAAAAAATGTTTTAGTGAACTGACTGGTACTAAAAAAGATATTTCAAGATACTGACTGGCACCAAAAAATAATTCATGATCTTAAGAAATTATTTTGGAATCTTGAAAAAATATTTTAAAACATATTTTCAGTTACAATTAGTAACTGAATTATTTTTTCAAGATCCAAAAATAATTTTTTTAAGATCATGAATTGTTTTTTAGTATAGTATCTTTTAGTAGCTTTCAATATCCTAAAATATTTTTCAAGATCCAAAAATAATTTTTCAAGATCCTCAAAAATTGTTTCAGTACCATTCAGAATTTTAAATTATTTTTTACTATTGGAAATGATTTTTCTTTAAAAAAAAAAAGAAAATGATCATGTGCTTGAAACTATGCCAAAACGGCACACTTCAAGCAGCGGACCAGCGGATGTAAGTCCGCAGCGGACCGCGGCCAGGTCCAACAACAAGTCGGTAAAAATTGTCATAAATTCAGTTCAGTGTTCTTCTCCATTTTGACCAAAGCAGCGTTTTTTCTGGACCATATCTGGGCAACGTAATAATGCAATCAATATATATATATATATATATTGTGTTAATACAATCTTTACCTCAAATTTTATTTTTTAAAAAAATATTGGTCATTATAATTAAATAAAGATATGGATCATTTTTATTCCATGAGGGGACTAAAGATTGTATTAACCACACAGACACACACTCCCTCTCTTCCATCTTAAATAGTAATTGACTTTTTTAAAAGAGATTAAAGAAACTAAATAAGTTATTTATTCATATCATACGTAGTGTGTGATTAGATTATATATCCATTTATAAGTTAAGCAAATAATTTGAAGAAAAAATGATAAATATAAACACTTTAAAATAATTTAATTAACTTTTTAAATATTTTTTAAAAATCAACTCAATCTTATATTTTAATTAAATTTATTAATAGTTTTTAAAAAAATCAACTTAATTTTATATTTATAATCAGAGAGAGTTTATCTTTATACGATAATGTGTGGGCCGCGTGTTGTTTATGAAAACTGAAAAGGATAATAGAAAGAAATGTCAAAAGAAAGAAAGGGAGCATAGAAAAATCATAGTTAATCATCTAAATTCAAACCACATATAAGTATGAGTGTATAACCATAATTATATATATTATAAATATTTAAGAATTTTATAAGAATTTTTTATTTTATTTTATCAACAGGATAATCCCTTTAAAAAATTTAGAAAATAAGGATTTTTGTTTCTCCCAATAAATGAGCTTCTTGAAATTACATAAGGTGGAGTTGTTTATTATCTCAACCAACAACTTATTGGTAAGTTCAAAAGAATTATAAAGGCTTCTTTTAAAATTTTACACAATTTTTACATTTTAAAAGAATTACTGTGAGATAAATATTAATTTTCAGTTAAAACTTTTCTTACATTTATAATTACTAGGACGAATAATAACACCAGGTGCGTAATTCTGACTTGGAATGGATACAGTTTGAAGTATAGCACTCAAACTGACTTTTTTTGCATCAACAGGAAGTGGTTGAAGATAATATTTATTGTTATGGAAACAAAAGAGAGGGAAAATCCCACAAAAATACCATTTAAAATTCAAAATAATAGATAGGTGATTTTACAACAAAATGAGTTGTTAATACTTAATACCATTACTATTTTTGATAATCTCATTATTATTTTCGTTAACAAGATTTTGAAATTCAAATAGTATTTTTCTATTATTCTCCCCAAAAGAAATCTGGAATAAGAGAGCAAGATAGAAGAGAAGATCCTCCAAGAGTCACCACTTAAGATATAATGAATGTAATTAATACAAATAATTATACATTAGATGACCATTCGTATCATTCATGCATTTGAATATATATTAAATTGTCGTATAGTTTCCCAACCACTATTCATGAATGCTTACTAGAATATGAAAAGTCAAGAATTAATGGACATTCATATAATGAATATATTTATAACGCTCCTCTTGGATGTCTATTATGAATGTGCGTCATTAAAAATTTTGACTAAAAAAAATCCAATGAAATAAAAATCTAACCAAAGAAAAGAGTACATCATTCATTGATACATTATCTAGTACTGCCTCATTAAAAACCTTTATAGAGAAACCTAATTGGACAAAACCTATATAAGGGGAAAAAGTACGGTTTGTATCAACACCTTCTTTTGACAACATCAGTTGAAATCTTGAGTCTACGAACACGAATGTTATAGACAAGCTTTTTAAAGATTGTACTTAGAAGTAACTTGATGAATAAATCTGTTAGATTTTCACTTGAAATGGTTTGCTAGATATCTATTTCACCATCCTTTTGAAGGTCACAAGTGAAAAAGAATTTTGGTAAAATATGCTTCGTTCTATTACTCTTGATATATCCTTCTTTAAGTGGGGCAATTCATGCAGCATTATCCACATTTAGTACTGTTTGAATCATTTAGCTTAAAAATACACCACAAGTGATTCGTATATGATGTATTACTTGGTTCAACCATACCCATTCTCGATTTGCTTCATGCGTCATTAGAATTTCTGCATAGTTAGATGATGTAGCTGATATAGTTTGTTTCATAGATTGTCATGAAGTAGTTGCCCCTCCACATGTAAGCATATAGCAAATTTGTGATTTACCATAACGTGGATCAGACAAAAATCCAACATCTGCATAACCAACCAATCTATTCTTTGATACATTTAAGAGAATAACCCCATATCTATAGTGCCTCTGAAGTAACGAAGAATGTGTTTATTCCATTTTAATGCATTCATGTTGGTGAATAACTATAACTTGCTAATAAGTTAATAGCAAATGATATATCAAGATATGTGTGATTAACAAGATATCTTAGTGTTCAGATAGCACTAAGATATGGTATTTCTAGGCCAAGTAGTTCTTCATCACCTTCTTCGCTTATTACTCGAGGTTTAAGGACCTGTTTGACGGTGGTAAAAGAAGCATTTGTTTCTGATGGAATTTTCTTATTGTGATTTGTGTTTGGCAAAGCTTCAGAAGTCATTATGAAGCAGGAGAAGCTCTAACAATGAGCTCCAAAAAAAAAACTACATCAAACTCAGAAGCCCATCAAACACTGATGCTATCTCAAACACTCAATTATTAGGTTTTCCTTCTTAATGGGCTTTTTTTCCTTATCTAATGGACTTATTGTTGGAAATTATGCCCTAGGGGCAATTCATTGTACTTTGGATATTTAAGTTATTTAAAGTATTCTCTTTTGTTATCATTTTCGTTTGCATGTTCGTATTGATAATTGCATCCCTGGGTAATCTTATAGATTATCCTAAATGTCCCTGGTCGGTCATCTACACGGGAGTGAAGATGAAATAAGACCAGTATGACTTTGATGAGGTATGGAGATACGAGTCAAAGTCATGGGCACTTGTAAGAGTACAAGGTGCTCGACCGACCCACTATGAGAAAGCTGCATGGATTAAGTCATAAGCTTATCTCATGTATAACCGCGTCAGGACGCTCTATGACCTGAGATCATCATGGATTCCTACATGATGAGTCACTGATCTTTGACCTAGTCAAAAGTCACCTTTGACCTGGTGATGATAAAGGCTTGGATCAGGATCAGTGGTTTTCATGCGGAGGAATGTGAGTGGTCAAGATGGGATTTGTCCCTCACATATGTAGAGAGATAATGCTGGGCCCCTCAATGAGTGAGTCTAAGAAATGTATGGCCATACTATGATGGAAAGGAGTTTCCATTTCACTTATTAGACTACTCGAGAATCGAGAAAGCAATGGTCAAGAAAAGGAAGTTGACATTATCCATGCCTCATCCTTGACCAAATTATCGCGTGACAAAAGGGACGTGACATGGTTGTACGATAGGTAGTATCGTGTCATCAATCCCCATGTGAATTAGGTAGTTGCAATGTTTTGCTAGAGGCCGCTTGCGACTTGTGGGCTGATACAGTGTTGGCCCACTGCCAATCTCATATGAGCCTGCAGGGTCGCACACAAGAATAATCCAACACGGGTGAAAGTTTCCAGGTTCATTGAATCTCAGATTAATCTGAGATTAAATGAATACTAAATTTGGTCTAGGATATATATATATATATATATATATATATATATATATATATAATTCGAAATTAATATATATATTATAAATTGAGATTATAATATTATATATGATATTTGTTTAGTATTTAATTTATTTGATAAATTAAATATCTGAAACAAATAGAGATATTGTATCTCATTTAATTTCGAATAAAGATATCGTATATCTGTTTAATATTAAATTGAAATATGGTATCTCAGATTTAATTAAATAGATAGATATCATATCTCGGATTTAATTTATGATGATAAATTAAATCAAAAGGCTTTAAATTTAGATTTGATTTAAATTCAAAATTCGAATTTCCAAATCTGGCTTTTAATATATTCAATTACATTTATGAGATAGATGTGATTGATATGTTGACCAGATTCAAAAATCTGAATTTCCAAAATTAATAAAGGATTAATTTTGGTTATATAATACACCTATCGGGTTTAGAAAAACCTACGAGATTTTCAGTCGAGCGTATTCAGAAAAGCAGCGAGAAACCCTAGAGCAACTTGAGAGAGAGAGACGCACAAGAAGCGCTAGCACGCTGCCGCAACCGTGTTTTGGGGATTGTTCGTGTGGATACTAGTAGAGAAAGTCGATCCAAGAGTCGACTTCTGCTGATTGAAAGAACGAGACGCGGACGTGTTGATCGCCCACCTGATCAAAGGAACGAGACGCGGACGTGTTGTTCGAGAAGGTAGCCCACCTGATCAAAGGAACGGAACGCGGACTAGTTCAACACAAGGTATGATTCGGTTTCCTTAACTCTGATATAAACGTCGTTGAGTGATCCTTCGAAAGAATTCGTAAGAAATTTTTTAATCCGCTGCGTGTACGAATCCTAACACTTATTTTCCCATCAGATGCTATCCTAAACACACCATAAATATGTCTTTATCTGCCTACAAAGACTTTACAACTATTGGGGTATATAATGGATGTGACTTATCCATGTAAAAACGCTCTAGGACCTTCCTCGTGTAAGCTTCTTGATATACAAAAATCTCAATTTTCAAGTGTTTAATCTGTAATCCAAGACAGAATTTTGTTATTCCCAAGTTCTTCATTTCAAATTTTTTCTTCAAAAAATTAATTTCTTTTTGAAGCTCTTCAAAGTTCTAATTATTAGAGGTGCAACTAGGGGTTAGGGGTGATCGCCGCCCCCTAAAATTTAAAGGAATATGAAAACTGAATTGAAGTCGAAGGTGAAGGTGGATCGATGGTAGATAATGATGAAGGCTGGTGTCTCCAGTTATGATTGTGGCGCTCCTCACTATTTCTGATATATCGAGCTTCTAGTTCTTCCTCTGAGATGAAAGAATATGTGGCGAAAGATGTAACGCCGGTGGGTGTGAGGACTAAGGGAGGAAGGCTAATAATTGTGATAATATGTGATTCTTCCTCCCTCCCTCTTCTTCCTCATCTAGATTCTAAGCTATCCGATTTCCTAAAAACCCCGAGAAGGTCGCGACCCTAAGTCTCTGTTCTATAATCTCACTGTAATTGACCTAAGAAACCTGATCAAAACACAAGTTTTGACTAGGGACCTATCTACACCTTTAAAAAGATTCATTGAGGGACTAAAGTGAAAATCTTGAAATGTTAATGGGGCTAAAACGTAATTTCTTGAACATCTGAGCTCTACTATCTCCAGTTCTAAATATATGACATAGTTTATACACTTCAAACTATGTTATATATTTAGGACCGGAAGAGTATTCTATAATTTTTGCCCCTAATTAAAATTTTTGGCTCTGCCACTGTCAATGATGTTGATATCATCAACATAAACAACAATTAACATCCAAATCTTTGCATAAAGATACATGGGCATATTGGATCATTTTTGTATCATTCTTTCAATAAATGTTCGCTGAAACGATTATACCACATACGCCTTGATTTTATTAGGCCATATAAGGACTTATTTAACTTAACTGAGTATTGTTCTCGATAACATGTATTTGATGCTTCTAGCAACTTGAGTCCTCTAGGGACTTATGCTTCTGACACTTTGAATCCTTTGGAGTTTTATGCTTCTGACACCTTGAGTCCTTTTGGAACTTGTGCTTTTGGCACCTTGAGTCATTCTTCTAACACCTTCAGTCCTTCAGGGACTTGTGCTTCTAGAACTTATTTAAGAATTTTAGCTCATGATCTTTATTATAATTCATTATATGGGTTAAATATCAATTTTATCTCGGAAGTATTAGCTAAGAAGCATTTAATACCCGAAAGTTTTTTTGACATCGTTTTTGCCTGGGAAGTTTACAAACATAGCAATCTTGCATATCGATTGATCTTGACCATTGAATTATTGCTCTTCTTTATAAACTTTCAAAGTAAATTTGCTCCTGAAAAAATTCCAATGTATATTTGCTCCTCATTGTATCATTTATGCATATGAATGTATATCAAATAACTTTTTAGTTTCTCAACCACTTGTCAACAGATATTTACATAATTAATATATTCAAACATTTAAATGTGAATTAACCAAACAAAATCTCTTTTCAAAAAAGAAAAAACTAGATTAATGTTTTTCTCGTTATAGGGACTCAGGTGAATCCATCTTATTCTGCTTGAGGATGCAATCGTGTGACAAAATTGACTGGAATTTTTAAAAGAAAACATCACCAGGATTATCTTCACTTGTCATTAATATAAAAACTATTTAATTAATTTAGGAAGATTAAAAATTTAATAAGATATTGATCTCCCTAAAATATTGATTAAATTCTCCTAGTTTGTTGGGAAAAAATTATAGATTAGTTTATAAATTAAATAAATTATTTTAGAGGAAAATGTTAATTTTAACGATAAATAAAATTATTTAATATATCTAACTTATCCTAATAAATGCAGGAACTAACTGAGTCATCTTAATTTTAACACTTTTCCGTAATAATTTTGTCTTTTCCGGCATAATTCCTATGACTTTTTTTTAAAAAAAATTATTGGCGAACTCTTCATCAATCTTGATGGGAAAAAAAAACTCTTCATCACTCTCGCACCAGCAAATTGAGTTGTTCCCACTTGTAAGTTGTAACATCTGAAGATTTTACAGGAGTTCGAATTCAAATTTAGCAGACATAGAGACAAAAGTGTTTACAGGAGTAAAGATTTTATGAAAAGGTTTACAGAATATTAAACATAAAGCAGAAACATTCATTAGACCACCTATGTTGGTCGTTCCAACTAAACCAGTTTCAAGCTTTAGTATGCTGCCGCGATATTGAGGTCCCCATTATGAACCTACATCTGAGCAGACCGGACAAATCGATTGCTTGTAAAGCAGTAGTGCCAGATACCAGTTGGGGGGACAATGATTAGAGATCAGATTACAGCTCGTTTTGATGTTGTGAATCCTGATTTGACGACGACGTCTTCTTTTCATTACCTGATTTTGCAGCTCTCAAACCTTCATCTCCTCCTTTACTAAACCTGTACAACATTGAACATTCCATCAATTTCCACACTCTTAACACCTACTATTAAAATCTCAATCACTAAGCCACAGTTAATGCCCGTTGGAGAAAATTTATTGGTATAGGAGGTCTCGACGTGAACATACTTTTCCAACGTCAACTCTAACAACCCTTCAATAGATTTGGATCCTGTAGATTTTTTTTTTTTATTTGACTAGGGTCGGATTTTAAACATTATTAGGTCCAGTTGACATTTTCTGCATCACATTATCTTAAAGTTGAAACTTTGTATTTATGTTTAAGCAGTCAAAACCTTGTCTACTAACACCCAGACCTCTTACTTTTCGAAGATCAGATTATAGAGTTGAATAAAGATGTGTAGAACAAGGTGGCTTACCCAAGATGTGGAGAAATGAAATGAGAATAAGCTTCCTTTAACATCTTCCATTGCCAAGTAGCTGGAGACCCAATTTTAGAATAGAGAGAATAGAAGCTTCTAAGTTTCTGCCACAGCCAATATGATGTTGCGACTGTTGTATTCTGCTTCTGATCTTCTCCTTCGTCTCTATTAGTAACAGTAAAAGAAAAGCACAAGCCCAGCAACATGCACACTATTAGAACAGCTGTTTCTTTATCCATCGTGATGTGATTTGCTTTGCAAGGAGATTGATATAATGGCCACTATAAATAAATAGGCCTCCTTGCTTTCTTTCTTTTTCTCTCCTTTTCCAGAATGTTACTACTCTGGCGACACGTTCTTCATTTCCACCGCATTCTTCTAATACGTGGCGCGTTTCAAACGTCTTCCCTCCGTGCACGCTCCTTAAAGTCCCTCTATTTTTATCTCATTTCTGTTCACAATTATCTTCTTTTTATTGTATTAGTAGTACCTGTTTTGCTGATATTATCCTCAAGCCCATAACTTTCAAAGTTGAAGCCGTTTCTTTTTTTTATATAAAAAATGATAACAAGTGTGCAACCACTCCAGGTTCTGCAGTGGTAAAAACGACCTTCCCAACAATGGTAACTCTATATAAGACGGATTACGAGTGGTTTTACCGCAGCTCAAACCTTAAACCTCTTAAGGGAATCCAACGCCACATTCCGCTGAACCAACCATAGTTGGTGAAGCCGTTTCTATAATACATGTATCATTTTTTTTTTCCCCTTTTTGGATTAGGTTTCTTTTTTGAGACTTAGAATGCAAAAAAATTTTACCTTTCCCAAGAAATATGCTTCCTCTTCTCTTAATAAAGGTGAGTCTATTTACCAAACCAAATAGCATCTTATGTTGGTAAGAGACTTATCTTTTTTGTGGAGGCCAATCACAATCATGTATGAGTCACCATTAAACACTAAATGAGAGCATCTTTCCAACAACAGAGAACTCAAACATTAGTTGGTTGTTAGAGAACTCTCTTTTTCTCTGGATATTAAATTTATTCGACGCCTTCTAGGCTTCTATATCCGTAAGAAAAACATACAAATAGCTGCAAAGTAGCGCCCCTTTCTTATTTTTACAACACGTTTATGCAAATCATCTGTTAAAAATTCAACTAAGTTAGGAAATAACAATTTGTTCCTGTCTAACAACTTCCATAAAAGTAGAGAGATGGATTTATACAATGGCGGGGGAGCTATGTTGCCGTTGTTTTTACCTTATTCCACTAGATAGAGTTAACTACATGAATCACATGACGTTATTGTACTCTATCAATAACTGAATCTTCAGATAAATTGTTAACTAAAAATCCCATTCAATAACTTTACTGAATGTAAATGACACTAAATACATAATTAGAAAGTGAGATGAAGTTCAAAATGTAAACTGAATAATTACACAGTTTTTTTGGTTCATTTGGTTGATATACTATTCTCAAAACAAACAAAATTATTAGGTATCCTTCTTACACTTCGACATATGTAGAGTATAGACAAGGTGCAAAGCCAAGCCAAGCCCAACCATTGGTTTGGTTATAAACAGCAAGTTCCTCTGGGAAATACAACTTATCTCACTACATGAAAAACCACATCCTCAGTAAAAATAAACGAATAAGATTTACCATTAACTATACAAAACTACGAGTTTTAGTGTGAACCAAAGGAGTAAAACTTGTAAAGCCGTCACACGTTGGGATACAAACAAGCATCAAGTTTTTTGATATGGGAAGAATACCTAACCGGGAGGCTTCTGCTACACTGGAATGACATCAATCTTAGAGGTATCTTCACATCTCAAAACAATACCATCAAGATTAGCTGGAAATATACATTTAGCCCATTGACATCCTGTTGCCAAAGGCTCCGCTGGCGGCACGATCATAAGCACGTTTTCATTTCTCTGGACAACTCCCATCACACTAACTGTGCTGCCTTCTTTGATGTACCTACAAAAGAACCATTGCACAATCTCATAAGAATATATTGATCTTTTAGTTTAATACTATGAGTTACCTCAAATGATTTACGTTTGTAGCAACAATATTCAGTTTTCTAACCCCCAACAATAATGGCTAATTCATATCAACAAATGACCTAGGAAGTTAAAGCTCTAGCCAAGGAAAACAAAAAATACTTTACCCTTCTTTTAATCGCATCATACGATCGTCACTTGAAAGGTTTCTCTTTCCTAGCCATCGAAGAAACTCAGGGGACATGTCTTTATTAGCCGGGTTGACATCAATTACAATAGAATCATCAACATAAGGAGTCACCTTTGCACCATAGCCTGTTTTAACCAATGCTCTCAATCCAGATTGGAAATCAGAGATGTAAAAATCCACCACGTGTCTCTGCATCAAATTAAATATAATGTTTTTAGAAAAAAAATCTCAAGTCTCAAAGATATTAGACTACAATTTCCAAAATACACAAGTTCCTCATCCCAGCAACTCGGCCCACATATGAGAACAATTTAAATGATTTGAACCGAAATTTCCACAAGTAGCTGTTTGCTAAATGCTTAAATCACATCGGACATGAAAATTCACTCTGTAATGATAACCTTAAATGCATTTATTCATAAACAACAGTATTGAGTTGTCCAATGATATAGAGAAGTCTACAAATTCAATATTTATTCATTATATGCTCAAACCAGAGAACCAAATCTAAATAAAATACTTCATCAAATTGTTTTTTAAAAAGAAAAAGAAAAAGAAAAAGAAAAAAAGGAATGACTATTTGAATTACCTCAGTAGATCTGAGTCCCCATGTAAAACGGTGATGCTTAGGGTTGGCTGGTTTTGAACCCCATCCTCGGTATTCATACAAACTTGTTGATGTAAAGACACATCTAGGGACTTTTCCAAAGGAGGACTCAAGTGGAACATTACCACAGGTAACCACCTTCAAAAGGCGCACACAACAAATTACTGGTCCATTTCCCTCGTTCATGCATATGTAGTAACATAAAACAGTCACATTGATACAACAGTCAACCATTCAAGTCATAAATTATGAAGGTGATGAGGCATGGAAATCGCAAATCCAATCAATGGAAAGAGAAAAACCATAAAGAGGAATCCAGAGGAGATGAGTGGTTAGGCATGGAATTGCATGAATTCTAGGGATTATTTGCCCTATACTTGCATGTGTAAAATTAATTTATAACATACCCCAGAAACTTTCACAAATTGCCCGTTCTTCGCAGTTCTGAGCTCAGCATCAGGATAACGTGAAATGAAACCAACAATAGCTCTCCTCCCACAACAACTATTCCAGGTGAATAAAGCAGCAACCGCAGTAAACATGATTACTACAACAATGAGGAGGACGGCATTGTGGACAGCTCCAAGAATGAAACCACCAGCAATAAATCCCATAACAAATATCAGAATTACAGACCACAGTATTGGCTTCGGGAAGTTCCTCATGAAGGAATATTCATCACTTTGGCCAATTGTAGTCACAGCTGGATTGTGAGCAACTGAGGAACTATGTGATTTCATGGATCCTGTGGACTCTAATGGACCAGACACCTTCCTTGGAGCCCCTGATGAATTTAGAGGACCAGATGTAATAAGCCCGGTGGTAGGAAGAACTGGAATTGGGCCAGAGTTTTGGCGTGTATACCCTCCAGATTGAGGACCAGATGACTTCTTAATTGGTTCCCCATGTTTATTCAATGGACCAGAGCTGGTCTTCTTTGAGACTGAAGCGGATACATTACCAGATGTAGTGTAAACAGCACGAGCTGCTGCATTTGGTGTGATTGGTCCAGAATGCGAAGCTGCACCTGCAAATGATCCAGTCCTTGAGGGAGCATTATTTAATGGGCCAGATTTTCTAGATTTAGAACCATCACCGGAGATATCAAACATTTTCCCTAATTCTCCTGACTTTTTGATATCACCACCAGTATAGGGCATTGCAACTGAACTCATTGTAGGAGTCCTTTCTTTTGGCTGTTCAGGCCGGCCTGATACATACAGGCCATTACTCAGTTGATGAGATGGGAATCTAGAACCCATCTGGCTTCTTCAAACTGGCCCAAAAGAGGTACCTGAAGAAGGAGCAGTACTAGTGTGCTGAAGTAATATTCCAAGTAACACTGCAAATAGTGAGGGCAAAGGCAATGTTAATGTAATTCAGCTTATAAATCTTGAGTTCAATTGTACAGATATTTCAACATTTATCCCAACGAAAAGCACAGTATCCAAACCCTTGTCTCATTAAAATGTGAGAAATGCAATAGCAAATTTAGAGTTGAAAGCTTGTTTTCTTTTTGTTTGGCCAAGAACAAAGAATAATCAGAGTCAACATTTTCTATACACGATCAGCACGTCAAAGTAAACAATATGATCATTTGATTCGATTAATTTGGCCAAAATATTGAAAGAGAATGGAGTATTATCTAAAATTACATAAATATATCACTGCAAAGATAGTATAGGCGCAAAGAATAGAGAGAGAGAGTATCATGTATATTTGTTTAAAATTAGCAAGCAAGGAGCCAAGCTTGCACTGACCCATGCACTGACTGTGTTTGATTCCCACTTTTAGTCCCTAAATAGATGTTTTAAAAATCCTGTGATACGTAGACATCTCTTCTCCTCAATAAATTCAATCATTCTGCCAATAGCCCACCTCAACTAATTTTTTCTAAAAAGAAAAGGAAAATGTAGAATAGCTAGGTCAGTCTGATAAAAGCATCTAGACCTTCAGATTCATATTAGTGACTGAACTGTTAATACTTCAATAGGCACCAAAATGTAAATTTAGTATAGCGAGTCTCCAAAATTTGTAAACAAGCGACAACTCAACGATTTTAAAGCATCTGTGAACAGAAGAACACATCACCATAGTAACAAAGGAAAATGAGCAGATGCTCAGACAAAATTGAATATTTTATCGGCGGATCTAACCCAAACAGAAATTTCGGCCCCAAGGCAGCACAGATCTCTGAAAATTGGGCTAGAGGAAAGGAAAACCCAAAAAGGAAACTTGCTCCGAGATCTACACATCTTTCTAGACTAAAATTAGATGAAAATGGCATTGTAATGTCTAAAATAGAATTGATTCCACCTGTAAATTGGTTTCAGTACCCACGTAGCACCAAAACAGACAGAAAAATTAGTAATAACAAAAGTTGCCCTTACCAAACTGAGATTAAGAGTTCTTACTAATTACAAAATAAGAAAGTACAGAAGAAACCTAATCATCATGAAAAACACCAGGCAGCCAAGGAAAAAAAAAAAAAGCAATTCAAATTTCACATCTCGAATCGAAGAACAAAAGTAACTCAAAAGCTCAGTTGAACAGTAAAGATGCAATGAAGATCTACAGAAAGAAGGAGAAACTTTATGGGAGTTGAAGCCGGAAAACGAGGGAGAAGGAAGAACAGAAAATGAGAGGTTGAGTAAGCAAGAGAAAAGTACCTGAGGAAGAAGGAAGAGGAGGGAGCGTGGATCAGAGAGAGGAGTGACAATGGCGGTGGCAGCAGAGGAGGCGGCGGCGGTGGTGAGTGAGGATGTGAAATCCCATCTTCAGAGCACTCGCCATTTCTGTGTAAAGTGTTTGTTTGGCTTTGGCCTCTCGCTTGTATTGCGAGTATGTCGCACCATAAAAAAAGAGAAGGCCCTCTCTCTTTTCTCTCTTCAAAGAGCCGCAACAACTGGTAGGTTGTCGTCCGGCCAAAACCACCAAACTCACAAAAAATTATTATTATTATTATTTACTGTTTTAACATTTAATTATTTTCTCAAAAATACCCCACTTGTATGGATAATTTATCATTCTCACCCATAAAATTTTCATTTGCAAACTTTCCCCTAATTTTTTCTAAAATGTATTCATCTTTCCACTTGATTTTTCATTTTTTTAAATATATGGTATAAGTCACTATTAATTATAGATCTTACATTCAGATATTTCATAATTAGTGACGTTTCATTAAAAAAAAAATCATTGATTGGATTTTGCAAAATTAGTTATTTTTTTTTTAAAGGAGAAAATTGGTGAAAATTTATTTTCTAAACAAAAATAAATTTATATGTATTTATACACAGAAAGCATCGGTATTCCACATGATGTTATGCACAAAACAATATCAATTCCGATTCTTCTATCTAATAAAATTCTTAAATAGAAAATTTTCACCAATTATCCTTAAAATATCAGGGTTAAGTAGTATTTTTGCCCTGAAAATACACTGTCATAAGCAATTTTGTCCTGTATGTTTTTTTTAGCAATGTTGCCCCGGAAATCTAAAAACGTAGCAATGTTGCCTTTTTATTCACAGCCCTAATTGTCACCCGTTAGTTGACCACATTATACTGACATGGATTGTTTACGTGACATCTTTGTCACTTTTTTAAGTAGTAATTTTATTCCCGAAGCATATGACTAGAAGCAATTTTACCTTAAAAGTTTTTTTTTTTTAATGCGGTTAACTAACGTTTGACAGTTAGAACTGTTAACAGAGGGACAACATTGCTATATTTTTAGACTTTCAGGGCAACAATATTCAAAAAAAAACTTCCAAAACAAAATTGCTTCTAATAGTATATTTCGGGGAAAAAAAAATTGATACTTAACCAAAAATATCACTTGGATTGTGTTCATTATTGTGTTAGGTCATTTAGTCCAGACCATAAAATAATATCGGATTAGTTAGATAGTATGGCAAACGTAACCTAAAATAAGTAATATAATAAAAGCATGCATCTTGTGATTAAATTTGAAAAATTATAAGTAGTACTTTGCTTCTAGAGCTAATAAATAATAAATATAAAACATTGAGAACATATAAAAAAGAGTGAATTGGAATGCTAAAAATTGACTCATTTTGATATAGGCTTTTTTTTTTTTTTTTAATCCCACTTGTCTGGCAAGTGTGCTGTCGTTATTTCATTTATTATCAACATTTAAATTATTTCCTCAAAGCCATCCCTTCTAATACAATCCACTCATCCTTCCACACTCCAAATCAAATTGTTGATATAATTATACTGATAAAACGTGAAATACAATAAATGTAAGATCTAGTTATTTTTTATACGCTTGTTCTTTTCACTTTTCAAATATATTATATAATTAATTATTCTATATTTAAAAAACGACTAAAGTACACTTGTTAAAACAGTAAATAATGATAATAATAATAATAATAATATACTTTTGGTCTTTAACTATAAAGTGTACTTTTAGTCCTACATTTTTAATACAGTCATTAATATTGCTAACAGAAAATGTTGACGCAATAAACTCAAGTGATAACTATGTAGCTAACAAAGCATATTTTTATTTTTATTTTTATTTTTTAATATAATATATTTAGATTATCAACTAAAATAAATCAAAAAAACGTTGTAAATGAAATAAAGATTTTAAGATTTTGATTATTAAACTAATTTATTTAAATTATTGATCTATTTAATACAATTGAGGTTTTGGTATTGATTGCTTTAGAAGATTTTTACATATTTTTTAGTTTCCACATATCTTAAAATTAATATTAATAGCATTTAATTACACACTTATCATTTGAATTTGTTACGTAAGTGTTTTCTATTAGCAACAATAACGGTGTTAGAATTATAGGATCAAAAGTATATTTTATAAAGTTAAGCGACCAAAAGAATACCTCATATAAAATTAAAGGAGTAAAAATATACTTTAACCTAATAAAATTTACACTAACTCAAATCTGGATTTCGCCTAATTATTAAATTTTTAGACTAATTTTATTAAAAAAATAATTGTTAGTTGTGAGATCTATTATTATGTTGAATCGTTCAGCTTAGACTTCAAAATAATATAATGTTTGTTTACTTAATACTTAATCGAGCAAATGGCGTGGCATGATGACAAACAATGAGTTAAAGTAAGTAATTTTTTTTCCCTAAATGTAAAAACTTAATGAGGGGTTGCTTCTTCTTTTTTTTTTTTTTTTTTTTTTTGCTTAAAGCATTCGGTGTCCTAGGGTAGGTCATCTTTCAAAGACATCAACAGCTCCAGACTAATCCGAATCGAGACCGGGTTGGCCCCTTTCGGGGAAAAGCCTCTACCACTCACGCACGCTACTTTCCCACGTCTCGAACTCAAGAGATGTGGTTAAGCTAAGACAACCCTTTACCAGTTTGACCTAAGCGTTTGATGGTTAATGAGGGATTGCTTTAATCTTAAACATAATATTTCAGTTCACTCTGTTTATCCAAAATTATAATTTTCTCCTAAAATATTAATATTATTATTGCATATATCTAAGGAAGGATTTTCAATAATAGGATAGTTTTCAATACAAATTATTATTGGAAGGATATTTTAAGAAAATTAATACATTTTTTACAAATATTAATTTACCTAACTAATTTCACTAATATGTCTACGTATTAGTCATCTAACTCAGAATTGGAGTAATAAAAACTCATATCATCTAATTAAATAAATTTAAAAAGAGATCATAAAAAAATTTTCCTAGAGCTGGTAAATGAACCAAGTTCAGCACATAAAATCAAAAAATAAATAAAAAAGTGGATTTGAGTGCCAAGATTTTGAAATATGCCTAACTGATCCCAGCTTGGTTGGCCACTGCGTTGTTGTTTCCTTTATTACCAACATTTTAAATATTTCCTTAAAAAAAAAAAAAACCAACCTCTACTTTTCACTCATCTCCGAATCAAATTCTTGATATAATTATATAGGTAAAAAGTGAAATAAAACAAAATTTGTATTATATAATTAGTTATCATTAAGAGTTTAGGAGTAAAAATACACATGTGCTTTATCCTCGAGAGCGCTTAGCACCATATGCTTCTTTTGGGAGCAGAAATACACATGTGGTTACATTTTATGAGCAAAAGTCATACCACCGTTAAAATCTAGCCTATTGTAAATATGATTTTTTCTGTTATAAATGACCAGATTTTAAATGTTGTTGTAAATATAACATTTCCTATTGTAAATCTAGCATTTTTTTTCTATTCTAATTGACATTTCTATATTCAAAATTCAGATGTTTAAATGTTATTGTAAATATGATATTTTTTACGGTAAATATAGCATTTTCTGTTACAAATGCACCGTTAAGTTAGATTTTAACGGTGGTGTGATTTTTACTCCTAAAATATAATTACGTATATATTTTTGCTTCCAAAAAAAACATATAAGGTTGGATACTCCCGGAAATAAAACACATATATATTTTTATCTATTTACCCTATTATATATGATTGGACTTACTCTATCTCGCACCCAAATTTTGCACGAGTTATACATTTTTATATTAATTTTATTAAAAGATTTAAGGTTTGGTTTTGATTCGGCATTTGTTATTGTGTCACGTCATAGTATAAACTTTAGGACAATGTCGTGGCACTGGGCATAGGAAATGGGACCGGCTGTCCTTTTCTTGCTCCTGTCGGTTGTCCTCTTTGGGCCAAAACGGTGCCATTTTAGCGTAAAGGGGGGCAACTGTAAAAGAGGGCTGCTGTGCCTTTTATTTTTTCAAAAAATATTTTAGGTTATTGAATTGGGTTTTTTTTCCCTATTTATCACTTTTTAAATAAATAATTACCATTTTATTACTCTTTTCAAAATATTTCCCAATGTGCCACATTTAGTCGGGTTTAGTCGACTAAAAATCGTGGAATTTTTTTTTTGAATATCCCAGTCATTTAGTCAACTAATCCACTTGAATTAGTCGACTAACCCACTTGGATTAGTCGACTAAATGTCGGCAGAGGGGTTTTTTAAAAACCCCCAATGGCAGCTTAATAGAACCTTAATCGACTAAATTGCTCCTCAAACCTCTCTCCCTCTGTTTTTCTGACTAAATCGCTATTGAATCCGTTAGTAGGTTGCGGAGGAAACTTCAATCTAGTGGCATTTGCGTCGTAATCGGTATGTTTTTATCTCCATTTTGTGATTTATACCATAGTTTTTGCATCTCTCTAAATTTCACTCTAGGGTTTTCTCGCGGCTTTTTCAGAATACGCCCGACTAAAAAAAACCCGGTAGGTTTTCTAAACTCGATCGGCGTATTTAATTCAAAATTAATCGTCATTAATTTTTGAAATTCAAATTTTAGATCTGGATTAAAATATATTAATTATATCTATATGATAGATCTAAACTAATAATATTTATTTAATCTGTATTAAAAGAAGATCTGACATTCGAATTTTGAATCTAGATTAAAAAATATATTAATTAAATCTATCTGATAGATTTTATCTAATCTATTTATTTAATCCAAATTTAAAAGCCTTCTGATTTAATTTATCTTTATAAATTAAATCCGAGAAACGATATCTATCTATTTAATTAAATCTGATCTTAATTAATTAAATAGATAGATATCGTTTCTCGGATTTAATTTATAAAGATAAATTAAATCAGAAGGCTTTTAAATTTGGATTAAATAAATAGATTAGATAAAATCTATCAGATAGATTTAATTAATATATTTTTTAATCTAGATTCAAAATTCGAATGTCAGATCTTCTTTTAATACAGATTAAATAAATATTATTAGTTTAGATCTATCATATAGATATAATTAATATATTTTAATCCAGATCTAAAATTTGAATTTCAAAAATTAATGACAATTAATTTTGAATTAAATACGCCGATCGAGTTTAGAAAACCTACCGGGTTTTTTTTAGTCGGGCGTATTCTGAAAAAGCCGCGAGAAAACCCTAGAGTGAAATTTAGAGAGACGCAAAAACTATGGTGGAAATCACAAAATGGAGATAAAAACATATTGATTATGACGCAAATGCCACTAGATTGCAGTTTCCTCTGCAACCCACTAACGGATTCAGCAGCAATATAGTCAGAAAAACAGAGAGAGAGAGGTTTAGGGAACAATTTAGTCGATTAGGGTTCCATTAAGCCGCCGTTGGAGTTTTTAAAAAACCGCTCTGCCGGGTTAGTCGACTAAATATATTTAGTCGGTTAACTCACTTGAGTTAGTCGACTAAATGTCTGGGACATTCAGAAAAAAAAGTTCCCCGATTTTTAGTCTACTAAACCACGGTTTAGTCGACTAAATGTGGCATATTGGGAAATATTTTGAAACGAGTGGTAAAATGGTAATTATTTATTTAAAAAGTGACAAATAGGGAAAAAAGCCTATTGAATTGTAATAAATTTTATTTTAGGATACCATTTTGACGTAAAGCAGGACATCTTTGCCTTTTTTCTTTTTTCTTTTTTAAAAAATATCTCATTCTATTGAATGGTACTAAAAAAGATATTTTATGATACTAAGTGGTACTGAAAAATATTTTATGATCTTGAAAAATTATTTTAGGATCCTGAAAAAAATCATGAAGCATATTTTAGTATCAGTTAGTACCTTAAAATATCTTTTTACGATCCTAAAATAATTTTTTAAGAATATGAAGTATTTTTTCAATATATTTAGTATTATAAAGTATCTTTTTAGTATCATTTACTACCTAGAAATATTTTTCAAGATCCTAAAATAATTTTTTAAGATCATAAACTATTTTTTTATACCATTTAGCATCCACATTTATCTTTTTATTATCATTCAATACCCAAAAATATTTTTTCAGGATTCTAAAATAATTTTTCAAAATCATGAAGTATTTTTTTAGTACTTTTCAGTATCCTAAAATATCTTCTTAGTACCATTTAATACTCTAAAATATTTTTACCAAAAAAAGGGACGAGGGAACAGAAAAGGACTAAAACCGGGTCCAAGGAAATGGCACCATGGCGGACCATGATGGACAATAAATTAAAATAAGTAAATGTAAAAAACATTGGCTGAAAAACCTTTTGCAATCTGTATTTAACCATATACCCAAAAAAAAAAATATTAACATATAATTGAAGATATATTGCACATAAATGGCAAAAAAGAAGAAGATATATTGCACATAATTAAAGATGAGTTACACTCACTCAAAGACTTTGGATTTGAATCCCCTATAAATCTTCTTTCTCATTTTCCTCTTGAAATCATTTCTCCATCTTTAGATAAAAAAATAAATAAATAAATGGTTCAGATATAATATCTTATAAAATATTCTAATAATAGTACTAAAATGTAAATAAATATTCTAATAATATTACTAGTAATAATAATAATTAAATAACGTGTTACATTTGAACCATCATTTTTCTTTTTTGTCTAAGGGTGGAGAAAGAATTCAGAAAATAATTATTTTAAAAAAAATATACACCATTTCAATGGTGATTGAATTTTGCCGTTGGAAATTTTTCAACAATTTTTTGTAAAAATATACACCATTTCAATGGTGATTGAATTTTTTTTTTTTAAAAAAAAATGGAAGTAGTAACTCGTTTCCAAAATGTGGCTCATTTTGAAATAGGCATGTTTGATCTCAGCTTGTTTGGCTCATGTTAATGTTCTTGTTTTCTTTTTTTCTTCTTTCCAATATTTTAAATATTTCACAAAAACACCACTAATTCTATGGTTTTACTCATCTCCCATTCAAATTCTTGTATATATACATTATATTTAATTGATTCTTTTTTATAATTGAACTTTCTTCATCTCAAATTTGAACTTTGCATACTAAGTTAATTTTAGTAAAATTTTAATAGTCTATTTTGATCTGCGTCTATTATTGTGTTATGTCATTTAGCCTAACTTTGAAATAATGTTGTTTTACTTAATATAGAAAATACCAAAATATGAAAATGTAAAATAAGTAATATATACACAGACTTACATCTTGTTATTAAATTAAAAAATAATTATGAATAATAATTTGTTTCCAGAATTGATGAACAAGTTAATATGTTTAACCTTTAAAAAAGAGTGTTCTGGCTTGCGACCATAGCCAACTTGTTTGGCTCTCGCTTTTTCTTTTGGCTGTGATATGTGAATTTTGATTTGTTGTGAATTATTATTTGTGATTTTTTTTTTCTGTTAATTGTGATTGTGGATACAACAAGACTTTAATTTTCTTATTAAAAATAATGTTCATTTATTTTTTTTTATTAAAGTGAGTTGCATTGCTTAGCCTACTATCTTATCATTAGTGCCTTGTTCTGAGATGATTTGGATCAATTTTTAAAAAAGAAAATTAGATGTTTCAAATCTCATCGTAATGATGAGAACCACAACACTATATTTGATGAGTACAAATACACAAACACAAAGATTACTGTGAAAATGATATTAAGGTCCGAAATAAAGAAAATAATATTAACAAAGTCTCATAGCTCGTTAATGATAAATGAAAAAGTTACCACTGACAAGTTGTAGGACTTTTTTGACATTATTATTTTTAATTGGGATCTAGGTATCGTTTTTCCAAGATTATTTAATGCCAACATTGTTTTTAGTGTAGAGTTTAAATCTCTCTACTAAATGCTAATATAAGGACTTTATTGGTGTACAATCAGTAAGAATCTCTGTAAGCACATTGCTAACATCCAAAAATGGAATAATTGGGATTCTCAAGTCATCAATTGAGCACTAAAATAATTAAAGTGGTGATAAATCCCGTCTCTCTAATCCTAGAGATGTAATTTGGCTTTCATGAGTCCCTTAGTATAATATTTTTTTTTTAATTGCCCATTCGGTATCTAGAGTTTCGCCTTGACTAATCCGAATCTGACCCAGGTCGTGCACCTGACTATGGTGGGTGAGATAGTATAATACTTATTATTGTTGTGGGAAGAATGCAAAATCAAAAGGCAATGAGTGTATATGGTACAGTAACTTTGGAAGTGGTTGGTGCACTTAACATGAGTGCCATAAAAACATGAACATGTAGGACATATATCATATCCACCATCAATATTTGCTTCTCTTGCAAGGCATATCATTCCTCTTTGTCACCAAATCAATCCTCATTTTCACACCGTCCTACCCCTTACCAATCATAATACCTAATTCTTCTTTAACATTCTTCCTTTTAAATTATCACAATCATATAATATTTCATGTTTTTTAACTTATTCGATTTTAATTAGGAAAAATTACTATAAACAATCTCCCATTGTAAATTTTTCTCCCAAAAGTACCTAAAGCTCTAGATTCTTAAGCTGGTGTAACTCATCTTCAATTGTTTGCAATATATCTTTATTTATACATAAATATCTCAGGAAAAATTGTATTTGAGTCTCGGGTAAGATAAAATACGACAAAATGGTACATTGAAATTTTAAAAAAGCATTTAAGTACTATGAGACTTTTTTTGCAATAAATTCTAATTGTTAAACTTGTCAATGTACGTCCATAGACTTGTCGGTAGATGCCATGGGCCATGGACTTATCAATGGAATTAAAATTTATTGCAAAAAAATCCCACAAACTTAAATGTAATTTTGAAATTTTAATGTACCATTTTATCGTATTTTCTTTTACCTAGAACTTAAATGCAATTTTCCCAATATCTTATGTTGTGCAAATAGTTGAAAACATGATGTTGCACAAGCTAAAGATGAGATACACTCACTAAAAATATGTTGCATCTAAGTCATTAAACAAATTTTCGGCCCTTTAAGTAATAGATTTTAGAAAAAATCTCAAAAAACGACCTCTGAATTTTCAAAATCCTAAATCGGGTTTATTTTCTACCATTGATAAAGGACTGACCACTTTTGATAAGAAATTTACAGCTCATTTTAATAAAACATCACTTATTTAAAATATTAAAATTTTAGAGGTCTTTTTTTCATGGATTCTTAAATTTTATGATTAGGAATACTTCGACAATTGTCATAAATCTAAAGATATGGAACAAGGGCCGAAGGAGCAAGTGTCCCCGTAGGGAGAGGGGGAAAAACAAAACTTTTTTAAACCAAAAAATAGAATCAAATATACCAACACGTCTTAACCAGTTACAAAGAACAAACATAACACTATACAAAACAATAATAAATGATTGTTTTGTGAATAAATAAGTATTGGATTTCTTCCACTGGACTCGCAAATGGGTAATTGATATATTTAGTTTAATTCCCACAGCTTTCTTTTTTTTGTCGGTAGAAAAAAGTACTTTTTTAATTAATTTATGTGTTTATATGATTTTTTTTTAAAAAAAGCAAAAGTCACGAAGAAAAGAAGAAGCCAAATTACTGCTTTTTTAAAAAACTTCAATTTAAAGCTTAAAAAAAACATTTTTTAAAAAAAAAACTCATCCAAACGGGCTCTAATTCCCTCAGCTTCAAGTAACCTTTTTCTTAAAGAAATCTTCATTCCGTGGGCTGATTATTTGTTGAATCAGTGTGGAATAAAACTGTGATTAAAATATTATTAAGGAAAATCATAATTTTAAATAAGCTATACAACCATTCGTAATTTCACAAAGTCAAAATATTCATATGGCGCCCTTTGGATTTTATCGCGAGACATTTTGTAGAATTATTGAAAGACTAAAATATATGTTTACTCTTTTTTTTTTTGTTAGTTTGATTAACGAAAAAAATGCTATTTAAATGATGACTCTGTAATGTAATTAAATGCTCACAATATTAATGTTTAATAAAAAAATTATAAATTGAAAAGTATTTAAAATAAAACCTAATAAGATGTTGTTTTATCTAATCTTTCAACATTAACAACTCATATTTCAAAATATTAAAACATTACATTGAACGATTAAATTTTAAGCATGTTTTATCTACATTTAATTGTATATTTAAAGTTATTGGGTCAAGATTTTTCGTTAATAAGACCAACGATATTAACGTTAAAGAAATTGAAAATACATTTTATAAATTTAAGTGATATATAGAAGCTTCTTGTATTAAAATATTGAGAACTAGGCCCCGCTAGTCCACCTTCACTGCAAATAATATTGATGTGCTAAAATAGCCTTTAAATTTTATCAAAGTTGCAACAGCAATCATAAGCTATTTTTTTAGCAAAATCACCATAAACTTTTAAAATTGGGGTAAAACTGTTATAGAAACCTAACTAACTTTTATTTATTTTAATGGGGAAAATTAATCTTTTGATCTTTATATTTTTGACTCATTTATAATTCAATCCATAAACTTTTGACTTCTTTACAACTCGGTCCCTGATATTTCTTAGTCATCCTATATGGCAAAATAATGTTACTTAGGTGGATTTTACATAATTTTTTTTTAAAAAAAAAAACAAAGAAACACCTCATCCCCACCAACTCACCTCCCCTTCCACCTCTATTTTCAAAAGACTTTACTGGGCATCATGGCGTCCATAACAGATCCTTTTGAAACACCAGAGGGCAGCAAATTAAATGACTCAGAATGAAGAAAAGGTTAAAGCTTTTTATGATGCTTTTAACTCTAATAGAACATCCAAGTATGCAAGAAAATAACATTGTGAACAGAAAGAGATTTTTTAACTTTTGAATGATAAATTGTGAATAACACTTGGAAGAGGATGAGATTAGAAAAGGTCAAAGCACGCCCACTTCACAACATATGTGACGCACAATCTCTCTTATGAATGACAAAAGGAACTATAGATACATGATGCTCATAATTTTAAAGGCCCTTTAATATAAGAAGATCGATCTCACCTTATACTTGAAGAGGAGCTTTTGAAGGATCTGTCATGGAGGCAACGGATGCCTAGCAAGATTTCTAGAAAATAGAGGTGGAGTACGATTCAAGTCGGTGGGGATGAGGATGGTGATTATTTTTAAAAAAATTATGTAAAATCTATTTAAGAAATTTTCAATAATATTTTTTTTACATTTTTTGCTACATAGGATAACTCATAAACATCAGAGATTAAATTGCAAGCAAGTCAAAAGTTCAAGAACTTAGTGGTACTGAGTCAAACTCTAAAGATTGAGTTATGAATTAGTCAAAACTTTAATAACCAAAATATTACTTTTCCTCATTGTAATAAATGAAAATTATTTAGGCTTGACGGTTTGGCCTAAATTTTAAAAGTTTATGATTACTTTTGCTTCAAAAAATAGTTTATAGTTACTGTTGGACTTTTAATAAAAATTGAAGATTATTTTAGCACCTTAACCATTGAAAATACTATAAACATATAATAGTTTATGTTATAAATATAATATTTATGGATATTCATATCATGCATTTTCTCCTATTTACACCCCTCCATTATTTCTACTGATTGTGGAATTATATTAATTGTAGATAAGAGAGTTGTATTTATAAATAGAAGACATGTGTTATGTATTTAACACACCTTAAAATAGTGAATAAGAGTTGTTCTCTCTTACTCTTATATTCTCTCTTTCTCATCTCTATTTTATTTTATAACATGTTATCATAGCGCGAAACTTTTGTAACTGTATAATATTTATATACTCTCTTTATTTTGACGTTGTTATTTTCTTTTCTCCATCTCCACAAGTTCTTTTTCCATTCCCATGTGACTTGAAGTAATTATCTTCCATTGAACCCGAAGTTCCAATTGATATTTTTATATTTTGAACAAAAAAAAATTGCTATTTTTATATATTCCATAGGGATTTGATGTCATTGTTTATGATGGAACTTGAAGTTCCAATCAATATTTTCAATTGATATTTTTATACATTCCTTGGTGACCTGATATCACTATATTTGATGAAACTTGAAATTCCAATCGATATGTATGGTCTCTTTGAAGGATTACTGTAAGATCTATTGCTGATATCAAATAAAAAAATTTCATCATTTTTTTGCATTACTCGCTTATTTCGGGTGTATATCAATCTTTATACTTTGTTTTCTTATTTACATGATTGTGATGCGTTATATCCCACATTGGTTGCGAAGGGGAAGGGTCTAGATACCTCCCCTCTTGACACGCTTTAAAATCATGAGGGCAAAGCAGACAATATTAAGAGTGAGGCGCTGTGATGTTATAATTGGTATCAGAGTTAGGCTCGAATTGATGTGCCACGTCCCTTTACAAGGGCTTGGATAAAATCTAGTGATTTTTTATCTCCATTCCTCTAACAATTGATTTCACCCTCTCTCTTTCACATAATCTCTACTCTTTATCAACATGGGGTAGCGGGGACAAAGCTTTATGAAGAGGACCATGTGCATAGGGCAGAAAATTTTGGTGAGAGAGAATTCTGATGAAAAGCAGGACCAGATCTTTTTATTTTTCTTCTTCAGTTTTTTACTTTTCTAGTATGGATTGTTAATGATGATTTTTTGGAATTGTATATGGTGGTAGTGGTAGGTGATAAATTAATTGTTTGAGGTTTAAAGTTTAGGGTTTGCATTGTATTTATATACGGTGATATGGCTGGAGGAGGATATAATTACACAACTGGTTTGAGATGCACATCAGTGGATGTAAATCCATCTTTTCTATTTTTATTCAATAATTGATTTTCTTAATTCTTAGTTCTTTAGCGAAATATCTATGGTAGTTTCAAGAAAGTTGGTAATGGGTGAGTTGAAGTTATCCTACAGTTGCTGTTGATCCTATAGTTAGCCGATGCTGTTTAATGTAATTTCAAAACACAATTGGGGATGCATGTGTTAAAGAGGCCATATTAGTATAGATGTGTCAACTGAATGGATTAAAATTAGGTTAATAAAACACAATAAGCAGTAACTTGTTTAATTTCCAATGCTATTTTGTGCATTTAGGGGATCTCTGTCTTTCTATTTCACGTCTGTTGCTTTCGGCCCAGGATATAAGCTTTTCTTCCCCGGATTTTTTTTTTTTTTTGGAGGTGCATGATTAGAACCTAATGCCTTCTGTCATCAACAAATAGTGGCGTGTTCTTTCTTCATTTTGTTTTATTTTTAATCGCTGACCAATGAAAAAGTGAATGATATGAGGTTTCGTTGAAATCAGGATTGCATGGGTTAAGTTCAATGTTTCCATTCATTGGCTATGGTTTCATTTCAGGGAATCAATCCTTGATTCATTTTGAGATGAGTTTGTCAAATTGCTAGAACTGATAGTGTACTTGATTCTATCCATTTTGAGGGGATGGGTTTCATTTGAGGGAATCAATCCTTGATTCATGTTGAGATGTGTTTGTCAAATTGCAAGAACTGATAGTTACTTGATTCTATCCAATTTGAGGGGATGAATCAGATTTTTATTTATTTATTTTGCTAGGCACAAGTATCCTCTTATTGGAGGCAATCATGTTCGAGATATTGTTGGAGACTAAATATAGGCACTTCTCTCAGTAGGAATTCGAACTTTTATTTGCCATGTTATGAGGGGCTAAACCCCTTTCACTAGACTCAACCCTCATTGGTAGGGATCAATCAGATTTGTATGGATTAAGCTTGAACTTTTCATCTATTTGGCTGTGTTTTGGTCTAAAGGGTCAAATATTGGATCCATTTTATAATGAGTTTGACTTAAATGCATGTCCTAATAATGTTCACTAGAGATGAACTGTGCTTTGCAATTAAATTTGGCATGAAATTGAGGTCCAAGGAAAAAAGAAAGAAAGAAATCTTTATTTCTGGAAACATTTAATTTGTGCTTAATAAGACAAAAACTCTCCTCTCATATTTATTTCATAAGACACAAAAATTTAAAATAAGCTAATGATCCGAACCACCAGCAGCGTTCTCTAATTGATGTTTATACTTCTAGATGTCAAAACTTGTAGAAGAACTAGCATCAGCAGCGGCAGCAGAAAAGGGTTAAACATTCGAAGAAGGAATGGTCGAGCACTTATGTGCATATTCCCAAAGGTAAAAGAACACAACACTATATATAATTCTTGAAATCCCACAAGTGAAGTCACTAATTTGTTTGATGTATTTACAGTTAAAATGGAGAAATGGTTGGATTTATTCTATCTCAGAGAAGGCCATGGCACAAGGAAAACCTAACCTATGTCCTCTGCATACCCAGTGGCTAAAAGAGTTAAGGGTTGTTTAGAACTTTAGGTCTCATGTATGTATCCTCTACATTGCATTGTACAAGATACTGACCTGCCCTGCATAACCCCTCCCCCAGAAGAAAATAAAAAACTCCTTTTCTTGCTCTAGATTATTCTAGGAAACCATTCTTTTCAATGCAATCTCAATCATTTTGGGGATTCTATACATGTATACTGTAAATATTATAATCACGTGACTTTTTTCTTTATAAAAAAGTTTAGATGAGTTGAGTTTGAGGTTCATCAAGATTAGGGTATGCTTCCTGACTCAAAAAGCTTTTACAAAGATATCTAATTACTTTCAAAGCATAATTGAGTCAATGATCCTAGGCCAATTAATTTGACCCTAAAGTCTTTTATGTTATTATTGTGCATCAAAATCTTGATAGAATTTCAAATAAGACGACCGCCAACAACAACAACAAACCTTCATAGAACCTACTACTACCAGAAACAATCAAAAGCTCAAGAGTTCATGGTTTTCGCCCACTGGCTGACTAACATTGTCAAGCCAAATTTTATCCAAAAACAAAAAAGAGAGTTTGATCCTATCAGATATTGACCAAAAAGGAGAGACAGAACTTTGAATAAAGGATATAGTTTTTATGTAATTTTTTTAATATATAGCTCTGGTGCGTGGTTTGTTTCTTCCCTATCCTGAGACCCTGCTACCCACTCTTCAAGTTTACTCTTCTCTCTGTTCTCAGCTCACTTGACCGTGTTCTAACTTTACTGCAATGAATACCTGTTGTATCAAACCTTACTTCTCTATTTTTCTTCCATTTGTCTACTCTTGTCATTTTAGCCTGTTTGAAATAATTTCTTCAGAAAATTATTTTTCGTTGGTGCTGAATGTGTGCACGAGTTATGTACTATTCTGTTCCTATTCATAAGTCTCATTTTGACCAAATTACACATACCAATGAGAGGTAGTTAGCTCAATGATTACGATGTGAATTTTCAACTTTACCCTCATTTATGATTGGGTGCTTTCAACTTTTTCTTCTCTCTCTATTTTTATTAGTACAATTAATATGGAAAAAATTGTCACAATCTCATTTATTTGGTCAAAGGGGACTTATAAATAAGACCAAATTTTTTTGGTCAAAAGGGACTTATAAATAAGACCAGAGTGGTACGAAGTACTCCCCTATCTTTATTAGATATCAACTAATAATTCTCACGCATCAATAAAAACAGTTAAAGTCAATAAAGTTATCCTAAAATTTAAATAATTTCCAATATTACCTTGACTAATTGTACTAAACTCTAATATCATATTAATTACTACTCTCACTCTCACTACCCTTATTAATTAGGGGCGTATATGGAAAAAAAATTAATGTTCCTTGGGAACAAACAAATACATTATCAAAAGAATCAAATACACTTGCTAGTTAATGCCTTATAATAAGACTAGATGAGTACAAGCGTTGGTGTTGGTGTTGGTGTTGGTGTTGGTGTTGGTGACCCTTTCTCTTTACCGTTGGTGTTGGTAAGCGTGCATCCATATTATTTCTTATCTTCTCCTCTCTTCCCTTCATCAAAACCGTTGTGGGAGTTGGTGTGATGTTTCCTCTTGATCTGTGCAATTCTCTATCATATTTCTCTACCTTGCGGAAGAGCCATCTTCGTCCTTCCTATTTTTAATGTGGAGTCAAACTCTTTGCTAAATGACCAAAAAAAAAAAAAAAAGCTTCAAACGAACAACCATAGTTATGCCCCTCTTGAACTTGTATGTTGAGATATTTTATCACATGGTATATCATCATTCGATGTATAGTGGATGACACTTGTTGGAGCCCTTCTTCCATGTTTTTCTTTGGACAAAGATTACATTGGAGTTGTGGGATATATGACAGCTCATTAGTTGTGTTCTTTTAAGAAGGGAATGTAAGAAATGTCTCATGTGTCTGTGATAAATATATATGACTTAATAATTAATGAAGGGGCTAAATGACTTTTGAGAAGAGGTTCTTGACTGCTTGATGGGAGGAGTTATATCCATAGGATGTACATGTTTTTTGGATACAAAAGTTATTTAAAGGATAGAAATTTGTCCGTTCACTCTCTGACCATAAGAGACGCCTCTAGTTTTCCATCAATAAGAGAGAGTGTGTAATAAAGGGTAAAGAGAATAATAAAGGTTTCAATTAAGGTGCTTCAAGTCACATATTCTAAAATATAAATTCCGCAATTATGTATAGAGGTTAGTGCATCTTGACTTAAACCTATAGTATTGTGAAAATCATGAGTTCTTAAAATCCTTGTTCATGTTCTTATTATTTGATATTTGAGCATGAGTTTATAGAAAAAATTACAGGGAAGTCATAATCTAAACTTAAGCTATACACCTATAGCCGAGTGTATTTTAAAAACTGGTAAGCTTGGGACAATCTAGTCAAATGTATGAGTTTTTTATTGGACTATGTGTTAGCCTATGATTTCAATCAACTGCATTAGGATGGATAGTGATATAAGGGGGTTGCATATTGCATAATTGTAAAATATATAATGTGATGAAAATATTATATTGTCATGATGATGATTTAATTTATAATTGTTTTGTATGAGGATTATGGTACATACAAATATATACATAATCAGCTCATTCTTTTTATCATATGTGGTTTGCTTGTGTACAGTAAAAACTTTTAGTAGTTACTGAAATGTGGAATCTTACCCTTTATATAAATAATTTTTCAAGTGATTATTCTAGTAAGGAGCAAAAGAAGACATTTATGAAGTGAGTCTTGAAAGCTCTTTTATACTTCTAGAGTTCATGTTATGTCATTTGTATTTTCCATGGCCATAAGACTTCCGTACTTAATTAACTCTAAAATAATTTTGGAAATTTATTTTTGACACTATAAATATGAGTTTTTGCTGAACAACTTTTTTTTTTTTTGATGATTTGGATTATGAGTATCTTTATTGGCAATATTTCAAATACTTTGGTTAAGTATTTGGCTTTTGGATTTGAGATGTTACCGCTATCAACTTAAGCTTTTTGCAAGATGGTTAGCGCTTTACAATTAAATATGCTCAGGCGAGAGTAGTCCCAAGATGAGTGACCTCCTAAAAAGTCCTTGTGTTGTGACAATTCTTTCCTAAGGTTTGGTATAAGAGCCATCACATGTTCAAATTCCACTTCTATTGAAAGGTGCTAGGACGAACCTTCTTTAATAGTGGGGGAATGATATGTCCCTGCGTCTTGGAGATGGTGTGGATCGGGCTCGAACGGTTGAGATTAAAACAAAAAGGATGGATGTGATGCAATTTTAAAAGCTTTGTGACCTCCTGGAAAGTCCTCGTGTTGTAATGCTTCCTTGATGAGGTTTAGTACCAAAGCCAACACAGGTTCAAATACCATTTCCATCAAATGGTGTAAGGACAAACATCTTTTAGTAACCGGGTCTTGAAGGTAGTGTAGATCGGGTTCAGAGTTCAGACGGTTGAGATAATAACAAAAAGGATGGCTGATGCACAATTTTAAAAGCTTTATAATCTCCTGAGAAGTCCTCGTGTTGTAACGCTTCATTTCTAAGGTTTGGGATTAGAGCTAGTATGGGTTCAAATACTACTTCCATTGAATGGTGCAATGACAAACATACTTTAATAATAGGGTGGGAATGATATGTCCCAATTTGGGAGGAAGTGTAGCTCTTCGAGAGACGATGAGAAGAGAGCTTTTAAGAAAAACTGACCCGTCATTTTTACTCAAGCGGAGAGGAATGCATGAGATGTTAGTTTGTTCATTTTTTCTAGAAAGTTCCTGTAATGTAGGCTTATTTGCCATAGCAAGTGGCGGAGCCACATTGTTTCCTATGGGTGCAAATACACCCATAAAAGATACCCTTAATTTTTTTTTTTTGGGGAGGGGGGAGGGGAATCAGGTCTCTTAAATATGAACATACATTCACATAAATTATAAATATGCATGCTTAGGATTTTTAATAAAATAAGAAACAACCAAAGAAAACCTAATAAAAATAAATTAGTAAAATATCATAGTATATGTGTGGCTATTAGTTTTGAAGGTCCAACCTGACTTTTGCAAAACTTAGTTTTGATAATGTTTATTTGAGTAACTCAAAAGTGACTTTTGAAAAATGGAATATTAACCTAAAATTGAGTTTTGCAAATGGTAAGAGTGTTACTTCTAGGAAATTGGTTTTTGAGAACGAAAATTGGGTTTGGCAAATTAACAGCCTCACATACACATAAATGTTTCCTAATTTTCCTTCAGCGAGATATGCCTGTATCTTCCTGAGTATAGTTTATTCTTACATTTGATATTGCTTAGTTGACTCTAGATTATTATTTTTTATATTAAATTGAAGTTTTCTTTTCTTTTCTGATCTATATTCTTTTGTTTTTTAATGCATTGCTGCACCCGAACCCTCGAATCCCCTATTAATTATGCACCCACAAATATAGAATCCTGGCTCCGCCACTGGCCATAGCCATTTGCAACTTATTTTCCACTTTCGCTTGACACTCCCTTCTTTTCTCTGTGATTCGGATTTTGATCCCTATCTCTTCTTGTTGGTGATCTCTAATCTGCCTAACTCACAAAATATAGTTCCTTGTTAGTTTTGTTGTGACTTATTTACATTGGATTCTCCAATGCATGGGATAAATAATCTACTGTCTTTCTTTCTTTCCTTCTTCTTAATTATATGTCCTGGGTCTGGGGCACAATCAGAGCCAATCCTTACCGGTATGTAGTTCCTAAGGTTTGTTATCAGAGCTGGCACATGTTCAAATATATCGTAGTCCTTCTTTTGATTGGAACTGTAACTAAAATCATGCGTGGTTATGAACTTTTTGGTGCACAGAATGAAAAGTATTATGCTAAAAAACATCCAATCAAAATAATATTCATGGTTAAAATAAACTTTCCTCCTCTTATTTTCCCAATAAACAAATAGTGTTAAAATATACTCCCTCCCCTCATATAAATAGCCAAATTATGTAGGTCAAAAATTGGTTAAAACTGATAAAATATAGAAAAAAAATATTTTATTTTTAAAATATAATGTCATTAATGGGGGAGAAAATAACTATTAAAAAAAAAAAGAGGGGTGTGAGAAATAATGAATGCTATGATACCATCTCTCTCCCTCTCTCTCTCTCTCTCTCGTCAAAAGCTATTAATATTATTATGGTAAACCGGTGCAATACATGAAAACAAACTGAAGATGGAATACAAACAAAGCCAAATCAAATATAAGAACCGTCAATCACCGTATATTAAATATTTAAGAGTAGAAGTAGAAGCATTGACAAAACCGGCCTCCTCGATATCTAAGGTTAGAAGTAACATGAAAGAAACTGTTGGTTGTAAAATCCACCCTGATGAGTACACCTCTTTATAAGCATTAACTGCAATTAGAGCATTTGCACAGATACGCTGATTTGGAGTAACGATTATTTTTTTAAAAAAAAAAAAACTCAACCTCAGAAGGAAAAAAATTCATGATATCTTGAAGAACACTTCTGCTCCTCCGTTCAAGCAAATATGGTGACCTCGACCACACACCGAATAACACCTCTTGAAATCTTCCCCAAAGAACGCATATCCGAGCCATTAGGTGATAGTCGAATTTAATAACGTTTAAACAATCATCTAACCAAGAGGATTTATACTCAAATCTCACAGATCTTTTTATTTTCTGAGAAAACAAGAACAACACTACAAAACCCGACACCACAAAAAAACGAAAAGAAACAAAAGACAAATAGCTCTTACCGCCACAAAATAGATCTGAAGAATGAGAGGGAAAAAAAAAACTCACCACAACGACGGGAGAAGTCCACAACTGCCAGAAATCAGAGGGAGAAGGCTACAGATCAAAGATCTGGGAACTGATCTACCACTCTAACGCAGTTATGACATAGAAACTTGCTGGTAGCTTATGATGGTGCCACAAGCTGCCGATGAAAAAGAGATAAAGGAGGGTTGTGAGGCAAAGAGAGAATTCAAATTTTAAGGTTACTAGATGGAGCTACAAAGTTGGGTGAAATGATACCATCTAATTAATGGACATTAAAAAATTTCAGATATCTTTTGAGTGTATCTTATATGTAGGACTGCACCACTTTACAAAAACAAAAACAAAAACAAAACAAGTTTCTTATATATAGAACTGAGGAAGTGTTTTTTTTTTTTTTTGGGGGGGGGGGGGAACAATTACACAGCGAGCATTTTTTTTATGGTTGCTCAGATGAGTATAGATTCGCAATAAATAATTTGTTACATGTAAATGTGAAAACAGAGACATAAATAAAAAAGGTGAGATGTGCGTAAATAAATAATATAAGCTCTACTTGTTATGAATATATTAAATTATGTGGATGTCCATTGACTCTTAATTATCTATAATTTACGATAATCATCTGGGTGTAATATATTATATAAATTACATATTTTGTAGGCATATAGACGGCACATATTTAGCCGCCCATTAGCCCATATCTCAGATCCAATTTGTACTCATGAATTAGTTGTACGTTAGTGTATCGTAGGCTATTCAATGTCAATTTGTATTGTAAGCTCATTAAATGAGCTACTTGGTTTCCTTAGCTATAAATAGCCTCATCCCCAACACACTGCGTATTGATGGAAAGGTATAGTGAATGAATATAGTTCTCATAATTTCTCTCTGAATTCCTACTCCTTTTAGTTATTGTTATTTTAATTTTATAACACTACTCAATTTTTTATGTCACTCTTTTTCTTCTGGCCCTTCAATACCATCGTGTGCAATACAGTAACTTGTTTCACTCCATGTTAACCATTTCAAATTTCAATCTTGATAGAATGGCTCGGCTTTAATTCTTTTGGGTTTATTTTGATTCCAAATGGATCAGGAATGATTAGAAATTAGATTTCTTTTCCTTTTCATTTCAGACAACTCAAGTATAGCTGAAATATTGTAGCAGTTCATGGATAAATCTGAAACACTGTAAGATTTGGATCCCTTATAGTGCCTATATCCCTCAAGTGAGATAAAATTAAGATAATCATGCTATTTTTTATACTTCTACTTTATTGATAACAAATTTATTCTTCACTAATACACTGACTTGAGCACTCAAAGATAAAAATTTTGTTGGAGATACTACACTATCAAATAATCTCAACAGATTCATTATTTCCTACAAGTGAAGAAGAAGCTCCACAAGAAAGAGCTCACCATCAAACCTTAATCCTGCAGCCTCAGTAGGCTGAAGAACACCATCCACCATCCCTCCAAACACATAAACATAACGCCCGGATTGATCTGCGCACGCCCGATGAAATGATCTGCATTTCGCCTTGTACCCGTTTGATCTCCAAAGCTTCCAAATCATCCTCTTGGAGTTTGATCTCACCCTGCTTGTGCTTGAACTGCTTGCTTGCACGGTAGTACTCTTAGTACTAGTATAAGGATTAATAGCACTCACATCTACTACCCAGAAATCGTCTTTCCTATGTCTCTGAGAATCTTCTCCTCCATGAATTAGCAATCTTCCACCTAATACCATTGTTGCAGAATGCCCAACTCTACCTAGAGAAACACCTTCAGGCATATTTCTTGGTATGTCATAAACTATTTGAAGCCAAGTATGAGTATCCAAGTCCAAAAGCCAGAGATCATCAAGCACCTCATAACCTGTTCCTCTTCCTCCAAATATGATTGTTCTGTTTCTTCCTATGCAGGTCAATGTGTGTCCTGAGCGTGCTGGAGGAGATTGATGAGTCCTGACCTCGTGCCATGTGCCCGTTAAGAGGTTGTGGTCTGTGTCTTCTGAGAGCTCTAAAACCCATGTGTCTCCCAGGCGAAGCCCGAGAAGTCCGATTCCTCCATGGATGACCATTCTCTTGTTGTCAATGCTGCCAGCAGCGTGAGCTCCTCGTGGGGTTGGTGCCATGGCTCCAACATCGAGCAATCTCCAGGAGAATGTGATGACATTGTTGTTGCAGTGTGTTATTTGGCCAACCCAAGTGTCGTTTTGACGATTCCCAAGATCATTGATTCCTCCAAAGAGTACAAGGAAACCACCCATTTCCACACATGTATGCCCAAATCTCCCACTTGGAATGCCTGAATGTACTTTATGCCATTTTAACATTCTCCCGAAATCTTTGCCAATATATGCCACCCATGTGTCATCCACATGCCGTCCTTATACATCAATTATCACAGTTTTAGTCTATACTAGAAGATCACAAATGGGAAAAGTAAAACAAACTCTTCTTTCCACAATACTGATCCAAGAACACATGGCACAACAACTGAGACTTGACAGAGCCAATATATTGAGGGAGACCATGTAAATTTCGATATACAAACGTAGCCTAGGTATTTGTTTGGATTAGCTTATTTTAAATGATTTTGCATTGTAAAAGGTGCATGTATGCAAGAGGAGTTTTGTCCCATAAAGCACAAAAGGATTTATTTAAGTGTTCCCAAATAGAGGCTAAAACTATATTTGTTTAAGTTGACCGTGAAATATTCAAGAATCAGAATCATAAAGTATCAAGATTCATATATATATATAAACTCTTCAGAAATGACAAGCTTCTGTGATAATCAGATTGAATCAGACAAGAATCATAAATCAACTCTACTGTTCAATACAATAAAATATAGTGAAAGCATTTTATTAACTTATTATATATGGCATGGTGGATGGTGCCATTCCCTATTATCTGACAAGAATACCTAAAATATTCTAAACGACTTTTCTTAGTTCCACAAAATTTGGGGACAAACCAAAACTAGAAGTATTTTTAACACAGTGGTATCGACTGTAGGATTGAAAGCATAAACCATGATTATAATATAACAGTTGAAAAGAGGCACATAGAAGATGAGAAACAAACCTCCCTCACGGCCACCTCCAAACAAAACAAGACTATCAGAAACAAAGTTGAGAGAGTGAGAAGCTCTTGGAGTAGGGAAATCCATTTGAGAAATTGGGTCACACAATCTATGGCAATAAACAGTATTTAGGACAGAAACTTGCTTATAGAGCCTCATCCATGGAAATTCAATCTGATTATTGATGATATTGCTGCTACACTTTAGAGCATCGACGCATCTAGAACCCCAATCTCTTCTACACAGAGATTCCCACAAAGTGTCGGAACAAGTCAGAGCTCTCAATCTCCGGCAAGTCATGGATAAAGACACAATCGCATCTATGGGAAGGAAGAGAAGTATAGTGAAGAGATGGTCCTGAGACAGGTTTATTATTGGTGATCCTCCATAGCTCTGATTCTCTTCCATCTCCATGGCTAGATCTATCTAATCTATGGTTTTGAACTTTGGCTGAGACCAGACACACGTCTGAAAGACGATTTTTGTTTTCTAAGTTTTAAAAATTTCTTACTACTACACAATGTATAGAGTCCATTTTGGGTTGGAAGATAAATTGGTAAACTGGGTGTTTGAGAAAATGGTAAATTTTTTTCTTCTCTGGAAAGGGATTGATTGAGGAGTGTGGATAGATTAGGGGTTGTGCCCATTTTGTTTGTCGTTTTTGTGAAATTATGAGGTTCTTTTCTAACCTTTGGCTTCTTCTACAACCTGCTGGGTCACGGTTTTTGGACAGAACACTCCACTTTTATTCCAAAAAAGATTTCATTTTTTTTTTCCCTATTGGTGCTTTGGGGCCTCTTTCTATGTTTTATCACTAACCCTCAAATCTTTTTGTGCCATTTTCTCTTATCAGAATCTAATCAGTCAAGTTCCGTCCGAGGCGTCTTTATTCAGGCCTGTGCGATTGATAGTTGCATTTAAACCCTATCAAGTTTCAACAAGTTTTATCCAACCAGCCCCAGTCAATAGAACATAAGTTTGAATTTTGATAATGGTATGAGGAGATAATCCATGAAACCATATACTCTTCTTCCTACCAATGGGGATTAGCTCAAGTGGTAAACGGCTTGTGTCGCTTAAGCAAAGTCTCAGGTTTGAGTCTTATAAATGCTAAAAAAAACCCCATTGGGAGACTCTCCCACCATAACCAGGTATACGACGTAAGTCGGATCCGAATTAATCGGGAAGCGAAGCTCCGGTGAACCGGGTTGGCAATCCAAAATATATATATATATACACTCTTGTTCCTTAAGTCTGAACTAGTCAGTTGCTTTTTAAATACCTACCTAGCCCAGTTGAGAATGTCAGGATCTAAAAAAAGGCGTCAAATATCGAGTGGTGAAGTTTCCTATGAAAAAAGAAGAAGCAAGTTTTATCTATTAAGTGTGGTAGGTTACATTGATCACATGATACTATTTTGTTCCATTAACAACCATATTTTTAGTTAAATTGTTAACCAACAGGTTTCTCTCAATAACTCTATTATGCATTTACTTTAATCTTTTTCTACTTCTTTTTATAAAACCTCATCCCATACTGCTTAATCTACTCTCTTCATTTATACATTCAATGGTTTTCTTTATCTATGTCTGAACCTCCTCAAACAGTTTTTAACTATTTTCTCTTCAATAAATACCACACCAACTCTTTTTCATATGTTTATTAAGAATCTCATATTTTCTTGTATAACCACGCATTCATCTCAACATTATTTGAGTAACAATTACTTTATTTTTTTATCGTCCTTTTAAACCCAACATTCACTATCATATATTATTGTTGGCCTTCCAGTAGTACTATGAAACTTTCCTTTTACCTTATTAAAATCAACAAAGTGTTTTTTCTTTTTCTTTTTTTAAGAAAAAAGAAAAGCACAAAGAAAGATAGAAAGAAAGCAAAATAAAAAATAAAAAACCCTGTGAATTTGATCCCATTTTACCTTGTACTATTCAGCACGACTTGTATTATATGGCCTTAGGATTCCACCAAATCATAATGGAAAGAAGAAACTTGTGGGAACAGAAATATAGCTTTGAATCTGGACAGAAGATGCTGAATACGTCGGCATCTGAATTGATATGTTGCATTTAGAGATAAGGATTAATTATTTCTGATTGATTCCTTCATCAAATGCCTACTCATTGGATAATACTGATTACTTTTCCTCTACAAGTTACAATCTTGTTCCGCAAACAAAAACAGGAACCCAAAAAAAAAAAACCAAACAAAAACATTTCATCTACTCTAGCCAAATTTGTTTGCACATGTTGTTTGTAAACATGGGATACAAATAAAAATCACACGGCTTAACGAATAAAGCTCGGGTGAGGATATTCTCATTATCATTTTTCTCCTTTTTTCTCATCAGTCCATCTGGGCCATTGATTGGGAAAAGGAAAAAGAAGTTAAAATAGTACTGTGATTGATTTAACGGATATGATTTAAAAATAATGAGGGATAATAAGAAAATAATTAGGAGACAAACCCAACCCATAAAGCTCAAAGCTCGCACTAGAAACAAAGAGAGATAAATGTACATAACTTGACCCTCAAAAGCCGAGAAGCAGTTTCCAAACCTTGAACACATGACCTCAAAGTTATCAACGTTACTGTTACTCCAATGCTCACTCTTTTGGGAAGCAACAGAACAAAAACATTTTAGATCCTGATTGAAAACCTCAAAAGTTCTTATCTATGAAAATCCGAGATAAAATTCTTCTTATATATTTACTTCATACATCGTAAATCATGATTAAAACTGATTTTTTAAGGTTCCAATTATCATTCCAAACAAGAACACAAGAGACACAAGCAGATTGGCTTGTAGACACACACACAGACGATCCACGTTATACGAAATTAATACTAGGATTCTTTCATAAATACTACTGATAATGCAACAGAGTTAGAGGCTTAAAGATAAGTTGCAAAAGCATAATATTATTTCCTAACTTCTTATTCCAAAAATGGGCATTCGATACTTTGCCCGCAAAGCACATCCCCGATTAGGCACACATCAAAATTCTTCTTAGATGTAATACAATCTGGTGCATGAAAGTCCATGAGTATGTTGACTATGGACTTCTAACACGAAGAACAGCATTATGAGAGCCAAAAATGAGAGACCAGAGACTCAAAAACACAGTTTAGTGGTCTGTCTCATCTTAGTATAAAGGGTAGGATATAGTTATTAGGCACGTTCAACTTTCTGCTTCTACAAGTTATACACCCGTCCTCTCTGTACTAATTTCCAAAGAGCAGCTTTAGCTTCTTCTAAGGTTTCCACACACTGGCCTTCGTCAAACGGTATCCTCTGTACGTTGAACTGCATAAAAGACATTGATTTAGACAGCAGCTAAAAAGTTTGAACCCCAAATAATGTATTGTAAAAAAAAAACAAAAAAATATGTACCTGTGCACCTTGACGAACCCTGATATCAGTCCCCTTGCTGTCTATGGATATGAGAGCAGCATCATCTACCTCCATCTCGGTGGATAGAAGCTGCTTCAGGGGCTTTGAGAAGATAGCATTGAGTTCCTATAGTTGCAAAAGTTAAAGACAGACTTAAAAAAAGTAGTGGTAATACAATTTTTTGAATCTATCTTGTAGCAAAATACATAAAACTAGACAAGAATACATTGTTGTCTGAGCATGTATAACATATCAAGAAAAGTTAAGATCACCATAACTCTCCTACAATCTTATCATAGGAAAAGATCCGACTGAGGCAATATGAATTCCCTTCAATGGCTCGACCTCATTGTTTAGACTGAGGAGGATCAAGGAAAAGAAAAGAAAAGACTACCCTAACTGGTTTTGGATTTTTATCAAATAAAAGGAAAACGCAATAAGATACTTCTTGGCCTTTCTGGACAGCAGCCCATAATAAACCTATAGTACAAAAACAAAAGGGGCCAAATTGAAGGGGGCATAGGTAACTTGGTCATTAAAATTATGTAGAACTAGGGAAGTGAACAAAAGACCACTTAGGAGCTTCAGTTATGAGTCAATTATGTTATGAATTGTCAGTTGTCAGTTATGCTTATTAGTCTCAATCAACAGTTAGTTTTATATTTCAGTTTGCATCATAATTGGGAGAAGATGTTATAATGGTTTACTTGTGATTATTATGTGTCCTGTATTGGAGATCCTTCATCGGGGTTAGTATTTTTCTTTTTTGGGGCCTGAACATTTGGGTTATTAGAGTCATAGTGAATTTCATATTCTAGCATTATTTGCCTTTAGTAACCTTCTATTCCCTACCTTAATTTCACCAATAACCATCAAAATGACCCTCAAGTTCAAAATTTACATCTCAGTCAGTAAGACAAATATGCCATCACAACTTTATCTGTTCCCTGCTAACAGGCTAGAAGTCTTCATAAATATTTGTTTAAATTTAGACTGATTTACTCCAGTGCAATGCAGAATTTCTCTTCTTTTTTTTTTTTTTTAAAACCAGGTAAGAATTAAGAGAAATCACCTTTAGGTTCTGCTCACCACCATCAACTGCAATCTTATCAGGTTGAAGGGTTTCATATTCTTTCACATCCACCCAAGCAACAGTTCCAAAGCCTCCAATGAAATATATGTCACTGCTAATAATGGATTAATCAAATTAGTTATACAAGTTGATGATAACAGCACCAGACAATGAGAAGAATTCATAATCCCTATTTCCACATCCACATTACTTACGTTTAATGTGTAAACACATTTTTTTTCCAAATTGGCTCACCAAAAGATATAGGGAATTATGAAGGGCCACATAAAAAGCAGAGTTAGCCGAAAAGCTTATTTGTCCAAAGCAACAAGCATAAACCACATTAATTTGTCAAGTTTGAAGAGTAAACAACCTTATATTCTGCATCCTAAAATAGTAGAAATTGCCCCACTGTTGTGAAGGCCCCTGGTGATGCTTTGCTATGTACAGCTTATGAGCCCATTCCTGTAAAGCACGAGTAAATATCATGATTTTACGTTCAAATGGATAATAAATTAAAAGAAGCTAAGTTTAATTCCACATGCAAGTGAACGATAACTGATCCGATAGCCCAAATCAGTAAGCAAATTACCTGTTGATCTTCTGTAAGTGGATAGATATCACCAAAGATAGTCACCCTTGCATTGGACAAGCCACTCCATCCAGGTATCTAATAAACCTAACTATCAATAAAATCCATAAATGGAGAATGAAAAGGAGCAGAATATAAAAGGTCCGAGAGGGAACATTTTACCACAAACCTGAACAACAAGCGTGCATCTTGGGTCAGCTAACAAATTCCTTGTGTGAATGGCAAGAGGTGAAAATGAAAATATTGGATCTACAATCCAAAAATATCATTTGAGTTTACAAAGAAACCATATAACATTAAAGTAACCATAAAGTTGGAACTTGAAATTCCACCTACAGCAAGAATGTGAAAACCATAGCTTCAGGCATATTAACCTCGACCCATTCTGTTTAAGGATTGAAGAATAATCGGGAATCTTCTGTCGTTCATGATCATGTTCCAAACATGTATATTTGCTCCTTCCACTAATTCACTCTCAGGACACTTATTTTCAATTGTCTCTCATGTTCCCAATTCTTTGGAATTGGCTTCCTAACTCAATCTCTTATTGATCTTACTTGAAACATGAATGACACAACTATGGAATTTCATATGCAAATCAACTATCAACTATACATTAAAAGAAACGGACATAAGTTAATAGAGTAAATGGACTTACGGCCCATTGGATCAGGTGCAAAATCTACCAGAGTACCAAACGGATATCCTTCCCGACGGTGGTGCATCCGAGACATAACAGTGCACAAATGAGCAAATCTAGCCTTGAATTAAAGAAGGGAAAAGGTAAATTAGAAATGATCAGGGGAAGCCATGAATCAAATTAGTTCTAGAGTAAGCTCTATTGCAGGATTTATGATATCTTGTTTTAATTCTACAAGCAAGACCAGCCCCTCACCTGTTCCATCAAATTGCGCACAGCTTGGGCTGGCCTAGGTAAACCATGAGCCGAGGTAGCACTCTGCACACCACCAGAAATAGGCGTTCTAAAAAGTCCAGCTCTTGTACCACCACCTGTTCCACTTCCGCTAGGAGTTGGGAAAACCGTCAATGGAGCGTCTATTTTCACTGTCTGATCTGCATCCTTGTCCGAGCTCTGACTGTTGCTCAAATTACCCTGCAGGAAGAAAGGCAGTCAACTAAATCATTACTCTAAATGATTATATCTTATAGAATCCACAAGAGAACAAGAACAAGAGGGGGGTGAAGAAAATAAGAAGCATCAACTCATTGAAGCACAATTCAAACTGATTACATCCATTTGTTTTAGCTTTTCCAAAGAAGTTGAAAACAATTTTTTTCCCAACACATTCCTCATGTTGTCAAAGTTCTCCCAACAAATTCCTCAATGTTTAACACAATTTAAATCGCTTTTTTCTTTAGCTTAAACAAGTGACCCCTAATACAGAAGTCACCAGACACAATATCCATCCAAATATTTACTGTTCACAGCAAACTTTTCTTTACCACCACGCTGTTTCATCCAAATCAAAGGCATAGTATGTCTCAACTGTTAGCTGAATGCAGCCTTCTTTCCTCACCTATCCATTTATTCAGAGACTAATAAGAATTGAATACAGCCCCAATAGTAAAAGCAATAATAAAATACACCAGCTGGTTAGCCAACATATACCAAGATCTTAGCCACTATGCACATAATTGCAGGAACTTCTCAGTTTATTAATTAGACGATGACAGCAAATACATTAGGGACACAGTTTTTCCTTTAAGTTTCACAAATTATAAGGTGAATAAAAATATGAAGGTCAGACTGTGCATCATCCTACCATAATATAAAACCGAAAGGTTCACTCGCAATGCAGAGGCGTAATCACACAGAACTTAGATAACATATTGTATATATTGCTTACTAAAGTGCCATTAAAAACCAACATTTTCCAAACAGATGGGCCCGTTTTGGATTCTATATCAAAAGCATACACCTTATGTCAACCAAGAGCATTTCAACACCAATCAAACGAAAAAAATTTGGGCATCAAAAGTAGCCTTTTATGGATAAATACATGCCTACAAGTTAAGTTGTTCGAAGAGTGTTAATATATATACATATATATAAAGAATTACCTCAGGAAAACTATCTTGAGAAATTAAACTAAAGCCATGATTTACTGGCTTCACTTCTTCGCCTTCGCTGGGAACCTCATGTGAGAGATTGGAAGCACGGACGCCAACGAAGCGTGAATGCTCAGTGAGTTTCAGTGACCCAGTTCGATTGCTAACTGTTTCGATTGAAGAAGGATATCGGAAAAAGGAATAACCCTCCAGCATCTTAGCGTTAAACACAGAGCTTGAAAGGGTTTCCATGGAATATAGAAAGGAAAAAGACAAACTACTGCAGATCAACGAAACGAACCCGCAGAACAAGAGCAAGATCACTGAACGAGAATGGTTTTTTCTTTTACTCTTCCAATTTTGCCTTTATCGGACACAGGGAACTTGGGTTTGTGTACTTTAGAAAGGAAAACAAGATATGAAGTCCGCGTATCGTGTACGTATATAAACGAATCTGAGGAATGGTTCATAGGCAGTAGTAGTACTTTTTTTTTTGGTCAAAGGCAGTAGACCAGTAGTGGTACTAGAAATACGAGTGCTGCTAAGTAGATATTGTTGTTATATTTGACCCCAAAAAAAAAGATATTGTTGTTACATTTATCTTATAATTTTTTAGATATGACAATCGTAATAAAGATTGGGAAAAGCTTACATATCTAATTAAAGTATATAGAAAAAGATTTATTAAAATAGGTCGTAAATAGCATCACCTGACGAGATGCCGCCAATGGCGTCAGGTTTTTGATGCCACTAGAACGGTGTCCTACCAGTTGATGCCACTAGTGGCATCAATTAAATTGACGCCACTAGCGTCCTAATCCCCCGGTGGCATTCTAATAATAAATATTTTAAATATTTATTATTAATTATAAATAATAAAAACAGTAAATAATAATTCTAATTAATAATTAAGGAAATTAAAATATTTAAATTTTATTATAAACTTTAGGATACAAGACTAATTAGTAAATTAATTAATGCACCTTAGAAAAATAGAGAACAAATATATAAGGGTCATATATTATCCGTATTATGTACAAACAATTGAATGTATATAATTAATTACATAAATAATAAAACATACTGGGAGTCTCTTCATGTGAGACACGTGACAGAAACCTACACACATAAGTTGTTACTGCAAATCTAGTGGGATGAGATTTGGGTGATGGACGCCTCCAAAAGATTCCTGTGAGGCTTGTCTCACCCTCAATGACTTACAATCTTTTGTGTTCCATACAAATTGTGATCGGTGTGATTGCTGCACCTACTCATTAAGAACTCCCCAGTCCCCACTCTTTGGGGCCGGGCTCAATATTGCGGGTATGTGAATCATTTATCTTAAGGTTTATAATTAACATACAAAATAATTAATTAATTCACTAATTAATTAATTTACTAATTAATCTTGTATCCTAAGGTTTATAATAAATTTTAAATATTTTAATTCTCTTAATTATTAATTAGAATTATTATTTACTCTTTTTATTATTTATAATTAATAATAAATATTTAAAATATTTATTATTAGGATGCCAAAGTGGCGTCATCAATGGGTACCATGCAGAATTCACATTGGATGTTTTTTTCTTAGGTGCTTTTCCTTTTAATTAGAGAAATTAGACATTTTTCTTTAAATTTTTTTATATATTTTATTTATTTAAATTTGATTATATGCTACATCCTGAATTTTTTTTTGCACCTAATATCTCAAATTAATTAATTTTCAGTCTTGCATTAAGAAATATTTTTCCTGTAACCCCAATATCATGAAAATTAATTAATCTAAGATACTGGGTGCAAACAAAATTTCAAGATGCAACATATAATCTGATATCAATAAGTAGGATATATATATATATATATAAAGCCTAATCCCTTTAATTAAAGGGAAAGCCACTTAAGAAACACCTAAGAGAAAAGCACCCAATGTGAACCCACTCTGACGCGTCAATTCCCATGGTGCCACTACCTCAGTGGTGTCAAGAATCCTAACGCCATTGACTGCTTGTAATACCCCGGATTGTTAATGCAAATAATAATAATAATAGAAATAGAAATGATAATGATAGATTAAAATAATACTAATAAAATAATTAAAAAAAATTAATAATGTTGTATTATCTCTTGGTAATCATATTATTTTGTAAATAGTGTTATTAGATTGGTTAAGATTAGATCCTAGATTCTAGGAGTTAGTTATATTAGATTATAATTTTAATCTTTTTGAATTCATTATCGGATTCAAAATATATCTAATAATTAAAAGGTCCAGCCCATAGCCAAAACCCTAGATTTAATTATAAATACCAGGTCTGGCCGCTTAAACCTAGAAAAAAACACCCGATACTTTTCTCTGCTCGTTCTTCTAGGAGGTTAGTAAACACGAAGACCAGGTAATCCTAATTCCCATGAGTTTAGGTAAATTTTAAATCTTGATAGGTAATCTGATCCCTAGGTCACAGAAATTAATGGTCGTTTGATTAATTACATAATATATGGTGCGTTTTTTTTTCCTTTGAATGATTTTCTTCTTTACGCCTCAACCTCCGTGCATAATTGCCAATGTATATGCTAATTGAATTGCTTCCTGGATCCATTAGGTGCGTTTTTTTTTTCTTTCTTTGAATGATTTGTCCTTTTTTTTCCTTTTCCTCGACCTCCATGCGTAATTGTAAATGTATATGTTAGTCTAATTGTTTCTTGAATCCAGTAGGCGTCTCGTCTTTTGTGCGTGAGTTGAACATTGTATACCCCTGTGCGTCACTTTGGTTGCTGCAATATATTATATTCCTGAACAACAAATTGCAATATATTGTACTCCTGTGCAATGCTACAGTTAATATCATCTGCACATGTCTGTCCACATTATTTCTCTTTTATTTTCTGATTTTCTTTTTCTTTATATAGTACCTCCTACGCAGTAAAATAAGTCCAGATTTTAGGTAAAAATAGCCTTATATTTATATTTAATTAAAATAATATAAAAAGATATATTTAAGATAAGTAAGTAATAGGGTAATTTAGGAGTTTATTATGTGGGTGTTTTAAAACATTTTAACAGTGGGAGGATAGCTTTGGGATGGTACCTCCTAAGTGATGAACACAATTAGGCTTTATGCCCTCGAAAAATTATTTGATGTGAACTGATGATATCCGTTCTTCCCAAAGTGGTGTCTGGCAGGGTTTCCCGGGACACTAGTAGCAACTTTGGGAAGAGGTGTGCACACTAGAAAGAAATACTTGATGGCCAAATTTGATTGATTGTGACTGGCAGGGTTTCCCGAGTCACAGGGTAAACTGGCAGGGTTTCCCGGGTTTACCATGGTTCTCTTCCCACTAAACTAAATAGATTGGCAGGGTTTCTCGGGTCTAAATAAATTTTAAAAGATGATGAATAATAATATTTGAGAATATATAGTTATGATGAGTATGGAAAATTGATATTGTGGATTATAAATATATATATGGTATTTTCCCTATCATTATGTAATCATTTTAATTATTTATTTGTTATTTGTTATTATTATTATTTTGTATTATCTTTGTTTATTAGGATTATCAGCTTTTGCTGATGTATGTATGTGTTCGTGGGCTGCGACGATCCTTCGGGGGAGCAGATTTTCAGTGAAACAGGTCTCGAAGTTGGGGCTGTTGGGGCTAGCAGTGAGAAGTGAGGAAGAACGATGAAAGTTCTGGCTAGTTTTCCTATTTTATTTTACGCTTTGGATAAGACAATTTTATTTATGTTTTGATTAATATTATTGTAATAAGTAGCCTTGCGCTTGTCCCAGTACAAGTGCGGCGGTAACACTTCCCCAAGTTGTTTATTTTGAAATTCAATAATTTTATTGGAATTTTATGCTATGAAAATTGTTAGAAATTGGGGGTGTTACACTGCTCCATTTTGGTAAAACTTTTCCAGTGTACTTTAATTCAGTACAATTTTTTATAAAAGTTGCTACATTGGTGCTTTTCCCTAATCAATAACCCTTTAATTGATTAATTATTATTAATATTTTAAATTATTGTTTAATACTGTTACGGACCGGCCCAATAGGCTTATAACCGGACTACGGCCCAACCATGCCTAAGAACAGAATCTGCGCTATAACGGGTAAGGATCTGAGATCCCACTGATTTAGGATCTCATTAAAGGGGATCCTCCCCGATCACAACCCCGAGATATCAGCCCCTGATATCTCGACCCCAGATACTGGTCATTAATGCCGAGATTCTCGCACCTACCTCCTCTATAAATAGAAGGAAACCCTAAACAGGTGCACACGTTCTATCTCATGCTCTATTTACCTTCCGTTACACAGAGCACACACCCCACTCCCCTGCCTTCACGCCTCCAGGTTTACTGCGAACTACGTGGACTTTGATCCCTTCAAAGGGTACGTAGGCTCTAGGCTTGACAACCTAGTCAAGTCCAATCTCTGTGTTCTTAGGACAGAACATTGGCGCCGACCGTGGGGACCCATAAACTTCTATCCCCGTGACCACTGATGACAAACACTCGAAGCCACAGCAGAAATCCGCCGCCGCCGCCGGTGGGTGGGGACCCCCAGCCAAGCCGGCCTCCACCAGATCAACCCCCGAAACAACCGCGGCAAGAAAACACCCCGGAAGGGCATGTCACAGACACGGCGACCTCCCCTTCCACAGAAGAGCAGCCACTGCAAGAAGCGCGCACAGAACCCCCGGTGCAAGACGTCCAGGCAGTCGAAGCCGACGTCCACATCCTTCGACGGACGCATGAGTCATTCCTCCAGAGGCTGGAAAACAAGGAGAAACAAGATGACCTATAGAGACGGGCTGACTTTGAAGCCTTTGGCCAAATGATCTAGGACGCGCTCGAGAACGATCGCCGGCAGGGAAACTGCCGGAGGAATCATAGGAGAGGAAGGAGGGCCCCCGTGGATGACAGCAGTTCCTTGAGCAGTTCCGAGTCGAGGAACCCACGCCGCGACAATGGTGAGCCGGAGCGGAGGACGGAGATGGAGCAAGGCCGACAACAGCTCCTAGAGAACGTCGGAAACCACGGTGACGGTCCTAACCGCACCGATCGGGCGGCTAACGAGGGTTGAGACCGAGAAGAACGCCGCGTGGAGGACAGAACTCCCCAAACTCATAGATCACCCCGCCACGGATCCCCCCGCAAATATCGAGTCACGTACCTATCGGACTCCGTCAGATCCCCGTTCTCGAGGGAGGCGGCCACGGCCCGTTATCCGAAGCACTTCGATTTGGCCGACCTTCCGAAATACGACGGAACCCAAGATCCACGCAACCACCTTGACGTGTTCGAAAAGCTTATGTGGGTGGGACAGATTAGCGGCCCAATCGTCCAGCGTCTCTTCGCGGCTACTTTGAACGAACCCGCACACAGATGGTTGAGCTCCCTCCCGGATAACTCGGTCTGGAGCTATGAAGACCTCGGACGCAAGTTCGAGTTGCATTTATCCACTAGCAAGAAACAGCCAAAGACCACATTCACACTAAGTAAGGTACGACAGAGGAAAGGCGAGGCCCTACAGAAGTACCTGGATCGGTTCCGCGATGTAGTCATGCAGGTGCGGTCACTGCCCGAGGAGGTTCACGTACACTGCCTGGTCAACGGACTAGACCCGTCATCCCGGCTGGCTCGACACCTATGTAAGAACCCAGTGTACACCTTGACTGAGTTCTACATGGAGGCGAAGAAATACCTGGAAGTGGAGCAGATGGAGGCGGCCAATACCGATGAACCCGAACGAATTAGGAAAAGTCCGCCCAGCGATGAAGGATCCCAAGAAGCCGAGGCCGCTCACCCTGACCTTCACTGACGAAGAGCTGAAAGACGTCATACCCGACCATCTGGATGGACTGGTAATCACTGGAACCTTGGTTAATTGCCGAGTTAAAAGAATCTTTGTTGATGCAGGAAGCTCGGCCGACATTATAAGCTGGGATGTCTACAAAAGGATGCACCTCGACAAAGAGGATCTCAAGCCGTGCAAGACCACCCTGATTGGATTCAACGACGAGCAGTCCTTCCCCAAAGGTTACATTGACCTAAGGTTGACCCTCGGGACCAAAGAAGCCTTCAAATCCGAACGAGTGAGGTTCATTGTCGCTGATTTCCGGTCCCCATACAACATCATCCTAGGACGGCCGACAATCCACAACTGGGACATACTAGTGTCCACCAAGCACCAGAAGCTGAAGATGGTTAATAACAAAAACCAGATAGTTGTGGTATCCGGAGACCAGAAAGAGTCGAGGCAATGCTACTTCGAGGCTCTCCGGGTTGAGGAAGGAGGACCCTCATCTCCACCTCGGCTCGGATCCACCGAGCAAGCAGCCGAAGCCGACTCTGACACGCGCCCGCGGCAGCCGATCAACATGGTAGAGCTCGACCTCCGAGAACAGGATAATCCGAGGCCTGAGCCGGAAGGAGAACTGGAGGAGGTAGTGCTAGGCGAGGACCCTTCGAAGGCCGCCAAAATCGGCCGAGATATGGAGGACGGCCTAAAAGCTCTTATGACCTACTTTCTTAGGCAGAACCAAGACGTCTTCGCCTGGACCTTGGCCGAAGTACCCGGCATCGACCCCTACTTCTGCTGCCACAAGCTCGGCATGTGGCCGGGGTCAAGACTCATGGCATAGAAGAAGAGGAACATCGCAGACAACAGGCAAAAGGCCCTCGAGGACCATATCGAGGAGCTCCTAGCGGCCGGCTTCATCCGAGAGGTGCAATACACCACCTGGCTCTCCAACGTAGTGATGGTCCTCAAACCAAGCGGCAAATGGAGAGTGTGCGTCGACTACACCAACCTCAACAAGGCCTACCCAAAGGACTCCTACCCGATGCCTAATATCGACAAGCTTGTGGACAACTCAGCCGGGTACCAACTCCTCTCCTTCATGGATGCTTACTCCGGCTACAACCAGATTGCCATGCATCCCGACGACCAAGAAAAGACCGCCTTTATGACGGATAAGGCAAATTACTGCTACAACGTCATGCCATTCGGACTGAAGAGTGCCGGGGCCACGTATCAAAGGATGATGAACCGAGTTTTCGAGGACCAGATTGGGCGCAACATAGAGGTCTACATCAACGACATGATCGTTAAGTCGAAACTTCCAGAACACCACATCCGAGACCTAGAACAGACGTTTGAGAAACTAAGAAGACATCGAATCAGGTTGAACCCGGCCAAATGTGCCTTCGAAGTTCCAGCTGGGAAATTTTTGGGCTTCATGCTGACTAACTGAGGGATCGAAGCCAACCCGGACAAGTGCAAGGCCGTCCTCGATATGCGCCCCCGAGAACCAAGAAGGAGGTACAGCAGCTGACCGGTCGATTGGCTACCCTGACAAAGTTTCTCCCGAAGTCAGCCGAGAAGGCCCTACCGCTATTCAGATTACTGAAGAAAGAAACCCAAGGCGGCTAGAATCCCGAGTGTGATGTCGTCTTCGCGGAAATTAAACAATGTCTGGCAACCCCCCCGGTGCTAACCAAGCCGAGTCTAGGAGAAACCTTATTCCTTTACCTGTCCATCGGCAATGAAGCCATCAGTGCCGCCCTGGTAAGAGAAACCGAGGCCGGACAGAAACCGATATACTTCATCAGTAAGGCCCTGCAAAGCTCTGAACTCCGGTACCAGAAATTGGAGAAAGTGGCATTCGCCCTACTCACCGCGGTCAGAAGGCTCCGGCCTTACTTTCAAGGACATCGAATAGTGGTACGAACCAGCCAGCCGATCCGGCAGATACTCCACAAGCCCGACCTGGCGGGAAGAATAACCAACTGGGCCATAGAACTGTCCGAGTTTGACATTGCTTTTGAAGCCCGGCAGGCAATCAAGTCCTAGGCGTTAGCAGACTTCATCAGGGAACTCACCCCGGTAGTGATGAATGACGGGACCTGGAAAGTCTACGTGGACGGATCCTCCAACGCTAAAGGCAGCGGCACGAGAGTAATCGTGGAGAGCCCACAAGGGGTCGCTACGGAACACTCCCTCTAACTGAAGTTCCCGACCTCCAACAACCAAGCTGAGTATGAGGCTCTTCTGGCCGGACTACTACAAGCAAAAGAGAACAGCGCGCAACGAGTAAAGGTCTTAACTGACTCGCAGTTAGTCGCCGCACAGATCGACGGCAACTACCAAGCAAAAGGCCCTCTTATGGCTAAGTACCTGAACTGCGCCAAAGAGCTCATGGCCGAGTTCGAAGAAGTCGCCGTCTCCCATATCCCAAGAGAGGAGAACGCTCGGGCCGACATCCTTTCCAAGCTGGCAAGTACCAACGGACCGGACAATCACAGGACGGTGATCTAGCAGAACCTCACTGAACCGAGCTGCGTTATGGCCATCTCGGCCGGGGCGGATTGGAGGAAACCGATAGAAGACTACCTCGAAAGGGGAATTGTCCTTGCCGACTCGACCGAGGCCAAGAAGCTGATCAGAGAAGCCACGCTCTACGCTATGGTTGATGACCAACTGTACAGAAAAGGACTCCACTGTCCGATTATGCGGTGCCTTGGAGAGTCTGAAGCAAGATACGTGCTGGCCGAACTACACGAAGGCAGCAACGACCACCACATGGGGGGCAAGGCCCTCGCCAGAAAGGCACTGCACGCCGGGTATTATTGGCCTACCATGAAGCATGACGCCATGGAAAAAGCAAAGACGTGCGACAGTTGCCAGAAACACGCCAGGATCATATGGCCGCCACCCTCTGAATTAAAAGGAATGCCAGCCCCCTGGCCCTTCTACAAATGGGGCATGGACATCCTCAGACCGTTCCGACCGGCGCAAGGGCAATGCAGATGGCTCATAGTCGCGGTAGACTACTTCACCAAGTGGATCGAAGTAGAGCCACTCGCCACGATAACCTCGGCCAGAGTGATAAAGTTTTTCTGGCACAACATCGTCTCCCGCTTCGGGATACCAGCCGAGGTCGTCACGGACAACGGCACCCAGTTCACGGACCATCGATTCCAAGCGCTAATGTCCAACCTGGACATCAAGCAGCACTTCTCGTCCATAGAACACCCGCAGTCGAATGGCCAGGCCGAAGCCGCCAATAAAGTCGTCCTGAACGGACTCAAGAGGCAGATGTTGCAAGCCAACACCAACTGGACCGAGCAGCTCCACAGCGTTCTTTGGGGATATCGAACCAGCGTACAGTCTTCAACCCTGGAAACCCCCTACAGGCTAACCTATGGATGCGAGGCAATGATCCCGGTTGAAATCGGACAGCCATCCTGGAGAAAGGTCAGAGCCAGACAAGAAGGGTAGGAGTCGAACGACGATGCCTTGAAAACTGATTTGGACCTCATAGACGAAATCCGAGTCACAGCGCACTGCCGAGAATTAGTCGCCAAGCAGTTACTCGCGGCTAAGTACAACAGAAAGGTCAGACCCCGGTCATTCAACCGTGGGAACCTAGTACTCCGACGGGCCGATATAGCCAACAAGAATGCCAAGGACGGGAAGCTGGCGGCAAACTGGGAGGGCCCCTACCGGATCAAAGAGAAGCTCGACGGAGGAGCATACATCCTCAAAACCTTGGCACGGAAGCCGGTCAAAAGAACATGGAATGCCGACAAACTGAAAATCTACTATAGCTAGATCCCCTTTTGGCAGTGTTTGTTTTCATTGCTTTCATTGTGTTCATGTTATTTCTTCTATTCTCGAGTTATGACATTTTCTAATCAAGTTGCTTTGTAAAGCCCTTTAGGGCTATTTCTTTTCAATAAAGGATCCCATTGAGGAGATTTACGAATATGCACGAAATTCGCCTAAGCATTAAGCCGGAGCCATGAAGCTCGGCCAAAAACGATAAGGTCGAGGCCATTAAGCCAGGCCAAGAAACCGAAAGCCGAGGCCATGAAGCCTGGCACCAATAAAGGGCCCCGAGGTCGAGAACCCGGCCAAAACCAAAAACCATCTAGATGTACGAAAACCGGCCGTTGTACTCCAACAGGCACTGGATAGAGCTCGGCGAGGGCGCCATCCGTGGCCCCTCGTGAAATTGACGTGTCAACGCTCGCTCGACTAAGCAAGCGGACTATCATACCGACCCTGATCAGGTCAAAATGTCCGACCTGAGGCAAGCGAAGCCTCGGTTAGACATGTGGTAGTCTAGCCCTTACGTCGGTAAAACAGAATCCAGCTATGTAGAAAGCTGGAGTTCGACTATTAGAAAGTCGAACCGAGGCAGCGCGGTTAGTTATGCCTGACGAGGCTGAGACAAGACAACCCTGCCCCAACCTCCCACACATTAAGTGTGGTAGAGTACCAACGGCTTGCACCTATGCGGCTGACAAACACCCAAACTTAGATAAAAGGATGATGAAAGGATCCATTGCCTAAGCTATCAAACAGCCTGTACTCATGCAGCCGGCGAGCACCAAAAAACTAGACAGAGGGACGGTAGAACTATAAATCACTCCCTGTTTAAGTTACCTGAACGGCCTGTACGCATAACAGCCGATTCGCGTCTGAGCCGAGGCAAAAGGATGAAATCATTCATTGTCTAATGGCATGCAAACTAAGGCGCAAGACTAAGACAAAAGAAATGTTATCATTCATTGTCAAAAATTTATACACAAGGGCGCAAAGGCCCAAATTGTTCATACAAAATAAAGGAGCACAGACGCCCCAAATACAAAAAGTAAGACAAAAAAAGCTAAAGCTAGCTAGAAGGCCCGGCCTCAGGATCTTCAGCCTCGGGATGATCGGCCTCAGCATCAACGAGACCCTCGGCGACAGGACTGGCAGCGGCAGGCGACTCGTAAGGAACCAGTGTCCCATCCTCTTGAATGAAGGCACGGTAATCACACCTGGCCACGTTCAGCTCGGTCCCAGGATTGAAGTGCCGGATCTGCACCAAGGCCTGCTTGAAGCATTCCTCGGCGGTCTGCAGCAGGGCATCGGACACCTCCTGGTGGGCCGCCTTCTCCTCGGAAAGAGCCTTCTCCAGCGCCTCCTTCTCAGTAACCAGGGTAGCCTGCTGTTCTTGCAGAGCCTTGGTCGCAGCCAGGCTCTCAGACATCCCTTTTTGAGCCCGGGCACACTCCTCGGCCACTTTATCAGCATGCGCCCGAGACAGCTGGAGCTCCTGGTCAGCCTTCACCGCCGCAGCCTTGGCAGTGTCCCGCTCCGCCCTAGCCGCATCCCGCTCAGTCTGGGCCTCACCCAGCTCAGCCTTCGCCGCATCCCGCTCGACCCGGACCGCGTCACGCTCCGCCCAAGCCGAAACAAGCTCCTCCTCAACAGACCTGGTCCTTGCCCTAGCTTCAGCCAACTCAGCTCCCAACCCTTCGGCAGAAGCGGCCTTAGGCTTCAGCTCGGTTTCCACCTTCCTCAGCCTAACACACTCGGCCTCGACTCGAGCGTAATGGTCCCGGACCATCCTCAGTTCCTGAAGGTACCCCACCGACCGAATCAGCTCCGTCTGGGCCACTTGTAGTCGGTCCACGGCGCTAGGGGACAAGGGACGACCACCCTCCAGAAAATGCCGAGGTGGGAGGAATGCCACATCCACCTCAGGAGCCACCCCATTCTCCCACAAGAAGCTGTGGGGGAAAACCGAAGAGGGACCCGTCGACGGAGGTGGAGGAGGGGGAAAATGCACTGGGGAAGACGAAGGCGACGGCGAGCCAGCAGGAGAAAGCATCACCTCAACGTCATCATCCGAAATGACAACGTGCTTCCCCCTGGGAGCCGGAGATACGATGACAACTTCGCCCCCCTCAGAAGCTTGGGGCTCAATGGCCGGGGAAGGGCCGGCAGCAGCAACAACCTCCCGAGTCCCCAGAGCCGGGGTTTCCACCACAGGGACGGACTTGGAGACCGTGGCGGAAGAAGGACCCTCACCGACGAAGCCCTTTGCCTTTTTTGGAGCCGGGGCAACAGGGGCACCGGCATCAACAGAAGCCGCCCGCTTCTTCGGATGACTGGGTGACGCAGCAGCAGCCCTCGCCAAACGAGCATACATAGGCAGGGCATCCATGGTCCTAGCTGAAAACAATGAAAGATGAAATAAGTCAAGCAATTCAGAAAGAAGAATTCAAAGATAAACACAAAAACACAAAGACCTACAAGTGGGGGGCAACGGCTCAGAGCCGAGCCCCGTAATAAAAAAGGCCGCAGTCTGGACCCCATGCTCCTTCACAAAGGTGGCCAGCCTCGGGATAGCAGGGACGGTCTCGGGCAGAAGGTCGTCATCGTCCACCGAGTAAGACGTCGGTAACTTGTCATAATGACTCTTCTCCCAATAAAGGGGGAACCTCGCCCCCACGCCGGTCCCTCAGCCCCATCTAAAAACCAGGGCTGTTGGCCGAGCTTGGCCACCACCTTAAAGAAGGCGTTCTTGAAGCGTTTGAAGGAGTCCGAGAAGGCCCCCATTAGCTTCCTATCCGACCCGTTCCGAAGTGAAACCAGGCCCTTCAGCTTATCGCCCTCCCTGGGCAGACCGGGGGTGAAAGGGCTGAAATAGTAGAAAAAAAGAGGTTGGCGGTGTAGGAGATGGGAATCGGGAATGAGCCGCACAGCTTCTCGAAGGCCACCAAGTAGGCCCATCCATTCGGATGAAGTTGTGACGGAGCGAGGCGAAGGTGGGTCAAGGCCGAGATCTGGAAGTCCGTAAACGGGAAACGGACTTGAACCTGGGTGTACACATCCCGGTAGAAGTAAAAAAAGGGCTGCGGACTCGGACGAACAAGGACGCGAGAAGAGACAGCCGGGGCGGACCAATGCTGGCATGAGCCAAGTACGGTAGAAGCCTCGGCATCTCCAGCACGAGCCATCAGCACAGAAGCCTCCGCCAGGCAATCCCAGCAAGGGCCGAGATACCCTTCCGGGGCAGACGCCTGGCGGACAGCGGAAGGGCCCTCATAAAAGTTAAGGGGCTGAGCCTTCACCACCGGGGATCCGGAACCGGAAGAGGAGCCTACCCCGGCCCCACCGGGCGATCCGAGAGGAAGAGCGCGCGCTAGTGGCCGGGAGGGACGACGAGGAATCAGGACCGAAACCCTGGCCGAAGCCGGACGAGCCCCCAGCTCGCCCGGGACGAATGGCGCCACCTCGGCGCAGAGGATCCAAAACCCCCATAGCGGGTGGTTCACCCCCAAGAACCCAGTAAGTCATTCGCGGGAGATGCGCATAGAGGAGCATTTCCTCTTCCGGCGTAAGCAACGCCTTTGGTCTCGGAGCATTTCCGTCTTTCACCATAATCAGAAGCCTACGATGCTAAAGGCCAGTGTTTAAGAGAGTTTTGGGATGAATTTTGGGTACGGCGACACTAAAGAAACAAAGAAATACCCAGAAATACAGAAGAACGGCAACACAGGCAACAAGTTCAGAAACAAACGGTAAAATGCAAGAAAATACCGAACAAAAGTACAAGGAAGTAGGCGGAATACCTGTATTGAGAAGATGAAAGGGACTGGAACGCTGGGAAATGACGAAAGTTTCAAGCGAGGAAGAAACCTCTCTGAACTCTAGACAGAAAACCAAGAGTGTCTGTGAAGAAGATGAATAGCGGGAAAAGCAGAAAAGAGAGAAAAGAGGGCTATTTAAAACCCAGCGCAGGGGTGCAACGGTCTATTCCCGTACAGATGTTACGGGATTGGTACAGCGCGACACCAACGCAATAAATGCGCACAGGACTCGAGAAATGGAAAGGCGCGGCGATTGCAGAACGCACCCAATGGAGGCCTGACAGCTGTAAGCCCGCAATGATGGCGCGCGAAGAGCAAACCCCAAAGCGTCTGGAGAATCCCAAAAGGCAAAAGGTTTGGGGTCCGGGTAGGACGAGTAACCGCTCGGATAAAACAAGCCCGGCGTTCTAGGCAGGACGAGGACATGGTAAGTCGACCACTACCCCGGACCGGGCTGATGGTCACGACAGCTAAAAGCCGACCGAGCCAAGGAAGAAGGCCTCGGCCATACCAAGGACTGGGGGGCAATATGCACCTCGGCCGTCCAGAAGCCTGAACAACCGAGCTAGGGTGCAACTGTTACGGACCGGCCCAATAGGCCTATAACCGGACTACGGCCCAACCATGCCTAAGAACAGAATCTGCGCTATAACGGGTAAGGATCTGAGATCCCACTGATTTAGGATCTCATTAAAGGGGATCCTCCCCGATCACAACCCCGAGATATCAGCCCCTGATATCTCGACCTCGGATATCGGTCATTAATGCCGAGATTCTCGCACCTACCTCCTCTATAAATAGAAGGAAACCCTAAACAGGTGCACACGTTCTATCTCATGCTCTATTTACCTTCCATTACACAGAGCACACACCCCACTCCCCTGCCTTCACGCCTCCAGGTTTACTGCGAACTACGTGGACTTTGATCCCTTCAAAGGGTACGTAGGCTCTAGGCTTGACAACCTAGTCAAGTCCAATCTCTGTGTTCTTAGGACAGAACAAATACAAAAAATATTTTTTTATTAAAAAAAGAAGTTAAAATGAGGGAGAATTTCATTAATGAAGCACATGACAATAGTTATTTCAGTAACCAAAATATTCTGAAATTTCACTACAGGACCAATGACCAAAACAAAAAATAAGTTTTGCAGGTAAAAAGATAATAATTCCCCTTATGTTATCTTTTTTTAAAAAAAAGGTTTGATTGTCGCCAAAGCTTTAGAGACCACCACCAATCGGCCATCAAAACTCAGGCGCTGACCAATCAGAGCTCTAACCACCAAAAATTAATATATTGTTCATTTGAGTATCTCACTTATTCGTGAAGAATCGAACACTTACAAATGCGACTTGTTTAATTTGTGTTGTTCATATATATAATTCATTTATTCATGAAGAGTTGCACACTTGCAAATGAGACTTATTGAATTTGTGTTGTTCATTTGCAAGGATCAAGCTTCTCATGGACAAATGAAATAGGTATATGAACAACACAAATTAATAGGTTAAGAACAAAATATAGGATTGTGAGCAAGTCCCATATGCAAGTATCCAAATTTTTATGAACAAGTGGATTATACATATAGACAACACAAATTTTTTTGGCCAAAATATAGACAACACAAATTAAATCAGTCACATTTGCAAGTGTTCTACTCTTCTTAAACAAATCTGCAACTCTTCATAACAAGTGAAATCTTCATATGAATAGCAAATTAATTTTTGGTGGTTGGAGCTTTGGTCAGTCAGTGTCGGAGCTTCAATGGTTGGCTAGCGGTGGCTGCTCCAGCCTGGCGACGGCTTGTGACTGGTGCTAGAACTCCGGTGACGATCAAACCTTTTTTAAAAAACTAAAGCAATGTGCATTATTGTCTTTTTACTTACATAACTTAATTTCATTTTGGTCCTTAGTTAGCCCTGAAATGAAATTTTAGAATGTTTCCATCCTTAACTGAAATAAATTTAATCTTGTAGTCTTTTAATGAAAATTTCCCTATAAATAATCCTATCTCCTTAACATAATGTAGTTTATGGTGCAATATAATTTGTACTCCAAACTAAATCATCTACTATTAATAAATTGCTTTTATTCATTTAATATATACGATGTAATTTATTCCAGATTAATAGTTTAAGTTTCAATTTTATTTTTACATAACTATTTCATAAATGGAAATTAAATTTATTTTAAATGTTAGTTTTGATATAATTAATCATTGCAAGTATTTTTTTCACTTATGATATTTAGGTGTACTCACCGTCCACCCATGTTTATTATCAACAAATTGTAAACATCAAATATTTTTTTGGAGAAAAATCTAGAATAATGCGTTTGAAATAGGGAAAGGGTAAATTAGAGAATACAATATCACAAAGCATAAGTCAAACTTGTGGGAGGAATATGAGATTTCTATATGTTTCCAAATGATCAATTTGGCATTGACAACATTTGGGGCTTAAATTGTCATAATATATACTTAAATTATTAATTGTAATTTTTAAGTTGATATTATGTATACCTAAGTAGTTAGTGATACCTAACATATGTGAGTTTAAAATATCATGATAATTAAACCTAGACTGGACTGGCTAGTTCAGACCAGAAACCAGCAAACCCGTCGTGATGCTAGCCCAGAAAAGCATAGAAACCGGGGTCACCAAACCAGTATTAGGGAAAAAAAAAAGAAACAGAGAGTTGAAGACGGAGAGCACCAACAATTGACCCAGATCCCTCATGCCAGTGTCTTCACACTGTGACTCGTCGCCTCCAGCATCCTACTCTTCGTTCTCTCTCTTTCTTTGGTATGGGCGGCTGAAGGGAGCAGCAACCATGGACAATAAAAAAGAAAGCTCCGACGGTCTAAAACAGGAAAAATGAAACCTAAATTTATTCGGAAGGTTTTGAAATTGTTAAAGTTACCTTGAGAGCTGTGAAGGTAGTACGTTTCATTTAATGCCCATCACCTCTTCAAAGCAAATAAAGAAATCACGTGACCCACAGACTGTGAGATCTGATGCCCAGCTTGAAATAATATTTACATTTATTTCATTTTTTAAAACATGAAAAATGGAGGGTGTAAGGGGGAAAAAAAGTAAAAACATTAGTTTCTCACCGGTTCGGCCCCAATTTAACTCTGGTTTAACTTTGGTCTGACCCACTAATCCTTAACTTAGTATCCTGACCAGTCTAGTGACCGGTCCAAGTTTAATAACCTTGCAAAATATTAACTATAAGGTTGTTGGAATTTGGGGAATTTAAGTTATCAGTATATATATTGAAGTTGTTAATTGCATGCATAATCATATTAGGTATAGAAAATAATAACTTAAAAAATCACAATTAATAAATTCAGTATACACACCGATAACTTGAGCTCTCCAAATACTGTCAAGTCAGATTGGTCATTTAGAAATATTTACGAACATTTAGAAATCTCATATTCTTCTCCACAGGTCTACGGGATTTATGATATTGAATTCCCTAATTTATCTTTTCCCTATTTTAAACAATTTTTTTTTTAGAATTTTCCCTATTTTTTAGGATTTTTTTTAAGCGTGGGTTTATAAGAACCCTCTATGGAAGATATGATGAATGAATGCATAAGCTGAATACGCCAAAAAACAAAGTTTATCAATGTGAGATAATATATATTTTTTTAATTAATATCCCTCATGTTTATGAGTTGTTTACATCATATATGATTATAGGTTTAGGTTAAAAAGGTTTATCACTGATAATATCATTTGGATATTCAAACAGATTGTTTTCACATTTAATGATATCAATTAGGTTATTTTATTATGGATTAGTACTTTAATTTTAATTTTTTTTGTAAAATTTTTGAACCCTCAATATAAATCACAAAATTCAACTTATCTCATTATAATATTTGATCTCCTATTTACTAAATGAACATTATAACATCCTAAATTTTTATTTTGAGAATTTAAGTAAGGGTTAAAGGGTAAAAAAACACATGTAATTTGCCCCAAGGAGCGTCCAACACCACGTAATTTCAACTGGATCAAAAATACACATGTAATTTGTTTTTGGGAGCGCCAAGCACCATGGCCATTAGTCAACAGTTAGTTTGGATGGAAATGAATAGTAACTCGAGTGAAATTACACTTTTGTCCCTAGTTTTAGGTGAAATTACAATTTTGCCCTTAGTTTTAAATATTAATTACATTTTTGCCCCTAGTTTTAAATATTTAAAAAAAATTAAAATATCTCCGCCGGTGGGCCCCACTGCCAGCCGCCGGCGACCGCCACCACCGCCGTCGCCGGCGGCGGAGATGGTCGCCGGCGGCCGGCAGTGGTGGCGGTCGCCGGCCGCCGGGAGTGGTGGTGGTTGCCGGCGGCGAGGCCCACCGGCGGAGATATTTTATTTTTTAAAAAAAAATATTTAAAACTAGGAGCAAAAGTGTAATTAATATTTAAAACTAAGGGCAAAAGTGTAATTTCACCTAAAACTAGGGGCAAAAGTATAATTTCACCTAAAACTAGGGGGCAAAAGTGTAATTTCATCCAAGTTACTATTCATTTCCATCCAAACTAATTGTTGACTAATGGCCATGGTGCTTGGCACTCCCAAAAGCAAATTACATGTGTATTTTTGGTCCAGTTGAAATTACGTGGTGCAGGGCACTCCTTGGGGCAAATTACATGTGTATTTTTATCCCTTAACCCTTTAAGTAAAATGTAGGAAGAATAATAATAATTTATTATTAAAAAAATTTAAACAAAAGACCTATAAAATATTTTTAAGAATGATCAAATATTAAAATAAAAATTTATAAATACCAAATTACCCCTAAAATATCTAGCAAATCCATAAAAACTCAATGCGTCCTTCCCAAACCGGCACAACCATCTTCCTTCCTCTTCGATGCCATTTTCACAAACAACAAGGAAGGAAGTGGTTTTCCAAATTAGCCATGAAAATGTCTTTGTTTCTGTCTATAAAGGTTTTCTCTTGGGTAGGGTAAAATGCCGAAGGTCAGAGTTAGCAAAAGTCATCCTTGTTTTCTAAGAGGTAGGCTGCAAAAAACAGAAATAATATTCTCGCATGCAGTGGCGGAACTTGAAGGAAAAGTTTGGGGGGGCCAAATAATAGTGGGAGGATTCAGGGGTCGAAAATTTTCTTTAAGAAAAGTTTTAAATGCATTAAAAATAAAAAGAATAAAAAATATATTTATGAAATTAAGTCAAATAACTTCATCTACAAGTGTAGTGTAGAATGGGTAAAAGGATACACCACAAAAGTAAATTTCACTGATAAGCTAAAAATTTCAGGTAAAGAGAATTAAATATAAAAAAGAATGACAAAATTAACATAAATCATATAAGACCCCACATGAAACAAAGATTGAATTATAAGCCCGAAGATATAAAAAGAGAGAAAAATGTAGAAAAAAAAGAAGAAGAAGAAGAAGTTGGGGGCTAAAATTTAATTTTACTACTTTGGGGGGCTAAAGATGTATTATTACACTAAAAGGGGGGGGAAGAAGAAGAAAAAGATCTATTAAAAAAATTTATAAAAAAAATTTGGGGGGGCCATGTCCTGATGAAGTTCCGTCAATGCTCGCATGAAAAATTTCAGAAGGAAGAAGGGCCTTGCCCTTTTTTGTCATCTTTAATTAATCTTTCTCTTTCTCTCTCTCTAACCATTTTCTAACCTTCTTCCTTTGCCTCTTAACCTTTGAAGATGTATATATATATGTATGTTTGAGAGAGAGAGAAGGAGATCATATTTTAAGGTGAGAAAAGCATAACATCCTCTTACAGCGATCACCAAATTCTTGGCAATTAGAAAGAGGAATCGTCTGAATAGGTGAAAACAAAAACAGTAGGCATCGAATATACAGTTCAATGATTTATTGAAGGGAGGGTTTTGTGGGCATAGGCGGACCCACATTAACCACTAAATTAATAATATTTGAATGATTGTCCATCATTAAATTAAATATCTACCTTTAATATATCAAGACTGTACTTCATAATCAGATGGGAGATGAATGGTTGAATGATTGTTTAGTGCCTTATATTGAAAAAGATGTATTTAATAGCATTGATAATAAGACAATTATGATGAAATTTCAAAAAATAAGGCCTAAAATGATGATATTATAATTATTTTTATTGTAATATAATTTTTTATTAAAATATATGTACTTGAATTTATTGAGTGCCCACTTTTCATTGTAATTTATGTAACTGTATTTCTAACAGTACTTAGCCTTGTTAGTTCTCTAAGGGTTTTGATGATTGCCAATAACTGTAAACAAAGTTTGAAGTTTTGCTGTCAACTGTGTAAAACTCACTGTGAGAGCAAAACTCGAGGTTTGCAGAGAAAACTTGAGGTTTTCAAACACAGAGACTTCTCAAGTTTTACTAAGAAATAGCAAAACTCGAGGTTTCTTTAAAAAACCTCGAGGTTTTGTCATACAGAGAGTCTCTTCGTTTTTGAATTTCTCAAAACCTCCAGTTTTCATTTAAAACCTCAAGTTTTGAGATTTGATTTGAAACTTAATTTTTCCACAAGTTTTGAGAAAATTCGAGGTTTAGTTAAAAACCTCGAGGTTTTGACAGAGATAGAAAACTTAGATTTTAACTAAGTTTCAAAACCTCCAGTTTTGTGAAAAACCTCAAGGTTTGAGTTCAGCAAGATTTTCTCTAAGTTTTCACAAAGTGTGAAAACTCGAGGTTTTGATAAATCTTCTAAGGTTTCAAAGCCTCGAGTTTGGTTTTGAAACCTCGAGGTTTCTGTCTTGGAGCAAAATCTCAAAGTTTTTATATTTGAACAAAACTCGAGTTTTGTAAGGAAAACTCGAGGTTTTACAAGACAGAGAGCAAACGAGTTTTTCACTGAGTTAAAAACTCGAGGTTTCAAATGAAATCTCAAGATTTTACATTTGAGAGAATTTTTCAAAACTTTCCAACTTGAGTGAAAACTCGAGGTTTGTAATGAAACCTCGAGGTTTTCCCAGGTAGAGAGCATCGAGCATTTCAAAGTTTTGAAAACCTCCAGTTTTGCTTAGAAACCTCAAGTTTTGATGTTTTGAACATAAAATCAGTTTCACATGCTAAGTCCAAAACTCGAGGTTTGATGAACAAACCTTGAGGTTTCTGTGCTGAGTTTGAAATTTGAATTTCGCGATTTCATAAATCTGTCTTGTTTGGTTCTAATACTTTCCAGTATTAATCCTCTATGTTCCTAGATATATTTAACCACTTTCTTGATGAGTTTTAGACAGATTAACGAAAGTTTATTGAAGATCTCAGCAAAAGCAAAAAGCATGTCAGCATAATAAATGCAGTCCAGAAAAGTTGCATTCTTTCAGCTAATCCAACCGCACACGCCTACAGAGCATTAAAGAATGTTTTTTACAACAAGTAAACTCTTCTCCAACGGATTAATTCGCAGAGAGTCAACTCTGATCATCTAGTCAGCTGGATTAAGAGTAAACAAGAGAGAGAAGGTGCCTAAACCACTTCCTAACCTTGTAACAACTTCTCCAACGGATCTATTTGGAAAGCAATGGTCATTTAATGATCTCTGAGTATAAATAGAAGAGCATTCAAGTCTTTCCAACAACCACAACAACTGAGAGTGAATTTCATTAAAGTTTACATTCATTTCTTTCAGTTTTTCATCTGTATAGTAGTATCTTTTGATACAAGAGCTTCAGTGTTCATTTATATATGTTCTTTGAGAGAGTTCTACTTCTGATTATTCATTTATTGTAAAGGAATCACAAGTCAAGGGGACTTGGTGATTTGGGGAATCATTGATTACAACTTATAAGGGGGAGTGAGTTCTAGTGAGAGAATCACTTCTTGAGTGCAGAGTGTGTAATCTTTGATATAGTGGAAATCCCAGAGAGTCTGGGAACTGGATGTAGGTCAAGTGGTTAAGACCGAACCAATATAAATCTCTTGTGTTCAGCTTCTCTTCCCTTTACTCTGTTCTGCCCTGTTTTCAACATTAGAAAACAGAGTTTTCTGAAAGAGTTTTTAAAATACCCAATTCACCCTTCCTCTTGAGTATTTGCCTCCACTTTCAAGCCTTGCTTTTCTAAATGATAGGTTTGTAAAATAATTGTCTCTCTTATTACATCATCAATGTTCACTTGATTTCATGTTTTTTTTAATATTCTTTTCTTTTCTTGTTTATATTCTTTTATTTTTTTTAATTCATTTAAAACTTTCCTTAAAAAAATTTTCGAGGGCCCTGCCTCCGAATTCTCCCGTCAATGGTGCCCCTTCAGTAATTTTCTGGGTCCGCCCCTATTTGTGGGAGTTACATTTATTCTACAAATGCATAGTTTTGCAAAAGAGGAGTGATCCACGACACGAGATATTGATAGGCTATGGTTGGAAGAGAAGATTTTGGCAGCACATTAGTGGTAGGGAGGAGACTTTTGCTGTCCATGGAAGAAGGGAGGAAGATACATGAGGAAGACGATTTGAGCTTTTAGATTTTCTAGAGCGAAAAATCTCAAGGGTATTTTAGTATTTTTAAAAATATACTTTGATATTTAGTCCTCTGAAATAATGATGATTTTTATGGTCTCTTACAATAAATCTTGATGTTTTTAAGTACTTCATCCTAATTTTTCCTAAGAAAATTAATTAGAAATTATTTATTTTTATTTTTGTAAAAAATATATTATGTATTAAATAAAAGGGCATGAGGCCCCTTCACTGAAACACTGAGAGGTGGGGTATTTAAAATACCACACCCATCAATCAGTCGATTAAGGGAGAGCGTCTGAATCGTTTAGCGGCAGTTTTCTTCATTTTTCCAGTGGCTCAACATTTTAGGATCACTTAGGTAATTAAAATTTAAAATCACTTCTATCATAAATTCCCTTTTATGAAAGTTATTTTATGTATTTTTTTCTTTCTAATAAGGATAATAGCATGCTCATTGGTGAAAATTTTGAAGTTAGGACTTTAAAAAAGTTGAGTTTTGACAATATATATATATATATAGATAAAGGAATGCTAATAGCTAATTTTAATTAGTTTGGATTTATTATTTGGTTGTCTTATAATTTTATAATGAATTTTTCTTAAAAAACATCTTATAAATTATTTTTTTGGACTTTTTTGCTGGAAAAATTTGGGTTAAACAATTTATTCAGGTTATTGGAGGTACTATTGAAATTTTAATCAGTTTAGTTTTATAAATTTTGAATTATATGAAATTATGAGTTTTTATTTGATATTTAAGTTAGAGTTTGATATGATTTTGATTATATGGAGATTGAAAAGTTGTTTAATAATTGGGCTATATTCATATAATTTAAAAAAGATATTTAATTGAGAGCCTTGTAGGATTCTTTTGGTGTTAGTATTATAATGATTTCTATATTTCTAATCTAGGGCCCTCATGTATTTGAGATACTATATTTATCATTTTGGGTAGCTGTATTTTGGATGATTGTTTGACTGCTGTTGATATTTAAGTTATATTGTTGGTACTATATTTATCATTTTGGGTAGCTGTATTTTTTGGACTTTTTTTTTTATATAAAAAAAATCATATCTTGTGTGAAAATTATTTTGTGTAGATCCTTTGTAGTGGGGTTTAGTGTTGTAAAACTCGTGGACTATGTTTTCTTTTGTTTGTTATTTGTGTTCAAAGTAATAAATTTTATATATTAGGTCTGTGGGTAGAACTTGTGATATGGACCCCAATGTGTGTTCTTGAAATAAAAGAGCTTTTCCATTATCACTTGTTAATCAAGTGTTGTGAAAGCATCATAGTTTTTGTTGTTTTTGAGAAATGATCTTTTCAAACATGATTGACATGCAATGAGACTCAGATTCACTATCCATGCCAACCATTTCCAAATGCCAACCATTTCCAAAAACTATGGTAGTAAAAAACGTAGATTTTACCTGAAGACGGAAAGAAAATGAAAAATCGTAAAACGTAAAATCATAATATAAAACGTAAATTTTACCTGCATATATATATTTAAAAAATCTATTACAAAAATTAAAATTACTTACCTTACTTTTATTTTACGTTTTTAATAAATTTTGGGGTAAAATGGAGAAGTTACCCAGACTTAAAAACGTATAAAATGGACAAAATGAAAACTAAATGAATTTTATTGTAAAAAAAAAAAAAAAAAAAAAACTGAATGAGTTCAATTTTACTACCCAAGCTTCATGGAATCCAGTTGGAAAACATTAACCAAATTGGAAACCCCTTGCTTGACACGTGGATGGAGGGAAAGTGAGGACTTTAGAGAGATCAATCTAAAAAAATGACTTTACTTTATCACAACTTCACGACTTCACTGTATTGCCTCATTTCTAGCTTCATTTTCTCTGCCATTCTCATCTCTTAGATTTTTGTTTTTCCCATCTTCGATTCTTCTCGGACTGCAGTGTAGCAACCATAGTAGAAGCATTTTCATTGCTTGTTGAAGCTATTTCTAGATCCATGAGCAGCTAGATTCGTTTACTTCCCTAAGAGAAGAGCCAATGCCTGAGTTTGAGAGCCACAAACGAGGGAGTTTAATCGATATACTCTTACTGCTTCGGTAACGGCTTTAGCTTTAAAGGGGCAGTGACCACCCCTAGCCCCCCTTGTCCGCCCCTGTTCACAACCATAAGGAAGGCACAGATTCTAACGATAGTGATCATCGAAGAACCAGAGTGGAGGTGCGATTCAGTCAGTGCTTCAGTTGAATCATCCTCCTTCTTGTGATTTTCTTCACGTTTCTGAATTCTGATATGATTTATTGTTCCTCTTTCCTCTTGCCTCTGCCTTTGGATTTGGAGTTTCTTTTTTCGCCAGTAGAAATGAATCAAATGATGCAAATGAAAGACTCTATTCGCTTTATTCAAAAGCGACGCTATTTTGCGATTTTGCGTTTTAAGTCAGCGTTTTCACCGATTTCACTCTGGCTCCGTTTTTTCATGCAACGTTACACATTTAACTACCATGCCAAAAACATAACTTTTTCCTAAAAAAATATTGGCATTAAATCCTAAGGTTAAGGGGCAATTTGGTCTTGGAAGTTGTCACCGAAGGGTAATTTAGCCCTGAAAGTTTTTCGATGAGCAATTTTACTCCGAAAATGTAAAAAATGGAGCAATTTACTTTGGCCATTATCCAAATTAATTTTGTCCGTCAATTGACCAAATGTATTGAGCTAGCAATTTTACGTGTTATCTACATCATTTTTGTTAAAATATAAATTTTTCCCAAAAGTTTTAAATCTAACTTTGAAAAAAAAATAGATAACACATGGATTTCTTGGAAAAATTTGCATCTTAACAAAAATGATAATGTGGATAACATGTAAACTGTCAGCTCAACATATTTGATTAAATAATAGTCAAAATTAATTAGGAAAACTGTTTGGGCCAAAATTGCCCTCGAACAGCTTTCAAAGCAAGATTACCTTTTAGTAACAACTCTTCAGACAAAGTTATCCCTTAACCCTAAATCCTAACTTTTTCTTTTGATTATTATTTAAGAGTTATTATAAAATTGACACAAAAGGAAGAGGTTAGGTGTGTATAAATTCTTATTGTTTTAGTTTTATTTGTCTATATTATAAATAAGTAAAAAAAAAAAATCTTTCGACAACAATAACCATACCACATCACATTAATCTAATTATTTTTATGTTTTTACATTACATTGTTTCAATTATATATATATAATTATTTTGGAATGTGATAATATTTTATGTTCATCCAATATATACAAAGATTTGGAGTTTTTTTGACCTTAATTATTGTCCCAATTTGATAAATGAATGGGAAAAAATGGGACAAAGAGTTCAACATAATGAAGACAAACAAAATCATAATTTGGTGGGAGAATAAACAATGCATGGTAGTTTATCGTAAAATGTGTTTAAAATGACTAGGACAACTTTTTCATGACAACCATTTTAGTATTGAAGTTGGTTACAAAGTCCCCACACAAATGTCATTAATGGATAGGAATCATACAAATGGCATGACTAAAGCTAGAGCAACAAAACTATTATATAAATAGATCTGATTGCAAATTCCATACAAAATGTCACTGACTATAATCAGTGGCGGATGTTGGAATAAATATTTGGGGGGCTAAATATATAATCATTAACTAATTAAAAAATTTTATGATTATATAACATGTTTAAAATATTCAGATTTATAATAAAAGTATTTTAACAATGTATGATGCTAATAACTTTATCATATCCAATCCCTTTAAACCCCTTTACCTTTGGATAAGTTCTTGTTCCACCACGAAATGATGCTTTAACACACACATATTTACATCTATTGATTCATTGCGTCTTTAATAAACCATGTATATATATCAAATGTGAACTGGCGTAATTATATGCATGTCATTATGATCGCATGATGCTTAAAATAGTTACGTAGGGACGACACTACTTGACTTTCTACTAGGAGAATTATACGAGTTGGGTGCACAAGGTAGGAAGCGAAGATATTAAATTAAGAAAAAGGAAGCAGATGATGACTTTTCGGTGGAAATGAGCAATTCACAATGAATATGATCATATTAGTTTAAAGGAAGTTAAAATTCTTGGTCGAGCTGGGCTGAAGGATTTAAGCTCTGTCATGAGAGAGTAAACAGTTATTTGAACAATTTTTTGTTTTTTTGGGCCTGTCCGTGAGAAGATCCGCCCCGTCCTCATCCTCTCTGAGCTCCCTATTTCTTTGCTTAACCCAAAACTATTCTACTTATCAACCACATCAACCCTACCTTCCTCGCTTGCTACCAAGTTTCACTTCCAAATCTGAACAATTTTTTTTCTTGGGGGGGCCATGGCCCCCTCTAGTCCCTAAGAAGATTCGCCCTTGACTATAATTATGAATGCCAAGATCAACAACACTTGCTTGATAATATGTTAATTCATATTCTATTATTTTTCATATAGTGAACTTATGCAATTTGATAAATATCTTATAACTGAGAGTCTAAAATACTTTGCACACCCTAGGCAGCTTACACCCTCACTATCTATCAGCTCAAGCAAACTTCAATTAGTTTTGCATTTATAATGAAGAGGGTACATTTATTAAATACATAAGCACACATATGCTTAATGATATATAATAGTCTTCCTTTGGTGAAAATTCCTCTGGTACAAAACAAAATGGTTATGGCTCATAACCAAAACTTCATTGAATAAAAAATCATCATAAAGCTACATTACTGGAGCCAGATGCGGATGCGAGGGCGCTTCCAGTTTCCCTCTGCCTATTGTAAGTCGCACCACAACGCTGTACCCTAGGCGTGCATGAACGGAGGTGTTTTGGCATCTACCACCATCTCAATCTCTCATGAAGTTATATTCATGGCAAAATCTCTTATATCTGGTTCTTGATGTTTGGATGATACATTTTTGGGTATAGATTTTTCTTCTAAAAGTGATTCTTGAATTGTTTTTAAGTATAGATTTTTCTTCTTGATGGATGTAAAAGTGATTAGATTAGGACATGTATGACTGGTTAATTGTTTCAATATGCTTACTTCATCTCTTATCAAGACATTTATAACTGGTTATGTGTTTCAATATGCTTACTTCATGCTGGGATGACAAATTTGGAGATGCGAATTTTTCATGTTCTTTCCTTCATTCTTTATGAATTTCTTGTTCTTTCATTCTTTATTAATTCTTGAGAAAATTATAATAAAAGACCTAGATAAATAATATTTATTAAGGAAGATCATAAAAACAGTTTTTATCAACCTGTATTTTATTATCATAACATATATGAAAGAAAAAAAAAATCCTGAATCTAAGAATATATACTCTTTCTTTGCACATATATAAAACGTATTTATTTTATAAGTACAAAGTTTAAGAAGTCGAAAGTGACAAAATACATTATATTAGGGATGTCTAAGGACTGAGCCAAATCGGGTTGGAGATCAACCCGAGGTTTGGCCTAATATGACCTTGGGTTGGAAAATTAGTCTGAGGTCTGGTACGATCTAGCACCAGCCAAGCTCGGGCTAGACCAAAGCGGACTACCTGGACCAGTCCAGGCAGTCCAGTTTTTTTTTTCACTTTTTTTTTTGCCTTCTTGGATGCAATATTTTAGTTTTGATTTTACCTAACATCCCAAAGTAATAGAAAATGAAATAGTGAAAAGTGATTCCTATAAATTAAAAAGCACATTAGGATGTCTAGACTCCAGTGAGTGGCTCGATGTAGTAGTGATTTACCAAAAAAAAAAAAAAGACCTCGGGTCAGACCGGATCAATCCAGGGGTCTAAGCCCCTGGACCGAAGTCCAGTCCAACCTGAACAATTTGGTCCAATCCGGTCCGGTCAAATTGTCTTGGACAAATTTTTTTAAAAAAAATCATAGACCAGGTCAAACCAGACCAACCAAACCTCAGATTTTTTAGACAACCCTACATTATATTCATGCCTTGTTGGCGGGAAAGAAAAAAAATTAAAAAAAAAAAGATTACACATTCAAATTCTTTGAAACTTACGTTTAAAAAGATTTGTCCTTTGAACCCTACCCTCGGATACTGTTCGTTTTAATTACTTCAAGCATATTTAAATAATCATGGAATTATTAACTAATATAACCAAATTAATCAATATATGTGCAACGGAATTATATAAATAAGCCACATACACAAATAGCACAGCTATAAATCTAAGGCGCTACAAAACACAAGTGGGAATCATATTATAATATACTCCCTCCAGTCCTAATTATAATAATTAGTTGGCTTTTTTGAAAAGATTAAGGAAGCTAATTAAATTACGGGATACGATATTGTTACAACCTTTTTTTTTGTTACAACCAATGTTACTACCACTTTTCCACCGTTAGATCAGAATCTTAATAGGAGAGAGAAATTATATAGGTAAATGAGATTCTGATCTAACGGTAGAAAAAAGGTTGTAACAATATCCTATTCTTTAAATTACTTTAAACTATTTTTATTTTTTTCTTCAAACTTATTAGTTTGACTAATAAACTAATATATAATCTAAGAATATTTAATATGAAATGATTAAGTAACTTATTTAGCTTCCTTAATCTCTCCGAAGAAAGTCAACTAGCTCTTATAATTAGGACTGGAGGTAGTAACATTTTAGAGTGGTTTTAAGTAACATGCATGAGGTCTGAAATGTTTCATCCTTTAGACATATAGGGACCGGTGGAACGGCTCATTCCTCACCTTCTTCTCCGCCTGCCGGAACACCTCGCTCGTGTTTTGCAGATCTACGACTAGTGGTGAAGAATCATAAGTGTTTTGTCAATTAAGGTTCGCGATTAACTTCTCTGCTAAAGTTGGGTGGAAAAAGTATATCAGAATATGATGGCAATTTAAATTTAGTGAGAAGGCCACGTAGCCGCATTCAATGATGATTTTTTGATACACATATTAGGGGAGGGGGTAGGGTTCGAATCTTGGACATAGAAGAGGGGAGCCAAACTCCCATGTCACTGCGCTACTAAGGCGCTGGCGATGATTTTTTATTCAAATTATTTTTATTTGGAAATTGATAGCATGGTTAATCACTTAATCTGCTGAGTAGACACTTGTTAGAGGAATGAATTAAATATGGTCAATTAGTTGGTTTAATCACTTAATTAGAATCTATAAATAAGGGCGTTATTGTGAAGTGGTAATTTAGTATTGTAAGATGTGAAATTCTTCAAGTGGCTTACCATATGCTCTTGTATCAATAATAGATGATAATTCTTCAATTTGATTCTTGTTATTTATTTCAAATTACTATTGTTAACAACGCCCCACTCCGCCTCTTTAAATCTAAGCTGAATATAATCCCCCAAAAAAAAAAAATCTAAGCTGAATGGACAACACATTTTAACAAGACATTTTTTTTTAAACGATTAAATAGTAAATTTGTCCTGAAGGTATATGTCTAGGAGCAATTTTGCTCTGAAAGTTTTTTTTTTGGGCTCAATGTAGCTCCGGAAGTCTAAAAACGTAGCAATGTTGTCATTTTCCGTTAAAAAAACTAACGTTGACCTTTAAAAAAGTGATATTAACCATTAACTTTTTAACAGAAAAGGACAACATTACTACGTTTTAAACTTTCGAGCTATATTGAGCCAAAAAAAAAAAAAAAACTTACAAGGCGAAATTGTTCCTGAGCGTGTACTTCTAGAGTAGATTTGCTAGTTAATCCTTTTTTAATTAAAGAGGTAGGCATAAATGGCGTAAAGTTAGTGGGGGGATTGAATTTGTGACCTTCTATTTAAAGGAGAGTTCTCATGGACTACACAATTTCAGCATATTTGTTTATGCAGGATGGAAACAAGCAAAAACAAAAGGATGCATTGTTTGCCTTTCCTTTTGGCAACCTCTCAAAAACGGGAGGCAACAAAATATGATACTCAAATCTTAACACTTCACTAACATAAAAATTATATATATTCATTTGCAGTTTTCTTCTCAAACTGATTCCTATGTCAATAATTTTTCAATTCACCCTAGAATAGTTTTTTTTTTTTTTTTATACTTCATGGTAGGGGAGAGAGGGCAGAGTTTGAACCCTGGACATAGGGGAGGAAGGCCAGTTAATACTGGCACCCATACCACTGTGCTACTAAGGCGCTGGTCACCCTAGAATAGTATTGCAATGAAGATCTTTTACATTTTAAAACTTCCCATAATTGCACTAGGTGAAGCTATCAGCCTCATTTAAAAGTCTATCCTCAAATTTATGAGCACTCAGACGAACAATATTGCTACGAATGAACCCTTCATTTATAAGTGATGAAGGGTTGACCTCACTTGCCAAATTAGATTTTTGTTTGCCATCTCATAAGAAAATTAATGGAGTTGGAAGAGTTTTATAGATAGCCAAGACGAACACCATTTACATACTGAAACTGTTTGTGAGTTTCAAGAATCCAAACTATGGGAGCTAATTAGAAATTGAACGAAATTATAAGAATTAAAAAATAATAATTTTCCTAAATTCATTTCCTAATATATAGAGATTAATTTTTTAAATAGTTAAAGTATAAAAATGGAGTTGTATTGAATCAAAGTCCATGAATTGAAGTACAACCGAGTCAAAGTTCATGGATTAAACGACCAAGTTAAAACTATAGAGCCTGAATTGCAACAGAATCAGAATTATAAGGATGGAGTTACATTAAGTTAAAAATTTAAGGATTAAGTTATAGTTGAATAAAAACTATAAGGACTAAGGTTTTGCATTGTGTGTGTGTGTATATATATAACAATTTTGAAATGGGATAATAGTTATTTTATGTTCATCCAGTACATACAAACGCTTGGAATCTTTTTGTCTAATTATCACAATTTCATAAATGAATGGAAAAAAGGGACAAATGTTCAACATAATGTAAAAAAGCAAAATCATAACTTGGTGCGAGAATAAAAAATGCATGAAAAATTATTCTAAAATTTGTTGTATATGGCCATGGACAATTTTGCCACTGTAACCATTTCAATCACTTGAACTGAATAAAAAGCAGTGCAAGAAACACTAAAAAAAAAATTGTCATTAATTAAGTATCTTAAAATAGCCTCAATAAATTATTTATGGGACTTTTTTTAAATTTTTTTTAACAAGTCTCATATTCATATAATCAATAGATTATTTAATTAACAAAAATATCATCAAGTTACTAAATTTATATGATTAAGTGTCAGTGTTGATATCCATTAAGATTTTTATAAAAAAAAAGATTCAACTCATTTAACTTCTTTCTAGATATAATAGATTTTTTAAATTTTATTAACATTAAATGAATTTCTTAACTCACATAAATTTCTTCTAAAATAAAACTAAATCATATAATTTTTTTAACATATATAATAAATTATAAAACAACTTGAATTTTATCTAAATCATATAATTATATTTTCAATTAAAACTTTTGTTTATTTTAGCACATGAGTAATTTTTGTCCATAGATATCTATACAAGTAGTTTTGAATAATGACAATTGAGGAAAAAAATTTATTTAATTTCGTGAAGTTAAGAATTTTTTGCTGGGAGCTCCTAGTAAAACTTTTTTGTGCTGGGTGCTTTTGGAGTAAAAGTTCGTTGGTTAATTTGCACCGTAGATATTGGACGTTATCTTTTTTTAATGACGTCTGATTGCAAATTTTTAAAAGTTTTTTGTGCTAACTGCACATTTTTAATTGTTTGTTTATATTTAAGGTACCTTTAATTAATATTTGTGTCAGATACTCTTTTCGGAATAGTTCATTGGTAAATATATACCTTAACCCATAATAAAATCTAGAAGGATATAATGGTCCTGAAATCTCACTACCAGGAATCCCCCATCCCAGTTCCATGGGTCCACCCAAAGAACTCACCGCCATCAATTTCTTTTTGGGAGTGAGTTCCACATGGGAGTTGGCTCCAATGGACCAAACAGTCCATTTTCCCCCCCCCCCCCCTTTTCAGTAAAAATTTTAGGATGGGGTTAGGATCGGCCCTTTAGAACCCAGTTTTGAAGGAATTTAAGACTAAGAGTATACATATCTTCACCTTAACTTGGGTTGCCGTTGCTTAGTAGATCTTTAGAATGTCTCTCCCAACATTTTGATCAACTCTAAGATCAAACCCCCCTCTTTTGATGAGAGTATCCGATTTTTTTACCAGTTAAACCAAAAAACGAGGTATAACATTCCAATTTTTTTTTTTTTGATATCAAAATTTTAGGAAAGGGGTTGGGCTCACCCACAGTCCAAGGACAGGGCGCTTGGAGCCCAGTCCACAAGGAATACTGGCCAGAGAGTACATAAGCCTCCACCTCTACCAGTGTTACCATTGTTTCCTAGACCCCTAGGATGCCTCCCCCAGCGCCTTGACCAACGCAGGGATCGAACCCCCTCCTTTGAGGTGAGAAAGTCCGACCCCCACGCCAGTTGAACCTAAGGACGAGGGGTATAACAATCCAAATTTTAAATTCCACGTACAATTCCAATTCTACAGGCTAAGTTCAACCGTACCAAACATGGCATTGAGCCTGTTTGGAGAGCCCAGTAGAGAGCTATTCGGCGCCGTTGGTGGCTTAGTGGAGCGGAAACTCACTAGAGTAAAAAAGTGGTCCATTTGGCTCAGCTTTTTTTAAATCTTCTTTTACCAAAAAGCAGCTTTTTTATCAGAACCTCCACTGGTAAGCTTCTGGGAGCGTTGGGGAAATGCTCAGTGGGCCCCACCCCCAATTGCATCCTCTTTTTTTTTTTTTTAACAACCCAATTGCATCCTCTCATTCCTCGTTTTTTTTTCTTTTCTTTTAAATTTATTTTTTATTTGCGTGTTTCTCAACACCACCAACAATTATGCGCCTGCTTTCTGTCTCTATCGCGCGTCAGCCCCTGGCCCATTTTTTTTTTTTTTTTTTTAAAAAAATATATATATATATATAAACACACCACCAACAATTCTGGTTAGTGCTCCCCCAGCCCCCAAAATTATATGGATTAGCTTAACAAACTCCTAATAGAGTTAGATGCAATAAAGAAAATAAGAGCTTCCAAATTATTGATTGATGTGAGTTGGAAAGACCAATAAGAATTTGACAATATGACGATTATTCTAGTCTTTTTTTTTTTAATGGTGAACATATACATTTTGTTAAATGCTAAAAAAAAATTTATTTGATCAGTTTGCTAGAGAGTATATGCAGCTTGGGCCATCATTATTTCAAAAAAAAAAATCAAGAAATAATGGAAGAAGCCACATATATTAAATAGAAGAGAAGTGTAGTGTAGAGCCGGGAAATCAGGCCAAGCCCGTCGGGCTGGCTCGTTTAAGCTCTGGCCTTGTAGAGTTCGGGCTTGAAAAATAGGTCAGAAATTTGAAATTGGCCCTGCAGGGCCAGCCCTATAGGACTTCGGGCTTAATCGGGCCGGCTTGTTAGGCTCATGTAACTATAACTTTTTTTTTTTTAATGAATTACTTAAACTTCCAGTTAATGAATGTGTTTATTTGTAATTACTTAGATTTTTTTAATTTAAATTATAACCATTTTTTATGTTTATTATTATTATGTATTAAAACACATAATTAGTTATTATAAATTTTAAAAAAGGAATGTTTTCATATTAAATAAACACATACTTTGGTTTTACAACATTATATAAGTAATAAATTATAAATATATTTTGTAAAAAATAAGTATAATTATTTTTACATGTTAGTAAAATCATGCATGAATGGAAGGAATCTGCAGACACACAAAATTACGAGAGGGAAAGGCATGGGCATACAAAAAGCATTCCTTTGTTTAATATTTTTTTTTTAAAAGGGAAAAACATATTCTTTGTGTTTATTTGTTTTTTTATTATGAATTAATGAGTGTGTTTATTTGTTGAATGATTTATATTGTTTAGATATTAATGTTGATAACATTTATTTGATAGATTAGAACTTTAATGGTTGCAATTTACTAATTATAATTCTTTGAAAATAATTGAAGGAAAAATAGTTAAAATTTGGAATAGTAATTTTCAGGCCTTGTAGGGTCGGCCCTGACCCTGGTACTATCGGCCCGGGCTTTAAAAAATAGATGTTTTGCTTACCCCAAACCCTATAGGGCCGGCCTTATTAAGCCTTGGCCCTATAGGGTCAAGCCCTGTTAGGCCGGGCTGGCCCTGATTCCCAGCTCTAGCGTTAGTGCTTGATAGTCAAGCAAGTCTCTTGCAAATGTAACAACGCAGCATATATAAGCAAAACTAGGGCAAGGAAGTGATGGTAAAATTGTAAATTTAAGAAAATATTAAAAAGCACAAAAACTTATATTATAATTAAGTTTATAAGAAGTTATTCTCTAACCATTGACTCTAGAAATACTTTTGTGCTGTTAAACCTTTAAAACTTTAGTTTCAATCCAACCAAAATTATAGGAGTAAGATAACTAGGGTTTAAATAGTATCCAACAATTTGATGTATTTTTTCAATAATACTACCAACTATCTTTATTACAAGACCCAATTAACTTTTTTAGAAAAACTAAAAAAGTTAGATAAGTTACTTTTTAAACATTTATATTTATCAACATCTTGAAAAAAAGAAATGTAATCCATAAGTAGTATCCAATATCCTAAAAGAAAAATTACTATGAGCTTTTAAGAAAGAAATATAATTATAAAAAGGTCTGGATGATAAGTAAGCAATGGTGGATCCAAAAAAGTAATGAAATGTGGGCACTAGTCGTGGGGATCCAGGAGTTTAGGGGTAGCACCCATGAATTTTTTTTAATGAAAGTTTTTAATGCATTAAAAAACAAAATATTATAAACAAGAAAATAAATAAAATAAAATCTAAAAAATATTCATGAAATCAAGTGAATATTGATGATATAATAAAAGAGATAATTATTTTATAGACCTGTCATTTAGAAAATTAAGGCTAAGTGCTGTTAGAGTTAGATCTACATAAATTACAATAAAAGGTGGGCACTCAATACATTTAAGTACATATATTTTAATAAAAAAAAGTATATTACAATAAAAATAACTACAATGTCATCCTTTTAGGTCTTATTTTTTGGAATTTCATCATAATTGTCTTATTATTAAGGTTATCAAATACATCTTTTTTAATATAAGGCACTAAGCAATCATTCAACCTTTTATCCTCCATTTGATTACGAAGTGTGGTTTTGATGTATTAAAGGTAGGCACTTAATTTAAGGATAAACAATCATTTAAATATGTATTATTTTTTATACATACATACATACATACATACATACATACATACATACATACATATATATATATATATATATATATATATATATATATATATATATATCCCTCAATTTAAGGGTGGGCACTTTACCCTTCTCTTATACATGGGTCCGCCCCAATAAATAAGTAACATAGATCTATTGTCATTTCTTACTGAAAATTGACATTATATATTGCTTACTTGTGGTGGTATTTTTTTTAGGGTTAAGGAGCGATTTTACCAACAAACTATTGGTCCAGGAGCGTCCAGCACAATTAACTATTAAGTAGACCAAAAATACCAACAAACTTTTAAAAAAGAAGCGCCCAGCACAACGCCGTTAGTAAAAAGTTAACTTCTGTTATCTAAGGTGCAGATTGGCCAACGAACTTTTACTCTAGGAGCACCCAGCACAAAATTCTAAATTTTACTAATTTAAATAATTTTTTTCTCAATTATTATTATTAAAAACTACTTGTATAGATATTTATGGACAAAAATGACTCATTCTTCAATTTTGTCAAAATTATAATTTGTTAAAATAAACAAAATTTTTAATTTAAAATATACTTATATGATTTAAATAAAACTCAAGGTGTTTTATATTTTATTATATATGTTAAAGAAAAAAACATGATTTATTTTTACTTTAGAAGAAATTTATGTGAGTTAAAAAATTCATTTAATGTTGATAAAATTTAAATAATCTATTATATCCTGAAAGAAATGAAATGAGTTTCATTTTTACTTTTATAAAAAGAGCTTAATGGATATTAATGTTGATACTTAATAATATAAATTCAACAACTTGATGATATATTTGTTAATTAAATGACCTATCGCTTATATGGATATGAGACTTTCGTAGGCCAAATTGCTCTTTAACCTACTATTAAGTTATCCTTCCTCAAGCCTCTTAAGTTATCCTTTTTTTTTTAGCAAGTCTCATATTCATATAATCAATGGATCATTTAATTAACAAATATATCATCAAGTTGCCGGATTTATATTATTAAGTATCAACGTTGATATCCATTAAGCTCTTTTTATAAAAATTAAAATTAAACTCATTTTATTTCTTTCAAGATATAATATATTTTTTAGATTTTTTAAATTTTATTAACATTGAATGAATTTTTTGACTCACATAAATTTCTTCTAAAATAAAAATAAATCATATATATATTTTTTGGTTTAACATATATAATAAACTATAAAACACCTTAATGTTTATTTAAATCATATAATTATATTTTTAATTAAAACTTTTGTTTCTTTTAGCAAATTATAATTTTGAGAAAATTAAAAAAATGAGTAATTTATGTCTATAGATATCTATATAAGTAGTTTTGAATAATGACATTGAGAAAAAATTATTTAATTTAGTAAAATTTAGAATTTTGTGCTGGACGCTGCTGAAATAAAAGTTCGTTGGCCAATTTGCACCTTAGATAACGGAGGTTAACTTTTTGCTAACAGCGTTGTGCTGGGCGCTCCGTTTTAAAAGTTTGTTGGTATTTTTGGTCCACTTAATAGTTAATTGTGCTGGACGCTCTTAAGCCAATAGTTTGTTGGTAAAATCGCTCCATAACTTTTTTTTAAAAATCAAATATATACTTTCATTAAGACTTCATAGTGATTTTACCTATCTTAAACTAATTTTTGATGTACCTAACATTCTTAAATATTTTTCCATAATGAGACTTTTTGATATTTGGAAAAGTACTTTAAACACAAAATTGCACCATAAATTATTCTAGATAGAGTGAAGGAGGTTACCTACTTACCTTATTTGTTTTCATTGGAAGGGAGGGAAGGGAGATTTTTAATAATTCCTTGATTCAAAAGGTGAGGGTAGTTTTTTTTTTTTTGGACCCAAGATCAGGAAGTTGTAATAAACTTACCATTATATTTCAGAAATATTTAGAGAATTGATCTTATTGTTAAATATAAGACGTAGTTTTTATATTTATCAGTTTTTTTCTAGTTTACCCTTTTTAATGTTTCCTCAATAATAATTAAAGAAGAAAAGAAATGAGGAAATTAAGGAATACAACTATGATATCTTAAAAATATATATTATATTAATTGACTCAATTAACTTCCTTAATTTAATTTAATTATGTAAATATATTTTGTATTAAAGGCTAAATGAGTACTATATTACAATTTACACATCAATTTATATTTTTTGTTGGGAAAAAGTGCAGCCAGAACGCCCAAATTATTTTTGAAGCTGCAATTAAGGTATTTATTAGTGCAATTGTGACCTGAAGTAATTAAATTGGAGCAATGGTGCACCTCATCCTAACTGACGTTAACTCCGTTAAAAAAGCCCTCACTCTGACCATCACACCTTACCCGCCAAATCTCCATGTCACTGCATATTCGTCCATGTCTGTCTTCACACAGAGTTCACGTTGTATCAGTATGCTTAAATTTTCCTCCGCAAATTGTAGTGAATACTCTTGGAGTGTGTTCCGAAGTGGAACACAGATGTATAAGCCCTTAAGGCCAATTGATGTTTAATGTAGGATCTAGTATAAATCTATTTAGCACTGTCTATCCAGAAGGTAACATTGACTAGATGGATCATAGTGTACACAATGACGGGATACCGTCGGAGGTGTAGGGTGTGTGCACTGTGTGAAAATACTAGTGGAGAAGAATACTGTGTACCGTTCACCAGGGGAAAGTCCTGCTATTTATAAGAGAGTTGTAGTAGTCCGATATTCACGTTGGCACTTTACCACGATCTAACGTTGATCCGACGTCCGAGCTGGCATGTTACCATGATCTCACGTTCTCATCCCGACGTCCGGGTTGACACGCTGCCACGATGTTACGTTCTATGCCCCCACTCTCCGCATTGTGAAGGTCGTAGACTGGCCGTAGGATGACCAATCTTTTCTTGGGCCCTATCACTATAGGCCCATATTCGAAGTCCATAACAGAGTGCATTCAATTTTTACACGCAAATAACCTCTTGGAGTGCAGTCACAGGAACAAAGGATTTCCATTTTTCATGATGTTTTGTAATTTTGTGCTTTTTTCCCAATGTTTTGGGTCCCGTCCAATAGCAAAGCCCCCTCCCTGAAATTCAGTTTCATCGAAGACAAAAAGAGTATAGTTTGCGGGTAGAGAGGGTGACGAAACTACAAGATGGTGGTTTTAGCAAGAGACAGAGCAACAAACGGCCGTGATTGCAAACAAGGAGACACATCTCAAGTCTGCAATCCAGCATGATGTTGATGCTCAATTATCATCTAGGGGCTGTGGCGACTCGGCGATTTCATGGCTGCTATGTTATTTCTGAAATGAGCGAATCATCAGAACATGGTGTGTATAAACCAAAGCAACCTCAGTTGGCTTGTAGCTAGATTTCCTTAAGCATTTATTCAGCGGTTCATTTTTCCGACGGTATGTATGAAAAAGGTTATTTGGCAAGCACTAATGCCTTTTCGGGATGAGGATTAGTCACTGCTATCGACGGTGAATACTTGATTTCGATTTTTTTTTTTTAAAGAACATGTTGTGTATATAAAGTTCTACTTTTGGGTGCGTTATAATAATATTGTTTTGGTAAGGATTGAGCCAACGTTTAGGTAATATTGATAGGGATAGAATATTATCACTACCATTTTTTGTCTTTACCACTTTTTCACCGTTAGATTAGAATCTTAATGATCTAATCGTGAAAAAGTAGTAGTGATATTGGTAGTGAGAAAAAAATGATAGTGACAATATCCTATTCCATATTGATATATACATGGAATTATAAAGCCACATACCCATAATCTTGGGATTGTAAATTGAGACAAAACTATCCTTATTTATAATAATTTTTGAATAAGAGCACCCGTCTCAATTTTGTCGAAAATCAAACTCATTATTGGTTCGATCCCTATCAGTATTGCCGATCTTACTCTCTAGCTACCCTCGTATATTATTAACATGTCCACCAAATCGATCAAAACCCATGAATAACTATAAAAAAGAAAGAGATTTATTTATCATTGTTGTAATCCATATAAAAAAAAAACAGTAATAATTAATAAAGCTCTCCTAAGTGATCACAGTCCCTTTTCTCTCACTCTTATTGCCACTGTCAAAACTACCCGTTAAATAAGAATTGATTATGCTTTCTCGCTCTAAATAACAACATCCATTACAGGCTGGGTTGCTTGAGATCGATGTTTGCTGCTACCTATGAAAAAGAAACTGAAAATAACATAAAACGTGGTTCCTCCTCTCTCTTTCCTCCATGAATAGGATAATATTTTTTTTTGTTGTTGCTAATTTATTGGTTTTATATTGTCAAATTTAAAGCTTTTTATTAAAAGGGTTTATATTTTTCATGTTGCATGAGAAGAAGAAGATTCCTACACACACATAAAATGGTGAAATCTACATCTTTTTTACAAAAAAAAAAAAAAAACTTACAGAGGAAAATCGAAGTATCTATAATATGAGGATACACTTTTCCTGTAACATGAGAAGTATATTTTAGTTTATTAAAAGGATGAACAAAAATTGAAGTAGGGAAGCAGCAACGGGGAGGGAGACGGTTGAAAGAAAGAAAGAATTCCCGATGGAGATGGGGGAAGGTTTTTGTTATAATACATTTTAAATTTATTATAAGGGCCAGTAGTTGTTTTTATAATTTATGATTGATTATAAAATAAAATTAATTTAAGCACCCTCTAAGAATTATTCCATACCAAACGTAATTTTAAATCTCCAATTCCACTTTGGTTTGAGTGGAAAGGATAGGATAAGAGGGGAAACAGCTTTAAGGAGGATATTGACAAAATTGTTACTAATAAAAAGTTTTTTTTTAGGGTATAATTTTAGAATATTAAATTTTTTTATAAGGTATTTAATAAAAATAAGAGAAAAAATTTCTCTTTCCTTTTTTCTAACTCCTCCCATCCCTCAAAACACACACACAATTCCCACCTCCTGGCCCAAACCCAATGTTAGTCCTTAAAATTCAGTGCCACCTCCCAAACACAGCAAGAACTGTTCCCAAGCTATTAACCAAAAACAAAAAAAAAAACTGTTCCCAAGCACGTGTAAGGCTACAGCTCCATCCGAGAAGAGCACAGGGTGAAGAGAAGACACTGCTTCCGGAGTCCCTCTCTGTTGACCCTTGCTTCTGTGTATGGAGTATGGACCCTTCTCTTGGCTCCAACAAGCGTCCACCTGATCGCACCTTCGACCTCCCCACTCCCACCCCCAAGCGCCGCCCCCACCCTCCGCCGGCTCCCTCACCGTCCGCCGCTTCTCCCGTTGACACTGTCTTCCGTCTTCTATGTCCGTCCTCTAAGACTGGCGCCCTCATTGGCAAGGGCGGTTCTGTCATTCGCCACTTTCGAGAGCTCACCGGAGCCAGAATTCACGTTGATGACTCTGCTGCCGCCTCCTCCGACGAGCGTGTTATTGTTATTGCTTCCAATGCCAACTCTGCTTTTGCTGCTGAGCAGCAGCAGCATGGTGCCCTTTCGTCAAACAATTCAAATTCCGGTGCCGGGGATTGCGATGATGGCTCTCCTGCTCAGCAAGCTTTGATTAGGATTTTTGAGAAGATGGCAAGGGTGGATGAGGACAAACCTGAGGACAATATTAATAATGGTGGTGGAAGTGAGACTAAGAATTCGGTGACTTGTAGGTTGCTGGCGCAGAGTAATCAGGTCGGGTGTGTACTTGGTAGAGGAGGGAAGATTGTGGAGAAAATAAGGCAGGAGACTGGGGCTCAGATCAGAGTTTTGCCCAAGGATCAACTCCCTGCTTGTGCATCTCATGGAGATGAATTGATTCAGGTGCTGCTTTTCTTTATTCTCCTTCTCTTGTTTCTCCTGTCCTGTATTCTGTAATGTAGGTTCAGTACGTTGATTCAATTTGACAAAATTTTTATTTTTGCAAATGCCCGTTCGAATTTGATTATGTGCCCTAAACTAGCTGAGTTCTAACTAAGTATTCATTAACATGACTAGAAGATGAGAGGGCCGTTTATAGCACTACTCTTACGCATTAATGGCTCCTGATTGCATCATTTTCTCCCTTATGTCTTTGTCTTTACTAATGCGAAAGAACTCTTCTAACTAGAGGGAACAGATCTAGGTTGAAGGAACTTGGGGAATGTAATTTACAAAATGACATTTGGGGAGGGAAATAGATTGGAAAGGAAAGGGCAGCCAGTGCTGGGCCTCGAGGCTTGTATATTCCTACACATGAGGCAAAATATCTAAAACAATATTCCTTGTTCTAGGCGTTGGTGTTTTCAGTGATGGTTTTATATATGTATTCATTAAGAGGGATGCTTCAAGTTGTGCATTATTTAAATGGTTAAGGTGCGATTTTACCAAGGAAGTTTTTTTCGACTAACACAAATAACAAATAAGTTTTGAAGGGGAGAAAAATACCAATAAATAATTTAAATTGGTGCATATTCACCAAGGCCATTCATCAAACGTCTCTTAGGTTTTACTTCAAATTGGCCTTGGTGAATTTAATGAATGTTTGATGAAATTTAACAGCCTTGGTAAATATGCACTATTTTAAATTGTTTATTGGTATTTTTGCGCCTTCCAAAACTTATTTGTGCTAGACTCTCCTAGGTAAAAACTTTGTTAGTAAAATTGCACCGTGACCCTTATTTAAAACAACCTTTGGAGACTCAATTTATAATGTCAAATTTTGGTTGGGATTATCATGTTTAAAATGTAACTTTGTAATTTTTGCAGACTCACCAGTGTTTTGCTTCCTTGTCTTGTTATTTAACTATCCTGTCTTCTTGTGCTTAAATCATCACAAATTTACAAAGGAGGGCTATGCTCTGCAACTGTTTAACTCTTCATTTCATGTGCTATGTGGATGCTGAATAGGAATATTTGCTTTGCCTCTGATATTATCACTTATGATACAAATGTGCCACTGCATAATGCATTTCTCCAATTGTGTAATTTTCAATGTCCAGAGTTAATCATCTTCTTTACTTTGGGAACTGAAGGATGATGTGTATCATGTCTAATGTGCAGCTGAAATAACATGTTTAAAGGGAATGTTAAGGGAGAAAGTGTTACAGTCTCTCTGGATTGTTTAAGCTTGGAAGGTCAATATGTGAAATGACACTGGCCATGGAATTGATTTTTGTCTTTTGTTTATCATACAGGGAAAACAAAATCTTGAGATAGCTGCAATGACCTTTGTTCTTTAGATATACTAGTTTCCCCTAAAGAATCAGAGTCAAAAGAGAAATTGCAAGCCCTAGAATGAGTAATGCTTAAATAACCTGATAAACTAACAATCAATATATATATCTATAAATTTCTGAGGGACCTGATACTTTGCCAAAGCAGCAAATAGTGCTGGTTCCTCTCCTCAGACTGCATTCAGGTATTGTGCAGTTGTTTTGCCCTTCTTTTCAGGAAAAAATTTCTTATAGCTTTTTGAAATTCTAATGTCTGGGTCAGGTTCCGTTGCATGAGATCTACCCCTCTATTTGTAATAAAAAGGGTTTATTCTGGCATTAAGTGACCCCTATAAAATTTGAATATAAGTTTTCTCTTTGACAGCTGTTTCTCAAATTACTCCGTCAGTAATCAGAATATGTTCTGTTCAAACAAGAAATGCTGCTTAAAATGAAGACAAGTCATCCAAATAGGCAAACTATCCCACAACATTATCAAAATTTCACCATTATTTTTTGAGTGACGGTCTTATTTTTATGCAAACTGCAACAGTTCCTGAACAACTTTTTATCCTTCTCTGAGGGCCATGGAATGCTAACTTCTAGCTATTTAGAATTTATCATGACATAAATTGTTGAAAAATATTTCCTATTGAATATTTATAATCCCAAGAAAATATGTCCGAGTTTCTACTTTTTTTGGCCAATAATTCCAGTTTCAGGCCATCCCCAAAGCCTTCTCAATAGGGCCAGTGATGAGGAAAGATATCTGCTACTTGTTATTTTTATATCCTTTGGTTTATGTCTAACTATTGATTAGTATTCTTTTTGAGCATTCTGTCTTAGAGACGCTTGGACATTAGTTTCTTCCAGTGCTGAATTTGCAGTATCTAACTTTGATTTTTATGTTCTGAATTGCTTGTAAGGGTAGCTAGTTGTTATTCTATTATAGTAGTTAGAGACAAAGTAGTTAAAATCATGAGTTAACTCGCCGACTTTGCGTAATGGGTAAGGATTTCTTGTGGACACGCTTGCATCATGTTAATACTTGCTTAACTCACATGATCTCAATGCTTGAACATGAGTTGATTCGAGGAAGCTTAATGGCTTTGAGTCTCATTATGCACAAATAATGTTTAGTATTATTTTAAAATAATTCATGTATAATAATTAATAAGTATGATGATTTATGAAGCATTAATAATTTTTTAAACATAGTTATACTTGAGGAACTCTATGTAGCTCTTATATGAATTTTAAGTATAATAAATTATGGAATGTAAAGAATTTGTTTTGAAGCAAATGATTATGCTACATTTTTTAAGATATTGCGTTTCACTCATTGCAATATATATATATATATCTCATAAATACCTATTTATCAATAGAGATACGATTTGAGTTCATATATCTCCTATGAGTTTACTTGACCTTATGAATTTGACAGCCTTGATTAAAGACTTGGTCTGCCATGCTATCCATCATGTATGTACAAGCTCCTCTGCGGAATGAAATAATAATCAGTTTTCTTATTTCTCACCTAGAATCTTTAATTTGTGCTGTCTGTCAATTTCAGTATGTTTCAATGGCATTTATTTGCACGAATTCCCCTTTTCCTTTTCATTTTTATGGCACAGTAATCTTGTGGCCATCTTATGGTATAAGCAGATAACAGGACACTTAACAGCAGTAAAGAAGGCACTTCTCTCTGTTTCAAGTTGTCTTCAGGATAACCCAAGGGTTGATGCAGTCAATTCTGGTGCTTTTAAGCCTTCTGGGGGACTCCATGGAGCTCCACCGCCGGCTCAGGTTGATCCTTATCCTCACCGGGGTTATGCATCTGGCATATATGCTCATGATCATCATTCCAGAGGTTATTCTTCTTTTCCAGGGCCTGCAGGCGTTGGGGCTGGTCATCGAATGTTTGTGGAAGATGAGGTTGTCTTCAAGTTGTTGTGTCAACAAGATAAAGTTGGTAGTCTTATTGGGAAAGGTGGCTCTGTAGTACGGTCTTTGGAAAGTGAAACTGGTGCATCTATCAAAATTGCTGACTCTGATTTAGATGAGCGTGTTGTTGTTATATCTGCACGAGAGGCATGAGCTCCTAAGTATCTCTAATCTTTTGGTGTTTTGTAGGGATATATCTGATTCTTGCAAGCACAGTAGTGAATTAACTCTTTATTTTTATATTGATTGTACTTGCACATTAATGTGTTTCCTTGGCCCAGCTCGTCCACTTCTGTGTGTTGAGACTCTTGCAAATGACTGAAGTTTCCCTGAGTTCTTTTCTTAATTTTCTTTCTAAATGTTGAGTTACCTGATGGAAATAGTTTTGCAATATTTGGTGGTTCAATTTTCTTCTATAATTCTCTCTTGCTAGAAGATAATTCTGCCCCTTTTATATTTATCCAAAAAAATATGATAGTCTTAAAGAGGTTACCGTGTTTGTTGAGATTATTATTATTATTATTATCATCAGCTGGTCTAATGTGTCAATTTTTGTTTTTTGAGTGCTTTTATTAGAAAGTTGAAGTAGGGCTGATTTCTTCTATATCTCTTTATCGTTGCCTGGTTTGATTAATTCCATCTTCAGATTGGTTATTCTGTGAATTTCTGTTGAGAATATTTTGATCATGATAACCTTTTCATTGCATGTCTAGTAGGTAGTAATGATGTAGCAATGGACATTCTTTTATAATCTTCTGCAGAATCCAGAGCAAAAGCATTCACCTGCACAGGATGCTGTTATTCGTGTCCATTGTAAACTTGCGGAGATTGGATTTGAACCAGGTGCTGCCTCTGTTGCTAGGCTGCTTGTACATTCACCGCAGATAGGTTGCTTGTTGGGCAAGGGAGGTTCTGTTATCTCAGAAATGAGAAGAGCCACTGGTGCTAATATACGTATTTTTCCTAAAGAACAGGTTAAAGGTGCTTCCCAAAATGAAGAAATTGTACAGGTAATTGACACTTCTGGAAATTTGTACGAGACTCAACAAATCCTTGTTTGGTACAACTTATTTGAGGGGCTTTTGGAGCTTATATACTTATTCCAATTGAGCTTGTGGCTTTTACTTCAAATTTTTGTTTGGATGAAAATTGTGGCCAATCGAGCTTATGGGTGAAAAGGAGCTTACTTGAAAAGCTCCCTTTCCTGATTTTGGCCAATCGAGCTTATTTGAAATTGAGCTTATGGCTTTTTCTTCAAATTTATTCTAATTTTATTAGGAGAAATTCTCAATTAGATGCTACTTTCATGGAAGCTGAAAATGGAAATATTAGTGCAAATGAAGAGTCTTCCTCGATTGATTCTGCTGAGGAAGATTCAACCGAAATGAATCAATCATCTTCAATTGAAATAAATCAGATTCGTGACACAATTAGATCCCAAATTGTATAGGGCCTAATTTCCTAGTTACTTATGTAATATTTATTTGATCAAATTATATATTTTAGCATTGCCAAATTTGGTAATTTAACATTTTTCATATTTTTTGATAATTTTGATTTTAATTTTTCTCCTATAATTATCTCAAAAGTCACTTATCTATAAGTCATTCCAAACAAGTTTCAATTTCACAAAAGCTACGCATGCAACCACCAATCCAAACATAAATCATATTTCACAATCTGACTTTTACCTAATCGGATTTTTCCATAAGTCCGATTGCCCACCGGTGTCCTAAACAAGCCCATTTTGTTTACTAACTAGCCTTTAAATTTGTATAATATTATCCTACCACAGTTCCATTCTTATAGCTTATGCTGCTAAGATAGCTGATCGATGTTCCACTGACTATTGCTGTACTGGATGTCCTGTGTACTTCAGCATGAAGATGTCGTGCTGTGTTATGGTGTTACTGTGAAAATCATAAACACTCACAATGCTATATTTATTCATAGGAAAGGATTACACTTATATAAGCTCTATGAGAGATATCAAAGGCAAGATTAAAGGGATTACAACATAAAGGACTGATTACAATCAGTCAGAAATCTTTCCTAGACTAATACAACTAAAATCAAGGGATATGATAGAGCTAGGATCATGGTTAATATCATGGGTAATAATCTGATTTCCAACACTCCCCCTCAAGCTGGAGAGTATATATCGATCATACCCAGCTTGCCTCAAAATCCTTCAAATTTTGTTCTTCCAGCTTCAATCTTCAAAAACTTTAGGCTTGTACTTCTTGAGTCTCAGCGGCCGATTTATTTTTGTTTGGGCTTGTACCCTTCTTGAGTCTCAGCGGCCCATTTATTTTGTTTGGGCTTGGACTCTCTTTTAAGTCTCAGAGGTCCCATATTGAGTAGCAGAACTTGCCCAGAAGAATCTCGAGTCCCATTCTCTATAAGTCCCAATTGTCCTCTTCCCTTGTTCGACGGTGGCTTGAGGTGGCTGTGTCTGGTTTGATTTGCAGCTTAGCTTCCGGCGAATCTGGACTTCTTTCCTTTTTCTGGCGGTGAGATCGAGGTTGTCCGACGGTGAAGGTGGCAATCGATGTTGCTCTGGCAATCTATGTTGCCCTGAGTTCTCCTTTCGCAGCGCTCTCTTCTCTTTTCCTCTTTCCGGAACGCTCGCCTGAATCTGGGAATATCGCCGGAATTTGCAACTCTGTTTTGGTGATTTGTGGATCTGACTATGGTGGTCTTGTTTGTGTTCTCTAGTTTAACCTGAGTTGTGTGTCTCCCGGTGCTGTGTAACTCATTGCCTCTCTAAAACTCTGAATAGAGCAGCGAGTCACCAGCGTCGGAAAGCCAGAACAAGACTGTTAATTTTCTTCAGGAATTAATCCTGCTCTGATACCATGTGAGAATCATAAACACTCTCAATGCTATATTTATTCATATGAAAGGATTACACTTATATAAGCTCTAGAAGAGATATCAAAGGTAAGATTAAAGGGATTACAACATAAAGGACTGATTACAATCAGTCAGAAATCTTTCCTAAACTAATACAACTAAAATCAAGGGATATGATAGAGCTAGGATCATGGTTAATATCATGGGTAATAATTTGATTTCCAACAGTTACTGTAGTCATGTAACTTTCTATGTGTGATAATTTTTTAATACATAATTAAGTCATGGATCATGACAACAAATGTCGTATGTGGTTCTTGCTCTGTAATTCTGCTGTAGGCATGCTCATACCTTCTATAGTGAAACATTTTGAATTTCCGTTCTTTGCAGTCTCTTAGGATATTGAATAAAATGTTCGTTCATGTCAGGTTATTGGCAGCCCACAATCTGTACAGGATGCTTTGTTTCACATAACCAGTAGAATTCGAGAAACCATTTTCCCAATAAAGGTGCCTCCTCCAAATTTTGGTCCACCACATCATTTGCCACCATTCTCAGAAATGCCTCCTCCTTTGTATAGGCCAAGAAATCCTCCTATGCCCTCCGGTCACCCTCCTCAAGTTGGACCTCCACCTCCTCATGGAATTGACCATTTGGCTCTTCCCTCTCAGCCTATTGATCCGCAACATTCTTATTTTCATGGTGCGGGTCGTGGTCCACCAACTGTGGATCGGATTCCGTACCCTCGTGGGTATGAAGGACCAAATTCTCCAAGATCATGGAACCCGCAGGTCGGTATCTGGGTATTTGAATCTCTGGATTTTTCATGCTTAGAGAATTGGTTTTAATTTGAAGCCTTGATTTGCAACGTTTTCTTTTAGCTTCTTCCTCTTTTCCCTTTTTCCTGTGTATGATGTTAGAAACTTACTTTCGGTTTCTGGTTTTCAGGCAGTTAGCAGGGGAAATACTGGGGGAACTACTGATGCTTCCAGTGTGACTTCAAGAAATATGCCTCCTGGAAGGTGATTTGGTCTGATAGTTCTTTGGATGAGCTTGGTTAGATTTTTAGTTGATACTCCCATTTGGTCTTTAATATAAGAGCGGTTGACTTTTATATTTTTGGGAGAGATCAAGCTAAATAAACTACGTAATGATGGCATAACATATATTGTGTATCATTATATTATCTATCAATTTATAAGTCAAAAAAATTAGTTTGGAGAAAAACGATAAATATAAATACTTAATGTAACTTAATTAGCTTACTTAATCTCTCTAGAAAAAAGTTAGTTGGCTCTTAACGGTAGATGGGCTTTCTGATTTTAAGTTCTATACAACAGGAAATAATAGGATGTTCTTAGCAGAATTTATCCTTTATTTAGCTCTGGATGTTCTTATATTTATGTAAACTGGTTGTTATTTCCAGGAATGGAAATCCATTACACAATATGACGAGCACCACTGTGGAGGTCACCATCCCCCAAATGTATTTACCCCACGTTCATGGGGATAACAATAGCAACCTAATTCAGATCCAGCAGGTCTGTTCTTGACTTCTTATATGGTTACTTGGCTTGGGTTGTGGAGAGCTTAGGCTCTTAGCCCTTGGATTGTCTCTCACAATACTCCCTCTGTCCTTTAATTATAACCTTAAAATAATTGATTTGTGTTTATCAAGAAAACAGTTAAAATTAGTTAAGAGTAATAAATATGTATATATATATATATTTCACTCATGCTCTTATTTGTAAAGAGGATAAGTGAGAGAGAGAATAAATGCAATCAAAGGGTAAAGTTGAAAAAAAAAAAATTTGACAAACCTAAAATAAAGTTTATATTTTGGGACCCATTCACAAATTTAAAGCTTATATAATAAAGGACGGAGGGAGTAGTATGTTACTGCAATGAATCTCAAGATAATCCAATGGCTGAAAGTCAGGCTCTCCCATAGTATCTATCGATACCCAAAGTTTTAAGTTTTTTAACATTTGAGATTTCCTCAGATCTCTGGTGCAAATGTGGTGGTTCATGATCCAAATCCGGGGGCGTCGGAGGGTTTGGTTATTGTCTCTGGTGCGCCTGATCAAACCCGTGCTGCTCAAACCCTCATCCAAGCTTTCATTTTTTGTGGGCAGACAGCAGCGTGACACAATGTCTCTGGTTAGGGGTATTTAGATGACCTTATTTTAAGTGATTTTATGTTGTATGAGGTAAATATATGATGAATTTTGCCTCGTAAAGCGTAAAAATGCCTCTCTCTCTCTCTCTAAAAACATGGTTTCCTAACACCCATTTGGACGTTTAATGAGTATCATCATGTCAAGGTTTTCATGTCATGATGTAAATTTTGGAGAAAATATGACCCATAAAGGACATTACCTCTTCACTTTAGCCTTGTAATTTATTTCTCTGCATGAGTTATTTATTTAAATCTCCTTCGTTGGATAATATTTATTCTTCTGTCAAGAACTAATCTAAAATGTGATAAGTTGCAGAGTTTTGAGAATCTATTTCACTGGGGAAATACATCAAGTAACAAAGAATGAGGTATACTTTTTTTCAAAATTAAATTATTTGTCCACTTAATGTTTAATTTTCAAATGAGTCACCAGTGATCCAAATGAATAATGGTTGCTTCGATCATCAACGAGATGACAATTTGTCATGAAGGATAGCATGGCCCCTGTGCAAAGATGACATGCACAAATTGAGAAATAGAAATTAGGAGCACTAAAATCTATATGGCTATGAATCCCCACCTCTTAGCATTAGAATGTATTTTTAATTAGAATACGTATGTGTGTGGCGCGCGCACAAAAATTAAGAGATAATTCTTCCCAAAAACACAAATCACCTCCTCTGAACATGTCAGGAAAAAGTAAATAATTTTGAACACATTTGTGACACTAACTTATCACAGAACTGAACATTTTAAACGCACATCGTGATATTTCATGTAATATCCATGTTTTAGGAACTCGAACTAGACCGAAAACTAGCGAATTTGCCACCGAGTCACCTCAATATGAATAGAATTTTCTAAAAAACTTGAAAACTTTTTAAAACAATTTATCAATGGTTGACGTTGTTGCAGTCAAACCCTAAGACAAACGAAAAGGAGCTATAGTGAGCGAAGAAAACATGGAATCACGTGTGTTAATCCAATTATTAAATGCTTTCAGTGCGCAGTCTCTTGTTCTTTCCTTCTTACTTATCGTCTCTTCTTACCTTCATATTTACGTGTCTTATTTATTATATTTTTGTAGATTTGTTTGTAAGTGGTTTTTCCCCAAAGCAGGCACTGCGGATGCCATCGAGGAACAACCGGTTGAAGTGCGGTGCAGATGGCACCAATTTCCCTCGCCTAGTTGCCACAGCGCCAGATGCCCCAGCATGAGTTTTCCCTTTTGCGCTTGTGATACGCTTCACTAAGAAGTCGTTTTGTCGTTGCTAATGACAACAAGAGGTTTATAGTCACAGAGGCGTTTTATACTTTTATATGTGGATGTTGAATAGGAATATTTTCTTTCTTTCCACTTTTCTGAAAATCTAATCAATGAGACCAGTCTTTGAGGGACACTGAGTTTTACTAGAGCCTTAGAAATATTTTGGTTCAGCAATTTGGCAGCCAGATAGTGTCAAGTAAGGATTCATGATAGTAATTCAAGCAATACAAGAGAAGAAAAGCCTTTTAATTTAAGCAAAATCTTGCTTTATGTAACACTTAGGATTTGATACCATGTAACATCTTACCGTGATACCATACCAACATAATCTTGCTTTGTGTAACACCCCATGCTTTGATACCATATCAGTGTAATACCTTACTTTGATACCATACCAGTGTGAACAATAAACTTAAGCAAGGTGAGAAAAAAAGAAAAAGAAAAGAAAAGTCTCTAACATTTTAGGTTAGTTCTTGACGGAAGAATAAATATTATCCACTTAATGTTTAATTTTCAAATGAGTCAACAGTGATCCAAATGAATAATGGTTGCTTCCATCATCAAGAAGATGAAAATTTGTAATGAAGGATAGCATGGTCCATGCGTAAGGATGAGATGCACAAATTGAGAAATAGAAATTAGGAGCAATAAAATCTGGGGAAAATTACACACAGGTCCCAAGGAACAGAAATATTTACCTTTAGGTCCTTGAATTCATGAAATTACACAGAAGTTCCTAGGGACTTCTGTGTAATTATTTATGGAAGCAAAATTACTTTTTCTCCCAGAGGAGAAATAGCCTCTGGACCTCATAATTAAAAAATCCAGGTTTTCAAAAGTTGTTGTTAAAATAGGAATTTGTTGTTGTAAATATAAAATTTCTTATTGCAAATGGCCTCTAGACCTCAGAATTAAAAAATTAAGGTTTTCAAAAGTTGTTAAAATAGGAATTTGCTGTTGTAAATATAGAATTTCTTGTTGTAAATGGCCTCTAGACCTTAGAATTGAAAAAAATCCAGGTTTTCAAAAGTTGTTGTTAAAATAGGAATTTGCTATTGTAAATATAGAATTTCTTGTTGCAAATGGCTTCTGGACCTCAGAATTGAAAAAATCCAGGTTTTCAAAATTTGTTGTTAAAATAGGAATTTGCTGTTGTAAATATATAATTTCTTGTTGCAAATGGCCTCTGGACTTTAGAATTGAAAAAATCAAGGCTTTCAAAACTTGTTAAAATAGAAATTTGCTGTTGTAAATACAGAATTTCTTGTTGCAAACCTAGATTTTTTCAATTCTGAAGTCCAGAGGTTATTTCTCATTTGGGCAAAAAGGTAATTTTGCTTCCACAAATAATTATACAGAAGTCCCTCTGAGGTCCATAGGCTATTTCTCATTTGGGCAAAAAAGTAATTTTGCTTCCACAAATAATTACACAGAAGTCCCTAAGGACTTCTGTGTAAATTCATGAATTCAAAGGACCTAAATGTAAATATCTCTGTTTCTTGGGACCTGTGTGTAATTTTCCCAAAAATCTGTTCTGACTATGCATCCCCCACCTCTTAGCATAATATGTTCAGAATTAGAATACGTATGTGTGCAGCGTGCGCATAAAAAATTAAGAGATAATTCTTCCTAAGCACAAATAACCACCTCTGAACAGGTCCGGAAAAAGTAAATTATTTTGAACACATTTGAGACCCTAAATTGTAGGGAGGAGTAAAAAAAAAACGGTGCTCCAGGTAGTCTAACCCGACTAGATGAAAAAAATTGGTCCGAATTAATATTGGGTAGGCCAGACCAAATTGGTCTTCTCGGGTTGGACTTCGGGCTAAGGCCTCAAACCCCTTGGTTTGGTCCAAACTATTCTGAATATTGTTTTTATTGTTGTTCAATGTTGTTAGAGATTATTATAGATTTATGATTGGATTTTAATGTTTTGTGATGTGTTTTATAAGATTATTGGTATTTTTATGATCTTATTAGGTTTAAATATTACCTCTTAAAAAAAAAAAAAACAACAAATAGGCCATCCTTTGGATTGGTTTGGTCCAATTGGAGCTTGAGTTGATATTGGACCAAACTAGATATAGGGCTGTCTTGTACAACACAAGGTAGATTAGACCTCAGGAAATTACCCCAAAACTGAACATTTTAAACGCTCCTCGTCATATGTCATGTAATATCTAATCCCTCAAATTTCACTTGTTGCACAAGCTCTCACTATGTTTCTCCCAGAGCTATTTGTTTTAAAGGCATTAATCTTAATCATAATTATGATATAATTAACAAGAATAACATGTAATATCTACAGACTATAACAATATTTCTTAGTTAATTACAGCCCAAAAATAGCAATATAAGACCGCTCAAGTCGTTCAGAGAGAGTCAACACATCTCTCTATCCTATACCGGTTACCATAATCAAATGTCCAATAACCTGTAAAAATATTCAACATCAACCATAAATTGAATCACATTTTGGTAGAATGACATAGCATACTCTACGAGAAGAGTGTAAAGCTGTTCCAATTACTTTCTTTGAAGCAAGTTCTGTATAGTGAAATTATGTGCCCAAGTCTGAGAAATGGAAGAGAGGGTCACTTTAGAGTGTGTATAAAGAACCCGATACAAAACTAAAAGGTGTTGGTCCTAATAGGAGCTTTGGCCACTCATGCAATTATGCACGAGATCTAATGGTTGAGTCTGTGTGAATGTAGAAAATGCCTTGAGGAAAGCTACCTCTAATTAATCCCGACAATGTTTAAATTTGGCCCGGTCAGATAACCATAAAAGGGGTCATCAATAAAAATCCCCATTCTTCCCTTCTCAAGACTGAGGGAAGAGTTAAAACTAGCAACATAGCAATTTCTAGTCCTTTTGCGGAAAGAGATTACACAAACAGTTAAGTTGTTCCATTTAAACACATTACAACATCAGGCAGCGAATTAACCCAGTTCATCAACCTAAAGTTAATCAAAACCTCCAGGGTAGACACTTAGCTGTCTGTCACATAACAAGAATAAAGGACCTCTGCTCATATATAAAGGGTAAAATACAAAATTCTCATGTCAGGATTTTCACTAAACTGCCGTAAAACCGACTCTTACAATTTACATCTTAGGCAAGCATTCACTCCTTTTACATGGAATCAGTCTGTACTGGGATCCATATGCAAAGGTCCAACATTATGAACCACCAATATCTCTCGCCAATCTAAGAACTACCTGCCTGGCCTAAACTTTTACTCTGCACATCATTCAAGAAGTGGAAAATCAAGCTTATGCTGTTACGTAAAAGATCTGAATTCCTGAAAGTTGACAAGAAATAAATCAATGATACATGGTTTCACCAGATGGTTGCTTACCTCATTCCTATTCAATGAAGAATTGTGTCCAGGTAAGGGAGTTTTTGTCAGGTCCCTTAGAGTTCCCTGTGGTTAAGAAAATGCAAAAGAACACATCAACAAATAAGGACAAATAAAGCAAGAAAATGGTGCTACTTATGTGTAGATTGCAAAATCATTTCTACAATGTAAGCATACTTTAAAAAATGAATGATGGAGGGATGGTCATCTATGTTATGTTTCCTGAAACACATAATTATTAACAGGACAACAAAAAAGGTAATGATCAGAATGAGGAATATACAATGTGCTAACAGCTACCTTATTTGCCCACATAAGTCCGCATGCATTGCAGAGGGTTCTTGGCCCTTCAGGTCCACGTCGCATCATTGGTGTGCATTTCTCGCTGATGCCACAGTGCCTACAGCTGGCATATACACAATAGTCAAGAGATAGACTCAGCACCCCAAAATGGACAATGGACTAAAAGGTTTTATTGTCAGATGAAGAATAAACTGTCATAGTGATTTCATGTGGATTTGCACCCAAAAAAGAGGGAAGAGAAATAAACCACGACATTATACGCCAGAAATCTGCTCATTTTTCAAACATTCGTTTTAGAATGTTATGCTTTTACATGAGAAAGCACCCATAACAAAATAAAAAAAGCAAAGAAAGGTGGAGTAGTCCTTTTCATTACTAAATTCAAAGGTTAGAAATCTTAATTCTTTTAAAATATTGCAATGATATAACTAGCAAAAAATCTAATCAATCTCCATATATTTCCAAGGCACTTATTCTTTGCTTCATTTTTATCTTGTTTTTATTTATGAGTTCAGTCAGCTTACACAACATCCAGCTGTTGGGATCCAATATTGTCTGATGTCCAGTTTTCATTTGTCCCCAGATTTGTTGCAGCTGGCACAGATTCATCAGGGTTTGACTTGGAAGATGTAAATTGACCTTTATTTCTCTGCATCCTAGAAAAGTCACTTGTAACAGTAAGCAAGAGCTGAAAATTTAAAAAGTGTGTTGCCAGTTTAGAATGTAAATTTAGGCATATATTTTTCAAGTATAAACAAAATGGTAGAAAGTAATGACATTGATTTTGATTTTCCAAACAACTAATCTCCAAAATACTATTCTACTCCTTGAGGAAAGCAGGAGCAACAGGACAAAAAATTGTTTCGGTCCAGGATAAGATGGAAATTTCATTATTGTGATGTGGTGACAGAATCCCTGAGCATTGAATTTTCGGGGAAGCTCCGATCCACAGCTACAAACATATAAATAACACATTTTGTGGGCCTAAGGAGTTTTCAGGGGAATCATATCTCAATTTTGAGGGGAACATATTCATGCCTTTGCCAATATACTCTAAAAAGCCACATTATTCATAAACCAAGAATAGTGCAGCTCATTTGCAACCTCCATATAATGCACAAGGCCTACATCTAGTCGTAACAAATAGGATGGCATGACAAGCAAATCTAGATGATTCCAGGCTCATCAAGAATGAAGAAACTTGCCCATATGTTTTGATCCATAACATTTAACCATTACCAAAGCGCAGAAAGAAACAAGTTTTAAACAATACAAGAAAATAAGTTCCTGACCTTTATAAGAGTCATAAACTAACCCACCTCATCTTCATTTAAACTAAGACGAATCTACTATCAATCTCAAATCATTAAGTATGGCAAAGTGAAGTGTGAGTAAGTTCACTCAAGGTTATAACTATAACAAGCACCATACCTTAATGCTACTTCTTTACGAACAGTATAACGTATTTTCTTTTCAAAATTCCGTTCTTTCCGCTTTTCTCGAAATCTAATCAACGAGGCTAGTCTTTGAGGGACACTGAGTTTTGCTGGAGTCCCAGACATATCCTGGTTAAACAATTTGTCAGCCAGATAGTTGTCAAGTAAAGATTCTTGATCGTAATTTAACCACAAAAGGTAGCAATACCCGATTATTATGGTGAACATTCATTGTACTTGCAGACATGGAAGGTACTTCACGACCTCCCAATAGTAAAAGCACAGCTTGAACCTGAGAGTGAAACCTAAGGATTATCAGAAATCATTTTCTTTAGCCTGTCAAACCAGGCAGGCAGTAGCCCACTATTAGTAGGTTAAGAATAGATCATGGAATAGCATACACCACATTCACCCTTCGAAACAGTGATTTTACTACATCTATATGGTCATAAAACATGTTATATCATATTAAGATCAAATTCCCCACATTAAAATTGCCTCAGATTGAGATGCATTGCATGTCTATACCTGTACATGTATGGGAATGGAGACTACAAAGAATACCACTCAGCATTTCTTGTAGGATTTTACTTAATTTAGGATCAACAAATACTATAAAGAAGGGGAAAATAGAGAAAACAAGCATGCATAGATAACAGGCTGAAATGAATAGTGCATCAGACAGCTCTCTTTTTATTGTCCATAGATGTCCACTATCACACATTACAGCTATATTCGCCATAGTGAATAGATGTGTAAACAGAAATAGAAGCCAATTAATCTGCTCGGCTGCAATTTTACCTATTCATCTAGTTCTAAATTCAAGCATCCTCAATCAAGACTTCAGGTGTAATCATATGGAAATTCTCTACTTCAATTGGACTGATTATTTTCATGAAAGACAGGTCAATAAACAGTTGAATCTGGCATATTGGTTAAGAACACGGTGAAAACACAAAGAAAGCTCAGTAAAATTAATGTACCTTTTCTGGCGACACAGAGTCAAATACATAAACCTGGCCTTGAAAAGACAACGTGAGCTGGTCACCACTAACTTGTTCAATTATTGCACCATGATCATCAGTAACATTTCCAGGGTTGGCAACTTCTTCTATGCTCTCATGTCCGCTGACATTAATATCACCACAATTGTTATTGTCTTCCATCCTATTCCCATCACTCATATGGTCCAATCCATGTTGTTCATTTTCGGGTACATATGGCACATGCATTGGATGTTGTGCATCACTCATATGTATCCCAGAATCATCCCCATGAATACCATCCATAGCATAGAAAGGCCAGAAAACACCTTTGAAAATGAAAGAAAGATTGGTTAAAGAAACTCTTAAAGAAAATAGGAGAAGGAAAAAACCAAGTCACAAACTATGGAGAATTTTTTATATTTGAAAATTCAACAGTAACTTAGGTGATTAAATGCATTATGATGTGCACACTACATGGCATCATAGGGAAATATAATGTTAACCATATTCATAAAGAGAGATAATATTTCATTCCATTATTTTTTTGCTCTAAAAACGGATTATATCAAACTTTAAGATTAGAAAGGAAAGAAATGCTGAAACAAGGTGGCATCCAATGATGGGCATGGTAATAAACAGAACCAGAGAACACAGATAATTATCACACGCCAGCATTGAGCCTTGACATCAAGTCGAATCAATTCACTTATCAAAAGTTAAGTCTCAACTCAATCTTCAAGAAATTTCTCTTTCCTTTGCAGACGAGCAGACATTCCATCACAAGAAAAGCAAACATCCTGTCTGAAAGCGCGCCCCACTACTAGATTCAGTAAAAAAAAATTTAGCCAATACAATAAAATGGAGGCCAACAAAACTAAAAACTAAATATGAGAGACACATTTAGTGGATTAAAAAAACTCTGCCAAACAATCCATATTGCTAAGTTTACAGTATAACTACTGATCTAACAATAATCAGATCAACTTGTCACAAAGCAGCGAAAAAGACCATACCCACAACTTCAATCCCGTTAATTAAACGACCCACTATAGATTTGTTTTTAAAACAGACATAAGGGCAATAAAAGAGGAAACGCCGAGCGTGAAGGAAGAACTTGAACGAGCAGAACCAAGCGCAGGAGATTAACAGAATAGCAGTGAAGTCTTTTCTCGATCTGCACAAGAACCCAGAAGCGAGGCCAAAGGCCTTCACAGAAGAAGTAACGAAGGGGACGGGTAAGAGCAAGTGAAGAGAGAGAAAGAGAAAGGGGGAAAAGGCAAGGAGACCAAGTGAAAGAGTAACGGGAAAACAAATGCCTCGGAATGGAAGCTCCTGGTCCGGCTTTCGTTGTTGCGGAAAGTGGGGGAATTTGGAGGGTAATATACTGTTGTGGTGAGGTTGATGATGAGGAATGAGATCAGGGAGACAATACCCACTTTTCCAAGTCAACATTTTTCTTAACCCAATATTTCATCATTATATGTATGTATGTATACGCATGACCTCCACCACATACTATTTCACTTGGCAAATTGGTTTGCTAACTTTGCTTTTTATGTTCGATCAAAAAAAAAAAACTTTGCTTTTTATGGGGGAAAAATTGGGAAATTTTAGTTAGCCTTGGGTAGTAAATTAATTATATTAACTTTTAGATATGAACTTACTTTATTTGTCTTATAAATTAGTTTATTTATCTTGTAAATGATTGTTTTATGAATTTCTATATTTATCTTGTAAATAGTCAAAATGTTTTTGATTACATGTGTTATTTTAAATTTTTTTATTTGTCTTATAAATATATTTATTTTTCTTGTTAATGAAAAAATATTTTTAATTTTCTAGGTTCTTTCAAGGGAAAATTATAATAAAGGACCTAAAAAAATAATATTTATTAAGAAAGACAACGAAAATGGTAATTATTTTGAAGGATCAGAAATTAAAACATTAAAATAGAAAAACTAAATTGTCCTTAGCCAGATTTTCTATATTCTCTCTAATTAAATCAGAATCTGGAGTGATTGATGGATAATAATAAATAGAGACCAAATCAGAATCGGCTAACTTAGTGTCTTTACTAACCAAAAATATTCTCTCTAATTAAATCAGAATCTGGAGTGATTGATGGATAATAATAAATAGAGACCAAATCAGAATCGGCTAACTTAGTGTCTTTACTAACCAAAATCGCCTCCCAGTTAAATCAGATAATCTCATTCAATTTTTGAGTTCCGGTTTGTAGTCACCAAAGAGAAAAGAAGCGTTTTAGGCTTTCCTCACACTACTCAGCTTCAGAGAAAGAAGGCAAAATGGATTACAATGGAGGAATCTGGACTGGACTACGATCCTGACCCATAACACCAACCTTAAATCAGGACCCTCTCTTTCTCCATCAACAGTAACAACAATTTGTCCAGCATGAATAACAAACGTTTCAGCCACAAGCTTCGCAATCTCAATTTCAATCGAAGCAGCAAAATCTCTATCAACAACAATGACAACAACAACATCTTCTCCAACAACACCTCCCAATTTCTGAATGAGATTCAATTTATTATCATTAATAAGAGATAACATAGTAAATTGAGATTTCCTATATTTATTATATTGATTGGATTCAATTTCTCCTATCAAATCTGGCCGCACATGATTTTTATCATTAATAATGATAAAAAGGGATTATAAAGGTTTAGGTTTTTCGTTTTTTTAGACCCAGAGGTTTTTGCATCCAAATTCCAAAGTGATCTCCTTATGCAAGCAACTACATCTCTTACAACACCACCCAGATTCTGAATGAGATTCAATTTCTTGAGCAACAACGTCTTCTCCAACAATCAATATAAATACTTTCAGTCTCTATTTGTCATTATCCATCGATCACTCCAGATCCTTATTCAATTAGAAATAATATAAGAAATCTGGCTAAGGGCAATTTAGTCTTTTTATTTTAGTGTTTTAATTTTTGGTCATTCAAAATAATTATAATTTTTATGGTTATTCTTAATAAATATTATTTTTCTTAAGTCCTTTATTATAATTTTCCCTCTTTCAAATCCCTTTATTTGTTTGGTAAATCTTTTATTTAGAAGAGAATCTCATATAAAGATGATTAAAATAGAAAAATCCTATATAAAGCTGGTAAATTCAACAAATATTAAATTAAGTCAATGACCTAAATTAGAATATTTAAATGTTAGTTATTTTCCCATAATAACCCTAAACATGGTGGAAAGAAAACAGCACAGGAAAATAAGATTCAACATCAAAATCGTCCGTCCGTCCTCTTTTCGAACAGCTTGATGTCCCTAATTTGTTTTGTTCAAATAAGATTCAGGATCTTTTTTTTTTTTTTTTTTTGAATCTGGGGAAACATCGTCTTTCCCTTCATCATCATCGTTGCTTCTCATAAAGGCCTCAAGCCCATTTCTTAGCTTTTCAAGGACAACATTTTTCTCCTCAAATTGATATTTAGCCTCTGAAAGTTTCATTTGGACCCTCTCTTCATGCAAAACATCAGCCAACTGAAGCATCTCTCTCTCTCTCTCTCTCTCCATTCTGAAAAATCCCTTTGCCACAACCAAAACAAAATTAGGAAACGTGCTAATTGTTCCTCTTCCATGTCTTCTTCCTTGCTCCGACGGAAATACCGATTTAAAGGAGCCATTTTGGTTGCCAAGAAAGGAGGTTCCAGTACCCCTGTTCTGTTCTGATGTCCAAGACTCGCTCGACGTCGTACCCTCCATATCTAAAATAGAGATAATCACAATCTTATAATCATGAAGACCTGAACTGAACCTAAGTCCTATTCTTTTAGTTTCACTAGGACGTCCAATTGTATTAACAGCAGGTGGGAACCAATCTCAATTCTGCAAGGACCAGTTAATTGACATGAAGTGGTTCATAGCCTTCCAACAGAATACAAGGCCGTTAATTAACTAAAAGGATTGAAGAATGAAGATTTAATATTAGAACCAGATTTTCTTACGGTGTCTAGGTGTCTCAGGAATTTCTTGTTTGTTAGGTAGTGAGTAAACAATATTATTTGGTCTCCATTTTTTTTTACTAACTAAAGATATAGAGATTATTTGATCTAAATTCTAAATTCTTAATTGTGTCGCATAATCTAATTAAGAATTTGTTAAATTTAATAACTCAAATTAGAATTTGGATAATTCAATCGGAAAATTCCATATAAAGCTGCTTAAAATAAGAAAATTCTAAATTGGGTTGGTAAATTCAATAAATCTTTAATTAAGTTATCGACTCAATTAAGAATTTCAAAATTTAGATTAAATGATGTTACTGCCCTTTCATAGTTTCCTCTCTCATCTTAAAAAGGTTTCAATACTTTTTAATTTATTTTTACAATGAGTGTAAATATATATATAAATATTAATATATAATAAAATAAAATATGATTAACTTAGATCAAATAATTTTTTGTGTGTGTAAGAATGATCAGGAATAATTCAAAAAAAAAAATATCAACCCCAATATTAATTAAATGTTTTCTAATTGAACATTAGAATAAAAAAATTATTTTTTACTTGATTTTTTGTTCATTGAGAAAAAAAGTTAATATAAAAAAGAAAGCTGTTTGATATAGCAAACTGCATATCAAAGATTTTCATTAATGATTTTTTCAAATAAAAGATATTTATTAACGTTAAAAAAAAACATATATATTACATAAGTAAAATTGCATGATTAACTTTTTTTCATTGACAAAAAACTAATTTGAGTTCTTTCAAAAATAAAATTTTTATTCAAAATATTTAATAAAAACATTTAATTGATAACGGTGTTATGCATTTTTTTTTTCACTTAAACCAATAAATCATTCTTTCTGAATACAAAAACTCATTTGATTTAAATGAATCATATTTTATTTTATTATGTATTAATGTTGATATATATGCACACTTATTAAAAGACAAAGTTAAAGAGCAATTAAATTCCTTAAAGGGGAAAGATGATAAAGAAGATTATGAGGGTGTATTAAAGTTAATTTACCTCTATTTTAACATCCTAAATTGAGTCTATAGCTTAACTAGGGAATTGTTGGGTTTAACAACTTAATTTAGAATTTCTCTATTTTAAGTAACTTTATATGAGATTTTCCCTTGTTTTTTTTACGTTAATAAATATCTTTTCTTTTGAAAAATAATTAATGAAAATCTTTGATATGTAATTTGCTATATCAAACAATTTATTTTTATATTAACATTTTTTCTCAATGCACAAAAAATCAAGTAAAAAATATTTTTTTTTATTCTAATGTTCAACTAGAAAACATTTAATTAATATTGGAGCTGATACTTTTTTTTTAAAAATTATTCCTGATCATTCTTCCACACACAAAAAATTCTTTGATCTAAGTTAATCATATATTATTTTATTATATATTAATGTTTATATATATTTACACTTATTGTAAAAAGAAGTTAAAAAGTATTTAAATCCTTTTAAGATGAGAAAGGAAACTATGAGAGGGCAATAACATCATTTAATCTAAATTTTGAAATTCTAAATTGGGTCGATAACTTAATTAAGAATTTATTGAATTTATCGAATTTATCAACCTAATTTAGAATTTTCCTATTTCAAGCAGATTTATATGAGATTTTCCCTAATTCAGTCGTCTTTATATGAGATTCTTTTTTTATTTATCTTGTAAACGCTCTTCTTAAAATATAAAAGAAGGCCTTTATTATCTTTTCACCTACAAAAATTAATTTTATTTTGATCATGGGTGCAGTGAAGTTACAAAAAGTTTTGAAGGTTGACTGAAATTAAAGGCCTGTTTGGTATTGAGAACATTTAAGAAGGGAAATGAACTTAGAGGAGTGAAAGGAATGGAATGAAAGATTAAGAGGAAACTTAAAAAATTGAGCTGTTTGGTAGATATGAGACTAAAATTTAAGTTGATGGAAAATAAAATGTTTGATAGAAAGAAAATGAAGTTGGTTAAGTGGGAAGGAGAGGTAAAATACCCATAATGTAATACCCCAGATTAATAATAATAATAATAATGATAATAATAATAAGAACAACCATAACAATAATATAGTAATAATAAAATTTAATAATAATAATAATAATAATAGCAACAATAATATAGTAAATAAAGATTTAAAATTTAATAATATTTGTATTATTTTATAATTTATTAATTAGAAATAATTATAGTAATGATAAAAATTTAGAATTTAATTATATTGTTTTATAATTTATTAATTGGCAATAGTTAAAGAGCCCAGCCCAAAGCTAAACCCTAAATTTTAATTATAAGTTGAGGTCGGCCTAAACCTAGCGAACGCTCAATACATTTTTTTTCTGGTACTTTTTCTTCTCTGCTTCTACATCCTATTTCCGTACTCTCATCAAATTATTTTTCTAGAATGCTAGTAAAAAAAACAGAGACCAAGCAATCTTAATCCCCAAAACAATAGAAACAATATTAAAGGCGTCGCTGCATTTGTATTTTATTTTGGTTTCTGTGAGTAATTTTTACGAGCAATTTTTCGATTTCTTGAAACATGAATTGAACATAGCTTTTTGATTGCTATGGATGCCTTGTGCCTGAATTATATAACCTTTCATTCATTGACGTAACCGATTTCGCATGAATTGAACATACTTATACGTTTTTATTTTTATTTCTTTTGCTTTGGGATGCCTCGGCCTTTATGCTTGGCTTGGATTATATATATACACCTAATACTTGAAACCTATGTATGCTTTACATGTGCATCTATACGTTTCCTCCCCCCCCCCCCCCCCCCTTCCTCTAGGTCCGTCGTGTTTCTTCTTTTTCTGTGTAATTGAAATATAAGTGCCCTTCATTAAAAATAAATGGAAATATAAATATATCTATAAGATAATTTAATCATGAGAGGATAGCTTTGGGATGGTACCTTCTAAAATGATGAGCACAACCCTTAGGCTTTATGCCCCTAATGTGTTATTTTATGTGAACCTATGATATCCGTTCTTCTCAAAGTGGTGTCTGGCAGGGTTTCCTGAGACATTAGTAGCAACTTTGGGAAGAGGTGTGCACACTAGGACGAAATATTTTATAGCCAATTTGATGATTTGTGACTGGCAGGTTTTCCAGGTCTACCATGGTTCTCTTCCCACTAAATAGACTGGTAGGGTTTCTCGGGTCTAAATAAATTTAAAAAGATAATGAATAATGTTTGATGCAATTACCATATGATTATATATATTTGCTTTGATTAATATATTTGTGTCAATTAAATTGTGTTTATTAGGATTACTAGCAATTATTGATGTTTGTGTTCATGGGTTGTGATGATCCTTCAGGGTAGCAGAATTTTAATGAAACATGTGCTAAAGGTTGGGGCTAGTAGTGAGGGGTGAGGAAGCACATTGAGCTAATTCTATTTTATTGTATTTTGTTATGAATAAAACACACTTTTGTTTAAGTTTGCATTTAAGTTATTGTAATAAGTTAGCCTTGTACTTGTTCCAACACAAGTGCGGCGGTAACACTCCCAAGGTTGTTTATTTTGACTTTTAATAATTAATCTTAAAAATTATCACAGTTTTAAGTTTGTTACGGACTGGCCCAAAGGCCTAAATCTATAGTATGACCCAACGGCGAACAGATCAGGAAGTATGATCCACTGATCATGCGGGGAGATCCGGCGTCTTAACAAACCCAATCTATCCACATCGTATCGGCATCCCGAGATACTCGCCCCGGATATCACGCTAGGCCGGGATATCCGACTCGGACACCTCTATAAATACAGAGGTCGATTAACCAGGTGCACACATTCTAATTCTCCACTTTACTTTCTGCCACACAGAGCACACATACCACCCCTCTGGCTAACACTACCCAGTATATCGAACTATGTGGACTTTGATCCCTTCAAAGGGTACGTAGGCTCTAGGCTTGACACCTAGTCAAGTCCAATCAGTCCTGTTCCCAGAACAAAACAAAGTTATTATAATTGTTAGAAATTGGGGGTGTTACAAAATGGTATTAGAGCTCAGGTTCAACTTGGTTTGCTTTTAATACTAACTCAAGGGATTAAAGATCCCAGAACTAAGTAAATAAATGAGTAAAATAGTAATAATAATAATAATAATAATAATAACAACAACGTGAGAGATGGGTAGAGAATAGTTATTTCCTTTTCTTTTAGAAATGATTTATTTCCTTGAAATCCTGATAATTGTATATTTAAAATTTTTGTGACTTGTTATGTGATTATTATTAACATGTGAATTTTATTTCAGTTTCGAGGACGAAACTTGTTTTAAAAAGTGTAGAATGTAATACCCTAGAATAATAATAATAATAATAACAACAACAACAACAACAATAATATAGTAATAATAAAATTTAATAATAGTAATAGTAACAATAATATAGTAAATAAAGATTTAGAATTTAGGCTAAAGTACCCATTTGGTCCTTCATGTTTGCTTTAAGTATCCATTTAGACCCTTAAGTTTGTAAAGTGCTCATTGGGTCCTTGAAAGTTAACACCGTTAAGCAGACTTAACGGAAAATACTAATTCAGCAATTTTAAATGATGACTGTGTACTTAAATGCTGACAAAGCAAACTTACATGTTATTTTTTTAATAAATTAATATTTTAAATCCTGTAAATTGAAATTTATTCAAGCAAACTTTAGGTATATGTTCTTCGTCTGAGGCATTTAAGTACACAGTCATCGTTTAAAATTTCAATTTACAGGATTTAAAATATTAATTTATTAAAAAAGTAACATGTAAGCTTGTTTTATCAGCATTTAAGTGTACAGTCATTGTTTACAATTGCTGAGTTAGTATTTTTCGTTAAGTCTACTTAACGATGTTAACTTTTAAGGACTAAACGAGCACTTTACAAACTTAAGGGACTAAATGGATATCTAAAGTAAACATAAAGGACCAAACAGATACTTTAGCCTAGAATTTAATAATGTTTGTATTATTTTATAATTTATTAATTGGAAATAATTATAGTAATAATAAAAATTTAGAATTTAATTATATTGTTTATAATTTATTAATTGGCAATAGTTAAAAAGCCCAACCCATAACTAAACCCTAAATTTTAATTATAAGCTGAGGTTTACCAGCTTAAACCTAGCGAACGCTCAATATTTTTCTTCTATGCTACTTTTTCTTCTCCGCTATTGCATCCTTTTTCCCATACTCTCATCAAATTATCTTTTTCTTCTCCTCTACTGCATCCTTTTTCCATACTCTTATCAAATTATCTTTTTAGGAGGCTAGCAGAAAAACAAATAGAAACCAAGTAATCCTAATCTTCAAAACAATAGAAACAATATTAAAGGCGTCACTACATTTATATTTTATTTTCGGTTTCTATGAGTAATTTTTACAAGCAATTTATTGATTTCTTGAAACATGAATTGAACATACCTGACAATTTTTAATTGCTATGGATGCCTCGTGCTTGAATTATATAACCTTTCATTCATTGACGTAACCGATTTCGCATGAACTGAACATACTTCTACGTTTTGATTTTTATTTCTTTTGCTTTGGTATGCCTCGGCCTTCGTGCTTGGCTTGGATTATATATATGGATCCAACTACCATCCTCTTCCCTTCCCAACTTCTTCCATCCTCTTCCTCATCTAGGCCGTCGGATGAAGATCTAGATGGTCCAAATTTTTTTTAATAATTTATCGCATGCAGTACATACACCGCATGAGGTACAGATTTAATTATTAAAAAAATCTGGATCGTCCAGATCTTCATCCGACGACCTAGATGAAGAAGAAGATGGGAAGAGGAGAGGATGGTAGCCCGATCCTATATATATACACCTAATACTTGTACATCCCATGCCCTTTAGTGATTGAAACCTATGTATGCTTTTCATGTGCATCTGTATGTTTTTTTTTTTTTGCTCTCTCTTCCTCTAGGTCCGTCGTGTTTCTTCTTTTTTTGTGTAATTGAAATATATGTGCCCTTCATTAAAAATAAATGTAAATATAAATATATCTATAAAATAATTTAATGGTGGGAGGATAGCTTTGGGATGGTACCTCCAAAAGTGATGAACACAACCCTTAAGCTTTATGCCCCTGATGTATTATTTTATATGAACCGATGATATCTGTTCTTCTCAAAGTGGTGTCTGGTAGGGTTTTCCGAGACACTAGTAGCAACTTTGGGAAGAGGTGTGCACATTAGGATGAAATGTTTTATGGCTAATTTGATGATTTTTGACTGGCAGGTTTCCAGGATCACAGGGTGGACTGGTAGGGTTCCCGGGTCTACCATGGTTTTCTTCCCACTAAATAGACTGGCAGGTTACCCGGGTCTAAATAAATTTTAAAAGATAATAAATAATGTTTGATGCAATTACCACATGATTATATATATTTTCTTTGATTAATATATTTATGTCAATTAAATTGTGTTTATTAGGATTACCAGCAATTGCTGATGTTTGTGTTTATGGGCTGTGATGATCTTTCGGGGGAGCAGAATTTCAATGAAATAAGTGTCAAGGGTTGGGGTTAGCAGTGAGAAGTGAGGAAGCACATTCAGCTAATTCTATTTTAGTTTATTTTATTTTGTTCTGAATAAAACACACTTTTGTTTAAGTTTGGATTTACGTTATTGTAATAAGTTTGGATTGCACTTGTCTCAACACAAGTGCGGTGGTAACACTCCCAATGTTGTTTATTTTGACTTTAAGTAATTAATCTAAAAACTTATCACAGTTTTAAGTTATTATAATTGTTAGATTTTGGGGGTGTTACACATAATACCCCTGAAAAATAAATAAATAACTCGTCCCTCACTCTCATCTCTCACGCTCGTCTCTCACTCTCCTTCACATTGTGGCGCCTCTGCTTCAACCACCATTGCCAGCACCTCTGCCATAATAAGTATGGATATGATAGCTAAGCACCCAAGAAATTCAAAAAACATCAGTTAATAATAATAAATCACCTTAATATCATTTCTTTTTATTTCTCCCTCTTTGCATTGCTTCCTCTTTCTTTTCTTTTCTTTTTTTTTTGGTACTCTTTTTTTTTCGATTTTTTTGGGTACTTTTTATATAGAATCACAATGACCAACATCAATGCCAAATGATGAATGGTACAAAATCAAAGTCAAATACTCCCCCCCACACTAAAACACAAAACCATGGTAAAACCAATGCTCAATAAATTTTCAAGATGCGGAATAAAATGGTTTTACGCTTAGGCTTGTAATGTGGCTTAGAAAAGAATGAATCAAGAAGGCACAAAGGGGCTAGCAAAGGAATATAATGTAAGGGAAAGGTTATTTGGCCAAAGTGGGAAAATGAAAGAAAGAAAACAAGCTTCCATTATACTTATGCACGTAAGTGAAAAATTTAGCTTCAAAAAGAAAAAGGGGCAAGTTCTAGAAAACACAAATCATGAGCAGATGTACACATGAAAGAAAGAATGAAAAAAGATAAATTGCATTCATGTAGGCCCAAAATCTTACAAAGGTCAATACCAAATCATGCAACCAACATCCCAAAATTAACTACCAAGAAATATAATCTAAGAGTCCAGAAATTTAGTCCCAAACAGAAGGATCCATCAAAACCAAGATGTCAAAGTTCACAAGAAGTATACAATCATAGAAAGAAAGTGTATTATTTGTAAAAAAAACTAATTTTTATTTTGAAAAGGGAAATTATTCACAAAAGAAAACTTTTCTTCCTTTTCTTGAATACAAGGAATAAAAACCAAAGCACAAACAAAAATATTTTTCTTTTTCTCATTTTGAAAACAAAAAACAAAAACCAAAAGTAAGACCAAAATCCCTCCCCCACACTTAAATCATGCATTGGCCTTAATGCAAAAGATAAACATAACCAATAATAGTAGGTAATGCAAGTAAAAGAGTAAGGAGGGAGTACGACCGGACTAAAATGAAGTAGTGAAATTGGCTTCTTTCCCTTGTCTGGTTGTAAATCACATGAAAGAACTAGTGATGTTTTCTCTTTATCTTTATATTCAGCAAACATCTTCTTTTTCCAGGTCCGAAAATAATATTTTAGCTCAAGTACCGAAGGTGTTTGAACAGGAGTAACCAATCCATGTGCCTGCATAAAATCACAGCACCTAGCAGTATCTCGTCCCACAGAAATAGAATCAATGAAACTCAATTTATCAAGAAGCAAAGAAGATCCAAAAAGAAATTGATCAAAAGAAAATGTTGAAACTTCCAAATATTTTGAGCAACCCACAAAATCAATTTGACTCTCCTCAGTAAGAGTCAAACTCCCTAAAGAATAATTCAAATGATCACTCACAATGGTCCCACAATGATTAGCTAAATCAGAAGTAGGTATGTATTCAGGATGCACATCAGGATTAGAATGCAGCTCAAATTCAGAATCAACATCAGATTCCTCAAGCAAGTCAAAATTAGATGCAGTAATCTCAGAGCAAACAGGGTACCATTCATAACCAGAACAATCACATACAACAAATTCACTCACAAATGAAAAATCTGGACAATCAACATACCATTCAGTAAGAACATCATCAATAGTTTCATCAATCACATCAATGTACAAAACTGAATGTTCTTCTTTAGAATGTCTCATGGCATCAAAGACACAAAAACACAAAAAAAAAAAAAAAAGCTAGAAACTAACCTAAACAAGCCTAGAAACACAATCAAAAGATTTTTTTAAAAAAATTTGTGACTTCCACAGAACAACGTCTAGACTATTCCTAAACCTAAAAATCAAATAAAAAAAAACTTTAAAAAATTGAAAAAAAAAGTGGTTTACACTAATCTATTATACTATACTGTTAATCATTAGACCGATGCAAACTCCCCGACAAAGGTGCCAAATTTTGAAAGAGATTTGCCGTGTCCCTCAAAATAACCAGATTCAATAAAAGATTTGCAGTAATGGGGAATTTGGGTCATTTTTCCAAAGAATTTGCAGCGGGTTTGATTGGAATAACCAGAGACTTCCATCATTGAACGAAATATAAATAACCCACGTTTGACTCTGGACGAACTAAGATCTCTACATTCGCCCAGAAAATCCCTCGACTAGACGATCACCTAGAATATGTCCGAATGGCAGCGTCCCACTGTGCGATCACACAGCAAAACCTAAAACCTAGTTCGAACTCAGTCCTTGGGATAAACCAAACCGAATATTAAATCTAATATTCAAAATATTTCCAGAAATTGGATCCGATAAGATGAAAATAGAAATGAGTTAAATTACCGAATAAGCACAAGTTCTCTGGACGAATCATGGAATCTCCACGTTGGATTAACCACAGAAGTTTAGCCAAGCATGGCTAGGCAAAATGCAGAAGAAAAAATGAAGAAGATCATGAAGAACAACTCAGAGAAAATTAAACTTCTGTCTTTTTTCAATCCAAAACTATCTAAAATGTGTCTATATGAATGTTGGTAGCTGACCTAACTAAATAAACCCTAGTTGCCAAAACAAAATGGGCTCTACAAGTTTGGCCCAAAACAGAAATAAAATAAAATTGGACTTTAATTACAAAATTCGAGCAAAATAAAAATCTAGAAAAATGGGTCTGTCTTTAGCTCCAAGTTCGTCCATCTTCTTGTCCGAATCAGCCTTCCGAGTCTTTATAACAATTGTAGCTCTCTGAATCATCTAAAAAAGAAAAGAAGAATCAGGCTACTCGGATATCTAGATTAAAAGTTATGGCGAAAATACTAAATTACTGTAAATATGTAATTTAATCATAAAAATGAATTCAATCAAATTAAAAGCTCAAAGCTTGATTAAGTAACAAAATCCATGATTTATCAGTCAAACATTCCTAAATTTATTCACCAAGAAATACAAATAAGTGTAATAATATTCAATCATTAATACCCTAATTTTCATAATTCTTATAAACATTGTATTTTGGCAAATAATTAACAAAATACAAAGGTGAATTTGTGTCTTAAAGGACTATAATCTATTGATTATATTCTTAGCATTTTGGAATTAATTAACCAATGGTTAATTATGAGACGACATTTAAGGGCTATTTAATGTGATCTAAATAGCACATAAATAGCTAATTTATAACCAAAAGAGTTAAAAAAAAAGGTTATTAAGATATTTAATTAAATTAGAACACATTAGCAAATGCTAATTGGTAATTAAGCTTGCATTGAATAAAGATTAGTAGCATATGTCTTCAAGTTGATAAAAGACACATGGAAATAAGTAAAGATTAAGGTGCATAAAGCTTGACTTAATTAAGCACTAATTTCCATGGTTAGTTAACAAATGCAATTAAGAGCTAATTAAATTTTGTTAATGTTGAAAAGTCAACAATGACAACTAGCCAATGAGAAATCAAGAAAATAAGCTAAATTCTTAGATAAATAATTGGACCAATGGGAAACTTGAGCCATGAATTAAGGGTGAGGATTGAACTTAAACTAACAGAAATTAGATCCAATGGTTGAGAGTCTAGAAGAAGTGTTAGATTTACACTTTTGGGGGGGGGGGGAGAGAGAGAGAGTTTATTATATTTAATTAATAAGAGTACATGTTTTAGTTAAATAAAGGGTGAGGATTAAGTTCAATAAAGTGAATTTGATCCAAAGGTTGAAAGGAAAGAAGAGGTTTTGGATTACCTTGTGAGATTACCATTTTAACCTTGAGATTTTCCCATAAATAGAGGGCTCCCCTCTTCATTTTCTTCACCCCAAATCAAACTCCAAGTAGTTGATTTCTAAGAAGTGAGAGTGAGTGATAGGCAAAATCTTGGAGTAAGGAGGAGAAAGGAGTAAGAACTTCAAGAGGTAAGTTCTTGAGCTTTAGCTTTTTAGTTCTTAGTAAATTGTAGTTTAATCTAGGAAATTGTTAGAAATATTCCTTTTCATGTTTGGAAGTCTCCATTGCTTTTAAAATGCAAAATGGAGAGGAAAACATGTTAGGGAATAAGTTTTGAAATCAATGGATCAAGATTGTGAAAATTGTAGAATTTCTAGTTTTAAGCTTTCTACTGGCAACAGAATTAATGCTATTATTTTATGTAGCAAATGAAATCATTAAATCATGAAATTTTACATGAATAAATTAGACATGTTGGGATTTCTAAATATATAAAATATGTAACATTTTGATCTTTGGACAAGGAGATATGAATTTTTGAAGATAAACCTTGTTTACTGAATTTAAATCTGAACAATGTTTGAAGACGCAAAACCTGGGAATGATTTTTGATGTTCTAACTTCTGGGAATATTTTTATTTGAAATTAGACATGTCAAGGGTCATAATGAATTTTGCAGCACCTCATTTTGATTTTTTTAGAATTAATTATGATTTTTCAAAGTTACCAAAAATCCTGGGCAGAAATGCTGAAATTGCGTTTTTAAGAAAATGTAAGGGCAAAATTGTAATAACAAATCCACCAAGGGTAAAAATATTAGAATAGGTGAAAATATTCTTTTTGATATTATTCTAGGAAATATGATATTAATTATAATATCATGGAAAATGAAATAATTCGACGATAATATATAGGATATCCGGGAAGTTTGTCGGATTCAAATTAAGGTCGGGCATGTTGGTAACTACGCGGTGAAAGGCACGTACGCGTACTGTAACTTTAACTCTGATGTGTCTTGTATGCATGTATATGATTGAATGATTCATGAAGTGATGGATAAGACTAGGTCTTGGGTCATGCACCGTGGCTAAGTTTATGGGCCTTAGTCACATGTTTATATACAATCAGCTTTATGCGGGTTATAGTCTTGATAACGCCGTAAGGATGTTTTCCTAGCGCTGAGGACACGAGGAGCTTTCGTGGCATTGGTTAGTGCAAATGTTGCAAACATTACATTTGTTGTGTTTTATGTATTGTTGTGCTGTTGACATTACATTTGCTGTGTGCTATGTATTGTTGATGCTGAGATGTAATGAATATCTATCATATATACTATTATTACTTGAGACTGTTACCTGAGATTCAATAAGTATTGAATCTCAGCTTTGACTAAAGGTTTAGGAAAGAAACTAGGATCTAAGAAGACGACATAGACGGAGTCGGGACAAGGCACCAATGGGCGGAGCCAAGAAGAGGCGTCAGTCAGAGCGAATTCCAATAGAGGTTCATTAGAGTATAGTTTTTGGCATGAATCTGATAGAGTTATTTCAAACCATTTGGTGCTTAAACTAAGAAAGGGTCGGTTTATGTGGTTCAATCAGAAGTCGCCGTGAAAGACGGGGAGACTTCCACTAGATTTTACCTGACCTGGCTAATGGGTTTGATTAACTATATTGGGTTCCAAGCCATAAGTCTAGTTAAGGCTTGATTTAAGATTGTATAGTTACTATGTCAAGAGCTGTAATTATACAATTTGTGTATTATTGTATCACATGAATATTCCTTCGGGAAATTTTTAATTTACTAGCTTATACTTGGGCATGTTATATCAGTTACTCATTGTTCAAACATTAGTACATGCTCTCTGTTCCGCATTACTATGAGTTATAGCACCTCAAACTCTGTTGATTTTCCTAAAACCACGTGTCATCAGACAGTTTGTAGTTGGAATTCGGGGTGTTACATCTACTTCCTCCACTGTTGCCGGCGCCTCTGCTTCCTCCAATATCTCCAGCGCCTCTCCTTCATCCACAATCGTCAGCGTTCTCCTGTATCACACCACCATCACTAGCGCCTCTTCTTCATCCACCATCACTGTCGCCTCTCTTTCAGATTGGACCTTCGGCTTTCTCATACGAGGGGCTTTTTTGTCAAATCCCACCACTTTCAGAGGGATTTCATCTTCCCACGTTTAACGGAAGATGACGCTAGGTAGGAACGCAGGTTGGAGCGAGAGTTGTGCACCAAACAGGTTTTTTCGGGGAACCGGTTAAGTTTCCATTCCTTCCGGTGAGTTCCCTATACCAAACGGGTCCTAATTCACTACCAAGTTGGCTAACCAAAAAAGTTAGATATGCCATATCCCGTGCCGATACGCTATTTCCTCGTCTTGGATGAAGAGCAAAGGTTTAATTCATAATGTATATATACACACACATTAATTCAATTGTTATCATTTCTGTAGACTTTCTCATATTGTCAATTTCTTTACAATTTATGTCATAATTCATAAACTAATGTTGAATTTTTTTTCCTAATAAAAAACCACGGGTTATTGAGAATTCTAAAGGAGTGCTTTCGTTTGCTCTGTATTTGCAGGAAAGCATCAGAAACTGTCAATAGATTGACAAAAGATCATGAAGTTCTTCCAACATTGACATTCTAAAATTTGGTTGGGCCTATGCTTGATGATTGTGATGGTCGTTAGATTTCCATTGCCAGAGAATTTACTTTCTTTAGAAAGTTTTTTATATGGGTAATAATCGTATAGCTTATACAGGACGTGACTGTAATGTTAATTTTTTGAAATGCGTTTTTATATAATTCTACGGCTTTACATCCAATTTACAATGGATTGTACAATTAACGAATCAGGCGCATAAATATAAATTTTATAATAACTCCAAATTACACTTAAGGATTAAGTTGCATATAAAACAAAAAATTATTTTTTAGCGGTTAAGGTGTAAATGCACCTAAGAAATATTTTAAAAATCTCAATGTTGCGTGAAAGTTTTTTTAGTCTTAATGTTACTTAAAAACATAGTAATGTTACTCTTGACGGTTAACAAAATTAATTGAGTAAATACCCTATTTGGTCCCTGAAAAAAAACACGGATCCCATTTTGGCCCCTAAAATAACGAAACCCCTTTTCAGTCTCTAAAAAGGATGAATTTCCAAAAAAAGATCCCATTTTGGTCCCTAAAAAATTTCCAAAAACCCCTTTTTAGTCCATAAAAATGTCTCATTTTAGTCCTTGGGGACGAAAAAGGGGTCTGTGTTTTTTTTCCAGGGACCAAATAGGGTATTTACTCAAATTAATTTTGATGGTTAACTCTTTCGATTGACTAGAATAATATACAATAAAAAAAATTAACACAAAATTAATAATTTGTTCAAGCTTTGGTGTCTTAAAAAACATTTGATACACAAAATTACTTTTAAAGTTAGAGTAAATACCCTTTTTAGTCCCTGACAAAAAACACAGACCTGGTCCCTTACAAAAAAATCGACCCTTATTCGTCCTTTTTATAGACTAAAAAGGACCTTTTAGAAATTCGTGTAGGATCAAAATATGTCAATCAATAAACCCTTATTCGTCCTTTTTATGGACTAAAAAGGACATTTTTTTTTGTAAGGGACCAAAATGGGGATCACGTTTTTTGTCAGGGATCAGAAAAGGTATTTACTCTTAAAATTATAACTAGAAAAGATAAAAGCAAAAGATAAAATCAAAGGACATACAGATTCGTGATGTGTGATGCCACACAGGGCGGATAAAGGCAAAGTATTATACAAGAACTTAAATAACAAAGAGAGGTATAAAGGAACCTTGGGAACATCTGCACTTATTTGATGGAGATGACACCGAGCATGATTAGTCAAAACTTCTATTAGTTAACATGATAAATCCAACCTTCTATTAGTTAACGCTTACAAATTTTAACTCCCCATACTTTGTAATGTCATCCTGAGAGCAATATATCATGGCTCATTTTTTAAATGTTGGACAATTATTATCGTCATTTTACTTAAGGTATCAAGCTCTGAACTTTACCATTTCATTACCAAACTGCTATTGTAGTATAATTTCTTTACATTAATAGATTATAGGGTTGACAAACATTTGATACCAAACCAGTGTAACGCCTTGCTCTAATACCATACTAGTGTGAGCAATAAATTTAAGCAAGTTGAAGAAAAGAAAAGCCTTATAATTTCGGAAGAATCTTGCTTTGTGTAACATCCTAGGCTCCGATACCATACTAGTGTAACACCTTGTTCTGATACCATACCGGTATCACACCTTGCTTCGAAGAAATAAATGAGGCACCCATACTCGGAGAAGAACTTGAACTGGGATAGATCAATGCATTGAAGTGTGACTTTGTAAGCGTCAGCCACAAAAGCCAAGTAACGATTGGACTTGATACCCCAGGCTCTGATACCATAAGCAATGTGAAGAAACGAAAACCCTATTATTTGCGGCAGAAACTTGCTTTGTATCGTAAGTGATTATATCATAGGTAAAGAAAATATTACATACTTTTATACTTGTATGGTATTAGAACTTGGGATGTTCAACATTATTATATATTTTATATTACTTTTACGTACGGTTTTGTTTTTACATAAAACCGGTTTAAAAGGTGAAACTTAAGCAAGTTGAAGAAAAGAAAAGCCTCTTAATTTAGGTGTAATCTTGCTTTGTGTAACACCCTAGAGAATAATCTTCCTTGAGTTTACTGCTTACACTAGTATGGTATCAGAGAATGTGAATGGTTGAGGACCGTAGCCAATCCCCATGTTAGCTGCCACTCACCACGCTTGAGATGAGATCTCAAGTTTATGTTTGACGTTGACATGTCTATATGCGTGCGTGTATTGACTTTTATATAAACATTTCGCTTAATTTGGAGTAGATAGGAAGGGAAGATAAAGTGACTTGAAAGAAAATAGGGAAATTTATGTTGCTGGATTTATGGAAAAAGATCTAACCTCTAAACTAAAATTTTGACTCTATACTAATTCCTATATTTAGAATTCAACGAGTAACAAATTTCATTAAGTTTATATGGCTATATATATAGCCATACCAGAAAAGTTATGGACGGTCGAGGAGAAAGAAGGACTCAAGAAGAAATGGGACATGTATTGACGTTTGACAATATCAATAATAGGCAAAGACAAAAAATTAATATCCCGTGAATATCAGATATTCAATTCCATTTTTAATCATTTTAATTTAGTCAATAGAATGGTACTTTCTCTAGTCATAAATATAAGATAAAGTTAAGCAAGTTGAAGAAAAGAAAAGCAAGAATCTTTCTTTGTGCAACACCCTAGACTTTGATACCATACTAGCGTAACACCTTGCTCTGATATCATACATGAAGAATCTTGTTTTGTGTAACACTCGAGGCTTTGATACCATACCGATTTTATATAAAACATTTGGAGACCGATTTTAACATAAAGCTGGCCATAAAGATGACACTTGTTAGGGTTTGACATGGAAAGTAAATACATTAATATTAACATCAAAGTGAAAGTACAGAGACTGCTTGAAAAAAATTTCCTTATATATTCGTTTGAACTCGATTACATCATAATCAAAGGAAATTAAAACCCTATTCATTAACTAGCGAAGGAACGGAGTGTCGCTGCGATCCATCTTGGGCTGAACAGATGGAGGCTAAAGAGGGGGCGCCGGGCCATCTGGCGGTGCCGAAGAAGGTTCCAGCTCCACCACAGTTTCAGGAGGCGGTTGCGAGGCGATGGTCTTAGGTGCAGAGGTAGACCCCAAACCCTAGACGTATCTTTTTTTATATGACTGACGTAAATGATTAGTGTATAAACAAAGCCTTTAACAATTTTTATAAAGAAGGAAATGACGGAAAATGTAAACAAGTGGAAGGGAATGATCTTACCGAAAGCATTCGGGTATTCTTTGCTCCTCATTATAGCTCCTTGTTATGTAGAATATTTGGAGACCGGTTTTAACATAAAACCGGTCCCAAAGGTGACACCTTTTAGGGTTTGACGCTTAAATTAAATGCATTACTCTTGTGATCGGTTTTGAGTAACCCCAAGTTCAATAACCCAGGCTCTGACACCATGCCAAGGCAACACCTTGCTCTGATACCATGACAGTATAATCTTGCTTTTTGTGACACCCTAGGCCCTAATGCTTTGTGTAACACACCTTGCTCTGATACCATACCGGTATCACAGTTGCATTGTGTAATTCCCTAGGCTCTGATACCACACAAGTGTGAGCAATAAACTTAAGAAGGCTGAAGACAAGAAAAGTATCTTAATTCAGGCAAAATCTTGTTTTGTGTAACACCCAGGCTCTGATACCATACTAGTGTAACACCTTGCTTTGTGTGACGCCCCAGGCTCTAATACCATACCGGTGTGACAAAAAAATAGAAAACACAATATTCAATGAGAACACAAGGCATCCAAGCAATGTCATGTACACAAAGAATTCATAAAGGCGCATCTGAACAGGGGAATTATTTTTCTGAGATTTCTTATCCTTGATTATCTGATACTCTTGAGGGGAATTATTGTAACATTGAAATCAAGGGGAAGTACAGAAAGTGCTCTCCAAATTAATAATAGGCAGGAGGCACATGTTCCGGTGTCTTCTTCGCTCCTCTCTGTAGCTCCTCATTACATAAAACTTTTGGAGACCGATTTTCACATAAAGCCGGCCCTAAAGGGGACACCTGTTAGGGTTTGACGTGGAAAGTAAATGCATTAATATTAACATCAAAGTGAAAGTAGAGAGACTGCTTGATGAAAAATTTCCTCATATATTCGTTCAAACTCGATTACATCATAATCAGAGGAAATTAAAGCTCTATTCATTAACTAGCGAAGGAACGGCGTGTCGCTGCGATCCATCTTGGGCTGAACAGACGGAGGCTAAAGAGGGGGCATCGAGCCATCTTGCGGCGCCGAAGAAGGTTCCAGCTCCACCACAGTTTCAGGAGGCGGTTGCGAGGCGATGGTCTCGGGTGCGGAGGTAGACCCCAAACCCCCAACATATCTTTTTTTATATGACTGACGTAAATGATTAGTGAATAAACAAACCCTTTAATAGTTTCTATAAAGAAGTAAATGAGGGAAAATGTAAACGAGCGGAGAAAGGGAAGGATCTTACTGAAAGCATTGGACGATGGGACATGGGACCGACAGCCATGGTCTGAACGAAATTAAAAATAGGTAGGGGCACATGTTTCGGCGTATTCTTCGCTCCTCATTATAGCTCCTTGTTATGTAGAACATTTGGAGACCGGTTTTAACATAAAACCGGTCCCAAAGGCGACACCTTTTAGGGTTTGACGCGAAAAGTAAATGCATTACTCTTGTGATCGGTTTTGAGTAACCCCAGGCTCAGTAACCCTAGGCTCTAACACCATGCTAGTGTAACACCTTGCTCTGATACCCTAGGCCTTAATACTTTTTGTAACACACCTTGCTCTGATATCATTCCGGTATCGCACATTGCATTATGTAATTCCCCAGGCTCTGATACCACACAAGTGTGAGCAATAAACTTAAGAAGCCTAAAGACAAGACAAGTGTCTTAATTTAGGCAGAATCTTGCTTTGTGTAACACCCAGGCTCTGATACCATACTAGTGTAACACCTTGCTTTGATACCATGCCGGTATCACACCTTGCTTTGTGTAATACCCCACGCTCTAATACCATACCGGTGTAACACAAAAATAGAAAGTACAAGATGGAATGAGAACACAAGGCATCCAAGCAATCTCATGTACACGAAGAATTCATAAAGGCACATCTGAATAGGGGAATTATTTTTCTGAGATTTTTTATCCTTGATACTCTTGAGGGGAATATTGTAACATTGAAATCAAGGGGAAGTACAGAAAGTGCTCTCCAAATTAATAATAGGTAGGCGAATCACGTTTTTAATTCAAGCAGAATCTTGTTTTTAATGACACCCAAGGCTCTGACATCATACTAGTGTAACACCTTGCTCTGATACCATACTAATGAAATACTTTGCTACCCCAAGTTCTGATACCATACCAGTGAAACGTTCCACGTAGTTGGGATTCTAAAAACAGTTTATTCTAAAGCTCAAATACCATTAAAGAGTGTAACATCAAATACTTGGAGCAAAGAAGACGTTGAAACAACATGTGCCTCCAACCTATCATTAATTGCTTTCACAACATGTGTCTCGATCCTTTCATCCATTGCTTTCAGTAAGAGTTTTATTCTTTCCTTTTTCCGAAATTCACATCCTACGTCCCTTATTTGACTATATCCTCGCTTTATTGATATGCCTGGGGTTGGTCTATCCCCGCAGACGAGTTTGCGGAGGCCGTCACGAACCAGTGTATCCTAGGCTCAGAAACCTCATACCAATGCAACCTCAGGCTATGATACCATACAAGTATCACACATTGTTTTGTGTAACACCCCAGGCTCTGATACCACACTAGTGTGCACAACCAACTTAAGAAGGGTGAAGAAAATATAAGTCTCTTAATTCAAAAAGAATCTTGCTTTGTATAACACCCCAGGCTCCGATACCATGCTAGAAGAATCTTGCTTTGTGTACTAGGCTCTGATATCATACCAGTGTAACACCTTGCTCTGATACAATATCAATGTGAGCAATAAAATTAGGCAAGATGAAGGGAAAAAAGCATTTTAATTCAGGGAGAATCTTGCTTTTTGTAACACCCAAGGCTCTAACACCATACTAGTGTAACACCTTTCTTTGACACCATACCAATGAAATACGTTGCTACCCCTAGCTATGATACCATATCAGTGAAACATTCTACTTGATTGAGATTCTAACAATGGTTTATTCTAAAGCTCAGATACCATACCGATAGAAGCTCTTCACCAATTTCCGTGATTGCTTCAACCATGTAGATTACTATGATCCTAAGGCTCTGATACCATGCCAATGTATCACCTCGCTCTGATACCATACTTGTGTAACACATTTCTCTAGGATGGTATGGTATCCCAAATACGTTGCTTTACACTAAAATCAATATCTTCCCACTTCTCTATCAAGATGTTAGGCTCTTTGTGTGCTATTTCTCCGACAAAATTCTTATATCGGCTTGCGCTAGGCCTAATTGATAACTAAATAAACCAAAATAAGTTAACTCACCAAAGCTTCTGGAGTAGTCCGAATCCGGCAAAATTCTTGCCAAGTCTCTTCATCAAGATATGAATAGTTGCTATAAGGATTAGGACGAGGTTCACCATCTTTCACCTTGATATGCACGTATTTGTTGGCTAGATTTGTCTTAAACTTCGTCCAACGTTCACCACAATATGTCATTGCCTTCTTATACAATTTGTCACTTTCAGGAACTTCATAAGTGAGCTGTAATGCATGCATTGAAGTAGTTAATCACAAATTTGATATTGGAAACATACAAAAAAGCATTTTATACCTACATGGTGTCCCAAATACGTTGCTTTACACTAACATTGATATCTTTCCACTTCTCTATCAAGATGCCAAGCTCTTTACGTGTTAGCTCTCCAACAAAATTCTTATATCGACTTGTATTAAGCCTGATTAGTTTCCAACATCTATCAAACTGAATCAGGATCTTTTGTTTGGCACTCTAACTTAGGTCAATCACTCTCAATTGTGTGAATCTTCTACCTCTATGTAAAGACCGTTTACTAGTCTCACTTTGAAAAGTGTCAAGCTTGCTCTGATTCACACTAACTGACTCACCTTGAAAAGTACTAGAATGGCTTCAACCCTTCATTTTCCTATTAAGAGACAACAAAATAAGGTTTAATATTGGGTGATACAGAAACAAAAGAATTATCCAATTGTCTTCAACCTTGTTGCATATGTAATCACTCCATGAAAATTTGTAAATACTTAGTATTTTGTAATATCCCGATTTCTGCTTTTACCCAAAACCTAATATTTTGTAAATACTTAGTAAAATATGGAAGTGAATATCTATCCTAGGATTAATAATCTATTGATTATTTATCAACTCCAAAATTTTCACTTCAAAACTAATTGGCTATTGTTGAATATGTGGCCAAATTAATTGGCTAAAAATGCAATCCCTATTTTGGTCCCTTACAAAAAAAATCGACCCTTATTCGTCCTTTTTATGGACTAAAAAGCACTTTTTGGGAATTGTGAAGGATCTTGCTTTGTGTGACACCTCAAGCTCTAATACCATACTAATGTAAGACATGGTATGATACTATACCAGTGTAATACCTTACTCTAATACCATACTAGTGTGAGCAACAAACTTAAGCAAGTTGAAGAGGAAGAATCTTGCTTTGTGTAACACCTTAGGCTCCAATACCATACTAGTGTAACACCTTACTCTAATACCACACATGAAGAATCTTGCTTTATATAACACTTGAGGCTCTGATACCATACCAGTGTAATATCTTGCTTTATGTTTCGCATGTTGGAGCGGTTGTATGTCACAACCGATCTTAGAAAAAGTAATATAAAGTACTATAGCAACATCAAACCCCAAAAATGTTCAAAAAAGGGGAGGGAGCTACAGTATGTCGAAGATGACACCGAAATTAGTCATGTGTCTTGCTGTGATGATTAATTGCTTTTAGTACGCCTCTTATCATTCTTTCCTTCCTACTACGTCAACCTTTGACCTCCCCAAACTTCAAAGAATGGGTTCCCCACGGGCTGTGATGAACCTCTTCTCCACCTTCATCCAGATTGATAACCATAAACACCATTAAATGCTTCATTCCGATCAACTAAGATTAAATTTATCAAAACCTTCATCCAAATAATTATCAAGCTTTTGAAGTTGCTGTCCATTTAATTTAATATTTAGTGTGTAAGATTTGCGCTCACATTTTGATTAATATTAACATCAAAACAAAAGTACAGGGAGTGCTTGAAGAAGAATTTCCTCATATATTCGTTTAGCGAAAGTAAATGCATTATTCTTGTGATTGGTTTGTGTAACCCCAGACTCTGTGACCATACCAGTGCAACACCTTGCTCTGATACCATACCAACATAATCTAGCTTTTTGTAACACCGTAGGCCCTAATGCTATGTGTAACACACCTTGCTTTGATACCATACCGGTATCACATGTTGCATTGTGTAATTCCCTAGGCTTTGATACCACACAAGTGTGAGCAATAAAATTAAGAAGGCTAAAGACAAGAAAAGTGTCTTAATTCAGGCAGAATCTTTCTTTGTATAACACCCAGGCCCTGATACCATACTAGTATAACACCTTGCTCTGATATCATACCAGTATCACACCTTGCTTTGTGTAACACCCTAGGCTCTAATGCCATACCAGTGTAACACAAAAATAGAAAACACAGGATTCAATAAGAACACAAGCTATGCAATATTTATGATTTCACATTGAGTATGGGCCCCTTTATTTTAGGATATTTACCTGCTATAAATAGATTCCGATAGATATGCAATATATTTCTTCTTGGGCCTTACATTGAGTATGAGCTCTATTCAGATTCGTAACAAAACTTTTTGGCTTTATGATTTCACATGCATTTTTAATACTACAACTATTTCCCTTTTTTTCTTTTCCTATAATTTCTTGAGTATTATGTATGAAATGAAACAAAGGAATACAAAAGCTATAAGCATAGTAACAAATTTAAGCAAGGTAAAGAAAAGAAACTTTGCCTAACATAGGCTCATATTAGTGTAACATCTTGCTCTGACACCAACCCAACAAAATCTTCCTTATATAATACCCTTTACTTTGATACTATACTAATGTAAACCTTGCTCTGATACCATACCAGTGTAACACATTGCTCTAATATCATACCAGTGTAACACCTTAGTAGTTCAAGATGCTTTCATCTGTGAGTTGAACATTATTCATCACATTTAACTGCACATACGTTCAATAACTGTATAGCTAAATGAAACTAGTAGTAATTCAATGAATTGCACTTATTAACTACATCATTGTTATAAATAAAACATAACTTAAAATGTACATACCAAAAATTTATTTGCAAAAATTGATCAATAACTGTTATATATTTGCTTATTTCATCTTTAATTAGTGTGGTAAAATGATATATTGTGTTTTTCTAGTATATTTGCTTATTTCATCTTTAATTAGTGTGGTAAAATGATATATTGTGTTTTTCTAGTTATGGCTATTCCATTCTAAGGAAAGATTTGTTTGGTCTTTAATATCTGTTGTTGGAATATTTTGGCTTAGTTCTGGCGCTATTGTCGTTCACGGGATTCAAAACTTATGGATTTCTCATGTATTTGATCAGATTGAATCTTGTAATTTTCATTTTGTTATCGGTAACTTTATGACTTTTTTTCTATTATCACATATCGTGTGAACAATTTACGGATTTGAAAGAGTTTACTTTTCCAGCCGCCTAAGAACATGAAGCTTGAAACTTGGTGATAGGTGGTTCATTTCTCATTGAATGTACTAGTATATATATTCATTTTAGTTTTCTCTATTGTATTCTCTGTTTTCTTTTTCGGTCCTTTTTCTCTTCTAAAGTTTATATTTTGGTCAAGCGGTGCAATTGCAGAAGGGATGAAAATGAGAGACTATGTTTGGCATGGTCATGATCCTACATTTGTTGCAGTAATGACTGAGGTAACTTAAGCAATGTGAAGAAAATAAAAGCGTCTTAATTCAGACAGAATCTTATTTTATGTAACATCGAGGCTCTGATACCATACCAGTGTAACAACTTGCACTAATATCATACCAGTATGAGCCACAAACATAGCAAGGTGAAGAAAAGAAAAGTTTCTTAATTCAAGAAGAATCTTACTTTGTGTAACACCCTAGGCTTTGATACCATACCAGTGTAACAACTTGCTCTAATATGTGAGCAATAAACTTAAGTAAGGTGAAGAAAAGAAATTCCTATTAATTCAGGCAAAATCTTGCCTTGTGTAACACCTCAGACTCTTATACCATACCAGCGTAATACCTTGATCTGATACCATACTAGCAGAATCTAGCTTTATGTAACACCTCAGGCTTTGATACCACACCATTGTAACACCTTGTTTTGATGTCATACCAATGTGAGCAATAAACTTAAACAAGGTGAAGAAAATAAAAGCCTCTTAATTCAAGCAAAATCTTGTGTAACACGTTACTTAGTGTGAGGCCTTACCCTTATGCTAAGTCATATTGAGTTACTTAATAATAATTTCGAACAACTAAACCAGGAAAATAAATACTTTTTTAGTAAATAATTGAAAAACTCTGCTCAAACCCATTTTCTAATCCTATAAAATGAATGGGCCTTTCTAAAAAAATTTAAAACCTTTTAAAATAATTTATCAATGGTTCAAACTCTTCATTAAAAGCTCATCATCCTATGCTTAATACATTAGTTATGAACATATCATATGAGATCATATTTGAATATATATAATAATATTTTTAATTTTTAATCTAATTTATGTTTTTCAAATGTTTTTAAATTGTTAAAAAAAACATTTCCTCTTTTATTTTTTAACTTTTGGCCTTGAAATTTTTTAAGCAATCGTATTGAAGACTTGGGTCCTTTGATATTTTGATTATATTATCCAAAAGTCTTATAAAAGTTACTTACAAATTAAAGATTTTAAGGGACTTTTTTATAGTATTTTTCTTAGCTTAGGACTGAGTGCAATTTTCCCAATATTTTATTATTATAAATCTTAAAGGATTTATTATTTTATTTTACAAAAGTATAATTTAATAAAAAGGCTGTGGGCCTGAGCCCTCAAGTCCAATAATATAATGACGGTCTTAGCAGTCAAACCCTAATTATAGTGTTGGTAAAAGAAAATGATAGAAGAAAAGGGATGCAAATAGAATTATTATCGCTTAGTTGGCAGGTGGATGTTCGAAGTATTTCTAGGGATGCAAATAGAATTGCGGATGCCTTGGCCAAAAAGGGCATCTCTGATTCTGTCATTCTCAATGAGTGTCCTTCTAGTTTAAGGAACTGGTGTATCCAGGAGAGTTTGAGATTAATTTTCCCATGGGTGTAATTTAGTGTGTAATGTAGGCTTTGATGCCATCCTTTTTAGCAAAAAAAAAATGATAGAAGAAAACGCCGAAAATGTGTTTTTGATACTGTTCCTCTCTAGTTCTAAGTCTAAGCAGATCTGCAACTTCTGGTTCCGCGGTGGTGTCCCCTGCTGTGAAGGAAACCCCCAATTCCAAGTAGATCATATCTGCTTAGAACTGGATTCTGAAAAAATTGGGGTTTTTCTCCATCGGGGACACCGCCGCGAAACCAGAAGATGTAGACGTGGTAGTCTAAATGTCACCAGTTGCCCTGGAGCCCATTGAGCCTTCGTCAGTTTCCCTCGGAAGGTAGTTTTTAACTGTGATACATAATATATATATATATATATATATATATATATATATATGGGTTTAAACTTCTCATCTTGCATGAGAAGAAGATTCCTACCCACATGAAATAGTGAGACTCACACACACACACACATATAATGTTAATTATATATATATGTGGGTCCCACCATTTTATGTGTGTGACATAAGAAAACACTTCTCCTACAACATGAGAAGTGTTTTTCCCATATATATATTGGTCCTTTTTTTAATATATCTTTTTTGTGGCGCAGTTGTACGGCTGCGACGGTATCTGATTCCGATACACCGTTCCCACTTCATCAAGTCTTAAAGTTTTGTTTCTCTGCTTTTCAGCTTTCAGTCATCATGTTAATAATAGGAAATGAACCTTTTTGGTTTTATGATTTCACACGCATTTTGTTTCTCTGCTTTCCTGTATTCAGTTTTAATATTAAAAATGTTTTCCTCTCCTCCTCTTCCTACCATTTCTTGAGCATTATCTATACAATGAGACATAAAGGAATACAAAAGCTATAGGTGTAGCAATAAACTTAAGTAGAGGCTTACACTTACAGCCCCAGGAACATAATCCAATAACCATGATGAATGCACACCAAGTCTTACAGCTTCATCAGGACTTAATACCTCCAGATCTTCAGACACACAGTCCAATAATTAAATCGAATATATATTCATGAAATGAATATAATCGATGGCACAAACAATTGTATAATATATGAGAAAAAGAGTTACTGCTTATAGACCTACTTGTCACTTTACCTCCAAAATCTCTTTTGGTTTGCTTTCTTTTTAAGTTCAAGCAAATATCAAATCTTATCCTTTCTATTTGAAATAGCTAGTCATCATTGATAATCTTTTAACCTTATATTATTATATATATCTACTAAGACATATTAAATGTCTACTTCCCTTTATAATTAGACAATCAATTCAACAAACCAACCCTTCAAACTTTTCCCATAACTTTCAAAATCATTGCCAGTTACCATTTATAAAAATGGTTGTCATTTTCCACCTTAAGCAAAATCGCCTCTAATTTATCAAGGAACTATGAAAAATCAATACTTAATATAAGAAACTCCAAATGAGGTGATTCAAGTTCCTATTTAAATATTTGTATGTCTAATTTAAAGGAAAAATAATTACAATATCAAATTTGTTGGTTATAATTAGTTTTGATGATGTCTTATATGGATGCCATTACTGAAAGTAAAAAGATTGAGTAATATAGTTATCTCCTACATTGACTAACTACTATGTTTAATGTAGATTAGTTCAAGTTGAATCATAAAGATTAATCAAGAAGAAGAAGAGATATTGAAGAAGGTATAACTTGCTAAGAATGATGAGTCCAAGTTGAATAACAAAGAATGATCAAGAGAAGAGAAGAAAGAAAGAGTTGGATTATGAAAAATAATCAAGATGGGAGATTAAAGAAGGAAGAGCTTGTTGAATGGAATGAGAATATAATTATTCAAGTGCTTATATTGATGCTAGAAGGCTCCAAGATCATATGGAAGTTCGAATGGCTCAATTCAGAGTTAAAACAAGCAAATATAAGGTGTGTAGGATGAGAAAACTCGAGGTTTGAGTGTCTTCAGCATCTCTGACGTCTCTAGACTAGGAAAACTCAAGTTTACAAGTGAAAACTCGAGTTTGCAAGTGAAACCTCGAGGTTTCTAGCAAAACCTTGAGTTTTCAGCACTGATCAGCAACTCTGGTCTACTCTGTTTCACGTTCAGCTTGGAGGAGGTTTGGTAATTTGATGACATCTCCCAAACCAGAGATCGGATTGAGATGAAACTAGTGGTATTTGAAACTAGACTCCCAATGCGTCATTTTGATATAAAATTCAAGTCCAAAGGAGTTCAGATCAAGGATCTATGATTTTTATAAGTTGCCACAAGAATCAACGTTATAGTCCAGACCCACCTTCGGTATTTTGGGTGTATCTCACAAACGACAAATCCGATTGAGCTGAAATCAGTAGCATATGAAAGTAGACTCACAGAGCTTTCCATCAAGAGTTGAACGGACCAAAACAGAGTTCAGACCAATGAGATATGACCTTCGAAAGTTGACAGTCAGTTCAGGACATCGCAAAAACGCTGGTCAAGAACAGCCTTCATTCATCAGATCATAACGGACATAATACAATGAGTTTGGAGCTGATTCTTCTTGCATTGGATTCTTACCTCGAGCTTGGACATGTAAACTTGAGTTTGAGATTGGCCAAAAATTTTCCAAGTTTTCTGAACATCTGAAAACCTCCGGTCGTTGCATTAAACCTCAAGGTTCTGTTTTAACTTGAAAATTCCAGGTTTCACAAAATTGTGTGAAACCTCGAGGTTTGGCAAGAAACCTCGAGGTTTTGCCTTACCAGAGAAAGCTCAGTTTCACACTAGTTTTCAAAACCTCCAGGTTTATGGGAAACCTCCGGGTTTAAGCACAAATGGTGTTTTCTCAAGTTTCTCAAAATTATGAGAAACCTCAAGGTTTCTGGACAAACCTCGAGCTTTTCCAAGGTAGAGAGGTTCTGTGTTTTTCCAAGTTTTCAAAACCTCCAGTTTTCCCTTAAACCTCTAGGTTTCTGTTTTTGGCCCAAAACTTAGAATTTCAACGTTTAAGTAAAACCTCGAGTTTTGGTGAAAACCTCGAGGTTTCTGCCATCCAGAGAGCAAACGACTTTTCACTGATCTTGAAAACCTCCAGGTTTGCTCTTGGCGCGATTTTGCAAGGTTTCACATTCAAAGTGAAACCTCGAGGTTTCTGATAAACCTCGAGGTTTTGTCAAACAGAGAGGCTTACGCATTTTGCAATTATGAAAACCTCCAGGTCTTGAGTTGAAACCTCTAGGTTTGGTGTTTTGGACTTAAATCAACTTTTCATGTTATAGTCCAAATCTCGAGGTTTGAGAGCAAACCTCAAGGTTTTATCGCAGATCCAGAATTTCAAATCTAACGAATTTGGAAAACTTTCTTGTTTGATCTTGATACTTCATATCATTATTCTCTAATGTTCCTAGCTATGTTTAATCAATTTGTTAGTGAGTTTCAGATGATTAAAATGAAGGATTAGAAGCAAATCTTTAAAATATCAGATTTGTGTCAGAACATCAAAAGCTGTGCAAAAGTTCTAATGTTTAGTTTCTAACGGTTATATTTCTTTATCCAACAGTCATTGAATCTTCTCAACAGTCATATATTGATCTCTACCTATAAAAGAAGACAGATTCAAGCAGAAAAGCGCAGAGACACAAGCTTACATCTTCAACATGCTAATACTATGTTTTTCACATCATTTACTCTCTTTTTTTCATGTTTAGATAGCTTAGAGAGTGAAGTGATTTGTACTGCTCTTCAGTGTTTATTCATTCACTTATAAGAGAGAAGATTTATTGTAATCATCATATCCTTCTATCTGAGAGTTACTCAAGATTGGGTGATCTTGAGTGGGAAACCCATTGTATTGATTACAGCTTGTAAGGGGAGTAAGTTCTAGTGAGAGAATTACTTCGAGTACAGAGTGTGTGATCAAGTGGGTGTATTGATTACAGTTTGTAAGGGGGAGTGAATCCTAGTGAGAGGATTACTCCAAGTACAGAACGTGTAATCAAGTTGAAAGAAGATAGTGGATTGAAAATCTCAAGTGGAACTTGGGGACTGGACGTAGGTCAAAGATTGGACCGAACCAGTATAAATCAGTTTGCATATTCTCTTCCCTTATCTCTTACATTTCTAGCATTTATGTTTGAATGTGCATACATATATTTGAATGACTGATTATTGCTTTATAAACTGATTTCAGCAAATTACAAAAAGATTTTCAAAGTAACTAAAGTTTTTATCTAACACCTAATTCACCCACCTCTTAGGTGACAGCCGATTCTTACAAAATTATGAAAGTTACATTGCATATTTTGTAAATTGGTTATTGCCCAAATCTGGAAAATAGAATTTTCCCAGTTTTTTGTTTAAACTTGAAAAATTCATAGCTTTTGTTCTAGAAATCCAATTAATGTGTTCTATGACTCATTTCAAATCTTAACACGAGCACTAAATCCTTACCAAATTTCGCAAACAAAGAAAATCATTTGCCCTGTCAAAACCTCACATGAAACCAACAGCTTCACTTATTCTCTAGAATTGACACTCTGCCATATAACCTCATTTGAACCATGTTCCTTCCTAATTTGAGTTCTTTTTAGTTTCATATTTTAAAACACATATTTAGCCCTCTGAACCTCAAAGAAGCTAACTCAAGCTCATCTAAAAACTTAAGCATTTGTTCTAGAAATTGCATGCATGTTACACTATGTTTTTCAATCAAGAAGATGAGAGGAAAGAGAAGACACACAACCTTAGAATCATGGCTGAACTTGCAGAAATTCAATACCTTTCAACCCCATATTGCATGCTCCGGTTTTTTGAATCGACTGCAGAGCTAAATAAACCTCAAAATCGATATGCAATTGCACAACTCTACCTTTCATAGTGACAGAAACTTGCTCCCAACAACAGTCAACTTTTAGCAACCATTTAACCTCAAGAACAATGGTGGAACGTGATGTTGGCCAGCTGGGGCCTTGGCCCCAACTGGTCCCGGCTGATCTTATGAAATTTGTTAAAGTATATATGTATTTATTATATGATATTTTATTAGACCACAAATTTGGCCCCAGCTAATTTTTTATCTTCTCTGTAAGAATAATGTTTGTTTCATTACTCATTGGGCTGTGAGAGGAAAGTAAAATTCTTGTTTGAGATACCGAAAAGATTTGTATCATCTTATATATTATTTTGATTTATAATTATCAGTTATTATTTGTTTGTATTTTTCAGGTTATTTAATACTATTTAGTAAATACTCCCTCTGGTCCTTATTTAAGAACCAACTAACAATTCTCACAAGTAAATGAAAACAGTTAAAGTCATTAAAATTTTCCTAAAATTTAAGTAAATTTTCAATATTATCCTTATTAATTACACTAAACTCTAATTCTATAATAATTATTACTCTTTTTTTTTTAAATTATTATTCTCACTCAATACCTTTATAATTATGGTATACATGGGGAAAAATATTTAATGCTATTTAGAAACAAGCAAGTGCCTTATAAAAAGGATCAAATATATAACTCTAGTCCTATTTATAAGTCTACTTTGACCAAATAATTTAGTCCTTTTTATAAGTCCATTTTGACCAAATAAATGATATTGCGACAATTTTGCTCATAGTAATGATGATGAGAGATATTGGCTAGCTGTGTTGGAAAGAGAAAAAGATGAGAGAGATTTGACAATAAATTTTAAAAAGTACCCATTCATAAATGAGGGTAAACTTGGAAATTTGTTCCTTAATCATTGAAATACTTACCTCTCTTTGGTATATGAGATTTGATCAAACTGGACTTATAAATAGAACCAGAGTGGTACTTGTTAGTCGGTGCCTTATAATAAGAACTAAAGAGAATAGTTTAATATATTTATTTTTTAGCACGGGCTAATTTTTTTTTTTTCTGGTTTCGCCACTGCTCAAGAACATCACCAAACTACCTAAATGAAGATGGAAGAGAGTTTAGGAGGTTCATCATAGTCCAAAGGTCAATTTGCATGTAGATTCTGACCTCTCCTACAAGCTCTTCTTCTTCTCCGAGCTCCCTCTCTCTCTTGGCTCCCTCTCTCTGTTTTCTTTCAGTTCTGACCGAAATGAGGAAGTGAGAGGTGTGTGTGTGTCTATTGAGTAAAAGAGGGGAATGAGTGTTGTGGGATCCACCAATAAAAATAACACATTAAAGCGTCTTTCCTTCTATTTTCATGAGCCAAAATATGAAACCTCACCCTCTTGGATCAAGTGGGAAAATGTCCTAAATTCCTCAAGTAGATTTTTTAGGCTACAAAATATCAATTCTAAAATTTCTAGGCTAAAATTTAACCTCTAACTATTTTTTCTTGAAATTTCAGGAAAATATATCATAAATTTTCAAAAATAGCTTTAAAATTATTTAGGCCAATTTTTCATGATTAAATCTCTTCATAATATTTCTAAATCCCTAAAATAATATTCCATAATCTTTCTCTAAATTTTCAAAGTCCAAAAATAATTTTTAATAATTACCTTAAGCTTTTCCTCCTTATATACTTAATATTTTTTACTCCACGAGTTTAATAGTCTATTTATTTCAGTCTTATTACTAAACTTCTAATTGGAATGTTACACTTTGCAACTACCCATCCAGATATAAAACCTAATCTCAAAGAAAGTAAAATATGGGAACTAAGTCATTTAACAATCTTGTACCTATAAAATTCAAATGGGCTAATAGAAGCTGGGATTGACTTTCTTCCTTTTCCCGTCTTATCTACTTCCTATCCTCTTCTTCATCTAAGTTATTTGGTTGAAATATGAACGGTTTAAATTTAATCTTTAATAAAATATTAAATTATAAAAAAATATTTAAAAATAATATTTTTATAATAGATTAAATCTAAACCGTTCGGATTTCAATCCAACGGCTGAGATGTTGAAGAGAATAGGAGCCAAATCCATAGAAAAGAGGACATATTTTTATGTTGAATAATTTGTTAGCCAATTTAATTCAATTAACTAGGCAATACCAACTATCTTTTCTCTACTACCTATATTCCTGACTCTTTCTTCTTTTTTTTTTTTGGGGGGGGGAGGGGGGGAACTTGAATAGACTCTTAACTCTTTATTTTATAAAGTTTTTGAAATCTAATTTTCTACTGTATTAAACAAGCATCACATCAAAAACTCATTTATATTATGACATACTCCTCCGGTCAGGAGAACCTAAATATGGTGTAGATAAAAGTCATAACGAAATATCTATTTCATTTTTTTTCTAAATTAACCATGTTAACATTCCTTTAAGAAAGATTATTGGGTGTATATTAAAAAAATTATAATTATTGAATTATAAAATATATACATCAAACAAAATCAACACAAAATTAATAATGTGTTCAAGTTATTGGATGTTTTATTAAAAATCATTTGATCACAAAATTACTTTTAAAATTATAACTAGAAATGTTTTTTTTTTGTCGCTTTTAAAACAAAATTTGATGAGTCATACTGTTATACTTTCTCCCATTTTATATATTTGCAAAGAAAAAAAAAGGGGGAGAGGCTTTGTCCTATTTATAATATATACTTAAAGAATGTTTGGTATTTTAACCAAGTTTTTTATTTTTTGATTCATTAATTTATATCAATGCTTTAATCATATCTAACACTTTTTCCCCTGTTCATTATCTCTCTTATCCACTCTCTTTCCATAAACAAGGGTATTTTTGGAAAATAAAATATATTTTCAACACATTTTTTACATTTAACCAATTTTGCACAGTTTAGTTATTTGTATCTTATGTATAGGACCGAATGAAGTTTCCTATTAATTTTGTTTGGAAAAGAGAAAGCTAAGAGAGTGTGGAAAGCGATGGACATTGATTTCATTCATGCGGTCATAAAAAAGTTATTTAAAAATATGATTAATTCTTTTAATTGATGCATACCTAAATGAATCTGTTTATAAATGTTTGTGTAAAAATTGTATTTAAAAAATTTAAAATTAAAATCAATATAAGTTGTATAATATCTCAAATTTACATTATTAATAACATATGGTGAATACAAATATGACTTTCAAATACATTTTCAATCATAGTGTCATGGTAAACAAAAACAAAATATGTTTTTAGTCATTTAAAAGAATACTAAATAAATAAGTGTCAATCAATAAGATTAAAAAAAATTTAAAATTTTATAATATAATAAAATATGAATAAATTTTATAATATATTAGAAAATTAGATGATATATATTTTTGAATTATTTTTTTGTTTGTATAAAAAATATTTTTAGGCAAATATTAATGTTTATTCATTTGTTGAAAGAGCGATATTTTGGTCAAAGCAAATGTTTACTAGTCAAACTTAACAGTCAACTATAGCCTCATTTGGATCAAAGAAAAGGTAGAAATGGAAAGGAATGGAAATGAAAAAAAAATGGAATGGAAAGGAAAATATTTTGCCTCCCTATGTTTGAGTTGCATTGGAAAAGAAAATAGATTAATAGGAAAATTTTTGTTTGGTTGAAAGAAAATAGATAGGAAACTAAGATAAAATACAATTTTGCCTCTAAAAGAAAATATTATTATTATAACAGTCTGGCTAAGAGCTTGATTGAGGGAAAACAAACAAAACCTAGGTTTTGCCTCCAGTTTGCCAAACACCCTTTTATTTTGCCAAAAGCTATTCTGCACCCAAAACTTAAGTTTTGAAAAAAAAAAAAAACTATTTTTTCATATTTTTCTCTCTCCTTTGCCATCAGTATTTTTTTCAATACCGTTCAGTGTAAAAAATTTTCCAAGATCAATCAATAGCTTGAAATATTTTTCAAGATCACAATGTAAAATTTTAAAATCATGAAGTATTTTTCTGTTACCAATTAGTATCCTTAAATATCTTTTTAGTATCCTTCAATACCTAGAAATTTTTTTAAAGATCAGTCGGTACCCTAAAATATTTTGTTAAGATCATGAAGTATTTTTTCAGTACCAGCCAGTATCGTAAAATATTTTTTTAGTACCAGTGACTACCCTGAAATATTTTTTCAAGCTCATTCAGTACCCATAAATATTTTATTCAAGATCCTAAAAAAATTTTCAAGATCATAAAATATTTTTTTAGTACTGGTACTCTTAAATATTTTTTTAGCACCAGTAAGTATCTGAAATATTTTTTTCAAGATCAATCGGTGCCTTAAGTTTTTTTTTTTAAGATCCTAAAATAAATTTTTTCAGTGAAATATTTTTTTGAGTACCAATCAGTACGTAAAGTATTTTAATTTTATACACAAATTTATGTAATCTTTGGTATGTGTCATGAGATTTAATGTTAAAAATATTTAAAATAAAATCTAATAATTTATATGCAATTATTACAAAGGCTAATGTCCTTTTTGGTAATTTGAGTATGAAAAAGTTATTCTGATGATAATATTCAAACATTATCATTTTATCAAAATCATTTTTTCAATAATCTATTATGCAAAAAGTTATTCTGAAAAAGTCATTTTACCTCGTAAATCTCAAAATTATTCTCCAAAAACTAAATTAAGAGAATGCAACGTCATATATAGTTGATATATTGTAGTATATAGTAGATAATAGATATTTTTATACTTAAAAACTAAAATATACATCAAAATTAGAAGTTTATTTGAATCTGGAATTTCTATTCCCAAGGATGTGATCCGTCACAATTGAGAAAAATATTATTGATTAAATAAAAGTAGGGGTTTAAACTTCTCATGTTGCATGAGAAGAAGAAGATTTTTACCCATACATAAAATAATGGGACCCACATATATATATAATGCTAATTATATATATATGTGGGTCTTACATTTTATGTGTGTGACATGAAAATACACTTTTCCTACAATATGAGAAGTGTTTTTCTCATAAAAGTAACTTCTAATTTCTAAAAATAATTTATCCTGAGCCAAGTTGTTATAAAATATAAAAATAAATGATTTATCATGAAGTGTAGTGGGATGGGGAAATTCAACATGATAAGATTTTAAAATATTTTTTTAATTATATTTATTTAAAAATATCTTATTTTAAGTCTGAGTATTTCAAAATATTTTGTAATATGTAGTTGTTACAATACACTTACGTTCGGGTTGGCATGAGGAGGGTGTGTAAGACTCTCAGCATCCCTCTTTTTATATAATCATATCTCTTTATATTTGTTTTAAAAATAATTTATTTTATGTCTCAATATTTCAAGATATTTTGTGATTTGTAGTTGTTATTATATTCTTACATTCGAAGTCGCAGGAGGGGATGTGCCGGATGGTAAGAGGAGAGACTCCCGATGTTACTCATTTTATATATTCAAAATATTTTATTTTCATTATCTCTTTATTTTTTATATATTTATTCTAAAAAGTTTTATTTTAGGGAAAATTTCAAATAAATACCAAATGAATTTGTAAAACCTCCAGAAGTCCGTTGAATTTGCAAAAAAGACTTAGAGGTGACAAAAACTTTTGGGGGATATGCAAATTCGCGCCAAATGACCATTTTGCCCTTAATTCTAAATAACTAAAAAAAAAAAGAAAATACCCCCGGTGGGCCCCACCGCCGACGGCCACCACCCCACCGCCGGCCGACCACTAGAGGGCCGCCACCGGCCGGCGGCCACCAGCCACCGGTTGGGGGGGGTTTAGGGGGTGGAGTGTTTTTGAAAAAAGCAAAACAATTCTTTGAAAGTGTGGGGGGGTAGGGTTCGAACCCCCCACCCCCCACACAGGAACCAAGTAGCCCTTGGGCTACTTGGTTTCTTTATTATATATATATATATATATATATATATATATATATATATATATATATTCTTCTTAACATTTTTTCAACGGTGATTACCATTCTTGAAGTGAAAATTACCATTCCGCATATGGAAAATTACCATTCTTGAAGTGAGAATAACCATTGTTTCTCCAAGGTTCCCTTTTTTTACTTCTCCAACCATGTTTTGTAAAACCCAAAAAAAATTGAACTTTCACAAATCCACAAGTGAAAATTACCATTTGTGAAGTGAGAATTACCATTGCTGAAGTGAGAATTACCATTGTTTCTCCAGGGTTCCATTTTTTTTTTTACTTCTCCAACCATGTTTTGTAAAACCCAAAAAAATTGAACTTTCACAAATCCACAAGTGACAATTACCATCCGTGAAGTGATAATTACCATTCCTGAAGTGAGAATTACCATTGTTTCTCTAGGGTTCTCAATGGTAATTCTCACTTCAGGAATGGTAATTATCACTTCACGGATGGTAATTGTCACTTGTGGATTTGTGAAAGTTCAATTTTTTTGGGTTTTACAAAATATGGTTGGAGAAGTAAAAAAGGGAACCCTGGAGAAACAATGGTAATTCTCACTTCAGGAATGGTAATTCTCACTTCACGAATGGTAATTTTCACTTGTGGATTTATGAAAGTTCAATTTTTTTGGGTTTTATAAAACATGGTTGGAGAAGTAAAAAAAGGGGAACCCTGGAGAAACAATGGTAATTCTTACTTCAAAAATGGTAATTTTCCATATGCGGAATGGTAATTTTCACTTCAGGAATGGTAATCACCGTTGAAAAAATGTTAAGAAGAATATATATATTATTTAATGTATATATATAATAAAGGAACCAAGCAGCCCAACTGGTTGGGCTACTTGGTTTTTGTGTGGGGGTTCGAACCCCACCCTCCATACTTTCTAAGAATTGTTTTGCTTTTTTCAAAAGCACCCCCCCCAAAAAAAAGACCCCCCACTACCGGTGGCTGGTGGCCGCCGGCCGATGGTGGCCCTCCGGCGGCCGGCCGGCGGTGGGGCCCACCAGGGGGTATTTTCTTTTTTCTTTTTAATTATTTAGAACTAATGGCAAAATGATTATTTGGCGCGAATTTGCATATCCCCCAAAAGTTCTTGTCACCTTTAAGTCTTTTTGCAAATTCGACGGACTTCTGGGGGTTTTGCAAATTCGATGGACTTCTGGGGGTTTTGCAAATTCATTTGGTATTTATTTGGAATTTTTCCTTTATTTTATGTCTCAATAATCCAAAATATTTTGTAATTTGTGGTTGTTACAATATTCCTACATTCAAGGTATTTTATATAATCATATCTCATTATTTTGAAAATAATTTATTTTAGGGCAAAGGAGCAAAAATGCACATGAAGTTTGTCCTTGGGAGCATCCAACACCACTAAGTTTCAAAAGGAGTAAAAGTAGACACAAAGTTATGTTTTGGGGAGCAAAAGTGCCACCGGCCGTTAGTTGACCGTTAAGTTGGATAGAATGCTGACGTGTCACTGATGTGGCGTTGACTGGGACTGACATGCTAACGTGGACGATGACGTGGATGCTGACGTGGAATTAAAAAAATTCAAAAAAATTAGGAAAAATATCAAAAAATTAGGAAAAAAATAAATAATTAGAAAAAAATTAAATTAATTTAAAAAAAATGAGGAAAAATTTAAATAATCAAGAAAATAATTAAATAAAAAAATTCAAAAAAGATAGGAAAAAGTTAAAATAATTAGAAAAAAGATTAAATAATTATAGAAAAAATAAAGTAATTCGAAAAAAATTTAAAAAATTCAAAAAAAATGAGGAAAAAATTAAATAATGAGGGAAAAAAAATAAAAAAAATAAGGAAAAATTCATAAAATTAGGGAAAAATTCAAAAAATTAGAAAAAAAAATTAAAATACCCCTGCCAATGGGCCCCACCACTGATCACCCTACCGCCAGCCGCCGGCGGTGATCGGTTGCCCTTTATTATATACTCGGCGATGGTCGAATTAGTTGATTTTACTTATTTTTCTAAAATGCCTTTATATAAATTCTGTACCTCAACTACCTTATTGATTTTACATAATTTCTCACTTATATCAATAGGCATCTTTTAGGAAGAAATTGACAAAATTTAGAATGTTGTATTATAATTAGGACAAAAACAAACTCTCAAATGTTGTCTTATAATTAAGACCAGAGGGAGTATATAATAAATGGAAACTGATCGCTGTCGCCGGCCGGCGGTAAGGTGGTCGGTGGTGGGGCCCACTGGCGGGGGTATTTTAATTTTTTACTAATTATTTTATTTTTTTGAATTTTTTCCTAATTTTATGATTTTTTTTAAATTTTTTTAATTTTTTTCTAATTATTTTAATTTTCCCCTAATTTTTTGAATTTTTTTATAATTATTTTATTGTTTTTATGGTTATTTTAATTTTTTTTTCCTAATTATTTAAATTTTTCCTCATTTTTTTAAAAAAATTTCGAATTACTTTAATTTTTTTCTAATTATTTTAATTTTTCCTAATTTTTTATAATTATTTTAATTTTTTTCCTAATTATTTTAATTTTTCCTCATTGTTTTCGAATTTTTTAAATTTTTTTCGAATTAATTTAATTTTTTTTTAATTATTATTATTTTCCTAATTTTTTGAGATTTTTCCTAATTTTTTTGAATTTTTTTAATTCCACGTCATCGTCCACGTCAGCATGTCAGTCCCAGTCAACGCCACATCAGCGACATGTCAGCATTCCATCCAACTTAACGGTCAACTGACGGTCAACTAACGGCCGATGGCACTTTTGCTCCCCAAAACATAACTTTGTGTCTACTTTTGCTCCTTTTGAAACTTAGTGGTGCTGGATGCTCCCCAGGGCAAATTTCATGTGCATTTTTGCTTCTTTGCCCTTTATTTTATGCCTCAATATTTCAAGATATTTTGCGATTTGTAGTTGTTACGATATTCCTACATTCGAAGCCGCAGAAGGGGTGTGCCAGATGGTAGAAGGAGAGATTCTTAATGTCCCTCATTTTATATATTCAAAATATTTTGTTTTTATTATCTCTTTATTTTTAATATATTTATTCAAAAAAGATTATTTTTGTTATGGACTCATATATGAAGCCCATTTAATGTATAACCCAACAAGGGGCAATCTACGTGACACAGGTATGGCGGCACATCACGTGGGCTTGGAGGCATAGAGGCCCATACGTCCAAACTCTAACCCTATAAGTAAACTTTATAAATAATAGGTAAACCCTAAAAGTATGATCATTCTCTCTTAATTACTATTATGCTGTCATTGTGCACACACACCACCCCCTTTGGTTAACACCTATTCGTACACAGTGATTTACTACTCTCATGTATTTAATTCATAGATACCTAGGAGAGAGTTATCTAATCCAATATCAACATACTAGTTCAACGGACTAGACATCTCATCAATCTAGATAGAACATTGGCGCCGATCGTGGGGAATCAATAAATTTTGATTCTTGCGACCAAAGATGGTTAATAACAGAAGCAGTAGTCAGATGCCTTTGCACGGGCAATTGCCTAAAGATCCACCGCAACAGCATTAGGAACAACAGCCTTAGCGCTAGCGGTAACCTGAGGATACGGTTGTTCCAGATTATAACACAGTGCAAGTTAAAGACGTATCTGACACAACTTCCTACCTAGCATTTGCGGCAACCCCTCAGAATGTGATTGTCCAACAAGTCCCTCCTCTTCAAGTTCCAATTGTAGATCTAGACGCTCGTCTCATGCAAGCCGCTATAACTTCTATGTTAAGGCTAATTGAGAAGCTAGAGCAGCATAATCGTCTCTAGAGGCAAGAGGAGATCAGAATAATGCAAGAGAATATGGATAGTCGAAATCCAACTCTGCGGTAAAGAATAGATTCAAAGAATGCAATTGGTGAAGGAGCGTTTTAGGTGACTTGAGAACTCAGTTCGTAATGGGAACCAAAACAAGAGTAACCCGAGCTTTGCTCAAGTTGAGCTGGAGGCCCTTGAGTTAATAATGCTAAAAGTAACTTGGTCAATCAATACCGAGTTCGAATCCTTGAAGTTTAGGGTTTAGATCCTTTACTGATGAAGAGCCAACGTGTTGAGGAAAACCAGGATGGAGGAGATCAAAACCAAGGTGTAGTACCTCGGATGCAAAAGGTTCCTAGGACATACAAGAGGGAGTATAGTAGGGGTAGCATAACAACAGTCCATTTACTGACGAGATCATGAATGTTCTTTACTCAGAAGATTTGGATTTGGCCTTTTTGCCAAAGTACGATAGAAGTCAGGACCCACAAGTCCATATTGATACTTTCGATATGAACATGTATGTGAGGGGAATTGATGAGCCCATCATTTCTCGGATATTTGCTACAACACTAACAGGAGTTACACAAACTTGGTTTTATACGTTGTCTAAAAATTCAATCGGGAAATTTGAAGATTTAGGAGACAAGTTTTTGCTGAATTTTGCAACAAGCAAAAAACAGCCAAAGTCCGAGTTTGCTCTTAGCAAGATTAAGTAGCAACCAGGGGAAAAACTCCAAAAGTATTTGGATCGCTTTAAAGATGCTGCTTTGCAAGTGCATGGATTGTAAGAAAATGTACATGTGTACCTACTTGTAGCCGGCTTGGATGGCTCATTTCGGCTGGCAAAGTCGATCTATAAGGATCCCGTTAAGACCCTGGTGGAGTTTAGAACTCAATCAAAGAAATACCTGGAGCTGGAGCAAATAGAGATAGCTAATGTAGCGGGAAAGGAGAGGAGGAGAAGTCCACCTCCCAACGAAAAAAAAAAACGGAAGTCAAAAGCAGGATTTCCGCGGATGAAGCCCAAATAGGAAATTTCGGGCTGAAAAGTATGACACAAAGTATGAAAAGTATACTCCTTTAAACGATCCACAGTCTCAAGGTTGGAGGGAGGTAGTGCTGATCGAGATGAAAAGGGCGGACCGACCTCAACCACTTTACAATAAAGCAGGGGTAGATCAATCTCGTTTCTGTGCATTCCATGATGGACCAGGATATACTGCTGATCAATGTTGAGATATCAAAGATGCGATGGAAAAATTTGTCAAAAAGGGTAATACATAATAAAAATTCAAGGACGAAAGAATAATAAACGAAGCAAGGAAGTTGTAGTAAGAGCCCGGTTCCTGAAAAAAAAAAAGCAGAAGAAACCCAATGGCAATGATGATGAATTTCAAGAAGCTGAGTTTGATTGCAATGTTATTAGTGGAGCGCTTGGAGGAGGGGGAGATACGGTAAGCCAGAGGAGAAAGTATCTAAGGGTGGTCCTTTCTATAAGGGATCAGCCAAAGTTTAAAGAAGACTCTAACAAACCAGAAGCTCCTCTATTGTACTTCACTAAAGAAGATTTAAAGGATGTAGTCATAAGTCATCAAAATGGATAGGTGATTATGGGAAACCTAGTAAATTGTGGGGTTAAGAAGATTTTCATAGATGCTAGAAGTTGTGCCGACATTTGTGATGCCTTCAAAAGAATGAATCTCGGTCAAGAAGATTTGAAGCCGTGTAAGACAACCTTATAAGGCTTTAATGGCGAGCATACTCCTCTTAAGGGGTATATTGATTGACGCTGGGAATAAAGGAAGCATTCAAGTCAAAGCGAGTAAGGTTCATTGTTGCTGATTTCCCATCTACGTATAACATAAGCTTGGGGAGGCCAACAATTCATAATATGGACCTGTCGGTTTCTACCAAGCATTAGAAGTTGAAGATGGTGAGTAACAAGAATAGAATTGTTACTATTAATGGAGATCAGATAGAATCCCAGCAATGTTATTTTGAAACAATCAAGGAAGGCAAAGGCGGCCCTTCCTCTCCACCCTGAATTCACGGGGGAGAGAGGACTATGAGCAAGAGTAAAGAGAGTTAGTGAAGTAAGTTAGTAAATATGGTGGAGTTAGACATGTGAAAAGAAATTGAGATTCTGAGACCAGAGCCAGAGGGTGAGTCGGAGAATCTAGTGTTGGGTGATGAGCCCTAGCAAGTCCTAAAAGTGGGTAAAATAATGAACCCAGAGGTTAGAACCGGATTGGAAGATTTCTTGAAAAAAAAACCAGGATGTGTTTGCCTGGAAGTCGACAGAGATACCCGGTATTGATCCTAAATTTTGTTGTCACAAATTGGCAATTAATCCGGGATCAATTCCAGTAGCACAAAAGAAAAGGAAACTCGACCTAAAAAGGAGACAGGCTTTAGAAGAGCATGTGAAAGAATTGCTGGATGCCAAATTCATACAGGAGATACAGTATACCCAATGTAGTTATGGTAAAGAAACCAAGTGGAAAGTAGAGAGTATGTACAAATTACACTGATTTGAACAAAGTGTGTCCTAAGGATTCATATCCAATGCCCAATATTGATCAGTTAGTTGACAACTCGTCCGGTTTTTAATTACTATCCTTTATGGATGCGTATTCTAGATATAATCAAATAGCAATGTACCTAGAGGATCAAGTGAAGACGGCCTTCATTACTGAGAATGCTAACTACTGTTATAATGTGATGCCATTTGGGCTGCAGAACATAAGGGCTACCTATCAAAGGATGATGAACAGAGTGTTCGAAGATCAGCTTGGCAAAAATATAGAGGTCTATATTGATGATATGATTGTCAAGTCAGCTAACCCTTGTTACCAGAAGCCAAGATGGATTTAGAAATTAAGTTGTGACAACAGGAGGCAATAGTAGACTCAGCTAAAGAGTCACTACCGCTCTGGAGGAATTTGGAGCTTAGATAGACACAATCCAAACACGGGTCAACAAATTTCTCCATGTAGGATCCTGAGTTAGATTGGCTTATGCCCTCTGGTTGGGAAATGTGAGATGCCAGGATAGATTGGCTCTTATCCCTACTCTCAGTATTTGGTGTTTGGGTGTAGGATACCAAGTTGGTTTCGCTCTTACCCCAACTCTCGGTTTTCGATGGTTGGGATCCCTTTTTACTCCCCCCACTACGGTTTCCGCGAAGCAATGTCGCTTGCTTCTCTTCTTCAGTAGGAGGAATACCCCAAAACCATAAACAAGCTCCAAGAGGAACTGTTTGACATCACTCCTCTTCCTCCTCTCAAGTTATCTTATCCTTCCCATTGTTAGCAGAAATCACACCCAAAGATATTGTGTTTGGTAATAAGGGGGAAGGAGATATAACAAGATGGTTTAATGTTCAGTAAGACGATTCTAGGTTCAATTGCAGAAGTACAACACCAAACAAATTTAAGGGTCAAGGCATGACATTGGAAACTAAGTAATGAGAATCAAGATACAAAGGTGTTCATACTCAAAGAAGTATATCAAGAAACCCATAAAACTCTATCAAAGTTTACCCAGAAATCAATTTCTTGGAAGACACAAAGTAAGAAGCAAGAACAAAGTAACAACGAATCTAAGAGTTTCAAAGCGAAAACAAAAGAAGTTGGGAGAAAGGGTGAAAGTACCTAATTTTAGGAATGTTTGTTGGTTATGATTAATTTTGATGATGTCTTATATAGATGTTATTCATAAGAGCAAAAAGGTTGCATACTACATTTATCTTCTACTTTGACTAATTCTTATATTTAATGTAGATGTAAAGTTTAACTAATGAAGAATGATCAAGAATGGAGATTGAAGAAAGAAGAACTTGTTAAATATTATGGGAATATCAATATTCAAGTCTTTATGATCAAACAGAAGTTGGAACGGCTCAATTTGAAGTTAAAATAAGTAAGTTCAAGCTTTCGGATGAATAGTAGTTTGATACAGGACATTGAGCAATTTCATTTCTTTTTCTCGCATGAAAAGTGCCTTGCTCGAGCACGAAAAATGCCTTGCTCGAACAGAGCAAATCTAATGCTCGAGCAACCACGGTTTTTCAGCTGCTCTGTTCAACTCTGTTTCAGGCGACCTCTGTTAATTCGATGATATCTCTCAAACCAGAAGTCCAATTGAGGTGAAACCAATTTTGTATGAAACTAGACTTCAAATGTGTCATTTTGATATAAAATTCATGTCCAAAGGAGTTCAGATGAGAGGGATATGATTTTTCCAAGTTGCAACAAAAATCAACGTCACAAACCATACCAAGCTTCGGTATTTTGGGTATATCTCACGATCTACAAATCCAATTGTGTTGAAACCGGTACCATTTGAAACTAGACTCAAATATCTTTCCAAAAACATCAAGAACCTAAAAAAAAAGATCAATTGAAGGAGATATGATGTTTTGAAGTTGATGGTTAGTTCAAGATGCTGCAAAAAACGCTGATCAAGAACAACCTCCATTCATCTGATGATAACGGACAAAGTATAATGAGTTTGGAGCTAATTCTTCTTGAATTGGAAAGAAGACTTAAAGAACTTTCTGAGCATGAGTGATTTGCCAAATTTAGAGCTATATTAAAGACGTTATGCTCACTGAAAATTGACTCTTGTACTGCCTATGCTATTGCATTTTGAAAGTTAATGGAATTTGATATTTGCACAAGATCATAGTAGGCAGCAGCCTAACACTCGAAGGCAGCCCACTCAAGCAGAGAATTTGGGATGCCCGAGCATCATCAGGCTTAGAGCGAATAAGTACAAGTTTGGGAGCCATGCTCGAGCAGACAATTGGCCATGCCCGAGCATCATCGAGCTGAGCAAAGAAATTACAAAGATTGAAGAGTCCTGCCCGAGCAGAGAAAAAGTCTTGCTTGAGCATGGGAGCATCATGCTCGAGCAGAGGTAAATGCATGCTTGAGCAACATCTTTCAATTCCCTATTCTAAGCCTCTGAACGACTCATGCCCGAGCATGAAAAAGTCTTGCTTGAGCAGAAGAAAATGCCTGCTCGAGTAGCGTCGTTAAAACATGATTCTCTCGCCTATGTTTAGCCATTGCCCAAGCATGCCTTTATGAGTTGCCCGAGCATCAACGATAGTGATTGATTTTAAGAAAACCATAAAGGGAAGCTTGCTCGAGCAAGCTTGGGACCTTGCTCGAGCAAGCTTGGGACCTTGCTCAAGCATTGGGTGATCTTTGATCTTTCAATGTGTTCTTTCTCAACTGATGCCCGAGCATGCTATTTATTCTTGCTCGAGCATGATCGCCCTGTATTTAAATCTTCGTCTTCGTAAATCATAAATCATCATGTGTGATTTCATATCTGCATATCATTACTCATTACTATTCCTAATTACTTTTAATCAGTTTGCTAATGAGTTTCAGATGATTTTATCATGGATTAACAACAAATTGGCATAAAGCAATTTGTGTGTCAGAAGCATTAAATGCTACGTTAGAAACAGAGGAAAGCTTCTGAGTCTAACGGATAGTTTAAACATTCCAACAAAAAGCTTGAATCTTTACAACGACTATTATTACAACACTTAAGACGGAGCATTAACGAAGTCAACGATAAACATTCTATTATTAAAGTTGGATTAGAGCTCAACGGGCAAAAAGCAACAAAAGCTTCAACGCCTACTTCCAATTGATCTCCAATGGTCAAATACTCGCAACGGTCAAAATACAATAACCTATAAATTGTGAAGTCTTCAAACTGAATGGAGTGACGATTAAGGAATGAATCGACGAAGCTAACGAAATGATTTTACTACTTCGCTGTCGATAGTTCATACACTTTGTTTCTCAATATTTATATAGTTTACACTAGAGAGTAAAATGATTTGTATTATACTTCAGTGTTTATTCATCTTCTCTGTTGGAGAGAACATTTCTGATTATTAAATCATTGTAAGAATCCCAAGTCGCACGACTTGGAGATTGGGTTATCAATTTACAACTTGTAAGGGGGAGTGTATCCTAGTGAGAGGATAACTTCGAGTACAAAGTGTGTAACTAATGGAAAGGGTATCTCGGTGAGAGCTTTGGCTTCACAAGTGCCTAGGTGAACTTGTGCGTTTGTATAGGCTTCTCTTGTGCCCGATTAAACAAGAGGATAGTGGATTGAAAATCTCAAGTGGAGCTTGGGGATTGGACATAGGTCAAGGATTGGGCCGAACCAGTATAAATCACAGTTGACATATTCTCTTCCCTTATCTCTTATATTTCCAGTATATACTTATTCGAATATCTAACTGTTGATTTAAAAGACGCGAAAAGATTTTCAAAGTTTTAAGTTTTTAATCTTCACTCAATTCACCCCCTATTGGGTTCAACCGGTTCTTCAAGGTTTAGGGAGGAAACCCTAAATGTACGAACTGCAAGATCGAGAAAAGAGAGTCTTTGAAAAGTAGAGGTTTTTCAGAGAAAAGAGCAAGCGACGAAGGAGAAGTGGAGAAAATGGGGGGTAATGCAAATATATAAATGTAACAGTTGAGTTTACGAATTGGAAGAGGCAAGGGCAAAAGAGACAATTCACCCTAAAAAGGAAATGATGACATATGTGAAACGACGTGGGTATTAAATGCACACAAATATCAAAGACGACAAGAGGTGGCTGTGTTATGCTATGACGATTGCAAGTGTACAACTGTAAAGTTGTCATGGTGATACAAGCAAATCGAGCTTGTTCCTCTTCATGATAATTCGAATTGGGGGAAACCTGTTGCTAAAACATACAGACCTGGAAATCTGGATGTTTGATGCAAAAGGGGATTTGCTAGAACACACAAACCCAGAAACCCAGACATGTTTAGGCAAAAGAGATCTAGACAATATGAAGAGGAATAGGTGTTTTCTAATCAAATTAACTCGGATTATATCTAGGGGTAATTCACAATATGAACACAAATGAATCTAAAGTTTGGTAAAGCTCGAATAAAAGCTGAATGAAAGTCAGGTAATCAAGTAAGTTACAACGACTCAGATATGAGATCCGGGTTAAATAATAAACGCACTCCTGCAACCCAGAGACCTTGACTGCCGAGCTGGGGGCAACTATTATGGACTCATATATAAGGCTCATTTAATGTGTGGCCCAACAAAAGGCAATCTACGTGACACAGGTATGTTAGCACATCACCTAGGCTTGGAGGCATAGAGACCCATAAATTCAAACCCTAACCCTATAGATAAACTCTATAAATAAGAGGTAAACCTTAAAGGTATGATTATTTTCTCTCAATTACTATTCTGTTGTCACTATGCACACACATCACCCCCTTTGGCTAACGCCTATTCGTACACAGTAGTTATCCGATCCAATATCAACATACTAGTCCAACGAACTAGATATCTCTGTCAATCTAGACAAAACAATTTTATGTCTCAATATTTCAAAATATTTTGTAATTTGTGGTTGTTACAATATTCCTACATTCAAGCAGGGGAAGCGACTCTAAATGTCTTTCCATTTATATAAGAGTTAAGGAGCAATTTTACCAATAAACTATTGGCCTAGGAACACCCAACACAATAAACTATTATCTGGACCTTAAATGCCAAAAGACTTTTTAAAAGCTAAAGTTAGCACAAAACCGTTACTTTATGAATTAACTCCGTTAGTGAGTCTGCATTTTGGGAAATAAAATGAGTTAAAATAAAAACAAAAATGCAGACAAGGCAGGAGGGTGAGAGGAGACTGAAAAACATGGCTCCAACCTAATTAAAAACATCAAAGACAAAAGACAAATGTGAAGGGCATTCTTCAACGCGACGCTCGTTCTTCATCATCTTCCTCGCAACGCCATGAATCCCTTAAGAAAAGCATGTTTGATTTTATGAAATTTTAATCGTTTGGGATATCGTGGTTGTTGGGGCTGGACTCCATTGTTGGAAGGTGAAGGAAGGAGAGATAAAGAAAAAGGTGAACAGTAAAACGAGCTCAAGAGGCTGAAAGATCCAGTAATGAACAGTAAATGCATTTGAGGAAGAAGATGAACAGTAGATATGGACTTTTAACAAAATTCGTAATGGGATTAACAAGTTTCCGAGAATTTGATGAAGCACTCAGTATCATTATATTCTCAATCATTCTTTATTTCCCTTATTCTATTTCCATCAGATGGACATTTGACACTGTGCAACATCTTTGTGCAAATTTAATGTTTTCAAAAGTTCATTTGCATTTAAGGTCCACAAAATAGTTTATTGTGTTGGGTGCTCCTGGACCAATAGTTTGTTGGCAAAAATGCTCCTTAACCCTTTATATAATCATATCTTTTTATTTTAAATATATTTATTTCTCATATAAAGACGGTTGAAATAAAAAAAAAACTATATAAAGCTGGTAAACTTAACAAATCTTAAATTAGGGCAATGATTCAATCTAGGATATTTAAATGTTGGTTATTTTCCAATAATATGCTTAACCCATAGTTCAAAGAAAAGAAGAAAGGAAAAGATAGAAGTCGAATGTTTGTCGGACTCTTTAGCTTTGTCCCTCTCCTTCGTGGGCCCTGAAACGTGAATGATGCCATGAGAAGTTGCCACTATCGCTGCCATGAGAAATCGCTGCTTTCACCGCCATTGACGCCATGAAAAGTTGCTACTGTCACTACCGTGAGAAACCACCGCGTTCATCACCATTGTCGCCCTGATGGCTTCGATCCCTTTTTTTCTTTAACGAGTTCAGTTTTAACAGAATTGTTAAGTCGATACAGTTTGCAAGAAGTGCATCATGAAGCAGAACAGAATGTTGAGACACCAGGTTACGGTACAGAGAATAGATTACCGAATAACAAACTTAGTACACCACTCTGTAGCGTAATGAAGACAAGGAAATAAAACAATGAAATGGTGAAAGTAATATAGTCATGAACACCGATGTATGCAGCACAACATCATGGTTGGTGGCCATATAAATGAAACACATTCAAACGAACCAGGCCTAAAAGGAGTATGTATGATTTTCAAAAGGTCCTCAATGAATTTCCTCTGGTTAAGGTTTTATGTGTGTAAACAATACTATTTTGTCCCTGATTTTTTTAATAATTAAGGGATATAGAGGTAATTTAGTCTAAATTCTAAATCCGCCACATAACCTAATTAATAATTTGTTAAATTTAATAACTTAAATTATAATTTAAGTAATTCAACGGTTTTTATATGAAATTTTTCCAATATTTTATTTTATGTCTTGATATTTTAAAATATTTTGTAATTTAGGGTTGTTATGCATCCTAGAGGAGGGATCTATATAATCAATAGATTAATGGGTTAAGAAGCGAATTTATCAAGAAACTATTATCCCAAAAGTGCCCAATACAAACAACTATTAAGTAGAGCTTAAATACCAAAAAACCTTTTTAAAATGTGAAATTATCACAAAACCGTTAGTCCTCATCAATGTTCATTAAGTACTTGAAGTAAAATGAAATAGATGAATTTGTATCAACAGGTCCAGACAAACATGCACCTTAAAACAGTCAAGATCAAACTAAATTTGAATAACTTAAGCCATACTTGTTGTTCAGAAGATTCTTCACAGCCAGTTAGCCACCACCGACCCATCTTCAAGAACTCCTTTGTACACAATACCATACCCTCCTTCGCTGATCACACTTTCTTCCGCAAACCCACGCGTCACATCCTCCAGCTCCCTCAAGCTATACCATCGTCCCCACCCTATGTTCGGTGCGACCACTGACACGTCAATATGGCTCCCACCGAAAACATCATTCTCGTCGCTCGTCTTCTTCCCTCTTCTCTCAACCTCAACCTCAACCTCAACCTTCTCCTTCTTCGAATCCTCATCCCCAATTTTAACCTCTGAGCTCGAGATCCAGGGCTTTGACTTCCTGCTTCCAAGATTTGCTAGCTCATAATTCTGTATCGTCCTGGAACTGTGCTTCACATGCAATTTCTTTGTTGAGATTTGACTCTGGTGAAAGCAGAAAAGATCAGAAGCAAAAATGTAGTACGATTAGAAGGAAAAAGTCGGTCACGAAGTAGAGCTTCAAGCCAAGAAATGGAGTTTTGTTAGAGAGCTGTGAAAGACCGTGACCAGGAGAATCTTTGGAGGCCATTACGTCCGACGAGGTGAGGAAAGTGATATTTCTAGAGGAAAAGTGATGGTAATGAAAGTGAAAGAGAGATGAAGAGTGAGACAGGCTTTGGTTGATGAGAAAATGGCAAGCAACTGTGAGAGAGGGGAGTGAAAATAAAGCATGGGAGAGAGGATGAGCTTTTGGGAAAGGGACGGAGAGGAGAGACTATGGCTGAAGAGTGGGGTTTCAATGGATGCAAAGTTGGGAAAAGTCAAGGAATGATGGAAATTAACGGACGTAGATGATGAGTTAGCAGTATTGTACTAACTTCACCTTTTAAAAAGTTTTTTTTTTTTTTTCTGGTATTTATGCTTCACTTAATAATTATTTGTGTTGGGTGTATAGTTTGTTGTCCAATTTAACCCTACATTAATTTGAAGGGTGGAGTTTTGAAAAGAGACACATGAAGCGTAAAGACCTCTCCAATCCCAAGCAAGCAAAGAGAAACCATGGAGTGGTCGAGTGAGCCATTTTCCAAGTTCTCAACTCCGATTCCTTCTACGCCCACCTCTGTGTCCTTTCTAGTCAACAAAACCTGAAACCCTAATCTGCTCATCGTTTTTCCCATTTCCGTTTTCGGAGCCGTCTATTTGTTTTTCCAGTTTGTAGATTTTCCGAGATACAGAATTTGCATAGATAGATGCAGTTGCGAGCATTCATGCGAATATCATATCTCTTTCTCGGGCATCGCTTTAGCCGTTCACATCAACACACTTTTTCATCCATCCCCATCGGCAAATGTTCACTTCGTTCCGCTAATTTCTCACAACTTTTATTATTTCATACCTCTCAGCAACAACTACCGGAGTCAAGTAACAACAGTATCGCCCAAGCCCCATCTGGTTCCCATTTACTGTTACGAGGCAATTTCCCAACGCCGGCAACTTCAAAACGATTCGGTTTGCTTGTCTTTCTTGGATTTGATGGTCATCGCCACTTCCATCATCCCCATTATCATCAGTATTCGTTCCATCGCAGTACGATTTTTTTAAAAAAAAAAAAATTATTGCATATATATAGTTCCTAGTTCCTCCTCCCATTTTCTCAAATGTTTGGTTTGGCTTCTCTTTCGTAGATTTTTTTACAAGGGCAAAACAATTTAAGAAGATTGAGTTCAATGATCGCCACAGGTCCGGTTATACTTAAATCTTCACCATTTCAGCGTTTACTTGTTTTAATGAGTTTGATCTAGAAATATTGCTTCAATCCTTGTAGCTTGCAGTATAACACAATGGCATGTCCTTGATTCGTATATGTTAGATAATATTTTTGTTCTTTCTGCCAACACTCAATATTTCTTATATTTTTGTTGTTTGTTCATTTCTTTAGTCAGCGCGCGGTCATAACTGCGTTGTGGTGTAACTTTCTAGTATTTTCTCTCAAGTTTGGAGTTTGGTTAGTTTCCTCTAGTCATGTCATGTTTGCTGAAGTTGTGCACTCAATCGCAGATTTTGCAAATCAGGTACTTTGTGTAAATTTACTATAGATTTTAACTTATTTTATTGCATATTGAGTGCAGAGAAACTAATGTTTTGTTCCATTGTAGGCACTACTTGCTTATGGTCTTAGTAGTTCAAGGCGTGCACCTGATGCTATTCATCCGTGAGTTGAACATTATTAATCACATTTGCTACTTGCCATCTAAGTGTGACTGCACCTGCATTCAGTATCTGTACATCCACAATTCTACATGCTGTATACTACTTTAGTTATCCTGTATGTAACGCATGAAACCATGAATAGCTATTGAACCTAGTAGTTATTCAGTGAATTGTACTTATTAACTACATGATTGTTACAAATTAAACATGACAAGTTTATATGCTGCAATTTCACAAAATGCATCATGTACATACCAGAAATTTATTTGCACAAACTGATCAATGACTTTTATATATTTACTGATTTCATCTTTAATTAGTGTGGTAAAATGATGTATTGTGTTTCTCTAGCTATGGCTATTCCAAGGAAAGATTTGTTTGGTCTTTAATATCTGCTGTTGGAATATTTTGCCTTGGTTCTGGCGCTACTGTTGTTCATGGGATTCAAAACTTGTGGATTTCTCAGGTATTTGATCGGATTGAATCTTATAATTTTCATTTTTTTATCTGTAACTTTTTGATTTTTTTTTTCTTTTATCACATATTTTGTGAACACTTTATGGATTTATGAGAGTTTCCTTTTCCAGCCACCCGAGAACATGAAGCTTGCAGCTTTGGTGATAGGTGGTTCATTTCTCATTGAAGGTGCTGGTATATTCATGTTAGTTTGGTCTACTGTGTTCTCTGTTTTCTTTTCTGGTCCTTTCTCTCTTCTAAAGTTTATATTTTGGTTAGGTGCCTCTCTTATTGTTGCCATAAAAGCTGTGAAGGAAGGTGCAGCTGCAGAAGGGATGACAGTGAGAGACTATATTTGGCGTGGTCACGATCCTACATCTGTTGCAGTAATGACTGAGGTAACTTATTGCATTTTTTAGTACTAGTTTCTGTGACATGTTCCTGTTACTTAGGTTTGAACAAGAAAAACTCGGTATTGAAATCTGGGTTTTGAGTGACACGTAATATTTATCACATATGTTGAGAACACTTTTTGTGGAGAAATAATTAAACAAAAACAGGCCATTATATTTTTCTTAATTGCTTTATGATCTTTGGCAGTTAAGCTTCCATTTTCCCCATTGCAAATAAAATATGTTCTGTTTTAGTTATTGTGCTTCAGAAAAAGTGATTTGTAAATGGTTTAATGTGTTTCTAATACTGGTTTTTCTCCTCTCTAATGTGCCATCAATTTGAATTCCTTCATCTATGTAGTTTTCTGTACACTACAATAAGAAAACCTTTTTTGTCTCCTTGTTGATTCTTCTTATATTTGAGATATCAAATTTGCAGGATGGTGCTGCTGTAACCGGCCTTGCCATTGCTGGGGCATCATTGGTTGCAGTGAATACTACTGGAAATGCTATATATGATCCTATAGGGTCAATCGTAGTTGGCAACCTACTTGGAATGGTAGATAGGGGTCGGAAGACTACAAATTGTAGTAATGACTTATGTTCAAAGGCATAGGACTACTATATAATTTTGTCTTATTTCTTGCTGAACTATGCAGGTGGCCATATTTCTCATCCAAAGAAACCGCCATGCTTTGATAGGTAGAGCTATGGATGACCATGATATGGAGAAAGTGCTTCATTTTTTGAAAAACGACCCGGTATAAGTGTGATATATTTTGTACTGAAACTGAAGATGATTGGTTTTTGTGCCAATCTGTCATTCCTTTGACTTTTGCCAGGTTTGTATGCTTTTTAGGTTGTAGATGCCATCTATGATTGCAAATCTGAAGTTATTGGGCCTGGATTCTTCAGATTTAAAGCAGAAATAGGTTATTCTTCATATCCTTGTAGTTACTGATTTCCTTGTCCTGAGAATTGTTAATATAAGTGTAGATTTTATTATTTAAAATCTACCATCATGTAGCCGGCTATTGACTTTAAAATAGTTCAGCATATTGTTCATTATGTTTGTATGTGACAGCATGCTTCTTGCAGTTACTAGAGTTCTCATTTTTCGATAGTTCCTTTATTCTTGGCATCACACTTTTATGCTTTTCCAGCTTCAACATCTGAGTTGAATACGTATATACTAAATTCAAATAATGATGTTTACATCCATAAACATGTCAAATTCAAGCAGTGTTATTTCTACAAGTAATAATTATATTTAGGGATTATGATTTTGATGGTCTCAGTTGTGTTAAACAGATTTTAATGGGGAGATGGTGGTACGAAATTATCTTCTCAGGACTGGGTGTGAAGAGTGGGCCAGAAAGGTTTGTCTTCATTCCTTTATTTTCATCTAAATCTTTTCTATGGTGTGCTGTCACATTGTCGCTGAATAGTACGCTTTCAGTCCTTAATATAAGACATATTTACCTAATTTAATTAGATTAACATAAGTTAGTAAAGTTAGTTAACATAACATGTATTTTTTAAAACACCCTAGTCTCCGGGGAATCGTGATTCCAGTGAGAATCACACGATACAGTCTCGATTCAGAGCCAAAACGAAACAAAGCAACAAGTTGCATCACTCATAGGCACTTATGGATTGATTCATGCAATTCGAAATCGTGCGATACTGATAACGCTGGTATCGAGATCTCACCGTTTTTAGTCATTTCTTCTGTTCTTGTTTGTCTTCGGCTCTCTCCCTCCTTCCCTCTCTTTTTGTTTTCTTTAGGTAAAGTGTTGAATTCTTTATAACACACGGGATAATTCGTTGATTTCATTACAGTGCTTATGTGTCACATTTGATATGTTACAAGTAACGAGGATAGTTTTCCGATGGCTGTCTAAATTCCAAATTATCATCACATTGACTCTTAACCTGTATGAAAACTAATGGAGTACTAGTATAATGATATCAAGTACTTTGTGACGTCTTCTGGCTCTTAAGGGCATACTAAATCTAGTCTTCATCCCTTGTTCAATTATTATGTATTGCGTCTAGGATTAAATAAGCATTAGCATGCATTTCTTTCTATTGACCATGCTGATTTGGCGATGCCCTTGCTCCAAACTTGATGAAATTATATTTACAGTTCGATGAGGTTGCTGCAGAGAAGGATCAGGCTAGCCAGCTGAAGTTTTTGTCAGAATATGGTATTTCATTACCCACATGACCCCTACTTATTTACCATGTTGATCGTGTGGTAATTAAATGCTTACAATTGTGAGTTGTGGCAGGTACGGAAATAGTTGTAGCATTAGGAAGTGAAGTGGATAGGTTGGAGCAGGAAATCCAGAATCTGGTTCCTGGTATTAGGCATGTTGATATTGAGGCTCATAATCCAACCTAGCAATAGCTGTTGATATCTACATATTGAATCATGTCATTTCATGAGCAATTTAGCACGAAAAGCTGCCTCGTGTTAGAAGCTGTAAATTCATTCTTTACCCTTAAATTGATAGTATTGGTGAGGCAAGAAGCTATGGCTTTAAAAGATGCCAATCATATGATTTTTGAACGCTCCATTTTTATGTCTAGTGCATCCTGAGTGCCCCCTTGACCTGAGACAAGCATGGGATGAATCGCTTTTGAACTTGACATTAGAACTGTACGAGATAAATATATGAGCAGAAGAAGAATTGTCTCGTTGGTTTCCAAACACCCACTTACACCATTCTGCACATATGACAAACTGGGTGAATAACGATACGTTGTACTTTTTTTCTGAGATGAGTATATAATTTTGGGAAAATTAAAATGAAGGATCTGGAGAAAAAGATATTTAATAAGAATGACCATAAAAATTATAATTACTTAGAAGAACAAAATATTATAAATTTGAAAGTATTTAATTGTTCCTAATCAAGTCTCTTGATTCATCTTTCCCCTTCCCCCCCCCCCCCAAAAAAAAACAAGTCTCATATTCATATAATTAATAGATAATTTAATTAACAAATATATCATTAAGTTGTCGGATTTATATTATTAAGTATCAATAATGTTATCTATTAAGATGTTTTTATAAAAATAAAAATTAAATTTATTTTATTTCTTTCAAGATATAGTAGATTTTTTAAGTTTTATTAACAAGATTTTTAACCCACATAAATTTTTTCTAGAATAAAAATAAATCATATAATTTTTTTGTGTGTAAAATATATAATAAATTATATAACACCTTAAGTTTTATTTAAATTATATAAATATATTTTTAATTAAAAATTTTGTTTATCTTAGCAAATTATAATTCTGACAAAATTGAAGAGTGAGTATTTATTTTTTGGTCTATACAAGTAGTTCTGAATAATGATAATTGAGAAAAAATTTATTTAATTTAGTGAAATTTAGAATTTTGTGTTAGTTTTCAAAATAAAATGTGGGAAAGAATGTAGGTGGAAATGAAGAAGATTTTGTTAAGGGTATTATTACTTCTATATTCTTATATTTAGTCCTTTTAAATAATTATAATTTTTATGGTCCTTTTTGATAAATATCTTTTCCTTCACGTTCTTCATTTTAATTTTCCCTATAATTTTCTTATAGCTCAACATTAACTTTTTTTTAAAGTTTTTTTTTTATATATTGCTTTAATCTTCTTTAAAAAAATCGGCACCCAAAATTTGTGAAATAAAATCTAACCATTAAATTATCTTTAGGTTTTTTTTTTTTTTTTTGTGGATGTTTGGGTAATTTATTAATCTGGCTAGATGCATCAGATGAAATTTAGGAGAGAAAACAAGAGAGTGGGCAATACTTACGCGAACAAGGTTTTTTATTTTTATTTTTTGGATAAAAGATAAAACTGATAATATCAAATAATCAGTACATACATAATTATAAGACGGGAAAATAAAGGGCAGAGACAAAAGAACTAGGTTGATTCTTCCGGATCATTTAATCAAACATGTGTTATTACATGACATTATTTTTGTGTATAGACGATGTTGCAAAAAGAGTTATTAACCACATAAAGTTGGTGTAAATATTTTCCATACAGATCAACATTCTAATTACGTGACATCATTGGACCATTCAATAATTCAATCAAGTAAAATGTAAAAGTATTCATTTTCCAATATATTCTTTCAGTTAATTTTATAAGCTCAAATTATTTTCAAAATCGGAGAAACTTTACATATAGAATGATTTTATTGTATATGCTTCTAATATTTTAGATCTTTCAAAAATTATCAGCTAAATTTCACTATTTAATGAATCATATGTACATGCTATATATAACAATATTTAACATATATAATTTTATTTTCATATGATGGCACAATGGTATTATATGCAAACTTATTATATCCACCACAAAATAATATGTCTCATCGTATTCTTATTAGCCTTTGTGAAACTCTTTTTATTTTCACTCAAATGTTTATATATTTTATATTTAAGATATTGGGACTGCATGCCCATAATTTTCTCCCATCGAAATAATGTAATCATATTTTCATTATATCTATTCCCTTTTACTTTTCCTTTTGGCCCATCAACATTCTGTCTACCTTGCAAGATTTTTTTTTTTTTTTTTGGGCTTCTGCAGGGTATCCCCATAGCTGGTAGCCATGAGACTAATCCCCCATCCCAGGTCAGCGCACAAAGCGGTAAAGGGCTGGTCACGGGATGTTTTTCATTCACAAGAGTTGGGGATCGAACCTCCAACCACTTGCTTAAAGGACGAAATGCTGAACCATCATGCAGTCACGCCCACCTGTCATGGTTTGCAAGAAATATTTATGCATATAATGATTTCACATGATCAAGTGAAGATCTTATGCAAGAAATATTTATGCATAAGATCTTCACTTGATCATGTGAAATAATTATCAAGACAGTTGTTCACAACTTAATCTTTTCGGTTCCATTTTTCTTATAATTCTTTGAAATCTCATTATTGCTTTGACGTACTTGAACCTCTTTTGAGGTTTTCGTAATTAGTTATGTCTTGGCTTCTTCTAAAGTGCTTGTTTCTTCATATGATCATCTTGATTATTTTCTCATTTCTCATTTCTTTTGAAACCAATTGTTCTCTCAAGCTTCAGGCATGTATCACTTTCATATATGCTTATTGGAGCATTTTCAGTTAGGATATGGGATTTAATAATTCTCATTTTGGTGAATAATTGCATCTAGCATATATTATGTAATAATTAATGAATGCAAAACCTGATGAACTTCTTATTCATATTTCTATATTTGAAGATCTATTATTGATAGTATTAATACATTCATTTTATTCTTTTTCATAGCTATTCAAGTTCTCCTCCTCATGCAAATACAACTCTATCAAGTAACAATCAATTAATTATGAAGTATAAATCTCCTAGATCCATTTATTTCATTTAGAGACAAACAAAAAGAAGGAAATTCTTACCCAGCAATTTTATCTCAACTTTCTTTAAATATTCATCAATACACATTGTGGTGGATTAATAAGAATAAACATTGCATGTTCAAACATTTGAGATGGAAAATATACGGCTCTGACCAAAAGCAAATTTTACCAAGAGAATTTTGATGGCTAGTATAAGTGTGAGATATATAAGATCAAATATGTCAACACTAAAATAGAAATTTTGTTCTCATAAATATTGATCTAGTTGTTTATAAATGCTTTAATAAATGATTTTTAGATCGTCTATAAAACGTGCACTCTATATAGTGATTTATTCCAACAATCTTGCAAACTTCAAGTTGCAAACTAATAATATATAATCTCATATCTAAACATCTCATAGATGCATCTATTAAATTTATTAAATATTTATACGGTTTACATGCTATTTGAATAAGCTCATATATATGAGTTTGATATATTTCCACGATTGTAGAGATCCATTCCTAATCATAATTAATAATACTCCCATAATCAATTTTATTTAAGGACATACAATACATAATAATTCTTGTATTTTATAATGTGTTGACTATTCTTGAAGAATCTTTTGGTTTTTCAATGAATGTCTATGAATAATTTTCAATAATTTATTGCATTATATATGTGACTCGGAAAATCAAACAAATTATGCCAACAATCACTTTATTTGGATTAGTAAACTTCTGGTATACTAGAACATGTTTCTTAACAAATAGTAAACTTTTCAATTTTCATAATTATTGATTTAAAACCCTAACAAGGCATCCTTTTTAGGGGATCAATAGGCTTTGTGAGAAAGTATACATATGATGCATATAAATAGAACTTCATTCAATATCAACTCACACTTGTATACTAACAATCTCCCTCTTAAGCAGGGCAGAATTAGGGGGTGCTAGGGGTGGCCCCCGACCCCCCAAAATTATAGAATTTGACCTAAAGTTTTAGAAATTATATTTTAGTCTTATAAAAGTTTCAATAGTTTCACTTTAGTCCCTATTAACAGTTTCTTAGAGGGACTAAAATGAAAATATTGAAATATTTTGAGGCTAAAATATAATTTCCTAAAATTTTGGGTTCAATTTTGTAATTTTCACCCTCTAATTTTAAATACGGACTCCACTATGTCCTATTCTGTAATTTTAAATGCGGAGAAATTAGGTGTTTATTACTATAATGAGCATAGAATATTAGAAGGATTAATTATCAAGAAAATTCATTTTAGGTCCTAAGAGACCAAGAAAATATAAAAAAAGCCTCAAGAGAAATTTTAATGTCAAAAAAGTTCCCTTGACAACTTTATTTGTGGAATTAACAATTCTTTAAGACTTTTCTAACATCTAAATCTGTATTGAGATTTTTTTTGATATTTTCTTAGGACCTGGAAAAAAATTTGCCCTTAATTATCCTGCCCCTCCGATTTCATTTCTTCTTGTAATAATTATAACTATTTATTTTTTTTCCTAATTTTGAACGAGGAATAAAATTGAAAACATGCATTACTTATACTTTCAATTAGATTAACTTTTACTTATAATTCAGGCCAAAATGTTTGCTTATAATTTAGCCCGGAGAGAATATTAAGAATATATAACAAGGATATTTGCTAGCCGGCCAGCCACTCCATGTTGCTTGTTTTAATTGGAATAATTGGCAATTAAATTTAATAAAGTGTGAGAATGAAACACTAATATTCCCAAATTATCCTTAACCACAATTATGCACAATCAACCCCAAATTCAGTAAAACAAAGCGCCAAAAGCCCAAAATAAAGTGTGAAACTATGCCAAGCGTCTCGTAGCGCGATGGCACTAGGGTCAGCCTTAGGAACTGGTCTTTTCCCTCTTATCCAAGGTTCGAGCCCTGTCTCCCGCTCCCTCCACTAGCTATACCGCTCCCCCCACTAGCTATATATACAAAAAAAAAAAGTGTGAAAATATATACAAATAATTAGAGGGGTTCACACTTCTCATGTTGTATGAGAAGAAGAATATTCCTACACATATATGAAATAGTGGGACCCACATATTTTTTATTTAAAAAAAAAAAACTCAAGCATGGAAATAATGGAACCCACATTTTTTTTGTATCTATGACATGAGGATACACTTCTCATACAACATGAGAAATGTATTTTTTATAATTAAAATATCACAAAATTACCACAACAAACATATATAACCATTATTCATGAGTGTTTGGAAAAACCAAACCATTCTGGTTTATTTTTATAAGTCCAGTTTGAAAAAAAAAATAGTCCTTATTATAAGTTCACATTAGTGTAATTAATGACAGTATTACAATTTTGCCCCTATTAAATGTAATAAAAAATTAATTAATTTGTGTCAGAAATAGAGAAAGATGAGAGAGGATTCAGAATATCATTCATAAATGAAAGTAAAATTAGGAAAATACGTCAATTTAGGATATATCTAATTTGTTAACTACTTTTTCATGGGGGACACATAAAAAAGGACTAGAGTGAAAATCAATTGATTTTTTTTTTCACTTTACAAGATAAAACTTTTCACATATATTTATTTGCATACAACATAGAATCACTTAAAATAAAATAATTTTCCGATTCTTAATATAATAAGACATAGTTGATTTTTTTTTAGAGACTAAGGAATCTAAATAACTTAGTTAATCATAATATATGTTGTGTATAATTTGATTATATATCAATTTATAAGTCACATAAATTAATTTAACATAAAAAAAATAAATACCAATATTTTAAATTAATTTATTTAGCTTCTTTAACCTCTTTAAAAAACAATTAACTATGTCTTATATTAAAAAACCGAGGAGTAATTCAGATGCACACGAAGTAGGAAAAAAGTGTAAAGAATACAAAATGGTTAACCTTCAGGGTTGCTTGGTTTAATTTCCTTCCCCTCCTATGTTGGAGTTGGCTATTAATAGTGTGTAGAAGAGAAATGAAAGAAAGCTAAAATGATGAGTTTTTGTCTGGTTTGTGTCCACCAAATATGTACGGCCAACACGCAACAAAACTCTTGGCTCTTGCTTTGCCTCCCATTTCTGTTTGGCGCCAAAGGCCCTCAGAATATAAGATATCCCATCTGTTTCCTTATATCTCTTTTCTCTCATTTTGATTTCAAAAAATAACAAATTAATAATAATAAAGTTATATTATTAGTATGATCAATCCTCGCATTTCTGACTTTTTTTGCCGCCAAGGTGGGGGCGGAGCTTTTCCCTCCAAATTATCGCTCATTCAGGTGGCTTAGCCTCCCAAATCTCTGAAATCTGAATCTCAATCTTCAATTCTGTTGTTATATTGAAGCTCAAATCCATGGAGCCGTCTTTCTCTCGAAGCGCTAATTCCTCCAGCAATGGCCTTCTCTCCGTCAATATCCCTAGCCACAACGATGTCGAACCCCTACCTCCTCAGATCAACGACGATGATGAAGACGTTATTGATCCAGATGATCCTTTCGATGTCACTCACACCAAGAATGCGCCGGTCGAAATGCTCCAGCGATGGAGAGTAAGCATTTCAATCTCATTCTCGTTTCCGTTAATCGCATTTCTTCCTCACCACCGTTTCACACGCTTTGTGCTCTCATGCGTTCATGATTTTTTATTTTTATCAGCCAATGTCAATGTGCGTTGGCTTGATTGTGTATTGTTAATGTGCATTATACATTTGGATCCGTTCTTCTTGGAGTGTAAATGCATTGCTCTTGGATGATGATCGGCGGAGGTCGTCGTTAAGAAGGATTTTTCATTGCATTATAAAACGATGAGAATTGATGATTTAGTGCAAGTGCATTTGCTGGAGTATTTTCTTTCCTTTTCTTTCTTAAGCTGAGTTGCAACGTTTAATTAACAAATTGGAAATGTATCCACAACCAGGTGTTAATTGATGCAAGGCATACGCAAAAGCAAACCTATATAATACAATTAGATTATGACACATTTTGTGCAGGAATAATTTAGATGCTAGATGTTGATTGGATGGAAGTATATGTAGTGTATTTTAAATAAAATATTAAAACAGCTTATTTAGTGTCGCCGAGAAAAAAAAAATATGTCAACCTTGTTTGAAATGCTAATTTATGTTCTGCAAAAGCATTTAGAGTGCTTCTTGTGAGCAACAATGGTTCTTCCTCTGAAAAGTGTTGAAAGGAACCCTTCCATAGATATAAGATCTCAGCATATATAAGAAGTAACTGATTACTGATATAGTTTTTCTTTGCAAAATTCACTCGTCCGTTGAACTGCGGTGTCGTATATTATTTGCAGCATGCGACTCTTGTTCTCAATGCTTCTCGGCGTTTTAGATATACTCTGGACTTGAAAAGGGGAGAGCAGGAAGAGCAGAAGAAAGGGTTGATAAGATCCCATGCGCAAGTCGTACGAGTATATTTCTGAATCTTGCAAACACATTTCCGAAGATGTGTTTCTAATTATCTTGTTCTTTTCTCTAATCAATGATTGATTGTTCTATTAGGCAGCGCTGCTTTTCAGATTAGCTGGTGAACGTGATCTAGGTACACTTCCTTTCTTATGAGTTTGCCTTCGATATTTCTTTCCTTTTCATTCTTTCGTCATTCTCCCCCCCCCCCCCCCCCCCCCCAAAAGCTTTCATAGATGAAGTGTTGTATTGTATCCTGCTGACCGGAACAGTATGTTTGTGGTGTACACAAACTTCAAGTTTATGGAAATAATGTGAATGATCAACAACTGACATTAATTTTTTTTTCAAAAAAAAAATAAAAAATCGATGAGTCTTGCTTTGGAAGCTGTCCGCGGTGGATTTTTTGGGGGGCTCAACTACGTGCTACCCTTACAATTCTATAAAAATCCAGCCCGCCACATTTAAAGAACAATATTTTATTTCCCAAAACTCTCAATTTAAAACCTTGAACGTCAATCAAACATAACATCTGATATCTAAGACATTCATTAGGGTTTTGATATTAAAAAACATCTGAAATATGTAAAAAAGTTTCGTTGGGAGACTCATCCACCAAAGGTAGATGCGCGACCCGGGTCAGACCTGGATTAGTCAGGACGAAGCTCTAGATACCGGATGGGCAACTGAAAGGAAAAAAAAAAAAAAACTTCTGAAATGGAAGTCATTCATTAGGGTTTTGATATTAAAGTATATGGCTTTGTTTGGGTAAGCGGTGAGTGGCAAAAAAAACCTAGTTTGGAAAGGAAAAAGGCTCAATGGAAAAAAGTCTAGTTGAATGATGTTTGGGTAAGCTCTTCAGTTACTAGACTTCTCTCAAAAAAGCTTCTTATTTTATAAGCTCAAATCGTGAGCGATGGCTAAGTTGATTTTTCTTTTTGTGGTAGCGTCTCTAAATGGCGACACCCCATGTCTTTGCTTCATCTCTCTCTTAGGCGTGTCACTCCTTTATTTCCTTCCACACCACCCTACTCTCTCTTCAACACACACCACATTCTCATCAATATCAAATTTAATTAAATAATTAAATTTAAAAATAAAAACGTACCAACATCACTACCCACTACCCCTCCCTCCCTCCCTTTTTTCTCCTCTCACACAACGGACAACATTAACTTTTTTTATATCAAATTTAAATTTAATTTTTTATCTTCAATTATTACAATATATATAATTAATATATATAATATTCAATAAGGTTAATGCCTTTTTTAGTCATTTTTTATTTCAACTGATTTTTCAAATAATAATTTAAATAAGTTTCAGTTTGGAAAAAAACCCCATCATCAATCCAAATACAAATCATATTTACATTCTGATTTTTATCCTATTTTATGTTTGTAAAAGTCAGATTGAAAATAAGTTACTTCTACTAACACTAATCAAAACAGCCCCTAATATCTCAACATGTTTCATCTTCTTCAACGCCTTTTTTTTAAATTAATATGCACTTGTTTAATTTATTCTTATAGGAGTACTTAATTTAATGAAGACAATGTCAATTCTTAACGTTTGTGTACAATAGAAGTTTTCATTTTTTCAAGGTTCCACATTTGAAGGTTCCCCCTCCCGGGGGGCCAACTCCCACATTTGAATTTTAAGCATATAGAATTGATAAAAATTCGGAGTTCTCCTTTTTGTCGGGTGCCAAAGACTCTGCGATTTTTCCCCAATAGACTATTTATGATTGAAATCTTATTCTCTCCCAATTTTTCTATCATCTTCCATGTATAGACTTATACTACGCATGCATAGATTCTTGATGTTGCTGTAAATTAATGGCAGACTAGATAATTGTTAAGAGGATTATTATAATATCTGATTTTTCGTTCCTGCATTAAAAGGTTCTCCTCTCTTCAATGAACCTTGTTGAGTAGGCAATTTAAGAGGGTACATCTCCCTAGCAATTGAACCAAGCACTCGATGGTGGCACTCTGGAAATATTTAATGGTGAAAGTCACCAAGCTTGACAAAATATGACAATATAAAGCTGCTTTTGGGGCCAATGTGGCATATTTTATCAATCTCTATTTTGTCACAGGAATCTTAATCAACTCCTAATTAATTAACTTGGTCGTTCTGAGTTAGCTAATTATACTTAGGCCCTTGCATTTATTTAATCACATGTTAAAGTTTTATTTTTGAACAATGAAGCGGTAGGCAAAGGAATGTCAGCCCCAATCTCAGGTGATAACTTCGGAGTTGGGCTCGAACAACTTGTTTCAATGTCCAAGGATCAGAACATTTCTACTTTGCAAGATTGTGGAGGGGCAAGTCTACTATAAATATTCTTTGGTTGCTTAAGTAGATGTTATAGGATTTATGTATCTAATACAGTCCAGTGATATTCTACAGGTTAAAGGCTTATCAGATTTATTAAAGTCAGATATTGAGAAAGGAATTAATGGAGATGACGATGATATGTCAAAAAGAAAAGTGACGTTTGGAACGAATACATACCCTAAGAAAAAAGGGCGGACTTTCTGGGTATATTCATTATAAGTCATCAAATAATCTTTTTTTTAAAAGCAAAAATTATTGAACTAATTATACAATGCCATTACTAATTCTTTGTGGTCTGTTAACAGAATTTTCTATGGGATGCTTGGCAAGATCTGACCCTTATCATATTGATTATAGCAGCTGTGGTGTCATTGGCACTTGGAATAAAAACAGAGGTTAGTTAACACTCAGTTAGCTAATAGTCATCAATCACAATAGTAAATGAAGCATCTTTAATTTTCAACGAAAAAAAATAAAGCATCATTAATTGATCCATGGCTTTGTTGAAGGAATTGAACTATTTGGGAGAGAAATTAGGTTCTGGGCATTTAGGTCTGACATATATGCTTATGATTGTTTTGCATATCTGGATAATCGGCAAATTATCAGGCATAAAGAATTCCTTCAATGCGTTGAATCTTTATTCAAAATTAGTAAAATTGAGATAGTGAGGAAAAGGAATCTGTTGACAAAACAACAACAACTGAGTAACATGCAAACTTGGGAAGAGCAAATGTGATTCATAAAATACAATTATGAGATAGAACAAATTGTTGAGACCATCTGACCACTTTGTTAATGAATATTTGGTCATTTTCTATCATAAAGGATTTCAAACTATCCTCTATATGATGATAATGCATTTTCACTAATTTTTTTCAAGTTTTGAAGTTGCAGAAATTGGAGGTTCAAACTCATCTAATTATCAATCACATTTAAAAAAAAAAAAAAAAAGGCTACATTGTTGCTGATGCAACTCCTAAATCGCGTTAGATGTTCTTGAAATATTTCTTTCAGGAATATTACTGCTCTCCAGCAATATTAATTTGTTTGTATTGTTTTAGTACCTTGACAAAAATAAAGTGAATCATCATATGCCAGTCACAATAGACATCACATTAATGCTTTTGCCCTTTGAGATTACTGAAATATACTAGGTTACATTATGGTTGTTTACATGGGATTGAAACCCATTTCTTATCTCCTGTGTACTGGTTTCTTTGTGATGCATGATTTTTCTGATTTCTCTTGTCAATACAATAGAATACGCTTGTTGCTTCAACTTCATTGAAATTGCTGACATTCACCAAGGCTTATCTTTTCCATCATTTGTTATCATTAGGGCTTGGAAGAAGGATGGTATGATGGAGGAAGCATTGCCTTAGCTGTTTTTCTTGTCATTATAGTAACAGGTATTGGATATTTCTTTTTGTTTTGTTAAATGAACGACATATGTAATCTTATGAAAGTCTTTATAGTTGTCCATAGGAAATCAATACTGATTAAATTCTTTGGGCATATTCGGACAGATTTTTTTTCTTCATGGATTTGTTGTGTTCTCATTGTTCATCAGTAATCCCGATATAAGCTGTATATTGCACTTCTTAGACTAAAGTTCTGCTGTTCCTTTCACTTTCTTGTGTGCCAGCTACCAGTGATTATCGCCAATCTCTGCAGTTTCAGAATTTGAATTCTGAAAAACAAAATATACAATTGGAGGTATGCTTTATATAATTAGAATTCAGGTTATCACTGGGAAGCAACACGATCATTTTACTTGTATTACGCAGGTCATTAGAGGCGGTAGAGCAACAAAGATATCAATATTTGATGTTGTTGTTGGTGATGTTATACCTCTCAAAATAGGAGACCAGGTGAGATCCAACAACATTTGAGTTTGTTTGACTGAAAATTAATAGTTTCTCTCCGCATTATTTTTTTTTACCATGGGTACTTTCAGGTTCCTGCTGATGGAGTTATAATCACTGCTCACTCACTTGCCATTGATGAATCCAGTATGACTGGTGAAAGCAAGATTGTGAGTTTTTTCTTCCTACTATCCATCAAACTAATGATTTCCAGTCTTACGCAATGATGTTCTGCAGATTCACAAAGACCACAAAGCACCTTTTTTGATGTCTGGCTGCAAAGTAGCAGATGGCGTTGGTGTTATGCTGGTAAGATGAATATTTAATTCTCAGATTCTACTTGGCTTGTTATTTAATGATAATGAGCAACGCTTTCTTGCAATATAAATGAAATTGCTTCCATGATTTTGAACCTTTTGTACAAAAAATTTCTGACTTTTGCCGCTTCATTTATTTCACACGTCAAGATTTCTTACTTTTACTTTTTTTGCCCCTTATTTGATCTGATGATGTGCTGTCTATCATATTGAGTAGAGGTTGGAGTCGGACTTTTGAGCTTTAACAGTGTGAGGAACCTTGTAAGGGCCCAGTAAGACGGCTGATTAAGTTAAATTCTGGACTATTGTTATCAATTGCAATACTCTGAATTGAATAACCTAAAATTAATAAACCTGTTGTTTGGGATTTATGGGCTTTAGTTATCAGCATTTGATTCATTTTATGACTATTTATGTATCAACTCATTGTAGTACTGTTGTTTGTGATCAATAATGAAAATTTAAGTGTATTTAGAATTGAGTAGAATAGTCCTCTGCTCTTGTTTTGATTATGCTTCTAGTGGTTTTGAAGGCATTGAAACCAAAGATATTAGAGTTATTATGCCATCACTTTACTGCCATCTGTAGGTAACTGGGGTTGGTATCAATACGGAGTGGGGATTGTTGATGGCAAGCATCTCTGAAGATACTGGAGAAGAGACTCCATTGCAGGTTCCACCTGATCCATCCAAAACAAATAAAGAAAAGCCTGTTGTTTTAGTAGTACCTTGTGGAAACTTGCATGCTAAACCTTAATTTACTTTTGGTGATATGTCATAGGTACGTTTGAATGGAGTTGCAACTTTTATCGGTATGATAGGTCTTACAGTAGCTGTTGTTGTGCTAGCGGTCCTATTGGGCAGGTAAAGTTAGATCGTTATTTTATGCATTTTAGAGCTAATTAGAGCAGATTTTATGCCGTTTCTTACTGGCTATGTTATGACTTTGGAATTGTAGATATTTTTCTGGCAACAAGAAAGATGAAAATGGAAATGTCGAATTTGTTCCTGGCCAGACGAGTATCAGTAGTGCAATAGATGGGGTTGTCGAAGTTTTTACTATTGCAGTAAGTGAGTTATCTGGATTGTTTTTGTACTTCAAGTTCTGCTTCTTTTGTATTTTGTATCGTTTTGAAACTAAATAAAGAGCTGTCCAGGTCACAATTGTTGTTGTTGCAGTTCCTGAAGGTCTTCCTCTGGCTGTTACCTTAACGTAAGAATGGATTACTAGACGATTTCATTCTGGAATTGATATGTCTATTACTAGGCCTCTGAAAGTGTTTTCCTTCTAGTTTTTTTTTAATCATTTTTTCATAATTTTTAATCCTGGCTCTCATGACAGCCTGGCATACTCAATGCGGAAAATGATGGTAGACAAGGCCTTGGTAAATCTCATTTTATTATTCCCCAATCACCAAACGTTTTAGTTTGTGGTTCTTCTATCAATTAGTTTTAGAACTTTTTTCTAATAACCATAGATATTCAGGTGCGAAGGCTTTCTGCCTGTGAAACTATGGGCTGTGCAACAACAATTTGCAGTGACAAAACAGGAACGTTAACCTTGAATCAGGTGGGTCCACAATGGGATGTTTGGTAGTCTAAATGTAGTTTGGCCATAATTTAATCTATGCTGATGACTCTATAGTTATTGAAGCCCCATACTCACGGTCACAACATGTATGTGGCTCAGATCTTATTTTGAGCTTTCATTTTTATTGCTCTCCTAACAGAGACTTGACTCAGAAAATTTGTTTGGTCTCTTCATTTCCATCGGATCAGCAAATTACCTATCCATTCATTTATAAGGAAAATGGAGGCCTAAAATTCTGATATGAATCAAGCCCGGAAAAGCTTATTTACATTATGCAGCCTACGAACTCTCTGGTTTAGTTTATTTTGGGTTCATAACACATGTTGCCCTTGTCCCAAAGCTTTCTTTCACCAGAGGTATTGGCACCCTAAATGTTATTGTTAAATAACATGCAAGTTGTCATCCTTGAATTTAAATAATATAAATTAATACAGATTAAAACCGCACAGTTTTATAATCCCTGAAACGAAGCAGTTTCATTTCTCTAATTCTTAAAAGAGAGTAAGGCTGCTGTCTAGTTTGAATAAAGAAGATGCATTAAGTTGATGTGGGAAAATATAGATAAGGAACTCTTGGAGCAGATCAGTTGCATAAGGAATGACCTTGATAGACTCACTTTTTTGCATATTTGCCCACAACCTGAAATAGGCATAGTCTGTCTAGTAGTTTTTCATTTTGTTAAAAAGCAACTGGTATCTGCATTTGATTCGTTTAATTTAAAATTTTGAATTATCTGGTTTTAGCTGTAACTTATTTCGTTCCATTATAGATGACTGTGGTTGAGGCATGCGTTGGGAGGAAGAAACTGAATTCACCTGATGACTCATCAAAGTTGAATCCAGAACTTTTATCTCTGATAAAAGAGGGCATTGCACAGAATACAACTGGAACTGTTTTTGTGCCTAAGGTTTTCCTTTCTACTTAATTCAGTGACAGTATCTTGGGTTCCCTTTTATATTCTGTTTTTAGTATCAAAGCAGCCAAGGAAACTCTTGGGCGTAATACTTACAGTTTCTCTTGATTTTCGTTGGGGTTACTGTTTAAGGAGCAACATCTTATGACTCTCCAAACAGGAAAATGCTTAGTCATAAGTACTCACATAGTTGTGCATAAAAATGTATATATGTGATTTACTTTCAGGAGATCTGAAATTAATAAAGTGGTGCTTGTGCTTGAAAACAATATACGTACTTCAAGGATTTGTGAGAGAATTTCAGGTCCCTTGGCATATGACCTACCAATTCAGTAACTGTTGTTTTTGAACTCCTAAAAATGGGGAGAAAAATTTTAAAATCGCTGGTATTTATCTTGATAACTTGTAAAAAGAAAAAGATGCAAGGTTGACGGATATAATGCACATCCGGTTGGTCACTGAATGCTGGATCAGAATCTCTCTTCCAGGAAAAGTCACTTCGATAAGGTGTTTATTTTGACTGATGTAGAGAAGATGAATATTCCGACACCAAAGATTCATTACATCTATATGCATGGATTGAAGGCAGAGGGTTTGAGTTAGGAATAACTCTTTCAGTTCTGAACTGTAGTCATATTTCCCTTATAGGATGTCTGTGTGCCTGTGGCATGTTTCCAGATTTGCATAAAGTTGAAGTAATTGAACGCATAATATAACTGACAGATGAAAATAGATCAGGACCATTCTCTATTTATCTATTACCATTGTGGGGCTGCGATAGTCTCAGTGGTGAACATTTGTTACCTATAAGCAGACAGAAGTTTTCATACCTGTGCTATTGTTCTCTATAACGGTTTTCCTTACAAAAATGATTACTTTTTAGTAGTTGTCTGATTTCTGGTATTAATATCCTGTAAGCATCTTGTTCCTTTTATGACATCATTTCTTTGCTAGGATGGTGGAGAGACTGAGGTTTCAGGGTCTCCTACAGAAAAGGCAATCCTTTCTTGGGCAGTCAAGGTACCATTAAAACATATCCTCTCACTTTCTTGAATTGATTTTCTGCTGAATCTTTGTATTTTTCTTGAATCTACTTGGCAGTTGGGAATGGATTTTGATCGTATCAGATCAAATTCAGCAGTTCTCCATGTATTTCCCTTCAATTCTGAGAAAAAGCGTGGTGGTGTCTTACTGAAGCAGGTAATTATTTGATAAAAACATTGCTGATTTATCTCTTCATCTATTGTATCATATGCCATTATCTTCCATGCTAATCAAATAATATTTCTTGTTTAGAATGTGGACTCCACAGTACATATACATTGGAAAGGCGCTGCAGAGATAGTACTAGGAAAGTGCACTCAATATCTTGATTCAAATGGTAGCTTGCTTTCTATTGAAGAAGAGAAGGTTAGAAACAGTAGTTTCCTAGTGTAGTCCTATAATGTTTACAGGGAGAGAAGGTCATCGCATCGAACAATTGGGTAGTTTTTGATGTTGCTAATAACAAATACAACTTGAAAAATATATGGACTCGTGCCGCAGTTGAATCTCTCTATGCATATATGTGGTTTGATTGTTGTTTTGACTTTCAAGTTACTCAAGCTGCATGGCAATTATATAATCGATGCTGCAGAAACTGAATTTTTTCCTGCAATCCTATCTTCTTTTTTTCCAAGGTAATTGGGTAATATTTTCTTCACAACTCTTTTCCAGGATTTTTTCAAGGCAGCTATAGAAGACATGGCTGCTCGCAGTTTGCGGTGTGTGGCCATTGCATACAGGCCATATGAATTGGACGAAGTTCCATATAAAGAGGAGGATTTGGCCCAGTGGTCCCTACCTGAGGATGAGCTTGTTTTGCTTGCTATAGTTGGTATAAAGGTAGAGTTCAAGGCTCTCCTGCTATCTGGCATGAAATTGGCAGCAGTTTGTTTTGTCCCACATCTTACCTATTTATTTACAATAAGAAAATAATTTCTGTAATGGCGTTGATATAAGTTTAATTATATTTGTCAACCATTATGGCTGTATACTTTCTAACTCTGCACAGAATGGGGAAGGAAAATTATGCGCCATAAAATATTCTTTACTGCTGCTAATGGAGTCAAGTTATATCATGCTTCAGCACTAGACTGCTGCCTTTTCTTTAAGAATAACCTGGTTTCATTCTTCATCTAAGCTAACAATGATCTGTTTGTTCAGGATCCCTGTCGCCCCGGTGTCAAAGAAGCAGTAGCAGTATGCACTGTAGCTGGTGTTAAGGTGATTTTAATTTTCCCCGTCTGATAATATAATTGTCGAATTGACAGTTAAGTTCATATGTCAATTTTAGTTTAACGTGGAATCAGTTAATGATAATGTCAAAATATGGATTCTGATATTCTTAAAATCTTGAAGGTTAATAAAAAATGTAATTAAGGAAATCCGAAACATCGTATGTTTGTAAACTCAGGTGCGCATGGTTACGGGAGACAATCTTCAAACGGCAAAGGCAATAGCTTTGGAGTGTGGGATACTGGCTTCACATTTAGATGCTGTTGAACCAGTTATTATTGAAGGAAAGACATTCCGGGCCTTATCTGAAAACGAAAGGGAAGAAGTTGCTAAGCAAATAATAGTATGTCTCTCTCATCGTGATTTTTCTATGTGCATTATCTGAAAATAATGATTAAAGGAATGATATTCATTTAACAATAATTTTCTTATAAAAAATTACAGCATCCTGATCATATTCTCCTGGCTTTGACGTCTCTGGTTTGGATTACTTGCTGATTGTGATTTGCATGATATGTATAGGTCATGGGGAGGTCTTCTCCAAATGACAAGCTTTTACTTGTTCAAGCACTGCGGAAAGCAGGTGAAGTTGTTGCTGTTACTGGAGATGGAACCAATGATGCTCCCGCACTTCATGAGGTTTGTCATATTTCTTGGGTGTGCAATCTTGAGGCTTGACGTTCCTTCCAAGTTTTGTGGCTTTTCTAGTTGTGTAAGAAACAACCTGGAAAGATTAAATGTATTGGTTACTGAATCACTTCATCTTTGTATTTTGAACCTTCTATAACGGATTGCATCAACCAGAAAAAATTCTTTCTGAAAGCAGTCTATTTGCTGACATGCAGTTCTGTGTTATTGGTCCGGTGGTATTATGAAGCTTCTTAAATGTGTTTATGCTAGCATGATTTTAGTTTCATGAACCTTGCCTATATGATCGTTGATTTTACTATTGAATTATCAGTGTTGTGCCATTGATAACATTTTGAATGCAACAAAATTTCATATGAGATTATTGAATTTAGGAATACTAGAGCTGCAAGTTGTGAGTTGAGGAATGCTTTCTTATGAACATACACTTTCTTTTTCTTCTATAATCACAACTTTCCCATTAGCATTTTGAATTTACAAGCACCCCATCTCCTACCCCTTGCTAGAATGGTCAGGATATGACATCATGTGATAAAAATCATGTGATTAACTCAGTGTTTTCCGTACAATAGCAACCTGGGCCAAATCTATGCACAACATTTGGCAGAGTTTATGAATTTTTATTATGCAGATTCATGAATTTTATTATAGAGTTGTCGGTAGCATGAAATTCTTTCTTTTGCTCTTCTTGTGCCTTGATTTGTTTGATTGAGGTGGCGTTCCAAAGTCCATTATTGTTAATTTTTTTTCATAGTTGATGTCATGTTCTACTATTTGATTTTGTATTTTAGGCAGATATTGGTCTTTCTATGGGCATTTCTGGAACTGAAGTCGCAAAAGAAAGTTCAGATATTATAATCCTGGATGATAACTTTTCGTCAGTTGTAAAGGTATGCGGAATTTGAGTGAGCATAATATATATATATATTTTTTAAAAAGGTCTATAGCTGCCCAGTGATCTCATGCTAGAGTGAAATAATGTATATTTTCTCCTTTAACCATTTCACCATGGTATGATTTGGTTTTGGCTTCATTTTTGTTCAGTATAACTGAGACACGAGTCTACAGTTTATTGGTCCACTCTGTTACTTGTTTAAGTAGCCTACTTCATTTTTCCTTTAGGTCGTTCGCTGGGGACGTTCTGTATCTGCAAATATTCAGAAATTTATACAGTTCCAGCTCACAGTTAATGTAGCAGCTCTTGCGATAAATGTTGTGGCGGCAATTTCTTCGGGTGATGTTCCTTTAAATGCAGTGCAGGTCCCCCTTTCTTCACCCTGTATACAATATTTTCATTGTCTAATCTATAAGCATGAGGCAAAATATATCTAGCATGACAAATACATTTTACTTTTGAATGCTTGATTTAAGAGTTGAGGAGTCTCATCTCTCAAAATCGTAAACTGTTAGAAGGCGGCTTAGGGATGGTTCCTTTTTATCAATAAGCTGTAACACACCCCTCAAACAAAGTCCTTTGGCTTTGAAGCTTGAACAAGTGAAAGAGCATCATGTTTTGTGATGAAATTTAATTTATTTGAGAGAACTGGTAAACAGGAGGGATCATGCCTTTGACTTCCTTTACCATCAAAGCTCTTATACCATGTTAAGAAACAAACTCGTTAGCTTTTGTGTTGGAATACGTGTGTTGGTTTCTATCATTCTGAAATTTAAATAACACAAGAATGATTAATGGAATACGTGTGTTGTTTTCTGTCATTCTGATGTATATGCTCCTGTTACAGCTTTTGTGGCTCAACCTTATCATGGACACACTTGGGGCCCTGGCACTAGCTACGGAACCGCCTACCGACCACCTTATGCACAGACCACCAGTTGGCCGAAGGTTTGGATTGACTGGCTTTATAATATATAGTAGAATGTTTATAAATGAGCGCCCCTAACATTACGTGGAGGTTTTCCATAGATCCACCCACGTGATGGGCAATAGCTCACAAGTTTGATACAAAAGTTAGCTTAGTCTCATCTTCACGATTACTTTAAATGCATCCTCAAAGTTAAACATGCTTGATTTGATAATTTCACTATGATTTTGTGTTTGGTTTGCAGGGAACCTCTCATAACGAATAACATGTGGAGGAACTTGCTTGTACAGGTGATGTTTCTTAAGGAACTTTTCTCAAGGTTATCAGAGAATTTGAGTCATGTGTTTTCTTTTTTTGTTTGATCTTCTGTGTTATTGTAGGCTGTATATCAAATAGCGGTTCTCCTTGTTTTTAATTTTGCTGGAGAAAGTATTCTCCATGATGACTCTAAAACCAAAACCTCGCAACTGAAGAATACATTGATTTTCAATGCATTTGTCTTCTGCCAAGTAAGTAAATATCTAAAATTTAAATATAATATATTCATAATGTCAATAGAACCTTATTTCACTTACATCTCCAGAAATTCTAGCCATGTTATGATATGTTTCCCATTGTTCAACTGTTTAATTGTTGATGGAATAATGCCTAATTATACGGTGCAAGAATTTGTCAATTCATCCAATTCTCATCAGACTGCTTGAACGTACAGATTTTCAATGAGTTCAATGCTCGAAAACCAGATCAAATGAACGTATTCACTGGAGTGACCAAGAACCGGCTCTTTCTGGGAATTGTGGGAATGACCATTCTACTTCAGGTGAAAAATCAATCATTTATATGGTTCTGCATATACATGCTTTTCTAATTCCTTACTTATCTGTTAGGTAATCATTATTGAGTTCCTTGGAAAGTTCACCAGCACGGTGAGGCTTGATTGGCAGATGTGGCTCGTTTCGGTCCTCATTGGTCTCGTCAGGTTTGGTTCATTCATTTCATTATATTCCTAAAGTAGCCTTTACTTGTGTATTTATAAATTGAATTTCCTCAAATGACTTTACCTAAATCGATGAAAGAGAGAGATACATGAGGTCTACTATTTTATATTTAGATAATAGGATAGAATATTATCACCGTCAATTTTGATCACTATCATTTTCTTCACCATTAGATCAGAGAAAATGCTAGTAACATTGGTGGTGATCAAAATTAATAGTGACAATATCCTATCCCTTAGATAATTTGGATTAAGTAGCCTCTAGCAACTAAAGTATTATTATTTTAATAACACTCATTATCCTAAATTAATTTTTGATGCATCTAGCACCTCCAAAATACTTTTCTTGTAGCACCTAGCATCTAAAATATTTTTTTGTACATCCAATACCTTAAGGTATTTTTCCATTAGCAGTGGGTATCCTAAATTTAGGATACTCATTACTATTAAAAAAAATACTTTAAGAGCAAAATCAAAATAGAAGTTACTTTTATATATTGACCTCTATAAAAATACTTTTGGATATAAAATGCACCGAAATTTCGTTTAGAATACTGAGTGATATTAAAAAAATTCTAAACTATACTGGATGCAACTTGACCTATCTCTTTTTTTTCACTTTTGGGGATTTTCCGATTTGATTGCCCTATATTAAGCTCACCATAGTTGGTATAACTTTTGTTCTGACAGTTCTTGCCTTGTTACAGTTGGCCTCTTGCTGTGGTTGGAAAGTTCATTCCAGTTCCAAAAACACCATTGTCTCGCAAATTTAAGAAGATGCTTATGCGATTTAAGAAATCAAAAACTCCTGCTACACAACAATAGGTCAACACATCATTCCTTCCTCAAGGATCACCTTATGCTGATCTGCTTTTCCTAAACCAACAAGTGAAGTGACAACTGATAGCATATATTGTTTTCTTCTACTTGTCTATAAGAATAATTTGTTCAGTGCAGACTTTTGGGTTGATCTATGAATAGATTAGGGAGAATCACGGACATAAGAATGTAATTACCAAAATGTCTTTATAACAAGTGAGTAGTATAGACTGTTGTCATTTTCTACACCTGAACTTAGTCATTGCATGCTACATAGTTGTTGTAGAGCTTTTTAGTGATCATATTCCTTCTTTGAGACCTCATTGTGATTCTCTCAATAGATTAAGATTGTCATTGAATCACACAAATTCATGAAATATTGACATGTTTCATACTTCCGAGTTTGTCTGCACTTGTGTATTATTACTCCATGTGTCACTGTAAATTTTTTTGTCATGAAAAACGAGAACAAGAACGTGCTAGGAATTACTGAAGCATGTAGCTATCATTATGTAATATATCTTTCCTCCTTTTATAATTGGGTTGTGTACATTATTACTGTAATACACCCTGGCATTGTCGGAATCACATGGCTTTCAATATAGTCAAGCTGACAAGCATCGCCAAAATTGGTTAACCTGAATTGGAGTATTGACCAATAAAATTTTGAAATAGAAACTTTTAACTTTTCCCCTTATAAAGTATACATTACTAAATTCAATGTACAATAAAGAACATTTTGAAATTGGATTTAAGGATCCAAAATAAACAAGCCAACAAGGTAAATAAATAAGTTGGGTTTATCTCATAATCTTTTTCTCATTATCCCTCGTAATCTTTAAATTATATCCGTTCAATCAACTACAATACTATTTTAACCTTTCTCTCATCTTCACAATCAACAACCTAGATGGGCTGATGAAGGAAAATGAGAAAAAAGGCAAGGAGATGATCATCTTCCTAAACAGGTGAAGTCTGAAAATCAAACCAATTTGATCCTCAAACCTCCTGCTTGGTTAATCTGACAGTTGCAACATCCAAGCGAGTTATCATCATCATTCATTCATTCATTCAAAATAAGTTTCTTTCAGTTATGACTGGTTGTTGAAGGTTTTCAATCAAATATAAATTATATATTTCACGTCACAAAAGAGCATAATGAAGCAGAACTTGTGATAACCTCAGTCACTACATCGAGCAGGTTTAATATCTTTATTTTTTTATCAAATAACAACAATGGAGGCTCATAACTGTAAGGCAACCATAATTTTACAAACTACATGACCCAAAAAAAAAACAAAACAAAACAAAGGCACTGTGTACACATCAAATGACAGTGATTTCGATAAAGATAACAATAATTTGAAGAGAAAAAAAGTCAACTTAATTTAAAGAAGGGGAAAAAGTAACACTGAAATTCAGGGGGGTTAGGACTTGGGACCCCATATTCCACCTTCATTGAGCAAACTATTAATCATTGAAGAAGCAGGACCATCTTTGATGATGAAAGCTTCAATACATTACCTTCACACCAAACTAGCAATAACAGGAATAGGCAAAATGGTTTTTCTTGGAGACATAAGGGGAGATGAACTTGGAGGCAGAAGAAGATGAATCTACAATATCAGCTGGAACAAATATCTGAGTTCTACCAGAACCAATTCTCTTGCCAGCCACATTGGCGTAGAACAAACCTGAAATAGCCGGGACGAAAACGTTGCTCTCGGAAGTCACGTAAAAATCTATCACCTTCTCAAATTCAGAACCTTCAGAATCCAGGTACTTCATCTTTTTATCCGCAGGCATGATGGCTTCCTGCATTTGTTTTCAGAAGCAATGGAAGTTTTTAATCTATGACATAAAAAAACACATGAAAGTTGTATAAATCTCATTTGAGTATCCCAATTACTACTTGCGTGAAAAAGCCCTGGCTTAAATCTCACCTTTGTGTAAGTTCTGGGGAACATTTCCTTGAGTGAGTCAAGGCTGTCATGCCACCTTGATTGAGTCACATAAATTGTGGTATCCTTGTTAAAACCAATCTTCCTCAAAAATACTGCAACCTCTTGTGCATTGTAGCAGCTTTTAGCTCCATCATCATCACTTCCTTGGCAACCTCTCTTATCCAACATCTCAACCCTCAAATCCAGTGCTACAAACTGGCCATCCGACTTTCGGCTCAGAGTTCTTAGTCTTTCTACCATTGAATCAACCACTTCCTTCATTTCTGGCTGTAGCTGTAAACTTGCAAACATTGCTAAGCATGAAACAGAATCAGTATCAGCTGCGTTTCCTTCCTTTCTCATGTTTATTGAAGGGAAGTAAGTTGCAAGCCTTATATTTCCCTTGGTTCTGTATATTGGCTCAACATGTTCAGCTATGTAGTCTTCAGTAACTCTATTAGGGACCTTCACCGCAGCAAGACTGCGTGTTGATATTTGAGCAGGAAAATCCTTTACTACTTTAACCACCCCCTTCATGCTTGTCATGAACACATCAACATCATAAATGTCCTCAAAGTTCCTGGACACATCAATTCCATAAGTAATGAATGAGAACTCAATTGAGTTAAAACTGTGAGCTATTCAACAATGTAATATCTTGAAGTCCCATTCATCTCATCTACAATAAAGCATTTCCAAGGAAAACTTGCAATAGTGGATTAGAGAAGTTGATAACTGGCTTACGTAGCTCAAGTATCTTGGTTGAAAACAAGGATAATAGCAGAAATTGAACCAAGCATTAAGATTACCGTTACTTAACAGAAAACACAGAAGTGCTTAATCTTTTATATGGTGGATGGAGGTTTGAATAAGGAGTCATGATTAAAATAATTAATGTTCCTCCTTAAAGGCGTGAGTGAAGCATATGAAATCTTTAACAAAATAGAAGTCTATACTCACCACTTGTCACCAGGTTGGCTTCCTCTGATGTCAGGGAGAACAAGTGTTGCCCCCAAACGTCTAGCAACAACTACAGCATCTGCTATCTGAACCAAGCATTACCAGAAAAGAAATGAATATAGGAAATGACACTGCATACTCTGGCAGCAGCTAAAATTAGCAGGGAAAGAAAGAAAAAGAATAACAAAACACTATAAATGTTGAAAAGTGTTGAACTCAATGGTTAGATGAAGCAATATATTGATAAGGCACGCCAATGAATGAACCAATTGCATCATCATCCACCAGTTAACTAAAATATAACATAATAAGCAAGCATATCATGAGTTAGTTAACTGTCTGGATCATATTAAACTTATTGAAGAGGTTGGGATTAAAAATAAGAGAACTTGGAAACCTTTTCATTTGGAGTGTGATAAAATTAAAACTTTACTCAGGCAGAAACAAAAAACACAACAGGAGGGTAACAAAATCCTTTTGAGCAAAGAAATACAGAAAGGACAGTAGGGGATACCTTTTGAGGTTGGCCCAAAAACAAGTTTGGAAAAAAATTGAAATGAAATTTGAGAAACAGCATGCCAACTGATATATATTAAGTACAAAGGACTTCCACAATAAGTTGAATCAGATACCTGAGAAATATGATACTCAGGGCCGTTAGTCAAAGAAAAAGTAACAAAGCCTTCAGTCTGCTCTACATCGTCTGTGAACAAACCAAAAGATGAATTCATGTGAAAAGATTGATTGAGAACAAGTAATTTTGTGCAAGTAAATTATATGAACTCAGTGATGTAGGATCCTTAAAAATCAATTCTTACCCATAGACGGTTTAACCCAGCATGCTTTTAGCTCGTCAGCATCTCCAGTCCAAAGCCCTATACTCTTCTTCACATGAGTAGCGTCAAACTTTGCGTTATCAAAGTTAGCCGACTCTGTTCCTCCTGGAAGTTGATCCTTGAAGTTCCAAAAAGTAATTTAAGTGAAAAAGAAGTTAATTAGCCACAACTGTAAAATTATCTGGTTGAAAAGATCAAAAGCAAAGAATCTGGCAAGCTAAGAAAATTCCATGGAGTGATAGAGTGTATGGGGTAAGAGAATGAAAGAAAGCCTTGAATTTGCCTGATTAACTAACTTGAGCTTGTACTATACCTATTTGACTGAAAAATGAATTATGAGATTCAATTGTTATAATTTAGAGACACATTTCCATTTTCTCACAAAAATTTCCTCATTTAACAGTCAACCAATGATTTAATAGTCACTGGAGAATCATAACTTACTGGCACTCACAAAAGTAAATTGCCGTTTTGAAAAAGTAGTCACTATTTTATCGAAAAATCATCAACATAAGACACTATTATTTATCGCGTCTCCGCCAATAGGCAATCAATTACTGTGTCCTTGTTAATAAACCAAGATCTATCAACTCCATTTGCTCTTGCTCTTATCTGGATGCACGTAACAACGGGTTCGGTTCAATCCTTCAGTTTGATGTCAAATGAACTCATATGCCTTCAGTACCTCGCTCACTCAAATTCAACCGTGACATCAGGACATGATTTCCGGTGAATAACAACTACTAAAAAATGCCAATGAAAATTCACCACCATTTGTAAGATTAAGTGGATCGAGACACCAACTTTAAGAGATAAGCAAAGAACAAGCCAATTAAGATGGCTGAAAAGAAAATTGAGGGGGATGAGATAATAATATGAGTGAGATAAAGTCTTACTTACATCCACTGAATCAAAATGGTCCCTCTTTATCATATTGCCAAGCATCACGAACATTGTAAGGGTGAGAACACCAGCCACAACTTGCTTCAAATCAAATCCCATGGTGCGTCTTCTTTTTGGATCTTGCAAACTCTTCTGGGTTTCAGACTCACTGTAAGTGGGTGAAAATCAGAATAGAGAAAGAAGCGTAAACTTCAGCTTTTAAGAAAGAATCATGAAGATTCAGAAGAAAGCTTTTGGAGCTGAAATGGAAAGCATAACCAAAAATTAAGGAAGAAAGAGAACGCACACCCTCCAGTAATGAGAGCGTCAAAGACCAAAATGCCTTTGTTTCCTTGGGAGCAGAAGAAGAAGAAGAGGAAGATCCTTTAACAGACTACCGACACTTTGCGATAAAAGTCATGGGCTTCCTAACCTCTCTTACGTGGATTTGCTTTGTCTTTTCGGATTCGCTATCAATAATAAAAAAATAACCATGTTGTCAAATTTCAGTAACCCCAAACTGTCGCTTGTACGGTAATTTCGATAGATTTGAGAAAAGAGCCGTTGATTACAGATTGAAGGATGACCAATCTTTAATTTATCGCTATCTGAGTAAACCCCAGATCTGAAACAGAGGGCCACACATTAAACAAAAAAGCAAGTTGGAAAATAAAATCCATGCGACGAAATTCTTTAGGGCAAAAACCTAATTATTCTAATAGTACTGCGAGATTTTGTTAATCACGTGAGATGAAGAAGTTGGAGATCCCGAAGATGGACGCAGATCTCAAGGTTTTGAGTTTAACAATATTTAAACGAAATATTACACACACACACACACATATATAGATGAAAGTACCTTATTTACTTCCAAATGATACTTGCTTCTGTTCCCTGTCTGGAAAAAAAAATGTTCAGATCATGCTGGCATAAGAAAAAGAAAAGGGAAAAAAAAAATGTCCAGGTTACAATTATCTGAAATCTTTCTATTCTTTATTAAACTTTATATTCTTATATTCAATAGATGCATTGAACATTGTTTTAATAAATTACAATTATATTTATTTAATCAAGATAAATATAGGTTTTTTTTTTTTTAAACAATTCTGGCTATATTCATTATTGCGGAAAAGCTATTACAAACAGGACAAAGACATACATACAGAAGCCTACAAATCCGGAGACCTACAACAATGAGTAAACAGAAAGACAAGGAAACAACTACAAAGGACCTACTAAATATAAGCTGTCAAGCAAGCACAGCGTCTATATCAGTTCAAACAGGATCAAAGACTCTGGAGGTATTTCATTATATTAAATATATGTAACCTTGAAATTTTATTTTTTTCTTAGACTAAGTTAATGACTTAGGTATTTAACCACCTCTCATTAAATTTTTTTTCCATATGATAAGGTTTTCCGTTTAAGGCTTAAAACGTAAAAGGTTCTCGCCTCTTTTTTTTTTTTTTAACAATTCTGGCTATATTCATTATTGCGGAAAAGCTATTACAAACAGGACAAAGACATACATGCAGAAGCCTACAAATCCAGAGACCTACAACAATGAGTAAACAAAAAGACAAGGAAACAACTACAAAAGACCTACTAGATATAAGCCGCCAAGCAAGCACAACGGCTATATTAGTTCAAACAGGATTAAAGACTCTGAGGGTATTTCATTATATTAAATATATGTAACCTTGAAATTTTATTTTTTTTCTTAGACTAAGTTAATGACTTAGGTATTTAACCACCTCTCATTAAATTTTTTTTTTTTTTTTCCATATGATAAGGTTTTCCGTTTTGGCTTAAAACGTAAAAGGTTTTCACCTCTTTCAATAAATGCATTTTCCAAATATGAATTTGTGTTCTCCTTTTTATGAGATGAAACTAATCACAACCTCAATCAACAACTACTTAATCCTCTCATTAATTTTGAAGAGGTGATTAAAAAATGTCTTAGAGTAATAAAGAAAGACCAGAGTGAGTATTTAGTTTTCATGTAATGATACTAATTAAATAAAATTTAAATAAATTGCTACATTTTTTACAATAAAAATATTTAGAATAATTTAGGGCATATTTGGATGAGCGCTAAACTAATCCAAAGCTCCAAACCATGATTAAAGTCCTAAAGTTAGTTTGCACAATTTTTTTTATATCATCTAAACAAAATTTCAGTGTGTCAAATTAAATTTAAAGAAAAACTATCGAAATACAGTACTCTCTCCGGTCCTAATTATAAGAACACTTTTGTAATGCAAATTGCATTACAAAATGTTCCTATAATTAGGACCGGAGGTAGTAGTATATTAAATACGTTACAATAACTTATTTATATCAAAAATTCAATTTACAAATTTAATTTGTAAAAACTATATATATGTATGTATAATTTAAATTTAGAAGATGATGAAAAAAAATTAAGTCTTTGCTTTTTGAGAAGGGCCAAATGATGACAAAAAGAGGATAAAGGGTCTGAACATTTTTCGCGGGAAGTAGGAAGTTTGCAATTCAAGGGATGAATATTGCTGGACAATGGAGATGATAGCCTTTTTTTTAATACATGTGTTGATCTGACATTTTTGGAACGCGAGTTTTTTTTTTTTTGGGTTGTATGAATATTTAAATATAATTTAGATTGTTTAAAATTTTAATTATTAGAATCCCATTTTTAAAGAAATGTTGTAGTATTATGTTTTAAGGAAACAAAAGCTAGACAGACATCTTTACTTAAAAGCTTGGAGGATTAATTGTGTTCATATGTGTTTTGTTCTGACTTTCATTACATATGTATATTAGGGTATAAATAAGTTAGCCCCTTAACATGTGTCTATGACTTTGCCTACATAAAGCCAAACTTAGAGCTGGGAATCATGACAGATGTAATGAACCGGCTCATATTAAGGTGGACTTGCATTATGAAGAGAGTATTATTGGGCTAATGACTTTGGGCTTAGGGTAGGCAAATGTAAAGTTATATATAGACCTAGAGAAGACTAGAGAGGGGGTGGAATTATTTATGGAATCTGTCTCTCCCTCTATCTGTGGTCCCCTCTTTCTATTCTGATAATCCCTCTCTGCTATTCTGTTATCCTTCCTTTCTATACTGTCATTTAGCTACTGCACTATTTTAATATTCTGTATTACACTCTTGTATGAATTGTGGCATTATCCTCATATAGCTGTATGCAATTCTGAGTCTACAATTAATAGAAGTTTCACCTTCCTATCATCTTTTCATTTTGAGATCATAACAAATGGTGCTTTCATTGAGAGTTGAACCTTCCGCCATGGACGCCGAACTGGAACAACTGGAGGTTGATATGAAGAAGGCAAATAAATTTTTTGAGGATTCCAAAGGCCGATTTGATCGCCTCAAAGGGTTGATGGAAGCTATTCTCCAATCGCTCAACAAGCTAGATTGAACAATGGAATCATCAGGCACAGGGTCTAAGTCAGGGTTCAAGGTTGGGTCATCTTCCTATGTGATTTCAGTGGTACACAATCGACAGTCGGGAATTCCCATTGTTCAACCAGTTAATTTTTCTCAACCATTGACCAAGACAATGCCGATGAATTTTCCTAGGTCCAATAGTGACTCCATTCCAAATTTGGTCACAACCCTTGCGGCCGAGGATGAAGTGCACACAGGGGCGGCAACAATAAGTTGTGATGCTGATGACCCACTCAAAGTTGAGACCGAACCAACCCAATCACCTACAAAGGATTCTTGTTCTACCGTGACTCTAATGCGAGAAGCCAAGTTTCCTTCCCTTGACAGTAAATTGTCAACTCTCCCTTTTCCTCCAATCTTCCTTGCCGAGTTTCCAGAAATCACTATAGATCTTCCGCTCGAGGCACCACCAGCGATATGCTCTTCCTTCGTGCTTTGGTTTGTTCCACTTTCGTATTTTACAACTGATTTTCAAGGTGGGAAGTCTATTTATGACACACCTACAATGCACGTCATCTATTTCTTCAATTGTTTCCTCCGACTTCATGTCTCATCCACTGGATTTCCATCATTGATGATGTTCTGTATTTATGTGTTCGATCCAGCAGTTGCTAAGTTTGTTTGGGGTTTATATTATGTTAATGATCTCCTTTACTTTTTGGCCATAGCTACTGCTAGTAGAATTGATCTGATGTAACACTTTTCTGATCTTATGGCAACAAATTGGTGTTTGATTTTCATTGATAAACTCTTGTGGCATACTCTGTCTTTGAAGGTCCAAGATTCTGTGCAGTTTTGTTGTGCATATGTTATATTTTTGAAGGTTGCACTTATAGTTATTATACCTAGAGGAGTTGTGTCAGTGTTGGAACTTGGCCTCGCCATTCCCGTGCACAATGTCGTGGATGATAGGATAGGAAAAATTGATAGGAGTGATACACCAATTGACCATGTGTCAAGTGAAAAGTATGGTTTCAATCATAGTATCATATATAGGTGGACTACACCTCACATATCCAAGATTTGGTATAACAATATGCCTTATTCAAAGCTCATTGAGTACAAGAAAGACCAACATTGGGTAGTGAAGTATGGTGAATATTTTGTCTTTCTAGGAGGTGGCACTCAATTTAAAGATGGAGTTAATCATTATATTGACCACATACAAAGGACCCTACCAGAAATTGAATGGGGAAAAAGCATCAGGGTTGTCTTAGATGTTGGATGTGGAGTTGCTAGCTTTGGTGGCTTTCTGCTTGACAAAAATGTTATGACCATGTCATTTTCCCCAAAGGATGAACATGAAGCTCAGATACAGTTTGCTTTAGCGAGAGGAATTCCTGCAACTCGTTTTGTTCTTGGAGCACAAAAGCTGACATGTCCAAATAACGGATATGATTTGATCCATTGTGCACTATGCAGGGTACATTGGGATGCAGATGGTGGTAAACCATTCTTTGAGATCAATAGGATTCTTAGACATGGAAGCTTCTTTGCATGGTCTGCAACACCAGTTTATCGAGATGATGAAAGAAATCAGAAAGTATAGACTGCCATGATGACAGTAATAAAATCTATGTGCTGGACGGTTGTGGCTAAGACTTTTGATTCATCTGGAATTGGGATGGTTATATACCAGAAGCCTACTTCACCTGATTGCTATGGAAAATGCAAAGTGAATAATCCACCTTTTGTTTTATGCTCAATGGTTGTGCCAAGAACTCCATCAGTGCTACTCATTTATGCTTTTATGCTTTCATCCAGCCCTTTCAAATCAACAGGGCATAGTTTGGATTCCCCTACGTGGGAATACCTTGACTACTTCATTGCTTCTTTTCCAAATCTTGACCTTGAGGGCAAGGTCAATTTTCTAGGAGGGAGTAATGTAATGAACCGGCTCATATTAAGGTGGACTTGCATTATGAAAAGAGCATTATTGGGCTAATGACTTTGGGCTTAGGGTAGGCAAAAGTAAAGTTATATATAGACCCAGAGAAGACTAGAGAGGGGGTGGAATTATTTGTGGAATTTGTCTCTCCCTCTATCTGTAGTCCCCCCCCTTTCTATTCTGATATTCCCTCTCTGCTATTCTGTTATCCTTCCTTTCTATATTGTCATTTAGCTACTGCACTATTTTAATATTATGTATTACACTCTTGTATGAATTGTGGCATTAATGCATTATCCTCATATAGCTGTATGCAATTCTGAGTCTGCAATTAATAGAAGTTTCACCTTCCTATCATCTTTTCATTTTGAGATCATAACAAATTCTATGTTATGAGTCCCACATCGGTAAGCCAAGCTCTTAGAGTGAGGTTTATAAGTCTATTGGGTTCTCCCTCCCTATAGGCTAGCTTTTGGGGATTGGGCTCTCCCTTTAAACTTGTGTTCATTATATTGGTGATTTCATTAAGAGCCTGATGTTCACAGAAAGGGCTACCCACGAAGGGTTCTGACTGGCAAGGCCAAGTGAAGTGCCGTGGAGTGGAGCCGCCGGGGACATCAGCTCTTGAGAGGGTGACTATGTTATGAGTCCCAATTCGGGGAGCCAAGCTCTTAGAGTGAGGTTTATAAGTCCATTAGGTTCTCCCTCCTCATAGGCCAGCTTTTGGGGATTGGACTCTCCCTTTGGGCTTGTGTTCATTACAACAGGCCCTTTTAGACTCAGGGTAAGAAAAACATCTGTTTTTCAAGGCCTAGCCCAAGAGCATGTAGGCCAAGGATGGTCCTACATGGCCGGAAGCTATTTTTATAAATTTTAACTATTTGTCTTATGTTTTTTTTCTTAAAGAAGTATAAAATAATAAATTACAATGATTAAAATTCTAATTTATCAAATAAATGTTGTCAACATTAAAATATAAATAACACGTATCATGCAACAAACAAACATAGTCACTAATTCATAATCAAAAGTAAACTATTGTTCACCAATAACTCACATAAAACATAAGAAGCTTATCATTAAACAACATGAGTATGATGACTATCATAAGTATGGCAGACTTCGCGAGCTGAAGAAGTGAAGCACTGATGGTCTGATGCCGTTAATCTGCGATGCATTAATGCGTGACTGTGTGTGCAAGAGGGTAAGACATCGAGACTTAGGCAAGAGGCGTGAAGTGAATGCCAAAAATGAGTGACACTATGAGAGTGACTGAGTGAGTGATTACTAGGCAACACAGGAACAAAGTAGTTTCCTTCACGATCAGACTCGATCAGCAGGGCAAGCGAGCAATTGTCAATTGGGAAAATTTTTTTTAAAAAAATAACAGGCCTAACATGGCTAGGCCTTTTCAGCCATCGGCTAAGCCCAACTTCATTTAGAGACTTCATTTTATAAGCCCAGCTCTTGAAAGGTAAGGGCTCAAACGAGACAACCCGATGGCCTCAACCCGATTTAATGACTCTAGCCAAACCTAGCCTTTTAGTAAACAGATTAGGTTCAGGCTTAGGCCAATTTAAATAAACAGGTTAGGCTCATCTTCATAATGGTTAGCCTATTAGCCTGACCTATTTAAACTTTTTTTTTTTTGAATTTATACTATTATATAAGCATGTATAATATCATTTACATCCATACCTCACTTCTTTGTAATCGCTTTAGATGTCAACACAAACACACTCCCTCAACCCAAATTTTTGTGTCCATCACTTGAGCATAATAATTGCTATGAGTTTATTTTAGTGTCAAACAAAGGGTGAAGGGTAAAAAATACAAATGACCTTTTCCCTCAGGATCGCCCAGCACCACGACATTTCAACTGGATCAAAAATACACACGACGTTATGTTTTTAGGTCGCCCAGCACCACGGTCAACTAACGGTAATTAACGGTTGACTAACGACTGTGGTGCTGGGCGATCCAAAAACGTAACGTCGTGTGTATTTTTGATCCAGTTAAAAGGTCGTGGTGCTGGGCGATCCTGGGGAAAAAGGTCATGTATATTTTTGACCCTTCACCCATAAACAAAATATTATAATCCTAAAGGGAGGAGTTTGTCTCAATTTATGTGGGGAAAGTAAAAGAGGTACAATCCAGTTTTACATGCTACTTGGTTGATTTTAGAAAAGATATCTGATTAATCAACAGTTAATTGGTTTTTCTAATTTGTACTTGTTTGGACAACTACTGTCACTATACTTTCTTTTCTTTTCCTTACTAAGCACTTATATTATAATGAGAATGGATGTTAGGCTTTTAAATATAATGTAGGACTTTTGAATAAACATGAAAGGTTATTTATAAATCTGGATCCATAAGTCTTAAAGGCCTACATTTTAAGTATGTCTTTAAACGAGCTTAAGGCCTTGTAATGTCTTTTAAAAGCTCAAGCCCAAACCTAAAAGAAAGCTTACATACAGGCTCCTCAGGCTTTAAATATTTGTTACAGGCTCAGATCTATTTAGGTAAAGCCTAATCCAGTCCAGCCTATTTTTCCCCTACATATGTATACATATTTTCTCTTACATCGAATATATAAGATTTGAAAAAAAAAAAACGAATATATATATAAACTAAAACATCTTTCTTTGTTTATTATATGGGGTCTAGACTCAAGACTGTGTTCTATTGTTTTTATCCATGGGTCATATGTTCTAATTTTTATATGTATTGATGGAATTGGTGATGTCAGTATACTACTGATGTGGACCTGATATAAATTATTAAGTGAGATACCATGCCTCCAATCCTAACTATACAAGGTAATTAATTTATACTAGTACTTCGTTTAATTTTTAATATAAGATATTTTTATTTAATTTGATTAAATTAAAAAATTTAATTAAATTAATTAATATGACATATATTTTTTAAAATATTCTAGTAATCTTCTTTAATTCCGTTATTCTCTCTTCTCATTGATTATTATGGAGAGAGAACTGGTATAGGTAAATTAGAAAAAAATTATCAAATAAAAAAATCACTTATAGTTAGAATTAATGTTAACTCCTCAAATATATCTTATATTAAGTATCGGAAAGAGTATATATTAAAAGAAATTAATTAAGTTAGTTTATTGTAGAAATGCATGTTATTTTCACTAAATTGCATCTTTCAACCATTTGTATTGTATGCTATTTTCTTGATAGAAGACATCCTTAATATGTGTAGCTAATATCGAGAGTTTAGGGGTAAAATTATGGATATGGTAGATAAAATGAAGGGAAAATTATAATGAAGAACCTGGAGAGAAAAATATTTATTAAAAAAGACCATAAAAATTGTAATTACTTAGAAGGACCAAATGTAAAAAATATAAAATATGAAATACTAAACTACCCTTAAGAAAATCTTCTTCATTCCCTTCCACACCTTATTTTTAAAACTAATACAAAATTCTAAATTTCACAAAATTAAATAAATTTTTCTCAAGTTTCATTTTTCACAACTTGCGTAGATATTTTGGGGGAAAAAATCACATATGCTTCAATTTTTTGAAATGTATGATTTGTTAAAATAATAAAGTTTTAAATAAAAATATAATTATATGATTTTAATAAAACAACAAAGTCTTTTATAATTTAGTATATATGTTAGACCAAAAAAGTTTATATGATTTATTTTTATTTTAGAAGAAATTTATGTGGGTTAAAAAATTCATTTGATGTTAATAAAATTAAAAATTTGTTATATCTTGAAAAACTTGAAATGAATTTAGTTTTTATTTTCATAAAAAAATATTTAATTGATGTCAATGTTGATACTTGCATAATATATAAATTTGGCAATTTGATAATATATTTGTTAATTAGATGATTTATTGATTATATGAATATAGAACTTGGTGAAAAAAAAAATAAAAAAAAATGAGTTTGAACAGTAGTTAATTAAAAATATATTGATTTTACATGAGCCTGAAATGGTGAAAAATAAAAATTTAAAAAAAAAAAGATACGATGATAATATAAGTGAATGGAGGGCAGTTTTACTTTTAATTCTAGTTATTTTTTAATTATGAATACAAAAGATAATGTAGGAGCAATTTAGTAATTTTAAATTTATATTATAATGTTTGATCCTTCTAAATAATTATAATTCTTATGGTCCTTCTCAATAAATATTTTTTCCTCCAGATCCTTCATTATAATTTTCTCTAAAATGAATTGAAATCTTGTACTACTTCTTGTCCAAATATAAGCTCATATGATTTTTTTTTTTTTTTAGATTAAAGAAATTAATTAAATTATTTAAGAATATTTATATTTGTCATTTTTTGTTCAAAGTAATTTGTCTGACATATAAACTAATGTCTAATTTAATCGTACAAAACGTGTAATATAATTAAATAACTTATTTAGTTTTTTTAATTTCTCCAAAAAATATTTACGTTTTATACTTAAGACTAGAGGTAATAATATTTAGTATCAAGTAAATATTTCTATTACTTCTTATGAATTCGAGAAAGTAGTCATCCGTAGGGATGAGAATAGGCCAGGCCTCTATCAGGTGGCCTACAGCCTGGCCTATTTAGGGCCTGCTCAGGCCTGGCTTGTTTGTCAAAAAATCCAGACCAAGGCCTATTTAAAGGCCTATATGTGTAAATAGGTCAGACCTATTTTTTTAAGGCATGGCCTGTAAGCCTTCAGGCCTGGCCTATTTACACATTAAATAAATATATTTATATTTGTATCATATAAATAATATAATATATTTTTTTTCATTCTCATATTTATATAGATTTTGATAGATTTAAAGTGAGTAAAACTTTTTTATAGCCTTCAAGGCCTGTAAAATGAGGCCTTTTTAAAGGTCTACATTGTAAGTAGGTCTTTAAAAAGGCTTCAGACCTGACCAGGCCTTGTGAAGGCTCAAGCCTGAGCCTAAAAAAAAACCTACATTAAGGCTCAGGCCTTTTATCGCCATTACAGGCTCAAGCCTATTTAACCAAAGCCTAGCCTGACCTGACCTATTTTCATGCCTAGTCATCCGGTTTTATTTATAGGGAAAGGAGGGGCGTCTGATTTTATTTATAGGGCAAAGACGGGTTAATATAAGTCACTTTATTAAATCTACTATATGAATGTATAATTTTACTTAATTTATTATTTACAGATTTCACTCATTCCTTTATATCAAAGAGGTAAAGTTAATATATATATATATATATATATATATATATATATATATATATATATATTAGACATTAGTTTATACGTCAGACAAATTACTTTGAACAAAAAATAACAAATATAAATATTTTAATCATACAAATTTAACAGTCAAAATATAAACTAATGCCACGTGTCTTGAGGTGGCATGCCACGTGTACACTCAATCAAACTTAACAGTCAAAATTAACAGAAGGACAAATTTACTACCTCTTTCATACTTCCGGGACAAATTTAATACCAAAAAAACTTGGGAAAATTCGTTTGAGGGCCCCTATTGGGCAATTAATTCCAGAAAAGGCCCACAAAATCTGAAAATACGGAAAAAGGCCCTGAAATTCTGACAATACCCAAAAAGGCCCAAAGATTCTGACGGGGGCTGATATAGTTGTTAATGGAGCTGATATAGTTGTTAACGGGGGCTGATATAGTTGTTAACCGGGCTGATTTAGTTGTTAAATTTTTTTTTTAACAACTAAATCAGCCCGGTTAACAACTATATCAGCCCCCCACTAACAACTATATCAGCCCCATTAACAACTTTGTCAGAATTTTTGGGTATTTTTGGGTATTGTCAGAATTTCAGGGCCTTTTTTCGTATTTTCAGATTTTGTGGGCCTTTTCTGGAATTAATTACCTAATAGGGGCCCTCAAACGAATTTTTTCTTAGCATGAATTCCAAAAAAACTGAGTTGGGGAGAAGCATTGGCCCACTAAAGTCTTGTCAATCATATTCATCAGTTTGAAGTTGAGGGTGCATCCTTATTTGAAATACTTTTTTATAATTATTTAATATTGTAAATTCTAAAAACATCTTAGCATGAATTCCAAAAAAACTGAGTTGGGGAGAAGCATTGGCCCACTAAAGTCTTGTCAATCATATTCGTCAGTTTGAAGTTGAGGGTGCATCCTTATTTGAAATTTGAACTGTATTCTTTCCTTTTTTTTTTTTTTTAATTTTTTATTTTATATTAATAATTCTAAAATTTTTATTTCATCACTGGTTTGGTCCAGTTTAGTTCCGATCTGACCCACTGACCTTTAACCCAATATCCCGATCGGTCCAATGATCGTTTCGATTTTAATAACCTTACTGGTGAGCCCCTAGATTAACCCACTTGAATTTTTTCATAAAAAGAAATCCTTCATTTAGGACGAATATAAACAAATGTGAGAAAGAATAGAAAATAGGAAATGGGACGTGTGAAAGAAGAATAAATCAGCGAAACGGTAGAGGCGAGAAGTGCGGAGGCGAGGAGTGCGGAAGTCAGTCTTGGTCTGTCAGTGTCACTCATCGGAATCAGCGCCTAATCACCCATTGGAGTCACTCTCTCCCATAAAAACTTAGATTTTATAGTAATTCCTCCCCTTCGTATATTCCATTGCCTTCCCACTTTCATTTCCTCTCTCCAAATTTTCACCTCTCCCTCAACTTCTTTTTATAAGACTAAAATTATCAAATTATGTGCCAGATTATTTTTTTTAAAAAAAAATTATATTATTTAATAAATTATTAAAATTAATTAAAACTAATAAATATATAAATTGGATTTTTTTTAATATCCTCTTATTTTTTATAGTTTAATTTACTACTGTAGAATGCCAAATACTTTTGTATCCTAAGTCCTAACTACCAATGATTTGAAATTTCTCATCCTCCCTCTACTTTTACCCCAAAAAAAAAGGGGGAAAATTAATTTTATTTTGATTATAGTGGTGTAATGAAGTTTTGGGAATTGATTGAAATTAATTTACTGCAGAAGAGGGGTGGACTAAAATTTTCCAAGAAAAAGGGTTTCAAACCGAACAACATAATTTATATTAATTTAATTAGACAATTAATCTAATATATTTAATGATTTTGATGATTTATAATAAAAAAATAGAAAAAATCACTCTTAGGTTCTAGAGAACCAACAAAATCCCTAAGAAAAGTCACATGTCAGAAAAATCTTAAAGAAATTGTTAATCTCACATCCATCTATGGGATTAACAACTTTTTAAGACTTTTTTAACATCAGAATTCTTTATAAAACTCTTTTAAAATTTTGTTGATCCTTAAAAACCGAGAGGGATTTTCCCTAAACAATGTGTGATTAACTTTTGCCTAACGAAAATTGTGTGATTGATGGTAGATGTTGTGATGACTATTTTTTTTTTTTTTGGACGAAAAAAAAAGGATTAGCTATGAATTTAGTATATATGATATTTTTTTTATCAGAAATTTAGTATATATGATATGGATGTAGGTAAATATTATCTAAAATATTTTTATTTTACCTATAATTTTCAAATTATATTAATTTAATTAAAATCGATTCAACCACGGAAGTGTGCCTATTGAATTTTAGGTTTATTAAAATTTTTGTTCTTTTAAGTTTATCATTATTTTAGTTTTACCCTATCAAGTTTCAAATCATAGGTTACGATTTCCCCATTTTATTCGGTTTAAAACGTTAATACTTATAATTTAAGAAAAATTATAATTTAAAACTTAATAGACTAAAAAAACTACATTAATTCTACGTGTTAGAATGTTCGCAAGCTCAAAAAAGAGCATAAATGCGTGTCTGCTAAGTGAAGTATCATCATGCAGATCGAGGAAGACTTTGGTCTTCACCCTTTGAGAAGTATTATCATCATATCCAACATTATATTGCTTGGTTTCTTTCCTCCTTCTTTTATTTTTTATTTTTAATTTTTTTGGGGCATCTGTATTGCTTGGCTTCGTTTGGGTATGTCTTTCAAGAGGCAAATTCATGTGCTATTATCATTTATCACGTACTCCCTTCGATCTTAATTATATGAATATATTTAAGAGTTAGTCTTAATTTTAATTATAGGACTAAGTTTTAATTTTTGTCCATTTCTTCCTAAAATACTTTTAGTAATACTTTTTCAATAACAATTAAACACAATGATAATTTAATAACGCACCTATATATTTTATAAAATAAGTAATGCTTACAACTCATTAATGTCACATACACATCAATTTTACTGTTTTTTTTAATAAAATAATTTTAAGCAATTTTTGCATATTTTTGTCATATCACCCCTCTTAATACTTTCTCCACAATAATTAATTTAATAATATACTTATATTATATCAAGTGAGAGATTTTACTTACTTTTTTATTTTTAAATAAACTAATTTTAATATTTCTTTAAAAATATTTTCCTGCAACAAGATGATATGGGGAGAAGTCTTTAAATATTTCATTTACGAATTATTAAAGGGTGATACGCGGAGAAGCCGTGTGAGGAGGTCTGACATGCATTGGGTCGAGAAGTAGAATATGAATGATTGAGAGCTTTTATTACACTATATATTATGTAGATGTCATTTTAAGTTTTTTTTTTTTTTTGTTTTTGTTTTGATAACAATGAGCTAGACACCTCAGCTAATCATCCAAAAAGAAAAATTCCCCATTACAATCCTGACTAACAAGCTTTGCTACAGCCTCAGACAGTTGATAGACTTCATGCAGCCCTGGTAATAGATCTAAACCCACTCTTTGCTAGACGGTCTGCCATGTAGAGTTGCACGAGCGAGGGACATATGTAACCTTGGTTTCCTAGTCCATTCCTAGTAGTAGCCTAACTTCTTTAAGAAGACTAGAGTCTCTGTGAGCTACCTACATCCATAAAGCACAAGGTCAAGGCACTCTATGAAATCTGTTTCCATTCAGACTTTCTTAAAACTCATATTCCATGGCATTTTTAATCTAAGAAAGCAAGCCCAGATTTTTGCCGTCAATTCATCACCTCCATCAATAGAATGTATGAATCCTTTAATGAAATTCCCAACATTGTTCCTGATCAGACCCCCACAAACAAATTTCATGGATGTAACTGAGAATGCTCGCCAACATTGACCTTTACCCAGTCTCCTTCCGGTGGCCACCATGACTCACAACTTAAGGCCAAAGCACCACCTTGAACTTTCATCCCTGCTAGACGATCACTAGTATGATATATACTCTTCACCATTGCATCAAAGCTAGCTAAAATAGTTTCATTGGCAACAAATTTCTTCTCAAAGACATACAAATTTCTTCAACGCCACAGTCACCAACACAACACCGTGAACTTGGAGGTCCACTGCCGGCTTGTTTCAGTCTTGCCTCGAAGATTCCACCACACCCACTGTGAAAGATTCATATTACAGAACATGCGCCATCGTATCGAACACACCACTTTCCGCCAAATTGCTTTCGAGTGCACACAGTCCCGAAACACATGCATAATGTCCTCCACACCTACCCCACATTATTGTATTCATTTTCCTAAAATACCCTTATTTAAAACTTTAAAACTTTTTATTTTAAGTTTTAAATAAGGGTATTTTAGGAAAATAAACACAATTAACTAATTTAACTACTATCCTTAATTTCTCTAAAATCTGATAAATAACTCTTATAATTAGGACCAGAGGGAATAATTCAATATAATCGTCGTACCAATGAAGGGTTTTTTTTTTTTTTAAAAAAAATATATATTTATAGAGAATCTATTCGAATGGTGCAAAGATATATAGTTGGATTAACTAGCATATAATATTATCATGAATCGGTCTTTCAGTAGCGCCCGATATTTTGAACTAGTTTTTGTTCTGAGCAAAAGAACTAGATTTTGTGTATCATGGCTCTCAAGTATTTTTTTCAGTAACTGTTGGTGTTCTAAAAGTCATTTTTTATGCTACATCACTTTAATTATTTTTTTTTAGTAATATTGAATATCCTAAGTTTAAGGGTTAATGTGTGAAAATGTACATGTATTTTATCCCCATGAATACCCAATACCAAATGTTTTTTTTATATGTAAAAGTAATTACGTGGTTACAAATTATGTGTAGAAGTACACATATCGTTTAGTCAAAAGAGCATCCAACATTAAGTGTTTTTTTTTTAATTTAATAATTTTATTTCAATTATAGGAAAATTACTATTTCCCTAAGTATAATTCCTGGGAGACCAAATTTTTATCTTGATTTATCATTTTGGGAAGGAAGATTTATTTAATGGCTGAAAATAGTAAAATTTTTATTTCTACAACTTATTTTCTTTTCTTTTCTTTTTTTAAATCCTTATTAAATTTTCTAATCAATAATTAATAAATATATGCATTTGCAATTTGATGATATAAATAATATATTTACTTAAAAATAAGTTTAATTTTTTTATCTAACAAATTGAACCAGAAATTATTTAAATAATTTTTCAAGCAAAACCAAACAATATTATTTAATTTTTATTGCATTAATAAATATGCAATATAAATGTTTACATCTTTGAATGACTTATTTCTATTTATATGATAGATAAAAGTAAATTAAGGAATGTTATAGACTTACAGTTATAAAGCTGACTTTTTTAAAGTATATGAATTATTTTTTATAGAATAAATGAATTATTTCTTTAACTATTTATTTTTCAAAAATTAAAATTATTTTAAAGTAAATCTAAAGAAAATTTTTCTTTAAGTTTATGCTGTACAGGGAAATAATTAGGGAAAATTACACACAGGTCCCAAGGAAGGGATATATTTACGTTTAGGTCCCGTCAATTCATGAAATTACTCTGAAGTCCCAAGGGACTTCATTGTAAATATTTCATATGAGTAAAAGACCTTATTGCCCTTCTACTTCTTCCTTCTCCTCTCTCTCTCATCTCTGGACATCCCTTCGATCTTTCCTTCTCATCTCAGGTTCTTCTTTTTCTTTCCACTGACCAAGCTCACCGGCAAGAGGTGGATGGAGATGGAAGGAAGGAAGATCCCAGCTCTATCTCCCCCGCGGCGCCCTACGGTGGTGAACGGTGGTTGAGGGAGAAGGCGTGGTCACTGGCGACGGTGGATGAAGAGTGGAAAGTCGCTGGCGACAGACGAAGGTAAAGGTTCAGATCGAAGGAAAGAAGAAGATCTTCGGGGCGCCACGAGGAGAGTCAGCATAGATCTGAAACTGGGCTTCACTGCCGGCAAGCTTCGGCACCATCCATCACCGTCAACCATCCATCAAAATCGCCGGAGACCCTCTTTGTTCTTCCAGAGCACCTTCATCGGCCTTCTCTTGGAACTTCCGGTGAGTTGCAGATGAGAAAAGAGAGCATTTGTTGTTGTAAATAGAGGTTGGGGAATCTGCAAAAGTATGTAAAAGTTGTTGTAAATATATACATTTTCTGTTGTTATTACATGCATTTGTTGTTGTAAATAGCCTCTGGAAGTGATAGGCGAATTGTGATTAATTTATGCATTTTGTGTTGTTAATTTATGCATTTTGTGTTGTTATTCGCCTCTAGAACTCAGAAATCACAAATTCAAGGTTTTCAGAAGTTGTGGTTAATTTATGCATTTTGTGTTATTAATCGCCTCTGCAACTCAGAAATCACAAATTCAAGGTTTTCAGAAGTTGTGGTTAATTTATGCATTTTGTGTTGTTAATTTATGCATTTTGTGTTGTTATTCGCCTCTGGAACTCAGAAATCACAAATTCAAGGTTTTCAGAAGTTGTGGTTAATTTATGCATTTTGTGTTGTTAATTTATGCATTTTGTGTTGTTATTCGCCTCTGGAACTCAGAAATCACAAATTCAAGGTTTTCAGAAGTTGTGGTTAATTTATGCATTTTGTGTTGTTAATCACCTCTGCAACTCAGAAATCACAAATTCAAGGTTTTCAGAAGTTGTGGTTAATTTATGCATTTTGTGTTGTTAATCGCCTCTGCAACTCAGAAATCACAAATTCAAGATTTTCAAAAGTTGTGGTTAATTTATGCATTTTGTGTTGTTATTCACCTCTGGAACTCAGAAATTACAAATTCAAGGTTTTTAGAAGTTGTGGTTAATTTATGCATTTTATGTTGTTAATTTATGTATTTTGTGTTGTTATTTGCCTCTGGAACTCAGAAATCACAAATTCAAGTAGAAGGGCAATAAGGTCTTTTACTCATATGAAATAATTACACAAAAGTCCCTTGGGACTTCAAAGTAATTTCATGAATTGACGGGACCTAAACGTAAATATATCCCTTCCTTGGGACCTATGTGTAATTTTCCCAAATAATTATCCATAGAATCTTTGATTTTGTGTCATCATCAGATCTTACAAGTTTAGTGGAGTTTCCTTCTAAACATGCTGGATGATGTAATTATTATTTTCTCCAATAGTTATTTATTGGATGATGTAAAATAAACTTAGAGTTCTCCTGTTTGGTGATCCTACTAATATTTTTTTGCTCGAAGGTGATCCTACTAATATAACTGTTGCCACAATATAGGCTTTGGGATTCAACTTGGGGAATATGTCCTGGTGCAGTATGCTGTTGGAGGTTTATAAGAAATTTTGGTTAGAACAAAGCATTTTAGCAACTTATGTATATTACATTAAATATTTAATTATTCTGAATCAGTTAATATGTTTTATCCTTTTTGTATATAGTCCAGTCATAACTTCATTCTATGATGCTACAAGAGTTTTTTTGGACCTCCGTTGACATAGATGTGTATTTGCTTATCACTTATGTTTAGTGTGGTCGGTTTTTTCGTTGGTGTTGAATCATATATGTACTAAGTGAAATATATGATATGGAGGTTATTTGAATGCATGTATCATATAGACCTATTGCAAAGCTCTCTTTTTTGTTGTAGTGTGTTGATGTAAGGGAAGGTGGGAATGATTAAAATCAATGAAGGTCATGTTGAAGGTTGTATTTGAATGGATAGATGAACAATGTTTAGATCTTTTTGGAACCTTTTGTTACTTTGGATATTTTTCCAACAATTTATATGTATATACCAATGGCCCACTTATTGATCTTAACGAGATAGACTCCCGAGAGCTTTTGCTCATTCAATTGCCTTTTGGTAAAGTAAGATTCTGCATCCTTTAATGCTTCTGTTGTACTTGTAAACTATATCCTTAGTCCCTTAGTAGTGCGTATATGATATAAATAAGAGTCTTAGGTATGAAAAGGATTTGTGTCAACAAATTGAATTAGAAATTTTACATGAATTGCAGCTTCTTCCTAGAGTCTCTATATCATCAATCAAATGATTCTGGCTTCTATAGGTTATCCTAACATTTCTTCTTAAACCACCCAATTTGCAGAATAGAACTTTCATGTCATTTAACTCCATCTATACTCTCAATTGTACTGCAAAAGTGATAGCTGCATTTAGTTTTCTTACTTTTACCTTGATCTCACGTTGACCAGGATTTATCAACAGACATTGAAGGGAAGGAATTGTCTCTCAAGCTTTGAGAGTTCATCTGGTAAATTTATCACCAATAATGACTAATTAATACCCAAGTTTCTTCCTCAAACTGCTTTATTTATCTCTAGATGTGCAAGTTGCACAAGTCTTCTGTCTTCATATATGCAACTGGAATTGATTGCTTTGTTAGTGATGTGTTCTTTTATGCTTTGTTGTTTGGCAGGGAAAGTGTACGATTTTATCAGCCATGATACTCAAGAGGCTGACGAAATAGTTTTTGTTTCCTCTGCTGCAGAAGAGCTTAAATTTGGCATGAAACTGAGTATTCTTATTTCATTTATTCTCTTTTGCCCTGTATTTTATACGTCTACAGACTATAAATACTTCATAAAAAAATAAGATTGAGAATTGATGGATGATATTTAAGGTGAAGTGAATCTGATGTCAATCAAGCTGTATTTGAGTGATTTAATTGTTTATGTCCACTGTAGAATTCTTTGACTGGTGTGCTATGAAACAATATCGTTCTAATCTCTAAGAGGCAACCAATAAATTATATTTTTGCTGTGCTGATAATTTGGTATTTACCATAACTAGAGTGAGCCCGGCATTTGCGCCAAGCCCAAGATGAGCTGGATTTTTTTATTTTTTATTTTTAAATTTTGGGCAAATGGCATGTCTTTCTACATTTTGTTTATATCTTATATGTTGATATTTTGAAGTGGCCTTCATCAATTAATACCATTTTATGGTTATTCTAGTGTGTAATGAATATTCATATAGATGCTGGTATCATTATGTTTGGGCTCTGGGATTATCCATATTTTAAGAAACCTGTGGCTGGACATTTTGTTTTCATTTTGTTCTCTCCATGTTCTTTTGTAATATGGGATTTGTACTTGAATCTAATATATACAGAAGCTCTAGTGTATTTAGTAATTAATAATGAATTTAATAGTTAATTTTATAAGGATATAATGTACAATATTTATATCTCTCAGTTCCTCCTTGAGATTAGTGGATTTTCTTTCTTTTGCTTCTTCTTTGGAAGCATAATAAGTCGTCCACAGTTTTCTTGTATTTCTATCTCATCCATAATAGTGTTAGGCTGTTAGTCAGAAGAGTGGAGATAGAGTTGTTCTTTTTTTTTTTTTTTGATTACAAAGAGGAGGGGAAACCCTCAAACTATTCTACTACAAATATCAGAAAGTAACCTATCCTTATTCAAGAATTTGGCTAAATCACCAAAAGAGGCATGAAATTGATGAACCCCAGGCCATACATCAAAAGCCTGTTTCGCCACATAATCAGCAGCCATATTTATCTCCCTTGGGACCCATTGTACAAGTACCTCCCAGTCTCTGTTTAGGATACTTTTAACCTCCCTAACAACCTCCCCTTCGGACTGAGATTCCTGGATCGGACCATTTATCAACTCAACAACTTCCCTGGCATCAGATTCCAGCACCACCCTTCGCTCGCCCAAATCCCAGCACATTTTCATCCCAAACAAAACCGCCCATACCTCAGCAGCGAAACTATCAGCAGGCGTCGCCGCTTTAAACATGAACCCCGCCTTAAGAGCACCATACTCGTCTCGGAGCACTCCTCCACCTGTTGCAACTTGGTCTTGTGAACACGCGCCATCCACATTCAACTTGACCCAGCCTTGGCATGGCGGCGACCATGAAATGCTTCTTGGTTGCTCCGGTCTACCATTAAGATTGACCCCTTTCAGCATGAGACTCGCCTTAGACATCGTTTCAACGATAGATCTCGCCTTGTGCATAATGGAATCATTACTCGGGCATGTATTCTCGAAAATTCTGGCATTCCTGCGTTGCCATATAAGCCAACACACCGTCGAAAAGAGCTCGCTCCATCCCTCTTTCCCACGGTTACGACCCCTTTGTATGTTTTTACTAAGCCACGGTTGCCTCTCTAACTGAAAGAACCTACTCATGAGACTAGGACCACCCACCAACATCCATAACTTCCTCGTTTCACTGCAGTCTCGAAGCACATGGATCAAGCTTTCAGAGTCATCACCACACCAGGGGCAGCTACCATCCCCCCCATGCCCCTGAGAACCCGCACCTCATTAGTGAGGAGTTTATTGTGCAGAGCAAGCCACATAAACGCCTTACATCGAGGCAAGGTGCGCAGCTTCCAGACCCATTGCCACTCCCGTGCCACTTCCTCCTGGTTCTCAGATAAAACTCGATATGCTGACTTGACACTAAATTCCCCATTCCTCTCATGCTTCCACCGAACCGTCTGCGACCCAACGTCCACAAGGGAACCCTCCATTACAGCTTCCCATGACTTCTTAATACCCGACCAGGCATTAGATCCCAATCTTGCACAATTGATTGTTGGTACCAAGTCATCTCCACATTTATATTTGCTCCTCAACACCTTCACCCAGAGATCATCTCTCCTTTTCATCATGTTCCATCCCAACTTCATCATATAGGCCTGATTCTGGCAATACAAGTGTTTCAGCCCCAACCCTCCATTCTTCTTTGGTCTACAAACCGTATCCCAATCCACAAGATGCATTTTCCGTTTCTCTTGAGTAGAGCCCCATAAGAAACTCCTGTTTTGCTTTTCAATCTCCTCACACGTCCCTTTCGGTAAAGCTACAGTTTGCATCGTATACCCTGGAATGGCCGACGTAACAGCTGAGACAAGCGTAGCTCTGCCTGCCAGAGACAACGAAGTAACCTTCCAGCTAGACAGTCTATGGCGAACCTTATCCACAATACCCTGGTAGCTCCTCTTAGTGACTCTCTTATGATGGAGAGGGACACCGAGGTATTTTCCTAAGTCCGGAGTTACTTGGAAACCCAACACATTACACAACTCAGTTCTCCTAATATGATTCACATTCTTAGAGAAGAAGACCCGAGTCTTGGTCGTGTTTACTTTCAATCCCGAAGCCATACAAAAGTAGTCCAGACAGTTCCTAACCTCTTCCGCTTGGTTGACTGCTGCTTCCACAAATAAGACCACATCATCCGCGAAGAATAGATGAGAAATAGGGGGTCCACCTCTACCCAAGTTAATAGGTCTCCAACCCCCACGACTGATGCGCTCCTGGATTAAATGTGCTAACCTTTCCATACAAATAACAAACAGGTATGGGGAAAGAGGGTCCCCCTGTCGCACCCCTCTAGTTGGTCTTATTTTTCCTGCGCGATCCCCATTCCACAGAAGTTGCATGCTTGGGGACGTGACACAAGAGTAAATAACATCCATTGCCGAATCCGGCATATTCATTTCCTTGAGACAGTCATAAAGAAAATGCCAATTAACACGATCATAGGCTTTCTCCAAGTCAATCTTAATTGCCATAAACCCACGTTTCCCTTGGAGCTTTTGCATTGAATGAATAACCTCCTGAGCAACAACAATGTTATCGGAGCTATGTCTTCCTGGCACAAAACTGCATTGATGAGGACTAATAAGCTTAGGGAGTACCACCTTAAGTCTATTTGCAATAACCTTGGTGAGCGCTTTAAAAATCACATTACATAAGCTAATCGGACGAAAATCCGTAGTGTAACATCCTGAATTTTGAATCTAATATCTTGAACATAAACCTATTTTGGGAAGACTAGTAGGCTCTATTTTTGGAAAGTAATAAATTTGAAATCAGTATTTTGTGGGCCCCGTGAATAGTATTTACTATTCACGTATACGTTTTTACTATTTACAAATACGTATTTAAAAATATATATATATATATATATATGTTATTCGCAAATACGTATTTAATACTTGAAATTTGTGAAATATGAATAGTGTTCACTATTCACAAATACGTATTTACTATTTAAAAATACGGTATTTACTATTCCAAAATACGTATTTACTATTCATGTGGGACCCACGTCAAATTATTTCTCCTCTGCCGACAGAAACTCTCGTGAAGCTTGAAAATTTTGTCAGCGGGACCCACGTAATAGTAATTTACTATTTGAATAATAATATTATATTATTATAATATAATATTATTTACTATTCATGTGGGACCCACGAAAAATTATTTCCACAACCAGCCACGGGAAGAGTCACGGGAGGTTTGAAAATTTGTCACGGGGAAAATTACGTAGAACGACCCAGAGACGAAAATTACACTTAAGGACCCATTTTCCAACTATAAATAGACCTTCCATTTCATTTCATTCTTCACAACTTCTAAGAGCTATAGAGAGAGGTAGAGAGAGAGAGAGAGTAGAGAGATATTTGCTTGAGAGTTATAATAGCTGGTTGGTGATTCGGGTATTAGCAAGTAACAGGTAACTCTGAATATTCTTCCTTATACTTGTGAATTATGTATGATTATAAATTTGTTTGTTTACTATTTTGGCAAGAATATTTAGAAAATATTTATGGTTTTAAGATCTGGTGTGGGAACTTTGATTTGCAAATCTGCAGAGGTACTATTTATACGTACGTTACTATTCACGTATACCGTATTTACTATTCATTTTTACTATTCATGTTACTATTCACGTATACTGTATTTACTATTCACGTATACCATATTTACTATTCACACCGTATTTACTATTCATTTTACTATTCACGTATACCGTATTTACTATTCATTTTACTATTCACGTATACCGTATTTACTATTCATAATACTATTCACGTATACATACCGTATTTACTATTCACGTATACATACCGTATGCACTCTTCATTTTTACTATTCATGTATATATATCGTATTTTACTATTCACATATACGCATAGTATTCACTATTCATAAATACGCATATTGATGTATAAAACTTTATGGTATAATAATGCATTATTTTGAGTGAACATATTCATCATGGCGGTTGTATTATGATGGGTGGAGTAAGGAGGGATTTGAATGATAAGAATGATTTATGCCACCACTCGGTGCACAGTGGATGGTACTTGTTTCAGGGCCCCATCTTCAATGTTTTCCTCTGGCCGGGATTTCATTGGAGTTGTGGGACATGTGACACCTCCTTAGTTATTTTAAAGGAGGGGAGCCATAGTCCAGATTTAAGCTATATACCTTTGGCCGGGTGTATCTTAAGTTTTGGTGAGCTTGGAACAATTCAGTCAAATGAATAAGTTTCTATTGGACTATGTGTTAGCCTATGGCTCCAGTCTGCGGTATAAGGGAGGTGGTGATATAAGGGAGGCTGCATACTGCATAGTGCATTTCTGAACAGTTCAAGAATTTGATATGATGATGAATATTCTGTAAAGACATGAGATGAGAACTTTTGAGATATATATGTTTTAATACCTTCTATATTGATGACTATTAGTATAAATTATTTTGTATGATAAATTATGGAATCTATATATATATTTGAAATCAGCCCATATCTTTTTGTCATATATTATTTGCTCGTGTACGGTAGAAATATTTAGTAGTTACTGAGATGTGTAATCTCACCCCATATTATCATTTTTCAGGTGAATAACTTAGTAGAGATCAAGGGAATGCACCCATGGAGTGAGCTTTGTAGGCTCTTCTGTACTCCTTTAGTTTATGTTGTGTTATTTTATTTGCCATGAACCTAAAAGACTTCCGCATTTTAAAATAACTCTTATTTATTGGATTTATTTTGGCCCTGTATAAATGGATTTCTACCTTTGGCCATATTGTAAATATGTGTTTGAGTGTTAAATATCCTATATTTGGTGGTGTTACTAATATTTTGGCCAAGATTTTGGTATTGAAAATGAGGCGTTACATTTTTGGTATCAGAGCAAAGGTTCTGGCCAATCTGTAAATTTCCTATCAGTTTTCTAAATAAAAATTTTGAGGTCATGGCAAATTAAATATCATAACATGTGCATTTTCCTTTATAGCTTTGGATTCTTTTTACCAATTTTCTTGTGACATTCATGATAGGAGAAGAATGGGTTAATCAAAATATTCAAGTGATTGATAATGAGGATTTATGATTTGAGGATGTGATTGAGATTAAATTTCAGAGCTGCGTAGCGGAAGTTGGTAAGTAGAAAATTTATTGAATATTGGATTCTGTAGGCCTAAAATTACTTTCTAGGATGAATATTTTTATTGGTGTCTAGGAAAGTGATTGAAAGACTAAGCCCCTATTTGATGTTTATTCAATTAGTTGCCGTTGTAAAAAGTATGAAGAGATTTTCGCTAGATTTTCACTTACCTAACTAATTTATATGAGTAACAGATGACAATACCATAACAGAATACGGGCATAGTCTTGATTATACAGAATAACTGGCTTAAGTTTGAATTTAATAAGATAAAGTTGAGTTTGGCAGGAAAACTCGAAAATCCTTATGAATCCTAGAATAAGAGATTACAAACATTAGCAAGAAGGCTAGACTATATTATTTCAAGCATCAAGAACAACAGTTGGTACAATCCCACCGCAAGCTTCGACTATCTCAAGTTTAAGTCTATTAATTTCTTCCTGAGCGGCTGCTCTTGAGAGAGGACCATCAGGAGACATTGTTCTTCTCAATCTAGCTATTTGCTTCATAGTGCTTCGAATTTTTACATAAGGCCAATGCTTTATTCCTCCCCTATGGCATATTTTCATTAGAACATTTTTGCATAGACGAACTTGTTGAGCCGCTTCTTGTTGAGGTAAATGGAATAAGTCTCTAAGATCATTAATTGACATTGATGCAGCTCTAATATTTTGTTCAGCTCTTGATCGGTATGGATTACTAGGTATGGGGACTGAAGGATTATTATTTACAACCATGAGCTCTTTTCCTTTATTGGATATATTTTCTGTATTGGTTGGAAATGAACTATTAGGGAGTTCATTTTGATTTTTAGTCCATTCCAAACCAACACAAAGGGCCTCATAGTAGGCTGATAGGGGATCTGACACCAGGACATACCCTAAAGAATTTTGATTCAAACAATAATTTTCTAGAAAATGTTTGACATCTTCTAAATTTTTCTTACCAAAGTCAAATACTTGAGGACTGGAAGAACCTCCTTGTACGTCCTGGTGAAAGACAGCGTGGCATATCATACCAATCCTCCCATGAACTTCAAGTTTATGGTATTGAAGTCCATTGGTATGAATAATCTCTCGTAGAACATGGCAGCAACCACATGAAAATGGATTAGTAGTCTCAGTCAAGGTAGAAGCAGGATTCCTTGGTTGAGAAGGTACCGTAGACTCCATAAGTTCTGCCACATTACGACACCTTTGGACAGGTCGCCTTGATGGACCTGCTTCAGATTCCTTTCTGTTAGTAGTGGTAAAAATAGAATCTTGTATCCTTGGAGGAGGAGTAGGAATGTTAATCGTTGAGGCAGATGAATGAACGTTCATACTTACGGGATTTTGGGGAAGTAAAGAAGAATAAGGGTATGATGCATTGTTTGACAAATCAGACAACATGTTAGTCTGATAGTCATGAAGTAAGGCTTCAAGAAAGAAAGGGTTGAATGAATCGGAGACTGGAATAGAGTTACTTGAACCGGCCATGTTTAAGGATAATGTGGAAGGTTATAGTGAAGGTTACGATCGGAGAGGAGATGAATATGTGGAGGTTTTGTGAAGTTTGAGAGAACGTGAAACATTTACTCTTTCTTTACTCTATTTATAGCTGGGCTAGCAACGTCTATATTTTGTTAAGCAGCATCGGATTCTCATCTGTCGTTAGCTCAGAATCATGTAGATTTTGTTGTTATGCGGAAAATTTTATGGCACCGCACCCTAGTGCACCCTAGCCACCGTTAGGGGTCGCAGTTTCCTAGACCTTTGCAGACAGAAATCGCTATGGCATTTATTGCTAGCTGTGTTTTCAAGAAATTAAGTTTGGACGTTTATACGCGCATTTATCTAAGAAATCTGTCTTGGATGTGCAGCTGACTCAAGATGTCGGAATTGACATTTGAAAATAGGATTTTAAGCGTAAGCGTGCTAAGGTGATAGTAATCTTGGGAAGGGTGACTTCCTAATAATATTAGATGAACCGGAGAGAATCCGAAGATTTGAAATGATGATGAGTTGTGCCAATTAACCCGAGAGCATTCTTCACTCTCCGAGTATCCGAAGAACTCTATGAATTTGTCAAAGATAATTCAAAGACTAAGGTTTTTGGATAAACATGTTGGAAGATCGATGGAAAGGTATGAAATAGTGATCCTTAGGAATGCCAGTAAGATGTTAGAATGAATATAGTAAATATTGAGGATAGGCTTTAATTTAATCTAAGCTGAAATAGAACTCAAGAACGAAATGAGCCTTTGTGATATTGCAGGTTGAGGTAGAATTAGAACCTTGTGAATACTGCTGAGGTTGTAGATAGTCTTCATATAATCCAAGAATTAGATTAGGAATTGTGAATCATGATCTTAGTATGATGGGTATTTTTGGGGAAACACGAATTATCAGTTGATGTTGAGGTTATAAGAATCAAATTGTAAACTTGACTATTAATGTCTGGGAATATTTGAAAATAGACTTGAATTCAATCTGAGTTAAGATAGTGTGTCTAATTAAGAAAGTATGAAATCCGGTGATTTATATTAGTATGTTATTTGGGTGTGATTAATAGATAACTATGAGAGGAACAGATGATATTTAGTATATGTCTTTGAGATACTAAGGATTGAATTCGAATCATGTGAACAATGCTGAGGTTGTGAGAATAATATTTGAATGTTTTAAATCTTAGTCTAGGAATTGTGAAACATGAATGTTCTATGGATATTATTGAGGACACATGATATCTCTGTCTTGCTGATATTGAAGTTCTAAGAGTTGATTTGTAATTTGACAATTATCATTTTTGGGGAAAGTTTGAGGATAGTTCTTAAATGATATAAGCTATGGAGTATGATGAATCTAGTATAAATGTAATATAACAGTTCAACTTAACAGTTGTATTGATTCTTTAGGAGACTGAATTGATTGAATAAATTGAGATATTAGAATATGGTATTAATTGATTTGAGAGAAATAGGGAACAAAATGTGATACCAACATGTATAAGGTGTTCAGAGATTGCCAACTGTTTAACTAGCATAGGAAATAATCTTGATAATAGAATCTTTCTTTAGAAATAATGAATTGAGTGTTTCATGGATGAGTTGAGTAGAATAAGTTGGAACCTGGAATGTATTCGGAGTTGGTGACTATTTAAAATAGTTGCTAGGTCCCTGAGTATTTGAATTTTGAACTTACCAATGCACTTGCTGTGTTTGGAAATTTTTACGCAATATTTACAACAGGATTTAAGACCAGTTTGTAATCGACATTTATAAACTATGATGTCTCATGGAATGAATCCTTGCGAAATCAGAACAAGAATTGACTTTTACATTATGATTGTGGTGGAAGGTGTACAAGCTAGAAGAGGTTGGAAACTGTTGTGGATATACTTAGTTTGCGGAATCTTGCCAAATGTACTTGTTTTTGAATTACTTGCCATTGGTGAAAGCTAGATTTAGTAAGTAAGTGTTTTCTTAAACTTGAATTGAGGAAGCACGGGTATAGGATAGACGAGCAGAGGCTTGAAGCGGTAAGACCCGTTGAGCTAGTTTGCATATGGTGGTATCTCTAGGCTATAAGACTTATGTGCCTAGTATTGTGTTTGTTGCCTATCATGGTAACATTAGACCTGTATGTCTAAAGTTTATCTTAAGGTTGGCAGAATAATCAGATTATATCATGTTGTGGTTATTATGGCCTGAGGGTAACTTCTTAAGCTGTAAGATCTGAATATCCAGTGTCGTGGTAATACAATGAAATAAGCAGAAAGGAAGAATGAACTGGCCTGTGAGGCCAGTGTAACCAAGCGCTCAAATAAGGAACTAGTGGATCCTGTGTCTGAATATTACTTTGGGTACAGGATGAACGAAAATTGTGTTGTGTGCTTGGTGAGCATGTTTGGGAAAGAGATAGGACTTAGGGATAATATGATATATAAAGCTGAGTCGGAGCGGATTGTTGATGCGGGGGATAAGCAATTGAGGAACAAGGCTATTAGCTTGTAAAGGTTGTGTGTAAAGGAATGGCTCCCGGAGATGCTACTTGGGAAACGGAGGAGAGCATGCGACAAACCTATCCTCATTTATTTAAATAGGTTAGAATTCTTATTATAGCGAAATTTTGAGGACAAAATTTTCTTTTAGGAGGGGAGAAATGTAACATCCTGAATTTTGAATCTAATATCTTGAACATAAACCTATTTTGGGAAGACTAGTAGGCTCTATTTTTGGAAAGTAATAAATTTGAAATCAGTATTTTGTGGGCCCCGTGAATAGTATTTACTATTCACGTATACGTTTTTACTATTTACAAATACGTATTTAAAAATATATATATATATATATATATATGTTATTCGCAAATACGTATTTAATACTTGAAATTTGTGAAATATGAATAGTGTTCACTATTCACAAATACGTATTTACTATTTAAAAATACGGTATTTACTATTCCAAAATACGTATTTACTATTCATGTGGGACCCACGTCAAATTATTTCTCCTCTGCCGACAGAAACTCTCGTGAAGCTTGAAAATTTTGTCAGCGGGACCCACGTAATAGTAATTTACTATTTGAATAATAATATTATATTATTATAATATAATATTATTTACTATTCATGTGGGACCCACGAAAAATTATTTCCACAACCAGCCACGGGAAGAGTCACGGGAGGTTTGAAAATTTGTCACGGGGAAAATTACGTAGAACGACCCAGAGACGAAAATTACACTTAAGGACCCATTTTCCAACTATAAATAGACCTTCCATTTCATTTCATTCTTCACAACTTCTAAGAGCTATAGAGAGAGGTAGAGAGAGAGAGAGAGTAGAGAGATATTTGCTTGAGAGTTATAATAGCTGGTTGGTGATTCGGGTATTAGCAAGTAACAGGTAACTCTGAATATTCTTCCTTATACTTGTGAATTATGTATGATTATAAATTTGTTTGTTTACTATTTTGGCAAGAATATTTAGAAAATATTTATGGTTTTAAGATCTGGTGTGGGAACTTTGATTTGCAAATCTGCAGAGGTACTATTTATACGTACGTTACTATTCACGTATACCGTATTTACTATTCATTTTTACTATTCATGTTACTATTCACGTATACTGTATTTACTATTCACGTATACCATATTTACTATTCACACCGTATTTACTATTCATTTTACTATTCACGTATACCGTATTTACTATTCATTTTACTATTCACGTATACCGTATTTACTATTCATAATACTATTCACGTATACATACCGTATTTACTATTCACGTATACATACCGTATGCACTCTTCATTTTTACTATTCATGTATATATATCGTATTTTACTATTCACATATACGCATAGTATTCACTATTCATAAATACGCATATTGATGTATAAAACTTTATGGTATAATAATGCATTATTTTGAGTGAACATATTCATCATGGCGGTTGTATTATGATGGGTGGAGTAAGGAGGGATTTGAATGATAAGAATGATTTATGCCACCACTCGGTGCACAGTGGATGGTACTTGTTTCAGGGCCCCATCTTCAATGTTTTCCTCTGGCCGGGATTTCATTGGAGTTGTGGGACATGTGACACCTCCTTAGTTATTTTAAAGGAGGGGAGCCATAGTCCAGATTTAAGCTATATACCTTTGGCCGGGTGTATCTTAAGTTTTGGTGAGCTTGGAACAATTCAGTCAAATGAATAAGTTTCTATTGGACTATGTGTTAGCCTATGGCTCCAGTCTGCGGTATAAGGGAGGTGGTGATATAAGGGAGGCTGCATACTGCATAGTGCATTTCTGAACAGTTCAAGAATTTGATATGATGATGAATATTCTGTAAAGACATGAGATGAGAACTTTTGAGATATATATGTTTTAATACCTTCTATATTGATGACTATTAGTATAAATTATTTTGTATGATAAATTATGGAATCTATATATATATTTGAAATCAGCCCATATCTTTTTGTCATATATTATTTGCTCGTGTACGGTAGAAATATTTAGTAGTTACTGAGATGTGTAATCTCACCCCATATTATCATTTTTCAGGTGAATAACTTAGTAGAGATCAAGGGAATGCACCCATGGAGTGAGCTTTGTAGGCTCTTCTGTACTCCTTTAGTTTATGTTGTGTTATTTTATTTGCCATGAACCTAAAAGACTTCCGCATTTTAAAATAACTCTTATTTATTGGATTTATTTTGGCCCTGTATAAATGGATTTCTACCTTTGGCCATATTGTAAATATGTGTTTGAGTGTTAAATATCCTATATTTGGTGGTGTTACTAATATTTTGGCCAAGATTTTGGTATTGAAAATGAGGCGTTACACGTAGCAGTCTCTGGGTGATCCTTCTTGGGGATCAATACAATCAATGTATCATTTACCGACTGTATTGTTGATGGAGATCCCCACATGGATCTAATAGCCTCGCAAACCGATTTTCCCACCTCCGTCCATTGGCTCTGATAAAAAAGAGCGTTTAAACCATCCGGCCCAGGCGCCTTCAAAGCACCCATACTAAACACAGCCTGCTTAATTTCTTCATCAGTAACCATATGTCCAAGTCTTCCTAGCTCCGAAGATCCGATGGCCGGGAAGGAGATAGAGCAACACAAGGGGGGCCTCCTAACTTGTTCCTCCAAAAAAACCGCCGATAAATGAGAAGTCATCAATTCCTTAATCTGGTTACAGTCGTAAATCCAAGTGCCCTCCGAGCTCATCAAAGCACCTATGAAGTTTTTCTTCCGCCTCCCATTAGCACGCGAGTGAAAGTAACGGGTGTTCCTATCCCCATCCACCATCCACACACTCCTCGCCTTCTGTGCCCAAATCAGAGATTCCTGTAATAGGACCTCCTCCGGCTGCTTCCAAAGGGAGTGCTGGAGCTCTTCCATTTCAATAGATAACCCAAACCGTGCCTCTGATCTTGTAATCCCATTAAGTCTGCTCAACAGCTTTCTCTTCCTTGCATTAGTATGGCCAAAAACTTGCCTGTTCCAATTACCACAAGCAGTAGTAAATTGTTTTACAGTCTCATTCCATGGCAGCTCCATCCTCCAGTTATCAGTAACAAACGGTGAGAAACGCTCATCCAACACCCATGCTGCAAGAAACCTAAACGGCCGATCCCCATGATCCTTTTTCTTATAACCATCCAGCTGAAGGAGGAGAGGTCGATGGTCACTTTTGTACCAGTTAAGGTGAGTCACCAACGCATTTGGAAAAGAATCTTGCCATGCAGTAGATCCCAAGATACGGTCAATTCTACTTGCCTTCCCGGTGCATCTCCATGTAAAAGGGGGACCAACAAAACCCAAATCATTAAGAGCAGCATCCTCCACGAAACTACAAAATTCCCTATCTGGGCCCCTTGGTTCTCCCTGTGAAAACCGTTCATCAGCTTTTAAGGTCACATTTAAGTCACCGCCTAAACACCATGGCACCTGTATACTTTGTTTAAGCTGCAATAAATCCATCCATAAATTACGCCTTTGAACAATATTGGGACTTGCATAAACGAATGTCATCTCGTAGACCTGTAACAGATGATTAGTAATACGAACATGCACAAATTGATTAGATGAAGCCAACACCTCCACCTGTCTAAACTTGTCCGACCAAAGGCACCATATACCACCCCTAAAGCCATCAGCATCAATGATTTTAAAATGAGGAAAACCCATCAAGGAAGCCCGACGCTTAGCTTTTGAGCCACCACATCTAGTCTCAAACATTGCAACAAAATCCACATCCCATGAACGAACCAATTCTTTAATGAGAGACGGGAAGGAGCGAGCCCCGGCACCCCTCACATTCCATAATAAATAGTTCATTATTAAACAGATTGCAATTTAGGGAGCACATCCCCGAGATCATCCACGGCCCCAACAGAGACCTCAACACAAGATACATCCATATCCACATTCGTTCTTGCTTCAACAGGGCCTGACGTCACCATTGCAGGCTTTGCCATCTCCCTCAGCCCATTAGGATTTAATTCATCAATTGTTTTCCTCTTCTCCTCAATTGCATCCATCCGTGCTAATTGTACCGTTTCACTGTGATTTTTGAGCCCAGAACGAGAATCTAGCTCCATAGCATTCCCTTTAATCATCGGCCCAATTGATTCCTTAGGCCCAACCGTGTGGTTTAAATGCATATCACCTAGATCCCCTTTTTTCTCCTTTCCACATGATGTCAACATATTTCCATTTTTATTCTCCTTTCCTTTTGCTTTGACTTTGGCCCCAGATTTTCTCTTGGACCCCACCTTGATCCACTCCAGATTTGTCTCCTTATTTTGCACCTCCCCCCCAAACTTTCCTGAATTATCCGCCACGTCACCACCCACCTTCCCTTCCTGAAATTGCTCCATCCCACTTGTAAACCGAGATTGTTGGGGCTCATTACTCTTACCCTTCTCATTAAATCCCTTCTTATCCGCCACTTCCATCTTGGGAACCTTCAAATCCGTTTTTGATTTCATTTTCCTAAAATCACGCTTAACAAGCATATCCGGGCCATAATCCACTCGTTTACCGTTTCCAGATAGTACACCGGACATCCCTGCCGCCGGCCAAGCCTCCTGCTTCCTATCGGGTTCCAGCACCACCGGTCCCTCCGTGGCAATCAAGCCATCCACCGTTACTCCCGTTGATATTTGCATCGTCGGCCCCACCGTATCCCCAGAAGGCGCTTCATCAGGCTTAGGACCTGGCTTGCTGCAACTGGCCTGGCCTGAGCATTGTTCCATACGATGACCATATTTTCCACAGGAGAAACATACCAGATGGAGGCCCTCGAACTGAAAACGTCGTTCCTCGCCAAAATGGATAAACCCTGGTAATAATGGCTTCTGTAAATCTACTTCCACACACATCCTCGCAAAACCACCTTTCTCAGAAAACGCCGTAGTCCGGTCAATTTTAAGTGTTTTTCCTATCATGTTACCAATCCTCCTAATAGACTCCACGTTGTACAATTCATGGGGAAGGTCAGGAATACGTACCCAAACTGCTATACGCTTCTGTGTATCCGCTTTCCAAGGGTTGAAGTTTGGTCTCCATCGTTGCACCAGCAAATAGTGATCAGCAATCATCCATGGCCCTTCTTGTAAGGCAAAGTCTCGATCCGCCGTTGAAGAAAACGAAACCAGGAAATAACCATTGCTCAGAGGAGTAACCCTTAACGGTCCATGCGAAGCCCACATCCTTTCCATTCGCATCCTCATGAACCCAACATTCACTGTTTTCCCAAGAAGCTTAACAATCAGAGAATTCATGAATGGTTTGCACCACGCCTCATACTCTTCTGCGCTAACATGAAGCTTTGGTAATTTACCAGTCCTTCTCCACAAATCCACAGCCTCCTCCTCCTCAACCCCTTCGTCCTCATCCTCCTTTTCCTTCATACACTGCTTCTCATTTGATTTTTCAAAATACTCCTTCCAGCCAGAGAAAGCCTTTGAGGCCGAGAAGTGTGGCTCCAATAACCCCGACTCTCCTAGGCAAAGAAGCTTGTCCTTATACGACAAACGAGCCCCACTGGGATGGGGACCGTCCGTACCGGAACCACCCTGCTTCCTGTTTGTCTCCATACCTCCAGTACGAAATGTTAAGAATTGATTGGCACCCTTCAAGCCTTGGTCCCCAACCCCTCTGCTTCCCTTCACACCTTGCAAACCGCCAGTACCATCCCCCACGTTACCTCCGCCGTCACCAACCGTCCTCCCATCACCCACGGTCCTCCCGTCACCTACAGTGCTTCCTTTCATGGACACAGTTGCTACTTTTGAGATAGAGTTGTTCTAGGGAAGCCACATAATAAGGTATTTTTTTTACTTGATAATATAATCGAAATGATTTCCTGATACTATTATCTGCAATTTTTGTTAACTTGTTGGTTACTCCCAAGATTGAGAGATATTCTCAAAGATTTCTTTTTGCGGATTCATTGGTATACGCATTGTTGTCAAACTCGTGAGTTGACTTTCCGAGTTTATCGTTTTTACGCTTCTAGCTTATAAAAACGAGTCAAGTCAGTGGTAAACTCGTACGAGTTGTAAACTTGGTTAAACTCACGAGTTTATACATCGAATTTACCGTTTTCACATTTCTAGCTTACAAAACCGTGTTAACTTACTCTTAAATTCGTGTTAATTTTTTTGATTTGATCATATTCAGCGGCTTTATCTGGAAATTTTATAGAAATTTCTTTATTAAATATGATAAATAATGAATGTTAATAGATTTAATTTCAATTATTTGGATTTAAAATATATTTAAATCAAATTGTTGTCATTTTTATATTTTAATTATTTAATTATACATTAGTAATACTTATTTAATAATAAAAGTAAACTCTTACGAGTTTATGATTCGAGTTCATGATATGAGTTTACGTCATTGTCACGAGTTTGCTTAAATTCGTGAGTTTAACAACCTTTATACGACATATAATTCATGTTGCTGCCAATAAGAAAAGTGGAGACAAGGGTTGCTCCATAAAAGCTCATTCAATAGGTAACAAAAACTTGATGATTTCCTAATAAGTCTACTATTTGGAATCAGTGTTAATAATTTGGATCTTCCCAAGATTGGGGGATTTTGTGCAAAAAATCTTTTACCATGTTTTTCATTGTTATTTGTATCATGCTTTTGGAAGTCAAATCGTCTCTTCTTGAACTCGTGGTCTCATACAAACTAAATACTAATGGCATTATCATGATTCATGATGGAGTAATTAAGAGCTTTACGGCTTGCATAGAAGCGATCATATTAAAACTGAAAATTCCTATAAAACAAAGGGGCTCTCTTTGCTAGAGCTCTGTGAGTATTTAGTTTGTTAATTGTAACCTATTCCACTATTTTCCCATTGTAAGAGCTCTGAGTTTTTTGGACCAGTGTGACATTAGTATTTAATCTATTTTGATGTTTTTTTTTTAATATGAAATTGGTTGGCATATTTAATGTATCTTATACATTTTTAACCCTTTTGTAACTCGGACACATAGAGATTTGCTGCTAAACTGTTTTGAAGTTACTTTAAACCAAATAGTAGCAAGTCAAAAATCACCTTGCTATCATTGTGTGTAATGTGATGGCCTCAACCCTAAAACCACATCAAATATTCTTTCTGTTTTGAATTGTTTTGGGAATATGGCCACTAAAACTGTTTTTTAATGAGATATTAAAGCTTACTTTATGGATTAGAATAATAATTTAATTTCATTTAGTTGTGTGGGGTGATTTTTATCATACTACTATTATTTGCCATCTTATTATTGTCTTTTTTGGATGAGTGTGATCTATATAATTATATTATGGTTGATACACAAATTATGGAATTAGTTAGTTGCTTTTAAATGATATGCCATTCTTTCTAACTGGAAGAAGTAGATATATATTGTGCATGGGAGAAGGTCCCTTTTTCTAAGTAGATATATGGTTTTGCATACTCTGTTTGTTTTCCTCATGCATTCAAAGATCAAAGATGAACAAGTGATTTTATTTTATTTTATTTTTTTGTTCTCAGTGAATTTTAACCTACTAATTTCTGGCCACTAGCTTGAGGATGGTGAACTACATTCTTTCAGAAAATGGTAGTTCACAAATATATTAGAGAGAGTGAATGCTACCAATAAATAAGTACCAAGCTTAGGTTTGGGGCTAATTTTTTTAGGGTTGTTCTATTCTTATTGTATTACATGAAGGGGGGGGGGGGGGGGGGGAACTGGTGCTTCTTTCACTATTCTACAATAGAAGGAAAAGCTATAATTTTGGATACAGGTTATTCAAGGATTGTATTTTCAGTTCAAAGCTTTAATTTTATTGAGTAAATTGATACAAAACTGTATCATAAATTGCAACTTAGTTGGCAGTATCATGATTCATGGTAGTGGTACAGTAATTAAAAGCTTTGTGACTTGCATAGAAGGGGTCATATTAAAACTGAAAATGCCTCTTGAACAAATGGGCTCTCATTGCAATAGCTCTGTGAGTATTTAGTTAGTTTTTTTTTTTTTTTGGTGAATAGAGTATTAAGTTTGTTAGCTCTAACCTATTTCCCCCCACTAATAAAAGCATCAAATGTTTGAATTTGATTAGATAACTTTTTTTTTTTTTTGGCTTTTGATTATGCTTATGGAGGATTTACCATTTTATAACCTGCAGATTAGCGACTTGATAAATTGTGATGTTTATATCTTGACCCTCATATATTTTGCGTCATATAAAATGCATCCAATAATAGTGAAGACAAAGGTTGGTCTAGCTTATTATAATGCTAATAGTCTCACAATAAAATTCTTTTGCCTCCCATGAATTAATTTGTTAACATACTAGATCAAACCATTCTTTGTATTTTGGTCGAGGACGCCCTTTAAATCAAGAGCATGTGAATGTTAATCCATAATTCCATGCTGCTAACATATTTTAGTCACTGTGTTCAGTGATAGTGATATGATATGGTTGGTAAGAGATAGTTAATACATAAATAGTAGACCTTTTCTTTGTTTTTGTAGCTCACTTTTAGTTTCTCTAAGGGGAAACATATTTGTTGTCAAATTTTTTTGTAAACATGAACAATTTACATTTTAATCTTGATGTTCTGTTTTTTTTATTTTTTTTATAATTATTTTTCTTTGGCCTTACTGGCAATAGTAATGATATATATATATTGGATAAAACAATGTATACTAAATCACTTTCCAGTTTCTTTCAGTAAAATTTGTGATTTCATGCTTACTATATACTAATTATTAGTACTTTTGATGTTAATATGCATTGATGCTAATGCATCAGAAGTCAAATATAAAGTTATATGCATCATTATAACCATGGGTTATGCAATGTTCTTATGGTTAATTCAATCCAAAGTAGAGGAGAAGGTAAAGAGTTAGGGGAAATTATTATAAAATATTGGGTTATATTTATTGAAGTTAGTGTTGGGAATGAAGGTCAATCTGTGAAAGGTTAGGGTCGACTCTTCAGGACCCAAGGTAAGAAAAATATCTATTTTTTAAAGCCTGACCCAAAAGTACCAAGGTCAAGGCTGGTCCTCAAGGACCCAGAAGTTACTATTACAAATTTTAATTATTTTTCTTCTTTTTTTTAAAGAAATATAATTAGTAAATTACAACAATTAAATTAAAATTCTAATTTATTAAACAAATGATGTCAATATTAATATTAAAATACCCGCCTGGCTTCTCATGCAAGCCACTGCCTCCCAGTGTGGTTCCCATCCAAGGAAGCGTAATGAAGAAGCAGTGCCTTTATGACGTCATCGTCTCGTACGCATTCGCAAGTTATGTGACTTACTGGTTGCGTAGTCGTTAAGAAGCGTTCAAAGGAAGTTTTAGACGTCTATATAAACTGATATGTGTTTGCCATTTTTCCATCAAAAAATGGCAGCTACTCGCAAACAATTTCGTGGTGTTATGCCTCCGTTCTATAAAACAGAGTCTGAATCGTCTGATGATCTTATCGAACGTTATGTGGAGCATTATGTACCCGAGGAACGCCGTGAGAGTTATGGAGATAGCGTTGGCAATACTGCCATTGCTGTTGTTGGTTCTGCTTTTTGCAAGGATGTTCCTATTGTCTGTAAGGAACCTATTGCTCATGACATGAATCGTTTTTTCCATAAGGATGCTATGAAGAAGGTAGGAGCAGAATCTGAATTGGAAGCTGATACAATTTATTCGTTCATCAAGAGTTGCATAGACGACGATAAAGAAGAAGGCCGACCACCGCGATTCAATTTAGAAGATTTTTGTTATTTGCCTAGTATATGTGAATCATGTAAATACCCTCTTAATGAGGGTATGTTCTATGGCGAAGAATGTAACAAGTATGGTCTGTAGACCAATAAAATGACTACTTTATTGCTTTAAATAGCTGCTTTTGGATGTGTCATTTTTAACAAATTCATTTACGTAAAGATCTGAGATCAGAAATGGAGAAGTCATTCTGTACGAATTTGATTGCTAACTTCAAGCAAATTTCCATTGCATGATTAGATTATCACATGGTTAACATTTAAAAAAAGAAATGGAGAAGCCATGCACTTTACTGGTTCGCTTCGACAAGGGCACACCAGCACTTGCCAATGAGATCGAAGAAGCTCTCGAAAGAAACGATGATGCCGCCAAAATCGACGCCATGAGGAAGGCCATCATGCTTTTGCTTTATGGTGACACCAATCCTCGGCTTTTCATCGCCATCATTCGCAATGTCCTTCCCTCCGAGGATCACACTGTTCAGAATCTTCTCCTTCTCTATCTTGAGATCATTGAGAAAACCGATTCCAAGGGTAAGGTTCTTCCCGAGATGATCCTTATTTGCCAGAACCTCCGAAACAATCTCCAGCATCCTAATGAGTACATCCGGGGTGTCACGTTGCGGTTTCTTTGCCGTTTGAACGAGACAGAGATCATTGAGCCTTTGATCCCATCCATTCTTTCCAATTTGGAGCATCGACATCCTTTTGTTCGGAGGAATGCCGTTCTGGCTGTCATGGCCCTCTACAAACTTCCTCAAGGTGAGCTTTTGCTCGATAGTGCCCCCGAAATCATTGAAAAGCTCTTGTCCACCGAGCAGGATAATTCAACTAAGCGTAATGCTTTCCTTATGCTCTTTACTTGCGCACAGGATCGTGCTATTAATTATCTTTTGACCCACATTGATAGAATTAATGATTGGGATGAACAACTTCAAATGGTTGTTTTGGAGTTGATTAGGAAAGTTTGTAGGACGACTAATAAGGGTGAGAAGGGAAAGTATATCAAGATTAGTATTTCTTTGTTGAATGCCCCATCATCTGCTGTTATTTATGAATGCGCCCGCACCCTTGTTTCCCTCTCCTCTGCCCCTACTGCCATTCGAGCTGCAGCTACGACTTATTGTCAGCTCTTGCTTTCACTAGGTGATCATAATGTCAAACTTATTGTACTCGATAGGCTCAATGAACTAGCCACTTCTAATAGAGATATTATGGTGGAAATGGTTACGAGTGTTCTTAGAGCCCTTTCGACTATAAATGGAGATATCAGGGTGAAGATCATGGACATTGCGCTGGAATTGATAACTCCTAGGAATATTGATGAGGTCGTTATGATGCTAAAGAATGAAGTTGTCAGAATTCACGCTAAGATAGATGACTTTTATAAGCGACTACTGGTGCGGACTATACATTCCTGTTCTAGTAAGTTCCCTGAGGAGGCAAGCACCGTTGTGCACCTGTTGATGGATTACTTGGGAGATGAGAATTGGGATATAGTCATCGATGTGGTTGTTTTTGTGCGTGATATCATTGAAACAAACCCCAAACTACGCGTTTCTATTGTCACCAGGCTTCTGGGTTCTTTCAATCAAATCCGGGCTAGAAGTGCAAGGGCTTGTCAACGTGCGTTATGGATAATTGGTGAATATTGCCTATCACTTGCAGAAGTTGAGAGTGGAATTGCAACCATTAAACAGTGTCTGAGGGGCCTCCCATTTTATACTCCTAATGAGGAAGGAGAGGGCGAAGACACATCTAAAAGCACACCACTGGTAAGCTCAACCAGTGTGGAGAATGCATTGTTGCCTCCTACCCACGTTCAAGGATTGCAGTCTTCTACTGGAAATCTGAAATCACTTATCCTTTCAGAAGGTTTACTTTTCGAAAGTTACTTTCCCGGGGCAGTAATTGCATATACACTGACAAAACTCATCTTGAGGTTAGAAGATGTTCAAACATCAAAAGAAAAAGTTAATAAAGCAACATCACAGGCCTTGTTGATCATGGTCTCTATTCTTCAGCTGGGTCAATCTTCAGTTCTTCCACATCCAATTGATAATGATTCTCATGATAGGATTGTGTTTTGCATTAGATTGTTGTGCAACACAGGTGGTGAAGTAAGGAAGATATGGCTGCATTCTTGTAGACAGAGCTTTGTGAAAATGCTTTCAGATGAGCAGCGCCGTGAAACAGAGGAGATTAAAGCTAAGGCTCAGATATCCAATGCACAACCTGATGTTCTTATTGACTTTTATCATTTGAAAAGCAGAAAGGCATGTTGGTAGTAATCTCCTTTTAAAATGTTTATAAATGAGTTATTGTGTGACCGTGTTCTTTGAGACTCCATTTCTCATGGTTTGCTCATAAAAGCATTTTAACTCTAGCGTTTTAGTGCTGATATGGGGGTCATTGTACGTTTTGCCTTAATGTCTTGGATAAAGCAATTGACTTGTATTTTGAATTTCTGATTTTGGCTTCCGACTAGAATAAATAATACCCCTTTCTAACTGATATTGTTTCATCACTGTTTTTTGTTCCTCACTCAATCTCTTTTTCAGGGCATGAGTCAGCTTGAGCAAGAAGATGAGGTTCAAGATGATCTCAAACGTGCTACTGGAGAGTTCACAAAGGATACAAATGATGAAAATAAGCTCAATCACATTCTTCAGCTCACTGGGTTCAGTGATCCTGTATATGCTGAAGCCTATGTGACAGTAAATCGTTATGACGTTGTACTTGATGTTACTGTCATCAACAGAACCAAGGAGACTCTTCAGAATTTGTGTTTGGAGTTGGCAACCATGGGTGACCTCAAACTTATTGAGCGTCCACAAAACTATACCCTAACTCCAGAATCGAGCAAACAGATTAAGGCAAACATCATGGTGTCTTCAACTGAAACAAGGGTTATATTTGGCAACATAGTGTATGAGACACCTTCAAATGTGCTTGAAAGAACAGTTATTGTTCTCAATGAAATCCATATTGATATCATGGACTATTTTGACCCTATAGAAAAAAAAAGTATCTTGGACTACATCTATCCTGCAGCTTGTACTGATGCGGGATTTAGATATCTGTGGACTCAGTGTAAATGGGAAAAGAAGGTAGATGTTTTCATTGAACTATATATTGGAGTTAAGTGCTGTATTGTCGAGGGTCATGCTAAGAAAAAAATAGGGAAAAGAAAAAAACTTACCGATTAGACTTTTGAATGATGTTGGCTCTCATTAAGCCTTTGATATCTTTATGAAATCTGATTGCATGCTTTTAAGGTTATGTTTATGAGTGCTAATATGTGCTATTTGAGATTTGTTTCACCCCCATTATTTTATCGATTAAATATGCAGCTGATGAGGATTATCTGATATTAGAAATGAAATAAAGCTATGTTGTATTGAAGTTTATATGTTTATACCTCAGCTTTGTCATTATTTTGATTTTAACTATCTAATAAGTGTTTGGTTTTAGTCTTCATATCTAAAGGTAATTAAGGATCAAAGTTCAAGTGGTTAATGCAATGTGTTTTATTCTAAGAAATGATATGTTGATGATTTATTAGACTTCTATTCATATATTAACCTTCAGGTAATGTATCTCTGCAACATTTGGATGATACATCTGACTAGCATTTATTCTGTTTTCTAGATTGCTGTAAATACAGTGATACAAGATGAGAGAGAGTTTCTGAACCACATACTCAAGTGTACAAAAATGAAGTGCCAGATAAAAATGATTAGGGTAATTTTTATCTGTAAAAGTGGCGCACAGTGGCAGCCCTTTGATGTATTATTTATAGTGGGAAAGCAACCCTAGAATACACATTGTGATGACATCTGTACAGGACTTTTGCTTTACATAAATCTATTGGGCTGATACACACAAAAGGGCCCTGTTACTCTATTAAGGTTAAACTACACGTATTGGGCCTATTGCTCTGAATTGTCTTAACAGGCCCCCTCAAACTTGGGATAGGTGATCTGACTATTCCAAGTTTGGCCCTAAAATTGCAGAACCGAGAAGGAGACAAGGCTTTGGTGAACACATCCGCGATCTGCTCTTCTGAGGGGACATATCTCACTGATAGTTGCTCAGCAAGTACCTTATCTCTGACAAAATGCACATCCAACTCGATGTGCTTAGATCTGGCGTGGAACACGGGGTTGGCCGCGAGAGCCGCGGCACTGAGATTGTCACACCACGCAATTGGTGGTTCTCGAAGGTAAAGGCCGATGTCATCGGTGAAGGCTTGGATCCAGGAGAGTTCCGATGAAAGATCTGCCAGAGAGCGATACTCAGACTCGGCGCTTGACCTAGAAACGACGTGTTGCTTCTTTGCCGACCAAGAGATGAGGGATTCACCGAAATAAACACAGTATCCTCCCATAGACCGCCGATCGTCGGGACACACTGCCCAATCCGCATCTGAGAAGCCCTGTAAGGTAAGATGACTACTCGGTCTTATATGTAGTGCTAGATCTTTGGTTCCTTTTAGATATCTGAGAACCCGTTTCAATGCTTGCCAGTGAGTGCTCGTAGGAAGACTCAGAAACTGACTCAGCTTGTTGACCGCGAAGAGAATATCTGGTTTGGTGTTGGTAAGATACTGTAAAGCACCTATGATTCTCCTGTATTTTGTTGCATCGTTGAGTGGTATCCCATCAGTTTTAGACAGATGCTTGTTTATCACCATAGGAGTAGGAACAGGGGAAGAGTTATGCATATTACTTCTGCGCAAGATATTGTCTATGTAGGTTTCTTGCTTCAAATAAAGTCCTGTGCTATCTCTGTATGCTTCAATCCCTAGGAAGTGATGCAAATGTCCTAGATCCTTTAGAGCAAATTTGTTGTTCAATTGCTCCACAAATATGTTTATCATCTTCACTGAGTTACCAGTTACTATGATATCATCAACATATATAAGAACAAACATGACATATTTCTCATGTCTTAGAAAGAAAAGAGATGAGTCAGACCTTGAATGTGTAAAGCCCCAGCCCTGTAAAGTTGTTTTTAGCTTGTCAAACCAAGCCCTTGGCGCTTGTTTGAGTCCATACAACGCCTTATTCAGTAAACAGACATGATTTGGATATTTAGAATCAATGAAACCTTCAGGTTGTTTCATGAGGACGACCTCTTGTAGCTCACCATTAAGAAATGCATTGTTTATGTCTAGTTGTTTGATTTGCCAATTTAGAGTAACTGCGATAGCAAGAATAAACCTTAGAGTAGTGGACTTTAGGACTGGACTAAATGTTTCATCAAAATCAACACCGGGGTTTTGTTGAAAGCCTTTGGCCACTAGTCTCGCCTTGTGCCTTTGAAAAGAACCATTTGAGTTGAGTTTCTTCTTGAGAACCCATTTGCAATCAACCAGATTTCCTTGTCCTGAGTAAGGAATCAATTTCCAAGTTCTATTTTTGATAAGGGCATGATACTCCTCTTGCATTGCTTTCCTCCATTCACTACTTTTCAGGGCTTCTTTGACTGTAAAAGGGACTGTATCTGCATTGTTTTCAGTTGTAACAATGCCGATGTAAGGCATTTTTTGTTTAGACACACCCACTTTGCTTCTTGTAACCATAGAGTGTTGATTTTTCACTGCTAGTTGCTGAGTTGTTCCACTAGTGTGAGTGGAAGAGCTTGCATCTTGACTGATTGACTCTTCTTCCTCTCTTTCAGGACTGCCATTTAAGTGTGTAGGTGACTCAGAGGAGTAGCTGGTTGACAAGGCTGGTTCAGTAGATCCAGAGGACTTGCTGATTTGCAAGTCTGATTCAGTATTCTTTGCTGATGAATATTCTTCTTGTAGACGAAAATCAGGTAAGGGTACATTAATAAAATCCTGGGGATAATTTCCTTCTTCTGGTGGTTTTCTCTTGTTGATAAAGCCTGCAGCAAAGGGAAAATCAGTTTCATTAAATTCGACATGTCTAGATAAGTATATTCTGCCAGTAGAGCTTAGACACTTGTATCCCTTGTGTGAATTGTTGTAGCCTAGAAAGACACACTTAGTAGTCCGAAAGTCCAGTTTGTTTTGATTGTAGGGTCTTAAACAGGGATAACATGCACAACCAAAAACTTTAAGTCTGTTGTAGTCTGGAACTTTCTGAAACACCTTGTAGTGAGGTGAGATTCCACCTAGAACATTGGTAGGAAGCTGATTGATGAGAGTTGTGGCTGTGTGAAATGCTTCCCACCAATAGTGAAGAGGCATTTTAGCTTGAGCAAGTAGAGTGAGTCCCATTTCAACAATATGTCTGTGTTTTCTTTCCGCTCTACCATTTTGAGAAGAAGTATGTGGGCATGAATGTCTGAAGTGTATTCCAGCGTCTTGTAAAGTTCTAGAAAAACTTCTGTATTCTCCTCCCCAATCACTTTGAAGTATTTTGATTCTGCTGTCAAATTGATTTTCAACAAGATTTTTGAATTGCACAAAGGTATTCAGTGCTTCATCTTTGGTTTTTAGAGGATAAATCCATGAGAATCTGCTGTAATCATCAAGAAATAAAATATAGTAGCGAAAACCATTTTGAGAAGTCATAGGGGCAGGTCCCCATAAGTCTGTATGAATTAGCTCAAGGGGTTTTGTGGCTTGTGATTGAGAGACAGCAAAAGGAAGAGTATGTGATTTACCATACTTGCAAGACTCACAAAAGATAGATCCATTTCTACTAGTTTTGAGATTACAAACACTAATAACTTGATTAAGCACCCTATCACTAGGATGTCCGAGTCTACAATGTAACAAATTTCTATTAATGCTAGAATAGTTAAATACTGAATTAACAGCTTCATTCTCAACAGCAACCATAATCTCAGTGTTGTGATGTTTGTTGTCATTTCCTGAAACACTTTTAGAGACTTTGAACATGCCACCCTCAGTTGGAACCCCTTGCAGCATTGTCTTCCCTGTTTGCTGATCCTTCACAGAAAATCCAGCAGTATTAAATATAATGTCTGCATTATTGTCATCAGCCACTTTGTAAACACTTAGTAAATTCCTTTTAATTTCAGGAGAGTAAAGGATATTATTCAGCTGAATAGTCTTATCATTAACATTAGAGAGTGTAGAGGATCCCACTTTTTCAACTCTAAGTTTATGTCCATTTCCTACTACAAGATTTATCTTACCCTTTGGATTGGATGGATTCTCAATGCGATTGACATCATTAGTGACATGACTTGTTGCTCCACTGTCCAGGTACCAAGCATCATCATCAACACATTCAGGAGTAGCCCAAAAAGCATAATCAGCCGTGTTTGAGCTGGAGGAGGCAGCAGAGTTGTTTTTCTGCTTATCAGGTTTGACATAAGATTTATCAAATCGATAGAAACAATTTGTTACTTCATGGCCAAATCTTTCACACAGCTGACACTTGGGTCTGTTGGGATTGTTATTGTAGTAACTAGCTCCACCTCTTCGGCCATAGTTTCTGTTTCCTCTTCCTCGATTGCCACGGAAAGAGCGATTGCCACTCCAGTTTCTGGAAGGTGGGCGATCAAATTTGACATAGTTAACATAGCTATTGGAAACAGCAAGTTTGGAGAGCTGATTTAATTGCTCCATTCTGTTTTCATAGGTAAGAAGTGTGGATTGGAAGCCAATCCAGCTGAGCTCATCAATTTCCTTGCTCAGTTGCACAACTATTGGATTGTATTCAGCATCAAGCCCTGCAAGAATCTGAATAAACAGATCAGGTAGGCAAACAGGAGAGCCAGCCACAGAGAGTTGTTCAGAAATGCCTTTCATCTTGATCAGGTAATCCTTCATTTTCATGGATTCTTTTCTGGTTCTCTGAAAATCTGATTTTAGTAGAAGAACCCTTGATTTTGTTTGTGCACCAGCAACTTCTTTTGCTGCTGCCCAGAGTCCAGCGGCTGTGGAAACATCTGTCATCTGTGAAGACACTTCTAGTGTCATGGTGTTCAAGATCCAGCCAAAAACTAGCTAATCTGCAGCCACCCAGTCCTCAAAACCAGGATTGAGTATGGTCTTGCCATTTTCAACAATGAACTGAGGTGGACAAGGTTTTGAACCAGTGAGAAAGCCTTCAAGCTTATGACCCTTAATAATGGGCAGCACATGGGTTTGCCAAATGAGGAAGTTTGTCCCATCCAACTTGACAGAACAAGACTGAGAAATATTGCTGCTAGATGAAGATTTGGATAGAGAGGCAGCAGACGCAAGAGAGGTGTTTTCAGATCCTTGTAGGGAAATAGTTTCAGATCCTTTTTCTGTATGGGGAACAGAAGAGGAATCTTGGGTAGCGTTATCTACCATGGCTGCTAGCCTTGTAGCTCTGATACCAAGATAAAAATGATTAGGGTAATTTTTATCTGTAAAAGTGGCGCACAGTGGCAGCCCTTTGATGTATTATTTATAGTGGGAAAACAACCCTAGAATACACATTGTGATGACATCTGTACAGGACTTTTGCTTTACATAAATCTATTGGGCTGATACACACAAAAGGGCCCTGTTACTCTATTAAGGTTAAACTACACGTATTGGGCCTATTGCTCTGAATTGTCTTAACAGTGCCTGACTCCACCGTACGTTCTTTGATTGTTTTTATAATTCTATTGCTGACTTCGATTTTACACCATGGCAAATTTTCAGCGACGCACCTGTAATAAGCTTACATTTCATGCCTGTGTGTGCCATCTGGATAAAAACAATATATATAGAATTTTAGACTCACAGCTGCTGTCTTGCTTCTATGGAATTAAACAAGTCGACATATTTGAAACTGACAGTAATTGAGTTGCAAAAATTTTCCTCTGCAGAATGATAATAATGATTTTGTGACCTACTAGCAATTTGTATTCTTGACACATTGGAGAAGGACAAACTTGACTTTTTGTCCTTTTCAAATGACTTTTTAGATGTTTGTATGTTAGTTTTATGGGGCTGAATACTAACATTACTCTTGTAAAATTATGGAAACTTATTTTTAGTCTTTTTAATTTAATGTCAATGAGTAGATTCACTTTGACAAATTTTTTCTTCAACAAATAATGACATCATTCCAATGAAAAGCACATAGTTTTAGGGTTCTCTGGGGTTATGGCGTAACTTATTGGTGTATAGATATAGGCTTGCACTGACAAGACGAAGACCCATGCATTGAGAGCAACTGTTTATTTAAGCTGCTTCCTATTTTCTCTTGCCTTGTGATTTCAGATCAGCATTGGACGGGGAATGTGGTTTTCTAGGTGCAAATCTTTACGGCAAGACTGTTTTTGGGGAAGAAGCTTTTGTGAATATCAGCATTGAGAAGCAAGCTGATGATAAGTTGAGTGGATTCATCAGAATAAAAAGTAAAAATCAGGGAATTTCCCGTAGTCTAGCAGATAAGATCACCCTGAAACAGAGGGGAGGTACTTGATTGGAGCAGCATACATCCTTTTTTCTTTGGCTTGTATTCAATTTTGAGTAACGTCCGGTGGCTGCTTACTTCTTCATGCCTCATATTCTTTCTTCGAGTCGTGACCATGATAATGAAAACTTAGTAAATTGGCCTGGTTTAGGCTTAAGCTTATTTTGGTGCCTATTTAAATAAACAAGTCAAACATATTTTTACAATGTCTAACCTATTGACCTATCCTATTTAGTTTTTCCCCCCTTTCAAAAAATGTATTATTACACATAATTATATATAATTCTCATCTCTTTCTTTTTAAAATTATTGTCCGATTGATGTTCTTTTGAATGAATAAAAAGATGCTATGATTTTGAGTAATAATGTATAATTTTTTTGGGCCGCATTTAACACCCAACCGTCTTTGCCTTCACTAAGAGAATATATAGATACTTCTAAAAAAAATATCCTCATTAAAATATGTGTATACCAATAGGGTTAGGTCTAGCAAGTGAGGCTAATATCTTATAATACGGTGAATCCAATTTTGAACCCCTCTAAAAAAGGTGCACACAATTAGTATTCAATAGTATTTCACCATGGAGATTGTTTACATACCAAAAATCACGGCAATGTTCTTTTATTACTCAAGATATTCAATTCATTTTAGTACCAACCTATTTTCTTAAATTTAAATTTTTTTAAAAAATTATTCAAAAGAGTAAGAGTTGTTTAGCTCAATAAATAAAATATTTCAATAATAAAAGACATAAAAGAAACTTTTTAAAATGATTATTTTAAGAAAATTAATTCAAATAACTTGTCAAAATAAGTTGAAATCATTTCTTAAAATGGGCACTGTGGCATTATTTTATATAGTTTAAACTAATCATGATAAAGTGTTGTATTATTCAAGGTAGCATTAAAAATATGGGTATATCTCTCCATAAGGATTTAAACTTTGGTTCGTCATATTATGATGGGCTAACTACTTCGCTAAACTTAAAAATATAATTTTTTTTGGATTAAAATATTTTTTTTTTTTAAAAAAAAAAACTTGCTTCATTTGATACTATTTTGGGCCCATGAACATAATTGTTTATTTGGATCAAGGCCTAAGCAAAATCTCTCTGCCAGAATACAATTATTTTCTGTTGGCCCATATCAGATGGGGCCCAATATGCACAGTTTAAGCCAAACTTGTTGCTCTTTTTCATTCTCACGCCAACAACAAAACGTGATACCCCTCGCCCTTGGATTCAACTGACGTGGGGTCAGTCTTCCTCACCTTTAGAGAGGGGGTTTGATCCCTGCGTTGATCAAGGCGCTAGGGGAGGTATCCTAGGGGTCTAGAAAGAGGTAGAGACATGTGTACTCTCTGACCAGTATCTCCTATGGACTAAACTCCAAACGCCCTACGCTTGGATTATGAGTGAGCCCAACTCCTTTCCTAAAATTTTATTACAAAAAAAAAAAAACAACAAACCATGGTTGAATTGAAGATTGACACAATTGGTTTTGACATCAGCCTTCACCTCATAAAAAAAGAAAGCTCTATACCCGTTGGTTGATGTGAGGGCCTCATTGGTGGACGATCTGTAAGTATCCCTATAAGCGCTTTTTGAGTTTGAAGTCGTACCTGGTCCTGATGAGGGCATCTATCCATCTAAACCGTTATTTATAAATATTTAAAAAAAAAAAAAAAAGCACTAACCGTGGTTGATTCCGACCCGAACCTTTCAACGGTTGTCAGTACAATAGTCAATGTGTCATTTTTAACACGTTCATTTGCTTCCCCTTTCATTGTTTCAGATATCTCAGATGCAATCGAGAGCAGAAGCACCAGATCGAAACGAATTCCAGATATCTCAGATCTGAAAAGCAAGTTTCTGAATTGTGCGTAAAGATTTGAGATCAGAAATGGTTCAGTCATGCACTCTACTGGTTCACTTCGACAAGGGCACACCAGCACTTGCCAATGAGATCAAAGAAGCTCTCGAAGGATACGATGATGCCGCCAAAATCGACGCTATGAAGAAAGCCATCATGCTTTTGCTCAACGGCGATACCATTCCCCAGCTCTTCATCACCATCATTCGTTATGTCCTTCCCTCCGAGGATCATACTGTTCAGAAGCTTCTCCTTCTCTATCTTGAGATCATTGAGAAAACCGATTCCAAGGGTAAGGTTCTTCCCGAGATGATCCTTATTTGCCAGAACCTCCGAAACAATCTCCAGCATCCTAATGAGTACATCCGAGGTGTCACGTTGCGGTTTCTTTGCCGTTTGAACGAGACAGAGATCATTGAGCCTTTGATCCCATCCATTCTTTCCAATTTGGAGCATCGCCATCCTTTTGTTCGGAGGAATGCCGTTCTGGCTGTCATGGCCCTCTACAAACTTCCTCAAGGTGAGCTTTTGCTCGATAGTGCCCCTGAAATAATTGACAAACTCTTGTCCACCGAGCAGGATGATTCAACTAAGCGTAATGCTTTCCTTATGCTCTTTACTTGTGCTCAGGATCGTGCTATTAACTACCTTTTGACCCATGTTGATAGAATTAATGATTGGGGCGAACAACTTCAAATGGTTGTTTTGGAGTTGATTAGGAAAGTCTGTAGGACTAATAAGGGTGAGAAGGGAAAGTGTATCAAGATTATTATTTCTTTGTTGAATGCCCCATCATCTGCTGTTATTTATGAATGTGCTAGCACCCTTGTTTCGCTCTCCTCCGCCCCTACTGCTATTCGAGCTGCAGCTACCACTTATTGTCAGCTCTTGCTTTCACAAAGTGATAATAATGTCAAACTTATTGTACTCGATAGGCTCAATGAACTAAAAACTTCCAATAGAGATATTATGGTGGAAATGATTATGGATGTTCTTAGAGCGCTTTCCAGTCCAAATCTTGATATCAGGAGGAAGACCATAGACATTGCACTAGAATTGATAACTCCTAGGAATATTGATGAGGTCGTTATGATGCTAAAGAAAGAAGTTGTCAAAACTCAGAATGGGGAGCATGAGAAGAATGGTGAATATAGGCAGATGCTGGTGCAGGCTATACATTCCTGTGCTATCAAGTTCCCTGAGGTGGCAAGCACCGTTGTGCACCTGTTGATGGATTTCTTGGGAGATACCAATGTGGCCTCAGCCATGGATGTGGTTGTTTTTGTGCGTGAGATCATTGAAACAAACCCCAAACTGCGTGTTTCTATTGTCACCAGGCTTCTGGATACTTTCAATCAGATTCGTGCTGCAAGGGTTTGTTCATGTGCGTTATGGATAATTGGTGAATATTGCTTATCACTTGCAGAAGTTGAGAGTGGAATTGCATCCATTAAACAGTGTCTGGGGGACCTCCCATTCTTTACTCCTAGTGAGGAAGGGGAGGGCCAAGACACATCTAAAAGCACACCACTGGTAAGCTCAACTAGTGTAAGTTCTAGGAGGCCTGCAGTCCTTGCAGATGGGACCTATGCTACACAAAGTGCTGCTGTGGAGAATGCATTGTTGCCTCCTACTCTCATTCAAGGATTGCAGTCTTCTACTGGAAATCTGAGGTCACTGATACTTTCAGGTGATTTTTTTCTTGGGGCAGTAATTGCATGTACATTGACAAAACTCATCTTGAGGTTAGAAGAGGTTCAAACATCAAAAGTTGAAGTTAACAAAGCAACAACGCAGGCCTTGTTGATCATGGTCGCTATTCTGCAGCTGGGTCAATCTTCAGTTCTTCCACATCCAATTGACAATGATTCTCATGATAGGATTGTCCTTTGCATTAGATTGTTGTTCAACACAGGTGGTGAAGTAGGTAAGATATGGCTGCAATCTTGCAGACAGAGCTTTGTGAAGATGCTTTCAGATAAGCAGCGCCGTGAAACAGAGGAGATTAAAGCTAAGGCTCAGATATCCAATGCACAACCTGATGATCTTATTGACTTTTACCATTTGAAGAGCAGAAAGGTTTGTTGGCACTTTGTAGTAGTAATCTCCTTTTAAAATGTTAATAAATGAGTTATTGTATGACTGTTCTGAGGCTCCATTTCTCATGGTTTCCTCATAATAACATTTTAACTTTCGCGTTTTAGTGTTGATATGGGGGTCATTGTATGTTAGCCTTGATGTCTTGGATAAATACCTTATATTTTGAGTTTCTGATTTTGGCTTCCGTCTGGAATAAATAATACCTGTTTCTAACTGATCTTTTAACTGATTTTGGTTCAGCATCTGTTACATGCTCATTGCTCGATCTCTTTTTTAGGGTATGAGTCAGCTTGAGCTAGAAGACGAAGTTCAAGATGATCTCAAACGTGCTACTGGAGAGTTCACAAAGGATGCACATGATGCAAATAAGCTCAATCGCATTCTTCAGCTCACTGGATTCAGTGATCCTGTATATGCTGAAGCCTATGTGACAGTAAATCATTATGACATTGTACTTGATATTACTGTCATCAACAGAACCAAGGAGACTCTTCAAAATTTGTGTTTGGAGTTGGCAACCATGGGTGACCTCAAACTTGTTGAGCGTCCACAAAACTATACCCTAGCTCCAGAATCAAGCAAACAGATTAAGGCAAACATCAAGGTGTCTTCAACTGAAACAGGGGTTATATTTGGTAACATAGTCTATGAGACATCTTCAAATGTGCTTGAAAGAACAGTTATCGTTCTCAATGACATCCATATTGATATCATGGACTACATCTCTCCTGCATCTTGTTCTGATGTGGCATTTAGAACTATGTGGGCTGAGTTTGAATGGGAAAATAAGGTAGATGTTTACATTGAACTATATAATGGAGTCAACTGCTCTATTGTCCACGTTCATGCTAAGGAAAAAAGGGAAAAGAGAAAAACTTGCTGATTAGACTTTTGAATGATGTTTGCTCTTTGACTTACCCTTTGGTATCTTTATGAAATCTGATTGCATGTTTTTAAAGTTATGTTTACGAGTGCTAGGATATGCTATTTGAGATTTGTTCCACCCCCTTAATTTATCCATTAAATATGCAATTGATGATGGTTATCTGATATCAGAAATGAAATAAAGCTATGTTGTATTGAAGTCTGTATGTTTATACCTCAGCTTTGTCATGATTTTTATTTTAGCTATGTAATATGTTGAAATCAATACCAGCTTTTGTAGGCTGGCTTTCCACTTTGATATTAGTGAGGACTGAGGAAACCCTTAAAAGAAAAAGAAAATAGATATATGCTGAGCATTTTCTAGGGATAGATGAGAACATTAACTTGATAAGTAATGACTGTTAGTCAGATCTGTTTGCAACCTCCTACAAAACTGATGATGGAGAATATGCTCCATATTGACCTGGCAGTGCCTCAACATGAAAAACCTATAGAATCCAAAATCCATAAAAAAACCTTAAACACAAAACATGAATTGACAATGTGTATCCTTTTAATCTGGTTCAGTCAGGTCGTGTTTGGTAAGTCAGGTTCTGTTCATTTTCTATTGTTGCCTCAACACCTCTTGTGATGCAAATCTAGAAGCAAATCTTGCTAGATTTGTATATCTTCAGTTAGAAAACATTGACTAAATATTGGCTTGGGTTTTTATCTTGTAAGTGGTTGTTTTTAGCCTTCATGTCCGAAGGTAATCAGGGAACAAAGTTGAAGTGGTTAATGCGATGTGTTTTATTTTAAGAAATGATATGTTGATGATTAATATAGACTTCTATTAATATATTAACCTTCAGGCAATGTATCTCTGCAACATTTGGATGATATATCTGACTAGCATTTATTCTGTTTTCTAGGTTGCTGTAAATACAGTGATACAAGATCAGAGAGAGTTTCTGAACCACATACTCAAGTGTACAAATATGAAGTGCCTAACTCCAGTGTACGTTCTTTGATTTCTTACAATTCTATTGCTGACACTGATTTTCCACTATGACAGTTTTTCAGTGATGCCCCCAAAATATGCTTACATTCAAGGACAGTGACCCTGTTTGGAGAGAGTTTTAAGTCAAAAAAAGCCACAAAAAAGTAGTAGTAGAAAAAAAGCCTTAAGTGGAATATTGGGGTAGAGCTTTAAATCCACTGAGCTTTTTTAAAAAAAGCTCCTATAAGTTTGTTTAAGAAAAAGCTCCATGGGTAGCTTTTAAGAAAAAAACTTTCAGCTTTTTGACTTTGTCCCCGCCACTTCTACTACCATCAATCCAAACACAAATCATATTTACAACCTGACTCTTTTTTTTTTTTTTTTGGTTATCGGGCTTCTGTAAAAGTCAGATAGAAAACAAGCCACTGCTCCCATCTAACCCAAACAGGCACGGTAGCTATCGTATATCTGCCTTTGTGTGCCATCTGGATAAAAAAATGTGGAATTTAGTTTCACAGCTGCTGTCTTGCTTCTATGGAATTAAACAAGTTGTTATATTTGAATTTGACTGTAACAGAGCCAGTTGCAAAGTTTTTCATCTTCAAAAGGATATTAATGATTTTGTGACCTAATAGCAACTTGTATTCTTAACACATTGGAGAGATAAAGTTGACTTTTTGCCCTTTTCAAATGACTTTTTAGATGTCAATCTGCATGGTACCTTGATGGAGTTGAATATTAACATTACTCTTGTGAATTGTGGAAACTTATTTTTTAGTCTTTCTCTTTTCTTTTTAATTTAATGACAATGACTAGATTCACTCTGTGACAAGTTTGTTCTTCAACAAATAATTACATCATTCTAATGAATAGCATAGAGTTCTAGGGTTCTCTTGGATTATGCGTAATTTATTGGTCTAGAGATATTATCATGTCTTACTTGGATTCACTGGCAACACTAAAAAATATGGGCTTGCATCTGACAAGATGAAAACCCATGCATTGAGATTAACTTGTTTATTTAGCCTGCCTCCTATTTTCTCTTGCTTTGTGATTGCAGATCAGCGTTGGAAGGGGAATGTGGTTTTCTAGCTGCAAATCTTTACGCCAAGAGTATTTTTGGGGAAGATGCTTTGGTGAATATTAGTATTGAGAAGCAAGCTGATGATAAGTTGAGTGGATACATCAGAATAAGAAGTAAAACTCAGGGAATTGCCCTTAGTCTGGGGGATAAGATCACCCTGAAACAGAAGGGAGGTGCTTGATTGGAGCAGCATACAACCACCTTTTTCCTCCGTCTTTTATTTCAACTTTGAGTTGCTTCCGGTGGCTACCGACTTCATGCCTCATATTCTTCCTTCAAGTTCTCGTGACTATTAGTGGAGCCCGATATCTCTCGTTAAACAGTGTCTAGCATGAATTTTCCCCACAATTGAATTCCGATTTTCTCTCTAATTTTTTTCTTGGATGTGATTTCATATAAATTTCTTACTAGTAGTATTACTTATCTTTTCACTCCCATACACATAGGTTTGGATGCCATTTATTGATGTCAGCCCATGAAATGCCAATTTGAGCATGTCGTGACATTGTAGTTATTTTTATAATGATTTGTGGCCATTCCATCATTAATAAATTTGAAGTGGATGTTAATGGCCTTGTCTCATGAAAGCTCTTATTGACAATCTTGTCAAAATCGAGTTTCTACGTAAAAACAGAAGGGATTGTAGAAACGTAAATCCTAGAAATAATATGAATTTCTGTTACTTAAGGTTATGATATAACATATTATATATATATATATATATATATATATATATATATATATATATATATATGCATGTTAAAAATTCACTATTCAAAATTCAATGAACAATTTCATATTTAAAAGATACAAGTCATATAACTATATAAAATATAAGTCCAATAGCATAAGCAGAGTTTAATAACTTCTATAACCAAGTTTTAAAACATCAACAGAATAAAGTTTAATAATTCTTAAATTATGTCAATTGATTTAAATCAAACACATCATCTTGCATTAGTTGCATGTCCTTAACGTCTTTTTCTTTTGCTTTTATAATAAGTTCATTTACAAAACTTGGAATGTCTAAATCATGACCATCCATAGGTTCCTTCACTTTAACTTCAATTAAGCTTTTCTTATTATGTGCATTAAAACTGAAGTTGTCTATATCTTCCCAATCTCCTTTATTACAAACGATTACCTGTTTTTACTGAGGATCATTTTTACTTGTGTTTTAACACGTATCACTCCAATAAAAACATAAAAATGTAACTAGTTTTTGACAACAAAGCTTGTAGATGAGAAGTTGTAGGTTCAATTTTACTTATAACGACCTTAAGAAGTGCAAGTTAGGTTGTTTATTTATGCAATATTTGGTATGGGGAAAAGTGTTTTGTAGAAAGAAAATAGGAAAGTGTATTGCCTTATAATGTTATTAGGCAATGCAATTTCTCATTTGTTTAAAAAAATAAACAAACAAACAAACAATTTGTTCCATACCAAACATTGCTTAAAGATACACCTTAGTCTTTCTCTTTACTTATTCATTACATAACTGATTCAATACACGTACATCTGATCGGACTATAGAGATGGAATGTGTTTAGAAACAATAAAGGTTGTATTGTTGTGGCAATCCTTGTGACACCCCCTTGGTCGTAGTAGATTTGCTAACTAGTAAGCTCCAATGGAGTTAAATTAAATATATAATGTATGCTTTAAGAATTGATACGTTTTTACCAAATCAAATCAGAACAAATAGATTTTAGATTTAAAAGTTAGCAGTGTTGATAATCAAAGTTAGTTAATAGAATAAATAATTTATAAAAAAAATATAATAAAGTAGAATTTTATTTCTTAAGGGTTTCTCCCCTAACTTAGGTTTATAAAATGTTTTCAAAGAAAAGAAAACTATCCTAAAGGAAACATGTTTAGAGTATATGTAGTTTAATACTTCCTCTGATCCTAAATGTAAGAACCGGTAGAAAGGTTTGTTTTTTTTTCTTTTTTTGATAAACATTAGCAACCTTACAAAACAAAACACTAAGTTATATCCTTATCGAGCAGTTGTTGAAGCTCTATATCAGCAGATGAAAGGATGTGCAGTCCAGGCATAGCTGATAAGCTTGTTTTCGCAAGATGATCCGCGACTGTATTCGCCCCACGCTCAATATGTGCCACTTCCACAGAATAGTCGCTGCGAAGTAAACAATGTATTTCTGCAATGAGATTGCGATCCTCATGTAAATCATTTAGCTCACTCTGTATCAGCTCTACGGCCTCAGCAGCGTCAGATTCCAAGATGATCTGCCTATATCCCATATCCCATGCCACTTTAAGGCCATGTAAGCATCCCTAAAGCTCGGCAGATAAGCTATCTCCTTCCACCCCTTTGAAAAGAAATCCCTGCAAAAAGTTGCTGTGCTCATCTCGGAAAACGCCTCTACTAGCTAATCCAGCGCTTGAGTGAGAGAAAGCCCCATCGGTGTTTAACTTTACCCATCCTGGTGGTGGAGGTGTCCACTTTGCTTCATGAACGCTAGCAAGTTGCTACCCTTGGAATGTTGCACCAAGACGTACCTGAGCAGCTTGTATGCTATCTCTTAAGGTAGTAACGTTGTTTTGGATGTTGTTGTTTGAGACCTGTTTCCCCTCAAAAACAAAGATATTACGGCGCTTCCAAACCCACCAGCAAAGGATGACAAAGGTTTGGCTCCATTCCTCCGCTTGCTTACCCTCGACAACTAATGTTCCGACGGAACCATTCTTCAAAGGTCAGGGTAGTGAATTTCTGCCAGTAACGTTGTGGCACAGTGAGCTTCCAGAGGTTGAGTGTCCCTGGGCAATCCCTGAGAAGGTGCAAGAGCGACTCTTGATCTAGTCCAAAAACCGGGCATGATGCATCTGTGCATAGCCCTCTTTTGTATCTTGACATATTAGTTAGCAGTCGTTTATGAACAACTAGCCCAGTAAAAATTTTGCATCTTTCTGGTACCTTCAATTTCTAGATTTTACCCCACAAGGGATCCGGATAGGACTCAGCATTATCCAGAAGAGAATCATAAGCAGATTTAACAGAGAAATTTCCACTTTTGTTCCATTTCCAGCGCAATCTCCCATCTGTCAAGATATCTATGCCCTCCTGCACTTTGTTCCACGTTCGTTTGATGCCACTCCATAAATTAGATCCCGGTTTGTTCATATCAATTCTTGGGAGTTTGTCATTACCACAATTATATTTACTCCGGATGACGTTAACCCAAAGATCATTCCTTCTGGTAGATAGTCCCCAGCCTATCTTCATAAGATACGCACGGTTTTGGAGATGAGCATGGCACAAGCCCAAGCCACCTTTCATTTTAGGCTTGCATATAGCATCCCATGCGACTAACGGTATTTTTTGCTGATCCTCCATGCCACCCCATAAAAACCTCTAGTTGCACTGATCCAACGATTCACATGTACTTACTGGTAGAAGAGAAGTCTACATAACATATCCTGGGATTGCGGTAGTAACTGCTGAAACTAGGGTAGCTCTCCCTGCTGAGGATAGGGCTTTTGCTTTCCACGTTGAAAGTCTCGTCTTCACTTTGGTAGAAAGGTTTGTTTTGATTCTAAATGAATATAAAGACTTCAACTCGTTTTGTCCTCCAATTTATAAGTTTTTTTATAAAAAAATTATTCCTATTGATTACATATTGCAAACCAGGAAAATCTAAATATTATTGAAAACCAAGCAAAAACTTTACAATGTACCCAATGCCTATTTATAGGCAAAGTATAACCTGGTCCAATACTAACTACTGCCAACTGTACAATTATATCACGATAATAATACATATAATACACAACCACTTCCTAACAAACCCTTCAAGTTGGGGGCTATACAAGTTTATGTTGCCTAACTTGCTTAGTATCCTGTCATGATCTTCTCTGTTAAGAGCCTTAGTGAAGATATCTGCCAATTGATTTTTGGTGCTGATGTGCTGCAAACTAATCATTTCTTCCTGGAGCTTCTTACGTGCAAAGTAACAATGGATTGGAAAACCCGGATTGCTTGCAATGTGGATTGCTGCCTTGCTGTCGCAAAAGACCTCTACCAGTTCAAGTCCTTTTACGTTCAGTTCTTGTAAGAAACAAGACAGCCATGTGATCTCATAAACAACAACTCCTAGAGCCCGATATTCAGCTTCAGCGGAAGACTTGGACACTGTTTGCTGTTTCTTTGATTTCCAACAAAGCAATGAACCACCAAATCTCATGACATAGCCTATAACAGATCTCCTTGCGTCACTGCAAGTTCCCAAATCTAAATCAACATAACATTCCAGCTTCTCCACTTTTGTTGCCGAGAGCAAAATTCAAATTCCTGGATTGCTCTTCAAGTATCTCACTACTCGAACAGCATCTTCCATATGGGATTTCCAAGGAGCTTGCATAAACTGACTCAAAGTCTGCACAATAAAACAAATATCAGGTCTAGTTGTAGTAAGATATGACAATATCCCTACTAACCTTCGATACATTCTAGCTGTTGCAAAATGTTATCCTTATAGACAATTCCTTTCTTCCTTGTTTTACCTCTCACAAATATTCTTCCCTCAGCACTCAGGCTTAAGTTCCTTTCCATAGGTACACTTAAAGGCTTTGCATAACTTAATCTCATGTCTGAAATAAGATCAAGTGTGGATTTTCTTTGGCTAAGGACAATTCCCTTTTCAGACCGAGCCACTTCTAAACCCAAAAAAAAAATATCTGAGTTGGCCAAGATCTTTGATTTTAAAAGTATAACACGAGTCAATCCTAACTATTGCCAACTGTACAATTATATCATAATAACAACACATATAATACACAGCCACTTCCTAACACATGTGTAAAGAAAGATTCTATCGAAAAGGGTAGTTTCTAATGTAAATGATTAGAAAGAGTCTGTTAAGAAAATTTACACACATTTTTTACAATAATTAACTTACCTAATTTTTTTAATATATATGAATTAATTATCTAATTCTTATATTTTAAATGGAAAGGAATTTTTGAGGCATATCCTGTGGTTTAGATTTTCTTGATATTATTATACAATATCTCGTTCGAGGTTTGTGTTTGCCCCTCCCAATTCAAATGTATCTTCTGGGACTCAAATTAGAACCCAATGGGATAGAGCGAGGCCTTACATCATTAGACCAACTCTATGTTGGTTTTTGTGGTTTAGATTTAATTGGGAAATGAATGTTTCTAAACTTATGGGATAAAAGCAAAGTGCTTATTTGGGAAGAAGAGAAAGTGCACTACATGGTTGTTTTGTGTTGGTCTTTGTAAAAGGGGCTCTTAGTACAAGACACCTAAATGGAGATGTCATGCCTACGTGTGGTTATACTAGAGTACTTAGCATGAAAAAAGGATGGAAGAGAAAGAGAATTGACCCATAACTTCAAATCCACCAAGTGTGAATGGAGATGTTGGAATATGCCTAGTCTACCCTTGGTGGACCAGGGCCCAAACCCAATTAATTTGGGGTTATTATGTGAATAAGGAATAATATGAGTCCAAATATGAAGTTTTATCTTTATGATTCAAATTTCAAGTAAGAGTAACTACTCATACTTGTTATAAGGAAGGATATAGGTTTGTGGGTATCAGTTGGTTGATACACCGATAGAAAACTTCCTATAACTGTTCTCTTTGGCTATCTTCTCTTTGGTGGAGAATCTGCTGTATAAATGTTATTGGAGTTCATATTGGTACTTCGATCTCGTGTGGATACTCAGTGAATCAACGGATTCCAGGTATACCCAAAATCCTTCAGGTTTGTTAGTTTGTTGTGATTGTGAGTAATCTGAGCATTTGTTTAAGAGCAATCTAACAAATTGCGCATAATGTACTTGTTTTAGAGTAATCTGTGAGTTACTAGTTTGCTAGTCTGGGCATCTTATTCTGATTACACACCCTCCAAACTGATGAATTTGAAAAATGTCACGACTTTTATATACCTCTGCAACAAAGTTCATCTTGTAATTGTTACCATACATTAACTTGTATATATGGAAAGCTTACCTTTACTTTTAGTTGCTCGATTTGTTTGTTGTAAGCTTAATTCTGAGAAGTCCAAGTTGAGAATGGATGAATGCTTTATACTTATTCTGAAGATGGAAATTAAAGCAAAATAATTAGATTTAGTGATTGAACCTTTCTTGCTCGAATGTTGCTCACACTCTTCTCCAACTGTTGTTCTATCTGGTTTCACTCTTGTATGGAGCATGACCCTAAACCTTCCCCCAAGAGTTTCCTGAGAGTAACATGCTTCTTATTGTTGGTGACATTCTATGTCTTGACTTCTTAAAGAAATGAGTGAAGAAGATACCCAGAAATCTAAAAGTAGGTCTTCAACCATTTTAAAAGTCCAAGAAGCTCAATTTTCTTCATCATGCTAGCTGCTTCTTGCTTAAATGCTGTCCTCACACAATAGATTCGTTTCAGCAATTTTAGTACTTAGATACATGGAAATAATCTCAAGTGGCCGAAACAGAAAACTGATGCACTCCAAATAAATGAATCCTGTGTTGGGAACTGGTATTTTAAGAGAGATTAATTTTAATTTAGAGTTCTTTCTGAAATACTTTATCATATACTCGTAATTCTTATTAATTCATAGGCTGAACAGCATTGGTTTAAGGCTTTAACCTTTAAATGTACCAAGCTGCTGCATCTAAGGAGAGAAAAATAGTATTTTAACCACCAAAAAGATAAAAGATAAGCAAAGGTAAAAGGGAAGAGAAATATATTGATAAATATTTGTCTATGTTATAATTAATATATTTATAATCAATAATCAATCAATCAATTATAAATAACTGTTCACCTAAGCCATAATTCAAGACACATATCACTGTTTACGAGCCGGTCAATATTTTTTGATGATATATTATTCGTACCACGGGCTGCATATAAGCCATTGAGAGTTGAAGAGAAATGAAAAATGTTGACCCCTCTTACCTCCTATCTATCTTGAAGAACCAAGTCACGGAAATAGATAATAGAGTTAAATATCAATTTTGTCATGGAAGTATTGGTAAATGAACACTTAGCACCCCGAAGTTTTTTTAGTATCATTTTTACCCTGAAGTTTAAAAACTTGTAATCTTGTCAATCGGTTGATTTTGATTGTTAGATCGTTGCTCTCTTTGTAAACTTCTAAGTAAATTTGCTCCTAAAAAAAACTGCTAGGGCAAATTTACTCCTTTTTGTAAACTTTCAAAGAAAAAATGATATCAAAAAAATTTCCGGGTGCTGAATGCCCCCTTACTAATATTCTGTGGCAAAATTGGTATTTAACCCTAGATAATAAGGCTCAAGAGAATAAATAATTAATTTTCCGTCGGACATATCTTGAAGCACTAAGTTATGAGTGTTGGGTTAATTTTACCTATTACGTGACTTTCATGCAAAGTTTCATGAGGTTGAAAACAAAAATTTTGTTTAATTGTTGTGGAAACTCATAACTCTTTACCGTCCTCATAAATTATTAACCTTAACTCATTACATTAATTAGTTATCAATATTAATCCATAATTCTTTACGGTACTCATGAGAATTCATAACAACATATAATATTCATGAGCTTTAGGATAACTTAATAATACAATATACGACTATTGGAGATTAGGATTACCTTAGATCATTTGAAAACCTCAATGTTATTGATGTCACATGGCTATCCCGGATTGCACCATAAAACTCCTTTTAAAACCTTCCACTCCTTGAATGCTTACTAGGCGAAGACAAGGTTGAGGTTAAGGTTTAGTCAATTAAAAAGGAAGAAAGAAAACAAAATAGAAGAAGCAATTTGCATTTAGAAGGAAAAAAATTTATTTCAGTTGATTGCAATGAAAATAAACATGAAAAGAACATGAACAAATTATATCACAGAAGCAATAAAAATAAGCACAAGTAGTTACCTGAAAATATGGCTCCCATGAACATGAACTATAGTCACAGACAAGACAACCTTGGGGAATGCTTGAATGGTTGCCTAATTATATAGATGTTTCAGAGTTGAGGGTGAACTGAGATTTGAATTTGAATTTTAGAGCCAGGATTCGCAATATCTTTGGCCACTTTTTCTGCCGTTGACCCCTGCCACTTGCATGATTGTATGATGTTCCTTTCCACTCCACAATTTGGAGGCTATTGTGAAAATGAAAAAACGGCCAGGGTTTTTTGGGAAGCGTTTCAAATGGGGGGTGAAGGGGTTCCGGGAGAAGAAAAAGGAGGGGCATAAGAGAGGACAACAAGACAGAGCGAGATTATGACAAATGAAAAGGGAAACGTTTTGGGGAGAGCATCAGAGGCGCTGTAGGGTTAGGAATGTTTCAAAAGGGAAAATTTGAATCCCCAAGAGTCCTCCCAATATTTTAATTACAAAATAAATGGCTTTTTTTTTTTTTTTGGTCAGAACAAAATAAATGGCTTAGGAACACGCAGCCGACTCATGAACAATATTTTGATCTATATCTTAAAATTGATTTATGTGTTTGCATGTTTTAGAGCAAAATAGTACTTATTTGTCACTTAAAGATGCTTACACATGAATTTAACCACACTCACGTGTTACTAACATGGCAAGTTGGAACAATCAATTCATGTCAAAAGGAGATGAAGATAAACAATCTCAAGTATCATCCATTATAGATGAAGAGTTAACAGAGTATAAAGAGTTAAGTGTACTGTTGTGTCAATATGTGATGCCGTACGTGTTCAAAGAACTATGTAAAACTAGCGAGCAAACATGTCATTTATGGGTGCAAGAAATAATGAAAGGGCATAAATTGCAATGTCGTGACATGTTTAGAGTGGAAAAATATGTTTTCAACAGCTTATGTTTTAAATTGGTTGAATATGGGTTGAGGAATTCTAAATATGTAGGATTTCAAAAAATGGTTTTCATGTTCTTGCATACTATTGGATATCGACAATGTAATAGAATGATACAAGAAAGATTTCAACATTTAGGACAAACTATAAGGTTTTCACATAGTTTTAGTTTTAGAGGTTTGCCTTAATCTAGTCAGGGAAAATATCAAACCACACGATTCTACATTTGATTGATGTCACCCAAATATAACAAATGATTGATAATATTTCTCATTTTTTTAAGGATATAATAGGAGCAATTGACAGTACTCATACCATGTGTGGTTAGTTGTCATGAGCAATATAAATATATTGGGAGAAAGATATATCTCACACAAAATGTCATGATTATATGTGATTCAGATATGTATTTTATTTTTATGTTGAGGGGATGGAAAAGTATTGCGCATGATGCTCATGTCTTTGACATTGCTATCTCAACTCAACATCAGAATTTCCCCCATCCCCCTCAAGGTACGTTGCAATTTTCATCCATTTTACCTTATCATTAATTTCACACTATTAAAATAACTCAATTATTTATAAGGAAAATTTTATTTGGTTGATGCTGGTTATCTAACACCAGATGGATATCTTGGTCCATATGTGAGTGTTATCACCTTTTAAACTTCAAGTGATATCGGGGTTTGAAAATGAATCAAGGTTTTTAATTATCATCATTCAAGTTTGAGCAACACTATAAAAAGGACTTTTTAAGATATAGAATAATAGGTTTCAAATCTTAAAAAATATGTGGAAATATGATTTTTCCAACACAAATCCACATAGTTTATACAATCATGGCTATACTTAATTTATCAGGATAAATTCTCAAATTGATTTGATTTCATAAAAGATGAGCTTGAAACTATACTTAACGATGAAGATGACAATGATCAACTTGGTGAGGCGTCCTCTTCAAATGTAACTAGATCACTTCAATATAAATGAATCTTGTTCATGATACAATTAGGGATGAAATTGTATGAAACAATTGTTAATGTAATATTATTTACTTAACAAATTTTAGATAGGTATAATTTTCAATTTGTATATATTTGTATCCATTAAATATATTTTTATTAAGTATTTTGGTATTTTTAGCATTTTAATTTTAATATTTCGCTTAAAATTATCACAATATATATCTATAATGTATATGAATCATTTGATACAATTCATGTCCTTTTTAATTATTTTTAAATAATTATTCAAACCAGTTTCAATTCTCAAAATGACTTTTTTAGAAAAACCAATTCAAATATAAATCACATTATGCAATTTAACTTCAACCCAATCTTAATTATTTTTGCCTTCAAATCTAAAATTTGCAACAGTCAAATAAAAAAAAAATACACCTTTATTTTCTTTTCAAATTACCATCCTCTAGATTCGAACTCAAGACTTAGAGGAACCTAGTAAGGTCTTATACGGTTAGACCAGTTTTTTTCTTTTCTTTTCTTTTTTTTTTTTGAGTGAAATGGAGAATTCATTCAATGAAGTGAAATAGTACAAATAATGGAGGCCATCGCTAAACCAACTTTGTGTTGGTAAAAAGCTACTTTTATCACCATTAATTTACATATACACTAATGGTCTATTTGGTAGGAGTGAATTGGAGGGGAAAGGAGGGAAGAGAAAACTTTTATGAAAAACCTATTAAAAAAAAAAATAGAGATGTGGGGTTGAAAACTTTTAATTAATTTTTATTACACTTTTATTTTAATTTTTATATTTATTAAAATTTTATAACCCCACTTTTCCAATTTTTTAAATCCAATTCTTAAAAATTTTCCTCCTGCCAAACGGACTCTATGAGTTCCAAGTTCCACCCACACTAACTTCATGGTGAAAAAAAAAAAATGTCCCCGCATATCCAAAAACAAAACTCCACCCATGTTTTTTTAAGTAAAGGTATCTCTTAATAGAAGCAATTATATTCGAGCCACTGTTGATATTAACTATTAAATAGTTAACACTCCTAATGGATTTTTTTTTTTTTTGGATAAAAGTAGGAGGCTATTGTCTTTGCATTAAGATAAAGAGGGAGGGGAGGGAATTCCCATAAAGTTTTGGAGCACAAAAGTCCTAAGAAAAGGAGGACAATTATCAAAAAGAACAGGAACCATCTAAAGTAGGGTTGTCCAAACAACCTAAGGTCTGGTTGGTCCGGTTTGACCACGTCCGACCCGACCCAGTCTAGAGTAGAAAAAAATCGGTCCAAGACAATTTGACTAGACTAGACTGGACCAAGTTGCTTAGGTTGGACTGGATTGGACTTCGGTCTAGGGGCTTAAACCCCTTGGACTGAACCGGTCTGACCTGAGGTCCTTTTTTTTTTAGGTAAATCAACACTATATTGAGCTGTTCATTGGAGTCTGGACATCCTAATGTGCTTTTTAATTTATAAGAATCACTTTTCATTATATCACTTTTTACTACTTTGGAAAGTCGGGTAAAACCAAAGCTAAAATATTGCATCCCAAGAAGGGAAAAAAAGGGGGGGGGAAGAAGAAGAAAAAAAAGACTGGATTGCCTGAACTGGTCCAGGCAATCTAGCTGGTCCGGTCCAACCTAAGATCGGATTGGGACTAGACCTTGGGCTGATTTTTCCAGCTCAAAGTTATTTCGGGTTAGACCTCGAGTTGACCTCCAACCCAACCTGATCCGGCCCTTAGACATCCCAAATCTAAAGCAATCTTAGCAACCTTGTCGCCAACTCGATTTTGGTTTTAAACTTTGGAAACTCCACCCATTAACCAAACTGCTTCTGTTGACCAAAAAAAAAAAACCAAACTGCTTCTGGATTCTTCAAAAAAAAAAGGACCAAGTAAATGAGGCCCAAGCCCAATTAAGTGGTCCCTATAGCAAAGTTCCTCACGAGGGGTAGAGAGGGGTAAAGAAGTTTCCCTGAGCAAAAAAAGGAGTAAAGAAGTTGCGAAAGAGAAGCCGAAGAGAAAGATGGCGTCGAACGCAGCGGTTCCGTTCTGGAGAGCGGCTGGGATGACCTACATCACCTACTCCAACATTTGCGCCAATCTCGTCAGGAATTGCCTCAAGGAACCTCACAGATCGGAAGCTCTCTCTCGCGAGAAGGTCCATTTCGTCTCCTCTAAGTGGGTCGGTGGCAAACCTGAGAAGCCTAGTAAGCCCTCCTGTTCTCTATCGATCTGTGTCTTCTGCCTCGTCGCTTGCAATTCTATGTTTCATTTCCCTTACTAACATGAGCTTGATTTCTGAGCAATCGGATGTTGTTTTTGTTCGCTTCAATTTATATAAGTGATACATTGTTCATGTTAGCGTCCTACATTTGCGATTTGATTTTTTAGGTTTTTTTTTTTTTTTTGGAAATTGGCCTTCTGATAATATTTTTAGTGTATAATGCTTTACTCGTATACATCTTCGATATTTCATCCCCTTTTCACTTCGAAACGAAGAGACGAAATCGATTCAAGTGGACCTTCACTCGTACATAAGATTAGCGATTCTGAATGCTGTTGAAGGTTCAAATTACGTTGAAATGACAAAGATTCCCGATGTTTTCTTAATGATTAGAAACTGATTATTGCTTCCTCTCGAGGGCTTGGCTTTAGGTTTACTACCCAAACAAACATTTCCTTTTTCGTGTTGACATGCTGTGTTCCCTATCTGTATAATGAATGTCAAAATAATATGTGATGCGTCCATTTTACTATGAATCCTTTAAGTCACATTTTACATGTATATGACGCTTCTTGATTTGGAAAACTTATCATGGTATGATACTTATATTGTAAATTACTCAGAATTTCCAGATATTTGTTGATCATTTCTTTGATTCAATTGCTTGGTTCCTTTCCTCCTATTTAGCTTTGAAGCAAGAAACTTGTGCAAATTCTGTATAACAACACTGTTAGGTGAAAATGAATATTCAGATAAGGGAGGATGGAGCATGTGAGGGAAGGACAATGAAGATTTATTGAAGGATGGTTATGGGTGGAAATTAAGGAATTTAGAGAAAGTGGCGATGATTTGGACATGTATGCAATATTTGGAAGGGACTCTGAATGGGGATTGAGGGTTCAATTATTAGAAACTTACTATTGCTTGTGCAATTTTAATTATTAGAAACTGACTATTGCTTGCTCTTGAGGGCTTGACCTTGATGATAGGATTTTTTTTTTTGGCCAAAGAAAGTCTATTTTATTAATAAAAAAAATAGGAACTACAAGCACCAATAGCCGAAGCCAAGAAACACTCAAAAAACACCTAGATTACTACCTATCACACACAAAAACACAAAACAGAAACAACACGTAAATGAATGAAACAAACTACTATCCCTGTTAACATAGCATATACCAGTCATTCATGTCAAAGTACTATGTCATGTGCCCATTTTATTTTGAAACCTTCAAGTCATATTTTACTGATGTGTCTTGGTTCAGAATTTTTTTAATTATATTATATGTATATTGTAAATTACTCAACAGTTGCCAGATATATATTGATCTTTCTTTGATTATATTTCTTGTTTTCATCCCTACCCTTAAGCTTTCATGTAAGAAGTTAGCGTAAATGCTGTATAACAATTATGACATTTCTTGTTTGCTCATTTTCTGTATATTATGCAGTATTTTACAATTAATAAATAATAATCAATGTTTAGGTGTTTCTAACCAGTTAATGCTTTTGCTTTGGCTGGTTATATGTCGGAGATGAGATTCCCTAGAATCATGTTTGGTCTAACCCTTTATTATAAGCATTCGCTCTTCTCCACATCCTCCATCTAAATAGGCTTAACATTTCAAATTGTTTTTTACCTTTATGCAATTTGGAAACTTGGTTTATGCTTAAATTATTCACTTATTTGGGGCTCAAATTATTTATGTTACTGGCCTCAGAGATGCATGACTTATTGACTATTGCAGCAATTAAATCTTTTATTTTTGACCTGTGAGAATGAGTCTTCATTCTTCATGCAGAAAGTTAAATATCTTGTTCCTCTTCTTAATATGTGGATTGGGAACTCTTTATTGTAATCTAAGTTATGCTGAAGAACCACATTTCTGAGGCTATCTAGCATTTCCTTTATTTACATTCTCTAGAGTCTAGATTAGGTCTACCTCAATATCATGTTTAATTTAGTTCTGTTTTTTATGTATCCTGATCAAAGTTTGCAATGGCTTTTTTTCTAATCAGCTGTTCGTTCAGACACACCAGAACATTGATTTGGAATGATGGGATTCAGAGCTTTGGAAGGCAAATGTCTCTGAGAGCTTAAAGTTAATTAATAAATGGCTGAGAAAAATTGTCATTGTGAAGCTACTGTTTCTCTATATTTGTTTTTTCATGTCCATGCTATATGGTCTTGCCCCCGTGATTTTGGATTTTCATGGTTAAACCTGTAATAAATTTAGGAGTGCAATTTGCAACTCTCCGCATCTTCTTATTCCAAACATAACAAGGAGTTGCTGTGTAACTTCAAAATCCACTTGAGTCTATAAATTAGAAAACTGAAAGTAATGCCTTTTTTTTTAAATGTTATTATCCGGTAACCGGGTCGGGTTTGTGACTACTTAACCCAAAATAGGTGTCTCTTTTAGGTCTTGAATTTTGAGAAAGATATAGTAGGGTTTTACACTGTTAGACCTACGTTGGTAACTGAAAGTAAAGTATTCTTCCATAAGGAAATGAATTTTGTATGACTTTTGCATTTGGAAAGATCATGTATTACGATACAACACTATTTATTAGTGTTGCTAAACTTTATAGCCTCCGGAGCTGCTAAACCATGGGTAAAACCTTGTAGCGTCCATTGTTGTATCGTCATGGAATATGGCTGCCTGAAAACAATCTATATATGTACATAAACACACATTTCCATGGATGCCTGAAAACAATCTATACATGTACGTACACACGTGTGCGGGCGAGCACGTGCATGCGTACTCGCTCGCTTAGTGACCTTGATTATGGATTAGCGCAAGTGTAATGTCATTGGTTGAATCAAACGTATTTACTTATTTATTTATTTAATGTAACTATTTCTATTTAACGGGTTAAATTCTTTGGCCTGTGCGATCGCACGAGGTCGTCCATCTTATTATGAATGATGGCACCGTTGGCAATGGCCGACACATTTTTTCAGTTAAATAATTAAAAACTTTCTTGAATTTAGAAGCCACATAAATAAATCTCTTTAACATTTTAAATTTAATAGTAAGCCCTTTTGAAATTTTAAATTTATGCAGATAACTATAGGGGATAGGATATTGTTACTACCATTTTTTTTTGTTACTATCAATGTTACTACCACTTTTCCACCGTTTGATCAGAATCTTAATAAGAGAGAGATAAGATTCTGATCTAACGGTGAAAAAGTGGTAGTAACATTGGTAGTAACAAAAAATGGTAGTAACAATATCCTATCTCTAACTGTAGATATAATCTTCCTAAGTTTTGAATTATATGTAGATAATCTTAAATTTTAAGCTATTTGCAGATAAATAATAAAAAATAGTTTGGGAGTTTTCTGCATATATCTACATAAGTTGATAAATGTAAAAGTCTAGGAAGTTTTATTGTAAAGCTTTAAAAGTTAGGGAGGCTGTTTAGCTATATTATAAAATTTAGGGGTTTTTTTCGAATTTAGTTAAAAATGAAATAAACTAGAAAAATATGTGCTAAATAAAGAAACAGCAAAACAAAAGAGTGGGGAATGGAACAGTTGTGATGCTTCCCCAAAAATAAACAATGGAATAAAGAAATAGATATAAGGAATAAGAAATCATAGCAGGTCATTGCTGTTGAACAGGGCTCTCTCCATCACCATTACTACCAAAATGAAGACTTGAAATCAAAGTATGGCTGTAACAATGAATACCAACCACACGGAGCCACATTGACATTGCTAATTATAGCAGCTCTAAAATTCAACCACTAGAGACAACACAACACAACACAACCCAACATCCCCACTTTTTTCCACTAAGGAAATAATTCCCTTTAGAGATAAGAGTCTTAAATATCATGGAAGTTTTCGCTCAGGAGCACTGATAAGACGGAAGTTTTTTTTTGGATAAAAAATGCCACGGAAGTTTTTGCTAAGTAGCAATTTTGCCCCGGAAGTTTTTATTAAGGAGCAATTTTGCCTCGGAAGTTTTGTAAACATAGCAATTTTGCCCTTCTGTCCCCAAATATTTAATTTGACTATCAAATCAGTCAAAGACCACACATGTTATGCCTTAAAAAGGTCAAACTTGGAGCCAGAGAAGAAGATCCTTGAGATGTTGAACTTAAGGCGGCCAGAATTTGTGAAGCCGAATTAGTCAAAGGGACTGAAAAGTCGACTGTCACAAAACCTAAAGGAAACATCACTTATGATCTAAGCAAATAATCAGTCTATACAAACGTAAATATTATCACTATTGGTTTGTTTTACTGAACCAATTTTTGGAACAATTCATTTCTCGTTTTGCGTTTCATTTGCGTTTTGTGACAGACCTTTTAATCCCTTCAACTAGTTCGGCTTCACAAATTCTGGCCGCATTGAGTTCAACATCTAAATGATCTCCTTCTCTGACTCCAAGTTCGACCTTTTCAAGGCATGACATGTGTGGTCTTTGACTGATTTAATAGTCAAATTTAATATTTGGGGACAGAAGGGAAAAATTGCTACATTTTGTAAACTTCCAGAGTAAAATTGCTCTTTAGTGAAAACTTCCGGGGCAAAATTGCTCCTTAGCGAAAACTTCTGTGGCAAAATTGATACTTCCTGTGAACTTCCGTGGCATTTTTGGTCCAAATAAAACTTCCGTCTTACCAATGCTCCTAAGCGAAAACTTTCATGTCATTTAAGACCCTTAGCTCATTTCCTTTTTTTTTTTTTGGGGGGGGGGGGGGGGGAGGAGGGGGGGAGACAACTTGAGTTGGCCCAAGTGCCCAACCAAGCCAGCTAGACTCCCTCTAATGATGAGATGGCTAATTATGGATTATTAGAATAATATTTTAAAAAAATTATGTCGCTCTGACATATCAACTTTAAATTAAAAGAAAAAAATGACATTAAGGTTCTAACTAAAATAAATAATATTATAAAAGTCTGAATACTTATTAGTGATAGCTCCTTCACTTATTGATGATTACTCTTTCACTTGTTATTGACAAGCTATGAGACTTTTATGATATTATTTTTTTTAATTGAGACCTTGATGTCATTTTTTCTTAAATTATCCCCATCTCTTTCTTTTTTAAAACTATTGTCGGATTAATGTTTTTGAGAAGAAATAAAAAGAAGATGCTATGATTTTGAGTAATAATGTATAATCTTTTTCTAAAAGTTGACATTTAGAGTTGATGGTGCTTTGAATGTGATTAATTGCGTCCAATAGGAGAATACATGTACCTCTAAAAAAAATAATATCCTCATTAAAATATGTGTATATCAATAGAGTTGGGTCTTGCAGATGAAATTAATCTCTCATAGTATGGTGAGCTAATATATGAACTCTGCTTTAAAAAATTGCACGCTTTTAGCATTCGATTGTGCTGCAAATAGACTTGTGTCTAAAAAGATGATACTTGTGCCTATAAAATATAATCTTCTAGCACAAACTACACTAATAGATATTAATTAAAACTACAATTCTCTCTCATATTTACATTATGGATGAACCTTATATTAAAGATCGGAGATAGTATTGTTTAGTTATAGTTTTAATTAAAAATAACAAGCCTTGCCTCATTATATGAAATTGACTATATGAATTGCAAAATAACATTGTGTTCTATTAATAACAAAATTCTTTTGATGAATTGTTAATCAAAATCTCAAAATTAAGTGTCATTTTTAAAGGGTTTTATACTTTTTAACCTCATCACTGGCACATATATGGACTTTCTTTTTAAATGAAATGGCAAAAAACATGTAGCATTAAATATGCATTTTTAACTATAAAATCAATATGGTACTATTTTATTTTACAACTTTTTTTTTTTCCAGGAAAATCAAGTACAATGACATTCAAGCTTTTTAAAGTTTACATAATCATAATTATTGGCTGAAAGATAAACCAATTCCTAAACCTATTTAAATTTACCCTCTGTTTTTTTTTTTTGGCCCAGCTAAGTCTACACCTTCAAATCTCCTTGTGTGAATCAAATTAAGCAAAGAAGCAATGCTTTTGTGAACATGATCTCCTTCCCAATATGCAAGAGACCATTATTAACAAATATCATATTATCATATAAATAAATAAAAAATAAATATTTGTTCATGTATTAATCTCAATTAACGTTTTTTCCATCTCTAGGTTACTCATATTGTTTTTTTTTGCTCAGAGAGGTTACTCATATTGTTGCCAAAATAATGGAATGTAATTCTAGTCGATGTCACCTTGGGAAGAAGACAGTCAAACCAAAGGAGCAGTTGAAGTTGAACAATGAAGAACGCATTCTCATAACAAACTTCTTCCCGTTACCCAACTCTCACCGATTTCTTAGGATCGTCTTCTTCTCTCTCTATACGACACATCATGCTTAAGCTTCTTCGCCATCTTCGCTCGTAAAACTACGCTTTTCTAGATTCGCGGTTGGATCTATCATTTTAATTCTTTATTTTTTTTGAACCCTAAATTAGCTTATTGCTCGCGATCTTTGAATTCCAAAGCTCAATTTTGGAGTTCCTGTCAACTATAGTCACTGATTATGGCTACGGCGAGGACTGCTCGGTCCAAGGCTACGCCTGTGAAAGAGAACGGACCAAAACTCGAAGAAGGTCTCCATGTGTTCAAGTCTGATAAATTCGATGCCGACGCCTACGTCCAGTCCAAATGTTCTCTCAGCGAGAAGGTTGGTGTTTGTATTTCAATGAAGTGATGTACAGTTTACTATGAAAACCGCGCAGTTTTCTTGCAATTCTGAGGGAAGACTATAATTTGATTAAACAGTTAATTTATGAATTTGGTCATTTTTTTCCCCCTTGTTCCAGGATTCTAAACACTTCTCTTAGCTCTGTAGACGTAATTTTTGTGGGGTTGATTCGTAATCATGTTAGTCCTGATTCCTGAGTTTCATGGGAATTGTTGGGGGCGGGGTGAAGAGAAGGGGGAGGGGAGATAGTTGAATTCATTTGGACCGTAGGAAAATGTCTTAGTGTCAGTTACGGTTGCCTATTATATTGGAGATTCGACCATTTTCCTTCCTGGTCATGAGGAATTAATTCCAAGATCGTAAATTCTACTATCTATAGCCTCGGCCCCTGACCAACTTATGTCACATTTTGAAAAATATTCCATTTATACACCTGAAGCATAGAATTTGTTATCATAAGTTATTAATCTTCTATTCTCCTTTCAAGCAAATCATCTATAAATCAATAGATTCATTAAAAAATGATAATTCAATTTCTTCTGATGGATTTTTTTAAAAAAATAAAACGCAAATATAAATAAGAAAGAAGAGGGAAGTATGATGGACAATTTATCTTCTAATAGGAATCTTTGGAAGAGATGTGCCTCAATAACTAACCTATGAGGTTGGATAAAGGTCTGTAAAAACCCCTCATCAGTATACTACATTTGATGGCTTTTTCAAGTTCCGTGTCTTACAATGTGCCATAAATTTCACTGCGCTCTGCAACCCAGGTGAGAGAGGTAGTGAAAACAGGGTTTATAACCCATTGAAAGGAGATGAAAGAAGTGGGGAATGGAGGGTAGTGGGAAAGGTCAGATTTCATTGACACTCAAAGCTGTTGATGAGTTTGGAGAGCCCAAGGCCCCAATAAATTATATTTATGTTTCAATTTTGACATGGATCAATGACACACACACATCCCTATCCTAAGCCTTCCTCATAGGGAGGGGTGCTATTGAGCCAAGAGGCGTTCGGCACCTATAATGATTATTTAACCGTTTAGACACATGAAATTTATTGGAAAATGCACCATACCTTGAGTTTTTCCTTATTTGCCGCAGCATTTTGAATCGCAAAGAAGCAAGAGACCATTGGCTATCAATAGTAAACTACCCATTGAAAGGATTCTTTCCCCCCAGTTTCCACTGCCTTCTAAATTGCATGCATGAATGCAGATTTTTATTTTCGCGCTGTTTACTGGTGACCCTCTACCTCTAGGCTTCATGTAGTTGCAGTTCATATTTGATGTGCAATGAAGCATATCAAACAATACAAACAGTGCCAGTGATGGCAATCAAAGATAGTTATCACTTACTTTTTTCTGCATTTTTGTTTAGTAATGTAGCATTGAAATCTGTTGCTGCTTGAGTTTTGTTCCCAACTAGTTGAGAAATGTTTTGTTGTTCTCCATTTCGTGTTATGCTCTTTCAATTCAACTGATTTTATCCTGTTCATTTTTAAAGGAAATAAAGCAATTATGTTCATATTTGATGGACTTAAAGAAAGCTTCTGCTGAGGAAATGCGTCGAAGTGTCTATGCTAACTACGCTGCCTTCATACGGTTGGTTGTTTTTCATTATTTCTGTTTTTATTTGCTACATTGGGAAGATTTGACCTAGACTTGTACTCACACACACCCATCCATATCTCCTGATAGTTGTATTATTGTCTGTACTTGCTGTATAAAACATGTTCACTTCTACACTGTTGGATACTTTGAACGATTACCGGAAATTTGTAATTATTTTAACGATTCTAGAATCAACTATTGCATGTTATCTGAATATTGATGTTAGAATATAAAATGGTCACTATTCTGTTGTTTATGTTTGTGGCAGAAAAATTCTATTCCTGTGGTGTATGCTTTTGTAGGCCCCCCCCCCCCCCCCCCCCAAAAAAAAAAAAGGATTTTTCCCCCTTTTTTGGGGGTTCATACTTTTCATTTATTCGGTTTTATTTGGGTGTCTATTTATCGTGAAAATACTAACAGTGTTATTTAACCAACATAAATATGATTTTTCTTTAGATTCAAATGATCTTTAACCGCAAAACATTTGTACTTTTATTAATTTGATGTGTCCATTATTTTCGTAGCTTTTAAGCAATATGCATATTTTTCAGCACATCTAAAGAGATATCAGATTTGGAGGGAGAGCTTTCATCTATCAGAAACCTGCTATCTACACAAGCTACTTTGATACACGGTTTGGCTGAGGGAGTTCACATTGATTCCTTATCTATCTCTGATTCTGATGGATTAGCTTCAAATGCTGCTTCAAATTCTGAAGATGGGGATAGATCAGACCTGGACAAATGGTTAGTTGAATTTCCTGATCTCCTGGATGTTCTTCTGGCTGAAAGAAGAGTGGATGAAGCTTTAGCTGCTCTTGATGAGGGGGAACGTGTAGTTTCTGAAGCAAAAGAGATGAAAACCCTGAATCAATCTTCACTCATGTCTCTACAGACTTCTATTATTGAACGCAGGCAGAAATTAGCTGACCAGCTTGCTGAAGCTGCTTGTCAGCCTTCCACCCGGGGTGCAGAACTTCGTGCAGCAATATCAGCCCTTAAAAGGCTTGGAGACGGTCCCCGTGCTCACAGTTTGCTGCTTAATGCCCATCTCCAAAGATATCAGTATAACATGCAAAGTCTTCGGCCATCAAGCACATCATATGGAGGAGCTTATACTGCTGCTCTGGCTCAACTGGTATTTTCAGCAATTGCACAAGCTGCAAATGACTCATTGGCTATTTTTGGTCAGGAGCCATCTTATACTTCTGAACTTGTCATGTGGACTACTAAGCAAACAGAAGCATTTTCTCATCTTGTTAAAAGGCATGCATTAGCTTCATCAGCAGCTGCAGGAGGCTTAAGAGCTGCGGCGGAATGTGTTCAAATAGCGTTGGGTCATTGCTTATTGTTGGAAGCTCGTGGCCTGGCTCTCTGTCCTGTACTTTTGAAACTTTTTAGGCCAAGTGTTGAACAAGCACTAGATGCCAATTTGAAACGCATTCAAGAGAGTACAGCTGCTTTGGCTGCAGCTGATGATTGGGAGCTAGTGTACTCTCCTGCAGCTAACCGTCACACTGGCAGGCCTTCAAGCGTAACCACTAGCAATGCAACAGCATTTCAGCATAAACTCACTAGTAGTGCCCATCGTTTCAATTTGATGGTCCAGGTGAGTATTTGAGTTTAGTGCTGTCAAGTATTGGTGGGAATACTGCTGTGTGAATAATTATTACAATATTAAGTGTGTGACTTATATTGGAATATGTTATCTATTTCAAGAAAGACTGCAGTCATGTGTTTTCTTCCTGTTCATTTATTTTGTCTTATTTTAATTTACAATTCAATCCATTTGTTTGAGTGAATAGTTTGCATGTCTTTTAAAACATAGATGTTAACTGTGTTAAAACCTTCTTTTTGTTTCTTGTTTATGCAGTTTTATTGATTTATTTTATCTTTTCACTTCACGCTGGATGCTCTGTGTGCTTATACAGGACTTCCTTGAAGATGTTGGACACCTGCTCAGTATGCAGTTGGGAGGCCAGGCTCTGGAAGGGTTATTCCAAGTATTTAACTCATATGTGAACATGCTCATAAAAGCATTACCTGGTTCAATGGAGGAAGAAGCAAACTTTGAAGGTTCTGAAAATAAAATTGTTCGAATGGCTGAGACTGAAGCTCAGCAGATGGCATTACTGGCCAATGCCTCCTTGCTAGCAGATGAATTGCTTCCACGCGCGGCCATGAAACTTTCTCCCATAAATTATGCTGCCTACAAGGATGATAATCGAAGAAAACCTTCAGATAGGCAAAACCGTCATCCTGAACAAAGAGAATGGAAAAGGCGACTTGTTGGTTCTGTTGACAGATTAAAAGATACATTCTGTCGTCAGCATGCTCTAGACCTTATTTTTACTGAGGAAGGTGATAGCCATCTTACAGGTGACATGTATATTAATATTGATGGAAACGCAGATGAAATTGAGTGGCTTCCTTCTCCAATTTTTCAGGTATTTTGAAATCCTTGTTTTAGTTAATGCTAATGTTTCGTGAAATAATCTTTCAAAGATAATTCTGCCCCATATCGTCCTTGAAATGAATTTAAGTATTCTATTCTCTTGTTTTTACCTTGTATGAGATGCTCTTGACTATGTAGTGTCTCTTCTCTGCCCTCTTCCCCTTTTCCTTCCACATCTTCATGGAAATTGCTTTAGAACTTATAAAATATGAGAGCACTCCAGACATTCATTGCACAGACCTTTTGACTATAGATTTTGAAATGTTGACTGGCATTGGTTGGTAAATTGTGATCCTTGTTGTAAATAATTTTACGGAATATAAATCTGAAGGAATCATATCTTCAAAACACCTTTGACATCAGTTTTTTGGCATTATATGACAACTGAGATTGCAATTCGTAGTTGGTCAATCCACTTTTAGATAATCTTTTGAAATTTTTAAATGGTACTGTGCTTTTTTTTTTTTTGGGGGGGGGGGGGGGGATCTTTCTGAGAGCAATTATTTTTGTCAGCCAGTCAATGTTGTGTGGTATAAATTGCAATCACTTTCAGGAAGTGCTGCTTTTACTGACATTAGTTGGCTGAGTATTGGATTTGCATTTGTTTCCTTATAGAGATGATAATTACAGTTATCATTGCTATTAGCTTCCCTTTCCCCATTATGTTAGATGGTGACAGAAATTTTCTGAGGGTCTAGTTTGGTATTCGCCTATGTCATTCGACTCTTTCCTTTAGCAGCATCTAGGGGTTGCATATTATTATTTTGATAATTGATTGACTCAATTTAGTTACTACCATTTTTTACTAATTTTTGCCATGAGTTGTTAATTTGATGAATTAATAAATGTGAAGTAGATGGAAATAGCAGTTTAGCAGAAGTTAAAGACTTTTGGTGGGGAAAAAAAAATGCAGCAGTCAAAGCCTGTAGCACCTCCTACTTCTGTCCATGCGGACTTGATTGTTTGCATCTTTATGCTGTTTGAGACATCCATTGCATTAATCCCCCTATAGTATAGACATGAATTTGATATCATTGTTCGCATTAATTTTCTGTTTCAAAATACTTTGAACTTTGTTATCCTAAAATTACTTGTTCTAGTATTTCTTCTTTTTTATTGGGCAAAATTTATTGAGTTGGATGTTTAGAGATAATATCGACTAATCATCAATAGATTATGCCATAGATCAAATTGATGTGACCAGTTATTATTGTAGTGTGAATTACCTTCTTACTTCACACACACACACACACACAAACCTTATATACATAAATATTTTCCGCCATTTTTGTGCAGTTGTTTTTTTTGTTTTTTTAAAATATTTTGCCTATCTCCGCATTTAATGCACAGGTAGACTTGCTAGTGTATGTTACACTTTGTATGATCCACGGTTTTGAAGGTAGTGTTATGTTGCTGTCCAGGAACTTTACATAAAACTGAACAGAATGGCCAATATAGCAGCAGATATGTTTGTAGGGAGGGAAAGATATGCTACACTACTCTTGATGAGACTTACAGAGACTGTTATTTTGTGGCTATCTGAAGACCAAAGCTTTTGGGATGACATTGAGGAAGGGCCTAGACCTTTAGGTCCTCTAGGTCTTCAACAGGTATGTAAGATGTACAAGTTTTTATTTGTGATTTACCAAATAAATATTACCAAATTTGAGTCAAAGGCACAAAAGAAATGACGCCTCTACAGGCAAACATATCAGGAGTGACTAGAGATGACTTGATTCAGGGGTTTATCTTGTAAAAAAAGGTCTCAGAAACCAAGGATCTGGCATTATGTTGACTGCCTGTGTGTGAAGAGTATAATCTTTCTAATTAGTATAATTGAGAATAAATAATAGTTCGGATGAGCTGGAATAGAATGAGATGTGACCCTTGATGAATTTTGGGTGAATTACATACAGGTCTTGAATAAGAAAATTGGTTACCCATAGGTCCTAACCACTTGTAAATACAAAAGTTCAATGTGTAAATATTGAAGTTGGACATACGAATGGAATGAGAAAATAATTACTTTACCTATTTAGGACTTATTTGTAATTATTCCATGAATTTTTCAATGTATGGTGCTTTTTCATCTGTGCTGTTATTCATTTCCTTTACACAAGAATTAGTATGTTAAATCAAGCTTATAGACAAAGAAAGTGAGTGAGAGAAGTATCTTGAGGATCAATGTTCTCCCTTTTGCTTTTTGTCCTATTTTCAATAGCTCTTGCAGATTTATTAATAAATTGAAATTTGTGCTTTGTCAAAATAAAACGTGAAAATATTTGATATCCACGTCTTCATTTGCTGTGATATTTAAGATAACTTTATTCTATGTTCTTACGTCACCAAGCTAGTAAGAAGCTGACATTATATGGTAAGGATTTTTTGAAGCGGCAAATAAAGTAAAGGCCAGACTTTACATGAAGTATGTGAACAAGAAAGTTCATCACAGCCCATTACCAAAAAAAATAAGGTTCATCACAGCCATCTTCTGTTGTTCGTTTTGCAGTTCTACTTGGATATGAGGTTTGTCATATGTTTTGCCTCCCAAGGTCGGTACCTGTCCCGAAATTTGCATAGAGTTGTCAATGAGATCATATCAAAAGCTATGACAGCATTTGCTGCTACAGGAATGGATCCATATAGGTAAACTCTGCAATTGTATTTACTCATATAGAACTACTCACCATCAAATGATTTATTATTATTATTTTTATTAAAAAGGACATGGTTTCCAAAATTCCTCTTTAGAAGCATGTGAATTATACAAGTCTTCTTTAATATATCTGTAACGTCCATGTCTGCCATGGTTACATGTCACATGATAGCAAGCATCCTCCTTGTTCCAAGTTCTTATATGTAGTGTTAGGTTACGTCTTATGATATATTTACACAACCTTAACTCTATTTTGGGTTTCTGCAATTCCTGCTTGTAGTTGTGTGACTTGAAAACATATTGCTCTTTCTCAAAAGCTGATATAATTGTTGTTGTCAGTGCACTGCCTGAAGATGATTGGTTCAACGAAATTTGTCAAGATACCATTGATAGACTAAGTGGGAGACCAAAGGAAATCAATGGAGAAAGAGACCTTAACAGCCCAACTGCGTCTGTGTCAGCACAGTCAGTGTCATCGGTCAGATCTCATAGTAGTTCGTAAGGGATACATTCATTCATCCTTGTAAAGTAGATCAGACTGTATCAATGGACTTGATGGCATATGGTAAGATGCAGCTATTAACTTCTTCAATGTAATCAAAATTCTTCATGAGGTTTTCCGTCCCCCTTTTTGTTTTTGGTTTAATTGTCAATTTAATGGGGGATAACCCGTCTTTTGTGTACATTAAAGATTTATAGTCCGGTGTTTGGCGATAATTCTTTATTATTTCGTGTTGTTTAGGACTTTCATTTGTAAATCCTGATTATATTCTTTGACCTCGAGCCTGAAGTATTTATTCTAAACTAGGGTGTGCAGTACATAATCATCGTGTGATTCATAAACGCAAAGTACGACGAATTCCTCTGTTTTCAACCTGTGAAAAATTAAATGTGTAATCTTGATCAGGTTCTGTATTAGAGGGAAGTGAAATCTTGGGAGCTGCATTCAACATGTTCGGCTGTGTCAAGTTGGAGGGGAGGGCATATGCTTCCCTTCTCTCTCTCATTTGGTTTAAAATTTTGGAGGGGAGAGGAAGATATATGCTCCCTCCTCAATAATTATAGGGGTTATAAGTATAAGGGTTATATTTGACCAAAAAAAAATAAGGGTTATAGGGTAAAAATGCTCCGGAAGTTTTCACTTATGGGCAACGAGTGTTTGTAAGTTTTTGATGGGTGATATTGTCCCAAAGATTTTAACTTGTAAACTATGAAATGTGTTATCTTAATCACGTTCTGTTTCTAAGGGAAGTGAAATCTTGGGAGCCACATTGAATATGAAACAGACAGTAGAATTTTTTTTCCCGTGTTTAATTTAGGATTAAGGAGCGAATTGGTCAATAAATTATTAGTCTAGGAACGTCTAGCACAAACTACTATTAAATGGACCATAAATACCAATAAACTTTTTAAAATATGAAGGTAGCACAGAACCGTCAACTTATCATTAACATCCGTTAGTTTTGATTCAGTCCCACACTGAGTAATTATAGAGCATTCGGAAATTTCGCCTGCAAAATCGATTATTAATGAGAGATTAAAGGTGAAAGAATCTCTAGTTTAAGAGAAAATCAATGGGAAAATCAATGAATAGTGTATGGACACAGATCTGCGCAATCTACGGAATGGACCAGTGGAAGACCCTAATCTTCCTCTTATGCCAAGCATTTCTCTTCTCAATCCTTTCTATACTTTACCTCCAATACTTCAATCCTATATGTGCCTTCTTCGAGCGATTACTCTCCACCGCCGCCGTGCCTAGCGGCTCCGCTTGATTTGTTGCCGGCTTCACTGGCTTCGTCACCGCACTGTCCGCCCTCTGCCTCTTCTTCGCCGCCGCAAACTTTTTCCACTCCTCTGTCCCCCTCTAGTATGACAGCAGTTCCAAGATGATGCAGAATTATGAGCTAGCAGATCGTGGAAACAGGAAGTCAAAGTCGTGGATCTCGAGCAGAATTATGAGCTAGTAGAGGTTAAAATTGGTTACCTCCTAATGTTGATTGGATGGAGCTTAACACCGATGTGGCTGTGACTCGCGGTATGAGAAGGGCTGGTTGCGGGGGTGTACTAAGAAACCATCTAGGCGACTGGATTGCAAGCTTTGTTCACTAGATCGGGATCTGTTCGGTGTATGAAGCTGAGGAGTAGGCTATTCTGAAAGGTCTCCAGCTGGCTTGGGACCTTGGATTTCATTGGGTAATTGTCAAATCTGATGCAAAAGATTTGGTTGCAGCTCTAAATGATGAGGGAGCTCAGTACAAAGGTGATCTTATATGCTGGCAGATCTGGAGGCTCGCAAAGAGGAACTAGGACTTTAAAGTTTCATTTTGTGCTCAGGGAAGGAAATATGGTTGCTGATATTTTGGCTAAGAGAGGAATTGCCGCCTCTTTTTTTCTTGATTCCTGCCCTGAATTTTTGCAATCTTTAATTTCGCAAGAGAAACTGGGATTTGATTCCCGTGTGTAATTTCTTTTAGTTTCATTTCAATCTACTTCATCTGTATATAAATATATATATATAAAAAAAGAGAGGTTAAAATTGGGGATGAGGATTCAAAGAAGGGGGAGGTTGAGGTTAAGTTCGAGAGAAGAGGGAAGAAGACGAGCGATGAATTCATCCACGGTTTTGTGGAAGAAGACGAGCACAACCTGTTTCCTACATGTTTGTTTGGACCTGCAGATACAAATTCATCCATTTCATTATATTTCAAGTGCTTAACGGATATTGATAATAAGTTAACGGTTCTGTGCTACCTTCATATTTTAAAATGTTTATTGGTATTTACGGTACATTTAATAATTGTTTGTGCTAGATGTTCCTGGACTAATAGTTTATTAGTCAATTCGCTCCTTAATCATTTAATTTAACAAGATGGCAAGTAGAAGATGGAGCTCAATTGGATAGATGGTGGCACTTGTTTATTTTTTGGTTGATAAGTAGTTGGTACTCTAGCAGTTGAAAAACCCAATAAAACTTGTCCTCTTGTGTTATTAAATAATTCTCTTGTGCCCTCATTTTTACGTTCCAATACTAACACTTTCGTGTTTTTTTATATTGTCATCTAGTATTCAGTTCGAGATTTGTGGATGTCGTTTTCAACACGTGTCTCCTTTGAGATTCGAATTCAAAATCTAAAAGGATTTGATAGGGCCTCACACCTTAATACTAAGGGTCGGTTTGGTTTGAAGTGAGGGGATGAAAGGGAGTGGAAGGAAATGATAGGGGGCTACCTTAGAGCCTGTTTGGTATGTAAAAGAGAAGGGAAGATTAGCGAGTTCCCCTTGTTTGGTGCCCAATCTTCTTGGTAACTCAATTTTTCGGGCCTACCAATCTTCCTCTAAAGATAGGAAGATGTAATTTTACCAAAATTTGTGGAATCTCAAGTTCCATCGGTGAATAATGAAAGTTCTAGATAAATTTTCCCCTTCATCAACAGTACGTTGCTAAATATCATAGTTCTTCTTCATCATCATCGAGGACAAGAAGTCAAAGGGAGTAATCTGAGTTGAACCAAAGGAAGTTGGTTCCTTCCTGGTGAAGTTCATCACCAAAGAGATTAGAGCGAGGAGGAATTTGAAGAATGCAATTAGTTGAAGCAATCACGGGTTTGTTAAGTTCAAGAGAAAAAACAGCCACAGTGCAATTGATTTCTGCTTCACCATAATGATTTATCTGCGGGTTGGCTCAAACCAAATCTTATCCCATTGTCCTAATATATGAATAAAAAAGCGTTAATAAAAAAGGACAAAATGATGACGTTTGGACTCGCTGCTGAATGAGTTATCTACCGCTGAAGCAAAAATGTTTTCCCCATAATTAAAGTATAATTTCTGGCTAGCCGTCAGTTTTTAAGCTTTAACTAAAAAGATGTTGGGCCTGTTTGGAGAGAACTTTAAGTAGCTTAAAATCAGAAAAAAGTAGTAGTAGAAAAAAAAAAAAAAAAGTCAAAAGTGGAATGTTGGGGTTGAATTTTAAGTTCACTGGGCTTTCTTAAAAAAAGCTCATAAAAGTCAATTAAAGAAAAAGCTCAATAGAGTAGCTTTTTCCAAAAAAAACTCTCAGCTCCTAAAAGTCAATTAACGAAAAAGCTCAATGGGGTAACTTTTTCCAAAAAAAACTTTCAGCTTCTTGACGTGGGTCCCGCCACTTCTACCATCATCAATCCAAACACAAATCATATTTACAACCTGATTTTTTTCCTACCAGGCTTCTAAAAAAGTCAGGTAAAAAATAAGTCACCACTTCCACCTCTAACTCAAACTAACCCATTATGGTTTAAGTTCGGTAAGGACCTAGTCAACCCATCCAAAACTTTTAGGGTTTGTTTGGTTGGAGGGTAGGGGAGGGAGGGAGGGAGGGAGGGGAGACAAAATTTTGACAAAATTACCAATGGAGAATTTTAAAAATTACATAGCTTTTTGCATCGTTTTCACATCAAGGTTATACCTAACTTTTCATATTAGGGATGGGCACCTCCCCTCCCTGCCTCACCTCCAACCAAACATAGCATTAGAATGTGTTTGATTTGAGGGAAGGGGATGAGAGGGAAGGGAAAATAAACCCCTCCCCTCATTTGGTTTAGAATTGTGGAGGGGAGGGAAGCCAAAATCTTCAACCATCTTCCTCCTCTCTTAAGCCAAAGAATCTTTTCCCCTTCCTCTTCCCTCTAACAAATCAAACAATGTAACATATCATTCCTTTTCTCCCCTTCCCTCAAACCAAACACAACTTTAAACAAACTAATTACCCTAGTCTAATTGGCCAAGTCTAGCTAGGTTTTAATACCATGAAAAAATATAACAAAACTTGTGGGTTGACCATTTGGAATTTAATGCACTTGACATTGAGATATTTTAGGTTAATAGTTTTTTTATCCATATATATTTATATTATCTAGTTTGTTATTTATTGTTATCGACTAATACACTAACTTGACACAAAAATTTCAGGCAAAAAAAAAAAAAAAAAAGACACAAAACTACTACCACTCTGGTCCTGTTTATAAGTTTCTTTTAACCAAATCACACATACCAATGAGAGGTACGTAGTTCAATGATTATAGGGTAAATTTTCAACTTTACCCTCAAATATGAATGAGTACCTTTTAACTCTTTATTCTCTCCCTATTTTCATTGGTACAATAACATGGGTAAAATTGTCACAATCTCATTTATTTAGTCAAAAGGGACTTATAAATAGGACAAATTTTTTTAGTCAAAATGGACTTATAATTAGGACTGGAGTGGTACGTAGTATTATTTTTTAGGGTTAAAGTACAAAAATGTACATGTATTTTACCTTAAGGAGCGCTCACCATCAAATACTTATTTATGTATAAAAGTGACTATGTGGTTATAAATTAGACGCAAAAATATCGTTTGACTGTTAAATTTGATTTTTTTTTTCTAATTGGACAATGACGTGGCTTTCAAGGTACAAAAATATACATATAGTTTGGCTAAAAGAATACTCAACACCAAATATTTTTTTTTAAGTACAATGTAGGACCTGAGTCATATGGACTAGCGTTGTACATAGCGATGAGCCGAGGAATCCCCATGACAAAAAATCTGACGTATCCTTATGAGGGGCTTTTAATCGACCAGTATCGAAACTCACATGTGTCTGGGATAAAATGACGGGACAAATATTACAGGTCTTTATATCTTGAACGGTCTTCATATAAGTTGTAGTCCGTTTAGGAAGTGGGAAAATGTGATTATAATGCTGTTATGGGCAGTCCTGTTTAGGATTTTGTTTTACTATGGTCCTTCGTTTTGCCTCCAAAAACCAGAGGTCGAAGACACAATTAAAATTTGCTTAAGCTCACTTTAAACAAACATTATTGCAGCAGCTAACTGACGGTGGTTTTCTGGTTTTATCTGTTATTTCTTGATTATGATTATTTCATTTGGCAGCAAATTTATATTTGATGTATAGATCAGTTAATCTTGAAAAAAAGTCACCGATTTATCCATCTTGGTTCTCTCCTGCAAGAATAATGAATTGTAATAAACATTCAACTTCAGAAAAAACTAGTGGTCATCATCATGGTATTTGCAGAAGAAGAACCTCAAAGAGATGAGATAAAACTATACAGTCTGGTCGTCAATATATAAAATTTACTTCCCAAGAAAATCCACTGAATATAAGGAGAATGGCTTTGGAGTTGTGAAACATACACCTCTATTTGTAAGTGGAAACTTCATCATCTCCAAGTTTGCAATACCCACCTCTTTAATCAACACAAAAAAAAATAAAAATAAAAATGAGGCTTTTCACAGGGGAGGAAAATACTAACAAAGTCAGTAAAGAGAAATGAAAATTTCCTCAAAAATTGTATCTAACCAACTCCAATCACGAATCATTCAACAAAAATTGTTCAAGAAATAGATCAATTAGATTTGTTTAAAGTAAAAGACAAAAGATAAAAAGGAAAAACAGGTAGATGACAGAATCGACCTGCAACAACCACGCCTTTGAACCAAAAGACGAAATCGACCTCGGAGCTACAATAGAGAACGTGAATAGACCACGCCGTATATATGACTATGCTCATCACTATGTACAGCACAAGTTCATATGCCTCAAGTAGTCACAGTGCAACAAAAAAAAGTATTTAGTGTTTAACACTTTTTTCCTCAAACCACATGTATATTTTTGTATTTTGAAAGCTACGTCATCGTCCAGTCAGCCAAAAAAAAAAGTCAAACTTAATAGTCAAATGATATTTTTACACCTAATTTATAACCATGTAGTCACTTTTGCACATAAAAAAAAAAAAAATAGTGTTAGGTGCCTCAGGATAAAACATTGACATTTTTACACCTTAACCCTATTATGTACTTTGTCATCCTAATTTGTCCTTGGTGGGCAATTTAAACTGTGCCCTTACTGGGCTTATCATTTACAATGTCATCAAAGGGAAAAAAAAAACTTCATTTCAGAACTTAATTTATTATTTGGTGATAAGGAACTTCTTTTATTTTTATAAAAGCTAAAGTTTCTATTAATTATTTTTTAAAAAAAAAATATTAAAAAATAATGTGATTCTTGAATTAATAAAATTTTAAAGGGAACTATAATTGTGGAGTTTTTAAAACAAGATTTATAAACTCGAAACTTTAGTTATTAAGGGTAGTTAGGTAGTTAAGGAAGTTAGAGATTAAGCCAACTGATTACGTATATTTAAAACTCTCACACTAGGCGTGGGCAATAATCTAAGCTAAGACGATGTGTGTGTATAAAAATGTTTGGGAAAATGACAATGAAGTTCTAAGAAACATACAAAATATCAAAACCAACTTAAAATCATATATCAAAAAAGTCTCTTTTGATATTATTTGTATTGACAATAGAAAGTACTATATTCACAATAGGAAATGTTATATTCACAACAAAATTTAAAAATCTAGCTATTCATAACAAAAAAAAAAAACTATATTCATAACAAAATTTAAACACCTAGATCATTCACAACAGAAAAAGCTAGATTCACAACAAGAATTCACAACAAAATTTAAAACCTGGTCATTTACAATAGAAAAAACTATATTCACAACAAGATTTAAATACTTGGATTTTGTTTCAATACAAATAATATCAAAAGATATGTGATTTTGAATTGAGACTTTTTTTATATTTTGTATGTTCTTTGGGATTTGGCTATCGTTTTCCCAAAATATTTTATCTGACTACGCTCACTCCATCTGTGTTGCTTTCAAATTTAGAAAGGATTGGAGAGCGTGGAGACAAGGTCGAAGTTCTTTAGGCAAAGAATACAAATAAGGGCAAAATGTTTCTCCCCGTTTTTTTCATTTTAGCACGCAATATAATCACAAGGTGTACGGGTTGAATTGCACATCGTACGAGGTCACATTCCATATTCATCCAAAAGATGAGTATATAATACTAATTTTTTAAATTTTGGGGTGGGGATTTTTTTAATGCATATTTATTTATTTGAATTAAATTTTCATCACAAGTTTCCACCAAATAAAATAAAATAATATAACTTTCCTATGATGTATGTATCAGAGTAGTAATATATACATTTTAAATAATATAATTTTGGTTGTTACTATAGTAAAATATGCAATTAATTTTATACCAAAGCATAAAATGGATCTAATATTGTTGGCAAAAAAAAGCCCACAAATGTTGAAACTAATCATTAGCTCTGATTCTCCCCCCTAGAAATCAGGCCTCACAATACACTCATACTAACTACTCCCTCTAGTTCTAATTATAGGACTAACTTAACTTTTTTAGAGAAATTAAGGAAGTTAATTAAATTACTTTAGAGTGCTTATATTTTTTTTTCCCTTCCAAACTAATCAATTTGACTAATAAACTAATATATACCCTAATGATACACAATATATGATATGATTAAATAACTTATTTAGTTTCTTTAATCTCTCCAAAAAAAATTAACTAAGTCTTATAATTAGGACCGGAGGTAGTGCATAATAAAAAAAAATCAATTATGTTGAAAAAGTCGGGTAATTCTCCCTGAACCTCAAAAAAAAAAAAAAAAGAGGATCTTCTCCTCATTCTTTTTCTTCTTTTCTCTCATCAATCTATCTAGGCCATTGACTGGGAAAATGGGAGAGATGTTAAAGTAATATCATGATTGATTGGACGAATATAATTTAAAGATGATCAAGGATAATGGGAAAAGGATTAGGAGAGAAACTCAAACCTAAAAAATAATAAACACCTTTTTAGAGACTCGTAATTAAAGATGGCTTTTTTTTTTTTTTTTGGTGTTCACACATAATACTTCTTTAACAACCCTTCTCAATTCATGTGAAGATGCAGATTAGGTTAATATCAATATTATCTTTGCTTCAAGTTGCAAGAGTGCCATAAGGTCTTTGCTTCTATGAGGCCCTGGGCGGTCATCTGTATGTCACTACCAGAAGGACTGGCGAAGATGACATCAGTGATCAAATCAAATCATAATCTTGATAACTCATTTTGTAAGTAAATATGTTTAGTCTTCTTTTAAGGGTTCCTTTTTCCAATTCAAACCTGTCATTCCAATTTCAGTTATATCATCACACATTTTCTTTAGTGTAGGGTTCTTTTTTGTGTTTCTGAATAATTTTCTTTTATTTTTTTAAGCATTTCATTAGATTTACCTAACCCTTTTTTCTATTCATTGTTTTAGTTTTTACGTGGCCACCTTATTACATTATTATAAATTTCTTATTATATATATTTCCACTTTTTCCCTTAAAAAAAAGAAGAGAATTCAAAAAATAAATACTTTTTTAATCATATTTCCCCTCCCCTCCCCTCCCTCCATAGTAGCCGACAATAATAGGGAAGAGGCGATATAGTATTTAAATAATGGGAAATATATTTCTCATGTTGTAGGGGAAGTGTATCCTGATGTCATAAATATAAAAATATGTGAATCCCACCATTTCCATGCTTGAGTTTTTTTTTGATAAAAAAGATGTGAGTCCCACTATTTCATGTGTAAGAATTTTCTTCTTCTCATGTAACATGAGAGGTGTAAACCCCTTAAATAATATAGGGCAGGTTAGTTGAAATTCACCTATTTAATTCAATAATTAAATAGTACAACATCTATTACTTTTATAATATGAACGACATTAGTAGGATTAGTTGTACATGACAAATGGCATATAATAAAAGAGCCACTTGTTCAGCAAAAATTACAACCAGTCCTAAAGTTTTTTTAGGCTTTTCATTTTTTTAAGGGAAAATTATAATAAAGGACCTAAAAAAATAATATTTATTAAGAAGGACCATAAAAAGTGGTAATTATTTTGAAGGACCAAAAATTAAAACATTAAAATAGAAAGACTAAATTGTCCTTCATCAGATTTTCTATATTATCTCTAATTAAATCAAAATCTAATTGTTTTTTTTTTTATACGTAGAATTCGATTGATTGAAAATAATAAATGGAAAGTTTCAGTATGGGTCTTCCTATACCGCCGATCAATATGACCCTGTTACTCCTGTTGAAATATTAAATAAATTTATATCATTAAGTATTGTATAAATATATTGAATGAAACCTCCCACAATACTTAATGATATAAATTTATTTAATATTTCATTAATTTTTTTAATATATCATATTTTTCAATTCAAAATTATTATATTTAAATTTGAATTTTTATTTTAGTATTAAAATGTAAATTTAATATAAATTTGGAATATTCGAAGAGTCGTGATAATATTTTCTTATCTGTAAGATTTACTTTCTCGGTACCTTTCCACAAGTTCTTGACTTTTTGAGTGAAAATTAAAGGATTCATAACATGTTTGTGGAAGATTTGTTGTGACACCGTTGTTTTTAAATTTATTTAAATGTATAATTTTTTTCTCTGGTAAAAGAAATAATTAGCATTTTTTTTTCAAAAGAAAACCTATTTCAATGATAAAATTTTGAAGAAAAAAAAAAAGGATCCCATTCCAAAAGAGTAAATAGCAGGTGGATTTTATAAGGGCAAAAACAAGAGTAATAGGGTCATATTAATTGGCGGCATAGGAAGACCCATACTGAAACTTTCCATTTATTATTTTCAATCAATCAGATTCTACGTATCAAAAAAAAAAAAAAAATCAGATTCTGATTTAATTAGAGATAATATAGAAAATCTGATTAAGGACAATTTAGTCTTTCAATTTTAATGTTTTAATTTTTGGTCCTTCAAAATAATTACCACTTTTTATGATCCTTCTTAATAAATATTGTTTTTCTTAGGTCCTTTATTATAATTTTTCCTTTTTTCTAGTTATAAACATTTGGAGACCGGTTTTATGTTAAAACTGGTCCCAATTTGGATATAAAAAGGTAAACTAAGAATAATGACAAATTCCAATTAATTAAATATAGTTAAAATAATAAAACCAAAATCAAGTCTATATCTACTTTTAGATTATTTATTTAATTACAGAGGGATTCTTTTGTCTTGTAATAGCTTTGAAAAATCAATACTCTTGACCTAATTAAAAATTTGTTAAAAGAATAAGCGTAAACTTAGATTTCAATATTTCAGCTGGTTTTAATTAGGATTTCCCCTGAAAAAATCACTTAAAATTATGGCCAATTATATATATATATATATATATATATATATATATATATATATTAAGCATTTAAATTTTCAATCCCTTAAAATAACAATAATGCCTTCCATTACATCAGCATTTTGCTTTTTATGAAACGTAACTATGCATGCATGATGAAAAAGTATACAACTCTTATTTTATTTATAAGTCTAAATTAACCAATTCTTATATATCAAGGAGAGTTAATTAACTTGTAATACTCCGGATTTTTATTAATAATAATAATAATAGAAATAGTAATGATAATGATAGAGTAAAATAATACTAATAAAATAATAATGATTAATAATATAAATTTAAAAAAATAATAATAACAATAACAGTAGATTAAAATAATAATAATCATATAGTAAAAATTAATAATGTTGTATTGTTTCTGTGGTAATCATATTATTTTGTAAATAGTAATATTAGATTAGTCAAGATTAGATCCAAGAATCTGGAGTAGTTAGATCAAATTATATTTTCAATTTTTAAATTTATCATCGGACTCAAAATATATCTAATAATAAAACTCTACAATTTGTTTTAATTCATTTATTAGGAATAATTAAAAGGTCCATCCCATAGCCAAAACCCTAGATTTAATTATAAACTTAGGTCTGGCCGCTTAAACCTAGAAATCACTTGAGCCGCTATTTTCTTTTTCTCTCTGCTACTACATCCTCATTCCGTCTCTCATCAAATGGAGACCAGGTAATCCTAATTCCCATGAGTCTTAAGATTAGTCTTATATAAATTTTGATAGGGTTCTTATATATAAAAAAATATTATAAATCCTAACCCTAAATCGATAGGAACAATATTAAAGGCGTTGCATTGTAATATAGTTTTGGATTATGTGATTAACTTTTTGCAATCAATTGTCGAATTCTTGAAGGATGAATTGAATACATTTGACAATTGTTTTATTTCTTCATCTCGGCCTGTGTGCTTTAATTGCATAGATATATAATTGAATTCAAATTTGTCCCCTGTGCGTCTCTCTTTCTTTGTGATTGAAACCAATTCTTCACTTCGGCTTTCGTGCGTCAATTGAATACCCACGAACCTGTGCGTTGTTTTTTTTTGGCTAGTCGCATTATATTATATTCTGGTGCAGCAAATTACAATATATATATATATATGATATTCTTGTACGATGCTACGGTTAATATCACCTGAATATGTCTGTCCATGTTTTTCTATTAGTTGATTTTCTTTTCTGTATATAATATTTTCCGCTTAATAAAATAAGATATGAATAGATTTTAAGTCAAATATCTTTATATTCTATATTTAATTAAAATAATAGGAAAATGTATAAAAGATAAGTAAATAATAGAAATAATTTAGGAGTCTATTTTGTGTGTATTTTAAATAACTTAACAGTGGGAGGATAGCTTTAGGATGGTACCTCCCATAGTGATGAACACAACTTATGGGCCTCGATATTTATTTGATGTGAAAATGATAGTATCCGTTCTTCCCAAAGTGGTGTCTGGCAAGTTTCCGGGACACTAGTAGCAACTTTGGGGAGATGTGTGCACACTAGGAAGATATGTTTATGGCCAATTGATGATTGTGACTGGCAGGTTTTTGGGTCACAGGGTAGACTAACAGGTTTCCGGGTCTACCATGGTTCTCTTCCCACTAAACTAAATGGACCGGTAGGTTTCCGGGTCCAAATGTAATTAATAAAAAATTAAAATTTATAAAAATTAATAAATGATATATGATCCGATGAAGGTATATAGATATAGTGAAATTGATATTTTAGATTATAGATATGTATATGTTTTTTTTTCTTTTTTATCATCCCGTAAATATTTTATTTATTTATTTATTTATCATTATTTTTCTATATTATTTTTGTTTATTAGGATTACCAGCTTTTGCTGATGTTTGTGTTCATGGGCTGCGACGATCATTCGGGAGAGCAGATTTTTAGTGAAACAGGTATCAAGTTGGGGCTAACAGTGAGAAGTGAGGAAAAACGATGAATAATTCTAGCTAGTTTTATTTTATTCTTTTTTATGCTTTGAATAAAATACTTCTATTTAAGTTTGGATTTATGTTAATGTAATAAGACAGCCTTGCACTTGTCACAGTACGAGTGCGGCGGTAACACTCCTCAAGGTTGTTTATTTCGAATTTCATTAATTTATTTATAAAAATTATTTAAATTTTTTTGTTGTTATTATAACGGTTAGAAATTGGAGGTGTTACAAAATAACTCATTCGTTAAGGGCTAAATTTTCAAATTTTTTCCTTATTTATGATTGATTTCAAGAGTCAACATGAATAAATTCTTTTTTTATTGCTATTAATAAGGGCAAAATTGGAAAAAAAAAAACTCATTTATTACTCTCAAACTAGACTTACAATAAAGACCAAAAGTTTTCTTTATTCACTAAATGTGTCTTTCATATATAGTTAGTTTTTAGTTTTTTCTGCCTCTATTTTGTTGTATTGGCTAAATTGTTTTCTTAATCACTAGTAACAGAATGAACATCACTAGTAACAGAATGAACACTACTTAAGAACAACACTCACAAAGAACCTCACTTGAATTATTAATCAGTAGTAACAAAATGAACATCACTAGTAAGAGAATGAACACTACTAAAGAAAAAGATACAAGAAAAATCAAGAATAAGATACAAGGGAATAGATGCCAAAACGCCTCTGCAGTTCATGCACGCCTAGGGTGCGGCGTTGTGGTGCAATCTACCCTAGGTGGAGTGGAAACTTGATCTGCTCATCTTCATCTCCTGTTCCGATTGTTGTTGCTCAACGGCGTTGTCCGGTGGTAGGAACAAGCAATTCCAACACCAATTCCAAGTAAATCTTTAATGAAATATGAGAGACGAAGAATGAAAGAAAGAGTGAGAACGAAAGAAAGACGGGTAGGAAGGAAGACAAGAATGCTGAGAGATGTACTGAATCACTTCAAGACACATGATTCGTCTTCTTCAGCACACTTTAGTTCGTTGTCCTTTCGTTATAATTTTTTTGAGGTTTGATGTCTCTAAAAGGAAAGTAAATGAATTATTCTTGAGACCGGTTTTATGTGCATAACCGGGTCCAAGAGTTTGGAGACCAAATGTTTACCTTTTTATATAATATGAATGACACTAGTAGGATTAGTTGTATGTGACAAGTGGAATATGATAAAAGAGCCACTTGTTCAGAAAAAATTGGAACACTGGTAATAGATGGCAGTATGATGAGTTAAATGCTCACTAGAATGCCACTTGACAGTATCTCATGTTGGATAAATTAAACTATTTAATATTATTGTTATTATATGTAACCACTCTATTACATTATTATAAATTTTTTATCCACTTTTAAAATCTAAAACTAATTATAAATAGGAACATTAAATTAAAATATTTAATGTTCGTGACAATTTAATAAATTTTTTTATAACCATGATAAATTTTTTTAACTTGCCTAACTTTTTTAAAAACCCAAACTCTTACCTAGATAATTATCTAATATTAACCTAAAGAGAAAAATTAGAGATTATATAATTATCTATATAAAATTTACTTATTTGGATTGTTAAAAAAAAATTAAAACTTGGCATTTCTCCCCTGCTTTAACCATAAAAATTATAAATACATGTAAAATATTTTATTTATTTTTAAGTATATCGTATTTTTAGAATCACGTCATATATATCGAATTTGTTAGCAAACTTTTTATAATTGATCAGATATTTTATTTTATAGGGGTTCAGATATAATAGATTAAATAATTCAATATTTTTTCAGGTTTAGATTTTTAAAATGAATAAAGAAGTTATGATCATATAATTATAGTCTTGCAGGTGACAGTGACACATATCTCGAGAAATTATCAATACATGAAGGTATTATAGTAATAATACTATATATTAAATATTTTAATTTATATGGTACATGGTATTGCCATGTAGCACATAAGTGGACCGTGTCACACAACTCCCTCCTACGATATCAGTAATAGATAGATGGGTTAATATGTAAAAATGTATATGTATTTTATTTTGAGGAATGCTCAACACTAAGTATTTTTTTCTTTTAGGTGTAAAGGTGCACATATGGTTACAAATTAGGTGCAAAAATACCGTTTGATTGTGAAGTTTGGCTTTGACCGTTAAGTTTGACTTTTTTTATAGACTAGACGATGATGTGGCATTTTAAAGGTGCAAAAATACACATGTGATTTGGTAAAAAAAACGCCTAATACCAAGTTCCTTTTTTCAATTTAATAATTTAATTTCTCTAACTATAATTTCTGGAAGCCAAATTTTTTATTTCCATAATTTATTTTTTTTAAAAAAATCCTTATTAAATTTTTTAATTAATAATTAATAAATGAGTATTTATACATTTAAATTTGCTCATATCTGCTTTATGATAATTCTTTAGTTCTACTGTAATAATTCCTTAGCGTGGCCTGATCCTTTCCAGAGCCTGATCCCATAGAACGGTGTAAAAACTATTATTGAGGGTTATTTTAGTAATTGTATGTTATAGTTAGTAGGTATAATGAAGTATGTTCATCTTATATATATCCTGGCAATCTTCTGTTTCTTCCCTCTCCCCAGATAATAAGATAGTGGAGAAGAGTGGCAAAGCTCAAGAGGAAAAGATATAATTATCTCCTAATTTTTGATAATTTTTTGGGTTCTCTGCAACGAGTCCCTGACATTAATGGATAATGGAGAGGACGACAGGAGTACTTACACAGTTTATGTAGACAAATTTGAAATGCGACTTTCGAGCATCATTCAGCCCGGTAAGAATCATCAAATTTTAAAGGGTTGGGTGTAAAAATATATATGTGTTTTTTTTCGAAGAGCGTCCAATAATAAATGTTTTTTTTGGGTGTAAAAGTACACACGTGGTTACAAATTAGGTGCAAAAATACCGTTTGACCGTTAAGTTTGACTTTGACCAATGACGTAGCATTTCAAAGGTGTAAAAATACACATGTGATTTGTCAAGAAGAGCGCCCAACAACAATTTTTTTAATTTAATAATTTTATTTTAATTACTATCGGGTGCTAAAAAGATATTTAGAATACTGACCTGTACTGAAAAAATACTTCATAATCTTGAAAAATTATTTTTAGATCTGAAAAAAATATTTCAGGGTACTAATTGGTACTAAAAAGATACTTTAAAGTATTTTTTCTGTACCAGTCAGTATCCTGAAAGTACTTTTCAGTACCGGTCAGTACCTTGAAATATTTTTTTCAGTATCCTTTTAGTACCGGTAAACACTTGAAATATTTTTTCAAGATCTTAAAATAATTTTTCAAGATTATGAAGTATTTTTTCAATATCAGTCAGTATTCTTTTAGTACTGGTCAATACTTGAAATATTTTTTCAAGATCCTAAAATAATATTTCAAGATTATGAAGTATTTTTTCTGAACTAGTCAGTATCCAAAAAAAAATATTAATGGGTACTGACTAGTACTAAAAAGTACTTTCAGGATATTGACTGGTACAGAAAAAATACTTCATAATCTTGAAAAATTATTTTAGGATCTTGAAAAAATATTTCAAGTATTGACCGGTACTAAAAGGATACTGACTGATGCTGGAAAAAATATTTCAGGGTACTAACTGGTACTAAAAAGTACTTTCAAGATATTGACTAGTACAGAAAAAAAACTTCATAATCTTGAAAAATTATTTTAGGATCTTGAAAAAATATTTCAAGTATTGACCGATACTAAAAGGATACTGACTGATACTGAAAAAAAAAATATTTCAGGGTACTGACTGGTACTAAAAAGTACTTTCAGGATACTAACTGGTACATAAAAAATACTTCATAATCTTGAAAAATTATTTTAGGATCTTGAAAAAATATTTCAAGTATTGACCAGTATTAAAAGGATACTGACTGATACTGGAAAAATACTTCATAATCTTGAAAAATTATTTTAGGATCTTGAAATAAAATTATTAAATTAAAAAAAATTGTTGTTGGGCGCTCTTCTTGACAAATCACATGTGTATTTTTGTACCTTTGAAATGCCACGTCATCGGTCAAAGTCAAACTTAACGGTCAAACGCTATTTTTGCACCTAATTTGTAACCACGTGTACACTTTTACACTAAAAAAAAAGCATTTACTAATGGGCGCTCATCGGAGAAAAGCACACGTGTATTTTTGCACCTTAACCCAATTTTAAATGCATAAGTACCTATTTATTAATTATTAACCAAACAATTTTATAATGATTTTACAAAAATAAAATAAAATGAAAATAAAAAATTTGGCCTTCCAAGAATTATATCAAGAGAAATAATAAATTTTCTTTAATTGACATAAAATTATTATTTACTTTTTTTTAGATCGTGTTGGGAGCTTTTTTTTTTTAACCAAACCACATGTATATTTTTACGTATTTGAAATATCACATCATCGTCTAGTCAATAAAAAAAGTGAAACTTAATGATCAAACAGTACTTTTATACCTATTTTATAATCACGTCTGCATTTTTACACATAAAAAAAAAAAAATTTGGCATTGGACATTACTCAAAATAAAATACATATACATTTTTACAGCTAGATCAGATTGATGTGACCAAGAAATGGACCTTATAACTTCTCACACAGAAACCATAATCATTATTCATAAACCATTTCCTCGATTTTTGTGCGGTTTTTTTTTTAAAAAAAAGAAAGAAAAAGAAAACAGAAATTTGCTTGCCCACGCATTTAATGCATAGGCAGACTTGCTAGTTTGTGTTACACTTTGTATAATCAATGGTTTTGAATTTGAAGATAGTGTTATGTTGCTGTCCAGGAACTTTACATAAAAATGAACAGAATGGCCAATATAGCGGTAGATATGTTTGTTAGGAGGGAAATATTTGCTACACTACTCTAGCAAGGTTTTAATACCTATATTTGGAATTTAATGCACTTGGCATTGAGATATTTGAGGTTATTAGTTTTTTTTATCCATATTTATTTATATTATCTAGTTTGTTATTTATTGTTAGGGAAAAACACTTCTCATGTTAAAGGAGAAGTATATTCTCCTGTAATATACACATCATGAAATGATGGGACCCAAATTAGTATTATATATGTGGGTCCTACCATTTCATGTGTGTGTAGGAATCTTTTTCTTCTCATGCAATATGAAAAGTTTAAACCCCTTATTGTTATCGACTAATACACTAAACTGACACAAAAATTGCAAGCAAAAAAAAAAAACGACACAAAACTACTATTATTATTTAGAGTTAATGTGCAAAAATGCACATGTGTTTTGCCTCAAAAAGCGACCACTACTGAGTACATTTTTTTATATGTAAAAGCAATTACATGGTTATAAATTAGGTGTAAAAATATCATTTGACAGTTAAGTTGACTTTTTTTTTTTATGATTAGACAATGACGTGGCTTTTAAGGTACAAGAATATACATATGGTTTGACCAAAAGAGCATCCAACACTAAGTATTTTTTTAAGTGCAATGTGACTACCTGAGTGATATGGACTAGCGTCGTATATAGCGATGAGAAGAGGAATCCCCATGACGAAAAATCTGACGTATCCTTATGAGGGGCTTTTAATCAACCAGTATCGAAACTCGCATGTATTTGGGATAAAATGACGGGACAAATATTACAAGTCTTGATATCTTGAACGGTCTTCATATAAGTTGTAGTCCGTTTAGGAAGTGGGAAAATATGATTATAATGCTGTTATGGGCTGTCCTGTATAGGATTTTGTTTTACTTGGTCCTTCGTTTTGCCTCCAAAAACCCAGAGGTCGCAGACAAAATTAAAATTTGCTTAAGCTCACTTTAAGCATTATTGCAGCAGCCAGCTGACGCTAGTTTTATCTGTTATTTCTTGATTATTATTATTTCATTTGGCAGCAAAATTATATTTGATGTATAGATCAGTTAATCCTGAAAAAAAGTTACCGATTTATCCATCTTGATTCTCTCCTGCAAGAATAATGAATTGTAATAAACATTCAAGTTCAGGAAAAAAAAAAACTAGTGGTTATCATCATGGTATTCACAGAAGAACAACCTCAAAGAGATGAGATAAAACTATATAGTCTGGTCGTTAATATAAAATTTACTTCCGAAGAAAATCCACTGAACTGAATATAAGGAGAATGGCTTTGAAGTTGTGAAACATATTCCTCTATTTGTAAGTGGAAATTTCATCATCTCCAAGTTTGCATTTACCTGTTTCGTTAACCAACACAAAAACATGAGGCATTTCACAGGGGAGGAAAATACTAACAAAGTCAATAAAGAGAAATGAAAATTTCCTTAAAAGTTGTATCTACCCAACTCCAATCACGAATCATTCAACAAAAATTGTTCAAGAAATAGATCAATTAGATTTGTTTAAAGTAAAAGACAAAAGATAAAAAGGAAAAACAGGCAGATATAGGATTTGAAGAGCAGTGATTGGCTATAAAAAATTTGTGGGTAGAGGAGGCTGCGATTGAATATAAAGAAAGTGATGAGGCTGGAAAAAATGAGAGTGGAGAGACAAGCAAGTGTTGAACGCTCAACACGAAAAAGAAAGCACTGGCATCTCTTCCGATTTCAACACAGGGGAAAAACGATAATGGCGACGAGCAAGCGAGATCACAGAATCAACTTGCAACAACCACGCCTTTGAACCAGATGACGAAATCGATCTCAGAGCTACAATAGAGAACGTGAATAGACCGTGCCATACATACGACTCTGCTCATCGCTGTGTACAACACAAGTCTATATGACTCAAGTAGTCACATTGCACCTAAAAAAAAGTATTTAGTGCTGAATGTTTTTTTATTCAAATTACATGTATATTTTTGTATCTTGAAAATTATGTCATCGTCCAGTTAGCCAAAAAAAAAAAAAAAAAATTCAAACTTAATGGTTAAATAATATTTTTGTACCTAATTTATAACCACATAATCACTTTTGCACCTTAAAAAAAAGGTAGTGGTGGGCACCTCGAGGTAAAACACAGGCATTTTTACTCTTTAACCCTATTATTTACATTGTCATCCTAATTTGTCCTTGTTGGACAATTTGAACTGTGCCTTTACTGAGCTTATTATTTACATTGTTATCCAAGGGGAAAAAACTTCATTTCAGAACTTAATTTATTATTTGGTGATAACGATTTTTTTTTTTAAATTTTTATAAAAGCTAAAGTTTCTATTAATTAATTTTTTTAAATATTAAAAATAATGTGATTCTTGAATTAATAAAATTTTTAAGGGAACTATAATCATGGAGTTTTTAAAACAAGATTTATAAACTCGAAACTTTAGTTATTAAGGGTAGTTAGGTAGTTAAGGAAGTTAGAGATTAAGCCAACTGATTACGCATATTTAAAACTCTCACTAGGCGTGGGCAATAATCTATAAGCTAAGCGATGTGTGTGTATAAAAATATTTGGGAAAATGACAGCCTTTCTAAAAAAGATATAAAATATCAAAACCAACCTAAAATACATTATTTATATTGACAACAGGAAATGTTATATTCACAACAGGAAGTGTTATATTCACAATAAAATTTAAAAACCTGGTCATTCACAACAAAAAAAAGCTATATTTACCACAAAATTTAAACTGGAAACTTAGGTCTCTAAACATACAAAGATCATCCACAACAGAAAAAGCCAGAAGTGTTATATTCACAACAAAATTTAAGACCTGGTCATTTACAATAGAAAAAACTATATTCACAACAAGATTTAAATACCTGGATTTTGTTTCAATAGAAATAATGTCAAAGGAAATGTGATTTTGGATTGAGACTTTTTTGATATTTTGTATGTTCTTTGGATCTGGCTATCATTTTCCCAAAATATTTTATCTGACCACGCTCACTCCATCTGTGTTGCTTTCAAATTTAGAAAGAATTGGAGATCATGGAGACAAGTTCGAAGTTTTTTGGGCAAAAAATAGAAGTAAGGGAAAAATGTTTCTCCCTCTTTCTTTTTCATTTTAGCACGCAATATAACCACAAGGTGTACGGATTGAATTGCAGATATGGGGTCACATTCCATACTCATCCAACAGATGAGCATATAATACTTATCTTTTTAATTTTGGGATGAGGATCTTTTTTTTTTTAATGTATTTTTATTTATTTGAATTAAATTTTCATCACAAGTTCCCACCAAATAAAGTAAAATAATATAACTTTCCTATGACGTCTGTCTCAGAGTAGTAATACATACATTTAAAATAATATAATTTTGGTTGTTACAATAGTAAAATATGCAAACTTATAAAGAGGTAATCTCTCTCCTGTCGTGAGAGCCTTTTCTCTCCTTCTGTGAGCATCTCTTTGGTGATGGTGGTCCAACACCTGGTTTGTCGTTATTTGAACAGTCAACTGTAACCTGTCTTCTCCTTCTTTTTTTTTTTTTTTCTTTTTCTTCCCCCTGAGTGTTTTCTGTATATACGGGAGGTTCTTCTATTTCACTTACGGAGTTGGGTGAAATGGAGGTTGGTTATAGTAGCGGCAGTCACAGTAACGATCAGATTTTTCTAGACCTGGATAATGAAGTAGAGAAACATGGTGGCACCCTAGTAGGGAAAATATTAGCTAGCAAGAACTTGAATGTGCCGGTAGTAATTTCTATGATTAAGAAGGGTTGGCAACTTGATGAGGATGTAGAAGTCCTTGACCTTGACCTAATCAACTCGTCTTCTTGTTCCGTTTTCGAAAAGTTTTAGATATCCCGAATTATTAGAGGAAGGCCTTGGTCGATTCAGGGATTCCTTCTTAATCTCCAGGTGTGGAATGACCTTTTGGTTCTCAAGGATGTCAAATTTGATGAGGAACCTTTCTGGATTCAGTTTCATGGCCTTCCCTTAGAGGCTTTTAATGATGCCAATGCGAAGAAACTTGGCAGCGTGGTAGGCGAAGTAGTCTTGTATGAGCAATTGAAGAGGGAGGGGTGACTTGAAAGGAGCTACATCAGATTTGGGTCCCTTATCCGTTTGAACAAACCGTTAGTTCATGGATTCTGGGTGCCAGGCAAGAATATGAGCCCAGCTTGGATCTCAGTTAAGTATGAGAGACTACAAAACTTCTGCTATAAATGTGGAAGACTAGGCAATGACGGTCGGAGATGCTCGAAATCATCAGCAGATGGTCAAGAGGAGGAGGCCGAGAAGAAATATGGAAATTGGATCAGTGTTCCCATTGTGCGCACCTTGGATGAAGCCGTTGTAATCTGTAAACAAGACTGGTGTGAGGTTCCATTTATTAAGAGAGAGCATATCCCCAAGAACTAGCGCCGGAGTTGGACGTCGGACTCACCGGAACCTACTGGAGGCAATTTGCAACCTCGACACCAACCTTGTCAGACCCTCGAGCAATGGAACAGGGATACTTTTGGCCAAAGATCAGTCAACGGGAGTCAGATGCTTTTGGCGGGAGGTATGGATGAGCAGTTGTAGTTGGAGGAGGGAGAGCAGTTTGAGGAGCAACAAACATTTAATGTTGATGATGTAAGCACATCACGTGATCTTACTATGCCTCCTACAAGCCAATCAGCTGGGCCGAAACTTAATGGGCCAAATGGTGAGGGGGCTCCAGTTAAAACTTTGATGTGCACTGAATCAATTAGCAGCCCTATGGTTAAAAGAACCCTTAATGAAGGCCCAAAGCATCTTAAGGAGGACAGCCTCCTCTTGAATACCGAGACATTGGGCTACCGTGTTGAGTTCCCATATGAAGAGGAACCTGGACAGAATTGTATCATACCCTTTCAAGGCCTTTCACCTATCTCGGCAATGTCTCTATCGTTGAAAAATATGAAAATTAAAAGGCCATATGATTTTGAGTTGGGCTCGGACTCAATCAAAAGACATAGAAAGTTAGTATTTGAGGAGCCAATACTGCCTCAACCAATGAGTCCGCAAAGGAAGGCAACACAGTGAGGCCGAAGGAACAATCAGCGAAATTTCAGAAATGTCAAAAAGCTCATGCGTAATTCTACGGTAGGGGTGGTCGCTGGCAATACAAAAGGTCCTCTGGAACTTGGACAAATTGACTTCCCCACAAGCTGGTTAACAGGGAAACATGATCAAAACACTTCCCGTGATAATGCTTATTGTCACAACGCCGGTGGCTAGGAGGAACCTGCCACCGGTTCCCAATGAATGCTCTAGTATGGAACTGTCAGGGCCTTGGGGCTGCCTTGATAGTCAGAAACCTGAAGGAAGAGTGCTTCCGTATAAAGCCCCAAATTGTATTTCTTATGGAAACAAAGCAGAAAGCGAGTTTATAAGGAAGATCTGGAGGCGATGCGGATTCCATGAGGAATGGTTGATTGATCCAATTGGCCTGAGAGGTGGTTTTGCTCTTTGGTGGAAAGATTCAGTTAAGGAAAACATTCTCTTTTCTTCCCCCAACATTTTACATACTTTGGTGGAATCTGTTGAGTTTGATGTGCCGAGGTATATTTCTTTTATTTAAGGTCCCCCTGAGGAGTCAGACAGAAACCTGTGCTGACAGGAGATAGAGAGGTTAAGCTTGTCCATTCGGGACCCATGGCTGTACTTGGGAGATTTCAATGAGATTCTAGTGCAAGAGGAGAAGGTAGAGGGAGACCGCAGGCATGGCGAAGGATAATTAATTTTCAAAGGTTTGCAGTGAATTGTAAGTTGGCAGATTTGGGCTTCAATGGGCCTATGCTAACCTGGTGCAATAACAGACCTGAGCTAGATACAGTTCGAGAACATCTTGACATAGCATTTGGGAACAACCAGCTTAGGGAATCCTTCTCAAACTTACAGGTCTTTAACATTACCCCTATGGGTTTAGACCACCACTTGCTGCTAGTTAAATGCTATACGGAAGAACCACGAGTTAAGAGGGCCTTTGATTTGAAGCTGCTTGGGTGGAACATTAAAAATTTCCTTCAGATTGTTAAGGAGAGTTGGAGGAAGCAAGTGGAGACTCTCTTTCTGCCATCTCGGTGTTCTCTAGCAAACTGAATAGATGTAAAATGGACCTGATCAGGTGGAGCCACAAGGAATTCCCTAATTTTGCTAAAGCAATAAAGAGGATCAAAGATGAAATAGCTAATATGTATTTGGGCGATCTTACTACTGAATTGCTGAGTGTTATTGTTGAGGGTAAGGTGCAGCTTGACAAGATGTTAGAACAGGAAGAGAAGTACTGGTGGCAGAGGGCTCGGGTGAACTGGCTTCAAGTAGGAGATAGAAACTCCCACTTTTTCCACATGTCCATTGTTAAGAGGAGGAGACGGAAAAGTATCTTAGCAATCAAGGATGATCAAGGGAATTGGCTCACAGAGAAGGAAGCAGTAGCCCAAAATATAACTCAATTCTTCCAGAATCTATTTACGGCCTCATCGGATCCACCTAACATGGGAAGAGTTCTGAACTTTATAGATAGAAAGATCTCAGATGAGATGAACTATAACCTCCTCCTTTCGATCTCACATGCAGAAATCAAGGCAGCAGCGTTCAGTCTTGGGGGGTCTAATGCACCAGGCCCTGGTGGCTTTTCGAGGATGTTCTACCAGAATGCATGGATGGAAGTGGGGGACACGGTTTGTTCCCTAGTTCTGAATTTTTTTGCCGGGAAATCAACACTAGAGGATCTTAATGAGACCAACGTTACATTAATTCCCAAGGTTAGTAGGCCTGATCATGTAGTGCAATTTTGGCCTCTGGGTCTATGTAATTTCTCACATAAGATAATTTCCAAGATTATATCCAACCGAATGAGACCAATGCTAGACAGATGCATTTCGCCTAGTCAAGGTGCCTTCATTCCAGGGCGATTCATCCAGGATAACATCATTATAGCGCACGAGGTCTACCACTACCTTCGTAGGAAGAGGACAGGGGGTAAGTTTGAGTTTGCTTTGAAACTGGATATGAGCGAGGCTTACAATCCGGTTGAATGGAATTTTTTGGAAAATGCTCTTATGGGGTTTGGCTTCTGTGAGGAATGGGTGTCGATTGTGATGAAGTGTGTGAGGTCCACTAGATTGAATATATGTCTGGATGGAGCGAAAGTGAGCTCATTTCTACCAACCAGGGGATTAAGGCAAGGTGACCCCCTTTCGCCCTACCTTTTCATTTTAGTAGCAGAGGTTCTTTCACTAATGATCTTTGAAGGCCAAACCAGTAGGAAGCTCAAGGGGATTAAGCTAAGCAATATCTGCCTGATACTCACTCATAGCTTCTTTGCGGATGACTCTTTGCTCTACATGAATGCAGATCGGAGGAATTGCATATTCCTGGCTAAGCTACTTGAACAATATTGCAAAGCATTGGATCAAGTTGTCAATTTAGATAAGTCCAGCATCTTTTTCTCAAGTAATACTCCAACGGCAACGAGGGATCGTGTATGCCAAATTTTGGGGATTCGAAGGTTAGAGGACCAAGGGAGGTATTTGGGGATCCCAAGCATGTGGGGGAAGACTAAATGCCAAGCACTGGCATACATACAGGAGAGGGTTATGAAGAAAATTCAAGGATGGGGAGCTTCCTCTCTTTCATTTGTTGGGAGAGAGACAATGATCAAAGCAGTGATTCAGGTGATCCCTCTTTACCCCATGGCTTGCTTTAAATTCCCGGTCAAGACATGCAAGGAATTTCATAGTATGATCGCTAACTTCTGGTGGGATGGTAGTGCATTCGGAATCCGGACTCACTGGAAGGCGTGGGAGAATCTAACTGTTGGGAAATGCCAAGGGGGTATGGGATTTAGAGACCTACTAGTGATGAATAAAGCTTTATTGGCTAAAACGGTTGGAGAATGTTGACAAAACTGAATGAGTTGTGGGTTCAAGTGTTAAAAAGTATTTATTTCCCAAATAAGGTCCTCATGAATGCAGAAAAAGGCTGTCTCGAGTCATGGTGTTAGGGAAGTATTATTGAGGGTAGGGATTTCCTTAAAGCTGACATCACCTGGGATGTGGGTGATGGCAATAATATTGATATTTGGGGAGGCCGATGGGTACCAGGTGTTGTTTTCCCTGTAAATCCTGGTGGAAGAGATAAGTCTGGCACTAAAAGGAGTGGTAAGCGACCTAATTGTGGAAGGCTCTTGGAATCTCTCTTCAATTGCTAATCATCTGTCAACAGAGGTTAAGCAGGCCATCTACAAGATACCAATTCCCAATAATGAATTGGAGGATAAAGTTGTATGGACCAAGGCCAAAAATGGCGCTTTTGTGGTTAAACTTGGTTATCAAGCTGATAAGAGCAGCAGGTCCACAAGTAATCAGAAAGCGGGGTCCTCTGTGGTAATTCCTAACGCTAGTTGGAAGGATGTATGGAAAATTAAAACAGTTCCCAGGGTGCAACAATTTCTCTGGAGATTATTAAATAATGCCATTGCCACTAACGCATCACTAGCCCACCGGAAAAGATCTCCAACGTGTAGGTGCTTAATTTGTGATGAGGCAGAGGAGACAATTGAACACCTTTTCTTCCACTGTTCTTGGACAAGGTGCATTTGGTTTGGTAGTTCCCTTAGTGCTCGATTGGATACACACAATGTCTCCAACTTTAAAGTGTGGTGGCTTCAAGTGACAGGTATGCCCAACTTTGCCACTCATGACATTTCACTTCTTGCTTGGTTGCTTTGGTTTTTCTGGAAGCAAAGAAACAATTTTGTTTTTAATCACGTGGCTCCAAACTCGAGCACGGTCATACAGTTGGCTAGAATTAATAATTGTGAGTATTGGAATACTTGGGAAAAGCCTATTCAGCGAGATGGGGCATAGTGCATCACGCATGGAGTAGTGGCGCGTTGGACTCCTCCTCAAGCCGATTGCTTAAAGGTCAACTGTGATGGATCTTTTTTACTAGGTCAGGAATTTGCAACTATTGGTGTGGTGGGTAGAGATAATTTTGGAGATTTTAAATGGGGCTTTGTTTATAAACTGAAATCTGTATCTGCTTTCATGACTGAGGCATTGGCCTTGAAAAGAGTCTTGATGCTTACTGTGGACTTGGGACATGATAAAGTAATTTTTGAGACTGATTGTCTACTTCTTCATACCTGTGTTGCTGAAAGGTCATCTGACATATTTGATTGGAAGAGTAGAGGCATAGTTCATGATATTATTAATCTCCTAGATACCAAGGTTGGGTTTTCTGTTTCTTTCACTCCTAGAAGGGGTAACCGTGTAGCTGACTGTCTTGCAGCTGAGGCTTATAAAGAGGTGTACCCGTTAGGGTGGGTTTCGCAACCATCACCTGCTCTGCGTTCTTTTCTAACCTTGGACATCCGGGAGGCTTCCATTAATCTTGAAGATTACCACTCATCTGATCTGGTTTGACTGATGGCTGATTTTATTATTGGTAGTTTTAGATTATTATCTGTATTTGTTGTCTGGCTCTGTTTTGGCCAATGCTTTTATTTCTGTTTCTATGGCTCTGTATTGCCCAGTGTTTATTTGTCGGTATGAACCATGTTATGTAACTCTGGTTTTAAGTAATAGTAAGATCATTCCCCTTTGAGCAAAAAAAAAAAAAGAAGAGTAAAATATGCATTTAATTTTATACCAAAGCATAAAATGCATTGTTGGCAAAAAAAAAAAAAAACACAAATGCAAAAACTAATCAATACCTCTAATTCCCCTCTCTGGAAATCAAGCCTCACAATACGCTCGTTGTAACTACATAATAAAAAAAGTATTAAAAAAATCCAATTTTGTTGAAAAGGTCGGGTAATTCTTCCTGAACATCCAAAAAAAAAAAAAAAGGAAGAGGATATTCTCCTCATCCTTTTTCTCATTTTCTCTCATCAGCCCATCTAGGCCATTGACTAGGAAAAGGAGAGATATTAAAGTAATATTGTGATTGATTGTACGGATATGATTCAGAAATGATAAGAGACAATGGGAAAAATATTAGGAGAGAAATCCAAACCAAAAAATAATAAACACCTTTTTAGAGACTTGTAATCAGAGATGACCACAACAGCATCCTTATACTATTTGTGTGTTTTTTTTTTTTTGTGTTTACACATAATACTTCTTTGACAACCCTTCTCAATTCATGTGAAGATGCAGATTAGGTTAATATCAAGATTATCTTTGCTTCAAGTTCCGGAGGTGCCACAAGGTCTTTGCTTCTTATTAGGCCATGGGTGGGCATCCCAATGTCACTACCAGAAGAACTGGCAAAGATGACATCAGTGATCAAATCATAATCTTGATAACTCATTTTGTAAGTACATATGCTTAGTCTTCTTTTAAGGGTTCCTTTTTCCAATTCAAACCTCTCATTCCAATCTCAGTTATATCATTACACTTGTAGGGTTCTTTTTTGTGTTTTTGAATAATTTTCTTGGCTAAAGTATATTTTTTGTCCTTTAAGTTTTACATAAAGTATACTTTTGGTCCCTTAATTTCATAAAGTATACTTTTAGTCCTAAAAATCTAACATCGTTAATGTTGCTAACTGAAAATGCTGACACAGTAAACTCAAATGATGACTAATAGCATTTAATTATACAAATTTTACATATTCTTCAATTTATCCATATTTTAAATTTAAGTTTAATAACATTTAATTACATAGCCATCAATTATATTTACACCGTTATTACTTGAGTTTGCATTTTCCGTTAGCAAAACTAACGGTGTTAGAATTATAGGACTAAAAGTATACTTTATAAAGTTAAAGGACCAAAAGTATACCTCATTTAAACTTAAAGGATTAAAAGTATACTTTAGCCAATTTTCTTTTATTCTTTCTAAACATTACCTAACCCTTTTTTCTATTTATTCAGAATGGTTTTAGTTTTTACGTGGACACTTTATTACATTATTATAAATTTCTTATTATATTTATTTCCACTTTTTCCCTAAAAAAGAAGAGAATTCACAAAATGAATACTTTTTTTAAAATAATATTTCCCCTCCCCTCCCTCCATGGTAGACAATAATAGGAAAGTGGCGATACATTATTTAAATAATATAGGGTGGGTTAGTTGAAATTCACCTATTAAATTTAATAATTAAATACTACAACATCTATTACTTATATAAATGACACTAGTAGGATTAGTTGTACTTGTGCGTGTCAAGTGGATATAATAAAAGGTTAAGGAGCAATATTGCCAACAAACTATTGGGCCAGGAGCACCAAACACAATAAACTATCATCTGGACCTTAAATGCCAACAAACTTTTTAAAACGTTAAGTCGGCACAAAACCGTCACTTTCTCTATTAACTCCGTTAGCGTCTGGATTTTGGGGAAATAAAATAAGTTTAAATAAAAAAGAAAATTCAGACGTGGCAGGAGGGGAGAGCAAAGATCGACCACCGGAAACAAACTCTCTGGCCAGAAAAACACAGACCAACGATCTCAGAGCAAGGTCGCCGGAGATCGAAAGGGGAAGAGCATGGAAGGCGAGCAAAGAGAAAAGCTCGAAGGGCAGAGACGAAAGGCAGAAAAAAAAACCCAATACCATATTACAGAATTAAAACTGTAATATATGTGAGTGTGTGTGTGTGTGATCCGAACTCCAAAAATAAACAAGAGAAACCGGAAACAAGTTGATTGTGGGTTGTGGCAGTAGATTTAAATAAAGCGAAAATCAGGAGCTATCAAGGCTCTGTTCAGGCCAACACACATCATGCTAAAGAATGGCCACAAACGAACGCCAAGGCAGAAGATCGTGGCAGTAGACATAAGATCCGTGCCTTTTAATTGAAAGAGTGATTAATTAAATTGAATTAATCAACTAAACAGTCATAAAACACAGAAATGAGAGACTTAATTTGGCAACACAAATAATAAAAACAAGAGAAGCTACAGGAGAGTTGTTGTAAAAGTAGAAGGAAGCAAAGAGATTTTTTTTTTTTGGGAGGGAGAAGGAGAAGAAGATGAAGAAGAAGAAGAAGAAGAAAGAGCAAGAGGAACGGACTCGTCTTCGAACATGAGGCGGTGCTGGACAGCGTCCATAGCGGCATCAGGAAGGTCTCCCATGGCGGTAGGAGTGGATAGAGAGCCTGGCACTAAAAGAAGAGGGAGGGCGGCAACGGAGGAGGAGGGAGGAAGAAGGACGATATCTATGAGTAAGAGAAGCACACACTGGCGAGACGCAAGGTTTGTCATTTTCAGAGAATCAGAGAAAGGGGAAGACAAAGAGAAGGAGAAGAGATAATGCATTTAATTTGGTGGAGCCACGTTTTTTTGTCCCCTCTTGCCACATCTGAATTTTCTTTTTTATTTAAACTCATTTTATTTCCCCAAAATCCAGACGCTAACAGAATTAATAGAGAAAGTGACGGTTTTGTGCTGACTTAACGTTTTAAAAAGTTTGTTGGCATTTAAGGTCCAGATGATAGTTTATTGTGTTGGGTGCTCCTGGCCCAATAGTTTGTTGGCAATATTGCTCCTTAACCCTATAATAAAAGAGCCATTTGTTCAACAAAAACTATAACCGGTTTTAGAGTCTTTTCTTTCTTTTCATTTTTTTTAGTTTTAAATATTTGGAGAGCGGGTTTATGTTAAAACCGGTCTCAAAAGGCACAACAATTTGGATATAAAAAACTAAACTAAGAATAAAGACAAATTCCAATTAATTAAATATAGTTAAACTAATAAAAACCAAAATCAAGTCTATATCTACTTTCAGATTTTTTTTATAATTTATTTAATTACATAGGGGTTCTTTTGTCTTGAAATATCATTGAAAAATCAATACTTAAGTCTCTTGACCTAATTAGAAATTTGTTAAAAGAATAAGCGTAAACTTAGATTTCAATATTTTCAGCCGGTTTTAATTAGGATTTCCCCTAAAAAAAATCACTTGAAATTATGGCCAATTATATATATTATTATAAGCATTTAAATTTTCAATCCCTCAAAATAACAATAACCCCTTCCATTACATCAGCATTTTGTTATTCTGAAACGTAAGTATGCATTCATAATGAAAAAGTATACCACTTTGACCTTATTTATAAGTCCAAATTAACCAACTCTTACCTATCAAAGAGAGTTAGTTAACTCATTAATTAAGAGCTAAATATTCAAATTTTCCCTTATTTATGATTGATTTCAGGAGTCAACGTGAATAAATTCTTTTTTTTATTGCAATTAATAAGAAAAAAAAACTCATTTATTACTCTCAAACTAGACTTACCATAAAGACCAAAAGTTTTCTTTATTCACTAAATGTGTCTTTTACATATAGTTATTTTTAGTTTTTTCTGCCTCTATTTTGTTGTATTGGCTAAATTATTTTCTTAATCACTAGCAACAGAATGAACATCACTAGTAACAAAATGAACACTACTCAAGAACAACACTCACAAAGAACATGAACATCACCAGTAAAAGAATGAACACTACTAAAGAACAAGATACAAGAAAAATCAAGAACAAGATACAAGGGAATAGATGCCAAAACGCCTCCGTCGTTCATGCACGCCTAGGGTGCGGCGTTGCGGTACAATCTACCCTAGGTGGAGGGGAAACTTGATCCTCCCTAACATCGCGCTCCGACATATCGATCCTTGTGGACATCTCTGTCTCTCGTTCCGGTTGTTGTTGCTCGACGGTGTTGTCCAGTGGCGAGGACAAGCAATTCCAACTAGCTCTTTAATTAAATATAAGAGATGAAGAACGAAAGAAAGGGTGGGAACAAAAGAAATATGGGTAGGAAGGAAGACAAAAATGCTAGGAGATGTACTGAATTGCTCCAAGATACATGATTTGTCTTCTCTAGCACACTTTAGCTCACTGTACCTTTATTAGAATTTTCTTAAGGTTTAATGTCTCTAAGTAACTTAATATAAAATATTTTCAAATAACTTAATATAAAATATTTGGAGACCGGTTTTCATCCTAAAGGCAACGAGGAAAGTAAGTAAATTACCCTTGAGACTGGTATAACCTGTCCAAGAATTTGGAGACCAAATGTTTACCTTTTTATATAATATGAATGACACTCGTAGGATTAGTTGTATGTGACAAATGAAATATAATAAAAGAGCCACTTGTTCAACAAAAATTGGAACACTGGTAATAGATGAATGCTCACTAGAATGCCACCACTTGACAGTATCTCAGGTTGGATAAATTAAATTATTTAATATTATTGTTATTATATGTAACCACTCTATTACATTATTATAAATTTTTTATCCATTTTTAAAATCTAAAACTAATTATAAATAGGAACGAACATTAAATTAAAATATTTAATCTTCGTGACAACTTAATAAATTTTTTTTATAACCATGATAATTTTTTTTAACTTGCCTAATTTTTTAAAAACCCAAATTCTTACCTAGATAATTATCTAATATTGACGTAAAGAGAAAAATTAGAGATTATATAATTATCTATATAAAATTTACTTATTTGGATTGTTAAAAAAAATTAAAATTTGGCATTTCTCCTCTGCTTTACCCATAAAAATTATAAATACATGTAAAATATTTTATTTATTTTTACGTATATCGTATTTTTAGAATCACGTCATAAGCAAACTTTTTATAATTGATCAGATATTTTATTTTATAGGGGTTCAGATATAATAGATTAAATATTTCAATTTATAGGGGTTTCGATTTTTTCAGGTTTAGATTTTTAAATTGAATAAAGAAGTTATGATCATATAATTGCAGCCTTGCAGGTGACAGTAACACATATCTCGAGAAATTATTAATACATGAAAGTATTATAGTAATAATACTAATAATAGTATATTAAATATTTTAGGGTTAATGAGCAAATTCACCAACGAACTATTAGGCTGGGAGCATTTAGCACAAAAAACTTTGGAAGGTACCAATAATACCAATAAACAATTAAAATGTTTTAAAAACTACAATACCGTCAGTTGGTCACCAACCTTCCGTTTATGTGTTAAATGAACACTGCCATGTGGCTTTTAGAAGTCCAGCTGGCCTTATTTTACTTGCAGATGCTACCAGCCAAAACATGAAGACACGAAGAGGGGGGAAAAAAAAAACCTAATACTATCGAGAGCGACAGAGAAGGCGAAAAACAAAGACATGGATAAGTGTAGCAGTAGACATGACGGCGCCATCACGGAGGTCGGCAGAAGGGAACCGCTTCTTCCATCGCTGAATGTCAAGTCGCCGAAGCTGCCTTCTTCAGTGTCTTGGAGGCTCAATGTTTAGGAGTTTCATTTGCCCTTGAAGGATTTTAGTGTGTATGATACCAAGTTTTTCCGTTTGTAAATTCTAATGAAGATAAAAGCTGAAATCTTAACATGAAAAGATGTGAACTTCTTGTAGTTGTTGTCACCAGAATGACTAACATTATTATGTTGGAGCGGATACAGTTGAGAATATATGCATGAATAACTTCAGGAAATTGGATTTTGGATGATTAATAAAAAAGTAATTCCTTTTGTACTAATATCTTTTGGAAGGAAGACACTCAATGTTCAATCTGTGATTTAAGATAGACATTAATTTATTGAATTTTGAATATTAAGTTATTGAATTGTTGTTGTTGTCGTCATTCAAACACAAAAGAAAGCTCTGTTTTAGTTGCTTTAAAACAGAGCATGGTGAGATCAATCTTCAACCTATGTAAGGAATAAGAAAAACAAGATGTTAGGCATAAAAGCATAGGTCAATTTTGAAAACAAGATGACAAGCATTGTATATAGGAAGAAGAAGGTAAGAAGAATGCATCACTTAATCAATAAATAATTTTTGTCTTTAACTAAAAAGTAATAATTATTTTTAATAGTCATATTAATAATAAATTCTAAATTCCCATTGTCTTGGAAATGTCAATTCATTCCATAAAACCAAAACAATTACACGACATATTGCACTTAGAAGACAAGACATTGCACTTTCACACTGATTTCAACTTTTATCTTCATTAGAATTTACAAATGGAAAAACTTGGTATCATACTCACTTTAAGAAACAAGAAAGGCTCCTTGAAGGATTCAATGAGATAGATGCTATGAACGAAACAGATTTCTTTCCCGGAAGTCTCACTGAGGTTTCTGTTGCTCTCGATAGTATTGGTTTTTTTTTTTTTGTTCTCTTGATGTCTTCGTGTTTTGGCTCGCCGACAAAGAGCAACTGCAAGTTTAATAAGAAAGTAAAATAAGGCGTGTTGGACTTCTAAAAAGCCACGTCTTCATTTAACACAGACGGAAGTTTGATGACCAACTAACGGTATTGTATGTTTTAAAACATTTCAATTGTTTATTGGTATTATTGATACCTTAAAAGTTTTTTGTGCCAGATGCTCCTAGCCTAATAGTTCATTGGTTAATTTGCTCCTTAACCCAATATTTTAATTTATATGGTACTTGGTATTGCCATGTAGCACATAAGTAGACCTAAGCTGTGACGTTACCTACTAACATCCCTTCTATGATATATGATAAAAAAAAATCCCTTCTATGATATAAGTAATGGATAGATGGGTTAAGGTATAAAAATGCACATGTACTTTATTTTGAAGAGTGTTTAACACCAACTGTTTTTTTTAGATGTAAAAGTACACATGTGGTTATAAATTATATGAAAAAATGACGTCTCCACGCAAACATATCAGCAGTGACTAGAGATGGCTTGATTCAGGGATTTATCTTGTAAAAAGAATTCTCAGAAACCAAGGATCTGGCATTATGTAGATCGCCTGTGTGCGAAGAGTATAATCTTTTTAATTAGTATAATTGAGAATAAATAATAGTTCGGATGAGCTGGAATAGAATGAGATGTGACCCTTGATGAATTTCGGGTGAATTACATACAGGTCTTGAATAAGAAAATTGATTGCCCATAGGTCCTAACCACTTGTAAATACAAAATTTCGATGTGTAAATATTGAAGTTGGACATACGAATGGAATGAGAAAATTACTTTACCTATTTAGGACTTATTTGTAATTCTTCCATGAATTTTTCACTGTATGGTGCTTTTTCATCTGTGCTGTTATTCAGTTCCTTTACACAAGAATTAGTCTGTGAAATCAAGCTTATAGACAAAGAAAGTGAGTGAGAGAAGTATCTTGAGGATCAATGTTCTCCCTTTTGCTTTTTGTCCTATTTTCAATAGCTCTTGCAGATTTATCAAAAATTGAAATTTGTGCTTTGTCAAAATGAAACGTGAAAATATTTGATATCCACGTCTTCATTTGCTGTGATATTTAAGATAACTTTATTCTATGTTCTTACGTCACCAAGCTAGTAAGAAGCTAACATTATATGGTAAGGATTTTTTGAAGTGGCAAATAAAGTAAAGGCCGAACTTTACATGAAGTATGTGAACAAGAAAGTTCATCACAGCCATTACTGAAAAAAATAAGGTTCATCACAGCCATGTTCTGTTGTTCGTTTTGCAGTTCTACTTGGATATGAGGTTTGTCATATGTTTTGCCTCCCAAGGTCGGTACCTGTCCCGAAATTTGCATAGAGTTATCAATGAGATCATATCAAAAGCTATGACAGCATTTGCTGCTATAGGAATGGATCCATATAGGTAAACTCTGCAATTCTATTTACTCATATAGAACTACTTACCAGCAAATGATTTTTTATTAAAAAGGACATCATTTCTGTTCTGTCCTAAGAACATAGAAAGATTGGACTTGACTAGGTTGTCAAGTCTAGAGCCTACTGTCACGCACGGAAAGGAACGCTGGATAATTCGCGTGCACGGGCACTTCGCATAGGACTAGGAGGTTGAGACTTCAAGTGTGGAGAAGTTTAGAAACTCCTAGAATATTGTAGATATGTGTTCATTGAGGAGGTGGTAGGCTATAAATAAGGGATGCCTCCTTCATTTGTAATCATCCTTGAGTTTTCAAGCAATTGTTGTTTCAAGAGCTTCTCTCTCTAAGTTCTTTCTCTCTCTAAAAGTTCTCTTGTTCTTTGCCTTTCCTTGCCTACTTGAGGGGATTCGGCTGACTTAGCAAGATCGAGAGGGGTGATCAAGCTAAGGCCGGCACGGTATTTGGGTGATCAAGTCCAAGGCCGTGACAAAGTGGTATCAGAGCTTTGGTTCAAGGCAGCTAGGTTCGGAGCTGTGAACGTGGTTCGTGGTAGCCATTTGGTAAGCAAGGATGTCGGTTACAACTGAGGACGTGGTGGTGTCGGGAGAAGGAAGGGGTAGGGAGACCCAAGTTGATTGGGAGGCAAAGAAGACCCGAGGATCAAGTAGGTCCCGCCAAGCTGTGGATATGGCCACTTTGATGGCAAAGGTGGAGGCTTTGGAGGAGGCCTTACATGGGGTGGCTATTAGGGTGGACAAGGTGGAAGGTGACTTTGAGACACTTGAAACCCACACCCTTAGCCAATTGGACAACCTGAGGTCGGATTTTGATTCGCACCTCAATGTTGAGGAGGAACGAGCTGAGTCCATGAGGCGACTCGAGGCAAAGGTAATGGATGCCATTACCGCGATGCAGGGATAGCTCAACTCTCTAAAGACTTCTTTGGAGAGACAATCAAAGACTCCGTTGGTGGGTGGTACCAGTGGAGTAAGGGAGGTGAGGTTGGATCTCCCTAAGCCGAAGGAATTTCAAGGCGTTCGCGATGCCAAGGAGGTTGAGAACTTCTTGTGGCAGATGGAGCGATATTCTGAGAGCCTAAACTTGGTTGATGATGCAACCAAGGTACGTACTGCTTCCTTGTTCCTTAGTGATAATGCTATGTTATGGTGGCGTAGGAAGCATGCAGACATGGAAAGGGGCCTTTGCAAGGTTGAGACATGGGATGATTTCAAGAGGGAACTGAAGAAACAGTTCTACCCTGAGAACGTGGTCTACATGGCGCGCAAGAGGTTGAGGGGACTCAAGCACAAGACTACGATTCAGGATTATGTAAGGGACTTCACGACCCTCACGTTGCAAATCCCTAATCTCAGTAGCGAGGAGACATTGTTCTACTTCGTGGATGGTCTTCAGAATTAGGCCAAGCATGAACTCCAACGGCGTGGTGCAGCAAGTGTGGACGAAGCCATTGCCATTGCCATTGCTGAAAGCCTCACTGATTATCAAAGGGGTGAGAAAGGTGAGACTTCCGGACCTAAGTCTTCCGAAGCCAACCATGGGAACGGTGGGGGAGACAAAGGTAAGGAGTTCGTCAAGGGAGGAGCGGACAAGTCTTCCCGGAAGGACCAACCTGAGGACAAGAAGAAGAAGATAATCAGCTGCTACGTGTGCAAAGGGCCGCACTACATGAATAAGTGTCCCAAGTTGGGTAGTTTGTCAGCCCTTGTTCAGGGGAACGAGGGAACCGATGAGGAGGAACCCAACATGCGGATGGGATCTCTCAGAGTCTTGAATGCCTTGAAGGCCAAACATGAGGAACCTGTTACGAGGAGCAAAGGTCTCATGTTTGTTGATGTGAAGCTGAATGGGAAGCCAGTAAAGGTGATGGTGGAAACCGGGGCTACCCATAACTTCATCACTCCTGAAGAGGCCAAGCGGGTAGGTCTCTCAGTTGTTCAAGCACGAGGAGGATGGTGGAAGTCTGTGAATACTCCTGCCAAGCCTCTCAAGGGCGTAGCTCATGGGGTAGAGCTATGCATGGGAACTGTTAGTTCTCAATGTGTTTTGATGATTAACAACAAAGTGTAAAACATGTTTTGAAGTTTCCAAGATCTTTAAAAATCATCTGAAAGTTGCATACCGCAGTATGGGTCCGCATACTGCAGTAAAGGGTCATTCAGAAGGCAATAATTTTTCAGAGTTAAGTCAATACTGCAGTATAGGGGGCTATACCGCAGTATTGGACTCCCAGAGAACAATCCAATTTTTCGAGTTAAGTCAATACCGCAGTATTGGACTTACAGAAGGTCATCAAATTTTTGAAGTAAAGTCAATACTGCAGTATAGGGTGACATACCGCAGTATTGAACTTCCAGAGAGCAAGCAAATTTTTGAAGTAAAGTCAATACTGCAGTATAGGGTGACATACCGCAGTATTGGACTTCCAGAGAGCAACCGTGTTTTCAAAACAAGCCAATACCGCAGTATAGGTATGTATACTGCAGTATAGGGCCATCCAGAGAACAACTAAATTTCTAAGTCAAGCCAATACCGCAGTATAGGTATGTATACTGCAGTATAGGGCCATCCAGAGAGCAACCAAGTTTTCTCACACAAGTCAATACCGCATTATGGATTTGGATACTGCAGTATAGGCTTATACAGAAAGCTCTCAAATTTTATAACTATTGCATACTGCAGTATAGGATTGAATACTGCAGTATTGGGCAATTACGGTGTCTCTCAACTTTGTCAAAAACTCGCATACTGCAGTATGTTAGTTGCATACCGCAGTATAGGACATATCTTTCAAAATCAATTCACGATGTTTTTGTCTCTGGAAGCTGCTTACCGCAGTATGACTTTGGATACTGCAGTATGGACACTTATGCACAGTGCCATACTCCAGTATAGAGGAACTTACCGCGGTATACAACGGTCAAAATTGAGTTTTGAATTACGCGAATTTGCAAATCATTATTGTTTGTTCTTATTGCTTCCATAATTCATTCAATCATATTCCTAGCTATGTTTAACAAGTTTGTTGAGTGAATTTCAGCAATCACAGATGAAGATCAATGAAGGTCAAAGCAATAAAGCAAAAAGTATACAGTGCATTAAATGCACTTCTGCAAATCAACCTATTCTCAGCTAATCCATTTGAGCACGCCTTCTAAACGTTAAAGAATGCTTACTACAACAAGTAAAGTTATCTCCAACGGGCAAATTCTCAGAGAGCCACATCAGATCACATTAACACTTGGATTAGCAGAAGTTTAGAGAGAGAAGATGACCAGAACTCAAGCTAATCATCTTTCAACGGTCATTTAATGTTCTCTACCTATAAATAGAGTGCATTAACTTCTTCTCAAGCAGATACAACAACTTAGAGCGAAAATTTATTGAGTCATTTATTGTGTCAAGCTTTCATCAGTATTGTATCATTTTGATACTTTGTACTTCAGTGATTATCCTATCTGCTCTGTGAGAGAGTCTTATCTTGTAAATCATTTACTGATTGTGATAACTACAAGTCAGGGGACTTGGTAGTTAGGGTGTATTGATTACAACTTGTAAGGGGGAGTGTGTTCTAGTGAGAGAACAACTCTTAGTACAGAGTGTGTAATCAATATTTGATTATAGTGGATTGAAAATCCCAGGTGAGGCTTGGGGACTGGATGTAGGTCAGAGAAAGGACCGAACCAGTATAAATCCTGTAGTGCATTGCTTCTCTTCTTCTCTCCTCTGTTTTACCCTGTGTTTCTTAATCAAAAACAGAGTAGAATCTTTAAATTTTTAAAGATACCCAATTCACCCCCCCTTTTGGGTATTTAGCTCCAACCTTCAGGAACGTGGAAGGGGACCGCGGATTTGTCGGTGACCCCTATGGACGACTTCAATGTGGTACTGGGTCTAGACTTCTTGCGCAAGGCAAAAGTTGTCCTCATGCCGAGTGAAGATTCATTGTGCTTCCTTGAAAAGGGGATTGGTTGCACAGTGCCTACGATAAGCAACGAGCAGGATGTTGGCTTATCAGTCACCTACCTTGCGGCTTTGAAGGTGGTGGATCCTGATGTGAAGGATCGTGGGAATCTTCCCCTTATTGTGAAGAGGAATGGGAACCCAATGCCACTAAGGCTCCAAGAAAGGTTGCCATCTGGACGAAAGGTGGAACATGGGTTGGAGCATGGAGTTGGCACGGCCGGTGCAATGGGTGATGCATTGGGCTGAAGAGTTCTGGCGATCAGATCCTTCCAGGGCAAGTCGGCCAAGGAACGGAAGGAGATTGTGGATGGGAAGGAGTGCGTCTTTGAATACCAAGTAGGAGACAAGGTGATGGCAAAGCTCCTTCCTCAGCAACTGAAGGTGTTTCGAAAGAAACACAAGAGCCTGTGCAGTGACGAGGGCGTCACTAGATTAGGTGGGGGAGAGTGTCACGCACGGAAAGGAACGCTGGATAATTCGCGTGCACGGCCACTCCGCATAGGACTAGGAGGTTGAGACTTCAAGTGTGGAGAAGTCTAGAAACCCCTAGAATATTGTAGATATGTGTACATATTGGTAGAGTTTTGTAGAGAATTCTAGAGAACTCTAGGAATTGTGTAAATATCTAGATATTTCTAGGGAAGGTTCTGGAGAGCTATTCTCCACTGTCGGATGTAATTAATCATAGCCGTTCATTGAGGAGGTGGTAGGCTATAAATAAGGGATGCCTCATTTGTAAGTTCTGGCTGAACCCAAGAGGGGGGGTGAATTGGGTGAAGTATAAAAACTTTGAAAAATTTTCAAACTCTTTTTGTAACTTCCAGAAATCAGTTTAGAAAGTAATAACCGCACATTTATATATGTAAACACATTCAAAGATATATGCTGGAAATGTAAGCGATAAGGGAAGAGAATGTGCAAACAGATTTATACTGGTTCGGCCCTCCTTGACCTACGTCCAGTCCCCAGGCACCCCCTGAGATTTCAATCCACTATTTCCCTCAAGCTTTAATCGGGTACTTGAGAACCGCTACAATCCCACAAGTTTAGCCGGGCACTTGTGCAGCCTTTACAAATCTCTTGCAGAGATATTTCCCCCTTACACACTGTAAGGATACACCGCTTGATCACACACTCTGTACTCAAAGTAATCCTCTCACTAGGATTCACTCCCCCTTACAAGTTGTAATCAACACAATGTATAACCCACTCAAGATTACCCAATCTTGAGTATCTCTCAGAAAGATAAAGTGTTTACAATAAATTTCCTCTCAAAGGAATGGATAGATAATCACTGAAGTACATATACAGATCATTTCACTCACAAAGCTATCTAGATATGAAAAACAGAGTGAGAATGATGAAAAAGCAGAGGTTCAGCATCTTGGCATTGTAATCTTGTGTCTCTCCGTTTTTCTGCTTCAATCCATGTCTTTTATAGGTAGAGAAGAGTCTGTGACCGTTTATGACCGTTGAAGAGTCAATCAGACCGTTGTAGCTGATTATCTTTAAGTTTGGTCAGCTTCTTTCTCTAATCTCCAACTAATCCAGTTGAATGATTGATCTGAGGTGGCTTCCTGTGGATTTGCCTGTTGGAGAAGACTTTGCTTGTTGTAGTAATCTTCCTTTTAGCTTTTTGCAGACGTGTACAAGTGGATTAACCAAAGGAAGCAACTATCTGGGCTGTGCATTTATTGTTCTGACAGTTTTTTGCTTTTTGCTCTAATCCTTCAATGAACCTTCGTTAATCTGTCTGAAACTCACTAGAAAGATGGTTAAAAATATCTAGAATCAATATAGAATAATCATGGAAAGCATTGAGATCAAACAAGAAGGTATTGCAGATTTCCTAAATTTGAAATTGCACCAACGGTCACAAACCTTGAGGCCAACCTCGAGGTTAGCCTGAAGGTTTCAGGCAAGTACTAGTTTTAGAAACTCACAACCTTGAGGTTGAAACAGTAACCTCGAGGTTGGAAACTTGGTTGAAAGAGCATTTTTCCTCTGGAGCCCGATAACCTCGAGGTTGGAAATCCATACTCGAGGTTTGCTTCTGAAATTGCAAAGTTCAGTTCTTGAAAACAAGCCTCAACCTCGAGGTTGCAAACTTGACCTCGAGGTTGTCAATACTTTGACAACCAGTTTGCTCTCTGTAAGCCATAATACTCGAGGTTCAAAACTGATACTCGAGTATGGCTTCTCATACTGCAGTAGAGCAATTTCTGAGGGCCATATCTCTTTGGTCCGAGCTCCGTTTTGGTCCGTTCAACTCTTGATGGAAACCTCTGTGAGTCTACTTTCATATGCCACTGATTTCAGTCCAATCGGATTTGCCGTTTGTGAGATATACTCAAAATACTAAAGGCTGTTCCTGACTGTGACGCTGATATTTGTGTCAACTTGTAAAATTCATCAATAATTCATCTGAACTCCTTTGGACTTGAATCTTTGTCAAAAGTACGTGTTGGGAGTCTAGTTTCCAATCCTTTGGACTTGAATCTTTTGAAAGATATCATCAAATTACCATAGGTCGCCAGAAGCTGAACGTGGAACAGAGTGCACCAGAGTTGCTGATAGTGCTGAAACCTTGAGGTTATGACTACAACCTCGAGGTTGGCACTTGCAACCTCGAGTTTGCACTTGCAACCTCGAGGTTGGCTGGTCCAGTGACACCAAAAATGCTGAAGACACTCAAACCTCGAGGTTTATACCCAAACCTCGAGTTTACTCGTCCTGGACCTCATATTTGCTTGATTTAACTCTGAATTGAGCCATTCCAACTTCCATATGACCTTGGAGACTTCTAGCATCAATATAAGAACTTGAATAATGATCTCTTCATTAAATTCAACAAGTTATTCCTTCTTCCATCTCCCAACTTGATCATTCTTCATCAATTAACTTGGGCTCATCATTATTTGCAGCTTTTGCCTTCTTCAACATTCAGAACATAATGAAGCTTCATTTCAACTTTTGCAAATGCTTTCTTTCTTCCATCTCTTATCTCCTTCTTGATTATTCTTCTTAATTTAACTTCAAATAATCTACATTCAATATAACAGGTAGTCAATGTAGGAGATAACAATATTACTCAATCTTTTTGCTATTAAGAATGGCATCTATATAAGACATCATCAAAACTAATCATAACCAACATCCTTCATTTGTAATCATCCTTGAGTTTTCAAGCAATTGTTGTTTAAAGAGCTTCTCTCTCTAAGTTCTTTCTCTCTCTAAAATTTCTCTTGTTCTTTGCCTTTCCTTGCCTACTTGAGGGGATTTGGCTGACTTAGCAAGATCGAGAGGGGTGATCAAGCTAAGGCCGGCACGGTATTTGGGTGATCAAGTCCAAGGCCGTGACACTACGTACCCTTTGAAGGGATCAAAGTCCACATAGTTCGCAATATACTGGAAGGCGTGAAGCCAGGGGGTGGTGTGTGTGCTCTGTGTAACAGAAGGTAAATAGAGCATAGGGTTAGAACGTGTTCACCTGTTTAGGGTTTCCTTCTATTTATAGAGGAGTTTGGTGCGTGTATCTCTACATTGATGACTGGTATCCGGGGTCGAGATATCAGGGGCCGATATCTCGGGATTGTGATTGGGGAGGATCTTCCTTTAATGAGATCCTAGATCAGTGGGATCTCCGATCCTTGCCCGTTATACCGCAGATTCTGTTCTAGGAATGGTTGAGCTGAGGTCCGGTTATGGGCCTATTGGGCCGGTCCGTAACAGTTGCCCCCCAGCTCGGTTGTTCAGGCTTCTGGGCGGCCGTGGTGCATATTGCCCCCAGTCCCTGGTATGGCCGAGGCTTCCCTTTTCGGCTGTGTCGGTTTTCGGCTGCCGTGACCATCAGTCCAGCCCGGATCAGTGGTCGGCTTATCATGCCTCTTCCCCGACGTCTTGCCTTGAATGCCGGGTCCATCCTGTCCAGATGGGTACCTGTCCTACTCCTGACCCAAGCGCCTGGCGGTGATTCTTGACTCGAGCCTTCTGCCTTTTGGAATTCTCTGAACGGTTTGGGTCTCCCCCCGCGCATGTCTTCATTGCGGCTTTACAGCTGTCAGGCCCTCAGTGGATGCAGCCTGCAACCGCCGCGTCTTTTCGCTTCTGGAGGCCTACGCGCATTTATTGCGCTGGCGTCGTGCTGGGCCAATCCCGCCACGTCTGTACGGGAATGGACCGTTGTATCCCTGCCATTTCGGGATTTTGGTTTAAATAGCTTTCCTTCTGCTTCTCTTTCATTTTTTCGCTACTTCACTCTTCTTCTCAGATTTTCCTCTGGTTTTCTTCTAAACCACTTTCAGTCGAGACTTTGCCGTTCGCCTTTTCCAGAGTTCCAGTTCCTTCTATTTTCTTCACACAGGTATTCCGCCTATTCCCTTGTGTTTTTGTTCGGTAGTTTCCCGCATTTTACCATTTATTCTTGGAATCGCTGCCTGTGTTATCATTCCTCTGTGTTTTTGGGTTTTTCTGGGTTTCTCTAGTGTCATTACCCTGAAATTCACCCTGTTTTTTGCCCTTAGACAACAGTCCTTTAGTGCCTTAGGCTTCTAAACATGGTAAGAGGTAGGAGTGCTCCTAGACCAAGGGCGTTATTAACGCCGGAGGAGGAGCGTCTCCCCCGGGCCACTTACTGGGTTCTTGAGGGTGCGCTACCAGCCTCGGGGATTTTGGCTCCTCTGCGTCGAGGTGGCGCCGTTCGTCCGGGACGGGCCGGGGCTCGCCCGGCTTCGGCTAGGATTCCGGTTTCACTCCCTCGCTGTCCTTTCCACCCACTGGCCCATGCTCTTCCTCTCGAGTCATCCGGTGGGGCCGGGGTAGGCTCCTCATCCGGTTCCGGGCCTTCGGTGTTGATGGCTCAACCCCTCAACTTTTATGAGGGCCCTGTTGCTGTTCGTCAAACATCCGCCCCAGAAGGGTACCTCGGCCCTTGCTGGGATTGCCTCGCGGAGGCCTCTACGTTGATGGCTTGCGCCGGAGACATTGAGGCTTCCTCCATACTTGGGTCCTGCCGGCATTGGTCCGCCCCGGTTGTTCCTCCTAGCACCTCTGTTCATCCGAGTCCGCGGTCTTTTTTGTCTGCTACTGTATCTGTGCCAGGTATTTCCGCTCTTCACTGATACTAGCTTTGTTTACTTTTCGTATAGGTTTAATGTCTCCCAAACTTCAATCTTCCAAGCGGCGTTTTGAGCCCGAGGGTTCGGACTCTTCTAGTCCGCCCGAAGCTTTGTGCCGGCAATATAGCTGGGTATCGCACGAGGTGTTGAAGACTTCGTTGCTGATGTCGGATGTGGATGTTGCGCGGTTGAAGGTCCCGGCCATGCCTGGGTGAGTGCTTAGGCGTCCGGCGTCCGACGAGCCTATCTGCGTGACTCGGTCAGAGGATCACCCGGACTTCTTCTTTTTCTACCGCGACTGTTTGACGTAGGTGCAAGTTTCCCTTCCTTTTACCCCCTTTCAAATGGAGGCTTTGCGGCATCTTCGCCTCGCCTCGTCCCAGCTCCATCCAAATGGTTGGGCTTATCTTGTAGCCTTTGAAAGGCTGTGTGGTCATTTTCCGGTTCCCATACCGTGCACGACCAACCTTTTCTTTTATTTCTTTGGACCCTTTACCCTTAGCCCGCCGAAGGGGAGTGACAAGCTGAGGGGGTTGGTATCCCTCCGGATCAATCCGGAGCGCAAGCTGATTACGCCCTTCTTCGACTCCTTCAAACGCTTTAAGGTGGCGTTTTTCAAAGTCGAGGCCGTGCCAGGGGAGTGGCCCTGGTTCTTAGAAGGGGGCGGTCGCTTCCCCTTATACTGGGTGGAGAGTCATTATAAGGCCAAGACTATCTCCTTCCAAGTTCCACGCAAGAGCCTTCTACCGGAGTCGGCCTCCGCCTTACCACGGTTGGAGGCTTTGGTGGCCGAGTATGGTTTGAAGCCGGCCAGCTATTTCATCATCGGGGAGGGTTCTAAGCCGCTTCCCCCTTCTTGTAGGATCCTTATTTAGTCTTGTCGTTTTACCTTTTTGACTCTTCTTTCTTGGATTGATTATTTTGACTTTGGCCTTTTGTTTGTGTTTTCAGCTCAAGATATGAGTTCGCTTCCGTTATATATTCGTGCGGCGAATCCAGCTGCTGCCTCGCCTCGTCGCCCAAAGAAGCGGGGTGCCTCCGAAGGCGCCGGTGCTGCAGAGGCTAAGAAAAAAGTAAAGGGCTCGGCTGGTCAAGGTCCCTCTACTGCCGAGGCCACCCAGTCTTCCCCGGTGATTGCCCAGTCTTCCCCAGCGGTAGGACCCCTGGCTTCTGAGGGGGGGAGGCCGCTACCATGCCTCCGGTTTCCAAGGAAAAGGAAGTCGTGATTTCCGACGAAGAGGTTGAGGCCGAACTCCAACTTGACGATCCAGCTGGTTCCCCGCCGGGTCCGCCCTCGCCTTCGTCACTTCCCCCTCCTCCTCCTCCTCCAACGAGGCCGAAGTCAGTTTTTCCCCGTGGCCATTTATGGGACGAGGGGGTGGTTCCGGAGGTGGACGTCGTCTTCCTTCCTCCCTGGCACTTCATGGATAACCGGATCCTGCCTGCCCCCGCCTTGGATCAGCTACACTTGAACCAGAGGGAGCTATGCCGGTCAGTGGGGTACGTCTAGGCTCTGATTCTGGTCCGGGAGCAGTACACCCTGGTTAGTGCTGAGTGCCAGAGGTTGAGGGCTGAGAGGGAGGAGTTGACGAAGGGTCTGGCCGCGGCAGAGGCTAAGGCCGCGTCCGTTGGGGACCTCAAAGAGGAGTTGGACGTGGCCGAGGCCAAGGCCAAGTTTGCTGAGGAGGAGCTCATCAAGGCCTGGGACGAGCGAGATGTGGTCCGGGCGGAGCGGGACGCGGCCCGGGTGGAGCGAGACGCTACGAAGGCTGCTGCGGTGAAGGCCGATTCGGAGCTCCAGCTCTCCCGGGCGGATGCCGACAAGGTGGCTGAGGAGTGTGCCCGGGCTCAGAAGGCGGCATCGGAGGGCCTGGCTGCGATTAAGGTCCTTCAGCAGCAGCGCGCCTCTTTGGCGGAGGAGAAGGATGGGCTTCAGAAAGCCCTTGCTGCGGAGAAGGCGGCTCATCAGGAGGCTTTGGACGCTCTGGTGCAGACTGCCGAGGAGTGCTTCAAGCAAGCTCTGACGTAGGTCCGGTACTTCAACCCCGGCGTTGAGCTGAACGTGGACGGGTATGATTACTGTTCCTTCGTTCAGGAGGACGGGACTTTGATCCCGTATCAGTCTCCTACCGCCGCGGGTTCCGCTGATGCTTCTTCTACGCCGAGGGTCCCACCGATGCTTCTCCTGCCGCCGAGGGTCCTGCTGGTGCTGAGGCCGAGCATAGACTGAAGATCCTGAGGCCGAGCCTTCCGAGTAGTTTTAGCATTTTGCTTTCCTTTGTAAATCTTGGGGTGTTGGTGCCCTTGTAATTTTTTGAATGATTTTGGCCTTGTGCCATCGTGTATAAACTCTTGACAATGAATGGCATACATTTCTTTTGTCTCGGTCTTTTGTGCTTTTACCTTGGTTAGGTGACTTAGACAATGAATGATTTACAGTTCTGTCATCCTTTTGTCTCTTTGTTGACAATGAATGATTTAAGTTTTTATCATCCTTTTGCCCGTGTATGTCGGCCGTGTGTTCACAGGCCGTTTAAGTAACTTAGATAATGAATAACTTCGTCATCCTTTTGTCTAAGTTTAGGTGTTTATCGGCCGCATGCGTGCAGGCCGTTGGTACTCTACCACACTTAGTGTGTGGGAGGTTGGGGCAGGGTTGTCTTGTCTCAGCCTCGTCAGGCATAACTAACCGCACTGCCTCGGCCAGACTTTCTAATAGCCGGGCTCCAACTTTCAATTAGTTGGATTAAATTTTACCGGCGTAAGGGCAGGACTATCACGTGTCTAACCGAGGCTTCGTCTGCCTTGGGTCAGACATTTCGACCTAATCAGGGTCGGCGTGGTAGGTTGCTTGCTTAGCCGGGCGAGCGTTGACGAGTCAATTTCACGAAGGGTCACGTACGTATGGCTCCTTCGCCGAGCTCTAACCAGTGCCTGTCGGAGTACGACGGCCGGTTTTCGTACATCTAGATGTTTCTGGTTTTTTCGGATGGGTACATGACCTTAGGGCCTTTTACCGATGCCGGGCTTAATGGCCTCGGCTTTCGGTTTCTTAGCCGGGCTTCTTTGCCTCGGCCTTATCGTTTCGTTTCTTGGCCGGGCTTCTTTGTCCCGGCCTTATTGTTTTTGGCCGAGCTTCCTAGCTTCGGCTTCATGCTTAAGCGGATTTTGTGCACATTCATAAATCTCCTCAATGGGATCCTTTATTGATAAGAAATAGCCCTAAGGGGCTTTACAAAGCAACAAGATTAGAAATAACATAACTTGGACTTGAACTAACGAAAGAAACAAAGGAAAAACAAACAAATAGTGTCGAAGCGGGATCTAGCTGTAGTAGATTTTCAGCTTGTCGGCATTCCATGTTCTTTTGACCGGCTTGCCTGCTAGGGTTTCGAGAATGTATGCTCCTCCATCGAGCCTTTCTTTGATTCGGTAGGGACCCTCCCAGTTTGCCGCCAGCTTCCCATCCTTGGCATTCTTGTTGCCTATGTCGGCCCGTCGGAGTACTAGATTGCCTCGGTTAAAAGACCTGGGTCGGACCTTTCTACTGTACTTAGCCGCGAGCAGCTGCTCGCGGCTAGTTCCCAGCAATGTGCCGCAACCCGGATTTCGTCAATGAGGTCCAAGTCTGTCTTCAAGGCGTTGTCGTTCAACTCCTGCCCTTCTTGTCTGGCTCTGACCTTTCTCCAGGATGGCTGTCCGATTTCCACCGGGATCATTGCCTCGCATCCATAGGTTAGCCTGTAGGGGGTTTCCTGGGTCGAAGACTGTACGCTTGTTCGATATCCCCAAAGAACGCTGTGTAGCTGGTCAGTCCAGTTGGTGTCGGCTTGCAACATTCGCCTCTTGAGTCCTTCCAGGACGACCTTATTGGCGGCTTCGGCTTGGCCATTTGACTGCGGGTGTTCCATGGATGAAAAGTGCTGTTTAATGTCCAGATTGGACATTAGACCTTTACTCGATGTGCGCTGTTCTCTTTTGCTTGTAGCAGTCCGGCTAGAAGAGCCTCATACTCGGCTTGGTTGTTGGAGGTCGGGAACTTCAGTTGGAGAGAGTGTTCCATAGCGACCCCTTGTGGGCTCTCCACGATAACTCCCGCACCGCTGCCTTTAGCGTTGGAGGATCCGTCCACATAGACTTTCCAGGTCCCGTCATTCATTACTGCCGGGGTGAGTTCTCTGATGAAGTCCGCCAATGCCTGGGACTTGATTGCCTGCAGGGCTTCAAAAGCGATGTCAAACTCGGACAGTTCTATGGCCCAGTTGGTCATTCTCTCCGCCAGGTCGGGCTTGTGGAGGATCTGCCGGATTGGCTGGCTGGTTCGCACCACTATCTGATGTCCTTGGAAGTAAGGTCAGAGCCTTCTGGCCACGGTGAGTAGGGCGAAGGCCACTTTCTCTAGTTTCTGGTACCAGAGTTCAGAGCTTTGCAGGGCCTTGCTGATGAAGTATATCGGTCTCTGTCTGGCCTCAGTTTCTCTTACCAGGGCGGCGCTGACGGCTTCATTGCCGATCAACAAGTAGAGGAATAGGGTCTCTCCTGGATTTGGCTTGGTTAGCACCGGCAGGGTTGCCAGACACCGTTTAATTTCTGTGAAGGCGACATCACACTCGGGATTCCAACCGCCTTGGGTTTCTTTCTTCAGTAAACTGAATAGAGGTAGGGCCTTCTCGGTTGACTTCGGGAGAAACCTTGTCAGGGCAGCCAGTCGGCCGGTCAGCTGCTGTACCTCCTTCTTGGTCCTCGGGGGCTGCATGTTGAGGACGGCCTTGTACTTGTCCGGATTGGCTTCGATCCCTCAGTTAGTCAGCATGAAGCCCAAAAATTTCCCATCCGGAACTCCGAAGGCACATTTGGCCGGGTTCAACCTGATTCGATGTCTTCTTAGTTTCTCAAACGTCTGTTCTAGGTCCCGGATGTGGTCTTTTGGAAGCTTCGACTTGACGATCATGTCGTCAATGTAGACCTCTATGTTGCGCCCGATTTGGTCTTTGAAAACTCGGTTCATCATCCTCTGATAGGTGGCCCCGGCATTCTTCAGTCCGAATGGCATGACGTTGTAGAAGTAGTTTGCCTTGTCCGTCATGAAGGCGGTCTTCTCTTGGTCGTCCGGATGCATTGTAATCTGATTGTACCTGGAGTAGGCGTCCATAAAGGAGAGGAGCTGGTACCCGGCCGAGTTATCCACAAGCTTATCAATATTGGACATCGGGTAGGAGTCCTTTGGGCACACCTTATTGAGGTTGGTGTAGTCGACGCATACTCTCCATTTACCGCTGTGTTTGAGGACCATGACCACGTTGGAGAGCCAGGTGGTGTACTGCACCTCTCGAATGAAGCCGGCCTCAAGGAGCTCTTCGATGTGGCTAGCGAGGGCCTCTTGTCTGTTGTCCGCGATGTTCCTCTTCTTCTGTGTCACTGGTCTTGATCCCTGCCATATGCCAGCTTGTGGCAGCAGAAGTGGGGGTCGATGCCGGGTACTTCGGCCGAGGTCCAGGCGAAGACGTCTTAGTTTTGTCTGAGGAAACGGATCATATGAGCTTTCAGGTCGTCCCTTATGTCTAGGCCGATCTTGGCGGTCTTGGACGAGTCCTCCCCTAGTACTACCTCCTCTAATTCTCCTTCCGGCTCTGGCCTCGGATTTTCCTGTTCTCGGAGGTCGAGCTCCACCATGTTGACCGGTTGCCGCGGGTGCTTATCGGAGCCGGCTTTGGCTACTTGCTCGTTGGATCCGAGCCGAGGTGGAGATGAGGGTCCTCCTTCCTCGACCCGGAGAGCTTCAAAGTAGCATTGCCTCGACTCTTTTTGATCTCTGGATACTACAACTATCTGGTTTTTGTCATTGACCATCTTCAGCTTCTGGTGCTTGGTGGATACCAATATGTCCCAGTTGTGGATTGTTGGTCGACCTAGGATGATGTTGTATGGGGATTGGAAATCGGCGACGATGAACCTCACTCGTTCGGACTTGAAGGCTTCTTTGGTCCTGAGGGTCAGCCTGAGGTCGATGTAACCTTTCGGAAAGGACTGCTCGCCGTTGAACCCGATCAAGGTGGTCTTGCATGGCTTGAGATCCTCCGGGTCAAGGTGCATCCTTTTATATGCGTCCTAGCTTATAATATCGGCCGAGCTCCCTGCATCAACGAAGATCCTTTTAACATGGCAATTAACCAAGGTTCCAGTGATTACCAGTCCATCCAGGTGGCTGGGTATGACGTCTTTCAGCTCTTCGTCGATGAAGGTCAGGGGTAGGCGGCCTCGGCTTCTTGGGGTCCCCCTTGAACTTTGGGAGGTCTCGGACGGTCAGTACCTTGCGGAGGTACTTCTTCCGCTAGCTTACAGTGTCTCCGCCACCTCCAAACCCTCCGCTGACGACGTTGCACTGGAAATCCACATCGGGAAATTCATCGTCAGAGGCGGTCTTCTGCTTTTTTTCCGTCTTTCGGGCTTCCTTGGGCAGACTTCTGGTGCGGCCGTGGTCATTGCGCTTGCCGTTTGTCCTTCCCTGGGTTTTGACGACATACTGACGTAGTTTTCCATCCCTTACAAATTTTTCAATAACGTCGCGGAGGTCATAGCATTCGTCGGTAGTATGTCCGTGGCAGTCGTGGAACATACAAAACTTGGTACGGTCCGTATTGGAACGGCCTCTGATCGGCCTCGGCTTGTCAACTCGCTTCATCTCGGCCTGGGCTACCTCTTTCCATACCTGGGACCGAGGGACATTCAAGGGGGTGTAGCTATCGTACTTGGCCTTTTGGTCGGTTCGGTCAGACTTGGCTCGACTCTCGTGGTTTCGCCTTCTAGGTTCGGACCTCGGCCTCCTTGGCCGGTCCTCGTCGCTGGGCGAAGTGTTCCTTGCCCATTCGGGTTCGTCCACGTTGGCTGCCTCCATCTGCTCCACATCCAAGTACTTCTTCGCCTGGGTGTATAATTCGGTTATCGTGTACACCGGGTTCTTGCATAAGTTCCGGGCCAGTCGCGATTACGGATCTAGCCTACTGACCAGGCAGTGTACGTGAACCTCCTCGGGCAACGACCGCACTTGCATGGCTACGTCGCGGAACTGATCCAGGTACTTCTGTAGGGCCTCGCCTTTCCTCTGTCACACTTTGCTCAGCGTGAATGAGGTCTTGGGATGTTTTTTGCTGGTGGCGAAGTTCAATTCGAACTTCCGTCCGAGGTCTTCGTAGCTCCGAATGGAGTTATCCGGGAGTGAGCGCAGCTATCTGTGCGCCGGTCCGATTAGAGTGGCCGCGAAGAGGCGTTGGATCACCGGGCCTGTAATTGTCCGGACCCACATGAGCTTCTCGAACACGTCCAGGTGGTTGCGCGGATCTTGGGTTCCGTCATACTTCGGGAGGTCGGCCAGATCGAATTGCTTCGGATAACGGGTCGTTGCCGCCTCCCTTGAGAACGGGGATCTGCCGGAGTCTGACAGATATGTCACTCGATATTCCTGGGGAGATCCGTGGGGAGGTGATCTGCGAGCCCGGGGAGTTCTGTCCTCCACGCGGGGTTCTTTTCAGTCTCGACCCTCTCTAGCAGCCCGATCAGTGCGGTTAGGACCGTCATCGTGGTTTTCAACGTCTTCTGGGGACCGTGGTCGGCCTCGCTCCGTACTCATCCTCCGCTTCTGTGTTCCTCGGCCCTGAGCTGCTCGAGGAACTGCTGTCATCCACCGGGGCCTTCCTTCCACGCCTATGATTCCTCCGGCGGCTTCCCTGCCGGCGATCCTTCTCGAGCGCTTCCTTAATCATTCGGCCAAAAGCTTCAAAGTCGGCCTGTCTCTGCAGGTCGTCTCATTTTTCCTTGTTTTCCAGCCTCTGTAGTAACGACTCCTGCGTCCTCCGTAGGATGCGGACGTCGGCTTCGAACGCCTGGACGTCTCGCACCGGGGGTTCTGTGCGCGATTCTTGCAGTGGCTGCTCCTCTGCAGAAGGGGAGGTTGTCGTGTCAGTGACATGTCCTTCTGGGGTGTTTTCTCGCCGCGGGTGCTCCGGCGGCTGGTTCGGTGGTGGTTGGCTTGGCTGGGGGTCTCCTCCCACCGGCTGGGGGTTTCTGCTGTGGCTTCTGGTGTTTGCCATTAGTGGTAACGAGGATTGAAGTTTATGGTTCCCCACGGACGACGCCAATGTTCTGTCCTAAGAACACAGAAAGATTGGACTTGACTAGGTTGTCAAGCCTAGAGCCTACGTACCCTTTGAAGGGATCAAAGTCCACGTAGTTCGCAATATACTGGAAGGCGTGAAGCCAGGGGGTGGTGTGTGTGCTCTGTGTAACAGAAGGTAAATAGAGCATAGGGTTAGAACGTGTGCACATGTTTAGGGTTTCCTTCTATTTATAGAGGAGTTTGGTGCGTGTATCTCTGCATTGATGACCAGTATCTAGGGTCGAGATATCAGGGGCTGATATCTCGGGATTGTGATTGGGGAGGATCCTCCTTTAATGAGATCCTAGATCAGTGGGATCTCCGATCCTTGCCCGTTATAGCGCAGATTCTGTTCTAGGCATGGTTGGGCCGAGGTCTGGTTATGGGCCTATTGGGCCGATCCGTAACAATTTCCAAAATTCCTCTTTAGAAGCATGTGAATTATACAGTCGTCTTTGATATATCTGTTATGTCCATGTCTGCCATGGTTGCATGTCACATGATAGCAAGCATCCTCCTTGTTTGAAGTTCTTTTCTGTACTGTCAGGTTACATCTTACGATATATTTACACAACCTTAACTCTATTTTGGGTTTCTGCAATGTTTCCTACTTGTAGTTATGGACTTGAAAACATATTGCTCTTTCTTAAAAGCTGATATAATTGTTGTTGTCAGTGCACTGCCTGAAGATGATTGGTTCAACGAAATTTGTCAAGATACCATTGATAGACTAAGTGGGAGACCAAAGGAAATCAATGGAGAAAGAGACTTTAACAGCCGAACTGCGTCTGTCTCAGCACAGTCAGTATCATCATTCAGATCTCATAGTAGTTCATAAGGCATACATTCATTCATCCTTGTAAATTAGATCAGACTTGTAAGCACATATAGAGAATATAATCTGAATCTCATATTTGTTCATGTACATAAGAGGGGTATTTATACAATGGGGGAGAGGCTTAGAATTTATGGCTCTTAATGACTATTAATCTCCTAATCCCTGATTTATAGGGATTCTAATATATTTCCTAACATAATCCCTGATTTATAGGTATTCTAATATATTTCCTAACACTCTCCCTCAAATTGGAGCGTAGATGTTAATCAAGCCCAACTTGTTACAAAGATAGTCAACCCGAGTTCCATTTAAGACCTTAGTCAAAAGGTCAGCCAATTGGTCACTAGACTGCATGTGCCCTGTAGAAATAAAGTTCTCCTTGATCTTTTCACGTACAAAGTGACAATCAATCTCAATGTGTTTCGTACGTTCATAAAACACAGAGTTGGAGGCTATATGTAGAGCAGCTTTATTATCACACCACAACTTCGCAGGTAATGACGTGGCAAGACCAACCTCCTTCATTAACTGATGAATCCACACAATTTCCTGTACTGATTGAGACATGGCTCTATACTCAGCTTCTGCACTCGACTTAGAAACCACATCTTGCTTCTTACTCCTCCATGACACTAAATTTCCCCCAACAAACACACAATATCCTGTGGTGGATCTTCTGGTGGCCTTTGATCCCGCATGATCTGCATCGCAAAAACATTCAATCTTGTTGTGACCATGATTTGTATAGAGTACACCAAGACCAGGTGAGCCCTTCAAATATTGTAGGACGCATTCCAAAGTTTCCCACTGAGCAACGGTTGGTGCAGTCATGAATTGACTAAGCACACTAATTGGGAAGGTCACATCAGGGCGAGTTACTGTGAGATAATTTAATTTCCCAATTAATCGACGATATCTCTCAGGATAGACAAACGGTTTGATCTTCTCTGGATCAACTTTCTTTTGTACATCCTCAGGTAGCTCTTCAAATGGTATGCGGTCATCAATGTCCAAGAATGGATTAGGAATCATGGGAACGCTATTCGGTGCTGCTCCGAGTTTCCCGATTTCTTTTAACAAATCAAGAACATATTTCCTCTGTGTCAAAAGGATGCCTTTCTTACTTCTCATAATCTCAATTCCGAGAAAGTACTTTAACAGACCCAAATCCTTTGTTTGAAAATGAGAATTAAGAAAGGCTTTGAGAGATGAGATTCCCGAAGCATTGCTACTCGTAATAACAAGATCATCAACATATACGACTAACAAAATCATCCCAGCATCTGTTTGTTGATAAAACACAGAGTGGTCACACTTACTCTGACTAAAAACCAAACTTCTTAACCACAGAGCTAAACCTGTCAAACCAAGCACGAGGGCTCTGCTTCAAGCCATATAAATACTTTTAAAGATGACATACCTTCCCATTCTCCCCCTGAGCAACAAAACCAAGTGGTTGCTCCATGTATACTTTCTCCAGAAGATCACTATTCAAGAACGCATTCTTAATATCCAATTGATGAAGATCCCAACCATAATTGGCTGCCAAAGAAATGAAGAGGCGAACAGAGGACAGCTTTGCCACAGGAGAAAAGGTTTCTGAATAGTCAATACCATAGGTCTGAGCATAACCCTTTGCAACCAGTCGAGCTTTCAAACATTCCAAGGTGCCATCAGCTTTTGTTTTGACTGTGAACACCCACTTACACCCAATGGCCTTCTTGCTAAGAGGATCCGTAAAATTTCCTGGAATCTTCAGGATGTCTACTTTCAAGGAAAAATAATAACTTTTGCTCAGATTACACGGTTCACTCCCAGGTTTTAAGTTTTGAGCATCTGCTCAGCATTTTCCCAGAAATTCGTAGCCTAACTTTGAGGATTTTTATCTCACTGTATGTTCTTGACATATTTAAAAAGCCCTATATGTCTACTTTAACCATGAATTTTTCCAAAATTTTTCAACCATGTTCTCAACATAAAATACTGACATTTTCATCACTGGTTCAGAAATTTCCTTAACCGATGAAATTTCGCTAGAACTTCGTTACTTTAATATTTCTCTTCCGCAAATTTTGATAAAACACCCTCTTCATCAATTTTTTGAAATAAAGCTGATTTTAACCATAAAAACATGAATTCAAAATTATTCTAGAATATTTAAGATCTAAACTACTTCTATCTAAGAATTTAAAGACTAAAAACTAAAGAACTCAAAGCTAGAGCTAGGGAACTTACCAAGAACTTTGCTCCTCCTTTATTCAAGGCTTTCACTCACTCTTTCACTCTTAGAATCAGTTTGTTCAAGCTTGGTTTGGTGTGAGGAAATGATGAAGCCAAACCTCCTATTTATAGCATTTTGGGAGGTTAACTTTGTTATGGTTTTTAGAACAAGAATAGAGATTAGAAGGAGAGAAGACACAAGAAAGGGATTAGAAGAGAAAGACACACAGAAGGGGGGGTTAGAAGAGAAGAAGAGAGCTCCTATGCTCTCACAATGTATTCACACTCATAGCAAAACTCAACTCAACTCAACTCTCTTACAACTATGGAGGAGTAGGCTATTTATAACCCATAGCCTCTCACAAATCCTAACTAACTACTATTAGTTACTAACTAACTAACTAATTCCTTCCTAACTAACTAACCTAATTAGTTATTTATTGTTTACATATCAATACCCCTCCTCCAAAAACATCCTTGCCCTCAAGGATGGTGGATTACAAACACAAATCTGAACCTAAAAAACACAAAACTGAAACATCAAAACATAAGCGAAGCTATAAAATTCTGGACTTGTGCTGCTACACTCTGCACTTCATTCCTTTCCAATGACAGACAAAACAGTTGTGAGCTTTTAAGGTCCCACCATTTGCAATATAGATGATACTCGTTGTCTTTTCTGAATGAAGCAGACTCCCAACTATTATCCATTAGTTGGAGAAAACCAGCACCAAGAAGCATCCTGACTAACTCTCCTTGAAACCAAACAAAAATCAGAATTCGTGTTGGAGAACATAGAAGGATTAGGACCCATTCTCGCAACAGCCTTTTACTAAAGGTACCCATAGGAAATATGTAACCCAAATGCAACGTTACTGGGCTCTTTTGTTTGCAGATATCTTCAAAGCCCACTTGACCATCTGAAATTAGAAAATCCAATGGCCCATGCTGTTTGAGCAAGAGTGTTTCTTTACAGTCAGAGTCTCCACAAATACGAGATGCTTGCCTGTCTTCTTGCTTGTTGAAGGACTTTTCTTGGAAAGACCCACAAGATTCTTGATCTTCCAAAGCTTTTTCTTGAACTTCTTGAGTCAACAAAGATGACCCACCACTTTCTTGAATGGTTAAGTCTTCTTTTTCTTGAGTATAGCCACCTTCTTGAATGATTATGGGCTGCTCTGGAATTGATGGCAGAGTACCCCCACCATCTTCTTGATCAGTAGAAGCATTTCTTCTTTCAGCTTCTAAGTCAGCACGCAAGGCCCCGAAGTCGGCACACAAGTCTGCTACCTCCCGCCCTGATTTTCGTAACTCTGCTGTTTTCTCGGACTGAAGTTTTTGCACAAGGGACAACATCTGCTGAACCTCTATCATCATACTCTGAAGACGTTCTTCCATGCTTCTTGGAAGGACTGGAAAAGTTGATGTAGCCATTGAATAGTAGGATTTTTTTTTCTTTTTTTTCCTTTTGGAATCTGTTTCAGAATTAATATTCTAAATTCCCTTGAACCAGCCTGACCCCCAACCAAGAAATAGAACGAGTGGTGAAATTTACAGAAACAGAACTCAAGTCAGAAACAGCTGACACCCACACTGAAAAGCCACCGAAACCCACTGAAAATCTACCAACAAGGCAATTAAAATTCCACCAACCGGAAAAAAACGACACCCAATGCAAGAAAATCCACCGACAAGGCAATTACAATTCCACCAACCACCCGTTATAGAAGTGGACGAACAGACCCAGACGAGCTGGAACCAGAATTTAGAGGACGCCACGTGTGAAACTTCCGTAACGGTTGAACAGAGTGGTGTCTTGGACCAATCGACACAATTGAAGGAGAACCCACAGTCGTTGGCAGGCTCAATGTCAACCAGAACAGACAGAACCGTATTCTTTCTTTCTTTCTTTCTTTTTTCTTCGTTTTCTTTTAATAGAACAGAATGTGGTGAACAGAATCAATAAGAGGCAGCCAATGAAGGACCGCTCTGATACCACTGTTATGGTTTTTAGAACAAGAATAGAGATTAGAAGGAGAGAAGACACAAGAAAGGGATTAGAAGAGAAAGACACACAGAAAGGGGGGTTAGAAGAGAAGAAGAGAGCTCCTATGCTCTCACAATGTATTCACACTCATAGCAAAACTCAACTCAACTCTCTTACAACTATGGAGGAGTAGGCTATTTATAACCCATAGCCTCTCACAAATCCTAACTAACTACTATTAGTTACTAACTAACTAACAAACTAACTAATTCCTTCCTAACTAACTAACCTAATTAGTTATTTATTGTTTACATATCAAACTTCCTAACAACTCTTGCTCATTTCTAGCCCTTGGATTTAGGGTAATTGAGAGCACAAATCCTAGCCCTACACATACCCCCCCAACTGTCCCCCCCTCTCTCCCCCTCATCCTCTTCCATTTCTTTTATGATTTCCACTTTATGGTACATTATCCTCTTCCATAATTGCCATGTGTTTTAGCTTCACAATTAATCTATCAATTCCACCCTTCTTGCATATCACTAATTAGAATCACTAGAAAAGAATTTATTTGAGGATCCTAATGAAGTTTTATGCACATTTTCTCATTGGTTTTGAAATTTTGAAGTTCTAAGCTTCATTTAGAGATCATAATCACTTACTTTCTCATTTGGTATCAATTTGCAAAATTTGAGGAAATGACCTTGGTTATACTCATTCTCAAACTTGAATTATGCTTGTTCATAATCTCTTCTTATATTTGATCTATGATTAATGGATTTCAAGATAAAATTTAATTTGTATAGATTTTCATTTGTTTATGTATAGAATTAATTTTATGGTTTAATCTAATTGTTCAATTGTCTAATTTCCTTATTGACTAACATTTTGACTTCTCTCTCTCTCTCTCTCTCACACACACACACACTCTTACACGACACGCGTGCGCGCGCGCACACACACACACACACACACACTCCACCTCTCTCTTACTTTTCGACCACCTTATCCTCTTCCATTTTCCCAAAAAGTCTTCCATTAGAGGTGTGATTCATATATAGGGTGGTGACTCATTTCATGCTAAGGTTAGTGACTCACTGATGTTTAGGGTTATGACTCATATATGCATGTGAGTATTTGATTTTTGTCAATTTTTCTCTTCCCTTTTGCTCTTCAAAAACCGCCCCCACCCCTTCTATTTATTTTGAATTTTGTTTCTTAATCTTCCTAGAATATTAGAGGGAAAACTTCCATTGGTTAGCTTTGGTTCACATGGATTCCACTTTATTATAATTAATTAGAGCCATTGGATTATCTTTGTAAGGTTAAATCTTGGCCTTTGATATTAATTGAGATTATTGACTTTTCAAAGTTCAATTAAAGTTTAGTTAACTTCTTAGTCAAAAGCTTAATTGCCTCTTCATTATTGTATTATTGGTGTTTAGGGTAATTTATGACTATTGGTAATCCACTTTATACTAATCCTAATCTCTTATTGGTCTTTGATTTTAATTAGCCCAATATACTTCTAATTGATGACTATTAATGTTAATTGTAAATAATTAGCTAATCATTCTATTAGTGTTAATTAATTGCCCATTAAATGTTAGTAATTATCCTTTTAATTGTTCAAGTGTTTTGATAATTCCTTATGGCCTTCTATGAATTAATATGACCTAGGTACTAATTATGGGTTCTTAGAAAATTTAGTTTCTTAATAAATTATGAAAATTGAGACTTAGATCTTCTTTAATTAATCTCTTGATTAGTTATGAAAATTTACATAATTATTTAGTTTAGTGAAAATCTAATTGTCTACTAATTCTTATTAATTTCTTCTACTTGTTTTCATAACACTTCCTTGCTCTTTTTGCTCATATAAGAACCATAAATTAATTTGGGGATTATTTGTATTTTTATGATATTTTATGATTCCTAACAAAATAAAGCATTAGCTATCTTAAATTCTAAGAAGAAATATTCTAAAGGATAAAATAAATACATCTCAAAATTTGAGCATATTCATCTATTTGAAATAGGTGCCATCAACCAAAATATTGTATTTTTAATAAGGGGAAATGATATATCATGTGACTGGACCTAATGTTTTTTTCCAGTGAGATTAGTATTACGCCGTTTTGTCCATAGCATGTGCTTTGTCACCGAAAAAACAAAAACTCAGCAAACACGAATCGACTTCCAAGTATTATCAGCAAACAGGAATCTCAAATCGGCGCAATAATAATCAATTTCCCTCAAACATAATGTCATATCAATTGAGATCGAAACAAGAGTATAAATAAAACCTAATTCCTAAATTCTCTGTTAATTCATCGCAACAACAATTCATCGGAACAATAATTCTTCCCAATTTCAAATTGGAATCTGTAAAATTCTCTGTTCTATTATCTGCATAATTGTATTGGTAGTTCAACGCAATAATAATTCATTGCAATTTCCAACAATAATTGTGATCGGTAGTTCATCGCAATAATATTCAGACTGTATATAAGAAATTTTCTTGACTTTTATCTGCATAATCTCTACTCTCAAAAACTGCTGTAAAAAACAATTATGCAATAATTAATAATTGTTTTGGGGACATTGGCTATGCATAAACAATATAGTGATCACCTGCACATATGTTTTTATCTTGGTGTTCTTTCCAATTTATTGAGATTTGGTTGTCTTCATCAAATTTATTTCAGCTTATTTTGGTTAATGATGCAAATATTGTATAGGCTAATGTCAATTTTTTCACAGCTTTAGAACTTCTACAGTATGACATAAATAAATTTTTCTCACCCATAGGTATTTAAATTCAAATAAAAGATTACAAATATCATCCAAAATATGTTCAAAGATTTGACCAAGCACTATATTGCTTCTTTGTCAATTGCTTTTAACAAGAGAAACTTTCACATGACTAGACTCTAAATGGATATCAGACACCATCAAAATGGAGTCAGATATTCTAAGGCATGCATCGATTAGAAGTAGGACCTACGGGAGTGATATAGTATCACATTAGTGAAACATTTGGAAAGCACTAACCTGCAATATATAAGAAATAACATATAGCCATCTGATATTTGATAAGGCTGCTCACAAGTGTATAGAAGAACTTATCTGAAGTCACTGTTTTTACAAGCTGTTGGAAGAGTATTCGGCCATATACATAGAGCATCGCTGTGAAGAAAAAATATTGCCTGGACACTGTACTCAGAATTCATCCTGTTTGGTAAGAGGACATTTTATTATTGTTCGTGATGAGCTGCAATACTAATCCTTCATATCTATTATTGTTGAAGAAGTCAAGCTTGAAATATTATTTTTGAGTAATACATATACATATATATATGGATTAACTTTCCTGAGACATCAGATTCAAGATTACAAAACTCAGAACCAAGATATGCACGAAAAACATACCAAAGAAATAACGCTCGCAATATCAAAGGTTATATCCGTTAGGATCATAGATCATTGCCATTGAACTCATAAATTTCATAGCTTTCAACAATGTTGTTAGCGTATTGAAGACATTGAATCTAGAAATGGGATCGCTCAGAGACGATGATGGGAGATTACGAAGAATGAAGCAAGCAGTTGTAATATTAATATCCATGAAAAAGGAAAAAGGGAAAAAAAAAAAAAAAGCCATACGTAAGATGATATAAATAAAGGGGGGAAATGCAGAGCAAACTCCAAATGCATAACCAAATTGAGAGAAGCATCCAATAGCTTTCAATTTTCGATTGAGCAAAAAAAAAAAACCAAAATAAACACAAATCTGAGCAAAAAAATGCAGAGCAAACTCCAAATGCAGAACAATCCAATAGCTTTCAATTTCTGATCAAGCAAGAAAAATCGACAGAAACAAAGAAAGCTCAAACCAAATCTTACTCCAAATGCAAGAATTAGAGAGAAATACATACCTGGAAGCAAGAGCAAAGGCAGAGGAAAGAAGGGAGTGAGTTGTGTTTCCAGATCTGGCCAGCGACTCGTTTCTCCATTTTGGTGATCCCTTGGTTTAAACACAAACACAAACATGAAGAAGGGAGAGTGTGAGTGCGCGCTATCCATTGCTCATACATTTCAGTGCGTGCTATTCCTGTTTGCTGATAATACTTGGAGGCTGATTCCTGTTTGCTGAAACAATGATTATTATTGCGTGTTTTTGTTTTTTTAGTGACAAAGCATGTGCTATGGACAAAACGGCGCAGTATTGATCTCACTGGAGAAAACATTAGGTCCAGTCACATAATATATCATTTCCCCTTTTAATAATTATCAATTTGGGGTATCACACAAAGCCTTACTTTCGAAATTAATTGATAACTAAATTAAATAAGCATAATTAAGGATGTATCACCTTAATTAAAGAACTAAGAGCTAATGAAGTACTAAGATTAGCATAAATGAGTTTCTAAGGACCATGATTAATCTAGGAACCAATCATATTTTGACAGTTGCACTTAACAACATCTAAACTACCATATTAGGGATGCTAATTAAGATTAGATATTAAGGACTAGGATTAAACCTCATAAAGCTAAATCTAAAGGCTTTAATTTAACCTCATAAAGTATAACCCTTGTGAAGTAAAAATCCACCAATGAGAGACTTTTCTTCTTGATATTGGGAGACAATTAAAAACACAAATTGGAAGAGTAAAAGGTGAAAGGAAGCCACGGTCACTTGGCTTGGAAAAGAAGAATACCATTGTTTAATATTAAACAAAACCCACATGCAAGATTAAGCACATGCAAGTCATAAATTGTGGAAGAGGATAAGAGTACTTGCCATTAAATTTCTAAATGGCTTCAGAAGAGGAAAAGGTACTTTGGCTAAAGCTTTGATGGAGGTGAGAGGGAGGAGGGGACGTGTAGTGTGTGTGTGTCTGTGTGTGTAGGAAGGATAGGATAACTGATTTAATTCAAGAAATATAAGAGTAACCAATAGGAAAATTCAAGACACAAGTGAATTAAATCCTTAGCAAATTAAGTAGATCAATGAGAGATTTCAATCATAGATTAGAATCAAGGATTGATCTTGATCAAGAACAAATATTAAGCTTGGGATTAAGTATCATCATAATTTTTACCCAACTTACACAATTAACTTTAAAATGATAAAAGAGTAATTAGAGACTTCTAATTGAGCCTTGAGGTTCAAATTTAAGAGGCTAATGAGGCAACTTAAATAAACCTCAAATAAACCCCTAAAATGCATCTTTGCTTAGTTTGTAACCAACTACCATTTTTCTTCTAGTTACAAACACACTTAAGGAAACTAGGAATTGAAGCACAAACTTGGAGAAATGAGGGGGAGAGGGACGAATCATATAGCTTGTGGAAGGGGTAGGGATTTGTTTATTATTTAGTATATAACACATGCAAACTAAACATTAATGGATGGAACAAATTGGGGAGAGAGAGAGATGTACTTAAACGGAAAGTAACATTAAAATTTGTAAGAACGCTTCCGTGTACGCTATTAAACGGAGTATTTAAGGCGGGTGTTACGGTGTGTATATATATACACTATATTTATCTCACATTGTACTATTTTATGTTTTTTCATTTTATTATACTTTGTTGTTTTTGTACGTTAATTTTTCCATATTATATTTATTATTTTAATTTACATGATCTTTTTCTATGTTTCCCTTTGTTTCCAATTTTTACGTTATCTTATCTGATACTTATTATTATGTTCATAGAACTATATAAGTGACAGGAAAAATCCCTACAAAAGACAAATGGATTATTTAAATTATATTTTTGTTATTGCAATAAAAAAATTTTGAATTAAGTGATTTGACCTAAAATAAAATTTTACAATTCGATAATTTTTACCTTACTATTTCTCATTTGGATTGAGTATCCATATCTTATTTTATTTCTTTTTTTTCTTTGACCAAAATAATCTCACAACCAGAAACGCAATTCCGTTGCAAATTCAGCTGAAAGTTGCGACAGATTACAAACTCCGTCACAAATTCGAAGTTTCGCAATGCGAAATGGCAACAGACTATGGTCCCCGTCGCAAAACAGTGTTCTTGTGGCATCGTTTTGCGACGGCGTGAGCTGGCTGTTACGAAACGGCGTGAGAATTCACGTAGTTTTGCGATGACATGTGAATTCATGCCATTTTGCAATGGCGTGAGATGCCGTCACAAAACGGCGTGAATTCTCACACCGTGTTGCAATGGAGGAAGTGATTTTGTGACAGAAATACTATTCCATCTCAAATCACAACTTATGTTGCAACTTAAGTTATTCCATCTCAAATCCAAGTTAGATCCTTATTCTCTGGTTACTTGTTGGGATTTTCTTTGTTGAATGCATGTATATGTTTGCCACTTTCTTGATTAAGTGGCAATTGATTGGTATAAGTGGCCAATACAATTGGCCACTTATATTTGTGGCATGTTGAGATGTAAAGCATGCAAAATATATTAGTTAGTTAATTAGTAAGGAAGTTAGACGTAGACTATTGTTGTAATGCCCTGAAAACTAAGGGGTGACCGACATGGAAGATGAATGAACTCATATTCCTTAAGCCTTAAACTTATATACAAACATTAAATAATACTCATAATAACATTCGTAGCTATGTTATACTATAGCATATTCATGTACATATAATCCAATTTATAAGAGAAGACAAGGATCCTACCTATAGACGACAAGGAGTATCTAAACTACATAATTAATTAAATACATAAGTATAAACATATATTTAAGTAGTTAGCATCTCTTTTTGCAATAACTATTTAATATACGCAACCAGGAAATACTCATCCATATTATCATGATCATTCACGTTTTTTCATTAACCATTAAATAAATAAATTTATTAGTTTATCATATAATCATACCCCATGTATATGCATGTGGTTTCATGTTTTAAAACTGCGATTGTGAACAAATAATTCATAATTATTAGTGTATTAAAAATATCTCTTCCAATATATATATATATATAAATATAAAATCAGATTCCTTAGTACGTCTTCCATTCAATTATGCCAACTGATTTTAAATTATATTAGATAAGATATAAAGAGATTTTATTTTATATATTTTCTCCCTAAATATAAAGAATAATCTAGACCGGTTAGACGTGAAACCCGGTCTCCCAATCCAATTATGAAGAATTACTTATATTCCCAGATTCAAGGACGCATGCAGATCGAGGGCTCATTGCAGAGATTCACCACATGATGAAGAGGGATTGGAGGATTGAAGTGAGTCTTATTAGCCGTTGGGCAAATGGTACCGTGGATCACCTCACAAAGGCTTGTATCTACTGATATAAACCTCCTCGAACGCCTGCTTGCGAAGGATAAGCTTTAGTTAATTATGTTTGCTTTCTTTAACCAAAAAAAAAGACACCATGACTTCTAGAGTTTAGACACATTAGTTAGACCGGTTATACATGAAACCCGGTCTCCCAAATCTCAAATCTAATTATTCTGTTTCATTTATTTCTCCCTAAATATATATAATTCAGACCGGTTAGAGGTGAAAACCGTTCTCCCAGAAAGAATTATGTACACGACTACTTGCCTCAGCAAGTAGTAATGAGTAGTAACGAAGAATCTAACTTGGATTTGCGTTGTTTAATTAGTTGGTCTCAAGCAAGTAGTAATGAGTGTATTGCATGATAGCATCATGATTAAAAGCCTGAAATGTAATATTGATTACATGAAAAAACGACTTAATATTCCCCCACAGACTGCGATGATGAACATCTTCTCTCCATTTAAGTTGATATTTAGTGTCTAAGATTTGCGATTCATATTAACATCAAGCGAAACGTAAGTACAGCTTGGGGAAGAATTTCCTCATATATATTCATTCATCAAGACTCTCCGGCTACATCATAATCTCAGATGAAATTAAAGCTTAATTAATTAACTATCTATCGCGCTTGGGGAAAGGAGTGGCCCTACGCTCCAGCTTGGGGGGCTCAGCAGGCAGAGGCAGAAGAGGGGCCGCCGGGCCATCTGGCGGCGGCGGCGCCGAATCTTGTTCCACATCTACCTTCGTGTCAGGGGGCGGTTGCGAGGCCGGTGCGGAAGTAGAAGTACAGGGCGGTTGCGAGGCGATTTCGGGGGTAGTAGTCAAACCCCGACGCAGGATGTACCTATCAATATAAATGACGGAAATGGATTAGTATAATAATTACTATAAAGAAGACGAAGATGACAGAAAATGTTATGCAGAGAAACGGAACAATAAACGGAAGAATCTTTACCGACAGCAGTGAATCAAGGGACGGATAGCCCATGATCGGACCAAATTAAAAATGGGATCGATAGTCCACGAACGAAGGAAAATTAAAAAACGAGTGAGCCACATCTTTCGGCGTAATCTTCGCTCTTGCTACTCACCGTAGCTCCGATATATAGAGTATTTTGGAGACCGGTTTTGGCTTAAAACCGCTCCCAAAGGCGGCACATTTAGGTCTCCACGTCATGCATTAACATTGGGAGACCGGTTTTAACTAAAAACCTGTCCCAAGGCGACATTTTTAGGGTTCCACGTCAGCTGGTGTTTTTTCTTTTCATTTTTTAATATTTTCTTTTTCTTTTCGTTTCTTAATTTTCTTTCCTTTTTTAAATGGTTTAACATTTTGGAGACCGGTTTTATCCTAAAACCGCTCCCAAAGGAGACACATTTAGGGTTCCACACATTGTGGAGACCGGTTTTAACATAAAACCGGTCCTCAAGGCAAAACTTTTAGGGTTTGACATTGAATCGTGTTTTTTCTTTTCGTGTTTTTAATTTTAATTTTCTTTTCATTTTTTTTTATTTTCTTCCGTTTTTTTAATCTATTCATCATATTTTTGTCCAAATTTTACTTTGGAATTAATTAACCAATAGTTGATTAGTGAGACCACATATTAGGAGCTATAAAATGTGACATAAAATCACATGAAAAAATAGTTATTTTAAATACTCACAAGACATTGGGCAAAAAAAAAAAAAAAAACTCATAAGACAAGAAAAGGGAATAGGAAAATACTTAGTTTAATATTAGCAAAAATAAGTTTGCACTAATTAAGACCAATCGCATAATTCTTCAAAATTTATTAGAGACAAATTAATTAATAGCCTGGGGGATTGTTATTTCAAAAATTAAGAGGCCAATAAAAAAACAATTAAACTAGGAAAACACTTTGTTTAATTGTTTTTTCTTTTCTTTTTTTGAAGTCATAAACATTGGGAGACCGGTATTATCATAAAACCGGTCCCCAAGGCGACACTTTTAGGGCTCCATGTTGGTCGGTGCTTTTTCTTTTCATTTTCTTTCATTTTTTAAATGCATTAACATTTGGAATAGGTGTCATTTATGATCTTTGATGAATTAACATGAACCAGGGACTATTATAGGTTCTTACAAAATTCAGTTTCTTAATAAATTATGAAAATTGAGACTTAGGTCTTTGTTAGTTAATCCCTTGATTAATTATGAAAATTAATCCAATTATTCCAATTGTTGTAAATTTATTTGTTCCTATTCTATCCTAAGAACACAGGATTGGACTTGACTAGGTTGTTAAGCCTAGAGCCTTCGTACTCTTTGAAGGGATCAAAGTCCACGTAGTTCGCACTAAACAGTAATGCGTGAAGCCAGGGGAGTGGCGTGAAGCCAGGGGAGTGGGGTGTGTGCTCTGTGTAACAGTATGTAAATAGAGCATAGAATAGAACGTGTGCACCTGTTTAGGGTTTCCTTCTATTTATAGAGGAGTCTGGTGCGTATATCTCCATATTGATGGGCGATATCCCTGATTGATAGATCATGGGCTGATTTGTTGGGATTATGATCGAAGGAGAATCTTCATTGACGAGATCCTAAATCTGTGGGATCTTAGACCCTTTCCTAATATAGCGCGGATTCTACTACGAGCGTAGTTGGGCCGAGGTCCGGACCTGGGCCTATTGGGCCGGTCCGTAACAGTTGCCCCCTAGCTCGGTCGTTCAGGCTTCTGGACGGCCGAGGTGCATATTGCACCCGGTCTTGGGCGTGGCCGAGGCCTTCGTTCTTAGGCTGTGGCTGCCATAACCATCAGTCCGGTCCGGACATGTGGTTGGCTCGTCGTGCTTCCGTCCCGACGTCCTGCCTAAGGTGCCGGGTTCGTCCTGTCCTGTCCCGGTCCTTGGCGCCCGTTGATGAGCCCGAATTCAGGCCTTCCGCCTTTTGGAATTCGTTAAACGTTTTGGGTCTCCCCCCGCGCGTGTCATAATTGCGGCTTGACAGCTGTCAGGTCCTTAGTGGATGAGATCTGCAATCGCCGCGTCTTTCCGCCTTTCGAGGCCTGCACGCATTTATTGCGCTGGCGCCGCGCTACGCCAATCCCGTCACGCTTGTACGGGAATAGACCGTTGTGTCCCTTTTGTTTTGGGATTTTGGTTTAAATAGCCCTCTTTGTGCTTCTCTTTCACTTTTCCCGCTATCACATTTTCTCAGACTTTCCTCTGGTTTTCTTCTCTACCATTTTCAGTCGAGATTCTGCCGTTCGCCATTTCCAAAGTTCTGGTTCCTCTACTCCCTTTATACAGGTATTCCGCCTATTCCCTTGTGCTTTTATTTGGTAGTTTCCTGCATTTTACCGTTTATACTGGAAATCACTGCCTGTGCTATTGTTCTCCAGTGTTCCTGGGTTCTTATGGGTTTCTCTTGCGTCGTAGTCCTGAAATTTGTCCTGTTTCTTGCCCTTAGACAACAATCGCTTAGTGTTTTAGGCTTCTAAACATGGTGAGAGGTAGGAGTGCTCCTAGGCCAAGGGCGTCATTAACGCCTGAGGAGGAAATGCTTCTCCGTGCACGTCTCCCCAGGGCTACTTACTGGGTTCTTGGGGGCGCGCCACCTGCCTCTGGGATTCTGGCTCCTCTGCGTCGAGGTGGTGTCGTTTATCTGGGACGGGCCGGGGCTCGCTCGGCTTCGGCTAGGATTCCAGTCTTACTCCCTCGCCATCTTTTCCGTCCTCTGACACGCGCTCTTCCCCTCGAATCGTCCGGTGGGGCCGGCCTAGGCTCCTCATCCGGTCCCGGGCTTCCTGTGCTGATGGCTTAACCCCTTAATTTTTATGAGGGTCCTACCGCCGTCCGCGAGACGTCCGTGATAATTGAATATTTCATGCACTACTTTTTGTCTCTTGATTAATAATTTAGGACTCTTTAGCTAATAAATAATGGCTTTAAAACCAATTTGGGCTTTGGGCCTTTATTTTTATTTTAGCCATTTTTAATAGTGAAATTCCAGTTTTACATTACTTCACTATTTTTACCATAACTCTTGAACCAGACATCGGATTTGCCTCATTTTTGTCTCATATTTCAGATGATTCAGAGAGCTACAATTGTTATGAAGACACGAAGAGCAAATTCGGACAAGAGGGCGGTCAATTTTGGAGCCGAAGCATATGTAATTTTGGGTTTTATTTTGGGCTCGAATTTTGTAATTAAAGCCCATTTTATTTTATTTTCGTTTTTGGGCTGAACCCATTTCCCAATTAGGTCAAATTTAAGTGTGGCAGCAGCCACAAACACTTTTTCTTTCATGTTTTTTATGTTTTAGTGGATCAAAACAGAAGTTTCATTTTTCTCTCAACTGTTCTTCAATGTTCTTCGCGTTCATCATCTTTTCTTCATCTTTTCCAGCCATGCTTGGCTAAATATCTGTGATTAACCCAACGTTGAAGATTCCATGACTCGTTCAGAGAGCTTGTGCTTAATCGGTAACGTTACTCGTTTCTGTTTTCATCTATCGGATTCGATTTCTGAAAATGGTTCGAATATTAGATTAAATATTCGGTTTGGTTCATCCCAAGGACCTAGTTCGAACTAGGTTTAAAGTTTGCTGTGCGATTGCATAGTGGGACGCCATTGTTCGAACATATTCTAGGCGATCGTCTAGTTGAGGGATTTCTGGATGAACGCAGAGATTTCGGTTCATCCAGAGCCAAACACGAGTTCATTTATTTCTCGCTTAATGATGAACGTTTCTGGAATCGAAATGTTGTGTTGATCATTGTTAATCTGTTTCTGTTTAATCCTTTAATCTTCTGTTTGGTCTCTGTTTAGTTTCGTTTTGTCTCTGTTTAGTTACGTTTTTATTCCTTTCGAATTAAACCCCCCCCATTTTACCATTCTGTTTCTGTTTTGCTGTTGCCAATCAAACCCACTGTGAATTCATCGGAGAAACGACCCAGGTTACACTATACTACAAAATCTTTGAATCCTGGTTATTTTGGGAGAACACGGCAAAATTCTCTGTCAGTCCGCTCTAGAGGGTTATGTCGGCCCTTGTTGGGATTGCCTGGCGGAGGCTTCTGTATTGATGGCGGGTGCTAGAGATGCCAAGGCTTCCTCCATACTTGGATCTTGCCGTCATTGGTCCGCCCTGGGTTTTCCTTCTGGAAACCCTGTTCGCCCGAGTCCACGGTCTTTATCGCCTGTTAGCATGTCTATGCCAGGTATTTTCGCATTTTACTGATATTGGTTTCGTTTATTTGCCTATAGGTTTAATGGCTCCTAAATCCGGGTCTTCCAAGCGGCGTTCGGAGCCCTAGGGTTCAGACTCCACTAGTCCGCCTGAAGCCTTACGTCGTCGGTACGGTTGGGTATCGAACGATGTGCTGACTACCTCGTCGCTGATGTCCGATGCGGACATAGCGCGGTTGAAGGTCCCGGCCATACCGGGATGTGTGCTTAGGCGTCCGGGATCCGAGGAGCCTATCTGCGCGACTCGGTCAGAGGGTCAGCCGGATTTCTTCTTTTTCTACCGCGATTGCTTGACGCGGGTGTTAGTCTCCCTTCCTTTCTCCCCCTTCCAAATGGAGGCGTTGCGGCATCTTCGCCTCGCCCCGTCCCAGCTCCATCAGAATGGTTGGGCGTATCTGGTAGCCTTCGAACGGCTATGTAGTCACTTCTCGATCCCCATCCATGTACAGCTAACCTTTTCTTTTACTATTTTGGGCCCTTTACCCCTATTCCGTCGAAGGGGGTGACAAGTTGAGGGGGTTGGTATCCCTCCGGATCAACCCGGAGCGCCAGCTGATGACGCCCTTCTTTGACTCCTTCAAATTCTCCAAGGGGGCGTTTTTCAAGGTCGAGGTCGTGCCAGGGGAGCAGCCCTGGTTCTTGGAGGAGGGCGGTCGCTTCCCTTTGTATTGGGAGGAGGGTCACTATAAGGTCAAGGCCATCTCTTTCCAAATTCCGCGCAAAGGTTTTCTGCCGGAATCGGCTTCTGCGCTGCCACGGATTGAGGCTCTGGTGGCCAAGTACGGCGTGCGGCCGGCTATCTTTTTCATATCTGGGGATGGCGTTGAGCCGGAGCCTCCTACTAGTAGGGATTTTTGTAGTGTAATATTTGTGTCTCTATCTTCTTTTGTTGAATGTACGAATTCTGACTTGGTCTCTTTTTCTTTTTCTCAGGTCGAGATATGAGTTCGCTTCCCTTCTACATTCGTGCGGCGAACCCAGCTGCTGCCTCTCCCAGTCGTCCGAAGAAGCGGGGCGCTTCTGAGGGTGCCGATGCGGCCGAGGCCTCGAAGAAGGCGAAAAAGGGCTCGGCTAGTTAGGGTCCCTCACCGTTGAGATTGCCCCGTCTGCCCCGGTGGTCGTCCAGCTTTCTCCTGAAACCGGGCCCCATGCTTCTGGGGGTCCCGAGACCACTGCTGCCTCCCAGTCTCCCAGGGGAAAAGAAGTCTTGATTTCCGATGAGGAGATCGAGGTCGAATTCTTCGTTGATGAGCCGACTGGTTCCCTACCGGATCCGCCCTCTCCGTCGTCGCTTCCTCCTCCTCCTCCTCCTTCAACGGGGCCAAAGTCTGTTCTCCCTCGCAGCCATTTGTGGCATGCGGGGGTGGTCCCGGAGATAGACGTGGCATTCCTTCCTCCCCGGCATTTCATGGGTCCTGCTGCTCTGACTCATCCGTCCCTGGATGATCTGCATCGGAACCAGTATGAGCTTTGTCGATCTGTGGGGTACGTCCAGGCTCTGATCCTGGTCCGGGAGCAGTACGCCTGGGTCTTTGCCGAATGTCAGCAGTTACGGGCGGAAAGGGAGGAGCTGACGAAGGGCCTAAATGCGGCGGAGGCGAAGGCCGCGTCTGTTGGCGACCTTTGGGAGGAGCTGGAGGTGGCTGAGACCTAGGCCAAGTCGGCCGAAGAGGAGGTCGTGAAGGCCTGGGCCGAGCGCGATGGTGCTCTGGCGGAGCTGGATAGGATTCGGACGGAGCTGGGGGCTGCCCGGGCGGAGCGGGATGCCGCGAAGACTGCGGCTGTTAAGGCCGATCAAGAGCTTCAGCTTTCCCGGGCGGGCGCCGAGAGGGCTGCTGAAGAGTGCGCCCGGGCCCAGAAGGGGGTGGCAGAGGGCGTGGCTGCGATGAGGGTCCTCCAACAGCAGTGCAACTCCTTGGTGGATGAGAAGGAGGGGCTTCAGAAGGCTCTCGAAGCTGAGAAGGTGGGTCGGCAGGAGGCCCTGGGCGCATTGGTGGAGACCTCCGCGGAGTGCTTTAAGCAGGCTCTGTTGCAGATCCGGTATTTCAACCCGGGTGTCGATCTGAACGTGGCCGGGTATGATTACCGTGCCTTCGTTCAGGTGGATGGGACTCTGATTCCCTATGAGTCTCCTGCCGCCGAGGGTCCTGGTGCTGAGGAGGGCGCTGCCGATGCTCCTTCTGCCTCTGAGGGTCAAGCCAGTGCTGAGGAGGGCGCTGCCGATGCTCCTTCTGCCGCTGATGGTCAGGCCGGTGCTGAGGTTGAGCCTTCTGAGTAGCCTCTTTGTTTCGTTTGTTTTGGGGCATTGGTGCCCTTGTAATTTTGAATGACTTTGGCCTTTGCGCCCTTTTGAACAGACATTATTGATAATGAATGACAATATTTCTTTTGTCTTAGCCTTTTGTCTGCATTTTTTTAGCCAATGGATGGTTTTAATTTGTACCATCCTTTTTCTGCAAGTCTGAGCTTGTTTAGTTACCCTAGGCAATGAATGATTTATTTTCCGTCATCATCCTTTTACCTCGGTTTGTGTATGCGTCGGCTGTGTGTGCACAGGCCACTTAGGTAACTTATGTTAGCTCCCTGAGTGTTTTTGATGATTACTAACAATTGTAAACTTGGTATACATTTAAAGACAAATGATTTTGTGAAATTCAACACTTTTCATAACTTAAGTGTCAAACTCGAGTTTAACTAAGTAAACTCGAGTTCACTACTGAAAAAGAAATAAACTTGCCAAGTACATTTTCCAAACTTGAGTTTGTGTTTGAAAATTCAGTTATGTTTAAACAAACTCGAGTTCACAAGTTTAAACTCGAGTTCACGAGAGAGACAGAGAGCAATCAGTTTTTAAAACATCTGTAAACTCGAGTTCATTCATTCAAACTCAAGTTCACGAGAGACAGAGAGCAATCAGTTTTCTAAAAACATCTTTAAAACTCGAGTTCACATGTCCAAACTCGAGTTCACGAGAGACAGAGAGCAATCTGATTTTAAAACATCTTTAAATTCGAGCCCATTAGTTTTAAACCTCCAGTTTGCTTCAGTTCAAAATGTTCCCAGAGTTTTCTTAGTCCAGAGAACTCGAGTTCACCTTCACAAACTCGAGTTCATGTCTTACAGAGAGCAAAACACTTTAGAACTTAAGGGAAACTCGAGTCTTTCTTGAGAACCTCCAGTTTGTCTTTTGACCTCTTAAACTGATTTTTGACATAAGCTGTGTCAAACTCGAGTTCATCACTTACAAACTCGAGTTTGAGGTTTTGTTCAAATGCATTTCACGATGGTTTCCTCAACAGAAAAGCAAACTCGAATTCACTTCAGGTTTACCACTCAAATCTCCAGCTTAAGTACAAACAGGGAAGTCTCTACTTTGAAATAAGAAAGCAAACTCGAGCCTAACTTGTTAAACTCGAGTTTGAACCTACAGATCAGAAAAACACTGTTAAGCTAAAAGCTTGCCAAATTTGATTCAATCTTCCATGTTTAAGTTACCCACTGATAATACATGTTATATCTATCATTTATCATTATAACTGAATTATTCTAACATGTTTATTCATGAGATTACAGAAGATTTTTGAATTTGATTGAGATTCAAATAAGGAACCATTTTAGGAAACTTGCAAATTCCAGGAGAGCCATTATACAGAATCATCTAGCCGTTATATAGAATAATCTAGCCGTTATACAGAATCATTTGGCCGTTATGCAATATCTCCAACGAATGAATTCATTAAAATAGAACAAGAATCAAGCAAATCTGCAAAATAACTTCCCAACGACTATATTTCAGACAAGGAGTGAATTCAGTAGATAGAGCCATTGAACAACATCCATAACAGCTATATTTTCAAATTGGAAGAAGCCCCAACGGATCTGAAACGGTCACAAGCTTCAAAACACTACAAATAGCTGAAGATTTGAAGCTGAAAATACACAGAACTGATATATCCTGAGCCTACTTGAAAATATCAGTCAAAGAGCTTCTCTTGTACATTTGAATGTATTTTTGTACTTCAGTGCTTATCAATATCCACTCTTAAAAGAGAGTTCTTTCCTATAAATTATTTTTCTGTAAGAATCTCAAAGTAAAGGGACTTTGAGATTGGGTTATCTGATTACAACTTGTAAGGGGGAGTGTGTTCAAGGTTGTGAAACATCCTTCGTTTGCAGAGTTTGTAATCGTCAAGAGAGATAGTGGAAATCCCAGAAGTGGCTGGGGACTGGACGTAGGTTATTAGATTGGACCGAACCAGGATAAACTCCTTGTGCCTTGCTTTTCTTCCCGTCTTACTCTTTACAATTCTGTTTCAGAAAACCAAAACAAAGAACCTAGAAAAGAATTTATTTTTTTAAATCCCCAATTCACCCCCTCTTGGTGATTTAGCTCCGCTTTCAACTTAGGCAATGGGTAACTCTATTTCTCTTTTGTCTGAGTTTGAGTGTTTGTCGGTCGTATGCGTACAGGCCGTTGGTACTCTACCACTCTTAGTGTGTGGGAGGTTGGGGCAAGGTTGTCTTATTTCAGCCTCGTCAGGCATAACTAACCGTACTGCCTCGGTTCGACTTTCTAGTAGTCGAGCTCCAACTTTCACTTAGTCGGATTAGGTTGTACTGGCGTAAGGGCAGGGCTACCACGTGTCTAACCGAGGCTTCGTCTGCCTGGAGTCAGACATTTTGACCTGATCAGGGTCGATATGGAAGGCCGCTTGCTTAGCCGGGCGAGCGTTGACGCGTCATTTCACGAAGGGTAACGTATGGCGCCTTTGCCGAGCTCTAACCAATGCCTGCCGAAATACAACGGCCGGTTTTCATACATCTAGATATTTTTGTTAGCGGCCAGGTATACGACCTCGGTGCCTTTTGCCGATGCCGGATTGATGGCCTCGGCTTTCGGCTTCTTCGCCTTCTTCTTTGCCTCGGCCTTATTGTGTTTGGTCGAACTTCGTGGCTTCGGCTTCATGCTTAAGCAAACTTTGTGCACATTCGTACATCTCCTCAATGGGATCCTTTATTGATAAGAAATAGCCCTAAGGGGATTTACAAAGCATCATAATTAGAAATGACACGACTTGGACCTAAGGTAAAAACAACTGTAAGGAACCACACTTAATGAAAGAAACCAATTATGAAAGCAAACAAACACTGCCGAAAAGAGGTCTAGCTATAGTAGATCTTCAGCTCGTCGGCATTCCAAGTTCTTTTGATTGGCTTTCGTGCCAAAGTCTCGAGGGTATATGCTCCTCCGTCGAGCTTTTCCTTGATCCGGTAGGGCCCTTCCCAATTTGCCGCCAGCTTCCCGTCCTTGGCATTCTTGTTGCCTATGTCGGCCTGTCGTAGTACTAGGTTGCCTCGGTTAAAAGACCGGGGTCGGACCTTTCTATTGTACTTAGCCGCGAGTAGCTGCTTGGTGGCCAGTTCCCGGCAGTGCGTCGTGACCCGGATTTCGTCAATGAGGTCCAAGTCTGTCTTCAAGGCGTCGTCGTTCGACTCCTGCCCTTCTTGTCTGGCTCTGACCTTTCTCCAGGATGGCTGTCTGATTTCAACCGGGATCATTGCCTTGCAACCATAGGTTAGCCTGTAGGGGGTTTCTTGGGTCGAAGACTGCACACTTGTTCAGTATCCCCACAGGACGCTGTGGAGCTGTTCGGTCCAGTTGGTCTCGACTTGCAACATCCTTCTCTTCAGTCCGTCCAGGATGATCTTGTTGGCAACTTCGGCCTGGCCATTTGACTGAGGGTGTTCTACGGACGAGAAGTGCTTCTTGATGTCCAGGTTGGACATTAGCGCCTGAAATCGATGGTCCATGAACTTGGTGCCATTGTCCGTGACGACCTCGGCTGGTATCCCTAAGCGAGAGACGATGTTATGCTAGAAAAATTTTATCACTCTGGCCGAGGTTATTGTGGCGAGTGGCTCGGCTTCAATCCATTTGGTGAAGTAGTCTACCGCGACTATGAGCCATCTACATTGCCCCTGCGCCGGCCGAAACGGTCCGAGGATGTCCATGCCCCACTTGTAGAAGGGCCAGGGGGCTGGCATTCCTTTCAGTTCTGAGGGCAGCGGCCATATGATCCTGGCGTGTTTCTGGCAACTGTCGCATGTCTTAGCCTTCTCCATGGTGTCATGGTTCATAGTCGGCCAGTAGTAGCTGGCGCGTAGCGCTTTCCTGGCTAGTGCCTTGCCCCCCATGTGGGGGCCGTTGCTGCCTTCGTGTAGTTCGGCCAGCACATATTTTGCTTCAGGCTCTCCAAGGCACCGCATCATCGGGCAATGGAGCCCTTTTCTGTACAGTTGGTCATCAACCATAGCGTAGAGGGTGGCTTCTCTGATCAGCTTCTTTGCCTCGGTCGGGTCGGTTGGGATAATTCCCCTTTCGAGGCAGTCTTCGATCGGTTTCCTCCAATCGGTCCCGGCCGAGATGGCCATGATGCAGCTCAGCTCGGTCAGATTTTGCTGGATCACAGTCCTGTGGTTATCCGGCCCCTTAGTGCTTGCAAGCTTAGAGAGGATGTCTGCTCGAGCGTTCTCTTCTCTCGGGATATGGGACACTGTTACCTCCTCGAATTCAGCCATGAGTTTTTTTGCTCTGTTCAGGTACTTTGCCATAAGTGGGCCTTTCACTTGATAGGTGCCGTCTATCTGAGCCGCGAGGAGCTACGAGTCGGTTAAAACCTTTACTCGTTGGGCACCATTGTCCTTTGCCTGAAGCAGTCCGGCCAGAAGGGACTCGTATTCGGCCTGGTTGTTGGAGGTCTGGAATTTTAATTGAAGAGAGTGCTCGGTGGCTATCCCTTACGGGCTTTCCACGATGACTCCTGCACCGCTGCCCTTTGCGTTGGACGAACCATCCACGTAGACCTTCCAAATCCCGTCATTAGTAGTGGCCAGGGTGAGTTCCCTGATGAAATCCGTGAGTGCCTGGGACTTAATCGCTTGTCGGGCTTCGAATGTGATGTCGAACTCGGACAGTTCTATGGCCCAATTGGTCATTCTTCCGGCCAAATCAGGCTTGTGGAGAATCTGTCGGATTGGCTGGCTAGTTCGTACCATGATCTGATGCCCCTGGATATAAGACCGGAGTCTTCGTGCCGCGGTGAGTAAGGCGAAAGCTACTTTCTCCAGTTTCTGGTACCGGAGTTCAGAGCTTTGTAAAGCCTTGCTGATGAAGTATATGGGTGTCTGCCCGGCCTCAGACTCCTTCACTAGGGCGGCGCTTACGGCTTCGTTGCCGACTGATAGGTAGAGGAACAAGGTCTCCCCGGTGTCTGGCTTAGTAAGTACCGGCGGGGTTGCCAAACATCTCTTGATTTCTGAGAAGGCGGCGTCACAGTCTGGGTTCCAGCCGCCTCGGGTTTCCTTCTTCAGTAACTTGAAGAGAAGTAGGGCTTTCTCCATCGACTTTGGTAGAAAACGCGTCAGGGCGGCTAGTAGGCCTGTTAGCTGCTGTACCTCCTTCTTGGTCCTCGGGCGCTGCATGTCGAGCATGGCCTTGCACTTGTCCGGGTTGGCTTCGATCCCTCGGTTGGTCAGCATGAAGCCTAGGAATTTCCCTGCCGGAACTCCGAAGGCACATTTGGCCGGGTTCAACCTGATTCGATGTCTTCTTAACTTTTCAAACGTCTGTTCTAGGTCCTGGATATGGTCTTCTGGGAGTTTCGACTTGACGATCATGTCGTCTATGTAGACCTCTATGTTGCGCCCAATCTGATCCTCGAAAACCCGGTTCATCATCCTTTGGTAGGTGGCCCCGGCATTCTTCAGTCCGAAAGGCATGACGTTATAGCAATAATTCGCCTTATCAGTCATAAAGGCGGTCTTTTCTTGGTCGTCCAGATGCATGGCGATCTGGTTATAACCGAAGTAGGCATCCATGAAGGAGAGGAGCTGGTATCCGGCCGAGTTGTCCACAAGCTTATCGATGTTAGGCATCGGGTAGGAGTCCTTTGGGCAGGCCTTGTTGAGATTGGTGTAGTCGACGCATACTCTCCATTTGCCATTGGGTTTGAGGACCATTACTACGTTGGAGAGCCAGGTGGTGTACTGCACCTCTCGGATGAAGCCGGCAGCTAGGAGCTCCTCTATGTGGTCCTCCAGGGCCTTCTGCCTGTTGTCCGCGATGTTTTTCTCTTCTTCTGTGCCACGGATCTTGATCCCGGCCATATGCCGAGCTTGTGGCAGCAGAAGTGGGGGTCAATGCCGGGTACTTCGGCCGAGGTCCATGCGAAGACGTCTTGGTTCTACCTCAAGAAGCGAATCATGAGGGCCTTTAGGCCTTCCTCCATATCCCGGCTGATTTTAGCGGTCTTGGACGGGTCTTCGCCTAGCACTATCTCCTCCAATTCTCCTTTTGGCACGGGCCTTAGATTATCCTGTTCTCGAAGGTCGAGCTCTACCATGTTGACTTGCTGCCGCGGGCGCTTGTCTGAGCCGGCTTCGGCTACTTGCTCATTGGATCCGAGCCAGGGTGGAGACGAGGGTCCTCCTTCCTCGACCCGGAAAGCTTCGAAGTAGCACTGCCTCGACTCTTTCTGGTCTCCGGATACCACGACTATCTGGTTCTTATTATTGACCATCTTCAATTTCTGGTGTTTGGTAGACACCAGAATGTCCCAGTTGTGGATAGTTGGTCTGCCCAGGATGATGTTGTAGGGGGACCGGAAGTCGGCGACTACAAACCTTACTCGCTCAGACTTGAAAGCTTCTTTGGTCCCAAGGGTCAGCCTGAGGTCGATGTATCCTTTTGGAAAAGATTGTTCGCCATTGAACCCGACTAGGGTGGTCTTGCATGGCTTGAGGTCCTCTTTGTCGAGGTGCATCCTTTTGTAGGCATCCCAGCTTATAATGTCGGCCGAGCTCCCTGCATCCACAAAAATTCTTTTAACTCGGCAATTAACCAAGGTTCCCGTAATTACCAGTCCATCCAGATGGCCGGGTATGACGTCTTTCTATTCTTCCTCAGTGAAGGTCAGGGTAAGCGGCCTCGGCTTCTTTGTTAGTTCTCAATGTGTTTTGATGATTAACAACAAGTGTAAACATGTTTTGAAGTTTCCAAGATCCTTTAAAAAAACCATCTGATAGTTGCATACCGCAGTATGGGTCTGCATACTGCAGTAAAGGGTCATCCAGAAAGCAATATTTTCCAAAGTTAAGTCAATACCGCAGTATAGGGTGCTATACTGCAGTATTGGACTTCCAGAGAACAATCAAACTTTTCAAGTTAAGGCAATACCGCAGTATAGGGTGCCATACCGCAGTATTGGACTTCCAGAGAACAATCAAATTTTTCAAGTTAAGGCAATACCGCAGTATAGGGTGCTATACCGCAGTATTGGACTTACAGAGAGCAACTAAATTTCTAAGTCAAGCCAATACCGCAGTATAGGTATATATACTGCAGTATAGGGCCATCCAGAGAGCAACCGAGTTTTTCAAAACTAGCCAATACCGCAGTATAGGTATATATACTGCAGTATAGGGCCATTCAGAGAGCAACTGAGTTTTTCAAAACAAGCCAATACCGCAGTATAGGTATGTATACTGCAGTATAGGGCCATCCAGAGAGCAACCAAGTTTTTTCAAGCAAGTCAATACTGCAGTATGGATATGGATACTGCAGTATAGGCTTATACAGAGAGCTCCCGAATTTTATAGCTATTGCATACTGCAGTATAGGTTTGCATACTGCAGTATTGGGCTCTTAAACTGATTCTCAACTTGTCAAGAACTCGCTTACTGCAGTATGCTACTTACATACCGCAGTATAGGTCATGACTTTCAAACACAAATCACGATGTTTTGCTTCTGGAAGCTGCATACCGCAGTATGACTTTTGATACTGCAGTATGGACACTTATGCACAGTGCCATACTCCAGTATAGAGGAACTTACCGCGGTATACAACGGTCAAAATTGATTTTTGAATTACACGAATTTGCAAATCACTGTTGTTTGATCTTATTGTTTCCATGATTCATTCAATCATATTCCTAGCTATGTTTAACAAGTTTGTTGAGTGAATTTCAGTAAGATCAGATGAAGATTATTGGAGGTCAAAGCCAAAAAGCAAAAAGTGAACAGTGCATTAAATGCACTTCTGCAAATCAACCTACTTTCAGCTAATCCATATGAGCACGCCTTCTAAACGTTAAAGAATGCTTACTACAACAAGTAAAGTCATCTCCAACGGGCAAATTCTCAGAGGGCCACATCAGATCACATTAACACTTGGATTAGCAGAAGTTTAGAGAGAGAAGAAGACCAGACTTAGTGCTAATCACCTACAACGGTTGGATTCATCAAGCAACGGTCATTTAATGTTCTCTACCTATAAATAGAGTGCATTAACTTCTTCTCAAGCTGATACACCAACTGAGAGCGAAAATTTATTAAGTGTCATTTACTGTGTTCAGCTTTCATCTGTAATAGTATCAATTTGATACTTGTGCTTCAGTGTTCATTCTATCTGCTCTGTAAGAGAGTCTTTTCTTGTAAATCATTCATTGATTGAGATAAACACAAGTCAGGGGACTTGGTGGTTGGGTGTATTGATTGCATCTTGTAAGGGGGAGTGAGTTCTAGAGAGAGAACTACTCTGAGTACAGAGATTGTAATCAATATTGTGAAGTTAGTGGATTGAAAATCTCAAGTGAGGCTTGGGGACTGGACGTAGGTCAGAGAAAGGACCGAACCAGTATAAATCTTGTTGTGTACTGCTTCTCTTCTTCTCTCCTCTGTCTTACCCTGTTTTACTTAGTCAAAAACAGAGTAAAATATTTAAATTTTTAAAGATACCCAATTCACCCCCCCTCTTAGGTATTTAGCTCCAACCTTCATTCTTGGGATCCTCTTTGAATTTTGGGAGGTCTCGGACGGTCAATACCTCGCAGAGGTATTTCTTCCGCTGGCTTACTGTGTCTCCTCCTCCGCCGAATCCTCCGCTGACGACGTTGCATTGGAAATCCACGTTGGGGAACTCGTCGTCTGAGGTCGTCTTCTGCTTCTTCCCCTGCTTGCGGGTTTCCTTGGGTGAACTTCTGGTGCGGCCTCGGTCATTCCGCTTGCTGCCCGTCCTTCCCTGGGTCTTGATCACATATTGGCGCAGCTTCCCATCTCTCAAGAACTTTTCAATAGCGTCGCGGAGGTCATAGCACTAGTCTGTGGTGTGACCGTGGCAGTCGTGGAAGTTGCAGAACTTGGTACGGTACGTGTTAGAGCGTCCTCTGATCGGCCTCGGCTTGTCGGCTCTTTTCATCTCGGTCTGGGCTACCTCTTTCCACACCTGAGACCGAGGGACATTCAGGGGGTGTAGCTGTCGTATTTGGCCTTCTGGTCGGCTTGGTCGGACTTGGCTCGGTTCTCTCGGTTCCATCTTCTGGGGTCGGCCTTCGCCCCTCTCGGGCGTTCTTCATCACTAGGTGGGCTCCTTCTAAGCCGTTCGTGGTCATCGGCGTTGGCCGCCTCCATCTGCTCCATTTCCAGGTACTTCTTTGCTTCTATGTAGAACTCGGTCAAGGTGTATACTGGGTTTTTGCATAGGTGACGGGCCAGCCGGGATGATGGGTCTAGTCCATTGACTAGGCAGTGTACATGGACCTCTTCGGGCAGCAATCGTACTTGCATGGCAATGTCGCAGAACCGATCTAGGTACTTTTCTAGGGCCTCGCCTTTCTTCTGCCGCACCCTACTTAGTGTGAATGTCGTCTTTGGCTGCTTCTTACTAGTGGCAAAATGCAGCTCGAACTTGCGTCCGAGATCTTCAGAGCTCCGGACAGAATTGTCCGGGAGGGAGGTCAGACACCTATGCGCAGGTCCGTTCAGAGTAGCCGCGAAAAGACGCTGGACAACTGGGCCGCTAATTTGCCGCACCCACATGAGCTTTTCGAATACGTCCAGGTGGTTGCGCGGATCTTGGGTTCCGTCGTACTTCGGGAGGTCGGCCAGATCGAAATGCTTCGGATACCGAGCCGTGGCCGCCTCCCTTGAGAATGGGGATCTTCCGGAGTTTGAAAGGAATGTCATTCGATACTCCCGGGGCGATCCGTGACGAGGTGATCTGTAGGCCCGGGGAGTTCTATCCTCCACACGGGGCTCTTCTTGGTCTCAGTCCTCTCTTGCAGGCCTATCAGTGCGGTTAAGACCAACACTGTGGTTTTCTCTGTTTTCCGGGGACTGTGGTCTGCCTCATTCCTCACTCGTCCTCGGCTCTGAGTTGCTCGAGGAACTGCTGTCATCCACGGGGGCTCTCCTTCCACGCCTGTGATTCCTTAGGCGGTTTCCCTGCCGGCAATCTTTCTCGAGCGCTTCCTGGATCATTCGGCCAATAGCTTCAAAGTCGGCCCGCCTTTGCAGGTCATCTCGTTTCTCCTTGTTCTCTAGCCACTGAAGGAACGACTCCTGCGTCCTCCGTATGATGCGGACATCGGCTTCAACTGCCTGGACGTCTCTTGTTGGAGCCACTGTGAGTGCTCCTAATGGCTGCTGATCCTCTGCCAAAGGGGTGGTCGCCGTGTCAGTGACGTGCCCTTCAGGGGTGTTTTGTCGCCGCGGTTGTTCCGGCGGTTGATCCGGTAGTGGTTGGCTTGGCTGGGGGTCTCCTCCCACCGGCTGGGGGTTTCTGCTGTGGCTTCGAGTGCTCACCATCAGTGGTCACAGGGATTGAAGTTTATAGATCCCCACGGACGGTGCCAATGTTCTGTCCTAAGAACACAGAGATTGGACTTGACTAGGTTGTCAAGCCTAGAGTCTACATACCCTTTGAAGGGATCAAAGTCCACGTAGTTCGCACTAAACAGTAAGGCGTGAAGCCAGGGGAGTGGGGTGTGTGCTCTGTGTAACAGTATGTAAATAGAGCATAGAATAGAACGTGTGCACCTGTTTAGGGTTTCCTTCTATTTATAGAGGAGTCTGGTGCGTATATCTCCATATTGATGGGCGATATCCCTGATTGATAGATCATGGGTTGATTTGTTGGGATTATGATCGAAGGAGAATCTTCATTAACGAGATCCTAAATCTGTGGGATCTCAGATCCTTTCCTAATATAGCGTGGATTCTACTACGGGCGTAGTTGGGCCAAGGTCCGGACCTGGGCCTATTGGGCCGGTCCGTAACAGTTCCTTAGTTGTTAGTAATTTCTCCTAATTGGTATACGCATTTTTAGGCCATTTAACTATCTCTTATGATTAAATTAGGATTATACTTAATTTTAGAGACTTTAGTGCATTTTGTAATATTTTATAATCCAGCATGTAATTTTTAAAATTGGGTTTTGCTCTATCTAAATTCTAAAGAAAATTTGCCCAAGAAATAAAATAAACTACAAAATTTGGAGACAACATATTCTCCTATGTTTAATAGGTATGATTTGCCAACATTTAATATTGTTAATTGTTACGGACCGGCCCAGCAGGCCCAGGTTCGGACCACGGCCCAGACACGTTAGGGGTAGAATCTGCGCCTTAATAGGAAACAACACGAGATCCCGCGAATAGGAAATCTCATTAATGAGGGATCTCCTATAATCATGGCACCAACAAATCAGCCCCTAACGGCTCAATCCCGGATATTGCTCATTAGGACGAAGATCCGCACACCAGACTCCTCTATAAATAGGAGGAAACCCAAAACAGGTGCACACGTTCTATTCTATGCTCTATTTACATACTGTTACACAGAGCACACACCCCACTCCCTTGGTTACGTGCCGTCCTGTATATCACGAACTACGTGGACTTTGATCCCTTCCGAGGGTACGTAGGCTTTAGGCTTGACAACCTAGTCAAGTCCAATCTCTGTGTTCTTAGGACAGAACATTGGCGCCGACCGTGGGGATCTATAAACTTCAATCCCCGTGACCACTGATGGTGAGCACTAGAAGCCACAGTAGAAACCCCCAGCCGGCGGGAGGAGACCCCCAGCCAAGCCAACCACCACCGGATCAGCCGCCGGAGCAACCGCGGCGACAAAACACCCCCGAAGGGCACGTCACTGACACGGCAACCACCCCTTCAGCAGAGGATCAGCAACCATTAGGAGCGCTCACAATGGCTCCAGCAAGAGATGTCCAGGAAGTTGAAGCCGACATCCGCATCATACGGAGGATGCAGGAGTCGTTCCTCCAGCGGATAGAGAACAAGGAGAAACGAGACGACCTGCAGAGGCGGGCCGACTTTGAAGCTATTGGCCGAATGATCCAAGAGGTGCTTGAGAAAGATCGCCGGCAGGGTAACCGCCGGAGGAATCATAGGCATGGAAGGAGGGCCCCCGTGGATGATAGCAGCTCCTCGAGCAATTCAGAGCCGAGGAACATGCGCCGCGATGACGGCGAACCAGAGCGGAGGACGAGCGCAGAACGAGGCAGACCACGGTCCCCGGAAAACAGAGAAAACCACTGTGTCAGTCTTAACCGCACTGATTGGGATGCAAGAGAGGACCGGGACCGAGGAGAACGCCGCGTTGAGGACGGAACTCCTTGGGACCGCAGATCACCTCGCCACGGATCGCCCCGGGAGTATCGAATGACATTCCTGTCAGACTCCAGTAGATCCCCATTCTCGAGGGAGGCGGCCACGGCTCGGTACCCGAAGCATTTCGATCTGGCCGACCTCCCGAAGTACGACGGAACCCAAGATCGGCGCAACCACCTAGACGTATTCGAAAAGCTCATGTGGGTGTGCCAAATTAACGGCCCAGTTGTCCAGCGTCTTTTTGCGGCTACTCTAAACGGTACAGAGGTGGCTGACCTCCCTCCTGGACAATTCGGTCCGGAGCTATGAAGACCTCGGACGCAAGTTTGAGCTGCACTTTGCCACTAGTAAGAAGCAGCCAAAGACAACATTCACATTAAGCAGGGTGCGGCAGAAGAAAGGCAAGGCCCTAGAGAAGTACCTAGATCAGTTCCGCGATATTGCCATGCAGGTACGATCGCTACCCGAAGAGGTCCACGTACACTGCCTAGTCAATGGACTAGACCCATCATCCCGGCTGGCCCGTCACCTATGCAAAAACCCAGTGTATACCTTGACCGAGTTCTACACAGAGGCGAAGAAGTACCTGGAAATGGAGTAGATGGAGGCGGTCAATGCCGATGACCCCGAACGGCCTAGGAAGAGCCCGCTCAGTGACGAAGAACGCCCGAGAGGGGCGAAGGCCGACCCCAGAAGACGAAACCGAGAAAGCTGAGCCAAGCCTGACCGAGCCGACCAGAAGGCCAAATACGACAGCTACACCCCCTGAATGTCCCTCGGTCTCAGGTGTGGAAAGAGGTAGCCCAGACCGAGATGAAAAGAGCCGACAAGCCGAGGCCGATCAGAGGACGCTCCAACATGGACCGTACCAAGTTCTGCAACTTCCATGACTGCCAGGGCCACACCACCGACGAGTGCTATGACCTTCGCGATGCTATTGAAAAGTTCTTGAGAGATAGGAAGCTGCGCCAATATGTGATCAAGACCCAGGGAAGGACGGGCGGCAAGCGAAATGATCGAGGCCGCACCAGACCCCCTGAATGTTCCTCGGTCTCAGGTGTGGAAAGAGGTAGCCCAGACCGAGATGAAAAGAGCCGACAAGCCGAGGCCGATCAGAGGACGCTCCAACATGGACCGTACCAAGTTCTGCAACTTCCACGACTGCCAGGGCCACACCACCGACGAGTGCTATGACCTTCGCGATGCTATTGAAAAGTTCTTGAGAGATAGGAAGCTGCGCCAATATGTGATCAAGACCCAGGGAAGGACGGGCGGCAAGCGAAATGACCGAGGCCGCACCAGAAGTCCACCCAAGGAAACCCGCAAGCAGGGGAAGAAGCAGAAGACGGCCTCGGACGACGAGTTCCCCGATGTGGATTTCCAATGCAACGTCGTCAGCAGAGGATTCGGCGGAGGAGGAGACACGGTAAGCCAACGGAAGAAATACCTTCGCGAGGTATTGACCATCCGAGACCTCCCAAAGTTCAAAGAGGATCCCAAGAAGCCGAGGCCACCCACCCTGACCTTCACTGACGAAGAGCTGAAAGACGTCATACCCGGCCATCTCGACGGACTGGTAATCACTGGTACCCTGGTTAACTGTCGAGTTAAAAGGATTTTTGTTGATGCAGGGAGCTCGGCCGATATAATAAGTTGGAACGCCTACAAAAGGATGCACCTCGACAAAGAGGATCTCAAGCCGTGCAAGACCACCCTGATTGGTTTCAACGGTGAGCAGTCCTTCCCCAAAGGTTACATTGACCTCAGGCTGACCCTCGGGACCAAAGAGGCATTCAAATCCGAATGAGTAAGGTTCATCGTTGCGGACTTTAGATCCCCGTACAACGTAATCGTAGGCAGGCCAACAATCCACAACTGGGATATACTGGTGTCAACCAAACATCAGAAGCTGAAGATGGTAAATGCCAAAAACCAAATAGTTGTAGTATCCGGAGACCAAAAGGAGTCGAGGCAATACTTCTTCGAAGCTCTTCGGGTCGAGGAAGGAGGACCCTTATCTCCACCTCAACTCGGATCCAACGAACAGGTAGCCGAAGCTGACCCTGACACGCGTCCGCGGCAGCCGATCAACATGGTGGAGCTCGACCTCCGAGAACAGGATAATCTGAGGCCTGAGCCAGAAGGGGAGCTGGAAGACGTAGTGTTAGGCGAAGACCCGTCTAAGACCGCCAAAATAGGCCGAGATATGGAGGACGGCCTAAAGGCTCTTATGATCCGCTTCCTAAGGCAGAACCAGGATGTCTTCGCTTGGACCTCGGCCGAGGTACCCTGCATCGACCCCCACTTCTGCTGCCATAAACTCGGCATATGGCCGGGGTCCAGACCCGTGGCGCATAAGAAGAGGAACATCGCAGACAATAGACAAAAGGCCCTTGAGGACCATATCGAGGAGCTCCTAGCAGCCGGCTTCATCCGAGAGGTGCAGTACACCCCCTGGCCCTCCAACGTAGTCATGGTCCTTAAACCAAGTGGCAAATGGAGAGTATGCGTCGACTACACCAACCTCAACAAGGCCTGCCCAAAGGACTCCTACCCGATGCCTAATATCGATAAGCTCGTAGATAACTCAGCCGGATACCACCTCCTCTTCCTCCCATAGTGTGCAAGGCCAACCAGATTGCAATGCACCCAGACGACCAAGAGAAGACCACCTTCATGACGGATAAGGCAAACTACTGCTACAACGTCATGCCTTTCGGACTGAAGAATGCCGGGGCCACCTACCAAAGAATGATGAACCGGGTTTTTGATGACCAGATCGGGCGCAACATAGAAGTCTATATAGACGACATGATCGTCAAGTCGAGGCTCCCAGAAGACCACATTCGGGACCTAGAACAGACGTTTGAGAAGTTAAGAAGACATCGAATTAGGTTGAACCCGGCCAAATGTGCCTTCGGAGTCCCGGCTGGGAAATTCTTAGGGTTTATGCTGACCAACCGAGGGATCGAAGCCAACCCGGACAAATGTAAGGCCGTACTCGACATGCAGCCCCCGAGGACCAAGAAGGAGGTACAGCAGCTAACAGGACGACTAGCCGCCCTGACGCGATTTCTACCAAAGTCGGCCGAGAAAGCCCTACCTCTCTTCAAGTTACTAAAGAAAGAGACCCAAGGCGGCTGGAGCCCAGACTGTGACGCTACCTTCACAGAAATCAAGAGATGTTTGGCCACCCCTCCGGTGCTCACCAAACCGGACCCCGGGGAAACCTTATTCCTCTACCTCTCAGTTGGCAACGAAGCCATAAGCGCGGCCCTAGTGAAAGAGTCCGAGGCCGGACAGACGCCTATATACTTCATCAGCAAAGCCCTACAAAGCTCTGAACTCCGCTACCAGAAACTGGAGAAAGTGTCTTTTGCCTTACTCACAGTGGCACGACGACTCCAGCCTTATTTCCAGGGGCACCGGATAGTGGTTCGGACCGGCCAGCCAATCCGACAGATCCTTCATAAGCCTGATCTCGCTGGAAGAATGACCACCTGGGCCATAGAACTCTCCAAGTTCGATATCACGTTCGAAGCCCAGTAGGCGATTAAGTCCCAGGCACTCACGGATTTCATCAAGGAACTCACCCCTGCCACTACCGATGACGGGATCTGGAAGGTCTACGTGGATGGATCATCCAACGAAAAGGGCAGCGGTGCAGGAGTCATCGTGGAAAGCCCACAGGGGGTGGCCACCGAACACTCTCTGCAGTTAAAGTTCCAGACCTCCAATAATCAGGCCGAATACGAGGCCCTGCTGGCCGGATTACTACAGGTAATGGACAATGGCGTCCAACGAGTAAAGGTTTTAACCGGCTCGCAGATCGTCGCAGCACAGATTAACAGCTCCTATCAAGCAAAAGGCCCACTTATGGCAAAGTACCTGAACCGGGCCAAAGAGCTCATGGCCGAATTCGAGGAGGTAACAGTCTCCTATATCCCGAGAGAAGAGAACGCCCGAGCCGACATCCTTTCTAAGCTTGCAAGTACTAAGGGGCCGAATAACCACAGGACCGTGATCCAGCAAAATCTGACCGAACCGAGCTGCATCATGGCCATCTCGGCAGGCCTCGATTGGAGGAAGCCAATAGAAGACTACCTCGAGAGGGGAATCATCCCTACCGACAACACCGAGGCCAAGAAGCTGATCAGAGAGGCCGCCCTCTACGCGATGGTTGATGATCAACTATACCGAAAAGGGCTCCACTGCCCGATGATGAGGTGTCTCGGCGACTTCGAGGCAAAATACTTGCTGACCGAACTCCACGAAGGTAGCAACGACCACCATATGGGGGGCAAGGCCCTAGCCAGAAAGGCCCTACGCGCCGGCTATTATTGGCCTACTATGAAGCATGATGCCATGGAGAAAGCCAAGACATGCAACAGTTGCCAGAAACATGCCAGGATCATATGGCCGCCACCCTTAGAGTTGAAAGGAATGCCAGCCCCCTGGCTCTTTTACAAATGGGGCATGGACATCCTCGGACCATTCCGCCCGGCACAAGGCCAATGCAGATGGCTCATAGTCGCGGTAGACTACTTCACCAAATGGATCGAAGCAGAGCCACTCGCCACCATAACCTCGGCCAGAGTGATAAAGTTCTTCCGGCACAACATCGTCTCCCGCTTCGGGATACCAGCCGAGGTCGTCACGGACAATGGCACCCAGTTCATGGACCATCGATTCCAAGCGCTAATGTCCAACCTGGACATCAAGCAGCACTTCTCATCCGTGGAACACCCTCAGTCGAATGGCCAGGCCGAAGCCTCCAACAAAGTCGTCCTGGACGGGCTCAAGAGACGAATGTTGCAAGCCGATACCAGCTGGACCGAGCAGCTCCACAGCGTCCTATGGGGATATCGGACAAGCGTACAATCTCCGACCTAGGAAACCCCCTACAGGCTAACCTATGGATGCGAGGCAATGATCCCGGTCGAAATCGGACAGCCATCCTGGAGAAAGGTCAGAGCCAGACAGGAAGGGCAGGAGTCGAACGATGACACCTTAAAGACAGACTTGGACCTCATTGACAAAAATCCGGGTCACGGAGCACTACCGGGAACTAGCCACCAAGCAGCTACTCGCGACTAAGTACAATAGAAAGGTCCGACCCCGGTCTTTTAACCGAGGCAACCTAGTACTCCGGCGGGCCGACATAGGCAACAAGAATGCCAAGGACGGGAAGCTGGCAGCAAATTGGGAAGGGCCCTATCGGATTAAGGAGAAGCTCGACGGAGGAGCATATACCCTCGAGACTTTGGCACGAAAGCCAATCAAAAGAACTTGGAATGCCGACAAGCTAAAGATCTACTATAGCTAGACCTCTTTTTGGCAGTGTTTGTTTGCTTTCATAATGATTTCTTTCATTGAGTGTGTTTCCTTATCGTTGTTTTCACTTTAAGTCCAAGTTATGTTATTTCTGATTATGACGCTTTGTAAAGCCCTTTAGGGCTATTTCTTATCAATAAAGGATCCCATTGAGGAGATTTACAAATGTGCACAAAGTTTTCTTAAGCATGAAGCCGAAGCCATGAAGCTCGGCCAAACACAATAAGGCCGAGGCAAAGAAGCCCTGCCAAGAAGCCGAAGGCCGAGGCCATTAAGCCCGGCACTGGTAAAAGGCCCTGAGATCACGTACCCGGCCGAGAAAGCCACAAAAACATCTAGATGTACAAAAGCCGGCCGTTGTACTCCGACAGGCACTGGTTAGAGCTCGGCGAAGGAGCCACACATGGCCCTTCGTGAAATTGACGCGTCAACGCTCACCCGGCTAAGCAAGCCGCCTACCATGTCGACCCTGATCAGGTCAAAATGTCCAACCCAAGGTAGATGAAGCCTCGGTTAGACACGTGGTAGTCCCGCCCTTACGCCGGTAAAATCTAATCCGACTAAGCGAAAGTTGGAGCTCGACTATTAGAAAGTCGAGCCGAGGCAGTACGATTAGTTACGCCTGACGAGGTTGAAACAAGACAACCTTGCCCCAACCTCCCACACGCTAAGTGTGGTAGAGTACCTACGGCCTGTACACATGCAGCCGACGCACACTCACACTTATACAAAAGAATGATACAATTATCCATTGTCTAAGATGTTGGAACGGCCCATACGGTCGGCACACATCGAAACCGAGGTAAAAGGATGATGGCCATTCATTGCCTTAGGCAACCAAACGAGCTCAGGTTCGCAGAAAAAGGACGATACAAATTTAAATCGTTCATCGTCAAATATAGACAAAAGGACGGTAAAGATTAAAATCGTTCATTGGCTAAAAGAATGCTGACTAAGGCATAAGGCTAAGACAGAAGAGATATTGTCATAAATTGTCAAAAAGTCTGTACACAAAGGCGTGAAGGCCATAATCATCCTTACAAAATACAAGGGCACCTACGCCCCCAAAATTCACAAAAAAGCAAAACAAAGCTAGGGCTGGGAGCCAGGCCCAATGTCGGTATTCTCCTCAAGACCCTTGGTGGCAGCAGCATCTTCCTCCACGTCCTCGGCAGAATCTTCGGCAGCTGGCGGCTCGTAAGGAAGGAAGGACCCGTCTTCCTAAACAAAGGCACGATGGTCGTACCCTCCCACACTAAGCTCGACCCAGGGATTGAAGTGCCGGATTTGGAGCAAGGCCTGCTTGAAGCATGCCTCGGCAATCTACACCAGGGCGTCGGAGAGTTCTTGGGCAGCCGCTTTCTCTGCAGAAAGGGCTTTCTCGAGCGCCTCCTTCTCAGCAGCTAGAGTAGCCCGCTCAACCTGCAAAGCCTTGGTCGCAGCCAGACTTTCAGACATCTCCTTTTGAGCCCGAGTATACTTCTCGGCCGCCTTATCAGCATGCTCCCAAGACAGCTGGAGCTCCTGGTCAGCCTTCATCGCCGCAGCCTTGGCGGCATCCCGCTCCTCCCTAGCCGCATCCAGCTCAGCATAGGCCCCGCCCAACTCGGTCTTCGCTGCCTCCAACTTGGCCTTGGCCTCGTCCTACTCCGCCCAACCCGCAATGAGCTCGTCCTCGGAGGAACTGGCCCTCTCTCTGACTTCGGCCAGCTCCTTCCTCAGTTGCTCGGCGGGCTCAGCCTTGGGCTTCAACTTGGCTTCAACCCTCCTGAGCCTAACACACTCGACCTCAGATCGGGCGTAAAGGTTCCGTACCATCCTCAGTGCCTGGAGGTATCCCACCGACCGGATCAACTCCGTCTGGGCCACCTGTAGCCGGTCCTCGGCGTCAGAGGACAGGGGACGAGCGCCCTCCAGAAAATGCCGAGGCGGGAGGAATGCCACATCCACCTCAGGAACCACCCCATGGTCCCACAGGAAGCTACGAGCGAGAACTGAAGAAGGACCCGTCGGTGGAGGAAGAGGAGGTGCAAGCCGCATTGGAGAAAATGGAGTTGACGGTGACCCGGCAGGGGAGAGATCAGCCCCGACGTCATCATCGGAGATAAGAACTTCCTTCCTAGTGGAAGCCTCAGGCGCAGTGATGACGCTGTGCCCTTCAGGAACCTGAGATTTGACGGCCGGAGAAGGGACAGTAATAGTCTCCCGACCTCCCGGAGCCAGGATCTCCATCGCTGGGGCAGACTTTGAGGCTGCGGCGGAAGAGGGACCCTCACCCACGGAGCCCTTTGTTTTCTTCGGGTCTGGGGCAATCGGAGCACTGGCATCAACTGAAGCCACCCACTTCTTCGAACAACTGGGCGGCACAGCAACGGCCCTCGCCAAACGAGCATACATGGGAAGGCCGTCCAAGGTCCTAGCTGAAAACAATGAAAGACAAAGTAAGCCCGCAATTCAGAAAGAAGAATTCAAAAATAGATACATAAACAAATACACCGCCAGAAACCCTACTGGTAGGAGACAACAGCTTGGCACCATCCCCGGTTATGAAATAGCCAGCCGGCCTCACACCATACTCGGCCACAAGAGCCTCCAACCGTGGCAGGGTGGAGACCGACTCAGGCAAAAGACTCTTGCGCGGAACTTGGAAGGAGATCGCCTTAGCCTTATAGTAACTCTCCTCCCAGTACAAGGGGAAACGACCGCCGCCTTCCAAGAACCAGGGCCCCTCCCCTAGCACGGCCTCAACCTTGAAGAATGCCCTCTTAAAGCGTTTAAAGGAGTCGGAGAAGGGCGTCATCATCTTGTGCTCCAGATTGATCTGAAGGGACACCAACCCCCTTAGCTTATCACTTCCTTTCGGCGGGCTAGGCAAAAGAAAAAGGTTGGCTGTGCACACTATGGGAGGAGAAAAATGGCCACACAACCTTTCAAAAGCCACGAGGTAGGCCCACCCATTTGGATGAAGCTGGGACGGGGCCAGGCGAAGATGCCGCAAAGCCTCCATTTGGAAGGGGGTAAAAGGAAGGGGAACTTGCACCCGCGTCAAATAGTCACGGTAGAAAAAGAAAACTCAGGAGAACCCTCTGGCCGGGCCGCGCAGATCGGCTCCTCCGCCGCATTTAAGTAACTTTAATAGCGTATTCTTGTATGATTATATATAATTGATTGATTATATACGATTGATCCATTATGATATCCCAGTGTTTTTTCTTTTCATTCTTTAATTTTCTTCCGTTTTTTAAATGGATTAACATTTTGGAGACCGGTTTTAACATAAACCCGGTCCCCAAGGCGAAACTTTTAGGGTTTGACACTGCATCGTGTTTTTTCTTTTCGTTTTTCTAATTTTCTTTTTCTTTATTTTCTTTCGTTTTTTAATCTATTGATCATATTTTTGTCCCAATTTTACTTTGGAATTAATTAACCAATAGTTGATTAGTGATGAGACCAGATATTAGGAGCTATAAAATGTGACATAAAATCACATGAAGAAATAGTTATTTTAAATACTCACAAGACATTGGGCAAAAAAAAAAAAAACTCATAAGACGTGAAATGGGAATAGGAAAACACTTAGTTTAATTGTTATCTATTAACAATTATCCTTAGCAAAAATGAGTTTGCACTAATTAAGACCAATCGCATAATTTTTCACAATTTATTAGAGACAAATTAATTAATAGCCTGGGGGGACTGTTATTTCAAAAATTAAGAGGCCATTAAAAAACAATTAAACTAGGAAAACACTAAGTTTAATTGTTTTTTCTTTATCTTTTAATTTTTTTATTTTCTTTCGTTTTTTATTTGGAGACCGGTTTTGACTTAAAACCGCTCCCAAAGGCGACCCACTTAGGGTTGGCGAAACTTTTAGGGTTTGACACTGCATCGTGTTTTTTCTTTTCGTTTTTTTAATTTTCTTTTTCTTTTCATTTTTTTATTTTCTTTCGTTTTTTAAATGCTTTAACATTTGGAATAGGTGTCATTTATGGCCTTTTATGAATTAACATGAACTAGGGACTAATTATAGGTTCTTACAAAATTTAGTTTCTTAATAAATTATGAAAATTGCGACTTAGGTCTTTGTTAATTAATCCCTTGATTAATTATGAAAATTAATCCAATTATTCCTGTTGTTGTAAATTTATTTGTTCCTTAGTTGTTAGTAATTTCTCCTAATTGGTATACGCATTTTCAGGCCATTTAACTATCTCTTATGATTAAACTAGGATTATACTTAATTTTAGAGACTTTAGGGCATTTTGTAATATTTTATGATCCAGCATGTAATTTTTAAAATTGGGTTTTGCCCTATCTAAATTCTAGAGAAAATTTGCCCAAGAAATAAAATAAACTACAAAATTTGGAGACAACATATTCTCCTATGTTTAATAGGTATGATTTGCCAACATTTAATATTGTTAATGAATATGAAATTTAGGGTATTACATTTCTCCAAATTTATTTATGTATTTCCATAACTCTTTCTTGCTCCTTTTGATCCTACAAGAACCCTAATATTATTTGGTAATTATTGGTATTTTTATGATATTTTATGATTCCTAAGAAAATTCAATCATTGGTCACCTTAATCCTAAATAAGGATTTCCTAGAAAATAGATTAAATGTACCTCAAAATTTGAGACCACACATTCACCTATTTTGAATAGGTGTCATTTATCAAAATATTATGTTTATGAGAAATAACACTATTTGGGGTATTACATTATGATATCCGGGAAGTCCGGGGTCGGATTCAACGGTCGGGCATGTTGGCCATTACACTGTGGCATGTACGTTCGCGTACTAGTAACTTTAACCGCCTATATCTTGTATGATTATATATGATTGATTGATTATATACGATTGATCCATTATGATATCCCAATGTTTTTTCTTTTCATTCTTTAATTTTCTTTCGTTTTTTAAATGGATTAACATTTTGGAGACCGGTTTTAACATAAAACCGGTCCCCAAGGCGAAACTTTTAGGGTTTGACATTGTATCGTGTTTTTTCTTTTCGTTTTTCTAATTTTCTTTTTCTTTTCATTTTTTTATTTTCTTTCGTTTTTTTAATCTATTGATCATATTTTTGTCCAAATTTTACTTTGGAATTAATTAACCAATAGTTGATTAGTGAGACCACATGTTAGGAGCTATAAAATGTGACATAAAATCACATGAAAAAATAGTTATTTTAAATACTCACAAGACATTGGGCAAAAAAAGAAAAAAAAAAACTCATAAGACGAGAAATGGGAATAGGAAAACACTTAGTTTAATTGTTATCTATTAACAATTATCCTTAGCAAAAATAAGTTTGCACTAATTAAGACCAATCACATAATTCTTCACAATTTATTATAGACAAATTAATTATAGCCTGGGGGGACTGTTATTTCAAAAATTAAGAGGCCAATAAAAAACAATTAAACTAGGAAAACACTTAGTTTAATTGTTTTTTCTTTTCTTTTTTTGAAGTCATAAACATTGGGAGACCGGTTTTAACTAATCATGAAGTATAACTAAGTCTCATAAATCTATTTGTTTCTTTGGAAAATATCATTTTGAACCATTTATTGAACTTAAGGATATCATTTTGATCCATTTAGGAAATATCAAATGACAATTAACTAATCATTTTCATTTTAATGTACATAGCCTACAAAGACTTTACCATTATGTTAATTTACTCTTTTGTTGTAAATCTTGTAATATTACTTACAATTTGTGGCCTATAAATAGTAGGAATGTATCAAATATTGTAAGATAGAAATAAAATAAGAGTCACCCACTACTCTCTTTTTTTTCTTTTTCAAAAAGCTCTCCCCGTTTCCACGTCCTCGGATTCCATTTCTCTCCCACCTCTCACTCTTCATTAAAGCTAACGTGATGGTTTTAAAAAGGAAAGGGTTTATGTGTAATTTTACCAACGAAGTTTTTCTCAGCTGCCGTTGTCTGCATGCATACGTACCTACCTCATCCCCTGTGAATAAAAGCAAGCAGCTGGTTCAGCATTGTTATCATATTACCTTCACTTCTCTGGTTTTTGGTAAATCTCGAAAGTGAAAGTCCCTTTCTTTTTCTCCGATCTCATTCATTATCGCTGGCCGCCGTTCAAGCTCAACTCTGTGCTCGCTCCGTCGTCGGATGCGGTTTCGTGGTCATCTTATCATATCATATATTTGCTTTCAGAATATCTTCATTTTCTTGTTGTGTTCGGTCTGCTCCGCCATTATTGAAGCAGTGCTAGCAGGGTATTGCTCATCATCATCCCCATTCTCTTCAGGTTTGTGTCTCTCATTCTTATAATGGCTTCCTTATTATCAACTTTTGTTGCTGCTTTCTTTTGGTTTATTATTTAACATGTTTTCTAATTATACCTTTTTTGGCCATTTTTTCTAATCCTACTTTGAGGCCAAGCGTTTTATCTGATCTTATATATCCTTCATATCTCAAGAAAAAATGGTGATGAAAAGTGTTTAGCAAATTTACTGATTTTAAAGTTAAAATGTTTTTATAATTAGGAATGCATGCGGGGTTCCCTTTCTTTATTTATTTATATATATATATATATATATATATATATATATATATATATATATATATATATATATTTAATAACAAATTAAAATACTACTTTAACCAAACTAAATTATTTGTATGAGTGAATTGTAAGAAAAAAATATGTTGCAATAAATATTTAATATACGCAACCAGGAAACTACCCATCCATATTATAATATGATCATTCACGTTTTTTCATTAACCATGAAATAAATAAATTTATTAGTTTATCATATAATCGTACCCCATATATATGCATGTGGTTTCATGTTTTAAAACTGCGATTGTGAGCAAATAATTCATAATTATTAGTGTATTAAAAATATCTCTTCCAATATATATATATATATATATATATATATATATATATACACACACACACACACGATTGATCCATTATGATATCCCAGTGTTTTTTCTTTTCGTGTTTTTAATTTTAATTTTTTTTTCATTTTTTTTCTTTCATTTTTTTAATCTATTCATCATATTTTTGTCCAAATTTTACTTTTGAATTAATTAACCAATAGTAGATTAGTGAGACCACATATTAGGAGCTATAAAATGTGACATAAAATAATATGAAAAAATAGTTATTTTAAATACTCACAAGACATGGGGCAAAAAAAAAAAAAAAACTCATAAGACGAGAAATGGGAATAGGAAAACACTTAGTTTAATTGTTATCTATTAACAATTATCCTTAGCAAAAATAAGTTTGCACTAATTAAGACCAATCGCATAATTCTTCACAATTTATTATAGACAAATTAATTAATAGTCTGGGGAGACTGTTATTTCAAAAATTAAGAGGCCAATAAAAAACAATTAAGCTAGGAAAACACTTAGTTTAATTGTTTTTTCTTTTCTTTTTTTGAAGTCATAAACATTGGGAGACCGGTTTCAAGTTAAAACAGGTCTCCAAGGCGACATTTTTAGGGTTCCACATCAGCTGGTGTTTTTTCTTTTCATTTTTTAATATTTTCTTTTTCTTTTCGTTTCTTAATTTTCTTTCGTTTTTTAAATGCTTTAACATTTTGGAGACCGGTTTTAACCTAAAACGGCTCCCAAATGCGACACATTTAGGGTTCCACGTCGGATGATGTTTTTTCTTTTCATTCTTTAATTTTCTTCCATTTTTTAAATGGATTAACATTTTGGAGACCGGTTTTAACATAAAACCGGTCCCCAAGACGAAACTTTTAGGGTTTGACATTACATCGTGTTTTTTCTTTTCGTTTTTGACTAATTTTCTTCTTCTTTTAATTTTTTTTTTTATTTTCTTTCGTTTTTTAAATGCTTTATCATTTGGGATAGGTGTCATTTATGGCCTTTTATGAATTAACATGAACTAGGGACTAATTGTAGGTTCTTACAAAATTGAGTTTCTTAATAAATTATGGAAATTGCGACTTATGTCTTTGTTAATTAATCCCTTGATTAATTATGAAAATTAATCCAATTATTCTAGTTGTTGTAAATTTATTTGTTCCTTAGTTGTTAGTAATTTCTCCTAATTGGTATACGCATTTTCAGGCCATTTAACTATCTCTTGTGATTAAATTAGGATTATACTTAATTTTAGAGACTTTAGGGCATTTTGTAATATTTTATGATCTAGCATGTAATTTTTAAAATTGGGTTTTGCCCTATCTAAATTCTAGAGAAATTTTGCCCAAGAAATAAAATAAACTCCAAAATTTTGAGACAACATATTCTCCTATGTTTAATAGGTATGATTTGCCAACATTTAATATTGTTAATGTAACACCCCCAATTTCTAACAGTTATAATAACAAAAATTTAAATAATTTTTATAAATAAACGAATGAATTTCAAAATAACAATCTTGGGGAGTGTTACCGCCGCACTTGTACTGGGACAAGTGCAAGGCTATTTATTACATTTGTTAGTTATACTTAGTTTTGATGATGTCTTATATAGATGCCACACTACTACAAAATACTAAAACGACGACCTAAAAAAGACTCAAAAGACGACCTGATTTTAAGGGACGTTGGGGACAGAGTAGTAGTTTGTTGTATATTAGGCGACCTGAATACAAATCAGGTCGCCTAATATTAGGCGACCTGATTTGCATTCAAGTCGTCTAATAGAAGGAGCAAGGGTTTCAAATAGACTACCTAAATTGTTTCAGGTAGTCTATTTTGTAAAAAAGACTACCTAAATTAATTTTAGGTCGCCTATTGAAATGAAATAGGCGACCTGAAATAAATTTAGGTAGTCTATTTGGTTCAAAAGACTACCCAAATGCAATTTAGGTAGTCTTTTGAACCAAATAGACTACCTAAAAGCAATTTAGGTAGTCTTTTGAACCAAATAGACTACCTAAATTAATTTCAGGTCGCCTATTTGGTTCAAAAGACTACCTAAATTGTTTTTAGGTAGTCAATTTTGTTCAAAAGACTACCCATATTGATTTCAGGTCGCCTATTGCATTGTTCAGGTAGTCTATTTGATTAAAAAGACTACCTATATTTCCATTCAGGTCGCCTATTTGTCAAAATAGACTACCTAAATATTGTTCAGGTCGCCGTATAATAGATTTTTTTTTTAAAAAAATTTGTTCTCGCTCTGTTTGTCCAATATACTGCAAAACTGTATACTTCACAATTCACAATTACAGCAGGCAATTCATAACTCAATTACAGCAATTAACTGCCAAATTCCTGTTTTTCTAACACCAATTACAGCAAGGCAATAACTCAAAATGTACAAGTTTTTACCATAATATACTCAGCCAACCATAGCAAAATTCAAACAACGTTAACGGTAGATACATGTCCATGATTCACAACAAAACTACAGTTACAATCAATCAAATTCAAGTCATTCAGTCAAGTCCCAGACTCAGAAACTATCCGCTGAACAAGTTGCTACAACAATTTAACTATACCACTGCAAAACAGAACCAATTTGTACAATATTTACAAGGGAAGGCCAGACAGAGCTAAGTCATACCACACCAAGTCATACCCTAACAATAGATTAACTTGCAAGTGACCCATGTTCAAGAAGATATCTAGCCAGCATGTCTCGAGTCGAATCCAGGTCATCCTGTGAGTACGGCTCCTCAGTTTTCCAATACTGTAAATTGGAAAACAAGGTATAATTAACAACTGAAGTACCACAACATAAAATATTATCATTTGAGGATCACAGAGCATTACGTACGTTTCCAAAGCCAGTAGTTTTTCCGTTGGAAACGATAGTTTGCATCCAACTGATGACGTAGTATCCGCACTCGGTGTTCCCTGGTTGTTGATGGCACTATAAATCAAACACAAATTGTTAGAACGAAAGCTATTGTGGCACAGAAAAACACTTGAATTGAAACTACTTACCTTGGGGTAAAACCACTTCGGTCCACCCTGGTCTCTTTGTCCATCAAGATCTCTATACGTCCTAAGAGCCCTATCATCATTAAAATGGAAATTAACAGACATGAAAACAATTCATTTAAAAGACGAATCGATGATTTAGACAAAAATTTACTTACTCGGCAAACATGCTTTTGATATCCTCGGTTGGCCTGCCACTTATAGAATCATACCAATAACATGCATTTTTAGAGGGGCAAACTACACACAGGGTCCAATGAGCACTACAACATATACATATTCATATTAAACTAAGATAAGAAAACAATTAATTCTTAAAAATCTTATATAGACAAAAAAAAATACGTACCCTTCATGTATTGGCGCTAGATAACAAGTCGATTGTAGGTCACCCATTGCTAACCCAGCATAAATGGCCCTCCTCGCTAACTTATTGCGAGCCGAAGCCGTGCTTCCAGGACATAAGAATCCGAATGAACCCAATAGGCCTCCCTTTTTGCACAGGTCGTGGCAGACACTATGATCAAAATAAAATGATAGATGTTGTTGAATATATTAAATAAAAAAATAGTAACTGACATAATTAAAGGGTACAAAAAACTTACAAGATTGCAAGTTGAAGCCACTGTATATCTAAATCTTCCATATGCATAAACTCTGTCAGATCTTTCTTGTCAATATTGATCGAATATGACTTGTCTGCACCGACAACGCCAGAAGGCATCTGCAAGCCTATAGAGATGATGTCCTTGGTGAGCTCTCGCAGCTGTGCTAAGTATGGAGATACGTCCGCAGCTTGTTCATGCTATGAAGACATAATAAACAGATTACGAGTGGGTTAGCAATGAAAATCAAATGGGAATCTAGTCAACGTCAATCAGTAAAGTATAGAAATACCATTGGAGGTGTCGTCCCCATCTCAATAAGATAATGCGGCCAAAGGATGAACGATGTGGTGGCAGCGCTGAGATCTGGAACCTCCTCATCATCAATCGGGATGGCTGTCTTTTCTTCACCCTCTCGCACACTTCTTACAGTCACCCTACGTAGGTCTTGTGGAATTTGCATATTGTGGTGTGTGGTTTGTTCTGGGTAAACAAGACCATCGGCAACAATACGCCGGTGTGGGTCATCCAAATATAGGGTGCAGGGTTGTCCACCCTGTGGAGTGTGAGAAGGCTCGCCAATATGTACATCTGGAGAGTGATGAGAAGGTTCGCCAACAGGTACATCTGCAGCGTGATAACTTTCTTTACTGCTTGGGAAGGCCAGAGATTCCTGGTATGTAGGCTGCGTATTTTCCCTCTCTTGTATCATAGCCCTCATTTCACCCCATAGTTGTGCCATAACCTCATCTACGAGGGACGCTCGAATTTTGGCTACAAGTTGAGGGCTAGGGTTGTCATCGTCATGCGAACAAGTAGCACGCCGTCCAAAAAATTTCGCGACGCTAACTCCCCTCGTCTCCCCTCGAACAGCATCAAGGTAATCCGGCTTCCCAATCGCCGTGGACAAAATGTCCATCCGTGTACCCGGCGTGAACGAACCTTGGCTGCTCTGCTGCTCAAGCGCATCCTGTATCAAAGGATTATTCATAAATAGTTACTAAACGCTAAAAATATGAAACAACAGAGGCTATTATTTAATACTTTTAATTTAACTACTTACAATCTTCTTGGCAACCTCAGCCACATCCTCATTTACGAAATTCTCACCCCTCTTCCTCGCAGCTATCCATTTTTTGTGACGAGGAGGACGCTCCGGGGCCTGGATAACAGTGGAAGGATCGGATTGCGAAGCTTCCTTCATTCTCTGCAACTCTTCTTCCATCAGCTTCTGTTCAAGCTTCCTATAGCCACCCCGAGACAACAGATGCGGATACTTATTTCTCGCTTGCCTCTCTCTATTGGCCTGACTTTGTTCCTGTCACACGAAAACAAATAAATTTGAGCCTTCGATGTCAAACCAATGCGAACTAAAAGATAAGATATGAAAGAAATTTTACAAGAAATTGAGGACTTTGGCGTGACGCCACAAACTCCCGCCAGTCCTCTGGAGAAATGTAATCATAGTCCTGACATGGGTCCTTGTCCTTCTTTGCCCCTCGGATATACTTTTTAGTGAGCTTGTTCTTAAAGTCTTTCCAACGCAGACGAACCTCGCCCATCCAATGCTTGTACATGGCCTTATTGTTAGGCACATCATACGTTTGCTGCAAGGTAAAAGATAGAAGATATTAGACAAATTAAGTAATAAAACTAAAGATACAAATGCTTTATGAATCGAAAGTGAGATACCAAAAGTTGTGCCCAAATCAACTCCTTCGTTTTCTGAGGAACCAACTTCCAATCAGAGATAACAATGTGGACTTTGCTTCGAGCCAGATAGCCTACGTAGCTAATGAAATTGTCTTCCTCTGGACCAATCGGATTCATATTGGCATCGAACTCCACATGCAGTCTCTTTTTCTTACCCTGACGACGTGCAACTAAAGCACCCATATGTGTGCTACCTCTACCCTTTCTCACCACCGGTACCTCATCTCCGCTATCACTCGATGACTCAGCAGAGCCAGACATGTTAAACCTGATCATCAAAGACAAATCAATAATGTTAGATAGGGTTATTCTTAAATAATAAACAAATGATTAAAATGAACTAACATGTTAAACCTGTACAACAATAACATAACACTTTTTTCATAACTTAAGATCTTACTTTATATGGTCTCCCATATTCCTTCAGAATGATCCTTTCTTGGAGCATATTCTTCATCATCTACCAATTCTACTTCACGTGTTATAGGTGGATTTGTTGTGAAAGGGAGTGTATCGTCCAGGTTCAAGGATTCTTCACCATACGTCTGTTTTTTACTTTGAAGTACAATGGAAATTTTGTTATTTGCAGGATCTGTAACATAAAACACTTGCTTCGCCTGGCTTGCTAGAATGAATGGATCGTCTCTATGACCAAGTCTTTGAAGATCAACCGAGACAAATCCAAATTTAGGATCTATTACAACAGCATTATTGTTAACCCACCGACATTTAAATAAAGCAACTTTGAACTTGGTGTAGCTTATCTCCCATATTTCTTCAATAACGCCATAATAGGCCATTGATGCTAACACCGGGTTTTTGTCTTTCGAACTTGAAAAGTGCATGGATTCTGCTTCAACCATCACCCCACTATTTTGCACAGAACTTCTGTCATCTTGGTCTTTTGTGTAGAAAGAATATCCGTTTATATCATAACCTGTCCAAGTGATGACCTAATAAGAAGGCCCCCATGCTAACCACTCGATTGTATCCGACACTCCGGTCTCGTGTGAAACCTTCTCCTCGAACCACTTTATGAACGTCTTCTTTTGCTCATGAGCGATTTGCATGTCATTCTTCCTTGGATTCTTACTCTTCAAACTCTTTCTGTGTTCATCAATGTATGGTTGAACTTCTTCCATATTATTCAAGATGTACAGGTGTGCTTGCAACACCTCTTCACGAGGCTTATTCTTCAATTTGATTCCTCGAGTTCCCTCACTTAAACCCTTATCATGCTGAGATTGTAACGTCGCCCCTGATAGATAATCTTTACAGAACTCCATAGCCTCTTCGACAACATATCTCTCAACTATTGAGGCTTCCGGTCGATAAGGATTTTTAGAATACCCTTTTAAGATCTTCATGTATCGCTCGAAAGGGTACATCCACCTTAGGTAAACTGGACCGCAGAGCCTTACCTCCCTTACCAAGTGCACTATCAGGTGCACCATTATATCGAAAAATGCAGGAGGGAAATGCATCTCGAGTTGGGACAAAATAATATAACCCTCATTTTCCAATTCATCCAACTTTTCAATGTCAATGACTTTGTTACATATGGCATTAAAGAAAATGCACAATTTTGTTATAGTGGTCCGCACTTCATCTTTCATAATGCCCCTAATAGCTACTGGTAATAGTTGTTGCATCAACACATGATAATCATGGGACTTCATTCCCACTAACTTGAAATCGTCCATTGAAACACACCTTCTCAAATTTGAAGAATATCCTTGTGGAACCTTAATGTCATATAGACACCCACACAAACTTTTTTTCTCCGCTTTTGACAGCGTATGAGTTGCTGGCTCCATGTATGCCCTCTTACCATCTTCCATTACTCGTGGATGTAGCCGTTCTCTTATTCCCATATCAACCAGGTCTAGTCTCGCACTAATTCCATCCTTAGTCTTCCCTGGTATGTGCAAAAGAGTACTGACAAGGCTATCACAAACATTTTTTTCCACATGCATCACATCAAGACTGTGTCTCACATCAAGACTACGCCAATATGGAAGATCAAAGAAAATTGATCTCTTCTTCCATATATTCTTCTCACCCGCAATCCTTTTCTGCTTACCCAATATGACATTGATATGCATCACCCGACTATAGACTTCCTCTCCGGTTAATGCCTTTGGAGCCGTTCCATGCTCCGGTAAGCCGTTAAAACGCTTTCTTAACTTACGATATGGGTGGAACCGATCAAGAAACCTCCTGTGACCGAGGTAGACCGTTTTCTTTCCATGCTTTAGTTGTTGGAAGTTTGTGTTAGCTTCACATATTGGACATGCTTTATGCCCCTTCACACTGTACCCAGACAAATTTCCGTATGCAAGAAAGTCGTTGATCGTGGTAAAAATCATTGCACGCAACTTGAAGAACTCCTTCTTATATGCATCAAACACATCTATGCCTTCCTCCCACAACTTCTTCAAATCCTCAACCAAAGGCGCCAAGTACACATCGATATTGTTACCGGGCTGTTTTGGTCCAGAAATCATCATAGACAGCATCACATACTTGCGTTTCATACATAGCCAGGGAGGTAAGTTGTATATTACAAGAAGAACCGGCCATGCACTATGGGTACTGCTAAGAGTTCGATACGGATTGAAGCCATCTGTACAAAGCCCCAGCCGAAGGTTTCTTGGCTCACTGCCAAATTCAGGGAACATTTCGTCTATTTTCTTCCATTGCAGAGAGTCAGCCGGGTGCCGAAGATATTTTCCATTGGATATTCTCTCATCAGAATGCCATCTCAACTGCCTCGCCGTTGCTTCACTAGTATACAGACGCTTAAACCGTGGAATTATTGGAAGATACCACAATGTCTTCAAAGGTTGCCTTTTTGTTGTCTGCTCTCCAGAAACACTACATTTCTTCACTTTGTATCGTGAAGTTTTACACTTCGGACACTTATCGAGGCCTTCGTACTCATTTCTGTATAATATGCAGTCATTAGGGCAACTGTGTATCTTTTTATACTCCATACCCATCGTAGATAAGATTTTCTTAGCCTCATACATACGATTTGGGAGTACATTATCATCTGGCAACATATCACACAACAATTCAAGCAATGACGTGAAACTGCTATCGGTCCACCCACAAGTTGCCTTTAAGTTGACCAAATGTAAGGTCCCAGTCAACCGTGTATATTTAGTACACCCAGGGAACAAAGGTGTCTCTGCATCACTCCGCACGCTATCATATTCATGCGATTGTGCAAAGGATTCGACCTCAACATCATGAATCATTCTCTCCATTCCATCATCATCTACATCAACCTCATTTTCGTGGGATGCACTAGGTGTTACCTCCTCACCATGCCATATCCACGTTGTGTATCGAAGATTTATTCCATCACAAATTAGGTGATCCCTTATATCAGCAATATCCCTTCGAATCCCATTTAAACAATTAACACATGGACAATAATACATCCCGTTTTTTGTAGTCACATTCCTTCTAGCAAATTCAATAAACTCTTCCACCCCTTTCTCATATTCTTCGCTAGTTCTCAAAGCATTCATCCAACTATGACCCATTTTATTATCACCTAAGACATTTCCAACAACAGTTAAGTTCATAACAATTTCAAAAAATTTCGGCAGCATTTCCCCTCAACAATAAGACATCCCAAAATTTTAACAACAAACCATTTCAACTTAATTCAACAAAACTTACTAACTAAGGCAATTTAGAAAATATTAGCTATTAAATCCAATACTTTCATCAATACAAAAAACTAAAATATATCTAAGTTGTCTAAGTCATAAACCATAACTTATGGACATCTAAGCATCATTATCAATAATACAAAGTTTATCTAGTTCAATGCACATCAACAAAAAAACAATATTTAACTATAATTACCTCAACTTTAAATTCCTCTCCTTAAAATTTATTTCCTCTATTCAACCTAAAGACAACAACAATAAAGACAACGTAACATTAGAATTATTCAAACTAACATATGAGAAAAATAATTGTATGACAAAAGGATCATGATTAAAAATACCTACCCTTGGACCCCTAAAGCACGCTCTTGTGGGTTGCTGTCGTGGCCAAGTCACTAACAAGTAGCCGGTATAAGCTCAATATTTATCAACTAATCCCCTAACACTGATATGTTCCAATTCCTAGCAATAAAACAACCATTGCAAAAGCATGAGAAGAAAGCAAAGGGGAAGAGAGTGGATATGTTAAAACAACCAATTTCATACAACTATAGATGAAATTAAAATGAGTAACTCAAATGAACAGTAAACTATAACACAGCTTTTTGGCCTAACTTCGAAAAATCACCAATAATTCTACAGAACTCCAATTGGAGTGATTCAAAATTCTATGTGTCACTAATTAAGTCTTGTTTCATGTACAAATAATCACCAGACTTATTTCTTCCTATATCATTCCCAGATTTTCATTCTTTCTTAGCTGTCCAGAAAAAGGTTCCAATTTAATAGGTCAACTTCGAAAATTCGTATCTCCTTCGATTCTTATCGGAATTCGACGAATTACCTATCAAATTAAACCTCTATGAGTCTACTATTTAACTGGAAAATTTCACAATTTTATGATTTTGCTAAGGTGATCCGAAATGCCACGCCAGCTGACTGTTCCAGAGACAAACCAGAAATTTTTCCCATATTTTGATTCAACTTTGAAAAATCATAACTTGAATTGTAGATCTCCGATTTAGGTGAACCAAAGCTTATGTTAAAGCTTAAGGAATGTAGTTTCTCCTGTAAAAATTTCAGAGTCAAAAGAGTTCATTTGCCCTGGTTTTACCTTAGTCAAAGTTCGCTGTTCAGCTGCAAATTTAGTTTCCAGCAGATGGTGATAATGCTACAGTACACATACACTGTTCATCCACGATTTCACTGTAGCTTACATTTTTTTCAGCTCTGTTTCTGCACTTCAAAAACAGAGACGAATGGGTTCAGTCCTTAACCTTAATCTTACACTCAAGTTCTGTTTCAACATTTTCCTATCATGTTTTCTTTTCTTTCTTTTATCATTTCATGAACAGCAAAAACAATATATCAGTACTTAAACACACACGTACAGCAGAAAAATCATTCTCTTCCTTCTTATATATAACCAACGTATCATACACACCGAAGGCTAAACCAATACATATCAGCCCCTGTTTATTACTCTTATTGCAGCAAATTTCACTTGGAATTATCACTACATCCTCAACGGTTTTATACTCAAAACTTATAGAAAACTAAGAGGCAACTAGGCTAGTGATTACCTCACGTTGCTATACATGCAAGTAAAAAATGATCAATGCCTAGCTAGTAAGAATAATTGCAGTAATTTCAGTGGAAGTGCTTCTAAACAAAAATTTATTGCAGTAATAATGACACAGTTTGACGTGTTTTGTGCATAAAATAGTAACAAACAAATGAATGTGAAAAAGACAACTTGCTTTGGACGGAAGAGCCGCACTTAGGCACATACAAATCAAAGAGAAGGAAATTAATTTAAAACGACTCGCTCATGCTGGTAATTGGTTGACATTTCACATTGTCCTCGTCATACATATATATAAAAGGGGATCCAGGTTTTTGTTTAAACTATTCTTATTACCAGAGAATGAATAAACCAAAACTAATACCTATTATAGCTCCATGGTTTTCTCCTCGGTTGCCAGAAATTCTGCTCGTTGGATGCACAAAAGCGCACACAGTCTCTGTGTGTGTGTGTGTTTTATACACGGCACATAGAATACAAAATTTTTATATTATATTGCCTGTAGATGACAGAACAATACACGCTCGCACAGAAAAGCTAGAAACAAATGGAGATCATGGAAATACTCAACGAAGAGTGAATATAGACCTGGGAACATTGAGAAACGATCCGGGTTCGTCTTCCCTAAGCTCCAACCTCCTTCGATTTCTCTCTGTCCACCGCCGTTTCGCCTGAGCTCACCGTGATTTCATAATAATAAACAAAGTGAGAAGTGGACGCATGCAAGGGAGGATGGCGACAGCAGCCGTGAGTGGAGGAGGTAGAGGATGATTTGGGATTTAGGGTTTGGGGAGTAGAACAGCCGAGAGTGAGCTTCAGCGATGACAATGATGTAGAAATTAAACTTTAAAGTTTTAAAAGGCAAATAGGCGACCTGATTATCAATCAGGTCGCCTGTTGTGAAAAATAGGCGACCTGATTTCCAGGTCGCCTAAGATCGCCTATTTTAACAAAATAGCGCGCAAACAAAAAATTCTCCCTTATTTCCCTCTGGCGCGAAATTTTTTTGCAGATTTTAGGTGACTTGAAACATTATCAGGTCGCCAAATATGACTTTTCTTGGCGGGAAACTCATTTTCCTAGTATATAATAACAATATTGCCATTACCCTCATTTTTTACTACCTATATTTTATTTAGGTCGTATTTGAGGGTAGTAATATCACATTTTTGTAGTAGTGCCACTCTTATAAGCAAAAAGATTGAGTAATATAATTATCTCCTACTTGGACTAACTATTGTATTTAATGTAGATCAATCCAAGTTAAATTATAAAGAAGATTAATGACAAGAAGAAATTGCAGACAATGACAAGGAAGCAAGAAGCTATCAAAGTATTTTGGGAATGATCAAGAGAAGAGAAGAAAGAAAGAGTTGGATTATGAAGAATAATCAAGATGGGAGATTAAAGAAGGAAGAACTTGTTGAATGGAATGAGAATATAAATATTCAAGTTCTTACATTGATGCTAGAAGGCTCCAAGATCATATGGAAGTTCAAATGGCTTAATTTGGAGTTAAAGTTAGCAAAAATCAGTTTTTGGATGAAGAATACTTGAGTTTCCAAGTCAAAACTCGAGTATGGGACTCCTTACTCGAGTAAGGGACTCAATACTCGAGTACGCGGTGTTTTCAGCATTTTTGGTGTCTCTGGACTAAGCTTTACTCGAGTAGACAACTAACTTACTCGAATAAACAACGTTATCAGCAACTCTGTTCTACTCTGTTCACGTTCAGCATGGGCGACGTCTGGTAATTCGATGATATCTCTCAAACCAGAGATCGGATTGAGACGAAACTAAAAGCATTGGAAACTAGACATCTAACATGTATTGGTGGAAAAAATTCATGCCCAAAGGAGTTCATATGAATTATTGATGAATTTTACAAGTTGACACAAAGATCAACGTCACAGTCAGGAACAGCCTTCGGTATTTTGAGTATATCTCACAAATGACAAATCCAATTGAGCTGAAATTAGTAGCATATGAAAATAGACTCATAGAGCTTTCAATCAAGAGCTAAACAGATCAAAACGAAGCTCGGACCAGAGAGATATGGCTCTCAGAAGTTGACAGTCAGTTCAAGGAGTTGCTCAAATGCATTTTACAAGGCTTTACTCGAGTATACACTTGCTTACTCGAGTAAAGGATTTCCAGAGAGCAAAAGTTTTTCAAATTTAAGTGCTTACTCGAGTAGACACTTGCTTACTCGAGTAAAGGACTTCCAGAGAGCAAAAGTTTTTCAAATTTAAGTGCTTACTTGAGTAAAGGACTTCCAGAGAGCAAATGTTTTTCACCTGTTCTTGCTTACTCAAGCAAACAAACCCTTACTCAAGTAAAGAGGCATTTTGAACTTAAAATTTTTCACATGAACAGTGCCTTACTCGAGTAGACTACTAACTTACTCGAGTAAAGCCCTTTGTTTGCAAAAACAAGTCACGATGGTTTGCCTCTGGAAGCTACTTACTCGAGTAAGGGATTGCTTACTCAAGTAAAGGGAAAGTGAACAGTGACTTACTCAAGTAAAGAAGAACATACTCAAGTATTGAACGCCAACTTCAGAATTTCAAATCTGACGAATTTGCAATGCCTTCTTGTTTGATCTTAATACTTCCTATGATTAATCTCTAATGTTCCTAGACATGTTTAACCACTTTATTGGTGAGTTTTAGATGATTAAAACGAAGGATTAGAAGAACATCGAAAGCTGTGCAAAAGCTCTAACGGCTAGTTTCTAACGGCTATATTTCCTTATCCAATGGTCACTGAATATTCTCAACGGTCAAGAAACATTTCTTCATCAAGCAAAGTCTACTCCAACGGGCAAAACTCCAGAGAGCCACATCAGATCACATTAACACATGGATTAGTTGGAGTTTAGAGAGAGAAGCAGATCGCACTTAATGATAATCAACTACAACGGTCTGATTCATCCTACAACGGTCATAAACAGTCACAGACCTCTCTCTACCTATAAAAGACATGGACTCAAGCAGAAAAACGTAGAGATATAAGTTTACGATGCCAAAATGTTGATACTCTGCTTCTACATCCTTTTCACTCTGTTTTACTTGTCTAGATAGTTTAGAGAGTGAAATGAATTGTGTCTGTACTTCAGTGATTATCTATCCATTCCTTTGAGAGGAAATTTATTGTAAACACATCATCCTTCTGAGAGTGACTCAAGATTGGGTAATCTTGAGTGGGTTATACATTGTGTTGATTACAACTTGTAAGGGGGAGTGAATCCTAGTGAGAGGATTACTTCGAGTACAGAGTGTGTAATCAATCATTGTATTGATTACAGATTGTAAGGGGGAGTGAATCCTAGAGAGAGGGTTGCTTCAATTACAGATCGTGTAATCAAGGATATTGAAGATAGTGGATTGAAATTCCCAAGTGAGGCTTGGGGACTGGACGTAGGTCAAGGATAAGGCCGAACCAGTATAAATCTGTTTGCAAGCTTTTCTCCCTTATCTCTTGCATTTTCAGCATTTACATTTGATCATTTACCAATTGCTTGTGAACTTATCTTTGTTGTTCAAAATGAATTTTGAGAATTGCGAAAATATTTCGATGAAAGAAAATTTTTATGCTTCACCCAATTCACCCCCCCTCTTGGGTTCAGCCGGAACTTACAACATTAATATAAATTAAACTTAAATAAAGATTTCTTATCTGAAGCATAAAATAAAATAAAAAAGAAACTAGCTAGAGCTTTTTATTATTCTTCCTCACTTCTCACTGCTAGCCCCAGCGGCCCCAGCTTTGAGACCTGTTTCAATGAAAATCTGCTCCCCCGAAGGATCTTCGCAGCCCATGAACACCCACATACATCAGCAAAAGCTGGTAATCCTAATAGTCACAAAATAATAACAATAGTAACAAATAAACAAATAAACAATTAAATTGATTACATAATTATAGGGAAAATATCATATATATATTTATAATCCACAAAATCAATTTCCTTATACTTATCATAGCTATATATTATCATTGACTCGAATATTATTATTCATCATCTTTCGTTTTTTAAATGCTTTATCATTTGGAATAGGTGTCATTTATGGCCTTTTATGAATTAACATGAACTAGGGACTAATTATAGGTTCTTACCAAATTGAGTTTCTTAATAAATTATGAAAATTGCGACTTATGTCTTTGTTAATTAATCCCTTGATTAATTATGAAAATTAATCCAATTATTCCAGTTGTTGTAAATTTATTTGTTCCTTAGTTGTTAGTAATTTCTCCTAATTGGTATACGCATTTTCAGGCCATTTAACTATCTATTGTGATTAAATTAGGATTATACTTAATTTTAGAGACTTTAGGGCATTTTGTAATATTTTATGATCCAGCATGTAATTTTTAAAATATGGTTTTGCCCTATCTAAATTCTAGAGAAAATTTGCCCAAGAAATAAAATAAACTCCAAAATTTTGAGATAACATATTCTCCTATGTTTAATAGGTATGATTTGCCAACATTTGATATTGTTAATGTAACACCCCTAATTTCTAACAGTTATAATAACAAAAATTTAAATAATTTTTATAAATAAACGAATGAATTTCGAAATAACAATCTTAGGGAGTGTTACCGCCGCACTTGTACTGGGACAAGTGCAAGGCTACTTATTATATTAATATAAATTAAACTTAAATAAAGATTTCTTATCTAAAGTATAAAAAAAAAAAAAAGAAACTAGCTAGAGCTTTTTATTATTCTTCCTCACTTCTCACTGCTAGCCCCAGCGGCCCCAGCTTTGAGACCTGTTTCAATGAAAATCTGCTCCCTCGAAGGATCGTCGCAGCCCATGAGCACACACATACATCAGCAAAAGCTGGTAATCCTAATAGTCACAAAATAATAACAATAGTAACAAATAAACAAATAAATAATTAAATTAATTACATAATTATAGGGAAAATATTATATATATATATATATATATATATATTTATTTATAATCCACAAAATCAATTTCCTTATACTTATCATAGCTATATATTATCATTGACTCGAATATTATTAGTCATCATCTTTCATTTTTTAAATGCTTTATCATTTGGAATAGGTGTCATTTATGGCCTTTTATGAATTAACATGAATTAGGGACTAATTATAGGTTCTTACAAAATTGAGTTTCTTAATAAATTATGAAATTTGCGACTTATGTCTTTGTTAATTAATCCCTTGATTAATTATGAAAATTAATCCAATTATTCCAGTTGTTTTAAATTTATTTGTTTCTTAGTTGTTAGTAATTTCTCCTAATTGGTATACGCATTTTCAGGCCATTTAACTATCTCTTATGATTAAATTAGGATTATATTTAATTTTAGAGACTTTAGGGCATTTTGTAATATTTTATGATCCAGCATGTAATTTTTAAAATTGGGTTTTGCCTTATCTAAATTCTAGAGAAAATTTGCCCAAGAAATAAAATAAACTCCAAAATTTGGAGACAACATATTCTCCTATGTTTAATAGGTATGATTTGCCAACATTTAATATTGTTAATGAATATGAAATTTAGGGTATTACATTTCTCAAAATTTATTTATGTAATTCCATAACTCTTTCTTGCTCCTTTTGATCCTACAAGAACCCTACACTAGTGCAAAAAAGGCTTTTAAGACAGGACAAAACAGGCTCGAAGACCGGACAGATGACCGGTCTTGTTCCAGCCGGTATTAAAAGTCTATATATAAGACCGGACATTGATCCGGTCTTAAAAGTGTACATATTTTAGACCGGACATTTAAAACATTCGGTTTTAAAATTTGTACCAAATGAACATGAAATAGTTTGATTTGGTCGGTCCAAAAACTCAACTTTTAAGACCGGCCTAAATTTAGGCCGCTCTTAAAAATATCGGACTTTTAAGACCGGACAAAAATAAATACGGTCTTAATGTTAGCGACTTCTAAGACCGACTAATTATACGCGGTCTTAAAAGAGTGACTTTTAAGACCGTATGATAATTATGTCCGATCTTAAAAATTTTCCTTTAAGACTGGACGTCTAAGTATGGCATAACGGTCTTAAAAAGGCCAACTTTAAAGACCGACTTAATATGACCTTTAAGACTTGTCATATAATTACATCCGGTCTTAAAAGTTAAACATATGAGACCGACTTATTTAATTCCAATCTAAATTTTCCTGAATTTTTCCCTGCTGTTGTTCTTGCTACTATATATACATATACACAAATCCACTACCCAATCTAGCACATAAAAGTAGATAATTTAAGCTACAAGCTATGAACAATTATTTGAAATAAATTGAATTGGAAAAATGATACAAATATTATTCACCATGAGTTATTTGACCTCTTAATTAATCTACAACACCTAAGTTAATTTCATACAATAAGATAACTTACTTACAAATAGAATAAGTTACAAATACAACATAGATGCGCCCAAAATAATATTCACCATGCCTTCATCTGATTCCCACCCAACAACGTAACATCCTCTTGTATAACATGATCGGATCCTGCCAAAAAATAAAATAAGGAACAAACTTCATAGTCAAAGACATTTTAATAACATAGAAGGAATAATATATATAGTTAAATTAAAGCCTTAAAGTAGTCAAATAAATATGCATATATATGAATACTACCTTATGAATTTACTCTTTTATAAAGTGATATCTTCCCATATCCCTTCTTGATGATCACTTCTTATGCCGGGTTCATTATCCGCTTCATCTTCTTTGTTCATGTCCGGTAGACCCCTTGAAAAAGGTGTACTCTCAGGAATACCATAATTTGAATTTTCCTCATCAATATCAATGACCCTCTTCCCTTGGAGAGCTACAGACCACATTTTATTTTCTTGATCGGTGATATAGAAAACTTGTTGCGCCTGGTCTGCCATAATAAAAGGTTCATCTCCAAAGCTTCTTCCATTGACATCGACTAATGCAAATCTTAGCCGATCGATTCGAACACCATTATTGACATTAACCCACTTGCATTTGAAAATGGGAAATCTAATTTTCACATAGTCCACCTCCCATATCTCTTCAATAACCCCATAATATAGCATGACTGCCAATAAAGGGCTCTTGTCTTTCGAACTGGAGAAGTGCATAGATTCAGCCTCTAACATAACACCACTGTTCTGGACTGTGCTCCTATCATCTAGGGACTTTGTGTAAAATGTATAACCATTGATCACATACGAATTCCAACTTATGACATCAACCTCAGGACCACGTGCTAACCATTTGAGGGTATCAGAAACACATTCCTCCCCCTCGACCTTTTGTTTGAACCAGTGTGCAAAAGTTCTGTTATGCTCCCTAATCAACCTTTGTTCAGTCATTCGAGGATTTTCTTTCCTCACAGCTTCTTTATGTGCAGCTATGCTGGTTTGAACTTCATCAACATTATTCAAGATGTGTAAGTGGACTTGTGACAATTCATCAGGATCCACAGTCTTTACTGAAGCCCCTCACCTACCCCCTTCAGCATGATGACGTTTTGGAAGCCCAATATGTCTTACTTTGGCCAAATAATTTTGACAAAATTCCATGGCTTCTTCAGAAACATATTTCTGAACAATCGATGCTTCTGGACGGTATGCATTCTTCATGTACCCTTTAAGGAATTTCATAGATCTTTCAATTGGGTACATCCACCGTAAATGGATAGGGCCACACAACTTTATCTTCCTCACTAGATGAACAATTAGATGAACCATGATGTCAAAAAATGTAGGAACAAAAAGCTTCTCAAGGTGGCACAAGATAAGATATCTTTCATTCTCCAATTCATCCAACTTTTCAATGTCGAAAACTTTAGAACAAACCGCATTGAAGAAGACACAAAGTCTAGTCAAAACGACCCGAAGGTCATATTTAGCGATGCCTCGAATAGCTACTGGGAGTAGCTGTTGCATCAAGACATGACAATCATGCTATTTTTGGCCTACTAATTTCAAGTCCTTCATCGATACAAGCCTCTTAAAATTAGAAGAATACCCCGAGGGAACTTTTGTGCCATGTAAACACTCACAAAAACTACGTTTCTCATCCTTAGACAAAGTATAAGAAGCCGGGGGACAATAAGTTCTCGTCTCATACGGCCTTGGATGTAGCTCTTCACGTATTCCCATTGCTTGCAAATCCAATCTTGCCTTTACACCATCCTTGGAACTGCCTTGTATGTTGAGAAGCGTGCCAACAATGCTATCACATACGTTTTTCTCCACATGCATGACATCGATACAGTGTCTCACATCAAGATTGCGCCAATAGGGAAGATCGAAGAATACAGATCTCTTTTTCCATATATTTGTATCTTTTCTAGTCTTGGCTGTCTTGCCGAAGATGACATTGATATTTTTCACCTTCTCATAAACTTGCTCCCCGGTCAATGGCATCGAAGCATCTTCATATTCTTGGCCACCAAAGAAGGCTTTCTTTAATAGACGATATGGGTGGCCCCGTCTAAGAAATCTCCTATGTCCAAGATAAACCGTCTTTCTTCCATGTTGGAGCTGATGGTAGCGTGTGCCTTCTTCACAAACCGGACATGCTTTATGGCCCTTTACACTATACCCTGACAAGTTACCATAAGCTGGGAAGTCGTTTATAGTACAGAATATCATGGCTCGCAATTTGAAGACCTCCTTCTTGAAAGAGTCAAAAACATCAACACTTTCTTCCCATAACTCCTTCAAGTCTTCGATCAAGGGTTGAAGGTAAACATCAATGTCATTTTCGGGTTGTTTTGGTCCCGAAATCAACATAAACAGCATGATGTACTTTCTCTTCATGCATAACATAGGAGATAAGTTGTAAATAATGAGGAGTACAGGCCATGAACTATGTACGTTGCTAAGGCTTCCATATGGATTCATGCCATCCGTGCTAAGGGCAAGCCTAAGGTTCCTAGGTTCTTCGCTGAAGTTGGGAAATAGTTGATCGATTTTCTTCCATTGAGAAGAATCAGCTGGATGACGGAGCTTTCCATCAGAAATCCTCTCATCTGCATGCCACCGCAAGTGTTTTGCATCATTTTCATTCGTAAACAACCGCTTGAACCTTGGTATGATTGGAAGATACCACAACACTTTTGCAGACCCCTTATTTGACTTGTACCTTGGGGTTCCACATATCGGACAATTCTGCCTCTCTTCAAACTCTTTTCTATACAATACGCAATCATTCGGGCATGCATGGATCTTTTTGTACTCCATCCCCAGTGGACAAAGTATTTTCTTAGCATCATAGTATCGATGCGGCAACACATTATCATCCGAAAGCATGTCCTTAAAAGCCTCAAGCATTTCAGAAAAACTCTTGTCGCTCCATCCATGACGTGCCTTCAAGCTTACCAATTTCAATACAGCGTTCAACAATTGGTATTTTTGACACCCTGGGTATAGTGGGGTCTCCGCATCACTGCACATATTACCATATGCATGTGATTGTTGAAAGGCCTCTTCTCCTACATCACGAATGATGTCCTCTATGCGATCGTCCATATCTGTGTCATTATCATCAAAGGCCACTTCCCCATGTTGAGACCCACTTGCTATTTTTTCACCATGCTATACCCATATTGTATACGTCTTACATATTCCATGACAAATTAAATGTGTGCGTATAACTTCAGGACTTAGTCGCCTCTCATTCAAACATTTTACACAAGGGCAATAAAACTTCCCACTATCATCATTGGCATTTTGTTTAGCAAATTCAATAAAGTCCCTCACCCCATTCTTATATTCAACGCTCGTCCGTAAAGCATTTATCCAACTGTGATCCATAGTAGAATTCCTATGGATGGAAAGATTTAACATACGTATATAATAAGGCAAAATATATGCATAACGAAGAATCACTTTTGGTCATCGATATCACAGTGAAGCCAAACTAAAATACTCCCGAAGCAAAATAAATGCATGACGAGGAAATTTAAATGCTTGGCAAGAAGGTGTTCTGGACTCACATGTAGCGTATAAATTCAAATGCCAAATAAGAGTCTTTCTTCTCCCGCCACAAAGGTTGATGTTGGAGACAGCAAGAGTACCCTAAAAACATCTGTTGGCCAGTTGGGTAGGTCTCAAGTGCAAATATAATCTTCAAAATAGAATATTCATTAACAACAGAGAAGCCCACAAGAGCATTTCATCGATTTCGTTCAACTCAAGAAAAACCCAGAACGATAAGTAGGAAAACCATGAAGTTATATAACCGAAAAACCTCTTACAGCTTGGTCTAAGTTTAGCTGAGGAATGAGGAAGTGATTGTCGAGAGAGCAACGTGAAGCACCGACGGAGCAACACACAACAACTGGAGGCAGAACCTCCTCAGTAATCCCTTTCGGCGCGACAAGAGAAATTCAGAGAGGGAAATTTAATTTTCCGCCCGACAGGGACATGTTTTGTATTTGGACTTTTTAAGACTGATTAATTATAAAGCATTCGGTCCTAAATATTTTACATTGAATTTTTAAGTGTTACTTTTAAAACCGAATTCTTATCCTGTCCGGTCCTAAATATTTAAGACCGTAGTTTTATAATACTCCAGACCTAAAAGTTAATTTTCCAGATAAATATTTAAGACCGTAGTTTTATAATACTCCGGACCTAAAAGTTAATTTTCCAGTTAAAAAAGTTTTGGCCTTGGGCCTTTGGCGGCGAGCACAGAAAATTTTCAATGCTAATTAATTAATATCAATATTAATTACTTGAACAATAACTTAAAAACAGACAAGGTTATAGTTCCTAATTAATGCTATTATTAATTACTTGAACAAGAAATTAAAAAGAGACAAGATTATGGTTCTTAATTAATGCTATTATTAATTACTTGAATATTTTCATACACATTGCCAAAAAAGAAAAAAAAAAGTAGAAAATTATCAAAGCTGGTTAGATTCCTTCAAAGCCCAGGCAATCTCAGCTTGAGCAGCATTAATTTCCCGACGGATATCAGCAAGTTCCCGTCTTATTCGTATCAGGTCGTTGGAGGAAAAAGGACGAGAGTCATCGGTAGGCGCGCTGGGGCCAACTGGTTGGAGAGGTGGAGCAGGAACCTCTTCATGGACGGAAGGCTGGAGGGGGGGGTGCGACAATCTCTTCATCATCGGAAATAACAATGGGTCCAACGACCCGAGACTATTCTGTTTCAATAGAATGCACTCTCGATGGAGGAGGTGCACCGTATAACGATCGACGGAAGGCACGAGCATCAGGAGTAAGAGCACCCCTACGAGCGGTTGTCTTGTATCTAACCATGGTTGGAGCGGTTGGCGTAAAGAGGTATGATCGAGGAGTTTATTAATAAAGGCAGAGAGCAGTTCTCAGATAAGCGCAAACAGGTTCGTCGTTTGGAGTTACGAGGTAGAGTGGCGAGTTATTAAGGAGTGTTAGGACAGAGAAGTATAAATTATTAATTGAATAAACAAATAAATAATATACTATTAATCGAATGGTCTACTTTACGAGCGAGTTTTATAAATATTATTTATTTTTTAGATGAATATATTTTAAGACCGACGTTTTATTTTTTCTCCAGTCCTAAAAGTATTATTTATTTTTTATTCAATTAAATTACTTTTAAGACCGAGCTTTTATCAGTTTTTCGGTCCTAAAAAAAAGTTCAACGTTTCAAATTCCGATAGCAGAGTCGTATCCTTATACACTCTATCAGATTAACTTCCCAACGTAACTAAATGAACTAGGCGTCTGATCATTAAAAGTTCCGGCGTTTCATTCCGGATGGGTTCTCTATTTAAACCCGTTGTTACTTTACTTTCTTTATACTCTTCATCATCACTTCTACAATGGCTGCTCCACCACCCCAACGTCCTCCACCACCACCAGGTCCTCCTCTGCCTCCCACCCCCACCATTAGACAGTTGCTGCAAATCCTCCTGGCCCGCGTCGATCATATAGATCGACGACAGGGCCAGCTTTTTCAGGTCTACCACGCCATCAACAACAAGATGAACACGATACTCGACGCCCACGACGTTGAGTACAATCCGATGGACGACGTCATCGACCCCTCCGACGAGTCCCTCCCCTCCGACAACGATGGGGCGGAGTAAATATTTTTATCTTTTTTTTTTCTTTTTATCATGTACTCCGCTGCCCCCACGGGGTAGCATTAAAAAATATTATAAATATTTTAGTTTCCGTTTTCGATCACCTTTATCCTTCTGATCAGTACATTCTTTCTGTTTCCGACAAGGAGGAAAAAAACAAAACATTGCCCTCGTGTGTTTAATCAACATTAAAAACTCGCACATTAAAAAAATCCAACAATATACAGTTAAGATCAGACCAACAAAACAAAAAGATCGTTTACCTTATTCGAATAAAAATAAACAGTGACAAATCTTCTCAAGGTAGGAATTCATTGTCGTCAGTTTTTCCTCGCACGAACAGAAACAAAGTGTCCTTTTCAATATTCCCACTTTTCTGACAAAAAGAAAAGGGAAACCCCAATAATCTGATTCAGTCGAGGTAAAATCGACGACAATGAAGCTCCGAGCTTGATCAGAACGCCAGAACCTCGGTCGCCTTGAACCCTAATTAATTTGTCCGAAAAGCGAATCAACTCTATTTAAAGGAAGACTATCATCAGTCCAAAAAATAAAGGAAAGAAAAAATATTAGGAGCGGACGGTAACATGAGCTACGGTCCTAAAAGTCTCAAATACTTTTAGGACCATCATTTTATAAATATACGGTCCTAATTATCCAGTACTTTTAGGACCGTCATTTTACAATATAGGGTCCTAAAAAAGTTCGCACATTAAAAACTCGCACATTAAATTACTTTTGAGACCGATCTTTTATCAGTTTTTCGGTCCTACAAAAAAGTTCAACGTTTCAAATTTCGATAGCAGAGTCGTATCCTTACACTCTATCAAAGGATCTATTCGGCTTCCAGATAAACATGGATCAACGTAACTAGGCGTCTCCTCGTATTCTGAGGAACTATGCGTCTGCTCATTTTCCGGCGTTTCAATCCGATGGGTTCTATCTCTATTTAAACCCGTTGTTACTTTACTTTCTTTACATTCTTCATCATCACTTCTACAATTCTACAATGGCTGCTCCACCACCCCAACGTCCTCCACCACCACCAGGTCCTCCTTTTCTTCTGCCCTGTGGGGGTAACAATCCTTACCCTCCTCCTCTGCCTCCGAACCCTACCACCAAAGAGCTGCTGCTAAACCTCCTGGCCCGCGTCGATCATATAAATTGATGACAGGGCCAGCTTTACCAGGTCTACCACGCCATCAACAACAAGATGAACGCGATACTCGACGCCCACGACGTTGAGTCCAATCTGATGGATGACGACATCACCGACCCCTCCGACGAGTCCCTCCCCTCCGACAATGATGGGGAGGAGTAAATATTTTTATGTTTTTTTTTTGATGTACTCTGCTGCCCCCCATGGGGGCAACATTAAAAAATATTATAAATATTTTAGTTTCCTTTTTCGATCACCTTTATCCTTCTGATCAGTACATTCTTTCTGTTTCCGACAAGGAGGAAAAAAACAAAACATTGTCCTCGTGTGTTTAATCAACATTAAAAACTCGCACATTAAAAAAATCCAACAATATACAGTTAAGATCAGACCAACAAAACAAAAAGATCGTTTACCTTATTCGAATAAAAATAAACACTGACAAATCTTCTCAAGGTAGGAATTCATTGTCGTCAGTTTTTCCTCGCACGAACAGAAACAAAGTGTCCTTTTCAATATTCCCACTTTTCCGACAAAAAGAAAAGGGAAACCCCAATAATCTGATTCAGCCGAGGTAAAATCGACGACAATGAAGCTCCGAGCTTGATCAGAACGCCAGAACCTCGGTCGCCTTGAACCCTAATTAATTTGTCCGAAAAGCGAATCAACTCTATTTAAAGGAAGACTATCATCAGTCCAAAAAATAAAGGAAAGAAAAAATATTAGGAGCGGACGGTAACATGAGCTACGGTCCTAAAAGTCTCAAATACTTTTAGGACCATCATTTTATAAATATACGGTCCTAATTATCCAGTACTTTTAGGACCGTCATTTTACAATATAGGGTCCTAAAAAAGTTCGCACATTAAAAACTCGCACATTAAATTACTTTTGAGACCGATCTTTTATCAGTTTTTCGGTCCTACAAAAAAGTTCAACGTTTCAAATTTCGATAGCAGAGTCGTATCCTTACACTCTATCAAAGGATCTATTCGGCTTCCAGATAAACATGGATCAACGTAACTAGGCGTCTCCTCGTATTCTGATGAACTATGCGTCTGCTCATTTTCCGGCGTTTCAATCCGATGGGTTCTATCTCTATTTAAACCCGTTGTTACTTTACTTTCTTTACATTCTTCATCATCACTTCTACAATTCTACAATGGCTGCTCCACCACCCCAACGTCCTCCACCACCACCAGGTCCTCCTTTTCTTCTGCCCCGTGGGGGTAACAATCCTTACCCTCCTCCTCTGCCTCCGAACCCCACCACCAAAGAGCTGCTGCTAAACCTCCTGGCCCTTGTCGATCATATAAATTGATGACAGGGCTAGCTTTACCAGGTCTACCACGCCATCAACAACAAGATGAACGCGATACTCGACGCCCATGACGTTGAGTACAATCCGATGGACGACGTCATCGACCCCTCCGACGAGTCCCTCCCCTCCGACAACGATGGGGCGGAGTAAATATTTTTATCTTTTTTTTTCTTTTTATCATGTACTCCGCTGCCCCCACGGGGTAGCATTAAAAAATATTATAAATATTTTAGTTTCCGTTTTCGATCACCTTTATCCTTCTGATCAGTACATTCTTTCTGTTTCCGACAAGGAGGAAAAAAACAAAACATTGTCCTCGTGTGTTTAATCAACATTAAAAACTCGCACATTAAAAAAATCCAACAATATACAGTTAAGATCAGACCAACAAAACAAAAAGATCGTTTACCTTATTCGAATAAAAATAAACAGTGACAAATCTTCTCAAGGTAGGAATTCATTGTCGTCAGTTTTTCCTCGCACGAATAGAAACAAAGTGTCCTTTTCAATATTCCCACTTTTCCGACAAAAAGAAAAGGGAAACCCCAATAATCTGATTCAGCCGAGGTAAAATCGACGACAATGAAGCTCCGAGCTTGATCAGAACGCCAGAACCTCGGTCGCCTTGAACCCTAATTAATTTGTCCGAAAAGCGAATCAACTCTATTTAAAGGAAGACTATCATCAGTCCAAAAAATAAAGGAAAGAAAAAATATTAGGAGCGGACGGTAACATGAGCTACGGTCCTAAAAGTCTCAAATACTTTTAGGACCGTCATTTTATAAATATACGGTCCTAATTATCCAGTACTTTTAGGACCGTCATTTTACAATATAGGGTCCTAAAAAAGTTCGCACATTAAAAACTCGCACATTAAATTACTTTTGAGACCGATCTTTTATCAGTTTTTCGGTCCTACAAAAAAGTTCAACGTTTCAAATTTCGATAGCAGAGTCGTATCCTTACACTCTATCAAAGGATCTATTCGGCTTCCAGATAAACATGGATCAACGTAACTAGGCGTCTCCTCGTATTCTGATGAACTATGCGTCTGCTCATTTTCCGGCGTTTCAATCCGATGGGTTCTATCTCTATTTAAACCCGTTGTTACTTTACTTTCTTTACATTCTTCATCATCACTTCTACAATTCTACAATGGCTGCTCCACCACCCCAACGTCCTCCACCACCACCAGGTCCTCCTTTTCTTCTGCCCCGTGGGGGTAACAATCCTTACCCTCCTCCTCTGCCTCCGAACCCTACCACCAAAGAGCTGCTGCTAAACCTCCTGGCCCGCGTCGATCATATAAATTGATGACAGGGCCAGCTTTACCAGGTCTACCACGCCATCAACAACAAGATGAACGCGATACTCGACGCCCACGACGTTGAGTCCAATCTGATGGATGACGACATCACCGACCCCTCCGACGAGTCCCTCCCTTCCGACAACGATGGGGAGGAGTAAATATTTTTATGTTTTTTTTTGATGTACTCTGCTGCCCCCCATGGGGGCAACATTAAAAAATATAATATATTTTTGACTTTCCTATTTCGGTCGCATTTATCCTTCTGATCTACTAGTACATTCTTTCTGTTTCCAACAAGGAGGAAAAAAACAAAACATTGTCCTCGTGTGTTTGATCAATATTAAAAACTCGCACATTAAAAAATCCAACAATATACAGTTAAGATGAGACCAACAAAACAAAAAGATCGTTTACCTTATTTGAATAAAAACAAACAGTGACAATTCTTCTCAAGGTAGGAATGTCATTGTCGTCAGTGTTACCTCGCACGATCAGAAACAGAGTGTCCTTTTCAATATCTCCCACATAATCTGATTCGAGAGAGGTAAGATCGACGACAATGAAGCTCCGAGCTTGATCAGAACGCGAGAACCTCAGTTGCCTTGAACCCTAATTAATTTGTCCAAAAAGCGAATCAACTTTATTTAAAGGAAGACTATCATCAGTCCAAAAAAAAAAAGGAAAGAAAAAATATTAGGAGCGGACGGTAACATGAGCTACGGTCCTAAAAGTCTCAAATACTTTTAGGACCGTCATTTTATAAATATACGGTCCTAATTATCCAGTACTTTTAGGACCGTCATTTTACAATACAGGGTCCTAAAAAAGTTCGCACATTAAAAAATCCAACGATAGTTAAGATCCAATAGAAGATTCTTTCTGTTTCCGACAAGAATGTCGAAAACAAAACATTGTCCTCGTGTGTTTAAGCAACATTAAAAGCTCGCACATTAAAATATCCAACAATAAGTTAAGATCAGACCAACAAAACAAAAAGAACGTTTACCTTATTCGAGAAGGGGAACAAACAGTGACAATTCTTCTCAAGGTTGGACCATCGTTGTAATCGGTTTTACCTCCCAAGATTTGATACAAAGTGTCCTTTTCAATATCTCTCATCTTTTTCCAACAAAAAGAAAAGGGACAAAGAAAAAGGAAACCGATAATCAAAATCTGGAGAGGTAACATTGACGACAACGAGGGCCCTGAACTTGAGCAAAAAGCCAGAACCTCGGTTGCCTTGAAACCTAATTAATTTGTCTGAAAAGCGAATGAATTAATCTATTTAAAGGAAGACTATTAGGAGTGGACGGTTAAAGAAGGAACAGTCCTAAAAGTCTCGAATACTTTTAGGACCATCATTTTAAAACAAACGGTCCTAAATGTCTCACCATTTTTTTGGAATTCTATTTAAAGGAAGACTATTAGGAGTTGACGGTAAAAGGAGATCACGGTCCTAAAAGTCTCGAATACTTTTAGGACCGTCGGTCCTAAAACATACGGTCCTAAATGTCTCACCAATAATTTTGTCAATACTTTTAGGACCGTCATTTTAAAACATGCGGTCCTAAAATTCTCATACTATTTAAATTAAAAAAAATTTATCTATTGAATTTTACATTGCCTATGTATTATTTACAATTCAGAAAAATAATCAAATTTTACAGAATATTTACAAATGAATAAAATCATTAATTATTGTCCCTGATCACTACTTAAGATCAGGTCATAATATAGATATTGACAAAACAATTCGCGTATGTGCTGGAGTTTAGCATCCGAGAAGGGGGCAGAGCATTGAAACATCTGTAACATCAAAGACACAAACTGAATTAACTTGCGCCAATATTTCAGATGTAACATTAAGCCAGAAACTGAATTAACTTGCGTGCATAATATGTAACATCAAATATTTACCTTTACAAGTAATTTAGTTTCTCCTTTAGTGACAATGTCATACATGTGTTTCATGATGTATTGGCCACATAGGTTGGACTCAGGTGGTTGCCGACGAGTCTAAAAAGAACAAGAAATATATAAGTAATATATATCTAATGAGTAATGACCAAGTTCACAAGGCAGTTGACAAGTTTACTAATATTATATTGTACCAACCTCTGGTCTGAACCATTTAGGCAATTTGGTCTTTCCAGGATGAGTATGGAGTGCCTCAATTTGGAAGGTCCTCATGGCACTATCATCAAAAAGGCATATTAAATTCACTGAAAATTCACAGCAGAGATTTCTGACAAGAGAATCAAAATGACATGCTTACTCGTTGATGGTCTGGACCAACGTGGACTCTGGTTGACCGTGAGTGGAGCATAGGAAGATAACTTTTTGTTCGGCCATGCATATGAGGACCAACTGCCAATGGCGGCTGAAAATTCACAGCAGTAAAGAATACTCAGTGATATATGTAGGCATGTAGCAGAATTAAGTGACTCGTAGACAAGATTTGTGATATGTACCTGTGGAAGAATGACAACACGTACACCTTTCTTCTCACATTAAACAACCTCCTTGATATGTATTCTTGTCTGAGCTTCGGGGTTGTTTGACTCATATATTGTGGGCACAAGAATCCAAAATCGTCACTCCTGCTAGAATTCTCCAATTGTTGATGCAAGAACCTACAATAATTATATCGATCAGGGAATATCTTCGGTAGTATATATATGTATGTGTGTCTAAACGATGCATTTAAATTACTCATAGAAGAACATACTTACTTCATCCAAATTTGAATAACTGCATCAGTAAGCTCCTGTCCAGGAACCAGCAGGGAGTCAATATCTACGGTGTCAATTTGGAATGGTAAGGGATTTTTGTCGTCTACTACTTTAGTGACAGACCTCGATACAGTTTTAAAACGTCCACTTTTCACCATATCGGTTATTTTTTCGTGGCCAGTCAACTTAGCAGTAGAGGATTGAGCCTTAGGAGGAGGGGATTGAGCTTGACGAGGAGGGGATTGAGCCTGACAAGGGGGGGATTGAGCCTGACGAGGGGGGCTGGAACTTGAGGACGATGGGTTAAAGATTGGGGAGGAGTACAGACATGTACAAGCTTCACTGGCCAAGAGATGAAGGTTCCCTTGACATCACTCACAATCTTCATCTCATCAGTTGGGAGAGGGAGGGGTGCATCAATTATCACCTTATCAACTGACACTCTGACTTCATCATCAGACATTGGTTGGTGGTGTATAGTTGATCCCAATGAGTTGTGGACAGTCCCCCTTGCGGCTAATAGTTGTCTATCATGATGATCAGGATCCTCCACATAAAGGTCACAAGGTTGCTCTGACTGTCCAACAATGCAGCTCCCTCTAGTGCTCTGCTGCACAGTTGCAGGTGAGTGTGTGAAGGGAACACTGGTCTCTGGACGAGAGCTCAAAAGAAGCTTTACCTGATTCAGTTCCTCCCTCAAAATGCTCATATCAGATTGATGCCTTGCTTCTTTAGCCGATGCCTCCTCATTTAATTTGGCCACTGTCTGATCCATCTCCTCCCGGGTAACCACCTCTTTCCTATGGTGTTTAGTGGATGAACCTGTTGGAAATTATGCCCTAGGGGCAATTCATTGTACTTTGGATATTTAAGTTATTTAAAGTATTCTCTTTTGTTATCATTTTCGTTTGCATGTTCGTATTGATAACTGCATCCCTGGATAATCTTATAGATTATCCTAAATGTCCCTGGTCGGTCATCTACACGGGAGTGAAGATGAAATAAGACCAGTATGACTTTGATGAGGTATGGAGATACGAGTCAAAGTCATAGGCACTTGTAAGAGTACAAGGTGCTGGACCGACCCACTATGAGAAAGATGCATGGATTAAGTCATAAGCTTATCTCATGTATAACCGCGTCACGATGCCCTATGACCTGAGATCATCATGGATTCCTACATGATGAGTCACTGGTCTTTGACCTAGTCAAAAGTCACCTTTGACCGGGTGATGATAAAGACTAGGATCAAGATCAGTGGTTTTCATGCGGAGGAATGTGAGTGGTCAAGATGGGATTTGTCCCTCACATATGTAGAGAGATAATATTGGGCCCCTCGATGAGTGAGTCTAAGAAATGTATGGCCATACTGTGATGGAAAAGAGTTTCCATTTCACTTATTAGACTACTCAAGAATCGAGAAAGCAATGGTCAAGAAAAGGAAGTTGACATTATCCATGCCTCATCCTTGACCAAATTATTGCGTGACAAAAGGGACGTGACATGGTTGTATGATAGGTAGTATCGTGTCATCGATCCCCATGTGAATTGGGTAGTCGCAATGTCTTGCTAGAGGCCGCTTGCGACTTGTGGGCTGATACAGTATTGGCCCACTGCCAATCTCATATGGGCCTGCAGGGTCGCACACAAGAATAATCCAACACGGGTAAAAGTGTCCAGATTCATTGAATCCCAAATTAGTCTGAGATTAAATGAATACTAAATTTGATCTAGGATTTATATATATATATATATATATATATATATATATATATATAAAATTCGAAATTAATATATATATTATAAATGAAGATTATAATATTATATATGATATTTGTTTAGTATTTAATTTATTTGATAAATTAAATATCTGAAACAAATAGAGATACTGTATCTCATTTAATTTCGAATAAGGATATCGTATATCTGTTTAATATTAAATTGAGATATAGTATCTCAGATTTAATTAAATAGATAGATATCATATCTCGGATTTAATTTATATTGATAAATTAAATCAAAAGGCTTTAAATTTAGATTTGATCTAAATTCAAGATTCGGATTTCAAATCTGGCTTTTAATATATTTGATTACATTTATGAGATAGATCTGATTAATATATTGACCAGATTCGAAATTCCGAATTTCCAAAATTAATCAGGATTAGTTTTGGTTATATAATACGCCTATCAGGTTTAGAAAAACTTACGGACTTTTCAGTCGAGCGTATTAGAAAGCCGCGAGAAACCCTAGAGCAACTTGAGAGAGAGACGCACAAGAAGCGCTAGCATGCTGCCGCAACCGTGTTCGGGGATTGTTCGTGTGGATACCAGTAGAGGAAGCCGATCCTAGAGTCGACTTCTGCTGATCGAGAAGGTAGTCCACCTGATCAAAGAGAACGAGACGCGGACGTGTTGATCGAGAAGGTAGCCCACCTGATCAAAGAGAACGTGACGCGGACGTGTTCAATATAAGGTATGATTCGGTTCCCAAACCTTGATTTAAACGTCGTTGAGTGATCCTCAGGAAGGATTCGTAAGAAATTTTAATCCGCCGCGTGTATGAATCCCAACAGAACCAAAGAATACCTTCAGGCCTACCCGTCCTCCAACCCCCCTTACACGCCCACCATGGTCCGGTTTTTCGGTGGCAGCCGTGAGAACATCACTCCTACCGGACGACACGAAAGATCCCTCTGCCTCTTTCTTCTTAAGATCTTCCTGTAAGGTACAGATAACGAGAAGCTTAGTAATGAATCATGTTAACTAAAAAATAACAACAATAACGATACTTACAATTTTTTCAGCAACTACACGAGTTTGTTCACTTGTGTAGGAGCCGCTTGGCTTTTGCCGAATGTACAACCACAAATCCTCGCGACGTATTGGAGATGGGGGACCATGCACCACCTCAGGATTGGATTCTGCTTCATCTTCCAACCTCTTCCGCTTGGCCGCCATCAATTCCTTTTCAGCCCTTTCATATCTGCCGCGAGAAGCCCTATGCGGGCAATCATTCTTTCTCCCTATCTCCTGTGCTTTTGCCCTTCTTTGCTGTGAATCAGAATTGAAAACAACTATTAATTATGAATTCCAGCCATCTCATCACTAACAGAAATTAGAGAACTTCTGCTTGATATGAACCTCAAACACTAGTCAAATTCACTTGATCAAGTTTCAACATTTTATTATTTAAGGAAGATGTAAATAGGTTAAGAAACAAAAGAGAATTATGCTTTCAAAAGAGCTATGTTTTGTACTGCTAGGTAGATAGAACAAGACAAAACAGAGGATTATGTTTACAGAATAATACAAACTTAATCCTTTTTAAGGCATCCAGTGGGATCATCAGTACGTCCACATTAGATAGTAACAATTGGGTATATAAAGTTTCCCCCTGAAGGTTGGAGCTAAATACCCAAGAGGGGGGGTGAATTGGGTATCTTTAAAAATTTAGAGATTCTACTATGTTTTTGGCTAAGTAACACAGGGTAAAACAGAGGAGAGAAGAAGAGAAGCAATGCACTACAAGATTTATACTGGTTCGGTCCTTTCTCTGACCTACATCCAGTCCCCAAGCCTCACCTGGGATTTTCAATCCACTATAATCAAATATTGATTACACACTCTGTACTAAGAGTTGTTCTCTCACTAGAACACACTCCCCCTTACAAGTTGTAATCAATACACCCCAACTACCAAGTCCCTTGACTTGTAGTTATCACAAACAATAAATGATTTTACAAGTGAAACTCTCTCAAAGAGTAGATAGAATAAACACTGAAGTACAAAGTATCAAAATGATACAATACAGATGAAAGCTTGATACAATAAATTTTCGCTCTAAGTTGTTGTATCAGCTTGAGAAGAAGTTAATGCACTCTATTTATAGGTAGAGAACATTAAATGACCGTTGAAAGATGATTCCAACCGTTGGAAGTGATTAGCTTGGGTTCTGGTCATCTTCTCTCTCTAAACTTCTGCTAATCCAAGTGTTAATGTGATCTGATGTGGCTCTCTGAGAATTTGCCCGTTGGAGATGACTTTACTTGTTGTAGTAAGCATTCTTTAACGTTTAGAAGGCGTGCTCAGATGGATTAGCTGAGAGTAGGTTGATTTGCAGAAGTGCATTTAATGCACTGTACACTTTTTGCTTTATGGGTTTGACCTTCATTGATCTTCATCTGTGATTGCTGAAATTCACTCAACAGACTTGTTAAACATAGCTAGGAATATGATTGAATGAATTATGGAAGCAATAAGATCAAACAATAATGATTTGCAAATTCGCGTAATTCAAAAACCAATTTTGACCGTTGTATACTGCGGTAAGTTCCTCTATACTGGAGTATGGCACTGTGCATAAGTGTCCATACTGCAGTATCCAAAGTCATACTGCGGTAAGCAGCTTCCAGAGGCAAAACATCGTGATTTGATTTGAAAGATATGTCCTATACTGCGGTATGTAACTAACATACTGCAGTATGCGAGTTTTTGACAAAGTTGAGAGACAACGTAATTGCCCAATACTGCAGTATGCAAACCTATACTGCAGTATACAATAGTTATAAAATTTGAGAGCTTTCTGTATGAGCCTATACTGCAGTATCCATATCCATACTGCGGTATTGACTTGTGTGAGAAAACTTGGTTGCTCTCTGGATGGCCCTATACTGCAGTATACATACCTATACTGCGGTATTGGCTTGTTTTGAAAACACGGTTGCTCTCTGGAAGTCCAATACTGCGGTATGTCACCCTATACTGCAGTATTGACTTTACTTCAAAAATTTTGTTTACCGTCTGTAAGTCCAATACTGCGGTATAGCACCCTATACTGCGGTATTGACTTAACTCGAAAAATTGGATTGTTCTCTGGGAGTCCAATACTGCGGTATAGCCCCCTATATTGCAGTATTGACTTAACTCTGAAAAATTATTGCCTTCTGAATGACCCTTTACTGCAGTATGCGGACCCATACTGCGGTATGCAACTATCAGATGATTTTTAAAGATCTTGGAAACTTCAAAACATGTTTTACACTTGTTGTTAATCATCAAAACACATTGAGAACTAACACCCCCTTTTAAAACTATTCATTTCCTCCTTTGCAAGACAAACCATTACACAATTACCTCCTTAGTATTTTACCTTTTTAGGATTTACATATCAGACTTGCATAGACAAAGGCAGGAAATGTATCCTTCTATTTAGACACCAAACATTATAATTTAACTAACAGGATTAGATGAACAAATATACGCTCACAGGTTACATAAGCAAACAAAACTAAATATAGACTCACCTGAGCTTCAACAGTGGTCCGCAGCCGAACAAATTGTTGCCAAATTCGTTCATCAATAAATGTGTATTGTTCCCAAGGCTGTTTGGCAGGCGGAACCTCGTAGAAAACATATTTGTTAGCGAGAGAGGTCTTAAACTTCCTCCACCGATCAGAACAATAGGACAATGTCTTGTCTTTCAACTCCTTAGTGTCAGGGACAGTGTATGTAAGCCGGATAGTGTCCCAAATAGGTTGCTTTACTTTTTCAAAGTCAACACTTTTCCACTCATCTTCCAAGATGCTAACCTTGCTGCGTGCAAGATAGCCGACAAAACTATTATATTTGTTTTTATTAGGACCTTAAGGCCGCAACTTTTCATCGAACAGAACCTCCAGCCTTGACCCAGAAGTCTGACTTAGAGATACATCCGTCATTTGTGTGCCTCTTCTACCACGGCGTGGAGGGCGGTTAGGAGGACACATTGTCAGTGGAGGAGGGTTCGTTCTGACCCACACCATTAACTGGAGTTCCAGGAACACGAATAGAATCGTCTTCACCGTTCATTTTTTATACAGTAAGAGAGGAATGCCTGAGAAACTGAGAGAGTAAGAGAGGCTACTGGTACGGGGTTGAGGAAGAGTGGTAATGCAACAGGAAGAGTGGCTTCACAACAAGAAGAGGGGTTTCAGAGGTACAACGTAACGTAAGTCTTATGGGTTTCACGCGAAAGAGTTTAGAGATACAACGTAAGTCTTAAGGCAACGTTCGCGAGAAGATATATTTGGCAGTTTATTTTTAAGACCGGATGAACAAAAGCGACGGTCTTAAAGGTTACGTTTTAAGACCGTCCTATTTAAAACTCCGGTCTTAAAAGTTTAATTTAATTTTTTCCTTATTATTTTGGACCGTAGAAAAAATAAGTCGGCTTGTTCGGGATTTCTCTATAAAGAATTTTTATATTTTAATTTTTTAATAACATTTTTAAGACCGGTCGTTTTTCTAAGCGGTCTGAATAATATATTGAAGACTTATTACTAAACGATTCGGTCCAAGAAGTTCTTTATATTTACAAAACTGCCATTGGTCATAACTTTAAAGTTCTTTATATTTACAAAACTGCCACCGGTTATACCTTTAAGACCGGACCGTCGATAGTCCGCTCTAAATGAGGCGGTCTTAAAAGCCTTTTTTGTACTAGTGCTAATTTAATTTGGTAATTATTGGTATTTTTATGATATTTTATGATTCCTAAGAAAATTCAATCATTGGTCACCTTAATCCTAAATAAGGATTTCCTAGAAAATAGATTAAATATACCTCAAAATTTGAGACCACACATTCACCTATTTTGAATAGGTGTCATTTATCAAAATATTATATTTATGAGAAATAACACTTTTTAGGGTATTACATTATGATATCCGGGAAGTCCGGGGTCGGATTCAACGGTCGGGCATGTTGGCCGTTACACTGTGGCAGGTACGTTCGCGTACTAGTAACTTTAACCGCCTATATCTTGTATGATTATATATGATTGGTTGATTATATACGATTGATCCATTTTGATATCCCAGTGTTTTTTCTTTTCATTCTTTAATTTTCTTCTGTTTTTTTAAATGGATTAACATTTTGGAGACCGATTTTACAAGGCGAAACTTTTAGGGTTTGACATTGCATCGTGTTTTTATTTTTATTTTTTTTATTTTCTTTCTTTCTTTTAATCTATTGATCATATTTTTGGCCAAATTTTACTTTGGAATTAATTAACCAATAGTTGATTAGTGAGACCACATATTAGGAGCTATAAAATGTGACATAAAATCACATGAAAAAATAGTTATTTTAAATACTCACAAGACATTGGGCAAAAAAAAAAAAAAACTCATAAGACGAGAAATGGAAATATGAAAACACTTAGTTTAATTGTTATCTATTAACAATTATCTTTAGCAAAAATAAGTTTGCACTTGTTACGGACCGGACCAATAGGCCCATAACCAGACCTCGGCCCAACCATGCCTGGAACAGGATCTACGCTATAACGGGTAAGGATCCGTGATCCCACTGATTTAGGATCACATTAAAGAGGATCCTCCCCGATCATGATCCCAAGATATCAGCCCCTGATATCTTAACTCCGGATACCGGTCATTAATGCCAAGATCCTTGCACCAGACTCCTCTATAAATAGAAGGAAACCCTAAACAGGTGCACACGTTCTAACCCTATGCTCTATTTACCTTCTGTTACATAGAGCACACACACCACCCCCATGGCTTCACGCCTTACTGTATACCTCGAACTACGTGGACTTTGATCGCTTCAAAGGGTACGTAGGCTCTAGGCTTGACAACCTAGTCAAGTCCAATCTCTGTGTTCTTAGGACAGAGCATTGGCGTCGACCGTGGGGACTGTAAACTTTAATCCCCGTGAGCACTGATGGCAAACACTAGAAGCCACAGCAGAAACCCCCAGCCGGTGGGCGGAGACCCACAGCCAAGCCATCCACAACCGGATCAGCTGCCAGAACAGGCGCGGCGAGAAAACACCCCAGAAGGGCATATCACTGACACGGCAACCTCCTCATCTGCGGAGGAACAGTCGCTGCAGGGGGAGCAGCCACTGCAGGAGGATCAGTCGTTGCAAGAAACGCGCCACAGCCCCCGGTGCGGGACGTCCAGGCGGTTGAAGCCAATGTCCGCATTATACGGAGGACGCAGGAGTCGTTCCTACAGCGGCTGGAGAACAAGGAAAAACGAGACGACCTGCAGAGACAGGCCGACTTTGAAGCTTTTGGCCGAATGATTCAAGAAGTGCTCGAGAAGGATCGCCGCCAGAGGAGCCGCCGGAGGAATCATAGGCGTGGAAGGAGGGCCCCCGTGGATGACAGCAGCTCCTCGAGCAGCTCAGAGCCGAGGAACACGCACCGCGACAATGGCGCACCGGAGCGAGGGACGGGTACGGAACGAGGCCGACCACGGTCCCCAGAAGACGTTGAAAACCACGGTGACGGTCCTAACCGCACTGATCGGGCTGCTAGAGAGGATCGTGACCAAGGGGAACCCCGCGAGGAGGACCGAACTCCCCGGGCTCGTAGGTCACCCCACCACGGATCTCCCCGGGAATATCGAGTCACATACTTGTTAGACTTCAGTAGATCCCCATTCTCAAGGGAGGCGGCCGCAGCCCGCTATCCGAAGCACTTCGATTTGGCCGACCTTCCGAAATATGATGGAACCCAAGATCCACACAACCACCTTGACGTGTTCGAAAAGCTTATGTGGGTCTGACAAATAAGCGGCCCAGTTATCCAGCGTCTCTTCAAGGCCACTCTGAACGGGCCTGCACACAGATGGCTGAGCTCCCTCCCGGACAACTCTGTCCGGAGCTATGAAGACCTCGAACGCAAGTTCGAGTTGCATTTCGCCACCAGCAAAAAGCAGCCAAAGACCGCATTCACGTTGAGCAAGGTGCGACAGAGGAAAGGCGAGGCCCTACAGAAGTACTTGGATCGGTTCCGCGATGTAGCCATGCAAGTGCGGTCATTGCCCGAGGAGGTCCACGTGCACTGCCTGGTCAACAGGCTAGATCCGTCATCGCGATTGGCCTGGCATTTGTGTAAAAACCCAGTGTACACATTAACTGAGTTCTATACCCAGGCAATGAAATATTTGGAGGTGGAGCAGATGGAGGCGGCTAATGCTGATGAGCCAGAACGGACAAGGAACACCATGCTCAGCGCGATGAGCGGCCGAGAAGGTCAAGGGCCGAGCCTCAGAAAAGGAACCATGAGAGCCGAGCCAAACCTGACCGGGCCGAGCAGAAGGCCAAGTACGATAGCTACACCCCCCTGAATGTCTCCCGGTCACAGGTATGGAAAAAAGTAGCCCAAGCCGAGATGAGGAAGGTTGATAAGCCGAGGCCGATCGGAGGCCGATCCAACACGGATCGTACCAAGTTCTGCACATTCCACGACAGCCACAGCCATACCACCGACGAGTGCTATGACCTACGCGACGCCATTGAAAAGTTCGTGAGGGAAGGGAAGCTGCGTCAGTATGTTATCAAGACTTAGGGTAGGACGAGCGGCAAGCGCACTGACTGCGGCCGCAGTAGAAGTCAACCCAAGGAGTCCCGAAAGCAGGGGAAGAAGCAGAAGACGGCCTCGGACGACAAATTCCCCGACGTGGATTTCCAATGCAACGTCGTCAGCGGAGGATTCGGCGGAGGAGGAAACACTGTAAGCCAGCGGAAGAAATACCTCCGTGAGGTACTGACCATCCAAGACCTCCCCAAGTTCAAGGAAGGTCCCAAGAAACCAAGGCCGCCCACCCTGACCTTCACCAACGAAGAGCTGAAGGACGTCATACCCGGCCATCTGGACGGACTGGTAATCACTGGAACTTTGGTTAATTGCAGGGTTAAAAGAATAGGAAGCTCGGCCGATATCATAAGCTGGGACGCCTATAAAAGGATGCACCTTGACCCGGAGGATCTCAAGCCGTGCAAGACCACCTTGGTCGGGTTCAATGGCGAACAGTCATTTCCAAAGGGTTAAATCGACCTCAGGTTGACCCTTGGGACCAAAGAAGCTTTCAAGTCTGAATGAGTGAGATTCATAGTGACTGACTTCCGGTCCCCCTACAACATTATCTTGGGCAGACCAACAATCCACAACTGGGACATACTGGTGTCCACCAAGCACTAGAAGCTGAAGATGATTAATGACAAAAACCAGATAGTTGTGGTATCGGAGACCAAAAGGAGTCGAGGCAATGCTACTTTGAAGCTCTCCGGGTCGAGGAAGGAGGACCTTCATCTCCACCTCGGCTCGGATCCAACGAGCAAGTGGCCGAAGCCGACTCCGACATGCGCCCACGGCAGCCGATCAATATGGTAGAGCTCGACCTTCGAGAACAGGATAATCCGAGGCCTGAGCCGGAAGGAGAACTGGAGGAGATAGTCTTAGGCGAGGACCCGTCCAAGACCGCCAAAATTGGCCGAGATATGAAGGATGACCTAAAGGTTCTTATGACCCACTTTCTAAGGCAGAACCAAGACGTCTTCGCCTGGACCTCGGCCGAAGTACCCGGCATCGACCCCTACTTCTGCTGCCACAAGCTCGGCATATGGCCAGGGTCGAGACCCGTAGCGCAGAAGAAGAGGAACATCGCAGACAACAGGCAGAAGGCCCTTGAGGACCATATCGAGGAGCTCCTAGCGGCCGGCTTCATCCGAGAGGTGCAATACACCACCTGGCTCTCCAACGTAGTGATGGTCCTGAAACCCAGCGGCAAATGGAGAGTATGCGTCGACTACACCAACCTCAACAAGGCTTGCCCAAAGGACTCCTACCCGATGCCCAACATCGACAAGCTCGTGGATAGCTCGGCCGGATACCAACTCCTCTCCTTCATGGACGCCTACTTCGGCTACAACCAGATTGCAATGCATCCGGATGACCAAGAGAAGACCGCCTTCATGACGGATAAGGCAAACTATTGCTACAACGTCATGCCGTTCGGACTGAAGAATGCCAGAGCCACCTATCAAAGGATGATGAATCGGGTTTTCGAAGACCAGATCGGGCACAACATAGAGGTCTACATTGATGACATGATCGTCAAGTTGAAACTTCCAGAAGACCACATCAGGGACCTAGAACAGACGTTTGAGAAACTAAGAAAACATCGAATCAGGTTGAACCCGGCCAAATGTGCCTTTGGAGTTCCGGCTGGGAAATTTTTGGGCTTCATGCTGACTAACCGAGGGATCGAAACCAACCCCGACAAGTGCAAGGCCGTCCTCGACATGCAGTCCCCGAGGACCAAGAAGGAGGTGCAGCAGCTTATCGGCCGACTTGTCGCCCTGACAAGATTTCTCCCGAAGTCAGCCGAGAAGGCCCTACCTCTATTCAGATTAATGAAGAAAGAAACCCAAGGCGGGTGGAATCCCGAATGTGATGCCGCCTTCACGGAAATTAAACGGTGTTTGGCAACCCCGCCGGTGCTAACCAAGCCGAACCCAGGAGAGGCCCTTTTCCTCTACCTGTCCATCGGCAATGAAGCCGTCAGTGCCGCCCTAGTAAGAGAAACCGAGGCCGGGCAGAAACCAATCTACTTCATCAGTAAGGCCCTGCAAAGCTCTGAACTCCGGTACTAGAAACTAGAGAAAGTGGCATTCGCCCTACTCACCGCGGCCAGAAGGCTCTGGCCTTACTTCCAAGGACATCGGATAGTGGTATGCATTAGCCAACCAATCCGACAGATACTCCACAAGCCCGACCTGGCGGGAAGGATGACCAACTGGGCCATAGAATTGTCCGAGTTTGATATTGCTTTTGAAGCCCGGCAGGCGATCAAGTCTCAGGCATTGGCAGATTTCATCAGGGAACTCACCCCGGTAGTAACGAATGACGGGACATGGAAAGTCTATGTGGATGGATCCTCCAACGCTAAAGGCAACGGCGCGGGAGTTATCATGAAAAGCCCACAAGGGATCGCTACGGAACACTCTCTCTAACTGAAGTTCCCGACCTCCAACAACCAAGCCGAGTACGAGGCTCTTCTGGCTGGACTGCTACAAGCAAAGGAGAACGGAGCACAACGAGTAAAGGTCTTAACCGACTCGCAGCTAGTTGCCGCACAGATCGACGGCAGCTACCAAGCAAAAGGCCCTCTTATGGCCAAGTACGTAAACCGTGCCAAAGAGCTCATGGCTGAATTCAAAGAAGTCACCGTCTCCCACATCCCGAGAGAAGAGAATGCCCGGGCCGACATCCTCTCCAAGCTTGTGAGTACCAACGGGCCGGACAATCACAGGACGGTGATTCAGCAGAACTTTACCGAGTCGAGCTGCATTATGGCCATCTTGGCCGGGGCGGACTGGAGGAAACCGATAGAAGAATACCTCGAAAGGGGAATTGTCCCAACCGATGCGACCGAGGCAAAAAAGTTGATCAGAGAAGCCGCCCTCTACGCTATGGTTGATGACCAACTATATAGAAAAGGGCTCCATTGTCCAATGATGCGGTGCCTCGGAGAGTCTGAAGCAAAATACGTGCTGGCCGAACTACACGAAGGCAGCAACGACCACCACATGGGGGGCAAGGCCCTCGCCAGGAAAGCACTGCGTGCCGGCTACTATTGGCCCACTATGCAACATGACGCCATGGAGAAGGCCAAGACATGCGACAGTTGCCAGAAATATGCCAGGATCATATGGCCACCGCCCTCAGAGTTGAAAGGAATGCTAGCCCCCTAGCCCTTCTACAAGTGGGGCATGGACATCCTCGGACCATTCCAACCTGCGCAAGGGTAATGCAGATGGCTCATAGTCGCAGTAGACTACTTCACCAAGTGGATCGAGGCAGAGCCGCTCGCCACAATAACCTTCGGAATACCCGCCGAGGTTGTCACGGACAATAGGACCCAATTCATGGACCATAGGTTCCATGCCTTAATGTCCAACCTGGATATTAAGCAACACTTCTCGTCCGTGGAACACCCGCAGTCAAATGGCCAGGCCGAATCCGCTAACAAGATCATCCTGGACGGACTGAAGAGGCGGATGTTGCAAGCCGACACCAACTGGACTGAGCAGCTCCACAGCGCCCTGTGGGGATATCGGACAAGTGTACAGTCTTCGACCCAGGAAACCCCCTACAGGCTAACCTATGGATGCGAGGATATGATCCCGGCTGAAATCGGACAGCCATCCTAGTGAAAGGTCAGAGCCAGACAGGAAGGGCAGGAGTCAAACGACGACGCCTTGAAGACAGACTTGGACCTCATTGACAAAATCCGAATCGCAGCCCATTGCCGGGAATTAGCCGCCAAGCAGTTACTCGCGGCTAAGTACAATAGAAAGGTCCGACCAAGGTCTTTTAACCGAGGCAACCTAGTACTCCGACGGGCCGACATAGGCAACAAGAATGCCAAGGACGGGAAGCTAGCAGCGAATTGGGAAGGGCCCTACCGGATTAAAGAGAATCTCGACGGAGGAGCATACATCCTCGAGACTTTGGCACGAAAGCCAATAAAAAAACATGGAATGCCGACAAGCTGAAGATCTACTATAGCTAGACCCCTTTTCGGCAGTGTTTGTTTGCTTTCATGATTGTTTCTTTCATTGCGTTTGTTTTTATATTGTTCCCTTCACTCCAAGTCCAAGTTATGTCATTTTTAATCTTGCTGCTTTGTAAAGCCCCCTAGGGCTATTTCTTATCAATAAAGGATCCTGTTGAGTAAATTTACGAATGTGCACAGTACTGGCTTAAGCATGAAGCCGAAGCAATGAAGCTCGGCCAAAAACGATAAGGCCGAGGCAAAGAAGCCCGACCGAGAAGCAGAAAGTCGAGGCCACTAAGCCCGGCCCCGGTAAGATGCCCTGAGGTCATGTACCCGGCCGAAAGAACTAAAAAACATCTAGATGTACAAAAACCGGCCGTTGTACTCTGACAGGCACTGGTTAGAGCTCGGCGAAGGACCCATACGTGGCCCTTCGCGAAATTGATGCGTCAACGCTCGCCCGGCTAAGCAAGCAGTCTACCATGCCGACCCTGATCAGGTCTAAATGTCCGACCCTAGGCAGATAAAGCCTCGGTTAGACACGTGATAGTCCTGCCCTTACGCCGGTAAAATCTAATCCGACTAAGCGAAAATTGGAGCCCGACTACTTGAAAGTCGGGACGAGGCAGCACGGTTAGTTATGCCTGACGAGGCTGAAACAAGACAACCTTGCCCTAACCTCCCACACGCTAAGTGTGGTAGAGTAACAATGGCCCGTACTCATACGGCCGACAAACACCCAAACGTAGACAAAAGAATGATGAAATTATCCATTGTTTAAGTTATTCGAACGGCCTGTACTCATACGGCCGACAAATACATAAACCGAGGCAAAAGGATGTCGACGGGAAATAAACCATTCATTGCCTAAGGTAACTAAACAAGTTCGGATGTGCAGTAAAAGGATGGTAAAAATTTAAATCATTCATTGCCTAACATAGGCAAAAGGATGGTCAAAATTGAAATCATTCATTACTCAGAATGGTCTGTACAAAACGACGCAAAGGCCAAAGTCATTCAAATTACAAGGGCACCAACGCCCTAAAATTGAAAAGAAAAAAAAAACAAAAGCTAAAGCTACTCGGAAGGCTAGGCCTCAGCTCCAGCCGGACCCTCACTGGCAGGAGAAGCATCGGCAGCGTCCTCCTCAGCACCAGCTGGACGCTCCGCGGTAGGAGAAGCATCGGCAGCATCCTCCTCAATACTAGGACCCTCGGCGGCAGGAGACTCATAGGGGATCAGAATCCCGTCCTCCTGAACGAAGGCAAGATAATCATAACCGGCCACGTTCAGGTCAACACCCGGGTTGAAGTACTGAATCTGCGCCAGAGCCTGCTTGAAGCACTCTGCGGCGGTCTCCACCAGTGCGTCCAGGGCCTCTTGGCGACCCACCTTCTCGGTGTCGAGAGCCTTTTGGAGCCCATCCTTCTCCTCCGCCAAGGAGGCACTCTGCTGTTGAAGGACCTGTATAGCAGCCAAGCCCTCCAATGCCGCCTTCTGGGCCCGGGCGCACTCCTCAGCCATCTTGTCGGCACCGGCCCAGGAGAGCTGAAGCTCTTGATCAGTCTTAACCGCCGCAGCCTTCGCGGCATCCCGCTCGGCCCAGGCCTTAATGTGCTCCTCTTTGGCCGACCTGGCCTTGGCCTCTGCCACCTCCAGCTCCTCCCTGAGGTCACCAACAGACGCGGCCTTAGCCTCTTCCATGGACAAGCCCTTCGTCAGCTCCTCCCTCCCCGCCTTCAACCTCTGACATTCAGCACTAACCCGGGCGTACTGCTCCCGGACCAGGATCAGAGCCTGGACGTACCCCACCGACCGGCAAAGCTCCTTTTGGTTCCTGTGCAACTCATCTAGAGCCGGTTGAGTCAGCGAGGCACAACCCATGAAGTAGCGGGGAGGAAGGAATGCCATGTCTATCTCTGGGACTGCCCCCTCATTCCATAAATGGCTGCGAGGAAGAACAGATTTCAGTCTCACGGGAGGAGGAGGAGGAGGGGGCAGAGACAAAGGCGAGGGCGGACCCGTTAGGGAACCAGTAGGCTCGTCAAGGAAGAATTCAGCCTCGATCTCCTCATCAGAAATCAAGACCTTCTTCCCTTTGGAAATCGGAAAGGTGGCAGCTACCTCTTGCCCCTCAGAAGCCGGGGGCCCAACTGCAAGAGAAGACTGGGCAATCACTGGGGAAGACTGACTGACCTCCTCAGTAGAAAGACCCTCGCCAGCCGACACCTTTGTTTTCTTAGCCTCCGCAGCACCAGCGCCTTCGGAGGCATCTCGCTTCTTTGGGCGGCGGGGCGAGGCAGCAGCAGGATTCGTGGCGCGGATGTAAAGAGGAAGTGAACTCATATCTCAGCCTGAAAAAAGAAAAAGAAAAAAGGTCAGATTCAGGAATCCAAAAACCAAGACAAGAACGTAGACAATAGACTACTAGAAATCCTACTGGTAGGAGGTAGCGGCTCGGCGCCATCCCCGGTGATGAAAAAACCGGCCTGCCTCACGCCGTATTCGGCCACAAGAGCCTCCAGCCGCGGCAGAGCAGAAGCCGACTCTGGCAGAAGACCCATGCACGGACTTGGAAGGAGAGAGCCTTGACCTTGTAATGACCCTTCGCCCAATATAAAGGAAAGCAACCGCCCCCTCCAAGAACCAGGGCCGCTCCCCAGGCACGGCCTCGACTTTGAAAAACGCCCCCTTGAAGCGTTTGAAGGAGTCGGAGAAGGGCGTCATCAGCTTGCGCTCCGGATTGATCCGAAGGGATACCAACCCCCTCAGCTTGTCACTCCCCTTCGGCTGGCTGGGGGTAAAGGGTCCAAAGAAATAAAAGAAAAGGTTGGCTGTGCACAGTATGGGAACTAGAAAATGACCATGAAGCCTTTCAAAGGCTACCAGATAGGCCCAGCCATTTGGATGGAGCTGGGACAGGGCGAGAAGAAGATGCCGCAACGCCTCCATTTGAAAGGGGGAGAAAGGAAGGGAAACTTGCACCCGCGTCAAACAGTCGCGGTAGAAGAAGAAGAAGTCCGGATGATCCTCTGACCGAGTCACACAGATGGGCTCGTCGGAGGCCGGACGCCTAAGCACGCACCCTGGCATGGACGGGACCTTCAACCGCTCGACGTCCGCATCGGACATCAACGACTGGGTCGTTAGCACATCATGTGATACCCAGTTGTACTGCCGGCGCAAGGCTTTGGGCGGACTAGAAGAGCCCAAACCCTCGGGCTTCGAACGCCGCTTGGAAGACCCAAACTTGGGAGCCATTAAACCTATAGGCAAATAAATGAAACTAGTATCAGTAAAGTGTGGAAATACCTGGCACAGACATACTAGCAGTCAAGAAAGACTGTGGACTCGGACGAACGGGGTCGCTAGAAGAAACAGCCGGGGCAGACCAATGATGGCAGGAGCCAAGTAGGAAGGAAGCCTCGGCATCCCCACCACGAGCCATCGACACTGAGGCTTCCGCGAGATAATCCCAGCAGGGGCCGAGATACCCTTTCGGGGCGGACGTCTGATGAACCGCAGCAGAGCCCTCATAGAAGCTGAGGGGTTGAGCCATCAGGACCGGAGGCCCGGAACCGGATGAGGAGACTACCCCGGCCCCACCGGCCGACTCAAAAGGGAGAGCGCGGGCCAAGGTGCGGAAAGGACGGCGTGGAAGCGAAACGGGAATCCTAGCCGAAGCCGGGCGAGCCCCGGCTCGTCCCGGACGAACGGCGCCACCTCGACGCAGAGGAGTTAGAATCCCCGAGGCAGGTGGTGCGCCCCCAAGAACCCAGTAAGTGGCCCGGGGAAGACGCGCACGGAGAAACATTTCCTCCTCCGGCGTTAATGACGCCCTTAGCCCAGGAGCACTCCTGCCTCTTACCATGTTTAGAAGCCCAAGGCACTAAAGAATTTTCTAAAGGCAGGAAACAAGACCAATTTCAGGGTAATGACGCCAAAGAAACCCAGAAAAACCCAGAAACACAGAGGAACGATAGCAAGACAGCAACTCCCAGAATAAACGTTAAAATGCAGAAAACTACCGAACAAATATACAAGGGAATAGGCAGAATACATGTGTGAAGGAAGTAGGGGGAACTGGAACTCTAGAAATGGCGAACGGCAAAGTCTCGACTGAAAGTGGTTTGGGAGAAAACCAGAGAAAAATCTAGGAAGGAGACTGAAACAGCGGGAAAAATGAAGGAAATGCAAGAGGAAAGTATTTAAACCAAAATCCCGAAACGGCAGGGGTACAAAGATCCATTCCCGTACAAGCGTGACAGGATTGGCCCAACACGACACCCGTGCAATAAATGCGCACTGGCCTCGAGAGGCGGAAAGACGCGGCGGTTGTAGGTCCCATCCACTAAGGGTTTGACAGCTGTAAAGCCGCAATAATGACACGCGCAGGGGGAGACCTAAAGCGTTCAAAGAATCCCAAAAGGCAGGAGATACGAGTCCGAAGTCACTAAAAGAAGAGTGGATCAGGAATGGGGCAAGTACCCACCCGGACAGGATGGACTCGGCATTCAAGGCAGGATGCCGGGACAGAGGCATGATGAGCCAACCACAAATCTGGACCGGACTGATGGTCACGGCGGCCGCCGTCGAGGAAGAAGGCCTCGGCCATACCCAGGACCGGGGGCAATACGCATCTCGGCTGTCCAGAAGCCTGAACAACCAAGCTGGGGGGCAACTGTTACAGACCGGACCAATAGGCCCATAACCAGACCTCGGCCCAACCATGCCTGGAACAGGATCTGCGCTATAACGGGTAAGGATCCGTGATCCCACTGATTTAGGATCTCATTAAAGAGGATCCTCCCCGATCATGATCCTGAGATATCAGCCCCTGATATCTTAACCGCGGATACCGGTCATTAATGCCAAGATCCTCGCACCAGACTCCTCTATAAATAGAAGGAAACCCTAAACAGGTGCACACGTTCTAACCCTATGCTCTATTTACCTTCTGTTACACGGAACACACACACCATCCCCCTGGCTTCACGCCTTACTGTATACCGCGAACTACGTGGACTTTGATCCCTTCAAAGGGTACGTAGGCTCTAGGCTTGACAACCTAATCAAGTCCAATCTCTGTGTTCTTAGGACAGAACAACACTAATTAAGACCAATCGCATAATTCTTCACAATTTATTAGAGACAAATTAATTAATAGTCTGGGGGGACTGTTATTTCAAAAATTAAGAGGCCAATAAAAAATAATTAAACTAGGAAAACACTTAGTTTAATTGTTTTTTCTTTTCTTTCTTTGAAGTCATAAACATTGGGAGACCGGTTTTAACATAAAACCGGTCCCCAAGGCGACACTTTTAGGAGTCCAAGTCGGCCGATGTTTTTTCTTTTCATTTTTTAAATTTTGTTTCGTTTTTTAGATGCATTAACATTGGGAGACCTGTTTTAACTTGAAACCGGTCCCCAAGGGGACATTTTTAGGGTTCCACGTCAGCTGGTGTTTTTTTTTTTTCCATTTTTTAATATTTTCTTTTTCTTTTCGTTTCTTAATTTTCTTTCGTTTTTTAAATGCTTTAACATTTTGGAGACTTGTTTTAACCTAAAACCGCTCCTAAAGGCGACACATTTAGGGTTCCACGTCGGCTGGTGTTTTTTCTTTTCATTCTTTAATTTTCTTCCATTTTTTAAATGGATTAACATTTTGGAGATCGGTTTTAAGATAAAACCGGTCCCCAAGGCGAAACTTTTAGGGTTTGACATTGCATCGTGTTTTTTCTTTTCGTTTTTTAAATTTTCTTCTTCTTTTCGTCAGCTTGGCATATGGCCGGGGTCCAGACCCGTGGCGCAGAAGAAGAGGAACATCGCAGACAACATGCAGAAGGCCCTCGAGGACCATATCGAGGAGCTCCTAGCGGCCGGCTTCATCAGAGAGGTGCAGTACACCACCTGGCTCTCCAACGTAGTGATGGTCCTCAAACCCAGCGGCAAATGGAAAGTATGTGTCGACTACACCAGCCTCAACAAGGCATGCCCGAAGGACTCCTACCCAATGCCCAATATCGACAAGCTCGTAGATAGCTCGGCCGGGTACCAACTCCTCTCCTTCATGGACGCCTACTCCGGATACAACCAGATTGCAATGCACCCGACGACCAAGAGAAGACCGCCTTCATGACGGATAAGGCAAATTACTGCTACGACGTCATGCCGTTCGGACTGAAGAATGCTGGGGCCACCTATCAGAGGATGATGAACCGGGTTTTCGAAGATCAGATCGGACGCAACATAGAGGTTTACATAGACGACATGATCGTGAAGTCGAAGCTTCCAGAGGACCACATCTGGGACCTAGAACAGACGTTTGAGAAACTAAGAAGACATCGAATCAAGTTGAACCCGGCCAAATGTGCCTTCAGAGTTCCGGCTGGGAAATTTTTGGGCTTCATGCTGACTAACCGAGGGATCGAAGCCAACTCGGACAAGTGCAAGGCCGTCCTCGACATGCAGCCCCAAGGACCAAGAAGGAGGTACAGCAGTTGACCGGCCGACTGGCCGCCCTGACAAGGTTTCTCCCGAAGTCAGTCGAAAAGGCCCTACCGCTATTCAGATTACTGAAGAAAGAAACCCAAGGCAGGTGGAATCCCAAGTGTAATGCCGCCTTCGCCGAAATTAAACGGTGTCGCGCAACCCCCCGGTGCTAACCAAGCCGAATCCAGGAGAGACCCTATTCTTTTACCTGTCCATCGGCAACGAAGCCGTCAGTGCCGCCCTGCTAAGAGAAACCAAAGCCGGACAGAAACCGATCTACTTCATCAGTAAGGCCCTGCAAAGCTCTGAACTCCGGTACCAGAGACTGGAGAAAGTGGCTTTCGCCCTACTCACCGCGGCCAGAAGGCTCTGGCCTTACTTCCAACGACATCGGATAGTGGTACGAACCAGCAACCGATCCGGCAGATACTCCACAAGCCCGACCTGGAGAGAAGGATGAGCAACTGCGCCATAGAACTGTCCGAGTTTGACATTGCTTTTGAAGCCCGACAGGCTATCAAGTCCCAGGCCTTAGCAGATTTCATCAGGGAACTCACCCCGGTAGTAACGAATGACGGGACCTGGAAGGTCTTTGTGGATGGATCCTCAAACGCTAAGGGCAGCGGCGCGGGAGTTATCGTGGAAAGCCCACAAGGGGTCGCTACGGAACACTCTCTCTAACTGAAGTTCCCGACCTCCAACAACCAAGCCGAATATGAGGCTCTTCTGGCCGGACTACTACAAGCAAAGGAGAATAACGCACAATGAGTAAAGGTCTTAACCGACTTGCAGCTAGTCGCCGCACAGATCGACGGCAGCTACCAAGCAAAAGGCCCTCTTATGGCTAAGTACCTAAACCGTGCCAAAGAGCTCATAGCCGAGTTCGAAGAAGTAACCGTCTCCCACATCCCGAGAGAGGAGAACGCCCGGGCCCACATCCTCTCCAAAATGGCGAGTACCAACGGGCCGGACAATCACAGGACGGTGATTCAGCAAAACCTCATTGAGCTGAGCTGCACTATGGCCATCTCGGCCGGGGCGGACTGGAGGAAACCGATAGAACCCTACCTCGAAAGAGGAATTGTCCCAACCGACTCGACCGAGGCAAAGAAGTTGATCAGAGAAGCTGCCCTCTACGCTATGGTTGATGACCAATTGTATAGAAAAGGGCTCCACTACCCGATGATGCGGTGCCTCGGAGAGTCCGAAGCAAAATATGTGCTGGCCGAACTACACGAAGGCAGCAACGGCCACCACATGGGGGGCAAGACCCTCACCAGGAAAGCGCTACGCGCCGGCTATTATTGGCCCACTATGCAACATGACGCCATAGAGAAAGCCAAGACATGCGACAGTTGCCAGAAACACGCCAGGATCATATGGCTGCTGCCCTTAGAGTTGAAAGGAATGCCAGCCCCCTGGCCCTTCTACAAATGGGGCATGGACATCCTCGGAACATTCCGACCTGCCCAAGGACAATGCAGATGGCTCATAGTCGCAGTAGACTACTTCACCAAGTGGATCGAGGCAGAGCCGCTCGCCACAATAACATCGTCTCCCGCTTCGGGATACCCGCCGAGATCGTCACGGACAATGGGACCTAATTCATGGACCATAGGTTCCCAGCCTTAATATCCAACCTGGATATTAAGCAACACTTCTCGTCTGTGGAACACCCGCAGTCAAATGGCCAAGCCGAAGCCGCCAACAAGATCATCCTGGACGGACTGAAGAGGCGGATGTTGCAAGCCGACACCAACTGGACCGAGCAGCTCCACAGCGTCCTTTGGGATTATTGGACAAGCGTACAGTCTTCGACCCAGGAAACCCCCTATAGGTTGACCTATGGATGTGAGGCAATGATCCCGGTTGAAATCAGACAGCCATCCTGGAGAAAGGTCAGAGCCAGACAAGAAGGGCAGGAGTCGAACGACGACGACTTGAAGACAGGCTTGGACCTCATTGACGAAATCCGGATCGCGGCCCACTGCCGGGAATTAGCCGCCAAGCAGCTACTCGTGGCTAAGTACAATAGAAAGGTCCGACCAAGATCTTTTAACCGAGGCAATCTAGTACTCCGGCAGGCCGACATAGGCAACAAGAATGCCAAGGACGGGAAGCTGGCGGCAAACTGGGAAGGGCCCTACCGGATTAAGGAGAAGCTCAATGGAGGAGAATACATCCTCGAGACTTTGGCACGAAAGCCAGTCAAAAGAACATGGAATGCCGACAAGCTGAAGATCTACTATAGCTAGACCCCTTCTCGGCAGTATTTGTTTGCTTTCGTGATTGTTACTTTCATTGCGTTTGCTTTTGTATTGTTCCTTTCATTTTAAGTCCAAGTCATGTTATTTCTAATCATCATGCTTTGTAAAGCCCCCTAGGGCTATTTCTTTTTATCAATAAAGGATCCCACTGAGGAGATTTACGAATGTGCACAAGATTTGCTTAAGCATGAAGCCGAAACCCAGAAGCTCGGCCAAAAACGATAAGGCCGAGGAAAAGAAGCCCGGCCAAAAAACTGAAAGCTAAGGCCATTAAGCCTGGCACCGGTAAAAGGCCCTGAGGTCAAGTACCCGGCCGAAAAAAAACCACAAAACATCTAGATGTACGAAAACCGGCCGTTGTACTCCGACAGGCACTGGTTAAGAGCTCGACGAAGGGGCCATACCCGGCCCTTCGTGAAATTGACGCGTCAACGCTCGCCCGACTAAGCAAGCAGTCTACCATGCTGACCCTGATCAGGTCAAAATGCCCGACCCGAGGCAAACAAAGCCTCGGTTAGGCATGTGGTAGTTCTGCCCTTACGCCGGTAAAATCTAATCCGACTATGAGAAAGTTGGAGCCCGACTATTAGAAAGTCGGGTCGAGGCAGTGAGGTTAGTCATGCCTGACGAGGCTGAGACAAGACAACCCTACCCCAACCTCCCACACACCAAGTGTGGTAGAGTACCAGCGGCCTACACGCATGCGGGCGACGCAAACCTAAACTTAGACAAAAGAATGATGAAGTTATCCATTGTCTAAGTCGTCTGGCCGGCCTATACACACTCAGCCGACGCAAGTCCAAACCGAGTCAAAAGGGTGAAAGCAGAAATTAAGCCATTCATTGCCTAAGGTATTTAACCGAACTTGGAATTGCAGTAAAAGGATGATACAAAAGTCATTCATTACTTAGCAAAAGATTATATACAACGGCCCATGGTCAAAATCATTCAAAATATTACAGGGGCACCAACGCCTCAAAATTTACAAAAGAAAGCAAAAAACAAGCTATAACTACTCGAAAGGCTCGGCCCCGGGGTCTTCGGTCTCGATAGGCTCGGCATCAGCACCAGCAGGACCCTCGACGGTAGGAGAAGCATCGGCAGCACCCTAAGCACCAGAGCCCTCGGCGACGGGGGCAGATAAGGGATCAGAGTCCCATCCTCCTGAATGAAGGCACGGTGATCATACCCGGCCACGTTCAACTCAATGTCGGGGTTAAAGTGCCGGATCTGGAGCAAGGCCTGCTTAAAGCATTCCTCGACAGTCTGTACCAAGGCGTCCGAAACTTCTTGGCAAGCCGCCTTCTCCTCAGCAAGGGCCTTCTCAAGCGCCTCCTTCTCAGTCCAGAGCGTAAACCGCTGTTACTGAAGAGCCTTCGCCGCAGCCAGGCTCTCCGACATTCCCTACTGAGCCCGACCACGATCCTCCGCCGCCTTCTCTGCCTGCTCCCGGGCAAGCTGGGCCTCCCAACCAGCCTTCACCGCTGCGGCCTTAGCAAGGTCCCGCTCTGCCCTAGCCGCATCTCGCTCGGCTCTGGCCTCGTCCCATTCCTCCCATGCCGAGACGAGATCTTCCTCGATAGACCCGGCCCTCGCCCTAACCTCGGCGAGCTCCTTCTCCAGCTGCTCCGCAGACGCGACCTTAGGCTTCAGCTGAGCCTCCACCTTCCTCAGCCTCACATACTCGGCCTCGACCCGAGCGTAATGGTTCCGAACCATCCGCAAAGCCTGAAGATACCCCACCGATCGGATAAGTTCTATCTAGGCAATATCCAGTTGGTCCAAGGCCGGAGGGGACAAGGGCAGGCTGCCCTCCATAAAGTGCATGGGTGGGAGAAACGTAACATCAACCTCTGGAGCCACCCCCTTCTCCCACAAGAAGCTACGAGCGAAAACTGAAGAGGGACCCGTTGGCGGAGGTGGAGGAGGGGCAAGTCGCATCGGAAAAGACGGAATCGACGGCGATCCAGTAGGAGAAAGCGCGGCCTCCACTTTATCATCAGAAATAAAGACCTCTTTTCCCCTGGAAGCTGAAGAGACGGCGACGACCTCACGCCCCTCGGGAGCGTAAGAGTCTACAGCCTGTAAAGGCCCGACAGCAGTAACAGCCTCCTGACCCTCCAGAGCCGGGGTCTCTACAGCTGGGGCAGACTTAGAAGCCGGAGCAGAAAAGGGACCCTGACCAGCAGACCCCTTTGATTTCTTCGGAGCTGTGGCAGTAGGGGCGCCGGCATCAGCAATGGCACCCCGTTTCTTAGAGCGAGCCGGGGACGCAACGGCAGCTCTCGCCAAATGGGCATACATCGGCAGGGCATCCATGGTCCTAGCTGAAACCAAACGGTCCATTCCCGTACAAATGTGACGGGATTGGTACAGTGCAACGCCTGCGCAATAAATGCCCACAGGCCTTGAAAGGGGGAAAGGCGTGGCAGTTGCAGGACGTACCCAATGGAGGCCTGACAGCTGTAAGCCCGCAATGATGGCACACGAGGAGCAAATCCCAAAGCGTCTGGAGAATTCCAAAAGGCAGAAGGTTCGGGTCCGGAGTCATCACAGGACGAGTACCTATCCGGACAGGATGGATCCAGCATTCAAGGCGGGACATCGGGGAAGAGGCATGATAAGCCGACCACAGATCCGAACCGGACTGATGGTCACGGCAACCACAGCCAAAGAAGAAGGCCTCGACCATGCCAAGGACCGGGGGTAATATAGACCTCGGCCGTCCAGAAGCCTGAACAACCGAGCTAAGGGCAACTGTTACGGACCGGCCCAATAGGCCCATATTCGGACCTCGGCCCAACCATGCCTATGACAGAATCCACGCTATAACGAGCAAGGATATGATATCCTACTAATTGAGGATCTCATTAATCCAGGATCTCCTCCAACCATGATCCCAACAAATCAGCCCTTGATTCCTCAATCACAGATATCGCTCATTAATACGGAGATATTCACACCAGACTCCTCTATAAATAGAAGGAAACCCTAAACAGGTGCACACGTTCTAACCCTATGCTCTATTTACATACTGTCACACAAAGCACACACACCACCCCCTGGCTATACGCCTTACCGTATACTGCGAACTACGTGGACTTTGATCCCTTCAAAGGGTACGTAGGCTCTAGGCTTGACAACCTAGTCAAGTCTAATCTCTGTGTTCTTAGGACAGAACAAGATTAAATGTCCCTCAAAATTTGAGACCACACATTCACCTATTTTGAATAGGTGTCATTTATCAAAATATTATATTTATGAGAAATAACACTTTTTAGGGTATTACATTATGATATCCGGGAAGTCCGGGGTCGGATTCAACGGTCGGGCATGTTGGCCGTTACACTATGACAGGTACGTTCGCATACTAGTAACTTTAACCGCCTATATCTTGTATGATTATATATGATTGATTGATTATATACGATTGATCCATTATGATATCCCAGTGTTTTTTCTTTCATTCTTTAATTTTCTTCCATTTTTTAAATGGATTAACATTTTGGAGACCGGTTTTAACATAAAACCGGTCCCCAAGGCGAAACTTTTAGGGTTTGACATTGCATCGTGTTTTTAATTTTCTTTTTCTTTTCTCTCTCTTTTTTTTTTTTAATTTTCTTTCATTTTTTTAATCTATTGATCATATTTTTGTCCAAATTTTACTTTGGAATTAATTAACCAATAGTTGATTAGTGAGACCACATATTAGGAGCTATAAAATGTGACATAAAATCACATGAAAAAATAGTTATTTTAAATACTCACAAGACATTGGGCAAAAAAAAAAAAAAACTCATAAGACGAGAAATGGGAATAGGAAAACACTTAGTTTAATTGTTATCTATTAACAATTATCCTTAGCAAAAATAAGTTTGCACTAGTTAAGACCAATCGCATAATTCTTCACAATTTATTAGAGACAAATTAATTAATAGTCTGGGGGGACTATTATTACAAAAATTAAGAGGCCAATAAAAAACAATTAAACCAGGAAAACACTTAGTTTAATTGTTTTTTCTTTTCTTTTTTTGAAGTCATAAACATTGGGAGACCGGTTTTAACATAAAACCGGTCCCCAAGGCGACACTTTTAGGAGTCCACGTCGGCCGGTGTTTTTTCTTTTCATTTTTGAAATTTTGTTTCGTTTTTTAGATGGATTAACATTGGGAGACCTGTTTTAACTTGAAACCGGTCCCCAAGGCAACAGTTTTAGGGTTCCACGTCAGCTGGTGTTTTTTCTTTTCATTCTTTAATTTTCTTCCGTTTCTTAAATGGATTAACATTTTGGAGACCAGTTTTAAGATAAAACCGGTCCCCAAGGAGAAACTTTTAGGGTTTGACATTACATCGTGTTTTTTCTTTTCGTTTTTTTAATTTTCTTTTTCTTTTCATTTTTTATTTTCTTTCGTTTTTTAAATGCTTTAACATTTGGAATAGGTGTCATTTATGACCTTTTATGAATTAACATGAACTAGGGACTAATTATAGGTTCTTACAAAATTTAGTTTCTTAATATATTCCCTGCTGTTGAGTCTGGGTACTTATACATACAGTGGTACAACTATCCGAATACAGTATCTAAATAAAGGAACACGTCTTCCGTCCGTGTCCTCACGTGTGCTGCCTATCCTTGCCCTTGGTCCTAACTCCTTCGGATCCTGAAGCTATGGTAAGAGCTGAGATTCAACTCCCATTGAACCTCAGGTAACGGTTAACCTCATGCTTATGTATTAGTTATGTTCTGTCCTAAGAACACAGAAAGATTGGACTTGACTAGGTTGTCAAGCCTAAAGCCAACGTACCCTTTGAAGGGATCAAAGTCCACGTAGTTCGCAATATACGTGAAGGCGTGAAGCCAGGTGGTGGTGTGTGTGCTCTGTGTGGCAGAAGGTAAATAGAGCATAGGTTAGAACGTGTGCACCTGTTTAAGGTTTTCCTCTATTTATAGAGGAGTTTGGTGAGAGTATCCCCACTATAATGAGCGATATCCGGGGTTGAGATACCAGGGGCTGATATCTTGGGATCACGATTGGGGGAGATCCTTGATTAATGAGATCCTAGATTAGTAGGATCCCATATCCTTGCCCATTATAGTGTTGATTCTGCCTTAGGCATGGTTGGGCCGAGGTCCAGATATGGGCCTATTGGGCCGGTCCGTAACAGTTGCCCCCCACCTCGATTGTTCAGGCTCCTGGATGGCCGAGTTGTATATTGCCCCCTAGTCCTTGGTGTGGCCGAGGCCTTCTTCCTTGGCCGGGTCGGCTCTAAGTTGTCGAGACCATCAGTCCGGTCTGGATCAGTGGTCGGCTTATCTTGCCTTTGTCCGGACGTCCTGCCTAGAATGCCGGGTCCATCCTGTCGAGATGGTTGCCCATCCTACTCCAGTCCTAAATGCCCGCCAGTGACCTCGGATTCAAGCCCTTTGCCTTTTGGCATTCTTTGGACGCTTCGGGACTCCCCCCGCGCATGCCATCATTGCGAGTTTACACCTGTCAGGCCTTTAGTAGGTGCGGTCTGCAACTGCCGTGTCTTTTCGCTTCTCGAGGCCTGTGCGCATTTATTGCGCTGCCTCGTACTATGCCAATCCCGTCACCTTTGTACGGGAGTAGACCATTGTGTCCCTGCGACAAGGTTTAAATAGCTTTCTTTCCTTTCTTTTTCACCTTTCCCGCTACTCCTCTTCCTCTCAAGCACCTTTCTTTGGTTTTCTTCTAGAATTTGTAGAGAGGAATCTTCCTTGTTCGAAACTCTTGCCGTTTTCCAGCATCCCAATTCCTTACTTTTTCCAAGTACAGGTATTCCGTCTTTTCTCTGCCATTTTTGTTCGGTACTTCCTTTTGTTTTACCGTTCATTTTCTAAGATAGACGTTTGCACCTTCGTTCTTTCTTCTTTCTGGGTTTTTCTAGGCTTCTCTTGTGTAATCATACCCAAAATTCGTCCTATCGCTCGCCCTTAAACACTAACCCTTAGTGCCTTAGGCTTCTGGTTATAGTGAGAGACAGAAATGTTCCTACAAGGGCCCTTCTGCTGTTCGCCAGACATCCGCCCCAAAAGGGTATCTCGGCCCTTGCTGGGATTGCCTTGCGGAGGCTTCTGCGTTGATGGCTTGCGCTGGGGATGCCGAGACTTTTTCCATACTTGGTTCGTGCCAGCATTGGTCCGCCCTGGCTGTCCCTTCTAGCGCCCCCGTTCATCCGAGTCCGTAGTCTTTTACGCCTACTACTATAACTGTGCCAGGTATTCCTGTTCTTTACTGATACTCGCTTTGTTTACTTTGGCATAGGTTTTAATGGCTCCCAAATCTCATCCTCCCAAGCGACGCTTTGAGCCCAAGGGTTCGGAGTCCTCTAGTCCGCCGGAGGCCTTGTGTCGGCGATTCGATTGGGTCTCTCATGAGATGTTGATGGTCCGGTCTCTCATGTCGGAGGCCGACGTCGCCCACCTGGATCTGCCCGAGTTAGAGGGTAGTTTAAACGTGCCCGTGGGAGCGGAGGAGCCTATCTGCTCTGTCCACGAGGAGGGGTCCTCAAACTTCTTCTGCTTTTACCGGGATGTGTATACCCGGATCACAGTTCATTTTCCCTTCACGAACTTTTAGATCGCGGCCTTGTCCTATCTCAGCCTCGCTCTTTCACAGCTTCATCCGAACGGCTAGGCCTACCTGGTGGCCTTCGAGAAGCTGTGTGACTCCTTCCCGATTCCCATCCCTTGCACCGCCAACCTCTTTTTCTACTATTTCAGCCCTTTCACACCCAGTTCGCCTAGGGAGGGCGACAAGCTCAAAGGATTGGTCTCGCTCCGGAATGGGTCAGACCGAAAGCTAATGGGGGCCTTCTCGGACTCCTTTAAGCGTCTTAAGAACGTGTTTTTTCAAGGTGGTGGCCCAGCCCGACCAACAGCCTTGGTTTTTAAATGGGGCTGAGGGTCTGGGTGTGGGGGGGAGGTTCCCCCTTTATTGGGACAAAAGGCATTATGACAAGCTACCGACGTCCTATCTGGTGGACGATGACGATCTCTTGCCCGAGACCGTCCCTTCCATCTCGAGCCCGGGTTCAGACCGCGACCTTCTTTATCTAGGGGCTGGGTTCACAACCGGTGCCCCCTACTTGTAGGTTTTTGTGTTTTTACGTCTTATCTTGGACTCCTCTTATCGATTTGCTAACTTGTTTCATTTTTCCTTCTTTTTAGCTAGGACCATGGATGCCCTGCCGCTATACGTCCGGCTCGCGAAAATTGCCGCCGCGTCGCCAAGTCGCCCAAAGAAGCGGGCGGCTTCTGTTGATGCCGGCACCCTTGCTGCTGCGGCTCCGAAGAAATCAAAGGGCTCCGTCGGCCAGGGTCCTTCTTCCGCTCCCGTCACTAAGTCTGCCCAGGTGGTGGAAACCCCAGCTCTGGGGGGCGGGAGGCCGTTGTCGAGCCTTCCCTGGTCATAGAGTCCCAGGCTTCCAAGGGACGCGGTGCCGCTGCTACGTCTCCAGCTTCCCAGGTTTCCAAGGGGAAGGAAGTCGTTATCTCGGATGAGGACGTTGAGGCCGTACTTTGTCCAAGGGTGCCTGCTGGTTCGCCACCAAGTTCGTCCTCCTTCCCGCCACCTCCCCCTCCTCCTCCTCCGCCCTCGGGTCCTTCTTCAGTTTTCCCCCGCAGCTTCCTGTGGAAGAAGGGGGTGGTTTCGGCGGTGGATGTTGCTTTCCTCCCACCCCAGTATTTCATGGAGGGACTGTCGTTGTCTCCCCCAGCCTTGGACCAGCTGCATTTGAATCAGAGGGAGCTATGCCGGTCGGTGGGCTATGTCCAGGCCCTGATCCTGGTTCGGGAGCAGTATGCTCTGGTTGAGGCCGAGTGTCTCAGGTTGAGGAAGGTGGAGGCCAAGCTGAAGTCTAAGGCTTCGTCCGTCGAGGAGCTGGGAAAAGAGCTGGCCGAAGCTAGGGCGAGGGCCAGGTCCGCTGAGGAGGAGCTCATCTCGGCCTAGGCAGAGCGGGAGGAGGCCAGGGCCGAGCGGGATGCGGCCAGGGCGGAGCGGGACCTTGCTAAGGCCGCGGCGGTGAAGGCTGATGGGGAGGCCCAGCTCACCCGGGAGCAGGATGAGAAGGCAGCTGAGGAGTGTGGCCGGGCTCAACAGGGCATGTCGGAAAGCCTGGCCACGGTGAAGGTTCTTCAGAAGCAGCGGGCTACTCTTGCCATCGAGAAGGAGGCGCTTAAGAAAGCCCTTTCTGAAGAGAAGGCAGGTCCCTAAGAGGTTTTTGATGCCCTTCTGCAGATTGCCGAGGAATGCTTCAAGCAGGCCTTGGCATAGATCTGGCACTTCAACCCTGGGACCGAGCTTAACGTGGACGGGTACGATTACCGTGCCTTCGTTCAAGAGGACGGGAAGCTGATCCCGTACGAGTCGCCTGCCGCCGAGGACGCTGTGATGCTGAGGCCGAGAATCCCGAGGCCAAAGACCCCGTGGACGAGCCTTAGCTTTTTGCTTTCCTTTTTTGATCTTGGGGCATTGGTGCCCTTATAATTTGTTAGAACGATTTTGGCCTTTGCGCCACTTTGTATAAACTTTCCTCGAGTAATGAATGACTTCTATTTTCATCATCCTTTTACTGCAATTCTAAGCTTAGTTAGGTACCTTAGGCAATGAATAGGTTACTTTTCGTTATCATCCTTTTGCCTCGGTTCAGGTGTTTGTTGGCTGTATGTGTACAAGCCGTTTTGACAACTTAGACGGTGAATGAGTCTGTCATCCTTCCATCTATGTTTTAAACGTTCATCGGCCGCATGAGTACAAGCCGTTTGGATGCTCTAGACAATGAATGATTTACACTTCTATCATCCTTTTGCCTATGCTTAAATGTTAGTCGGCTATATGTGTACAAGCCGTTTTTGCTTTACCACACTTAGCGTGTGGAAGGTTGGGGCAGGGGTGTCTTGTTTCAACCTCGTCAGGTATAACTAACCTCGCTGCCTCGGCCTGACTTTCTGATAATCGGACTCCGACTTTCAGTCAGTCGAATTAAATTTTACCGGCGTAAGGGCTGAACTATCAAATGTTCGACCAAGGCTTTGTTCGCCTTGGATCGGACATTTTGACCTGATCAGGATCGGCATGGTAGTCTGCTTACTTAGCCGGGCGAGCGTTGACGCGTCAATTTCACGAAGGGCCACGTATGGCACCTTCACCGAGCTTTAACCAATGCCTGTTGGAGTACAACGGCCGGTTTTCGTACATCTAGATGTTTTTGGTTTTTTCAGCCAGGTACATGACCTCAGGGCCTTTTACCGGTGCCGTGCTTAATGGCCTCGGCTTTCGGTTTCTTGGCCGGGCTTCTTTGCCTCGGCCTTGTAGTTTTTGACCGAGCTTCCTAGCTTCGGCTTTATGCTTAAGCGAATTTTGTGCACATTCATAACTCTCCTCAATGGGATCCTTTATTGATAAAAAGAAATAGCCCTAAGGGGCTTTACAAAGCAACAAGATTAGAAATAACATAACTTGGACTTGAATTAATGAAAGACACAAAGCGAAAAACAAACAAACAGTGCCGAAGTGGGATCTAGCTGTAGTAGATTTTCAACTTGTCGGCTTTCCATGTTCTTTTGACCGGCTTCCGTGCCAGGGTTTCGAGAATGTATGCTCCTCCATCAAGCCTTTCTTTGATCTGGTAGGGGCCCTCCCAGTTTGCTGCCAGCTTCCTATCCTTGGCATTCTTGTTGCCTATGTCGAACCGTCGGAGTACTAGGTTGCCTCGGTTAAAAGACCTGGGTCAGACCTTTCTATTGTACTTAGCCACGAGTAGCTGCTTGGTGGCTAGTTCGTCTATGAGGTCCAAGTCCGTCTTCAAGGCGTCGTCGTTCGACTCCTGCCCTTCTTGTCTGGCTCTGACCTTTCTCCAGGATGGCTGTCCGATTTCAACCGGGATCATTACCTCGCATCCATAGGTTAGCCTGTAGGGGGTTTCCTGGGTCGAAGACTATACGCTTGTCCGGTATCCCCAAAGAACGCTGTGGAGCTGCTCAATCCAGTTGGTGTCGGCTTGCAACATTCGCCTCTTGAGTCCGTCCAGGACGACTTTGTTGGCGGCTTCGGCCTGGCCATTCGACTACGGGTGTTCCACGGACGAGAAGTGCTTGCTTGATGTCCAGGTTGGACATTAGCGCTTGGAATCGATGGTCCATGAATTGGGTGCCATTGTCCGTGATGACCTAGGCTAGTATCCCGAAGTGGGAGACGATGTTGTGCCGGAAGAACTTTATCACTCTGGCTGAGATTATTGTAGCGAGTGGCTCTGCTTCGATCCACTTGGTGAAGTAATCTACTGCGACTATGAGCCATCTGCATTGCCCCTGCGCCGGTCGGAATGGTCCGAGGATGTCTATGCCCCATTTGTAGAAAGGCCAGGGGGCTGGCATTTCTTTTAATTCTGAGGGCGGCGGCCATATGATTCTGGCATGTTTCTGGCAACTGTCGCACGTCTTTGCTTTTTCCATGGCATCATGCTTCATGGTGGGCCGATAGTATCCGGCGCGCAATGCCTTTCTGGCGAGGGCCTTGCCTCCCATGTGGTGGCCGTTGCTGCCTTCGTGTAGCTCAGCCAGCACGTACTTTGCCTCGAATTCGCCGAGACATTGCATCATCGGGCAGTGGAGTCGTTTTCTGTATAGTTGATCATCAACCATTGCGTAGAGAGCGGCTTCCCTGATCAGCTTCTTGGCCTTGGTTGAGTCGGTAGGGACAATTCCCTTTTCGAGGTAGTCTTCTATCGGCTTCCTCCAGTCAGTCTCGGCCGAGATGGCCATGACATAGCTCGGTTCGGTGAGGTTCTGTTGGATCACTGTCCTATGATTGTCCGGCCCATTGGTGCTTACCGGCTTTGAGAGGATGTCGGCTCGGGCGTTCTCCTCTCTTGGGATATGGGAGACGATCACTTCTTCGAACTCGGCCATGAGCTCTTTCGCACTGTTTAGGTACTTAGCCATAAGAGGGCCTTTTGCTTGATAGCTGCCGTCAATCTACGCGGCGACTAACTGTGAGTCGGTTAAGACCTTTACTCGGTGCGCGCCGTTCTCTTTTGCTTGGAGTAGTCCGGCCAGAAGAGCCTCGTACTCGGCTTGGTTGTTGGAGGTCGGGAACTTTAGCATTGGAGGATCTGTCCACGTAGACTTTCCAGGTTCCGTCATTCATTACTGTCAGGGTGAGTTCCCTGATGAAGTCCGCCAACGCCTGGGACTTGATTGCCTGCCAGGCTTCAAAAGCGATGTCAAACTCGGACAGTTCTATGGCCCAGTTGGTCATTCTTCCAGCCAGGTGATGAAGACCTTTTGTCATTAGCCTTGGGGTCCACAATCAACAATTAACCAAGGATTGCATATAGGCAAACCAAGGATCGTTCTCTCTTCTCGAGGAGCCTTTTATTGAATCCTAAGTAATCTAGATGTCATGCAAATGAAATGATAACAAGGGGGGATTGGGTTTTGTTGGAATTAGAACAGGAATTAAAGACAAAATGAAGAAAAGTGAGATTAATCAAATTGAAACGGATCAACCCAGAATTGGGATTCCAAGACCTTCCATCATCGAACAAAAATAGAATAACTGAACTTGTGATTGATTTTAGACAAACCGAAATCTCTGCATTTGTCCAGAAACTCCCTCGACTAGACGATCGCCTAGCATCTGATCGAACACGTGGTGAGCTCGTTGTACGATCGCACAACGCTCTCTGCAACCCGGTCCGACCTAAGTCCTTGGGATTTCAATCTGGATATTAAATCTAATACCCAATCCATAATTATAATCGGATCCGATTAAAATTAACAGAAACAAGTCAGTTACTGATTTAAGCACAAGTCCTCCGGATGACACCATGGAATCCTCAACTCATGGGTCGATCACAGAAACTTAGCCAATCATGGCTGGATAAAATGAAAATGCAGAAGTAAAGATGTTCATCATGACCACGAAGAACATGAACGAGTTCATCATGAACATGAAGAACACAAAGAACAATTAAAGAAAATGAAAGCTTCTATAAAAATAAATCTCAAAAACATAATGAATCCATAAAGGTAAAAGGTAAAGAACACAAAATCAAAATAATTAAGAAGGAAAGATTAACACTAAGCCATACCAAGAAGGAGGCTAGGAATACAAAAGAAAAACATTACATAAAACTAATAAGGAAAAGTAAAGCCTTCCATGTAGGAGGCAAGAAATTAAAGACAAGAATTAAAGACAATACATGAAACTAATAAAGCAAGACTAAAGCCTTCCATGTAGGAGGCAAGAAATACAAGAAGGAAGTTAGAATGGGAGAGAAGGATCATCTCCAAGGTGTGTCTACAAGTTCTAAACGTGCATGTATTTATAGGAAGCTTGGAAGAACTATTGAGCCACAATCTTTGACTTTTGAGCTCCAAAACCGCGTCCACTTTCCAGCCTGTGTAACACCATGAAATCGGTGGCTTTCGGTGAAGTTGTCTTCATATGAATTGTAGCCCCGGATGTTAGCTTTCTCGTCGTTCAAACGGTGACCCATTTGGATGTCTGTAACTCAAGTTATGGATCAAACACCGAACGTTGTTCCAGAGTCCAGTGCCAGCGCCTTGTCTCGGATTCCAAGCCCATTTTGGACCTCTAAACATCTGATTTTGCTTTTGGGCTCTTCATATGAGTTGTAGGTATATCTTTTAGCTTTCCTACAATATAAAGTACAGATCTATTTGAGGTCTAGAACTCAAGTTATGACTAAAATACGGAACAGTGTTCACTACCCCTTTGTGGTAAGAATGTAACTTGAGTTAAATTTTGAATCCAAACTCTAAATATGACCAAGATTAATGCAAATGAAGTCTAAAAACTCATTATGAAGATGAAATCACATTTTTACCTAATTGTTCCATTAAAGCATAACAATGATAGAGTTTATAGCTTCTTTTTGCATTTAAAATAATATGAATTCAATGATTATCACCAGGTCAGGCTTATGGAGGATCTGTCGGATCGGCTGGCTGGTTCGCACCACTATCCGATGTTCTTGGAAGTAAGGCCGGAGCCTTCTAGCCGTGGTAAGTAGGGCGAAAGCCACTTTCTCCAGTTTCTGGTACCGGAGTTCAGAGCTTTGTAGGGCCTTGCTGATGAAGTATATCGGCATCTGACCAGACTCGGTTTCTCTCACTAGGGCAACGCTGACGGCTTCGTTGCCAATTAACAAGTAAAGGAATAGGGCCTCTCCTGGATCCGGCTTGGTTAGTACTGGTGGGGTTGCCAGACACCGTTTGATTTCTGCGAAGGCGGCATCGCACTCGGGATTCCAACCGCCTTGGGTTTCCTTCTTCAGTAATCTGAATAGAGGTAGGGCTTTCTCAGCTGACTTCGGGAGAAACCTTGTCAGGGCGGCCAGTCGGCCGGTTAGCTGCTGTACCTCCTTCTTGGTCCTCGGGGGCTGCATGTTGAGCACGGCCTTGCACTTGTCCGAGTTGGCTTCGATCCCTCGGTTAGTCAACATGAAGCCCAAGAATTTCCCAGCCGGAACTCCGAAGGCACATTTGACCGAGTTCAACTTGATTCAATGTCTTCTTAGTTTCTCAAACGTCTGTTCTAGGTCCCAGATGTGGTCTTCTGGAAGCTTCGACTTGACGATCATGTCGTCTATGTAGACCTCTATGTTGCACCCGATCTGGTCTTCGAAGACCCGGTTCATCATCCTCTGATAGGTGGCCCCGGCATTCTTCAGTCCGAACGGCATGACGTTATAGTAGTAGTTTGCCTTATCCGTCATGAAGGCGGTCTTCTCTTGGTCGTTCGGATGCATTGCAATCTGATTGTATCCGGAGTAGGAGTCCATGAAGGAGAGAAGTTGGTACCCGGCCGAGTTATCTACAAGTTTGTCGATATTGGGCATCGGGTAGGAGTCCTTTGGGCGCACCTTGTTGAGGTTGGTGTAGTCGACGCATACTCTCTATTTGCCGCTGGGTTTGAGGACCATCACTATGTTGGAGAGCCAGGTGGTGTATTGCACCTCTCGGATGAAGCCAACCGCTAGGAGCTCCTCGACGTGGCTCTCAAGGGCCTCTTGTCTGCTGTCCGCGATGTTCCTCTTGTTCTGTGCTACTGGTCTTGATCCCAACCATATGCCGAGCTTGTGGCAACACAAGTGGGGGTCGATGCCGGGTATTTCGGCCGAGGTCCAAGCGAAGACGTCTTGGTTCTGTCTGAGGAAACATATCATATGAGCTTTTAGGTCATCCCTCATGTCTCGGCCGATCTTGGCGGTCTTGGATGGGTCCGCCCCCAGCACTATCTCCTCCAGTTCTCCCTCCAGCTCTGGCCTCGGATTTTTCTATTCCTGGAGGTCGAGCTCCACCATGTTAACCGGTTGCCGTGGGCGCTTGTCGGAGTCTGCTTCGGCTACTTGCTCGTTGGATCCGAGCCGGGGTGGAGATGAGGGCCCTCCTTCCTCGACCCGGAGAGCTTCAAAGTAGCATTGCCTTGACTCTTTTTGATCTACGGATACCACAACTATCTGGTTCTTGTCATTGACCATCTTCAGTTTTTGGTGTTTGGTGGACACCAGTATGTCCCAGTTGTGGATCGTCGGTCTGCCCAGGATGATGTTGTAGGGGGACCGGAAGTCAGTAACTATGAACCTTACGCGTTCAGACTTGAAGGCTTCTTTGGTCCCGAGGGTTAACCTGAGGTCGATGTAGCCTTTTGGAAAGGACTGTTCGCCGTTGAATCCAATCAAGGTGGTCTTGCATGGCTTGAGATCTTCCGGGTCAAGGTGCATCCTTTTATAGGCGTTCCAGCTTATGATATCGGTCGAGCTCCCTGTATCAACAAAGATTCTCTTAACTCGGCAATTAACCAAGGTTCCAGTGATTACCAGTCTATCCAGATGGCCGGGTATGACGTCTTTCAGCTCTTCGTTCGTGAAGGTCAGGGTAGGCGGCCTCAGTTTCTTGGTGTCCTCCTTGAACTTGGGGAGGTCTCGGACGGTCAGTACCTCACGGAGATGTTTCTTCCACTGGCTTACAGTGTCTCCGCCACCTCCGAACCCTCTGCTGACGACGTTGCACTAGAAATCCACGTCGGGGAATTCGTCGTCCGAGGCCATCTTCTGCTTCTTCCCCGTCCTTCCCTGGGTCTTGATGACGTACTGACGTAGCTTTCCTTCTCTAACGAACTTTTCAATGGCATCGCGGAGGTCGTAGCATTCATCGGTGGTATGGCCGTGGCAGTCGTGGAACGTGCAGAACTTGGTATGGTCCGTGTTGGAGCGGCCTCTGATCGGCCTCGGCTTGTCAACCCTTTTCATCTCGGCTTGTGCTACTTCTTTCCATACCTGAGATCGGGAGACATTCAGGTGGGTGTAGCTGTCGTACTTGGCCTTCTGATCAGCCCGGTCAGGTTTAGCCCAACTATCACGGTTCCGACTTCAGGGTTCGGCCGTCGGCCTTCTTGGCCGTTCTTCGTCGCTGGGCGGAGTGTTCCTCGTCCGCTCAGGTTCATCTGCGTTTGCCGCCTCCATCTGCTCCATCGCCAGGTACTTCTTCGCCTGTGTGTAGAACTCGGTTAATGTGTACACTGGGTTCTTGCACAAGTTCCGGGCCAGTCGTGATGACGGGTCTAGCCTGTTGACTAGGCAGTATACGTGAACCTCTTCGAGTAGCGACCTCACTTGCATGGCTACGTCACAGAACCGATCCAGGTACTTCTGTAGGGCCTCGCCTTTCTTTTTCCGCACTTTTCTCAGCGTGAATGCGGTCTTCGGCTGTTTTTTGCTAGTGGCGAAGTGCAATTCGAACTTTCATCCGAGGTCTTCAAAGCTCCGGATGGAGTTTTCTGGGAGCGAGCTCAGCCATCTGTGCGCCGGTCCGATCAGTGTAGCCGCAAAGAGACGCTGGATAACCGGGCCTGTGATTGTTCGAACCCACATGAGCTTCTCGAACACGTCAAGGTGCTTGCGCGGATCTTGGGTTCCGTCGTACTTCAGAAGGTCGAACAGATCAAAATGCTACGGGTAACGGGCCATTGCTGCCTCCCTCGAGAACGGGGATCTGCCGGATTCCGACAGATACGTCATTCGATATTCCCGGGGGGATCCGTGGCAAGGTGATCTACGAGTCTGTGGAGTTCCGTCCTCCACGCGGTGTTCTTCTTGGTCTCGACCCTCTCTGGCAACCCGATCAGTGCAGTTAAGACCGTCACTGTGGTTTTCGACGTTCTCTGGGGACTGTGATCGGCCTCGCTCCATACTCGTCCTCCGATCCGGTTCGATGTTGTCCCGGCGTGTGTTCCTCGGCCCTGGGCTACTAGAGGAACTGCTGTCATCAACGGGGGCCCTCCTTCCTCTTCTATGATTCCTCCGACGGTTTCCTTGTCGGTGATCGTTCTCTAACGCGTCCTGAATCATTCGGCCAAAAGCTTCGAAGTCGGCCTGTCTCTGTAGGTCGTCTCGTTTTTCCTTATTTTCCAGCCTCTGAAGGAAGGACTCCTGCGTCCTCCGTAGGATGCGAACGTTGGCTTCGACCGCCTGAACATCTCGTGCTAGGGGTTCTGCCTGTGCTCTTAATGGTTGTTGGTCTTCTGTGGAATGGGAGGTTGCCGTGTCAGTGACGTGCCCTTCTAGGGTGTTTTCTCGCCGCGGCTGCTCCGGCGGTACTGGATTTCTGTTGTGGCTTCTGGTGTTTGCCATTAGTGGTCACGAGGATTGAAGTTTATGCATCCCCACGGTCGGCGCCAATGTTCTGTCCTAAGAACACAGAAAGATTGGACTTGACTAAGTTGTCAAGCCTAGAGCCTACGTACCCTTTGAAGGGATCAAAGTCCACGTAGTTCGCAATATACGTGAGGGCGTGAAGCCAGGGGGTGGTGTGTGTGCTCTGTATGGCAGAAGGTAAATAGAGCATAGGTTAGAACGTGTGCACCTGTTTAGGGTTTTCCTCTATTTATAGAGGAGTCTGGTGAGAGTATCCCCGCTATAATGAGCGATATCCGGGGTTCAGATACCAGGGGCTGATATCTTGGGATCACGATTGGGGAAGACCCTTGATTAATGAGTTCCTAGATTAGTGGGATCCCATATCCTTACCCATTATAGTGCTGATTCTGCCTTAGGCATGGTTGGGCCGAGGTCCGGATATGGGCCTATTGGGCCGGTCCGTAACAAGTTATGTATGACAGATATTCATGACAATACAATAATATTCAAATATGATGTTCACATACTCAAGATAATAACAACCACAGTCTCCACATATTCAGATCATCCCAGTCTCACCACATATTCACATCAACCCAGTCTGCACTATTCATCAGTGCCACGGTGTACATCCGTGTCCTCTGCTCTAAGAAAACTCAACGGCGTTATCATGACTATAACCAGTATATAACTGTACGTGTATGCCAAAACTTTTAAAACAGTATCCACAACTTTTCACAAACAGTGTCTTAGACTATCTATCACATATAGGTATACAATAAGCATTAGAGTTAGTGTTATAGTACATGTCTGTACCTTCGTCGGCGATATCGGTACGCTGTCGTTCGGACCGTGACCACGTTTACCCTATAATGGTAATATCGCATTTATTAACTCACAAGTAATATTCCAGAAGATATCCTAGTCACTAATGACCCTTTTTACCCTTGGTAACATTATTTCTCAACTTATCACCCTTAATTCTTCAAAAACGCTGGTCCAGAATTTTGGACAGATTTTCGTCCAACTTCGGAAAATCATAACTAATTCTAGAAAAATCGAAACGAAGATCCGTAAAATTTCCTGGACTCCTTTAGATGTCTATTTTTGAGGAAAAATATCAGTTTCTGCCCAGAATACAAGAACAATTCCCAGATTTCATGTGTTCATACCTTCCCAGAAATTCGTCCAAAACAATAGCCTAATCTTCAAAAATTCATATCTCCTTGTCCAGAGATCAAGACGTTACATATTTTATATATTTGGAAATAACTACATGTCTACTTTATTTCTGGAAAATTTCATGATTTTTAAAGATCATTTGATGCATAAAATAATGCTCCCTACCCAGTTAACTCTCAAAATTCAGAAATTCCAGAATTCTTTTATCTTACTCTAACTTATTCCCTTACTCTTAAAAGTCACTTCCCAACATGTTCCCACCTTGTCAGACATCTTTCGATGCAATAAGGCTTGAGAACAGTTATGGGAAATTACTTTACCTATTTTCTAGATTAAAACTAACAATTCTACTCAAAACTACTAAGAACAACTAAGAACTATAAAACTAAAAACTAAAACTAAAGACAAGCTTACCTCTTGAAGACTCTTGCTCTTCCTTCTTCTTGCTTCACTCCACTCTTGTTTAGAATGATTTTTGGTGTGAAGAATTGTGAAGGGAGGAGCTCCCTATTTATAGGCAAGGTTCAAGGGTCAAATGGTCATTGTCCAAGAGGACCAAAGTCTCATCTTTCCTCTCATCCCTTGGATGTAAATTTAGCATGGAAGTTTTAATCCCATCCCTTCATTATAAAACATGATGTCATTATTGTGATATCATTTGGATGACATTATCAAGACGTAAGTGTCATCAACAATTCTAATTAACTTTTATTTGCATATCACTAGATAAAAATTCATTTGTTGCTCTTAATGAAGCTTGATGTACATTTTCTCATTGGTTTTGAATTCTTGAAATTTTTAGCTTCATTTTGAGATCAAATTTGCCTATTTTCTCCATTGGTTTCAATCTTCAACAATTAAGGAAATGGCTTTGGTTATACTTGTTTTCATGCTTGATTTATGCTTGTTATTGATCTTAATTTAGTTTTGATACTTAGTTAGTGGATTTCAAGATACAATTTAGTTTGTATGGATTTCCTTTTATTTATGTCTAGAATTGGTTTTCTTGGATTATCCTAAATATTTAATTATCTAAATCCCTATTGGCCCTTGTTTTGACTTCTTCTTTTTCCTTTTCTCCTACACACACACACTCACACAACACACACACATACAAGCACGCCACACACACACACGACTCACCATCTTCTAGCTTTTTCTATACTCTTCTATCCTCTTCCAAAAGCTTAAAACGTCTTCATGCATTTATGTTGGGTTATGACTCATCCTTGCTTAGGGTTGTGATTCATCTCTTAGGTTTGTGACTCATGCATATGTAGATTAATGACTCATACAAGCTAGGCTAATGACTCATCTTGCATGTGCCATTTAGGAAATTTCCTCCCTCTTTCCTTCTTGAAAAACCTCCCCCCCCCCCCCTCCCCTTTATTTTGTTTTTAATTTGTGTTTTAACTCTTTAATAATATTAGGGGAAAATCTCTAATTGGCTAGCTTTGGTTCACATGGATTCCACTTTATTATATTTAGTTTGAACCATTGGATTAGCTTTATGAGGGCTAATCTTGGCCTTTGGAGTTAGTTGACTTTTCAAAGCTTAATTAGAGTTTAATTAGCATTTTAATCAAAAGCCTAATTGTCTCTTGATTATTGCATTATTAGTGTTTAAGGTATTTTATGACCATTGGTAATATATTTTATACTAATCTCAAACCCTTATTGGTCATTGAATTTTAATTAGCCCAATACACTTCCAATTGATGACCATTAATGTCAATTGTAAATAATTAGCTATAATGTCAATTATAAATAATTAGCTAATTATTCTATTAGTGATAATTTAATTGTTGGTAATTGTTCTTTTAATTGTTCAACTGTTTTGATAATTCTTTATGGCCTTTTATGAATTAACATGAACCAGGGACTAATTATAGGTTCTTACAAAATTTAGTTTCTTAATAAATTATGAAAATTGAGACTTAGGTCTTTGTTAATTAATCCCTTGATTAATTATGAAAATTAATCCAATTATTCCAGTTATTGTAAATTTAATTGTTCCTTAGTTATTAGTAATTTCTCCTAATTGGTATACGCATTTTCAGGCCATTTAACTATCTCTTATGATTAAATTAGGATTATACTTAATTTTAGAGACTTTAGAGAATTTTGTAATATTTTATGATCCATCATGTAATTTTTAAAATTGGGTTTTGCCCTATCTAAATTCTAGAGAAAATTTGACCAAGAAATAAAATAAACTACAAAATTTGGAGACAACATATTCTCCTATGTTTAATAGGTATGATTTGCCAACATTTAATATTGTTAATGAATATGAAATTTACGGTATTACATTTCTCCAAATTTATGTATTTCCATAACTCTTTCTTGCTCCTTTTGATCCTACAAGAACCCTAATTTAATTTGGTAATTATTGGTATTTTTATGATATTTTATGATTCCTAAGAAAATTCAATCATTGGTCACCTGAATCCTAAATAAGGATTTCCTAGAAAATAGATTAAATGTACCTCAAAATTTGAGATCACACATTCACCTATTTTGAATAGGTGTCATTTATCAAAATATTATATTTATGAGAAATAACACTTTTTGGGGTATTACATTATGATATCCGGGAAGTCCGGGGTCGGATTCAACGGTCAGGCATCTTGGCCGTTACACGGTGACATGAACGTTCGCGTACTAGTAACTTTAATCGCCTATATTTTGTATGATTATATATGTTTGATTGATTCATGAAGTGATGGACAAGCCTAGGACTTGGGTCATGCATTGTGACTAAGTTTATGGGGCTTAGATCACCTGTTTATACATTCAGCTTTATACGGGTTATAGTCTTTGTTCTGTCCTAAGAACACAGAGATTGGACTTGACTAGGTTGTCAAGCCTAGAGCCTACGTACCCTTTGAAGGGATCAAAGTCCACGTAGTTCGCAGCAAACAGTAAGGCGTGAAGCCAGGGGAGTGGGGTGTGTGCTCTGTGTGACAGTATGTAGAGAGAGCATAAGATAGAACGTGTGCACCTGTTAGGGTTTCCTTCTATTTATAGAGGAGTCTGGTGCGAGTATCTCCATATTGATGGGCGATATCCCTGATTGGTAGATCATGAGCTGATTTGTTGGGATCATGATTGGAGGAGAATCCTTCATTGATGAGATCCTAAATCTGTGGGATCCTGGATCCTTTCCTATTATAGCGTGCATTCTACCCCTGGCGTGGTTGGGCCGAGGTCCGGACCTGGGCCTGTTGGGCTAGTCCGTAACAGTTGCCCCCCAGCTTGGTCGTTCAGGCTTCTGGACGGCGGAGGTGCTTAATGCCCCCAGTTCCCTTTGTGGCCGGGGTCCTTTGTATGGACTGAGTCAGTTTTTGGATGCCGTAGCCATAAGTCCGGTCCGGAGCTGTGGTCGGCTCAACTTGCTCTTATCCTGCCTAGAACGCCGGGTTCGATCTCGACCGGGCGGTTGTTCATCCTTCCCGGGTTTCCAGCCCTTTTGTCTTTTGGGATTCTCCAAACGCTTTGGGATTTGCCCCCACCATGCCATCATCGCGGGTTTACAGCTGTCAGGTCCCTATTGGGCGTGTTCTGCAGCCGCCGCGTCCTTTCGCTTCCTGAGGTTAGTGCGCATTTATTGCGCCTGCGTTGTGCTGTGCCAATCCCGTCACGTCTGTACGGGAATGGACCGTTGTAGCCCTTATGCTTGGGATTTAAATAGCCCTCTTTCTTCTCTTTTCGACTTTTTCCCGCTACTTCACTTCTCTTGCCCAGATTTTTCTCTGATTTCACTAGAGCTTAAGAGGGGATTCTTCTTTGTCCGAGATTTTCACCGTCTTCTAGCGTTCCAGTCCCTTCTATTTATTTTACATAGGCATTCCGCTTATTCCCTTGTGCATTCGTTCGGTAGTTTTCCGCATTTTACCGTTTATTCTGGGAATTGCTGTCTGTGTTCTTCATTTCTGGGCTTCTGGGTTTCTATAGTGCCATCGCCCTGAAATTTACCTTGTTTCATGCCCTTAGACATCAGTCCTTTAGTGTCTTAGGCTTCTAGTCATGGTGAGAGGCGGAGATATTTCGAGGCCGGGGGCTCCGTTAACGCCGGAGGAGGAGATGCTCCTCCGTACGCGTCTTCCACGGGCCACTTATTGGGTCCTTGGGGGTGAATCTCCTGCCATGGGGATTTTGGACCCCTTACGTCGAGGTGGCGCCGCTCATCCCGGACGGGGAGGGGCTCGTTCGGCTTCAGCCAGGGTTTCAGTCCCTATTCCTCGCCGTCCTTTCCGGCCACAGATGCGCGCACTTCCTCTCGGATCCTCCGGTAGGGCCAGTGTAGGCTCCTCTTCCGAGTTTGGCCCACCGGTGGTGGTGGCTCAACCTTTAAGTTTCTACGAGGGTCCTTCCGCCGTCCGTCCGGCGTCTGCCCCGGAAGGTTATCTCGGCCCTTGCTGGGACTGTCTGGCGGAGGCTTCCGCGTTGATGGCTCGCGGTGGAGACGCTGAGGCTTCTGCTGCACTCGGCTCGTGCCGGCATTGGTCTGTCCCAGCTACCCCTTCTTCCGCCCCCGTTCGTCCGAGTCCGCAGCCCTTTGTGCCGGCTACTGTGTCTTTAGCAGGTATTTCTGCTTCTTTGCTAATACCAGCTTTGTTTACTTTCGTATAGGTTTATTTATGGCTCCTAAGTCCCAATCTTCCAAGCGGCTTTCCGAGCCGGAGGGTTCGGGTTCCTCCAGTCTGCCAGAGGCCTTACGTCGGCGATTTAATTGGGTCGCTCTTGAGACGCTGGCGACCTTGTCTCTGATGTCCGAGGCCGATGTGGCCCGGTTAAAGATGCCCGAGATGGGGGGCTGTGTGTATGCGCCTGCGAGGGCGGGGGAGCTAGTGTGCTCCGTCCGAGAAGAGGGGGAGCCCAATTCCTTCCATTTCTACCGGGATGTGTACACCCGGATCCAAATCCGTTTTCCTTTTTCCGCCTTCCAGATATCGGCCCTTACCTACCTTAACCTTGCGCCGTCACAACTTCATCCGAATGGATGGGCCTATTTATTGGCCTTCGAGAAGTTGTGCGGTTCTTTTCCGATTCCCATTCCTTGCACTGCTAATCTCTTCTTCCATTACTTCTGCCCTTTCACTCCCGGCCTGCCCAGGGAGGGCGATAAGCTGAAGGGGTTGGTTTCGCTCAGAAATGTGTCGGAGCGGAAGCTGATAGGGGCCTTCTCAGACTCCTTCAAGCGATTCAAAAACACCTTTTTCAAGGTGGTGGCTGTGCCCGGCCAGCAGCCCTGGTTCTTGACCGGGGTTGAGGGCACGGATGTGGAGTGGTGGTTTCCCCTGTACTGGGACGAGGGGCACTACAAGAATTCACCGACATCCTATCTGGTGGACGAGGATCACTTGTTGCCGGATACGATCCCCCATATCTCTAGGCTGGCCGCCTTTGTGGAGAAGTATGGGGTTCAGACCGCAGCCTGTTTTATCTCGGGGGATGCCTCTGAGCCTTTGCCTCCTCCCTGTAGGTCTTGTGTCTTTAAGTTTAACTTTGAGTTCTCCTATTTGATTTGCTAAATTGTTTCGTTTTTCTTTGAATTCAGCTAGGACTATGGACGCCCTGCCTCTATACGCCTGTCTGTCAAGAGCTGCCGCTGCGCCTTCCAGACAGAAGAAAAGGGCGGCCTCGGCTGATACCGGTGCCCCTGCCGCTTCATCCAGAAGAAAGCAAAGAGCTCCGCTGTCGAGGGTCCCTCTTCCGTCGCGGCTCCCCAGGCTGTTCCTGTGGTGGATACTCCGGCTCTGGAGAGCCAGGAGGTTGCTGGTGCTGTTGGTTCTACTCCGGCTTCTGGGTTTGAAGAGGCCGCTGTTCCTGTCTCACCATCCAGGGGGAAGGAGGCCTCGATTTTCGATGAGGAGATTGAGGCTGAATTCTTCGTGGATGAGCCGTCTGGTTCCCTGCTGGGTCCGCCTTCCTCTTCGTCGCTTCCTCCTCCTCCTCCTCTTCTGAAGCCCCTTCTTCCTCGTGGCCGTCTGTGGCACGACGGGGTAGTTCCTGAGGTCGCCGTTGCTTTCCTGCCTCCCCGGCACTTCACGGGTTGTGCCGCGCTAACTCAGCCGGCCATAGATGAGATACACCGTAGCCAGACGGAACTTTTCCGGTCTGTGGGATACCTTCAGGCGCTGATCCTGGTCCGGGAGCAGCTCGCCTCATCTACTGTTGAGGTTCAGAGACTGAGGGCTGAGAGGGAGGAATTGACAAAGGGCCTTGCTGCGGTTAAGGCCAAGGCTGCGTCTGCTGGCGATCTCAAGGAGGAGCTGGAGGTGGCCGAAGCTAAGGCTAGGTCGGCTGGAGAGGAGCTCGCCAAGGGCTGGGCTGAGCGGGATGCGGCCCTGGTGGAACTGGATGGGGTCCGGGAAGAGCTGGCTGCCGCACGGATGGGGCGGGACGCCGCGAAGACCGCAGCTGTGAAGGCCGACCAAGAGCTTCAACTCGCCCGGGCGGATGCCGAGAAGGTTGCTGAGGAGTGTGCCCGGGCCCAGAAGGGGGCGGCAGAGGGCGTTGCGACAATGAGGGTCCTCCAACAGCAGCGCAACTCTTTGGCGGATAAACAGGAGGAGCTCCAGAAGGCTCTTGATGCCGAGAAGGTGGGTCGGCAGGAGGCCGTGGATGTGCTAGTGGAGACCGCTGCAGAGTGCTTCAAGCAGGCTCTTGCGTAGATCCGGTATTTCAATCCGGGTGTTGACCTGAACGTGGCCGGTTACGACCGCTGTGCCTTCGTTCAGGAGGACGGGACTCTATTTCTGTATGAGTCTCCTACTGCCGAGGACGCCGGCGCTGAGGAGGCTGCTGGCGATGATCCCCCTACTACTGCGGGTCTAGATGATACTGAGGCCGTGTTGCCCAAGGAAGCTGCCGACGTCGAGGACCCCAAGGGGAAGAATGCTGACTACGGGTCCGGCTCCCAGTCTTAGTTTTACTTTTTCCTTTTATAAATTTTGGGGCGTTGGTGCCCTTGTACCTTGTGAGAATGTTTCTGGCCTCCGCGCCTTTTGTACAGACTTTATGACAATTATAATATTTTTCTTGTCTTAGCCTGCACTTCTTTTGATTGTCAAAATTCGTATCGTCCTTTAGTCTTATGTTTTGACCATGAATGATTTAAATTTGTATCGTCTTTTTTCGGTACTCCCGAGCTCGTTTAGCTGCCATAGGCAATGAATGGTTTATTTTCCGACCTCATCCTTTTGCCTTGGTTTGTGTATGCGTTGGCTGTATGTGTATAGGCCGCTTAGGTAACCTAGGCAATGGGTAATTAAAACGCTCTTTTGCCTAAGTTCGGGTTTTTGTCGGCCGCATGCGTACAGGCCGTTGGTGCTCTACCACACTTAGTGTGTGGGAGGTTGGGGCTGTTAGTTCTCAATATGTTTTGATGATTAACAACAAGTGAAAAATATGTTTTGAAGTTTCCAAGATTCTTTGAAAATCATCTAAGAGTTGCTTACCGCAGTATGGGATGGCATACTGCAGTAAAGGGTCTTCCAGAAAGTCAATACTGCAGTATAAGGTGATATACCGCAGTATAGGATTCACAGAAGATCATCAAATTGATGAAGTTAAGTCAATACTGCAGTATGTTAGTTACATACCGCAGTATTGGACTCCCAGTGAAAGGCCATACCGCAGTATAGGATGTCATACTGCAGTATAGGGCCAACCCGAGAGCAACTGTATTTTCAAAGTAAGTCCATACCGCAGTATAGCTATGTATACTGCAGTATAGGGACTTCCAGAGAGAAACCGCGTTTTTTAAAACAAGCCAATACCGCAGTATAGATTTGTATACTGTAGTATAGGGGCATCCAGAGAGCGACTAAATTTCTAAAACAAGCCAATACCGCAGTATAGCTTTGTATACTGCAGTATAGGGCATACAGAGAGCAACTAAATCTCTTGGTCAAGCCAATACCGCAGTATAGGTATGTATACTGCAGTATAGGACCAACCCGAGAGCAATCAAGTTTTCTCACTCAAGTAAATACCGCAGTATGGAGTTGCATACTGCAGTAAAGGCTCTCACAGAAGGCTCTCAAGTTTCATAACCATTGCATACTGCAGTATAGGTTTTCATACTGCAGTATTGGGCAATCACGGGCTCTCTTCTCTTTGACAAAAACTCGCATACTGCAGTATGTTAGTTGCTTACCGCAGTATAGAGGATATCTTTCAAAATCATTTCGCGAGTTTTTTGTCTCTGGAAGTTGTTTACTGCAGTAAGCCTTTGGATACTGCAGTATGCACACTGGCATACTGCAGTATGGATGAACTTACCGCGGTATACAACGGTCAAAACTGATTTTTGAATTACACGAATTTGCAAATCATTATTGTTTGATCTTATTGCTTCCATAATTCATTCAATCATATTCCTAGCTATGTTTAACAAGTTTGTTGAGTGAATTTCAGCAATCACAGATGAAGATCAATGAAGGTCAAAGCAATAAAGCAAAAAGTGAACAGTGCATTAAATGCACTTCTGCAAATCAACCTATTCTTAGCCAATCCATCTGAGCACGCCTTCTAAACGTTAAAGAATGCTTACTACAACAAGTAAAGACATCTCCAACGGACAAAAGCTTCAACAGATTCAATATTCAAATATCAAGCCCATGACAGAGAATCAAATGAAGGGATAGCTTGTGCAACTTGCAATATAATATTATATCCTTCAAGACAAAAGGGAATGGACCACAGCCTGGCGTGATAAACATTCAGCATACCTTGCAGACAACTTAGGCTCCTCTGAATAAAGTTGAATCAACAAACAAGATAGTATGGGCCTCATCATTCAGCTGCAAGAAAGTGAAAAACGTGCAAATCTGAAAGTGGTGACAGCATATTTACTCAACAGCTTCTGCAGCAACTTTACACATGGAGAAACACTTGCAACAGCTAGTTTTTCAAATGGGAAGAAGCTCCAACGGTTACCTAACGTCCACAAGCTTCAAACTACCATAAATAGCTGAAGATTTGAAGAAACAAGACAGAGAAGACAGCTACAAAACTTCTGCACGAAAATACCTATTCTTTCTCTGTATATACATTAGATTGTATCTTTGATACATAGAGCTTCAGTGTGTAACCTTATCTGCTCTTAGAGAGAGTCTATTTCATTGTATATCACTCATTGTAATAATCTCAAGTCAGTGGGACTTGGAGATTGGGAAAATCAGAGTACAACTTGTAAGGGGGAGTGTGTCCTAGGGAGAGGAACATCCTGCGTTTACAGAGGGTGTATTGATTACAACTTGTAAGGGGGAGTGTGTTCTAGTGAGAGAACAGCTCTTAGTACAGAGTGTGTAATCAATATTGTTGAGTTAGTGGATTGAAAATCCCAAGTGAGGCTTGGGGACTGGATGTAGGTCAGAGAAAGGACCGAACCAGTATAAATCGTTGTGTGCAAAGCTCTTCTCTCTATCTCCTCTGTTCTGCTCTGTTCTGAGAGTGTAAAAACAGAACCAGTTTGCAAAAATTTTTAATATACCCAATTCACCCCCCCTCTTGGGTATAAAGCTCCTTTTACATTTGGTATCAGAGCAAGGTCTTCTCAGAAGAGTTTAACCACTCGAGAAGGATCACTATGGAAGGAATTCTTCCTGATGGAGCTTCAATCAACAGACCTCCCGGTTTCGATGGCGAACACTACTCTTTCTGGAAAGCAAAATTTCGTGTGTTCGTAATGGCTACAGAATATGGATTGTGGAGAGTATTTGAAACTGGAGATTATGTACCAGTTAAGGTTGAAGGAGGCATCACTGTTCCAAAGACCGAAGCTGAGTTCAACGATGATGATAAGAAGAATATTACTCTCAATAGCAAGGCCATCTTGATGCTTCAAAGTGCTCTTAGCCAAAAAGAGTTCTTTCGCATTTGCAATCTGTCAACAGCTAAGGAGATGTGGAAAGCACTAGAGATTGCATATGAAGGAACTTCTGGAATCAAGGAAAACCGGATTAATATTCTAACCACTGAATATGACTTGTTGCGAATGAAGCAAGGAGAAAGCATTGGAGAGTTTCAGCTCAGATATACCCATTTGACAAATCAACTGGCTGCTCTAGGAAAGATCTTTGATCAAGGGTCTCAAGTAAGAAAGATTCTTAATATTATGACCAAAGATTGGGAAGCAAAGGTCACAGCTATCGAAGAGGCTCGTGGAGAGTCGATGACGTCAGTTGCAGCCTTGTTTGGTAGCTTATCTGAATATGAGAGCAAGTTGAAGTTCAAGAAGGAATTAGAAGATGTCAATGGTGGCAACAATCGCAACAAGGGAGTGGCTCTGAATGCGGAAAAGGATGAGGAAGATGAGGACGAGGATGAAGAGATTGGCATGATGGTCCGGAGATTCAAGAAGTTTTATAAAAGAGATCAAGGCTTCAAGAAATTTCAGAAAGGAAGTTCGAGCTATGAATCAAAGAAGCCTATCATCTGCTATGAATGCGAGAAGCCCGGACACATCAAGGCAGAATGCCCTCAGCTGAAAAACCAAGAGAAAGAAAAGAAGAAATTCAAGAAATACAAAAAGAAGGCATATGTGTCAGCTATATGGGGAGATAGCTCATCGGATGAGGATGAAGCTGAAGAGGATGAAAGTGAAAAAGCCAACATATGCCTGGTTGCTGAGGAAGAAGAACAACCTAGTGAAATAAATGAGGTATATGAATCTCTTCCTTCCTATGATGAATTGTTTGCTGAATACAATGTTGTTCAAAAGGAGTTTGAAAAACTTGCAGACAAGTATATGTCTTTGAAAAGAAAAAATTCTTTTCTTGAACTGCAAATTGAAAATCTCTCTTCTCCTCAATCTCTGATTTGTGATGAATGCTCTATCCTAGAGAAAAAGAATTCACAACTTACAAAAGCACTTGAGAAATTTACTAAGGGAAGTGAAATGCTCAATGTGATTTTGAAACAACAACGTTTTACAAACGATAGATCGGGTATTGGTTATAGACCAGACTTTGATAAGAAGAAAGGAAAGAAAAAGAATGGACAAAAATCTTATATGAATTATTTCACTAAATCTGTTCATTCCTCAAACCCGTTTGCACATTGTACATATTGCAATAGGAAGGGTCATTCTACTTCATCTTGTTTTCATCGAAAAGAAAGAAAAGCTAAACCTGTAGGTAATTATGTCTGGGTACCAAAAGGAACATATGTTCCCAAGGTGCATGCTAACCCCAAAGGACCCAAGAAAAGATGGGTACCTAAAACTTGACCTCTGGTAATCTGCAGGTATGTCTTAGAGCATCAAGGCCGAACAAGTGGTACATTGATAGTGGATGCTCAAGACACATGACTGGAGACAAATCAAAGTTTTTATCAATAAAGCCAAAAGATGGAGGTAGAGTCACGTTTGGAGGTGATCAATCCGGGAAAATCGCTGGCATTGGTGAGATAGGCAACAATGAAGGCCCACTCATCAAAGACGTCTACCTTGTAGAAGGATTGTGTCACAATCTCCTAAGTGTGAGCCAAAGCACCGATAAGGGTAATTTGGTAATATTTGACTCTGATGAATGCTTTATTGTTAAAAAGGATTTGATCTCCATAAATGATTTGAAAAATAAAGCTTTATTTAGAGCACCTAGAGATGGAAACTGTTATACTTTGAACCTCTCTAGCAATGCTTCTACTTCTGAAAATTGTTTTGTAAGTAACTTGAATGAGAGTTGGCTATGGCATAAGCGATTAGCTCATGTTAATATGTATCAACTTGACAAGTTATTGAAAAAGGATTTGGTTATTGGCATTCCCAAACTGAATTTCAAAAATGATATGATTTGTGATGCTTGTCAAAAGGGAAAACAGACCAAATCTTCTTTTAAAGCTAAAAATGAAATTTCAACAAACAGACCTCTTCAACTTCTTCACATGGATCTAGTTGGACCAGCTAGAGTGAAAAGTCTTGGTGGAAACTTATACACTTTGGTCATTGTTGATGATTTCTCTAGATTTACTTGGACAATATTTTTATCTTCTAAAGATGAAACCTTTGATCAGTTTGTTTCATTTGCCAAGAAGGTCCAAAACGAGAAAGGGTTATCAATTTCAGGAATACGGACTGATCATGGTGGAGAGTTCGAGAATCAAGCCTTTGCTGAGTTCTGTGACAGTATGGGGATTGATCACAACTTTTCAGCACCAAGAACACCACAACAAAATGGTGTTGTGGAGAGAAAGAATAGAGTACTCACTGAAATGGCTAGAGCAATGTTGAACGAGTACATCACTTCGCAAGTATTTTGGGCTGATGCCATGAGTACGGCTTGCTACGTCTCCAACAGAGCATACTTGAGAAAGAAGCTGAATAAGACTCCATACGAACTCTACAAGGAAAGAAAGCCAAACCTAAGCCACCTTCGTGTCTTCGGCTGTAAGTGCTATGTGCACAATAATGGTAAAGACAATCTTGGTAAATTCGATCCTAAAGCTGATTTAGCTATCTTTATTGGTTACTCTAATAGGAGCAAAGCATATAGAGTTTTTAATACTAGAACTAAGATTGTTGAGGAATCTATACATGTTGTATTCTGTGAATCTGAATCTGATAAATCCTTGGATGATGAAGAGGAGACTATTTTCAAAAACAAATTCTTTTCGAAAAATGCTCCTACTCCTTCTGAAAATTCAGAAAATGTTTTTGAGGCTGATCCTGAAAACAACTTAGAAAATCCTGATCAGTCTCAACCTAGAGCTTGGAGATTTTTAAGAAATCATCCTTTAGACCAAGTCATAGGTGATGTAAATCAAGGAGTCAGGACCAGAAATAGTACTCTGAATGAAGTTACATTTTCTGCATTTATTTCACATATAGAGCCTTCTAAGATAGAAGAAGCCCTTTCAGACAATGATTGGGTGATTGCTATGCAAGAGGAGCTACATCAATTTGATAGAAATCAAGTTTGGGACTTGGTACCTAGACCCAAAGACCATCCGGTAATTGGGACAAAATGGGTATTCAAGAACAAACGTGATGAGTCAGCCATCATTGTGCGTAACAAGGCTAGATTAGTGGCCAAAGGCTACAATCAAGAAGAAGGAATAGACTATGAAGAGACTTATGCTCCAGTAGCTAGATTGGAAGCAATAAGAGTTCTTCTAGCATTTGCATGCACAAAAGGTTTTAAACTCTATCAAATGGATGTCAAAAGTGCTTTTCTAAATGGTTTCATTCAAGAGGAGGTGTATGTTGAACAACCTCCAGGTTTTGAAAATGATCAATTTCCAGATCATGTTTTTAGACTTAAGAAAGCCTTGTATGGTCTTAAGCAAGCTCCTAGAGCTTGGTATGAAAGATTGAGTCAATTCTTACTCAATCAAGGATTTATTAGAGGAAAGGCTGATACAACATTGTTTATCAAGAAAAATAAATTGAATGAAATTTTAATTGTACAGATATATGTTGATGATATTATTTTCGGTGCTACTAATGACTCTTTGTGTGAGGAATTTTCCAAGTCTATGCAGGGGGAATTTGAGATGTCAATGATGGGAGAGCTCAATTACTTCCTTGGACTGCAAATCAAACAACGTAAGGATGGGATATTTATATCTCAAACCAAGTATTTAAATGATTTGCTGAAGAAGTTTGGAATGGACAAGTGCAATGGAGCTGACACACCAATGAGCACAACAACTTCTTTGGATGCTGATGAAGAGGGCAAGGATTTCAACATTACCAAGTATAGAGGAATGATTGGATCATTGCTCTATCTCACTGCAAGTCGCCCAGACATCCAATTCAGTGTTGGAATGTGTGCTCGGTTTCAATCCGCTCCTAAAGAGTCTCATGCTGAAAATGTGAAGAGGATATTCAGATATCTCTCTGATTCGAAGACTCTTGGGCTATGGTTTCCCAAAGGTCAGCCGGAGCATCTTGTGGCATATTCAGATTCGGATCATGCTGGCTATAAGACGGATAGAAAAAGTACAAGTGGGCAATGCGAGTTCTTTGGCAACTCACTTGTCTCTTGGTTTAGCAAGAAGCAAACTACCGTGGCCGTGTCCTCAACAGAAGCTGAATATGTGGCTGCCTCAAGTTGCTGTGCTCAAGTGTTGTGGTTGAAGCAACAACTTGCTGACTTGGGAGTGCACTTAAAGGAAATCCCAATACTTTGTGATAATACTAGCACAATAAGCTTGGCCAAGAATCCCGTGCAACATACAAGAACCAAGCATATTGATGTGAGACATCACTTCATCCGGGACCATGTCCAGAAGAGAGATGTGAAAGTGATGTTCATTCCAACTCATCTTCAATTAGCTGACATCTTCACCAAGCCTCTAGCCAAGGAACAATTCACTTTCATAAGGAGAGAATTGGGAATGGTAAATCCCAATGAATTGTAAGTTATTCTCCCTCAAATTAATGTTAGATGTGTCATTGATGATTAATCTTTACTAACTTAAGCATCGGAGAGTTTAGTCTTTGTTTTTGCAGGGTGTTTTTGATGTTTCAGTAGAGCTATACCGCGGTATGCAAGTGATATACCGCAGTATAGGGTGTGTGAGAAGCAAAAATTCCAAGTGTGCAAGATGCTTACTGCAGTATGTAAGTGGTATACTGCAGTATGTCCATCGGGGTTTCAGAGTTTCAGACATGCAAGAGGTATACTGCAGTATGTAAGTGATATACTGCAGTATGGGATCAGACAGAGGCCAAAGCTGAGTATGGAAGAGGGATACTGCAGTATGTAAGTCATATACTGCAGTATGGGGTCAGACAGAAATGAAGTTTCAGGTGTGCAAGAGGCATACTGCAGTATGTAAGTGCTATACTGCAGTATGGCCATCGGGTTTTCAAAAATTCTCTCAACATTTTTGAAGTCCAGGTCAGTATACTTCCATCCTTACTGCAGTATGTAAATGAAAGTATGCTATACTGCAGTATGCAAGAACCTTACTGCAGTATACAAGTCTGTCTATATATACTGAAACACGGTGTTCTTTCATACTCGCGTCTATACCACAGTAAGACCTAGCAGTATCGCGTCTTTCTCTTCCATCTCTCTTTGAAAGCGTCACAAATCCTCGTTAAACTACCAAAAATCATCACCAAATCTCTCTCATTTCCTTCCCAATCTCATTCTCACCGAAACCCTAGAGTAAAAATGTCCAAAGATCAATCTCTCTCCAAACAACCCTCTTCTTCTCTTCCTCTCAGAGCACCAAGATCGAAATCAATTCCTAAGAAATTAGGGGATGGTATTGATCGTCAGATTCCCGGCATTAGTGTTCCTTTACCCAGAACATCTTCGCCAAATCCCAAGAAGAGGGGAACTTCATCCAGAGCATCTGTCCCATCTTCAGCCGCGAAGAAGAAGAAGTCTGGAGAGCCAAGCAAGACACAAGAGAAGAGGACCGTTGTTCCTCAAAAGGCAAGGTCCAAAAGAGCCTCCACGACTGTCATTTCGTCTCCATCGTCTGTTGATGTTTCTGGGTCTTCGTCAGAAACTGAGTCTGAACAAGACTCCTCTCTCGTGGTAGCAAATGCAGTCGAGGAGATCAAGATTCACAAGAATGCGCCAGAAGGATTCAAGGTTACTCCTGTCCTACTTCCTCCCAGTTTAAATGCCAAGTTCAAAGATCTTTATGGGAGCCGAGGATTTTGCACTGTCACTTCTGTTGATCTGGAACAAGTCTACCGAGAGTGCAACGTGAATCTCTCACCATGGTTCGGGCCATATGCTACGCTCGTCTCCATCGAGGCTGCCTACTGTCCTGAGTTGGTCAGGATGTTTTACTTCAACATGGCGACCAATCACATCTTGAGCTCTGAAGGTAGACTGATTGAGGAAAGGGTCACAACTTCTGTGAGAGGAGTTAAATTTACACTATCTGCCGCCATCCTCAACAAGATCCTTAAGGTGGTCAACCCTCCAGAAGCATCCACTCCGAAGTATTCTAATGAGGAAGTATATGCCACACTTATGCCCGGTCAGGACATACCGGATGATCAGAGGGTTCACTTGACATTCAAGCCCTCGGAGATGCCTCATTTGCACCGTGTGATATGGTACGTGTATTCACGTAACTTTGTGCAAAAAGGCGGGAGCTACACGCACTTCACGCAGAAAGACTACCGCTTCTTCACCGCCTTCATCCGCAAGCATCCGCTCAATATTGGGCAGTGGCTGTTCAAGGAGATTAGCCACTTCAGATTCGTATCCCGCAAGGGATCCTACATGCCCTTTGCATCTCTGGTCTCTCTGATATTGTACTACCATAAGATATGGTATGTGGGTCCTCCCGAGCAGATGAAGTTTATCCCAGCCTTTGGCAAGACTCAGCTCAACTTGATGAAGATTCAGTTCGAGCCAGAAGGATCTGGGCAGTCGAGAGCTCCACCGCGGTCACAGACTCGTGCATCTCAGTCAGTTGCACATGAGGCCCAGTCTGCTCCACCACCACTTCCTTCAGATTTTGATGAACGGATTAGAGCAATTGTGGATGCTGCACTTGTATCTCACCGAGCTATGATAAAGGCAGAGTTTGATATGATTCGGGCTGACATCAAGTTGGGGGTTATGGATGTGATAGTGGCTCAGTCACAGGTTCTCTCTGAACTGGTCAAGGTGAAAGATGCTATTGATGATCAAGGGATCAACTTGGGCTCTACATTGTCAGTCACCTTAGCTGCTGCCTCAGATGCCAGAGACAAGGCTCAGCAACTCCTTCAACACTTTGGACTTGGTGGCTCATCTTCATCTTCATTCGGTTTTACCACTGGTCCATCCTCTCCGACTCCTGTTCCAGAAGCCCAACCATCTATACCCGTATCCCAGCCTTCCACAACCTCACCAGAACCCCACTTCTCACCACCATCATCACCCACTTTCTCATTTCCCAGTCCACCTCATAGCCCACCCCACCCCACCTCTTCCCCGGTCACCCCTACCACAGAGATTCTTCCGAATCCTCTTCCATCTCCACCTACTCCATCTACTGAGCTCTTCCCTACACCCTCTCCATATGCTGTGCCCCATGATTCCGCTTTTGATCCCAACACAGCTATGGTCCTCTATTCTCCTCCTCTTATTATCCTAGATCCCGAGTATGTTGATGATGACAAAGGGGGAGAAGCAGAGAAAGATGCTTAGTGTTTAGAGGTTTAGTAGGATGATTAGTTGATGTAGGTGTAGGTGTAGGAAGCTTGTAATGTTTTAATCTTGTTTTGCTGATATCAGTGATTATCAGAGTATTTATCCTCTTCTGATATCAGTTAGATACAACTCATGTATGATGCTTTAAATGAATATGAACATATTTTGCACATGTTTACGAGTTCAATTATATATCTGCTGCTATTCTCTGATGTCTATGTTTAAACATGCAAATTGGATATTTTTCTGATAATTCAACTCTGATATTTTGAAAACTTCAATCTGAAAGCTACACATCTTTCTAAATCTTTCAAAAGAATGTTTATAAGTGTTGTCATCATCAAAAAGGGGGAGAATGTTAGTTCTCAATATGTTTTGATGATTAACAACAAGTGAAAAATATGTTTTGAAGTTTCCAAGATTCTTTGAAAATCATCTAAGAGTTGCTTACCGCAGTATGGGATGGCATACTGCAGTAAAGGGTCTTCCAGAAAGTCAATACTGCAGTATAAGGTGATATACCGCAGTATAGGATTCACAGAAGATCATCAAATTGATGAAGTTAAGTCAATACTGCAGTATGTTAGTTACATACCGCAGTATTGGACTCCCAGTGAAAGGCCATACCGCAGTATAGGATGTCATACTGCAGTATAGGGCCAACCCGAGAGCAACTGTATTTTCAAAGTAAGTCCATACCGCAGTATAGCTATGTATACTGCAGTATAGGGACTTCCAGAGAGAAACCGCGTTTTTTAAAACAAGCCAATACCGCAGTATAGATTTGTATACTGTAGTATAGGGGCATCCAGAGAGCGACTAAATTTCTAAAACAAGCCAATACCGCAGTATAGCTTTGTATACTGCAGTATAGGGCATACAGAGAGCAACTAAATCTCTTGGTCAAGCCAATACCGCAGTATAGGTATGTATACTGCAGTATAGGACCAACCCGAGAGCAATCAAGTTTTCTCACTCAAGTAAATACCGCAGTATGGAGTTGCATACTGCAGTAAAGGCTCTCACAGAAGGCTCTCAAGTTTCATAACCATTGCATACTGCAGTATAGGTTTTCATACTGCAGTATTGGGCAATCACGGGCTCTCTTCTCTTTGACAAAAACTCGCATACTGCAGTATGTTAGTTGCTTACCGCAGTATAGAGGATATCTTTCAAAATCATTTCGCGAGTTTTTTGTCTCTGGAAGTTGTTTACTGCAGTAAGCCTTTGGATACTGCAGTATGCACACTGGCATACTGCAGTATGGATGAACTTACCGCGGTATACAACGGTCAAAACTGATTTTTGAATTACACGAATTTGCAAATCATTATTGTTTGATCTTATTGCTTCCATAATTCATTCAATCATATTCCTAGCTATGTTTAACAAGTTTGTTGAGTGAATTTCAGCAATCACAGATGAAGATCAATGAAGGTCAAAGCAATAAAGCAAAAAGTGAACAGTGCATTAAATGCACTTCTGCAAATCAACCTATTCTTAGCCAATCCATCTGAGCACGCCTTCTAAACGTTAAAGAATGCTTACTACAACAAGTAAAGACATCTCCAACGGACAAAAGCTTCAACAGATTCAATATTCAAATATCAAGCCCATGACAGAGAATCAAATGAAGGGATAGCTTGTGCAACTTGCAATATAATATTATATCCTTCAAGACAAAAGGGAATGGACCACAGCCTGGCGTGATAAACATTCAGCATACCTTGCAGACAACTTAGGCTCCTCTGAATAAAGTTGAATCAACAAACAAGATAGTATGGGCCTCATCATTCAGCTGCAAGAAAGTGAAAAACGTGCAAATCTGAAAGTGGTGACAGCATATTTACTCAACAGCTTCTGCAGCAACTTTACACATGGAGAAACACTTGCAACAGCTAGTTTTTCAAATGGGAAGAAGCTCCAACGGTTACCTAACGTCCACAAGCTTCAAACTACCATAAATAGCTGAAGATTTGAAGAAACAAGACAGAGAAGACAGCTACAAAACTTCTGCACGAAAATACCTATTCTTTCTCTGTATATACATTAGATTGTATCTTTGATACATAGAGCTTCAGTGTGTAACCTTATCTGCTCTTAGAGAGAGTCTATTTCATTGTATATCACTCATTGTAATAATCTCAAGTCAGTGGGACTTGGAGATTGGGAAAATCAGAGTACAACTTGTAAGGGGGAGTGTGTCCTAGGGAGAGGAACATCCTGCGTTTACAGAGGGTGTATTGATTACAACTTGTAAGGGGGAGTGTGTTCTAGTGAGAGAACAGCTCTTAGTACAGAGTGTGTAATCAATATTGTTGAGTTAGTGGATTGAAAATCCCAAGTGAGGCTTGGGGACTGGATGTAGGTCAGAGAAAGGACCGAACCAGTATAAATCGTTGTGTGCAAAGCTCTTCTCTCTATCTCCTCTGTTCTGCTCTGTTCTGAGAGTGTAAAAACAGAACCAGTTTGCAAAAATTTTTAATATACCCAATTCACCCCCCCTCTTGGGTATAAAGCTCCTTTTACAGGGGCAAGGTTGTCTTGTTTCAGCCTCGCCAGGCATAACTAACCGTACTGCCTCGGCCCGGCTTTCAAGTAGCCGAGCTCCAACTTTCACTTAGTTGGATTAAGTTGTACCGGCGTAAGGGCGGGGCTACCACGTGTCTAACCGAGGCTTCGTCTGCCTGGAATCGGACATTTTGACCTGATCAGGGTCGGCATGGTAGGTCGCAGGCTTAGCCGAGCGAGCGTTGACCGTCATTTTCACGAAGGGTCATGTATGGCTCCTTCGCCGAGCTCTAACCAGTGCCTGTCGAAGTACAACGGCCGGTTTTCGTACATCCAGATGTTCTTTAGTTCACTTGGCCGGGTTCATGGCCTCAGGACCTTTTACTGGTGCCGGGCTTAATGGCCTCGGTTTTCGGCTTCTTGCTTAATCGAGTATTGTGCACATTCATATTTTGCTCAACAGGATCCTTTATTGATAATAGAAATGGCCCTAAGGGGCTTTACGAAGCAGCAGAATCAGAAATGACATAACTTGGACTTAAAAACGAGAGGAAAAACATGAATGCAAGCGGAATGAAAAGAGCAATCACGAAAACAAACAAACACTGCCGGAAGGGGGTCTAGCTATAGTAGATCTTCAGCTTATCGGCATTCCATGTTCTTTTGACCGGCTTCGGTGCCAAGGTCTCAAGGATGTATGCCCCTCCGTCGATCTTCTCCTTGATCTGGTAGGGCCCTTCCCAGTTTGCCGCCAGCTTCCCGTCCTTGGCATTCTTGTTGCCTATGTCGGTCCGTCGGAGTACTAGGTTGCCTCGGTTGAAAGACCGGGGTCGGACCTTTCTGTTGTACTTAGCCGCGAGTAGTTGCTTGGCGGCTAGCTCCCGGCAGTGCGCCGTGACCCGGATTTCATCAATGAGATCCAAGTCTGTCTTCAAGGCGTCGTCGTTCGACTCCTGCCCCTCCTGTCTGGCTCTGACCTTTCTCCAGGATGGCTGTCCGATTTCGACCGGGATCATTTTCTCACATCCATAGGTTAGCCTGTACGGGGTTTCCTGGGTCGAAGATTGTACGCTTGTGCGGTATCCCCACAGGACGCTATGGAGCTGCTCGGTCCAGTTGGTCTCGGCTTGCAACATTTGTCTCTGGAGTCCGTCCAGGACGATTTTGTTGGCGGCTTCGGCCTGGCCATTAGTCTGGGGGTGCTCCACGGATGAGAAGTGCTGCTTAATGTCCAGGTTGGACATTCGCGTTTGGAATTGATGGTCCATGAACTAGGTGCCATTGTCCGTGACGACCTCGGCTGGTATCTCGAAGCGAGAGACGATGTTGTGCCGGAAGAACTTAATCACTCTGGCCGAGGTTATTGTGGCGAGTGGCTCTGCTTCGATCCACTTGGTGAAGTAGTCTACCGCAACTATGAGCCATCTGCATTGCCCTTGTGCCGGTCGGAATGGTCCGAGGATGTCCATGCCCCATTTGTAGAAGGGCCAGGGGGCTGCCATTCCTTTCAATTCTGAGGGCGGCGGCCATATTATCTTGGCATGCTTCTGGCAACTGTCACATGTTTTGGCCTTCTCCATGGCATCATGGTTCATAGTGGGTCAGTAGTAGCCGGCGCGTAGCGCTTTCCGGGCGAGTGCCTTGCCCCCCATGTGGTGGCCGTTGCTGCCTTCGTGGAGTTCGGCCAGCACATATTTTACTTCATGTTCTCCGAGGCACCGCATCATTGGGCAATGGAGCCCCTTTCTGTATAGTTGGTCATCAACCATAGCATAGAGGGCGGCTTCTCTGATCAGCTTCTTTGCCTCGGTTGGGTCGGTCGGGATAATACCCCTCTCGAGGTAGTCTTCAATCGGTTTCCTCCAATCGGTCCCTTCGAGATGGCCATGATGCAGCTCGGTTCGGTCAGGTTTTGCTGGATCATGGTCCTATGGCTATCTGGCCCCTTGGTGCTTGTGAGCTTAGAGAGGATGTCGGCTCGAGCGTTCTCTTCTCCTGGGATGTGGGAGACTGTTACCTCCTCGAATTCGGCCGTGAGTTCTTTGGCTTTGTTCAGGTACTTTGCCATCAGTGGGCCTTTCGCTTGATAGGTGCCATCTACCTGAGCCGCGACGAGCTGCGAGTCGGTTAAAACCTTTACCCGCTGGGCGCCATTGTCCTTGGCCTGAAGCAGTCCAGCCAGAAGGGCCTCATACTCGGCCTGGTTGTTGGAGGCCTGGAACTTTAACTGTAGAGAATGCTCGGTGGCTACCCCCTGCGGGCTTTCCACGATGACTCCTGCACCGCTGCCCTTGGCGTTGGACGAACCATCCACGTAGACCTTCCAAACCCCGTCATTAGTAGTGGCCGGGGTGAGTTCCCTGATGAAATCCGCTAGTGCCTGGGACTTGATTGCCTGTCGGGCTTCGAATGTGATGTCGAACTCGGACAGTTCTATGGCCCAGTTGGTCATTCTTCCGGTCAAATAAGGTTTGTGGAGAACCTGTCGGATGGGCTGGCTAGTTCGTACCACGATCCGATGTCCCTAGAAGTAGGGCCGGAGTCTTCGTGCTGCGGTGAGTAAGGCATAACCCAGTTTCTCCAGTTTCTGGTACCAGAGTTCAGAGCTTTGTAAAGCCTTGCTGATGAAGTATATAGGCGTCTGCCCGGCGTCGGACTCCTTCACCAGGGCGGTGCTCACAGCTTCATCGCCGATTGAGAGGTAGAGGAATAAGGTTTCCCCGGGGTCCGGCTTAGTGAGTACCGGCGGGGTTGCCAAACACCTCTTGATTTCTGAGAAGGCGGCGTCACAGTCTGGGTTCCAGCCGCCTCGGGTCTCCTTCTTCAGCAACTTGAAGAGAGGTAGGGCTTTCTCGGCCGACTTTGGTAGGAAGCGCGTGAGGGCGGCTAGTCGGCATGTCAGCTGCTGTACCTCCTTCTTGGTTCTCGGGCGCTGCATGTCGAGCACGGCCTTACACTTGTCCGGGTTGGCTTCGATCCCTCGGTGGGTCAGCATGAAGCCTAGGAATTTCCCAGCCGAAACTCCGAAGGCACATTTGGCCGGGTTCAACCTGATTCGATGTCTTCTTAGCTTTTCAAACGTCTGTTCTAGGTCTCGGATGTGGTCTTCTGGAAGTTTCGACTTGACGATCATGTCGTCTATGTAGACCTCTATGTTGCGCCTGATCTGATCCTCGAAAACCCGATTCATCATCCTCTGGTAGGTGGCCCTGGCATTCTTCAGTTCGAAGGGCATGACATTGTAGTAGTAATTCGCCTTATCAGTCATAAAGGCGGTCTTTTCCTGGTCGTCTGGATGCATGGCGATCTAGTTATAACCGGAATAGGCATCCATGAAGGAGAGGAGCTGGTACCCGGCCGAGTTGTCCACAAGCTTATCGATGTTGGGCATCAGATAGGAATCCTTTGGGCACGCCTTGTTGAGGTTGGTGTAGTCGACGCATACTCTCCACTTGCCACTAGGTTTGAGGACCATTACCACGTTGGAGAGCCAGGTGGTGTACTAAACCTCTCAAATGAAGCCGGCCGCGAGGAGCTCTTCTATATGGTCCTGCAAGGCTTTCTGCCTGTTGTCCGCAATGTTCCTTTTCTTCTGTGCCACGGGTCTTGACCCCGGCCATATGCCGAGCTTGTGGCAGCAGAAGTGGGGGTCGATGCCGGGTACTTCGGCCAAGGTCCATGCGAAGACGTCTTGGTTCTGCCTTAAGAAGCGGATCATGAGAGCCTTTAGGCCGTCCTCCATATCTCGGCCAATTTTGGCGGTCTTGGACGGGTCTTCGCCTAGCACTATTTCCTCCAGTTCTCCTTCTGGCTCGGGCCTTGGATTATCTAGTTCTCGGAGGTCGAGCTCTACCATGTTGACTTGTTGCCGCGGGCGTTCATCTGAGCCGGCTTCGGCTACTCGCTCATTGGATCCGAGCAAAGGTGGAGACGAGGGTCCTCCTTCCTCGACCTGGAGAGCTTCGAAGTAGCATTGCCTTGACTCCTTCTGGTCTACGGATACCACGACTATCTGGTTCTTACTATTGACCATCTTCAGCTTCTGGTGCTTGGTGGATACTAGTATATCCCAGTTGTGGATCATCGGTCTGCCCAGGATGATGTTGTAGGGGGACCAGAAGTCGACGACTACGAATCTTACTTGCTCGGACTTGAAAGCTTCTTTGGTCCCAAGGGTCAGCCTGAGGTCGATGTACCCTTTTGGAAATGATTGTTCACCGTTGAACCCGACCAGGGTGGTTTTGCACGGCTTCAGGTCCTCCTTGTCGAGGTGCATCCTTTTGTAGGCGTCCCAGCTTATAATATCGGCCGAGCTCCCTGCATCCACAAAAATTCTTTTAACTCGACAATTGACCAGGGTTCCGGTAATTACCAGTCCATCAAGGTGGCCAGGTATAACGTCTTTCAGTTCTTCATCGGTGAAGGTCAGGGTGGGGGGCCTTGGCTACTTGGGATCCTCTTTGAACTTGGGGAGGTCTCGGACGGTCAGCACTTCACGGAGGTACTTCTTCCGCTGGCTTACAGTGTCTCCTCCTCCTCCGAATCCCCCACTGACGACGTTGCATTGAAAATCTACGTCGGGAAATTCATCGTCCGAGGCCGTCCTCTGGTTCTTCCCCTGCTTCCGAGTCTCTTCGGTGCGCTTGCCACTCGTCCTTCCCTGAGTCTTGATTACATACTGACGCAGCTTCCCATCTCTCACGAACTTTTCAATGGCGCCGCGGAGGTCATAGCACTCGTCGGTTGTGTGGCCGTGGCAGTCGTGGAAGTTACAGAATTTGGAGCGGTCCGTGCTGGAGCGCCCTCTGATCGGCCTCGGCTTGTCCACCCGCTTCATCTTGGCCTGGGCTACCTCTTTCCATACCTGAGACCGAGGGACATTCAACGGCGTGTAGCTATCATACTTGGCCTTCTGATCGCCCCGGTCAGGCCTGGCTCAGCTTTCTCGGTTCCTTCTTTTGGGGTCGCCCTTCGCCCCTCTTGGCCGTTCCTCGTCGCTGGGCGGACTCTTCCTAGTTCGCTCGGGATCGTCGGCGTTGGCCGCCTCCATCTGCTCCATTTCCAGGTACTTCTGGGCTTCTGTGTAGAATGCGGTCAAGGTGTACGCTGGGTTCTTGCATTGGTGACGAGCCAGCCGGGATGATGGGTCCAATCCATTGACTAGGCAGTGTACGTGGAAGTCCTCGGGCAGTGAAGGCACATGCATGGCCACGTCGCGAAACCGATCTAGGTACTTCTGCAGGGCCTCACCTTTCTTCTGTCGCACTTTGCTCAGTGCGAACGTTGTCTTTAGCTGCTTTTTACTAGTGGCGAAGTGCAGCTCGAACTTGCGTCCGAGGTCTTCAAAGCTCCGGATGGAGTTGTCAGGGAGAGAGTTCAGCCATCTGTGTGCTAGTCCATCCAGAGTGGCTGCGAAGTGACGCTGGATGACAGGGCCGTTGATCTGTCGGACCCACATGAGCTTCTCGAACATAACCAAGTGGTTGCGCAGATCCTGGGTTCCATCGTACTTCGGCAGGTCGGCCAGGTCAAAGTGCTTCGGATAGCGGGCCGTTGTCGCCTCTCTTGAGAACGAGGATTTGCCGGATTCTGACAGATACGTCACTCGATACTCCCGGGGAGATCCATGGCGAGGTGATCTGTGGGCCCGGGGAGTTCTATCCTCCACGTGGGGTCCTTCTCGGTCCCGGTCCTTTCCTGCATGCCGATCAGTGCGGTTAAGACCGACACCGTGGTTTTCTCTGTTCTCCGGGGATCGTGGTCTGCCTCGTTCTATACTCGTCCTCCTCCCCGGTTCACCATTGTCGCGGCGCGTGTTCCTCGACTCAGAGTTGCTCGAGGAGCTGCTGTCACCCTCTGGGGTTCTCCTTCCACGCCTGTGGTTCCCTCTGCGGCCTCTTTCGCGGCGGTCCTTCTCGAGTGCCTCCTGGATCATCTTTCTGAAGGCTTCAAAGTCGGCCCGCCTCTGCAGTTCATCTCACTTTTCCTTGTTCTCCAGTCGCTGCAGGAACGATTCCTGCGTCCTTCGCATCATGCGGACGTCGACATCGACTGCCTGGACGTCGCGCGTTGGAGCCGGTGTTAGCGCTCCTAGTGGTTGCTGGTCCTCCGCTGAAGGGGTGGTTGCCGTGTTGGTGACGTGCCTTTCGGGGGTGCGTTCCCGCCGCGGTTGTTCTTGCGGCTGATCCGGTGGTGGTTGGCTTGGCTGGGGGTCTCCTCCCACTGGCTGGGGGTTTCTGCTGTGGCTTCTAGTGCTCACCATCAGTACTCACGAGGATTGAAGTTTACAGTCCCCACGGTCGGCGCCAATGTTCTGTCCTAAGAACACAGAGATTGGACTTGACTAAGTTGTCAAGCCTAGAGCCTACGTACCCTTTGAAGGGATCAAAGTCCACGTAGTTCGCAGCAAATAGTAAGGCGTGAAGCCAGGGGAGTGGGGTGTGTGCTTTGTGTAACAGTATATAGAGAGAGCATAAGATAGAACGTGTGCACCTGTTTAGAGTTTCCTTCTATTTATAGAGGAGTCTGGTGCGAGTATCTCCATATTGATGGGCGATATCCCTGATTGGTAGATCATGGGCTGATTTGTTGGGATCATGATTGGAGGAGAATCCTTCATTGATGAGATCCTAAATCTGTGGGATCCCAGATCCTTTCCTATTATAGCGTGGATTCTACCCCTGGCGTGGTTAGGCCAAGGTCCGGACCTGGGCCTGTTGGGCCGGTCCGTAACAGTCTTGATAATGCCGTTGAGTTTTTCTAGCGCTGAGGACACGGGGAGCTGTCTGGCACTTGTTAGTGCAAACGTTGCAAACTTTACATGTGCTGTGTGCTATGTACTATGTACTATTGTGTTGTTGACATTACATCTGTTGTGTGCTTATGTATTGTTGTAACCTTACATTTGCTGTGTGCTATGTATGGTTGATGCTGATATGTAACGAATATCTGTCATATATTGTTATATCTGCTATAGAGGTTAACTGTTACCTAAGGTCCAATGGGCATTGGACCTCAGATTTAACTAATAGTTCAGGAAAGGAACCTAGAACAGAAGAGGCACCGAAGGACGGAGCTGAAGAGAGGCACTGATGGACAGAGCTGTGAAGAGGCACTGGTCAAAGCAAATGCCGGAAGAAATTTAACAGAACCTACCTTCTGGCATGAATCTAATAAGGTTACTTCAAAGCATTTGGTTTCTAGAAAGGGTTCGTCTATGTGGTTCAGTCAATTAGTCGTCGTGAATTTGGGGAGACTTCCACTAGACACCGGCCTGACCAAATGGGTTGATTAACTGAGTTAGGTTCATTGCCCCAAGTCTAGTTAAGGCTTGTTTTAAGGTTGTATAGTTACCATGTAAGACTTGTGATTACACAAGATCTGTATTGTTGTATCACACAAATATTTCTTCGAGAAATTTTCAATATATCAGCTTGTGTCGGGACATCAGCATATGTCTGGGCATTTTATATCAGTTACTCATTGTCTAAATGTAAGCGCATGCTCTCCTTTCGTATTATTCTGAGCTGTAGCACTTCAAACCCTGTCGATTTTCACAAAACTAAGTGTCAGCAGACACATTTTGAAGTATGGAATTTGGGGTGTTACATTAATTAAGTTAAAACATCCCTAATTAATGACTTTTAACATGCCACTAATAGATTAATTATGAAAATTTATTCAATTATTTTAATTAGTGTAAATTTAATTGCCCATCAATTGTTGTTGATTTCTTTTAATTAATTTAGGTATTTCCATAGCATTTTATTGCTCTTTATGATTATATTAGGACTATGATTTAATACAATAATTTTATGGTATTTTATGATCCCTAAATGAAAATTAGAAAATTTTTTCTTTATGATTATATCATCTATTGATCATATTTTTGTCCAAATTTTACTTTGGGATTAATTAACCAATAGTTGATTAGTGAGACCACATATTAGGAGCTATAAAATGTGACATAAAATCACATGAAAAAATAGTTATTTTAAATACTCTTAAGACAAGAAAACTGAATAGCAAAACACTTAGTTTAATTGTTATCTATTAACAATTATCCTTAGCAAAAATAAGTTTGCACTAATTAAGGCCAATCGCATAATTCTACAAATTTATTAGAGACAAATTAATTAATAGCCTGGGGGGGGACTATTATTTCCAAAATTAAGAGGCCAATAAAAAAAGGATGGAATTAGGCTTTAATAATAAAATGCTAATAACCAAGATTAGCTAACAAACCAACTAGACAATAACATATATTAATGAAAGGCATATAAGCATTGGATTAATAGTTAATTAAGCTTTGTTAATCAACTTTGAAAATTCAACAATTGCAACTAAGATCAATGGTTGAGATTGTTGCACATATAATTCAATCCAATGCTCCTAATTAATTCTATAATTAACCTTAATCCTCATAAAATTAATTGGGCCAATAGGAGAAATGAGATCACATGAACCATTGACTGGTGTCTTTTCTCTTCATTTTTCAATTTCCTTTCTATTTTTAAATGCATTAACATTTGGAGACCGGTTTTAATATAAAACCGGTTCGAAAGGCAACACTTTTAGGGTTTGGAAAATGCATTAACATTTACAGACACCGGTTTTAACGTAAAACCGGTCCCAAAGGCGACACATTTAGGGTTTGACATTGGCTGGTGTTTTTTCTTTTTCTTTTTAACTTTATGTTGTTAACCTCTACTCTTCTAATTAAAACAGAAGGCCTAATTTCCTTTGAATAAGTAAAAGAATTAATTTTTTTTTTTTTTTGGGTGGGCTACCTGATGATGAGATTGTAGTTTACTACCTCCAATTTTTAATACTCCCACCCATCCTATTTATTAGCCTGTTATCTAAATTACATAGTTTGAAAAATTAATTGAAAATAATAAGTTTGTATGAAATAATTTTTTTCTTAAGTATGTGTTTTTTTTTCAAAGGCGACACTTTTGGGTTTGACGCGCGGAGTGAAAATGCATTAACATATGGAGACTAACAGGTTTTCATATAAACCCGGTCACAAAGACGACGCTTTTAGGGTTTGACATTGGCTGGTGTTTATTCTTTTCTTCTTTTGAAGTCATAAACATTGGGAGACCGGTTTTAACTTACAACCGGTCCCAAAGGCGACACATTTTGAGGCTTCTCTTGCTCTCACTACTTACGCAGAGGTTGGGCTCTAGTGATTCGGTTCGCCACTTTCAGGTAAGCTTCTGCAAAACAGGTTTTTTGATTTTTTCGTCGTAAAAAATATTAATTAACACACACTCAGCTTACCTATGAGGGGTAGTATGATAAAACAATTTTATTGAAGAATAATTAATATTGTTTTGAAGCTTCAAAGAGGGTGATTATCATCATCTTTCCTCTCTCCTTCAAGCTAAAGCTAAGGCCAACTTGGACATAATGTCTCATTTCATCAGAGGGGCGTTTTGTAGAATTAATTATGATTTTTCAAAGTTTCTACAAAATCTGCCAATAAAATGCTAGAATTGCGTTTTTAAGAAAATGAAAGGGTAAAAATGTAGTAACCTTTCTTGTTTTTGTGTAAGGGCAGTGGCAATTGTTTTTTTGTCTTCCTTTTATTAAAACCGGTCCCAAAGGCGACACATTTAGGCTTCCACATCGGCTGGTGTTTTTTCTTTTCATTTTTTTTTATTTTCTTCCTTTTTTTTTTAATTTCATTAACATTTGGAGACCGGGTGTAACATAAAACCGGTCACAAAGGCGACACTTTTGGGTTTGACTCGCGGATAGTTAATGCATTAACATTTGGAGACACCGGTTTTAACGTAAAACCGGTCCTAAAGACGACACATTTAGGGTTAATATGTGCATATTAACCTATAATATACTAATTTTCATAATTCATGTGAACATTGTATTTTGGTAAACAAGTTAGCAGAATACAAAGGTTAATATGTGCATCAAATAAATATCATCTATTGATAATATTTTTGTCCAAATTTTACTTTGGGATTAATTAACCAATAGTTGATTAGTAAGACCACATATTAGGAGCTATAAAATGTGACATAAAATCACATGAAAAAATAGTTATTTTAAATACTCATAAGACAAGAAAACTGAATAGGAAAACACTTAGTTTAGTTGTTATCTATTAACAATTGTCCTTAGCAAAAATAAGTTTGCACTAATTAAGACTAATCGCATAATTCTACAAATTAATTAGAGACAAATTAATTAATAGCCTGGGGGGGGGGGACTGTTATTTCCAAAATTAAGAGGCCAATAAAAATTAAGAGGCCAAGTACTCCCTATGTGTTAGTATCTTCTTCTTCTTTGTCGTTGACAATGATTCATGAGAATACTCATTTGTACAACCGTATCTATTGTGACTGTAGGGAAAGAACGAAGAATACTGAAGTGGTAGATAAATCGTGAGTGGCTCATCAATTCTTTGTAAATACTAGGTGTACAATGACCTAGCTTACCAACAGAGAAACCAAGTTGACGAAGTTTCCACAATTTGACGGTGATTACACCTAGTATTTACAACTATGGCAAGGATCGCCAAATCGACCTGATCTCAATTATCATTGATGAGTTTTTTCAAACATTAATACAAAAGCGTTGCATCTGTCGGTTTGACCATGTACACACATCTGTTCACCATTAAATAATAAAATGGATCTCTGTGCAGAGGCATCTAATGCTTCTTGGAATTTTAAAGTAGAAATAACTTTGATATGGGTTATTTATTATTATCCAGTGCTATAAATGCAGCTATGTACACAATACACATGGTAATGGATATTGTGTTAGTGAAGCTTCAGCATGATCAAAACATACGTTGGTGCATAGAATATTCTAAATAATTTTGAAATGTTTTGGGCAAAGCATTAAAAAGAGTTTGCCTTAAAAAAAAATATATATCCCTGCACATGTCTGTTTGCTTATTTCTGGGTGTAAACCTCCAGCTATTGGCGACGGTGAGGCTTCTTGCGACTAGGACCGGTCTGCTAATGGGGTCTTCTCAGTTGCCTCGGCATATGATATGTTGGTGGATGGGGATGAAGCTGAGCCTGACCGACTATGGGAGGCTATCTAGAAATGGAAAGGAGCCCAACGCATCCGTGTGTTCCTGTGGTTAGCTGCCCGTGAGTGCCTACTTACAAATGTCGAGAGGCACCGACGCCATACGACAGACGTCAATCTTTGTGGACAATGTGGAGAGGGAGCAAAAGATATTGATCACGTCTTGAGAAAGTGTCGGTATGCGCGGACGGTGTGGAGTTAGTTTATGACGCTAGATCAGCTGAATCGGTTTACACAGGGTGATTTTAGATCTTGGTTGCTCAAGAATCCTACACAACAGAGCCAAGTTGATGAGGGACATCTAACACTACAAAAAACGCGGTGATTTGCCGCGGTTCATTTGTAGCAGTTAAAAAAAAACATTACAAATTAACATTTTGGCTCAAATTTGTCACTGTTTTAGCCAAAACCGACACAAATTGGTAACGGAAACGTTGGCGCCAAATGGTGGCCATTTTGCTTCAATTTTTGTAGTGGTGACACAAAACCAAACCGCCACAAATATGGCGCTAGGCTTGGTGCATTTTGGCGCAAAGTTTGTTGTGGTTTTTTTTGTAGCGGTTTGACCTTAGTAACCGCTACAAATGTTCAGAAGGACACAACCTTGTCACGGTGAGAAAAAATCGACACCTTAACTGTATCCAAATGATACAATTTGTAACAGTTTTGGCCGTAACCGCTACAACATGTATTTGAAACGACACAGTTTTGTTGCGGTAAGATGACACCGACACCTTGACCGCGTCTAAATGTTACAATTTGTAGCGGTTTACACAGTAACCGCTACAAAATTTATTCTATAAATAGTCTTTCGTACAACACAGACAAATATTCAAAAATATTCTAAGTCAAGATTCTCGATAAACGAACATTCTCTGCTCTGTTATCGGGAGGTGACATAAGAGATACAGAGCGGAGAATGTTCTTTTAGTGAAAATCCAAATTTAGGGTTTCCCTTCACTTGAAGATGTCTTCTCTTCTTAAGATTGTCTAACATACCATCAGAGATTGGGTCCAATATAAAAAAATCCAAATTTGGATTTTTTTTTTTGAAAAAAACATTAAATTTATAGCCGTTTCCTCATAAACCGTTACAGATTGTTCATTTTGTAACGGTTTTGGCTGTAACCGCTACACAATGTATTTGAAACGACACCGTTTTGTTGCGATGACATGAAACCGACACCTTGACCGCATCTAACGGTTACAATTTGTAGCGGTTTTGGCAGTAACCGCTACAAAATTTATTCTATAAATACTCTTCCGTACAACAACTATAAATATTCAAAAATATTCTAAGTTAGGATTATCACTAAAAGAACATTCTCTGCTCTGTTGTCGAGAGGTGAGATAAGAGATGTAGAGCCGAGAATGTTTTTTTAGTGAAAATCCAGATTTAGTTATTCCTTTCACTTAATGAACTCTCCTCTTCTGAAGATTGTGCAGCATATCATCGGAGATTGGGTTCAATATAGCCACCAATGTCTTTGGGAAATATCTCTGTTCAAAATGAGTCAGTGAGTCATTCTAGAGACATCGGTGGCTATACTGAATCCAATTTTCAATAAACTTATTATTATTAACATATTCTATTTTAGGAAAATTAAAGAAAATAATAGGGAATGTTTTTATTGTAAAAAAGAAAAAATCGAAACTAATTAGTTTGGACTTTTTGAAAAAAAAATTAAAATTTGTAGCGGTTTTTACAAAAACCGTTATAAAATATTCATTTTGTAACGGTTTTGACGTAACCGCTACAAATTGTATTCGTAACGACGCCGTTTTGTTGCGGTGAGATGAAACCGACACCTTGACTGCGTCTAATGGTTACAATTTGTAGCAGTTTAGTTAGTAACCGCTACAAAATTTATTCTATATATAGACATCCGTACAACAATTATAAATATTCAAAAATATTATAAGTCAGGATTTTTGCTAAAGGAACATTCTCTGCTTTGTTGTCGGGAGGTAAGAGATGCAAAGCTGAGAATGTTCTTTTAGTGAAAATCTAGATTTAGTTATTCCGTTCACTTGAAGAACTCTCCTCTTCTGAAGATTGTGCAACATACCATCAGAGATTGGGTTCAATATAGCCAACATTCTCTCTAGGAAATATCTCTGATCAAAATGAGTTAACGAGTTTTTCTGGGGAGATTGGTGGCTATATTGAATCCAATTTTCAATAAACTTGATATTATCAACCTTAGCTTTTTTTACGGAAATTAAAGAAAATAATTCGAAAAGTTTTTATTGTAAGAAAGGAAAAAATCGAAACTAATTAGTTTGGATTTTTTTTTTTTGAAAAAAATATTAAATTTGTAGCAGTTTCTATAAAACCATTACAGAGTATGAAAGGTTATTCATTTTGTAGCAGTTTTACAACCGCTACAAACAGTAGTTGCGGTTAATGTCGCGGTTTTTCTCCTAACCGTTACAGAATTCCAAAAGTCATGTTTTTTGTAGCGGTTTTTAACCGCTACAAATTTCCACAAAGAATGAGGCACATTAGTCATGACGATTGTGGCGGTTTTGGTTTAACCATTACAAAGTTTATTATTTTTGTGACGGTTTTTAAGATAACTGCTACAAAGTGCAGCGGTTTTTATTCTTCCGTTTTCACTTTTCAAATTCACACGCGTTTTTTTAGTTACTTTAGTTACTGTTCACCTCTCAATTTCAACTTTTACCTTTCACCATCATGGCCTCTAACGACAAGGGAAAAGAAAAAGTAGTGGAGCCCCTAAGAAGGCCTCTCACAGGGGGTAGTAGTAGAGGTAGGAGAGGGCGTGGTCCTCTAAATATCCCCGTTCAACCCCCTCAGGTAAATATCCCCCCTCAGCCCCCTCAGGTTGGGAATGAGTTTTGTTAGTTCTCTATGTGTTTTCATGATAATCAACAATTGTTAACATGTTTTGAAGTTTTTGCATTTGTTAAAAATCAACTGTCAAATGAAAACTCGAGTATTGGTATGCATACTCGAGTATTGACTTGACAGAGAATTTCTCAAATCATGCTTGACAAAGCAATACTCAAGTATTGGAGGCAATACTTGAGTATTGGACTTATAGAGAGCACTCAAGTTTTTCAGTCTGAGTCAATACTCAAGTATTGGAAGCAATAATCGAGTATTGGACTTACAGAGAGCAATTAAGTTTTCACCTTGAGTGGAAACTCGAGTATTGGACTTACAGAGAGAAATCAAGTTTTCAACTTGAGTGAATACTCGAGTATTGGATTTGGAAACTCGAGTATTGAGCTTATAGAGAGCCTTCAAATTCTTACAACTTATGAAAACTCGAGTATTGGTTTTACATACTCGAGTATTGGACTTTCACAAAGTTTTCCAACTTAACACCTGTTTATGAATACTCAAGTATTGGCATGGAAAAACTTCACAATTTTTCTTAAGTAAATCAATACTCGAGTATTGGTTTTGGAAACTCGAGTATTGGGCATACAAAGAGTTTATTCACTTGTCAATGAAAAGAATACTCAAGTATTGAGGTTTTGAACTAAAACTCATTTTCTCACTAAAAGGTTCAAAACTCGAGTATTGACTTGCATACTCGAGTATTGTCCTTAGTTTGCAAAGTTCAAGTCACGATGGTTCCTCTCTGGAAGAAGCATACTCGAGTATCAGCATGGATACTCCAATATTGACTTAAGTGCACAGTGACAAACTCGAGTATTAAAGAACATACTCGAGTATTGAGCGCTGAAACTGAATTTCAAATCTGACGAATTTGTGAAACACTTTCTTTTGATCTTAATGCTTCCATTTATCATTCTTATATGTTCTTAGCTATGTTTAACCACTTTGCTAAGTGAGTTTCAGTTGACTTAAAGGATGATTAATGAAGGTCAAAGCAAAAAGCATAAAGTTGTTCAGAACATTAAATGCACATCAGAAAATAGCCTCTTTTTGGCTAATCCATCTGAACACGCCCACAGAATGGTAAAGAATATTTTCTACAACAAGCAAACTCTTCTCCAACGGACTAATCCACAGAGAGACAGCTCAGAGTGATTATTTATTTGGATTAAGTGGAGATTAGAGAAAGAAGCTGACCAAAGTTGCAACTAATCACCTCCAACAGTTTGATTCACTTTACAACAGTCATTTAATGCTCTCTAAGTATAAATAGAGATGCATTCAAGTCTTCTCAACAACCAGAACATCTGAAAATGCACAAGCATTCAATTGTCTTATCTACCTTCAGTTTTCACTTGTATTTTGTCTTTTGACATTGTGAGCTTCAGTGTTTATCATCATCTACTCTTAGAGAGAGAAAGAGTTTTAATTGTTTATTGATCATTGATTGTAAAGAACCACAAGTCGGGGGACTTGGTGGTTGGGTTAATTGATTACAACTTGTAAGGGGAAGTAAGTTCTAATGAGAGAATTACTCTTGAGTGCAGAGTGTGTAACCATTGATATAATGGAAAATCCCAGAGTGTCTAGGGACTGGATGTAGGTCAAGTTGATAGGACCGAACCAGTATAAATTCTTGTGTCCAAGCTTTCTCTTCCCTATCTCTGTTAACCCCTGTTTTCATAGCTCAAAAATAGAGCCTTAACCGAAAAATTTTAAGAATACCCAATTCACCCCCCTCTTGGGTATTCAGCTCCATTTACAAGTTTGACGAACTCTTTTCAAATGACCCAATCCCACACCCAGAGGCCTTAGAGACCGTAGGAGGAGAACGAGGCGCAAGTCTATCGGTTGACGACATCTTCAATGATGAAGAGGATGAGGAGATCCGGATTGAGATTCCCATAGCGGAAGCGGAGCGGTTTATCGACCAGGAGAACGAGCGGGACCAAGGGAACCCCTGACTGTCGTCTTCTCGTTCCACCGGATTTGTGATGGATGTCGAAGGTAAGTATAAGTATTTTATTGGTAAGAGATAAAATTTAAATTCCCGATGTGTAATGATTGTTTATCTAAATACAATACAACAATTTTGTTATAATTGTGCAGATCCACATGGGAACGTCAGTAGGAGGACGCTGGACGTTCCTACGCTCAGTCAGGAGGACAATGCATACCGCGTGATAGTCCCCTGGAACGTGGGCACAGACCAGCCGGTCGGCAGCGGTGGTCACCTGTTGAACCGATTCCTGTCACAGCTTGGCGGGAATTGGGGATGGTTCCCGATCTATTTCCAAAGTTGGAAAAAGGTCCCGGATGGCAACAAGGATAGGGCGTTTATGGACGTTGTGAAGGTAAGTTATGTTGTGTAGTTAAATTTTACATGTTAATTGTTTTAAGTTGTATAAATTGTGGTTCATTTAGTTATTAATTTCTTAAATAATTATTACTTAATAACTAATTATTTTATGATATAGAAAAAGTTTAAACTGCGAGCCGAGGCAAAGAGGTATGTAAAGATGAAGATGAGAGAAGCGTGGAAGAGCCAGAGGGGTCATCTTTATGACCAGAAGAATGGAGATGAGACTATGCTTTTGTCCAATATAGGAGGAGTGCAGACAGACAAGTACGTTTTTTAACTAATCATAGTTTTGTTTTTTAATTAATCATGTATGTATTGTATAATTTAAAATTTGTGTTAATTAACAACATCTATATTTTACCGCAATTACATGAACAACTAATTTATTTTGCAAGCTCTATCGCAGAGGAACACCAGAAGCAGGGCAGCTCAAAGGATTAATCACACAGGAGGATCCAAGACGTTTGTTGTGACGTTCAGTGAGATGGTATGTTAAAAGTTAAGTTAATGGCACGTTAAATGACTATTGTTTTGTTTTAGACATAACAAAGTTTATATTTTTTTAGCAAGAGAAGGCTCGGGAGGAGAACTGTCAGACGAACTATGGGAAGTTGTGGACACATACCCATAGGCACCGTGATGGGACACCGATCTCTCAGGAAGCAGAGGAGATAATAGTAAGTTACAAAAACTAATTATATGGTTAATGTTGTATATTTAATTTTAATTAAATTGATTGATTAATGTTTTATGAAATATGTGCGTTAGGCCCAGATTGAGCAGAGCCAACAGGAGTTGCGAGTGTTGCAGACCCGGAGTCACAGGGTTCTATTAATCCTATGACCGCATTGAAAGCTGCTGTGGACCTAGTCGAGCATCCTGGCCATGTTAAGGGCTTTGGGCTAGACGCCAGGCCTAGCATGGTGTACGACAAGGGCTCCTCCTCCTCTGCCACCGGGACCTCTAGCTCGAGCATGCCACCACCTGATGCCGTTGATGCCATGATTGCCGAGAAAGTTGCTACAGAGAGGGCCAAGAATGAGGCCAGGAATAGGCGCATGTTGGAGAGCCTGAACAGTTGGTTCACTACTCAGAGGCATAGCTGGCAGTCACTTGCCGGGCCCTTGACAAAGTTGCTGCCGAATAGACGGTTTCCATCTCCAGAGCCTCCCCCTCCGTTCATCTTCGAGGATTCCCCCTGCCTCCCTCGCCTCCCCATCCGGAACCTGATGCTGGTGAATACGACAACGATGTTACCTCTGGTCGAGCCCGCGTCGCCCCTGAGAGAGACCCCCTGAGATAGGACCTGATCATCGGGCTCCTGATAGTTAGTTATTATTTTCTTCAATATTTCAGTTTGTACGCCCCGGATGTTTGTTGACAATTTTACTAAATTTAAATAGTTGTTATCTTTTTTTTTCATGAGTTTTTTTAAGTTTAAATATTTGTTATATTTTTTTTCAATAGCTTTTTTAAATTTAAATTTTATTAAATAATAAACGAAGTTTAATATATGATTATAACATTTGTAGCGGTTTAGAAGCTAAAACCGCTACAAATTTTTATATTGGTCGCGGTTTTAGAAGGGACCGCTACAAATTTGAATTTCAAAGTAAAAAATATCCGCCAAACCGTCATCATTTGGTAGCGGTTTATGTAGCAGTTTCACAACCGCGACCAATCTACGTTGGGATTTTCAATTCAAATTTGTAGCGGTTTTTAAACCATGACTATTTGACAATTCGAATTTGTAGCGGTTTATTAACCGCTACATATTTAATTTGTAAAAGTGTCGCAGTTGATGTCGCGGTTTTGAACCGCTACAAATTGTCCCAGATTGCATTTAAAGATCTCAAGTCCTTAGATCACAAGTAGGAAATCAACTAGATCAAGATGATCTGGTTAATGAAGCTGTTCGCGACGCTTTTGCTGTTCAAGACGAAACCTTCACGGCAGAAGTGTAAGGTCCTCAACTAGTTTTCTACAGGAATGAAGCAACTCGGGAATTTTTCAGCCTAATGGACGAGAGCGATCGTTCGTTGTATCAAGGTTGTCAGAAATACTCAAAATTATCATTTCTGATCAAATTGTACCATATCAAGTGCATGTGTGGGATCACTGATAAGGCGATATCGATGCTACTGGAATTATTATGAGATGCTTTTCCTGACGCAGACATTCCCACAACCTTCTACGAGGCCAAGAAGATAATCAACAGATTAGGATTGAACTACGAAAAAATCGATGCCTGCCCCAACGACTGCATGCTTTATTAGGGGGAGGACGATCGAAGGGAGACTTGTAAGAAGTGTCACACTTCGAGGTTCAGGATAGTTCAGAAGGGAAAAAAGCAGAAGAAGAAACCGACAAAGATTCTAAGGTATTTTCCTTTAAAACCTCGCCTACAAAGATTGTTTATGTCATCTAAGACAAATGAGCATATAAGGTGGCTTGAAGCCAACAAGAACGAAGTTGGTAAACTCAGACATCCACGTGATGGTGAAGTGTGGAAAGTGTTCGACTCAGACTTTCCTGATTTCGCAGCGGACCCTAGAAATGTTCGTCTTGCTTTGGTGACCCATGGTTTTAATCCGTTTGGTAATCTTAGCACAAGTTATAGTATATGGCCAGTTGTTTTGATACCTTACAACTTGCCCCCTTGGATGTGTATGAAACAGAGTTCCTTCATTATGTCCATGATCATTTCGGGCAAAAAGGCACCGGGAAATGACATCGATGTGTATCTACAACCGCTTATCAACGAGTTGGTGGAGTGTTGGGATGTAGGCATCGAGACGTATGACGCGCACAAGAAGACACTGTTCAACTTGCGTGCGACGTTGATGTGGACTATCAGTGACTTCCCTGGACTGGGAACATTATCCAGGTGGAATGTGCATATTGGCCTTGCGTGTCCGGCTTGTAATTTTCACTCTGACTCAGTGGGCCTTCCCCACAATCGTAAGTGGTGCTTCATGGGTCATCGGAGGTTTCTCGATGGTACACACAGGTTTAGATTGTAGCGAAATCGTTTCAATGGGCAACAAGAAAGAAGAGGACCTTCTCAGAATTTATCCAGTGCAAATATCATAGAGCAAATTGTGGATGTTGAATTTGAGTATGGGAAAAAAGGCGACCCAGCAAAGGCCGGGACAAAGACGGCCAGGGCTTCTGGTTTTGCGACCCAGAAATGGCGGAAGATAAGCGTCTTCTTCGCTCTTCCGTATTGGAAAGATAATTTGCTGCGACACAATCTGGATGTCTGATAGGGCAAAACTTTAAGCCTAAAAAAACTCCGCAAATGCATGGGCCATATCAAGTAATAAAGTGATGAGAAAAATATCGTTCCCACGAGGACTTAGTATCACAAACTTCAGTTGAACATTAATTTCACAATTTCATTTAAGTTGAGCAAATCAAATTAATTTTAATTTAGAGAAAAGAAATTAAAATAAACTAACTACAAAAATAATCAAACGAGCAACCTAGAGTTATTACTCCCTTATTTGTTTCCTAGATTTTATCCCCACTAAATTAACTTTGACTTACACTAATTAGCTAATATAGAGTATTAATATTTATAAGTGCCTGTCGGTCCACTTATACACCTACTCAAATAATTATGCAATGTCTCACATAATTAATTAAGATGCAATTCAAATCGGGCTCACTCTAATTTGATTATGTGGAGCTTCTAGGTATATGTCTATCCTAGATGCAAATTAGATTAAAACCTAACTTCACGTTAAATTTAAACCTAACTCCACATTATTTACTCCCAAGGTCAATTTAGGATTCCCTCTTCCAAGTTCAACCCTAAATCCCCAAAACATGCTTAATGGTGATCAGTCAGTAAGCAATAACAATGAACACAGAATTAAATAAACTGAAATAAAATTAAGCAAAACTAACAAGTGGGAATAATCTCTAAAACCCAAACAAGTTCATAGATTCTTTAGGTTGCAAAATAAACTAGCCACACATGGCTTCATTTAAATCCATAACAAAAAGATAAGACTTCAGGTTGAAGAATAAAAGAAAGAGATGAAAGAAAGTTTCTTCGTCGCCTCCACCGTCCTTTCGTGGAGATGACGAAAAGAACCGAAACGCTCAGCCCCTACTCCTCTACTTCCTTGTTCCTTCTCGTTCCGCGTCTCCCGATCTTCTTTTTTTCCGGTCTCCTTTTTGCTTCTTTGCCTCTCTATTTATAATTTAGGTCTTGGATCACTGATTCTCCTTTTCTTATTACAAAGATATCTCATATCTTGTAATTTACTCCATCAGATCACACAATTGATTTTATTTCTATTTTTCTTGTGTGAGACCACTGAATTTGACTGATTACATATCCTCTTAATAGCTTTTTCTACTTCTTTCCAAATCAGCTAATATTTCCTGTAGAATACAAATAGGATATGAGTAGATTTTATGTCGATTTATTCTTTGACCCCAAGTTTCATTCAATTATGGAAAAGTTCATAAAAGATAATTAAATAGGTACATAATATCAATAATTCCAATTAAATCTCATAAAATATACACCTATTTAATCATAAAATGTATACTCATCAAACACCCCCACACTTAAACATTTGCTTGTCCTCAAGCAAAAGAAAGAGAATTTGTTATCAGAATAGAACATTGCTTATGACATTCCTAAACAAAGAGCAATAAACCACACACTTAGATCATATCATCAAATCTTATTTAAGTTAATGTCTTATAAAAATAAGTCACTAAGCCAATAGAGTGTAACAATCTCTTAATGTCCCATGATCAAAAGATCGGCAAGCAATAAGCTTAACCATAAGATTAGTAAAAGACTATTACGCTACTTAATTTCTCCAGAAAAATTCAATTGCCCCCTCCAAACCAAGCGTTTCATTTAATTTATTATGAATTCTCAGGTAGGAAATAACTCATTTTGTCTTTTTTTTTGTCTTTTTTTTTTCCTTTTTTTTTTTGTTTCTTGAGCTATTGTAGGTCCCCTTTTGACGCGACCTTGCACATGGGTGATGCAGCACCAGTTACTCAGTTACTCCAACAGGCACCTCAAGAGGCTTTTAGCCCAACTCATAACCCTCTTTGACTTTACCGTTTGTTGCGAGTGCCAACATTGGTGATGAAGTGCCCTTGGTTACTAAGTGAAGTCTAGAGAAGTCATTGGAATTGTTGTTGTTGTTGTTGTTGTTTTTTGTTTTTGTTTTTTTTTTTTTTTGATTCATTTCCCTACACACAAAAGCTTTCCTTAGCCAGCAAAGGTCATCATCTAATTTTCTAAAGAGATCATATAACAAAATATTCATGAACTAATAATTTGTTGATCACATTACAAACTAATCCTTATTCTTATAGTCCATCTCAAGATTGGGGGGAAAAAAAAACCTCAAGGCTAAGAGACTTTATTAAAACATTTTTTTTCTATTTTAATTTTTGACTTGATAATATTCTCTAAGATGAGGAAAGCTCAAAATTAAGGTCAATCCTCAACAATGCAAAAATCTCAAATAAAAAAAATCTTTTCAATTGCATAAGGACAAACATAACCAAAGAAATTATATTCCTCTCCACACTTAAATCAAACATTGTCCTCAATGTTGCAAAAATATAAAGAGGGAAAGGAACTAGTACTCCCCTGGTTTAGGCCTCTAACTCTGATGTGGAGTGCTAAAACAAGACATTGCAACAATAATTGGAGTGATCTTCTTCAAACCTGAATAAAACTAAAAGAAAGAAAGAAAAAATAATAATAATAAAATATGCAACCAAAACCCTTGGGTTGCCTCCCAAGAAGCGCTAAATTTATAGTCTTCAGCCAAACTTCTCAAAACAAATCACTAATCATAAGTATCAAACACCATAATTACCTTGTCTTCATTTCTTTTCAAACAACAAGGAATCTCTCACAAAAATTGATCATTCAAGTTAATTACTTGTACTTCCTTAATCATAGACAATCTTGGAATACAAGTAATTACTGAATTCAAATTAAGCACAACATGCATATCTTTGAAAATAAATATAGGCACATCCAAGAATTTAGAGCATCCAATAAAATCAACTTGACTCTCATCAGTAAGAGTCAACACTTCAAGAAGAGGATCATGAACAACAATAATTGGAACATTTACATCAATTGGATCACCCACATCACAATCCTTAGGCTCCACAGCCGGAACCTCTTCTAAGCATCCAATACTCTCATTTAAATCAATTCCAAGCTCACAATCACTTTCTACATTACCCATAAGCTCATGTAATTCCATACCTTCAACTTCCTCACAATAATTGTTATTAGCATAAGAAGTAGTCATCAGGTTTAAGGAATTATTTTGCATCATAGTCTCAAGGGTTGAAAAAATTTGACTCGCATATACCTTCATATTTTGAACACTTGAGTCAATGCTAGTGAGAATCTCTCTTTGCTCTCTACTAGATTTCTCTAATGCTTCCCCACACTCCTTAACTAATCTTTCCAAATTAGATTTTCCCCTATACTCAATGGTGTGTTTTTCAATAGCTGGATAAGAGTAAAAAAGAAGAGTATTTTTATGAGAATAATAAACATGTAGATCCCTATCATTTTGTTGCTCCAAACCTTCACTAGGACAAAATGAGTTATCAAAATAGGCTTGGCTCCTAGTGAAATCATCTCTCACAAAATGACTAGTTGTACTATATGGACAATGCTCAAATAAATGATTCCCTCCACAATAAACACAAGACATGCAAACATATTGAGAAGAATCAACATATGGAATACAACCATCATTTATGCTCCTTTTATGTTGCCTACGTTCATTCAAAGAATTTAAAATAGCAATTTATCCATCTTGTATAGAAGACGAAGAATTCATCTCCTTCTCAATATTAAGACCAGTTGGTTGCCAATTGAAATCCATTTTTTTTTCAAAAATAAAATAAAATATTTACAAACTCAAACTTAAACTACTAATGCTCAATCAATTCCAACTAAGACAGTTGTGGCACACAAGTCCCCGGCAATGGCGCCAAAAACTTGATAGGGCAAAACTTTAAGCCTAAAAAAACTCCGCAAGCGCACGGGCCGTATTAAGTAATAAAGTGATGAGAAAAATATCGTTCCCACGAGGACTTAGTATTACAAACTTCAGTTGAGCATTAATTTCACAATTTCGTTTAAGTTGAGCAAATCAAATTAATTATAATTTAGAGAAAAGAAATTAAAACAAAAATTAAAATAAACTAACAACAAAAATAATCAAACGAGCAACCTAGAGTTATTACTCCCTTATTTGTTTCCTAGATTTTATCCCTACTAAATTAACTTTGACTTACCCTAATCAGCTAATCTAGAGTATTAATGTTTATAAGTGCCTGTCGGTCCACTTATACACCTACTCAAATAATTATGCAATGTCTCACATAATTAATTAAGATGCAATTCAAATCGGGCTCACTCTAATTTGATTATGCAGAGCTTCTAGGTATATGTCTATCCTAGACGCAAATTAGATTAAAATCTAACTTCACGTTAAATTTAAATCTAATTCCACATTATTTACTCCCAAGGTCAATTTTGGATTCCTTCTTCCAAGTTCAACCCTAAATCCCCAAAACATGCTCAATGGTGATCAGTCAGTAAGCAATAACAATGAACACAGAATAAAATAAACTGAAATAAAATTAAGCAAAACTAACAAGTGGGAATAATCTCTAAAACCCAAACAAGTTCATAGATTCTCTAGGTTGTAAAACAAACTAGCCACACATGGCTTTATTTAAATCAATAACAAAAAGATAAGACTTCATGTTGAAGAATAAAAGAAAGAGATGAAAGAAAGTTTCTCCGTCGCCTCCACAGTCCTTCCGTCCTTCCGTGGAGATGACGAAAAGAACCGAAACGCTCAGCCCCTACTCCTCTGCTTCCTTGTTCCTTCTCGTTCCGCGTCTCCCGATCTTCTTTTATTCCAGTCTCCTTCTTCTTTTTGCTTCTCTTTTTTTAATTTAGTTCTTGGGTCACTGATTCTCCTTTTCTTATTACAAAGATATCTCATATCTTGTAATTTACTCCATCAGATCACACAATTGACTTTATTTCTATTTTTCTTGCGTGAGACCACTGAATTTGACTGATTGCATATCCTCTTAATAGATTTTTCTACTTCTTTCCAAATCAGCTAATATTGGCTATTTTCCCAAAAAAAAACCTTAATTAAATATCTAATTACCAAAATGCCCATGTTTTCAAACTATTTCCCTCTCTGCCCCTGTTTAGTCGACTAAACAGAGGTTTAGTCGACTAAACAAGATTTAGTCAACTAAGCACTGTAGCTTAGTCAACTAAATCTCGGACAAAGAGCATTTTTCACTTAAAACCGAGAGTTAGTCGACTAAGCTACAGTGCTTAGTCGACTAAATCTCGAACAGAGGGTTTTTTAAAACCCCCATTCGCGCATAATGAACCCTAATCACAATTGGTTCTTTTCCCAACCGAATACTCTCTCTTTTCTCAGTTGAAGTGCGACCCATCAAAGTTTAATCTCATTCCACCTTGTTCAAGGTATTATTGTTGTATAATCATTGAAGTTTCACTTTGTTCGGATTGTTTTTTTTTTTGTTTGTAAGCTGAGACCCTCCCTTTTGGCAGGTCAAAAATTGTGGTTTGAAGGATGAGTTCAAGTTCAAACACGTTCGTTACTGTAATCTACCACAGTGGGAGGCATTTTGAAGGTCCTGATGGTGTTCAGTTTGAAGGAAAAACAAAAATGATGAAAATCAAACGGGGCACTACGTACAACGAGCTCAAAGAAAGAATTTACCAAAAATTGGGGCTACATGGCAGCCAATGCATTCATCAGTTAATTGCCAAAGTGGAGACTATAGTGGGTAAGGATAGTATATACTACATTAGTAACGATATATGTGATGATGAAGACGTAGAGTGTGTTATAGATGCATTTGCTAATCGGAGAGCACAAAATTTTATTGAGATATATGTTGAGCTTGAATCTGGTGAATCATCATCTATACCCATGCATACAAAATCTGCACAGTATTTTGGTCAAGAAGACACACCTGTAGCTGTATCCGCACCTTTACAAGTCTTAAGTCAGGTAACATTGCCAGATGAAGGGGAGGATGAGGAAGATGAGAATTTGCACATCGAGGAGGATGACGAATATGAGAGGTTTATTCCACTAGGTGACAACTCAGATATTGATGTGGAGGGTGATTTTGATAAGGACGTGAGTCCAGTAAACCCGGGTACCGCAACAATGCCTCCGCTTCGTGTTGACCTAATTAGAAGCGGTAAGTTTGTAAACTTGTATGTGTAATTGTATTTGTAATTTAAAGTTAGTGGTTCTAACAACAAAATCATATTGACACATATAGGGCCTGAGAGTGAGCCATTTTGGAACGAAAGCCCGCACTATTGCCAAATCAATTGGGCGCAGCGTGACGATGACATGGAGATGTTGTATGGTGATGGTGACAATCAAGGTGGTTGGCAGTTAGGTGATCCATTATATTTGTATCAGGAGTTTCCTTCTAAGGCTGAAATGCAACATGCCGTGAAATTGTATTGCATGAAGTCACATCGCACAACCAAAGTTGCAAAAAGCGATGACCATAGGTTTGTGATGTAGTGTCGAAACCATGCTGATGGTTGTCCCTGGTATATGAGGGCAATTTGCCCCAAGAATGGAAATGGTTGGGTTGTGCGTAAGTGGGGTCAAGAGCACACCTGCCTCAACCAAAGTCTTGCTTGGGATCATAAACAACTGGATTCAGACGTTATATGTGCAGCCATTATTAGTAGGTTTTCTATTTTGTTGAGGTTACATTCGTTTTGTTTATTGTTTGAAAATTAGAAGTTGCTTTGTTTTCACCAGGTATGTTAAGAGAAGATCCAGTTATAAAACCATTGCTGATACAAGAGAGGATACAACGTTTGTATGGATATAATATAACATACAAGAAGGCTTGGAAGGCGAAAATGAAGGCCATTGTGAAGTTATTTGGTGATTGGGAGGAATCATATGCATTTTTGCCCAATTGGTTGACATACATGACGCAGTGTAACGTGGGTTCTGTTTTCAGGCTTGATACTGATGAGTGCTTCGACGAACATCGTTTTTATAGTGACAAACGTGTCTTTCGTAGGGTTTTTTGGACATTTCACCAAACCATAGAAGCCTTTAAATACTGTAAGCCCATACTTCAAGTTGATGGCACCCACTTGTACGGAAAATACAAAGGAACTCTGTTGATTGCAACTTCACAGGATGGGGATGGGAAGCTCCTCCCCATTGCCTGTGCTATTATTCCTCCTGGTGAGAAGTATGACGATTGGTGGTGGTTTCTCTGTCTCCTACGTGACCATGTGACGCAGCGACAGGGCATTTATTTGATATCTGATCGTCATGCCAGTATCATAAGGGCAGTACAAGATCACCGTACTTGGCAGCCTCCATATGCCTATCATGTGTATTGCCTCTGTCATGTTGGCAGCAACTTTAATACTAGATTTAGGGATGTGCAATTGAAGAAAACTGTAATGAAACTAGGTATGAAAGTTGACATGTTATTTGTTAGTTCCCTGATGGTTTTGATGATTGCCAACAACTACAAACAATTAAAGAGGCTTTGCTCTTAAGTGTCAAAAACTCTGTTTAAGAGCAAACCTCGAGGTTGATGTTGTAACCTCGAGGTTTGGCCTTACAGAAGCCTTCTGAAATTCAAGTGTCTCATGTTACAAAACTTGGTTTCACAAAAACTATGTGAAACCTCGAGGTTGGGAAGTTAACCTCGAGGTTCTGGCCTTCTTGAAATATCCAAGTTTTTGCATTAACACTTGTAACCTCGAGTATGAAAATCAACCCTCGAGTTTTAACCCATCCAGAAAGTTCATGGTTTTCATCAAGTATGAAAACCTCGAGGTTCATATTTCAACCTCGAGGTTGGCCACTTTACTTTGAAACTCAAGTTTACAGGAAAATTCATTAACCTCGAGTTTCAGTTTGCAACCTCGAGTTTTCCTACTTACAGAGAGCAATTGATTTTTACAAAGACATATCAACCTCAAGGCTCTATTTAGAAACCTCGAGGTTAGCCCTTTAAATCAGAGTCTTGTTTTTACAAAGTTTGAAACCAACCTCAAGTATGGAACTTCAACCTCGAGGTTATCGGGCTCCACTGAAAAATGAAATTTTTGAACAAACTTCAAACCTCGAGGTTACCCTTGGAACCTCAAGGTTTGTGAGCTTCTGAGATTTTTCAAAAGGTTTCTTGTTAATAGAAACCTCGAGGTTCACATAGCAACCTCGAGGTTGGATGTTTTAAAAAACCATATTTGCCTGAAACCTTCAAGCAAACCTCGAGGTTGGATGAACTAGCCTCAAGGTTTGTGACCGTTAGTGCATTTTCAAATTTGTGAAATCTGCTATATCTTGTTGTTTGATCTAATTGATTTCATATATCATTCACTCATGTTCCCAGATATGTTTAACAAGTTTGTTGAGTGTTTTTCAGTTAGCACAGATCAAGATTATTGAAGATTTGTTAGAAAAAGCAAAAAGGTGAACAGTGCATTTAATGCACTTGCACAATCTCACCTACTTTCGGCTAATCCATCTGAGCACGCCTAATGAACGTTAAAGGAAGCTTACTACATCAAGTAAAGTCAATTCCAACGGGCAGAAACTCAGAGAGCCACATCAGACAACATTAACTCTTGGATTAGCAGAAGCTTAGAGAGAGAAGATGACCAGACCTTAAGCAAATCACTTCCAACGGTTGGAATCATCCTACAATGGTCATTTAATGTTCTCTACCTATAAATAGAGAGCATTAACTTCATCTCCAGCTGATACACCCACTCTGAGCGAAAATTTACTAAGTTCATTTATTGTGTATTAGCTTTCACTTGTAATAGTATCATTTTGATACTTAGTGCTTCAGTGTTCATCTATCTACTCTGTGAAAGAGTTTTTCACTTGTAAATCATTTATTGATTGAGATAACTACAAGTCAGGGGACTTGGTAGTTGGCGTGTATTGATTACAACTTGTAAGGGGGAGTGTGTTCTAGTGAGAGAACAACTCTTAGTACAGAGTGTATAATCATTATTGTTGACTTAGTGGATTGAAAATCCCAAGTGAGGCTTGGGGACTGGATGTAGGTCAGAGAAAGGACCGAACCAGTATAAATTGCCTGTGTCAAGCTTTTCTTCTTACCTCCTCTGTTCTGCTCTGTTTTGAGTGTTTAAATACAGAGCAAGTTTTGAAAATTTTAAAGATACCCAATTCACCCCCCCTCTTGGGTATCAAGCTCCAACTTTCATTATTTACTTGTTGAACGCATTCGTGATAATTGATTTGTGTCCATTTTTATGAGTTTATGTTCGTTGTTATACAGGGTACATGAGTTCAAAGATCATGTTTGACATCAAGTTTCAAGAGTTTATTGATGCAAATCCACAGTGTGTCACCTGGTTTGAGCGACTTGCAAAGGAGAAATGGTGCAGGCCCACAGTAACTACAGCTCTGTGAACTCTTGGCCTCCTGGTCTCCTACACGGCCTCATCTCGATGAAATCCCGTAATGACTACATTGCTATCACCATCATACATGACCCTATTCTCTGCATCAAAATCAAATCCCAATATATCCTTCCAGATGGGAGCCGTCATCACTATGTCAATCCCGCAGACACTAGACTTCATATCGCCATTTATGTAGCTAAGGTTATGGTAGAAAGCTCTCACCATAACCTCAGAATAGAGACAAGTCATCTCGGCCAGCCCTGTCAAACAGGAGGTCCCCAACAGCGCCACTATGTCAAATCCCTCATCTACAAAGAATGTCATGTCTAATGACTTCGGCTTGATAATGGGTCTTCTAGCAAAAGTTTCCATGAAGTGTGCATGCTCTGTTTCATTATTGTTGAACAGATAACCAAACCTAAGGTCAACAACGGGCTCAGGATCCGGTTGCTGTTGTGACCTAGAAGAGGATGCCCCGCGGTTCGCCCGATGCTTAACCCGCCTCTCTCTTCTCTCATTGCCGCTGCCAGAAGGCTCTTCTCGACGACACATAATTGCAGCACAGGCCTACAAATAGACATTACAAATCGACATTAGAAAGTAGTTATCTATAGCCAGAGGATTGATTTTTCTTTTGAACTATCTAAATGCAAGAATGTTAAATGTCCTAAATTACAATATTTTTGGATATAAAATTGATATGGAAATGGAAATCGATGAAGTGAATCTCTTGAAAATGGCTTCCAAAAGCAATCATAGTTCAAATAGTCAAGAATGCCAAAAAGAAATAATTGCAATCAAAGAAAATAACAAAGAAGGGAAGAGCAGAAAGGAGCAACTTTCTTTTGTTTATTTAGATAAACAAACAATTTCAAGAGTTGAAGATAGAGAAGGGCAAGAATTGAAAACCACATATTCCATCCTTCCTCGTTTAAACTTTAAGGCCTTCTTAGACTATTGACTGAAATTACCAAAAAGTCTTCCTCTTTTTTCAACTTTTACTGTTCACAACTTTCATGCAAACTTACACGTAGATTCAAATTAATCATTAGTATTGTACAATGCAATTAATTTTAAATCATTCAAATTCAAAACATTTGATAATTAACTCAACCAAGCAACAAAATCACCTTACCCATAGAAGCACACTTTTTACAAAATCACAAAGTCATAGAATTTGGCTTCACATAATTTATACATTACCATAAATATAGTAGATGCATCAAGAAACTAACTCGCATTTTGTGCAGACACAAGGATAGGATACACAAAATTACACGCAGTAGCAGTAGCTAAGATTGATACTTCAGCAAAAAGCACCATAATTTTGAAGATTATCAAGCAAGTGGGATTGGAGATGGAGGAATTGGAATATCTTTCAGCCCTTCCAACATCAAAATCACATTCTTCATAGAAGGACGTAGAGACAAGTCCTCTTGGACACACCATAACGCCACCTTCACCATTCTCTCCAATGTCCTCCATTCCACATCTTCATCTAATTCTACCAATTTGTTCAGTTCTCCTCTCACAAAGCAATTATAAACCCAACTTGAAAGCATTATTTCCTCTTCTGAAGCCACTTTTACGATCATCCCTAACCTATAGCTCACTTTCTGTTTCACACTCTTGTTTCATTTTTCTCCTCTCATATTTTTTGCAACGAAAGGGACTAATTATTCAACATAATCTGTCCACTCTCTTCGAAGAAGACAAATAATTCCTAACCTCAAAACACTAGCAATTGCAATCAAAGACTCTCGAAATACCAAACCTCAAATATTGTTGCGTCTAGTGCATTAATCAATGATTATTCCTAAACGTAGAAAATAGTAACTTCTTAACACACAATTAAAAATCACTTTGTATGCAATTTATGAAACACTCAATTTTCTAAAACAAAGAGAGCAAAGGGAACTAACAGAACAACGCAAATGTGGGTTCTCATTACCGCAAAAACGACGTCGGAACATGAAAATGAAGAAGGAAACATATCTAAATCAAAGCAACAGGCACTAAATCGACCAAAAAACAATCCAATCAAATGCAAAACGTAAAAACCCATATGAGGAATCGCATAATCAGAAAACCTACGTCAGAACTTCTAAATGGAGATGGGGAACATACCTAAATCGACGCAAACGGCACTAAATTGAAGATCTCCTCGCAACCCACTAAGGAATCGAGCAAAGGTTGAGAGAAAAAAACAGAGGATGAGCACCCCACAGTGTTTAGTCGGTTATTTAGGGCTCCTTATGCGCGATTTGGGGTTTTAAAAAACCCTCTGTCTGAAATTTAGTCAACTAAGCACTGTTGCTTAGTTGACTAAATCTCGGGTCTAAATGATAAATGCTCTCTGTCCGAGATTTAGTCTACTAAGCAACAGTGCTTAGTCGACTAAATTTTGGGGAAATAAAAAAAAACAACACGTTAGCGGTTTAGTAGACTAAACCGAGGTTTAGTCGACTAAACAGGGGCAGAGAGGGAAATAGTTTGAAAACAGGGGCATTTTGGTAATTAGATATTTAATTAAGGATTTTTTGGGAAAATAGCCACTAATATTTCCTATAGAATAAAAATAGGATATGAGTAGGTTTTATGTCGATTTATTCTTTGACCCCAAGTTTCATTCAATTATGGAAAAGTTCATAAAAGATAATTAAATAGGTATCTAATATCAATAATTCCAATTAAATCTCATAAAATATACACCTATTTAATCATAAAATATATACTCATCAATGTCATGCACATTGAAAAGAATGTGTGCGACAATGTCTTGTACACGATTATGAACGAACCAGGCAAGTCAAAAAGATCATTTTCAAGCGAGGAAAGATTTACGGGAGATGGGGGTTCGTGCAGACGCGTGGCCAGATGAGCATGACAGATTTCAACCGGCAAAATTCACCCTGACAAAACCGAATAAGGAAATCTTCCTCGCCACTTTGAAGAAAATAAAAGTTCCTGACGGGTATTCAAGCAACATTTCACGATGTGTGGACGTGCAGGCTTGAAAGGTTACTGGGCCGAAGAGTCATGACTCACATGTGCTCATGCAGAAGTTACTTCCGCTGGCCATAAAATTTACACTGCCTCTCGATGTGTCAATCGTTTTGGTAGAGCTTTGTACTTTCTTTCGGAAGTTGTGTTCCAAGGTGTTGATCGTGGAGGAGCTCGACCAGCTGCAACAGCAAATCATTCTTACGTTGTGTTATTTGGAGATGATCTTTCCTCCTTCATTTTTCACGGTCATGGTTCACCTGACAGTACACCTTGTTCACGAAACAAAGCGTTTGGGCCCGGTTCATTACCGATGGATGTATCCTATTGAGAGGTACTTTTTTAAAATTAATTACTTCGGCATTACATTACTTCCTAGTCGCAAGTTTAACCATTGATGTATCGACATTTTGCTCATTATCTTATTATATGTTCCTTGGGAAATTGAAATCTTACGTGAGGAATAAGGTGTGGCCTGAAGGTTTAATAGCATAAGGTTATATTGGGGATGAGGTCTTGTATTTTTGTTCCAGGTACTTTGATGACATTGAGATGTCATTCAACAGACTGCCTCGTGTAAACGATTGTCCTGAGCCAGAGACAGAGCCATCATCTTCAGAGTTGTTATTCCCTCGTGTTGGTAAACTAGTTGGCAGACGTGAGAACTTCAAACTCACGGCACTTAAGAAGTTTCAAGCACATAGACATGTCTTGATCAATTGCACTAAAGAACTGCACCTTCAGTAAGGATTGCGCACATATATATATGTTATCCTATATGTTTCCTTACATTTTCTAGGCACATTTGTTGCTCGTCATCACATGTTTAATTGCAGGGAATTCAGGAGTCATGTGAAGCGTCAGCTGAGGATCCATACACAGACATCCTTCAAAATTGATAGAAAGGTCTACAGAGAATTCCAGGGTTGGTTTAGGAGGAGAATAATGAATGGCCACAACCCCCCCCCTCACCAGAATTCTGAGTTCTCGTACTCGGCCCGCTTGACCATGCTCAAAGATTTACGGCATACAATGTCAATGACTTCAAGTTTTGCACGATTTCACGAGAACAGGGATTGCTAACCCAAAACTCGGGTGTATATGGCACGTTTGGGACGAGGAGTTATGCGAGCAGCAGTGACCGGAACATGTAGTTCGGTGTCGTCCCGTACTATGGAAAGCCGCTTGATGTTGTCAGGATAATTTACCAAGGCCTTTTCTCTGTGACGCTGTTTAAGTGTTTGTGGGCAAATACGACAACGTCCCGGGGACTCACGACCGATGACTTAGGCATCACATCCATGAATTTCTCCCGGCCTATTCACACTGGTCAATCTGAAGATGACAAGCCATATATTCTTGCCTCAGAGGCCCATTAGGTTTATTTCGTCGTCGATGAGAGGCACAAGGAATGGAATAAGGTGGTTCACTTAAAGCCTCGGGACCTTTACGACATGGGCGATGGAGAGAACATCGGCTAAGATTGTGAGCCACTTCAGCCCGCCAGTTTCGAAAACTTCTTCCCAAACGGCGATGACACTTTACCTATAGTTCGGTACTTTTTTAATATCCGTAACATGAAATATAAAAATGTCACTTCACAAAATTTTTATGCGATAAGGGTCTTAAATGCCATGGAAGTTTTCGCTCAGGAGCACTGGTAAGACGGAAGTTTTTTTGGACCAAAAATGCCATGGAAGTTCATAGGAAGTATCAATTTTGCCCCGGAAGTATCATTTTTGCCACAGAAGTTTTCGTTGAGGAGTAATTTTGCCCCTGAAGTTTTCACTAAGGAGCAATTTTACCCCGAAAGTTTACAAAACGTAGCAATTTTCCTAGTAATTTTGCCCTTCTATCCCCAAATATTGAATTTGACTACTAAATCAGTCAAAGACCACACATGTCATGCCTTGAAAAGGTTGAACTTGGAGCCAGAGAAGGAGATCCTTCAGATGTTGATCTTAAGGCAGCCAAAATTTGTGAAGCCGAACTGGTCAAAGGGACTGAAAGGTCTATCACAAAATGCAAATGAAACGCAAAATGAGAAATGAATTGTTCCAAGAATTGGTTCAGTAAAACAAATCAATAGTGATAATATTTACGTTTGTATAAACTGATCATTTGCTTAGATCATAAGTGGTGCTTCCTTTGGGTTTTGTGACAGTTGACCTTTCAGTCCCTTTGACTAGTTCGACTTCACAAATTCTGACTTCCTTGAGCTCAACATCTCAAGGATTTCCTTCTCTGTCTCTAAGTTTGACCTCTTCAAGGCATAACATGTGTGGTCTTTGACTGATTTAATAATCAAATTTAATATATGGGGACAGAAGGGCAAAATTGCTCCTTAGTGAAAATTCCAAGGCAAAATTGCTCCTTAGTGAAAACTTCCAGGGCGAAATTGCTCCTCAGCGAAAACTTCCGTGGCATTTTTGGTCCAAAAAAAACTTTCGTCTTACCAGTGCTCCTGAACGAAAACTTCCACGGCATTTAGGACCCTTATCCCAATTTTTATATGTCTTATTCTATATTAACTCACACGTAACTTTTTATAAAACTTTCTTTGTAGGGAGGCCGACGAAGATTGAGAAGAAAAATTATGTCTACTCTTTATTTTACTTTTATTTTTTTTAAAAAAAAAAACCCAAAAAACATTTTTGTCGCGGTTTGAAACCGCCACTAAAAACAATAAAACCGCTACCAATATAAAACCGCTACAAAACATAAAAGAACCGCTTCTAATACAAACCGCTACAAAAACCACAACCTCAACCGCTACAAAATGATACGCTGAGATCAAAATAAATACCCCCACCAAATCACATTCAACATGCTCCCATTTTGATTTCTACACACGTTTTCTCTCCATCTTCTCTCATAATTTTACGTTTTCTCAACGAGGCAAAGTGTTTGAATCGGGTAAGTGTCACTCAGCTTAATCACATTTAGTGATTATCAAACTATTAGTTTTTTCTTCTACCCTCTAAATATTAACTTCTTTTCTTTTATTTTACAGGTACATTTTTCAATTTTCAACTTCTTTTCTACTTTCACATACTTATTCATTGATCCACTTTCTTACACTTTTGTTTTATAAATCATTTATTTTAACAAACATGTAAATTATTATTATTATACTTAGATATTCTCATTGTTTTCCATATCTATACTACCTTATACAATCAAATATAATATTTTAATAACATTTATTTTCAGTAAAAATATAAATGAGTAATAATTTAACATTTTTTAATTACAATAATAATTTTTAATTAATTTTTTTCTTTAGTTTCACCAATTTGTAGCGGTTTCTAAACCGCTACAAATACCAAAATAACGGCACAAATATAAATAAAAAATGGTGCCAAAAATTTTTGTAAAAATATTGACGGGAATTATTTGTCGCGGTTTCTAAACCGCCACAAATATAAATAAAAAATGGCGCCAACACTTTTTGTAAAATATTGGCGGGAGTTATTTGTCGCGGTTAGTAACCGCCACAAATGTTATGACGGTAAACTTTTTTCAGATATTTGGATAATTTAGTAACGGTTATATGACCGCGACAAATTTAAAATAAAAAATGGCGCCAAAACTTTTTTAATTTTGTAACGGTTTTTTCACCGCGACAATTGTGTATATAAGTTGTCAGCTTAGTCTGATATAGTGGCGGTCTCTTTTAACCGCTACAGATACAGTAGCGGTTTATGTGCATGCAGTAGCGGTTTTCTTTAACCGCTACTAATCGTTTTGTTTCGTTGCTTTTCGTTGCGGTTTCTCTAACCGTGACAAATGTCGTTACTCGCGCCAAAAACCGCTACAAATGGGCAATTTTAACCGCTACAAATAGCCGCTTTTTTTGTAGTTAAGTTGGGTAAGCAACTTTGGGATACTGTGTTGGAAACTATGGGAATCACGAAATAAAGAAATATTCCCAAAACAAGACTACTCAGGGTGTAACATCCTCATTTTCGAAATTCATTTTCAAAATAATTTAATCAGAGTAGAGCATCAGAATAATTTAAAAGAGCGAGTATCTAATATATATTCCCTGTTGTTAAGTCTGGGTACATATATAGTAGTACAATTATCCGAATACAGTATGTACATAAAGGTTTAGGAGAAAAAAGTCCTCCGCCCGTGTTCTCTCGCATGCTGCTCATCCTTGTTCTTGTTCCCGGATCCACCAGAATCTGAGACTATGAGCTGAGGTTCAATTCCCATTGAACCTCAGGTAACGGTTAACCTCATGCTTATGTATCAATTATGTATGACAGATATTCATGACAATACAACAATATTCACATTTGATCTTCACATCTCAAAGATAAAAACTCAACCATCATATATTCATATTATTCCAGTTTGCACTATTCACCAGTGCCACGGTGTACATCCGTGTCCTCAGCGCTAAGAAAATTCAACGGCGTTATCATGACTATAATCCGTATATAACTGTATGTGTATGCACAACCATTTTTTTTAAAAAAAAAAAACAGTGTCTCAAACTATCTATCACATTTAGGTATACTGTAAGCATCAGAGTTAGTGTTACAGTACGCATCCGTACCTTCGTTAGCGATATTGGTACGCTGTCGTTCGGACCGTGATCACGTTTATCCTATAATGGTAATATCACATTTATTAATTCACAAATAATATTCTAGAAGCTATCCTAGTCACTAATGACCTTTTTACCCTTGGTAGGATTATTTCTCAATTTATCACCCTTAATTCTTCAAAAAACGTTGGTCCAGAATTTTGGACATATTTTCGCCTAACTTCGGAAAATCATAACTAATTCTAGAAAAATCGAAATGAGGATCTGTAAAATTCTGTGGAATCCTCAGAATGTCTATTTTTAATTAAAAATAATCACTTCTGCCCAGATAACCCGAGTCATTCCCAGTTTTTACGTTTAAAGCATCTGCCCAGAATTTTTCCAGAAATTCATAGCCCAACTTTGATAATTTTTATCTCTCTGTACAGAAATCATTTTGACATGTTCTTGTCATATTTAAAAATCCCTATATGTCTACTTTAACAATGAATTTTCCCATAATTTTCTAACCACGTTTTCAACATAAAATATAGGCATCTTCATCACTGGTTCAAAAAGAGCTTAACCGATGAGATTTCGCCAGAACTTCGTTACTTTAATGTTTCTCTTTCGGAAATTTTTCTAAAACACCTTTTTCATCAATTTTTCGAAATAAATTTGATTTTAACCATAAAAACATGAATTTAAAATTATCCTAGCATATTTAAGATCTAAGCTACTTCTATCTAAGAATTTAAAGACTAAAACTTAAAGAACTTAAAGCTAAAGCTAGAGAACTTACCAAGAACCTTGCTACTCCTTCAAGAAGCTCATCCCTCTCACTCTCTACTCTCTATATTAGCTTGTTCAAGCTTGGTTTGGAGTGAGGATTATGAAGGCTAAGGACCTCTATTTATAGTAAATTGGCGTGGCAATTTGGCAATTAATTCAAACCTAACTCATTTTGCATTATGGCCATTGGATCTAGGGTATTTGAGAAGTGTAAGTTCCGGCTATCACCCAAGAGGGGGGGTGAATTGGGTGATATATAAAAATTTCCACTCTTTAAAACGTTTTCGCAATTCAGTGTTTTCATCTTTGAGTAATAAAAATAAGATCACAAACAATTGGTAAATACTCAAATGTAAATGCTAGAATTGTAAGAGATAAGGAAGAAGAGCTTGCAAACAGATTTATACTGGTTCGGCCCTCCTTGACCTACGTCCAGTCCCCAAGCCTCACTTGGGATTTTCAATCCACTATCTCACTCAAGCTTTAGTCGGGTACTTGAGAACCGCTACAATCCCACAAGTTTAGTCGGGCACTTGTGCAGCCTTTTACAAATCTCTTACTGAGATACTCCCCCTTACACACCGTAAGGATACACTGCTTGATCACACACTTCGTACTCGAAGTAATCCTCTCTCTCTAGGATTCACTCCCCCTTACAAGTTGTAATCAACACAATGTATAACCCACTCAAGATTACCCAATCTTGAGTTTCTCTCAGAAGGATAATGTGTTTACAATGAATTTCCTCTCAAAGGAATGGATAAATAAACACTGAAGTACAGACACAATTCATTTCACACTCTTAAGCTATTTAGATATGAAAAACAGAGTGAGAATGATGTAGAAGCAGAGCATCAGCATTTTGGCATGGTAATCATATGTCTCCACGTTTTTCTGCTTCAATCCATGTCTTTTATAGGTAGGGAAGAGTCTGTGACCGTTTATGACCGTTGAAGAGTCAATCAGACCGTTGTAGCTGATTATCTTTAAGTGTGGTCAGCTTCTCTCTCTAGTCTCCAACTAATCCAGTTGTATAATTGATCTAAGGTGGCTTTCTGTGGATTTGCCCGTTGGAGAAGACTTTGCTTGTTGTAGTAATCTTCCTTTTAGCCTTTTGCAGACGTGTACAAGTGGATTAACCAAAGGAAGCAACTATCTGGGCTGTGCATTTATTGTTCTGACAGTTTTTTACTTTTTGCTCTAATCCTTCAATGAACCTTCGTTAATCTGTCTGAAACTCACTAGAAAGATGGTTAAACATATCTAGAATCAATATAGAATAATCATGGAAAGCATTGAGATCAAACAAGAAGGTATTGCAGATTTCCCAAATTTGAAATTGCACCAACGGTCACAAACCTTGAGGCCAACCTCGAGGTTAGCCTGAAGGTTTCAGGCAAGTTCAGTTTCAGAAACTCACAACCTTGAGGTTGAAACAGTAACCTCGAGGTTGGAAACTTGGTTGAAAGAGCATTTTTCCTCTGGAGCCCGATAACCTCGAGGTTGGAAATCCATACTCGAGGTTTGCTTCTGAAATTGCAAAGTTCAGTTCTTGAAAACAAGCCTCAACCTCGAGGTTGCAAACTTGACCTCGAGGTTGTCATTACTTTGACAACCAATTTGCTCTCTGTAAGTCATAATACTCGAGGTTCAAAACTGATACTCGAGTATGGCTTCTCATACTGCAGTAGAGCAATTTCTGAGGGCCATATCTCTCTGGTCCGAGCTCCGTTTTGGTCCGTTCAACTCTTGATGGAAAGCTCTGTGAGTCTACTTTGATATGCCACTGATTTCAGTCCAATCGGATTTGCAGTTTGTGAGATATACTCAAAATACTAAAGGCTGTTCCTGACTGTGACGCTGATATTTATGTCAACTTGTAAAATTCATCAATAATTCATCTGAACTTCTTTGGACTTGAATCTTTGTCAAAAGTACGTGTTGGGAGTCTAGTTTCCAATGCTTTTGGTTTCGTCTCAATCCGATCTCTGGTTTGGAAGATATCATCAAATTACCAAAGGTCGCCAGAAGCTGAACGTGGAACAGAGTGCACCAGAGTTGCTGATAGTGCTGAAACCTTGAGGTTATGACTACAACCTCGAGGTTGGCACTTGCAACCTCGAGTTTGCACTTGCAACCTCGAGGTTGGCTGGTCCAGTGACACCAAAAATGCTGAAGACACTCAAACCTCGAGGTTTATGCTCAAACCTCGAGTTTTCTCGACCTGGACCTCATATTTGCTTGATTTAACTCAGAATTGAGTCAATTGAACTTCCATATGACCTTGGAGACTTCTAGCATCAATATAAGAACTTGAATAATGATCTCTTCATTAAATTCAACAAGTTATTCCTTCTTCCATCTCCCAACTTGATCATTCTTCATCAATTAACTTGGGCTCATCATTATTTGCAGCTTCTGCCTTCTTCAACATTCAGAACATGATGAAGCTTCATTTCAACTTTTGCAAATGCTTTCTTTCTTCCATCTCTTATCTCCTTCTTGATTATTCTTCTTAATTTAACTTCAAATAATCTACATTCAATATAGCAGGTAGTCAATGTAGGAGATAACAATATTACTCAATCTTTTTGCTATTAAGAATGGCATCTATATAAGACATCATCAAAACTAATCATAACCAACATTCTCCCCCTTTTTGATGATGGCAAATACTTTAAGAAAAAATATGTATGAATATGAGAATACATTAGATGCAACATATTTTTCTTGCCATTCTCTCCCCCTTATTTGTCATTAGCAAAAAGTTGAATGTTAAGTTATCAGAAAATGACTAATTTTGCATTTCAACACAAGTTGATCAGAGGATGACAGTAGATAAACATATAAACAACTAGAAATGTATTCAATGAACAAACTTCATACAAGCAGAATTGATACCAGAAAGGATAAGCACTCTGATAATCACTAATATCAGAACCAATTACTACAAAATCAGCAAAATACAATGAAATGCAATGAGACACAACACCTAGAACCTATGCACCTTATGCATGTTAAAAAAAAATATGAAACCAGATTAGAAGAGACAAACAAACTGATGTTCTCTCCTCGATTGAAAGTGCTTTTATTTTAAATAAGATACAATTTAAAATGTTTTTATGAAAGCAAAATTTGAGAGAATTTGGAGAGGTTTTCAAGACATCTTTCACATTTAAAACATAGATACCCAACATGTGCAAAATTTCTACTGAAAATAAAAAGATAGGGATTAGAAATGCTCATGTTGGTTTTGCAAATTGATGAACGATCTGTGAAGTCCATTTGCTAGCTTTGAGATCTGTGATGTGCTCTGAATAACCTCTGAGATGAGTCTAAAGTACTGGCTTCTTTAGTTGTATCTCATATGAATGAATATGATCATCAGTACTTCAGCTTCCATCCTTTCCTTTTCTACATGTAGCTATTCTTATAGGGCATTAAGGAAAGTCCTAGCACATAACATAATCTCCTGCTACAAATTGAAAACATTCTTTCCAAAAGATTTGTTAGTGCAAGTTAAATATCAAAGTATCCTTTTCTATGTGATATTTTTCAAATAAAGATAATGAAAGGAAAATATGATATTAACTCATCATCAAAACTAATAAAAGATAATGAATGCATATGAGTATGCCCCAAAAAAAAATTCTTCAAGTGAAGGAAATGAGCTTTTAAAATATCAAACACATGTGAATATGAAGCTCCCCCTTAATGAATGCATGGCTAAAAAGTGAAGTTCCCTTTCATGATGCCAAATAATAATGAGACACCAAATGTTATGAGGTTTGAAAATATCTTTGCTCACAACATGGTACCTTAGAATTGAAAGACTTTCAAACTCAGTTGGGTGGACTTGAAATTGGTATAATCAAATCACTTATGCTTTTTATGATGATAAAAGAGTTTTAAAGCATAAGGATCATTTTAAAAATGATTTGCTTAGGCTAAACTTCATGAAAAATTTGAGTGAATAAAGTCAAGTTAGCCTGAAGAGTGATATGAGAACAGAGAAATGATTATGATATATGAATATTATTGCAAAATACAATACCTCACTCAAGTAATGCCGTAATTACTTGAGTCATAATCATTTGTAGTCCATAGATGCATCACGGGCTAGCTTTTATCTAATAATGTGATTAATACTGAAGCTCTCCCAGATGTGACTAAGCTTCAAGATGAAGAGTCACATAACCATCAGATGTTCTGAATGCATCTTAGACGCTGAAATCCTGAATGAACTTTGTATAAGATTAGTTTCTGCTCATAGCTTCTCATCAAGTTAACATGCTCCTTATCATCTCGGTTCCTTGAGTGACACTTCCTTCTGGTTGCCCTTTGACATTCATACCTCCAACCTCGAGTTTACCTCTAGAACCTCGAGGTTCCACGGTCTGTTTGGATGAGATGTCTTCTCTGTCTGCCACAAAACTCGAGGTTCCACTTCCATACTCAAGGTTCCATCCTTCAGGAACCTTGAGATTTTGTTTGACACCCCGTCAACCTCGAGGTTGGCTTCTCAACCTCGAGGTTCTGCCTTTGACAGCAAAACCAACACCTGCAATAAAATGAATGTTCTTTGGTACTCAATGATTCTTGAGTCCACACAAGATTAGACATGACAACTCTTACACTCTTATAGGATTAAACCATATGACGTATGAGCAAGAAGTATAACAATCAAAGATCAAAATATAGTTTTACCCAAACAAGATCAAGCCAATTAATTGAATAGGGTAATAACTAAATGATACCAAAAATGTTATTTCTCAATGACAATTTGTGAATACACTAGATGCAAAAAAGATGTCATTGATGAGTATAGAAAACCTTATCTATAATGATAAGCATTTATCAATTTGAAGTTCAAATTTTTCAAGAAAGATAGTGAAATATGCAAAGTATTTCAAATCTTGAATGATCTTTCAAAAATGTGATGACACATTATGAAATCAGTACTTTTTATACATGAAAGATTTTTGAAACATGTTTGAAAACAGTGGTCATTATAAATATGATGGAAGTCAATAGGTTTAATGAATATATCAATATGCTTCAGATTTGGAGAACATGTTAAACATTGAAGTTAACATGTTGAAGAATTTTCAGAAAAGCCAAAGTCATGAAAGTAAAGCATTATCAGGACATGCTTAGAACAACATAAATAAGCTTAATGACTTTGCTATTGACCAAGAGATAATCTTGCCTTAGAGAGTAGAGTATCGAACATATGAGAGCATTCAAGGCAAGAATTATGAGAATACAAAACTAGTTACTCTAAACATGAATGTGGACAAATAATTATATATTAGAGTAACACAAGTAGTACTAGGATTCATAGACTATGAAACACAGATTCTTTAGTCCAAATGACTAAAGTTCCAAAGAATTATCCTAGAAAGTTATTCCATATAATGGTTAATGCACATGATGCATTAATGAACATTCATAATATTTGGAATAGCTTAATCAATAAGGTTTTATGCAACAAGCATAAGTTTTCACATACTGAATTCATTTCTGGAAATTAGCTTGAAACTCATATATGATTCACTTATTTGACATAAGGTCCTACCATTTAGAGAATGAAACATAAGAGTTCAAGCAAAACATTGAATTCTATAGATCAATATGTGAATGACAGGGAAAACTCAATTGGACACATTTGAAGCATATCTACCATTCAATATACAATGTTAACTTCCAATTTGAAACATTATTTGAATGCAATCAGAGTATGAACATTTTTCAAATCATGCGTATGCATTTTCACAAAACAGGGTGAATTCAAATTCAAACAAGTTTTAGAATCGCGCATAACAAAAGAATAAACTCAGATGGTGAAGCATCAAACTCAAGTTCATCTTTTTCTTCAGACTTTCATTTCTTCTTCGCTTGTTGTGGATTTGAATTTAGCTTGTCAGTGTCAAGTTTGCTTCTCTTGGTAGCAAACTTCAGCAGGATTTCAGAGGATAATAATCATCCTGTATGAAAATCACATCTAGATTCTCCAATACTTAAGTTAGTAACCAATTAATCATCAAAACGCAGAACTAACATTAAGTGGAGGCAATTCACAATCTATTGGGATTAGACATTCCCAAAATTTCTCATTATCCAATCGAATTGCTCGTAGATGGATACGATATTTCCAAAAATATGTATCACAAATAATCTTACAAATTTGAGTAGATACATAAGCGAATATGTGATACCAAGAAATTCAGTGTTCAATGACGATTTGAAAATACATTCATGGAAAATATGTCATTGATATGAACTTTTCATAAACTATGCAAATAGTTTTCAATATCTCAAATATCAATCGTGATAATGTTATATGAGATTGAGATGTTGATGATATGAAAACTCATCTTTGTAGAAGTACTTAGAGAAACAATGCATTTGCAAAGTATGGTGGAAATTGAATTCCAATCTTGAGATATCATTTGAATCAAGACATGCATATTTTTAGAAACATTGGAATGCATTTTCCAAACATAGAATGAGTTGTATTTCAAAAAAAATCTTGACTTGTGCATCTCAGAAACTTTCAAGTCAGAAAAATTATGCACAAATTCACTTGTTATCCATTAGCAATCTTGAAAACATTTTTAAGGTCACAAGTAATTGATTGCTTAATGGTATACAGTATTGGACAAGTATACATTACCCAAGAATGAATTTCACATAAACACAATATGGGGTAAGGATTATATATCACCGTATTTCCCTTTGTCCTCATAGAAACTTGCTTGGTTGAGATGGATTGGTGTAGACAACTCCTTTTTCGGTTGTTCACCATCAACATCAAGCATAGCTTGTTGAGCTTTCTCAAGACTTGAATCATTTCTCTATGTTGCATTCTTGAGAAGCTTTCTTTGATCCTACAAAATCGTATAAGTCTTTTTCTTTCTTGGTATCCAATCTTGGATCCAATCATCGTTAGCTTGTAGGAACCAAAATTCACATGCTCTTATTAATATAATTAATTTAGAATAATTGAGCAAAATGAGTTGAGCATAGCTTTATGCATGAAAGATATATTTTTCAACTCATAATGTGTGCATAAAGAGTTAAGCTATTAAACATTGTAAACTAAATATATCAATAAATCTATCAAATAGATTTTCAATTTTAAAAATCGTTTTCAATGTTCATTCCTACTATCCAATGTGTAAAACCTCAATAAATGTTCTAGATAATAGAGTAGGAGGTTTTACCAACATGTACCCTTTCCCTAGGTACTTGGAGGATTAGCTTTGCATACCCATTGACTCTTTGGTGTCTGCAAAGTCTTCACATAAGGTACGATCTTCAAGTATCTTCTCCTTGACACTTGAGAGGTTCCCTTCTTTTTGTTCTCCTCAAGGTAATTGTATGGTACTCTTTGGTAGTTTGTTCTTGAGGGAAGATATACTTCTCTAGCTTGTACCCTTTGCTTCTTTTGATGTTTAAGACTTGTAGGTTCAGCAATGGGTGCCATAGGAGTTCTCTTGCTTGATATAGATTCTATGATCTCCTTCTTTGGTGCATGAGGAACTCTTGGCTTCTTCTTCCTCTTCTTTTGACCTTGATGTCCATTGATATTCAAATCATCCTGCAAACATGGAGTACTAGATGGACATTTCGGTACCCACTTATACTTGGGTCCTTGATTGTTAGTATTGGACCTTGATTGTCCTTTAGCAACCCAAATAAATTTATTTCTCACATTAGAATTTCTCCTAATATAGCATGTATGAGAAATATGTCCAGATTTTCCACAATAATTGCAAATAATAGAATTATGCTTATTATGAACAACTTTGCAAGAATTATGTGGTTCTAGTGGATGCAATCTCAAGTGACTCATGTTTGTGAATTCTTTCTTCCTATATGAGTTTCCAGCATGATTGAAAACGTTTTTGTTTTTCAAAATAGAATCAGTCAATGGTTGAAAAACAATTATATGTGACTGTTCAAAAACATTTTTCTTATATACACAAGAAGAATTGGAGTTGTTTACCTCATGTGCATCTTGAGCTCTAGCTAATGATTGATCACAATCGTCTATGAGCTCATCTTGGGAATCCTCCTCCTCTTGTTCTTTTGTGTTGGCTGGACCATGGAAGCGTTCTGAGATTTCTCCTTCTTCATGCTCCACCTCCAATTGTTCATCAATCATGGATATGCAATTTATAATTTCTGATGAACTACCAACACTATTAACTTCAACACAATTGTTATAACCATAAATAGAATCAAGAGTATCCCAAATATCTTTAGCACTAGAACAAAACTTGATTTTCTCATAATCATTTTCTGTCAATGCACTATAAAGGATTTTCATTGCTCTAATATTCAATGAAAACATTTTCTTTTCCTTTTCTGTCCAATCCTTTCTTGGTTTGAAATCATAGACATTTATAAAAACATTCCACATATCAAAATCAGTTGCTTTGATAAAACTAGTCATCCTAGCTTTCCAAAACCAAAAATCAATATCTTTGAAAAGTGGTGGAATGGTAAAATCAAAACCTTCTAAAAGCGAAGAACACCCAAAATCAGCCATTGAAACTCTTGAGACGGTTAAGTCCTTTAAACAAGAGCCTAGCTCTGATACCAAATGTAAGTTCCGGCTATCACCCAAGAGGGGGGGTGAATTGGGTGATATATAAAAATTTCCACTCTTTAAAACGTTTTCGCAATTCAGTGTTTTCATCTTTGAGTAATAAAAATAAGATCACAAACAATTGGTAAATACTCAAATGTAAATGCTAGAATTGTAAGAGATAAGGAAGAAGAGCTTGCAAACAGATTTATACTGGTTCGGCCCTCCTTGACCTACGTCCAGTCCCCAAGCCTCACTTGGGATTTTCAATCCACTATCTCACTCAAGCTTTAGTCGGGTACTTGAGAACCGCTACAATCCCACAAGTTTAGTCGGGCACTTGTGCAGCCTTTTACAAATCTCTTACTGAGATACTCCCCCTTACACACCGTAAGGATACACTGCTTGATCACACACTTCGTACTCGAAGTAATCCTCTCTCTCTAGGATTCACTCCCCCTTACAAGTTGTAATCAACACAATGTATAACCCACTCAAGATTACCCAATCTTGAGTTTCTCTCAGAAGGATAATGTGTTTACAATGAATTTCCTCTCAAAGGAATGGATAAATAAACACTGAAGTACAGACACAATTCATTTCACACTCTTAAGCTATTTAGATATGAAAAACAGAGTGAGAATGATGTAGAAGCAGAGCATCAGCATTTTGGCATGGTAATCATATGTCTCCACGTTTTTCTGCTTCAATCCATGTCTTTTATAGGTAGGGAAGAGTCTGTGACCGTTTATGACCGTTGAAGAGTCAATCAGACCGTTGTAGCTGATTATCTTTAAGTGTGGTCAGCTTCTCTCTCTAGTCTCCAACTAATCCAGTTGTATAATTGATCTAAGGTGGCTTTCTGTGGATTTGCCCGTTGGAGAAGACTTTGCTTGTTGTAGTAATCTTCCTTTTAGCCTTTTGCAGACGTGTACAAGTGGATTAACCAAAGGAAGCAACTATCTGGGCTGTGCATTTATTGTTCTGACAGTTTTTTACTTTTTGCTCTAATCCTTCAATGAACCTTCGTTAATCTGTCTGAAACTCACTAGAAAGATGGTTAAACATATCTAGAATCAATATAGAATAATCATGGAAAGCATTGAGATCAAACAAGAAGGTATTGCAGATTTCCCAAATTTGAAATTGCACCAACGGTCACAAACCTTGAGGCCAACCTCGAGGTTAGCCTGAAGGTTTCAGGCAAGTTCAGTTTCAGAAACTCACAACCTTGAGGTTGAAACAGTAACCTCGAGGTTGGAAACTTGGTTGAAAGAGCATTTTTCCTCTGGAGCCCGATAACCTCGAGGTTGGAAATCCATACTCGAGGTTTGCTTCTGAAATTGCAAAGTTCAGTTCTTGAAAACAAGCCTCAACCTCGAGGTTGCAAACTTGACCTCGAGGTTGTCATTACTTTGACAACCAATTTGCTCTCTGTAAGTCATAATACTCGAGGTTCAAAACTGATACTCGAGTATGGCTTCTCATACTGCAGTAGAGCAATTTCTGAGGGCCATATCTCTCTGGTCCGAGCTCCGTTTTGGTCCGTTCAACTCTTGATGGAAAGCTCTGTGAGTCTACTTTCATATGCCACTGATTTCAGTCCAATCGGATTTGCAGTTTGTGAGATATACTCAAAATACTAAAGGCTGTTCCTGACTGTGACGCTGATATTTATGTCAACTTGTAAAATTCATCAATAATTCATCTGAACTTCTTTGGACTTGAATCTTTGTCAAAAGTACGTGTTGGGAGTCTAGTTTCCAATGCTTTTGGTTTCGTCTCAATCCGATCTCTGGTTTGGAAGATATCATCAAATTACCAAAGGTCGCCAGAAGCTGAACGTGGAACAGAGTGCACCAGAGTTGCTGATAGTGCTGAAACCTTGAGGTTATGACTACAACCTCGAGGTTGGCACTTGCAACCTCGAGTTTGCACTTGCAACCTCGAGGTTGGCTGGTCCAGTGACACCAAAAATGCTGAAGACACTCAAACCTCGAGGTTTATGCTCAAACCTCGAGTTTTCTCGACCTGGACCTCATATTTGCTTGATTTAACTCAGAATTGAGTCAATTGAACTTCCATATGACCTTGGAGACTTCTAGCATCAATATAAGAACTTGAATAATGATCTCTTCATTAAATTCAACAAGTTATTCCTTCTTCCATCTCCCAACTTGATCATTCTTCATCAATTAACTTGGGCTCATCATTATTTGCAGCTTCTGCCTTCTTCAACATTCAGAACATGATGAAGCTTCATTTCAACTTTTGCAAATGCTTTCTTTCTTCCATCTCTTATCTCCTTCTTGATTATTCTTCTTAATTTAACTTCAAATAATCTACATTCAATATAGCAGGTAGTCAATGTAGGAGATAACAATATTACTCAATCTTTTTGCTATTAAGAATGACATCTATATAAGACATCATCAAAACTAATCATAACCAACAAGAAGCACCCATCCTAGCCCTACACCTCTTCCTTCTAGTCTCTTCTATTACTCTATGACTCATCATACTTCTTTGACAAGTTGGTGAGGTCATGGATGACTTAAACAATGCTTAGCTTCTTTCTTAAGTCACAATTTCCTCCTCCTTCTCCTCTTGGCTTTGCTTTTCTCTAGATAAAAATATATTTGGGGATCCTAATGAAGTTTTAGTAAAATTTGCTCATTGTATTTGAAGTCTTGAAGTTCTTAGCTTCATTTAGAGATCATAATCACTTACCTTCTCTTTTGATATCAATTTCCAAAATTAGGGAAAATGACTTTGGTTATACTCATTCTCAAGCTTGAATTATGCTTGTTCATAATCTCTTCTTACATTTGATCTATGATTAATGGATTTCAAGATATAATTTAGTTTGTATAGGTTTTTCATTTGTTCTTGTCTAGAATTAGTTTCATGGATTTATCTATATGTTCATTTATCTAATTTTCCTATTGGCTAATGCTTTGACTCTTCTTCCTCTCTTCATACTAGACACACACACACATGCACAACAATTGTATACACACACACACACTCACAACACTCTCTTTCTTACACATACACACACCTCATCTTTCTCTTTCATTATCCTCTTCCAATATTTTCAAGAGGCTTTATGACAAAGGACTATTATCCTCTTCCAATTGCCCCAAAGTCTTCAAGCTTTAATGTTTAGAGCATTGACTCATCATGCTTACGCTTATGACTGATATCAATCATGCATGTGTTTGGTTAATTAATTAAATAGTTTTCGATCTTCCTTCCCTTATAAGAAAACCGTCCCCCTCCCCCTTTAATTTAATTTTTAATTTATGCTTTATTTATCTCATGTTATTTACAAGAAAATCTCTCATTGGTTATTTTTGGGTCACATGGATTATGTTTTATGAGAGTTAATTTAAGCCTTAGGATTTAACTTTACTAGATTTAATCCAAACCTTTAATTTTTGTTAATCCCTTATTGGTCCAACTAATTTTATGAGGATTAAGAACATTTTCTTGATTTATCATTGGCCAATTCAATTTCACAAGGATTTGGCTTTATGAGGCTTAATTAAGGCCTTTGGATTTAGGTTTATTAAATTTAATCTTAGCCCTCCATTACTAATCTTAATTAGCATCCCCAATAAAGTGGTTTAGTGAAGTTGTCAAATTATGATTGGTCTCTAGCTTAATTATGGCCTTTAGAGACTCTACTTATGCTAATCTTAATCCTTATTTGCCATTGGTTCTTTAATTAGGGTCATAAACCTTTAATTATGCTTATTTAATTTTGCTATTAAATTTGGTGCCTCTATTCTAATTGTTGCAATTTTACTTGCCCATTATTTGTTGATAATTGCTTCTTAATTGGTCTTAGTATTTTGATAATTCTTTATGACTTTTTATGTGCTAAATATGAACTTAGGTATTAGTTTGATAATTATAGTGTTTTAGAAAATTTAGTGTCTTAATAAATTATGAAAATTGAGCCTTAAGTCTTTATTTATTAATCCATTGTCCCATTGATTCATTATGAAAATTTACACAATTATTTAGTTTAGTGAAAACCTAGTTTGTTTATTAATTCTTATTAATTTCTCCTATTGGTGTAAATATTTTCCATAACACTTTCTTGCTCATTTTAATCTTACAAGAACCCTAATTTAATTTGGTAATTATTTGTATTTTTGTGATATTTTATGATTCCTAAGAAAATTCAATTATTGGTCACCTTAACCCTAAATAAAGAATTCCTAGAAAATAGAATAAATATACCTCAAAATTTGAGACCATATATTGACCTATTTTAAATAGGTGTCATTTATCAAAATATTGTATTTATGAGAGATAATAATTTTTGGGGTTTTACACAGGGAGCTGCCTTAGCTAGGGAGGTGCGACTGCTTAGTGTGTTCTCCTCCCAAGCAGAAAAGTCAGGACATATGGCTCCAGGTGGTTTGCTGCGGGTGTCTCGTGTTGTGCAATGGATGTTACCGCCTGCTATGATGGTTGCTTCGAATTGTGATGGGGCCAAGAAGAAGGAGTCGATGAGTGCGGGGGCTAGTAGTTTACTCCGGGATTGCTCTGGACGTTGGTTAGGTGGTTGCTGCAGGAACAATGGCAATTGCTCTTCTCTCCAATCTGAGTTGTGGGCCCTGATGGATGGTCTGGAATTGGTGTGGGGTGCTGGCTACAAAGAGGTGCAGATTCAGGTTGACTGTTTGGTGGCCATTGGCTTGGTGCAAGATTCAACAGATCATCCTAATGGCAATATTGAGCCTCGTACGGCAGATTCAAAGATTCCTAGCTCGCAAGTAGCGAGTCTCACTCCATCATGTATACCGGGAAGGCAACAGGTGTGCTGATTTTATTGCTACTCATGCACTGACGCTGAGTTTAGGATTTCATGCTTTGGTCCTACCACCAGAGGGTATGTACCAGATCCTTCGTTAGATGCTGAGGGAGTAGGAACTTCTAGGTCCTGCGCTATTGTTTGCTGATCGATGTTGGTCAGTTCCTTTGTAATTTAAAAAGAAAAAGGAGTTTACCTTTTATTAAATTGATTTCCCCTGTTGACAAATTTTTCAGAAAGATATAAATGGAAATTATATATTTTTAAAAATAAACAATAATAACATTGTATTCAAATTCCAAAATACTTTACAATCGAACTTGGTATTAAATAAGATCGCGTAAGTAATTGGTTTATTTGTAGTTACGCAGTGTATTAGTAAACAAATGTGGAGAATGTTTTTGTGATATTTAAAAGTTAAAACAAGAGTAAATTCGTAGATGTGTTACCCATATTTACTCCACAATTTGAAATATGACATTATCAATTTCATGAATCCGAATATGATAATCTGAGAGTAATTTTAATGACCCAGCATATGTAATCTTGAAGAAAACTAAATTCACATGAGTTGATTGATAATCATTGAATTCATATTATTTTAAATGCAAAAAGAAGCTATAAACTCTGTCATTATCATGCTTTAATGGAACAATTAGTCAAATATGTGATTTCATCTTCATAAGGAGTTTTTAGATTTTATTTGCATTAATCTTGGTCACATCTTGAGTTTGGACTCAAAATTGGACTTTTGTCACATTCTTACTGCAGTTGGGTCATGAACACTGTTCGGTATTTTGGGAATAACTTGAGTTATGTAAATCCAATTGATCCCCAATTTGCATTTCCAGAAAGCTAAGAGGAAGCCCTACAACTCCTATGAAGAGCCCAAAAGCTAAATCAGACGTTTAGAGGGCCAAAATTGGACTGGAAACCGAAACAGGCTGCTTTCACTGGACTCTGGAATGACGTTCGGTATTTGGCCCATATATGGAGCTACAGACCTCCAAATGGGGCACCGTTTGAACGACTGGAAAGCTGACATCCGGGGCTACATTTCATATTAAGATCACATGGCCAGATTCGGATGATTTCGTGGCCTAACATGGGCAGGAAAAGAAGACACGGTTTTGGAGCTGTAAAGTGATTCAAAGATGCTTCCAAGTTGGCCACTAACTAAAGTGACGAATTTGGGTTGTAAAGTGCATGGATGAGATGCTCCTAGCTGCCTATAAATAGAAGAGTGTTGTGAAGAGCAAGACACACCTTGTAGAGACCAAGATCTCTCCCATTCTTTCCTTCTTCTACTTCTTGCCTCCTACATGGAAGGCTTAGTTTTTCTTTATTAGTTTCATGTATTGTCTTTAATTCTTGTCTTTAATTTCTTGCCTCCTACATGGAAGGCTTAGGTTTTAATCTTTCCTTTTAATTATTTTATTTTGATTTTATGTTCTTCTTCTTTTTCTATATGGATTCATTATGTTGTTGAGATTTATTTTTGAATAGAAGCTTTCATTTTCTTTAATTGTTCTTTGTGTTCTTCGTGTTCATGATGAACTTGTTCATGTTCTTCATGGTCATGATGAACATTTCTACATTTTCATTTCACAAAGCCATGCTTGGCTAAGTTTCTGTGATCGACCCATGAGTTGAGGATTCCATGGTGTCATCCGGAGGACTTGCGCTTTAATCAGTAACTGACTTGTTTCTATTAATTTTAATCGGATCCGATTATAATTATGGATTGGGTATTAGATTTAATATCCAGATTGAAATCCCAAGGACTTAGGTCGAACCGGGTTGCAGAGAACGTTGTGCGATCGTACAACGAGCTCACCACGTGTTCGATCAAATGCTAGGCGATCGTCTAGTCGAGGGAGTTTCTGGACAAATGCAGAGATCTCGGTTTGTCTAGAATCAATCACAAGTTCAGTTATCCTATTTTTGTTCGATGATGGAAGGTCTTGGAATCCCAATTCTGGGTTGATCCATTTCAATTTGATTAATCTCAATTTTCTTCATTCTGTCTTTAATTCCTGTTTTAATTTCAACAAAAACCAATCCCCCCTTGTTTTCATTTCATTTGCATGACATCTAGATTACTTAGGATCCAATAAAAGGCTCCTCGAGAAGAGAGAACGATCCTTGGTTTGCCTATATGCAATCCTTGGTTAATTGTTGATTGTGGACCCCAAGGCTAATGACAAAAGGTCTTCATCAAATGGCGCCGTTGCCGGGGAGCTAAGTAATTGGCTCCCTAGGTAATCCAATTGTCAAATTTACTTTTGACAAGGGGTTTCTCGTGTGAAGCTTGTTAGTTTTGCATTTTTGATTTTTCATTGCATATAGTTTAGGATTTTTTGCATTTAGGTAGCTTGCATAGCATTAATTGCATTATTGCACCGTCTTGACTTGGTAGCTTCTGTGTGGTGTGTTAAAATCAGATTCGATATAATTTTGAGCTCATTTGTTTGAATTCACCATGTCTCCAAGTTAATTCATAACATACTCGTATTTTTTTTAAAAAAAAAAAAAATTCTTCTTTTCTTTTTCACTTGCATTGGTATTTTCTTAAATTCCTTTTCTTAGTTTTATAATTTATAGTTAGATAGTCATCTTGTAATTCCTTGGGAATTAATTGTAGTGAAATTTCATGGCTTGGTTTTATGATAATCATAATCTACCTTTCAATTCTCACTCTTTTGTAGGCAATCAAGAATGTGATGGCTTATTCCACCAATACCATGAACCATACCAACAACCTCCATTCCAACAATATCATCAATCCTCTCCATTCCAACAATATCATCAACCCTCCTCATTCCAACAATATCATCAACCCTCTCACCTACCTTACCATCCTCCATTCCATCCCACTTCTATACCATGCCATCCATCTCATGAATCCCTATACCCATTTGAGCCACCTTACGAACCTTATTCCCAACCATGTCTACCCGACCAAGATCCTTCATTTTGTGAAGTCATTGGAGATTTCCAAAATCAACCAGCTTGGGCTATAAATGAGGAGTGGTCATATAAGGACAACCTTTATCAACAGATGGACTCTATGCTTAAAATGATGGAACAACAAGTGAAATCATCTGAGAGATTAGCAAAGGAAATTGAGCAGCAAGCACAAGTTTTAAAAATGAAATTTCCTTCTATCATGGGCACACATGCACAAGAAGTGAGACAAGTACAAGAGCACATTGAAGAGTCCTCTCTCCCATTTGGTAATGATCATATCCCTATAGAAGTAGACTCTCCTACTACTTTGATTAATGAAGCAATTCATAATTTGAGTGATAATGAGGTGTACGAGGAAATCATTGTTGAATCCCCTCAATTGTTTAGACATGTAATTGCTCAACCAATTGGCTTTAGTAGTAGTGATTCGATTGTACTTGTTGATGAGTGTGTTCCTATTCTTTCATGTGATGCTTTAACTGATGAAAATGCTTCTCTTCATAGTACTATGGATGAATTCGATAAATTGAATGACATATTTTCATGCTCTTGTGAGGAATATCAAATGTGTGTGGATTGTTATCATGAAAAATGTCATTTACATGTTGAGCTTCAAAAGAAAGCATTTAGTGAAGTGGTTGATTCTACCATTGATCAAAACGCACTGTCTTGTACTATTGAAGATAGTAAGCATGTCAATTCTGAAACAGTTGAATCAAGCATGGATGCCAATGTTGGTGATGATGTTCTTGCTGAATGGTATGCTGATTATCCCGATTTTGCATCTATGAGTAACACTGTCAATTGTGCCTGTTCTAATAATGAACGATGTCCTATTTGCACTGAAATTAATGATGCATTATTCGGTGATTTTGGTAGCAATTCTGCATTGATTGTGGATTCTGTTGTTGACGTGAGTGAGAACAATCATAGCCTAGAATGTCAAATGCATAAAATTCCCATTGAATTACATTCTTGTAGTCTGGTAGGTGACAAAGATTCTGAAATTTTGATTGATAAAATCCTGCATGTCAATGAATCTTTCCAACAAGTACTTTCTTGTGATTTGCCACCTGATTTAGAAAAACAAGATAATTGTTTTGAATCGTTACACATTCCAGGTGGTGATGATTTGAAAAATTCTTTTCCTTCTTCCACTCTTTTCCCTTTCATTTCTTGTGATTGTGACAATGATGAAGTATACTCCAACACTAAGTTGGATTCCATACCTTCCATTTTGCAACCACAAGAGAATTTTCACAATATAATTGGTACCTTGACTCCTACTGATGGGAGTATCATTGATTTCCTTGGATGTGATAGTTACTTGGAGAGTTTGGAACTTAACATGCCTTTAATTCACTTGAAACTCCTCCATGTTTCTATTTTTGGATGGGATACTGCTGGTTGCTTGTCTTCTTTGCAGGCACATTCTTGGAAAGGTCCTCGATGGAACCAACATCCACTGTACATTCTTGGACCTCTTCCAATGGATCCTAAACCACCTCCACCAAGGAAAATCAATGTGGGAGAAGATGTTTTAATAGACAAATGCATGATTTCCATCCGGGATGAGAACTTCTCTTTTAAGCGACTCAAGATCTTCTAACCCAGGTTGTCTCTTTCCTCACTTATTTCCTTCCTAATTTCTATAAATTTTTGGGCTTAATTGTTGTATGAGGAAGACAAGTGTGGGGGAGGGACACAATCCAGTAGAAAAAGTAGAAATAATGTAGTTTATTAAATAGAATAAGAACAATACATTCTCTCATTCTATGATTGCAACATATTATGCACTTGGACACTTTGGTTTTGATGGATCATTCTATTTTGATTGATTTTGAACTCTTGGATTATAATATCTTGGTAGTTGATTCTATGATGCTGATTGCAACCTTTGTGAGATTTTGGGCCTACATGAATGGAATTCATCTTTTACCATTCTTTCTTTCTTGTGTGCATCTGCTCATGATTTGCGTTCTCTAGAACTTGCTCCTTTTCTTTTTGAAACTACATTTTTCACTTATGTGCATAGGTATGATGGAAGCTTGCTTTTTCCTTTTGTTTTCCCCACTTTGGCCAAATAGCCTTTCCCATGCATTATTATTCCTTTGGTAACCCCTTTGTGCCTTTTTGTCCATTCTGTTCTAAGCCACGTTACAAGTCTAAGCGTAAAACCATTTTATTCCGCACCATGAAAAATTATTGAGCATTGGTTTACCTTGGTTTTGTGTTTAAGTGTGGGGGTTGCTCAGGAGTGCAACAGTTTAAGTGTGGGGGGAAGATATTTGATTTTTCCATTGTAATTATATATATAGTACAGTTCAAAAAAAAAAAACAAAAAAACAAAACACAAAACAAAACAAAAAAAAACAGAAAGGAGAAAAAAAAAAGAGAAAAAGAAAAAGATTAAAAAAAAAAATAGAAAGAAAGGAGGTATTTGAGTTATATAAAAGTTTACATACATAGAATGATTGTGTTAATCAGTGCTCGATTTAATTTCTTTGGTGCTTAGCCTCTCATTCCATACTTTTACCTACCTTCACCCTAACCCCATTACAACCTGTAATAACAAGCTCTCTTGATTTGTGCAAGCATGTGTTATCAGTAGTGGAGAAGTAGAACTTGAGCAAGCTTATGGTAGAACAATTTCATTGAGCAGAATTTGAGTGATACACTGATTAACCATATACACTTGAGAGATTGATTGAGGGCATCATTTGAGAGACTATTTTGTGTGATCAGCATCATTGAATGATACTGCCATGATTAGTAATTTGAGATGAAGAGATTTCTGTCTTGAATGGTTGATCTTTTGAAGCTTTTGTGATCCTTGTTGAGCTTTGAAATTTCAGCAATTGTTAGAAAAGAGAAATTTCTCTTGTTCCTTACTTTTTAATTTTGCTCAGGAGTGCAAAAGGATAAGTGTGGGGGAGTTTGATAATCATTGAATTCATATTATTTTAAATGCAAAAAGAAGCTATAAACTCTGTCATTATCATGCTTTAATGGAACAATTAGTCAAATATGTGATTTCATCTTCATAAGGAGTTTTTAGATTTTATTTGCATTAATCTTGGTCACATCTTGAGTTTGGACTCAAAATTGGACTTTTGTCACATTCTTACTGCAGTTGGGTCATGAACACTGTTCGGTATTTTGGGAATAACTTGAGTTATGTAAATCCAATTGATCCCCAATTTGCATTTCCAGAAAGCTAAGAGGAAGCCCTACAACTCCTATGAAGAGCGCAAAAGCTAAATCAGACGTTTAGAGGGCCAAAATTGGACTGGAAACCGAAACAGGCTGCTTTCACTGGACTCTGGAATGACGTTCGGTATTTGGCCCATATATGGAGCTACAGACCTCCAAATGGGGCACCGTTTGAACGACTGGAAAGCTGACATCCGGGGCTATATTTCATATTAAGATCACATGGCCAGATTCGGATGATTTCGTGGCCTAACATGGGCAGGAAAAGAAGACACGGTTTTGGAGCTGTAAAGTGATTCAAAGATGCTTCCAAGTTGGCCACTAACTAAAGTGACGAATTTGGGTTGTAAAGTGCATGGATGAGATGCTCCTAGCTGCCTATAAATAGAAGAGTGTTGTGAAGAGCAAGACACACCTTGTAGAGACCAAGATCTCTCCCATTCTTTCCTTCTTCTACTTCTTGCCTCCTACATGGAAGGCTTAGTTTTTCTTTATTAGTTTCATGTATTGTCTTTAATTCTTGTCTTTAATTTCTTGCCTCCTACATGGAAGGCTTAGGTTTTAATCTTTCCTTTTAATTATTTTATTTTGATTTTATGTTCTTCTTCTTTTTCTATATGGATTCATTATGTTGTTGAGATTTATTTTTGAATAGAAGCTTTCATTTTCTTTAATTGTTCTTTGTGTTCTTCGTGTTCATGATGAACTTGTTCATGTTCTTCATGGTCATGATGAACATTTCTACATTTTCATTTCACAAAGCCATGCTTGGCTAAGTTTCTGTGATCGACCCATGAGTTGAGGATTCCATGGTGTCATCCGGAGGACTTGCGCTTTAATCAGTAACTGACTTGTTTCTATTAATTTTAATCGGATCCGATTATAATTATGGATTGGGTATTAGATTTAATATCCAGATTGAAATCCCAAGGACTTAGGTCGAACCGGGTTGCAGAGAACGTTGTGCGATCGTACAACGAGCTCACCACGTGTTCGATCAAATGCTAGGCGATCGTCTAGTCGAGGGAGTTTCTGGACAAATGCAGAGATCTCGGTTTGTCTAGAATCAATCACAAGTTCAGTTATCCTATTTTTGTTCGATGATGGAAGGTCTTGGAATCCCAATTCTGGGTTGATCCATTTCAATTTGATTAATCTCAATTTTCTTCATTCTGTCTTTAATTCCTGTTTTAATTTCAACAAAAACCAATCCCCCCTTGTTTTCATTTCATTTGCATGACATCTAGATTACTTAGGATCCAATAAAAGGCTCCTCGAGAAGAGAGAACGATCCTTGGTTTGCCTATATGCAATCCTTGGTTAATTGTTGATTGTGGACCCCAAGGCTAATGACAAAAGGTCTTCATCAAATGGCGCCGTTGCCGGGGAGCTAAGTAATTGGCTCCCTAGGTAATCCAATTGTCAAATTTACTTTTGACAAGGGGTTTCTCGTGTGAAGCTTGTTAGTTTTGCATTTTTGATTTTTCATTGCATATAGTTTAGGATTTTTTGCATTTAGGTAGCTTGCATAGCATTAATTGCATTATTGCACCGTCTTGACTTGGTAGCTTCTGTGTGGTGTGTTAAAATCAGATTCGATATAATTTTGAGCTCATTTGTTTGAATTCACCATGTCTCCAAGTTAATTCATAACATACTCGTATTTTTTTTAAAAAAAAAAAAAAATTCTTCTTTTCTTTTTCACTTGCATTGGTATTTTCTTAAATTCCTTTTCTTAGTTTTATAATTTATAGTTAGATAGTCATCTTGTAATTCCTTGGGAATTAATTGTAGTGAAATTTCATGGCTTGGTTTTATGATAATCATAATCTACCTTTCAATTCTCACTCTTTTGTAGGCAATCAAGAATGTGATGGCTTATTCCACCAATACCATGAACCATACCAACAACCTCCATTCCAACAATATCATCAATCCTCTCCATTCCAACAATATCATCAACCCTCCTCATTCCAACAATATCATCAACCCTCTCACCTACCTTACCATCCTCCATTCCATCCCACTTCTATACCATGCCATCCATCTCATGAATCCCTATACCCATTTGAGCCACCTTACGAACCTTATTCCCAACCATGTCTACCCGACCAAGATCCTTCATTTTGTGAAGTCATTGGAGATTTCCAAAATCAACCAGCTTGGGCTATAAATGAGGAGTGGTCACATAAGGACAACCTTTATCAACAGATGGACTCTATGCTTAAAATGATGGAACAACAAGTGAAATCATCTGAGAGATTAGCAAAGGAAATTGAGCAGCAAGCACAAGTTTTAAAAATGAAATTTCCTTCTATCATGGGCACACATGCACAAGAAGTGAGACAAGTACAAGAGCACATTGAAGAGTCCTCTCTCCCATTTGGTAATGATCATATCCCTATAGAAGTAGACTCTCCTACTACTTTGATTAATGAAGCAATTCATAATTTGAGTGATAATGAGGTGTACGAGGAAATCATTGTTGAATCCCCTCAATTGTTTAGACATGTAATTGCTCAACCAATTGGCTTTAGTAGTAGTGATTCGATTGTACTTGTTGATGAGTGTGTTCCTATTCTTTCATGTGATGCTTTAACTGATGAAAATGCTTCTCTTCATAGTACTATGGATGAATTCGATAAATTGAATGACATATTTTCATGCTCTTGTGAGGAATATCAAATGTGTGTGGATTGTTATCATGAAAAATGTCATTTACATGTTGAGCTTCAAAAGAAAGCATTTAGTGAAGTGGTTGATTCTACCATTGATCAAAACGCACTGTCTTGTACTATTGAAGATAGTAAGCATGTCAATTCTGAAACAGTTGAATCAAGCATGGATGCCAATGTTGGTGATGATGTTCTTGCTGAATGGTATGCTGATTATCCCGATTTTGCATCTATGAGTAACACTGTCAATTGTGCCTGTTCTAATAATGAACGATGTCCTATTTGCACTGAAATTAATGATGCATTATTCGGTGATTTTGGTAGCAATTCTGCATTGATTGTGGATTCTGTTGTTGACGTGAGTGAGAACAATCATAGCCTAGAATGTCAAATGCATAAAATTCCCATTGAATTACATTCTTGTAGTCTGGTAGGTGACAAAGATTCTGAAATTTTGATTGATAAAATCCTGCATGTCAATGAATCTTTCCAACAAGTACTTTCTTGTGATTTGCCACCTGATTTAGAAAAACAAGATAATTGTTTTGAATCGTTACACATTCCAGGTGGTGATGATTTGAAAAATTCTTTTCCTTCTTCCACTCTTTTCCCTTTCATCTCTTGTGATTGTGACAATGATGAAGTATACTCCAACACTAAGTTGGATTCCATACCTTCCATTTTGCAACCACAAGAGAATTTTCACAATATAATTGGTACCTTGACTCCTACTGATGGGAGTATCATTGATTTCCTTGGATGTGATAGTTACTTGGAGAGTTTGGAACTTAACATGCCTTTAATTCACTTGAAACTCCTCCATGTTTCTATTTTTGGATGGGATACTGCTGGTTGCTTGTCTTCTTTGCAGGCACATTCTTGGAAAGGTCCTCGATGGAACCAACATCCACTGTACATTCTTGGACCTCTTCCAATGGATCCTAAACCACCTCCACCAAGGAAAATCAATGTGGGAGAAGATGTTTTAATAGACAAATGCATGATTTCCATCCGGGATGAGAACTTCTCTTTTAAGCGACTCAAGATCTTCTAACCCAGGTTGTCTCTTTCCTCACTTATTTCCTTCCTAATTTCTATAAATTTTTGGGCTTAATTGTTGTATGAGGAAGACAAGTGTGGGGGAGGGACACAATCCAGTAGAAAAAGTAGAAATAATGTAGTTTATTAAATAGAATAAGAACAATACATTCTCTCATTCTATGATTGCAACATATTATGCACTTGGACACTTTGGTTTTGATGGATCATTCTATTTTGATTGATTTTGAACTCTTGGATTATAATATCTTGGTAGTTGATTCTATGATGCTGATTGCAACCTTTGTGAGATTTTGGGCCTACATGAATGGAATTCATCTTTTACCATTCTTTCTTTCTTGTGTGCATCTGCTCATGATTTGCGTTCTCTAGAACTTGCTCCTTTTCTTTTTGAAACTACATTTTTCACTTATGTGCATAGGTATGATGGAAGCTTGTTTTTTCCTTTTGTTTTCCCCACTTTGGCCAAATAGCCTTTCCCATGCATTATTATTCCTTTGGTAACCCCTTTGTGCCTTTTTGTCCATTCTGTTCTAAGCCACGTTACAAGTCTAAGCGTAAAACCATTTTATTCCGCACCATGAAAAATTATTGAGCATTGGTTTACCTTGGTTTTGTGTTTAAGTGTGGGGGTTGCTCAGGAGTGCAACAGTTTAAGTGTGGGGGGAAGATATTTGATTTTTCCATTGTAATTATATATATAGTACAGTTCAAAAAAAAAAAACAAAAAAACAAAACACAAAACAAAACAAAAAAAAACAGAAAGGAGAAAAAAAAAAAGAGAAAAAGAAAAAGATTAAAAAAAAAAAATAGAAAGAAAGGAGGTATTTGAGTTATATAAAAGTTTACATACATAGAATGATTGTGTTAATCAGTGCTCGATTTAATTTCTTTGGTGCTTAGCCTCTCATTCCATACTTTTACCTACCTTCACCCTAACCCCATTACAACCTGTAATAACAAGCTCTCTTGATTTGTGCAAGCATGTGTTATCAGTAGTGGAGAAGTAGAACTTGAGCAAGCTTATGGTAGAACAATTTCATTGAGCAGAATTTGAGTGATACACTGATTAACCATATACACTTGAGAGATTGATTGAGGGCATCATTTGAGAGACTATTTTGTGTGATCAGCATCATTGAATGATACTGCCATGATTAGTAATTTGAGATGAAGAGATTTCTGTCTTGAATGGTTGATCTTTTGAAGCTTTTGTGATCCTTGTTGAGCTTTGAAATTTCATCAATTGTTAGAAAAGAGAAATTTCTCTTGTTCCTTACTTTTTAATTTTGCTCAGGAGTGCAAAAGGATAAGTGTGGGGGAGTTTGATAATCATTGAATTCATATTATTTTAAATGCAAAAAGAAGCTATAAACTCTGTCATTATCATGCTTTAATGGAACAATTAGTCAAATATGTGATTTCATCTTCATAAGGAGTTTTTAGATTTTATTTGCATTAATCTTGGTCACATCTTGAGTTTGGACTCAAAATTGGACTTTTGTCACATTCTTACTGCAGTTGGGTCATGAACACTGTTCGGTATTTTGGGAATAACTTGAGTTATGTAAATCCAATTGATCCCCAATTTGCATTTCCAGAAAGCTAAGAGGAAGCCCTACAACTCCTATGAAGAGCCCAAAAGCTAAATCAGACGTTTAGAGGGCCAAAATTGGACTGGAAACCGAAACAGGCTGCTTTCACTGGACTCTGGAATGACGTTCGGTATTTGGCCCATATATGGAGCTACAGACCTCCAAATGGGGCACCGTTTGAACGACTGGAAAGCTGACATCCGGGGCTACATTTCATATTAAGATCACATGGCCAGATTCGGATGATTTCGTGGCCTAACATGGGCAGGAAAAGAAGACACGGTTTTGGAGCTGTAAAGTGATTCAAAGATGCTTCCAAGTTGGCCACTAACTAAAGTGACGAATTTGGGTTGTAAAGTGCATGGATGAGATGCTCCTAGCTGCCTATAAATAGAAGAGTGTTGTGAAGAGCAAGACACACCTTGTAGAGACCAAGATCTCTCCCATTCTTTCCTTCTTCTACTTCTTGCCTCCTACATGGAAGGCTTAGTTTTTCTTTATTAGTTTCATGTATTGTCTTTAATTCTTGTCTTTAATTTCTTGCCTCCTACATGGAAGGCTTAGGTTTTAATCTTTCCTTTTAATTATTTTATTTTGATTTTATGTTCTTCTTCTTTTTCTATATGGATTCATTATGTTGTTGAGATTTATTTTTGAATAGAAGCTTTCATTTTCTTTAATTGTTCTTTGTGTTCTTCGTGTTCATGATGAACTTGTTCATGTTCTTCATGGTCATGATGAACATTTCTACATTTTCATTTCACAAAGCCATGCTTGGCTAAGTTTCTGTGATCGACCCATGAGTTGAGGATTCCATGGTGTCATCCGGAGGACTTGCGCTTTAATCAGTAACTGACTTGTTTCTATTAATTTTAATCGGATCCGATTATAATTATGGATTGGGTATTAGATTTAATATCCAGATTGAAATCCCAAGGACTTAGGTCGAACCGGGTTGCAGAGAACGTTGTGCGATCGTACAACGAGCTCACCACGTGTTCGATCAAATGCTAGGCGATCGTCTAGTCGAGGGAGTTTCTGGACAAATGCAGAGATCTCGGTTTGTCTAGAATCAATCACAAGTTCAGTTATCCTATTTTTGTTCGATGATGGAAGGTCTTGGAATCCCAATTCTGGGTTGATCCATTTCAATTTGATTAATCTCAATTTTCTTCATTCTGTCTTTAATTCCTGTTTTAATTTCAACAAAAACCAATCCCCCCTTGTTTTCATTTCATTTGCATGACATCTAGATTACTTAGGATCCAATAAAAGGCTCCTCGAGAAGAGAGAACGATCCTTGGTTTGCCTATATGCAATCCTTGGTTAATTGTTGATTGTGGACCCCAAGGCTAATGACAAAAGGTCTTCATCATTGATACAAACATGGATTAAACATTAAAGAGAATGCTGATAACAGTGAAACAATCGAAATTTTAAAATTACAAATTTCAGAGCCTACTGAAGCACAAATATAAGCTATAAATATTATTTCTCCTTCTTTATATTTTTCAGAGGTTTCGTAGAGCTCAACTTTGGCGTGCACATTTCAGCTAGGCCAAGGTCCTTGGAACATCATTGGCAATAATTTTTCTTTTTGCATTGGCATCTTGTGGGCTTGTAAGTTGAGAGAAGGTATTAATGTCATCCTGAATGACATAACTTTGTGAGGAGGTATGACTAGTTTCCCTTAAAGCAGTCGATTCCTACGGGTATGTAAAGTAAGATTATAATTTTTGAAAAAGAAAACATCAAATATGTATATATTTGAAAAAGACTTGTTTGTGACTATCGGTCCATACCAATGAGCATTTTGTTTGTAGGTTGTCCCCACCAGTTAGTATCATCAACATGATTAAGGACAAAACAGCACTTTGGTAAGGAGTCACCAAAAGAAGGAGCAATAGTGGATAAGTTAGTTATGTTAATATGGACAGATTCATGTATTCCTTCTCCCCTGCCTCGAAGTAAAAAATGTGATAGTTCATAACAACCACCCTCAATCAGTTTCCAATAGTGCTTTGCCATAAGATCTTCAGACAAAATTCTAACCAATATACGTGTAGCGTTCTGATTGTTGTAAAGAACATTTATGAGAACGTATGGAAGAGAATAAAGTGCGGCATGAAATTGGAAAACAAAAATGTGCTGTGAGTTCAGTAAACATAACCGTGTTATCAAAGACGATGAGATTGACAGACTGAAGTTCTATTGTGGGCCTTTTATGTCTGGGACAAGCACTTTCCAAATATGTGTGTACTATGCGATCAACAATGACTTTCAAGACCATTTCACAAGGACTTTTAGACAGATTTTGCAATTTTGAGTTTAGATTGAATTCCATTTGAAGTCAGGAAAAGATTTGGAAATCATGCAACTGACAAGGACGGGTAACTGAAAGAAGTTAATTAATGGTAAAGTTGTGGGTAAGGGTTTAATTAATAGCGGAACGGGTGTTTGAATCAACTACAGAAAAAAAAACCTACCGGCACTAATGAGTATCCGTTATGGACGTAACTGATAGACAAACAAAAAACGTAGGGCAACGGTCTTAGTATGTGAAACGGCGTTGAAGTTAAGCATAACATTAATTTTTTTACCTAAAAAAAAAAAACTTATGAAAAACATGAGGATTTTAATTTTTAAAAAGTATACCTGTAATATTTTTAAATATTCAAAGTATTCAATTTATAAAAATACATACATGTTTTGTTATTTATTAAGAATATTGGTTAAATGACTACACTATTTTGAAAGTTGGCGTTTGGATTCATTTTTTCGACTACAAATAATAATTACCAGGTATTAGAAGCGTAAATTATAAGAGTTCTGATGTAATAATAAAAGTATCATTACCACACAATTTGGAAACTAATGACGATATATAATGAATTGTTCTTAAAGATGAAAACGTACTACAGTGTCTATTTAAACTCTAAAAAAACCGATTTCCTTTCAAAAATAATTGAAAGTATTAAATGATTTTAAATGTTGCTATGAACCGGCCCAACGGCCCAGATCCATGCTACGGCCCAACTGAGCCGGGAAGCATAATTGGCGTATCAGCAGGGAAGATCCGGTATCCTAACAAGATAGGATCTATCCTAACCAACATGCCGAGATATTTGCCCCAAATATCTCGGGCCCGGAGATCATGGCAGATATGATCTATCGGTATCTAGATTATCTCAACAAGAGATAATCTCCTAGATACTCGCCTCGGAGATCTAGGATGAACAAGATACTCGCGTTGGACCCCTCTATAAATATAGAGGAACACTAACCAGGTGCACGAGTTCTAACTCTCCACTCTTTTACTTTCAGTCACTCAGATCACACACCCCACCCCCTTGGCTACACGCCTGTGTGTATCTCGAACTACGTAGACCTTGATCCCTTTACAGGGTACGTAGGCTCTAGACTTGACAACCTAGTCAAGTCCAATATATCTGTGTTCTTAGAACAGAACATTATCGCCGACCGTGGGGATCTATAAATTTCTATCCCCATGACCACTGATGGCAAACACGAGAAGCCACAGCAGAAACCCACCGCCACCGGTTGGCGGAGACGCCCAACCAAGCCAACCGCCGGCCGGACTCAACCAGCCACAGGAGCAGCCGCGACGGGAAAATACTCCTGAAGGCAATGTGACCGACACGGCAACTTCCCCTCGCGAAGATGATCAGCCGCTGCTGGAAGCGCACACGGAGGCTCCAACCCGAGACGTACAAGCAGTCGAAGCCGACGTCTGCATTTTACAGAGGACACAAGAGTCGTTACTCCAAAGGTTCGAAAACAAGGAGAAACGAGACCACCTCCAGTGAGAGGCAGATTTTGAAGCCCTCGGCGGCATGATCAGGGATGAACTCGAAATCAATCGCTGAAATGAAAACCACAGGAGGAATCATAAAAGAGGGAAAAGGGCTCCCATAGACGATAGTAGTTCGTCAAGTAGCCCAGAACCCAGAACCACGCGCAGAGACAGCGGTGAACCAGAGGATAGGACGGGTGCAGAACTAGGCCGCCTACCATCTCCAGAGAACATCAACTACACGGGAAACTGAAAGCAGGAGCTTTATACCCAAGAGGGGGGGTGAATTGGGTATCTTTAAAATTTTCGAAACTTGTTCTGTTTTGGGTCACTCAGAACAGGGCACAACAGAGAGGATAAGGAGAAGAAGCTAAACACAATGCAATTTATACTGGTTCGGTCCTTTCCTGACCTACATCCAGTCCCCAAGCCTCACTTGGGATTTTCAATCTACTAACTCAACAATATTGATTACACACTCTGTACTAAGAGTTGTTCTCTCACTAGAACACACTCCCCCTTACAAGTTGTAATCAATACACCCCAACTACCAAGTCCCCTGACTTGTAGTTATCACAATCAATAAATGATTTCACAAGTGAAAACTCTCTCAAAGAGTAGATAGAATAAGCACTGAAGTACAAAGTATTAAATTGATACTATTACAGATGAAAGCTGAACACAATAAATGACACTTAATAAATTTTCGCTCTCAGTTGGTGTATCAGCTTGAGAAGAAGTTAATGCTCTCTATTTATAGGCAGAGAACATTAAATGACCGTTGTAAGATGATTCCAACCGTTGGAAGTGATTAGCTTGGGTTCTGGTCATCTTCTCTCTCTAAACTTCTGCTAATCCAAGACTTAATGAAGTCTGATGTGGCTCTCTGAGAATTTGCCCGTTGGAGTGACTTTACTTGTTGTAGTAAGTATACTTTAACGTTTAGAAGGCGTGCTCAGATGGATTAGCTGAGAATAGGTTGATTTGCAGAAGTGCATTTAATGCACTGTACACTTTTTGCTTTATGGCTTTGACCTTCATTGATCTTCATCTGTGATTGCTGAAATTCACTCAACAAACTTGTTAAACATAGCTAGGAATATGATTGAATGAATTATGGAAGCAATAAGATCAAACAATAATGATTTGCAAATTCGCGTAATTCAAAAACCAAGTTTGACCGTTGTATACTGCGGTATGTTCCTCTATACTGGAGTATGGCACTATGCATAAGTGTCCATACTGCAGTATCCAAAGTCATACTGCGGTAACCAACTTCCAGAGACAAAAACATCGTGAATTGATTTTGAAAGATATGCTCTATACTGCGGTATGCAACTAACATACTGCAGTATGCGAGTTTTTGTCAAAGTTGAGAGTCCCCGTGATTGCCCAATACTGCAGTATGAAAACCTATACTGCAGTATGCAATAGTTATAAAATTTGAGAGCTTTCTGTATGAGCCTATACTGCAGTATCCAAATACATACTGCGGTATTGACTTGGGTGAGAAAATTTGATTGCTCTCGGGTTGGCCCTATACTGCAATATACATACCTATACTGCGGTATTGGCTTGACTTAGAAATTTAGTTGCTCTCTGGATGGCCCTATATTGCAGTATGCATACCTATACTGCGGTATTGGCTTGTTTTGAAAACACGGTTGCTCTCTGGAAGTCCAATACTGCGGTATGTCATCCTATACTGCAGTATTGACTTTACTTCAAAAATTTGCTTGCCTTCTGTAAGTCCAAATACTGCGGTATAGCATTCTATACTGCAGTATTGACTTAACTACAAAAATTGGATTGTTCTCTGGAAGTCCAATACTACGGTATGTCACCCTATACTGCAGTATTGACTTAACTTCAAAAATCTGATGACCTTCTGTAGGTTTAATACTGCGGTAAAGACAGCTATACTGCAGTATTGATTTAACTCGAAAGATTATTTCCTTTCTGGAAGGCCCTTTACTGCAGTATGCAGACCCATACTGCGGTAAGCAACTATCAGATGATTTTTAAAGATCTTGGAAACTTCAAAACATGTTTTACACTTGTTGTTAATCATCAAAACACATTGAGAACTAACAGAAACCAGGATGATGGTATGAACCGCACCAATCGAATCGCCAGGGAGGGCCGAGATCGAGAAGAGTGCCGCGTAGAAGACGGAAGTTCCCGGGCCCGCAGATCACCCCGCCGTGGTTCTCCCCGGGAATATCGAATGAAGTACCTGACGGAGTCTGGAAGATCCCCGTTCTCCAGGGTTGCGGCAATGGCCCGTTACCCGAGATACTTTGACCTAGCCGACCTCTCGATGTACGATGGAACTCAGGACCCACGCAACCCTTTTGAAAGATATTTGAAAAACTCATGTGGGTCCGGTCAATTGATGGCCTAGTTATTTAGCGACTCTTCGCAGCCACTCTGACCGGGCCAGCGCACAAGTGGCTGAGTTCACTCCCGGACAACTCCATCCTTAGCTTTGAAGACCTCGGACGAAAGTTTGAGCTGCATTTCGCCACCAGTAAAAAGCAGCCGAAATCCGAATTCACGCTGAGTAAAGTGCGACAGAAGAAAGGTGAGGCGCTACAAAAATACCTGGATTGATTCCGCGACATGGCAATGCAAGTTCGATTGCTATCTGAGGACGTCCACGTACACTGCCTGGTCAACGGGCTAGACCCGTCATCAAGATTGGCCCGGAACTTATGCAAAAGCCTGGTTTTCACATTGACCGAGTTCTACACCCAGGCAAAGAAGTACTTGGACGTGGAGCAAATGGAAGCGGCTAACGCTGACGAACCCGAGCGACAAGAACTAATTCGCCTGATGCAAGAGAACGGGGAATCAAACAAAAGACCAAACCGAGAAGGCAGCACCGAGAGAGCCGAGGCAAACCCGACCGAGCCGACCACAAGACAAAGTACTACAGCTACACTCCGTTAAATGCCCCTCGGTCTCAGGTATGGAAAGAGGTAGCCCAGGTCAAGATGAGGCGGGTTGACAAGCCGAGGCCGATTAGAGGCCGCTCCAACATCGACAGTACCAAGTTTTGTACATTCCACGATTGCCATGGGCATACCACCGACGAATGTTATGACCTCCGCGATGCTATTGAAAAGTTCGTGAGAGAATGAAAGCTACGTCAATATGTCATCAAGACCCAGGGAAGGACGAGCGGCAAAACGCAACGACCGCGTCCGCACTAGAAGTTCGCCCAAGGAGACCCGAAAGCCGGGAAAGAAGCAGAAGATCGCCTCTGACGATGAGTTTCCCGACGTGGATTTCCAGTGCAACGTCGTCAGCGGAGGATTCAGAGGGGGAGGAGATACCGTAAGCCAGCGGAAGACATACCTCTGCGAGGTCCTAACCGTCAGAGACCTCCCCAAGTTCAAGGACGATCCCAGCAAGCCGAGGCCGCCACCTTGACCTTCACCAACAAGGAGCTAAGAGACGTCATTCTCGGCCACCTGGATGGGTTGGTGATCACCGGCACAGTGGTGAGTTGCCGAGTCAAGAGAATCTTTGTAGATGCAGGAAGTTCGGCCGACATCATAAGCTGGGACGCCTATAAAAGGATGCACCTCGACAAAAAAGATCTCAAGCGGTACAAGACCACCCTGATCGGATTCAACGGCGAGCAATCCTTTCCAAAAGGATATATCGACCTCAGACTAACCCTCGGGACAAAAGAAGCCTTCAAGTCTGAACGCGTCAGGTTCATAGTAGCCGACTTCCGATCTCCGTACAATATTATCCTCGGCTGACCGACAATTCATAACTGGGACATATTAGTGTCCACCAACCACCAGAAGCTGAAGATGGTCAACGACAAAAATCAGCTGGTAGTAGTATCTGGAGACCAAAAGGAATCACAACAATGCTACTTTGAAGCCCTCCGAGTCGAGGAAGGAGGGCCCTCATCCCCACCTCGGCTCGGATCTAGCAAGACGATGACCGAGGACGACATCGAAAGACACCCCCGGCAACCGGTCAATATGGTAGAGCTCAACCTCCGGGAGCCAGAAAATCCAAGACCCGAGCCGGAAGGAGAACTTGAGGAAGTAGCCCTAGGGACGGACCCATCCAAGACCACCAAGATCGGCAGAGAGATGAGGGACGACCTAAAAACACAGATGATTCGCTTCCTCAGACATAACCAAGACGTCTTCGCCTAGACCTCGGCAGAAATACCCGACATCGAACCCCACTTCTGCTGCCACAAACTCTGCATATAGCCGGGATCTAGACCAGTGGCGCAGAAGAAGAGGAATATCGCCGACAAAAGACATAAGGCCCTCGAGAGCCACGTTGAAAAGCTCCTAGCGGCCGGCTTCATTCGAGAAGTGCAGTACACTACTTGGCTCTCAAACGTAGTCATGGTACTCAAAATATAATAAAAGGCCCAAAGCCCAAATAAGTATAAAAGCCATTATTTAATAACTAAAAAGTCCTAAATTATCAATCAAGAGACAAAAAGTAGTGTATGAAATATTCAATTATCAAATTCCCCCACACTTATCTTTTTGCACTCCTGAGCAAAATTTATAGAAAAAGACCTAAAAGAGGAACTCTTCTTTCCTAACAATTGCTAACAATGCAAAATTTGAACAAGGAATAGAAAGCTCCAAAAGATCAATCCATCAAGACCACAATCCCTTCATCTCAAATCACAATTCATGGTAATTTCATCAATGATGCTAATCACAAAAGATGGTCTCTCAAATGATGCACTCAATCAATCAACCTCTCAAGTGTATCTCTCAAGTGTTTAAGGTATATAAGTGTATCGCTCAAATTCTACTTAAGAAAATTGCCCTACCATAAGCTTGCTCAATTTCTACGTCTCCACTACTCATAACACATGCATGCACAAATCAAGAGAGCTTGTTATTAAAGTTTGTAATGGGGTTAGGGTGAAGGTAGGTAAAAGTATGGAATGAGAGGTTAAGCACCAAAGAAATTAAAGAGAGCACTGATTAACACAATCATCCCCATATATGAAAACTTCTATTTAACTCATATACCTCCTTTCCTTCTATGTTTTTTTTTTCCTTGTTCTTCCCCCTTTTTTTTCTTTTTTTCCCTTTTCTTTCTTTTCTTTTCTTTTTTTTTTCTTCACTTTCACTTTCACTTTCACTTTTTTTTGTTTTTGTTTTGTTGTTTTTGTTTTTTTTTTTTTGAGAAACTGTACTATATACATAATCACAATGACAAAATCAAATATCTTGCCCCCCCCCCCACACACACACACACTTAAACTGTTGCACTCCTGAGCAACCCCCACACTTACATACAAAACCAAGGTAAACCAATGCTCAATAAATTTTCGAGGTGGGGAATAAAATGGTTTTACGCTTAGGCTTGTGATGTGGCTTAGAAAAGAATGGGCAGAAAGGCACAAAGGGGCTAGCAAAGGAATCATAATGCAAGGGAAATGCTATTTGGCCAAAGTGGGGAAAATAAAAGAAAGAAAACAAGCTTCCATCATACTTATGCACGTAAGTGAAAAATGTAGTTTCAAAAAGAAAAGGAGCAAGTTCTAGAGAACGCAAATCATGAGCAGATGCACACATGAAAGAAAGAATGGCAAAAGATGAATTCCATTCATGCAAGCCCAAAACCTCACAAGGTCAATACCAACTTAGGCAATCAACAACATCAAATCAACGACCAAGGCATGTAATCGAAGAGTGAAGAATTGCAGACCAGACAGAATGATCCATTAAAACCAACATGTCCAAGTTCATAATATGTAGCAATCATAGGAAGAGAGTCTATATTATTTCAAAAAGCAAAGCAGAAAAAGGAAAACAAATAAAAGAGAAGGAGGGAGAAGAAGGAAGAATACTCCCCAAGGGGTTTAAGGAGGATAAGTAGCATCAATGAGGAGAATCTCCGCTTGCTCAGGCTGCTGCTGGGATCCCTCATGAAATGGCTTGAGGCGATGCCCATTTACCTTAAAGGTCTGTCTTGCGGTTGGATCACATAACAGCACCAAATGGAAATATGTTAGTGATCTCAAAAGGGCCATCCCATCTAGATCGAAGCTTACCTAGCATAAACTTCAAATGGTAGTTAAACGGAAGAACTTTCTGGCCCACAGAAAATTCTTTCCTCAGAATATGCTTATCATGGAATGCCTTAGTCTTTTCCTTGTATAACCGTGAGCTCTCATAGGCATCCAATCTAAGCTCATCCAACTCTTGCAATTGTAGCTTCCGCTCCATCCCAGACTTAGCCAAATCCATGTTACACTGCTTAATGGCCCAATAGGCTTGATGCTCCAACTCAACCGGAAGATGACATGCCTTCCCAAAGACAAGCCGATAAGGAGACATCCCAATCGGAGTTTTGTAGGCGGTGCGGTATGCCCATAAAGCATCATCTAGTCGCTTACTCCAATCTTTCCGGGTAGAGTTAACAGTCTTCTGAAGAATTTGCTTAATCTCTCTATTTGAGACTTCCGCTTGGCCGTTGGTCTGAGGATGGTATGCTGTAGAGACCTTGTGGAGCACTCCATACTTTCGTAGCAAAGCACCCATGCTTCGGTTGCAAAAATGGGATCCCTGGTCACTGATAATGGCTCTAGGAACACCAAACATGCAGAAAATGTTAGACCTAACAAAATCCACCACCACAGAAGAATCATTAGTCCGGGTGGCTTTCGCCTCAACCTATTTCGAGACATAATCAACAGCTAGCAGTATGTAAGTATAACCATAGGAAGCAGGAAATAGACCCATAAAATCAAGACCCCAAACATCAAAGATCTCACAAAACAATATAGGGTTCTGGGACATCTCATGCCTACGGGAAATACTCCCTGCTCTCTGACAGTTATCACATGACTTACAAAACAGATAAGAATCATGAAACAAGGAAGGCCAAAATAATCCACCGTCTAACACTTTCTTAGCAGTTCTTTGGGGTCCAAAGTGACCACCACAAGTAGAAGCATGAGCAAAATGCAATATAGAGTAAAACTCATGATCAGGCACACATCTCCTAACTACTTGGTCACTACAAAATTACCACAGATAAGGGTCATCCCAAACATAATATTTAGATTCACTTTTTAATTTAAGGGTTTGAGCCTTAGTGGAATCGACAGGCAAAACACCAACTACCAAGTAGTTAACAAGATCAGCATACCATGGAAGCTTACCTTGCAACTGTAGAAGCTGCTCATCAGGGAAATCATCCCGAATAGAAGAGGGGTGAGAGAGGGAATGGGTGATGCGACTTAAGTGGTCAGCTACCCAGTTTTGTGCTCCACTTCGGTCCCGAATCTCAACATCGAACTCTTGAAGCAAGAGCATCCACCGGATGAGCCGTGGCTTAGCATCTGCCTTTCTCAGAAGAAATTTCAATGCTACATGGTAAGAAAATACAACTACTCTACTTGCTAGCAGGTATGACCAAAACTTATCAAAAGCAAATACAATAGCCAACAACTCCTTTTCAGTAGTGGTGTAATTAGACTGGGCAGTATCCAAAGTCTTAGAGGCATATGCAATCACATGAGATGCTCTGTCAACCCGTTGTCCCAAGATAGCACCAACCGCATAGTTGGAAGCATCACACATGAACTCAAATGGAAGGCACCAATTAGGGGGTTGGATCACTGGAGTTGTAGTCAGGCAGCGCTTCAAGTGATCGAAGGCCACCTTACACTCATCATCAAATACAAAGTCAGTGTCCTTGTGCAGAAGGTTGGACAAGGGTCGGGCAATCTTGCCGAAATCCCAAATGAAACGCCGATAGAAACCTACATGACCAAGAAAAGAGCAAACTTCCCGCATAGATGCGGGGTAAGGCAAAGCAGTAATCACAACTATCTTAGCAGGGTCTACCTCAACCCCTTTCCTAGACACTATGTGTCCCAAGACTATACCCGACTCAACCATGAAGTGACACTTCTCATAATTCAGCACAAGATTAGACTCAATGCATCTATGCAAAACTCTAGACAGATTAGCTAAGCATGCATCAAAGTCAGACCCATATACAGTGAAATCATCCATAAAAACCTCCATGCAGTCCTCTAGAAATTCAGAGAAAATACTTACCATACAACGCTGAAAGGTACCAGGTGCGTTGCAAAGGCTAAAAGGCATCCTTCGCTAGGCATATGTTCTAAAGGGGCATGTGAAGGTCGTCTTCTCCTGGTCCTCAGGAGCAATATGGATCTGGAAGTATCCGGAGTAGCCATCCAAGAAGCAATAGTGAGATTTACCAGCCAACCGCTCTAACATCTGATCAATGGAAGGTGGAGGGTAATGATCCTTGCAAGTGGCTTGGTTGAGTCTCCTATAATCGATGCAAACTCTCCAACTGTTCTGAACTCGAGTAGGAATGAGCTCATTTTTCTGGTTGGCTACCACAGTGACTCCGGACTTCTTAGGAACTACTTGGACCGAGCTAACCCACTGGCTATCAAAAATAGGATAGATGATACCAACTTGTAGAAGCTTAGTGACCTCCTTCTTCACCACATCAAGGATGAGAGGATTAAGGTGTCTTTGGGGTTGCCTCACCGGCTTAGAATCCTCTTCTAACAGAATTCGATGCATACACATGGAAGATCTGATGCCAACAATGTCAGCTAATGTCCACCCAATGGCTTTCTTGTTGGCCCTCAATAAGCTTAGCAACTTCTCTTCTTGGTCAGGAAGAAGATTATTGGCCACAATGACTGGCAACTGTTCATCGACCTCCAAAAATGCATACTTCAAGTGATCTGGAAGAGATTTCAACTCAAGTTTGGGTGGTTGCTCAGTGGAGGGAAGAAGCTTGTGTGGTTGTTGCAACAACTCTGATGTCATGACACTAGAGATACCTAAAACCACATTCAAAGAAGCAGAAGAACTAGGTCAATCCAGCTCAATGTTAACATCAGAAGTCAGCTCATCAAAATCAGAGTCAAACTCATCAAAACCAGAATCAAGATGCACATTAGGATCAGGATGAAGCTCAAACTCAGAATCAATATCAGAATCCACATGTAATGCAGAACCAGCAAACAAGTCAGAATCATCAAATAGTGCAGCATTGACCAAGTTAGTGCAAATAGGGAACCATTCATTACCAACACATGCACAAATGGCAGAATCACTCTCAGATGATAAATCAGGATAATCAGAACACCAATTAGTAAGAACATCATCCATAACATCATCAATAACATCAATGCAGAAAACAGAATGCTCTTCCCTTGGATGTTTCATGGCATTAAAGATATTGAAATTCACAGATATATCACCAAACTCTATGGAAAGAGTACCAAAATGCACATCTATCTTAGTCCTAGCTGTTTTCATGAAAGGCCTTCCTAGAATGATTGGTGACCTACTACTAGGAGACTCTGTTGGTTATGATTAGTTTTGATGATGTCTTATATAGATGCCATTAAGAGCAAAAAGATTGTATATTATACAATTCTTCTACATTGACTAATTATGATATATTTGATGTAGATCATTCCAAGATTAATGATAGAGACTAATCAAGAAAGGAGAAGAAAGAAAGAAGAACTTGCTCCATGTGAAGAGATTAATGATGATGTGAAGTTTAATGATGGAGATTAATCAAGATGAGATATTGATGAAGGAAGAACTTGTTCATTAGAATGAGAAAATCATTATACAAGTTCCTAGATTGATTCTAGGAGTCCCCACAATGATATGGAAGTTGGAACGGCTCAATTCGGAGTTAAAATGAGTAAAAACGAGCTTCTGGACTAAGTAACTCGAGTTACGGACTAACTACCTCGAGTTAATGACTTGCTACAATGTTTTTGGGCATTTGGTATGATTGCCTCGAGTCTGGAAACTTACTAACTCGAGTCTGGAGCAAAAACTCGAGTCAGGATTCATGCACCTCGAGTTAAACCAACTTACAGCAACTCTGGTGCACCCTGTTCCACGTTCAGCTTCTGGCGACCTTCGGTAATTCGATGATATCTCTCAAACTAGGAATCGGATTGACATGAAACCAAGGGCATATAAAACTAGACATCCCACACGTACTGGTGACAAAGATTCAAGTCCAAAGGAGTTCAGATCAAGGAGCTATGAATTTTACAAGTTGACACAAACATCACCATCACAGTTAGAACCAAGCTTCAATGTTTTGGGTGTATCTCACAAACCACAAATCCAATTGAGCTCAAACTGGTGCCATTGTAAAGTAGACACACAGAGCTTTCTAACAAGACTTGAACGAACCAACATGGAGCTAAGACCAGGGAGATATGACCCTCGAAACTTGACACATGAATTTCTGGAATCAATTCAGCATAGTCTCGGGTTTCTTCTATATCACACTTTGGAGAGCAGTTTTTACCTCGAGTTAACATGTTTGCCTCAATTTAAATAGCCTTCCCGAGAGTTTGAACAATGGAGAGCAGTTTTTGCCTCAAGTCAATAAGTGTTACCTCAAGTTAGATGTGCATCTTTGACATCCCGATACGAGTTCTTCTCACCTCGAGTCAGTAAGTTGCGTAGCCTCGAGTCAAGTGGCAACCCGAGAGTTTCAAGAATGGAGAGCACATTTTGCCACGAGTCACTACCCATTACCTCGAGTCAAATAGCCAACTGAAATAAGCATTGTGAATCTGATGAATCATGTAACTCGAGTTGTGCCTTATGTGCCTCAAGTATATGGTTAGCCTCTAGTCAAACCTTCTGTGCCTCGAGTTAAAAAGGCTTCTCATTTGTGCATTTTGGATATTAATGATTCAGTAACTCGAGTCAGCATTCTCCAACCTCAAGTCTCAGTCACTTACAAACAACTCCAAATGGATTCTCGTTACACAGCAACTCGAGTTGATATTCATGCCTCGAGTGTCCAGTCGAACTCAAGTTCCCTCTTTGTGCCTCGAGTCACAAAGCCTTCTCAAATAAGCATTTTGAATCCAATAATTCAATTGCCTCGAGTCTGTTGATCTGCTACCTTGAGTTATCTCTTCCTCTGTTTCTTCAAATTATCGTCTCCGGAAATCTAAATTAATTGATTATGATTTCATTTCTACATATCATCATTTATGACTATTCCTAATTGCTTTTAACCAGTTTGCTAATGAGTTTCAGATAATTTAGCAACGATTATATTCTGATTGATCAACGGACGGAATTGGATTCGTCAAGCAGAGACGATGCATTGAATTCAATCGAAGCGAGATTAACGTGAATGATTAAATGCTAACAATGGTCATAATCAAACGAACAAATTCAAATCCTACCAACGGCTATTTCTCCAACTATTATAAATTCACGAAGAACAGAGCTCATCAACACCAATAGCGCATACATAGATAATAGTATTCAAAGTGATAAGTTCTTATACTTGTTCATATCTTCAGATATAAGTGTGCCTCAGTGCTTATCAATTACTCTATAAGAGAGATTTATCAATTGTATTCAGTTTAGTTTAAAATCTCAAGGTAGTGGTATCTTGAGTACGGTTGTACAATTACGATCTGTAAGGGGGAGTGATTCTGGCGAGTGAGAGTCATTTTGTATTACAGAGGTTGTAATTGCATTTGTGAGATAGTGAGAAATCCCAGAGTGACTGGGTACTGGACGTAGGTCAAAGAGTTGGACCGAACCAGTATAATCCCTCTGTGTCGACTTTATTTCTGTTTACTATCGCATGTTCAAAGTTTTTTTCTAAATCACCTATTCACCCCCCCCCCCTCTAGGTGATATTCCTCTTTCAGACTCATCCTCCATATCTAAGATGTAAAAATCAGCAGGAATCAGTTCATTAACCTTGACTAATACATCTTCAACTACACCAAAAGAATGAACATTACTCCTATTAGCTAGCTGAACAACAACAGCAGTAGGACGTAAAGGACCAAGACCAAGAGATTTATAAATAGATGAAGGCATGACATTAATAGAAGCACCTAAATCTAGCATGCAATCATCAAATCTATAGCTACCAAAACAACAAGGGATAGAAAACATCCCTGGATCCTTGCACTTGCGAGGCATTGTAGGCTGGATGAGTGTTGATACATTCAGGTTCAAACTCACTCGTTCCCCCTTCAGTCGCCTCTTGTTGGTGCATAACTCCTTCAAAAACTTGGCATACTTTGGGATTTGTTTGACTGCATCTAAGAGAGGAATGTTGATCTCTACTCTTCTGAATGTCTCAAGTATATCCTTCTCTTGTGCTTTTTCTGCCAACTTCTTGGACTTAACCACTCTCTGAGGGAAAGGAAGAGGAATAGGAATGTCTTCCTCTTCACCTTGCTGCATTGCCTTTTTATTTTTAGAGTCAATCTTCACATTTTCTGACTCTCTTTCTGATGTGGAAGTCACATCTAGTTTGGGTTCCTCCAATTGTTTGCCAGACCGTAGTGAGATAGCACTCACATTACCCTTAGGATTGGGGATGGTTTGGGAAGAGAGAGTATTGGATCTCTGAGGTTGAAGCTGGTTCTATGATGTTGCCAACTGCCCAATCTGTGTTTGCAAACCCTGAATGGCAGTGTCAGTTTGCTGTTGGAACTGGGATGTTTGCTGTTGGAATTGCATATTAGCTGTGACAAATTGCTTCATCATATCCTCAAGTGAGGGGGTGCTGTTGTGTTTGCTGTTGTGTTGCCTGTGGAGGTGCACATATGGCTGGTCGAGGGGGTGCTGCTGGCAAAGGCAAAGGAGGAGAAGATTGCTGTTGGAAATTCTGTGGTCTGTACTGTCTCTGTTGGTAATTCCCAGAATTCTGCTGATATTGGTTACTCTGGTTCTGATTCTGGTTCCAACGGAAGTTGGGGTGATTTCTCCAACCAGGGTTGTAGGTGTTGGAGAAGGCATTATTCTGATGGTATTGTGGCTTTCCTGGAAAAACACCCACTGAAGCTACTGACTGGTCTTGATCATGCAGAGTGGGGCAAGAATCAGTAGGATGATAAGGGTCAGAACAAAACCCACAGGAGGACCCAATCTAAGGAGGAGAAGACTGGACTGTCTGTGTCACTGCCAACTGCCTCACAAGGGAGGTCAGATCATCAAGTCTAGTCTCTAATCTCTGAGAATCGTACTGGGCTGGAGGTGTTTGAATCTGGTAAACAGAAGTACTATTGGCCCTGGTGCCAAATTGCTGAGAATTGGCAACCATAATAGATATCAACTCTCAGGCCTCTTCAGGTGTCTTTCTATCTAAGGCCCCACCACTAGATGCATCCACAAAAATTTTATCCAACGGCAACAAACCAGAATAGAAATATGTAATTAGAAGCTGGTCTGAAATCTGGTGGTGTGGACAGCTAGCACACAATCGCTTGAACCTCTCCCAATACTCATACATGGTCTCCCCATTGATTTGTTTGACACTAGTGATCTCCTTCTGAGTAGCAATGGCTTTTGAGGATGGAAAGAACCTCTCTAGGAATAACTTCTGCATATCATCCCAACTACCAATAGATGCTGGTTGCAAATTGTATAGCCAATCCTTAGTGGCACCATCTAGGGAAAATGGAAAAGCTTTCAGCTTAATGTGGTCTTCATCAATTGCTTGAGGCTTCATTGTGCTGTATACCACATGGAACTCCTTGAGATGCCTATGAGGACATTCACCTGCAAGACCATGAAACTTGGGCAACAAATGGATAAGACCAGATTTCAATTCAAAGTTAGCAGCAATTTCAGGGTATTGAATGCACAAATTTTGATTACCTACATCAGGGGTAGCTAATTCTCTTAAAGTAGGATGATCTGCTTGATCTGCCATAGTTTCTGAGTTAACAAAATTGCTACTAGAATCAATGAAAACAACAAGACTATCAAAAGTACTATCAGAAACACAATCAGAAAGATCAACAGAATGGACACAATTAGAATGACCACAATCAGACTCAAGTTCAATGTCCAATTCAGTATTAATCCCACGACTTAGCCTAACAACTCTTCTAGCAGTAAGAATTGTTCTTTCTATTTCAGGATCAAATGGCAACAAGTCTTCTGGATTAACAGTGCTCCTAGTACTCATGTAGCATAATCACAAGGCAGAAATTGTAGAAAATCAGAATTACGAAAATGCCACCAGCCAAGCAGAATTACGAAAATGCCACTAAAAGTGGTAAAAAGTGGAAAAACACCAAGACACACAAAAGCAAACACAAAAAAAACAAGAACCTCTGGTAGAAATTGACCAAAATAAATCGCGAAACACTATCAAATGATTTTTAAAATTTATGGGACTTGGACAGGGCAATTCCTAGACCATTAGGGAACCTAAAAATGAAATAAAAAAACTTCAAAAATTGAAAAAGTTGTCTAAACAATGGAATTTGGCAAAACCGAGCATACCACATGAAAATGCAACATTTCATGTGCCCTGCGCGATTGGCCATTTTCTATCACTGTACCAAATTTCAGCCAAATCAGAGATACTGAAAAAAACCTGATTAGTAGAAATCATGAAATCAAAACTTAAAACAGCGAAAAAATGGTCTAGACGTTGGAATTTGGGGAAAATAGGTGAGACCGCACTTCCCTAAAAGGGAAGTGATTCTTGCTCAGAATGCCCAATTCCTTGTGAATATGACCAAGTTTGAGTGATCTGGGTCAGAAAAATTTTTGTCCAACCACCGGAACCACCCAAAAGACGTTATTTACACTACTGTTACTAATCAAACCGATGCAAATTCCCCGGCAGCGGCACCATATTTTGACAGAGAATTTTTTCGTGTTCTCCCAAAATAACCAGGATTCAAAGATTTTGTAGTATAGTGTAATCTGGGTCGTTTCCCCGATGAATTCGCAGCGGGTTTGATCAGCGACAGCGAAACAGAAACAAAATGGTAAAATGGGGGGGTTTTATTCGAAAGGAATAAAAACGTAACTAAACAGAGACAAAACAAAACTAAACAGAGACCAAACAGAGGATTAAAGGAATAAACAGAAACAAATTAACAACGATCAACCCAACATTTCGATTCCAGAAATGTTCATCATTGAGCGAAAAATAAATGAACTCACATTTGGCTCTGGATGAACCGAAATCTCTGCGTTCATCCAGAAATCCCTCGACTAGACGATCGCCTAGAATATGTCCGAATAGTGGCGTCCCATTATGCAATCGCACAACAAACTTTAAACCTAGTTCAAACTCAGTCCTTGGGATGAACCAAACCGAATATTTAATCTAATATTCGAACTATTTTCAGAAATCGAATCCGATAGATGAAAACAAAAACGAGTAACGTTACCGATTAAGCACAAGCTCTCTGAATGAGTCATGGAATCTTCAATGTTGGGTTAATCACAGATATTTAGCCAAGCATGGCTGGAAAAGATGAAGAAAAGATGATGAACGCGAAGAACATTGAAGAACAGTTGACAGAAAATGAAGCTTCTTTTTTGATCCACTAAAACATAAAAAGCATGAATCCCCAAAAGGTGTTTGTGGCTGCTGCCACACTTAAAGTTGACCTAATTGGGAAATGGGTTCAGCCCAAAAACGAAAATAAAATAATATGGGCTTTAATTACAAAATTCGAGCCCAAAATAAAACCCAAAAATACATATGCTTCGGCTCCAAAATCGACCGCCCTCTTGTCCGAATTTTCTCTTCATGTCTTCATAACAATTGTAGCTCTTTGAATCATCTGAAATATGAGACAAAAATGAGGCAAATCCGATGTCTGGTTCAAGAGTTATGGTGAAAATAGTGGAACAATGTAAAACTGGAATTTATTATTAAATAATGGCTAAAATATAATAAAAGGCCCAAAGCCCAAATAAGTATAAAAGCCATTATTTAATAACTAAAAAGTCCTAAATTATCAATCAAGAGACAAAAAGTAGTGTATGAAATATTCAATTATCAGGCAGCGGTGCAGGAGTCATCGTTGAAAGCCCCCAGGGGTCGTTACCGAGCACTCTCTCCAACTGAAGTTCCCGACCTCTAATAACCAAGTCGAGTACGAGGCTCTGTTGGCCGGACTGCTCCAGGCAAGAGACAATGGCCGCACCGAGTAAAGGTTTTAACCGACTCGCAGCTCGTCGCCGCACAGATCGACGGCAGCTACCAAGCAAAGGGGCCTCTTATGGCAAAATACCTAAACCGCACCAGAGAGCTCATGGCCAAGTTCGAAGAAGTGGTCGTCACCCATATCACTAGAGAGGAGAATACGAGAGCCGACATCCTCTCCAAACTGGCGAGTACTAAGGGACCGGACAATCACAGGACCGTGATCCAGCAGAACCTGACCGAGTCGAGCTATATGATGACCATCTCGGTAGGTTTTGACTGGAGGAAGCCGATAGAGGATTACCTCGAGAGGGGAATTATCCCCACTGACCCAACCGAGGCCAAAAAGTTGATCATGGAAGCCCTATCTACGCCATGGTCGACGATCAACTCTATAGAAAGGGGCTGCATTGCCCAATGATACGATGTCTCGGCGAAACCGAGGCAAAATATGTGCTGGCCGAACTACACGAAGGTAGCAACGGCCACCACATGGGGGGCAAGACTCTCGCTAGAAAGGCACTACGCGCCGGCTACTATTGGCCTACTATGAAGCATGACGCCATAGAAAAAGCCAAAAAATGCGATAGCTACCAGAAATACGCCAGAATCATATGGCCGCCACCAACAGAGTTGAAAGGGATGCCGGCCCCCTAGTCCTTCTATAAATGGGGTGTGGACATCCTGGGACCATTCCGACCGGCACAAGGGTAATACAGATGGCTTATCGTCGCAGTAGATTACTTCACCAAGTGGATCGAGGCAGAGCCACTGGCCACAATAACCTCGGCCAGGGTAATAAAGTTCTTTCGACACAACATTGTCTCCAGTTTCGGAATACCTGCCGAGGTCGTCACAGACAATGGGACCCAGTTCATGGACCACAGATTCCAAGCGTTAATGTCCAACCTGGACATTAAACAGCACTTCTCATCCGTGGAACACCCGCAGACGAATGGCCAGGCCGAGTCCGCCAACAAGGCCATCCTGGACGGACTCAAGAGGCGCATGCTGCAAGCCGACACCAACTGGACCGAGAAGTTGCACAGCGTTCTTTGGGGATACCGGACAAGAATGCAGTCTTCGACCCAGGAAACCCCATTCAGGCTGACCTACGGATGCGAACCGATGATCCTGATCGAAATCGGGCAACCATCTTGGAGAAAGTTTAAAGCCAGACAAGAATGGGAGGAGTCAAACGACGACGCCTTGAAAACCGACCTGAACCTCTTAGACGAAATTTGAGTCGCGGCTCATTGCCAAGAATCAGCCGCCAAGCAGCTACTCGCGGCTAAGTACAACAGAAAGGTCCGACCGCAGTCATTCAACCGGGGGAACCTCGTACTCCGACGGGCCGACATAGGCAATAAGAATGCCAAGGACGGAAAGCTTGCGGCAAACTGGGAAGGCCCCTACCAGATCAAGGAGAAGCTCGACGGAGGGGCATACATCCTCGAAACCCTGGCACGGAATCCGGTCAAAAGAACCTGGAACGCTGACAAGCTAAAGATCTACTATAGCTAGACACTGCCCCGGCTCAGAATAGCTGATGGAATCTGGTTTGTTTCCAAATAGTGTGACATACAATACAATGATGAATGGATACTGTAAATCAAGCCCTGAAAAGTTTGCTCCTAGATTTTTGCGCATGGCATTCAAGTGAAAGACTTCTAAAGGAAAGAGAGATTCTAATGAAGGAGACCTCTTGTGAAAGCCACAGAGTATTATCCTATGCAATTGCTAATGAGGATTTCCCTAAGCGGATCCGATTTAAATCGAATCTGGTTAAAATCTGGAGTCCGTGTACAGCTTTGAAGGCGGCAATACTACCAAAGTTAAACACGTAGGAATTCGAGGTACATAAACTCGTTTCCAAAAATCATGTCGAAGGAAAACATGTAGGAATCCAAGGTACATAAACCCATTTCCGAAAATCATGTCCAGGATATACATCCATGAATCTGAGGTACGCAAACCTATTTTCGTAAATCAGGTTGCGACGGCTACGACCGCCAAGTCCATTTTAAAGTCCTTTATTGGATTACTTGCGACGGCAATACCGCCAAGTCTATCTAAAATTCCTTTAAAGGAAAGAAGGCAGACCCCGACTACGCCAAATCTGGTTAAAGCCCGGGCTCCGTGTGAAGTTTAAAGTCGGACCCGGCTTCTTGATTGGACCCCTGTTACACCGAATCTGGTTAAAATCCGGACTCCGCGTAAAAACAAATCAAGGGTTATGACACCCATAGTGGAATCAAGGGTTACGACATCCATAATGGAAAAAAGGGTTACGACACCCATCTCAGATAAACAAATTCCTCAATGGAAACTCATATGCTTTACTAGTCGAAGATACTATACCGAGGTCATTACACCTGGTACTAAACATGAAGTCGAGGTCCCTAAACCCGGCATAATGCTGAGGTCCCTAAACCCGGCATAAATTAAACCAGGGCCAACAAGCCCAAGTCAAGAAGCTCGATGAAAGAGCCGTGTAGAATTGACTCCGTGCGCGGACCCCAGACAAAGAATTCTTCATTGGAAATTTCCAGACGTGCACGAATGACTGCTTAAGCATTACACCGAGACATTGACGCCCGGTCAAAAACTTGGCTTCGAGGCCATTGAGCCCAGTCAAGTCCCGACACCGAGGCCATTAAGCTCGGGTAAAAACATAAAGCCGAGGTCAATAAGCCCGGCGTGAAGCCGAGGTCATTAAACCCGGCATGAAGCCGAGGTCAGTAAACCAGTCATGAAGCCGAGGTCCCTGAACCCGGCGTGAAGCCAAGGTCCATAAACCCGGCGAGAAGTCGAGGTCCCTGAAACCCCGCATGGAACTGAGGCTAATAAACCCAGTCCAAAAAACGGCTCTGAGGTTGTGTACCCGGCCGCTAACAAAAACATCTAGATGTATGAAACCAGTCGTTGTACTCCGACAGGCATTGGTTAGAGCTCGGTAAAGGCGCCATACGTGGCCTTTCGTGAAATTTACGCGTCAACGCTCGCCCGACTAAGCAAGCGGACTATCATACCGACCCTGATCAGGTCAAAATGTTTGATTAGAGGCAGGAGAAGCCTCGGTTGAACATGTGGTAGTTTAGCCATTACGTCAGTTAAAAAAAATCCGACTAAGAGAAAAGTTGGAGTCCGACTAGTAAAAGTTGGACCAAGGTAGTGCGGTTAGTTACACCTGACGAGGTTGAAATAAGACAACCCTGCCCCAAACTCCCAGACATAAACGCTGGTCGAGTATATAGACCTGTACTTAATGCGGTCAATAAATTAAACTCCCGGACGTAAACGCCGGTCGAGTAAATAGAAGAGTGACAGGGCATAGGCGCCCCAGCTTGGGAAAGCGGCAGCACTAAAAGGCACCACCTCCTTGGGCAGACTAGCCTCAGGAGCTCCCGACTCGGCCTCATCACCACCTTGCAAGACGGAGTGAAACTCGGACACCGGCCTTCACGTAAGCCCGGCAGTCATACCCGGCAAAGGTTCAGGGGTACGTCCGATTCAAGTGCTTAGTTCGATCGAGGGCTGCGTCGAGGCAGTCGGGGGCAATCTGTTTCAAACGAGGAAGTCATGTCAGAATGGGCTTGATGCACAACTAGGAGAGCATCTTTGGTCAAGACCAACTCGAGGGAACCACCTCGATGGAGGGAATGAAAACCTCGGACATGAAATCCAAGTTAAGCAGTCAATGCACCCCGGCAGCCCAGAGCCCTCGACTACCAGGCTGGGGGCCAACAAGACAAGAGTGGCACCGTTAGGCTGTCAACAACACAAAGCAACTTTGAAAAGCATGGGCCAAGGCCAGCTAAGACAAAGAACCGAGGCTGAGGCATACCTCGGATCAACATTTAATATCGGACCTGATTAAGCAAAAGCAAAGTGCAAAGGGAAGGTAAAAAGACCGGGTCTCGGGAGAAAAACCCGGCGCCACGAATCCGAGCTAACGAATGAATAGAAGGTTACGAATCCGAACTCGTCAAAGACTCGGACAAAAGCGTGTCAAAGATGGAACAATTCGGATACGAAATTCGGAATATGGAGCAATTCGGATACGAAATCCTGAATAAAACAGTAAAGGCGCCTCGGCATCCTAGAGACCTCTAAGCCCGGAAGGAAGGGCTGAAGTACGTGACACGACAGACACATCAAGTCCGCGCAGAACTCACAACCCGCCAGATGTCAGTAGACGGTAATGGCGAATGCATAAAGATCCCGACCCCAAAGTCGAGTGAACTCCTTGACATTACCTCAGATCCTTGAGGCATACCTCGGATCTTTGAGCAAAAGGCATCGGTAACCGGGGTCAATATGACACAACCCGGTGCTATGTGGTAGATAGGCAAGAGGGTATAGATTCACAACAATCTAGCCCAAGAAACTTGAAGAAAGACTCCAAACTCAGAGATAGGCGAACCGCCTCAGCATTATCCCAGATCCTGGAGACATTACCTCGGATCTGTGGAGTAGACAACTTTAATAGCCAAGATCGACACCTGGATTCAAACGCAACGCATCCCGGACCGATCCGGGTTGGGTAACCATCCCGGCTACTTAAAGCAGGGCATCTTCGGCACGAAGACGGGAGTTGAACCTTTCAAAGTCATGAGAAGCCAGGCCCCGAACTCAAAGCCACCTTTTGGGTCGTGGCAGTTATAAGCCGGACCAGCTGAAGAAGAATGCCCCGGCCTTAGCAGGGGCTGGGGGCAATGTACATCTCGCCGTCCAGAGACCTGAACGACCAAGCTGGGGGGCAACTGTTACGGACCGGCCCAACGGCCCAGATCCATGCTACGGCCCAACTGAGCCGGGAAGCATAATTGGCGTATCAGCAGGGAAGATCCGATATCCTAACAAGATAGGATCTATCCTAACCAACATGCCGAGATATTTGCCCCAAATATCTCGGGCCCGGAGATCATGGCAGATATGATCTATCGGTATCTAGATTATCTCAACAAGAGATAATCTCCTAGATACTCGCCTCGGAGATCTAGGATGACCAAGATACTCGCGCTGGACCCCTCTATAAATATAGAGGAACGCTAACCAGGTGCACGGGTTCTAACTCTCCACTCTTTTACTTTCAGTCACACAAAGCACAGACCACCTTGGCTACACGCCTGTGTGTGTCTCGAACTAGGTGGACTTTGATCCCTTTCCAGGGTACGAAGACTTTAGGCTTGACAACCTAGTCAAGTCCAATATATCTGTGTTCTTAGAACAGAACAAATGTAAATTGAACAATGATATATACGGTGATAGAGACTAAATGATCCTAATTTGGACAAAAATAGAGTAGCGATAGTACAATAATTTTTTTTTATATATACAGAATTTTTAGGAAAGAGGTTGGGCTCACCCACAGTCCAAGGGTATAGCGCTTGGAGCCCAGTCCACACGGTATACTAGTTAGAGAGTACACATGCCTCCAACTCTACCAGCATTTCCACCGCTTCCTAGACCCCTAAGATGCCTCCTCCAACGCCTTGACCAAGGCAAGAATAAAGCCCCGGCCCTCCCTTAAAGTGAGGAAGTCCGACGCCCATGCCAGTTGAACCCAAGGACGAGGGGTGATAGTACAATAAATTGGTAAACGGTAAAAACGAAAATGCATCCTATTTATCTTTTAATATCCTTAACAAATGTTGTAGAGAATATTGGAAGAAAAAGAAGTAAAGGTGATGATATAATATGTAACAATTTAATAAAATTACTGATTAAAAAGGAAATTAAAAATAATTATATACTTAAAATTATTGAATATTCAAGTAGTACGTTTTCATTTATCTCTAGTAAAAAAGGTGTAACACACAAAGATAACATAGAATACATGGAAATAAAATCGTAACTCCATTGGTTAATATTTTATTTTACTGTTACCTACAAATGTTAAACATTTTTTAAAACTTGTAGAAGGTTATTCAAAAGAGTAAGTATTTGTAACACCTCAATTTTCAAAAGCGGAATATTTTTTTTTTTTAATCAGAGTAGAGCATCGGGGCAAGCAAAAGAGTGAGTAACTGATATATCATTAACTGTAACGTATTCGTCTATTCATAATGTACTGTACATTTATCTGAGTAGTGTTATAATGGTACAAGTATAGGAATAGGATCTTTAGTTGGGTCTTTACGCGTGTTATTTACTCTGCTTACTCCTATCTTCAGTCCTTGGTTCCTTGGACCTTAAGCTATGGTAAGAGCTGAGGTCCAATACCCATCGGACCCCAGGTAACGGTTAACCTCATGCTTATGTAAACAAAATATGTATGACAGATATTCATGACATTAAAGCAATAATCAATATAAAAACCCATAACAGATTTGTCTAGATAATGGTACACAGCCACTGCATATGTTCGTTATCTCTAGCCTGCACCACCCGTGCCACGATGGTCTATCGTGTCCTCAACACTAGGAAAACTGTAATGGTATTATCAAAACCATAACCTGTGTATAGCTGAATGTGTATGAAAAACTTTAAGACAGAGTCTTAGTTTATGAATACATCTATCACATATAAGTATACAATAAGCATCAGAGTTAGTGCTACAGTACGCGTCCGTACCTTAGTCCGTTTGGATAGCGGTTCGCTTGCCTGGTCGGTATGTCTCTGATTTTTCTCGAATATCCTATAATAGTATTATCACATTATTTCCTCGTAAATAATATCTTGGGAGATATTTTAACCACTACCGACGTTTTTACCCCTGGTGGATTTGTCATTCCAATTTTATCCCTTTTATTTCCCAAAAACGCTGATTCAGCATTTCGGGCAGAATTTCCTCAAACTTTGAAAATTCATAACTAATTCTACAAAAATCGAAACGAGGATCCGTAAAATTTTCCGGAATCCTTAGGATGTTTATTTTTGAGAAAAAATACTAAATTTCACCCAGAGTTTAATAAAAATTCCCAGTTTTAGCGTGTTCATCCTCTGCCCAGAAAAATTTCCAGAAAACGTAGCCTAACTTTGGGAAATTTTATCTCACTGTACAGAGCTCAAATTAATACGTTCGAGGCATATTTGAAAAGCCCTATATGTCTACTTTAACCATAAATTTTTTTCCCAAAATTTTATAACTTCATTCTCAACATAAAATTATGGCATTTCTATCACTGATTTCAGGAATCGCTAACCGATAAGATTTCACCAAAGCTTCGCTATTTTGATCATAATCTTCCAAAAATTTTGCTATAACACCATCTTTATCAATTTTTTGAATTAAAACCACTGTTAACCATAAAACTTGATAATAAGAATATATTGGAAAATTAAAGATCAAAACAACATTTAAGCTATAAACTCAAAGCTAAGGCTTGAGTACTAGAGAACTTACCCTTGAAGAACCTTGCTACTTCTTCTTGCTTCCCACTAACTCCCACTTTCTCTCTACTCTTGCTCTCTAAAACTCACCTATTTTGGTTGAATTTGGTGTGAAGAATGAAGAGAGCTAAGGTCCCTATTTATAGGAAAGTGTCATGGCATCAATGGTAATTCTCAACCCCTCATCCTTAATTCTAACCTTTTGATGATCTTTCTTAATCAATGGCCCAAGTGAATTGGTCTTCTTTGAAGACTCATTTTTATGAAGAAAAACTTCTCATTGGTTTATTTTAATTACTTAGGATTTAGAGCATTTCCCCCTTAATTTTCCTATTGGTTGTTTAAGTCGTGTGGGCCCCACATGTGCTTTTACCTTCTTCACTAAGTTTGCTCTTTTTCCTCTCTTCTTTCCCTTCTTCAAAACCATGTACTCTCCCTCTCTCCTTCATCCTCTTCAATTTTTGCATTGATGAGCCCATGTGATCCCATTAACTATCCCCTCCAATTTGTCCCCCTTAATTAATGCTTAATTATCGCATGTGCTTTGGTTAAACAATAAACAATTCTTGCCTCCTTCTTCAAGACCAAAAAAAAAAAAACCACTACTCATCATCTTTTCTCCAATTCTGTGTTTTAAATTCCTAGTTACTCTAAGTGTTTTTTTAATTAGATAAAATTGGTAGTTGGTTACCAATTAAGCAAAAATGCCTCTTAGGGTTTAATTTGAAGTTTATTCAAGTTTTTCTTCTTCAATCCACTAATCTTAAAATTTTGGCTTCATTAGAGGTCTTAACCATCCTTTTACTTATTTTAAGATTAATTCCAAAAATTGAGAAAAAATTTTGGAGATAACCTATTCCAAGCTTAAAATATGCTTATTTATAATAAATCCTTATATTTGATCTATAATTAACGAATCTCAGAATACAATTTATTTTGTATAGATTCTTATTTACTTGAGTCTTGAATTAATGCCAATGGTTTTTTAACTCACAACTCAATTACACGCTTTTCTCTCTCCTTCACTAGGCTTACAACACTCACACACCTACACATTACACACACACACACACTCTCAACTCCCCCTTCACTCTCTCATTGGTCTAATTAATTTCATGAGGATTAAGAATCATTGGCCAATTTAATTACACAAGGATTAAGATTAATTGTTGGTTTAATTACAACCATTGGATCTCATGGTGTTTGCTTAGATTAGATCTTCTCCCTTAATTGCCTTTGATATTAATTAATTACTTAATTAACTAATCATAAAAGTTAGTGTTTAATTTAGGCAACCACTATTTTACTCTTAGTGGCTTGATTATACTCAAGTATGATTAGCCCCTAATTTTTCGAAAATTATGGCACCCATTTCATATCACCAATTGCCCTTGATCATCTTAAAATTAATTGTATAAGTTGGATAAAATCAAAATGATATTTATCCCAAACTTAATATGTGTTTTTGTGGCATAAATTTAATGAATATTAGGTATTTTATTCCCTTTAATATCTATTTATTTTCATTGCCATCTACCTCTTGTATTTTGGCTAAAATATATCCCTGATAGGTAGTTACATGTTTTTGCCACTAATTTTAATTATTGCAAGCTTATTTGTCCATTTATCGTTACTAATTTGCTTTAATATAATTAGGTGGTTTCATAACCTTTGGTTATAAATTAATCACCAATTTATATGTTATTTTCTTACTTTATGATCATTCAAAATAGTTGTTATTTTATATGATTTAACATCACATTTTATAGTCTCCAATATGTAGGTTTGTAATTAACTATTGGTTAATTAATCCCAAAGTGGAATTTAAATGAAAACATAATCAATAGATTATAACAAATTCACTTTTGTATTTTATTTGCTAAGATATAATATTCATATGAGTTATTAGGGTATTTTATGATCCCTAATTGAAGATTAGAAAATTTGGATCTTTGGTCTTTTTAATTCTAGGAGGAAATTCCCTAAATTAATTTAAATAAACTACTTAGACTTTGAGACCACATATTCACCCCTATATCCTATAGGTATTATTTATCAAATTATAGTAGTTTTGAGAAATAGGAATTTTAGGGTATTACAGTATTTACTTTTGTTTATTTCATACATTTGAAGTTTAAAAGATTTAAAATCTCTTTAACGTTTTTGTTGCCCGAATACATAGTTAACGTTGAGTAATTGGAGATTAAATTGGTTAACTTTTGGTTAATGGTATAAAAAATAAACAAAAGGCTGAGTTAACAACTGGTTACTGGAAATGTTGTATAGTGTATATTGAACTCATATCTGTAATTTAGAATCCCTAGCAAAGGCGAGGACGATATAAAGATAGAGGTACACCATTGCAAGTTCGATATAACTCCATGCCATTTTAAGGATATGGATAGTTAAAAAAAACTTCTTGAGACATTAATTCATAAATGAGCAACAGTGGCTCCGACAAGTCCAACTCAAAAGAAACTGGAATCTCAAATTAGAAATCATAAAAGGGTTACAAAAAATGATTGTCTGCAGACTACACCAAAAATAGGAAGAAAGTAAAAAACCGGTAATGCAAAACATTTGAAAGACATTTTTTAAATACGGCTTAAGGCAACACATCGAGCAAATGGTTGGTTGATGTTGGGAAATCATTGTCCGGAGTAATGTGAGTGGCAGAAAGACGGTTGAGCTTGAAACGAAAATCAACTACAGAATGGTGGTGGCAATAATTGAAGACCGCTTCTGAAACATCATGGTAGCCCAAGAATATGGTTTGGCCATCTACAATATGAACATGAAATACTTATCAAGTTCACATCTGAGGGAGGAAAAAAACAGAAAAGTAAGAGTAAGTTGTTTAGGTAAAGAAGTAACCATTTGTCCTGATCATCTTGACAAAAAATAATGCTACGACAATAGCAGCAACTGAATTACATATAATAATGATAAATGAATAATAAGCCATCAATTTATCTCAATCAAGCGCGAGTAAATTTTGACTTGACAAAATACGTGCCCAGACATTTGTTTTCCATCGATACAAAAACCACACAAATGAAAGGATCACTACACCCATCCAAGCTTGAGTAAGGTATTGTGAGGCCACAGTTGTTGGAGCTACCAGTACACCACTGAAAAACCAAAGTTATCTATCACAAAGTACGAAATATAATGCAACCACAGAAATGCAAACACGAATGAAAACACCCTTAAATGGAAATATGCAACTAGCATCTGTGAGAATGCCATGAAGGTAACCAAATATCGCACGGGATCTTCCAAAGAACCCCAAGTACTTTTCTCATAAGGAACTTGCTTCTCAGATGTGCTTCCTGGAAATATTGCAGCATGACGTTGCATTGCATATTTGTGAAATTTTCTTAAGATCAAAGGCATCATAATCCAGGCTATTAGTGTGGCAGTAATTAGTAAATGTACCACCAACTAGAATAATCACATCTTTAAGGAATGGATGTGAGTCGAGCAACTGTTGAGCATGTGGAGTCAGCTCATCAGAGGCTTCTTTAACCTTTTGTGCAGAATAGTTTACTGTCTCTATAGCACTCTGCCCAGCATCTTTGATTGTATCAACAGTTGCTAAATTCTAAATTATGCTTTGCAACTGACCAGGATAGCAGAAGAACGAAGGAATAAATAGGAACCCAACGTGAATGTGAATTACAGCAACTATTAAATGTGGTCGATTACCTGAACCAATAGATGAATAGTGGGAATTAAATGCAAAGGACGGATTATCTACAAATGCATGGGAAAACAGTTGTATTAAATTTTACAATTGAGGCGAATGATCTTCAAATGACTCACATTTATTTACGCACACCGATGACAAAAGCCAGTGAAATAATAATGATAAACGAATAATAAAGTGATGGATGGATTTACATGAGTACAGGTTTACGCTGATTACCAAGTGTACAGCATATCGTTTTCCAACGAAGGAAGAATGGTTTGATCAGTAAATATTAATGAAGAGTCGGTTGAACAGCCCAATCGAATTGGGAGCAAGGTTTACGCCGATTACCAATTGTAATGCATTTAGTTTCCTCGTCTCCTTTGGGACAAGTTTTATGTGAAAACTAGTCTCCAAATGTTTTATATAAAGTAATCTAGCGACGTTAAACCTAAAGAAAGTTTGAAGAAAAGTACAGCGAGCTACAATGTGTCGAAGAAGACGAATCATGTGTCCTTCTGTGATTCAGTACATGTCTCTTGGCATTCTTTCTTTCCTTCCTACACATTCCTTCCTTCCTTCCTTCCTCCCTTCTCACCCATATGCATTTAGTTCTCACTCTTCCTTTCGCTCTTTGTCTCTTATATTTCATTGAAGATCTGCTTGGAGCTGGTGTTAGAACTACCTGTTCCCACCTCCCGTCGAGCAATGACAGCAGGAACGGGTAACAGAGATGTCCACGTGCGGCGATGGGTCGAAGTGATGTGAGGGTTTCCACTCTGCCTAGAGTAGAACGCACCGCCACGCCGCACCCTAGGCATGCATGAACGACAAAGGCAAATGGCATCTATCGCCATCTCATTCTCTCACCATCTGTTGTATCTTGTTCTTCTTCTTTTTTTTTCATCTTGTTCTTGATTTTTCTTGTATTTTGTTCTTGAGTAGTGTCCATTCTATGTTCATTCTGTTATTGACTAAAAATGTGACATAAAAATTGTTAGTTCCCTATGTGTTTTGATGATTACTAACAATTGTAAACAATGTGGAGATGTTTTTGATCAAGTTTAGATTGGATTAAGATTTGTTAATTTCAAGCAAAAACATTCTGTCTGCGACAAACTCAAGCCTATTATGTGCAACCTCGAGTTTGCTTTTGACAGAGGGTGTAAACTCGTTAGTCTAGTCCTCAAACTCGAGACTGAACTTGAAGTTTGAACTCAAGAGTTTTCCAAAGTTTTCAAAATCTTTGTGTGAACTCGAGTTCACATTTGCAAGCTCAAGTTCACCAGAGGCAGAGAGGAGTTTGTTTTGAAAATATATTTAAACTCAACACTTCTTCCTTCAAACCTCAAGTTTGCAACCTCCAGGGAAAACCTTTCACAACTTACATAATTTGTGAACTCGAGCCTGCTATGACAAACTCGAGTTCATCTCTGGCGGGAAGATTTTTCAAATTCAAAGATTTTCACAAACTCTGCATTGTTTCATTCAGAGTAAAGTTTTTCATTTTGAAAAATCTCAAAAGTTTACAAAACATGTAAACTCGAGTTCATCATTACAAACTCTAGTTTACACTTGGCCGAGAGTTTTCAAAGTCTTTCAAACAAAGTAAACTCGAGACTCATTTAACGAACCTCCAGTTCACCTCAGGTCAAAATCATTCAAAGTTTTTCAAAGTTGAACAAACTCGAGCCTAACATTGTAAACTCGAGTTTAAAAGTTACAGAGAGCAATGCGTTTTTCAACTTGAGAAAACTCTAGAGTTTGCACTGGAAACCTCAGGTTTTCTTTTCAAAAGCAAAGACTAAGTTCTCTCTTGAACAGTGTCAAATTCGAGCCTGTCACTAATGGACTCGAGTTTGTCTCTTGATCATAAACTCTCCAGAACTCAAAATCGCAACATTCCTCTCTGGATGAAGGAACCTCGAGTTCAGACTTGCAAACTCGAGTTCAAATCAACCCGAGAGCAATGTGATTTTTTCAATGAGTTGAGAACCTCAGGTTTTGATCTCAAACCTCCGATTTACATGTTTTTGAAACAAAAAGCTTTTGCATACTGAAGCTCTAAACTCGAGCCTGCAAGAACTAAGCTCGAGTTCGTGACGCTGATTCAGAAATTCAAATCTGACGATTTCATAAAATATTCTTGTTTGATCTTAATACTTTCCAATATTATTCTCTGATATTCCTAGCTATGCTTAATGACTTTATTAGTGAATTTCAGATGTTTAAAGAATGTTTATTGAAGGGTTAAAGCATAAAGCAAAAAATAGTTCAGAACATTAAATGCTATGCCCAGAAAGTTACTCTCTTCTGGCCAATCCATCTGCACACTTTTACAAAGCATTAAAGATTATTTTCTACAACAAGAAACCTACTTTCCAACGGATTAATTTGCAGAGAGTCAACTCTGATCATCTAGCCAGCTGGATTAAGTGAAAATTAGAGAGAGAGAGAGAGAGAAGATGCCTAAACCACCCCTAACCTTTGCAGAAGCTCTCCAACGGATGTATTGGGAAAGCAACTGTCATTTAATGATCTCTGGGTATAAATAGAGTTGCATTCAAGTCTTTCCAACAACTACAACTGCTGAAAGCGATTTGCATTCAAGTCTTCATTTATTCTATTCAGTTTTCACTTACAAAGTATCTTTTGATACAAAGAGCTTCAGTGTTCATCAATATCTACTCTTAGAGAGAGTTCTTCTTTGAAAATCATTTATTGTAAAGAATCACAAGTCAAGGGGACTTGGTGATTGGGAAGTTCATTGATTACAACTTGTAAGGGGGAGTGAGTTCTAGTGAGAGAATCACATCTTGAGTGCAGAGTGTGTAATAATTGATATAGTGGAAAACCCAGAGTGTTTGGGGACTGGATATAGGTCAAGTTGTTAGAACTGAACCAGTATAATTCTCTGTGTCCAGCTATTCTTCCCTTCTCTCTGTTTGCCCCTGTTTTTATTGTGTGATAACAAAGGTGTGTGTTGAATTTTTTTTTAATACCCAATTCACCCCCCCCCCTCTTGGGTATTTGGCACCACTTTCAAAAATCACATAAAATAATGACTACTTCAAATTCTTCATACTTGATATCCAAATTGTTTTGCCTTTTGGGACCGGTGTTTATGTTAAAACCGGTTTCCAAATGTTTGGAACTTAAAGGGAGATTCCTACCTATGGGATAGGTTTCATTATACAAATGATTAAAGAGGTATTTAGATAAACCAATCATCAACTTAATTGGTTTAATCAATCTTTACAAATTAATTTTCAAAACTTGGATAGGTATGAGATATCTATGGAAAAACTTTAGACATTCTTCAATTTTATAAAAGTTATATTTTTTTAAGATCAACAAAAATTTTGAGTAAAGATAGAATTATATAATCTTAATAAAACTCAAGGTATTTTATAATTTTTCGTACATGCCAAACCAAAAAAGTTAATCCAATTTATTTTTGTTTTAGAAGAAATATATGTAGGTTAAAAAATTCATTTAATGCTAATAAAATTTAAAAGTATAAATAATCTAATATCCTAAAAAATATGAAATGAGTTTAGTTTTTATTTTTTTACCAAAAAAGCTTAATTGATTCCAACGTTGATGATATAAATCGGTCAACTTAATGGTATATGTTAGACTCCTACCGGCCTCGCCTTTTCAGGTGGCGAGTAGACTGACTTTTACTTCCAAATAAATAAAATAAGCATTGCAGCAGAGCAAGGAAAATATTTTGTATAATATACTACCGATAAAGTAAATAAGTAGACAAACAGTCCCTCTGAGGGTTATTGTGCAGTCATCCAGATAAAATGTCCCAAAATAACGATTAATATACAATCATCCAAAACTAAAGATGTAATAACAAAAAGATGCCTCCACGCCCTACGTACAAATCCTCAATCAAGCTCTCATGTCTTACCTCCAGGCTCCCACTCCGTTCTTGATGCACTTCTTGTATTCTTATAATAGACTGGGATTCTTAAATGAATCCCAGAGTAATCGTTAATTTCATAGACAATCCATGTGCAAAGTATGTAAGAAAAACCATAAAATACGTACAGAATTCAACAGGTCACACACAGCGAGGCATATAGCCTAAACTGGAACAAGCAGTCACATATAACATGTACTGCTTAAATAAGGCACATAATCATGCCGGGGTCGCATACAACGGTTTAAAAGTAATTTCTAATCCCTTTAAAAGTCCTCCTGGTCGTTGGTTCTCAATTTTTACTTTTTGGCATGTCAAACATCTAGCCACTTACTTAGTAATATCTCTCTTCATCCCAGGCCACCAGAATTCTGATTTCAAATTTCGATATGTTTTTGAGTACTCCTGGATGGATGGTATATTTACTTTTGTGAGACTCATCCAGTATTTTCTGTCTCAACTCATCTTTTTCAAGTACATAAATTCATTTCTTGAACCTAACTAATCCACTTGGCGAAAGATCATGATCTAATGTTTCACCACGAGAAATATTCTCTCGAATAGATCTTGCTTGTTCATCTTGCGAATTGAGCTTCTTCTATTTCTGTTCTCACATCATTCTCCTCTTGACTGACTAAAAGATTAGCAACATATGCTTTACAAGAAGCATTCTCTCTCACAAGGATTTTTTACCAAAAAAGCTTAATTGATTCCAACGTTGATGATATAAATCAAGCAACTTAATGATATATGTTAGACTCCTACTGGCCTCGCCTTTTCAGGTGGTGGGTAGAGTGACTTTTACTTCCAAATAAATAAAATAAGCATTGCAGCAGAGCAAAAAAAGATGCAATAACAAAAAGCTGCCTCTACGCCCTACGTACAAATCCTCAATCAAGCTCTCATGTCTTACCTCCAGGCTCCCGCTCCGTTCTTGATGCACTTCTTGTATTCTTATAATAGACTGGGATTCTTAAATGAATCCTAGAGTAATCGTTAATTTCATAGACAATCCATATGCAAAGTATGTAAGAAAACCATAAAATACGTACAGCATTCAACAGGTCGCACACAGCGAGGCATATAGCCTAAACCGGAACAAGCAGTCACATATAACATGTACTGCTTAAATAAGGCACATAACCATGTCGGGGTCGCACACAACGGTTTAAAAATAATTTCTAATCCCTTTAAAAGTCCTCCTGGTCATTGGTGCTCAATTTTTACTTTCTGGCATGTCAAACATCTAGCCACATACTTAGTAATATCTCTCTTCATCCCAGGCCACCAGAATTCTGATTTCAAATTTCAATATGTTTTGAGTACTCCTGGATGGATGGTACATGTACTTTTGTGAGACTCATCAAGTATTTTCTGTCTCAACTCATCTTTTTCTGGTAGATAAATTCGTTTCTTGAACTTGACTAATCCACTTGGGGAAAGATCATGATCTAGTGTTTCACACTAGTGCAAAAAAGGGCTTTAAGACCGGACGAAAGAGGTATTGTAAAACCGGATATGCGACCGATCTTGTTCCAAGCGGTCTTAAAAGTCTGTAACTTTTAAGACCGGATGAACGGCCGGTCTTAAAAATTTAGACCGAACTTTTGAAATATCCGATCTTAAAAGTGTTTTAAAATAATAAAAAAAGAAAAAGAAAAAACCCATATGAAACAATCAGTCCCAAATCATCAAATCTGACAACATTTTGAATGTCCCTCTGTCATTAGCGACGTAGAACCAATGTTAGTTCTCCATGTGTTTTGATGATAATGAACAATTGTAAACACATCTTGGAGTTTTTACTGTTGCTAAAAATTTACTGTCAAATGAAAACTTCAGTATTGACTTGACAGAGAGTTACTCAAATCCTTCTTGACAAAGCAATACTCAAGTATTGGAAGCAATACTCGAGTATTGGACGTACAGAGAGCACTCAAATTTTTCACCTTGAGTCAGTACTCAAGTATTGGAAACAATACTCGAGTATTAGACTTACAGAGAGCACTCCAAGTTTTCACCGTAAGACAATACTCAAGTATTTATATGAACACTCGAGTATTGAATACTCAAGTATTCAATTGAACACTCAAGTATTGGTCATACAGAGAGTCATCAAAATTTTACATCTTATGAAAACTCGAGTATTGGTTTTACATACTCGAGTATTGGATTTTCACAGAGATTTCATACTTAACGATTGTTCATTAATACTCAAGTATACATTAGAAAACTCAAGTATTGGCTTGACATCATTTTATCAAAGTTTTTCAAAATCCTTGAATACTCAAGTATTCATTTGAAAACTCAAGTATTGACACTCCACAAAGTTTTTAAATGAATGCATACTCGAGTATTGAGTTGGAAACTCGAGTATTGGGCATACAGAGAGCTTTCAAACTTTTACATCTTATGAAAACTCGAGTATTGGTTTTACATACTCGAGTATTGGACTTTCACAAAATTTTTCATACTTAACATCTGTTTATGAATACTCAAGTATTCACTTGAATACTCAAATATTGACATGGAAAAACTCCACAATTTTTCAAAATGAATGAACACTCGAGTATTGTTTTGGAAACTCGAGTATTGGTAATATAGAGAGCTTTTCCTCTTGTCAATAACTTGAATACTCAAGTATTGGTTTGAATACTCGAGTATTGTCCTTAAGGTCCAAAGTTCAAGTCTCGATGATTCCTCTCTGGAAGACGAATACTCAAGTATTGAGATGGATACTCAAGTATTGAGTTAAGTGCATAGTGACAAACTCGAGTATTGATGAACATACTCAAGTATTAAACGCTAAACTTGAAAATCAAATCTGACGAATTTTTGCAACCATCTTATTTGATCGTAATACTTTCTCTTATCATTCTTAAATATTCTTAGCTATGTTTAACCATCTTTTTGATGAGTTTTAGATAGATTAACGAAAGATAATTGAAGGATAGAGCAAAAGCAAAAAAGTAGTTCATAACATTAAATGCTGAACAAAAAGTTGCTCCTTTTTGGCTAATCCAACTGCACACGCCTACAAAGCATTTAAGAATTATTTCTACAACAAGTAAACTCTTCTTCAACGGACTAATTCACAGAGAGTCAACTCTGCTTACTTGGACAGCTGGATTAAGTTGAGTTTAGAGAGAGAATATGCCAAAACCACTTCCTAAACATGGTAGAACTTCTCCAACGGATCTATTGGGATAGCAATAGATCCGTTGGAGAAGTTACTCAAGATTGGGTGATCTTGAGTGGGAAACACATTGTGTTGATTACAACTTGTAAGGGGGAGTGAATCCTAGTGAGAGGATTACTTCGAGTACAGAGTGTGTAATCAAGCGGTGTGTTGATTACAGTTTGTAAGGGGGAGTAAATCCTAGTGAGAGGATTACTTCAGTTACAAAACGTGTAATCAGATTGAAAGAAGATAGTGGATTGAAAATCCCAAGTGAGGCTTGGGGACTGGACGTAGGTCAAGGATAAGGCCGAACCAGTATAAATCAGTTTGCACATTCTCTTCCCTTATCTCTTACATTTCCAGCATATATGTTTGAATGTGTATACATATTTAAATGTGTGGTTATTGCTTTCTAAACTGATTTCAGTGAGTTACGAAAAGAGTTTCAAAGTACCTAAATTTTTATACTTCACCCAATTTACCCCCCCTCTTGGGTTCAGCCGGTTCTTACATTTGGTATTAGAGCAGGGCTCTTGTTTAAAGGACTTAACAGTCTCAAGAGTTTTCAATGGCTGATTTTGGGTGTTGTTTGTTTTCGGAAGGTTTTGATTATACCATTCCACCACTTTTCAAAGATATTGATTTTTGGTTTTGGAAAGCTAGAATGACATCATTTATAAAATGTTCTAAGTTTGATATGCGGAATGTTTTTATAAATGTTCTTGATTTCAAACCAAGAAAGGATTGGAGTGAAAAGGAAAAGAAAATGTTTTCATTAAACATTAGAGCAATGAAAATCTTATATAGTGCATTGATCGAAAATGATTTTGAGAAAATCAAATATTGCTTTAGTGCTAAAGAAATTTGGGATACTCTTGATTCTATATATGCTGCTAACAAATATGTGGAAGTTGAAAGTGTTGACAGTTCATCTGAAACTACAAGCTATGTATCCTCATTTGATGAACAATTGGAAGTTGATAATGAAGAAGGAGAAATCACTGAATACTTTCATGATCCAATCAACACAAAAGAACAAGAGGAAGAAAATTCCCAAGAAGAACTCATGGACGATTATGATCAACCATTATCTAAAGCTCAAGATGCACATGTGGTAAACGATTACAATTCTTCTTGTATATTAAAGAAAAATGATTTCAAACAGTTGCATAAAATTGTTTTTCAACCAATCATTGATTCTAATTTGAAAAGCATGAATGTTTTGAAACAAAATGCTGAAAAATCTATTGGGAAGAATGAATGTTTAAATGAAGACTATTTGAAGTTTTACTCTAATGACCAGCACAATACTTGAAAAAATGTTCATAGTAAGCATCATTCTATTATTTGCAATTATTGTGGAAAATCTGGGCATATTTCTCATACATACTATATTAGGAGAAATTCTAATGTGAGAAATAAATTTGTTTGAATTCCTAAAGGACAATCAAGGTCCAATGCTAACAGTCAAGGACCCAAGTATAAGTGGGTACCAAAATGTCCATCTAGTACTCCATGTGTGTAGGATAATTTGAATATCAATGGACATCAAGGTACAAAGAAGAGGAAGAAGAAGCCAAGAGTTCCTCACGCACCAAAGAAGGAGATCATAGAATCTATTTCAAGCAAGAGAACTCCCATGGCACCCATTGCTGAAACTACAAGCTGAATCATAAGAAGCAATGGTTACAAGCAAAAGGACTATATTCCACCTCAAGAACAAACTACCAAAGAGTACCCTTCAGCTATCTTGAGGAGACCAAAAAAAGGAGATTCTCTCAACTATCAAATAGAAGCCTCTTGAAGTCTATATCTCTTGAGAGAGCTTTGCCAACACCCATGGGAAAACATATGAAGAACCAATGGGTAAGGAAAGTCAATCTTCCTAGTACCTAAGGCAAAGGTATACAATGATAAAACTTCTTATGCTTTCATCTGAAATTTTCTTAAAGTTTTATATCTTGTAGCCTTAAGAATGAGCATTGCAAATTATTTTCTTTAAAAACTGGGTTTTCACATCCCTTAAAAATCCACTTAATAAATTTATAAAGGGATTGCAATGTTCAATAGTTTAATTCTTTATGCATACATGATGATTTGAAAAGAAAGTATTTCTTTTATGCATAAAGTCATGATTAATTCATTGTGTTCAATTATTCTGAATTGATTATATTCATAAGAGCATGTGAATTTTGTTCCTACAAACTAACGATGATTGGATTCAAGTAAGATTGGATACCAAGAAAGAAAAAGACTTATATGGTTTTGTAGGATGAGAAAAATTTTCTCAAGAATGTAACATAGAAAAATGATTCGAATCTTGAGGAAGCTAAACAAGCTATGCTTGATGTGTATGATAAAAGTCCGAAAAGGAGTCATCTACATATAAACCATCTTAATCAAGCAAGCTTCTACAAGGACAAGAGGAATTACGGTGATATCTATTTCTTATCCCATATTATGCTTATATGAAATTCATATTTGGGTAATGAATACTTGTCTATCATTGCATTCCTTCAGCAATCTGAAGATGGAATATCACCTAGAGGGGGGGTGAATAGGTGATCTAAAAATTTTCTCGAGATTTAAAAACAAAACCACTTTCCGATAAGTAAGACAGAAGAGAAATAATAAGACAGAAGAACACAAGAAAATTTATCCTGGTTCGGTCAAAAACTTCGACCTACATCCAGTCCCCAGAACACCTAGGACTTCACTATCTTCAGAAAGATTACAGACTCTGTAAACGAGGAAGGCTTCCTTCACTCTTAGACCACACTCCCCCTTACAAGTTGTAATCTTTACACCCACTCTTAAGGTTCCACAACCTTAAGTTACAATCAAAGAAAGTAAATGTTTAAATACTCCTCACGAGTAGGATGATGTTGAACACTGAAGTACAGACTCAGCAATAACTTTGAAACACAGAAGAAATTAATATAGAGTTAAATGCACAGCGTTTCGATAGTTGGAAAATTAAATGCTTCGTCTATTTATAGATGTCTTCATTGATGACCATTGTCGAAGCACAGAGATAGCCGTTGTGACTTCGCAAAATGTCCGTTAGACAGATAGAATATTCTGAGGATTTGGCTGTTTTGGTTCGAATATTCGATCTGGCATTCTCTTTCTTTCTTTCTGTTGTAACCGTTGAGAGATCTCATTAAATGTTGGATTGAGTATATCAGAGTTTTGCTTTACTTTGCCCAGTGCATCGGTTTCGGAGAATACAACGGTTTTGGCAGCTGCATTAAATGTGTCTAAGTGTCCGCTGGATTATCTCAGACTGCTGGTAATCTAAGTCTAAATGATCTGAAACTCATGAACAAACTGGTTAATAGCATTTGGTAATCTTAATCACAGTTAATCAGATGAATACTTTATCCAATCAAGCACAAAGGAAATTCATAGACGGTGATTTTGAAAAACAGGGACTACTTTGCTCGAGCAGAGTTTAAGGCTTGCTTGAGCAAGCATTTTGAAATGATAAAGAATCTACCTCTGCCCGCTGATACTCGAGCATGGAAATCAACCTTGCTCGAGTATGATGCTCGAGTAAGCTTTGGAGTATGCTTGAGCAGGTCCTTTTTCTTTCTATTCAAAAGCACTAAGAGGTCTTGTACTCGGGCAAGAATTTCAGCCTGCTCAAGTATGTTGCTCGAGCAAGGCTACTCTCATGCTTGGGCAAACATCTTCTGATCCTGAGAAAAGCTCAAGCAACAATATTGCTCGAGCATGGATTTTAGCTTGCTCGAGTAGAGTGCTCGAGCAAGATAAATCTCATGCTCGGGCAAGCAATTTCTCAACTCAGTCACCTACTTCTTGACCTTGCTCGAGTAGGGTCCTTGGCTTGCTCGAGTATGCTTGCTCGAGCAAGCATTCTGTCTTGCTCGAGTAAGGTCCTTGCTAAGGCATTTCTCGGGGTTGCTCGAGCAAGCATTCTGTCTTGCTCGAGTAAGGTCCTTGCTAAGGCATTTCTTGAGGTTGCTCGAGTAATCTTCCAAATCTGCTCGAGCATGGTTGCTCGAGCATGCTTCCCTTTATGCTCGAGTATGCTGACTCTAAAAACCCCTTTTCCCGATGTTGCTCGAGCAAGACACTATGGTCTGCTTGAGTAAAGTCTTATCAGATGGAATCTGATATGCTTTGCTCATGGTGTTGCTCGAGCAAACTCAACTCCTTGCTCGAGTAACATGCTACAGATCAAATTATGATTCTTTGATTAATTAATTTTTCTTTGAAATTGGAATCATGAAAACTTAAGAATCAACACAATCAACCATTTATGTTTTTCAAAATGTTTTTAGATTGCTAAAAGGACCATAAAGTGAATTTGTGCATAACTTTCTGAGTTTATTTTTCTTAAAATGCACAATTCTAAAATTTGTTTGAATTTGAATTCACTCTGTTTTGTGAAAATGCATACACATGATTTGGAAAATATTCATACTTTGATTGCATTCAAATAATGTTTCAAATTTGGAAGTTAAATCTTTGTATACTGAATGACAGATATGCTTCAAATTTGTCCATTAGAATTCCCATATCATTCACATATTAATCTTTGGAATTCAATGTTTTCCTTGAACTCTTTAGTTTCATTATCTAACTAGTTGGACCTCATGTCTAACAAGTTAATCATATATGAGTTTCAAGTTTATCTCAAGAAAAGAATTCAATTTGTGAAAATCTTATGCTTCTTGGATAAATCCTCATGGTCAAGTTACTCCAAGTTTTATGAATGTTCATGAATGCATTAAATGTTGTTGCATTAACAATTATATGGAGTAACTTACTAGGATAATATTATGGAACTCTGGTCATTTGGATTAATGAGTTTGTGTTTCATCATCTATGAATCCTAGCACTCATACTTGTTACTCAAATACATCAGCATTTGTCATCATCCATATTTTGAGTAACTATATATGTATATTCAAATTCTTGCCTTGAATGTTCATATACTTTCAAGACTCTACTCTAAAAAGCAAGATTATCTCTTGGTCAATAGCAAAGTCATTGTGCTTATATATTTCTGTTGTACTAAGCATGTGTTGATAATGCTTTACTTTCATGACTTTGGCTTTTCAAAAATTCTTCAACATGTTCACTTCAATGTTCAACATTTTCTCTAAAATCTGAAGCATTATGACACATTCTGATATATTGACTTCCACCATGTTTTAAAGTGATCATTTTTTTCAAGCATGCTTCAAAAATGAATTTTTTAGTTATGAAAATTTTGATTTCATAATTTTCTTGGTATCATTTAGTTGTTACCCTATTTGATTCATTGACATGAACTTATTTGATTATGTAAAACTATGTTTTGATATTTGACTGTTTTACTCTTTGCTCCGATATCATATGGTTGAGTTATATAAGAGCATAAGAGTTGTTATGTCAAATCTTGTGTGGACTCAAGATTCATTGAGTACCAAAGAACATACATTTGTTTTGCAGAATTTAAAAAAAAAAAAAAAATTAGCAGTTGCTAACGAAAAGATAATCCTCGAGAATTAGAGGAAATACTCGAGTATGACGAAGTCAAAAAGCAACATTGAGTTTTGGAGAAGACGAATACTCGAATGTATAAGTTGAATACTCGAGTATCCACAAGTCAGAGAACCACCTGGTGATGAAGAAGTTGAATACTCGAGTATGGGAATACAATACTCGAGTATCCACTAGACAGAGGACAAACAAATGCTGAAAAAGTTGAATACTCGAGTATGCTAGTTCAATACTCAAGTATTAGCCGTGGAAATTCAAAGGTTCACTATACACCTTTGAAGTCCAGGTTAGTATTTGGTTTTCAATACTTGAGTATGTAAGTGAAATACTCGAGTATGTCAAACTCGAGTATGGGTGTCAATACTCGAGTATGGGTGCGCATATATATATATATATATATATATATATATATATATATATATATATATATATATATATATATATATATATATATTCTATTAATGTTCTTCAATACTTGCTGCAAAACTCAAGTTTGCCCTAGACGCTCCTTCTTTCTCTCTCAGAATCTCTCAATTTTTGACCAAATCTTTCCATTAAGCAATCAATCATCTATGTCTTTCAAAATGTTTTTCAGATTGGTAATGGATCACAAGTGATTTTATGCATAATCTTCTAAGTTTAAGATTTCTGAAATGCACAATTCAAAATCATGTTTTTGAATCACAATTCATTCTGTATTTGGAAAATGCATTCCAATGTTTTGAAAATATGCATAATTTGATTGCACTCAAATGATATTTCAAATTCGAATTTAACTTCCACCATATTTAGTGGATACATTGATTTTCTGAGCATTTCTTCAAAATGAGTTTTCATATCATCAACATTTCAATTTTATAAAGCATTATCATGATTTGAAAGAAAATTTGAGATTTGAAAATGTTTGCATAGTTTATGAAAAACTCATATCAATGACATACTTTCCTACATGAATGTATCTACAAATTGTCATTGAGAAATGAATTTCTTGGTATCACATATTCGCTTATCTGTATGATCAGTGTTATGAATAAGAGTATTTGTGATACACTCCTTGCTTGGAGATAACATACTCACCTAGAAACAATTTAGCTTTATAAGAAGAAAATTTGGGAATGGCCAATCCCAATAAATTGTGAATTGCCTCCACTTAATGTTAGTTATGTGTTTTAATGATTAACTGATTACTAACTTAAGCATTGGAGAATCTAGATGTAGTTCTATACAGGATATTTATCATGATTAAAATCTCCGAAATCCTGCTGAAGTTTGTTGTCAAGAGGTCTAAATTCGAGCCTATTCATGTTAAACCTGAGCTTGAGACAGCCAGAGAGGAGATATAAAGATGAAGAGAGCTAAATTCGAGTATGTAAGTGAGTAACCTCGGTTTCAGCTCAGACAGAGAGAAATCCTGAACTTGACAAAATGAGGAAACTCCAACCTATTAACGTTAAGCTCGAATTTGTAGGTGAAATTCAAGAGTTCACCTTACACTCTTGAAGTCCAGGTTAGTACAAGAATCCAACCAAGAACAAACCCAATCCAATCTTCAGATTTGGAATAGGGAAGGAAATTCCTGGAGCTGCTTTGAATCAACCTTCAACACTCAGGAGGAAGGAAATGCAGTTTAAGAAGCAAATTGAGTTTCTGAAGAAATCAACAAATCAGAAAGAAGCTTCTACTCTATCCAGACTGAAGGGAATTGTGCTTGAAAAACAACCTGAGGTTCCTAAGAAGAAAGGTTCTGAAAAAAAAATGTTCCAGAGGTTAATAAGAAACAGAAGCCAAGGAAGAAGAAGAATTCATCTCAGCATTCAGTTCCTACACCACGGTAAGCAAGTTCTCAAGCTCTCTCACAAACTGCTATTGCAATTCAAGAACAAGAGCTCCTCGTCCTTTAATTCCAACAAGATCAAGAGCCACATGCTTTCAAGTCCATAAAGCTCAGAATGCTCCTCCTCCTCCTCCTCATGCTTCTATGCATTCGGATTTTGATACAAGAATTAAGGAAATTGTGGATAAGGCAATTTCAAAGTTAATTTATAAGGAAGAAGCAGAAGTTAGAAAACTTGTGTATGAGGTCAACAAGGGACATAGCAATGTGGTGGATACTCAGGAAGGCTTCAAGAAGAGTTGAAAGAAAACCAGAAAGAGCTGAAAGAAGAATCAAGGATATAAGTGATCAACTTGAAGATCACACAGCTAGCATGTCAACTCTTATGGTAACCATGATGAGCCTAAGTGAAAAAATGGACAAACTTCTGAAAATTAGTCCATGGGTGCTTCTAGTTCTGGTTTGGGCACTTCTACTTTAGCTGGACCAAGATCTGATATGTCTAACACAGTCTCTGAACCAGCCATCATCTCTAAACCAGCCACTACCATTGAACCTGAGTCATCCATTACTACCATTCAGATTAACCCTCCATCTCAACAACAAGATCTTATTTCCTTCACTTTCACACTTTCATTGAAGAGTGAAAAGGATCTTATCCTATTCTTACACCTTCAAATATCCATCTTGATCCACCCTTGTTTGCTGATGACAAAGGGGGAGAAGAATGAAAACGATCAATCAATGGTTTTAATTTGATCATTTTATATTTCATATTTTCTTCTTTCGAAACTCTACTTAACATTCTGGTCTATATCTTGATTAATCTCTACTGAATGATAAGTTCTGCAGTATACATGCTTTAATGTTATATAATTTCTACTACTGCTAAACTCTAATACTCATCTAAACTCCATGGTTAATTTAAAATGTTTATGAGTATATTTTGTTATCTTGGTACCTAGCTATCATGTTTTTTTGAAATGAACTATCCAGTAAACTGTCATGAAATTTCTACTTCGTTTTTGCTTAACTTTGATGAAATGAATTATGTTTATTAAAATCTCAAAGTTTGCAAATGTTTTTGACCAAACTTGTTTTTCTCATTGCTCAAATGATCAAATTCAATTTTTGAAAGCAATTGATTGTTTACAAGTGTTGTCATCATCAAAAAGGGGGAGAATGTTAGTTCTCTATGTGTTTTGATGATAATCAACAATTGTAAACACATCTTGGAGTTTTTGCATTTGCTAAAAATTTACTGTCAAATGAAAACTCGAGTATTGACTTGACAGAGAATTACTCAAATCCTTCTTGACAAAGCAATACTCAAGTATTTGAAGCAATACTCGAGTATTGGATGTACAGAGAGCACTCAAATTTTTCACCTTGAGTCAATACTCAAGTATTGGAACCAATACTCGAGTATTGAACTTACAGAGAGCACTCCAAGTTTTCACCCTGAGACAATACTCAAATATTGATATGAACACTCGAGTATTGAATACTCAAGTATTCAATTGAACACTCAAGTATTGGTCATACAGAGAGTCATCAAAATTTTACATCTTATGAAAACTCGAGTATTGGTTTTACATACTCGAGTATTGGATTTTCACAGAGATTTCATACTTAACGATTGTTCATTAATACTCAAGTATACATTAGAAAACTCAAGTATTGGCTTGACATCATTTTATCAAAGTTTTTCAAAATCCTTGAATACTCAAGTATTCATTTGAAAACTCAAGTATTGACACTCCACAAAGTTTTTAAATGAATGCATACTCGAGTATTGAGTTGGAAACTCGAGTATTGGGCATACAGAGAACTTTCAAACTTTTACATCTTATGAAAACTCGAGTATTGGTTTTACATACTCGAGTATTGGACTTTCACAAAATTTTTCATACTTAACATTTGTTTATGAATACTCAAGTATTGACATGGAAAAACTCCACAATTTTTCAAAATGAATGAATACTCGAGTATTGTTTTGGAAACTCGAGTATTGGTAATACAGAGAGCTTTTCATCTTGTCAATAACTTGAATACTCGAGTATTGGTTTGAATACTCGAGTATTGTCCTTAAGGTCCAAAGTTCAAGTCTCGATGATTCCTCTCTGGAAGACGAATACTCAAGTATTGAGATAGATACTCAAGTATTGAGTTAAGTGCACAGTGACAAACTCGAGTATTGATGAACATACTCAAGTATTAAACGCTAAACTTGAAAATCAAATCTGACGAATTTTCGCAACCATCTTATTTGATCGTAATACTTTCTCTTATCATTCTTATATATTCTTAGCTATGTTTTACCATCTTTTTGATGAGTTTTAGACAGATTAACGAAAGATAATTGAAGGATAGAGCAAAAGCAAAAAAGTAGTTCATAACATTAAATGCTGAACAAAAAGTTGCTCCTTTTTGGCTAATCCAACTGCACACGCCTACAAAGCATTTAAGAATTATTTCTACAACAAGTAAACTCTTCTTCAACGGACTAATTCACAGAGAGTCAACTCTGCTTACTTGGACAGCTGGATTAAGCTTAGTTTAGAGAGAGAATATGCCAAAACCACTTCCTAAACATGGTAGAACTTCTCCAACGGATCTATTGGGATAGCAACGGTCATATATTGATCTCTACCTATAAATAGAAGACAGATTCAAGCAGAAAAACGGGGAGAAACAAGCTTACACTTCCATCATGCTGATACTCTGTTTTCACATCATTTACAGTATGTTTTTCATGTCTAGATAGATTAGAGAGTGAGATGATTTGTATTTTTCTTCAGTGTTCATTTATTCACTTCTGAGAGAGAAGATTTATGTAATCATTCTATCTATCTGAGAGTTACTCAAGATTGGGTGATCTTGAGTGGGAAACACATTGTGTTGATTACAACTTGTAAGGGGGAGTGAATCCTAGTGAGAGGATTACTTCGAGTACAGAGTGTGTAATCAAGCGGTGTGTTGATTACAGTTTGTAAGGGGGAGTAAATCCTAGTGAGAGGATTACTTCAGTTACAAAACGTGTAATCAGATTGAAAGAAGATAGTGGATTGAAAATCCCAAGTGAGGCTTGGGGACTGGACGTAGGTCAAGGATAAGGCCGAACCAGTATAAATCAGTTTGCACATTCTCTTCCCTTATCTCTTACATTTCCAGCATATATGTTTGAATGTGTATACATATTTAAATGTGTGGTTATTGCTTTCTAAACTGATTTCAGTGAGTTACGAAAAGAGTTTCAAAGTACCTAAATTTTTATACTTCACCCAATTCACCCCCCTCTTGGGTTCAGCCGGTTCTTACAACCAAGAGAAGGTTGGAAGCAACACCAACAAGAAAAACAAAAAAGAAGAGAAGATTGGAAACAACACCAACAAGAAAAACAAAAAAGATGAATACAAAGTTCAAAAATAAGAAAACATAACAAGAAATATAAATCATTCACCATGGAAATTGAGTTTGAATCAATATAAAATCAGAGGTGAAATTGAAGTCCAGATCTACAAAAAAATCACAAGCTTAAAGCAACCAAATCTGAGCAGGATCCTCTTGTCGATGCTGACAAAGCTTTAAGCAACCAAAATCAAAGTTCAGATCTGAGCAGAAGCGGTCATGGTAGGAGCAAACAGATTTAAGCAAGAAGAGATCTGGGTTCGATTTTAAGCCGAATCTGTGCGAAGGCGGTGCGGGAGGAGCCATAGATCGAAGAGGAAGAAGCCGTCGTCGTCTAGAATCCTCGAAGCAGTACTCTTGCGCCATTGCTGAGGATTGGAGTTGATGCCATCGCAAAACCCTCGAAGCATCTCACTGCCAACGTTGCCAATGATTTGATTGTATGGCTCTTAGGATGACTTACGAAGATTGCGAGTAGGTTAGAGGAAGAGGATGTCATTCTTGCTGAGGATTTGACCCGTGAGACTCTTGGAACACTCGTTGAATCTATAACTAAGGAAATGTTATATCACCAAGAAGACAAGCACGCTCACAGACTTAACGAGTTTAGCGAATTTAGTTTTTGTTTGAACACTTTTAAGACCGGATGTTTGTAAAAGCATGTCTTAAAAGTATATTTTTAAGACCGGATCCTTTATAATCAGGTCTTAAAAGTGTTCTATATATTTACGAAATTGAAACCAGTCATACTTTTAAGACCGGATTATAAAGGATCCGGTCTTAAAAATATACTTTTAAGACTAGGTTATAAAAGATCTGGTCTTAAAAATATACTTTTAAGACCTGCTTTTACAAACATCCAGTCTTAAAAGTGTTTTATATAATTTGTTAAATTCAGATTTAATTAGTTAGCATATACGATTATATTGTGCAATTATATATTTTAATTAAGTTGTTAGAGAGATTTTAGGAATTAAGTGAGCAGATCATGGTTTTTTGAATTTCGTAATTATATTCCTGAATGTAATCATCTTAATTAAGTTGTTAGAGAGATTTTAGGAATTAAGTTAGCAGATCATGGTGTTTTGAATTTCATAATTATATTCTTGATTGTAATCCCTAGATTATAAGAACTGCTCAGGTCAGAAGATTATTTATTTATTAGCATCTATATATAATTCCAATTAAGCGAAGGAATAAATCATCGCATTCTCTTACTCATCTCTGATCGGTGTCTTCTCACAATATTTACAAAATTGCCACCGGTCATATTTTTAAGACCAGATATTTTATAATCTAATCTTAAAAGTGTTCTATATATTTACGATGCCACCGATCATACTTTTAAAACCGAATATTTTATAATCCGGTCTTAAAAGTGTTTTATATATTTATGAAAGTGCCACCGGTCATATTTGTAAGACCTGATCCTTTATAATTCAGTCCAAAAAGTTCTTTATATTTACAAAACTACCACCGGCCATACTTTTAAGACCTGATTCTCTATAATCCAGTCTAAATGGGGCGTTCTTAAAGCTCTTTTTTGCACTAGTGTCACCACGAGAAATTTTCTCTCGAATAGATCTGGCTTGTTCATCTTGAATTGAGCTTCTTCTATTTCTATTCTCAGATCATTCTTCTCTTGACTGACTAAAAGATTAGCAACATATGCTTTACAAGAAGCATTCTCTCTCTCATGAGAGACACTTGTGAAAAACCTGACGAATGCACTGGTAATTACCATTACGGAACTTGTAAATACCATTAACAAATTGGTAATTGTCATTACAAGATCTGTTATAATTGATCCTTATTTATTGTTTCATGAGAGACACTTGTAAAAAAACCTGACGAAAACATTGGTAATTACCATTACAAAACTTGTAAAAACATTAACGAATTGGTAATTCCCATTACAAGATTTGTTATAAATCATTTATTTTTTGTTAAGACCATACCCTTCATTGAATATAACATTCTTGATATACGAACACTCATTGTTTAGTCCTGTGAATCCCATTATATAAATATTATACAATAAATATATATTTATATATTATATATATAATATAGATATAAGTATATGTATATACATATATATGCGTGTGTGTGTGTGTGCACGCGCTCGTGTGCATGTATTATATAATATATAAATATAAATACGATATGTTATATGGATATATATATATATATATATATATATATATATATATATATATATATAATGAGATTCACATGACTGATCATAATAACAAGTTCATTAATTAATGAGATTTATAAGTTCAGTAATGAGATTTATAAGAGTGTTTCTTGATGGAAAAAATGTTAAAAGTAATATATATATATATATATATATATATATATATATATATATATATATATATATATATATATATATATATATTTATTAATGTATATGTGTGTGTGTGTATCAAAGGAATCAAATGTCCCAATAGTTGGGCCATTCGGCCCCAATAAAGGTGGGGTGGGTTCAAATCCCTCGTTCTCACTTTCATTGACTCTCTTTTTTTAAAAAAATATTCAACCCCACCCAAAAAAACAACCCTCGCCAAATCTCAAGCGGCCGACAGTTGCAGGCCATCTAGCAGCATGCGGTTGCAGGCCGTTCAACGGTCGGTCGCGGTGGCCTCTAGCGAGAGTCATTTTTCTTTTCTTTTTTTAATTTATTTAAAAACTGAGAGTAAAAGAGTAAATTCACCTGAATTTGAAAATCCCAATTTGGTCATTGTGACCTTTAAATCCTTTACAAAGTTTAACAAACATTTAGAACTTTTAGAATTTTATTTGGTATTTAAATAGAATTTTTCCATAAAGAAACCAAGCTATATAATGTTGGATGATGATACTTGCCAGACACGCATTTATGCTCTTTTTTGAGCTTGTGCACATTCTAACCTGTAGAATTAATATAATTTTTAGTCTTTTAAGTTTTAAATTATGAATTAAATTCTCTAAAATTTTCTTAAATTATAAGGATTAACATTTTAAACCGAACAAAACTGAGAAATCGAAATCTATGATTTGAAATTTGATGGGCTACTAAAATAATGAAAAATTTAAAAGACCAAAAATTTTAATAACCCTAAAATTCAATAGGCACACATCCGTGGTTGAATTGATTTTAATTAAATTAATATCATTTGAAAACGTATAGGAAAAATAAAAATATTTTAGATAATATTTACCTACATCCATATCATATATACTAAATTTTTGATTTAAAAAAATCATATACACTAAATTTTAGCTGATCCTTTTTTACCAAAGGAAAAAAAAAAAAGAAAAAAAGAAAAGGACGTCAGCATCTACCATCACTCACACAATTTTTGTTGGGCAAAAGTTAATCACACAAATGTAACAATGAAAGCATTTACCACTCTGATTCTATTTATAAGTCTTTTTTAACTAAATCACACATATCAAAGAGAGGTAGTTAACTCAATAATTATAGAATAAATTTTTAACTTTGCCTTCATTTATAAATGAGTATCTTTCAACTTTTTCTTCTCTCTATTTTCATTAGTACAATTAATAAGGGTAAAATTGTCAAAATCTCATTTATTACTCTAAAAGGGGACTTATAAATAGGACCAGAATGGTACTCCCTCTGTCCTTATTATAAGGCATCATCTAAGAAATCTCACAAACCAATAAAAAAAGTTAAAGTCAATAAGGTTACCTTACAATTTAATTAACTTCCAATATTATCCCTACTAATTGCACTAAACTCTAATATTTTACTAATAACTCTCACCCATTACCCTCATTAATTATGGGCAAATATGAAAACAAATAATTAATGCTTATTGGGAACAAGCAAGTGTCTTATAAAAAGACCAAATAAACTTGTTAGTTGATGCCTTATTATAAGAACCAAAGGGAGTATTGTTTATTATAAATCATCAATATATGAGATTAATTTTCTAATTAAATTAATATAAATTAGGTCGTTCGGTTTGGACCCCTTTTCTTGGGAAATTTTAGTCAGCCCCTCTTTTGTAGCAAATTAATTTCAGTTAACTTCGAAAAATTTATAAAACTTCAATGTACCTTAATTTTCTAATTAAATTAATATAAAATAGGTCGTTTGGTTTGGACCTCTACCATTCGCTGATTTATTCTTTAGGGTGAAGGAGCAATTTTACACACGAAGTTAGCCTCAGGGAACATCCAGCATCACGAAATTTTGTGAGGAGCCACAAAGTTATGTTTTGGGAGCGCCCAGCACCACGGCCGTTAGTTGACCGTCAACTTGGATGGGACGCTGATGTGGCGCTGACTTGAACTGACACGCTGACGTGGATGCTGACGTGGAATAAAAATTCAAAAAATTAGGGGAAAAATAAATTAATAATTAATAATTAAAATAATTTGAAAAAATTTTGAAAAAATTAGAAAAAAAAATCAAAAAATTAGGAAAAAATTAAAATAATTAGAAAAAATAAAAAATAATTAGAAAAAGAATTCAAAAAATTAAAATAATTAGAAAGAAATTAAAATACCCCCGCTAGTGGGCCCCACCACCGACCACCCTACCACCAGCCGCCAGCAGCAATCGGTTTCCCTTTATTATATACTCGGCGACGGTCGAATTAGTTGATTTTACTTATTTTTCTAAAATGCCCTTATATAAATTTTATACCTCAACTACCTTATTGATTTCATATAATCCCTCATTTATATTAATAAGCATCTTTTTAGGAAGAAATTGACAAAAATTAGAATGTTGTATTATAATTAGGACCAAAACAGACTCTCAAATGTTGTCTTATAATTAGGACTGGAGGGAGTATATAATAAAGAGCAACCGATCGCCGCAGGCAGCTGATGGTAGGGTGGTCGGTGGTGGGGCTCACTGGCAAGGTATTTTAATTTTTTTTCTAATTATTTTAATTTTTTGAATTTTTCCTAATTTTTTTAATTTTTTTCTAATTATTTTAATTTTTTTTCCTAATTTTTTGAATTTTTTCTAATTATTTTAATTTTCCTCATTTTTGAATTTTTTTCTAATTTTCTTAATTTTTTCTAATTATTTTAATTATCTGAATTTTTAAACAAAATTTCTAATTTTTCCCCTAATTTTTTGATTTTTTTTTATTTTACGTCAACGTCACGTTAGCGTTCCATCCAAGTTGACAGTCAACTAACGGCCATGGTGCTTGGCGCTCCCAAAACGTAACTTCGTGTGTACTTTTACTCCTCACAAAACTTCGTGATGCTGAGCGCTCTCTAAGGCAAATTTCGTGTGGAAAATTGCTCCTTCGCCCTATTTTTTAATTCTTTATTCTTCTATTCTTTCTCAAATTTGTTTTTATTTGTCCTAAATGCAGGATTTCTTTTTATGAAAAAATTTAAGCGAGTTGGTCTATAGGCTCACCAATCATCATATCAAGATATATCTTCAGACTTCAAGAAGGTCTATAATGTTAGATGTACTTACGAAACACCCACTAACAAAGCTTTTATATTAATGGGTTTAAACCTACAACTTAATGGTTATAAGTTAGTCTCTCTCGAGCTGGACTAACATTTATTGGTTAAGACATGCTCAAATTAGTATTCCATAGGCTGACATCAATAAATAATATCCAAAGTTCCAAACCTTTGTGTATGGAATTGAAAAGTACTATCTCCGATCCTATTTATAAGAACACTTTTGTGGAAGAGTGTTCCTATAAATAGGATCGGAGGTAGTACTTTTTTCACTTCCAAACTTTTATAGAAGTGTTCCTATAATTAGGAACGAAGGGAGTAATATGAAACCACATCCGAGATTAAAATTACAGAGAAAATTGGAACTCCAATTGTTGGGAAACTTAATGCTAGAAATTGTTTACCAGGGATATGGGGGTAGAGCCGGAAAACAAGCTAAGCTCGTTGGGCCGGCTAGTTTAAACCCTAAATTTGTAAGGGTCGGGCTCAAGATTTTTGCCTTAAAAGTGAAAGTGAGAATAAAAGGACCAGTCCTTTTAGGTCCATATACTTTTTTATTTTTTAAAAATTATTTATATTATGATAATAATATTATTGATTTTTTATACTTTGTTAATGATGTAGTAAATATTTAGTTTTTATTATCTTTTTTTTTTAAATTAAGTTTCATAAAGAATATCTTGTATTATAATCTCTTTTTTTTTTTCAAGTACAGGCAAGCCAGAGCTTGAAGGTGTTAGGAGTGGGCACGAATATAGCCTACCCCACAATACAAACAACAAAATAGAAATCACTAGGAATGACAAGCTAGCTAATCTTTCAAGACCATATCCAAGCATCCTCTAGGAACGTTTGTAACGAGAGTAACGTCATCTTCAGTGTTCTTACTAATTTTTCATTTTTGACTTATTTTCTAGTGATTTTTTTGTTCATCGTGTGTTGTTTATTTTATTAACTATTTACACTCTTCAAGACATATTTATAAAAACAAATAATAATAATTTTGTTAAGTATTCCCATTAATCATTTGTAATTGTGGTATGTAATTATTTGTTTGTTATATGATATCTGTCATTCACCCCTTAATTTTGACAACATTTATGTATTAAGTATAAATTTCATTATTCTAATTTTATTTCTTTTAAAAAATAAATAAATAATAAAATATTATTAAAATAATTTCTTCCATTGTGCAGGCCAATGATGCTTAAGGGTCAAACACAAAAAATGACTATTTTTCTTTAGTTGGCTTAAAGATGAGAGGCGACCAATAGTCAAGAGAACTCGAAGGTAGAATATGAGGCATGATGTCAGCAACCACCGGACGCTACTCAAACTTGAATACAAGCCGAAGAAAAAAGGGTGTCCGCTGCTACAATCAAGCACCTCCCCTCTGTTTCAGGGTGATCTTATCCGCTAGACTACGGGAAATTCCCCGATATTTACTTTTTATTCTGATGAATCCACTCAACTTTTCATCAGCCTTCTTCTCAATGCAGATATTCACAAAAGCTTCTTCCCCAAAAATAGTCTTGCCATAAAGATTTGCAGCTAGAAAACCACATTCCCCGTCAAATGCTGATCTGAAATCACAAGGCAAGAGAAATAGGAAGCAGCTTAAATAAACAAGTTGCTCTCAATACATGGGTCTTCATCTTGTCAGTGCAAGCCCATATCTATACACCAATAAATTACGCATAATCCAAGAGAACCCTACAACTCTGTGCTAATCATTGGAATGATGTCAATATTAGTTGAAGGAAAATTTTGTCAAAGTGGATCTACTCATTGACATTAAATTAAAAAGACTAAAAATAAGTTTCCATAATTTTGCAAGAGTAATGTTAGTATTCAACCACATAAAACTAACATACAGACATCTAAAAAGTCATTTGAAAAGGACAAAAAGTCAAGTTTGTCTCTCCAATGTGTTAAGAATACAAATTGCTAGTGGGTCCAAAAATCATCATGATCATTTTGCAGAGGAAAAATTTTGCAACTCAATTACTGTCAGTTTCAATTATGTCAACTTGTTTAATTCCATAGAAGCAAGACAACAGCTGAGACTAAAATTCCTTATTATTGTTTTATCCAAATGGCACACACAGGCATGAAATGTAAGCTTATTATAGAGGCGTCGCTGAAAATTTGCCATGGTGTAAAATCAAAGTCAGCAATAGAATTGTAAAAAGAATCAAAGAACGTACGGTGGAGTCAGGCACTTCATATTTGTACACTTGAGTATGTGGTTCAAAAACTCTCTCTCATCTTGTATCACTGTATTTACAGCAACCTAGAAAATTGAATAAATGCTAGTCAGATGTATCATCCAAATGTTGCCGAGATACATTACCTGAAGGTTAATATATGAATAGAAGTCTATATTAATCATCAACATATCATTTCTCAGAATAAAACACATTGCATTAACCACTTGAACTTTGTTCCTTGATTACCTTCAGATATGAAGACTAAAAACAAACAGTTATTACAGAGTTAAAATCAAAATAATGACAAAGCTGAGGTATAAAGTATAAACATATAAACTTCAATACAACATAGCTTTATTTCATTTCTAATATCAGATAACCATCATCAGCTGCATATTTAAAGGATAAAATTATGGGGGTGAAACAAACCTAAAATAGCACATCTTAGCACTTATAAACATAACTTTGAAAGCATACAATCAGATTTCATAAAGATACCAAAGGCTTAGTGAGAGCAAACATCATTCAGAAGTCTAATCAGCAAGTTTTTTTCCCCCCCCTATTTTTTTATTAGCATGAACCTGGAAAATACAACACTTAACTCCAATATATAGTTCAATGGAAACATCTACCTTATTTTCCCATTTACATAGACTCCACAGATATCTAAATCCAGCAGCAGTACAAGATGCAGGATAGATGTAGTCCATGGTATCAATATGGATGTCATTGAGAACAATAACTGTTCTTTCAAGCACATTTGAAGGTGTCCCATACACTATGTTACCAAATATAACCCCTGTTTCAATTGAAGACACCATGATGTTTGCCATAATCTGTTTGCTTGATTCTGGAGTTAGGGTATAGTTTTGTGGACGCTCAACGAGTTCGAGGTCACCCTTGGTTGCCAACTCCAAACACAAATTCTGAAGAGTCTCTTTGGTTCTGTTGATGACAGTAACTTCAAGTACAATGTCATAACGATTCACTGTCACATAGGCTTCAGCATATACAGGATCACTGAACCCAGTGAGCTGAAGAATGCGATTCAGCTTATTTTCATCATCTGTATCCTTTGTGAACTCTCCAGTAGCACGTTTGAGATCATCTTGAACCTCATCTTCTAGCTCAAGCTGACTCATGCCCTAAAAAGAGATTGAGCGAGGAACAAAAAACAGATGATGAACCAATATCAATTAAAACATCAGTTAGAAACGAGTATTATTTATTCCAGACAGAAGCCAAATCAGAAATTCTCAATTGCTTTATTCAAGACATTAAGGCACAACATACAACGACCCCCATATCAGCACTAGAATGCCAGAGTTAAAATGCTATTATGAGCAAACCATGAGAAATGGAGTCTCAAAGAACAGGTTCATACAATAACTCATTTATAAACATTTTAAAGGGAGATTACTACTAAAAGGTGCCAACATGCCTTTCTGCGCTTCAAATGGTAAAAGTCAATAAGAACATCAGGTTGTGCATTGGATATCTGAGCCTTAGCTTTAATCTCCTCTATTTCACGGCGCTGCTCATCTGAAAGCATGTTCACAAAGCTCTGTCTACAAGATTGCATCCATATCTTCCTCACTTCACCACCTCTATTACACAACAATCTAATGCAAAAGACGATCCTATCACGTGAATCATTGTCAATTGGATATGGATAAAATGAAGACTGACCCAGCTGCAGAATAGAGACCATGATCAACAAGGCCTGTGTTATTGCTTTGTTAACTTTTACTTTTGATGTTTGAACCTCTTCTAACCTCAAGATGAGTTTTGTCAACGTATATGCAACTACTACCCCGAAAAAGAAACCTTCGAAAAAGAGACCTGCTGTAAGGATAAGTGATTTCAGATTTTCAGTAGAAGACTGCAATCCTTGAACGAGGGTAGGAGGCAACGATGCATTTTCCAAACTGATTGAGCTTACAAGTGGTGTGCTTTTAGATGTGTCTTCGCCCTCCCCTTCCTCATTAGGAGTATAAAATGGGAGGCCCCTCAGACACTGTTTAATGGTTGCAATTCCACTCTCAACTTCAGCAAGTGATTGGCAATATTCACCAATTATCCATAACGCAGATGCACAAGCCATTGCACTCGTAGCCCGGATTTGATTGAAAGTACCCAGAAGCCTGGTGACAATAGAAACACGTAGTTTGGGGTTTGTTTCAATGATCTCACGCACAAAAACAACCACATCCATGACTAAATCCCAATTCTCATCTCCCAAGTAATCCATCAACAAGTGCACAACGGTGCTTGCCACCTCAGGGAACTTACGAGCACAGGAATGTATAGTCTGCACCAGCAGTGGCTTATAAAAGTCATCTATATGAGCATGAATTCTGACAACTTCATTCTTTAGCATCATAACGACCTCATCAATATTCGTAGGAGTTATCAATTCCAACGCAATGTCCATGATCTTCATCCTGATATCTTCATTTATAGTCGAAAGGGCTCTAAGAACATCCGTAACCTTTTCCACCATAATATCTCTATTGGAAGTTGTTAGTTCATTAAGCCTATCGAGTACAATAAGTTTGACATTATGATCACCTTGTGAAAGCAAGAGCTGACAATAAGTCGTAGCTGCAGCTCGAATGGCAGTAGGGGCGGAGGAGAGGGAAACAAGGGTGCGGGCACATTCATAAATAACAGCAGATGATGGGGCATTCAACAAAGAAATACTAAGCTTGATGTACTTTCCCTTCTCACCCTTATTAGTCGTCCTACAGACTTTCCTAATCAACTCCAAAACAACCATTTGAAGTTGTTCACCCCAATCATTAATTCTATCGACGTGGGTGAAAAGATAATTAATAGCACGATCCTGAGCGCAAGTAAAGAGCATAAGGAAAGCATTACGCTTAGTTGACTTATCCTGCTCGGTGGACAAGAGCTTTTCAATAATTTCAGGGGCACTATCGAGTAAAAGCTCACCTTGAGGAAGCTTGTAGAGGGACGTGACAGCCAGGACGGCATTCCTCCGAACAAAAGGATGGCGATGCTCCAAATTGGAAAGAATGGATGGGATCAAAGGCTCAATGATCTCTGTCTCGTTCAAACGGCAAAGAAACCGCAACGTGACACCCCGGATGTACTCATTAGGATGCTGGAGATTGTTTCGAAGGTTCTGGCAAATAAGGATCATCTCGGGAAAAACCTTACCCTTGGAATCGGTTTTCTCAATGATCTCGAGATAGAGAAGGAGAAGCTTCTGAACAGTGTGATCCTCGGAGGGAAGGACACAGCGAACGATGGCGATGAAAAGCTGAGGATTGGTGTCACCATAAAGCAAAAGCATGATAGCCTTCTTCATGGCGTCGATTTTGGCGGCATCATCGTTTCTTTCGAGAGCTTCTAAGATCTCATTGGCAAGTGCTGGTGTGCCCTTGTCGAAGCGAACCAGTAAAGTGCATGGCTTCTCCATTTCTTTTTTAAATGTTAACCATTTGATAATCTAATTATGCGATGGAAATCACAGATTCCAATTAAACATGCCCTAAATAGGTCTTCTTATAAACACAGTAAAAACTTGCTTGAAGTTAGCAGTCAAATTCGTACAGAATGACTTGTCCATTTCTGATCTCCGATGTTTACATCAATGAATTTGTTAAAACTAGGGCAGAATAATGGGTGGGTTGGGCAACCCGAGGCCAAACCCATAGCCCATCCATTTAATTTTAAATGGATATGAGTTAGCCCATACCTGTACCTCAACCCATTTTGACCCGTGTAAATGGGCTAACACATAAATGGGCGGGTTAACCGGGTTTTGGGTTACCCATTTACATTTGACTTGTTTATTTTTCTTTAAAAAAAAACATACATATGCAGTAAGCATCTATCCAAATTCATCATTCCAATTTCTGAAATCTGAATCTTCAAAGTTCCATAATTACAATTCACACAAAACAATATAAATTCAGACAAGTACTATCATTATATAATCTTGAGAATTAATGACCATTATGATTATAGATTAGAAGTGGTTAAATACTCGAATAGAAAAGAATTCAGGGAATGTTTTAAGTGGAATGCGGAATGGGATGGGTAGTTAATAAAAAAATTTCACTAAATGGACAGGTATGGGCAACCCATAGGTGTGCCCATAACCGCCCATTTAAATCTTAAATGAGCGGGTTTTAACCCAACCCTCCCCCTTTTTTTTTACTATATGAAATCCACACTTTGACACCTGAGATTCCGTAACGAGTAGATACTTCCGCAGAAGCATAATCGATTTTTTGGTTAAATACATTACGAGATGTTTTTCCATACTTTCCGCATTCAGTTCTAGCTATTTCTGCGCCTTTTGATCGACCTGAACAACATATACGGATCCCCACCCCTTTTTTCATTACTAATGGAATATCCTTCACTATTTTATGAAAAATGGAACGAAATGATCTTGTTTTCTTTCTCAGTTGAAAAGAGATGTCTTGAGCAATCGGAGAAGCACTTTGATAAATAGATTTGATCTTGACCGACTCAATTAAGGTATTAGTTTTTGTTCTATTAGACAACAAAGATCGCATTTTTTTCACTTCGTTCAAATAAGAGTTGTACCCGTACGGAATTCTTCTGTTTCTCAGTATGATCTCTATCATCATCTCTATTCCCTTTATCAATTCTCCTATCCTACCTAGGTCTATGAATTTTTCTATAAATTCAATTACCTTATCCTTAACCATGAGTTTCCAACATTTGATCCTTAATTGACCTAGGAGTTTTTCCCGGGCATCCTCAAAAAAAAGGTTATTATACATCCCAACTCTATCCCTTGGAAAGAAAAAGGTAGCACCGAAGAAAGGAAAGAGCGAGATGGTGGTTGTTATTGTTCCCGCGAAGCGAAGATCATTCGCCAAGCGAATGAAGTGGGTCAACCTCTTTTTGGCTTCGGCCAAACACTTTTTCTCGCTGGTCGAGCTTTCCACAAAAAAAAGCTATGCGAGAACGTATTCTCTTATCTAAGCTTCTTCCCTGCGCATTCGCTCCCCCCATCGTAGATGGTTCAACCACGCCCGATGCCACGAAATGATTGAGAACTACGACGGGGTCGAAATGAATTTGGTTCTTTGTATTCAATAAGTATTGCATGACCGAATAATTCAAGGAGGGGCGCACTGCGGGGAGGGTCCTTTTAAATAGATGACTCGTCGGGCCGTCGGAGCGGGACTTCTTAGGGAAAAAGAACTTGAAGAATTTCGTTTTTCTGAAGGACAGGAACGCTATGTCATTTACAACCCCGGCATATTTCGTATGCTTGAAGGCCCTGCTTACCCGAAGTGATTTAGAAAGATTCTTCTTTATCGATGGTGATCGGTCATGGTATCCATAGCGTTGCTTCTTTTTCGGCAAAATCCGTCTTTCGTTTTGCTTCTCCATTTCTAAGCAAGCGTCGAGCCTGATCGACTCGACTCTTTTCCCAGCCCTCCGACCTCTTACTTCGTTTCGTTCTTCTTTTGTATTGTCGCTTGAATGAAGACACCCGATCGGCCCGACTTTCCCAAATGCCCACCACCGGCCCTTCTCCTTTCCAAGTCTGGATTTTTCGCGTCGTTTCAGTCGTCATGGTCGACGGGGAAGAAAGAAATGAATGAATGTTCTTTTGGGAAAATGTATAATAATACACCTACCGAGACGAAAGCCAAAGGTTAGTCTCGTAGGTGGACGTATCAAACCGAAATAAGATCTCAGATTGACATCTTGATACACTAATTTAGCATAATAATAAATAGAGTCAATGGTGACTCTGCCGTGGGAATAGCCACTTCTTTCTTGCTTGATAGAGGGGCTTCCATTCACCAACGCAAACAAAAAGTGCTCTTCGAACCGTGCTGGATAGTCACCCATCACACGGCTCTCAAACCCAACCTGTGATGAATCCCGGGAGACAAAGTCAAAGCGCTTGATCTTTTGCTCCATACTTTGAGATGCTTCTCCCCGCCCCCGCCGATCAAGCAACGATGCTGCTCGTGCTAGGCTTAGCTTTCAGCTGCCATCGTTCGGTTCGAATAAATCAAGTCCCCTCGGTCGATTCGCTCAGGTGGTCTTCTCTAATCTTCCCTAATGTTCAAAGTAGTTCTGGTTTGAAAAAGGAGCACCGGCCAAGCGCCCTGAATGAATAAGAAATGGACAGCAAAGGGAATCAATGATTCTTATTCAACCGAGTTGAAGTTAGCAATATGTCGATTACACACCGGAGGTTGGTAAGAACTGAGGGACAATGCCCCCTAACCTAAATGGGCCTACCAGCGAAACAACTGGTACTTGATCGGGGGTGGGGGGTTGGTTTCGTGCAAGGCCTTCGCAGCAGGAAGAGGCAGTTGTCATTTGAAAGGAAAGGCTCCTCTCCTTTTCTACGAATCTACAACTCTCTTTACTGAGCAAGACTCCATCCATATCCCCAAAAGTTTATATTCTAAATTGTGTATTCTATCATTTGTTTGACAGCCTAAACTAGGCTCCATTTTAGATAGGTTTTCGGTCTTAATCAAAATAGGTCTGGGGCGCGTCAGAACGGTCGGTGGCTGCTTAGTCTCATCCGAGAGTCTAATCTCTTTATACTGCTTTTTTTTTAAAAGAAAAAAAGAAAGAAAGAGGGGGGTCGATTTAGGCTCCTTCCCTTCCACTTCATAGCTGCGCTAGCAGGTACTACGAGCCCTCTGTCCCACGCATCTAACCAGCTCGCATGGTTCACTGGTTCCACCAAAAACTTTCATTTGTTGAAGTAGAGCATAGTGCGCTTTAGGCGCCGAGCGAGAAACGTCTCTTTCTTCTTTCGTTTCGGTTTATTCACTGATCTGAAACTTAGCACTTGTTTTCTTATTAATTCTAGGGGCGGCGGCGTTCTTAAATTCAGTCTATACGAACCGAATTAGCACTTCTCAAATCAGGCTAGGCCTCTCCAGCGGAGCTGGGCGCCGGGGCCCTGGATGCGCTAGCGATCGGCACATAGGGGAGTGGTTGCCCGGGTTTCTCGGCCAGGTATCCAGCACCTCGTGTTCATGATATCTACATTCAACTGTGCCCCGGAGACACGGTCGAAGCACGCCCGCCCAGTGTGCTTGTTTCTTTCACGACATGCTCTGTTTCCGGGTGTCTTCCAGTGGTCTTCTAGCATTAGAAGAAGTCGTGTCCGTCCCGGACATCTGCAACATCCTCCCACGCTTTGATTTTGAATATAGGACAAACTGAAGGAAAAGACTGACCCATTCGGGGACTTTCGCGGTCGCCCTCACTGAACCGACTTGAATATGAACTACGATTCAGATCGAGTCTTACCGAAATCGGATTTCCTTTTCGTGCCATATGCGCCTTATTTTGACTTTTTCTCCTTTTTTTCTTCCCGCTTTAAGATTTTTTCTTGAAAGTCTTCGTTTCCGTGTAGAAGCAAACTCTCCAAATTTATGAAAAATGAGCCTCCATTTGTCAAGGATCTCACGAGAAATCAGTGCATATTCCATTCGAAGCAGAGTCTATGTCAAGCAGCCTATGGGGTTTGTAATGAAAACAGTTAGTTTGTAGTTGGAGCTGATATAGGCGGCTCAGTGCTTCGCAATGCCCGATGAGCGATATAGCATCATCAAAGATGCGAAGTCATGAAAGTGATTAAATGAACATAAAATACATCACAGGAGAGATATAGACCCAAGAAGGTCCAGAGCAGGGCGCTGAGGTTTATCCAAAGTGAAAAGAAGCCTTGTTAGCTGAATCCCGCTCAAAAAATTCTATTCGAAGGACTTTATCCTTCCCAAGATCGGCTGTGTTGGAGAACCCGACACATTCTTTCTCTCCAGTCTTTTCTGCACCGGCCCTCACCGCAGATGCGAGTAAGCAACTCAGCCTCGGATCCGGGAATTGGTGCGTCAATGACTTCAAAGCCAGCAAGGATAAATATCAGAAGAGAGAGACCACAGCCGGCGAGTCTCTCAAAACTCTTTCTTTCAAACGCAAGAGCTCAAACAAAGAGATGCACAAGAAATGCGCAGACGAAATTACAGAGACCATAGACGAAGGGCGATGACCTGTGCCCACTCCCGAACTAAAGAATTAGATTCCAATGATCATACTCTCGTGGAACATATTCGGTTTGGAACACTCTCTATATCCCTTCCTCGAGGTTTTTCTGGAGGCATGTAGATCCTTTGAAACAAAAAGAAATATGATGTAGACATTTTAGCACAATCTGACCGTGTAGTTCATATTCCAATATTTGAGAGAACTCTCCATAAATAATGGTTCATGTCGTCTGTTTATGCTTATGCTTAGGCTTTCCTTTGAAAAGAGACTCTGGCATGATCTGAGTCAGATACCTGAAAAAAGGCATGGAGCACGGGAACTCATTGGGGACTTTAATGCCATCAAACGCTTATCAGAGAAAAAAAAAGGGGGGAAGCACATTTATTCCTGGCTGCGGCTTTGTGAATTTCATCAGCGAAAGTAAAGTGGTCTCATTGACTTGGGATTTTTAACCGGACCAATAAAGTTTTTTTAAAATAATGGAACGACTCGATAGAGCCCTTGCAAATAACGACTGGTGTGCCATATACCTCGAAGAAAATCTGACTCACCTTCCCGGGGCATTGTCAGACCCCGATTTTTCTTCGTTGCAAGCTTGATCTTCCCCTTGCTAAGCGACCTTTTCGTTTCGAAATCATGTGTGTTGATATCGCTCAAGATGAAAAGCTGCTTATCAAGCAGTTCCCTAGCTCGCGATCGACCTGCTCAAAAGCTTCACCGAAGTCACCTTCACTCACATGTCCAAAATCTATAACAAGTTAGCAGACTCATTGGCTATGCTTGCACCTCTAGTACGTATGCCCGTTCACAGGAGGACTGAGTCTTTTGTTATCGAGAGGCTGGACACGCCTGCTAAAGAAAGAACCCGGCACGATCAAGATACTTTCGTCTTCTTGGATGATGAGGATAATGTCTTTCGACATAAGGAAAATTATGAACAAGAAAATCTCTCGGCAATCGATTTCAGACCCGAAGAGGATGAGTATGAAGATAATGGTAACCCCTTGGTGTAGTATTACGGGTATTACGACATCTAATATTTCCTGAAGGGTGGGCATATACCAGAGTACGCGACTTGGAACCAGAGAAGAGCCCTTCAAGAACTTGCTCGTAGATTTGTGATACTGGGAGAGGTACTCTTTTAAGGATCTTTTGATGGAGTACTTTTAAAATGCGTCACTCATGAAGAAGGTTCATACATTGTACAACAAGCACACTCCAACGTATGCGTAGGACATGTCAATAGTTTTTTGCTATCAAAGAAGATCATGAGAAAGGCTGACTATTGGCCAAGGATGGAGAGGGCTTAAAAGTGCCTTTGTCAAGAAGTGCCAGAAATTTATCACTCGCTCCTTTTCTTTTAGTCGCACCTTCGTCATCTCTTCATTCGTTGACGGCCCCCTGGCCCTTCTCGATGTGGGCATTTGACATCCTTAGACCGTTCGACGTCTATGTTGAAACATGTATCGGACCAGCCTGAATTCTGATAGCAACAGAGTCCTACACCAAATGGGCGGAAGCAGAACTAAGCACCAGGATCACCACCAAGACCGTTGTGAGATTCATCATGAAAAATCTCCTTTTATCGGTGAGGCCTACCAAAGATCTTTGTCACAGACAACAGGCAGCACTTCAACTCAGATGAAATCTGGGGCCTGTGCAGAAGATTCGGGAAAGAACTCCAAAATTCAGCCCCTTATTATCCTCTGTCTAACGGTAAGGCAAAAGCTACCAACAAGACTCTCATTGCCATCCTAAAGAAGTGTTATATTCCATTTCTAAAGCTAAAGGCATAAAGAGCGTCAGATTGGCCGGAACGATTGATTGAAGCTTTCTTTATGTTCATACCGCACCTCGATCAGAACCCCCACTCCCCTCGACCTGACTTATTCAGGCCGTTAGGTAAGCGAGCGTAATCATAAGTATCTCAGCGCAACTCAACTCCTTGATAAAGTGAAGCAAGCGAACTGAATCTTATGACCTAGATCTGAACTCCCTGGAAATGAATAGCTGACTGAAGCAGGCATAGATACCATAGGCTTTCTATCCAGTACTCTTTCCTTAGATCCTTCTTTCCATGCTCCGATATGAGTTGAGTTTTGAGTAGTCGATGATTCTAGACAGGATTCTCCCATAGGTAAATCCTTTTCTTTGTTCTTTCTTCGCTTGATCTTATCTTTCTTTCAATGTAAATGCTTTGGGTTCTACTAGACACACAGTGAGAAGTCGTTCCGCTCTGTTCAGCTATCCCTAACACACTACACCAAGCGAACCATCTAAGACCGAACCGTCTAACCTAGCTAGATCTGAGCTACCTGGATCCGTTTGTCAGTAAGTAATGGAGGAAGAGTTACCTTGATTGAGAAAGTCTGAAGGATTAGTACCCCCTTTCTCAATCAAGCCAATTCCAGCTGTTCTTGCTCTCTCAGGACTTCCTAGGTAAATCGAGTATGTGAAAAAATTGGAAACAAATTTTCACTCATAGTCAACCCTTATACAATAGGTTCTCAGTCTACATAGATAGTTGCTTGAAGCCGATAGTGGGTAAGTTTTAGATGAACAAACCCTCTTGTGGATCGCTTTCTCTTGCACGTTAATGAATCGAGGAATTGCGTATGTAAGGTCTGCAAGTCTGTAAAGGAGAATCAAGATTAGACAGGTAGTATCCCCCTAACAATAACAATAGAGAGTGCTAAGCTAGGGTTCAAATCCAATAGTAGCTAGAACTAGTGAAAGGGTAGTTCACCAGACCCGCTCACGATAATGCGAATAAAACGGCGGATATATTACTAGTTACGGCGAAAAGATCCTAACAAACGGCCGGTTTACAACAAAAAAAGAAAAAATAGAAGGCAATTAAAGGATGAAAGATAGCAGTAGACTAAGGAGTAAAGAATGACTCTTTCTCTTCTATTCTATGGAACACATTTAAAGACTTACTTACTGACCGGAAAAATGATTCCTATTTATTGACCGAATATAAACCTATTCTTTTTTCACAATCGTCGATCAGATGTTAGGAATTGATTGCAGCGAGAAGCCTCTCTTGGCAAAGAAGCAAGAGTTCCAGTGCAAGAGTAATAGTAATATATCTTATCCTATCTGGAATCAAAAAAAAGAAATATGGGTCTCAGGGGCTTTTAAGCTACTTTTTCTAATTCCTCTTGGGTTATTTCCGATCGGATCTTGGCAGGGGTTGGTGCATTGATGCCAAGAATACGCTGTTTGATAGAAGTTAAAGAATCAGCTGCTTGAAAGGTAACTTGATCTAGATGCGGAGTCTCATTTGCACTTTATGGGATAACTTTGATTTTCCTTTAAATAAGAATAAGAGGAGGTGGTTAAGACCTTAGGCAACTCGACGCATCTAGTTTGGGTCTTGCTAACGGGCGACAAAAGGATGTTGGCCTTCCCATTTGAAGCGGGGAAGGGAGCCCACAGAGATCTACCTAGCCTCGCCAGTCAGAATAAAGTCAATTAAATTAATAGGAAGGAAGAATAGGCATCGCCCTAGTTACTCGTTCAGACTGAAGCTGAGTAGGTTTTTGGACTAGTTAATCATGTATATGAAAGGCGTTCTATAAAGTGTCCTTTTTCCTGCCTATGTGTGACAACGAGTATGTGAACAGAGCATCTGGAAAACTTCAAGATTGGGTTTATGTTCCATGGGCCTTGGTACAAGATCGAAGATAGCTAAATTACATTGAGTTTTGGGCGGGTTCATGGGTTTTGGGTTTCATGCTCAACTCTAGTTAAAAATGACACATTTGACAATTGAACTGACCCACGTTAAAATGGTTAGGTCGGGTTGGTAATTCCGGCGGGTCGTTGTGTGTGTGTGTGTGTGTTTGGAAGGTCAGAAACGAACAAATGAAAGAGTTATCATATATCATACTCCCTCCTATCCTAATTATAAGACAACATTTGGAAGTTGGTTTTGATCCTAATTATAGGACAACATTCTAAATTTTGTCAAATTTTTCCTATAATACCCCTATTTTATTCTTTCAAGTGTATTTGGTTTTTGGTGGATGTAATTATATGTATGTAGATGTGTAGACTCTTCCAATTATTGAAACTTTTGAATTGTTAAATTTTAATCTGTTTATCGATCAATTGTTATTAATTTGTCAATATATATAGACACACACATATACATATTCATACACATTGAGATATATATGTGTGTGTCTGTTTTTATATGTGTGTCTACACACAAATATACATATATATATACAAAGACATATATATAAACCCACACACACACACACATATATATCTGTGAGTGTGTGTTGTCAATATATATGTGTATGTGTACATATATAAACACACACAAACACATATGTGTGTGTGTATTCATATATATATATGTGTGTGTGTGTGTGTGTGAGTGTGTGTGTAGATATGTGTAGGTGTGTGTGTGTTTTTATATGTGTGTCTACACACAAATATACATACGTATATACACAGACACACATATAAACACACACACACACATATCTGTGAGTGTGTGTATGTTGTCAATATTTGTGTATGTGTACATATGTAAACGCACACACAAATATATACACACATATAAATACATATATATGTGTGTGTATACCTATACATATATACACACATATATGTATATATAATAATACCATTATTTCAATTAAAAAGCATGTAGAAAAGAAAATTTTATGTCGAAGAGGTATGTGGTATGAGTTGTTATTTACTTTTACTTTTGTCATTTTAAATTTATATAAGGGCATTTTAGGAAAATGAATAAAATTAACTAATTTAACTTCTCTCCTTAATCTCCCCAAAGTTGATTAAATATGCCCTATAATTAGGACCGGAGGGAGTATTAGGATCTTCTTGATATAGATAGCTAAGTTAAAGCCACTTGCAAATATAGAGAGACTATAACTATTATTGATCAATTAGCCAAATACTCTCATAATATAGATAAAATTATTTATTTTTTTTTCTCCGGATCAGCCTTCTCCTTTTATTTAAGAGGGCGGACCTTGATGAAAACTATGAGGCTGTTAAAGTTGAAGTAAAGTCGCTGTTCATATTCTGAATTCAGTATTTTAGGGTATTAAGAATTCTAGGAAAAATATTTTAGGACAAGGGGTGCTAATATTTCAGGCAGTTGGATTTCCTTTTTCTTTTCTAGAAAAAAGTGCACCATCAATAATTTTACCCCAAAATGGTCTAGCTTTCGGGTAAAGGATAGCATGCAGCATACTGTAAGAGAAAATAGTCATGTATTTTTTGAAGAGAAAACATATTTACATGTACATATACCTTTTTCAATTTTTGATTCGGTATCTATGTGTTTTTCTCTACTAATGAAGTGCTTTGGTTTTGCTTTATTACTTATTAGAGAGAGAGAGGGTCAATTCTTATATAGTTGCTAACATTGAACAAAGGTGCATAAGCCAACAATATTAATTGAGCCAAATCATTTCTTAAGAGAGAAAAGTACAGGTAGCTGCACAATGATTTTCTTTATTGTATTAATATTATACTCCTCTAGTCCTTAATTAATAAAAAAAAAATAGTCATTTTTTATAGAGATTAAGGAAGCTAGTTCGTTAATTATAGCATATTGCTTATATCTTTTGATTATATATCAATTTATATGTCAAATAAATTAATTTATTATAAAAAAGATAAATATCAATACTCTAAAATAATTTATTGACCTTTCTTAATCTCTCTTAAAAAATTAATTATGTCTTATATTAAAGATAGAAAGAGTATAAGCTAAAGTTTAGGCGGAATAAGGTTAAGATCTTACTCCTTCCGGTCCTTATTATAAGGCACCAACTATCAACTTTATTTGGCCCTTTTTATAAGGCACTTACTTGTTCCCAATGAGCATTAATTATTTGTTTCCATGTCTGTCCATAATTAATGAGGGTAGTGTGTGAGAGTAATAATTAATATAATATTATAGTTTAATGCAATTAGTAGGGGTAATTTTGGAAGTTACTTAAATTGTAGGGTAACTTTATTAACTTTAACTATTTTTATTGGTTTGTGAGAAAAGTTAGTTGGTGCCTTATAATAAGGACTTTTGGGAGTACTATGTTCCACAAGGTCAGCGGCGCATTGATGGCGGGGGAAGTCTCAAAGACCAAGATCATTAATTTTTTTAAAAAAAAAAATAAAGAAGGAAAGAAATTAAAATGGGAAAAAATTGAGAAAGAAATAGATATAGTCATCCTTAAAAATACTTTTATACTTTAAGTGGGGAGGAAAAATATTAGAAAGGAAAATTCTTTAAAATGGTAGACTTCTATACTATATTAGGAATACTCTTAAAAATATTAGGCTCTCCCCGTAATTATTATTATTTTTTAATAGTTCTGGAACACCCCAGTTAACACCTATGGGACTATTACACCCATTACAAATTTACAATGCTTATATAAAATCATTTTCAGATCCTCATGTGGCTAGAAAATCTTATAAAACTCTAGTCTAGACTCAAGGCCCATCTTCACTAGGTAGTCTGCTACTGTATTACAAGAATGAGGCACATAGCTAATCTTCGTAAGCCCGTACATGCAAAGTCGCCGTTGCACTTTTGTGATGATTATGAGTCTCAGTGATTGTTGCCCTGTGCATGGAGAAGCAACTCTAAGCACTTCCAGCCATACTTTTCAAACCCCCATCACTGATGCAGTTTTCAGCCCCATAGATACACCCAAATTTCTGTAGGGAGCTCAACCCCATTATCTATAGGATGAATGATCCTTTAAGAAAGGCTGGAGATGTGTTGTGGATAATTCCCCCACACACGCACTTACTGATAGCTCTAGAGTACATGCCGTTCACATGTAGCGCCATCAACTTGATGGCTATAGGTATACCTAAAAAGTGGTTTTTTTTTGGTAGTCTATAGAGTTGGAGTGGTCACAACATAGTTACTTGCCTGTCATATAATTTAAAGTAGGATTTTCACATGAAAAATAGAAGATATTCATACTACTTCATAGCTTCCAAGTTAAGATTTAGTATGGCATGATTCTCAAAATTGACAGTGTCATCTAGCGCAAATCTGGTTCGGGCTGGAATAACTTCAAGCCCCAATATTCATGCTGGAGAAGCTTTTTGATTGCATCTTGGACTCTAGATATGTGTATGGCTGGAGTTGTGTCTGCTTCAGTTGCTCCTATGATTATAAGAATATCATTATTCACTGAATGCGTTAGAACCATAAAGACCATAAGTTAGGGTGTGCTTGTTCTACCACATTAAATTCTGTGCATTTTGCTATTCATTTAACTTCCCCAGTTCATGTAGTTATGAATAGCTAGCTACACAGACAATATGAATGAGCCAGTTCGCTAGAGCGCCTTCATACCTAAACCACAGTTCTCTTTGATCCATCACAGAAAGAGCAAGAATGACCAATCAAGCTTCATCAACCTGTTGATACATAATGGTTGACAAAAAGAGAGAATTATGATTCACTGAAATCAAATAGAATTTAAAACTACTGCTTGACAGTCAAGTATAGATAATGGTGTTAAACAAAATTCTCCTTTTGTTTGGGAAACGACATGCTGTTTTAAATCTTTAAAAACATCATATCTTTGCCAGCACCCTTATGATGTAGTGGTGTGTAGGTTTCCCTATAGTGCACATCTCCAAAATTGATATCTTTGTTTTTGCCACTAAAGCAATCAATTAAATTAGGTCCTAACTTATTATACAGTTTAGGGTTAACCTAGGTCATTCTCCCAAGAAGCAAGCTGTGAGTTTTCTTTAGATCGAATTTAGGTGATGAAGAATGCAATGGAATGGAATTAGACCTAAACTAGAATACAAGATACTACTACCTATATGCAATTAATTAACTAAATGTAAGATGAAAATTTAATCTGAAACCTAAATGAAAATAAAACTAATCTGTATGAATTTGAATGCAATTATTTGGGGGGTGTTTGTTATGAGAGAATAATTAAAATCCTTAAAAGAATATTGATTAAAATCAAATCAAATAACAAAGATTTAATTCAGTTATGATGATGAAAAGAACAACTTATGATTCACATAGAGTTAACCCTTTTAGCCCAAATTAATTAATTAGACCAAAAGGATATTAGTGAAAGATTGGAGTTAATAAATTTAATCATAGGAAACCCTCAAGTTCAATAACACATAATCTACTAGAAAACTCATAATGGAATGAGCATTAGTTAATTAAACTCATTAAAACTGTATCACAATTAATTTCTAAGTAATTTTGGAATCTTATTTACAATTATCTAATTGAACAATTAGACAATTTATCAACTCCATTAAACAATTAAATCGATAAACCCAATTGACAATTAAATTAATAACGAAAACTCAATTATTAATTCAATTGATCGAGAATCCAAAGGTTGTAAACAAAAATCAAGCAATTGTCTCAAGCGTACAAAACATCAAATTATAAATCCAATTCAAAAGAAAAATGTTTACAATCTAAAACTAGATTGTTCTTAATTAACACAACTTGAAATCCTTTAAAACTAAACTATCTCAAGTCTTGAATTTGAATAATACTCCCTTGTAGTCTTCAAGCTAAGTATAAGTTTCTAGGCCTTAGCTTCTTCCATGCTCCTCTAAGTTGTCTCCCAAACTAGTTTAAGCTATCATCGAATTTCCTCCTTCACGTGTTAAGCGAGTGGCAGCCATTAAAATTGATGAATATGAGATTCAGTTGATACGCAGGAAATATTGGTGGGTCCCGTGAGTGGAAGAATGAGAAGAATTGATGAATGAAAGGAGGAATGAATCAGCGTCTTTCCTGAGCGTGAGTCTATGGGTGCGTCTCTCACTGAACATAACATCCGTCCCCTCGTGACTGCTAGTTTTTTTTTTTTTCCCACCCCAAATTAACAACTATCATAAATACAATATTTTGTTTGATGACACCTATTTAAAATAGGTGAATATGTGATCTCAAATTTTGAGATATATTTATTTTATCTATTAGGTTATCTTCCCTTAGAATTTAAAGTAGATAATGTTTTACTTTTCTAAATTTTGATTGGAATCATAAAATATCATAAAAATACAGACAACTCCCAAATTAAATTAGGGATTTTATAGGACCAAAAGAAAACAAGGAAAAATTAAGAAAACACATCAAATAAATAGGGGAGATAATAAGGAATTAGTAGACACATAGATTTATACTAAACAAAATGATTATGTAAATTTTTATAATTAATCAAGGGATTAAATAAAGAAGACATAAATCTCAAAATTCATAATTAATTGAGAAACTAGATTTTCTAAAACCCTAGAATTAATACCTAGCTCATACTAAGTTATAAAGTGCTATAATAAATCACCAAAACACTTGAACAAATAAAAGAACAATTACCAACATTGAATGGGCAATTAATTAGCACTAATGGAAGGTTTAGTTAATTATTTACAATTAGCACTAATAATCATCAACTAGAGATGGGTTAGGCTAATTAAAAGTAAAGAACCAACAAGGGATTAGGATTAGCACCAAATGAATTGTTAACAATTATAAATCACTTCATGAACCAATAAGGCAACAATCAAGAGATAATTAAGCTTAGGATTAAGATGTTAATCAAATGCTAATCAAGAGTTGAAAAGTCAACAATTTCAACTATGATCTAAAGGCTAAGAATTAATCCCATAAAGCTTATCCAAAGGCCCTAATTACTTCTAATAAAGCTTAATCCATGTGAAGGAAGAACAACCAATGGCATAATTTCCCCTAACACTTGGTACAATTAAAACATAAAAATTAAAAATAAATGCAAGGGGAGGGGGCGGTTTTTGCAAGAGGAAAAGGAGAGGAAAAATTGTTCAAAAAACTAACCCAATGCCACATGCTCATTTGAGTCATAACCCTACACAAGGTGAGTCACTACTCTAAAGGGGTGAATCACAACTCTATCAAATGAATCATCATCCTAAGCTTGCATGAGTCACACACCTACATGATGAATCACAACCCTATCTAAAGACTTTCAAGGCTTCTAAAGAGGATAAGGTGATGTAAGGGATGATGTAGGGAGGATGATGTGTAAAATAGGTGGACCAATGAGGAAAAAGATAATTAGAATAACTAAATTGGTTTATAAAAATAATTCTAAATAAAAACTAATAAAACCTATACAAATTAAATTATATCTTGAAATTCATGAACTAAGTATGAAAACTAAGTTGAGATTCATAACAAGCATGAAAACAAGTGTAACCAAAGTCATTTTCATAATTGTTTGAGAAATGGAATCAATAGAAAAGATAGGCAAAATTGATCTCAAAATGAAGCTAAAAATTTCAAGAGTTCAAAAACAAGAAGGAAATATGAATCAAACTTCATTTGGATCCTCAAAGGAATTTTTACCTATGGAAGTGCAACACAAAAACAAAAATTGAAGAAACAATTTGCTAAAAACACATGGGATAATTTGCAAAAGTAAAATGGAAGAGGATATGATACTTGAAGATAGAATGGAAGAGGATAGGGATAGAGAAAGGGGGGCGGTTTTGGGTCAAGGGAAGGGCTAGGATTTGTGCTCTAAAATCCCCTAAGGGCCCATTTGGATAGCCTTTTAAAAAAAGTGCTTTTTTTTTAAGTGTTTATTTTTTAAGCTCCAAATTGAAGCTTTTAAAAAAAGGAGAACTTTGGCTTTTTTATTGTGACTTTTGCTTTTTCAAAAAAATATCATCTAAACACATAAATTAATTAAAAAAGCTTTTTTTTTTTTACATTAAAAAAGTGCTTTTTTTTCTCAAAAAAGCTCATCCAAATGGGCCCTAATCCAATGGCCAAGAATTGTCAAGAGAGAGTTTCAAATAATTACAACATTGCCCAACCCTTCTACTATAAATAGGACCCTTTGCTCTTCACAATCCTCACCAATTCACAAAGCAACAACATCTGGAATTTAGAGAGAAAGTGAGTGTGAGAGTCTTGAAGAAAGGAAGAGCAAAGTTCTAGGTAAGTTCTTGAGCTCTAGCTTTTAAGTTTTTAGTTATTTTGTAGTTTAATCTTTAAATCCTTTAGAAATAGTTGCTTTATGTTTTTCTAAGTTTAAAATTGGTTTTATTTTGAAAAAATAATGAAGAAAGGGTTTTAGCAAAATTTCCAGAAAAGAAACACCGAAGTAACGAAGTTCCAGCGAAATTTCATCGGTTCTGGAATTTCTGAACCAGTCATGAAAATACTTATATTTTATGTTGAAAAGATGGTTGAAAAAGTCTGGGAAAATTCATGGTTAAAGTAGACATATAGGGATTTTTAAATATGTAAAGAAAATGTTAAAATGAGTTTTGTACAGGGAGATAAAAATTCCCAAAGTTAGGGCTACGAATTTCTGGAAAATTCTGGACAGATGTTCAAAACTAAAAACCTGGGAATGAACCGTGGAATCTGGGCAAAGTATGTTATTTTTCCTTGAAACTAGACATCCTAAGGATTCTGAAGAATTTTACGGATCCTCGTTTCGATTTTTATAGAATTAGTTATGATTTTTCAAAGTTAGGCGAAATTCTGCCCAGATTTGCACCAGCGTTTTTCTCAAAATAATAAGGAAAAATAATTAATTAATAAATCCACCAGGGGTAAAATAGTCATTTTTGGCTAGAATATCTATTGGGATATTGATTGTGAATTAATAAATGCAATACTATCCTCATAGGAAATCTGTGATCGCTTCGCAACCGACAACGTACCGTGAACACCGACAAAGGTACGGATGCGTACTGTAACACTAGCTCTGATGCTTATTGTACACTTGTATATGATAGATATGCTCATAGACTGTGACTCTGCTTTAAAAATTATTTGAACATGTACAGCTTTATACGGGTTACAGTCTTGGTAATGCCTTTGAGTTTTCCTAACGCTGAGGACACGATAGGCCATCGTGGCACTGGTGAATAGTGCAGACTGGGTTGATGTGAATGTGTGGTAATTGTGTTGATATGTGGTTATGCTGTATTATCATGAATATTTGTCATACATAACTGTTACATAAGCATGAGGTTAACCATTACCTGAGGTTCAATGGGAATTGAACCTCATCTCTTACCATAGCCTCAGGTTCTGGCGGAGGCAGAGTTGTCGACAAGGGTAAGCAGGTCGTATGAAGACGCGGACGGAGGCTTATTCTTCTGATGTTGCTTTTATCATTTTGTTATTTTCTCTGGATACTTGAATTTGAGGATGAATGTATTAGTATTAAACACACCGACAATAGATGGTTATCAGTTACTCGTTTTGTTTTTAAAAGAAAAACTTTTTCCGATGTCACTCTGATTAATTTCTTCAAAGCTCTGATAATCCCATTTGAAAACCACATTTAAAAAGACTGGATGTTACACATCTGGTATCCAAAGCTTCATCGTGATTGATACAAATCTGACCCACGTCACGCACCTAGCTATAATGGAAAAGTCTCCCAACGGGGCTTTTCTGCATTCACAATACTCGAACTCAAGACGTTGCTTAAGCGATACAAACCACTTCCAACTTGAGCCCATTAGAATTTAAGAAGCCAAACAAAATTTCCACCATAAGATTTCCTTTTAGCTTCCCTGAAAAATCCTACACCATATGATTTTCTAATATGATAAAATCATGATCTATCATATATTTAGAAATATTATTCAATCACAATATAACAATCAAAATATTAATAATTTAATCTTAATAATCACATAATTAATTCTGATTTATATTATTTTATAAAATTAGCTAACAATCCAAATATTATCTAATAATTTCAAATTACACTACTACAGAAAAGCAAATTAACGTCCTAAATTAGAGGCAATTAATGCCCTTTTTCAGAGGGACGTCTGACCACGGGTAATTGTAAAATATGATTTTTGGCGTCCTATAAATAATTCAGGACGCCTTACTATGCTTTAATAAGGACGCCTTTTTTAAGGCATCCTATGTTATATTCAGGATGCCTTTTTAAGAACAATATCATCTATTAAATGCATCAATTTCATCATTACAAAAAAAAAATATAAATATATAGCTAAGTTATCTAAGTCATAAACTATAAATTATTGTATGACATATAAGATGGAATAATTGTATGACAAAAGGCACATAATTACAAGCAGGAAAGATAAACAAAAGTCATTGACCTGATAAATTGTAGCTTTTCAGCTGATTGATTTTGAAAGGTTGGACAGGTGGTTGATTTTGAACCTTGAAACTGTTGCTTCGGTTCTATATATGTATAAGCCACCAAAAAGTTGGTTAAAATTAGTTAATGCAATAAATTTATGTTTTTAAAGTATACCTTTATTTGTGGAGAGGGTGAGTGAGGGAGAGAATGATTGAGAAAATTGATGAGAAAGAATAAGCTAAGTGGAAAAAAGACAGGACAAACACGTAATTATTTGAGAGCAAAAATAAGAAAAAATGTGAATGAAATTTTTAAACAGATGCTTACACGTAACTCAATTACCTACAGTAAAAGAAGGCTTCCACCTTCACCCAACGGAAATTCAACAAACTTTTCACCTAAGAAAAAGGACTTTCCAAGAAGAAATAAAAAATAAAGAGGAGCAAACCGATAAATAATGTTCCTAGACCTAACATGCATGTGAATAGGGCTCCCACTATTTTTTTTTTTTTTTTTTTGGACAAAGCTACCACTAAAATAATGCTCAGGAGTCTTCAAAGACAAGTAGCATTACCTTTTAGGGTGACAAAGATAGCTAGCTGATGTGAATACAGTAGACAGACACTGAACAATGTTAAAGTCAAGTGCGATAACAAGCAAAACACTAACTGGCCATCATTGAACCATTCACTATGGAATCAATATAACTAACTATTATAGGCATAGTTTGAACAATCATAAAAATGAACCTATTCTGGTTGCCTTTCAAAAAAATCCCCGAAACCTGCAAGATGACACCAAAAAATGGTTCATTAAAATCTAAAATTATACATACAACTATACCAATAAACTTTGACAAACACACAATTTTAGCATAATTGGAGCCGTAAAGGTACAAGAAGAACGCCAAAAGTAAAGCATTGATCTTTTTTTATTTTGTTTTTGCAGAAAATGAGGCCAAAAGTGAAAATGAAGCATTAAATCTCACTAGAGATTATCCAAAACTCCATAGTAGGACAAAAAATAATGAACAAAGATTAGAGTCAACACTAATAAATTCACATAATCTAGCTCTTCACACACTAAAGAAAGCAGAATATATTCATACAAAATGGAGCAATTGTTGACTATGTTGAAGAAACTGTTAATGATAAGGTTCAAAATGGAAGTCATACCTACTGATCTGTCCTTTGCAGAAAAGAAAGTGTTGTAAACCAATTCTTTAACATTAGCCACAACCACCTAAGCAACAAAAGCACAAACTATAAATCAAAGTAGCTTCAAATTAGAAAACAATATGAAACGAGTGTTTTAAGGAGTTCAGACAATGAATGATCGTTCATATACTCTCAAGGATGAGATAAATGTATTCCACAGTGATTGTAATACTTCTACAGTGGACAACATATTGAAACACAATGTACAAGAGAACAATTAGTGAAGGAAGAAATCAAATAGGAGGTTATCATACTTGTGGACCTTCTGGATCACTTAGAAGAGTGTCCCAAATGAAAAGGCAGTCAACAAAATTGAATTCCTGAGTCAAGAGGAGAGTAATACACCTAAACGCATAGAATTGGAGATTGACCTGACAATTGGTACAAGAAAGATAAGGCAACTCTAATAAACCACACAATGGCCCAAACAAAAACCAAGAACACTCTACTACTAGAACAAAGATGCCACTACAAAGCATACTTTGTATGTTTATTTAATACTAATTTTTAATGGAAACAGGAGGGACATAACATTGAAACACATCTAATTACCCATGAGTTCTATGACATTTGCATTTGAAGAAGTCATTAATCAACTGTAAGTTTAAATCATGAAAGCCGTAAGATAGCGTATGGGGCATGGTAACACGAAAACAATGAAACACACTCCAATCCCATGTCTACTCTTCATCATGATCAAGATTTTTTAGGAGTTAATCATGTGTCGAATCAGGGCATATAATAGTTGATTACTGGCCAACAGTGGGTTAACATTACAGTAATAGTCAATCAAGGATGGTTAATTCTGTGTGTGTTTTAATCAAAATCAGACAACTGTGTTTTTTTTCCTAGGTACTCTCTGTCATGTTTTTTTCCTCTGCTTGGTCTGCGTAGTAACATATTGGTTTCAAATCTGTTGCCAAAATAAAAAGGTCTTTTTAAACTTGCAATTTTATAAGTTTGAGTATTACTATCGCACTTTTGTAATAAAATTATTTGACGAGTTTAAAAATTTTAAACATTGGAAGGGAAGAACTTTTGAAACATGAAGGAACTATTTTTGGAGTTTGATAGTCAATAATGCTGCTGTCCATTTTTTTCACAAGTTGATCTTCTGGTAGGAATCAATCATTATCTTATCTGCCTGTATTTTCATTACCTTCTAAGCACCTTGAGTAATGTGCAATAATTCACAGAGTATGCTTCTATTCTAGAGGTTCTTTGTGAGGTTGAAATAGCTCGAGCTTGTGAAAAAAGTGGAGCAGCATATTTAAGTGTTTTGACATATGATAATTATTTTGAGGTACACTAGCTATCTTGTATGTTTTCTGGATCTCCTTACAATTTGATTCTTAAAAGGATATTTGGTTGTTGATAATATAACAATATTGCAGCTTAATGTTAGTTCTCTCTAACATGCTTTTCGAGCTATCAGAACAGGGGAGATTTGAAAATCTTAACTTGATAAGGAAGGCTAGAGAGAAGGTTTTCTTATTGAGTTGTTTTGCTCTTTGATGTTGATTATATTTTATTACCTAACGCTTGGTGTTTGTATTGTGTCTTAATTTCCTAAAATTATGTAGTGCCCTTTGTTTTGTAAAGAATTTATAGTGTATCTTTTCCCCCTTTTAATTCTTTCACTTTTATTTAGTTTAAACTTGGACTAGGTTATATTTTTAAGAGTAAAATACTCTGACCACTCTCCTATTTTGCCTTAATTACATAGACCTCCCCTCTATTTTGAAAACCCATAGAAACCTCTCTTAAAATTAGAGTCAAATACTCTAACCACTCTTCTGTTTTGTTTTAATTATACAGACCTCCCCTCTATTTTGAAAACCCATAGAAACCCCCTTAAAGTTAAAATTTATGTTACACAAACCTCCCTTATATTATAATATTCTATTTCTATCCACCCAAATCGTTAATTAACCATTAATTTTGACCAAGGCCCTTAAAAACGAGTTTTTATTTGAAAGCAGAAGGAGAATAAAAAATCGTAAAACATAAAATCGTAACGTAGTAAAATCGTAAAAACTTAGAAGCGTTTGGAAAATTAGTAAAATCGTTTTAATGAAAAAAAATCGTAAAAACGTAAAATCGCAGTGATAAAACGAGTTTTTAAAAACCATGAGTTTGACTTTTGAACTTTTTTTTAAACTAAAATGTCTCTCTTCAGTATTAGAATTATTTAAGTATATAAAACCAAATTTATACAACCAAGAATGTATTCTAATAGATTTTCTAACTTTCTAATTTGTTAAAGAATTTATTAGTTTTGATCTTATAAATTAATTTTGACTTAAAATATAAATTAAACATATATATTTTTATCAAATATAATAAACTATATAAGTTTGAGATTTCATGTGTCGTTTGAATTTCTAATTTAATAATTTTTTCCCAAATATTTATAAACACATTTGATCAAACACATGTTTATTTAAAAACTTATTTCAATATTCAACATTCTAACATTAACCAATCTAAAATAATCAAAGAGATAACTATTTCTAAAGAAAAAAAAAACTCTTAAATTATTTAAAACAATATTAGTTAAAATATAAAAGTAAAACTAGGGATTAAGTACAATATTAAGGGTAAAATAATATATAAATTTTATTTTTATATAAACTTTAATTAAAAGATACTATATTTTGGAAATCTTTTTAGAATATTCTCAATGGAGTTAATTATTTGAACTTATTTTTAAAATATAGGGGAGGTCTATGTAATAAAGCTAAAATAAGAGGGTGGTTAGAGTATTTTACTCATATATGGGAGGTTTGTGTAACATACATTTTCATTTAAGGGAGGTTTCTATGGGTTTTCAAAATAGAAGGGAGGTTTGTGTAATTAGGACAAAACAAGAAGGTGGTCAGAATATTTTACTCTATTTTTAATTATGTTTCCTAGGTTTACATGTTTATCTGTAGGTTTGGACACACACATGCTTCAAAGAATGTAATCAGTATTGCAAGAATTCCTAATTATCAAGTATTTAATAACAATAATGTTGATGATCCAATTGTATTCTTCGTTTCTTTCTTCAACAGGCACTGACTCCCCCCCCCTGAAAAGAGGCACTAGATGAACCAAGCTAAGGTAGCATTGCGGATTAAACACAAATGACTATGCTAACTCTTCAGAACCAAAATCATCAAGGAGCATTACTAAAAGAAGCAATCTAAAACTCGATTCAAAGAAACCATAGGGTCAAAGAACCATAGAAGCAAGGGGAGTACTGTTAAAGATTGTCGGAGACGGTAGGAGACGTGCCAGAAAGAGAGAACGAGAGTAAGACGCCGATGGCGCACAATGTGAGAGGTAGGGGCGTCGAAGGAGGAGGAAACGGTGGGGGCGTCGCCGGAAACAAAGAACGAGCACAAACAGCGCTGTTTGAGGGAAGAAGGTGGCCGGCGCCTATGGTGGTGAAGGCGAGAGTCACCAACGAGCAAGGAGGAATGGTCAAAGGTACTGAGCTCCAAGCTCCGCGACGCCCCATGTGTATCCGTCTCCCTCGCGGCTCTGCCCTGTGTTTTGTGTTTCTAAAGGATGAAGATGATGATCCCCAGTGCTCAGCTTCCTGTCACATCTTCATTTTCTCTCTGCGCCACGTCATCAACTCCAATCAAAGTTTTCTCCCACACTGATTGTTTAAATGGAAGTTACATTACGAATTGACGTTGTTGTGTTTTTTTGCCTCTTTTAATTGTTCCTTTGTATTTAACATACCCTAAATAGTTCATTGTGTTAATTAGATGCTCTTTCACTAATAGTTTGTTGGTAAAATTGCACCTTCACCCTATTCTTTTTATCTTTATGTTTGTTGTAAAGAAGGCGTGAAAAAACCAGACATTCGTGATGTGAAAACTAGAAAGCTTAGAGAAGAGACAAGAACATATTGCAAAGCAAGAATAAAAGTTAAAGTAGTAAATGGAAAGTACAAAATATATGAAGTTTGCCTGGATCATAGTCATCCTCTTCAACCTCCTGAAGCTGTTCATCTGTTTGCATCATTTCGAGAATTAACACTAGCTCAACAATATGAATTGAAAATGCTGAAAAGATTGGGATTAGTCAAAAATCAGCATTCAATTTGCAAATCCAATATGCAGGAGGTCCAACCAATTTGGGATATACAAGAAGTGATGTGAAGAATTATCTTAATTCAAGAAGGCAACGAGCTATGAAATACAAGGAAGCCAGATGTATATTTGGGTATTTTGAGCGTAAATTAGCAGAAAATCTATCTTTTTTTTCATGCTCACCAAATGGATTCAGAGGAGCAAGTGGCAAATGTATTTTGGCCTGATGCATGCATGTTGATTGACTATACTTGCTTTAGTGAAGTAATTTCACTTGATACAACTTATTGCACAAATCGTGACCATAGACCTCTTGCAATCTTCTCTAGCTTTAACCATTACAAAGGAGAGGTAATATTTGGAGTGACATTATTGTATGATGAGACTGTTGAGAGTTTCAAATGGCTCTTTAAGACCTTTTTGCTAACACACAAGAATGCTCGGCCACTAACCATGTTTACCGATCAAGATGCTGCTATGTCACGTGCATTACAAGAAGTGATGCCAAAGGTAAAGCATGCCTTGTGCACCTAGCATTTTTCAAAAAATGCAATGAAGCACCTTCCAAGCTCAATGGTCAATGACTTCAACCATTACGTGTATCATTGTTGGGATGAAGTTGAGTTTGAAGAAGCTTGGCAAACATTGTTATCACAACAAGATATGACAAAAAACTTGTGGTTGATGTCCATGTATCAAATAAAAGAGAAATGGGCAATATGCTATATGAAGAACTGAAAGACACTTGGCATGAGAAGCACACAAATTAGCGAAAGTGTCAATGCGTCTGTCAAAAGTTGCACCCATGCTAAATTGGATATCAATGGATTCATCCAACAATTTGAACAAGTTCGAGAGGATAAGTGTTATAAAGAATTAAAAAGCGATTTTGAGGCACTTGACAAGTTGCCAAGGTTGATATTACAGAGTTTAAGTATGCTTCGTCGGCTTTCTGATGTATATACTCGACCTATTTGTAACTTGTTCCAACAACAATGTGATCTACTCGATGCTACATGTATAAAAGAGAGGAAAGAAAGAAAGATCATTATGGCTGTGGGGGATAGTGTCACCATGTTTGATTATGTGATCACCATGGATGGAAGTAAACGATAGTATAGTTTGACATTTGATCCTTCAACAAAGACAATAACTTGTAGTTGTAAAATGTTTGAATGAGTTGGCATATTATGTTGTCATGCATTGAGAGTATTGAATGAACGTGATGTCAAATTACTCCCTAAGAAATATATAGTAAAAAGGTGGACAAGAGAAGCACGATGTGGTGTAATGTACGATATCAAAGGGAAACAGATTGAAGTTGATCTTAAACTACAAAAATCAAATCGGTATAGACAATTATGCCATTTACTTGTTAAATTAGCTAAAGATGCATCAGTTATAGTTTTTAATCAATTATAGTTTTTAAAGATGCTTAATGCTTATTGCATATTTGATGTTTATTGCTAAATGTGTTTTAGGGACGCCATAATCAACTAGAAAAAACTGAGACATCAACTCCAATACTACATGATAATATGATGTTGGATAAGTCTCAATCAAGTCAAATGACTCTTACGAATTTATTGACGATATGTCATGATATTGAAAACCATCCTCAACTAGTTTGTTTTATATATTGAGAGATTTATTTTATTTTTTATAGGCACCACTTGATTGCGATTTTACATCTCTTGAAGCACTTGATTTTAGCCAAATATATAATGTTGGTAAGTATAAAGAATAATGATAATGAAAGAAAACAATTTAGTATCTTGTACTGAAACATGAAATTCTTTACATAGCATTGTCTCATCTTACAATAGTGGACACATTCAAGATTGTCAATATATATTCATTAACACTACAAAGTTGCATTGTGTTACAAATACAGATTCAATGATTGACTTTGATCCTCCTACGTGAAGCCTCCATTCCACCTTATTTTGTCCAGCTCTTTTGTACAACTTATAACTTCCTTTGCGCTGCTCTCTATTTTGCTCAAGCAACCTCATTTTGTACTTCTTTTGTTCTGCTCTTTATTTTGGTCAAGCAGGCTCCTTTTATACTTCCTTTTGTGTCTACTCTCTATTTTGATGAAGCAGGCTCATTATTTGTGTGATCTGTTATGAAACAAAGCCCCATGTATTAGTCATTGTAATTAGTTTCAATCCTATTTTGTTTAGCTGAAAAAGTGAAAGACAACAATTTGAATGTAGCAACTAAAGTTCTCTATGTATTAGTCATTCTTGTTAGCAAATAGAATGAGTAAAACAAGAAATTTGTGACCATGATGTCAACTAGTCAAACTCATCGAAAAGCATAGTTTTAAATAGCGGGTAGCGGCCGGTAGCGGCCGACCCCAAAAATGGTAAAGCGGTATAGCGGGTAGCGGTAAAGCCGCTACTGTGAAGTTCATATACCACATATATTAATGCAATATAAGATAAGAAATCACTCAAATATTACACATTCAAAATAAGGATTCAAGAAACACAAAAGAACCCACATACTAGTTCATTAAATGTAACTAAATTAAAAACATTCTAGAAACATAAACAATCCAAATAGAGTCAAATACAAATTTTTAATGGCTCTTTCAAAGTTAAGCAGGAAAACAACTAATCAGAATCATCATCAAACATTTCTTCAAGGTCTTCTTCTCCACCCTCACTTTCTTCACTAGTATTTAATTTGTATATTTGTTCTTCCTCATCTTCTATTTCTTCATTATCACCTTCTTCAACCCTTATTCCCCTTGAGCTTGAGGGCATAGAGGCAGCTTCCTTCCTGAATCTAGTATGCTGCCTAGTGAAAGTGATAGGCTCATTAGCTCCAGTTACATTAGCAACTTCTCCCCAAGTCAAGTTATCGTCATCAAAAACGAACTCATTTTCTGCACCGTCATCCTCTTCTCCCACCAACCATTCATTACTTTCATCAATATCGTTGAGGACAATAGGATCAATCAAATCACGACTCTCAAAACGTTCTTTAAGAGCTTGATTATACTTGATAAAGACCAAGTCTTGCAACCTTTGATGCTCAAGCCTACTTCTCTTCTTAGAATGGATCTAGTTTACAATTTCCAATAAAGAATATTAGTTTCATAATTATGATATGAAACTCTACAAACAAAGGTCATTTAATAATTACTTACATGCTCAAAAGTACTCCAATTACGCTCACATCCTGAAGAGCTACAAGTTAAGCTTAACACTCTAACAGCAAGGTTTCGCAATTCCGGAACTTGTGCTCCATACGACTTCCACCATAAAGCTGTAATCCAAATTGCAACAACTTATTAACATAAAAACGTGTTAAATAAAAAAAGCTTAAAGTGATGAAATAAGCTTACAGGGAGCGCTCTTATTCCTTTGTCTAACTGCTGCATTCATACCAAAAAGGCCTTCTGCACACCTATATTTTTCCAATTGCCCATGTATCTTGTCCACCTCTTCATCATTTGCACTTAGCTTGTCAATGCATTTATATAATCCACTTATCAATTCAGCATCATTATCAATGTGGATTGGCATAAAAGTATTCAGGGTTTAGATAATGGCCTGCAGCATGTAATGGATGATGAAGTTGGCAGTCCTATCTTCTATCAATGATAGCAAAAATATCCCTGTATTTATCTTCATTTCCATTGAAAGATTTTTGAATTGCTTCCTTGGCCCTATCCATTGCTTCATAGATATATCCCATTGCGGGCCTTTTTTCATTATCAACAAGTCTAAGCACCCGCACAATAGGCCCCATAACCTTTAAAGAATAAATAACATTATTCCAAAATGATGGCATAAGTACAGTGTCAGTCGCCCTTTTTCCCTTGGGATCTTTTGCTATATTTGATTTCAGCCAATCATCTGATGTGAACATCTTTCTAAGACTATTTTTTTGTTTATGAAGCCTTTGCAATGTGAGGAATGTTGTAGCAAATCTCGTCACTCCATGCCTAACCAATTCAGTCTTGCTTGTATACTTCCTCATTTTGTTCAATGCCAATGTGTGATTGTAAATGAACCCAACAAGCTTGATGCCTCTTTGTATTGCTTTTTTAACTCTCTCAATTTTTCCAATATCTTCAAGCATCAAATCCAAACAATGTGCAGCACATGGAGTCCAAAACAAATGTTCTCTCTTGGCTTGTAACAATTTTCCTAAGAACAATTTAAACAACCTAGAATAAGTAACAATTAAAAAAAAATAACAATCAAATTAGACTAAATGGAAGGAATTATGTCTTACCGGCCAATACGTAGTTACTTCCATTATCGGTGACCACTTGAACAACATTTTTCTCCCCGATCTCTTCAACAAAATTATCCAAAAGTTGAAATAATTTTTCTCCACTCTTGACATAAGAAGAAGCATCAAAACTCTTCACAAACATAGTCCCGGACGGAGAATTCACCAAGAAATTTATCAATGTTCTATTCTTTCTATCAGTCCATCCATCTGACATAATGGAACATCCATAGTTGGCTCTTTGTACGGCATGATCTTTTAACAAATCATTGGTGTAATCCAATTCCTTTTTAAGTAAAGGAACTCTACACTCATGATAACTTGGGAGCTTCAGATTTGGACCGTAATTCCCAATTGCTTGAACCATATATTTGAAGCTTTTTGAGCAAACAACATTGAAAGGTATACCATTTGTACACAAAAATCTTTCAATGTATTGAATAGTTCTACCCCTTGCTTCTTTATCACAAGCATCATTTATGCTTGTTTGCTTCTTTCCTTTGCCTGCTCTACCGCTTGCTTCTGGTTTCTTGAAAAACATTAAATCCAAGGGGCCTTTAACTCTCTTGGCCGCAGCAGAATTGCCATCAGAGCCTTGACTTGAAGATGCCACACTCCTTTTCCCATTTTTAATGTGCTGAATTTCTTGCACCTCTTCTAGTATATCATCATCTTCATGTATATCAACAGAATACGCATCCTTTTCAGCAACCTTTTGCATATAAGCATCCTTCAACATTTTCTTAATTTCCGGTGGGATTTTTTTACAAGGACCCACATCCCCCTTTAACCCAATCTGGTGTTTTTTGGCTCTGGTGATGCCTCCAGTTGTTTCCTTCCCACAAAAATCACATGTAACATATCTCTTCTTGTTGATATCTTTTAGGCTATTCCATTGCCATGCCATATCCAGATTTTCACCAGTGGGCTTTACCAATCCGCAAGAAGCCACGGAAGCTGCTGCTGGCCTAACTTCTTCTTAGACTTGCGATACCATGACTACTATTATACACTTGCTACAAAATATGGAGCTGCACATGTAGTCATGTACCACAAATAACACTGACCATTAGGCTAGAATGTACACTACACTAATACGCATGATATAAGTTATAACAACTAAATGAATGAATGAATAACAGAATCAAGGAGAAAAAAAAAACACACACACACACACACAACTGAACAGGGGACGTTGCTGGCTCTGCTGGCCTTAATGAACAAAGATAAATTCCACAATGAGATAGGAACTCAATGAGCAAAGAGAAAAATTCCACAAAAGGTGAAATTTCAAAAAGAGAAATTTCAGATCAGAGAACCAGAAAGTAGAAGAACATTTCCCACAATGCAACGATAACAATTAAAAAACTAGAATCAGAGAAAAATCCCACAAGGCCACAATGCAACGAAACAGAAAAGCAGAAATATTTCCCCACGAAACAGACAGAGATCGGAAGAAGTGAAGAATCAACGAAACAGAAAGAGAACAGAGGAAAATCAACGAAACAGAAAGATAACATACCTCGACGGCGAACAGGGAAGAGGGAAGACGGATCACGGACGCATGAACACGGAAGACGGAAGACGGACACGGACGCACGCACAGGGAAGAGCGACGGGAACACCCAAAGAAAACGCCGAGACCGAAGAGAAGTAGAGGGAAAACGATGAAGCAAAAAAAGAGGGAAAAATGTCGGGTTTCCCTCTTTTTTTCCAGAAAGTGGACAAGAGAAAAAGACCCATATACCCTTCATTAACTTGGGCATTTTCCCATTTTAGCCCTCATTGGTGTCAAATTTTCTTTTGCATGCCATCGATTAAATTCACCCTGTAGCGGCGCGATCTCGGACAACAACCCACAGCCCGCGATTACCGCCAACGTCCGCCACTGTCCGCCACCGGAAACTGTCGCGTTGCGTGGCGGAAATAGCGCTTAGGTGCCGCTACCTGCCACTGTACCGGTATAGCGCGCTATAGCGCCGCTATTTAAAACTATGTCGAAAAGCATAACGGATCAAACATTCAAAGAACCATAGTCTAAAGTCCAAACATACTATTGATATAAACTGTTAAAACTCAATGAGCAAACCAGCTTAAGGATGTCATGTAAATTCAACGAACCATTGTCCAAACATGTTATAAGCTGATATAAAAGCATCCCTGAGTTTGAAGCTATCAATGTGTTTCCTATGCTAATGAAGAAATCAATAATCAAAAAGTACACAAATTTATCATACAGATTGAAAAGCTATCCAAAGTCAATGAAAGTTACACATGTAGGATGAGACCAATGTAGGTAAACAGGTTACTAAATGCAGGTTTGTCTTTCTCCCCAAACAAGACTTGTGTCCACGACATGGTGAAAAATATGTGAAGCAGGACTTCTAGCGCCTCAGCAAGCTGCTGGACCACCAGTCCACCACCACTTCATAACAGAAGAGTTTCCAACAAATGTTTTTTCCTCAATCTTTAATCCTAACATCCAAGGGCTAACCAAGTTGAAATTAACAAGAACTGTTTCCAATGTCACTTGCTAAGCTTGTAAATATATTTCCAAATCATGAGGCTTGAAAGGATTTATTTTCACCAATGCAGATAGAGTTTCAATATCTGCTTACGCTAGTAAAAACCTCAAATGCTGAGAAGAAGGGGGAATTTTTTTTCTTTCATTTTTTTTGGGGGGGGGGGATCAAATACTCCAGTAACAATTCACTTGAGCATATAACAAAGGAAGGAAAGAAAACAAAAAACCAAGAATAAAGCATTATTTATGAGTTATGACCAACTCCTCTCTAAGCCATCAAATGAAGTCTCGTTAGAACAATCCACTAAAATTACTTGCATCACTCGCAATATTTGCAGAATTGAAGTATGTATCAAAATGAAGAAACAGTGGCGTCCAATGATGAAAATTCCCCTGGAGTTAAGGCAATACATAAGTCAAGGAGGAAATAGTAAATGATATTGGTTGCAATAAGGTTAGCATGTCGTACCTTATTGTATTCCCACCAAAAGCCAGAGAAGAGATATAGCTATGTCTGTTAATGGACACAGGATGACCTTGCCAATGATGATAGGACTTCAACTGCACATATGAATATACACAGGGGATCTCAAAAATAGGCATTTTCCTATGGAGGTGGGGATCCAAATTTAAATAGATAAATTAAGGATCCTAGCACAAAAGATTGTCCTGTTACACTTGTATGCAACATCACATGCCATCAAAATTTCAAAAATGAACAATTTTCTGGAAAATTATCACGAAAACATCAACAAACAATTACCACAGCAGTATCCTAGGTCTGTAACAAATAGCATAAGTATAACTGATGCCCACAAATGCAAATTCCATTTAATCAACTCCAAATAATGAACATTACAATTCGATTTTTCAGATTGGGAAGAAATATGCAAAGAAGTATCAATAGTTCTGTATAAAATATTGTTACCTTAGAAAATAATCAATATATCAATGTATAATATTAAATCTAGAGAAAGTTGTATTATTCATAAGCCATAATACAAAGGCCACAAGTTGTTCCGATCCATGAAACTGACAGAAAATTTGGAGTTATCTCAGTATATGACAAAGGCCAATCCAAATAGAAAAGCTGAAAAAAATAAAAACATTTATGCAGCCCCAATTGAATTCAATTAACAGGTTGCAAGAAGACCAAAACCAACTTACAATCTTCATAAGTTGCTCAAATTTTCAAAAGTATGAGGAAGAGATCCTGTAAGCTGAGTAAGTAGCCTCGTTCAGGAAGAAATTGGACCAGCCATCAAGCAAAGACTCGACAACCCATGATTCCATATACCTTGTCCAATCGGCGAGAAAGGAAGACATAGTTGTGAGAGGATGCTTTCGTCCTCTTTGATCAACGAGAGAGGGGAAGGTTTCATAACAGATCCAAGCTCTGGAGTTGCTTAACCAATTCGACCAGATCTGGTGAATGGTTCCGCGAAAATGAAGAGCAAACTGCCCTCTAAACCAACGGTTTTGATTAAAAAAGCATGGAGGGTTGAGATCTCTTATTTTTGAGTTAGAAAACGGCGTTGTTTTGAGGTATAGGAGGGCAGTGGATTCTATAAGTATCGGAGGAAAGCTAAACCCCTCTCTGGCTGAGCATATCTTAGTTGATATGCGTCGTATTTTTTTTATATACAAATGAATTCACAACATTCTATTGTTCTGACTTTATGCGCTCACAAATGAATTCACAACAACATTTGCGGATGAACTCAATATCTTCTTCAGTAAAGGGATCAGAATTTTGAAACATCTGTAACATCAAAATCAGAAATTGAATTAACTTGTGTATTAACTTAAATAGGCATATATATGTAACGTTAAACCATTCACCGAATTCAGTCAGAAATAACACTATTAAGTCAGAAAGATCATCTGTAAAATCAAATACATTTACCTCTTTAGTAAATGCAGTCGTGCCTTGCGTGATAATGTCATATATGTGCCTCATGACATAAAAGCCACATAAGTTGGATCCAATTGGTTGCCTACGAGTCTAAAAAAGAACATGACATAATTAAAACTAAATAAAGCATAGCTTATTGACCAAGTTCATAAAGCAATGTCCAAATATATATGTACTAACCTTTGGTACGATCCAATTAGGGTCTACAACTTTATCTGCATGCCCATCACCAACTTTCTTTAGGTATCCCTTCATGGCCCTATCATCAAAATCACAAATTCATCCTTAATGGTCACTGAAAATTCACAACAGACAATCAAAATCACATGCTTACGAGTTCATGGTTTTCTTCAAGTCTTTCCCTACTTTGTAGTGAGTTGAGCATAAGACGACCACAGTATAAGTCGTCTTGCACAAGAGCACCAATTGCCAATGGTCACTGAAGCAGAAAACAAAGTAAGAAACAACCATATGGAAGCTCAAGGAACAAAATCAAATAACAATGGAAACGTACTCATGATTATATGGTGCCAAGTAACACTCAGGGTCGGTTTCAATGAGCCTCTTTAATATGTATTCTTCTCTCAACGAATCAATGGTCCCAAAATCTGTTATTTGGTTTGGGCACATGAATCCAAAGTCATTGATTTTACCCGAGGAAACCATGCTACGATGCATGTACCTACAATAATGCAAGCACACAAATTATAACGACTTAAATGTATTGTTAAAATATGTACTTATAGAAGAAGATATTTACATCAAAAATACTTGCACTATTCCACCAGTAAGCTTCGCTTGATGACCTATTAGGGACAATAAATCCCCCTTATCAACCATAGCCAGCGATTCGATGCCTACAACCTCATCAACAGGCCAAAATCTACATTCAAAAGATGCATCATATGCCATAAGGCTAATTTGTTGCATAGTGTTCAACTTAGACTTCACAACTTGTTCAGAATGTGTTATGGGAACACTAGTTTCTTGACGAGAGTTCACAATCATCATTTCCTCCTTCATCTTGCTCATCTGGGCTTGAAGCATTGCCACTGAAGCTTCTGCCTCTGCCCTTGCAGTCATTAAAGCTTTTACCTCTGCCCTTGAAACATTTCCTCCTTCATCTTGCTCATCTGGGCTTGATACGTTGCAGCAATTGAAGCTTCTGCCTCTGCCCTTGCAGTCATTAAAGCTTCTATCTCTGCCCTCTGCCCTTGAGACATTTCCTCCTTCAACTTGCTCATTTGGGCTTGAAACGTTGCAGCCATTGAAGCTTCTACCTCTGTCCTTGCTCGTGTCGTTGCTTCATCCCTCATAGTGACCAACAAATGTTCCATCTCCACACGGGTAACCGCATTTGAGGAACGACGTTTGGATGATCCAAAGTAATCCTTTATGCCTACCCCTCCTCCAATTCCCCTGACACGGCCTGGATGCTCCTGTTTTCCTATAGCAACAGTCAAAATATCATTCCTCCCGTCTGACACAAATGATCCATCGGCTTGTTTTTTTTGAAGTTCCTCCTGTAAGATACAGATAACACAAAGCTTAGTAATGAAATTTGTTTACTAACTAAAAAATAACAATAACGATACTTACAATTCTTTCAGCAACTATACGAGTTTGTTCACTAGTATAAGAACCATTCCTCCTTTGGCGAGAATACAACCATAATTGTTCACGACTTATTGGAGAAGGTGGAGAAAGAAGAACGGAAGGATTGAATTCAGCTTCATCTTCCAATCTCTTACGCTTCGCCGCCATCAACTCTTTTTCGGCCTTTTCATAACCGCCACTAGACATTATATGAGGGCAGTCATTCTTTTTACCAATCTCTTGTGCTATTTCCCTTTTTTGCTGTGAATAAGAATTCAAATATATATATATATATTAATTACAATCAATAAAGACAACTAATAACTAAATAATCCAAAATAAGTCAACTCACCAAAGCTTCTGGAGTGGTCCGAATCCGACAAAATTCTTGCCAAGTCTCTTGATCAAGATATGAATACTTTCTGCAAGGATCAGGACGAGGCTCACCATCGTTCATCTTGATATGCACGTAATTCTTAGCTAGATTTGTCTTAAACTTTGTCCAGCGTTCACCACAATACGTCATTGTCTTCTTATACAATGCGTCACTTTCAGGAACATCGTAAGTGAGCTGTAATGCATGCATTGAAGTAGTTAGTTACAAATTTGATATTGGAAACATAAAAACAAGCATTTTATACCTGGATAGTTTTCCAAATATCCTCCTTTACGTCATTACTAATACCTTTCCACTTCTCTATCAAGATGCTAGACATTTTTCGTGCTTGTTCTGCAACAAAACGCTTATATTTTATTGCATGAGGCCCAATTGGTTTCTGATACTTATCAAATTCAATCGGGATCTTTTGCCCAACACCCTGACTTTTGTCAGTCTCTCGCAATCGTGTGCCTCTACTACCCCTCTGTAAAGACTGGTTACTAGTCTCACTTTGAGAAGTGCCAGGCTCGCTCTGATTTGCACTAGAATGACTTCGACCCTTCATTTTCCTATTAAGAGATAACAAAATAAGGTTTAATAGCGGGTGATAAAGAAACAAAAGAGTTACCTAATTGTTTTCAACCTAATAAGGTTTAATAGTTCTCAAAGCATTCATCCAACTATGATCAATTTTATTAGCACCTAAGACATTTCCAACAACATTCAAGTTTATAACAATTTCAATGAACGACATGCTTTTTCTCAATTTTTTTTTTTTAAAAAAACAAATCAGCAGCATTTCCCCTTAAATGTAAAACATCCAAAAATTTCGATAACAAACAATTTTAACTTCATTCAAACATCACTAATTAACTAAGGCAATTCAGAACAATATCAACTATTAAATTTAGCAATTTCATCAATACAAAAATAAAAAAATATAGGTAAGTTGTTTAAATCATAAACTATAAATTATAGACTTTTAAGTATCACCATTCATGTTACAAGGTTTAACTAGTTCAATGCACGTCAACCAAAAAAAAACAACAACAACATTTAACTATAAGTCTATAATTACCTCAACCTTTAAATTCCAATGCTTGAAATTTATTTTCTCTATGCAACCCTAACAACAACAACAACAACAACAACAAAGAGAATATTAGAATTATTCCAACTAACATATACTTTAATGGTAATGATAAACAATGAAGTCATCACTTTTCTAATCAAGTTCATGTAGTTCATGTGGCTAATAAAAAAGGAAAGACAAAAAAAGGGCGTGGATGAATAAAGAGAGAATGAGAATGATAACATCCACCAAAACCCATTATTTGGCTTTTGCTGAAACTTGCATTCTACTTTAGTTAGGAAGAGGGGCAACTCTTGTGATCATTTTTAGAACAAGCATTTCATATATGCTGAAAAGAAACAAACAACCACTAGATGGGAAAAGAAACCAGTAGTTCATCACGCATTATGGGCCACAAACTAACACCATATCAGAAAAGAAACCAACAACTAACATATATGACCAGGCAAAATAAGCAATACAAACATAGGAGCTATTGTTGGACATCTATCTTTTATGATTATCTATTACAACCCATAATACGTTAATAATGACTTCTATACAATCAGAATACAGAATGGTACTGATATGACTTTTAGGCCGTGTTTATATGATTCTAATTAACTCTTGGATAGCTTTAAGAATTCTTGGATAGCTTTAAGAATCTTCATTTCTCAAATGACTCATATTTCACGTACAATCACTTTTACCATCCTTTAGAACTGATCCATTTTTCTGTACTATTTGAAACATTGTTGGTGTAGATAGCAGAATTCCCAAACTTAATTATCCAAGCTAGCTTGGGCATTGAGATGATATTTAGTGTCCATTGGGCCATAAAGTTTGCAACAACTCGACATCCAAATGTGCAAGCATGTATAACTGAAGAGTGCCAACCATTTTAGCTTCTTTGATTTATTCTAACTGTTCCGTTCATCTTTTAAATTCCATGTAACCCTATCTGCTCCTTTGGAGAAGAAAAACGATTTCACATCGCAAAAGAAATCACATATATTTCCAACAATGAATGGCTTTAGAATAATCTCTAGTCAAATGCATTGAAGTGATGAAGTGCTCAGAGAAGGGAAAAAGAGATGAAAAATTAAGGAAGCATACCTTTGGACGAGCAGCGACGACGATGGGAGAGGAGGGCGTACGGCGTCCGACAGTGTGAGAGAGGAGGGAAAGAGGGCGGCGGTGCGATGGTGGGAAAGAAAGGGATTTTGGAGGGATCGTGAACTCTGGACCCTGATGTGTTTGCAGCCAAAGATTAGGGATGCCAAAGGCTGAGAGGAGGGGACAATATGTGGGGAACAGTGGGAGAGAAGTAGCCGTACGACTTGAATTTCCGGCGCGAAAAGCTTTGCCTAAAAAGTTAACTTTTGTCCCTTCGGGCACATCCGGACATAGTTGGAAAAAGTTAAACTTAAGACCGGTTTTAACATAAAACCGGTCCTCAATTCGAAACACTTAAACCACACGAGATTTTGACGGTATATATTTAATTTTTTCCGCATATTTCTAAAATATGCGGGATATAAATTTATTATTTTTAAAATTGATTTTTAAAAACTAGACTTAAAAGTCATCAATTAAAAAAATTAAATATATACCGTCATAATTTGTTTTTGGACAAATTTTTCTTAACCTAAAAACTTTAGAAAAACTTCAAAGAGATTTTAAGAAGCTGTTAAATAAATATTTTTTCAGTTTTTCAAAAACAATCTGAGAGAATATTTAAAAAATTAAATATATGTAAGTAAGTAAATGAGATAGAATAATAATCATTTATTTCAAATTATTTATTTTTCATATATTTAATTCCGTATATATATGAATATATAATTGAATTCTGTGATTTATTTTTTCTTTATGAGAAAACAATTTGTTAGGGTTAAAAAATAATAATTTATCTTAACCTAGAACTCTAAAAAAATCTAAAGAGATTTTAAGAAGCTGTTAAATAAACACATACTAAGATAAATAAATTTTCCTCAAAGATGCCACTTTTTGTCTGCTCCTCCTGGGTGGTCAAAATGCAAAGAAAACAATAGAATAGCTTCAAGATATCAATTTTATTTTGCTCTTTTGACCCCAAAAAAAAAAAAAAAAAATTGCTCAGGTGGAAGATATCAATTACCTGCTGCTAATAGTTGATCAAAAAGTAAAGATAAAAAAGGTTACAATAAAACATTTTTCACTCTAAAATATGCGGGATATAAATTTATTATTTTTAAAATTGATGTTTAAAACCTAGACTTAAAAGTCATCAGTTAAAAAAATTAAATATATACTATCAAAATGTCATGTGGTTTACATGAGAGGAGCTCTCCATAGTCATCTTTCAAATGAGTAAAGAAACTGTTCCCTACCCATAACAACACACTGTACGCATGGGGATTTCTGCCTCTTCATGGCTACAATGGACGAGAACAACCAACATATCTAGCTTCCTCTTCAGCGAAGATCTGTGAGATTACAGAACAAGAACAAGAACAAATTATTATATCAAATGATACACCTCACCTATTTTATAATTTTTTAAATACAGTGACCCAATTTAAAATATAATTAATTCATCCATTTTTTCATCTAACATTCTAAAATATTTTTTTTCTTATCCAATAGACTAAAATATTTTATAACGCACCCATCATTTAAATATATTTTTTAGGTGTACCAATATGCTAAAGTGTTTTTTTGTCTTAGTATTGCATGCACTAAATAAGTATTTTAAGGTGATGGCACACTTAAAAAAAATAATTTAAGATGTTAGATGCAAAAAAAATACTTTAGTATCTTATATACACCTTAAAAATATTTTAGGATACTATATATATATATAATATCAAATTTCAAAATATTTTAGGAAAATTGTTTTGATATTTTTAAAAAATGACAGTTTTGGTTCTCATAATTAACTATAAGATAAATCCAACGTATAAAACCCACACAATAATATCATTCTTATTATAAATCCATTTTAATTAATTTTCACATACTGAATAATAATAGTTTAGACCTAAATCATTAAATATATTTTGGGGGGATACATAGTTGCGCTGAATATGGCTTATTTAAATAAATTTTCCTCAAAGATGCCACTTTTTGCCTGCTCTGCTCCTCCTGGGTGGTCAAAATGCAAAGAAAAAAATAGAATAACTTGAAGATTTCAATTTTATTTTGCTCTTTTGACCTCTCAGGTTGAAGATATCAATTACCTGCTGCTGCTGCTTATAGTTGATAAAAAGTAGAGATAAAAAAGGTTACAATAAAAACAGTATCCTTTTTAATGAAAGTATTAGAAAAAAACAGCTTTGACCAAAAAAAGAAAAATTAAAAAACAGCAGCTACAGAAAGGCACAGCAGTCATGCTCATATGAGGCACAGACCTGCATGGTTTGTCCCATGTGAAATGTCAGAAGGGATTAAAAAAAGATAGAGGTGAGAAGTTGAGTGGGCAGGGTGAAATGTCAGAAGCGATGGGGCTCCTTTCGGGTTTGTTTTCTTTTCTTGTCAGATCTGCCCGGATTTTGAAGCAGACTTTTCTTTTTGGTTTTTCCCATTGAAACTGTAAAAGAATCTCTCAACTTGCTCAAATCAATGAGCAAACAAGAAGCGGCCACCCCTGAAATTGATTCTGAAGAAATGGAGGAAGGGAAGAAAATGGAAAAAGCAGGCGGCGGCGGCGGCGGAGAAACGGCAAAGGAGTACGTGCTTTCTTGCGGTGACGAAAAAGTGTTCGTCACCGAAATGAACGTCCTTTGTTTGATTGGACCGGTGACCCGCGAAGAGCGCATTCTAGTTACTGTGAAGTACCTAGGCGAGGAGGATTTGCACTATACGATTGGGAAAAGCGTGAAATTAGGGTTTCTGATAGAGGACTATTGTGACAGGAAGCACTGCGTAAAATCAAATTTTCAGTTTACTCATCAAAAGACTGGCAAGCAGATCGCAGAGAATCGTACCCCAGAGGAATTTGGAATGAGACATGGTGATGTGATTCTAGCTAGTCTCAAGGTGATTTTGGATTAGACGCGATTTTAAATGTTTAAATGCATTTCCAGACGAGCAATTAGTGTATCTGCAGAAATAGAGTGATAAAAATTGATTCCTGCAAACATGATTTTAATTAATATTTTGTTCAAAGCATTTTTGGATTTGGAAATCAGACTTAAACTTTATATTCAGAGTGGCGTTTTATTGCCCAAAGGATTAGAAAGTTGTTAGAACATGAAACCCGCAAGAGTCAGGAATGAGAGACGTGATGTGATTGTAGCTTTCTTCAGGTTAAGAGGATAGAGAATGCATTGAGTTGTTTTGTTTTTGTTTTCTAATTACTGCTATCAAGGCATACCTTTTCACGTTAGAAGGAGCTCTTGACATATTCTTGAATTTTTTTTTTAAATAAAATTAATACAAAATTTGATCTTTTAGGTATTTTGATTTTGGTTCCTCACTCAAGTTTGAAATCAAATTTCATTCTTTCGTCAATAATAATAATAATAATAATCATAATAATCAAATTTCATTCTATCTAAAATATTAATCTTTATAACTTAATAAAAACCTAGACTATTTTACCCTTTTAGGGACTTAAATCCATAATTTAAAATTTGAAAGGCTAAATTTAAAATGAAGGCGCACTAAAGGAATCAAAAATTATATTAATACTCTTCATGATTACAACAACTAACATAGTTGTCACTATATTTTTGTAATCTAACAAAGTTAAAATTGTTTTATATTAAATTAAACCGTTATTATAATTGATATTTACTTATTTAGCCAGGAATCACTTTGAAATTATCTTCCATTGTTGAATAATTTCACCGCAAAATTTAATCTCAAACAAGTGGTCCCTAGAAATTTCACCTCGACTAAGCCATTTCAAGGTCCTCTATTTAAATTTGAGGAGGATTTTTGTGTTTTTCTCCGTGTTATATAAAACCTATAACAAGGTATAATCAACAACCAATGCAACTCCGCCAAATCTTAGTACGATGCATGAAAAACCATGATGGAAAAGAAAAACTTTCTTTATCCTCTTCCCTTCCTCGAGGCACAGAGCTGGCAAGGTTCGTCAAGGTTATAAAAGGGAAAATTAATATTTTGGTCGTCTAATTTTTAATTCACTTATAATTGAATCTCTCAACTCTGACTCAACGCAATTTAGTCTTGATTGAAATTAAGTTATAGTGAGTTATTTGTTGAAGGACTAAGTCATAAGTGAGTTAAAAATTAGAAAAACAAATGATTAATTTTCCCAAAATTATATGATACCGCTAGATCATATGATTTTGCTAAAGTGATAGGCTGTTGAATGACTTGCAATTTACATGAAACAATCTTCTTAGTTAATAAGACTTGATAAGAAATCCACAACTCATTTTGAGGAACATTTAATTTATGACTTTGCAATTTTAAAGTTCTTTTTCTGTCATTTTTCTTATTAAAACAAGTCTAAATGCTATCAATATTTTTTAAATATATGTGAGGTAGGTAACGGGGAATTCAAGACCGGAGATAGTACTCCCTTCAATCTTAAATATGTGACAAAATATGTAGTGTAATTTGTATTATAGACTTTGTCCTATATTTAGGACCGGGAAGTAGTAGATGTAAATGCTAACTATTATGGACCTCAGAAATTGGGTCAAGAAGCCCAGTCCATCAAGTGAAGTACCCGCCTTATATCCTCACAGATGATAATTGACAAAGTTAGAGCAGTTACCATAACTGACAAAGTCGGAGCAGTTACTTTCCCCTATAAATAGGAAAGTTCTTCCCTGGTGAACGGTACATGAGAATTCCTTCTGTTACTTTCATACACAGCACACACCCCACTTCCTTGTGGCTAAACGCCAAAGTAATTCTCGAACTACGTGGGCTTTGATCCCTATCAAGGGTACATAGGCCCTAAGCATTGATCCTAGTTCAAGCCCGATCAATCTTGTTCATACTCGAACATTTGGCGCCGTCCGTGGGGAACGAAAGGTTCAAACACCAGATTATCAGGCTACGTGCTCATCACGACAAATGGCAAACACCAGAGGACGATTTTCAACAACTCGGCAAGCGCAAATGCCAGAAGAACAATCAAAGCAACAAACGGATGAACAGGCAGTCCACTGGGAGGATCCTTCCAACGCTAATATAGATCAGGTCGTAGTGGAGAATGAAGCGAAGACGTAGGATACAGCAAATTCCCTCTTCCAGAAAATGATGTGCTGCACCAAATGGGTTCTCAAACCCACTCGAATAGTCTGCAAGTGGGATTTCAAATAGTTAATCCTGACATTCTCTTATTGCAAAACACAATAGGATCCATGTTGGACCGGATGGAGAATCGTCACAACCTTCAAATGGAAGAAAACGCCCGAGTATTAAAGGAGGAAATGGATCGACGCGATGCAGATTGGAGAAGACTTTTTGAACAGTATGCCGGGCGAATCGACGATCGGAATGCTAGAACAAACAAGGATAGCGCAGTATGATAAAACCGGTCTCCAAAATGTTATTAAAAAAAATCTGAGATCATGTTCAAGGGATACACGGGACCCGTGATACCACGCCTGTTCACAGGAACATTGCGAGGACCCGCACAAATATGGTTCAACAGTTTACCAGCTAATTCAATCCCGGATTTGAAGGACTTGGAAAATAAATTTCTACTTCACTTTGCTACGAGTAGAAGCAACCAAAGACGGAATTTCAACTTGATCAGGTGAGGCAAGCGCCTGGGGAAACTTTGCAAAAATACTTGGAGCACTTCAACAGCACAGCATTACAAGTTCCCGGATTAAAAGACGACATGCATTTGCATTGTGTAACTGCAGGACTGGACAAATTTTCACCATTAAAGAAGTCGGTCATGAAACGTCGTCCAAAAACTTTGGCCGAATTCCGAGATCACACAAAACAATACATAGAGTTGGAGCAGATGGAAGCCATAAATCAAACACCCCGGGAATCAACTAAGGGCTCACCTTCCCGAGATAAAGATCGGTATGGTACGAATAGATTGTAATTTTTTGGAGGCAAGGATGTTGCAAGGATGCTCCATTTTTACTAATAATATACACAGGCAGCCAAAACCAACGATACCTAGTTGTAAGGTTCTGGTATTTAAACTTGCAAAGAAACATCATCATATCGAATGCATTACTTTCATATGTCTGATTCAATTGTTTTGCAAATGGATATCCCTTTAAAAAAAAAAAAAAAATTTGTTTACAACTTTGAAAAACGAAAAGGAAAAAAAAAAAAAAAAAACTCTTGGACGGGTTATGCATAATTTATGAGCACTTATAATTTCGAAGTGGGTTCGTTATTATGTTCTATTTTATTGTTCAAACTGGTCTTGAAATGCTCACAACTTAAAAGAAAAATCAAAAGGAAGGAAAAAATGGGGCTCATGGACCGGTTTTGTGTGAATAATCAAAAAATAATACTTAAAAGATAATATTTTAAAATATTGATCAGAAAAAATAATTCATAATCTTAAAAAAAAAATTGTGTTACTGACTGGTACTAAAAAGATAGTTGAGAATACCGACTGGTACTGAAAAAATGCTTCATGATCTTGAAAAATTATTTTAGGATCTTGAAAAAATATTTCAAGGTACTGACTAATTCTAAAAATATATTTCAGGATTTTTTTTCAAGATCCTAAAATAATTTTTAAAGATCATAAAACATTCTTAAGTATTTCTTTTAATACTAGTCAGTACCATGAAATATTTTTTTGAATAAATACCCTATTTGGTCCCTAAAAAAATCACAGACCCCCTTTTTGGTCCCTAAAATAATCACAGACCCCCTTTTTGGTCCCTAAGTAAAAATAACTCATCCCGTAATCCCTGTAAAATCCAAAACATGTCCACGTCAGTCCTTCCAGGTTGAAGAAGACACATACAGTGAAGTGTTTAAAATGTGGTAAGAGATTATGAGATGAGTTATTTTTATTAAGGGACCAAAAATGGGTTCGTGATTTTTTTCAAGGATCAAATAGGGTATTTACTCTATTTTTTTAAAATCTTAAAATAATTTTTTAACATCATGAAATATTTTTTCAATACGTTGAGTATATCTTGAAGTATCTTTAAAATATCAATCAATGCCTAAAATATTTTTTTCAAAAAAAAAAAAAAAAAACAGAGAGAGAGAGAGAGAGAAGAGGGAAAGATCAGTTTTGGACCAAAAAGGACGCGTTTTGTGTGCAGCGGTGCATTGGACAAAAGCCGAGTCCGTTTTTTTAAGGGTTTGTTTTCTTTTCTTGTCAGATCTGCCTGGATTTTGAAGCAGACTTTTCTTTTTGGTTTTTCCCATTGAAACTGTAAAAGAATCTCTCAACTTGCTCAACTTAATGAGCAAACAAGAAGCGGCCACCCCTGAAATTGATTCTGAAGAAATGGAGGAAGGGAAGAAAATGGAAAAAGCAGGCGGCGGCGGCGGCGGAGAGACGGCAAAGGAGTACGTGCTTTCTTGCGGTGACAAAGTGTTCGTCACCGAAATGAACGTCGTTTGTTTGATTGGGCCGGTGACCCGCGAAGAGCGCATTCTAGTTACTGTGAAGTACCTAGGCGAGGAGGATTTGCACTATACGATTGGGAAAAGCGTGAAATTAGGGTTTCTGATAGAGGACTATTGTGACAGGAAGCACTACGCAAAATCAAATTTTCAGTTTACTCATCAAAAGACTGGCAAGCAGGTCGCAGAGAATCGTACCCCAGAGGAATTTGGAATGAGACATGGTGATGTGATTCTAGCTAGTCTCAAGGTGATTTTGGATTAGACGCGATTTTAAATGTTTAAATGCATTTCCAGACGAGCAATTAGTGTATCTGCAGAAATAGAGTGATAAAAATTGATTCCTGCAAACATGATTTTAATTAATATTTTGTTCAAAGCATTTTTGGATTTGGAAATCAGACGTAAACTTTATATTCAGAGTGGCGTTTTATTGCCCAAAGGATTAGAAAGTTGTTAGAACATGAAACCCGCAAGAGTCAGGAATGAGAGACGTGATGTGATTGTAGCTTTCTTCAGGTTAAGAGGATAGAGAATGCATTGAGTTGTTTTGTTTTTTAATTACTGCATCCTTCATATATGATACAGAGTTTGTTGACTCACTTGGTGAGATTTAGGGAGTTAGTTTTTTGTAACAACTATACGTTGGTTTCCCGAAATTCCATATTTTATTATGACTACCTCTACAAGAAACTCTTCAATGTGTATGATCAATAGGATACTTTGGGAAGACTTATAAATTTGGGATTCAAAGTAAATTGAATCAATATATATAAGACCAAAATCAATCACAACTGGCTAGCTCTTTTGTTGAGGACGGGAGGTAGTAGTATCATTTTGTTTTAACTCTGCATCTAAATTTTCTTTTGGGCTCATGTTTGTTATCAAGTGGGTGACGAGTCTGTTCTTATTTGGTTCCAAGTTTTTCCTTTTGAAAACTATTATCCATCTTCTTCTGTTTCCCTTATCCTTAATTACTGCTTCAATTTGATTCACAGCCGGAAGTTCTTCAAGAATTGGAGGGTAAAGAAACAGGATAGATCAAATAATTGCATCTGTTGCTGGTAGAGATTTCTGAAGGCTCTCAATCTATCAAGGCTGGTTATAATTTTCCGCAAAGGAATTAGTGAAAGACTGGTGTTTCAAATGTTTCATGGACATGGCCGGGTTTGGAATGTATGTGTGTGTGTGTGTGGGTGGGATCAGTGAATCTTCATGGAGGACAACTTCTGAGGCTCCAGTTTATCATAGACATTATAAATCGATTATCTTGTTGCCGTGGAAACCCCCTGGCCTGCCTACTTTTGAATCATACTACTACTTACAATTATTAGTCTTCAGTGCTTATTACCAAGTACTTGGTAGGATATTTAGTTTTTCAATATTAATCTATTTTGAAATAATTATCTATAAAAGAATATGTAATATAAATATGAAAGGTTTTTACTTAAATATGGGTAAAATCAAAAAATTATTTCATTATTAGATAAATGTAATATTTCAATCACCCTTTCTTAGTTCATTTTAGAAGTTATTACTCTTATTTAGATGCTTTATGGTTGCCAGACTCGGTCAACATGCACACAAAACCGGTCCCAAGGGTGGTCCATTTACTTTCCACCTTGAGTATTTGACTATTCCAACTCCTAGAATAAATTGTAATTTTTGGAGGGACGAATGTTGCAATGATGCTCCATGTTTACCCAAAACCCTTTATTCTGTAAAATCCCAGTAAAATATGGAAGTGAATATCTGTCTTAGGATTAATAAGCTGTTGATTATTTATCAACTCCGAAATTTTCACTTTGAAACTAAGTGACTATAGTTAAATAGTGACACGTTAGTTGAATAAAAATGTGACAAGCAATCACATAAAATAATGACTATCTCCATCCAAGAGCCCTAATCGAGGAATGGCAATATCGTTTCGGCCTGGCCTTCTCTCTTCTCTCTGAAGGCTGTTCCTATTCATATTCCAATCCGTTATATTGCTTATATCTTTCTCTATCTTTGGTTCTCGAGGTTCTCCAGTTTCAATCCCGATGTAATGGATTGGATTTCACCCTCGCGAGAATAGCTATATGGGTAAATTGCTTGACGACCTATCCAAAAGGAAAGCCATGTCCATGCGGTTTTCCTCTCTTGCATAGAGCCAACCTTACTCTATGTGCTTTCCTGGGTGGGCTACCATCCTTTTCCATTCCACTACTTTACATCTTAGCTCGTCTCTGTCTTCGTCTTTGTGTCTGCCGATTCAATTGATGCTGCGAGACTGAGAAGGATGGCTCGACGTGGATCCCTATTCTCCTAGTTCTACATTCTTCAATAGAATAAAAAGTAGCTGCCAATCGCTTAGTTCCGAGTTCAGATTTTGATTCATTCTAGCGGAACAAGATAGAATAATAAAAGGGTTTAGTACACGTGGGACTTATGCCTTTTCGGATCAATGAGACAAGGAGTTACTCAGAACTGTAGTTAGGGCCTTGCTTGTTCCTTATTAGATTAGAGTAAAGGCGAGGCGCTCATTCCTTTGCTTCTTTGGCCTATTCTAGCCGTTCAGTAAGAGATTTCGATCCGTTCAGACTGTGTGATAGATTCACCTCTGATCGACTACAGATAGGTTCAGGCTCTTGAATTAGGGATGGTGATCTGCCTCGGGAAAACCTATGTCTACGGCCAACCTAGTTAGTTAGATCCGCATATGCTGAAGGAAGAGTTATGGCATCTCAGTTAGAAAGACGGTAAGCAAGAAGTTCGCTTTTGGCTACGGTCATTAGTTAAGCGGGTGGACAGACAATCAAATCCCGAGCCTCCCCCATTGTCAATGTCTTTAGTTCTTTAATTCATTCTGTAACCAGAAATCCATCATTGGCTAAACAATTCTCTTGAAAACTCTATTTCTCCCTCTTTCTTAAATACCTTTATTTATTCTCATCCGATCCGAGAAGCAGAAGAAGAGGGAATTACCACGAATCATCACATGAAGCTTGACTGTCCGCTTTGAGGCTCATCTACCGCAATGGAGAAAGTCTTCTGCAAGGCTCGATATGTTCATTTTTAGCCCTTCTTTCAAGCTGAAAATCAAGGCTTTTCCAAGCCAAGCCGCGGGTCTATTGAGGACAGCATTTGTGCCTAAGACTTTCACAAGAAGTGATTGTTGCCATGGTTGGTAGATGCGTTTTTCTCTTCCAAGATGATTGATGAACGTTGTCAGTTTCAGCTTCCATGTCATAAGTTAAGAAATCCATGGTAGTTCTCTGGTTGAGGTTTGGGATCAGTTCCCCCTAATATAATAGAAGAGATCACTCCTGCGTAGGATGTTTTTTTTCCTTATATCAACAATTTGCTTTTCTCCCTGAGACCAGAAGGTGAAGGCGTCAAGTGGATCGAAGAGGCCTTGAGCGGAATGCGAACTTGCTTCCGTGATTAGCATGAGATCGTCAGTCAAGGTGAGTAAGCGGGTTGGTTGGTTTGCTTCCCAAGGCTGCATTGGTTTTATGGCTCCTCGATTGCACTGTTCTTCGAGAAGCCTTGGCTTGTGTATAGGTTGGAGGAAGAATAACAGCAGCAGAGCAAAAGAAGACCTAACCTCGGTCAGAGATAGCAGCTCATGAACTGCCCTGCTCGAAGGGTCGTAGCCCGAACTGACCTAGCTGCAGAGGAGAAGTTTGACTTCTAAGACCCGCTCCTTAGTCCTCCATAGAGGGTGTCATGGGTGACTCGTCTCCTCATGTTATCGCATTCAAAAGTTCTTCCATCCATCCGGTCCTGAGCTTGTGCTCCATCCCTACTCCGCCTGGATCAACTGTGCTTGAACTGGAAATGAAATATCTGCTTTCTTTTACCAGCTTTAAATCAAAGCACCCCTAATAGGGGCGGGCTAGCGCGTGCATTCGTTTTTCAGCTGGGCCCGAGAGAATGAGGTTCAAGACCTGTCTAAAGCGAACCGGCAGTGTGGTAAGCGCAAAGCGAGCACATGGCAGATACAAACAAGACCGGGGCAAGCGAATCCAGCCTAATGGAGCACAGATACAATTGACATTGCCTCCTCTTGCGAAGATTGGGTTAAGTTCAGCCATTCCTAGGCTTTCCCGTATCCTTTGGAGTCGGTTAAGGACGGAAAGAAAGAGAAGTCTCCAGTAAGGTTTTGGTTAAAGCTTAAGACGGGCACACCCGGCGAAAGGATACGTAGGTTTTTCTTCCTGGGATCCTCCTCACCGGAAAGTTCCCCTTTTGGGCTGGAACTGTAAGTAGCCTTAAGGCTACTTACAACAGTATAAGTCAGAACAATCAGACTCACCTACATCCTCTGATTTAGGATGTAGCAGCTAGGAATCGCGCAACTAAGAAAGAAGCATGACCAGTTGAGCTCAAAGAACAAGAAAGGGAAGCACGCTTTGGAACAATCACAAAAGGGGATTCCCCGGGTATTTATAAGGACGGATCGCATACCAACCATTCCTTCTTGGAATGGAAAGAAGAAAGGATGGTCGTAGATCACTGATGTCGAATTCACGAAAAAAATCATATGAAAGAATCGTCAGATTTTAGGTTCCCGGAGTAGACGGTTTTGAATGGAGAATGAATGAAATAGAATAGTCTAGCAGAATCCCTATGATAGAGAAAGTGCGGAGCCTCCCACTTGTCGGGGTTACCGGGCTGGCTAACCTAATTATGAATTTCTATCAATGTCGGGATAGACAGAGGTCTAGGATAGTACGCTATCGGAGTGAGACCGGGGTACAGTAACGAAGTTAGACCGAAATGAACGACTCAATTCCTCTAGAAGAAAGGAGAGAGAAAGAACAACCAATTCTATGAAACAAGATTTTATTTACTAGGTTCGGTTGCTACTAGTCCGGGTTACCTCAGAGATAGAGCCTTTAGGGGAGAAAAACAACCTAGTTAGTGCACTAACTCAAACCTAGTTCTTGCACGAAATGTCCTGCTAACATAGGAGCACTCCTACTAAGAAATTACAGAGCAAACTTCTTTTTTTGGGGTCAAAGGGCTATTCTATTACAAAAGATGTTATGGACTCGGATATGATGCTGCTCCTTCTAATGAGAGTACCTTGGGGATATATGAATTAGTGGAAAGATACAAGAACTACCCTTTTTCTTACACAAGCATTTCTGTACTCAGAGATCGGTAGGTATGGAGGTCTTTCCCAACCTCTTTAGTTAGACAATCAGTTATATACGATTCAACGGACATTCAACAAGATAACCCCGTTCACTCCGACAAGAAAGGTGTCAAGTCTGAAAGCCAAGCCCTATCAAGAAGAGGGAAAGGATACCTGGATTGAAAACCTCGCTCTTGAAGTGAGTCCTTAGTGGGAGGAAAGTTCAAGCTACCTGAGCTAACTGCTTTTCACTCGAATTCAACTTCACTGCTCTTAGAGCGGAGTCGACATCAAAACTGAACTTCACTTCTCAAGAGAGGGGGCCAAAGAAAGATCCATCTATGCCTCCAGTTGAAGCCCTTATTCAAGCGCTCGTACGATTCGACGGGGCCCCTCTGTTGTTAACGCAGGTTTGTGATACCAAATCGAGATCGGAACTCTGGTACAGGGTCAAGTGGTACATAGACAGCTCAAAGGTAAAGTGTGCACAATCAAAATCTGGATTATTGGAAAAACTCTGTAACAAGCAAAGAAGCAACGGCTTTAGATGAGTAAGGCGCACGTTAGCGAAAGCCGTTGCGAACAAGCAACGGCCCGCGTCTCAAGCCAACAAGCAACGGCCTGAGCTAGCGCGAAAGCCGTTGTGCTTCCGACGTACATCCGTTTTCTTTCTCGTTGCTTGTTCTAACGCGCACCCTACTCGTCGTCGGCCCTTGCTTCTTCCTTTCCTTGGGCTAACAATTGGTTGTGCTAAAGGAAATCCCCTACTCTCGTCGAAGGAAGAGGTTTTTCCATGCCCCACCAATCTGGTCTTGCAGGAGTGGTGCTTTGGGAAAGAAGTTACCTTGGGTAATCAAACAGTCTCTGCAATGCCTTATTTCCTAGCTTTGGCTTAATTCATATCTGATGTAATCACTGAGCACTGCTTATCCTCTTCATTCCCCCTAGTGTTAGATTAAGAATGAATATTCTAAAGCCACTCGAGCGGGATAAGAAGAGAAATCTACTTTTTTAATTGCCCTTCACTCTTGAAAGTCAGCAACGGACGAAAGGGGTGAAATGGTAGCAGCGGGAAGCAAAGCCAACGAAAAGGCATCTCATTTCATTGATGATTTCGACCCAGGTTAACCGACATTTGAGAGAAAGGAAGTATTTCATTTAATGTCAGTCTATCCGCTGTTCAATTACATTTACCGTTGTTGGGATCTTTTCCGCTTCCCTTGAATCAGCTGTTGAGGAAGGAAGTGACATCATAGATAAAGAAAAGGAAGAGAATGCCCTGAGAGAAAGGGAATCATCATAGGCTGTGTTTTAAGTGAAGGAGAGAGACAGGACTTGCTAGGAATTGAATCAATAGGCTCAGAAGGCGATTTAAAGCTTGATTCGTAGCAAACCTTACCTTACTTGACTCTATCAATGACTTTGGAATCGACAGAGGATATGAATGTTCTAACTAATGGCGGATCTTCCTCAAAAGGAAGAGAACTGAGACGCTGGGGAAGGAAGGAAATGATTGAACATAGGGAAGGCAATCAAGAGGAGTCATACTATAAAGAAAACCTGAGGCCGAACATTGCTGCCTTCGATACATGCCTGGTCGAAATGTGTGATTGCTTTATATTCTTCCTGAAAAACAAAGAGGGCATTTTCTGCTGCAATCAGTTACTTCTTTGCCATACAAATGCGGAGATTCTGTTGTTGGGGAGGATCCCGTTTTAGTAGGGCAAAGGGAGTCCCTTTTCGAAAAAAGTTACACAGCACAGATAATATCTCTCTAAGAGAGATGAAGAAGAGGGGGAATAGAAGGAATGAAACTGTGCGTAGAATCAACGGTAAATATCATCTCTGTCTTGGTACTTGCCCGAAGAAGACGAATCAATCAGTCTTATTCTAACCTGTCAAGCTAGTGAAGTTCTATGAGCTGAGGAAAGGAAATGAGCTCTCTGGTTTGGAATTTCGCTGTGGCTCTAAGTCATCTCCTACGGGGTACCCGCTCTCTTATCTTAAATCAGTGTGCACCGAGGGAGTAAAGATTTTTAGAGTAAGTGTGCAGTGGACCCATTAGCCTATTTTTCATTCAACTAATTCATAGTTCATTTAGCCCTGACGCTTCAAGCTATCAGTCAAGTTAGGAGGAGGGTGGAATCTGTACTTCCTTTCCTTCCTCCAACTTCTCAGCCTTAGTAGCCCGTCTGTGGTACTAATTCCTCTCTCGGTCTCTGCTTTATGGTTGTTAGTGTTCATCAAGTAGGGCAAGCATTCCAGCTTGCCAAAGCTGCATCTCATCGAAACATGACTGGCAACAACAATCTATTCGATTCTAGTACCAGTCTCAGTTCAATCTAATCAGTGGGATTAGAGAGCAAGCTGGCGTGGGGGCAAAGGCAATAACATCCGAAGCAAGCCCTAGAAAGAAACCCATCACCAAGAGGAATTCTTTGATGGCCATGAAACTTGACATCGGGGTCTGTCGGCTGCTCGATGGTTGGTAAATCAGGCTAGCTAGTCCGGACGCTCGCTACGGGTAGCTCCCTGTCGGTTCCTTCGAGAGGGCCGGATCGCCTGGGACGCGGATTATTGCTATCCGCCGTGGACTAGCATGTTTCCAAGGTACTACTGGGTCGTTACTCCGTTTGAATCGAAGTGAAGAAGCGATCCCCTTGGTACGACAGCTTGCTACACGCCTTGTATTTTGAAGCTCCGGCGATCGGGGAGCTAGTCTTTCGGTGCCCAGGGCCTTTCAAGAACAGTCAAATCGGAATAAAGTAGCGCTCGCCCCAAAGCGCTGCTCTCTGGATGGAGCTGTTCTCTACCAAATGCATAGCTCCGGTAAAGGAAAAAGAAAACTATACATCTTTTTCCTTTACCCATGATACGCCCGAGGCTGCTACGCTGGTGCTGACAGCTTTTCTTCTCATTTGAATTTGAGAGTGAGAGGCTTCCCTTCCGCAACTGGTTTTTTCAACCTATATGCCACAAGTTTCCTAATCTCATGGAATAGGTTTAGCGCCTTCACCAATCCAATCAGGATTTCCAAGGTCGAGAATGAGAATGGTAAGGGAAAGCCTCCGTTCCGTAAAAGAGATCGTCGATTCCTATCATTTCTTCTCCTGACCATTACGCAAGCAAATGAGCAATCCAGAGAGCAAGGCTTTCTTTTCAGTGCTAGTTCACTGTGATGGAAGCGATCGAATATGTTCGATACATAGGCGAGAAAAGTGTGCAGGCCTTTAAGCAGGATAGGGAAAGAATTTGATAGGGCGGCAAGGGCTCAAAGCGAGTCTCTTTCCATGTGTGTCGGCAAAAGCTACGTATTAATATATATTGTTAGCTTTCGCTCTCCTCTCTGGGCAAGTCTCTAAGGTAGCAAATAAAATCCTGTAGAAAAAGAGAAAAAGCTAGTGTGAAAGTAAGAGTATTTATCCGGGTAAGCTCTCCAGGCTGTACAAAAAGCTGCTATATTTACCGCAGGAAGGCTTATTAAAAATGGAAAGGAATACAAAGCCAGCTAGAGCAGAGCTAGTTTTCTCCTTCCTCTGGGCCCTACATCCGTTAAGCCAAGTAGGCAAGATAAATCTTGCAGGAAAGGGAGAGCTCACTAGTGTAAGATGTAATTTCTATTCCTAAACCCATACCCATCTAAGCCTTCTTGGTAGCTGTACGAGTAGTGGCCCGCTATTGGCCTTCGCTCTATGTTCTTTTCCAGTGACCGCCCGGTCAATTTCTCGCTATTTCCCTATAAGCGAGTTAACTTAACTCCCGATCTCCTGGCTGGGTCAACAGAGGAGGGCTCATGAGAAAAGATAGATTTCTCCCTAGAATATGAGATCTTTCTCTCAGTGCCAGTTCTCCGCCATTCGATCCAGCAGGCGCAGTAGAAAGAGTATAAATTACTTGGATTCACACTGTATCAGTAGTTGATACTACTTCCATCAAGTTATAGCTAGCTTCTAAAGCTAGGCAAGCAAGTTCGCTTTCAATTTCCCATAGCATCTTATGAAACTGGGCAAATTCGTTTGAAAGCCTTAACACCCCCAAGAAGCGAACCAGTTGATCCGTACTTTCCCCCCTCCTACTTATACTTAATACTTATCATTTTACGATCAAAAGATGGAATTGGCCTAGGAATGCCAGAGTGGTGAAGTGAGACCGGAAAGGGAGGTGAATTGTTTGTTCACTATTCATATAATACCTCTGACACACCGCAAGACGGAAGGTCTGGGGCTTCTTGCAGTAAGGGAAAGTAAGTAGAAGTAGTCAAAGCCGGGCCAGGTATTTAGTCACTGGTCTGATAGGGCCAGGAAGTAAGACATTATTTAGTTAAGTTACATATAGTAATAGTCACCCTTCTTTCGAATAGTGAGCCCTATTTAATAGGGAGCGAGTGGCCTTGATTCTCATCTTTGATCACCCAAAGGAAGCTTTTAAGGCTTTACCTGTTCAAGACTAGAGAATAGTCTTTCCTATAAAAGGAAGCCTCTAGAATCGTTTTATAGAATGGTAAGACGAATAACGAATAAGTAAGCTTCCCTGGTACGAGTAGACTAACAAGAGCGAAAAACCATGTGAATACAACAACCGCACAGACACACAAGTGAAATCCACCCGAAGACTCCCCAAAAAGTCAAGGGGGCGCCGACTAAGGTGAAGATGAGGCTTTTCGATATAGTGATTCCAGAGCTCTGCGAAAGCAGATCTATGATCTCCACATAACTACAAAAATGTAGTTCACTAACTGGAAGATCAAACAAGACTTTACAATGTCGAATATTCTTCTTTCTATCTTCTTTTGCCTGATAGCTTGTAGTAAGGGTCAATGCCGGTTATCTTTGTCTATGTAAACGAGCTTATCGGGTTACTTTCAATACGTCAGCCTAGGCCAAAAATGGGGTTGCCCTCGTCGGGAGCCAAAAGCACCCCATCTCTTTTTAGAAGAAAAACTTAGATCGGGAAAGCGTCCCAGTGTTTACCACATGCTTTAAAGCATCTATGGAAAATCGTCAAATAGACGTGGTGTAGCCGGACGGTGTTCGTTCTTTTTTTATCAGAATGGGAATGGATGTACACTTAGCCCAATTGGTACACATGGATAACAAATTCTTGACATATGAATCTTGGACTAGTACAGATGAAAGGCTAAAACCTTTGAGCTCTCTAATAGCGCCGTAGTTTCAGCCTAAGACAAAAGAGGTTGGAGACAATGAAAAACAGGAATTGTAAAAGGGAACAAAGCACATATATAGGATTGATTTAATACATCTTCTGCCAAGTTAACACATGTCGGGTGAGGGACTAATATCTAACTCACGAGGCTTAATCTAAATTTAGGCTTATTCTCTTAACAAATTTCTAATTGGGTCAAGAGACCAAATTATTAATTTTTCAATGCTATTATTTCAAGACAAAAGGAGTCCCCTGTAATTAAATTATTTTTTTTTTTTAAAAAAACAATCTGTGAGCGGATACGGACTTGATTTCGGTCTTGGTTATTTTAACCATATTTAATTAATTGGTTTTTTTGGCTTACTGTTGGGTTCCGGAATTGTGTTGCCTTTTGGGACCGGTTCTGACATAAAACCGGTCTCCAAATGCTTACAACTAGAAAAAATAAAACGAAAAACGAAAAACGACACTAGGATCGGTTATGCAAAAAAAAAAAAACCGGTCTCAAGGGTTGTGCATTTGCTTTCCACGTCGGGTATTTGACTATTCCAACTCCAACGATAGATTGTAATTTTTGGAGGCAAGGATGTTGCAAGGATGCTCCATTTTTACTACTAATTTACACACGCAAACAAATCCAACGCTACCCAGTTGTAAGGTTCTGGTATTTAAACTTGCAAAGAAACATCATCATACCGAATGCATTACTTTCAATTGTTTTGCAAATTGATATCACTTGAGAAAAAATGTTTACAACTTTGAAAAACGAAAAGGAAAAAAATACTCTTGGACCGGTTACGCATAATTTATGAGCGCTCATAATTTCGAAGAAGGTTCGTTATTATGTTATATGTTATTGTTGAAGCCGGTCTTGAAATGCTCACAACTTAAAAGGAAAATGAGAAGGGAGAGGAAAATAAAAAAGAAAAAGAAAAAGGTCCATGGACCGGTTATTAAGTATTAACACAAAACCAACCGATCAGAAATGGAGCCTTCTCGTGGCTTTGTAACCGGTTTTATGAGAAAACCGGTCTCCAAAATGTTTTTTATAAAGTACTCCGGCGACGCACTCAAACCCCGTGAAAGTTTGGAGAATATTACAGCGAGCTACACTACACTGTGCCGATCGAAGAAAGACGAAGAATCATCATGTGTCCTCCTTGGATCCAGTACGTGTCTCTTAGCATATTCTTTCGTTCTTTCCTCCGCATTACTTCCTTCTTTGCTACCCATATGCATTTAGTTCTCACTCTTCTTCTTGTTCTCTGTCTCTTGTATTTCTTTGAAGTGCTGCGTTTAACTGGTGTTGCAGCTGCTTTTTCCCGGCTCCCGTCGAGCAACCCCAGCAAGAACAGGTGATTGAGATACAGGCACAACAGGATATTGAGATACGATGGGCAGGAGCGCGATGCGAGGGTTTCCACTCCACCTTCCACTCCACCGAGGGTAGAACGATCCGACACGCCGCACCCTCTTCGTAGGTGAACGGCGGTGGCAAATGGCATCCACGTACCAGCCACTAATTTTCTCATATCTTTCTTTGTTTTTTTTTTTCCTGTTGTATCGCGTATTTCTTCATCATATCTTTTGTTGTATCATGGAAGTTCTTGACTTTTCTTTCATTCTTTACTTGACTGGTGTTCTTTCTTTCTGTTTTTGACAAAAAATGTGACATAAAAATCTCAAAATAATGACTACTTCAAGTTCTTCATTCTTGCTATCCAAATTATTTTGCCTTTAGGGACCGTTGTTTATTTTAAAACCGGTTTCCTAATGTTTACATATTAGAGGGAGATCCCTACCTATGGGATGAGTTTCATTACACAAATGGTTAAAGGGGTATTTAGATAAACCAATCAACTTAATTGATTTAATCAGTATTCAAAAATTAATTTTCAAATCTTGGATAGGTATGAGATATCTATGGAAAAACTTTAGACATTCTTCAATTTTACAACGTTATATTTTTTAACACAACAAAAAGTTTAAGCAAAGAGAGAATTTTATAATTTTAGTAACAAAACCGGTCTCAAGGGTTGGGCAATTACTTACAAATCCCGGTGAGGGATTAATATCTAACTCACGAGGCTTAATCTAAATTTAGGCTTATTCTCTTCACAAATTTCTAATTGGGTCAAGAGACCAAATTATTGATTTTTCAATGCTATTATTTAAAGACAAAAGGAGCCCCTGTAATTAAATTGTTATTTTTTTAATAAAAACAACCTGAGAGCGGATACGGACTTGATTTCGGTCGTGGTTATTTTAACCATATTTAATTAATTGGAATTTGTCTTTATTTTCTTTTTGCTTACTTTCGGGTTCCCGAATTGTTTTTCCTTTTGGGACCGGTTCTGACATAAAACCGGTTTCCAAATGCGAAAAACTAAAATTGAAAATTACAAATAGGTCCCAAGGCACAGAGATATTTATAATTAGGTCCCTTCAAATGAAAGAATTACACACAAGTCCCTTGGGACTTTTGTCTAAATGTTTTAGAGGTTAAAATTACTTTGCTGTCCATAGTGCATATTGCTCATAGAAGCGATTAATAACAGAAAAAGCATAAATGAACGACAGAAAATGCATTTATTAACAACAAGCTTAATCTAAATTTAGGCTTAGTCTCTTGACAAATTTCTAATTGGGTCAAGAGACCAAATTTTATATTTTTCAATGCTATTATTTCAAGACAAAAGGAGCCCCCTGTAATTAAATTAATTTTTTTTTTTAAAAAAAATCTGAGAGCAGATACGGACTTGATATCTGTATTGGTTATTTCAACCATATTTAATTATTTGCAATTTGTCTTTATTTTTTTTGCTTACAGCTGGTGGGTTCCTTATTTGTTTTGCCTTTGGGGACCGGTTCTGACCTAAAACCGGTCTCCAAATGCTTACAACTAGAAAAAGTAAAAGGGAAAATTACACATAGGTCCCAAGGAACAGAGATATTTATTTTTAGGTCCCTTCAAATGACAAAATTACACACAGGTCCCTTGGGACTTCTGTGTAATTATTTAAGAGGTTAAAATTACTTTGCTGCCCATAGTGCATATTTCACATAGAAACGATTAATAACAGAAAAAGCATAAATTAACAACAGAAAATGCATGTATTAACAACAACTTTTGAAAACCTTGAATTTGTCTTCTCTCACTTGCAGAAGAGATTAACAACAGAAAAAGCATCAATTAACAACAGAAAATGCATGTATTAACAACAACTTTATTTATTTACAAAATTTAGGGTTTTTCAAAAGTTATTGTTAATACATGCATTTTCTGTTGTTAATTTATGTTTTTTCTGTTGTTAATCGCTTCTGGAAGCGAGGGAAGACAAATTCAAGGCTTTCAAAAGTTGTTGTTAATACATGCATTTTCTGTTGTTAATTTATGCTTTTTTTTTTGTTAATCGCTTCTCTTTGAAATATGCACTATGGGCAGCAAAGTAATTTTACGCTTTGAAATAATTACACAGAAGTCCCTAGGGACTTGGGTGTAATTTTATCATTTGAAGGGACCTAAATGTAAATATCTCTTTTCCTTGGGACCTATGTGTAAATTTCCGAACATAAAATGAAAAACGAAAAACGACACTAGGATCGGTTATGCAAACAAAACCGTTCTCAAGGGTTGTGCAATTACTTACTAATCCCGGTAAGGGATTAATATCTAACTCATGAGGCTTAATCTAAATTTAGGCTTATTCTCTTAACAAATTTCTAATTGGGTCAAGAGACCAAATTATTGATTTTTCAATGCTATTATTTCAAGACAAAAGGACGCTCCAATACGGACCGCTCCAAGTTCTGCAACTTCCACGACTGCCACCCTCTACCGACGCCGCTTTCTCAGAAATCAAGAGATGTTTGGCAACCCCGCCGGTACTCACTAAGCCGGACCCCGGAGAAACCTTATTCCTCTACCTCTCAATCGGCGATGAAGCCGTAAGCGCCGCCCTAGTCAAGGAGTCCGAGACCGAGCAAAAGCCGATATACTTCATCAGCAAGGCCCTACAAAGCTCTGAGCTCCGGTATCAGAAACTGGAGAAAGTGGCCTTCGCCCTAATCACCGCGGCACGACGACTCCGGCCTTATTTCCAGGGGCATCGGATCGTGGTCCGGACCAGCCAGCCGATCAGACAGGTTCTCCACAAACCTGACTTAGCCGGGAGAATGACCAACTGGGCCATAGAACTCTCCGAGTTCGACATCACATTCGAAGCCCGCCAGGCGATTAAGTCCCAAGCACTCGCGGACTTCATCCGAGAACTCACCCCGGCCACTACCAATGACGGGGTTTGGAAGGTCTATGTGGATGGTTCATCCAACGCAAAGGGCAGCGGTGCAGGAGTCATCGTGGAGAGCCCGCAGGGGGTAGCCACCGAGCATTCTCTGCAGTTAAAGTTCCAGACCTCCAACAACCAGGCCGAGTACGAGGCCCTTTTGGCCAGACTGCTTCAGGCCAAGGACAATGGCGCCCAACGAGTAAAGGTTTTAATCGACTTGCAGCTCGTCGCGGCTCAGGTAGACGGCACCTACCAAGCGAAAGGCCCACTAATGGCAAAGTACCTGAACAAAGCCAAAGAACTTATGGCCGAATTCGAGGAGGTAACGGTTTCCCATATACCAAGAGAAGAAAATGCCCGAGCCGATATCCTCTCTAAGCTCGCAAGCACTAAGGGGCCGGACAGCCATTGGACCGTGATCCAGCAAAATCTGACCGAGCCGAGCTGCATTATGGCCATCTCGGCCGGGACCGATTGGAGGAAACCAATAGAAGATTACCTCGAACGGGGAATCATCCCTACCGACGCCACCGAGGCCAAAAAGCTGATCAGAGAAGCCACCCTCTACGCCATGGTTGATGACCAACTATACAGAAAGGGGCTCCATTGCCCTATGATGCGATGCCTCGGAGAGTAGGAAGCTAAGTATGTGCTGGCCGAACTCCACGAAGGCAGCAACGGCCACTACATGGGGGGGCAAGGCACTCGCCCGGAAAGCGCTACACGCCGGCTACTACTGGCCCACTATGAACCATGACGTCATGGAGAAGGCCAAAACATGCGATAGTTTCCAGAAGCATGCCAGGATAATATGGCTGCCGCCCTCAGAATTGAAAGGAATGCCAGCCCCCTGGCCCTTCTACAAATGGGGCATGGACATCCTCGGACCATTCCGACTGGCACAGGGGCAGTGCAGATGGCTCATAGTCGCGGTAGACTACTTCACCAAATGGATCGAAGCAGAGCCACTCGCCACCATAACCTCGGCCAGAGTGATTAAATTCTTCCGGCACAACATCATTTCTCGATTCGGTATACCAGCCGAGGTCGTCACGGACAATGGCACCTAGTTCATGGACCATCGATTCCAAGCGCTAATGTCCAACCTGGACATTGAGCAGCACTTCTCATCCGTGGAGCACCCCCAGACAAATGGCCAGGCTGAAGCCGCCAACAAAATCGTCCTGGACGGACTTAAGAGACGAATGTTGCAAGCCGAGACCAACTGGACTGAGCAGCTCCACAGTGTCCTGTGGGGATACCGCACTAGCGTACAGTCTACGACCCAGGAAACCCGTACAGGCTAACCTATGGATGTGAGGCGATGATCCCGGTTGAAATCGGACAGCCATCCTGGAGAAAGGTCAGAGCCAGACAGGAGGGGCAGGAGTCGAATGACGACGCTTTGAAGACAGACTTGAACCTCGTCGACGAAATCCGGGTCACGGCGCACTGCCGGGAACTAGCCGCCAAGCAACTACTCGCGGCTAAGTACAACAGAAAGGTCCGACCCCGGTCTTTCAATCGAGGCAACCTAGTACTCCGACGGGCCGACATAGGCAAAGAGAATGCCAAGGACGGGAAGCTGGCGGCAAACAGCAGCAGCCCTGGCCAGGTGAGCATATATCGGCAGGGCATCCATGGCACTAGCTGCAAACAATAGAAAAATGAACCGGGTCAGAATCCAGAAAATTCGGCAAACCAAGATACGAATGTAGACAAATACATCGCCAAAAAAACCCTACTGGTAGGAGGCAACGGCTTCACGCCGTCCCCGGTTATGAAAAACCAAGCCGGCTGCACACCATACTCGGCCATGAACGCCTCCAACCGTGGCAGAGCGGAAGCCGACTCAGGAACTAAACTCTTGAGCGGAACTTGGAAGGAGAGCGCTTTGGCCTTATAATGGCCCTCCTCCCAGTATAAAGGAAAACGACCGCCACCTTCCAGGAACCAAGGACCCTCCCTCGGGATGGCCTCAACCTTGAAGAACGCTCCCTTAAAGCGTTTAAAGGAGTCTGAGAAAGGCGTCACCAGCTGACGCTCCGAATTGACCCGGAGGGACACCAACCCCCTCAGCTTATCGCCTCCCTTCGGTGGGCTAGGGGTGAAAGGGCCGAAGAAGTAAAAGAAAAGGTTTGTCGTGCAGGATATAGGAGGTGAAAAATGGCTACACAGCCTCTCGAAAGCCACGAGGTAAGCCCACCCATTTGGATGGAGCTGAGACGGGACCAGGCGAAGATGCCGCAAAGCCTCCATCTGGAAGGGAGTAAAAGGGAGAGAAACTTGTACCCGCGTCAAATAATCGTGGTAGAAAAAGAAAAACTCAAGGCCACCCTCGGGTCGAGCCACACAGATCGGCTCGTCCGCTGCCGGACACCGCAGAACACATCCCGGCATGTCCGGGACCTCTAACTTGGCGATATCCGCGTCCGACATCAGAGAATGGGTTCTCAGCACTTCGTGCGACACCCAGTTATCTTGCCGACGTAAGGCTTCAGGCGGACTAGAGGTGTCCGAACCCTCTGGCTCAGAACGGGACTTAGAAGGCCATGACTTGGGAGCCATAAATAAACCTATACGAAGAAAAACAAAGCTGGTATTAGCAAAGAAGGAGCCCTGGGGAGACGAGCACGGAGGAGCATTTCCTCCCCAGGCGTTAATGACGCCCTTGGCCTAGGGTCACTCCTACCTCTCACCATGGTTAAAAGCCTAAGGCGCTAAAGGACTGTTGTCTAAAGGCAAGAAACAGGGCGAATTTCGGGGCGATGGCACTATAGAAACCCAGAAGCCCAGAAATGAAGAACACAGACAGCAATTCCCAAAATAAACAGTCAAATGCGGAAAACTACCGAACGAATGCACAAGGGAATAAGCGGAATACCTGTGTGAAGTAAATAGAAGAGACTGGAACGCTGGAAGACGGCGAAAGTCTCGGACAAAGAAGAATCCCCTCTTAAGCTCTAGTGAAATCAGAGAAAAATCTGGGCAAGAGAGTGAAGTAGCGGGAAAAAGTAGAAAAGAGAAGAAAGAGGGCTATTTAAAAGCCAACACAAGGGTGCAACGGTCTATTCCCGTACAGGCGTGACGGGATTGGCACAGCGCGACGTAAGCTCAATAAATACGTAAGAACCTCGAAAAGGTGAAAAGGCGCGGTGGTTGCAGAACGCACCCAAGAAAAGCCTGACACCTGTACACCCACAATGATGGCGCGATAAGAGCGAATCCCAAAGCGTCCGGAGAATGCCAAAAGGCAGAAGGGCCAGAAGCCCAGGCAGGACAAACAACCACCCGAATGAACCCGATGTTCTTGGTAGGATGGGGAAAGATTAAGCCGACCACTGTTCCGGACCGGACTGATGGCCACGGCACCCAAAAAGCCGACTCAGCCTTAGCAAAGGACATCGGCCACATAGAGGAACGGGGGCAATAAGCACCTCAGCCGTCCAGAAGCCTGAACGACCAAGCTGGGGGGGCAACTATTACGGACCGGCCCAACAGGCCCAGGTCCGGACCTCGGCCCAACTACGCCTAATTTAATCACAAGAGATAGTTAAATGGCCTGAAAATGCGTATACCAATTAGGAGAAATTACTAACAACTAAGGAACAAATAAATTTACAACAACTGGAATAATTGGATTAATATTTATAAATAATCAAGGGATTAATTAACAAAGACCTAAGTCGCAATTTTCATAATTTATTAAGAAACTAAATTTTGTAAGAACCCATAATTAGTCCCTAGTTCATGTTAATTCATAAAAGGCCATAAATGACACCTATTCCAAATGTTAAAGCATTTAAAAAACGAAAGAAAATAAAAAAAAATTAAAAGAAAAAGAAAATTAAAAAAACGAAAAGAAAAAACACGATGCAGGGTCAGAGCCTAAAAGTTTCGCCTTGGGGACCGGTTTTATGTTAAAACCGGTCTCCAAAATGTTAATCCATCTAAAAAACGGAAGAAAATTAAAGAATGAAAAGAAAAAACACCAGCTGACGTGGAACCCTAAAAATGTCGCCTTGGGGACCGGGTTTTAGTTAAAACCGGTCTCCCAATGTTAATGCGTGACGTGTAAACCTAAATGTTCCGCCTTTGGGAGGGGTTTTAAGTCAAAACCGGTCTCCAAATTACTCTATATATCGGAGCTACGGTGAGTAGCAAGAGCGAAGATTACGCCGAAAGATGTGGCTCACAAGTTTTTTAAAATTCCTTCGATCGTGGACTGTCGATCCCTTGGTTCAAGGCGTTCAGTAAAGATTCTTCCGTTTATTCTTCCGTTTCTCTGTGGATAACATTTTCTGTCATCTTCGTCTTCTTTATAGTAATTATTAAACTAATCCATTTCCGTCATTTATATTGATAGGTACATCCTGCGTCGGCGTTCTACTACTACCCCCGAAATCGCCTCGCAACCGCCCCGTACTTCTACCTCCGCACCGGCCTCGCAACCGCCCCCTGACACGGAGGTAGATGTGGAACAAGCTTCGGCGCCGCCGCCGCCGGATGGCCCGGCGGCTCCTCTTCTGCCTCTGCCTGCTGAGCCCCCCAAGATGGAGCGTAAGGCCACTCCTTTCCCCAAGCGCGAGCCCAAGCGCGATAGTTAATTAATTAAGCTTTAATTTCCTCTGAGATTATGATGTAACCGGAGAGTCTGAATGAATGAATATATATGAAGAAATTCTTCCCAAGCTGTACTTTCGTTTCGCTTGATGTTAATATGAATCGCAAATCTTAGACACCAAATATCAACTTAAATGGAGAGAAGATGTTCATCCTCACAGTCTGTGGGGGAATATTAAGTCGTTTTTTCATGTAATCAATATTACATTTCAGGCTTTTAATCATGATGCTATCATGCAATACACTCATTACTACTTGCTTGAGACCAACTAATTAAACAACGCAAATCCAGGTTAGATTCTTCGTTACTACTCATTACTACTTGCTGAGGAGATCGGTTTCCACCTCTAACCGGTCTGGATTATATATTTTGACTTGAGAGAAATAAATAAAACAGACTGATTAGATTTGAGATTTGGGATAACCGGTCTAGCTAATAGACATCCAAATGGGTTCATGTGTCTAAAGGCAATCATGCGTCCGGGTTTCACGTCTAACCGGTCTAGATTATTCTTTATATTGAGGGAGAAAAAATATAAAATAAAATATCTTTATATCATATCTAATATAATTTAAAATCTGTTCGCATAAATTGAATGGAAAACGTACAGAGGAATCTGATTGTATAATGACACATATATATATATATATATATATATATATATATATATATATATTTATTTATTTATTTATTTATTTATTTATTGGAAGAGATATTTTTAATACACTAATAATTATGAATTATTTGTTCACAATCGCAGTTTTAAAACATGAAACCACATGCATATATATGGGGTATGATTATATGATAAACTAATAAATTTATTTATTTCATGGTTAATGAAAAAACGTGAATGATCATATTTTAATATGGATGCGTAGTTTCCTGGTTGCGTATATTAAATATTTATTGCAACATATTTTTTTCTTACAATTCACTCATACAAATAATTTAGTTTGGTTAAAGTAGTATTTTAATTTGTTATTAAATATATATATATATATATATATATATATATATATATATATATATATATATATATATATATATATATATATATATAAAGAAAGGGAACCCCCGCATGCATTCCTAATTAGAAAAACATTTTAACTTTAAAATCAGTAAATTTGCTAAACACTTTTCATCACCATTTTTTCTTGAGATATGAAGGATATATAAGATCAGATAAAACGCTTGGCCTCAAAGTAGGATTAGAAAAAATGGCCAAAAAAGGTATAATTAGAAAACATGTTAAATAATAAACCAAAAGAAAGCAGCAACAAAAGTTGATAATAAGGAAGCCATTATAAGAATGAGAGACACAAACCTGAAGAGAATGGGGATGATGATGAGCAATACCCTGCTAGCACTGCTTCAATAATGGCGGAGCAGACCGAACACAACAAGAAAATGAAGATATTCTGAAAGCAAATATATGATATGATAAGATGACCACGAAACCGCATCCGACGACGGAGCGAGCACAGAGTTGAGCTTGAACGGCGGCCAGCGATAATGAATGAGATCGGAGAAAAAGAAAGGGACTTTCACTTTCGAGATTTACCAAAAACCAGAGAAGTGAAGGTAATATGATAACAATGCTGAACCAGCTGCTTGCTTTTATTCACAGGGGATGAGGTAGGTACGTATGCATGCAGACAACGGCAGCTGAGAAAAACTTCGTTGGTAAAATTACACATAAACCCTTTCCTTTTTAAAACCATCACGTTAGCTTTAATGAAGAGTGAGAGGTGGGAGAGAAATGGAATCCGAGGACGTGGAAACGGGGAGAGCTTTTTGAAAAAGAAAAAAAAGAGAGTAGTGGGTGACTCTTATTTTATTTCTATCTTACAATATTTGATACATTCCTACTATTTATAGGCCACAAATTGTAAGTAATATTACAAGATTTACAACAAAAGAGTAAATTAACATAATGGTAAAGTCTTTGTAGGCTATGTACATTAAAATGAAAATGATTAGTTAATTGTCATTTGATATTTCCTAAATGGATCAAAATGATATCCTTAAGTTCAATAAATGGTTCAAAATGATATTTTCCAAAGAAACAAATAGATTTATGAGACTTAGTTATACTTCATGATTAGTTAAAACCGGTCTCCCAATGTTTTTGACTTCAAAAAAAGAAAAGAAAAAACAATTAAACTAAGTGTTTTCCTAGTTTAATTGTTTTTTATTGGCCTCTTAATTTTTGAAATAACAGTCCCCCCAGGCTATTAATTAATTTGTCTATAATAAATTGTGAAGAATTATGCGATTGGTCTTAATTAGTGCAAACTTATTTTTGCTAAGGATAATTGTTAATAGATAACAATTAAACTAAGTGTTTTCCTATTCCCATTTCTCGTCTTATGAGTTTTTTTTCTTTTTTTTTTTGCCCAATGTCTTGTGAGTATTTAAAATAACTATTTTTTCATGTGATTTTATGTCACATTTTATAGCTCCTAACATGTGGTCTCACTAATCAACTATTGGTTAATTAATTCTAAAGTAAAATTTGGATAAAAATATGATCAATAGATTAAAAAAACGAAAGAAAATAAAAAGAAAATTAGAAAAACGAAAAGAAAAAACACGATGCAATGTCAAACCCTAAAAGTTTCGCCTTGGGGACCGGTTTTATGTTAAAACCGGTCTCCAAAATGTTAATCCATTTAGAAAACGGAAGAAAGTTAAAGAATGAAAAGAAAAAACACTGGGATATCATAATGGATCAATCGTATATAATCAATCAATCATATATAATCATACAAGATATAGGAAGTTAAAGTTACTAGTACCCGAACGTACCTGTCACAGTGTAACGGCCGGCCAACATGTCCGACCCCGAACTTCCCAGATATCATAATGTAATACCCCAAAAAATGTTATTTCTCATAAATATAATATTTTGATAAATGACACCCATTTAAAATAGGTGAATGTGTGGTCTCAAATTTTGAGGTACATTTAATCTATTTTATAGGAAATCCTTATTTAGGATTAAGGTGACCAATGATTGAATTTTCTTAGGAATCATAAAATATCATAAAAATACCAATAATTACAAAATAATATTAGGGTTCTTCTAGGATCAAAAGGAGCAAGAAAGAGTTATGGAAATACATAAATAAATTTGGAGAAATGTAATACCCTAAATTTCATATTCATTAACATTATGAGTTTTCCTATTCCCTTTTCTTATCTTATGAGTTTTTTTTTTTTTTTGCCCAATGTCCCCTGAGTATTTAAAATAACTATTTTTTCATCTGATTTTATGTCACATTTTATAGCTCCTAATATCTGGTCTCATCACTAATCAACTATTGGTTAATTAATTCCAAAGTGAAATTGGCTCAAAAATATGATCAATAGATTAAAAAAATGAAAGAAAATAAAGAAAATGAAAATTAGAAAAACGAAAAGAAAAAACACGATGCAATGTCAAACCCTAAAAGTTTCGCCTTGGGGACCGGTTTTATGTTAAAACCGGTCTCCAAAATGTTAATCAATTTAGAAAACAGAAGAAAGTTAAAGAATGAAATGAACAAGAAAATTAAAAAATGAAAAGAAAAAACACCAGCTGACGTGGAACCCTAAAAATGTCGCCGTGGGGACCGGTTTTAAGTTAAACCTGGTCTCCCAATGTTAGTGCATCTAAAAAACAAAAGAAAATTTAAAAATTCAAAAGAAAAAGCACCAGCCGATATGGAAGCTTAAAATTGTCGCCTTTGGAACCGGTTTTCCATTAAAACCGGTCTCCAAATGTTAACGCATTTAAGAAACAAAAGAAAATAAAAAAATGAAAAGAAGAAGACAATTTAAAATTGAAAAGTAAAAACACTAGCCGACGTGGAAACCTAAATGTGTCGCCTTTTGGGAACGGTTTTAATTTGTGCAAACTTATTTTTGCTAAGGAGAATTGTTAATAGATAACAATTAAAATAAGAGTTTTCCTATTCCCATTTCTCGTCTTATGAGTGTTTTTTTTTCCTTTGCCCAATGTCTTGTGAGTACTTAAAATAACTATTTTTTCATGTGACAGAATTACACACAAGTCCCTAGGGACTTCTGTGTAATTGTTTCAGAGGTTCAAATTACTTTGCTGTCCATAGTGCATATTTCTCATAGAAGCGATTAATAACAGAAAAAGCATAAATGAACGACAGAAAATGCATTTATTAGCAACAAGCTTAATCTAAATTTAGGCTTAGTCTCTTAACAAATTTCTAATTGGGTCAAGAGACCAAATTTTAGATTTTTCAATGCTATTATTTCAAGACAAAAGGAGCCCCCTGTAATTAAATTAATTTTTTTTTAAAAAAATCTGAAAACGGACTTGATTTCGGTATTGGTTATTTCAACCATATTTAATTAATTGGAATTTGTCTTTATTTTTTTTGCTTACAGCTGCTGGGTTCCCTGATTGTTTTGCGTTTGGGGACCGGTTCTGACAAAAAACCGGTCTCCAGGGCGAAAAAATAAAAATGAAAATTACACATAGTCCCAAGGAAAAGAGATATTTATATTTAGGTCCCTTCAAATGACAGAATTACACACAAGTCCCTTGGGACTTCTGTGTAATTGTTTCATAGGTTAAAATTACTTTGCTTTCCATAGTGCATATTTCTCATAGAAGCGATTAATAACAGAAAAAGCATAAATTAACGACATAAAATGCATTTATTAACAACAACTTTTGAAAACCTTGAATTTGTCTTCTCTCATTTGCAGAAGAGATTAACAACAGAAAAAGCATCAATTAACCACAGAAAATGCATGTATTAACAACAACAATATTTATTAACAAAATTCAGGGTTTTCAAAAGTTATTGTTAATACATGCATTTTCTGTTGTTAATTTATGTTTTTTCTGTTGTTAATCGCTTCTGGAAGTGAGAGAAGACAAATTCAAGGCTTTCAAAAGTTGTTGTTAATTCATGCATTTTCTGTTGTTAATTTATGCTTTTTTTTTGTTGTTAATCGCTTCTCTATGAAATATGCACTATGGGCAGCAAAGTAATTTTACGCTTTGAAATAATTACACAGAAGTCCCTAGGGATTGGGTGTAATTTTTTCATTTGAAGGGACCTAAATGTAAATATCTCTGTTCCTTGGGACCGATGTGTAAATTTCCGAACATAAAATGAAAAACGAAAAACGACACTAGCATCGGTTATGCAAACAAAACCGGTCTCAAGGGTTGTGCAATTACTTAGTAATCCCGGTGAGGGATTAATATCTAACTCACGAGGCTTAATCTAAATTTAGGCTTATTCTCTTATCAAATTTGCAATTGGGTCAAGAGACCAAATTAATGATTTTTCAATGCTATTATTTCAAGACAAAAGGAGCCCCCTGAAATTAATTTATTATTTAAAAAAAAACAATCTGAGAGCGCATACGGACTTGATTTCGGTTTTGGTTATTTTAACCATATTTAATTAATTGGAATAAGTCTTTATTTTTTTTGCTTTTATGACCAGTTCTGACATAAAACCGGTCTCCCAATGCCAAAAAATAAAATTGAAAATTACACATATAGGTCCCAAGGAACAGCGATATTTATATTTATGTCCCTTCAAATGACAGAATTACACACAAGTCTCTAGGGACTTCTGTGTAATTGTTTCAGAGGTTAAAATTACTTTGCTGTCCAAAGTGCATATTTCTCATAGATGCGATTAATAACAGAAAAAGCATAAATGAACGACAGAAAATGCATTTATTAACAATAACCTTAATCTAAATTTAGGCTTAGTCTCTTAACAAATTTCTAATTGGGTCAAGAGACCAAATTTTTGATTTTTCAATGCTATTATTTCAAGACAAAAGGGGCCCCTTGTAATTAAATTAATTTTTTTCAAAAAAAAAAATCTGAGAGCGGATACGAACTTGATATCTGTATTGGTTATTTCAACCATATTTAATTAATTGGAATTTGTCTTTATTTTTTTTGCTTACAGCTGGTGGGTTCCTTATTTGTTTTGCCTTTGGGGACCGGTTCTGACCTAAAACCGGTCTCCAAATGCTTACAACTAGAAAAAGTAAAAGGGAAAATTACACATAGGTCTCAAGGAACAGAGATATTTATTTTTAGGTCCCTTCAAATGACAAAATTACACACAGGTCCCTTGGGACTTCTGTGTAATTATTTAAGAGGTTAAAATTACTTTGCTGCCCATAGTGCATATTTCACATAGAAGCGATTAATAACAGAAAAAGCATAAATTAACAACAGAAAATGCATGTATGAACAACAACTTTTGTAAACCTTGAATTTGTCTTCTCTCACTTGCAGAAGAGATTAACAACAGAAAAAGCATCAATTAACAACAGAAAATGCATGTATTAACAACAACTTTATTTATTTACAAAATTCAGGGTTTTTCAAAAGTTATTGTCTTTTCAAAATGCATGAGAAAACCGGTCTCCAAAATGTTTTTTATAAAGTACTCCGGCGACGCACTCAAACCCCGTGAAAGTTTGGAGAATATTACAGCGAGCTACACTACACTGTGCCGATTGAAGAAAGACGAAGAATCATCATGTGTCCTCCTTGGATCCAGTACGTGTCTCTTAGCATATTCTTTTGTTCTTTCCTCCGCATTACTTCCTTCTTTGCTACCCATATGCATTTAGTTCTCACTCTTCTTCTTGTTCTCTGTCTCTTGTATTTCTTGTTGGAAAATATTTAATTCAGCAATTAATTTTCCGTTATTTCTATTTATGTCCCACATTATTGCCGGTTTTGTAACCGCCCATTAATACTGTAACGACCCAATTAATGCACAGTTAATACGCAATAAGTGCGTATTCAAATTGTTTCCCTTTTTGTAACTCTGTGATGGCCGGAGTGGAAACGACGCGCAAAAATCTCTGTCTGATCCCCTGAACCTGCTCTGACCTTCGGGAAGCACACCATCTGCAGATTCAGAGAGAAGGAAAAGACTCCGTGATTGTTCCTGGTTGCTGCGAGGACTGTTCGTGTCCGGAGACTTGAAGTTCGTCCCTATTTGCTTCAGGAGACAAATCAATGGCGGGAGGTATTTGCGATCTTTACTACTTTTTCCGCTTTGATCTTATGCTGATTCGGTTGTTTAGCATGTAAGATCGCCTAAATTTCTAACATTTGGTATCAGAGCCGTTCATATGCCTCTGTCTTGATTTTGTCCGATTAAAGCTGTCACGAGACTATGGTTTTCAGTCGGAAATTATGCCCTGCAATTTATTTTGACTGATATTTTAAACTGCTCATTGTGTGGCTTTCGATTGTGATGATGACTTTTGTTTTCTCCTCCACTGAGTCATCGCCATCCTCAATTTTTCTCAAAGGTTTGAAAAGAAAATTGGTGCATTTTGCTCTTCGGTCTATCCCTAGGGAGGATATTAGTTTGTTTCTGATGCAATTTCCATGAAACCTGAGACTTGAGTAATTGCAAATTCAGCAAACGCCTTTAATCAACGATGCAAAATCGTTTAACCAGAGATTTCATTTGGGTTCTTTGAATGATGGATGAATCATTAATGATTTATGCTTTCGACATCAACTTTAATGCATTGCGTTTGCTGCTGATCGATTTTAATTTCTATGTTATTTTCGATCTGGGTATTCCTTGCAAATTGCTCTCTCTGGATCTGCATTTTGGGATGGAAATTTCGTTTTTTCATTGATTATATGCATCTCGGAGGTTTGCTTTTGTGATCTATTCTAGTTAAGATTGATTGTTGTTTTGGATCTGGGTTTTGTGCTTTAATGCATTCATTCTGAATTATTGATTTGCTTATTGTTTTCTCTGAGTTTCATTTTTGCCGTTAAAGCCTTCGGAATTTCAGAATCGATTACATCTGTTTTGAATCTATGGAGGTTTGATCTGTAATTGATTAATGTGAAAATCTGGATTAAGTTTTTCATTAACATCGATGGTTGCAACATCGCCGTTGGTTTTTCATCGGTGAAAACAAACAAAGTCAGAAACGCGATTTCGGTTTTTGATTTCAAGAATTCAAAATTTTGGTTTTGATTTGGAGTAGATCTCGTTGGATTGTACGAAATATATGTTTAGAAGTATTTCCAGTGATTTTCGCCGTCAAAAAAACCGTCAGATTTGAGCTTTCAGACGCCCAAAAACCGCCGGAAATGTCGCCTGGACATCGCGGGTCGTGGCACAGGTTACCGGGTGAAACCGGGTCGCGGGTCGGGTAGGTTTTAATGGAACGGGCGAAGAAGAAGCAAGGAATGCAGCGTTTCATTTTTCAGAGGATGGGCCAAGTGTTAAAGCCTGGCGCGTTTTTGGGTTTGGGCAATGGGCCCTAATCGTTTTGGCCCAGGCGCCATTTTGTTATCAAAAAAAAAAAAAAAGGAAAGAACTGAATTGATTTAAAACTCTTAGAGAACCTCAGCGTGTTTCGAACTTGGGACATGTGGCTGGGGTGTTTCGAACTTGGGACATGTGGCTGGGGGCAACGCCTAATGGCTGGCGCTTTGCCAGCTATGCTATGCACTCATCTTTAGTAAAGTATGGGCTGTTATTTTATATATTTGGTTTATTATTCAGTTTGAAAAATTGGGTGGTTTTTTAAAACAAAGAATGGTCTCCAGCAGATTCGAACACCGGACCTCTAGGCGCGTGAGCGCCTTAAGCGCTGGCACTTTGCCAGCTGCACCACGCGGTCTCCAGTGTTAAATTTTAGAGTTTATTTAATTTAAATATGTCTTCAGCGAAAATCAATTTTAAAAAACGCAATGATGGTCTCTGTTGGATTTGAACCCGGGACCAGCAGGCAGGTGGGTGCCTTAAAGGCTGGCGCCTTGCCAGCTGAGCCGTGGTCTCCTTTGTGACTTCTGCTGAGTATTTCTTTTATTTGAATAATTCTTTTTCAGCAAAAATCAAAATTTTTAAAGTGTTGCCAATGGGATTCGAACCCATTTTCCTTAGGTCTAAAATCTTACTTAGACTTTCTGGACCATCCAGCAATGGTGACACTAGATGATATGTTTAAAATTTTATTTTTTTACATATTATGCCCTTTTGGATTTAAATTTAAATCTGAAATTTTATTGTAAATTGGATTTTCATGTGATCATGAACTACATATTGTGTTACTTGCATGAATTCTTTATTATTAATTATTCATGCAATGTTGTGTTAAATAATATGTAAATATCCAATTTTATTTTAATATTGCTTATAGTTTCATGCAATATTATATAGTAATGTTAAGTGATCCTTATGTTTTTAATTAATTAGAGAGTAGCCACAGCATCTTTAATTAATTGAAAATGTAAATTGAGTTGAATGATCACATAATGACATTAGTTGTAATAAATCATATGTACTATAATAAAATTTTATCCAACAGGAATATTTTATTATATATGTCGGTATGATTAATTCGGATAAAATGTCAAATTATATTCTTAATTTACCCACAGGTATTAAGAATAAGGAAATAATTTGATAGTTTTATCATACAGTTATGTATAAATCTAATTGGATACCTTAGGCCATTGGGCCAATTGTTCGAATGTATTGAACATTTATTCTGGGCCTTTAAATCTTTTTTATTTCCTTCTTGGAAAATTATTAGACCCTATTGCAATTTTTAATCACCTTGGCCATACTTATTTATTTTCTTGGCAACCTGTTTTATGTGAAATGTATTTTATTACATTAAATTAATTTGTTTAAATTGAGAAAAGTTAATTTTGGCAACTTTCACATTTTGGAAACTTTTTGAAAAATTATTATCATTAATTTGAGTTCTTCAATTGTCTAAATATTTGGAAAAATTGACTTTAGACAATTAGATATCTTTTTCAAATTGTTGAAGCCAAACTTGAGTTGAATTATGCCAAAATTAATTCTTTAAACAATATTTAGATACATAAAACAGTGGGAGGATTTTTCTTTTAATTTGATTAATTAGTTAATTAATTAATCCCTCCATTAAGATGTGCATATATTAGATTTATTTTTGAATGTACAAAATAGTGGGAGAATTTGTCTAAGATGATTATTTAATCACATTTTGTTGATTAAATTAATCAATTAAATTCTCATTAAAGATTTGTGCATATTTTGGAATCTAAATGCACAAGATTAATTTTGGTGATTAATATTGGAAATGTTAATTTACTCAAAGTGGGAGGATTGTATTGAGTCACTTATGTTGATTAAATTAATTGGTTAAGTCCTCCATAAAGCTGTGCATATACAGATTTTAAGTGCACATTATTGATATTTGTGATTAACTTGCATACTAGAGTAATCACTTATGGATTTTAGAATATCAATCATTGAAGGTGAGTAAATATTTTATTCACATTAATGATTTAGTTCATTAAATTAATTCAATCCAGATTTCTATTGACATTGTGTGTATGGTATTTAGATTGTACATATTTGATATTAGTGATTAGCATACATATTTTGTTTAAGGTCCTTATGCACATGTTGTATGCATATTTAGTTATATAAGGTTGTACCATATCAAAATTAATGTCATATGTACAATTATTATACATAGTGGTGTGATGTCTTTGTGATGAGTATGTAGAACCAAGGAACATGTAAAACATACTTACTAGACATATAAGCTAAATTTTGTTCTAATGAACAAAATACATCACATAAAGATTTGAAGACATCCATTGTGATTAAATATGTGGTTATAATTAATCTTCGCCTACAGGTAGATAATTATAATCATAGTTTTAATTAGGGTGGAATGGAAAGGCTTTATATCTTCTAAGTAGCCCACAGGTATTAGGAGATATAATTGCATTCTAGTTTCATCAATTCGAGATAAATTCATGCTATGCTAATGTCTTTGCCCACAGGTAGACTTTAGTGATACGAATTTATATGTATATGGTTAATTGGAATAGAACATCAAATTATAAAATAATTTGATGGTTTTATCATAAAGTTATATATGGATCTAATTGAATTATAACTTTAGCCCACAGGCAAGTTGTATGTCAGTAGATTCATGTTTTTTAAGCATGATTTACATTGGTAAATCATAATATGATTTGTTAGTATCAAATTTTAGTTATAAGCATGTATGTTTAATACTTTGCAGTCATACAATCTGCAAATAATTAATATTATTTACATGCTTAAGTACAAACGAATCAACAACTTGGAAGCGACTGGTTATCATGATTCAGGTTATGCTGGCTGCATTGACTTAAGAAAATCCGTTTTAGGATATATTTTCAAGCTAGCCAGTAGAGCTGTATCATGGAATAGTAAAGAGCAATCTTTAATTGTTACTTTCACTATGTAAGTTGAGTTTGTATTTTGTTTTGAGGCTACCGCACATGGTGTATGAATGAAGAGTTTCATTTTTAGGCTTAGAATTATGGATCCAATTTCTAGGCCATTAAGGTTATATTGTGACAATTCAGTTACTGTTTTTATGGCTAAGAACAATAAAGGTGGTAGTCGAATCAAGCATATCGACATTGAGTGTCTAGCCATAAAAGTGCGTGTTTAAAATAAAACAGTGGTTTTTTAACACATGAGCACTGAATTGATCATTGATGATCCTTTAACTAAAGGCATGCCTACATTGGAATTTCAGGATCATGTAGAATGAATGGGACTTGGTTCCTTTATGAGATTTTCGTTGTAAGAACGATGTTATTTATGAAACTCTATATGCGATGTTTTTCTCATTTCTGTTTGTGTACACATTTATTTGTTTAATTTGAGAAACATCATTAAAGTTTGGACCTAGAATAAACGTTGGGTTTATTCATTAAGTTACTTGGGCTTGGGAAACATGGTGCACTGTGATACATGGAAGATATTACTTGCTTTAAGAGGACCTATCGCCATGATCCATGCTTTTTGTTTTTCATTGGTATGTACAGGAGTATGTGGGCCAAGTGGGAGAATGTTGGAAAATATTTAATTCAGCAATTAATTTTTCGTTATTTCTATTTATGTCCCACATTATTGCCGGTTTTGTAATCGCCCATTAATACTGTAACGACCCAATTAATGCACAGTTAATACGCAATAAGTGCGTATTCAAATTGTTTCCCTTTTTGTAACTCTGTGATGGCCAGAGTGGAAACGACGCGCAAAAATCTCTGTCTGATCCCCTGAACCTGCTCTGACCTTCGGGAAGCACACCATCTGCAGATTCAAAGAGAAGGGTCAGAAGGAAAAGACTCCGTGATTGTTCCTGGTTGCTGGCGAGGACTGTTCGTGTCTGGAGACTTGAAGTTCGTCCCTATTTGCTTCAGGAGACAAATCAATGGCGGGAGGTATTTGTGATCTTTACTACTTTTTCCGCTTTGATCTTATGCTGATTCGGTTGTTTAGCATGTAAGATCGCCTAAATTTCTAACATTTCTTTGAAGTGCTTCATTTAACTGGTGTTGCAGCTGCTTTTTCCCGGCTCCCGTCGAGCAACCCCAGCAAGAACAGGTGATTGAGATACAGGCACAACAGGATATTGAGATACCCCCGCACGGCGATGGGCAGGAGCGCGATGCGAGGGTTTCCACTCCACGTTCCACTCCACCGAGGGTAGAACGATCCGACACGCCGCACCCTCTTCGTAGGTGAACGGCGATGGCAAATGGCATCCACGTACCAGCCACTAATTTTCTCATATCTTTCTTGTTTTTTTTTTTTTCTGTTGTATTGCGTATTTCTTCATCATATCTTTTGTTGTATCATGGAAGTTCTTGACTTTTCTTTCATTCTTTACTTGACTGGTGTTCTTTCTTTCTGTTTTTGACAAAAAAATGTGACATAAAAATCTCAAAATAATGACTACTTCAAGTTCTTCATTCTTGCTATCCAAATTATTTTGCCTTTAGGGACCGTTGTTTATTTTAAAACCGGTTTCCTAATGTTTACAAGTTAGAGGGAGATCCCTACCTATGGGATGAGTTTCATTACACAAATGGTTAAAGGGGTATTTAGATAAACCAATCAACTTAATTGATTTAATCAGTATTCACAAATTAATTTTCAAATCTTGGATAGGTATGAGATATCTATGGAAAAACTTTTGACATTCTTCAATTTTACAATGTTATATTTTTTAACACAACAAAAAGTTTAAGCAAAGAGAGAATTTTATAATTTTAGTAACACTCACGGTATTTTATAATTTTTCATCCGTGCCAGGTCAAGACAGTTTATCTCGTTGTTTTATTTTGTGTTGCTTCTTTGTTTTAGTAGAAATATATGTGGGTTAAAAAAATTCATTTCATGCTAGTGAAATTGAAAAGTATAAATAATCCAAAATCATTAAAAAAGTGAAAGCATTTTAGTTTTTACTTTTTACAACAACGACAAAAAAAAAAAAAAAAACGGGGGGGAGGGGGGTGGTAAGTTTTAATTTTGATGATTTGCTAAATTATATATTCAAGAGACAATACTATTTTTTTAAGTAATTACTATTTTTTTGGTCCTTTATATAATAAATATTATTTTCTCTCGGTCTTTATTTTAATTTCCCCTCAAGAAAAAAAAAAAAACTAATCTTGGACCTGTTACGCACGCAAAACCGGTCTCAATGGTAGTCCATTTACTTTCCACCTCGAGTATTTGACTATTCCAACTCCAAGGATAAATTGTGTTCTGTATGAAGAACACAGAGATTGGACTTGACTAGGTTGTCAAGCCTAGAGCCTACGTACCCTCGGAGGGATCAAAGTCCACGTAGTTCGTAGCAAACTGGAAGGCACGTAGCCAGGGGAGTGGGGTGTGTGCTCTGTGTGGCAGAAAGTAATAAGAGCATAAGATAGAACGTGTGCACCTGTCTAGGGTTTCCTTCTATTTATAGAGGAGTCTGGTGCGCGTATCTCTGCCTTAATGAGCAATATCTTAGATTGAGCCGTCAAGGGCTGATTGGCTGGTGCCATGATTGTAGGGGTGTCGCTATTAATAAGATCCTATATTTGTGGGATCTCCGATAAGATTCCTTTCCTGGCGCGGATTCTATCCCTAGCGGGATTGGGCCGAGTCCGGACCCGGGCCTGTTGGGCCGGTCCGTAACAGTTGCCCTCTAGCTTGGTCGTTCAGGCTTCTGGACGGCCGAGGTGCTTATTGCCCCCGGTCCCTTGTATGGCCGAGGTCCTTCGCCTAGACTAGGTCGGCTCTTGGCTGCCGTGACCATCTGCCCGGCATGGGGAAGTGGTCGGCTGATAATGCCCTCGTTTTGCCTAGAACGCCGAGTCCGTCTTGCCCGGGTGGCTAATTGCCCTTCCCGGGTTCCCAATGGCCTTGGTTTCGCATCCTTCGCCTTTTAGGATTCTCCGGCTGCTTTGGGGTTCGCTCTTATGCGCCATTATTGCGGGCGTACAGGTGTCAGGCTTTTATTGGGGGCGTTCTGCAACCGCCGCGTCTTTTCGCCTTTCGAGGTGAATGCACATTTATTGCGTTGGCGTCGTGCTGCGCCAATCCCGTCGTGTCTGTGCGGGAATAGACCGTCGTGCCCCTGCGTTGGCTTTTTAAATAGCCTTCTTTCTGTTCATTTCCACTTTTTCCCGCTACTTCACTCTTTTGCCCAGAAATTTCTCTCCTTTCTCTAGAGCTTGAGTGGGGATTCTTGATTTGAGACTTTCGCCGTCTTCCAACGTTCTAGTCTCTTTCATTTTACTTACATAGGTATTCCGCTTATTCCTTTGTGCATTTGTTCGGTAGTTTTTCGTATTTTACCGTTTACACTGGGACTCGCTATCTGTGTTTTTGTTCTTCAAGAGTTCTGGGTTTTTCTGGGTTTCCATTAGCGTCACTGTACCCAAAGTTTTTCCCAAACCTCCCTCAAACACCGGTTCCTAATACCATAGGTCTTTGATTATGGCGGGAGGTAGAAACATTCCGCGACCGCGGGCATCGTTGACGCCGGAGGAGGAAATGCTCCTCCGTGCGCATCTTCCTCGTATGACCTACTGGGTTCTTGTGGGTGAGCCTCCTGCTACGAGGATCCTGGATCCTTTAAGCAGGGGTAGCACCGCGCGTCCAGGGCGAGCTGGGACTCGCCCGTCTTCGGGAAGGGTTTCTATTCCCATTCCACGTCATCCCTTCCGGCCGCTTGCCGGGCTCTTCCTCTTGAGTCGCCTGGTGGGACCTGGGTCGGCTCCTCTTCCAGTTCCGAGGCCCCGGTGGTGATGACTCTACCCCTGAATTTTTACGAGGGTCCTTCTGCCGCGCGCCAGACGTCCGCCCCAGAGGGTTATGCCGGCCCCTGCTGGGACTGCCTGGCAGAAGCTTCCGTATTGATGGCGAGTGATGGAGATGCCGAGGCTTCATCTATTCTGGGCTCCTGCCGGCATTGGTCTGCCCCGGCTATGCCTTCTCGTGCTCCCCTTCGTCCGAGTCCACGGCCTTTTTTGCCTTCTGTTATGCCTGTGCCAGGTACTTCTACTTCTTTGCTAATACCGGCTTTGTTTATTTTCATATAGGCTTATTTATGGCTCCAAAGTCCGGATCGTCTAAAAAGCGTTCGGAGGCCGGTGGTTCGGACTCTTCCAGTTCGCCCGAAGCCTTGATTCGTCGGTACGGCTGGGTATCGCATGACGTGCTGGCTAGGCCGTCGCTGATGTCTGAGGCGGATCTAGCCTGTTTAAAGTTGCCGGACATGCCTGGGTGCGTGCTTAGGTGTCCGGAACCCGAGGAGCCTGTCTGTGCGGCTCAGTCCGAGGGTCAGCCGGACTTCTTTTTCTTCTACCGGGATTACTTGACGCGGGTGCAAGTTTCTCTTCCTTTCTCCCCCTTCCAGATGGAGGCGTTGCGGCATCTTCGCCTCGCTCCGTCCCAGCTACATCCGAATGGCTGGGCGTATTTGGTAGCCTTCGAGAGGCTTTGCGACCATTTTTCACCTCCCATAGCGTGTTCGGCCAACCTTTTCTTTTACTTCTTCGGGCCTTTTACCCCTAGCTCACCGAAAGGGAGTGATAACCTGAGGGGGTTGGTGTCCCTCCGGATTAATCCGGAGCGCAAGCTGATGACGCCCTTCTCTGACTCCTTCAAACGTTTTAAGGGGGCGTTCTTCAAGGTCGAGGCCGTTCCGGGGGGGGGGGAGCCCTGGTTCTTGGAGGGCGGCGGTCGTTTCCCCTTGTACTGGGAGGAGGGCCATTATAAGTCCAAGGCGATCTCCTTCCAAGTACCGCGGCAGGGTCTTTCACCCGAGTCGGTCTCCGCCCTGCCACGGATGGAGGCTCTTGTGGCCGAGTACGGCGTGAGGCCGACTGGCTTCTTTATAACCGGTGATGGTGCTGAGCCGTTGCCGTCCACCAGTAGGGTTTCTGCTTATGCATTTGCCTATGTTTTAATTTTTGAATCCCCTTTTCTGGATTGCTGACTCATTTGTTCGTGTATTGTTTTCAGCTAGGACCATGGACGGTTTGCCGCTGTATGCTCGTTTGGCGAGGGCTGCTGTGCCGGCCAGTTGCCAAAAGAAGCGGGCTGCTACTGCTGATGCCGGCACTTCTATTGCACCGGCTTTGAAGAGGACGAAGGGTCCTGTCGCCGAGGGTCCTTCTTCGGCCATGACTCTCAAATTGACCCCTGTGAAGGAGATTCCGGCTCTTGGGAGTCAGGAGGTTGCTGCTACTGCTGCTGGTCCCCTCCCGGCGGTTGAGCCCCCAACTTCTGAGAGGGTCGAGGTTGTCATCGTCTCTCCCGGTCCCAGAGGGAAGGACCTTGTCGCAGATGATGAGGAGATCGATCGGCTGTTTTCTCCTGCTGGCTCATCGTCACCACCGTCTTCTCCGGTACACCTTCCTCCTCCACCACCTCTGCCGACAGGGCCTTCCTCGGTCTTCCCCCGTAGCTTTTTGTGGGACAACGGGGTGGTCCCAGAGGTTGACGTGGCCTTCCTCCTGCCCGGCACTTCCTGGAGGGCACCCGCCCTTTATCCCCGGATGCAGAGGACTGTCTGCCGATGGCCCAGAAGGAGCTCATCAAGTCAGTGGGCTATCTTCAGGCTTTGAGGATGGTGAGGAACCTCTATGCTCGGACTGACGCCGAGTGTACGAGGCTAAGGAAGGTGGAGGCCGAGTTGAGGCCCCAGGCAGCGGCTGCTACAGAATTGAAGAAGGAGCTGGCCGAAGTCAGAGCAAGGGCCAGTTCCTCCGAGGACAAGCTTATCGCGGCTTGGGCGGAGCGTGATGAGGCCAAAGCCGGACTGGAGGCTGTTAGGACTGAGCTGGCTGAGGCCCGGTCTGAACGGGATTCGGCCAGGGCGGAACGGGATGTCGCCAAGACTTCGGCGGTGAAGGCTGACCGGGAGCTTCAGCTGTCCCGGGAGCATGCCGATTCGGTGGCCGAGGAGTATGCTCGGGCTCGACAAGGGATGTCGGAGAGCCTGGCTGCTGCCAAGGCTTTGGAGCAGCAGCTTACTACTCTGGCTGCCGAGAAGGAGGCGCTTGAGAGGGCCGTTACTGTAGAGAGGGAGACTTCCCGGGAGCTTACTGACGCCCTGGTGCAGACCGCCGAGGCGTGCTTTAAACAGGCTCTTCTCCAAATCCGGCACTTCAATCCTGGGGCTGAGCTCAATGTAGAGGGGTACGATCATCTTGCCTTTGTGCAGGAAGACGGGTCCTTCCTTCCTTTTGAACCGCCGGCTGCCGAGGATCTTGTCGAGGGCGAGGTAGAAGATGCCGCCGACACTGAGGGCCTTGGGGCGGAGAATGCCGACATCGGACCTGACTCCCAGTCCTAGCTTCATTTTTGTTTTTGTTGTAAGTTTTGGGGCGTTGGTGCCCTTGTAACTTTGAATGATTTTGGCCTTGGTGCCATTCTTGTACAAACTTTAACAATTGATGCCAATACTTTTTCTGTCTTTACTTTGGTGAATGTCTTTGATTTTTATCGTCCCTTTTGTCTTTATCTGACAATGAACGATTTAAATTCGGATCATCGTCCTTTTGCACGGCCGAGCGCGCGTGGCTACCGGAAGCCGAAGGTGGCTTATTTTCTGTCATCGTTCTGCTGTCCCGGTTTGTGCCTTCGCCGGTTGTACGTGCGTAGGTCGCCTGGGCCGCCTAGGTGACTTAGGCAGTGGATAATTTTATCATTCTTTTGCCTAAGTTTGAGTGTTTGTCAGCTGCATATGTACAGCCGTTGGTACTCTACCACATTTTAGTGAGTGGGAGGTTGAGGCAAGGTTGTCTTGTTCCAGCCTCGTCAGGCATAACTAACCGTACTGCCTCGGCCCGGCTTTCAATTAGCCGAGCTCCAACTTTCTCATAGTCGGATTAAATTTAGGTCCCTTCAAATGACAGAATTACACACAAGTCTCTTGGGACTTCTGTGTAATTGTTTCAGAGGCTAAAATTACTTTACTGTCCATAGTGCATATTTCTCATAGATGCGATTAATAACAGAAAAAGCATAAATTAATGACAGAAAATGCATTTATTAACAACAAGCTTAATCTAAATTTAGGCTTAGTCTCTTAACAAATTTCTAATTAGGTCAAGAGACCAAATTTTTGATTTTTCAATGCTATTATTTCAAGACAAAAGGAGCCCCCTGTAATTAAATTATTATTTTTTTTAAAAAAAAATCTGAGAGCGGATACGGACTTGATTTCGGTATTGGTTATTTCAACCATATTTAATTAATTGGAATTTGTCTTTATTTTTTTGGGACCGGTTCTGGCATAAAACCGGTCTCCAAATGCTTACAACTAGAAAAAGTAAAAGGGAAAATTACACAAAGTTCCTAAGGAACAGCAATATTTATATTTAGGTCCCTTCAAATGACAGAAATACACACAAGTCTCTTGGGACTTCTGTGTAATTGTTTCAGAGGCTAAAATTACTTTGCTGCCCATAGTGCATATTTCACATAGAAGCGATTAATAACAGAAAAAGCATAAATTAACAACAGAAAATGCATGTATTAACAACAACTTTTGAAAACCTTGAATTTGTTTTCTCTCACTTGCAAAAGAGATTAACAACAAAAAAAAAGCAACAATTAACAACAGAAAATGCATGAATTTGTTAATAAATGTATTTTCTGTCGTTAATTTATGTTTTTTCTGTTATTAATCGCTTCTATGAGAAATATGCACTTTGGACAGCAAAGTAATTTTAACCTCTGAAACAATTACACAGAAGTCCCAAGGGATTTGTGTATAATTCTGCCATTAGAGGGGACCTAAATAAAAATATCTCTGTTCCTTGGGACCTATGTGTAATTTTCCCCTTTACTTTTTCTAGTTGAAAGAATTTGGAGACCGGTTTTATGTCAGAACAGGTCCCAAAAGGCAAAACAAATCAGGAACCCAGCAGCTGTAAGCAAAAAAAATAAAGACAAATTCCAATTAATTAAATATGGTTGAAATAACCAATACCGAAATCAAGTCCGTATCCGCTCTTAGATTTTTTTTTTTAAAAAAAATAATAATTTAATTACAGGGGGCTCCTTTTGTCTTGAAATAATAGCATTGAAAAATCAAAAATTTGGTCTCTTGACCTAATTAGAAATTTGTTAAGAGACTAAGCCTAAATTTAGATTAAGCTTGTTGTTAATAAATGCATTTTCTGTCGTTAATTTATGCTTTTTCTGTTATTAATCGCTTCTATGAGAAATATGCACTATGGACAGCAAAGTAATTATAACCTCTGAAACAAATACAGAGAAGTCCCAAGAGACTTGTGTGTAATTCTTTCATTTGAAGGGACCTAAATATAAATATCGCTTTTCCTTGGGACCTATTTGTGTAATTTTCAATTTTATTTTTTCGCATTGGGAGACCGGTTTTATGTCAGAACCTTTCCCAAAAGCAAAAATAAATAAAGACTTATTCCAATTAATTAAATATGGTTAAAATATTATACCAAAAAAAAAATATGGTTAAAATAACCAAGACCGAAATCAAGTCCGTATGCGCTCTCAGATTGTTTTTTTTTTAAATAATAAATTAATTTCAGGGGGCTCCTTTTGTCTTGAAATAATAGCATTGAAAAATCATTAATTTGGTCTCTTGACCCAATTACAAATTTGATAAGAGAATAAGCCTAAATTTAGATTAAGCCTCGTGAGTTAGATATTAATCCCTCACCGGGATTAGTAAGTAATTGCACAACCCTTGAGACCGGTTTTGTTTGCATAACCGATGCTAGTGTCGTTTTTCGTTTTTCATTTTATGTTCGGAAATTTACACATCGGTCCCAAGGAACAGAGATATTTACATTTAGGTCCCTTCAAATGACAAAATTACACCCAATCCCTAGGGACTTCTGTGTAATTATTTCAAAGCGTAAAATTACTTTGCTGCCCATAGTGCATATTTCATAGAGAAGCGATTAACAACAAAAAAAAAAGCATAAATTAACAACAGAAAATGCATGTATTAACAACAACTTTTGAAAGCCTTGAATTTGTCTTCTCTCACTTCCAGAAGCGATTAACAACAGAAAAAACATAAATTAACAACAGAAAATGCATGTATTAACAATAACTTTTGAAAACCCTGAATTTTGTTAATAAATATTGTTGTTGTTAATACATGCATTTTCTGTGGTTAATTGATGCTTTTTCTGTTGTTAATCTCTTTTGCAAATGAGAGAAGACAAATTCAAGGTTTTCAAAAATTGTTGTTAATAAATGCATTTTATGTCGTTAATTTATGCTTTTTCTGTTATTAATCGCTTCTATGAAAAATATGCACTATGGAAAGCAAAGTAATTTTAACCTATGAAACAATTACACAGAAGTCCCAAGGGACTTGTGTGTAATTCTGTCATTTGAAGGGACCTAAATATAAATATCTCTTTTCCTTGGGACTATGTGTAATTTTCAATTTTATTTTTTCGCCCTGGAGACCGGTTTTTTGTCAGAACCGGTCCCAAAACGCAAAACAATTAGGGAACCCAGCAGCTGTAAGCAAAAAAAATAAAGACAAATTCCAATTAATTAAATATGGTTGAAATAACCAATACCGAAATCAAGTCCGTTTTCAGATTTTTTTTAAAAAAAATTAATTTAATTACAGGGGGCTCCTTTTGTCTTGAAATAATAGCATTGAAAAATCTAAAATTTGGTCTCTTGACCCAATTAGAAATTTGTTAAGAGACTAAGCCTAAATTTAGATTAAGCTTGTTGTTAATAAATGCATTTTCTGTCGTTCATTTATGCTTTTTCTGTTATTAATCGCTTCTATGAGAAATATGCACTATGGACAGCAAAGTAATTTGAACCTCTGAAACAATTACACAGAAGTCCCAAGGGACTTGTGTGTAATTCTGTCACATGAAAAAATAGTTATTTTAAGTACTCACAAGACATTGGGCAAAGGGAAAAAAAATACTCATAAGACGAGAAATGAGAATAGGAAAACACTTATTTTAATTGTTATCTATTAACAATTCTCCTTAGCAAAAATAAGTTTGCACAAATTAAAACCGTTCCCAAAAGGCGACACATTTAGGTTTCCAAGTCGGCTAGTGTTTTTACTTTTCAATTTTAAATTGTCTTCTTCTTTTCATTTTTTTATTTTCTTTTGTTTCTTAAATGTGTTAACATTTTGAGACCGGTTTTAAGGGAAAACCGGTTCCAAAGGCGACAATTTTAAGGTTCCATATCGGCTGGTGCTTTTTCTTTTGAATTTTTAAATTTTCTTTTGTTTTTTAGATGCACCAACATTGGGAGACCAGGTTTAACTTAAAACCGGTCCCCACGGCAACATTTTTAGGGTTCCACGTCAGCTGGTGTTTTTTCTTTTTATTATTTAATTTTCTTTTTCATTTCATTCTTTAACTTTCTTCCGTTTTCTAAATGGATTAACATTTTGGAGACCGGTTTTAACATAAAACCGGTCCCCAAGGCGAAACTTTTAGGGTTTGACATTGCGTCGTGTTTGTTCTTTTCGTTTTTCTAATTTTCTTTTTATTTTCTTTCGTTTTTTTAATCTATTGATCATATTTTTATCCAAATTTTACTTTGGAATTAATTAACCAATAGTTGATTAGTGAGACCACATGTTAGGAGCTATAAAATGTGACATAAAATCACATGAAAAAATAGTTATTTTAAATACTCACAAGACATTGGGCAAAAAAAAAAAAGAAAAAAAACTCATAAGACGAGAAATGGGAATAGGAAAACACTTAGTTTAATTGTTATCTATTAACAATTATCCTTAGCAAAAATAAGTTTGCACTAATTAAGACCAATCGCATAATTCTTCACAATTTATTATAGACAAATTAATTAATAGCCTGGGGGGACTGTTATTTCAAAAATTAAGAGGCCAATAAAAAACAATTAAACTAGGAAAACACTTAGTTTAATTGTTTTTTCTTTTCTTTTTTTGAAGTCAAAAACATTGGGAGACCGGTTTTAACTAATCATGAAGTATAACTAAGTCTCATAAATCTATTTGTTTCTTTGGAAAATATCATTTTGAACCATTTATTGAACTTAAGGATATCATTTTGATCCATTTAGGAAATATCAAATGACAATTAACTAATCATTTTCATTTTAATGTACATAGCCTACAAAGACTTTACCATTATGTTAATTTACTCTTTTGTTGTAAATCTTGTAATATTACTTACAATTTGTGGCCTATAAATAGTAGGAATGTATCAAATATTGTAAGATAGAAATAAAATAAGAGTCACCCACTACTCTCTTTTTTTTCTTTTTCAAAAAGCTCTCCCCGTTTCCACGTCCTCGGATTCCATTTCTCTCCCACCTCTCACTCTTCATTAAAGCTAACGTGATGGTTTTAAAAAGGAAAGGGTTTATGTGTAATTTTACCAACGAAGTTTTTCTCAGCTGCCGTTGTCTGCATGCATACGTACCTACCTCATCCCCTGTGAATAAAAGCAAGCAGCTGGTTCAGCATTGTTATCATATTACCTTCACTTCTCTGGTTTTTGGTAAATCTCGAAAGTGAAAGTCCCTTTCTTTTTCTCCGATCTCATTCATTATCGCTGGCCGCCGTTCAAGCTCAACTCTGTGCTCGCTCCGTCGTCGGATGCGGTTTCGTGGTCATCTTATCATATCATATATTTGCTTTCAGAATATCTTCATTTTCTTGTTGTGTTCGGTCTGCTCCGCCATTATTGAAGCAGTGCTAGCAGGGTATTGCTCATCATCATCCCCATTCTCTTCAGGTTTGTGTCTCTCATTCTTATAATGGCTTCCTTATTATCAACTTTTGTTGCTGCTTTCTTTTGGTTTATTATTTAACATGTTTTCTAATTATACCTTTTTTGGCCATTTTTTCTAATCCTACTTTGAGGCCAAGCGTTTTATCTGATCTTATATATCCTTCATATCTCAAGAAAAAATGGTGATGAAAAGTGTTTAGCAAATTTACTGATTTTAAAGTTAAAATGTTTTTCTAATTAGGAATGCATGCGGGGGTTCCCTTTCTTTATATATATATATATATATATATATATATATATTTAATAACAAATTAAAATACTACTTTAACCAAACTAAATTATTTGTATGAGTGAATTGTAAGAAAAAAATATGTTGCAATAAATATTTAATATACGCAACCAGGAAACTACGCATCCATATTAAAATATGATCATTCACGTTTTTTCATTAACCATGAAATAAATAAATTTATTAGTTTATCATATAATCATACCCCATATATATGCATGTGGTTTCATGTTTTAAAACTGCGATTGTGAACAAATAATTCATAATTATTAGTGTATTAAAAATATCTCTTCCAATAAATAAATAAATAAATAAATAAATATATATATATATATATATATATATATATATATATATATATATATATATATATATATATATATATATATATATGTCATTATACAATCAGATTCCTCTGTACGTTTTCCATTCAATTTATGCGAACAGATTTTAAATTATATTAGATATGATATAAAGATATTTTATTTTATATTTTTTCTCCCTCAATATAAAGAATAATCTAGACCGGTTAGACGTGAAACCCGGACGCATGATTGCCTTTAGACACATGAACCCATTTGGATGTCTATTAGCTAGACCGGTTATCCCAAATCTCAAATCTAATCAGTCTGTTTTATTTATTTCTCTCAAGTCAAAATATATAATCCAGACCGGTTAGAGGTGGAAACCGATCTCCTCAGCAAGTAGTAATGAGTAGTAACGAAGAATCTAACCTGGATTTGCGTTGTTTAATTAGTTGGTCTCAAGCAAGTAGTAATGAGTGTATTGCATGATAGCATCATGATTAAAAGCCTGAAATGTAATATTGATTACATGAAAAAACGACTTAATATTCCCCCACAGACTGTGAGGATGAACATCTTCTCTCCATTTAAGTTGATATTTGGTGTCTAAGATTTGCGATTCATATTAACATCAAGCGAAACGAAAGTACAGCTTGGGAAGAATTTCTTCATATATATTCATTCATTCAGACTCTCCGGTTACATCATAATCTCAGAGGAAATTAAAGCTTAATTAATTAACTATCGCGCTTGGGCTCGCGCTTGGGGAAAGGAGTGGCCTTACGCTCCATCTTGGGGGGCTCAGCAGGCAGAGGCAGAAGAGGAGCCGCCGGGCCATCCGGCGGCGGCGGCGCCGAAGCTTGTTCCACATCTACCTCCGTGTCAGGGGGCGGTTGCGAGGCCGGTGCGGAGGTAGAAGTACGGGGCGGTTGCGAGGCGATTTCGGGGGTAGTAGTAGAACGCCGACGCAGGATGTACCTATCAATATAAATGACGGAAATGGATTAGTTTAATAATTACTATAAAGAAGACGAAGATGACAGAAAATGTTATCCACAGAGAAACGGAAGAATAAACGGAAGAATCTTTACTGAACGCCTTGAACCAAGGGATCGACAGTCCACGATCGAAGGAATTTTAAAAAACTTGTGAGCCACATCTTTCGGCGTAATCTTCGCTCTTGCTACTCACCGTAGCTCCGATATATAGAGTAATTTGGAGACCGGTTTTGACTTAAAACCCCTCCCAAAGGCGGAACATTTAGGTTTACACGTCACGCATTAACATTGGGAGACCGGTTTTAACTAAAACCCGGTCCCCAAGGCGACATTTTTAGGGTTCCACGTCAGCTGGTGTTTTTTCTTTTCATTCTTTAATTTTCTTCCGTTTTTTAGATGGATTAACATTTTGGAGACCGGTTTTAACATAAAACCGGTCCCCAAGGCGAAACTTTTAGCCTCTGACCCTGCATCGTGTTTTTTCTTTTCGTTTTTTTAATTTTCTTTTTCTTTTAATTTTTTTTTATTTTCTTTCGTTTTTTAAATGCTTTAACATTTGGAATAGGTGTCATTTATGGCCTTTTATGAATTAACATGAACTAGGGACTAATTATGGGTTCTTACAAAATTTAGTTTCTTAATAAATTATGAAAATTGCGACTTAGGTCTTTGTTAATTAATCCCTTGATTATTTATAAATATTAATCCAATTATTCCAGTTGTTGTAAATTTATTTGTTCCTTAGTTGTTAGTAATTTCTCCTAATTGGTATACGCATTTTCAGGCCATTTAACTATCTCTTGTGATTAAATTAGGCGTAGTTGGGCCGAGGTCCGGACCTGGGCCTGTTGGGCCGGTCCGTAATAGTTGCCCCACCAGCTTGGTCGTTCAGGCTTCTGGACGGCTGAGGTGCTTATTGCCCCCGTTCCTCTATGTGGCCGATGTCCTTTGCTAAGGCTGAGTCGGCTTTTTGGGTGCCGTGGCCATCAGTCCGGTCCGGAACAGTGGTCGGCTTAATCTTTCCCCATCCTACCAAGAACATCGGGTTCATTCGGGTGGTTGTTTGTCCTGCCTGGGCTTCTGGCCCTTCTGCCTTTTGGCATTCTCCGGACGCTTTGGGATTCGCTCTTATCGCGCCATCATTGTGGGTGTACAGGTGTCAGGCTTTTCTTGGGTGCGTTCTGCAACCGCCGCGCCTTTTCACCTTTTCGAGGTTCTTACGTATTTATTGAGCTTACGTCGCGCTGTGCCAATCCCGTCACGCCTGTACGGGAATAGACCGTTGCACCCTTGTGTTGGCTTTTAAATAGCCCTCTTTCTTCTCTTTTCTACTTTTTCCCGCTACTTCACTCTCTTGCCCAGATTTTTCTCTGATTTCACTAGAGCTTAAGAGGGGATTCTTCTTTGTCCGAGACTTTCGCCGTCTTCCAGCGTTCCAGTCTCTTCTATTTACTTCACACAGGTATTCCGCTTATTCCCTTGTGCATTCGTTCGGTAGTTTTCCGCATTTGACTGTTTATTTTGGGAATTGCTGTCTGTGTTCTTCATTTCTGGGCTTCTGGGTTTCTATAGTGCCATCGCCCCGAAATTCGCCCTGTTTCTTGCCTTTAGACAACAGTCCTTTAGCGCCTTAGGCTTTTAACCATGGTGAGAGGTAGGAGTGACCCTAGGCCAAGGGCGTCATTAACGCCTGGGGAGGAAATGCTCCTCCGTGCTCGTCTCCCCAGGGCTCCTTCTTTGCTAATACCAGCTTTGTTTTTCTTCGTATAGGTTTATTTATGGCTCCCAAGTCATGGCCTTCTAAGTCCCGTTCTGAGCCAGAGGGTTCGGACACCTCTAGTCCGCCTGAAGCCTTACGTCGGCAAGATAACTGGGTGTCGCACGAAGTGCTGAGAACCCATTCTCTGATGTCGGACGCGGATATCGCCAAGTTAGAGGTCCCGGACATGCCGGGATGTGTTCTGCGGTGTCCGGCAGCGGACGAGCCGATCTGTGTGGCTCGACCCGAGGGTGGCCTTGAGTTTTTCTTTTTCTACCACGATTATTTGACGCGGGTACAAGTTTCTCTCCCTTTTACTCCCTTCCAGATGGAGGCTTTGCGGCATCTTCGCCTGGTCCCGTCTCAGCTCCATCCAAATGGGTGGGCTTACCTCGTGGCTTTCGAGAGGCTGTGTAGCCATTTTTCACCTCCTATATCCTGCACGACAAACCTTTTCTTTTACTTCTTCGGCCCTTTCACCCCTAGCCCACCGAAGGGAGGCGATAAGCTGAGGGGGTTGGTGTCCCTCCGGGTCAATTCGGAGCGTCAGCTGGTGACGCCTTTCTCAGACTCCTTTAAACGCTTTAAGGGAGCGTTCTTCAAGGTTGAGGCCATCCCGAGGGAGGGTCCTTGGTTCCTGGAAGGTGGCGGTCGTTTTCCTTTATACTGGGAGGAGGGCCATTATAAGGCCAAAGCGCTCTCCTTCCAAGTTCCGCTCAAGAGTTTAGTTCCTGAGTCGGCTTCCGCTCTGCCACGGTTGGAGGCGTTCATGGCCGAGTATGGTGTGCAGCCGGCTTGGTTTTTCATAACCGGGGACGGCGTGAAGCCGTTGCCTCCTACCAGTAGGGTTTTTTTGGCGATGTATTTGTCTACATTCGTATCTTGGTTTGCCGAATTTTCTGGATTCTGACCCGGTTCATTTTTCTATTGTTTGCAGCTAGTGCCATGGATGCCCTGCCGATATATGCTCACCTGGCCAGGGCTGCTGCTGTTTGCCGCCAGCTTCCCGTCCTTGGCATTCTCTTTGCCTATGTCGGCCCGTCGGAGTACTAGGTTGCCTCGATTGAAAGACCGGGGTCGGACCTTTCTGTTGTACTTAGCCGCGAGTAGTTGCTTGGCGGCTAGTTCCCGGCAGTGCGCCGTGACCCGGATTTCGTCGACGAGGTTCAAGTCTGTCTTCAAAGCGTCGTCATTCGACTCCTGCCCCTCCTGTCTGGCTCTGACCTTTCTCCAGGATGGCTGTCCGATTTCAACCGGGATCATCGCCTCACATCCATAGGTTAGCCTGTACGGGTTTCCTGGGTCGTAGACTGTACGCTAGTGCGGTATCCCCACAGGACACTGTGGAGCTGCTCAGTCCAGTTGGTCTCGGCTTGCAACATTCGTCTCTTAAGTCCGTCCAGGACGATTTTGTTGGCGGCTTCAGCCTGGCCATTTGTCTGGGGGTGCTCCACGGATGAGAAGTGCTGCTCAATGTCCAGGTTGGACATTAGCGCTTGGAATCGATGGTCCATGAACTAGGTGCCATTGTCCGTGACGACCTCGGCTGGTATACCGAATCGAGAAATGATGTTGTGCCGGAAGAATTTAATCACTCTGGCCGAGGTTATGGTGGCGAGTGGCTCTGCTTCGATCCATTTGGTGAAGTAGTCTACCGCGACTATGAGCCATCTGCACTGCCCCTGTGCCAGTCGGAATGGTCCGAGGATGTCCATGCCCCATTTGTAGAAGGGCCAGGGGGCTGGCATTCCTTTCAATTCTGAGGGCGGCAGCCATATTATCCTGGCATGCTTCTGGAAACTATCGCATGTTTTGGCCTTCTCCATGACGTCATGGTTCATAGTGGGCCAGTAGTAGCCGGCGTGTAGCGCTTTCCGGGCGAGTGCCTTGCCCCCCCATGTAGTGGCCGTTGCTGCCTTCGTGGAGTTCGGCCAGCACATACTTAGCTTCCTACTCTCCGAGGCATCGCATCATAGGGCAATGGAGCCCCTTTCTGTATAGTTGGTCATCAACCATGGCGTAGAGGGTGGCTTCTCTGATCAGCTTTTTGGCCTCGGTGGCGTCGGTAGGGATGATTCCCCGTTCGAGGTAATCTTCTATTGGTTTCCTCCAATCGGTCCCGGCCGAGATGGCCATAATGCAGCTCGGCTCGGTCAGATTTTGCTGGATCACGGTCCAATGGCTGTCCGGCCCCTTAGTGCTTGCGAGCTTAGAGAGGATATCGGCTCGGGCATTTTCTTCTCTTGGTATATGGGAAACCGTTACCTCCTCGAATTCGGCCATAAGTTCTTTGGCTTTGTTCAGGTACTTTGCCATTAGTGGGCCTTTCGCTTGGTAGGTGCCGTCTACCTGAGCCGCGACGAGCTGCAAGTCGATTAAAACCTTTACTCGTTGGGCGCCATTGTCCTTGGCCTGAAGCAGTCTGGCCAAAAGGGCCTCGTACTCGGCCTGGTTGTTGGAGGTCTGGAACTTTAACTGCAGAGAATGCTCGGTGGCTACCCCCTGCGGGCTCTCCACGATGACTCCTGCACCGCTGCCCTTTGCGTTGGATGAACCATCCACATAGACCTTCCAAACCCCGTCATTGGTAGTGGCCGGGGTGAGTTCTCGGATGAAGTCCGCGAGTGCTTGGGACTTAATCGCCTGGCGGGCTTCGAATGTGATGTCGAACTCGGAGAGTTCTATGGCCCAGTTGGTCATTCTCCCGGCTAAGTCAGGTTTGTGGAGAACCTGTCTGATCGGCTGGCTGGTCCGGACCACGATCCGATGCCCCTGGAAATAAGGCCGGAGTCGTCGTGCCGCGGTGATTAGGGCGAAGGCCACTTTCTCCAGTTTCTGATACCGGAGCTCAGAGCTTTGTAGGGCCTTGCTGATGAAGTATATCGGCTTTTGCTCGGTCTCGGACTCCTTGACTAGGGCGGCGCTTACGGCTTCATCGCCGATTGAGAGGTAGAGGAATAAGGTTTCTCCGGGGTCCGGCTTAGTGAGTACCGGCGGGGTTGCCAAACATCTCTTGATTTCTGAGAAAGCGGCGTCGGTAGAGGGTGGCAGTCGTGGAAGTTGCAGAACTTGGAGCGGTCCGTATTGGAGCGTCCTTTTGTCTTGAAATAATAGCATTGAAAAATCAATAATTTGGTCTCTTGACCCAATTAGAAATTTGTTAAGAGAATAAGCCTAAATTTAGATTAAGCCTCATGAGTTAGATATTAATCCCTTACCGGGATTAGTAAGTAATTGCACAACCCTTGAGAACGGTTTTGTTTGCATAACCGATCCTAGTGTCGTTTTTCGTTTTTCATTTTATGTTCGGAAATTTACACATAGGTCCCAAGGAAAAGAGATATTTACATTTAGGTCCCTTCAAATGATAAAATTACACCCAAGTCCCTAGGGACTTCTGTGTAATTATTTCAAAGCGTAAAATTACTTTGCTGCCCATAGTGCATATTTCATAGAGAAGCGATTAACAAAAAAAAAAAAAAGCATAAATTAACAACAGAAAATGCATGTATTAACAACAACTTTTGAAAGCCTTGAATTTGTCTTCCCTCGCTTCCAGAAGCGATTAACAACAGAAAAAACATAAATTAACAACAGAAAATGCATGTATTAACAATAACTTTTGAAAAACCCTGAATTTTGTAAATAAATAAAGTTGTTGTTAATACATGCATTTTCTGTTGTTAATTGATGCTTTTTCTGTTGTTAATCTCTTCTGCAAGTGAGAGAAGACAAATTCAAGGTTTTCAAAAGTTGTTGTTAATACATGCATTTTCTGTTGTTAATTTATGCTTTTTCTGTTATTAATCGTTTCTATGTGAAATATGCACTATGGGCAGCAAAGTAATTTTAACCTCTTAAATAATTACACAGAAGTCCCAAGGGACCTGTGTGTAATTTTGTCATTTGAAGGGACCTAAAAATAAATATCTCTGTTCCTTGGGACTTATGTGTAATTTTTCCTTTTACTTTTTCTAGTTGTAAGCATTTGGAGACCGGTTTTGGGTCAGAACCGGTCCCCAAAGGCAAAACAAATAAGGAACCCACCAGCTGTAAGCAAAAAAAATAAAGACAAATTGCAAATAATTAAATATGGTTGAAATAACCAATACAGATATCAAGTCCGTATCTGCTCTCAGATTTTTTTTAAAAAAAAAATTAATTTAATTACAGGGGGCTCCTTTTGTCTTGAAATAATAGCATTGAAAAATATAAAATTTGGTCTCTTGACCCAATTAGAAATTTGTCAAGAGACTAAGCCTAAATTTAGATTAAGCTTGTTGTTAATAAATGCATTTTCTGTCGTTCATTTATGCTTTTTCTGTTATTAATCGCTTCTATGAGAAATATGCACTATGGACAGCAAAGTAATTTTAACCTCTAAAACATTTAGACAAAAGTCCCAAGGGACTTGTGTGTAATTCTTTCATTTGAAGGGACCTAATTATAAATATCTCTGTTCCTTGGGACCTATTTGTAATTTTCAATTTTAGTTTTTCGCATTTGGAAACCGGTTTTATGTCAGAACCGGTCCCAAAAGGAAAAACAATTCGGGAACCCGAAAGTAAGCAAAAAGAAAATAAAGACAAATTCCAATTAATTAAATATGGTTAAAATAACCACGACCGAAATCAAGTCCGTATCCGCTCTCAGGTTGTTTTTATTAAAAAAATAACAATTTAATTACAGGGGCTCCTTTTGTCTTTAAATAATAGCATTGAAAAATCAATAATTTGGTCTCTTGACCCAATTAGAAATTTGTGAAGAGAATAAGCCTAAATTTAGATTAAGCCTCGTGAGTTAGATATTAATCCCTCACCGGGATTAGTAAGTAATTGCCCAACCCTTGAGACCGGTTTTGTTACTAAAATTATAAAATTCTCTCTTTGCTTAAACTTTTTGTTGTGTTAAAAAATATAACGTTGTAAAATTGAAGAATGTCTAAAGTTTTTCCATAGATATCTCATACCTATCCAAGATTTGAAAATTAATTTTTGAATACTGATTAAATCAATTAAGTTGATTGGTTTATCTAAATACCCCTTTAACCATTTGTGTAATGAAACTCATCCCATAGGTAGGGATCTCCCTCTAATATGTAAACATTAGGAAACCGGTTTTAAAATAAACAACGGTCCCTAAAGGCAAAATAATTTGGATAGCAAGAATGAAGAACTTGAAGTAGTCATTATTTTGAGATTTTTATGTCACATTTTTTGTCAAAAACAGAAAGAAAGAACACCAGTCAAGTAAAGAATGAAAGAAAAGTCAAGAACTTCCATGATACAACAAAAGATATGATGAAGAAATACGCGATACAACAGGAAAAAAAAAAAAAACAAAGAAAGATATGAGAAAATTAGTGGCTGGTACGTGGATGCCATTTGCCACCGCCGTTCACCTACGAAGAGGGTGCGGCGTGTCGGATCGTTCTACCCTCGGTGGAGTGGAAGGTGGAGTGGAAACCCTCGCATCGCGCTCCTGCCCATCGTATCTCAATATCCTGTTGTGCCTGTATCTCAATCACCTGTTCTTGCTGGGGTTGCTCGACGGGAGCCGGGAAAAAGCAGCTGCAACACCAGTTAAACGCAGCACTTCAAAGAAATACAAGAGACAGAGAACAAGAAGAAGAGTGAGAACTAAATGCATATGGGTAGCAAAGAAGGAAGTAATGCGGAGGAAAGAACGAAAGAATATGCTAAGAGACACGTACTGGATCCAAGGAGGACACATGATGATTCTTCGTCTTTCTTCGATCGGCACAGTGTAGTGTAGCTCGCTGTAATATTCTCCAAACTTTCACGGGGTTTGAGTGCGTCGCCGGAGTACTTTATAAAAAACATTTTGGAGACCGGTTTTCTCATAAAACCGGTCACAAAGCCACGAGAAGGCTCCATTTCTGATCGGTTGGTTTTGTGTTAATACTTAATAACCGGTCCATGGACCTTTTTCTTTTTCTTTTTTATTTTCCTCTCCCTTCTCATTTTCCTTTTAAGTTGTGAGCATTTCAAGACCGGCTTCAACAATAACATATAACATAATAACGAACCTTCTTCGAAATTATGAGCGCTCATAAATTATGCGTAACCGGTCCAAGAGTATTTTTTTCCTTTTCGTTTTTCAAAGTTGTAAACATTTTTTCTCAAGTGATATCAATTTGCAAAACAATTGAAAGTAATGCATTCGGTATGATGATGTTTCTTTGCAAGTTTAAATACCAGAACCTTACAACTGGGTAGCGTTGGATTTGTTTGCGTGTGTAAATTAGTAGTAAAAATGGAGCATCCTTGCAACATCCTTGCCTCCAAAAATTTCAATCTATCGTTGGAGTTGGAATAGTCAAATACCCGACGTGGAAAGCAAATGCACAACCCTTGAGACCGGTTTTTTTTTTTTGCATAACCGATCCTAGTGTCGTTTTTCGTTTTTCGTTTTATTTTTTCTAGTTGTAAGCATTTGGAGACCGGTTTTATGTCAGAACCGGTCCCAAAAGGCAACACAATTCCGGAACCCAACAGTAAGCCAAAAAAACCAATTAATTAAATATGGTTAAAATAACCAAGACCGAAATCAAGTCCGTATCCGCTCACAGATTGTTTTTTTTTAAAAAAAAAAAAAATTTAATTACAGGGGACTCCTTTTGTCTTGAAATAATAGCATTGAAAAATTAATAATTTGGTCTCTTGACCCAATTAGAAATTTGTTAAGAGAATAAGCCTAAATTTAGATTAAGCCTCGTGAGTTAGATATTAGTCCCTCACCCGACATGTGTTAACTTGGCAGAAGATGTATTAAATCAATCCTATATATGTGCTTTGTTCCCTGTTACAATTCCTGTTTTTCATTGTCTCCAACCTCTTTTGTCTTAGGCTGAAACTACGGCGCTATTAGAGAGCTCAAAGGTTTTAGCCTTTCATCTGTACTAGTCCAAGATTCATATGTCAAGAATTTGTTATCCATGTGTACCAATTGGGCTAAGTGTACATCCATTCCCTTTATTGACTCCTCTTGGATGGAGATAGTCATTATTTTATGTGATTGCTTGTCACATTTTTATTCAACTAACGTGTCACTATTTAACTATAGTCACTTAGTTTCGAAGTGAAAATTTCGGAGTTGATAAATAATCAACAGCTTATTAATCCTAGGACAGATATTCACTTCCATATTTTACTGGGATTTTACAAAATAAAGGGTTTTGGGTAAACATGGAGCATCATTGCAACATTCGTCCCTCCAAAAATTACAATTTATTCTAGGAGTTGGAATAGTCAAATACTCAAGGTGGAAAGTAAATGGACCACCCTTGGGACCGGTTTTGTGTGCATGTTGACCGAGTCTGGCAACCATAAAGCATCTAAATAAGAGTAATAACTTCTAAAATGAACTAAAAAAGGGTTTCGAGCAACAAAAAAAAACTAAGAAAGGGTGATTGAAATATTAAATTTATCTAATAATGAAATAATTTTTTGATTTTACCCATATTTAAGTAAAAACCTTTCATATTTATATTACATATTCTTTTATAGATAATTATTTCAAAATAGATTAATATTGAAAAACTAAATATCCTACCAAGTACTTGGTAATAAGCACTGAAGACTAATAATTGTAAGTAGTAGTATGATTCAAAAGTAGGCAGGCCAGGGGGTTTCCACGGCAACAAGATAATCGATTTATAATGTCTATGATAAACTGGAGCCTCAGAAGTTGTCCTCCATGAAGATTCACTGATCCCACCCACACACACACACACATATACATTCCAAACCCGGCCATGTCCATGAAACATTTGAAACACCAGTCTTTCACTAATTCCATTGCAGAAAATTATAACCAGCCTTGATAGATTGAGAGCCTTCAGAAATCTCTACCAGCAACAGATGCAATTATTTGATCTATCCTGTTTCATTACCCTCCAATTCTTGAAGAACTTCCGGCTGTGAATCAAATTGAAGCAGTAATTAAGGATAAGGGAAACAGAAGAAGATGGATAATAGTTTTCAAAAGGAAAAACTTGGAACCAAATAAGAACAGACTCGTCACCCACTTGATAACAAACATGAGCCCAAAAGAAAATTTAGATGCAGAGTTAAAACAAAATGATACTACTACCTCCCGTCCTCAACAAAAGAGCTAGCCAGTTGTGATTGATTTTGGTCTTATATATATTGATTCAGTTTACTTTGAATCCCAAATTTATAAGTCTTCCCAAAGTATCCTATTGATCATACACATTGAAGAGTTTCTTGTAGAGGTAGTCATAATAAAATATGGAATTTCGGGAAACCAACGTATAGTTGTTACAAAAAACTAACTCCCTAAATCTCACCAAGTGAGTCAACAAACTCTGTATCATATATGAAGGATGCAGTAATTAAAAAACAAAACAACTCAATGCATTCTCTATCCTCTTAACCTGAAGAAAGCTACAATCACATCACGTCTCTCATTCCTGACTCTTGCGGGTTTCATGTTCTAACAACTTTCTAATCCTTTGGGCAATAAAACGCCACTCTGAATATAAAGTTTACGTCTGATTTCCAAATCCAAAAATGCTTTGAACAAAATATTAATTAAAATCATGTTTGCAGGAAACAATTTTTATCACTCTATTTCTGCAGATACACTAATTGCTCGTCTGGAAATGCATTTAAACATTTAAAATCGCGTCTAATCCAAAATCACCTTGAGACTAGCTAGAATCACATCACCATGTCTCATTCCAAATTCCTCTGGGGTACGATTCTCTGCGACCTGCTTGCCAGTCTTTTGATGAGTAAACTGAAAATTTGATTTTGCGTAGTGCTTCCTGTCACAATAGTCCTCTATCAGAAACCCTAATTTCACGCTTTTCCCAATCGTATAGTGCAAATCCTCCTCGCCTAGGTACTTCACAGTAACTAGAATGCGCTCTTCGCGGGTCACCGGCCCAATCAAACAAACGACGTTCATTTCGGTGACGAACACTTTGTCACCGCAAGAAAGCACGTACTCCTTTGCCGTCTCTCCGCCGCCGCCGCCGCCGCCTGCTTTTTCCATTTTCTTCCCTTCCTCCATTTCTTCAGAATCAATTTCAGGGGTGGCCGCTTCTTGTTTGCTCATTGAGTTGAGCAAGTTGAGAGATTCTTTTACAGTTTCAATGGGAAAAACCAAAAAGAAAAGTCTGCTTCAAAATCCAGGCAGATCTGACAAGAAAAGAAAACAAACCCTTAAAAAAACGGACTCGGCTTTTGTCCAATGCACCGCTGCACACAAAACGCGTCCTTTTTGGTCCAAAACTGATCTTTCCCTCTTTTCTCTCTCTCTGTTTTTTTTTTTTTGAAAAAAATATTTTAGGCATTGATTAGTATTTAAAAGATACTTCAAGATATACTCAACGTATTGAAAAAATATTTCATGATGTTAAAAAATTAATTTAAGATCTTAAAAAAATAGACTAAATACCCTATTTGATACTTGAAAAAAATCATGAACCCATTTTTGGTCCCTTAATAAAAATAACTCATCTCATAATCTCTTACCACATTTTAAACACTTCACTGTATGTGTCCTCTTCAACCTGGAAGGACTGACGTGGACGGTTTTTGGATTTTACAGGGATTACGAGATGAGTTATTTTTGCTTAGGGACCAAAAAGGGGGTCTGTGATTTTTTTAGGGACCAAATAGGGTATTTATTCAAAAAAATATTCCATGGTACTGATTAGTATTAAAAGAAATACTTAAGAATACTCACTGAAAAAATGTTTTATGATCTTTAAAAATTATTTTAGGATCTTGAAAAAAAATCCTGAAATATATTTTTAGTATTAGTCAGTACCTTGAAATATTTTTTCAAGATCCTAAAATAATTTTTCAAGATCATGAAGCATTTTTTCAGTACCAGTCGGTATTCTCAACTATCTTTTTAGTACCAGTCAGTAACACAATATTTTTTCAAGATTATGAATTATTTTTTCTGATCAATATTTTAAAATATTATCTTTTAAGTATTATTTTTTGATTATTCACACAAAACCGGTCCATGAGCCCCTTTTTTTCCGTCCTTTTGATTTTTCTTTTAAGTTGTGAGCATTTCAAGACCAGTTTGAACAATAAAATAGAACATAATAACGAACCCACTTCGAAATTATAAGTGCTCATAAATTATGCATAACCCGTCCAAGAGTTTTTTTTTTTTTTTTCCTTTTCGTTTTTCAAAGTTGTAAACAATTTTTTTTTTTTTAGAGGGATATCCATTTGCAAAACAATTGAATCAGACTTATGAAAGTAATGCATTCGATATGATGATGTTTCTTTGCAAGTTTAAATACCAGAACCTTACAACTAGGTATCGTTGGTTTTGGCTGCCTGTGTATATTATTAGTAAAAATGGAGCATCCTTGCAACATCCTTGCCTCCAAAAAATTACAATCTATTCATACCGTACCGATCTTTATCTCGGGAAGGTGAGCCCTTAGTTGATTCCCGGGGTGTTTGATTTATGGCTTCCATCTGCTCCAACTCTATGTATTGTTTTGTGCGATCTCGGAATTCGGCCAAAGTTTTTGGACGACGTTTCATGACCGACTTCTTTAATGGTGAAAATTTGTCCAGTCCTGCAGTTACACAATGCAAATGCATATCGTCTTTTAATCCGGGAACTTGTAATGTTGTGCTGTTGAAGCGCTCCAAGTATTTTTGCAAAGTTTCCCCAGGCGCTTGCCTCACCTGATCAAGTTGAAATTCCGTCTTTGGTTGCTTCCTACTCGTAGCAAAGTGAAGTAGAAATTTATTTTCCAAGTCCTTCAAATCCGGGATTGAATTAGCTGGTAAACTGTTGAACCAAAATCACCTTGAGACTAGCTAGAATCACATCACCATGTTAATACATGCATTTTCTGTTGTTAATTTATGCTTTTTCTGTTATTAATCGCTTCTATGTGAAATATGCACTATGGGCAGCAAAGTAATTTTAACCTCTTAAATAATTACACAGAAGTCCCAAGGGACCTGTGTGTAATTTTGTCATATGAAGGGGCATAAAAGTAAATATCTCTGTTCCTTGGGCCCTACGTGTAATTTTCCCTTTTACTTTTTCTAGTTGTAAGCATTTGGAGACCGGTTTTATGTCAGAACCGGTCCCAAAAGGCAAAACAAATCAGGAACACACCAACTGTAAGCAAAAAAAATAAAGACAAATTCCAATTAATTAAATATGGTTGAAATAACCAATACAGAAATCAAGTCCGAATCTGCTCTCAGATTTTTTTTTAAAAAAAAATTAATTTAATTACAGGGGGCTCCTTTTGTCTTGAAATAATAGCATTGAAAAATCTAAAATTTGGTCTCTTGACGCAATTAGAAATTTGTTAAGAGACTAAGCCTAAATTTAGATTAAGCTTGTTGTTAATAAATGCATTTTCTATCGTTAATTTATGCTTTTTCTGTTATTAATCGCTTCTATGAAAAATATGCACTATGGACAGCAAAGTAATTTTAACCTCTGAAACAATTACACAGAAGTCCCAAGAGACTTGTGTGTAATTCTGTCATTTGAAGGGACCTAAACATAAATATCGCTGTTCCTTGGGACCTATATGTGTAATTTTCAATTTTATTTTTTCGCATTGGGAGACCAGTTTTATGTCAGAACCGGTCACAAAAGCAAAAATAAATGAAGACTTATTCCATTAATTAAATATGGTTAAAATAACCAAGACCGAAATCAAGTCCGTATCCATGTGAAATATGCATTTTCTGTTGTTAATTTATACATTTTCTGTTATTCATTTATGCATTTTTCTGTTGTTAATCGCTTCTGCAAGTGAAAGAAGACAAATTCAAGGTTTTCAAAAGTTGTTGTTAATAAATGCATTTTCTGTCGTTCATTTATGATTTTTCTGTTATTAATCACTTCTATGAGAAATATGCACTATGGACAGCAAAGTAATTTGAACCTCTGAAAAAATTACACAGAAGTCCCAAGGGACTTGTGTGTAATTCTGTCATTTGAAGGGACCTAAATATAAATATCTCTGTTCCTTGGGACCTATGTGTAATTTTCAATTTTAGATTTTCGCAATTGGAGACCGGTTTTATCTCAGAACCGGTCCCAAAAGGCAAAACAATTCGGAGAGCCAGCAGTAAGCAAAAGAAAAATAAAGACTTATTCCACTTAATCAAACATGGTTATAATAACCTAGTCCGAAATCAAGTCCGTATCCATGTGAAATATGCAATTTCTTAACTTTGAAACTAATTGACAATTGTTGAATATGTGACCACATGAATTGGCTAAATTTTTTTTCCTAAAAATCACATAAAATAATGACTATTTCTAGTATAGAGGAGTCGACAAAGGTAATGGAAGCACACTTAGCCAAATTGGTACATCTTAACCACAAATTCTCCATAATTGATGTCCAAACTTTGTTGCCTCTTGGGAGCGGTTTTTTGTTAAAACCGATCTTGCTATGCTTATAATTAAAAAAAAATCAAAAGAAAAAAGGCTCTTGGACCGGTTAAGCACACAAAACCAGTCTCTATTTTAGAGATATTCGGTCAAATATGGAAGTCAATATCTATCTCAGGATTAATAATCTGTTGATCTTTTATCAACTGTAAATTTTACTCGAAAACTAATTGACTATTGTTGAATATGTGATCAAATTAATTAGCTAAAAATGTGGCATAAAAATCACATAAAATAATGACTATTTCCAATCTAGGGGAGTGGACAAAGGGAATGGAAGTACACTTAGCCAAATTGGTACATCTTAGAATAAACTGTAATTTCTGGAGTCAAGGATGTTTCAATGATGTTCCAATATTTTTACAAATAATAGGGTTAAGGAGCAAATTTACCAATAAACTATTGGTCCAGGAGCACCCAACACAATAAAATCTTATCTGGACCTTAAATACCAACGAACTCTTTAAAATGTTAATTGAGCACAGTACGGTTAAAGAGAAACTAACGCCGTCATCTCTCTCCCACTCTCATTCGTCTTCTTTATCCATCTCCTTCCTTTTCTTCACCAAAAACACCTTCTTGAAATATTATAAAACAATAAGTCTCGTGGTTCATCCCCGCCAAAGAAGCTCATTTAAAATCATTATAGTGAAGAAAATAAACACTTATAACAAAATAATCTTTCTTTTCCTGTTAATCAAATTCGGAGGTCCAAAAGATAAACAACGTAAATTTCAAGTTGACGCTATTTCAGAAATTTAAACATCAGATAAGCAATTTAAACGCTCAAAACATGTTCACCGGATACAAATTCAGATATCCCTTTAAATTCAGAAAATTGTTAATAAAAATGCGGTAACAAGAAAATCAATTTGTAACTTGTGAATTTCAGGTGAAAACGAGGAGAAAAACGGGAAGTATGACAGTGAGCTCTCATGGACTTTAACATTAAACTCCATATTTGTTTTAAGTATTTAACTTCTATTTAGTCTCAAAATTTTCACGCCAAAGTTTAGCATAATGTGAAGATCAAAAGAAAGAAAAGGCACAAGGAAATCGTGATAGAAAAATCAGCAGAAAGGGTGTACCTGGAGAGAACAGTGAGGATCAAGAACGGCTTTTTGGAAATTACAGAGACGAATAGGGAGAGAGCGGGCCTAACGCTAGTAGAGCATACCCGATCCCTGCCGCTACCGTCATTTCTGCCGATCACCGAGTAGAACCAACCAACACAATCGCTCCCAAAGTCGCTGATACAAACTCTCGAAGTCTGTGTTTTGGCCCAAGAAAGTACAATCGATCACCGGTGAAGAAAAGGAAGGAGATGGATGAAGAAGACGAATGAGAGAGGGAGAGAGATGACGGCGTTAGTTTCTTTTTAACCTCATTGTGCTCAATTAACATTTTAAAGAGTTAATTGGTATTTAAGGTCCAGATAAGAGTTTATTGTGTTGGGTGCTCCTGGACCAATAGTTTATTGGCACATTTGCTCCTGAACCCCAAATAATATACACAAGCAACCAAAAGCTACACCAGCCACACTACCCAGTTGTATGATCCCGGTAATTGTCAAAGAAAATAAAGCAAATAGGATTTAATACATCTTGTGCCAAGTTAACACATGTCGAGAGCGAGGGAAGGCAATTGAGGACTCCTTGAATATGGGAATATACATAATTCTTCATAATTGATATCCAAATTGTTTTTCATTTTCGGAGCGGTTTTAAAATAGAACCGTTCTCCACATGTTTATAACTTAAAAAAAAAATAAAAAGAAAAAAGATTCTGGGACCGGTTATGCACACAAACCCGGTCTCAAGAGTAATGCATTCTTGCCTTCCTTTCCTTCCTACCCATCTTTCTTTCATTCTTCGTCTCGTATACCTAATCTTATTTATAAGTCCAAATTAACCAACTCTAATATATCAAGAAGAGTTAGTTAACTCATTAATTAACGGCTAAATTTTCAAATTTTCCCGAGTCAACGATGGTTCCATTAATTTTCCGTGACGGATGGAGAAGAAGAAATTGCTCAAATCAGATAACATTAGCAATCGGAAAAAGGAAAAAAGAAAAAAAACCTAAATGCATAACTCGCTCGAAGATGGATGTGGGAGGGATTTTTCCGATGGTGGATTGGGAGAGAATCGGCCTCGGTGGTGTGTCCAGAAATAGGTAAACAATAGGATGAGAGATGAAAGAGGAATACAGAAATGGAGAAGAACCCAGCAAAGATAATGGAAAGCTGACGAATGACGTCGATGGTGGAGAGAAATCTATTGATGGGAAACAAAATGTGAGAAAAAACCGCTGAAAAAATGTATTGATCAGAGTTGTTAGTCTGCAAAGCGCTCGGTAATTAGGTTTCTAACAAAAAATAATCATTGCATGCATTTAGAATTTATTTCCTTAACAATAATATATAATATGATAATTAACCTTTTTCAAAATTACGAGTGCTCATAAATTATGCATGACCAATCCAAGAGTATTTATTTTCTATTCATTTTTTTAAGTTGTAAGCATTTGGGGACCGGTTTTATGTCAGAACCGGTCCCAAAAGGCAAAACAATTCCGGAACCCAACAGTAAGCCAAAAAAACCCAATTAATTAAATATGGTTAAAATAACCAAGACCGAAATCAAGTCCGTATCCGCTCACATATTGTTTTTTTTTTAAAAAAAAAAATTTAATTACAGGGGGCTCCTTTTGTCTTGAAATAATAGCATTGAAAAATCAATAATTTGGTCTCTTGACCCAATTAGAAATTTGTTAGGAGAATAAGCCTAAATTTAGATTAAGCCTCGTGAGTTAGATATTAATCCCTCACCTGGATTAGTAAGTAATTGCACAACCCTTGAGACCGGTTTTGTTTGCATAACCGATCCCTAGGGACTTCGATGTAATTATTTCAAAGCGTAAAATTACTTTGATGTCCATAGTGCATATTTCAGAAAGAAGCGATTAACAACAAAAAAAAAGAGCATAAATTAACAACAGAAAATGCATGTATTAACAACAATTTTTGAAAGCCTTGAATTTGTCTTCTCTCACTTGTAGAAGAGATTAACAACAGAAAAAACATAAATTAGCAACAAAAAATGCATGTATTAACAATAACTTTTGAAAACCCTAAATTTTTTTAATAAATAAAATTGTTGTTAATACATGCATTTTCTGTTGTTAATTGATGCTTTTTCTGTTGTTAATCTCTTCTGCAAGTGAGAGAAGACAAATTCAAGGTTTTCAAAAGTTGTTGTTAATACATGCATTTTTTGTTGTTCATTTATGCTTTTTCTGTTATTAATCGCTTCTATGTGGAATATGCACTATGGGCAGCAAAGTAATTTTAACCTCTTAAATAATTACACAGAAGTCCCAAGGGACCTGTGCGTAATTTTGTCATTTGAAGGGACTTAAAAATAAATATCTCTGTTCCTTAGGACCTATGTGTAATTTTCACTTTTCTTTTTCTAGTTGTAAGCATTTAGAGACCGGTTTTATGTCAGAACCGGTCCCAAAAGACAAAACAAATCAGGAACCTAGCAGCTGTAAGCAAAAAAAAATAAATAAATAAAAATAAAGGCAAATTCCAATTAAGTAAATATGGTTAAAATAACCAAGATCGAAATCAAGTCCGTATCCGCTCTCAGGTTGTTTTTTTTTTAAAAAAAATAATAATTTAATTACAAGGGGCTCCTTTTGTCTTGAAATAATAGCATTGAAAAATCAATAATTTGGTCTTTTGACCCAATTAGAAATTTGTTAAGAGAATAAGCCAAAATTTAGATTAAGCCTCGCGAGTTAGATATTAGTCCCTCACCCGACATGTGTTAACTTGGCAGAAGATGTATTAAATCAATCCTATATATGTGCTTTGTTCCCTCTTACAATTGCTGTTTTTCATTGTCTCCAACCTCTTTTGTCTTAGGCCGAAACTACTGCGCTATTAGAGAGCTCAAAGGTTTTAGTCTTTCATCTGTACTAGTCCAAGATTCATATGTCAAGAATTTGTTATCCATGTGTACCAATTGGGCTAAGTTTACATCCATTCCCTTTATTGACTCCTCTTGAATGGAGATAGTCATTATTTTATTTGATTTTTTGTCACATTTTTATTCAACTAACGTGTCACTATTCAACAATAGTCAGTTAGTTTCGAAGTGAAAATTTCGGAGTTGATAAATAATCAACAGCTTATTAATCCTAGGACAGATATTCACCTCCATATTGTACTGGGATTTTACAAAATAAAGGGTTTTGGGTAAACTTGGAGCATCATTGCAACATCCGTGCCTCCAAAAATTACAATTTATCCTTGGAGTTGGAATAGTCAAATACTCGAGGTGGAAAGTAAATGGACTACCATTGAGACCGGTTTCGCGTGCGTAACAGGTCCAAGATTAGTTTTTTTTTTTTTTTGGAGGGGAAATTAAAATAAAGACCGAGAGAAAATAATATTTATTATATAAAGGACCAAAAAAATAGTAATTACTTAAAAAAATAGTATTGTCTCTTGAATATATAATTTAGCAAATCATCAAAATTAAAACTTACCACCCCCCCTTTTTTTTTTGTCGTTGTTGTAAAAAGTAAAAACTAAAATGCTTTCACTTTTTTAATGATTTTGGATTATTTATACTTTTCAATTTTACTAGCATGAAATGAATTTTTTTAACCCGCATATATTTCTACTAAAACAAAGAAGCAACACAAAATAAAACAACGAGATAAACTGTCTTGACCTGGCACGGATGAAAAATTATAAAATATCGTGAGTGTTACTAAAATTATAAAATTCTCTCTTTGCTTAAACTTTTTGTTGTGTTAAAAAATATAACGTTGTAAAATTGAAGAATGTCTAAAGTTCTTCCATAGATATCTCATACCTATCCAAGATTTGAAAATTAATTTGTGAATACTGATTAAATCAATTAAGTTGATTGGTTTATCTAAATACCCCTTTAACCATTTGTGTAATGAAACTCATCCCATAGGTAGGGATCTCCCTCTAATATGTAAACATTAGGAAACCGGTTTTAAAATAAACAACGGTCCCTAAAGGCAAAATAATTTGGATAGCAAGAATGAAGAACTTGAAGTAGTCATTATTTTGAGATTTTTATGTCACATTTTTTGTCAAAAACAGAAAGAAAGAACACCAGTCAAGTAAAGAATGAAAGAAAAGTCAAGAACTTCCATGATACAACAAAAGATATGATGAAGAAATACGCGATACAACAGAAGAAAAGAAAAAAAGAAAGATATGAGAAAATTAGTGGCTGGTACGTGGATGCCATTTGCCACCGCCGTTCACCTACGAAGAGGGTGCGGCGTGTCGGATCGTTCTACCCTCGGTGGAGTGGAAACCCTCGCATTGCGCTCCTGCCCATCGCCGTGCGGGGGTTGCTCGACGGGAGCCGGGAAAAAGCAGCTGCAACACCAGTTAAACGCAGCACTTCAAAGAAATACAAGAGACAGAGAACAAGAGGAAGAGTGAGAACTAAATGCATATGGGTAGCAAAGAAGGAAGTAATGCGGAGGAAAGAACGAAAGAATATGCTAAGAGTCGACACGTACTGGATCCAAGGAGGACACATGCAAACGAAACATTAATGGAGGGAACAAATTGGGGAGAGAGAGAGGGATGTACTTAAACGGAAAGTAACATTAAAATTTGTAAGAACGCTTTCGTGTACGCTATTAAACGGAGTATTTAAGGCGGGTGTTACAGTGTGTATATATATACACTATATTTATCTCACATTGTACTATTTTATGTTTTTTCATTTTATTATACTTTGCTATTTTTGTACGTTAATTTTTCCATATTATATTTATTATTTTAATTTACATGATCTATTTTTATGTTTCCCTTTGTTTCCAATTTTTACGTTATCTTATCTGATACTCATTATTATGTTCATAGAACTATATAAGTGACAGGAAAAATCCCTACAAAAGACAAATGGATTATTTAAATTATATTTTTGTTATTGCAATAAAAAAATTTTGAATTAAGTGATTTGACCTAAAATAAAATTTTACAATTCGATAATTTTTACCTTACTATTTCTCATTTGGATTGAGTATCCATATCTTATTTTATTTCTTTTTTTACTTTGACCAAAAAAATCTCACAACCAGAAACGCAATTCCGTTGCAAATTCAGCTGAAAGTTGCGACAGATTACAAACTCCGCCGCAAATTCAAAGTTTCGCAATGTGAAATGGCAACAGACTATGGTCCCCGTCGCAAAATAGTGTTCTTGTGGTATCGTTTTGTGACGGCGTGAGCTGGCTGTTGCAAAACGGCATGAGAATTCACGTAGTTTTGCGATGACATGTGAATTCATGCCATTTTGCAACGGCGTGAGCTGCCGTCACAAAACGGCGTGAATTCTCACACCGTGTTGCAATGGAGGAAGTGATTTTGTGACAGAAATACTATTCCATCTCAAATCACAACTTACGTTGCAACTTAAGTTATTCCATCCATCTCAAATCCAAGTTAGATCCTTATTCTCTGGTTACTTGTTGGGATTTTCTTTGTTGAATGCATGTGTATGTTTGCCACTTTCTTGATTAAGTGGCAATTGATTGGTATAAGTGGCCAATACAATTGGCCACTTATATTTGTGGCATGTTGATATGTAAAGCATGGAAAATATATTAGTTAGTTAATTAGTAATAATATAATATATTATATCCTTCCAATTTAATTGGTTGCTTTTATTGCTTTTCTTATATTTTCACATAATATCTCCTGCATAAATAAATAGGATATCAATAGATTTCATGTTATAATCACATTTTATCCTATATTTAATTAAAAGATAGATAAGTATATAAAAGATAATTAAATAAGCACAAGATATTACTAAAATCAAAAAGAGAGCAAGGGAAAACGGGAAACTTGCTAAACAGAGAAAAGGAAAGGTTGTTAGCTCTAGTACTGAGACTGAACTGGTTATAATGGCAAAAGATGGTGCAGATCCTCCCCGTCCTCCTCCAAAGAGGACCATGGGCGACTACATGACACTTAATCCTGCCAGGACTGCAACTAGCATTGTCAATCCTGCTGTGAATGTGAATAATTTTGAAATCAAGCCATCCCTCATAAACTTGGTTCAACAAAGCTCTTTTAGTGAGAGTGATTTAGAGGATCCTAATCAACATATTGAGACTTTTCTGCAGATTTGTGATACCATCAAGATGAATGGGGTTCCTAAAGATGCTCTTCGTATGAGGCTGTTTCCTTTCTCTTTGACGGGGAAAGCAAAAGCTTGGCTTCGTTATTGTTCTACTGGAAGTCTCTCAACTTGGGATATTATCACTACAAAGTTCCTTGAAAAATTTTTCCCTTCTTCTAAATATACAAAGCTGATGTCAGATATTAGTTACTTTACTCAAAGCAATGGGGAATCATTCTGTGAAGATTGGAAAAGGTTTAAGGAGTTGCTTAAGAAGTGTCCACAGCATGAGCTGCAAGACTATGAGCAGGCGAGAATATTCTACAATGGGCTGCTTCCGTCTTCTAGGATGATGATTAACGCTGCAGCAGGTGGTAAACTGAAAAACAAGACTCCAGAAGAAGCATTGGAGTTGTTTGAGGCTATGGGGTCCCTTGAGAATGAGACTGGTACTCCACAACCAAAGAGGGGAGTTCTTCATCTAGACTCTTACAATACAATTTTGGCCCACAATAAGAACCTCTCCCAACAAAACAAGGTGATCCAACAGTAGTTAGCTGCCATCACTAAACAGCTTGCCTCTTCTTAGGTCTCATCCATCACTTCTCAGCCTCCTTTGCTTTGTGATTTTTGCAAAGGGGAACACGCTAATGGAGATTGTGAAGCTGGTAGTATTGGAGAAACAACTGAGGTTAATTACATGAGTAATCCTTCTAGGAACCAGTTTAATCCGTATAGCAACACGTACAATCCTGGCTGGAAATCTCACCCAAACTTTTCCTATCAACCCCAAGCAGCACCTCAGCAGTCCCACCAAACCACCACCACCATTACTGATCTAGAAAAGGCTTTGACACAGTTAACCCATACCAGCACTGAATACATACAAAGTGAAGAAGCTTTCCGGAATGAAACAAGGTCCTCTCTCAAAAATCAGGAGGCTTCAATCCAAAACTTGGAGAATCAGATTGGTCAGTTAGCAAAGCAACTAGCAGAGAGGAGCCAAAGGTCCTTCCCTAGTCATATTGTGGTCAATCCAAAGGAGCATTGTAAGGCCATATCTACAAGAAGTGGTATAGTGATTCAGTCAGTTGAGAAATTTGTTCCGCAGAAGGAAAAATTTGAAAAAGGGGTGGAAGAACATGAAAAGGCTTTAGAAAAAGAGGAGAAAGAGGCTGAGAATGATGATGTACAGCAGATTCCAAAGGAGATAGCTACAACGAAGTCTCTCATTCCTTCTTATGCAAAACCTGCTTACCCCCAAAGGTTAAAGCAGCAGATTCAGAAGCAACAATATGCCAGGTTCTTGGATATTTTTAAGAAATTGCAGATTAACATTCCTTTTGCAGAAGCTCTTGAAAATATGCCTAACTATGCAAAATTCATGAAAGATTTGCTTTCCAAGAAGCATAAGTTGCAAGAGGATGAAACAGTGGCGTTGACTCAGCAGTGTAGTGCCATTATTCAAACAAAGTTGCCACCAAAGCTTAAAGATCCGGGTAGCTTTAGTATTCCTTGTGCAATAGGGAACGTCAATATGGGCAGAGCACTTTGTGATCTGGGAGCTAGTATAAATTTAATGCCCTTATATGTTTTGAAAGCTCTCGGCATTAAAGAGATGAAGGCTACTATGATGTCGTTCCAGTTGGCGGATAGGTCCATTAAGAAGCCAGAAGGTGTCATTGAGGATGTGCTTGTGAAAGTGGACGAATTCATCTTCCCGGTGGATTTTGTGGTTCTTAACATGGAGGAAGATGCTGAACTCCCTTTGCTTTTGGGAAGACCCTTCTTGGCTACTGCTAGAGCAGTAATTGATGTAGCTGCAGGAAAAATGGAGTTCCAAATGAATGATGAGAAAGTCACTTACGATGTGTTTCAATCCATGAAATACCCAGCTGATAAGAGTGATTGCTTCAGAATTGATGTAGTTGACGAGGCCATTCATGAAGATCTTTTTCAAGAAGGTTTAGATGAGTCTATGAAGGATGGTCTTGCACAATTGTTACAAGTGGAAGAAGAGGTTTCTGTAGATGAGAATTCTGATTTACAGGTTGAGGAGCTGAAGAAGAAGGATTATGATGCGCCACCTGTTCCTCCTAAGGTGAAACTAAAGGAGCTCCCTTCTAATCTAAAGTATGCTTTTCTAGGGACGGATGACACTTATCCCATTATTATTAGTGCTGAGTTGTCACCTACAAACGAAGAGAAGTTGCTGAAAGTTTTGACTACCCACAAGACTGCAATAGGGTTGAAGCAAATTCTGGAGAGGACTCTTGGGAAGTCAAAGAAGGATTGGTCTAAGAAGCTTGATGATGTTTTGTGGGCGTACCGAATGACATTCAAAACTCCTATTGGCATGTCACCGTTTCAGCTGCTATATGGTAAGTCTTGCCACCTTCCAGTGGAGCTTGAGCATAAGGCGTTTTGGGCAACTAAGCTGCTGAATTTTGATGCTAAATCTGCTGATCAAAAGAGGTTACTTCAATTGAACAAGCTCGATGAATTCAGAATTTTTGCATATGAGAGTGCTAGCCTCTATAAGGAAAGAACCAAAAGATGGCATGACAGGAGGATTATTCCTAAAGAGTTTCATATTGGACAACAGATACTACTTGATAATTCTCGTTTGAAACTTTTTCCAGGGAAATTGAAGTCTAAATGGTCAGGACCTGTTGTAGTCAAAGAAGTCACACCTTTTGGTGCAACTGCCATTGCATCAATAGGTTCAGATGACGCTTTTAATGTGAATGGGCAGAGATTAAGGCCTTACCATGGTGGAAACATTGACAGAGGAAGAACCTCTGTGGCATTGGAAGTTAAGAATTAAGGTGACATCCGTCAGGCTCGGGACGGTAAACAAGCGCTGATTGGGAGGCAACCCAATAAGTTTTCCTTGCAGTTATTATTTTTTATTATTTTTTCTTCTTGTTTTTCTTTCTCTTTCATTTTTTCTAGTCTTAAAGATGATCAATCCTCTTGTGGCTGCCAAGTTTTGCTGGGGTGCTCTTTCCTCTTTTAATATTTGAAACATCATGGATGGTACCAGATAAAGCACTCCACATCAGAGTTAACGACCTAAAACCAGGGGAGTACTAGTTCCTTTCCCTATTTATATTTTGCAACATTGAGGACAATGTTTGATTTAAGTGTGGGGAGGGATATAATTTCTTTGGTTATGCTTGTCCTTATGCAATTGAACAGAATTTTTTTTTTTGATATTTTTGCATTGTTTAGGATTGACCTTAATTTTGAGTCTTCCCCATCTTGGAAAAATATTATCAAGTCAAAAATTTTATTAAAAAAAAAAAGTTCTAATTAAGCCTCTAAAGTCTTGAATTTTTTTTAATTTTGAGATTGACTATGAGAATAAAGATTAGTTTGTAATATGATCAACAGATTATTAGTTTATGAATATTTTGCTACATGATTTCTTTAGAAAATTAGATGATGACCTTTGTCAGCTAAGTAAAACTATTATTTTGGGAAATGACTCAGGTGGTAAAAAAACAAAAACAAAAACAAAAAAAAATCACACACACGCACACAACTCCAAGGACTCCTCTAGACCTTACTTAGTAACCGGGGGCACCTCATCACCAATGTTGGCACTCGCGTCAAAGGGTAAAGTTAAAGAGGGTTATGAGTTAGGCTAAAAGCCTCTTGAGGTACCTGTTGGAGTAACTGAGTAACCGGTGCTGCATCACCCATGTGCAGGGTTGCGTAAAAAGGGGACCTACAACGGCTCAAGGCAAAAAAAAAAAAAAAAAAGAGAAAAGAAAAAAGAGTTATTTTATACTTGAGGATCCTTATTAAATTAAAATGAAAAGTTTGGTTTAGCGGGTCATTTGAATTTTTCTGGAGAAATTGAGTAGCATAATATCCTTTTACTAATCTTATTGTTGATCTTATTGCTTGCCGATCTTTTGATCATATGATGTTAAAAGATTGTTACAATTGTTTAAGGCTATTGGCTTAGTAACTCATTCTTATAAAACATTAACTTAAATGAAACTTGATAACATGATCTAAGTGTGGTGGTTGCTGCTATAACGTCCTCAAAATTTACTTAACATAATGACTAATTAAGGGATTATTTACAACTAAGTAATGCTTCATTGCTTGCCAACATATACAAAATAAATCAGAGTATGCAAAAATGAGCCCTAACGTGGCAATACACAATCATCCAACACATACCAAAAGATGGAAGCACTACTGTCAGAAGAAGTAGCCTAAGCTTCCGAAGTTGTTCCTGACGGACCCGGACAGAAACTATCACCTGGAAAAATGTGGTAACCATCAATCCAACTCATTACGAATACTAATATGTGCTAGTGAGGTACAATGTGGAACAATTTATATAACAAAGTATTTTAAATATATAATATATATAATTTGCCAATGTCCATATCACAAAATTTCGTATCAGAAATTAGGTATCACAGTTTTCATTAACCCAATTCCCAAGATACCTACCACCAATCCAACCGAACCGCCTTATTTCCTCCGACTAGACCCATGGGCTAAGTTACATCCATATTACTGGTTACTCAAAAGCCCACTGGTCATGTGATGAGGACCGTGCAAAATCTTCAGAGCACATGTCCCAGACCATGGGTCTTTCCCCCTCATTGAACTAGCGGGGTGTCGTACGCCCTCATTGAACTAGTGGGCCAGTCCCTCATTGAACAGGTGGGACAATATAAAGCCAAACCATCATGCACCAATGGAGGCCTCACCACGTGGTGGAATATAATATTTCATTTCCTCTCAATTCAACCCTTCCCATAATTATCATAATGAATATCATAATATCAAAACTCTCAATTCTTATATATAAATAAATATTTGCAAATATTTCACAATTCAAATCATAAGATTCCACAGGGCAATTTCTAATAAGATATTCATAACTATTTCACAAAATACTCACAAACAACATACTAATACACATAATAAGTGGAAAGTGGTTACCTCTCACCGTAGCTAACTATTATCATACTACTCCTAATCCAAGAGCTCAAACACATGCCGAAAATCAATCTACCACAACCAATTTACTAACCATTACTAACTTTTTCAAACTTTACATAATTAAAATTGTAATTTATAATTTCGTAAAAATATACAAAATTTGTAATGAATATTATTATACTAAAAACTGAAAATAACAGTCCTTCAAATTTCAAAACCAAAATGATTAAAATTTCAATAATATATTTGTTAACCCAAAGACTATTTCATTACATCATCAATACTTTAAATTAGAAGTTTAATAAATATCAATTATCCTATAAATTATGCTTTATTGCATTACATATAATGTTTCTGAAAATTCCAAAAATGTATATATGTAACTTGACTTTTTACATAGGACTTTTCCTGTAGTTTTCTAATTAAACTTTAAGAATTCGTAATTAATTCTACAAAAATCTAAATGAGGTGTTTCCAAAAGCTACGTGTTCCTTAGCATGTCTACTTTCACATAAAAATAATACCAATAGCCATAAAATATTATATTATTCCCAGATTTTTAAAAATACAAACATTGTTTAGAAAACTTTCAAAAAGTGTGACTCAACTTCCAAAAATCATATCTCGAGTTACAAACCTCCGTTCAAGGTGATCCAAAGCTCTTTTCAAAGATTAATATGTGTACTGTCAACACACAAAAATTTCATGAAATAAATCAAAGGTTTCATATTCCAAAACCATGCCAGAAGATGATCACTATTCCTGGAACATAAAATTTGTCTAGATTTTCAGTTAAACTTCGGAAAATCATATCTCCCTTTCTACACGTCCGATTTAGGTTTTCTTTGGCTTTTTAGAAAGGTTGAGATGTCTACTATTTACTGTAAAAATATCAAGGAAAGAATCAAATGTTTTCCATTTCAAAAACGAGGCTGAAAATTACTGTTCACTTCTGAAACTGACATTTTCCAGTTTTTGGTGTCTAACTTTGAAAAATCATAACTTTTAATCTACAAGTTGGTTTTGTCTGGGGTTTTTCTCGTTTTGAACCTTGAGGAGTCTACTATTTACTGTAAGAATTTCAAGGAAAAACTCAAATGTTTACTTGGTCATAATTGCCACGTCATTTTCTTGATCCAGAGGCATACCAGAGACTTCCAGATTTTTAGCTCAACTTTCAAAAATCATAACTGGAGTTATAGACCTCCGTTTTGGGTGTTCTTTGGCTCGTTGGAAATTTTGAGATATCTACTATTTACTGTAAAAATTTCAAGGAAAAACACAGATGTTTTCCATTTCAAAATCAAGACCGAAATTTTCTGTTCACTGGAAGTGCAGAAAAGTTCCAGGTTTTTGGCTGAACTTTGGAAAATTATTTCTCTCATTATACACGTCCGTTTTGCCTGGGTTTGGAATCTTTTTAAAGGTTAAGATATCTACTATCTTCCATAAAAATTTCGTGCAAAAACTCAAACGTTTTCCATAGAAACAGATGCATGCAAGATTCTCTGTGTTTAGTCCGAAAAACAGAGGTGTTTATCATTTCTGTTTTTCTCTTAACCAAACAGCAAACCTCAGTGTATTAAGGCCATGGAAACTAGAAGGAAAAAGCTCTAAGAACTCACCTTGGTTGGTTTCTTAGGCCTTCATGCATGTTCCACATCAATCTCCTTTGGTTTCTTCCCTTTAGCTCAACGTTGCAACTCTCAACCGTTACTCTCACTCACTGTGTCTCTGTCCCTCTGTTTCTGTACTCTATTTCTCCGTCTCCTCTCTTATTTTATGGCCGAAAGAAAGAGAATAAGAATTCTCACTCTCACTCTCACTCTCACTCTCGTTTTTGAAGGTGAATGGCAGAAGGAAAGAATGAGAATAAGAACTCACGTTCTCTCCATCTCACACTCTCTCTCGGTCTTAGCTTCTTTCCTCACCCTCTGCGTTGTGTGTTCTGTGGCAAGACCGATGGTTATAATGAGAAGGAGTGTGGTGTAGGCGTTGGGCTCAAGAAGTATGGAGAGGTGTGAGGTCGCGTGTACAGTGAACGCCGAAAGCAAGATATGCTGATGCGGAGACGTGTGCGGCTGGTTCTTCGCTGGTTTGTTGTTACATCTGCTTAACGTGTTTGAGCTTATATAAATTAAAGAAAATAGACAGAGTGTGGGTGCTGATCTGCTGAATAGATGAAAAATATGGACCGGTTTGGGCTTGTTTGGTCTTACTGAAACGGATCTGCATATATGGGAGTGGTTTAGGCTTGTTTTTGCTGTTGGGCTGATGGAGAATTTTTTTTTTTTTAAATAAGTAATATGGGCAATATATAAATTCTGCTGATGTGCATGGCATCACGGTACTGGGCTTGAATAGAAAAGAATGAAAATAATTGAAGTGGACTTGTACCTCATAGGACATGGGTTGCTCTGAGCCAATAGAATAGGGAGTATAAATGGGCTTTTAAGGCAATATATAAACATATATATTGTGTGACCACTAAAATTAACCCCACTTGATTCTCTACAATGTTTTTATTTGCAATTTGGTCATTTGTTTATTTAATTGCAATATTGAATAAATGTTAGAAATTAATCCTTAATTTTATATAAGGATTTTTCTTTTCCCAATTAATTCTTCTAGGCCATAAAATATAATTTCTATAATTGTTAGGCCTAAATTATTCTTTTCCTGAATTTTTTTTCTTTTTCCCAAAATAAATTAATTAAGGGAAAACTAAGCCTCAATTTCCAATAATTTATTCCATAATTATTTGAGGGCAAATCTCACAATTTAATTTCCCATAAAATATTCAAATTCCAAATCCCAAAATTTGGGATGTTACAGCTGCTCTTTATTTAGGGATTTCATGTTCTCATTTAAGATAATGAATTTTATTTCTTTTGCTTGAGGACAAGCAAATGTTTAAGTGTGGGGGAATTTGATAGGTAGATATTTTATAATTAAATAAGTATAGATTTTGGGATATATGGATTGATTTTAGTAATATCTTGTGCTTATTTAATTATTTTTTATATACTTATCTATCTTTTAATTAAATATAGAATAAAATGTGATTATAACAGAAAATCTATTGATATCCTATTTATTTATGCAGGAGATATTATGTGAAAATATAAGAAAAGCAATAAAAGCAACCAATTAAATTGGAAGGATAATTAGTAAGGAAGTTAGACATAGACTATTGTTGTAATGCCCTGGAAACTAAGGGGTGACCGACATGGAAGATGAATGAACTCATATTCCTTAAGCCTTAAACTTATATACAAACATTAAATAATACTCATAATAACATTCGTAGCTATGTTATACTATAGCATATTCATGTACATATAATCCAATTTATAAGAGAAGACAAGGATCCTACCTATAGACGACGAGGAGTATCTAAACTTCATAATTAAATACATAAGTATAAACATATATTTAAGTAGTTAGCATCTCTTTTTGCAATAACTATTTAATATACGCAACCAGGAAATACTCATCCATATTATCATGATCATTCACGTTTTTTCATTAACCATTAAATAACCATCATCACATCAATTTATCTCTCCTGGCGTGAGAGTCTCCTACTCTTTGTGAGCTCCTCCTGGTTCCTCATGGACCCGTTTCTTCAGCTGGTTAATCGGTGATCCACCATCATTCCACTTATAACCTCCTTTCTTCTTTCTTCCTAATCTTCTTCTTTGCATTTGTTCGTTGGTGGTAGTCTGGTTATCTGGTTTTGGTCTGTTATCTGTAATGGAAGTGGGTCAATCTAGTGGCTCAAGGAGACCGAATCAGGTAGTGTTGGAGCTAGAAAATGATGCAGATTTATGTGGTGGAACCCTGGTTGGGAAGATATACACAAGTAAAAACCTTAACATCCCTGTCATCATGTCCATGATTAGAAAGGGATGGCAACTTGATGAGGATTTAGAAATCCATGAGCTTGATAGGGAGAATCTTATTTTCTGGTTTCGATTCAGGAAGGTTATGGATTTTGCCCATATTCTTAAGGGGAGACCATGGTCAGTCCAGGGTTTCCTCTTGAATCTTCAAGTCTGGGAGAGCTTCATGGTGTTTCAAGACGTAAAATTCGACTAGGCTCCGTTTTGGGTTCAGTTTCACGGCCTTCCGGTGGAAGCTTTTAGTAACAGTAATGCGAAAATTCTTGGAGACTCAGTCGGGTCAACTGTTATGTTTGAAAAGCCAAAATCGGAGGGCAGGTTGGATAGAAGTTTCATAAGGGTTCGTTCTCTGATAAGGGTGGATGAAACTCTGGTTCCGGGTTTTTGGATCCCTCGTAAGGATTTGGATCCCGCCTGGATTTCTGTTAAATATGAAAGATTGCCGACCTTTTGCTATTACTGTGGTCATCTTGATCATGATGGTCACCGATGTAGAGAGACCTTAGCTCAGAAGGGTGAAGACGTAGTGAAGGAATATGGTAACTGGTTGAGCACCTCTACCATTAGAACTAACGAGGATGCGTTGGAAATTTGTTCGTCAGAGTGGTGTGAGGTCCCCTATATCAAAAAATCTTCTGGTTCTCATGATAATCGAAGCTGGAGATCTGCCTCACCGGAAAAAGAAGGAGGCCAGGAACATCACAGACTGCCATGGATTCACTGGACTGGTGGGAGCACTCCTGGAAAACAGCAGGCGATATCACCTCAGCCACGTGTTGTGGCCGTTTCACCAGCTCGCCGGAACCCTTCTCCGATGACGGACGTTGCAAAGTCCAGCAGGCATTTCTGTCAGCTCTCCTCCTTTCCAAAGGTCAACTTTGAAAAGGGGAGTTTTTCAGACTGGCCACGCAACCTGTCAACGCCGAAAGTGACTGGAAATCTGCTGTCCGAGGTTGCTATCGGTGACGCAAGGGAGGTAGGGGATGATCACGTGAATCAGGGAACCACGATGTCAACGGGTGGGATTGGTGTAGGTGGGCCTCCATCTATGGGCCTGGTCAATGATGAAGATATCACCCTTGTGGATGCAACAACGCTGCGCACTGGTGAAGGCAAGGAAAAGGAAACTTCTCTTGGGCCTCCGTTGTTGGGCCGTATGGATGCTGGAGATTTGGATGCTTTGAATGTCAATGGGCTGTCACATGTGGATGATTTGAACGCTATTGGGCTGCCAACGTTGCAAGTGGATTGCTGTGGTATGAATTATGCTAGTGTGCCTTATCAGAGTTGCAACCAGCCTGGGCCTACAGATGTCAAGTAACTAGGGGCGTGATTAAGGCTACTGGACAGCCAACTTTGGGCCTCAATCATCCAACAGGTATGGACAATCTCAATTCTATTTTCTCTCTTATGCCTAACGGTTTTATGCAGGAAATGGAGGACTCATTTGGGCCATCTTTGCCCACTATTTCTACAATTTCAACAAATGATCCAACTATCCAAATTATGGATCCACCTTATGAATCTGTACTATCCTCTCAAACGCCCTCGGCTATATCTGTGCAAAATGATTTATACAATGATAGGTGAGGAATGGGGTGCTCTGACTCTTATAATAATGAGCTACCTTACAAGGTGGAATTCCCTGATGACGAATCACCTCATCAAATGATTCTTCCGGGCATGGAGCTCTCTCCAGTAGCTGCTATAACGCTGGGTGTGAAAGGGATGAATCTTAAGCGCCATTTTGATGATGACCATGGTGAGGAAATGGGGAGGAAATGTAGGAAATTATGTATTGAATCAGGGGAGACAATGAAAAGGGGAGAAATTCCTAGAAATCTCCCTCCTAAAAGAAGTAACAGGAATTTTCGCTCAGTGAAAAGATTTCTTCAGTATTCGGCTACTATTAATGTTCAGGGTGCAACTAATAATCTGACTGATCCGGCACCAATCGAGATTGACTTTCCCAAAAGTTGGAAGGGCGAGGACAGTTGTACTACGGTGGAGCATGATGAAGCTGCTGATCAAAACGCCGGTGGTTGGGCTGGACCTGTTAGTTATGATTAGTTTTGATGATGTCTTATATAGATGCCATTGTTATAAGCAAAAAGATTGAATAATATAATTATCTCCTACATTGATGAATTATTGTATTTAATGTAGATTAATCAAGAAGGAGATAAAAGTAGAAAGAAAGAAGAGAAGAGACCAAATAAAGAAGAACTTGATATATGGAGTGAAGATTTTATCATCCAAGTTCTTATATTGATGCTAGAAGCCTCCAAGATCATATGGGAGTTGGAATGATTCAATTCAGAGTTAAAACAAGCAAGAATGAGGTTTTGGATGAGCAAACTTGAGTCTCCAAGTATTAAACATGAGTTTTCTACCTTGCTGCTGTAATTTACTCATCTGAGAGGAGAAAACTCGAGTTTTGTGGCAAAACTCGAGTTATCAGGTGTCTACAACGTCTCTGGGGTCTCTGGACTAGTAAAACTCGAGTTTTGGGGTGAAAACTCGAGTTTTGGAACATTGGAATCAAGTCTCGGGGAAAAACGCGAGTTTTGGAAAATTGGAGAACCAAAACTCGAGTTTTGAAATTGAAAACTCGAGTTTTGGACTGTTATCAGCACTTCAGTTCCACACTGTCTCATGTTCAGCACGGGCGACCTCTGATGTTTCGATGATATCTCACAAACTAGAAATCGGATTGAGACGAAACCAAAAGCATATGAAACTAGACTTCCAATGCGTCATTTTGATATATAATTCAAGCCAAAAGGAGTTCAGATCAAGGAGATATGATTTTTACAACTTGACCCAATAATCAACGTCACAGTCAGGAACAGCCTTCGGTATTTTGGGTATATCTCACAAACTACAAATCCAATTGAGCTCAAATTGGTGCCATTGGAAACTAGACACACAGAGCTTTCCATCAAGAGTTGAACGGACCAAAACGGAGTTGAGACCAGGGAGATATGGTCTTCTAAAGTTGATGGTTATGTCAAGAAAACTCAGAAAATCCTGGAGAAGGCAAAACTCGAGTTTTGCAGGTGAAAACTCGAGTTTTGGTGAGGCAGAGAGCATTCAAGAATCTCACAAATGAAAACCGCCGGTTATGGATCATCACCTCCAGTTTTGATGTTTTGAACTAGTTACCAAAAGTTCAAAACTCGAGTTTTGGGAAGCAAAACTCGAGTTTTGGTCAACCCGAGAGGTTCAGAATTTCCAAAGCTTGAAAACTGCCAGTTATGTAATATCCCGAATTTTGGACCTAAAGACTAGAAAATAAGCCTATTTTTGGAAGTCTACTAGGCCCTATTTTTGAAAATGACGAATTTGGAATCAGTAATTTTTGGACATGAATAGTGTTTACTATTCACAAATACGTACATGAATAGTATTTACTATTCACATATACGTATTTACTATTCATTAAAATATTAAAAAATGTCACGGGAGTATTTTGTACTCTGGGGAAATTACCATAAATGACCAAAGTACACTTAAGTACCATTAATGATCTAAAAGAGAGAGAACTGATAGAAATTAAATCCTATCTAGAAAACCATGAACTAAGTTTCTTAGGCCAGGACATATTACAAACAAATGAATTTTTGTCTAGAAGCTGGTGTTTGCGGAAGTCATTTCCGTGACCGGCAGGGCGAATAAGAAATCGGATATTAACTTGAATGGTAGATAGTTATGAAGTAGATAAGCATGTGATATTTGATCGGAAGATGAGTATTCGGTAGTTAGATGGTAGATGGAGATATGTATGGTAGCTACATATGAATGGTAGTTAGATGGTAGATGGAGATGTGTAGTTACATGGTAGATGGATATATGAATGGTAGATAAATGGTAGATGTGTAGTAGATGGACAAATGAATGGTAGATAAATGGTAGATGTGTAGTAGATGGACATGTGATTTTTGAAAACTAGTTGAGACCCGAACTCTATAAATACCTCATCCCTTCTCATTTCTTTCACAACACACAAACACTCAAGACTCACAGAAAGGTAGGGAAAGAGAGAGAGAAGGAATGTAGGGAAGCCTTGCGGTAACTTTTTGGGAGCTATAGAGTGACAGGTAACTCTGAATATTCTTCCATATACTTGTGAATTGTGTATGATTACAAATTACTTTTTAATATGGACTGGTTTATATGTATTATAATATAATTGAGTATTATGATTTTGTACCTAGCAAAAATTACAGTTTTGCCCCTGAATTTCAGAATGACATTTTAGACCCGAATTTAAGAAACGACAGTTTGATCCCTTGAATTTCAAGAATGACATATTAGACAGACGAATTTTTATGAGACATTTGATTTACCACTTTATGATATTTGATATAAATGGAAGTATGTTTTATTATACTTGATCTTATTGATATAATTATCATGGCGGCTGTATGATGGGTTGGAGTAAGGAGGGATTTGAATGATAAGAATTGTTTATGCCACCACTCGGTGCACAGTGGATGGTACCTTTTTAGGGCCCCATCTTCCATGTTTTCCTCTGGCCGGGATTGCATTGGAGTTGTGGGACATGTGACACCTCCTTAGTTTTTATTTTTAAGGAGGGGAGCCATAGTCCAGATTTAAGCTCTATACATTTGGCCGGGTGTATCTTAAATTTTGGTGGGCTTGGAACCATTCAGTCAAATGAATGAGTTTCTATTGGACTATGAGTTAGCCTATGGCTCCAGTCAGCGGTATAAGGGAGGACGGTGATATAAGGGAGGCTGCATTCTGCATTGTATATTTGTATAATTCATAATTCGACATATTGATTACTTTTGCAAATATTCTTGTATGAGAAATTATGGTATATATATATATATATATATATTTACAAACATATTTGAAACTAGCCCATGTTTTTGTCATATGTAATTTGCTTGTGTACGGTAGAAACTTTCAGTAGTTACTGAGACGTGGAATCTCATCCCAAATTAACATTTTTCAGGTGAATATCCTAGTAGAGAGCAAGGGAAGGCACCTATGGAGTGAGCTTTGGAGGCTCTTTTGTACTCCTATAGTTTATGTTATGTTATTTTATTTGCCATGAACCTAAGACTTCCGTTTTGTGTTGAACTCTGAAATATTTTTCTGAAATTTATTTTGATTATGTATTATGAATTTTATTGGAAATGGTGATGCAACCCGATGATTCGGATATGGATAAACTCTGTTGGAGGTATTACAAATATTTTGACAAAGTTTTTGGGCATTGAAATTGAGGTGTTACATTTTTGGTATCAGAGCTAAACGTTCCATGACAATTTTATTTATTTTCAAAAGTGTTTTCTTAAAACTTTTTTTTTAGGTCATGGCAAATTAAATATCATGACATGTGCACTTCCCTTTATAGTTTTGGATTACATTTACCTAATTTTCTTGTGACATTCATGATAGGAGAAGAATGGGTTAATAAAAAAGAAATATTCAAGTGATTGATAATGAAGAGCCTGGTTGCGGAAGATGGTAAGTAGAAAATTTATTGAATATTGGATTCTGTAGGCCTAGAATTTCTTTTTAGGGGATGAATATTTTTATTAACCATTGGTGTCTAGAAAAGTGATTGAAAGACTAAGTCTCTATTTGATGGTTATTCGATTAGTTGCCGTTGTGAAAAACATGAAGAGATTTTCACTAGATTTACACTTACCTAGCTAACTGATATGATTAACAGATGACAATACCATAACCGTATACCGACATAGTTTTGATTAAACGATAAGTTAGAATAACTTGCTTAAGTGTGAATTTAATAGATAAAGTTGAGTTTGGCAGGAAAACTTGGAAATCCTTATGAATCCTAGAATAGAGATTACAAACATTAAGCAAGAAGGCTAAGAAGAGTAGACTATATTAATTCAAGCATCAAGAACAATAGTTGGTACAATCCCACCGCAAGCTTCGACTATCTCAAGTTTAAGTCTATTAATTTCTTCCTGAGTGGCTGCACTTGAGAGAGGACCATCAGAAGACATTGTTCTTCTCAATCTAGCTATTTGCTTCATAGTGCTTCGAATTTTTACATACGGCCAATGCTTTATTCCTCCCCTATGGCATATTTTCATTAGAACATTTTTGCATAGACGAACTTGTTGAGCCGCTTCTTGTTGAGGTAAATGGAAGAAGTCTCTAAGATCATCTATTGACATTGATGCAGCTCTAATATTTTGTTCAGCTCTTGATCGGTATGGATTACTAGGTATGGGGACTGAAGGATTATTATTTACAACCATGAGCTCTTTTCCTTTATTGGATATATTTTCTGTATTGGTTGGAAATGAACTATTAGGGAGTTCATTTTGATTTTTAGTCCATTCCAAACCAACACAGAGGGCCTCATAGTAGGCTGATAGGGGATCCGACACCAGGACATACCCTAAAGATTTTTGATTCAAACAATAATTTTCTAGAAAATGTTTGACATCATCTAAATTCTTCTTACCAAAGTCAAATACTTGAGGACTGGAAGAACCTCCTTGTACGTCCTGGTGAAAGACAGCGTGGCATATCATACCAATCCTCCCATGAACTTCAAGTTTATGGTATTGAAGTCCATTGGTATGAATGATCTCTCGTAGAACATGGCAGCAACCACATGAAAATGGATTAATGGTCTCAGTCAAGGTAGAAGCAGGATTCCTTGGTTGAGAAGGTACCGTAGACTCCATAAGTTCTGCCACATTACGACACCTTTGGACAGGTCGCCTTGATGGACCTGCTTCAGATTCCTTTCTGTTAGTAGTGGTAAAAATAGAATCTTGTATCCTTGGAGGGGGAGTAGGAATGTTAATCGTTGAGGCAGATAAATGAACGTTCATACTTACGGGATTTTGGGGAAGTAAAGAAGAATAAGGGTATGATACATTGTTTGACAAATCAGACAACATGTTAGTCTGATAGTCATGAAGTAAGGCTTCAAGAAAGAAAGGGTTGAATGAATCGGAGACTGGAATAGAGTTACTTGAACCGGCCATGTTTAAGGATAATGTGGAAGGTTATAGTGAAGGTTACGATCGGAGAGGAAATGAATATGTGGAGGTTTTGTGAAGTTTGAGAGAACGTGAAACATTTACTCTTTCTTTACTCTATTTATAGCTGGGCTAGCAACGTCTATATTTTGTTAAGCAGCATCGGATTCTCATCTGTCGTTAGCTCAGAATCATGTAGACTTTGTTGTTATGCGGAAAATTTTATGGCACCGCACCCTAGTGCACCCTAGCCACCGTTAGGGGTCGCAGTTTCCTAGACCTTTGCAGACAGAAATCGCTATGGCATTTATTGCTAGCTGTGTTTTCAAGAAATTAAGTTTGGACGTTTATACGCACATTTATCTAAGAAATCTGTCTTGGATGTGCAGCTGACTCAAGATGTCGGAATTGGCATTTGAAAATAGGATTTTAAGCGTAAGCGTGCTAAGGTGATAGTAATCTTGGGAAGGGTGACTTTCTAATAATATTAGATGAACCGGAGAGAATCCGAAGATTTGAAATGATGATGAGTTGTGCCAATTAACCCGAGAGCATTCTTCACTCTCTGAGTATCCGAAGAACTCTATGAATTTGTCACAGATAATTCAAAGACTAAGGTTTTTGGATAAACATGTTGGAAGATCGATGGAAAGGTATGAAATGGTGATTCTTAGGAATGCCAGAAAGATGTTAGAATGAATATAGTAAATATTGAGGATAGACTTTAATTTAATCTAAGCTGAAATAGAACTTAAGAACGAAATGAGCCTTTGTGATATTGCAGGTTGAGGTAGAATTAGAACCTCGTGAATGCTGCTGAGGTTGTAGATAGTCTTCGTATAATCCAAGAATTAGATTAGGAATTGTGAATCATGATCTTAGTATGTATAATGGGTATTTTTGGGGAAACACGAATTATCAGTTGATGTTGAGGTTATAAGAATCAAATTGTAAACTTGACTATTAATGTCTGGGAATATTTGAGAATAGACTTGAATTCAATCTGAGTTAAGATAGTATGTCTAATTATGAAAGTATGAAATCCGGTGATTTATGTTATAATATTAGTATGTTATTTGGGTGTGATTAATAGATAACTATGAGAGGAACAGATGATATTTAGTATATGTCTTTGAGATACTAAGGATTGAATTCGAATCATGTGAACAATGCTGAGGTTGTGAGAATAATATTTGAATGTTTTAGATCTTAGTCTAGGAATTGTGAAACATGAATTTGGAATGTTCTATGGGTATTATTGAGGACACATGATATCTCTGTCTTGCTGATATTGAAGTTCTAAGAGTTGATTTGTAATTTGACAATTATCATTTTTGGGGAAAGTTTGAGGATAGTTCTTAAATGATATAAGCTATGGAGTATGATGAATCTAGTATGAATAATCGGGGTTTTAGAAATAGGATGATGAATCTGAAAGTTGGTAGGGGATCTAGAGGGTTGCTACTAGTAGAAATGTAATATAACAGTTCAACTTAACAGTTGTATTGATTCTTTAGGAGACTGAATTGATTGAATAAATTGAGATATTAGAATATGGTACTAATTGATTGGAGAGAAATAGGGAACAAAATGTGATACCAACATGTGTAAGGTGTTCAGAGAATTGCCAACTGTTTATCTAGCATAGGAAATGATCTTGATAATAGAATCTTTCTTTAGAAATAATGAATTGAGTGTTTCATGGATGAGTTGAGTAGAATAAGTTGGAACCTGGAATGTATTCGGAGTTGGTGACTATTTAAAATAAGTTGCTAGGTCCCTGAGTATTTGAATTTTGAACTTACCAATGCACTTGCTGTGTTTGGAAATTTTTACGCAATATTTACAACAGGATTTAAGACCAGTTTGTAATCGACATTTATAAACTATGATGTCTCATGGAATGAATCCTTGCGAAATTCGAACAAGAATTGACTTTTACATTATGATTGTGGTGGAAGGTGTACAAGTTAGAAGAGGTTGGAAACTGTTGTGGATATACTTAGTTTGCAGAATCTTGCCAAATGTACTTGTTTTTGAATTACTTGCCATTGGTGAAAGCTAGATTTAGTAAGTAAGTGTTTTCTTAAACTTGAATTGAGGAAGCACGGGTATAGGATAGACGAGCAGAGGCTTGAAGCGGTAAGACCCGTTGAGCTAGTTTGCATATGGTGGTATCTCTAGGCTATAAGACTTATGTGCCTAGTATTGTGTTTGTTGCCTATCATGGTAACATTAGACCTGTATGTCTAAAGTTTATCTTAAGGTTGGCAGAATAATCAGATTATATCATGTTGTGGTTATTATGGCCTGAGGGTAGCTCCTTAAGCTGTAAGATCAGAATATCCGGCGTTGTGATAATAGAATGAAATAAGCAGAAAAAGAAGAATGTACCAGTCTGTGAGGCCAGTGTAACCAAGCGCTCAAATAAGGAACTAGTGGATCCTATATTTGAATATCACTGTGGGAACATGATGAATGAAATGTTGTATAATTGTGTTGTGTGCCTGGTGAGCATGTTTGGGAAAGAGATAGGACTTAAAGATAACATGGCATATCAAGCTGAGCCGGAGCGGATTGTTAATGTAAGGGATAAGTAATCGAGGAACAAGACTATTAGACTTGTAAAGGTTGTGTGGAAAGGAATGGCTCCCGGAGATGCTACTTGGGAAACGGAAGAGAGCATGCGACAATCCTATCCTTACTTATTTAATTAGGTAAGTAGAATTCTTACTATATCGAATTTTGGGGACAAAATTTTTTTTTAGGAGGGGAGAAATGTAATATCCCGAATTTTGGACCTAAAGACTAGAAAATAAGCCTATTTTTGGAAGTCTACTAGGCCCTATTTTTGAAAATGACGAATTTGGAATCAGTAATTTTTGGACATGAATAGTGTTTACTATTCACAAATACGTACATGAATAGTATTTACTATTCACATATACGTATTTACTATTCATTAAAATATTAAAAAATGTCACGGGAGTATTTTGTACTCTGGGGAAATTACCATAAATGACCAAAGTACACTTAAGTACCATTAATGATCTAAAAGAGAGAGAACTGATAGAAATTAAATCCTATCTAGAAAACCATGAACTAAGTTTCTTAGGCCAGGACATATTACAAACAAATGAATTTTTGTCTAGAAGCTGGTGTTTGCGGAAGTCATTTCCGTGACCGGCAGGGCGAATAAGAAATCGGATATTAACTTGAATGGTAGATAGTTATGAAGTAGATAAGCATGTGATATTTGATCGGAAGATGAGTATTCGGTAGTTAGATGGTAGATGGAGATATGTATGGTAGCTACATATGAATGGTAGTTAGATGGTAGATGGAGATGTGTAGTTACATGGTAGATGGATATATGAATGGTAGATAAATGGTAGATGTGTAGTAGATGGACAAATGAATGGTAGATAAATGGTAGATGTGTAGTAGATGGACATGTGATTTTTGAAAACTAGTTGAGACCCGAACTCTATAAATACCTCATCCCTTCTCATTTCTTTCACAACACACAAACACTCAAGACTCACAGAAAGGTAGGGAAAGAGAGAGAGAAGGAATGTAGGGAAGCCTTGCGGTAACTTTTTGGGAGCTATAGAGTGACAGGTAACTCTGAATATTCTTCCATATACTTGTGAATTGTGTATGATTACAAATTACTTTTTAATATGGACTGGTTTATATGTATTATAATATAATTGAGTATTATGATTTTGTACCTAGCAAAAATTACAGTTTTGCCCCTGAATTTCAGAATGACATTTTAGACCCGAATTTAAGAAACGACAGTTTGATCCCTTGAATTTCAAGAATGACATATTAGACAGACGAATTTTTATGAGACATTTGATTTACCACTTTATGATATTTGATATAAATGGAAGTATGTTTTATTATACTTGATCTTATTGATATAATTATCATGGCGGCTGTATGATGGGTTGGAGTAAGGAGGGATTTGAATGATAAGAATTGTTTATGCCACCACTCGGTGCACAGTGGATGGTACCTTTTTAGGGCCCCATCTTCCATGTTTTCCTCTGGCCGGGATTGCATTGGAGTTGTGGGACATGTGACACCTCCTTAGTTTTTATTTTTAAGGAGGGGAGCCATAGTCCAGATTTAAGCTCTATACATTTGGCCGGGTGTATCTTAAATTTTGGTGGGCTTGGAACCATTCAGTCAAATGAATGAGTTTCTATTGGACTATGAGTTAGCCTATGGCTCCAGTCAGCGGTATAAGGGAGGACGGTGATATAAGGGAGGCTGCATTCTGCATTGTATATTTGTATAATTCATAATTCGACATATTGATTACTTTTGCAAATATTCTTGTATGAGAAATTATGGTATATATATATATATATATATATTTACAAACATATTTGAAACTAGCCCATGTTTTTGTCATATGTAATTTGCTTGTGTACGGTAGAAACTTTCAGTAGTTACTGAGACGTGGAATCTCATCCCAAATTAACATTTTTCAGGTGAATATCCTAGTAGAGAGCAAGGGAAGGCACCTATGGAGTGAGCTTTGGAGGCTCTTTTGTACTCCTATAGTTTATGTTATGTTATTTTATTTGCCATGAACCTAAGACTTCCGTTTTGTGTTGAACTCTGAAATATTTTTCTGAAATTTATTTTGATTATGTATTATGAATTTTATTGGAAATGGTGATGCAACCCGATGATTCGGATATGGATAAACTCTGTTGGAGGTATTACAAATATTTTGACAAAGTTTTTGGGCATTGAAATTGAGGTGTTACAAGTTATGGTTTGAAAACTGCCAGTTATGGTTCGTGAACAGTTCAAAACTCCAGTTTTGATAATCAAAACTTGAGTTTTGGTGCCTCTGACAGAAAAACGCAATTTTGCAGAAAATACTCAAAATGATTTACCCATTGACTTGTTTGCTGCGAATTGATCTTATATGATTTATATGATTCATATCTATGTTTCTAACCAGTCCTAACAAGTTTATTCATGAGATTTCAGAAAGATTCTTGAATTTGATTGAGATTCGAAAAGAAGAGTCATTTTAGGAAACTTGCTGAATTCATGGAGAGCCGTTATGCAGAATCTTCTGATAGCCGTTATGCTATATCTCCACGAATCAAGAATAAGTATTCTTCAGACTAGATCAACATGGAGAAGATACAAAAATCAAATATCCAGATTTGCAAAAATCCTTCCAACGGCTAAAAACAAACAGGGAGAGATTTTAGCAAGAGATATATTAGGAAAACACCTACAACAGCTATATTTTCGAATTGGTAAAAGCTCCAACGGATCTATAACGTTCACAAGCCTCAAATCTCTATAAAAGAGTGAAGATTTGAAGTTTCAAGGTAGAGAAGACTGACACAGAAGTTTTGCACGAAAATATCATCTATTTCTCTGTATAGTCATTTAATTGTATCTTTGATACATTGAGCCTCAGTGTGTATCATTATCTACTCTTAGAAAGAGAGTCTTTTTCACAGTAAATCATTCATTGTAATAATCTCAAGTCAGGTGACTTAGAGATTGGGAAAATCAGAATACAACTTGTAAGGGGGAGTGTGTCCTAGGTTGGGAGCATCCTTCGTCTACAGAGTGTGTATCTGTTGTAAACAATTACAACTTGTAAGGGGGAGTGAGTCCTAGAGTGAGGAGCATCCTTCGTTTACAGAGGGTGTAATTGTTCTTGTGTGATAGTGGAAAATCCCAGAGGTACTGGGGACTGGACGTAGGTCAAGGAATTAGACCGAACCAGTATAAATAATCTGTGTCAAGCTTTTCTTCTCTATCTCCACTTTGTCTTGATTTTATCTGCTGTGTGGGTGAACCGAAAAGAATTTTGAAATCCCCAATTCACCCCCCCTCTTGGTGATTTCCTTCTCTTTCAGGACCAACCACCGGTTCGCCATGAATATCCTAGCATGGAACTATCAAGGTTTGGGGGTTGCCTTGACAGCCAGAAATCTGAAGGAGGAATGCCTCCAGAATAAACCACACTTAGTCTTCTTAATGGAGACTAAACAGAAGGCGAGATATGTTCGTAAGATTAAACGGAGATGTGGTTTTGACGAAGAATGGTTAGTTGACCTGGTTGGAAAAAGTGGAGGCCTAGCATTGTGGTGGTCTGATATGCTTACTGTTAATATTCTATTCTCATCCACTAATATTATTCATACCAGTGTGATGTCTCCTGCTCTCTCGACTCCGTCATATATTACTTTTGTTCATGGTCCCACTGATGAGGGGGATAGATTGTTATGCTGGCAAGAGATTCAGAAAATGAGTAGCAACATTCGCTCCTCCTGGTTATGTCTTGGAGATTTTAATGATATCTTGTCTCAAGAGGAGAAATGTGGTGGGCAGCCTAAAGCGTGGAGGAAGATTCTTGCTTTCAAATGCTTTGTGGATGATTGTGGTTTGGAGGATTTAGGCTATAATGGTCCTTGTTTTACCTGGTGTAATAATTGCGATAGCCCGAACACCATCCATGAACGTATTGATAGGGCTTTGGGGAACTTACAGTTACGGGAGGAATTTCCTTCTCTACAGGTTTTTAATATTGATCCGGCAAGGTCCTTTGATCACCATCTGTTGGGTATCTAATGCCAGTATGAGCGATATGAGAGGAATAAGATTTTTCGATTTGAGGCTGCTTGGGCATCTCATGCTCACTTTCGGGAGTTAATCAAGGAGACTTGGCAGAATATGTCTGGGCAGGAGGTTTCCTCTATGGAGTTGTTCCTTTCCAATCTGGGGAAGTGTAGAAGGAAGCTAACCTCGTGGAGTAAAAAAGAATTTCCTAATAATGCCAAGCGTATTACTCACTTAAAGGCCCAAGTGGCGGATTTGACGCTGAAGGAGCGCTCCCCTGAAGTTTCTAAAGGGATTCTGGAGGCAAGGAGAGATCTGGATAGACTTCTGGAGCTTGAAGAACAGTACTGGTGGCAGCGTTCTCGGATCAATTGGCTTACAGCTGGAGACAAGAATTCTCGCTTCTTTCACGTTTCAACCATCAAAAGGAGACAGAGGAATCGTATTTCTTGTATTAAGGATGATGGGGGTAACTGGTTACTGGAGAAGGAAGCTATCTCACAAAATATTGCCAATTATTTTCAGAATCTCTTCACTACCACTGGCTCTAGTTCAATGGATGCGGTGTTGAGCTATATCGACCCCAAGATCACAGATGATATAAATCTAAGGCTCATGCTCCCAATAACAAGGGAGGAGATTAAAGCTGCTGCATTTAGTATGGGAAGCACCAAGGCGCCTGGCCCTGATGGTTTTTCTGGTAAATTTTATCATTCTGCATGGCCTGATATTTCTGATACTGTCTGTTCGATGGTCCATGATTTTTTTGCAGGTCGCTCTGTATTAGATGGGATCAATATGACTAATATCACTTTAATCCCAAAGGTTCAGAAACCGGAACATGTTTCTCAATTTCGTCCTATTGGCCTGTGTAACTTCTCGTATAAAATTATTTCTAAAATCATGGCCAATAGGATGCGCCCTTTCCTTGATATGTGTATTTCCCAGAATCAGAGTGCTTTTGTTCCTGGTCGCTGTATTCATGATAATATCATTATTGCGCATGAGGTTTATCATTACCTGCGTCGTAAGTACTCTGGTGGTAGATATGAGTTTGCCCTCAAAATGGACATGAGCAAGGCATATGATCGGGTTGAATGTAATTTCATTGAGAAGGTCTTACTACGATTTGGCTTCTGTTCGGATTGGGTCTCCCTTATCATGAAATGTGTGAGCTCTGTTAGCTTAAATATATGTTTATCTAGAGAAAATATTAGATCCTTCGTGCCAAGTAGAGGTATCCGCCAGGGGGACCCCCTTTCACCTTACCTTTTCATCATTGTTGCGGAGGTCCTCTCGCTGATGGTAAGCAAGAGCCAGATGGCTAAGCAGGTGATAGGTATTAAATTGAGTAACGGGTGTCCGGTTCTTACTCACAGTTTTTTGCTGATGATGCCCTTTTATACATGCGTGCTACTCATAAAAATAGTATGTATTTGGCTAATATTTTGAATTTGTACTGTGCAGCCTCAGGTCAGGTTATTAATCTAGATAAATCAAGTATTCTTTTCTCCTCTAACAGTCCTCCTGCAGTGCGAAGCATGGTGTGTGGTGTATTGAATATCCCAGCTACTGAGGATCCCGGAACTTACTTAGGTATCCCTAGTATTTGGGGAAAATCCAAGACTCAAGCCATGACATATATCAGAGAACGTATGGCAAGCAAGATTCAAGGATGGAGCCACTCTCTTCTATCCTTCTCCGGTCGTGAAGTTATGATTAAAGCAGTGATCCAGGCTATCCCAATTTACCCAATGAATTGTTTCAAATTCCCAGTGAAGACTTGTAAGGAGATTAACAGCCTTATAGCGAATTTCTGGTGGGATGGCAATGCCTTTGGAGGAAAGACTCATTGGAAAGCATGGGGGTCTATGACCGATAGTAAGAGCTCAGGTGGAATGGGCTTTCGAGACCTTTTGGTGATGAATGATGCTCTACTGGCAAAAACAGCTTGGAGACTTTTGCACAGGCCTAACGATCTTTGGGCTCGGGTGATAAAGAGTGTCTATTTCCCTGATCAGGAATTCTTGGATGCGGAGATTGGCTACAAAGCATCTTGGTGTTGGACCAGTATCCTAGAAGGTAGAAATTTTCTGAGGAAAGATCTTAGATGGGACATTGGAAATGGTTCTGCTATTAGAATATGGGGTGACCCATGGGTTCCGGGGGATATGTTTCCGGCACGCCCGCGGAATTATGATATCCCGATTATTGCAGAAGGTCGAGTTTGTGATCTGATTGTTAATGGCCAATGGAATCTTGCGCTTATCAGCCCTTATGTTGCTACTGAAGTCAAAGAGGCTATATATAAGATTCCGATCCCGTCTAATGGTTTGGAAGATAAACTGGTGAGGACTAGTGCTAGGGATGGTGTTTATTCAGTAAAGTTGGGTTATCATCGTCGGAAAGTTAGGAGTTCAATTATGGTGAATCGGCCGGGTTCGTCGACTGTTATCCCCTCTAGATGTTGGAAGATGGTTTGGAAGATTAAAGTGATCCCTCGGGTCCAACAATTCATTTGGAGACTCCTCAGTGGGACGGTGGCTACAAATCATGCTTTGGTGCGCCGGAGGAGATCCAGGGATAGCCGGTGTCCGGTGTGTGAACATGCGGAGGAAACTGTTGAGCATGTATTTTTCCAATGTCATTGGACCCGATGCGTCTGGTTTGGCTGCTCCCTTGGTGGTAGAGTGGATATCTCCACAGTATCCAATTTTAAGAAGTGGTGGATGGAGACGTCAGAATCACCCCTTCTAAGTAACTATGATCTGGCCTTGATTTGCTGGCTCTTGTGGTATACATGGAAAGCTCGAAATGAGAGGATTTTTGATCATAAACAGCCTAACCCCGGTCTAGTTATTGAGTTGGCTCAGAGAAGTAACCGTGATTTTTGGGAAACGGGTGTGAAAAGGACGGTGGATCCTTTAGAATCGAGGGGCTGTGATAGTCCTGGTTCTACATGGTCCCCCCCGCCACCTGGTACTCTCAAAATTAACTGTGATGGAGCCTTCTCCCCGCATGGTGTTGATGCTGCTATCGGAGTCATCTGTCGTGATTTTCATGGCTTCTTTAGATGGGGCTTTATAGATAAGGTCAAATCTATTTCAGCCTTTATGACAAAAGCCTTAGCGCTTAAGAGGGCTCTTCTGTTGGCTCTTGACCTGGGTCACGATAAGGTGGTCTTTGAATCTGATTGCCTTCCTCTCATTTCCTGTGTTAAAGCCAAGTCTCCAGACTTGTATGATTGGCATTGTAGAAGTATTATCCAAGATGTTATTTGTCTTCTGAATTCTAGGGTTGGGTTTTCCTTGTCTTTTTCCCCGCGAGGGGGCAATCGTGTGGCGGATCATCTTGCAGCTGATGCTTATAAAGGGGTGTGCCCTATTGGGTGGGTCTCAACGCCAGCACCCGCTTTGTTATCTCTTCTAACTCTGGACACCCAGAAGGCTTTTGCGGGATTGGATAGTTCTTCGGGTTCTGATTATTCATTGGATGGGGGCTAGTTTAGTTCTTGTTCCTTTCTTTGTTTTTTTGTGGTTTTGATCTTTAGTTTTGTGGTTGTGTGGACTTTTCTCTGTTGTATGTCTCCTTTTATGTAATTGTTCTGTCGGCTGTTTCTGTTATGGTTGTTTGGGTTTTGTGCTTTTCCCCTTTTATGGGCACTTTCTTTGTAACCCCTTTTTATTAATGGAATCTCCTTTTGACCAAAAAAAAAAATTTAACCATTAAATAAATAAATTTATTAGTTTATCATATAATCATACCTCATGTATATGCATGTGGTTTCATGTTTTATTTCTCCCAAAATATATAATTCAGACCGGTTAGAGGTGAAAACTGTTCTCCCAGAAAGAATTATGTACTTGGATTTGCGTTGTTTAATTAGTTGGTCTCAAGCAAGTAGTAATGAGTGTATTGCATGATAGCATCATGATTAAAAGCCTGAAATGTAATATTGATTACATGAAAAAACGACTTAATATTCCCCCACAGACTATGATGAAAAATTGAACATCTTCTCTCCATTTCACTTGATATTGATTTGCGCTCACATTTTGATTTAACATCAAGCGAAACGAAAGTACAGACAGGGAGTGCCTGGGGAAGAAGTTCCTCATATATATTCATTCAGACTCTCCGGTTACATCATAATCTCAAAGGAAATTAAAGCTTAATTGATTAACTAGTGCTTGGGGAAAGGCGTGTCGCTACGGTCCAGCTTGGGAGACAGAAGAGGGGTCGTCGGGCCAACTGGCGTCGGCGGCACCGACGCTTGTTCCACATCCACCTCAGTGTTAGGGGGCGGTTGCGAGACCGGTGCCGAGGTAGAAGTAGGTGGCGGTTGCGAGGCGATGGCCTCGGATACGGAGGTAGGAGTAGAACGCAAACGGAATACGTATCTATAAATATAAATGATGGAAATGGATTAGTTTAATAGTTCAACGACGAAAATGACAGAAAATATAATACACAGAGAAACGGAAGAAGAAACTTTACCGACACCCTTGCACTATGGGACGGATAGCCCAGGATCGGACCAAATTAAAAATGGGATTGATAGTCCACGATCGAAGGAAATTAAGAAAACGCGTGAGCCACATCTTTCGGCGTAATATTCGCTCCTACAACTCACCGTAGCTTCGATGCTTCCTATATATAGAACATTCTACTGGTGTTAAACCGGTCCCTAAGGTGACACTTTCAGAGTTTTGGGCCGCGGTGAGGAAATGAATTAACATTTGGAGTTCCGAAGGCAACACATTTAGAGTTCCACATTGGCTGGTGTTTTTTTCTCTTCATTTTTTAAATGCGTCAACATTTGGAGACCGGGTTTAGTATAAAACCGGTCCCAAAGGCGACACTTTTAGGGTTTTAGCCCGCGGAGAGGAAATGAATTAACATTTGGAGACCAGTTGTAACTAAAACCGGCGACACATTTAGGGTTCCACATCGGCTGGTGTTTTTTCTCTTCATTTTTAACTCTATGTTGTTAACCTCTGCTCTTGAAAGTGTTAAAAAAAAAAACCTCTGCTCTTGAAAACCGAAGGCTTAATTTCCTTTGAATAAGTAAAAGAATTTATTTATTTTTTTTTTTTTGGGGTGGGGTACCTGATGATGAAATTGTAGTTTACTACCTCCAATTTCGGAGACTCCCTCCCATCCTATTTATTAGCCTGTTAACTAAATTACATAGTTTAAAAAATGTTAAAATTAATTAAATATAATAAATTTGTCTGAAATAACTTTTTTCTTAAGTATGTCTTTACTTATGATGGTCAAATAAGATATTGAAATAATGTAAATATAGGTATCCGTATCACCAACATTTTAATTAATACAATTTATATAATTATATTCTAAATTAGATTACATTAGATAAGAGATATATATATATATATATATATATAAAATATTTTCCATTTTCCATTCAATTATAATATAAAGGGCTAAGTGTCAGTTATGCCCGGAAGTATCTTGTCAGGAGCAATTTTGTTCTAGAAGTTTTTTTTGGAGCAATGTTGCCCCGAAAGTTTTTTTTTTTTTATCAATGTTGCCTCTCCGTCAATGGTCAACAATCAACAGTTAGTTGACCGTTGACCGAGGGGCAACATTGCTCCAAAAAAAAAACTTCCGGGCAACATTGCTCCAAGAAAAAAACTTCCGGGGCAAACTTGCTATTTAACCCAAAAAAAATGTTAAAATGTTATTTATGATATCATATATTTTTAATTCTTATTTATATAATATCTATGGGTAGAAACAAGCTAGACTAGCCTAAGCTTCACCCTCCAATTCAAATTTTAACTACAAAAATTAAATAACTAATTTATAGGATTAAAGAATTTTACTTTTATAAAGAATTATATAAGATTATATATTTATAAAGAATTAAAAGGAAATTTTTATGTAAAATATTTAAATTTTTTTAAAAAATAAATAAAGGGCACTTTCAATTTCTAACATGTTTTTTAAAAATGCTAAAAGAAAGGAATTGAATTAAAGCTTAAGAGAGTAATTTTTGTATTTCTCTCTTGTTTTTAAATTAAATTTGATCTTTCGGTTAAAAGCGCTATGTGAATCTAGTAGTTCTTCTATACATTTATTATCTTTCTATTTAATTATTTTTCTTGTGACTTGTAAGTCGTTTTCTTTTTTCCTTTGAACTTCTTTTTTTTATATATAAGAAATGTATTGTAATGGATATAAATTTTAATTTTCCTAAAACATGTTAAACCCATAGAGATATTTGGGTGGAAATGTTGACATTCATTTGTTCAGTATTAATATTGTATTATATTTTAAATATATTTTATTCTCATGGAAGGATTCAGTCATGCACACACACTAGTACAAAAAAAGCTTTTAAGACCGCCGCATTTAGAGCAGACAATCGACGCCTCGGTCTTAAAGGTGTGACCGGTGGCAATTTTGTAAATATAAAGAACTTTAAAGGTATGACCGATGGCAGTTTTGTAAATATAAAAAACTTCTTGGACCGTATCCTTTGGCGATGAGTCTTAAATATATTATTCAGACCGCTTAAAAAACAACCAGTCTTAAAAATGTTATTAAAAAAATTGAAATATCAAATTTCTTTACAGAGAAATTTCGAACAGGCAGACTTATATTTTCTGCGGTCCAAAATAATAAGGAAAAAATTAAATAAAAACTTTTAAGACCGGATATCTTATAACAGGAGGTCTTAAAGATCATACTTTTAAGACCGGACATAAATCGTGCCCGGTCGTAAATAGTTTATTACTTTTAAGACCGGAGTTTATGTTGGGATTCGTACACGCAGCGGATTAAAAATTTCTTACGAATCCTTCCGAAGGATCACTCAACGACGTTTAAATCAGAGTTAAGGAAACCGAATCATACCTTGTGTTGAACTATTCCGCGTTCCGTTCCTTTGATCAGGTGGGCTACCTTCTCGAACAACACGTCCGCGTCTCGTTTCTTTGATCAGGTGGGCGATCAACACGTCCGCGTCTCGTTCTTTCGATCAACAGAAGTCGACTCTTGGATCGGCTTCCTCTACTGGTATCCACACGAACAATCCCCAAAACACGGTTGCGGCAGCGTGCTAGCGCTTCTTGTGCGTCTCTCTCTCTCAAGTTGCTCTAGGGTTTCTCGCGGCTTTTCTGAATACGCTCAACTGAAAATCCCGTAGGTTTTTCTAAACCCGATAGGCGTATTATATAACCAAAATTAATCCTTTATCAATTTTGGAAATTCGGATTTTTGAATCTGGTCAACATATCAATCACATCTATCTCATAAATGTAATTGAATATATTAAAAGCCAGATTTGGAAATCCGAGTTTTGAATTTAAATCAAATCTAAATTTAAAGCCTTTTGATTTAATTTATCATCATAAATTAAATCCGAGATATGATATCTATCTATTTAATTAAATCTGAGATATCATATCTCAATTTAATATTAAACAGATATACGATATCTTTATTCGAAATTAAATGAGATACAATATCTCTATTTGTTTCAGATATTTAATTTATCAAATAAATTAAATACTAAACAAATATCATATATAATATTATAATCTCAATTTATAATATATATATATCAATTTCGAATTTTATATATATATATATATATATATCCTAGATCAAATTTAGTATTCATTTAATCTCAGATTAATCTGAGATTCAATGAACCTGGACACTTTCACCCGTGTTGGATTATTCTTGTGTGCGACCCTGCAGGCCCATATGAGATTGGCAGTGGGCCAACACTGTATCAGCCCACAAGTCGCAAGCGGCCTCTAGCAAGACATTGCAACTACCCAATTCACATGGGGATCGATGACACGATACTACCTATCGTACAACCATGTCACGTCCCTTTTGTCACGCGATAATTTGGTCAAGGATGAGGCATGGATAATGTCAACTTCCTTTTCTTGACCAATGCTTTCTCGATTCTCGAGTAGTCTAATAAGTGAAATGGAAACTCCTTTCCATCACAGTATGGCCATACATCTCTTATGTTAGTTCTCAATGTGTTTTGATGATTAACAACAAGTGAAAAATATGTTTTGAAGTTTCCAAGATTCTTTGAAAATCATCTAAGAGTTGCTTACCGCAGTATGGGATGGCATACTGCAGTAAAGGGTCTTCCAGAAAGTCAATACTGCAGTATAGGGTGATATACCGCAGTATAGGACTTACAGAAGGTCATAAAATTGATGAAGATAAGTCAATACTGCAGTATGTTAGTTACATACCGCAGTATTGGACTCCCAGTGAAAGGCCATACCGCAGTATAGGATGTCATACTGCAGTATAGGGCCAACCCGAGAGCAACCGTATTTTCAAAGTAAGTCCATACCGCAGTATAGCTATGTATACTGCAGTATAGGGACTTCCAGAGAGAAACCGCGTTTTTCAAAACAAGCCCATACCGCAGTATAGCTTTGTATACTGCAGTATAGGGGCATCCAGAGAGCAATTAAAATTCTAAGTCAAGCCAATACCGCAGTATAGGTATGTATACTGCAGTATAGGGTCAACCCGAGAGCTATCAAATTTTCTCACCCAAGTCCTTACCGCAGTATGGAGTTGGATACTGCAGTAAAGGCTCTCACAGTAAGCTCTCTAAGTTTATAACTATTGCATACTGCAGTATAGGTTTTCATACTGCAGTATTGGGAAATCACGGGCTCTCTTCTCTTTAACAAAAACTCGCATACTGCAGTATGTTATTTGGATACCGCAGTATAGAGCATATCTTTCAAAATCATTTCACGAGGTTTTTGTTTCTGGAAGTTGTTTACTGCAGTAAGCATTTGGATACTGCAGTATGCACAGTGGCATACTCCAGTATAGAGGAACATACTGCAGTATACAACGGTCAAAATTGGTTTTTGAATTACGCGAATTTGCAAATCATTATTGTTTGATCTTATTGCTTCCATAATTCATTCAATCACATTCCTAGCTATGTTTAACAAGTTTGTTGAGTGAATTTCAGTAAGATCAGATCAAGATTATTGAAGGTCAAAGCAATAAAGCAAAAAGTGAACAGTGCATTAAATGCACTTCTGCAAATCAACCTATTCTTAGCTAATCCATCTGAGCACGCCTTCTAAACGTTAAAGAATGCTTACTACAACAAGTAAAGACATCTCCAACGGGCAAATTCTCAGAGAGCCACATCAGACTTCATTAAGACTTGGATTAGCAGAAATTTAGAAAGAGAAGATGACCAGAACCCAAGCTAATCACTTCCAACGGTTGGAATCATCTTACAACGGTCATTTAATGTTCTCTGCCTATAAATAGAGAGCATTAACTTCTTCTCAAGCTGATACAACTACTAAGAGCGAAAATTTATTGAGTCATTTATTGTATCAAGCTTTCATCTGTATTGTACCATTTTTGATACTTAGTTCTTCAGTGTTTATCCTATCTGCTCTGTAAGAGAGTCAAATACTCGTAAATCATTTATTAATTGAGATAACTACAAGTCAGGGGACTTGGTAGTTGGGGTGTATTGATTACAACTTGTAAGGGGGAGTGTGTTCTAGTGAGAGAACAACTCTTAGTACAGAGTGTGTAATCAATATTTGATTATAGTGGATTGAAAATCCCAGGTGAGGCTTGGGGACTGGATGTAGGTCAGAGAAAGGACCGAACCAGTATAAATCACATTGTGTAAAGCTTTCCTTCCCTACTCCTCTGTTAGCCTCTGTTTTCATTAGTCAAAAACAGAGCTCAATCCTTAATTTTTTAAAGATACCCAATTCACCCCCCCTCTTGGGTATTTAGCTCCACTCTTCAAGTTCTTCCCTCAACTGGCTCATATCAGATTGATACCTTGCTTCTTTAGCCGCTGATTCCTCATTTAATTTGGCCACTGTCTGTTCCATCTCCTCCCGGGTAACCACCTCTTTCCTATGGCGTTTGGCGGATGAACCAAAGAATACCTTCAGGCCTACCCATCCTCCAACCCCCCATACACGCCCACCATGGTCCGATTTTTCGGTGGCAATAGTGAGAACATCACTCCTACCAGACGACACGAAAGATCCCTCTGCCTCTTTCTTCTTAAGATCTTCCTGTAAGGTACAGATAATGAGAAGCTTAGTAATAAATCATATCTAGTAATTAAAAAATAACAACAATAATGATACTTACAATTTTTTCAGCAACTACACAAGTTTGTTCACTCGTGTAGCAGCCGCTTGGCTTTTGCCGAATGTGCAACCACAAATCCTCGCGACGTATTGGAGATGGCAGACCATGTACCACCTCAGGATTGGATTCTGCTTCATCTTCCAATCTCTTCCGCTTGGCCACCATCAATTCTTTTTCAGCCTTTTCATATCCGCTGCGAGAAGCCCTATGCGGGCAATCATTCTTTCTCCCTATCTCTTGTGCTTTTGCCCTTCTTTCCTGTGAAATAGAATTGAAAACAACTATTACTTATGAATTCCAGCCATCTCACTAACAGAAATTAGAGAACTTCTGCTTGATATGAACCTCAAACACTAGTCAAATTCACTTGATCAAGTTTCAACATCTTATTTAAGGCAGATGTAGATAGGTTAAGAAACAAAAGAGAATTATGCTTACAAAAGAGCTATGTTTTGTACTGCTAGTAGATAAGTTAAGAAACAAAAGAGAATTATTCTTACAGAATAATACAAACTTGATCCTTTTTAAGGCATCCAGTAGGATCATCAGTCCACATTAGATAGTAACAATTGGGTATATAAATTTTCGCCCTTAAGACTATTCATTTCCTCCTTTGCAAGACAAACCATTACACAATTACCTCCTTAGTATTTTACCTTTTCAGGGTTTACATATCAGACTTGCATAGACAAAGGCAGGAAATGTATACTTCTATTCACACACCAAACAATATAATTTAACTAACAGGATTAGATGAACAAATATAAGCTCACAGGTTACAAAATCAAACAAAACTAAATATAGACTCACCAGAGCTTCAAGAGTGGTCCGCAACAGAACAAATTGTCGCCAAATTCGTTCATCAATATATTTGTACTGTTCCCAAGGCTGTTTGGCAGGCGCAACCTCGAAAAAAATATACGTGTTAGCGAGACAGGTCTTAAACTTCCTCCACCTATCATCATAATAAGACAATGTCTTGTCTTTCAACTCCTCAGAGTCAGGGACAGTGTATGTAAGCCGGATAGTGTCCCAAATATGTTGCTTTACTTTGTCAAAGTCAACACTTTTCCACTCATCTTCCAAGATGCTAACCTTGCTGCGTGCAAGATAGCCGACAAAACTATTATATTTGGTTTTATTAGGACCGAAAGGCCGCAACTTTTCATCGAACTGAATCTCGAGCCTTGACCCAGAAGTTTGACTTAGAGATACATCCATCATTCGTGTGCCTCTTCTACCACGGTGTGCAAGGCGGTTACGATGCACATTGTCAATGGAAGAGGATTCGTTCTGACTCACACCAGTAACTGGCGTTCCCGGAACACGAATATCGTTTTCACCGTTTATTTTCGAGATAGTAAGAGACAGTAAGAGAGGAATGACTGAGTAAATGAGAGAGTAACAAAGGCTAATGGTACGTGGGAGAGGAAGAGTGGTAATGCAACAGGAAGAGTGGTTTCACAACAAGAAGAGGGGTTTCAGAGTTCAAAGGGACAACGTAAGTCGTAAGGTAACGTTTCGCGCGAAGATATATTTGGCGCTTTATTTTTAAAACCGGATGAATAACAAGGACGGTCTTAAAGGTTAAGTTTTAAGACCGTCCTTTGTTAAACTGTTGGAAATTATGCCCTAGGGGCAATTCATTGTACTTTGGATATTTAAGTTATTTAAAGTATTCTCTTTTGTTATCATTTTCGTTTGCATGTTCGTATTGATAACTGCATCCCTGGATAATCTTATAGATTATCCTAAATGTCCCTGGTCGGTCATCTACACGGGAGTGAAGTTGAAATAACATCAGTATGACTTTGATGAGGTATGGAGATACGAATCAAAGTCATGGGCACTTGTAAGAGTACAAGGTGCTGGACCGACCCACTATGAGAAAGCTGCATGGATTAAGTCATAAGCTTATCTCATGTATAACCGCGTCACGACACCCTATGACCTGAGGCCATCATAGATTCCTATATGATGAGTCACTGGTCTTTGACCTAGTCAAAAGTCACCTTTGACCGGGTGATGATAAAGGCTAGGATCAGGATCAGTGGTTTTCATGCGGAGGAATGTGAGTGGTCAAGATGGGATTTGTCCCTCACACATGTAGAGAGATAATGCTGGGCCCCTCGATGAGTGAGTCTAAGATGAAGAGTGGAGCTAAATACCCAAGAGGGGGGGTGAATTGGGTATCTTTAAAAAATTAAGGATTGAGCTCTGTTTTTGACTAATGAAAACAGAGGCTAACAGAGGAGTAGGGAAGGAAAGCTTTACACAATGTGATTTATACTGGTTCGGTCCTTTCTCTGACCTACATCCAGTCCCCAAGCCTCACCTGGGATTTTCAATCCACTATAATCAAATATTGATTACACACTCTGTACTAAGAGTTGTTCTCTCACTAGAACACACTCCCCCTTACAAGTTGTAATCAATACACCCCAACTACCAAGTCCCCTGACTTGTAGTTATCTCAATTAATAAATGATTTACGAGTATTTGACTCTCTTACAGAGCAGATAGGATAAACACTGAAGAACTAAGTATCAAAAATGGTACAATACAGATGAAAGCTTGATACAATAAATGACTCAATAAATTTTCGCTCTTAGTAGTTGTATCAGCTTGAGAAGAAGTTAATGCTCTCTATTTATAGGCAGAGAACATTAAATGACCGTTGTAAGATGATTCCAACCGTTGGAAGTGATTAGCTTGGGTTCTGGTCATCTTCTCTTTCTAAATTTCTGCTAATCCAAGTCTTAATGAAGTCTGATGTGGCTCTCTGAGAATTTGCCCGTTGGAGATGTCTTTACTTGTTGTAGTAAGCATTCTTTAACGTTTAGAAGGCGTGCTCAGATGGATTAGCTAAGAATAGGTTGATTTGCAGAAGTGCATTTAATGCACTGTTCACTTTTTGCTTTATTGCTTTGACCTTCAATAATCTTGATCTGATCTTACTGAAATTCACTCAACAAACTTGTTAAACATAGCTAGGAATGTGATTGAATGAATTATGGAAGCAATAAGATCAAACAATAATGATTTGCAAATTCGCGTAATTCAAAAACCAATTTTGACCGTTGTATACTGCAGTATGTTCCTCTATACTGGAGTATGCCACTGTGCATACTGCAGTATCCAAATGCTTACTGCAGTAAACAACTTCCAGAAACAAAAACCTCGTGAAATGATTTTGAAAGATATGCTCTATACTGCGGTATCCAAATAACATACTGCAGTATGCGAGTTTTTGTTAAAGAGAAGAGAGCCCGTGATTTCCCAATACTGCAGTATGAAAACCTATACTGCAGTATGCAATAGTTATAAACTTAGAGAGCTTACTGTGAGAGCCTTTACTGCAGTATCCAACTCCATACTGCGGTAAGGACTTGGGTGAGAAAATTTGATAGCTCTCGGGTTGACCCTATACTGCAGTATACATACCTATACTGCGGTATTGGCTTGACTTAGAATTTTAATTGCTCTCTGGATGCCCCTATACTGCAGTATACAAAGCTATACTGCGGTATGGGCTTGTTTTGAAAAACGCGGTTTCTCTCTGGAAGTCCCTATACTGCAGTATACATAGCTATACTGCGGTATGGACTTACTTTGAAAATACGGTTGCTCTCGGGTTGGCCCTATACTGCAGTATGACATCCTATACTGCGGTATGGCCTTTCACTGGGAGTCCAATACTGCGGTATGTAACTAACATACTGCAGTATTGTCTTATCTTCATCAATTTTATGACCTTCTGTAAGTCCTATACTGCGGTATATCACCCTATACTGCAGTATTGACTTTCTGGAAGACCCTTTACTGCAGTATGCCATCCCATACTGCGGTAAGCAACTCTTAGATGATTTTCAAAGAATCTTGGAAACTTCAAAACATATTTTTCACTTGTTGTTAATCATCAAAACACATTGAGAACTAACAGAACTGAATCAGATGAAGCTGCTTTTGAGCTCACATCCAGAGACCAGTAGTTTCCCTTCACACACTCACCTGCAACTGTGCAATAGAGCACTGGAGGCAGCTGCATTGTTGGACAGTCAGAGCAACCTTGTGACCTTTATGTAGAGGATCCTGATCATCATGATAGACAACTATTGGTTGCAAGGGGGACTGTCTACAACTCATTGGGATCAACTGTACACCAACAACAAATGTCTGATGATGAAGTCAGAGTGTCAGTTGACAAGATGATCATTGATGCACCTCTCCCTCTCCCAACTGATGAGCTGAAGATTGTGAGTGATGTCAAGGGAACCTTCATCTCTTGGCCAGTGAGGGTTGTTCATGTCTGTACTCCTCCTGAAGCTTCAACCCCTCCTCAGGCTCCATGTAATTACTGTAGGTTATTGCATCAAGAATTGGAGAATAAGGGTAGGAGCAACGATTTTGGATTCTTGTGCCCTGTGTATTCAAGTCAAACAACCATGGAGGAAAGACAAGAGTACATATCAAGCAGGTTGTGTAATGTGAGAAGAAAGGTGTACTTTTTGCCATTCTTCCACAGGTACATATCACAAATCTTGTCTACAATTCACTTAATTCTGCTACATATATATCACTGAGTATACTTGACCGCTGTGAATTTTCAGCCGCCACTGGCAGTTGGTCATCATGTGCATGGAAGAAAATAAAGTTATCTTCTTATGCTCCACTCACACTGAGCCAGTGCCTGCGTTGACGCAGACCACCAACAAGTAAACATGTTATTTTGATTCTCTTGTCTGAACTCTCTGCTGTGAATTTTCATTGAACATTGATAAATATGCATTTTTGATGATAGTGCCATAAGAACGTTCCAGATCGACGCACTCAAAAGGCGTTCTTCTAAAGCCAAAGCGCCTAAACGGTTAAGACCAGAGGTTGGTACAATATTTGTAAGACACTGTATATCGATGTTACAATATTACTTATATATATTTCTTGTTCTTTTTTAGACTCGTCGGCAACCAGTGGCGTCCAACCTATGTGGCCAATACATCATGAAACACATGTATGATATTGTCACTAAAGGAAATACTAAATTATATGCAAAGGTAAATATTTGATGTTACATATTAAGCACGCAAGTTAATTCATCAGTTTCTGGCTTAATATGTTACATTTGAAATATGGACGCAAGTTAATTCAGTTTCTGTCTTTGATGTTACAGATGTTTCAATGTCTTGCCCCCTTTCCGAATGCTGAACTCGAGCACATCCACAATTTGTTTTGTCAATATTTGTATGACCTGATCCATAATAAATAATGATGTATTCATTTGTAAATATCTTATAGCAACAATAATCTTCTGTAAATTTGATTATTTTTTTGAATAATTCATTTGTATATATACACAGGCAACGTAAAATTCAATAGATAAATTTGTTTAATTTTTCGAACAATTTTCTTGTGTCCATTTTGGGTATCTGAAATTGGATGGATATAGCTATTTAGTGTTTGAAATTTGAGGTTCAGGATGCTCTAAATTAAAGAAGCAAGAGTTCGCGACTTTAGGACCGTATATGGGTAAGCTTCCGGTCCTAAAAATATTCGGTTTAAATAATATGAGACTTTTAGGACCACATAATTTAAACTTCTGGCCCTAAAAGTATTCGACTAAATTGGTGAGACTTTTAGGAACGCATATTTTAAACTTCCGGTCCTAAAAGTATTCGACTAAATATTGGTGAGACTTTTAGGACCGTATATTGTTAAATGACGGTCCTAAAAGTATTCGAGACTTTTAGGACCGTTTCTCCTTTTACGGTCCGCTCCTAATAGTCTTCCTTTAAATAGAGTTGACTCGCTTTTCAGACAAATTAAGTTTTTAAATGTTGTGACTTTTATGACCGCATATTTTAAGAGTTCGGTCCTAAAAGTATTCGGTTAAATAATATGAGACTTTTAGGACCGTATATTGTAAAATGACGGTCCTAAAAGTATTCGAGACTTTTAGGACCGTATCTCCTTTTACCGTCCGCTCCTAATAGTCTTCCTTTAAATAGAATTGATTTGCTTTTCGGACAAAATAATTAGGGTTCAAGGCAACCAATCCTCTGGCGTTCTGCTCAAGCTAGGACCCTCACTGTCGTCGGTTTTACCTCTCTTGAATTAGATTATCAGTTTCCCTTTTCTTTTTGTCGGAAAAAGATGGGAGATATTGAAAAGGACACTTTGTTTCTGATCATGCGAGGTAAAACCAATGACAATGAAGGTCCAACCTTGAGAAGAATTGTCATTGTTTATTTTTATTCGAATAAGGTAAATGATCTTTTTGTTTTGTTGGTCTGATCTTAACTGTATATTGTTGGATTTTTTAATGTGCGAGTTTTTAGTGTTGATCAAACACATGAGGACAATGTTTTGTTTTCTTCCTTCTTGTCGGAAACATAAAGAATCTTTTGTTGGATCTTAACTGTATATCGTTGGATTATTTAATGTGCGAGTTTTTAATGTTGATCATACACACGAGGACAATGTTTTGTTTTTTCCCTCCTTGTCAGAAAAAGAAAGAATGTACTGAGAAGGACAAAGGCGATCGAAATAGGAAAATAAAAAATTTATTATATATTTTTTAATGCTGCCCCATGGGGGGCAGTGCAGTACATGATAAGAAAAAAACAAAATATTTACTCCTCCCCATCGTTGTCGGAGGGGAGGGACTCGTCAAAGGGGTCAGTGACGTCATCATCGAACGGATTGTACTCAACGTCGTGGGCGTCGAGTATCGCGTTGATCTTGTTGATGATGTCATGGTAGACCTGAAAAATTTGGCCTTGTCGTCGATTTATATGATGGACGCGAACCAGGAGGTGGCGCAGTAGCTGTTTGGTGGTCGGGTTCGGAGGCAGAGGAGGAGGGTAAGGATTGTTATGCCCAGCGGGCGGAGGAAAAGGAGGACCTGGTAGTGGTGGAGGACCTTGGGGTGGTGGAGCAGCCATTGTAGAAGTGATGATGAAGAATGTAAAGAAAGTAAAGTAACAACGGATTTAAATAGAGAACCCATCCAGAGTGAAACGCCAGAACCTTTAATGAGCAGACGCATAGTTCATCAGAATACGAGGAGATGCCTAGTTATGTTGGGAAGTTTATCTGGAAGCCGAAGAGACCCTCTGATAGAGTGTAAGGATACGACTCTACTATTGAAATTTGAAACAATGAACTGTTTTTACGAAATTAAATCTTACTTTAAAAAATAGGAAAAAAATAAATAATATACTTTTAGGACCGGAGAAATGATAAAAGATTGGTCTTAAAAGTAATTTAATTGATTAAAAAAGTAAATGAATTTTAGGACCAGAAAAATGATAAAAGGTCGGTCTTAAAAGTAATTTAATTGATTAAAAAAATAAATAATATACTTTTAGGACTGGGGAAATGATAAAAGGTCAGTCTTAAAATTAATTTATTCTAAAAAAAATAAATAATATTTATAAAACCTGCTCGTAAAGTAGACCATTCGTCTGCTCTTTACCTTTATTAACTCCTCAGTCCTCATACCTCGTAACTCCGCACTGCTCTCTGCCTTTATTAATAAACTCCTAATACTTCTTTACGCCAACTGCTCAAACCATGGTTAGATACAAAAGAACCGCTCGTAGGGGTGATCTTACTCGTGATGCTTGTGCCTTCCGTCGATCGTTATACGGTGCGCCTCCTCCATCGAGAGTGCGGTCTATTGAAACAGAAGAGTCTCGAGTCGTTGGACCCATTGTTATTTTTGATGATGAAGAGATTGCCGCACCCCCTTCCAGCCTTCTGACCATGAAGAGGTTCCTATTGCTCCACCTCTCCAACCAGTTGGCCCCAGCACGCCTAACGCTGACCCTCGTCCTCTTTCCTCTAATGGCCTGATACGAATAAGACAGGAACTTGCTGATATCTGACGGGAAATTAATGCTGCTCAAGCTGATATTGCCTGGGCTTTGAAGGATAATAAGCTTTGATAATTTTCTACTTTTTTTATTTAAAACAATGTGTACGGCATTATTATTAGTAATTAATAATAGCATTAATTAAGAAACATAAGCTTGTCTCTTTTTAATTTTTTGTTCAAATAATTAATAATAGCATTGATAATTTTCTGCTCTCGTCAAAGCCAATACTTTTTAATTGAAAAAATAATTGGGAATTTATTTTCTTAGTTTTCAGATAAAGTTATATATTTAGGACCGTCTACTAATAATCAACCAGTCTTAATAAAATCTAAGAATGAGTAATAAAAGTAACATATTTAGGACCAGACAGGATAATAATTCGGTCTTAAAACTAATACCAATATTTAGGACCGAACAGGATAATGATTCGGTCTTAAAAATTTATTAAAATATATTTAGAACCGGATGCTTTACAATTAATCGGTCTTAAAAAATTCCTAATACAAAAACATGTCCCTGTCGCGCGGAAAATTAAATTTCCCTCTATGAATTTCTCTTGCCGCGCCGAAAGTGCTTACTGAGGAGGTTCTCTCTCCAGTGTTTGTGTGTTGCTCCGTCGGTGCCTTCACGTTGCTCTCTCGACAATCACTTTCTGGTTCCTCAGCTAAACGTATATAGACTAAGCTGTAAGAGGTGTTTCGGTTATATAACTTCAAGGTTTTCCTACTTATCGTTCTGGGTTTTTCATGGGTTGAACGAAATCGATGAAATGCTCTTGTGGGTTTCTCTGTTGTTAATAAATATTCTATTTTGAAGATTATATTTGCACTTGAGACCTACCCAATTGACCAACAAATGTTTTTAGGGTACTCTTGCTGTCTCCAACATCAACGTTCGTGGCGGGAGAAGAAAGACTCTTATTTCGCATTTGAGCTACAGGTGAGTCTTCAAGACATTCATGCGAAACTTTTAATTTCCTCATCATGCATTTATTTTGTTTCGTGATATCTTATTTTGGATTCACTATGATATGCAAGACAGCCAAAAGTGGATCCATAGTAGATATTCTTCATTATGCATTTACTTTTGCCTTATTTTACGTATGCTAAATCTTTCCGTCCATAGGAATTCTACTATGGATCACAGTTGGATAAATGTTTTACAGACGAGCGTTGAATATCAGAATGGGGTGAGGGGCTTTATTGAATTTGCTAAATAAAATGGAAGTGATGATAGTGGGAAGTTTTATTGTCCTTGTGTAAAATGTTTGAATGATAGGCGACTAAGTCCTGAAGTTATACGCACACATTTAATTTGTCATGGATTTTGTAAGACTTATGTTAGTTCTCAATGTGTTTTGATGATGATTGGAACAATTGTAAAGCCATGGAAATCAAAATGACAAGTTTTATCTTAAGAAAATCAGTTTTCCTTACTGTCAGAGGAAAACTCAAGTTTTGGGATTCAAAACTCGAGTTTTGGTCTGTGGCAAAACTCTCCAAAAGGCATCACCGCCAGTTTCTGTGATCACTGCCAGTTTTGAACTTGTGAATAGTTCAAAACTTGAGTTTTGGGAAGCAAAACTCGAGTTTTGACTTGGCAGAGAGGTTTCAAAGTTTCCAAAGTTTATCAAATCATAAAACCTCCAGTTTTCATCGATCACCACCAGTTTTGAACTTCTTATATTTTGAAAGAAAGTTCAAAACTCAAGTTATGGGAACCAAAACTCAAGTTTTGGGAACCAAAACTCGAGTTTTGGAGAGACAGAGAGCAAATGAGTTTGCATCAGTTCATCACCGCCAGTTTTCATCCATCACCGCCAGTTTTCAACTATTCTTGTATTTTGCAAAGTTTTCATATTTTATGAAATCTCGAGTTTTGAGAACCAAAACTCGAGTTTTGCCAAGGCAGAGAGCAACCAAATTTTCCAAAGTGCAAAACTGCCAGTTATGAACCAACACCTCCAGTTTTGATGTTTTGAACTAAGTTATGTTTTTACATAAATAGTTCAAAACTCGAGTTTTGAGAAGCAAAACTCGAGTTTTGGGCAACCCGAGAGGTTTAGCATTTCCAAACTCTGAAAACTGCCAGTTTTGGTTTCAACACTGCCGATTATGAAGTGTGAACAATTCAAAACTCCAGTTTTGATTAACAAAACTCGAGTTTTGGTCCTTTATCAGAAAAACGCTGTTTTGTTCAGAAATTGCCAAATCTGATTCATTCTTCCTCGTTTAAGTTACCCATTGATCTTATATGTTATATCTATCATTTAACATTGTAACCGAACTGTTTTAACGAGTTTGTTCATGAGATTACGTAAAGCTCTTGAATTTAATTGAGAATCAAATGAAGATTCATTTTAGGAAACTTGCAAACAGCCTGGCAAGATGGACAGCCATTTGACAATGCAATCATTTAATGCCTCCACCAATTAAGCCTGAACATCTTCATTCTTCAGACAAGACCACATGGGAAGAGCCAAAATTCAAATATTCAAATCTGTAAAGATCTCCCAACAGCTATATTCAAACAGCAAATGGTTTTAGCAGATAAATTCAGTATGCAACACCCATAGCGGCTATATTTTTGAATTGGTAAAAGCTCCAACGGATCTATAACGTTCACAAGCTTCAAACCACCATAAATAGCTGAAGATTTGAAGCTGGACAGACACAGAACTGAGATACAACAAGTCTACTCGAAAATATCAGTCAAGAGTTGTTCTTACACATTTGATTGTATCTTTGATACATTGTACTTCAGTCGTTATCATCATATACTCTTAGAAGAGAGTTCTTTCATTGTAATTTCTTTTCTGTAAGGATCTCAAAGTAGTGGGACTTTGAGATTGGGTTATTTGATTACAACTTGTAAGGGGGAGTGTGTTCAAGGTTGTGAAACATCCTTCGTTTGCAGAGTGTGTAATCGTCAAAGTGAGATAGTGAAAATCCCAGAGTGACTGGGGACTGGACGTAGGTCAAGAGATTAGACCGAACCAGGATAAATTCCTTGTGTCTTGCTTTTCTTCCTTTCATACTCTCATCAACCCTGTTTCAGCAAACGAAAACACAGAACTTACAAAAGAATTTCAAAATCCCCAATTCACCCCCTCTTGATGATTTAGCTCCACTTTCATTTGGTATCAGAGCAAGGTCTTCTCTAAAGAGCTTAACATCTCGAGAAGGATCACTATGGAAGGAATTTTACCCGATGGAGCTTGTATCAACCGTCCACCAGGATTTAATGGTGAACATTATTCTTTTTGGAAGGCTAAATTCAAAGTCTTTGTTCTAGCTACGGAATATGGCTTGTGGAGAGTATTTGAAAGAGGATACTATGTTCCAACAATCATGGAAAATGGTCTCAGGATTCCAAAACTTGAAGAAGACTATAATGAGAATGATAGAAGAAACATCACTCTCAATAGCAAAGCTGTACTTATGCTGCAAAGTGCCTTGAGCCAACAAGAATACTTCCGTGTATGCACTCTAAGTTCAGCAAAAGCCATGTGGGATGCTCTGGAGATATCTCATGAAGGAACAACTGGAGTCAAACAGAATAGAGTTAATACTCTTATGACAGAATATGATCTTCTTCGCATGAAACAAGGTGAAACCATTGGTGAGTTTCAATTAAGATTCACTCATTTGATTAATCAACTTGCTGCCTTGGGAAAAGTTTATGAACAACCTGTCCAAGTGAGGAAAATCTTAAATGTCCTCAACAAAGAATGGGAAGCAAAGGTCACTGCCATTGAAGAAGCTCATGGAGAATCAATGACATCTGTAGCTGCTCTCTTTGGTAGCCTATCTGAATATGAAGCAAAGCTTAAGTTCAAAAAGGGACTTGAAGAAGTTCATGGGAAGAACAAAGGTATAGCTTTCAAAACTGACAAAGAGACAAAATCAGACGATGAAGAAGATGAGGATGATGCAGAGATAAGCTTGATGGTTCGAAAATTCAAGAAATTTTTCAAGAAGGATCAAGCTTACAGAAAATTCCACAAGGGTAGCTCAAGCACAGAAACAAGGAAACCCATCACATGCTATGAATGTGGATAGACCGGTCACTTCAAATCTGATTGTCCACAGCTCAAGAACAAAGAAAAGAAATCAAATAGATTCAAAAGAAGAGCTTATGTTTCAGACATTTGGGGAGACAGCTCATCCGATGAAGATGAAGCTAAAGAGGAAGAAAGAACTAACATCTGTCTTGTAGCTCAAGAAGAATCCGATAATGAAGAGGTAAATGCTTCAAATTCCCTTTATGATGAATTATCCTCAGAATACAATTCACTCTTCACTGTATTTCGAAAAATAGCTAAAGAACTATTGTCTGCAAAGAAGAAAATCAGATTGCTAGAAGAACAAGCTCAAACTACTTCTTCTCCTACTATAGTTTCTGAAAATACTTCTGAAAAGAATTTCGAAAAGGTCACAGAAAAGATTTGTGATAATTGCTGTACCTTAGAGAAAAGAAATTTGCTTCTTACTAAAACTCTTGAAAAGTTCACCAAGGGTAGTGAAATGCTTAATGTTATTTTAAAACAACAAAGATTCACAAATGATAAGTCAGGAATTGGCTATAAACCTGATCTTGATAAACAAAAGGGAAAGAAGAAAATTGGACAGAAATCATATATGAGTTATTTTCAAAAATCAGTGCATTCATCCAATCCTTTTGCTCACTACAACTATTGCAATCGAAAAGGTCATACTACTTCTTATTGTTTTCATAGAAGAGAAGGTAAAAGCAAACCTGTAGGTAATTATCAATGGGTGCCAAAAGGATCCTATAAGGTTCCTAAGACACAAACTAACCAAAAAGGACCCAAGAAAAAGTGGGTACCTAAGACTTGATGTCTTATGTTTTGCAGATCTGTCTTAGAGCATCAAAGTCCAATAAATGGTTCATTGATAGTGGATGCTCAAGACACATGACAGGGGATCAATCTAAGTTTGCTACAATCAAATCTAAGGATGGTGGCAAGGTAACATTTGGTGGAAATCAATTAGGCAAGATTGCTGGAATTGGAGACGTTGGAAACAACGATGGACCAAAGATCAAAGATGTTTATTTCGTTGAAGGTTTATGCCATAACCTCCTTAGTGTAAGTCAAAGCACAGATAAAGGTAACTTAGTTATCTTTAATTCAGAAGAATGTTTGATTGTTAGCAAAGATATTCTTCCCCTAGAGGATATTAAGTCCAAAGCATTGTTTAGAGCACCTAGAGAAGGAAATTGCTATACTCTTAATCTTTCAAACAATGATGCAGTTTCTGAAAAATGTTTTGTAAGTAATTCAGATGAGACTTGGCTATGGCACAAAAGATTAGCACATGTTAATATGTCTCAACTTGACAAACTAGTTAAGAAAGACTTGGTAATTGGCATTCCTAAACTTGCTTTCAAAAAAGACATGATTTGTGACTCTTGTCAAAAGGGAAAACAAACCAAGACCTCTTTTAATGCCAAAAATGAAATTTCAACTCATAGACCTCTTCAATTACTTCACATGGATTTAATTGGACCTGCTAGAGTTAGAAGTCTAGGTGGCAATCTATATACTCTAGTCATAGTTGATGATTATTCTAGATTCACATGGACTATATTTTTATCTTCTAAAGATGAAACATTTGATCAGTTTGTTACCTTTGCCAAAAAGGTCCAGAATGAGAAAGGTCTTTCTATTTCAGGAATTAGAACTGATCATGGAGGTGAATTTGATAATCATGCCTTTGCTGAGTTCTATGAAAGGATGGGAATTGATCACAATTTTTCAGCTCCAAGGACTCCTCAACAAAATGGAGTAGTTGAAAGAAAGAACAGAGTCCTCACTGAGATGGCAAGAGCAATGTTGAATTAAAACAACACATCTCAAGTATTCTGGGCTGATGCAATGTCTACGGCATGCTACATCTCAAATAGAGCTTATGTCCGAAAGAAATTGAACAAAACTCCCTATGAGCTGTACAAAGGAAGGAAGCCAAACTTGGCACATCTACATGTGTTTGGATGTAAGTGTTTCATCCACAACAATGGTAAGGATAACTTGGGTAAGTTTGATGCCAAAGCAGATGAAGGTATTTTTCTGGGATATTCTAATAGAAGTAAAGCATATAGAATATTTAACATTCGAACACGTTGTGTAGAAGAATCTGTACATGTTGTATTTTGTGATTCATCTTCTAACAAGCCTTTGGATAATGATGATGATGAAGCAATTTCGAAAAACCAGCTTCATTTAAAAACTGCTTCTGATTCAAATGAACTAGATGTTTTCGAAACTGATCCTCAAAACCATTTTGAAAATCCTGAACAATCTCAGCCTAGAGCTTGGAAATACATTAGGAATCATCCTTTAGACCAAGTAATAGGTGATATCAATCAAGGAGTAAGAACCAGAAAAAGCACTTTGAATGAAGTAACATTCTCTGCATTCATATCTCACATTGAACCCTCAAAAATTGATGAAGCCCTTTCAGACAATGATTGGGTGATAGCAATGCAAGAGGAGTTACATCAATTTGACAGAAATCAAGTTTGGGATTTGGTACCTAGGCCTAAAGACCATCCAGTCATTAGCACTAAATGGGTATTCAAGAACAAACGAGATGAATATGCAATCATTGTCCGTAACAAGGCAAGATTGTTAGATATGATTAGTTTTGATGATGTCTTATATAGATGCCATTCTTAAGAGCAAAAAGGTTGTATACTACATTTATCTTCTCGTTTGACTAATTCTTGTATTTAATGTAGATTGATCCAAGTTGAATTATAGAGATTAATCAAGAAGGAGATAAGAATTGAAAGAAAGAAGTATTTGCAGAGGTTATCAAGGAAGCAAGATGTTATCAATGGGTTTTGGTGATAACCAAGTAGAAGAGAAGAGACCAAATAAAGAACATGCATATATATTCTTATATGTGATACTGGAAGTCTCTATGATAAGCAGAAGTTGGAATGAAGTTTCATCACTTTATGGATATTGAAGAAGGTAGAAGCTGTAAAGAATGATGAGCTCAAGTTAAATGAAGAAGAATGATCAAGTTGGGAGATGGAAGAAGGAAGAACTTGATCAATGGAATGAAGATATAGTTATTCAAGTTCTTATGCTGAAGCTAGAAGCCTCCAAGATCATATGGAAGTTGGAATAACTCAATTCAGAGTTAAAGTCAACAAAAATTAGCTTCTGGATGAGCAAACTCGAGTTCAGGACCCAAACTCGAGTTTAGGACCTCAAACTCGAGTTTAGGACCTCAAACTCGAGCCTATAAGTGTCTTCAGCATTTCTGGTGTCTCTGGACTAAGCAAACTCGAGCCTACAAGTGCAAACTCGAGCCTATAAGTGTCTTCAGCATTTCTGGTGTCTCTGGACTAGGCAAACTCGAGTTCACAGTGGTCATCAGCACTTCAGCTCCACTCTGTTTCACGTTTAGCTTGGGCGAGGTCTGGTAATTCGACGATATCTCCCAAAATAGAGATCAGATTGAGACGAAACCAAAATCATATGAAACTAGACTCCCAATGCGTCATTTTGATATAAAATTCAAGACAAAAGGAGTTCAGATCAAGGAGCTATGATTTTTACAAGTTTCCATAAGAATAAACGTCACAGTCCAGACCCACCTTCGGTATTTTGAGTGTATCTCACAAACGACAAATCCGATTGAGCTGAAATTAGTGGCATATGAAAATAGACTCAAAGGGATTTCAATCAAGATTTTAACGGACCAAAACAGAGTTCAGACCAGGGAGATATGGTCTTTGAAAGTTGACAAAGTTGCAAACTCGAACCAGGCCAAGTCAGAATCAACCAAGTCACAAATTTACTTACAAACCCGAGTTCATTAGTCACAAACTCGAGCTCGAGAGTTCCAGAGAAGAAATGAACATTTGGGAAAAGCCAAACTCGAGTCTATAAGTGAACGAACTCGAGTTCATCTCAGACAGAGAGCAATGTAACTTTTCAATGAGTTGCGAACCTCAGGTTTAGATTGCGAACCTCAGGTTCATTTCAACCCAAGAGCTTTTTGGACTGTCAATGACTTAAGAACCTCAGGTTTAGAATACAAACCTCAGGTTCACACTTTTTGAACTTACTTATTTTTGAACACTGAAGCCTCGAACTCGAGCCTGCAAGAACTGAACTCGAGTTCGCGACCCTGATTCAGAATTTCAAATCTGACGAATTTGCAATGCCTTCTTGTTTGATCTTAATACTTCCCATGATTAATCTCTAGTGTTCCTAGGCATGTTTAACCACTTTCTTGGTGAGTTTCAGACAGATCAAAGAAAGTTTATTGAAGGTTTAAGACAAAAGCAAAAGTGATGTCAGAACATCAAAAACTGTGCAAAAGTTCCAACGGCTAGTTTCTAAAAGCTATATTTTCAAATGGGTTCAAGTCTCAACGAATTGCAACGGTCACAAGCTTCAGTTAGCATAAATACATGAAGATTTGAAGTCTCCAAATAGAGAACACACAGTAGAAAAACGCAGCACACATGCCTACATCCTCAACATGCTAATACTCTGTTTTGCATATCTTTTACTCTCTGTTTTCAATGCTTACATAGCTTATCATTGAGAGTGAAATGATTTGTATTGTGCTTCAGTGTTTATTCATTTACTTCTGAGAGAGAGAAGATTTATTGTAAACATCTTATCCTTCCATCTGTGAGTTACTCAAGATTGGGTGATCTTGAGTGGAAAACACATTGTGTTGATTACAGCTTGTAAGGGGAGTGAATCCTAGAGTGAGGATTACTTCGAGTACAGAGTGTGCGATCAAGCGGTGTATCCTTACGGTGTGTAAGGGGGAGTATCTCAGTAAGAGATTTGTAAAAGCCTGCACAAGTGCCCGGCTAAACTTGTGGGATTGTAGCGGTTCTCAAGTACCCGATTAAAGCTTGAGTGAGATAGTGGATTGAAATCTCAGGAGGTGCCTGGGGACTGGACGTAGGTCAAGGATTGGGCCGAACCAGTATAAATCCGTTTGCATATTCTTTTCCCTTATCTCTTATATTTCCAGCATATACATTTGAATGTCCACACATGTTTGAATGATTGATTATTGTTTTATAAATTAGTTTTGTCATTCAAACTGATTTCATTTAGTGTCGAAACGATTTTCAAAGTAACTTAAGTTTTAATCTAACACCCAATTCACCCCCCCTCTTGGGTGACAGCCGGTTCTTACAAAGATTAGTTGCTAAAGGCTATAATCAGGAAGAAGGAATTGATTATGAAGAAACTTATGCTCCAGTAGCAAGATTGGAAGCCATAAGAGTTCTTCTAGCCTTTGCTTGTGTTAAAGGAATTAAGCTTTATCAAATGGATGTAAAAAGTACATTTTTAAATGGTTTTATACAAGAGAAAGTTTATGTTGAACAACCTCCAGGATTTCAAAATGAAAAATTTCCAGATCATGTTTATCATCTCAAGAAAGCATTGTATGGTCTTAAGCAAGCTCCTAGAGCTTGGTATGAACGTTTAAGCAAGTTTCTTCTTGATCAAGGCTTTGTTAGAGGAAAAGCTGACACAACTCTTTTCATTAGAACTAACAAGTTAAATGAAATCTTAGTTGTTCAGATATATGTGGATGATATTATATTTGGTGCTTCTAATGATGGTTTGTGTGAAGATTTTGCAAAGAAAATGCAGGGAGAATTTGAGATGTCTATGATGGGAGAACTTAATTACTTTCTTGGTTTGCAAATTAAGCAAAAGAAGGATGGGATCTTCATATCACAAACCAAGTATCTGAATGATCTCTTAAAGAAGTTTGGAATGGATCAATGTAATGGTGCTGACACTCCTATGAGTACAACTACTTCATTGGATGCTGATGAAGAGGGCAAGGATTTCAACATTACAAAATATAGAGGAATGATTGGATCATTGCTCTACCTAACAGCAAGTCGCCCGGACATCCAATTCAGTGTTGGAATGTGTGCAAGGTTCCAATCTGCTCCAAAGGAGTCACATGCTGAACATGTGAAAAGAATTTTTAGATACCTTGCTGACACTAAGACTCTAGGATTGTGGTTTCCCAAAGGCCAACCTGAACATTTGGTGGCATATTCAGATTCAGATCATGCTGGATACAAAACCGATAGGAAGAGCACAAGTGGACAATGTGAATTCTTTGTTGGCTCACTTGTGTCATGGTTAAGCAAGAAACAAACAACTATAGCTGTATCATCTACTGAAGCTGAATATGTAGCTGTTTCAAGTTGCTGTGCACAAGTTTTGTGGCTCAAACAACAACTCTCAGATTTGGGAATCAACCTCAAAGAAGTTCCAATATTGTGTGACAATACAAGCACAATAAGCTTGGCCAAAAATCCAATTCAACATACTAGGACCAAGCACATTGATGTGAGGCATCACTTCATAAGAGATTATGTTCAGAAAAAAGATGTCAAGGTCATATTCATTCCAACTCATCTCCAATTGGCAGACATCTTCACAAAACCACTAGCCAAAGAACAATTTAATTTCATAAGAAGAGAATTGGGAATGGTAAATCCCAATGAGCTGTAAGTATTTCTCACTTAATTCAATGTTAGTTATGGACTTAAGCATCGGAGTATCTAGTTTTCTCTTTTGCAGGATGTTAAAAATCTGAGTTTTTGCTGTCAGAGGTGAAAACTCGAGTTTTGAAGGCAAAAACTCGAGTTTTGGTGGTCCAGTATCGAAGCCAGAAATTCCTGCAAAACTGAAAACTCGAGTTTTGAAGTCTCAGTATCGGGGTCAGAGGATGAGCAAAAGTTTTCAGATTCAGATAAGCTGAAAACTCGAGTTTTGGCTATGAAAACTCGAGTGTTGGACCCTTAACATCGTGATCAGAGACTGAGCAGAAAACTTCCAACAGTTGAAAACTCGAGTTTTGGAGGTGAAAACTCGAGTTTTGGACTCGAAATGTCAAAGGTTCATAGTACACCATTGACGTCTAGGTTAGTAACTAAATTTCATCAAAACTCGAGTTTTTTGGAGTCTCTATATATATATATGACTGTCTGTGTTCTTCAAAACCACACTCAAAACTGCCGGTTTTGCCCTAGCGCACCATCTTCTTCCTCTCTGTTCTCTCTCTGTTCTTCGTGAATCAACCCAGAATCCCTCGAAAATCACTCAAAAACCTGAAGATGGCCTCAAATCCGTCACAACCCACTCAATCCAAGGGAAACCCACAATCTGAAAGGTCTCAATCTCAGACATCACCTCCCTCACAAACCTCTCAGCGTCCACCAAGAACAAAGTCTATACCCAGAAAACTTCAAGAAGGCATTGACCGGACTATCCCAGGAATCAGAAGCGAAGTTCCTGTGTCTACATCGAAAGCAACCTCCGCTACTCCATCTTGATCCAAAGGGGTTTCCTTTCAAGAACCCATAGCTACTCCTCTGAGGAAACGAAAGGAAAGAGAGACTGAACCAGAAGCTATAGGGAAAAAGAAACCCAGAACCAAGAAAGCTTCCAACTATCAGCCAGAGACTTCCCCAGTTCCTAAGAAGAAAAAAGCAACAACCTCTGGGCCTCAGACAACTCCAAGAGCAGAGCCATCTTCTTCTCAATCTCCTTCAACTATGGAAAACGCCATAGAGGATATCAATCATATAAAATCCTATCCTCAAGACTTTGATATTGCTACTGTTAACATGAAAGCCTTAGACAATTCCTTCAAAGAAAAATTTGCTTCTAGGGAATTTTGTGCTGTAGCAGCTGTAGATTTTGATTTGCTAGAAAGAGAGTCCAACTTGAACTTGAAGCCCTAGTTAAGCTTTTATGAGAATTTTGTTTCCATAGCTTGCCCATATTCCCCAAACCTTGTCCGTTTATTCTATTTCAATATGGTTTATGACAATGTTTTGGGTCCTGAGGGTGAGTTAATAGAAGAGAGGATTACTACTATTGTTAGGGGAACGAAATTCACTCTCTCTGCATCCATTTTGAACTAAATCTTAAAGCTAGATCAATTTCCTGTCCATGACTCTGAGTATAGTAATAGGGAGATTTGGTCTGTACTGATGCCACACAAACCCTTTCCAGATGACCAATCCCACACTCTGACATTTAGACCAAGCTCTATGCCTCCTTGGAATAGAGTTCTGTGGTATATCTTTTCTAGAAATTTCATACAGAATGGTGATAATTTCACCCATTTTGCACAGAGAGACTACCCCCTGTTTACCTCCTTTGTGAATAAAACCCCTTTCAATCTTGGTCATCACATTCTAAAAGAGATGATCAAATTCAAATTCCCTACAAGAAAGCTTTCTCACATGCCATTTCCATATCTGATATCAATCATTCTGTTTTATTTTAAGATATGGTATGTTGGGTCAACTGAAACCTTGAAGTATCCTCCCTATTTTGGCAAGGGACAACTGAATTTGATGAACTTAACATTTGAGGGAGAGGGTTCAGGGCAATCAAGAGCCCCTACACGGTCTAAAGCTCCAACCAGAACTCATTCCCAAGCTCAATCTCAGTCTCAGCATCAGGAAGCTCAGTCTGCTCTTCCTCCACCTTCAGCAGTACCTTCAGATTTCGATGCTCAGGTGAAGGAGATTATTGACTCTGCAGTTAGAGATATGGCTGTGAGGATTGGTTATGAAATTGGGAAATTGAGAGGTGAACATTTCAAGGAGATGAAGCAATTAGTTGAGGTACAGGATGCAATGAAAGAAGACTTAGTTGAAATCACTAATCAGAATGCCAAGATAGCAGACATGGTTAACAGTCATGATATCGTGCTGGCCTCTCTGAGTGTGTCCAACTCCAGCCTACATGACAAGGTAGATCAATTGTTAAAGCATTTCAACATCAGTTCTTCTTCAGCTTTTGGAACCACTACAGATCCTCAGCCTTCTGGACATGCTTCTGGGCCACCTCCATCCACGTCTACTCCTTGCCTTCAACCTTCACATCCTTTGTAAAGCCTCTAGCTATCGTGCCTTACGTACCTCCTACATCTGACTCACCTCCCCTTGGCCTACCTTTTGAAGATGACAAAGGGGGAGAAGAACAGAGCTAGAGCAGAATTTGAGAGTTTCTGAGTTCTTGATTTCTGATGTTCATTGTAGTTTTGTTGTTAACTTGCAACTTCTGTATTGAATGCTTTAAATATTGCTTAATGAATGCTTTAAATGTTGCTTAATTTATTTACTCTGATAATTGATGCTTCTGATAATTTATGCTTCTGCTGTATATCTCAGTTAATGTGATTTTCAAATGAATTTCAAATAAGCAAACACAGTTTGACAAGTTTAAAACATTTTTGATGCTCATCAAGTTTTCATATATATCAGTTTTTGACTGACAAATGAATTTCCTTGTTTCAAAACCAAAATTTCCTCAAATTCTTAAAACTTTGATTTACAAGTGTTGTCATCATCAAAAAGGGGGAGAATGTTAGTTCTCAATGTGTTTTGATGATGATTGGAACAATTGTAAAGCCATGGAAATCAAAATGACAAGTTTTATCTTAAGAAAATCAGTTTTCCTTACTGTCAGAGGAAAACTCGAGTTTTGGGATTTAAAACTCGAGTTTTGGTCTGTGGCAAAACTCTCCAAAAGGCATCACCTCCAGTTTCTGTGATCACTGCCAGTTTTGAACTTGTGAATAGTTCAAAACTCGAGTTTTTGGAAGCAAGACTCGAGTTTTGACTTGGCAAAGAGGTTTCAAAGTTTCCAAAGTTTTTCAAATCATAAAACCTCCAGTTTTCATTGATCACCGCCAGTTTTGAACTTCTTATATTTTGAAAGAAAGTTCAAAACTCGAGTTTTGGGAACAAAAACTCGAGTTTTGGAGAGACAGAGAGCAAATGAGTTTGCATCAGTTCATCACCGCCAGTTTTCATCCATCACCGCCAGTTTTCAACTGTTCTTGTATTTTGCAAAGTTTTCATATTTTATGAAAACTCGAGTTTTGAGAACCAAAACTCGAGTTTTGCCAAGGCAGAGAGCAACCAAATTTTCCAAAGTGCAAAACTGCCAGTTATGAACCAACACCTCTAGTTTTGATGTTTTAAACTAAGTTATGTTTTTACATAAATAGTTCAAAACTCGAGTTTTGGGCAACCCGAGAGGTTTAGCATTTCCAAACTCTGAAAACTGCCAGTTTTGCTTTCAACACTGCCTGTTATGAAGTGTGAACAGTTCAAAACTCCAGTTTTGATTAACAAAACTCGAGTTTTGGTCCTTTATCAGAAAAACGCTGTTTTGTTCAGAAATTGCCAAATCTAATTCATTCTTCCTCGTTTAAGTTACCCATTGATCTTATATGTTATATCTATCATTTATCATTGTAACCGAACTGTTTTAACGAGTTTGTTCATGAGATTACATAAAGCTCTTGAATTTAATTGAGAATCAAATGAAGATTCATTTTAGGAAACTTGCAAACAGCCTGGCAAGATGGACAACCATTTGACAATGCAATCATTTAATGCCTCCACCAATTAAGCCTGAACATCTTCATTCTTCAGACAAGACCACATGGGAAGAGCCAAAATTCAAATATTCAAATATGCAAAGATCTCCCAACAGCTATATTCAAACAGCAAATGGTTTTAGCAGATAAATTCAGTATGCAACACCCATAACGGCTATATTTTCGAATTGGTAAAAGCTCCAACGGATCTATAACTTCACAAGCTTCAAACCACCATAAATAGCTGAAGATTTGAAGCTGGACAGACACAGAACTGAGATACAACAAGCCTACTCGAAAATATCAGTCAAGAGTTGTTCTTACACATTTGATTGTATCTTTGATACATTGTACTTCAGTCGTTATCATCATATACTCTTAGAAGAGAGTTCTTTCACTGTAATTTCTTTTCTGTAAGGATCTCAAAGTAGTGGGACTTTGAGATTGGGTTATTTGATTACAACTTGTAAGGGGGAGTGTGTTCAAGGTTGTGAAACATCCTTCGTTTGCAGAGTGTGTAATCGTCAAAGTGAGATAGTGAAAATCCCAGAGTGACTGGGGACTGGACGTAGGTCAAGAGATTAGACCGAACCAGGATAAATTCCTTGTGTCTTGCTTTTCTTCCTTTCATACTCTCATCAACCCTGTTTCAGCAAACGAAAACACAGAACTTACAAAAGAATTTCAAAATCCCCAATTCACCCCCCCTCTTGGTGATTTAGCTCTACTTTCAACTTATACAGTATGGGTATGGCATGGTGAAAAATACTAAGTGGCTCTCAACATGGGTAAGTGACCTTTGATGATAATGACATGGATATGGATGATCGCATAGAGGACATTATTCGTGATGTAGGAGAAGAGGCCTTTTAACAATCACATGCATATGGTAATATGTGCAGTGATGCAGAGACCCCGCTATACCCTGGGTGTCAAAAATACCAATTGTTGAACGTTGTATTGAAATTGGTAAGCTTGAAGGCATGTCATGGATGGAGCGACAAGAGTTTTTCTGAAATGCTTGAGGCTTTTAAGGACATGCTTCCGGATGATAATGTGTTGCCGAATCGATACTATGATGCTAAGAAAATACTTTGTCTTCTGGGAATGGAGTACAAAAAGATCCATGCATGCCCGAATAACTGCGTATTGTATAGAAAAGAGTATGAAGAGAAGCAGAATTGTCCGATATGTGAAACCCCAAGGTACAAGTCAAATAAGGAGCCTGCAAAAGTGTTGTGGTATCTTCCAATCATACCAAGGTTCAAGCGGTTGTTTACAAATGAAAATGATGCAAACAATCTGCGGTGGCATGCAGATGAGAGGATTTCTGATGGAAAGCTTCGTCATCCAGCCAATTCTTCTCAATGGAAGAAAATCAATCAATTATTTCCCAACTTCGGCGAAGAACCTAGGAACCTTAGGCTTGCCCTTACCACGGATGGCATGAATCCATATGGAAGCCTTAGCAACGTACATAGTTCATGGCCTGTACTCCTCATTATTTACAACTTATCTCCTATGTTATGCATGAAGAGAAAGTACATCATGCTGTCTATGTTGAATTCGGGACCAAAACAACCTGAAAATGACATTGATATTTACCTTCAACCCTTGATCGAAGACTTGAAGGAGTTATGGGAAGAAGGTGTTGACGTTTTTGACTCTTTCAAGAAGGAGGTCTTCAAATTGCAAGCCATGATATTCCTTAAAGGGTACGTGAAGAATGCATATCGTCCAGAAGCCTCGATTGTTCAGAAATATGTTTCTGAAGAAGCCATGAAATTTTGTCAAAATTATTTGGCCAAAGTAAGACATATTGGGCTTCCAAAACGTCAGCATGCTGAAGGGGGTAGGCGAGGGGCTTCAGTAAAGACTGTGGATCCTGATGAATTATCACAAGTCCACTTATACATCTTGAATAATGTTTATGAAGTTCAAGCCAACATAGCTGCACATAAAGAAGTTGTGAGGAAAGAAAATCCTCGAATGACTGAACAAAGGTTGATTAGGGAGTATAACAGAACTTTTGCACACTGGTTCAAACAAAAGGTCGAGAGAGAGGAATGTGTTTTTGATATCCTCAAATGGTTAGCGCGTGGTCCTGAGGTTGATGTCATAAGTTGGAATTTGTATGTGATCAATGGTTATACATTTTACACGAAGTCCCTAGATGATAGGAGCACAGTTCAGAACAGTGCTGTTATGTTAGAGGCTGAATCTATGCACTTCTCCAGTTCGAAAGACAAGAGCCCTTTATTGGCAGTCATTTCATATTATGGGGTTATTGAAGAGATATGGGAGGTTGACTATGTGAAAATTAGATTTCCCATTTTCAAATGCAAGTGGGTTAATGTCAATAATGGTGTTTGGATCGATCAGCTAGGATTTACATTAGTCGATGTCAATGATAGAATTTTTGGAGATGAACCTTTTATAATGGCAAACCAGGCGAAACAAGTGTTCTATATCACCGATCAAGAAAATAAAATGTGGTCTGTAGCTCTCCAAGGAAATAGAGTCATTGATATTGATGAGGAAATGAATTCAAATTATGGTATTCCTGAGAGTACTCCTTTTTCAAGGGATCTACCGGACATGAATGAAGAAGATGAAGCGGATAATGAACCCAGCATAAGAAGTGAACATCAAAAAAGAATATGGGAAGATATCACTTTATAAAAGAGTCAATTCATAAGGTAATATATTCATATATATGCAGATTTCTTTGTAAACTACTTTAAGTCTTTAACTATAACATTTATTCCTTCTGTGTTCATCATGTCTTTGACTATGAAGTTTGTTCCTTGTTTTATTTTTGTGGCAGGATCCGATCCAAAAGGGCATGTTGAACTGGAGGGAGCTGCATTGTTGAACTGAATCAGATGAAGGCTTGGTGAATATTATTTTGGGCGCATGTATATTTGTAACTTATTATATTTGTAAGTAAGTTATCTTATTATATTGTATGAATTAATTTAGGTGTTGTAGACATAGTATAATTATTAATTATAATCATGAGGCCAAATAACTCATGGTGAATAAATATTTCTATCATTTTTCCAATTCAATTTATTCAAATAATTGTTCATAGCTTGTAGCTTAAAAGTATCGACTTTTGTGTGCTGGATTGGGTAGGTGATTTGTGTGTAATATAATCAGGAAGAACAGAACAGGGAAAAATTCAAGAAAATTTAGACCGCAAATAAATTTTTCAGTCTTAAAAGTTGAGAATTTAAGACCGGATGTATTTATATATCCGCTCTTAAAAGTCATATCTTTTAAGAGCGGCCAAGTTTTAGCCGCTCTTAAAAGTTGATATTTTAAGACCAGACGTATTTATATGTCCGGTCTTAAAAGTCTCTATGTTCAAGACCGCGTATAATTAGTCGGTCTTAGAAGTCGCTAAGTTTAAGACCATATTTATTTTTGTCAGGTCTTAAAAGTCATATCTCTTAAGAGCGGCCAAGTTTTAGCCGGTCTTAAAAGTTGAGTTTTAAGACCGAACAGAAAGCGAGTCCATGGATTGTTTAGTACGAATTTTAAGACCGCATGTTTAAATGTCCGGTCTAAAATAGATTCTTTAAGACCGTTCGTACTCCGGTCTTAAATGTTGACTTTTAATACCGGCTAATACAAGACCGCTCGCGGGTCCGGTCTTACGAGCCTCTTTTGACCGGTCTTAAAAGCCTTTTTTCCAATAGTGACACAACCATTTTGCTGGTGTTTTTTCTCTTCATTTTAGGGTTCCACATCGGCTGGTGTTTTTTCTCTTCATTTTTTAAATGCGTCAACATTTGGAGACCGGGTTTAGTATAAAACCGGTCCCAAAGGCGACACTTTTAGGGTTTTGGCCTGCGGAGAGCAAATGAATTAACATTTGGAGACTGGTTTTAACGTAAAACCGGTTCCGAAGGCAACACATTTAGGGTTCCACATCGGCTGGTGTTTTTTCTTTTCATTTTTAACTTTATGTTGTTAACCTCTGCTCTTCTTATGTTGTACAAGTGTGGTGGCACCACTTGATTTTTTTTTTTTTTTACTCCTTTTTTGGTTGACAAGTAATTGGTACTTTAGCAGTTGAAAAACCCAATAAAATTGGCTCTCTTGTGCTATTAAATAATTCTCTTGTGCCCTCATTTTTACGTCCTAATATTAACACTTTTTTTAATATATATATTGTCATTTGGTATTCGGTTTGGGATTTGCGGATGTCTCTTTCAACCCATGTGTCTCCTTTGGGATGAATTCGAAATTCAAAATTCAAAAAGATCTAATAGGCCTTACACCTTAATACAAGGGTCTGTTTGGTTCAAAGTGAGGGGATGAAAAGAGATGGGAGGGAATGGAAGGAAAGAATAGGGGGCTATCTTAGAGTTTTTTTTTTTTTTTTTATACACATAGTAGAGGAGGGGGCAGGGTTCGAACCCTGAACATGGGGAGGGGAGCCATGCGCCCATGCCACTACACTACTAAGTCGTTGGCACCTTAGAGCCCTTTTGGCAAGCAGAAGAGGTGGGAAGAGAAGGAAAGATTAGCAGGTTCCTTGTTTGGCGCCTAATTTTTTGCCAATCTTCTTGGGAACTCAACTTTCCGGACCTACCAATCTTCCTTTAAAGGTGGAAAGATTTAATTTTACCAAAATTAGTGGGATCTCAACTTCTATTGGTGAATAGTGAAAGTTTTGGACAAATTTGCCCCTTCTTCAACATCACGTTGCTGAATGTCATAATTCTTCATTATCATCATCGAGTATGAGAAATTGAAGGGAGTAATCTGAGTTGAACCAAAGGAAGTTGTTTCCTTCCTGATGGAGTTCATCATCGAAGAGATTAGAGAGGGGAGGAATTTGAAGAACGTGATTGGTTGAAGCAATCATGGATTTGTTTGGTTCAAGAGAAAGATTCATGGGGTTCAAGAGAAAAAGTAGCCACCGCACAATTGATTTCTACTTCATTGAACTAGTGTCAAGTTCCCCTGTTTTTTTTTTTTTTTCTTTAGTGATCTAGTGAGCGTTTGAGAAGAAGGACACGCATTGTTGGCAGTGCACTATTCACTTTCATCTTCATCGATATGTAGTAGAGGGATCATTGCTGTCTCTGTGGACGATGAAAACCATGAGGGCAACATAAGGCAAAAGCTATATCCTATTTCCTCTGTTTTATCGCTAAAAAAGGGGGAAATTTTTTTATTGCGAAATAAATGCTTCACCATCGAATCCAAATTTGATCCATAAATTCAAATTTGATGTAAGGAAATTCGTATCAAATTCAAATTTAATTTTCTTATTATTTTCCTTATTGTATAAAAATTTAAATGTAAATTTATTAAATTGAATCCAAGTTCAGTAAATAATCTATTATTATAAAGATCTTTGGATTAAGTTTTTAATGATATAAGACCAATTAAAAAAATTATAATTTTAAAGTTGGGATCAAAATTTACTGTCCGTTGTTTGGCAATAATTCTTTTTATTATTTCGTGTTGTTTAGGACTTTCATTTGTAAATTCTGATTATATCCTTTGACCTTGAACCTGAAATATTTATTCCAGTGGATAATCATCATGTGATTCGCAAACGCAATGTACGGATGAGTTCCGCGGTTTTCAACTTGTTAAATATTAAATTTGTATCTTAATCAGGTTCCTTATTAGACAGAAGTGAAATCTTGGGAGCTGCATTCAACATGTTAAGCTCACTTTAAACAAACATTATTGCAGCAGCTAGCTGACGCTGGTTTTATCTGTTATTTCTTGATTATTATTATTATTATTATTATTATTATTATTATTATTATTATTATTATTATTATTATTATTATTATTATTATTATTATTATTATTATTATCATTATTATTATTATTATTTCACTTGGCAGCAAAATTATATTTGATGTAAAGATCAGTTAATCTTGAAAAAAAGTCACCGATTTATCCATCTTGGTTCTCTCCTGCAAGAATAATGAATTGTAATAAACATTCAAGTTCAGAAAAAACTAGTGGTTATCATCATGATATTAGTAGAAGAACAACCTCAAAGAGATGAGATAAAACTATATAGTCTGGTCGTTAATATAAAATTTACTTCTGAAGAAAATCCACTGAACTGAATATAAGGAGAATGGCTTTGGATTTGTGAAACATATACCTCTATTTGTAAGTGGAAATTTCATCATCTCCAAGTTTGCAATTACCCGTTTCGTTAACCAACACAAAAACATGAGGCATTTCACAGGGGAGGAAAATACTAACAAAGTCAGTAAAGAGAAACCAAAATTTCCTTAAAAATTGTATCTACCCAACTCCAATCACGAATCATTTAACAAAAATTGTTCAAGAAATAAAAAGATAAAAAGGAAAAACAGGTAGATATAGGATTTGAAGAGCAGTGATTGGTTATAAAAAAAAAAAATGAGAGTGGAGACTGGAGAGACAAGCAAGTGTTGAACGCTCAACAAGAAAAAGAAAAGCAGCGGCATCTCTCTGATTTCAACACAGGGGAAAAACGATAATGGCCGCGAGCAAGAGAAATGACAGAATCGACTTGCAACAACCATGCCTTTGAACCAGATGATGAAATTGACCTCAGAGCTACAATAGAGAACGTGAATAGACCGCGACGTACATACGACTCTGCTTATTGCTATGTACAGCACACGTCCATATGACTCAAGTAGTCACAATGCACCTAAAATAAAAGTATTTAGTGCTGAATGTTTTTTTTGTCAAATTACATGTATATTTTTGTATAGTCACGTCATCGTCCAGTGAGTAAAAAAAAGTCAAATTTAATGGTTAAATGATATTTTTGTACTTAATTTATAACCACGTAGTCACTTTTGCACCTAAAAAAAAGATAGTGATGGGCGCCTCGAGGTAAAACACAAGCATTTTTACAATTTAACCCTATTATTTACATTGTCATCCTAATTTGTCCTTGTTGGACAATTTAAACTGTGCCCTTACTGAGCTTATCATTTACATTTTATCAAAGGGGAAAAAACTTCATTTCAGAACTTAATTTATTATTTGGTGATAACGAACTTTTTTTACTTTTATAAAAGCTAAAGTTTTTATTCATTAATTTTTTTAAATATTAAAAAATAATGTGATTCTTGAATTAATAAAATTTTTAAGTGAACTATAATCGTGGACTTTTTAAAATAAGATTTACAAACTCGAAAATTTAGTTATTAAGGGTAATTAGGTAGTTAAGGAAGTTAGAGATTAAGCCAACTGATTACGTATATTTAAAACAAACTGGGTGTGGGCAATAATCTATAAGCTAAGACGATGTGTGTAAAAATATTTGGGAAAATGATAGCCAAGTTCTAAAAAACATATACAATATCAAAACCAACCTAAAATCACATATCAATTTATATTGACAACAGTTAGTACTATATTCACAATAGTAAGCTTTAGTGATGATGAAAGACAATGAGAAAAATTTTAGGAGAGAAACCAAACCAAAAAGATAATAAACATCTTTTTAGAGACTTGTAATTAGAGATGACCACAACAACATCCTTATACTCTTTTTTTTTTTTTTTTTTTTTGTGTTTACACATAATACTTCTTTGACAACCCTTCTCAATTCATGTGAAGATGCAGATTAGGTTAATATTAAGATTATCTTTGCTTCAAGTTCCAGATCAAGTGCCACAAGGTCTTTGCTTCTTATTAAGCCCTGGGAAGTCATCTCTATATCACTACTGGAAGAACTGGCGAAGATGACATCAGTATCAAATCAAAACATAATCTTAATAACTCATTTTATAAGTATATATGCTTTGTCTTCTTTTAAGGGTTCCTTTTTTCCAATTCAAACCTCTCATTCCAATCCCAGTTATATCATCACACCCTTTACCTAACCCTTTTTTTTTCTATTCATTCAGATTTCAGAAGGTTTTAGTTTTTACATGGCCACCTTATTACATTATTATAAATTTCTTATTATATTTATTTCCACTTTTTTCCTAAAAAGAAGAGAATTCACAAAATAAATACTTTTCTTTAATCATATCCCCTCCATGGTAGCCGACAATAATAGGGAAGTGGCAATACAATGTTTAAATAATATGGTGGGTTGGTTGGAATTCACCTATTTAATTCTAAAATTAAATAGTACAACATCTATTACTTATATAATATAAATGACATTAGTAGGATTAGTTGTACGTGACAAGTGGGAGGATATAATAAAAGAGCCACTTGTTCATCAACATTTATAACCGGTCCTAGAGTTTTTTTATATTTCTTTTCATTTCTTTTAGTTATAGCCATTTGGAGAACGGTTTTATGTTAAAACCGGTCCCAAAAGGCACAACAATTTGGATATAAAAAGGTAAACTAAGAATAAAGACAAATTTCAATTAATTAAATATAGTTAAAATAATAAAAACCAAAATCAAGTCTATATGTACTTTCAAATATATATATATATATATATATATATATATATATATATTTATTTATTTATTTAATAAGGGTTCTTTTGTCTTGTAATATCATTGAGAAATCAATAATTAAGTCTCTTGACCTAATTAGAAATTTGTTAAAAGAATAAGCGTAAACTTAGATTTCAATATTTCAACTGGTTTTAATTAGGATTTCCCCTAAAAAAAAATCACTTGAAATTATGGCCAATTACATATATCATTATAAGCATTTAAATTTTCAATCCCTTAAAATAACAACAACCCCTTCTATTACATCAGCATTTTGTTTTTCTGAAACGTAACTATGCATTAATTAAGGACTAAATTTTCAAATTTTCCCTTATTTATGATTGATTTCAAGAGTCAACGTGAATACTTTTTTTAAATTGCAATTAATGAGGGCAAATTTTTTTTTAAAAAAAAATCATTTATTACTTTCAAACTAGACTTACAATAAAGACCAAAAGTTTTCTTTATTCACTAAATGTGTCTTTCATATATATAGTTAGTTTTTAGTTTTTTCTGCCTCTATTTTGTTGTATTGGCTAAATTATTTTCTTAATCACTAGTAACAGAATGAACGTCACTAACAGAATGAACACTACTCAAGAACAACACTCACAAAGATCCTAACTTGAATTATTAATCAATAGTAATAGAATGAACGTCACTAGTAAAAGAATTAACACTACTAAAGAACAAGATATAAGGGAATAGATGCTAAAACGCCTCCACCGTTCATGCACGCTTAGGGTGGGGCATTGTGGTGCGATCTACCCTAGGCGGAGAGGAAACTTGATCCACCCTAGCATTGCGCTCCGGCATATCGATCCTTGTGGACATCTCCGTCTCCCGTTCCTGTTGTTGTTGTTGCTCGACGGCATTATTCGGTGGCGGGAACAAGCAATTCCAACACCAATTCCAAGCAGATCTGTTCTGTCCTAAGAACACAGAGATTGGAATTGACTAGGTTGTCAAGCCTAGAGCCTACGTACCCTTTGAAGGGATCAAAGTCCACGTAGTTCGCAATATACTGGAAGGCGTGAAGCCAGGGGGTAGTGTGTGTGCTCTGTGTAACAGAAGGTAAATAGAGCATAGGGTTAGAACATGTGCACCTGTTTAGGGTTTCCTTCTATTTATAGAGGAGTTTGGTGCGAGTATCTCTGCATTAATGACCATTATCCGGGGTCGAGATATCAGGGGCTGATATCTCGGGACCGTGATTGGGGAGGATCCTCTGTTAATGAGATCCTAAATCAGTGGGATCTCAGATTCCTTCCAGTTATAGTGCAGATTCTGTTCTAGGCATGCTTGGGCCGAGGTCCGCTTGTGGCCCTATTGGGCCGGTCCGTAACAGTTGCCCCCCAGCTCGGTTGTTCAACCTTCTGGACTGCCGAGGTGCATATTGCCCCCAGTCCTTGGTACGACCGAGGCCTCCCTTTTCGACTGTGTCAATTTTCGGCTACTGTGACCATCAGTCCGGCCCGGATCAGTGGTCGGCTTATCATGCCCCTTCCCCGACGTCCTGCCTTGAATGTCGGGTCCCTCCTGTCCGGATGGGTACTTGTCTTATTCCTGGCCTAAGCGCCCGGCGGTGATTCCGGACTCGAGCCTTCTGCCTTTTGGAATTCTCTGAGCGCTTTGGGTCTCCCCCCGCACGTGTCATCATTGCCGCTTTACAGCTGTCAGGCCTTGAGTGGCTGTGGTCTGCAACCGCCGCTTCTTTTTGCTTCTCGAGGTCTGCGCGCATTTACTGCGCTGGCGTCGTGCTGGGCCAATCCCGTCACGTCTGTACAGGAATGGACCGTTGTATCCCTGCTGTTTAGGGATTTTGGTTTAAATAGCTTTCCTTTTGCTTCTCTTTCACTTTTCCCGCTACTTCACTCTTCTTCTCAAATTTTTCTCTGGGTTTCTTCTAGAGTTCGTAGAGAGGATTCTTCCCTGTCCAAAACTTACGCCGTTTTCCAGCGTCCCAATTTCTTCCATTTTCCAGGTAAAGGTATTCCGCCTTCTTTTTGCCATTTTTGTTTGGTATTTTCTTGCATTTCACCGTTTATTTCTGGAATCGTCGCCTGTGTTATCGTTCTTCTATATCTCTGGGTTTTTCTAGGTTTCTCTAGTGTCAATAGACTCGAAATTCGTCCCAACATTCCCTTAAACCTTAGCCCTTAGCCCTCAGTACCTTAGGCTTCTGATTATGGTGAGAGACGGGAATATTCCCAGACCAAGGGCGTCATTAACGCCGGAGGAGGAAATGTTCCTCCGTGCACGTCTCCCCCGGGCCACTTACTGGGTTCTTGGGGGTGCGCCACCTGCTTCGGGTGTTTTGGCTCCTCTGCGTCGAGGTGGTACCGTTCGTCCGGGGCGGGCCAGGGCTCGCCCGGCTTCGGCTAGGATTCCGGTTTCACTTCCTCGCCGTCCTTTCCGCCCACTGGCTCGCGCTCTTCCTCTCGAGTCGTCCGATGGGGCCGGGGTAGGCTCCTCATCCGGTTCCGGCCCTTCGGTGCTAATGGCTCAACCCCTCAACTTCTATGAGGGCCCTGCTGCTGTTCGCCAGACATCCATCCCGGAAGGGTACCTCGGCCCTTTCTGGGATTGTCTCGCGGAGGCCTCTGCGTTAATAGCTTGTGCTAGAGATGCCGAGGCCTCTTCCATACTTGGTTCTTGCCGGCATTGGTCCGCCCCAGCTGTCCCTTCTAGTGCCCCTGCTCGTCCGAGTCCGCAGTCTTTTTCGCCTACTACTGTATCTGTGTCAGGTATTTCCGCTTTTTACTGATATTAGCTTTGTTTATTTTCGTATAGGTTTAATGGCTCCCAAACCTCGACCTTCTAAGACACGTTCTGAGCCAGAGGGTTCGGGCTCTTCTAGCCCACCGGAGGCCTTGCGTCGTCAGTTCGACTGGGTCTCGCTCAAGACGTTGATGATCCGGTCTCTTATGTCCGAGGTCGATGTTGCCCGGCTACAGCTACCCGAGTTAGAGGGCTGTATGTACTCTCCAGCGAGGGTGGAAGAGCCAGTCTGCTCGGTCCGTGAGGAAGGGACGTCCAACTTCTTCTATTTCTACTTGGACGTGTACACCCGGATTCAAGTCGTTTTCCATTTACAGACTTCCAGATCTCGGCCCTGGCCTACCTCGGCCTTGCGCCATCACAACTTCATCCGAACGGATGGGCCTATTTATTGGCCTTCGAGAAGCTGTGCGGCTCATTCCCTATTCCCATCCCTTGCACCGCCAACCTCTTCTTTTATTACTTCAGCCCTTTCACCCCCGGATTGCCCAGGGAGGGCGATAAGCTCAAGGGGCTGGTTTTGCTTAGGAACGGGTCGGATAGGAAGCTGATGGGGGCCTTTTCAAACTCCTTCAAACGCTTCAAGAACGCCTTTTTCAAGGTGGTGGCTAAGCCCGGCCAGCAGCCCTGGTTTTTGAATGGGGCTGAGGATCCGAATGTAGAGTGGCGATTCCCCCTTTATTGGGACAAGGGGCATTATAAAAAATCACTGACGTCTTATTTGGTAGACGACCACGACCTGTTGCCCGAGACCATCCCTTCTGTCCTCAGGCTGTCCGCCTTTGTGAAGGAGTATGGGGTCCAGACCGCGACCTTCTTTATTTCGGGGCCGAGTTTAGAGCCGTTGCCCCCTACTTGTAGGTCTTTGTATTTTTGTGTCTTACTTGGAATTATTCTTTCTGTCTTGCTAACTAGTTTCAGCTTTCTTTCTTTTCAGCTAGGACTATGGATGCCCTGCCGCTGTATGTTCGGCTATCAAAAGCTGCTGCTGCGTCGCCGAGTCGCCCGAAGAAACGAGGTGCCTCTGCTGATGTCGGTGCCCCTGCTGCCGCGGCTCTGAAGAAGTCGAAGGGCTCCGCCGGCCAGGGTCCTTCTTCCGCTCACATCGCCAAGTCTGTCCAAGCATTGGAAACCCCGACTCTGGAGAGTCGGGGAGCTGTTGTCGAGCCTTCCCCGGCCATAGAGTCCCAGGCTTCTGAGGGGCGCGAAGACATTTCCGCGTCTCTGGCTTCTAAGGGGAAGGAGGTCATTATTTCTGACAAGGATGTTGAGGTCGCGCTTTCTTCAGAGATGCCCGCTGGTTCGCCGTCAAGTCCGTCCTCCTATCCGCCACCTCCCCCTCCTCCTCCTCCGCCGTCAGGTCCTTCTTCCGTCTTCCCCCGCGGCTTCTTGTGGGAGAAGGGGGTGGTTCCGGCGGTGGATGTTGCCTTTCTCCCGCCGCACTTCACGGAGGCTGTTCCGTTGTCTCCCCCGGCCTTGGATCAGCTATATCTGAATCAGAGGGAACTGTGCCGGTCGGTGGGCTATGTCCAGGCCCTGATCCTGGTTCGAGAGAGTTTGCCTTGGTCAGCGCCGAGTGTTAACGGCTGAGGGGGGCTGAGGCAGAATTGAAGAAGGGCTTAGCCGCGGCAGAGACTAAGGCCGCGTCTGTCGGGGATCTTAAGGAAGAGCTGGTCGTGGCTGAGGCGAAGGCCAGATTTGCTGAAGAAGAGCTCATCAAGGCCTGGGATGAGCGGGATGCTATCCGGGCAGAGCAGGATGCCACCAAGGTGGAGAGGGACGCTGCCAAGGCCGGGCAAATGCTGACAAGGTAGCTGAGGAGGGTGCCCGGGCCCAGAAGGGATTGTCGAAGAGCCTGGCCGCAGTGAAGGTTCTTTAGCAGCAGCGGGCTACTCTGGCCACCGAGAAGGAGGCACTTGAGAAGGCTCTTTCTGAGGAGAAGGCGGCTTGCAAGGAAGTTTCCGACGCCTTGGTACAGACTGCCGAGAAATGCTTCAAACAGGCCTTGCTTCAGATTCGACATTTCAATCCCGAGGTCAAGCTCAACGTGGACGGGTATGACCACCGTGCCTTCATTCAAGGAGACGGGACCTTGATCCCTTATCAGTCTCCAGCCGCCGAGGATTTTGCCGAGGTTGCCGAGGAGGACACTATCGATGCCGGAGATCCTGAGGCAGATGATCCCGAGGCCGAGCCCTCCAAGACGCTTTAGCTTTTTGTTTGTTCTTTCCTATTTTGGGGTGTTGGTGCCCTTGTAATTTGTTGGAACGATTTTGGCTTTAGGCCATTGTACAAACTTTTGGATGAATGATATAAGTTTTTACCATTCTTTTGCCTGTGGTTTGAATGATTTCACTCTTTATCATCTTTTCTCCTTAGTTTGGGTATGTGTCGGCTGCATGTGTACAGACTGTTTAGGTGCTTTAGACAATGAATTACTCGCAATTTTATCATCCTTTTGCCTTGGTTCAACTGTGTGTCGACCGTGTGTGCATAGGCTGCTTAGATAGCTTAGACATGGATAATTTTATCATCCTTTTGTCTAAGTTTAGGTGTTTGTCGGCCGCATGCGTACAGGCCGTTGTTACTCTACCACACTTAGTGTGTCGGGGTTTGGGGTAGGGTTGTCTTGTCTCAGCCTCGTCAGGCATAACTAACCGCACTGCCTCGGTCCGACTTTCAAATAGTCGGACTCCAACTTTCGCTTAGTCGGATTAGATTTTACCGGCGTAGGGGCGGGGCTGCCACGTGTCTAACCGAGGCTTCATCCGCCTTGGGTCGGACATTTTGACCTGATCAGGGTCAGTGTGGTAGTCTGCTTACTTAGCCGGGTGAGCGTTGACGCGTCAATTCCACGAAGGGCCACGTATGGCTCCTTCGCCGAGCTCTAACCAGTGCCTGTCGGAGTACAACGGCCAATTTTCATACATCTAGATGTTTTTAGTTTCTTCGGCTGGTTCCACGACCTTAGGGTGTTTTACCGGTGCCGGGCTTAATGGCCTCAGCTTTCGGTTTCTTAGTCGGGCTTAATAGCTTCGACTTTATGCTTAAGCGAGTTTTGTGCACATTCGTAAGTCTCCTCAATGGGATCCTTTATTGATAAGAAATAGCCCTAAGGGGCTTTACAAAGCAACGGGATTAGAAATGACATAACTTGGACTTGAAATGAAAGGAACAATATGAAAACAAACGTAATGAAAGAAAAAATCATGAAAGCAAACAAACACTGCCGAAAAGGGGTCTAGCTATAGTATATCTTCAGCTTGTCGGCATTCCATGTTCTTTTGATTGGCTTTCGTGCCAAAGTCTCGAGGGTGTATGCTCCTCCGTCGAGGTTCTCCTTAATCCGGTAGGGCCCTTCCCAGTTTGCTGCCAGCTTCCCGTCCTTAGCATTCTTGTTGCCTATGTCGGCCCGTCGGAGTACTAGGTTGCCTCGGTTAAAAAACCTGGGTCGGACCTTTCTATTGTACTTGGCTGCGAGTAGCTGCTTGGCGGCTACTTCCCGGTAGTGCGCCGCGACCTAGATTTCGTCAATGAGGTCCAAGTCTGTCCTCAAGGCGTCGTCGTTCGACTCCTGCCCTTCTTGTCTGGCTCTGACCTTTCTCCAGGATGGTTGTCCGATTTCCACCGGGATCATTGCCTCGCATCCATAGGTTAGCCTGTAGGGGGTTTCCTGGGTCGAAGACTGTACGCTTGTCTGATATCCCCAAAGAATGCTGTGGAGTTGCTCGGTCCAGTTGGTGTCGGCTTGCAACATTCGCCTCTTGAGTCCGTCCAGGACGACTTTGTTGGCGGCTTCAGCCTGGCCATTCGACTGCGGGTGTTCTATGGATGAAAAGTGTTGTTTAATGTCCAAATTGGACATTAAAGCATGAAATCTGTGGTCCATGAATTGGGTCCCATTATCCGTGACGACCTCAACTGGTATCCCGAAGCGGAAGACAATGTTGTGCCGGAAAAACTTTATCACTCTGGCCGAGGTTATTGTGGCGAGTGGCTCTACTTCAATCCATTTGGTGAAGTAGTCTACTGCAACTCTGAGCCATCTGCATTGCCCCTGCGCTGGTCGGAATGGTCCGAGGATGTCCATGCCCCATTTGAAGAAGGGCCAGAGGGCTGGCATTCCTTTCAACTCTGAGGACGGCGGCCATATGATCCTGGCGTGTTTCTGGCAACTACCGCATGTCTTGGCCTTCTCCATGGCGTCATGCTTCATAGTGGGCCAATAGTAGCCGGCGTCCAGCGCTTTCCTGGCGAGGGCCGTGCCCCCCATGTGGTGGCCGTTGCTGCCTTCATGCAGTTCGGCCAGCATGTATTTTGCTTCAGACTCTCTGAGGCACCGCATCATCGGGCAATGGAGTCCTTTTCTGTACAGTTGGTCATCAACCATAGCGTAGAAGGCAGCTTCTCTGATCAGCTTCTTGGCCTCGGTCGAGTCGGTTGGGACAATTCCCCTTTCGAGGTAGTCTTCTATCGGCTTCCTCCAGTCCGCCCGGCTGAGATGGCCATGATGCAGCTCAGCTCGGTGAGTTTCTGCTGGATCACCGTTCTGTGATTGTCCGGCCCGTTGGTACTTGCCAGCTTGGAGATGATGTCGGCCCGGGCGTTCTCCTCTCTTGGGATATGGGAGACGATTACTTCTTCGAACTCGGCCATGTGCTCTTTGGTGCGGTTTAGGTACTTAGCCATAAGAGGGCCTTTAGCTTGGTAGCTGCCATCGATCAGCGTGGCGACTAACTGCGAGTCGGTTAAGACCTTTACTCGATGTGCGCCATTCTCTTTCGCTTGTAGCAGTCCGGCCAGAAGAGCCTCGTACTCGGCTTGGTTATTGGAGGTCGGGAACTTCAGTTGGAGAGAGTATTCCGTAGCGACCCCTTGTGGGCTCTCCACGATAACTCCCGCACCGCTACCTTTAGCGTTGGAGGATCCGTCCACATAAACTTTCCAGGTCCCGTCATTCATCACTGCCGGGGTGAGTTCTCTGATGAAGTCTGCCAATGCCTGGGACTTGATTGCCTGCCGGGCTTCAAAAGCGATGTCAAACTCGAACAGTTCTATGGCCCAGTTGGTCATTCTTCCTGCCAGGTCGGGCTTGTGGAGGATCTGCCGAATCGGCTGGCTGATTCACACCATTATCCGATGTCCTTGGAAGTAGGGCCGGAGCCTTCTGGCTGCGGTGAGTAGGGTGAAGGCCACTTTCTCCAGTTTCTGGTACCGGCAGGGCCTTGCTGATGAAGTAGATCGGTTTCTGTCCGGCCTCGGTTTCTCTTACCAGAGCGGCACTGACTGCTTAGTTGCCGATTGACAAGTAAAGGAATAGGGTCTCTCCTGGATTTGGCTTGGTTAGTACCAGTGGGGTTGACAGGCACCGTTTGATTTTCGCGAAGGCGGCATCGCACTCGGGATTCCAACCGCCTTTGGTCTCCTTCTTCAGTAATCTGAACAGAGGTAGGGCCTTCTCGGCTGACTTCAGGAGAAACCTTGTTAGGGCGGCCAGTCTGCCGGTTAGCTGCTGTACCTCCTTCTTGGTCCTCGGGGGCTGCATGTTGAGGACGGCCTTACACTTGTCCGGGTTGGCTTCGATCCCTCGGTTAGTCAACATGAAGCCCAAAAATTTCCCAGCCGGAACTCCAAAGGCACATTTGACCGGGTTCAACCTGATTTGATGTCAACTTAGTTTCTCAAACGTCTGTTCTAGGTCCCGGATGTGGTCTTCTGAAAGTTTCGACTTGACGATCATGTCATCAATGTAGACCTCTATGTTGCGCCCGATCTGGTCTTCGAAAACTCGGTTCATCATCCTCTGATAGGTGGCCCCGGCATTCTTCAATCCGAATGGCATGACGTTTTAGCAGTAGTTTGCCTTGTCCGTCATGAAGGCGGTCTTCTCTTGGTCGTCCGGATGCATTGCAATCTGATTGTACCCGGAGTAGGCGTCCATAAAGGAGAGGAGCTGGTACCCAGCCGAGTTATCCACGGGCTTATCAATATTGGGCATCGGGTAGGAGTCCTTGGGACACGCCTTGTTAAGGTTGGTGTAGTCAATGCATACTCTCCATTTGCCACTGGGTTTGAGGACCATGACTACATTGGAAGCCAGGTGGTGTACTGCACCTCTCAAATGAACCCGGCCTCAAGGAGCTCTTCGATGTGGCTAGCGAGGGCCTCCTGTCTGTTGTCCGCGATGTTCCTCTTCTTCTGTGCCACTGGTCTTGACCCCGGCCATATGTCGAGCTTGTGGCAGCAGAAGTGGGGGTCAATGCCGGGTACTTCGACCGAGGTCCAGACAAAGACGTCTTGGTTCTGTCTGAGGAAACAGATCATATCGGCTTTCACGTCGTCCCCCATGTCTCGGCCGATCTTGGCGGTTTTGGACGGGTCTTCGCCCAGCATTATCTCCTCCAGTTCTCCTTCCGGCTCGGGCCTCGGATTCTCTTGTTCTCGGAGGTCGAGCTCCACTATGTTGACCAGTTTCCGCGGGCGCTTATCGGAACCGGCTTCGACTACTCACTCATTGGATCCGAGCCGGGCGAAGATGAGGATCCTCCTTCCTCGACTCGGAGAGCTTCAAAGCAGCATTGCCTCGACTCTTTTTGATCTCCGGATACTACAACTATCTGGTTTTTGTCATTGACCATCTTCAGCTTCTGGTGCTTGGTGGATACCAATATGTCCCAGTTGTGGATTGTTGGTCGGCCCAGGATGATGTTGTATGGGGACCGGAAATCAGCGATGATGAACCTCACTCGTTCGGACTTGAAGGCTTCTTTGATCCCGAGGGTCAGCCTGAGGTCGATGTAACCTTTCGGAAAGGACTGCTCACCGTTGAACCCGATCAAGGTGGTCTTGCATGGCTTGAGATCCTCCGGGTCAAGGTGCATCCTTTTGTACGCATCCCAGCTTATAATATCGGCCGAGCTTCCTGCATCAACGAAAATCCTTTTAACACGACAATTAACCAAGGTTCCAGTGATTACCAGTCCATCCAGGTGGCCGGGTGTGACGCCTTTCAGCTCTTCGTCGGTGAAGGTCAGGGTAGGCGGCCTCGGCTTCTTGGGGTCCTCCTTGAACTTGGGGAGGTCTCGGACGGTCAGTACCGCGCGGAGATATTTCTTCCGCTGGCTTACAGTGTCTCCGCCACCTCCAAACCCTCCGCTGACGACGTTGCACTGGAAATCCACATCGGGAAATTCGTCGTCAAAGGCGGTCTTCTACTTCTTTCCCGTCTTTCGGGCTTCCTTGGACGGACTTCTAGTGCGGCTGTGGTCATTGCGCTTGCCGTTTGTCCTTCCCTGGGTCTTGATGACATACTGACGTAGCTTCCCATCCCTTACAAATTTTTCGATAGCATCGCGGAGGTCATAGCATTCGTCAGTTGTGTGTCCGTGGCAGTCGTGGAACGTACAAAACTTGGTACGGTCCATGTTGGAGCGGCCTATGATCGGCCTCGGCTTGTCAACCCGCTTCATCTCGGCCTGGGCTACCTCTTTCCATACCTGGGACTGAGGGACATTCAAGGGGGTGTAGCTATCGTACTTGGCCTTCTGGTCGACTCAGTCAGGCTTGGCTCGGCCTCCTTGGCCGGTCCTCGTCGCTGAGCGGAGTATTCCTTGCCCATTCGGGTTCGTCCACGTTGGCCGCCTCCATCTGCTCCACCTCCAGGTATTTCTTCACCTGTGTGTAAAACTCGGTTAATGTGTATACCAGGTTCTTGCATAAGTTCCGGGCCAGTCGCGATGACGGGTCTAGCCCGTTGACTAGGTAGTGTACGTGAACCTCCTCGGGCAACGTCTGCACTTTTCTCAGCATGAATGCGGTCTTTGGCTGCTTTTTGCTGGTGGCGAAATGCAACTCGAACTTGCGTCCGAGTTCTTCATAGCTCCGGACAGAGTTGTCCAGGAGAGAGCTCAGCCATCTGTGTGCGGGCCCGTTCAGAGTAGCCGCGAAGAGGCGCTGGACAACTAGGCCGCTAATTTGTCGGACCCACATGAGCTTCTCGAACACGTCGAGGTGGTTGCGTGGATCTTGGGTTCCGTCGTACTTCAGAAGGTCGGCCAAATCGAAATGCTTCGGATAACGGGTCGTGGCCACCTCCCTCGAGAATGGGGATCTGCCAGAGTCAAACAGGTACGTGACTCGATATTCCCGGGGGGATCCGTGGCGAGGTGATCTACGTACCCGGGGAGTTCTGTCTTCCGCGCGGGGTTCTTCTCGGTCTCAACCCTCTCTAGCAGCCCGATCAGTACGGTTAGGACCGTCACCGCGGTTTTCAACGTCTTCTGGGGACCGTGGCCGGCCTCGCTCTGCACTCGTCCTCCGCTCTGGTTCGCCGTTGTCGCGGCGCGTGTTCCTCGGCCCTGAGTTGCTCGAGGAACTGCTGTCATCCACGGGGGCCCTCCTTCCACGCCTATGATTCCTCAGGTTGCTTCCCTGCAGGCGGTCCTTCTCGAGTGCCTCCTGAATCATTTGGCCAAAAGCTTCAAAGTCGGCCTGTCTCTACAGGTCATCTCGCTTTTCCTTGTTCTCCAGCCTCTGTAGGAATGACTCCTGTGTCCTCCGTAGGATGCGGATGTCAGCTTCGACCGCCTGGACGTCTCGCACCGGGGGTTCTGTGCTCGCTTCTTGCAATGGCTGCTCCTCTGCAGAAGGGGAGGTTGCCGTGTCAGTGACATACCCTTCTGGGGTGTTTTCTCGCCGCGGCTGGTCCGGTGGAGGTTGGCTTGGCTGGGGGTCTCCGCCCACCGTTTAGGGGTTTCTGCTGTGGCTTCTGGTGTTCGCCATCAATGGTCACGGGGATTGAAGTTTATGGGTCCCCACGGTCGGCGCCAATGTTCTGTCCTAAGAACACAAGATTGGACTTGACTAGGTTGTCAAGCCTAGAGCCTACGTACCCTTTGAAGGGATCAAATTCCACGTAGTTCGCAATATACTGGAAGGCGTGAAGCCAGGGGGTGGTGTGTGTGCTCTGTGTAACAGAAGGTAAATAGAGCATAGGGTTAGAACATGTGCACCTGTTTAGGGTTTCCTTCTATTTATAGAGGAGTTTGGTGAGAGTATCTCTGCATTAATGACCGTTATCCGGAGTCGAGATATCAGGGGCTGATATCTCGAGACCGTGATTGGGGAGGATCCTCTGTTAATGAGATCCTAAATCAGTGGGATCTCAGATCCCTGCCAGTTATAGCGCAGATTCTGTTCTAGGCATGCTTGGGCCGAGGTCCGCTTGTGGGCCTATTGGGCCGGTCCGTAACAAGATCTTTAATGAAATATAAGAGACAAAAAATGAAAGAAAGAGTGAGAACGAAAGAAAGACGGGTAGAAAGGAAGACAAGAATGCTAAAAGCACATGATTCATCTTCTTCGGCACACTTTAGCTCGCTGTACTTTTGTTAGAATTTTCTTGAGGTTTGATGTCTCTAACTAACTTAATATAAAATATTTCTAAATAACTTAATATAAAATAATTGGAGACCGGTTTTCATATAAAATTAGTTCCAAAGGCGACGAAGGAAGTAAATGAATTATTCTTGAGATCGGTTTAACCTGTCCAAGTGTTTGGAGACCAAATGTTTACCTTTTTATATAATATGACTGACACCAGTAGGATTAGTTGTATGTGACAAGTGGAATATAATAAAAGAGCCACTTGTTCAGCAAAAATTGGAACACTGGTAATAGATAGCAGTATGATGAGCTAAATGCTCACTAGAATGCCACCACTTGACAGTATCTCATGTTGGATAAATTAAACTATCTAATATTATTGTTATTATATCTAACCACTCTATTACATTATTATAAATTTTTTATCCATTTTTAAAATCTAAAACTAATTATAAATAGGAACATTAAATTAAAATATTTAATCTTCGTGACAACTTAATAAATTTTTTTATAACCATGATAATTTTTTCTAACTTTGCCTAATTTTTTAAAAACCCAAATTCTTACCTAGATAATTATGTAATATTAACGTAAAGAGAAAAATTAGAGATTATATAATTATCTATATAAAATTTACTTATTTGAATTGTTAAAAAAAATTAAAACTTGGCATTTCTCCTCTGCTTTAACCCTAAAAATTATAAACACATGTAAAATATTTTATTTATTTTTAAGTATATCATATATTTTTAGAATCACATCATATATATATCGAATTTGTTTGCAAACTGGTGGAGTGTGAAGTCCCACATCGACTGGGAAGGCGAACGAAGCATGTCTTATAAAGATGCGGAGACCTTTCCCTTGTGGACGCGTTTTGATGGGCTAGGCCAAGTCAGAAACAAAACCGTGAGGTCTTGTGTGTGCCAAAGCGGACATTATCCACAAGCGGGCACCTGGGATGTTACAGATCATGATGTCCCAATTCTGCTGGGGAGACCCAAAGGAGAACTCACTATGCAGGTGAATAACGATAAGGTTTTCTTCTCATTACTTAAGAACGTGAGATTCAAGGACCTAACTGAGAAGAACCTGACTTGTTCTTCAAGGACCTAACTGAGAAGAACCTGACTTGTTCTTCAAGGACCTAACTGAGAAGAACCTGACTTGTTCAGATACCAGCAGAATTGCTATAGCAAACGTGAGATTCAAGGACCTAACTGAGAAGAACCTGACTTGTTCTTCAAGGACCTAACTGAGAAGAACCTGACTTGTTCAGATACCAGCAGAATTGCTATAGCAAAGTCCGGCTGAAGACTTTAAATCAAGCGCTATTGGGAGGCAGCCCAAGGTCATAGTTCTTTAACATCAACACTGAAGGAAACAAGCCTAGCTTGGTATATGCTACGGCATAGGATATGGCATCAAGGCCCCAAGTCAAAGAACAAAGCATAGGCTCCTGAAACACCACCTGTTCCCAGTCTCACCTCCCATCCTTTATTCAAATTGCTCCTGAAACACCACCTGTTCCCAGTCTCACCTCCCACGTCTTTTCACATACCCACCAACTTGCCCCGTCCCCCCCCCCCCCCGACGTCCTCCCCCTCCCTCACCCCCAACCAATCATGGTCAGGACAAAGCGTACGGCACAGCGTGGCCGGGCGCCCCCACCGGCCTCCGGTCACCGAGCGTTTAGTCGGACTCCACCACCCATCTCCATTGAAGTCTCCTCCCCTTCGTCCTTATCCACGGAACCCTCTCCGGTGTTAGGCAGCACCGACTCCTCAGACCGTGCCTACATTAACACCCATGCCCACCTTTTCTGGCGGCCAGCCATCGACGAAAAGTCGTCCCACAAGTTTCTCTATGCTAATTTTTACATCTTATTCCGCTATCGCAATGAGGGCATTGCGTCGTTCAAGTATGTGGGGGATTATCACGATTTGATCTGCTATTAATGGTTGCTCGAATTGAGACTGACCCTACATTTAGTTTTGATTGCACAAACTGATTTTTTTTTTCATAACTCTTGTAGAGCAGGAATAGAATCTTGTGGCCATGTAATGAATGCCTGTATGACTAAGCATAGCACAAGGGCCGAAGGGAACTGAACCTTTAGGCTTGGGAAATTGACGGTGCTAGTCAATCTGATGCGGGGTAGGGTGATTATGATGATGTTAAAAGGGAATAAACCCCCATGGCAGAATTGATTTGAGCCTTAGTGTTTTATCTTGTGTGTATGTCTGCTAGCCTGTGTTTGATCCTTGATTTGTCCTAGTTCTTTGATAAGCTACTTGGCGTCTGAGTTGAAGTTTATGGGATAGAGGCATTCTTGTCACACCCATTGCTCCCATACACAAGCCATCTGCCACCCCCTTGAGCCAAACAATTATGTTATAGCAGAACAGGTTAGGAAGGCAAGCTGAATGAGACTGTAAAAAAATGTTGCTACAGTAGAGTGTGTCCGTGAAAGGCAAAAGAGACTGAAGAGCTGTTGTTATTGCGTAAAAAAAATGATGAAAATGATGACCTGGAATAAGGGAACAGCATAAAGTGCAAAGTTCAAGAAGGAACACTCGGCTAAAGCCAACAAGAGCAAGAGGAGGAATGATCTACCCGAGCTGCTATAGCATCCACTATCATTTCCTACCACATAAGACTTAGCCATTCCCACAGCACAACCGAAAAAGTCCTTTTGATGAACAAATACTCAGATGCTGGGAAGTAATCTTAGAACTCTGACAAGGCTATGGATCTTCCAGGCCCTCTAGACAAGAGAGAAATCAAAACCCCTTGGGTGGGTGAGTGCAAACACTGAAACCTGAGAGCCCCTTGAGACTTCCTCATTGGAACAATACCACACTGATGAGCGGTTGCCACTGGGCAGTGGGATTGCTGAAGAGGGGATGGAAACTGAAAGCAGGCGTGCAAGCAAGGTTATACGGGCAGGAAGACTACGGCTATGAGCTTTTGTTCGCTCTATCTTATTTTTGCCCATGAGTACAAAAGGCTAAGTGTGGGGCTATTTGATGAGCACAAATAATACCATATTTTCCCTATATTTCATAACTGAATTGGATGGTAAAAATGAGTTTAACTATGAATTAACCAAGCAAAAAGGCATATATTCGTGATATAGCGATGCTTTTTAAGGAAAACTGTGTAGCAAAGTTGATGCGATGCTATAGCATTCTGACAGCAGACCGAAGAGCAATACAAAGCACATGAATGCTATAGCAAAGTAGAGGGTGCAATGCTATGCGGCTTATATTCTGACCTTTTTATCTACATGATTTCAGAAATTAAATAAAAGGGCGATATTGATAGATGGATTGCTGACGTAACGGAATAGAAGATGCGAAGGATCAGAACTGAAAGATTTGAAAGAATCCCGCAGGATCTACAGAGGCAATCTAATCTAATCAGAAGATACTGAAGATCCCGATAGAATAGGAAAGGCTCAACTCGCTGCGCCGCATGAAAGCTCGATTATAAAAGGCAGCCTAGAGAACCCTAAAGAAGTCAGAGAGCCTTAGACAGAATTTTATCTTCGGCATTCTCTCGAGAAGAGTGAGAAAGATCACAGAGCATGATATTTCCAGGACAACCCAACATCCTTCCTTTGAGTTCGACGGAGAGAAGACGACGTGGAGCAGTGACGTGACAGGACTTCATCCACACTTCAGAACTCCGTTCAAGCTTTCTGTTTTCTTTTCGTTTATTTTGTATTTCATCATGGGTCTTTCTGTTAATGTTTGTTTTGCGTCTTCCTCTTCAGTCATGAACTAATTTTCATATGACTGGATGATAAGTATTGAATGAACCCAGTTACATGTTTTTAATTCAATAAATTTGGTTTGCGTATCGGTGCTTCAATTACTAGTCGGTTAACGGAAGTTAAGGGCTAGATCAGTGGCTTCACTTACTGGCAAGGAGTGGAGTTAGACCTCTGAGAAATAGATGCTTGCTAGGCGGCCTGTGCACAACATGACCTATATTGTAGACTTCAGGAATGGGTCTACCTCTCATAACCATAACACCCTATGCATAGCAAAGATCTACACTAGAAAGTTGTCATAGGAATATGGATAGAGTATAGGTAGTATCCTACGTTTCGGACGTGAAAGCTTCAGTAGACTATAGAGGTGGATTAACCAAATAGCCTTGTGAGTAGCAGTTATGCTGTAGCAATTGCGGAAGCTGTACAATATAGATACCGTAGCATTGTGTAAGACAACTAGGGGATTGACGCACTTATGGATGACTCTGAGTCCAGCCTAACCTATCACTCATATCTACTCTCATTTATTGTTCTTTTTGCTAGTAGCATAATTACCAAAACCTCTCAACCCGATTTTATTTATTTTCTGTTTCACGACTATCATAGCAACAGAGCGTCACTCTTTGGTATCTCAGTCTCTGTGGGACGATACTCTACTTTCACTTTATTACTTATTCGACTGGTTCGCTTGCCATAAGGGAATTTGACCAACACTTTGTCTCTGGAAATCCAATTTTGACGCCCTTTATCCTCAACAAGACGGATGTGAGGAACGTTACTGTACCATACCTACACACAAAAAGGCAAGAAACCTCATAGAGAAAGGAAAAACGTGCTAGATAAATCAATTAGCCATCGAGAGTTTTTATCACTACATTTTAGTATGGATCTAGCTAGCATGAATAGAAAATGGTCATGTTCTGAGTTTTTTCTATCGAAAACCAAACCGTAGACCAGGTTAATAAATCAAAAGAATGACTCTTGCTTTTCTTTCTTCATGCCAAGTGAACGAGTGAGGTTGTCTTATCTAGGTTTCCATTACACCACGATGTCATTTTAACTTAAAGCAGATAAAATTATCTGCCTTAAAAGCAGAAATGATAATCCTTTAATTTTATACCAAAGCATAAAATGCATCTAATATTGTTGGCAAAATAATTAAAAAAAAAAAAAAAACACCCCTACAAACGTAGAAACTAACCATTAGCTTTGATTCTCCTCCTTGGAAATCAGGCCTCACAATACGCTCCTAGTAACTACTCTCTCTAGCTTTAGTTATAGGATTAAGTTGATTTTTTTTAGAGAGATTAAGGAAATTAATTAAATTACTTTAGAGTACTTGTATTTTAATTTTTCTTCTAGACTAATTTATTTTACTAATAAACTAATATATACTCTAATGATACATAACATATGATATGATTAAGTAACTTATTTAGCTTCTTTAATATCTCCTAAAAAAAATCAACCCAGTCTTATAATTAGGACCGAAGGTAGTACATAATTTTTTTTTAAAAAAAAATCAATTATGTTGAAAAGGTCGGGTAATTCTTCCTGAACCTAAAAAAAAAAAAAAAAAGGATCTTCTCCTCATTCTTTTTCTTCTTTTCTCTCATCAGTCTATCTAGGCCATTGACAGGTGAGAGATGTTAAAGTAATATCGTAATTGATCAAACGAATATGATTTAGAGATGATGAGAGATAATTGGAAAAAGATTAGGATAGAAACTCAATCCAAAAAAAAAATAAACATCTTTTTAGAGACTCGTAATTAGAGATGGCCACAACAACATCTTAATACTATTTGCATTTTTTGTGTTTACACATTTGTGTGAGTAATTAGTAGTCTTGTATTAATGAAGTAGTCTTGTATTCTTGAATTAGTTGTATATTGTTAAATGGACTTGAGCCTATATAAGGCAACGAGAGTCACTATATATGTGACTTCATAATAATGAATAAGATATATTAATGAATTTAACATGGTAGCAGGGCCCGGTTTTATGGTTCAAGAATTCGGGTCAAGTATTCTGACCCGGTTGCATCTTAATTTCCCGGTTAGGGCTAGGTAGAGGCAACGCGCGATCATCTCTCTCGCATGATTCCGTGGTCGGCGCTTCTTGACGGTGGTTTTTTTCGATTCTTCACCAGATCTTCGCCGGTGGTTCGCGGTGTTTTCAAACTTTCTTGGTTGATTTCCGACGGTGGTTCGCGATTATTTGAGACTTTCTTGGTTGAGTTCCGACAATGGTTCGCGGTGATTTGGTGGTTGGCGATTCTCGACGGTAGTTAGCGGTGGTTTACGACTCGCCGGTTAATTCGTCATTCTCCTACCCATCGAGGATTTTGGTACTGGAGGTTTTAATCTCGATTTTGTCACTGCACTTGGTATTGGAGGTGTCATTCCTCCAGTTCTTGTTTCGCCACCCACTCCTTCTTGTTTTTTGATTGATCGTCGCTTGTTCTAGCCTTGCCGTCGTTCAGCAGCGTCTTTGTTTTAGTTTCATGGATCTTGTTCTCTGTCAAGCAACACCATCTTGTTCTCCATCCAGCATAGTCGTTTCGCAAGAACAAAAGCGACGCCCCCTTTCAGAGCAATTTTTTTTTTTGAAATGGGTTAATTATGACTACAAGCCCACATTTCCTTTGTTACTGTTCGGGTCTCTATTTCAAAAAATTTGATTCCGCAGTATACATACCTATACTGCGGTATTGACTTGACTGAAAAAATTTGATTCCCCTCTGGAAGTCCAATACTGCGGTATAGCATCCTATACTGCGGTATTGACTTAACTGAAAAAAAAATTGATTGTTCTCTGGAAGTTCAATACTGCGGTATAGCACCCTATACTGCGGTATTGACTTAAGTTGAAAAATTTGGTTGCTCTCTGTAAGTCCAATACTGCGGTATAGCACCCTATACTGCGGTATTGACTTTACTAAAAAAAATTGATAGCTCTCTGGAAGTCCAATACTGCGGTATTGAAGTCCAATACTGCGGTATAGCACCCTATACTGCGGTATTGACTTATAAAATGCAATTGAGCAATACTTGAACTGACTATCAACTTCTAAGGGCCATATCTCTCTGGTCTGAGCTCCGTTTTCGTCCGTTCAACTCTTGATGGAAAGCTCTGTGAGTCTATTTTCATATGCCACTGATTTCAACTCAATCGGATTTGTCGTTTGTGAGATATACTCAAAATACCGAAGGCTGTTCCTGAATGTGACGCTGATCTTTGTGTCAACTTGTAAAATTCATCAATAATTCATCTAAACTCCTTTGGGCATGAATTTTTGTCACCAATACGTGTTAGATGTCTATTTTCCAATGCTTTTGGTTTCGTCTCAATCCGATCTCTTGTTTGTGAGATATCATCGAATTACCAGACGTCGCCCGTGCTGAACGTGAACAGAGTAGAACAAAGTTGCTGATTACGTTGCATATGATCTTGGAGCCTTCTAGCATCAATGTAAGAACTTGAATATTTATATTCTCATTCCATTCAACAAGTTCTTCCTTCTTTAATCTCCCATCTTGATTAATCTTCATAATCCAACTCTTTCTTCCTTCTCTTCTTTTGATCATTCCATATCATTTGACTTCACATCTTCTTTGATTCAATTTCTTCTTCTTGTAATCTCTTATCTCCTTCTGTCTTTTTTCCATAACTCAACTTGGACTAATCTACATTAAACATAGTAGTTAGTCAATATAAGAGATAACTATATTACTCAATCTTTTTGCTTCTATATTAGACATCATCAAAACTAATCATAATCAACAGCGGGAACAAGCAATTCCAACACCAATTCCAAGTAGATCTTTAATGAAATATAAATGACGAAGAACGAAAGAAAGAGTGAGAACGAAAGAAAGACGGGTAGGAAGGAAGACAAGAATGCTAAGAGATGTAAGAGATGTACTGAATCGCTGCAAGACACTTGTCTCTGACACACTTTAGCTCACTATCCTTTTGTTAGAAACTCCAAGACACATGATTTGTCTTCTTTAGCACACTTTAGCTCACTGTCCTTTTATTAGAATTTTCTTGAGTTTGATACCTCTAAATAACTTGATATAAAATATTTGGAGACCGTAATTCATATAAAACCAATCCCAAGGGCAAGGAAGGTAAATGAATTACTCTTAAGACCGGTTTTGTGTGGTCCAAGAGTTTGGAGACCAAATGTTGACCTTTTTAGATAATATAAATGGCACTGGTAGGATTAGTTGTAAGTGACAAGTGGAATATAATAAAAGAGCCACTTGTTCAGCAAAAATTGGAACACCGGTGATAGATGGCAGTATGATGAGTTAAATGCTCACTAGAATGTCACTTGACAGTATCTCATGTTTGGATAAATTATAATATTATTGTTATTATATGTAACTGCTCTATTACATTATCATAAATTTTTTATGCACTTTTAAAATCAAAAACTAATTATAAATAGGAACATTAAATTAAAATATTTAATCTTCGTGACAACTTAATAAATTTTTTTTTATAACCATGATAATTTTTTTTAACTTCCCTAATTTTTTGAAAACCCAAATTCTTACCTAGATAATTATCTAATATTAAAGTAAAGAGAAAAATTAGAGATTATATAATTATCTATATAAAATTTACTTATTTGGATTGTTAAAAACAAAAAACAAAACTTGGCATTTCTCCGCTGCTTTAACCTTAAAAATTATAAATACATGTAAAATATTTTATTTATTTTTAAGTATATCGTATTTTTAGAATCACGTCATATATATCAAATTTGTTAGCAAAATTTTTATAATTGATCAGATATTTTATTTTATAGGGGTTTAGATATAATATATTAAATAATTCAATTTATAGGGGTTTAGATTTTTAAAATGAATAAAGAAGTTCTGATTATATAATTGCAGCCTTGCAGGTGACAGTGACACATGTCTCGAGAAATTATCAATACAATACTAATAACAGTATATTAAATATTTTAATTTATCTAGTATATGGACATAAGTAAACTGTGTCACACAACGGGAATGGCTTCTCTCATTTGCCAATTATATCCGCTGCCCTCCTTTTCCATGCAGCAACGCCGTTTAACACATAAAGTAGCTTTGGAAATTGCCTCAGGTCCCGAGAACGCAACCTGACCAAAATCAACCAATGTTATCATGGTTTCTTTTCCTGCGTACGCTGAAGATATCATTTTAATATTTTAATAGTTAATAGCAAAAATTTAATATTCTGAATTTGTGTCTTTATTTTTCAATTTAATGATAGGGTAAAACAATTCATATTTTTCAAATATTTTCAATTTTTATACTTCTTTAATAAATTCACATACTTATTTACTTAAACAAATAAAATTATATATAATACTCCCTCATCTTTAATTTAAGATAAATTTAGAAATTTGATCGAGGTGCTAAATATAAAACATATTTTCATATTGGTCAACCATTTCTTATATGCCCCTATTGATGCTCCATCTACAATAATTAAGGAGTAGAGGGAAGGAATTAAGAAAGATGAATAAGGTATTTTAGAAAATACATGTCATACTAAATAACCTAACTAACTTCCTGAATATAATCAAATTGGGTATATATGTCTTATATTAAGAAGTATTTTTCACCAATATCTACGGAAAACCAATATATTTATTTATTTAAGAACTTAACTAACTTCCAGAGATATTTGGCCAATATATTTATTTATTTAAATTTAAATAAATAAATATATTGGCCAAATATCTCTAGGAATTAGTTAAGTTCTTAAATAAATAAATAAATATATATATTAGCCAAATATCTCTGGAAGTTAGTTAAGTTCTTAAATAAATAAATATATTGGTTTTCCGTAGATATTGGTGAAAAATATTCCATTCGGTCTTAATATAAGACATATATACCCAATTTGATTATATTGAGGAAGTTAGTTAGGTTATTTAGTATGACATGTATTTCCTAAAATACCTTATTCATCTTTTTTGATTCCCTCCCTATACTCCTTAATTATTGTAGATGGAGCATCAATAGGGGCATATAAGAAATGGTTGACCAATATGAAAATATGTTTTAATATTTAGGACCTGAATCAAATTCCCAAATTTATCTTATATTAAAGATTAGGGAGTATTATATATAATTTTATTTGTTTAAGTAAATAAGTATGTGAATTTATTAAAGAAGTATAAAAATTGAAAATGTTAGAAAAATATGAATTGTTTTACCCTATCATTAAATTGAAAAATAAAGACACAAATTCAGAATATTAAATTTTTGCTATTAACTATTAAAATATTAAAATGATATCTTCAGCGTAAGAAGGAAAAGAAACTATGATAACATTGGTTGATTTTGGTCTGGTTGCATTGTGGGGACCTGAGGCAATTTCCAAAGATACTATACGTGTTAAACGGCGTCGCTGCAAGGAAAAGGAGGGCAGCGGATATAATTGGCAAAGGAGAGAAGCCATTCCCGTCACACAAACCAACCTACTAACATTCCTTCTATGATATAAGTAATAGATAGATTGGTTAAGGTGTAAAAATTTATATGTGCTTTATTTTGAAGAGCGCTCAACATCAAGTGTTTTCTTAGGTGTAAAAGTGTACATGTGATTACAAATTAGGTGGAAAAATATTGTTTGACTTTTAAGTTTGGCTTTAACCGTTAAGTTTGACTTTTTTGGTTGACTAAACGATGACATAGTATTTTAAAGGTGCAAAAATATACATGTGGTTTGATAAAAAAAGCACCCAATACCAAGTTCTTTTTTTTTAATTTGATAATTTTATTTTAATTAAAAGAAAATTATTATTTCTCTAACTATAATTCGTGGAAGGCCAAATTTTTTATTTCTATAATTTATTTTCCTTTTTTAAAATTCTTATTAAACTTTTTAATTAATAATTATAATAAATGAGTATTTATACATTTAAAATTTGATAATATCTACTTTAAGATAATTCTTTAGTTCTACTGTAATAATTCCTTGGCGTGGCCTGATTCTTTCCAGAGCTTGATCCCATAGAACAGTGTAAAAACTATTATTGAGGGTTATTTTAGTAATTGTATGTTATAGTTAGTAGGAATGATGAAGTATGTTCATCTTATATATGTATATGTGAGCAGTACTCATTATGTGTGTATCAGATAATATTCTTCTTCAATATGAAAAAAGTTTGGGAGAATTCATCTGGAGGCCCATATTAACAACTTAAACCCAAAAAAGGCCCAAGGAATCTGCCAATACAAGGAAAGGCCCCAGGGCCCTTATAGGTATTAACTTTCAATGCAAAAATACATTCATGCCCTCAGTTTGAAGTTGAAGACAAATTAAAATCATAATCCCTAAATCATTCCAAATCGTCGTCTCTCTCGCGTTCTCAGCATTCTCTGATCTCCTTCTGAACCTAAGCTCTTCATAGTTCCCTTCGCTATTTCGCCCAAGGCCGGTTTGCCGATCCCGTCACTGGTGCCATTTGATCTGTGCGTGTGTGCTCGGCTCTGTCTGCCTTCAATCTGTCCCTACGTGCTTGGCTGAGTTGGCTCCATCGACCGTCGCAGGACGCAGGTACAAATACGACAACGAACCTCTGTGGGCTGTGGCTTTTTCTCTGTGCGACTTGCATTTGCAATTTTGCTTTGTGTTTTGCATTTGCAACTATCCAATGTCCATTTATTTTCTCTATTTGTGACGTGTGTGTGGCTGCAGTGCTTGCGATGTGTCTTCGGTCTGTGTTATTTGTTTTGCTTTTTTTTTTTGGCCGTAATATGCTAACGGGAAAGAATATGCTAGTGCAATAGTGCTAGACTGCTAGTGCTATCCTCACTTTGTTTTCTTTCTTTTGTTTTTTTGGTTATTCGTCAAAAAACGCTCACTTTCCACTTGCCTTCATGTCCATGGCTTTATATAGAATCAATCATATATATCACTCAGTCAACATTCTTTGATAAGTGATGATATGTGACAATCTATGACTTGGTGTTGGATTTTCTGCTCTGGAAATATCATAGGGATCTACCACTTGGATAACTTTCTGGTTTTCCTTGTAACCTTATTCATTGAATATTAATCTTGCCTTGATCCATGGTGGAAGAATTGGGTTGGTTTCGAAACATTTGATCCACTTCAGATTGTCAACAACGTTTTGACTTCCTTTGGATTTGAAATGTACTGGGTGTAGAAGTTACCGAAGAGTTATGTTTGGGATTGAAATATATTGGTTGTTTGTACTGTGAAAGCATAAATCCCTGACTGTCATATTTTGGCATTATCAAAAGTATTGTACGGTGGGATTTAATTGTTGAATCTGTCACTATAGTACCATGGTTTTTGGAAGGTTTGATTGGGATTTTGTGCTATCCTTGTAAAAAATTTTGTGCAAGAGCTTTTGGTTGTATATTTAAACTTTTTGCTATTTTGGTAAGTCATTATTGTTGCCAAATCTTGGATACTACCTGAGATTACTATTGTCTTATTTTACATATATGTACTTGATGCTCTTGTGAATCTGAGCTTTAACTGAATGGTGTGAAAATTTTTTTTTTTTAATGAGAAAACCTTTGAATTCAGATTTGCATCAAATCTGAATTTAGGACAAAGTTTTTGGTCTTTTGGATCATCAATTGCAGTTTCATTATTGAGAATCTGACCTTGTGGTTGCAGGGCATTGGGTTTGCTAAATTTGTTCTTGTAGCTACAAACAAGTCACTGTTATATGTTGTTTGTATATTGTCACCACATGTTCTAACCTCATAAGTAGACATCAACTGAATTTTCTTTACTTTGACTTGCATGAAATGTGAATTTTAGCTTTGCTTTTGCAATTATAACTGGTTTAGTCCTAAACTTGCATCCTGCCATTGCATAGTCATTGTTGCTACATGCCGCATGCTTGTCACATTCCACCCAAAAGCTTAAGCTATTAAGTGAAGGTTCTTGAATAAGTTTATTATAGTCTTTATCACATACTCACATGACAGTCTATCAGACTTGAGGTGAAGATAAAGCAAAGGCCCATTATACCTTGTGATGAAATTTAACTCTGATAAAAAGGAAATAATAAGAGGCAAGGATCAACATACTGACTATTCGGTTATAAAATCTCTTATACCATGTCAAGGACCAATGGAGTTCATAAGTTTAAACTATCAAGAAGAGAATGACCATGAATAGCTTTCTTATAATCTCTAACAATTCCTATATCCCAAACTTGCTGTTTTTACTCTTTTTAACGAACTTGAATGTTGAATTGAATTGGCCGAACACAACTTGCATGTGTTGCGCTTTAACGCATATTAATTTGCATATTGCAGTGCTGAAATCAATGCTTTACAATGAAACAAAAGGGACAGAAGAATTCTCAAAGGGACCCAAGGTTCTCTGGCTATAACTTGTACACAGAAGAATTCTTCAAGCACCATGTACAAAAACAAAAGGCGAAGGGCAAGCGGAAGGGGAAGAAAGCTATAGGAGCTGACCGAAGAACCTATGATGACTTAAGTCTACAAGTGAGAGAATCATGGAAAAAGTTGAGTTCAACCGAAAAAGACGAATACACCAAGAGGGCTCAAAAACTAAGGGGCCCTGGTAAAGTAGAGAAGTATGTAGTGCCATTCCTAACGAGGTGTGGACCGAACAGTTTCATTCATGTATGCCATAAGTTAAAGGAACGACCTGAGGCCATGGCAAGGCTGAAAGCGATTGGGTTTGATAGGTTGGTGGAAATTAGTTGCCGACAAATAAACCGTTCCTTAATTGCACAATATATGGCATGTTTTGACCCCCCAACAAAGCAAGTGTCCATTAGAGGGGAGACTCGAGTCATAGGGCCTGAACATGTGCATCAACTTATGGGTCTACCTGTGGGGGGTAAGGGCATAGAAGTTAAAGTTAGTGTGCGAAACACAGTGTTTAGAGACTTTAGGCGTGCGTACAAGAATGTAAGGTATAAAGCACTCAGTGACACGTTGTTAGAAAAATTAGATGAAAATTTTGAGTATCTTTTTGTGTTATTCAGCCTAGGTATACTTTTGGCTCCAAGAGCATCCATCTATATAAGTGATCGTATGTTGAAGGTGATAACGTTGACTAAGGATGCACTTGGTCATTTTGATTGGTCCTCCTTTATTCTTGAAGAACTCACCCAACAGATCCATGAGTTCAAGAAAGACTCCCACAAGTCCAAGGGTAAGAAGAGCAAAACTGTTGGAGGATGTGTATACTTCCTCATGGTAAGTTGTCTCTAAGTAAGATTGTATGTAAACGTTATACATCAATTGCTGAGTGCTGTTATTAATGCATTGAAATGTTTTTTTTTTTCAGCTGTTTTGTTTGCAAAATTTTCCTTTGGGTGATGTGATAGCGGCTGAGCATGAGTCGGCCATGGCTTATTGGACTGATGACAAGATTAAGAGCAAAGTGGTGCTCGAGAAAAAAAGCCAAAGAGGCCTGCTGGCTCGCGCCTCTCGTCCTCAGCCATCGGTGACTTCGTCAACCTCGTTTGACCCTGACACGATGCTCACTCACCCGGTAATGTGTGACAACAATTGTCATGGGAATTTAATTTCTTTTACATTATCTAATTTTGCTGGGTTCTTTGTGGGTTATGTTTGTTACAATGTTTCTTACAATTAGTTCATATAACATGTTCCCGCTGGCTCATACTATGTCGATGAGTTCTTGTATTGTCGTTTACTCAAGTTGTTGTCCATGGTTGATGATTTAACAACTGATTTTTGATTTTCCAGGAAGTTCGCAGCGCATATTTCAGGCTTGTGTCCATATTGGGACAGGAGATGTTGGCCCTTCAAGATAGATTAACATCGGACACCAAGGAAGATGAAGGGCCTCAACAAGGCTTGCATGAAACTGAATCACCCAACAACCAGCCCTCAAGTTCCGGGGACTCTGAGAAAGACTCTAAGCAAGAGAGTGATGAGGAAGATGAGGCTGAAAATATTGAAGACATTGATGATGAGGATGACCATCGTCAGGACACAGTTATTGTTGAAGATGGTCTTCACATGGAACCCACTGAAGAAGAAGTGGCCAAACCTGAAGCAGAAGAGGGAGAACGAAGTGAAGATCAAATTAGAAGATCCAAGAGGATGATAACCCGGAGCAGTGTGTTAAAATCTCCTTGGATTGATCCAAATCGCAAGGGAAAAGGAAAGAGGCCCTATGATGAGAAGGAGCAGCTGTACCAGTTGTGTATTACTCATCCAAGTCAAGATGAGGCTGAGGAGTAAGTATATTTAACTTGTGCAAATGGACTTACGCATATTATAAAAAATGCATACGATGCTTAATATTGTCATTTGTTGGCATTTAGGGAATTTGTTGACATGCACGGCTGGCACCTCACAAGGGGAGAGCTACGTTGTCTGAAACCACGTGCTTGGTTAAGTGATACGGTATGGACTGTGCACTTGATAACTGCTGTAAGGCATTAGTACAAATGGATGTGCATTAGTAATTTTTCGATATTTGCTTTCGCTTGAATAAATGTGTTATACAGTACTCACGTAGTAACATTTTGTGCATATTCAGGTCATGAGTATGGTAGCCAAGACTTTGGTTGCTGATCAACTAGAGAACGGAGGGATAGTCACCAGACACATTTTCACTGCACATTTCATGGACAAAATGATAAGATCTCCGCTGAATTGGTCATTGGAAGACAACGAAGCGGAAATCTTGCCCGAGCGTATAACATATAACATCGAGGATTGTCGTTTCATTTTTGGATCGTCGCTAAAACAATTTCACTAGTTCTGCTATGTTGTAGACACGACAACGATGACCTTCTACGCCTTAGATTCGTTAGTCGACTCATGGACATATTCACGCAGAGAGACCCAAATGGAAGATGCAAAGATATTGCCAACCAAGTCAAAAAAGAAGGCAAAAAAACCTCAATCCTTTAAGGAAAAAGAACAGTTGGCAACTCGTGTGGTAAGCTGAACTGAATTTCAATGTGTACTTATGTTACAAAACATTTTAATAATTGTCATCTAATTGTGTCAACTTTAATATCAGCGAACTTATTTCATGGCCATACTCCGAAGGGTTAAGCCACAATTGTTCGACGACGAGGATAGAATTCCCAAGGGGGTCACATGGTCTAAAGTCCATGTCCAAACAGATTTGTAAGTGTCTATTAAGTTTAACAATCATATATATAATATACAGATTACATGATCAGTTTTGTTAACACCTCTGTATAATTCTTGTTTTAGGGACTCGTGTGGTGTTCATGTTGTTTCGTGGTTGCAAATGTGGGACAGCAAGGAGCAAGAGGGTGGATACACAATGCCTTACTACTCCGAGGATGAAATCCGGGAATTGAAGATTGGCTTGTTGTGGTGGTTGGTCAATCATGAAAAGAACACGCGGCGAGACAAAGTGTTGTCCATGATTGAGGATTCGCAAAAGCGGAAGATGAGCCGTTAGGAAGCAATCATATAATTTACATAGGCTAACTTGTTTTTAAGTGTATATAAATCTTAATGATTGTATGACAGATTTTATTAAGGTAATTGTTCCGAACTCGAGTTCATATTTAGGAGAAAGTTTTGTAAATTTGATGATGTAGGTGACATGACATTTTAATATGAATGAGAATGGCAATTGTTTCCTGCATCTCTGTCATTGTTGGTGGTAAGTGTAGAAGGTGGAAAATGAGATACAACAAGGTACCCATATGAACAACATCAGGACTCAATCACAACTATATCAGACCTCACTAACAACTACATCAGCCCCCACTGACAACTACATCAACCCCCACTGACAACTACATCAACCCCCACTGACAACTACATCAGCAAAAATCTAACAACCATATCAGTGACAACTACATCAGCAAACAACTGACAACAACATCAGCACCCACTGACAACTACATCAGCACCCACTGACAACTACATCAGCACCCACTAACAACTACATCAGCAAAAATCTAACAACCATATCAGTGAATTCAGACAACTACATCAGCAACAAAATGACAACTACATCAGCAAACAACTGACAACAACATCAGCCCCCACTGACAGCTACATCAGCACCCACTGACAGCTACATCAGCACCCACTGACAACTACATCAGCACCCACTAACAACTACATCAGCACCCACTGACAACTACATCAGCACCCACTGACAACTACATCAGCAAAAATCTAACAACCATATCAGTGAATTCAAACAACTACATCAGCGACAAAATGACAACTACATCAGCAAACAACTGACAACAACATCAGCCCCCACTGACAACTACATCAGCACCCACTGACAACTACATCAGCCCCACTGACAACTACATCAGCACCCACTGACAACTACATCAGCACCCATTAACAACTACATCAGCAAAAATCTAACAACCATATCAGTGAATTCAAACAACTACATCAGCGACAAAATGACAACTACATCAGCAAACAATTGACAACAACATCAGCACCCACTGACAACTACATCAGCACCCACTGACAACTACATCAGCACCCACTGACAACTATATCAGCACCCACTAACAACTACATCAGCAAAAATCTAACAACCATATCAGTGAATTCAGACAACTACATCAACAACAAAATGACAACTACATCAGCAAACAACTAACAACAACATCAGCACCCACTGACAACTACATCAGCACCCACTGACAACTACATCAGCACCCACTGACAACTATATCAGCACCCACTAACAACTACATCAGCAAAAAACTAACAACCATATTAGTGAATTCATACAACTACATCAGCAACAAAATGACAACTACATCAGCAAACAACTAACAACAACATCAGCCCCCACTGACAACAACATCAGCACCCACTGACAACTACATCAGCACCCACTGACAACTACATCAGCCCCCACCGACAACAACATCAATAAAATCTGACAACTATATCAGCCCCCATTGACATCAACATCAAGATGAGGAAAACAATAACAACTACATCAGGCCCCTTGAACATATATTTGTCAACGTCATTTACATTTGTAACACAACATGAATATGTGTACATAAATGAGACTTGGATACAATTGTGACAACAATATCCAACGTTCATTTACAACACCAAATGCATCTACAAATTCATAATAACAACATCACACACCATCGCCAAAAAAATGATATGGTGTGGCTTTCTATGTAATGCCATATACAACAAAAGAGTGTGTGACGCAATGCCCAAAAAAGAAAAACACAAGGCACCATGAATGATCATGCTGGATTTGGATTCTTGCAAGTCTTGACGGAGTGTCCTGGCTCATGGCATCTACCACAATGATAAACCATCTTGTTTTGAAACTGAGATTCCACTCTTTTTCTTTTCTGTCTACCGGGTGGCCTTGTAGTAATTGGAGGCTCCAAGAAAGTCTCTCTTAGCATTTGTGTCACCGTTGGGGCATCTACACATGGACAATCATGTGTTGCAACTGGCCGCATGCTATGTGCATAAATTTTCTCCTGTGCTGAAAGTGTAAAGCAATCATCTACGAATGTGTAGACATTACCATTAAGTAACTTAATTGCTGCACATGCGTGTGGGCAAGGTAGTCCACTCATTTGCCATGCTAAACAAGAGCATTCTTTTGCAACCACATCAACTTTCACATAAATTAAGGCATCACCGCGTCTACTCTCAACCAAAAACTGGTTATCCCCATAAAATGTAGCATGCATATTTTCTGCAAAGTTCACATTTTGTAGCAATTTTTTTTCTATGTTAGGTCCTACACCATTTTTCCAATTCAGCAAAGCCATCTTACTTGCAAGCAACTTCGCTGCCAACTTCTCCCTATGCTCATGTATTAACCTTGACATAGTGTGCGTCCTCTCTTTCACCATCCATGCATTGAACGATTCAGCAATGTTAGTGGTTATGTTATCCCACCTTTTGAAAGGAAACTTGCTTAAAGCCCATCGATCAACGTCCCCATGGGTCTCAACCCATTGTGCCAATAGTGGATTGAACATTTTTAATGTTCCCATCGCAACAGTGAATTCTTCATCCAGTCTTGCATACGCAATTGCATCGAGGAGGTGCAATGCAATATCCTTGCTATTCGCAGAGGTACATGGCATCCCTCTCATGACTTTGAGGAACTCTGCACTATAATTTTCCTTTACATGCCTATAACAAAATGCATGTCTGTCGCTGCCAAATATATCTGCTATAGCCCCAATAATGGAATTATTCCGATCAGACACAATTGTTATCATCATCGATCTTGTAATCTGTTTTACATTATTTAGAAACCAAGCCCAATCATCATATGTCTCACCACTGAAAATGCCATATGCTAAGGGAAACATTTGGTTGTCTGCATCATACGCACAAGCTGACAACATTGTTCCCCTATAAGGGCCACTCAGATGACATCCATCTATATAGAGCATTGGCCGACAACCATCTGCAAAACCTTTAATAGAGCAGCCATAGGCAATAAATAGCCTCTTAAATCTGTTATCATGTGACCCTTCCCATTTTGCAACTGTATCGGGATCACTCTCTATGAGTCTGGCACACATCCAAGGAATAACCTTGTAAGAGTCCTCTACTCGTCCGTGTAATTGCCTAACTGCTCTTTCTTTCGCACCATATGCTTGTCGATAGTTTAGCCGTACCCCGTACTCACTATACAATTCAGTTCGAATTTCATTAGGCGTCTTGTCAATATTATTTCTCAAACCATCAATTACAATTGATGATGTCAAGCTACACTTGGGTGGATGAGATACGATAAGGCTATCTTGTGCTTGGTGTATGTGTTCGCTTCTGTATGTTTTAATGATGAGGAACTCGGTATCTTGACGTTGTCCCGTTGAATATGCACCCATGTACCAGGGACAATCATCAACCTTGCACTTCACTATTATCTTGTTCGGCTTGTTCTTCACAAATGTGTAGGAAAACTTGTGTGCAATGCTATATTTGTACAACGTCTCACGGAGGGTCACAGCATTCACAAAAATTTGTCCTTTCCCCATTATCAAATCCCTCCATTTAGAATGATTCATTTGAGGCCTGCTTAATGGCACACTTTGTGAACTACAAGGTAATGATACCAACTCTTGTGTTTCATTGAACATTTGAGGGGGCGACATAGACACCGTATTTGAACCTCCAAATACTTGATCCACCCTGCGACAAACAACCATTATTAGTGCAAGTAATGAGAACCAAGTAAAGACAATTTATGTATGAACTAATTACATTTCTTAACACAACAAGACTTACACTTGTTCTTCTTCCATTTGAACATTCATTTGTTGTGCTCTATTGTCATTATTCTCACTTTCTTCAACATACACATGACAATATTCTTCATTATACCTTAACAAATGTTCTACCCCTTCATCATCTACAAGATCAACAAATGTAGATGTATCCATGCTAAGTTTGAACTTAACGCATATTTCAGTATTTTCTTGCCCAATTAAAGACACTATGATTCTTTGCAACTCCTCATACGTTGTTCCTTCTTTGATGGCTCTTGTTCTTACCATTCCACCAACATATTCACTTTCTTGTCCTCCCCCATGTACAAAGTTACCCCTTACATGGAAGAAACATAATAGGTTCTTCCCTGAAGCACTAGCCATCTTTAACTATGATCTGCAACATAAAGTTAGTATTAACAACTTTAACAGTCATATTAACAACTAAAACTGAAGGTATTAACAACTAAAACTGTAGGTATTAACAACTAAAACTGTAGGTATTAACAACTAGCACATATCAGCGTTTTCACATTCAATCATTCCCTCTAACAAACAAACCTCCCTCTGTTTCCATGCCCAAAAAACAGAGCAACCTACCCTACAGCGTTTTCACTTTCATCTCGTATTAACAAGTTTAACAGCCATATTAACAACTAAAACTGAGGGTATTAACAACTAAAACTGTAGGTATTAACAACTATCAAATTTCAGCGTTTTTTCAGCCTTCATTCCTTGATCACTTTCACAATTCCAGCTCAAATACAGACATTTGCCTCTGTTTTCAGGCACAAAAACAGAGCAACATTTTACTAACCCAACCCTACAGTGATTAAAAACAAAGTACCATTGTGATTATGATATCTTAATCAAAATCTTAGCATTTCTTACCTATCTTCTACCTGATAATAACATAAATGAGGTGAAGCTCCAACCTTTCAGTCACCCAACCTTGTGACTGGAAAAAAACGATGAGGAACAGCAAATACAAATTGCTGAGTTCAGACTGTAATGCAATGGATGATCAGAATACACCAAGGATAAACAAGGGAAGAGGGAAGAGAAGGATCAAGGATCAAGGAGGTGACAAGCATTTCAGAGGAAACCCACGTTCTGTTTCAGCGCCAAAACAGATGGTATTTCATCCAATCTGTCGACTCGTTTCAGCGCCAAAAAATAGATTGTATTTTCTTTTTAACTCCAAGGGGCATGAATGTATTTTTGCATTGAAAGTTAATACCTATAAGGGCCCTGGGGCCTTTCCTTGTATTGGCAGATTCCTTGGGCCTTTTTTGGGTTTAAGTTGTTAATATGGGCCTCCAGATGAATTCTCCCAAAAAGTTTTTCTGTCAAGAGTATAGCTGCAGGGTTCAATCATACGTCTTGGAGTCGCCTTAGGATGCCAAGGAATCTTGGAGGTATCAATCGAAGAATTGAAACCTCTCTCCCCAAATCAATGTAGCAATCTTCTGTTTCAAATGTATAAATACTCATTTACTAATTATTAATCACAAAATTTAATAAGGATTTTACAAAATAAATAAATAAATAAATTATGGAAATAAAAAAAAATTTAACCTTCCAAGAATTATACCTAGAGAGATGATCATTTTTCTTTAATTGAAATAAAATTATTAAATTAAATTTTTTAAAAAAAAGAATATGGTGTTAGGCGCTCTTCTTACCAAACTACATGTATATTTTTGCACTTTTGAAACCAGTCAACAAAAAAAAGTCAAACTTAACGGTCAAACAATATTTTTGTACCTAATTTATAAACATGTGTATACTTTTACACCTAAAAAAATACTTAATATTCTTTAATTCTACTGTAATACTCTCTTCAGTTCTAATTATAAAAATATTTTTATAATATAAATTATACTACAAAAAAAATTCCTATAATTAAGATCAGAATAATATATTTTTTACACCCTAAAAATGATTGTGGCATTGACCAAAATTGATGTGACCAAGAAGTGGACCTTCTAACTTCACAGTTCACACACACAAACCATAATCATTATTCATAAACCATTTCCTCGATTTTTGTGCATTTGCAGGCAGACTTGCTAGTTTATGTTAAACTTTGTATGATCAATGGTTTAGAATTTGAAGAAAGTGTTATGTTGCTGTCTGTGTTTTTGGTCAATTACGTTGCTGTCCAGGAACTCTACATAAAAATGAACAGAATGGCCAATATAGCGGCCCATATGTTTGTTGGGAGGGAAACAGTGACAGAGCTTAAGATAAATATTTGAGAGGTAAAATATATACTTATTAACTAATTAAAAAGAAAAAATATTTGAGGGCTAAATGTATAACTTTTTGAGACAAATATATAAATTTTTTGGCCAAATATATTTTTTAAAAAAACTAATTTTCATTAAATTTTTGGGACAAATTTTTTTTTTTTTTTGGGAGGGGGGATGACCCCCCTTGTATTGTAGAAGCTCCGTCATTGGAGGGAAATATTTGCTACACTACTCTTTATGAGACTTTCAGAGACTCTTAGGGCCGTTTGAGTTAAAAGAAGGGTTGGAAATGAATGGAATAAAATGAAAAAGCATGGAACATAGTTTAGCTCCAATCGGTTTGGTTCACAGAAAATGTGTTGAATTGAAAATTTTTGTTTAATGGAAAAAAATGAGACAAAAGACTATTTTGCCCTTTATTATTATTATTATTCTTTTTTCTTTTTCATTAATTTCTCCCACCCCTAAATCTCGCCAAATCTCAAATAGATCTCATCTTCATCCCAAAATTCATTCCGATGACGCTCATGCCCACCCCAAAATTGGAGACCGATAGCACTCATCTCCAAATTTTTATAAACTATAAATAGTACTTCGTGATATTTTCATTCATAATAGAGGTCAACTTGCAGTACCTATAACTCTTATAATATAACTCCAAATTTAAAAAATGACACATCTCATAACGCTCTTTAAGTCCTCTTTCCAATGTAAAAAGACTCAGCTCCAAACTCATTATAGTCAAATAGTTATGATCCAATGAATGACAATTGTTCCAAAAACAAAGTCAGAACATCAAAATACTGAAGGTCAACTTTCGAGATTCATATCTCCTTCATCTAAATCTCTTTCAGCTTGCTCTTAGATTTTGTAAAACTCATGTTAAACCTAGTTTCATATGAAACAAGTTTCACCTCAATTAAACGTGTATTATGGGAGATACATCTAAATAATCGAGCCTATTTTGAAATGACACAAGAATTTCCAGTGTCAACTTTTGAAAGCCATATCTCTTTGTTACAATTTTTTTTGAGCTTGCTCTTGGTTTCTGTGTGACACATTGGAAGTCTAGTTTCGTATTAAACAAATTTCACATCATTTAGACATGTAACTTATAAGATACATCCAAATTATAAAACCTATGTCTGATATGACGCAAAAAATTTCACTGTCAACCTCCAAAATTCATATCTCTTTAATATGAACTTTGTTGAGTTTGATCATGGTGTCTGGGTAACGTATTAGGAGTGTAGTTTCATATGAAACAAATTTCACTTCATCTGGATTTGTATTTTATGAGATAAATCCAAATTACTGAACCTATTTATTTTTACAGTAAATACCCTATTTAGTCTTTTAAAAAAAACACAAACCCCATTTTGGTCCTTCAAACAACGAAACCTCTTTTTAATCTCTAAAAAGGATGAATTTCTAAAAAAAGACCTCATTTTGGTCCCTAGAAAATTTCCGAAAACCCCTTTTTTGTCCATAAAAATGTCTCATTTTAGTCCCTGTGGACGAAAAAGGGGTCCGTGTTTTTTTCCAGGGACCAAATAGGGTATTTACTCTTATTTTTATAGTTATAAATCTGTATTAAATGTGGATACCTTCTCTCATTAAGGATTTAAATATTGGTTTATTATATTGTTATTATCTCCAATCCTAGTTAAAGGAATACTTTTGTAGAGCAATTTGCACGGAAAAATGTTCCTATAATTAGGATAAGGATAAGGGGAAATATTATTTTGTGAGAGACTATCTCATATTGTTTTTTTTTTTTTGGGATAAAATATAGCAATTGGTTATTGGTGCAAGTTTGTGAAAGACACCAGTTGTGTAGTTGGGTCTCACTTTCCTCAGGCCATAAGTGGACAGTGTCACGAAATGGGTCAATGATCGTTATACAAGTTTCAGGCTTGACCTGGATCTAACCCCAAATACGATACTTAAGACAAACACTCCAAATAGGCCCATAAAGTAAAACGAGATAATATTAATCAACAGTAAATTAATGCATTAACTATAAGGCCTAATACATGTAGAAAATGTCTCGTGGCCAACACTAAAACCTTTTTAGAGAATTTATGGTGCGAAGATTAATCGCCACCACCAACAATGGATGGTCTGAGCCCACAAAAAATGGATTAAAAGCGGGAAATTGAAAAAAAAAAAACAAAAAGAAGAGGTAAATATTAGTGAATAAAAAAAATGACTATGTGGTTATAAATTAGTTGCAAAAATACTGTTTCACTGTTAAGTTTGACGTTTTTTTTTTTACTCGATGATGGCGTGGCTTTTAAAGTGCAAAAATATACATATTGTTTGACCAAAAGAGCACTCAACACTAAGTGTTTTTTTAGATGCAATATGACCATTGTTGTCAAACTCATGAGTTAACTCTCTGAATTTATCGTTTTTACGCTTCTAGCTTTCAAAAACAAGTCGAGTCAGTGGTAAACTCGTGTTAGTTGTAAACTCAGTTAAACTCACGAGTTTATACACCGAATTTACCCTTTTTACGTTTATAGCTTACAATACCGTGTTAACTTACTCTTAAACTCGTGTTAACTTTTTTTAGTTAATCATGCTCGGCGGCTTTATATATGATAATGGGTTAAGGTGCAATTTTATCAATGAACTATTGATCCAGGAGCGGCCAACACAATTAACTATTGAGTGGACCAAAAATACCAAAAAAAGTTTTACTCAGGAGCGTCCAGCACAACGCCGCTAGACAAAAGTTAACGTCCGTTATCTAAGGTGCAAATTGGCCAACGAACTTTTACCCTAGGAGCGCCTCGCACAAAATTCTATATTTTACTAAATTAAATAAGTTTTTTTTCCTCAATTGTCATTATTCAAAACTACTTGTATAGATATCTATAGATAAAAATTTCTCATTCTTCAATTTTGTCAAAATTATAATTTGTTAAAATAAACAATTTTTAATTAAAAAATTAATTATACGATTTAAATAAAACTTAAGGTGTTTTATAGTTTAATTTATATGTTAAACAAATATATATATATATATATATATATGATTTATTTTTAATGGATATCAATGTTGATACTTAATAATATAAATCCGGCAACTTGATGATACATTTGTTAATTAAATGATCTATTGATTATTTGTAACTTTTTTGGGGGGGGGGGGAAACATAACTTAAGAGGCTTGATGAAGGACAATTTAATAATAGATTAAGAAGCAATTTTAATAGATTAAGGAACAACTTGGCCTACGAAAATTTTATTAACATTAAATGAATTTTTTAAATCACATAAATTTCTTCTAAAATAAAAATAAATCATATAATTTTTTTGTTTAACATATATAATAAACTATAAAACACCTTGAATTTTATTTAAATCATATAATTATATTTTTAATTAAAAATTTTGTTTATTTTAGAAAATTATAATTTTGAAAAAATTGAAGAATAAGTAATTTTTGTCCATAAACCATAGATATCTATACAAGTAGTTTTGAATAATGACAATTGAGAAAAAACTTATTTAATTTAGTAAAATTTAGAATTTTGTGTCGGGCACTCCTAGACCAAAAGTTCGTTGGCCAATTTGCACTTTAGATAACGGACGTTAACTTTTGTCTAACAGCGTTGTGCTGGACGCTCTTGAGTAAAACTTTTTTTGGTATTTTTGCTTTACTTATAGTTAATTGTATTGAATGCTCCTAGACCAATAGTTCATTGGTAAAATTGCACCTTAACCCTATGATAATTGATAAGTGTTGATAAATTTAATTTAATTTATTTGGATTTAAAATATGTTTAAATCAATTTTTTTCATTTTTATATTTTAGTTATTTAATTATACACTAGTAATACCTATTTAATAATAAAAATAAATTCTTACGAGTTTACGATTCAAACTCACGATATTAGTTTACGTCACTATCACGTATACGAGTTTACGTCACTGTCACAAATTTATTTAAATTCGTGAGTTTGACAACCTTGAATGTGACTACTTGAGTCATTTGGACTAGGTCGTACATAGCGATGAGGAGAGGAATCCCTAGGACTAAAAATCTAATGTATCCTTATGAGGGGCTTTTAATCAACCAGTATCGAAACTCACATGTCTTTGGGATAAATGACTAAAGGAGTAAAAATACACATGTGCTTTATCACCGGGAGCATTTAGCACTATATGCTTTTTTTAAGAGCAAAAATACATATGTTGTTATATTTTAGGAGTAAAAGTTATACCACCGTTAAAATCTAACTTAATGATGTTAATTTTAGGGTGGGGCCCACATTATTTTTATAAAAATACCAAAATGCCCCTAATCTTAAAAGGAAAAAAGAAAGAAAGAAAGAAAGAAAACATCCCCTCTCCTTCTTCAAGCTCTCATCTGACACCAGCTCTACCAAACGGTGTCACTACCACGTAAATCCTTCTTCGCTCCACTTCTACTTCCTTATTTATTCATTTCGCTTCCTTATTGTTCACTCTCCTCTCTCGCTTTCTAACTTCCCTCCATTTCCACTCTCCTCCTCTTTTTCTTTCTCTGTTTCTCTTCATTAAGCCATATCTATACTCTGTTTTATCTTCTGGTTTTATCTCGTTTCTTCCTTTGATTCTTTTTCTATCATCTTCAAGATCTTTCGCGGTGTGCTTTGTGTGCTGATTTTGTTCTTCATGGCTCTCTCTATATTCTCATTTCCTCAAAGATCGCTTCTAGGTTCGAGTTCAACTCGCTCTCAAAGCAGAGTAGATCTATTTTCGCAATCTTCACACAGGCACATTCAGGTTTGTTTAACCTTCTGCAAAGTTCATTACAAGCGAAATGACTTATATGTGCATCGATGAAGGAATACAAGTTTGAATTTTGCTCGTTTCTTTCTCGCTTCGATTTCTATTTCGGAGTTTGAATTTGAATAATCTCGCTCGGTATTGTTCTGTTTCTTTTGGTTTATGTAATTTCGCTTATCATTTTTAGTTTTCTTTAGTGTGAAAATTGATATGTGATTTGGTTTTTGTCGTGATTCATTTTGGAGTTGATGCATCGTCTTGGTTCGTCAGTGAACTTGAGAATAATCTTTCCCAAAATTTGAAGGAAACTGTGTAATTGAGTTGTCAATTGTGGTAAAAGACGCCACAAATTCTGGGTAATTTTAGAAGAGCTGGATCTTAGTTCATCTGCTTTTTTAACCCTTTAAAATTAGGGATATTTTGATATTTTCACAAAAATTAGTGTGGGCCCCACCCCAAAATTAACACCATTAAGTTAGATTTTAATGGCGGTATAACTTTTGTTCCTAAAATGTAACCACACGTTATTTTTGCTCATATGGTGGCGCTCTTGGGGATAAAACATATGTGTATTTTTACTCTTTTATCGAGAGACAAATATTACAGGTCTTGATATCTTGAACGGTCTTCATATAAGTTCTAGTCCGTTTAGGAAGTGGGAAAAAGTGATTCTAATGTTGTTATGGGCTGTCCTGTATAGGAGGAAAAATTACACATAGGTCCCAAAAAACAAAGATATTTACATTTAGGTCCCTTGAAATAACAAAATTATTCAAAAGTCCCAAGGGACTTTTGAGTAATTGTTTCAGAACGTAAAATTACTTTGCTGCCCATAGTGCATATTTCATACAGAAGCGATTAACAACAGAAAATACATGTATTAACAACAACTTTTGAAAACCCTCAATTTTGTTAATAAATAAAGTTGTTGTTAATACACGCTTTTTTTTGTTGTTAGTCGACAAAATTCAGGGTTTTTAAAAGTTGTTGTTAATACATGCATTTTCTGTTATTAATTTATACTTTTTCTGTTATTAATCGATTCTGGAAGTGGAAGAAGACAAATTCAAGGTTTTCAAAAGTTGTTGTTAATACATGCATTTTCTGTTGTTAATTTATGCATTTTCAGTTGTTAATCGATTCTGTGTGAAATATGCATTATGGGCAGCAATATAATTTTACGTTCTGAAATAATTACTCAAAAGTCCCTTGGGACTTCTGAGTAATTTTGTCATTTCAAGGGACCTAAATGTAAATAACTCTGTTCCTTGGGACCTATATGTAATTTTCCCTTTTTTTTTTACTTGGTCCTTCATTTTGCCTCCAAAAACCAGAGGTCGCAGACAAAATTAAAAGTTGCTTAAGCTCATTTTAAACAAACATTATTGCAGAAGCTAGCTGAAACTGGTTTTATCTGTTAATTTGGCAGCAAAATTATATTTGATGTATAGATCAATTAATCTTGAAAAAAAGTCACCGATTTATCCATCTTGGTTCTCTCATGCAAGAATAATGAATTGTAATAAACATTCAAGTTCAGAAAAAACTGGTGGTCATCATCATGATATTCGCAGAACAACAACCTCAAAGAGATGAGATAAAACTATATAGTCTGGTCGTTAAGGCTCTATTTGGTTTGAGGGTGAGGGTGAGGGTGGGGGAGGGGAGGGGAAGGAAAATAGAGGGAAAAAATTTAAAGGGGAGGAAAACTCATATGGGCCCCACCACAAAATAACTTTTCTTTCCCTCCCTTTTTCCCTCCCCTCCCCTCCCTTTCCCCCAAACCATGCAGAGCCTAATATAAAATTTACTTTCAAAGAAAATCCACTTAATATAAGGAGAATGGCTTTGGAGTTGTGAAACATATACCTCTATTTGTAAGTGGAAATTTTATCATCTCCAAGTTTGCATTTACCCATCTCTTTAACCAACACACAAAAAAAAAAAAAAAGAGAGGCATTTCACAGGGGAGGAAAATACTAACAAAGTCAGTAAAGAAAAACCAAAATTTCCTTAAAAATTGTATCTAACCAACTCCAATCACGAATCATTCAATAAAAATTGTTCAAGAAATAGATCAATTAGATTTGTTTAAAGTGGAAGAAAAAGATAAAAAGGAAAAATAGGTAGATGACAGAATCAACTTGCAACAACCGCGCCTTTAAACCAAAAGACGAAATCGACCTCAAAGCTACATAGAGAACATGAATAGACCACGTTGTACATAGGACTCTACTTATCGCTATGTACAGCACAAGTCCATATGACTCAAGTGGTTACATTGCGCCTAAAAAACAGTATTTAGTGTTGAACACTCTTTTGGTCAAACTATATGTATATTTTTACATCTTGAAAGCTAAGTCATTGTTCAATCAGCCAAAAAAAAAAAAGGTCAAACTTAATGGTCAGATGGTATTTTTTTCACCTAATTTATAACCACGTAGTCACTTTCGTATTTTTTTTTTTAAAAAAAAAAGAAAAACAGTGTTGGGCGCCTCGAGGTAAAACATAGACATTTTTATACCTTAACCCTATTACTTACATTGTCATACTAATTTGTCCTTTGTGGGCAATCTGAACTGTGTCCTGACTGGGCTTATCATTTACATTGTCATCAAAGGGGAAAAAAACTTCATTTCAGAACTTAATTTATTATTGGGAAAAGGATTTCTCCTGTCACTGGAGATAAAGTTATCTCCAGTGAACCCAAAACTACGTTGTTTTGGATTAATGAAGGGTGTGTTTGTAATTTTAGGTGAATTAATGAAGGTTGTTTCCGTAATTTTGTTTATCTTTTTATCATATGAATTTTACCGAAACACCCTTCATTAATTCACCTAAAATTACAAACACACCCTTCATTAATCCAAAACGATGTAGTTTTGGGCTCACTGGAGATAACTCTATCTCCAGTGACCGGAGAAATCATTTACCCTTTATTATTTGGTGATAACGAAATTTTTTTATTTTTATAAAAGCTAAAGTTTCTATTAATTAATTTTTTAAAAAAATATTTAAAAAATAATGTGATTCTTGAATTGATAAAATTTTTAAGGAAACTATAATCGTGGAGTTTTTAAAACAAGATTTATAAACTCGAAACTTTAGTTATTAAGGGTAGTTAGTTAGTTAAGGAAGTTAGAGATTAAGCCAACTGATTACGTATATTTAAAACTCTCACTAGGCGTGGGCAATAATCTATAAGCTAAGACGATGTGTGTGTATAAATATATTTTATCTGCCTACGCTCACTCCATCTGTGTTGCTTTCAAATTTGGAAAGGATTGGAGAGCAGGGAGACAAGTTCGAAGTTTTTTAGGCAAAGAATTCAAATAAGTGCAAAATGTTTCTCCCTATTTTTTTTTTTTTTTAAATTTTGGCACGCAATATAACCACAAGGTGTATGGATTGAATTGTACGTAGAGATGAAAATAGGTAATGCTTTGGCTAAACCTGAGCCTGTAATGGGTTGAAGGCCTAAACCTGAATGTATGCTTTTTTTAAGGCTTAGATATGAGTTTTCGTAAGGCTCAATCGAGCCCAAAGCCTTTTTAGAGGCTAATTTACAATATAAGCCTTTAAAAATGCTTCATATTGTAGCCCTTGAAGCTCATAAATAGGCTTCATGTTCTTTGAGCCTATCAAAAACTATATAAATGTAAGCTTTCAGTAGAATAGAAAAATGAAAAACAATAAGGGTGTGCATGGTAACACTCCCAGAATGACTTCTTTCCTAATTTCTGTGCCCCGGAACAAAAATGAATGAGAATTGTGTTTGGTAAATCCGGTTTTTTTTCTTGTTCCCGGGATGAACCGGTTTATTTTTTGTGCTGAGGAGTAAAACAAAGAAGCTACAAATTTTAGCTTCTCTATTCCAGGGTAAAAAATCAGAATTTATTTTTCCCTCAATCGAAACAGAAATTTACCCTCACTCACCACCACCACCGCTCCACCACCACCGCCGTTGCCACCCCCAACACTACCGCTGCCCCACCGCCACCACCCCTGCCACCGCCACCACCCCTGCCACCGTCGCCGCCACCACCACCGCCACCGCCCTACTGTCGCCGCCGCCCCCACCACCACCAGCACCATCGCCGCCACCACCACCGCCACCGTCGCCGCCACCGCCACCACCCCTGCCACCGCCACCGCCCCTGCCACCGTCGCCACCACCACCACCGCCACCGCCCTACTGTCGCCGCCGCCCCCACCACCACCAGCACCATCGCCGCCACCACCACCGCCACCGTCGCCGCCACCACCACCACCACCACCGCCACCACCACCACCGCCACCACCACCACTGCCACCGCCCTACCACCACTGCTGTCGCCGCCGCCGCCGCCACCACCACCGCCACCGCCCCACCACCACCACTGCCACCGCCACCACCGCCACCATCACCGCCCCACCACCATCGCCACTGCCACTGCCACCACCACTGCCCCTGCCACCACCACCACCATCGCCCCTTGCCACTGCCACCACCATCGCCTCAACGCTGCCGCCGCCGCCACCACCCCGCCACCGCCACCACCCCACCACCGCCTCGCCGCCGCTGCCACCACCACCGCCCCCGCCACCACCACAGCCACCGCCACCACCACCACCGCCATCGCCACATAAATAATTTTTTGAATATAAAAATTACATAAATAATTTTTTTAGGAAATTTAAATTTAAGTTTATTTGTAAAGTATAATAATTATATTAATTATTAAAGAAAAGGACAAAATGGTAAAAATAACTCATTAATCCTTCATCTTTCTCCCTTACTATTTTTTTAACTCCCAAACAAGAGGAGGAAAAATGTGTTACCAAACGTAATTATGATTCTTGGAGTAAAAATAAAATGGGTTAACAAACGTAATTCTGATTCTCAGAACTCTTCCAAAGCACAGAATCAGAAAAAACTGTTAAAAACTGTTTCATCTCAGAAACAATGCTGGGCAACAGAATGGTTGCCATGCACACCCTAAATATTATATTATTTATATTATATAAATATAATTATATTTATTTGATGTGAAAACAGGTCAGGCCTTAATTAAATAAGTCTAGCTTATTTACATAGTTAGACCTTTAAATAGGCTTTGACCTAGCCTTTTCAACAAAGAAGCCAGACCAAACTAGGCTCTAAATAAGCCAAGCTAGAGGCCACCTGATAGAAGCTTGACCTATTTCCACCGCTATTTGCACATTGTATGGGGTCACGTTCTATACTCATCCAAAGGATGAGGATATAATACTTATCTTATTAATTTTGGGATGGGGATCTTTTTATTTTTATGTATTTTTGTTTATTGGAATTAAATTTTCATCACAAGTTCCCACTAAATAAAGTAAAATAATATAACTTTCCTCCGATGTCTGTATCAGAGTAGTAATATATACATTTAAAATAATATAATTTGGGTTGTTACAATAGTAAAATATGCACATTTCCTTTAATTTTATACCAAAGCATAAAATGCATCTAATATTGTTGGCAAAAAAAAGAAAAAGAAAAAACCACAAATGTAGAAACCAACCATTAGCTCTGATTCTCCTCCCTGGAAATCCGGCCTCACAATACGGGCGTAGTAACTTCATAATAAAAAAATTCAATTGTGTTGAAAAGGTTCAGGTAATTCTTCCTTAACATTTAAAAAAAAAAAATTGAAAGAGGATATTCTCCTCATCCCTTTTCTCATTTTCCTTTATCAGCTTATCTTGGCCATTGACTAAGAAAAGGAGAGAGATGTTAAAGTAGTATTGTGATTTATTGGACCGATATAATTTAGAGATGATGAAAGACAATGAAGAAAAAAAATTAGAAGATAAACTCAAAACCAAAAAATATTAAACACCTTTTTAGAGACTCATAATAAGAGATGGCCACAACAGCATCTTTATACTATTTGCTTTTTTTTGTTTACACATAATACTTCTTTGACAACCCTTCTCAATTCATGTGAAGATGCAGATTAGGTTAATATCAAGATTATCTTTGCTTCAAGTTCCAGAAGTGTCACAAGGTCTTTGCTTCTTATTAGGTCCTGGTTGGCCATCTCTATGTCACTACCAAAGGAACTGGCAAAGATGACATCAGTGATCAAATCAAAACATAATCTTGATAACTCATTTTGTAAGTATATATGTTTAGTCTTCTTTTAAGGGTTACTTTTTCCAATTCAAACCTGTCATTCCAATTTCAGTTATATCATCACACATTTTCTTTAGTATAGGGTTCTTTTTGTGTTTCTTAATAATATTCTTTTATTTTTTCTAAACATTTCATACCTAACCCTTTTTTTCTATTCATTCAGAAGGGTTTTAGTTTTTACGTGGCCACCGTATAACATTATTATAAATTTCTGATTATATTTATTTCCACTTTTTCCCTAAAAAAAGAAGAGAATTCACAAAATAAATACTTTTTTTAATCTTATTTCCCCTCCCCTCCCTCCATGGTAGGGGTGGGCATGGGTAAGGCTGGGTAGGGTAAAACCACTGCCCAATGCCCAACCCGAAGAATAAACGAGCTGTATTTTACAGCCCGATACCCAGCCCTACCCGTTAAAAGCTCTAATCATTTTCGGGCTGGGTAAGGGCGGGTTGGACAAGACGGGCTTCCCCTTGCCTAAGTAGTGACATCTTGCCTTGCTCTTTGAAGATTTTAATTCACAATTTGCAGAACTTCAAAGTTTTAAGTATAAGACAATATATTTAGACATAATAATATAGGGAAAAGTATTTCTCCTATCAATGGAGATAGAGTTATTTCCAGTGACCCTAAAACTACTTCATTTTGAATTAATGAAAGGTGTGTTTGTAATTTCAGGTGAATTAATGAAGGGTGTTTCCGTAATTTTGCACTCTTCATTAATTCACCTAAAATTACAAAGACACCCTTTATTAATTCAAAATGACGTAGTTTTAGGGTCACTAGAGATAACTCTATCTTCAGTGACATGAGAAATACTTTACCCAATAATATAATATATTTTAAATAAAATTATATATGTAGAACAAAATTTATTTAAATATATTTAATTTTTCGGGCAGGGCCAAATGGGCAGGGCAGGACCTTTAGCCCGATGCCTAGCCCAAAATTGCCTAATTTTTTTTGGGCTACTTTTTGAAGATATTGCTGGATAATTTTTTGCTCGGTTTAGGTGAGCATATTGGGTATCTAGACAGCATGCTTACCCCTACCCCATGGTAACCAACAATAACAGGGAAGGGGCGATACAATATTTAAATAACATAGGGCGGGGTTAGTTGAAATTCACCTATTTAATTCAATAATTAAATAGTACAACATCTATTACTTATATAATATGAATGAGACCAGTAGGATTAAGTGTACGTGACAAGTGGGATATAATAAAAGAGCCACTTGTTCAGCAAAAATTATAACCGGTCATAGAGGTTTTTTTTTTTTTTTTCCTTTTCATTTTTTCTAGTTATAAACATTTGAAGACCGGTTAGGCAAAACAATTTGGATGTAAAAAGGTAAACGAAGAATAAAGACAAATTTTAATTAATTAAATATAGTTAAAATAATAAAAACCAAAATCAAGTCCATATCTACTTTCAGATTTTTTTATTTATTTAATTACAGAGGGGTTCTTTTGTCTTGTAATAGCATTGAAAAATCAATAATTAAGTCTCTTGACCTAATTAGAAATTTGTTAAAAGAATAAGCCTAAACTTAGATTTCAATATTTCAGCTGGTTTTAATTTGGATTCCCCTAAAAAAAATTGCTTGAAATTATGGCCAATTATATATATTATTATAAGCATTTAAATTTTCAATCCCTTAAAATAACAATAACGCCTCCCATTATATCAGCATTTTGTTTTCCTGAAGCTATGCATTCATGATGAAAATGTATACCATTCTGATCTTATTTATAAGTCCAAATTAACCAACTCTTACATATAAAGGAGAGTTAGTTAACTCATTAATTACAGGGCTAACTTTTCAAATTTTCTCCCTTATTTATAATTGATTTCAAGAGTAAATGTGAAGACAAAAAGTTTTCTTTATTCACTAAATCTGTCTTTCATATATAGTTAGTTTTTTCTGCCTCTATTTTGTTGTATTGGGTAAATTGTTTTCATAATCACTAGTAACAGAATAAACACTACTCAAGAACCACAGTCACAAAGAACCTAACTTGAATTATTAATCAATAGTAAAAGAATGAACACTACTAATGAACAAGGTACAAAAAGATCAAGAACGAGGTGCAAGAGAATAGATGTCAAAACGCCTTTGCCGTTCATGCACGCCTAGAGTGTGAGTGCGGTGTTGCAAAGCGATCTACCCTAGGCGGAGGGGTAACTTGATCCGCCCTAGCATTGCGCTCCGGCATATCTATCCTAGTGGACATCTCCATCTCCCGTTCTGGTTGTTGTTGCTCAACGACGTTGTACGATGGCGAAACAAGCAATTCCAACACCAATTCAAGCAGATCTTTAATGAAATATAAGAAACAAAGAACAAAAGAAAGGGTGAGAACAAAAGAAAGACGGCTAGGAAGGAACACAAGAATGCTAAGGGATGTACTGAATCGTTTTAAGACACATGATTCGTCTTCTTCGACATACTTTAGCTCGTTGTCCTTTTGTTAGAACTTTCTTAAGGTTTGACGTCTCTAAATAACTTAATATAAAACATTTAGAGACCGGTATTCACAATCCCAAAGGTGATGAGGAGAGTAAATAAATTACTCTTGAGATGGGTTTTGTGTGCATAACCGGTCTCAAGAGTTTGGAGACCAAATATTTACCTTTTTATATAATATGAATGACACTAGTAGCTAGGATTAGTTGTATGCGACAAGTGGGATATAATAAAAGAGTCACTTGTTCAGCAAAAATTGAAACACTAGTAATAGATTTCAGTATGATGAGTTAAATGCTCACTAAAATGCCACTTGATAGTATCTCATGTTGGATAAATTAAACTATTTAATATTATTGTTACTATATGTAACCACACTATTACATTATTATAAATTTTTTATCCACTTTTAAAATCTAAAACTAATTATAAATAGGAACATTAAATTAAAATAGTTAATCTTCGTGACAACTTGATAAATTTTTTTATAACCATAATAATTTTTTTTAACTTGCGTAATTTTTTAAAAACCCAAATTCTTACCTAGATAATTATCTAATATTAACGTAAAGAGAAAAATTAGAGATTATATAATTATCTATATAAAATTTACTTATTTGGATTGTTAAAAAAATTTAAACTTCCTCTGCTTTAGCCATAAAAATTATAAATACATGTAAAATATTTTAGTTATTTTTAAGTATATCGTATTTTTAGAATCACGTCATATATATCGAATTTGTCAGCAAACTTTTTTATAATTGATCAGATATCATCATTTTCTCATTATCCCTCATAATTTCTAAATCATATCCATTCAATTAATACAATTCTACTTTTACTTTTCTCTCACTTTTCAAATCAATGGTCCAAATTTGGCAGATGAGAGAAAATGAGAAACCAGATAAGGAGAAGATTTCCTTCCGATTAAATAATTCAATTTATAGGGGTTTAGATTTTTTCAGGTTTAGATTTTTAAAATGAATAAAGTTATGATCATATAATTGCAGCCAGGTGACAGTGACACATATCTCGAGAAATTATCAATACATGAAGGTATTATTAGTATTATAGTAATAATTTTAAGGGAAAAATACTTTTCATGTTGTAGGAAAAGTGTTTTCTTATGTCACACACACATAAAATAGTGGGATCCATATATATATAATTAGCATTATAGATATGTGAGTTCTACTATTTAATATGTGTGTAGGAATTTTTTTTCTTCTCATGTAATATGAGAAGTTTAAACCCCTAATACTAATAATAGTATATTAAATATTTTAATTTATATAGTACATGGTATTGCCATGTAGCACATAAGTAGACCAACCTACTAACATCCCTTGTATGATATTAGTAATAGATAGATAAGTTAAGGTGTAAAAATGTACATGTGCTTTAGTTCCAGGAACGTTCAATACCAAGTGTGTTTTTTAGGTGTAAAAGTGTACATGTGGTTACAAATTAGGTGTAAAAATACTGTTTGACTATTAAATTTGGTTTTGATGGTTTAGTTTGACTTTTTTTGCTGACTGGATGATGACGTGACATTTTAAAAGTATAAAAATACACATGTGGTTTGGTAAAAAGAACATCCAACACCAAGTTCTTTTTTTTTTTAATTTAATAATTTTATTTCAAAAAAGGAAAATTTTTATTTCTTTAAGTATAATTCCTGAAAGGCCAAATTTTTATTTCTATAATTTATTTTCTTTTTTTTTAATCCTTATTGAATTTTCTAATTAATAATTAAAAAATGAGTATTTATACATTTAAAATTTGATAATATCTCCCTTATGATAATTCTTTAGTTCTACTGTAATACTCCCTCCTGTCCTAATTATAAGAACTAGTTGACTTTTTTGAAGAGATTAAGGAAACTAATTAAATAATTTAAAGTATTTTTATTTTTATATTTTTTCTTCAAACTAATTAGTTTAACTAATAAATTGATATATAATCTAAGAATATATAACATATAAAATAATTAAGTAACTTATTTTATTTTTTTAATCTCTCTAAAAAAATAATTAGATCTTATAATTAGGACCAGATGTAGTAATTCCTGGGCGTCGGCTGATCCTTTTCAGAGCCTGATCCTTTACTTCGTCAGCGTCGCCTTTGGCGAATGCGCCAGCAACATAACAAAATACCTGCAGGCACATAAAAATAATGAAAACGCAACAAACATGTTATGGAAATATTAGATGGCAGATGCATGCAACTTTTACTGACCAGTAGCCGCGAAAATGTATAAATACCTAGAGAAAATTATTAATAAAAAATTTAATAAAGATTTTACAAAAAATTAAAATAAATTATGGAAATAAAAAATTTAGCCTTCCAAGAATTATATCTAGAAAAATGATCATTTTTCTTTAATTGAAATAAAATTATAAAATTTTTTTTAAAAAAAAGAACTTGATGTTAGACGTTCTTTTTGCATCTTTGAAATGTCACGTCATCGTCCAGTCAACAAAAAAAAGTCAAACAATATTTTTGTATCTAAATTATAACCATGTATACACTTTTACACCTAAAAAAATATTTAATATTAGACGTTCCTCAAAATAAAACACATATACTCTCTCCGGTCTTAATTATACGAACAATTTTGTAGTATAAATTACACCACAAAAAATTTTTATAATTAAGATAAGAGATAATATATTTTTACACCTACGTTAACCCTAGAGCGATTGCGGCATTGATCAAAATTGATGTGACCAAGAAGTGGACCTTCTAACTTACAGTTCACACACACAAACCATAATCATTATTCATAAACCATTTCCTCGATTTTTGTGCGTTCTTTTTTTTTTTGAAAAAAAAATAATAATAAATTTGCCTGCCCAAGCATTTAATGCACAGACAGACTTGCTCGTTTTTTTTTATACACATAGTAGGGGAGAAAGGCATGGTTCGAACCCTAGACATGAGAAGGGGAGTCAAGCTCACATGCCACTGCACTACTAAGGTGCTGGCGACTTGCTAGTTTTTTTGATCATGCAGACTTGCTAGTTTATGTTACACTTTGTATGATCAATGGTTTTGAATTTGAAGATAGTGTTATGTTGCTGTCCAGGAACTTTACATAAAAATGAACAGAATGGCCAATATAGCGGCAGATATGTTTGCTGGGAGGGAAATATTTGCTACACTACTCTTTATGAGACTTTCACAGACTCTTAGGGCCGTTTAGGTTAAAAAAAGGTTGGAAATGAATGGAATAAAAGGAAAAGAATGGAAAATATTTTACCTCCAATCGGTTTGGTTCACACTTTCCCGTTTGGATCAAAGAAAAGGTGGGAATGGAAAGGAATGGAAATGAAAAGAATGGAATGGAATGGAAAATATTTTGCATCGATGCGTTTGGTTGGCACTGGAAAAGAAAATGGGTTGATGGGAAAATTTTTGTTTGGTTGGAAGAAAATAAGGTAGGAAAATGAGGCAAAATACCATTTTACCCTTATAGATAAAATGTTTTTTTTTATATCACACAAAACCAACCATACGTACACTCGAAAACACCTTACCAATTCTCGAGAATTGATGAGGCATTCTCGAAAATGCCTTACTAATTCTCGAGAATTGGTGCCAATTCTGGAGAGAATTGGTACACCAATTCTAGAGAAATGGTACGCCAATTCTCGAGCTCGAGAATTGTTGAAGTTTATATCAGAAATTTTTTGAAAATTCTCGAGAATCAACCTTGAATTCTCGAGAATGACCCTAATTCTTGAGAATCAAGGTTAATTCTCGAGAATTGTCGGATTAATGTTTCTTTTTAAAGAGACTTCGTTTAGTTTCTGTCTTGCCAATTCTCCAAAATCATTTAGTGATTCTCGAGAGTCCTCATCCTCTGTTACACTTTGTAATTCTAACACAAAACAAAGCATCTTGCACAACATATGAGGGAGGAAACACAACTTAGCTACATAACTTTAGAACTAAACGAAGTTCCATACAATATATTAGTCTGTCGTTTGTTGTCAATTGCACGCTTACAGTTGCCTTTGCGTTTGACAAAATTATGAATATATGTGGGCACAAAAATAAACCCAGGCATGGAACTTCCCAAAAATTCAAAATAAGATCCGACAGACTTTCTCAAAAAATTCAAGATAACCCATGGAAATCTATGTCCCTAGTAATGACCGAATCCATGCTTCCTTGAATGTGATGGGAATCTGCTCAAAGGAATTTAGCAGTTGTTGCGGAGAGACAATCTTAATATGGGCGGTTGTCAGCTCCTCCACGGTGAGACCAGGAACTTCCAACAAATGTTGAAACAGCTCAGCTTCTTTGACTTCCATCTTAGCATGATGCGCAGCTCGAGATAAACTTGCTCCCAGATTGTTGAAAACTTTCTCTATTGTGCCATCAAGGGAGGAAATGGTTTCCCTCAAAACATCCGCAACCGTATCATTCTTCCCCATTTTCCTCCGCTTCCTTGCGCTACCAGAACACTCACCGCCCCCTCCATGGGCATAATTACCAACAAGTGGGACGTGGAACTCTGGGGTGGCCTCTACATGTAATGGGGACTCAAGGATCACTTCTTCTTCTTCAAGAATTTCTTCTACCATGCCTTTTGGTGATTTACAGTAGTCACCGACCGCCCTATCTTTGGACCAAATGAAACACATGTCTTGGAAGTGGGGTAGGCACTTGTTTTTGTACGTTCCAGCCCTCTTGTGTACCTAACAAACAAGTGAATGTGTAATTAGTAATAATTGTTTGGCAAGTAATGTATAGGAAATGGGAAATGGTCACCAACCTTGATGTACTCATCCCACACTTCCTTGTCCGCAACAACAAATTGTCTATCTGGATCCCATCCAAATCTGGACGTGTTCGGGCCATACACCATATCGTATACCACTTGCCAGGCCAATTTCATCGTTTTGATGCGCGATATTATGTGACGATTTCCTTTGATTTCCGAATTAGGTTGGCGCTCCAGCATCAATTCTTCCAATCGGTTGGCATACCCTGACTTGAACCCATTGTCTGCCATAAACCTCTGTTCTATCCTCAGTTGCATAAGGCACTCAGCTAGTAGTTTGTCTTCGTCAGCTGTCCACATGTGAAACTTTTGTTTTTGTGAGTCTTCCATTCTACCACTACACAAATCAAAAGTAGTTAGTCCATAACAAGTAATTAAATACATGAGTAATAGTTTAACCCCTGTAACTCCAGCTATGATAAAGAAAGAAACACATTCATAATATCTGCTTATTTCAGTGTAAACAAACAAAGGTTTTACAACGGGATGTTTATCAATTAATACACCAATGCTAATCGTCATCAGGATCTATTAGCCAAATAAGCATTGAAAATGTCAGTAGCCAAGTTATCCCTAAAATTGTTCCATGCAGCAGAAGTTTCCATCATAGAAATTGGAGGAAATTCTTGACTTGGGTTTGGGGATTCCAATGAGTCCAGTTGTTCATCTAATGGGTCACACACAGTTGATCTTCAAATAAGGTTATGGAGAAGGCAACATGCCACAATATATCTTTTCTGAATGTTTATTGGATAGGATGAAGGAGTTCGAAGGATTCCCCATCTTAACTTCAGAATACCAAAGCATCTTTCAATGATATTATGCGTACATGAATGTTGCATGTTAAAACTTTCAGCTGGAGTTTGGGGTTGGTGGCCTGCTCTCCACTCATTAAGGTGGTAACGCTGGCCACGGTACGGTGCAAGGAATTCGTCACTGTTAGTGTAACCAGCATCTACTAAGTAGTACTTTCCTGCACATCATCAACAATCCATTTCTCAAAGCCAAACTTTGTAAGAGACTCAATACAAATATTGATAGAACAAAAAACACACCAGCTGGAACTTTCAAACCATGTCTCCTCCTTATCGCGTCCCTCAGGACCCTTCCATCTGCAGCAGATCCTTCCCATCCAGGCAACACAAATATAAATTGTCCATCCGGTGAGCATACTCCAAGAACATTAGTAGTTATATCTCCTTTTCTATTCCGATATCGACCCTTCTGGTGGGCTGCCACTTGTACTCGTATCCAAAGCCCCCAAACACCCCTGCCATTAACAATGTATATGAAGATGAAAATAACTTTTGCAATGCATATTGAAATAACAAAAGTCCAGAGTATTTACCTTAAACAATTTCCAACGATCCTCCGTGCAATCGTCTCTAATAGGGTCTAGTGTCTTCAATAGCTAATCTTGTAGTTTCAGGGTGGCATTCAAAACAAGCTTGAAATATCTGCTTATTGTTTCACCCGACCTTCCGAACTCAAATTGAACTACTCAGTTCTTCACATGACGGGCTAAAATGTGTAAGAACATGGCAACTTGCTCATCAACTAACATATGCCTCGTAGGTCGGAGCCCTCCGATTGTGTCCAGCATGTGGCACAGGGCATCAAATGTTGCGCGGTTCATCCTAATCTGATTGAAGCAAGTAGTGTCGCTAGTATAACCCATTGCTCTGAGGTTCGCTCTCTTAGAGTGGAAATCTAGCCTAAATGAGCTATAAGAGATTTCTCTCATACGCCTACTTGTGGCTACAACAAACATTGCCACAACCACTTTTCTTAGTGCTAAAACTATAGCTAAACATGCGGCCAACACCTCAACTAGACATTCATGGATTTCACTATCCAAGGGCTAACTGAAGACAAAAACCAAGGAGGCTGAAAGTAAACAAAGAGAAGATAGACGAAGAAGAACCAACGAACCTGTTGTGCAAGATGCACAGTCGTCGTCGTTGAAATTCTACTCTCCCTCTACGTTCTCCACGGGTCTCTGTTTTCCAGGATCGTGTCCCCTTTTATAGAGGTAGCTATGTTTAGGGGCAAATTGGACTTTAGTACATTTTCAGAGCGGTTGGAAAATGGCTTCCCACCATTTTTGGTGGGAACCCATTTTCATTTGAACGTGGGAAAATGGAGCGGCGCGGGAAAATATTTCCCTGGGAAAATTTGAACCAAACAGCCGCCGCCACTGGAAAATTTGAATTTTCCTTTTCCCTCGCTTGATTTTTTTTGATCCAAACGGAGCCTAAAAAAGAAAATGTGTTGAATTGAAAATTTTTGTTTTATTGAAAGAAAATAAGACAAAAGACTATTTTACCCTTTATTATTATTATTATTCTTTTTCTTTTTCATTAATTTCTCCCACGCCTCAATCTTGCCAAATCCCAAAGAGATCTCATCTTCATCCCAAAATCCATTCCGGCGACGCTCATCTTCACCCCAAAAATGGAGATCGGTAGCACTCATCCCCAAATTTTTATAAACTATGAACAATACTTCATGACATCTTCAGTTAGAATAGAGGTCAACTTTCAGTACCTATAACTCTTATAATATAACTCCAAATTTAGAAAATGACATATCCCCCTAACGCTTTCTAAGTCCTCTTTCCAATGTAAAAAAGACTCAACTCCAAACTCATTATATTCTAACAGTTATGATCCAATGAATGACAACTGTTCCAAAAACAGAGGCAGAACATCAGAATACTAAAGGTCAACTTTCGAGATCCATATCTCCTTCGTTTGAATCTCTTTCAACTTGATCTCGGATTTTGTGAAACTCATGTCAAGCCTGGTTTCATATGAAACAAGTTTCACCTCAATTGGACTTGTATTATGGGAGACACATCAAAATAATCGAACCTATTTTGAAATGACACAAGAATTTCCAGTGTCAACTTCTAAAAGCCATATCTCTTTGTTACAAACTTCTTTGAGCTTGCTCTTGGCGTCTATGTGACGCATTGGGAGTCTAGTTTTATATTAAACAAGTTTCACTTCATTTGAACGTATAATTTGTGAGATACATCCACATAATGGAACTTATGTTTGATATGACGTAAGAATTTCACTATCAACTTCCAAAATTCAAGTCTCTGTAATATGAACTTTGTTGAGTTTGATCATGGTGTCTGTGTAACGTATCAGGAGTATAGTTTCATATGAAATAAATTTCACTTCATTTGGACTTGTATTTTATGAGATAAATCCAAATTATTGAACCTATGATATAATGTGAAAATTCTACTATCAACTTCCAAAATTCATTTCTCTTTCATCTAAACTCCTTTAAGCTTGATTTTGGTGTCTGTGTGACGCATTGAGATTATAGTTTCATATGAAATAAGTTTAATTTCGATTGGATATGTCATTTGAGAGATATGATCAAATAATTGAACATTGTTCCTATAAAACGTGAAACAGGATCGAATAGAGGGGCTCAAAACTCGATTACACTCAAGTGCATAGTGTTTACACTCGAATGCTGAAATTCTATACTCGAGTGTGCTGAAATAATTCACATTTAAGGTACTGTAGCAGATCACTATAGCACTCGCTGAAGATCACACTTAAGTGTTCTAGACTAAATTGGCAACCCAAAAATGAAGATCGGTGGCGCTCATCCCTAGTCCAAAAACGAAGACCAACATTTCTCATCCCTACCCTAAAATTAGACACCAACAACAATCATCCCCATGCCAATTTCACAGATCGCCGACACAACAAAAATGGAAAAGCTTCCTCTGCAAATTGTTTTTTGTTTTCACAGGAAAATCAATTGTTAAATCCACCATCACATTAGGGCATTTGGGTTAGGCGATTTCTTCCAACGTTGGAAAATGGGTTCCCACCTTTTCATTCATCCACTTGAAAACTGCCAGAGGCAAGAACAAGGTTTAGATAGAATATTTGATCTAAACGCCCGCCACTAGTTCGAAAATCTCTATTTTCCTATTTTGTTGCGTCATTTTTCAAGATCCAAACATGCCCTTATTTTGTGGCTATCGGAAGACCCAAGCTTTTGGGATGACATTTCTTTTTGGAAATGGGAATTGTATTACTCAAAAAGCTGTACGGTTGGAAATGATACAACCTGGTTTCCTTACGATGAGCTTCAAACATTTTACATTTACAACTACTCTCTCTCCTCTCTCTATTATAGGATCTCTTTTAAAATGTGTTTTTCATTCCTTTTTATAAGGCATTTGTACATTTTAAATGTGAAGACTAAATCTTTTCATATATATTAATATTAAATAGAGGTGGTGGAAGAAGGTAAATATTAATAGAGTAAAATACTCTAATCACTTTTCTGTTTGGTCTTAATTAGAGAGACCTCCTCTTTACGTTGAAAATATATACTTAAATTCATATAGTTAACCATGTTAAGAATATTCTAAATATATTTTAAAACGCTATTTTTTAATTAAAATTTATATTAAAAATAAAAGTCATTTACTAATTTACCTTTAATACTAAATCCACCGAACTTTTAAATGATAGCCCGCAATTATCATAACCTTTTAAAAATTTGAGCAAGTTTTTTTAAATGTTTGTAGACAAAAAATATAAAATTATAAATTTAAATGATTTATATAATCTCTCAAACCTATATAATTTATTATATTTGATTGAAAGAAAAAATTATTTGTCTGTTTGATATATATTAACTATTTAAGAAACTAAAAATAAATGTAGTGAAAAATTAAATTTATAAATTTTATTTCCTCAAAATCAATAAATTTTTAACATATCAGAAAGTTAAAAAATCTATTAGAATTAAAATTTGGTGGGTATAAACTGGATACGGATGAAATATTTTTAAAAAAATGGTGAGTATAAATTTTTTTGTCCCATGTAAAATATATGTCTTTAAATAATTAAATAATTCTAATGTTAAAAGGCGCATTTTGATAAAAACAAAAGTCTAAAAGTCAACTTTAACGGTTAACTAACGTTTTGAGTAGATATAAATAGAATATCAAGATATAAGGGAGGTTTGTGTAACATACGTTTTAATTTTAAGAGAGGTTTATATGTATGTTTTCAAAATAGAATAAAGGTCTGTGTAATTAAGACAAAACAAAAAAGTGGTTAGAGTATTTTACTCATATCAATGTGATACTTAGTCCAGTGTTCAATATGAAAAATGATATTACAAATCAATTGAATTTTATCATAAATATAACTTTTTAATTATTTTTATTGTCACATATATTGGTTGCATTTCAAATATTTATTAATTGAGCTTCTGTGTGTGTGTATATTATAATGAAATAAAGTTGGGCCTTATGTGGTAGTTTTCTCTATGGTGCAGGAAGAAAAGAAGGGGGGAAAAAATGGATCACCGCCATATTAGTTGGGAGTGGTAACTCACCCCTCTATGTGTACAATATATGTATATATTTTCTTTTTCTTTTTTTTTGGCCCGGGGGGGGGGGGGGTTGTGGAAAACTGAGAGTGAGTGTGAGAGAAAATTGAGAGAGGAGAGAAGGGAAGCGAAAAGAAGAAGATTTAGATTTTCTGATGTATGTTATTTATTTTATAAGATCGTTTTGTTAGTTAAACTAAATTTTTTTTAACAAATTTCCTTCATGAAAGTTGTTCCAAATATTTTTCTCTTTTCAATGATAGTAATATCATGTCAGTTAGTGAAATTTTTGAGATTATGATTTTAGAGAAGTTTTGAGTTTTAACCATAGATAACTGTATATATGTATAGAATGATTAATAACTAATTAATTTAGATTTATTGATTGGTTGTTGTAGGAATTTAAATTAATTTATCTACTCAAGAAATTCAGGATTTATATCCTATCTCATCTTTCTACCAATTAAAAGATGTATAAATATTTTATTTTGGGATGATGGAGATATTATTGAGATTTTAATTGGTTTAGTTTCGAAATTTGAATGATTAAACTGTTATTTTCAGCCTTTATTACAATAATATATTATAATTTGTGTATTTTGAATTATATAAGTTATAATTATGGTAATGTAGAGTTTACCTGTGACCGGTGATTATTCGCGTTTTACTCTTTGAGATAAGGTTTAGCTTGAAATTGAGGTAGCCGGGGTTAATTTATTTTATATGCTTGTTTTGGACTGTAAAGTGTTTCCTAAACCTTACTTTCACATGAACTACTAGCATGTGTTTGAAAAATTATGCGTATATCTGAATATGAATTCGTTTCAGGGAAACTTTGTACTTTTCAATATATATATATATATATATATATATATATATATATATATATAAGTGAATATTGTTGTTGAGATTGTGATTGTTGTGATAATTATGATGATTGTTGTGAAATGTTGTATATGGAATAATGGATTTTGTAAGATATTGCTATTACGACGTTGTTATGAAATGTTGTATATGGAATAATATATTGTACCGTGTTTTTGAAAATTATAGTGATATATTGTTAACCTACTATGAAATATATTGAATTGTATGGAAGAGATTTATGGTGAAATTGTACCCATCGGCCTTTCTCATTCCTAGCCTAGAATTTGAGTTGAATGTTTTGGACGAATATTTCCCTATTACGGTATATTGGTGGTAGCATGGGAGGGGACAGTATTCTTGAAATAACTAGCTAACATTGGCTCGGTGTACTAGTACTAATAGGTTGTACTACGTCCAGAAGATATAAGGAGAAGCATGATGGTTGAGTGGGGAATGGTTCTAATTATTGTTAATTATTATACATTAATTAATTATTAGTTGTTGATTTTATAATCATGTTAGCAAACCTGCTTCTCTGACTTACAATCTTTTCCCGCATATTTGATAAATTAATTTTGGTTACTGTGACTTTATGTCTCACCCTGTCATTATCAATATTTTTCAGGTGAGACCTCTAATTTCACTAGTAGCTAAGGGAAGCAACCAGAGGCATAATAGTTGCGAATTTTGTAAGCCTCTTTTGGCATTGGTGTTTATGGATTTATATATTGTCATTTTAGGACCCTTATATTTTGAAATACTATATTAACTATTTTGGATTACTGCTTATCCGTTGTGAGATTGGATGTTTTATTTTATACATTATTATATTTTGGTGGACATATACTCAAAACTTGTGTGGAAAATGTTTTGGTGAAGACCTTTTGTTGTGGAATTGGAGTTATAAGACTCGTGGGCTGTATATTTTTCTGTTTGATAATTGTGCCCATAAATTCTCTATAATGAGTTTGTGGGAAGAATTTGTGCCCTAGAGTAACATCCAGATTTCAAATTCTAAAATTAAGTAATATTTTATGAGAGATTAATTTATGGTAATTAAATTTATCAACAATAACTTGTTAAGTATTAAGAAAATTTTATTTAGACTAAAAATATAAACTTTGGTCCAATTATTGTAAAAGAGAAAAAAGAAAGAAAGAAGAAAAAAAGAAATAATTTATGATAGAATGATATAATATAATAATATATTATATTAATAATAATAATAATATATTATTATGTGGGTAGCACGTAAAAGTGCTGCCCACCACAAGTTAATATGATGGTAGGGAGTAATATTTACCCCCACCGCCTTAATTAGTGCTATATATAGGTGTGTGATGTTTTGTAGGGGTGTTATATGTGCGTGTGTGTTTTCGGTTGGTATGGGTGAGTGAAGCAGAGAGGTGGGCTCCCCTCCCCTGTGAGAGACCTTCCCCTCCCCGTGAGCGCCACCCCTCTCCTCCACGAGAGGCCTCCCTCTCTTCCTAAGAGTCATCTGAACTGTCCTGTTATCTGCATATTCTCCTTTTTGCTAGCTCTATATCGACCTGTTCTTTTTTTCTCTGAGAAGCCATCACTTTGGGGATCCTTCCTGAAGTGACCAATCAATGGAGAAAGATCAACACTACGATGCTAATAAACGAGGTAAAGAAGTGCTGTTGGAACTGAATGACACCACCACTGAACAGCGAGATCATGCCCTCGTCGGTTGTTTGGAAACTGAAAAAAATATGAATAAAGGCATTGTGATCTCTATGATTAAAAAAGGCTGGGGTTTAGACAAAGATCTGGAGGTTCACGAGATGCCAGAAAAAAACGCCTTCCTATTTCGTTTTGGGAGGCAGGGTGATTATAATAGAGTACTGAAAGGCAGACCATGGTCAATACAAGGTGCTTTATTGAATATTCAACCATGGGATGATTATTTGGTCCTTCGGGAAGTAAACTTCGACTGGTGCCCGTTCTGGGTCCAGTTCCACGGGCTCCCACATGCTGCTTTTGATCGAGATAATGCTATCACATAGGTAAAGCAGTGGGAAGGATTGTGCTCTTCAAATCACCGAAGATCCATGACAGGCTTTCAAGAACCTTCATAAGAGCCAGAGTCCTCGTCAACATTTTCGAACCCCTTGTTATTGGCTTTTGGGTCCCTCGTCCTCAACGCGATCCGAACTGAGTGACAATCTGTTATGAAAAGCTACAGAACTATTGCTATGACTATGGGTGCATTAGCCATGAATTACGCAACTGTAAATACCAGGCAGAGAACACTGAAGCTAACTTCGAAGATGCAAGAGCTGGTAGTGGTCTAGGCACGACACACATGAAGACGATAGAGGAAGCAATTGTCGTGTACGACAAAAGCTGGGATGAAGCAGGGCTACTGCCTGGAATACCTTTGCCGGAGACTGGCCAAACTCAGAACTGGAGGTTGATCGGTGTCGTCGCTGATAAGGGAAACAACAAAAATCATGGAGAGAAGCCCAATACCTTGCCCCCCCGCCAAACGTTCTCAATCAACGGGCAAATCTACATGGATAGTCCAGTCAACGCTTAGCCACAACGAAGACTCCCAATCAACGAATCTCCAATGATTATGACAGATAGCACAGGTGGCCTGAGATCCGAGCATGAAGTCCTACAATCCCGCAAGTCTTCCAAAGAGCCAATCATTACAGAAATTGTATCTGTTAATCCGGATCCCCAGCCTGAGATCATGCCTTGTTGTGAATCCGTTGTTAGGCCAATAATTACTGATATCACCCCTAATAGCCTGAGATCACAGCCAGATCCTAAGCCTCTCTGGAAATCAACTTTGGAGTAATTGAGCCCATTAACATCCAACTCAACCCCAGCCAAGAAAGGAAACCGCCAGTCAATACAGATATCCAGTGCCCCATTAACCAACCATATTACAGGGTTGAATTTCCTGCTAGCGAGTATGAAGAGCATGCTGCCATAATTCCTTTTGTGGGGCTATCCCCAGTTTCGGCAGTGACAACGAGATTACATAGAATCAATTTGAAAAGGAATTTTGAGCCCCTGGAGGATGAGCAGTTGTCCAACCCCTCAAAAAGAAGGCTCGTTTTTCATGAACAAGAGAACCGCCAACTGTCACCAATACATCACAATAAGTTGGGGCCACGCGAGCAAGTATTTGTAAATTTTAAAAAAAAAAATCCATGCGTGGCAAAAATGCCTCTCACAAAACCAAGAAGCTTGTGCTGACTCCTCACATCTCCCTCCTATCACCCTCTCTTGACTCAGACTTTCCTCAAAACGTCGATGGTTGCCACCAAGCAGCCATCGGTTCGCTATGAGTCTTCTATCTTGGAACTGTCAGGGGTTGGGGGTTCCCCTGACAGTGAAGCACCTAAAGGAATTATGCAATAAACAAAAACCCCATCTAGTCTTCCTCATGAAGACTAAAAAGAGATGTAAGTATGTTAGCAAGATCAGAGAAAGGTGTGGCTTTGATGAGGGATGGATATTGAACCTACGGGTCTTAGTGGTGGCCTTGCTATTGTGAACATTCTTGCCTCCAACAATAACTTTATCCATACATCAGTCTATGACTTGTCCACTGATTTCCCACAATATATCTCCTTTGTTTATGGTGCTCCAACGAAAAATGACAGACTTGCCACCTATGAAAACATTGTAAACTTTGCAACAGGTAGAACAGAGAGCTGGATCTGTTTGGGGGACTTCAATGATATCACATCCTACTAGAAAAAACAAGGAGGCGATCCAAGAGCTATCAGGAAAATTCTTAATTTTCAAAAATTTATTGCAAATTGTTCCCTGATCGACTTAGGATACAATGGATCGTGGTTTACCTAGTGTAACCGAAGACAAGAAGAGGCTACCATTAGAGAAAGAATCGACTAGGCCATGGGGAACGACACCTTTTGTCAAAAATTTCCTTTTGTCCAAGTCTTTCATATTGATCCTCTGGGCTCTGATCACCATTCTTTGTTTGTTAATTTTAACTATGTTTCTTCCAATAAAATAAAACCTTTCAGGTTTGAAGATTATTGGACTCTTCATACTGATTACATGCAGGTGGTCCATGATAGCTGAAAAGGGGGCTATGCCCTTGACTACAATTCTATCCTCCTGTTTCCTTTAAGACTGAATAATTGTCAAAAATACCTAATTAATTGGAGCAAACAAAATTTTCCTAATCACAAAAAGAAATTGGAACTATTAACCTCCTCTCTTAGCATGTTGCAACAGGGTTATCAATCTGAGGAGAGCAAACGAGAAGAAATGAACATCTTACAACGCATTGAAGAATTAATGGCTCAAGAGGAGAATTACTGGTGGCAAAGATCGCGGATCTCTTGGTTATCTTTAGGAGACAGAAATTCAAAAAAATTTCATCTCTCTACCGTGATTAGAAGGAGACGGAACTCAATCTTGTGTATTAAAGATGAGAATGGAGTGTGGACTAGAGATAAACAAACTATAAACACTTTGTTCATTGATTACTTTACTATTATATTTTCTCCTCCAGGTCCGCGACACCTCTCAGATACTCTTGACTCAATTGATGCAAAAATAGATGACGAAGCTAATGAGGCATTACTACGCCCTATCATGCGTGAGGAGGTCTGGTTAGCGGTATTTGAGCTGGGTGGTTCAAAGGCACCAGGCCCTGATGGATTCTCGGGTAAATTCTACCAATTCTCTTGGGATGAGGTGGGCGATACTATTGTTAATATGGTAAAAGCTTTCTTTGAGCAAAGCCTTTCTCTCGAGGATATAAACGGGACCAATATTACCCTAATCCCTAAGGTAGACAAACCAGAGTCAGTGTCACATTTTAGACCTATTGGCCTTTGCAATTTTTCTTATAAAATCATCTCAAAAGTTTTGGCTAATAGGATGAAATGTTGCCTTGACAAATGTGTCTCCGCTAGCTAAGGGGCATTTGTGCCAGGGCGTTTAATTCAAGATAAAATCATCATTGCCCATGAATTGTTTCATTATTTAAGGCGTAAAAAAACTGGTAATAAATTTGAATTCGCCTTAAAAATGGATATGAGCAAAGCCTATGATAGAGTTGAATGGGACTTCCTACGAAGTGTGCTGTTAAAATTTGGTTTTTCCCCAAGATGGGTTAATCTTGATATGACATGTGTGGAAACTGTACATCTTAACCTCCGCATTGCAGGCGAAAAAATTGCTTCTATTAGTCCAGGTAGAGGCCTCCGACAAGGGGATCCTCTATCGCCCTATCTATTTATCCTACCCCTGGAAGTCCCTTCATGCATGATTAATAAGTCTATTCTCCAGGGGCATTTATCAGGGATTAGATTGAGCAATGCCTGCCCAATAATCACTCACCATTTCTTTGCAGATGATGCCTTATTTTCATGAATGCAGATAGCCGTAACTGTCAAGTCTTAGCTGAGATCCTCAGAGGCTACTGTAGAGTGTTCGGACAATTAGCAAACTTGGAGAAATCTAGCATTGTTTTCTTAGCAAACACGCCACAGGCCCTCCGACGCAACATTTGTGACATTCTAAGCATTGGTGAAAGCTTGGATCAAGGCAAATATTTGGGCATCCCTAGTGTTTGGGGGAAAACAAAATACCAAGCCCTAGCATACGTCCGAGAGAAGGTTAGCAAGAAGGTCTTAGGCTGGAGCAGCAAACATTTATCCTTTGCAGGGCGAGAGGTCATGATAAAAGCTGTTATTAATGCCATACCAATCTTCCCTATGACATGCTTTAAATTCCCAGCAAAGACATGCAAGCAATTAAATAGCTTGGTGGCAAACTTCTGGTGGGGAGGTCAAAACAAGACGCATTGGGTTGCATGGCACAAGCTGACAAAGCCCAAAGTGGATGGAGGCATGGGTTTTTGGGACTTTGAAAAATTCAATAGTGCTCTTCTTGCAAAAATGGCTTGGCGCATAACTCAAAACCCGAATGATTTGTGGGCAAAGGTCCTCAAAGACCTATACTTTCCCAATTGCTCTTTCCTTGATGCTAAAAAGGACATCTAGCCTCCTGGTGCTGGTCAAGTATCTTGGAGGGGAGGAAACTCATTAAAGATGATTTATGCTAGCAAATAGGTAATGGACAATTGGCACGAGTTTGGCAAGATAAATGGATCCCTTCTCTTACATCTAAGTAATTGTACACAGAGGATGAGGCTTTGAAAACATCAGAGCAAAAGGTTGCAACTCTCATCTCAAGCGAATATAGAAACTGGGAACTCCACTCGTTAAGGTGCTTAGTAGATGATTCCACAATTGAAGCTATAGCCGCCATCCCGCTTCCAAGGGCACCCTCCGACGATAGGTTAATGTGGTTGTTGGCAAAAAATGGCCAATATACAGTGAAGCTTGGCTATCATCTAGCTAAAGTCGATCCTGAACACTCTATGACGATCGCTGGACCCTCAGTTAGACCTACTCCTGCAATCTGGAAAAGCACTTGGAGATTATGGGTGATTCCTCGTTTATCTTGCTTTATTTGGAGAATTTTGTCAAATGCCCTTGCCACCAACGAAGCCCTGTTCAAAAGGAAGAGAGGAAGTACGCCAAGTTGTCCCATCTGCCATCACGGGAGATAAAGTATAGAACACCTATTCTTTTAATGTCCATGGGTAAGATGCGTCTGGTTTGGGTGCAATCTCACTTTGAAGTGCAACCCTGGTCGAATACACAACTTTAGGGAATGGTGGATTGATCTCTTAGCCCCCAGCAACCCACTCACTGAGACTGGTGTAGCACATGTTTGCTGGCTTCTTTGGTACATCTGGAAAGGCAGGAACGAAGTAGTCTTTAATGGGGCAACCCCTGATCCAGTAGGGGGAATTGAATGAGCTTTACAGAACCTGCAACACTACTACAACACTAATGGTCTCAACAAAGAAACTTAAGCACTACAAAAGGCGCCGCCAGCCGTAATTAAATGGGAAGCACCTCCGGATAACACCCTCAAAATTAATGTGGATGGGAGCTTTCACGACAAGAAGAAGCTATCATCCATAAGTGCCATATGTTGTGATCAATGGGGAAACACGAAATGGGCGTTTGTGCACAAACTAAAATCCATATCGGCATCTATGGCCGAAGCTCTAGCCATGAAGAGAGCATTGATGTTAGCCCAGGACTTGGGCAATGAAAACCTCATTGTGGAAACCGACTGCCAACTTCTTGTGAAATGTGTAGAAAAAGATCAACCTTACCTATGTGGATGGAATTCTCGGGGCATCCTGGATGACATCCTAACATTCCTAAAGTCTGAACCCAGTTTTATGATTTAGTTCACTCCTTGACAGGGGAATAAAGCAGCAGATCTCCTCGCTGCTCTTACTGATAAGGGGGTGTGCCCCATTGGATAGGTTAACATACCCTTACCCCCTTTGTCTTCAGTACTGGAGGAAGATGCAAGGAACATTAGGTGCCTAAGGAACCATGCTCCCTCTCAGCCCAGGCATGCAGGAATTGGTTGATCCGTCTCTTTTTTTGTTTCTTTGCATTTCTGTCTCTGTTTTTCGTTATTCGTTGCTATTTGCTTCAAGTGTGTTATTGTTCCCTATTAGTTTAATTTCTCTAGCGGCTAGCGTGTCACCTCCAGTCTTTCTGGTGTATCCTCCATTGTTTGTTCAAAGCTTTTTTCCTCAGTAACGAATTACATAGAATTGTTCAAAAAAGAAAAAAAGCAGAGAGGTGGGAGTGTGAGAAGAGGAGGAAAGGTGGAAGAAAAATAAAGAGTTCAGAGAATATTTTAAGGTATGTTATTTATTTTATAAGATTATTTAGGTAGTAAAGTTAGTTTCTTTTCAACAAACTTTCTTCACAAAGATATTCTATATATTTTTCTCTTTCTACTAAGAGTATTATAATATTGATTAGTGAAAATTTTGGGATTAGAATTATAATAAAGTTTTGAGTTTTGATAATATATGACTGTGTATATCAAGAGCATAATTAATAAGTAATTTTAATCGGTTTAGATTTATTAGTTGGTAGTTGTGGGAATTTAAATTTAATTTTTTATCTAAAGGAATTTAGGATCTATGCTTTATAGGATATTTCTACTGATTAAATAAAGTTTAAGGTATTTATTTAGATTACTAGGAGTGTTGTTATCGGTTTAATCGGTTTAGTTTTGCTAAATCTCAAACTGTATAGAATTATGAGTTGGGATTTGGAATTTGGAATTTTGAATTAGAGTTGATATGATTTTGATTATGTGCAGGTTTAGAGATTATTTAATAAATTGGGTTATACTTATAAAAGTTAGTATTAACTTAAAAATTGAGGAAATGATAAACTGTCATTTTTCTAGAAAAATTAAAGTGAGATAATAATTTAATTAATTAATTAATTATTATATTAGTGATTATTCTTGTTAATTCTATTAATATATAATTGTATATTTATTTTTAGAATGGATTTGATCTCTCTCAAGTGTAGTTATTGTGTCAAGAATTTGAGGTAACCACTTTCCACTCATTGTACTTGCTTGTATGATATTTGTGAGTGATTTTTAATATATGAGAACTATGTTGTTAATGAAGTTGCCTTGTGGGGGTTTATTTTAAAAATGTGATTGGTGAGATTGTATTATTAATTTAATATATCAATGAATACTTTGAAATGGTTATTGAGACAGAAAATTATGATATTATATATTTTGGATAATGCAATTTTGCTATGATTTTGTGAGTTAAAATAGTATTGTTATCTTAATAATTATTGAGAAGATGTATTATTTTATAAACCATGTTTTGGAATTTTATATATACATGCCAAAATTATGATGATGTGGAGCTGTAATGGTTGTGAAGTGATGATGGGAGTTATTGTATATATAATATCACGTGGTATGCCACCACTCGGTGCACAAAGGACGGCTTTGATATTTTCAGGGCCCTTGGTATCACCGTTTTCCTTTTGCCGGGATAAGGGTCAGCCCTTGGGACAATGACACCTTTCCATATTTGAAGGAAAGGGAACCCATAGTCCGATATAAGTTATGTAGTCTTTGGCCGGGCTAAACCTCATCATCGGAGAGCTTGGTGTAGTCTTGTCACAAAGACTAAACTTATTATATTACAGCCCATGGGTTCTGTCAGCGATTATAAGGGTGGGGGTGATAAGGATTGTCAGGGTATCGACCTATTGCTTGGCATGTTATATATGTGATTTGTGATATGATATTTGATTTAAAAATTGTGGCAGAAATTGTGATCTGATAATTTTGTGAATTTGATATATAGTACTTTGTTCTTTAAAATATTCCACTTGGCACCTCACGAGCACGTATTAGCATTACAATGAGCTGGATTGATGGTTACAAATATTTTTCAGGTGATAGTTCTCGTATGTGTCAATCAGGGAAGGCTTCGGAAGTTTAAGTTATTTTTGCTAATGACAATGCTTCCACCTTTTTTATACATGTTGAATTATTGTATATTGCTACGTCATTAAGGTTCACTTGGCATATTCTAGTATATTTTTGGATGTTCTAGCAAATTCTAAAAGTAATATCCCTTCGGTCCTAATTATAAGATAACATTTGAGAGTTAGTTTTGGTCCTAATTATAGGACAACATTCTAATTTTTGGCAATTTCTTCCTAAAATACCCCTATTTTATTCTCTCAAATGTGTTTGGTTTTTGGTGAATGATGATTATATGTATGTAGGTGTGTAGAATTATATAAGAGCAATTTAGGAAAATGAGTAAAATTAACTAATTTAACACCTCTCCTTAATCTCCTCAAAGTTAGTTAAATATGTCTTATAATTAGGACCGGAGGGAGTATTTAGTTTTAAAATATGGGTTTATTTAAATCCGAAGTTTAACTGTGTACATAAAACATTTTGATAAATGGTTTAATGAAGTTAATAACTAATAAATTGTCCTTTAAAATGGAGGATATTATACATAGCCTCCAATGTATTTATTTTTGAAAGGAAAAGGATTTTTTTTCCCCTTAATCACTTGTTAATCCATATTTATAAAAACATTATGGTTAATTATTGTTTAATGAGAGAGGATCTTTTCAGCTTCTATCTTTTTATAGCAACAACACAGTTTTTCCGTTGAACTTTTCAAGCTTTAGAACTTGTGCTTCCAACAAACTTATCTCATTGTTTTTGTAGTAATTATGGGACTTTATAAATGGTTTCATGTTTATGTTTTGCTATAAAAATATATTTTTGCCACACTTAATGCCGGACGTTGAACTTTTCAAGCTTTAGAACTTGTGCTTCCAACAAACTTATCTCATTGTTTTTGTAATAATTATGGGACTTTATAAATGGTTTCATGTTTATGTTTTGCTATAAAAATATTTTTTTTATCACACTTAATGTCCCGGACCCATCCATAGGGGGCTAGGGTGGCCCCCCACCCCTAATTTTTTTTATAAAAAAAAGAAAAATAGAGAAATGGAAGTAGGTTTTTGTCCGATGGAATGGGAATTCATGGGTCTACATTCCCACAAGAATTCATGGTGAGGAGGACGATGGAATTGCTTTTGATCATAGGCCATCTTCTTTTGCTTCTCCTAATTCTCTTCACTGAAACTGCGCATTGATGTTTAGTGCTCCATCCTTATCCATCAGGTACTCACTCCATTGAGTACCCATTTCTCTTTTGGCTCAAATATTTCAGAGACTGAAAAAAGTATGGAACAGAGAGGGAGTTAGGGACCACTTCGTTTGATTTCTGCAAAGACGACATCTTTGGCTTTGATTGGAACAAATATTAAATAGTATTCATTATTCTATATAGTTTCCCATGCAAATTAACGGCAAACTTACACAATTTTTCACCTCCATCATTGTGAGCAGGTGTATACTCTTAGTCTCTTGCAATATTTTGAGCTTGAGATCTACAAACATCCATATTTGAATAATTTATTAACTACATCTAAATTATGTCAAAGATTAGCAAGAATTGAAAAATTCATCATTTACCTTCTTATTGATAGAGTGATTAAAGTTGTACTTACTCTTCCAGTTTCTACAACAACTATTGAAATATCTTTCTCTGTTATGAAGATAATCAAGAATAGGTTTCGAAACAGAATGAAAGACCAATTTCTTGATAATTCTTTGATTCCATACATTGAAAAAGAAATTATTTTGAGTTTTAGCACGGATTCAATTATAGATGAGTTTAACAATATGAAACACGTAAAGTAAGAATCAATTGAAGTGGTCTTATTTCTGTAATAGATTTATTTCAATTTTTTTATATTATGTTTGTATTGTATTTTACGTGCTTTTATTTATAATATCACATTTTTATTTTGCCCCTTGTCATTAAAACTCCTGGATCCGCTACTGGCCACACTCACATAAAAGTGAGTAGGTTGCCCATTGTAAAGAGAATATAAAGAAAATATTAGTGAGACCCATTCACTTTTATGTAAGTGTTATAAAAAAAAATATTTTTGGATCAAAAACAGAAACAATAAACCCTTTATATATATATGGGGTTTAAACTTCTCATATTACATGAGAAGAAGAAGATTTCTATACACACATGAAATAGTGAAAGCCACATATATATAATGCTAATTATATATATATGTAGGTCCCACCATTTTATGTGTGTGATATAAGAAAACACTTCTCCTATAACATTAGAAGTGTTTTTCCTATATATATATATATATATATATATATATATATATATATATATATGGGGTTTGATTTTCTCATGTTGCATGAAAAAAAAAAGATTCCTACACACACATAAAATGGTGGGATCCACATATACATATAATGCTCATTATATGTATATATGGGTCCCACCATTTTCTGTATGTGTAACATGAGAAAATATTTCTCCTATAATATGAGAAATGTTTTTCCCTATATATATATATATTCAGATTTGTAAAACGACCTTTGGTTAATTGTCGGCTCAAGTTGGTACGAAATAGATCTTTCATTATTTAAACAAGTATGACTTTGGGTTGCAAAAAAATGATTCTGCTATTTATTATAAATACATTGGTGCATAAAATTTATTATTCTAAATATAAGTCCATTTAAAGATTATTAATTATTTTTTTTTCCAATTTTACCACGCTCATGGTCAGTTGCATGGTTGTGAAAACGTCGTGCTAAAACGTAGAAACGTCCGTTTCTACATTTTTTTCGCCGGAAAACGAGTCGGCACGGTGGTCTGGACGGATTTGAAGTAGAAACGGCTGGAACGCCGTTTGAACTCAGTGAACTTGTAAAATCTTCGAGTTTACCGACTTCACTAATCCTTCTTAGCATCGACGATTCGGCTATTGCAATGCTGCTTCTTCTTCTTTGACATCGTTGGTCTCTTAGTTCTCGGCGCTTGCTGGCTTCTTCTCCTTAATCGTCGACCGCTGCTGCTTCTTCTTCACCATCGCTGGAGGCTGGACGCTATTGGATCTTGCGTCTGTGGTGGAGGGTGAAGGAAGGAGGTCACCGGTGGTGACGGTGGTGAAGGTGAAGACCACCGCGACTTCGAGGAGGTGGGGGTTGATGATGAAAGATGAAGGTCGAGGTTCATCTCGCGGCGCTAGTTCTCAACAGATCTCCCATTATCGTCTTGCACTCTTGCGTTCTTGACCTAAATGGTTACTGGTCAAAACGCAAGTTTTGACCAGGGACCTAACTGCAAACCTTGAAAGTTTTGAAGAAAGGACTTAAGTGCAAAATTCAAAATATTTGTGGGGCAGAACTAAGATTTTAATATATATTATGATAACTGAGTTTGGACTTAATTATTTCCTTCAGTGTTTGAATTTAAATTTGTGATAGCTTTAATGTATTGGTATATTTTGGTTTTATATATATTAGATTTTATTGTTTTTGTAATATGTAGTAAACTTTTACGTTTCGTTTACGTTTTACGATTTTACGTTTTTGCTTACCCTTACCGTTTCTAAGTAAACTCTACGTTTTAAGAACTATGGTCAGTTGGTCACCTATGGTATTTACAAGGAGGAAGACAAATGGTTAAAAGTAGTTTAATTTGTCTTCTTAAAGTTGTCAAAATTATTATTGTTTTAACAAAACTACCTCCTACTGGGATCAATATATCTTAATTAACCTTAATGTTGGTTTCTTGAACCAATCCTGTGCGAGCCGTTTTGAGGGAAAACTTTATTTCTTTAATCAGAAAAATGAATGTTACAGCCACCAATTCTATTCGTACTTTTCATATTTAGTGTCATAAAACATAATAACCAAACCGTGAGGCCGAACACATTTGATATTTAGTTAAGTTGTTAGAATTTTAGAACCAAAAAATGTATTTTATAAAGTTAAAGAACTAAAAATACACTTGATATAAAATTAAAAAAACTAAAAATATATTTTTGCCATTTCATTTTAAACCATCGCCTTGAAAATTAAGTGGCGTTTTCCTTTCTTCATTCCCCCCTTCAAAAACCCTCCCGTCGGAGGTCAAGAACAAAATAAGGACCCTCGTGTTGGGTTTGTTGGTACCAATAGGACCTTGAGCTCACACATGGCTGGTGCAGGGATCCATCCATATCACCAGCAATGGCCTCCGGCAGCCGCCGCTCCTCCTCCTCCATCGCCAGCCCCCACTGTCGCCGCTCCGCCTCCTCCTCTCCCTCATCCGCATCCTCATCCTCATCCTCCTCCCCCATCCGACGAGGTACCCTTGTCTTTCATTTCACCCTCCGAAATTATAACCTATTGATCTCTGCGAATAATCAAATTTTCAGTAGGAAAAGTGTGGTTGAAGGGATTTTATTTTGAGTTTAAATTTTCCGCGTGGCGAGTGACAGTAATCTTTAATTGACAATACGGGGATGTAATTGTCTGTAGGTTCGAACCATTTTCATAACTGGTCTTCCTGATGATGTAAAAGAGAGAGAATTGTTGAATCTGCTGAGATGGTTGCCTGGATATGAAGCTTCGCAAGTAAATTTCAAAGGGGATAAACCTATGGGTTTTGCCCTCTTTACTACAGCACACCAAGCAGTTGCGGCTAAAGATGTTCTTCAGGTTGACGTTGCAGATTGCAGATGATGTCTTGAATATATATTCAGTGGCTATTTGGCATATTATTCTGTTTCCGTGAAGTGTGATTTTATTTTATTTTTTCGTTTCCTTCATTTCCAGGACATGGTCTTTGATAACGAGACAAAGTCAGTGCTGCATACAGAAATGGCCAAGAAAAATCTTTTTATTAAAAGAGGTGGTTTTAATTGTGTTGCTGTTTTTATGTTTCAAGTGAAATGCATGCAATAATTCTAGTTTACTATATTGAAAATTTTCTAAGGATTCTTTTTTGTAAGATCCATGCAATGCAAACTAAAATTTATTTCTAAATGCGACTAGGCTGTTTGAGGCCAACCCTTAGTCACCTATAAAATCTTATTTCCCAGTTCCAATATTCTTGTTTGGTTTCTCATTGTACTTTTGCTCGTATTATTCTCATTGGAGAAATCATCGCTTGAGATACCAAAACTTTGTGCATTTTTAATCACCTGTCATTATCACTAGTTGCATTCTTTGACAATATACATGCTATTGGTCCAGTATCCTTCTCATTCATCAAAGCTGGTTAACTTCAGAGCAGTTCTTCATCAAACGTTAATGATTGTGGTTTTCTTACCTGTGTGCCGTTATTTTTTCTAATGCACTTATATTGAATTATTTTTAGGAATAGTAGCGGATTCCAGTGCATATGATCAGAGCAAAAGGTTAAGGACTGCTGGTGACTATACACACGCTGGTTATACTAGTCCATCTCCTTTTCACCAACCTCCAGCACCTGTTTGGGGACCACACGGGTAAGTATTACCATTTATCTTTGTTACCCTCATATTTTCTTGTTTAAAGAAAGTAGAATAAAAGATGCAGCATTATGTGTAACTGATTAACAAGATGGGAAAATTGTATTCGCAAGATCGGAATTATCATTTTCATGAATCTTTGCCCACAAAATGTTTTACAAGCAGAAGCTGCTTTAAGGAAAAATGGATGTTGTTCTAAAGCGATACCATATCAATGATAGATATGTTGTCAGGATTTTCAAACTGTTTTGCTGGTGATATTTTTTATGGACATACCTATTAGTGTTTTTATGTGGAGATACCAATCAGTATGTTGACCTGTATGGTGCCTTATGGGTTCACACACGCACTTATTGGTTACTCACAGTCATAATAAAATGTGTAAATTAAATTGATTTTATTATACACAATTTTAAATAACCTTATCCCTTTGACACTTTGCATTTAATTTGTTCTTAGTTGTATGACCTGCAGACCTGGTTTATTTCATGATCCAGGTATATGGCTCCACCTCCTCCATATGACCCATATGGAGGCTATCCTGTTGCACCGATACCAATGCATACTCCTGCTCCTTTACCATCCCCGAGCAGTTATGTCCCTGTTCAGGTGGGAATTGCAGAAAATATAAATGCTACTTCACCCATATTGTTATTAATTTTGATAAAATCTTTACTTCCAATTTCATGTATGTGGTTTCCTTATCCTCTACATAACTCCTTGGCATGCAGTATTAAGATGAGGTAAAAAGATATTTTGAACTTTGATATAATGCCTGATGTTTCCCCCCTCTGCCGGTTTTTGTTTTAAAGAATGCCAGATCTTTGATCAATTATTTAACTTTACCTTCTCGTTTTGAGAAGTTGAAGTGCTTTATCTGTGTTTTTGATGGCCTGAATGGCGTGCCATTGTGTAGACTTGGAAGAGCTCCATTATGTTATTTGAAAGATAATAGAAATTTGAATTTCTAATCTGCAATTTTGTTTGTTTCATTTTCAAACTTAATCTACTTTGTACAATTGAGTCAGAATCTTATTTGGGAGGATCTCTGTTCTTCTGGATATGATGTACTTAAATTAAAAATCACTTTTGAAAAAAACTTGTTCCTAAAGATTTTATGTGATATTTAAATCCAAAATGTAAATGAAAACCATGTAAAAAGGCTAATTCCTGTATACTAAGCTGACCCACTAATTGAAATTTCCCTAACTAAATTTTGAATGAGTTTCTAGCTCTCAATATAACATGGTGATGAGTCTGCAAGCTATGCCAGACTTGATTACTAATTCTTGAACTTTTCTATTTATTACAACCCTCAAAACAGATTTCTAAAAAATGTTCCTTTTTGTGTTCTAAATGGAACTCTAGGGAACCACTAGATCCATTCTGGAAGCAAGATGTATGTTTTAAGCAGATAGCCTTTAACTTGTTTATATTTGTTTTTATATATCTATTAATAATTTTTCTTAGTTATATTTGAGAAATTTTCTATTGAAGATTTGTGAAACTGCATACATGCGTGTGTTTAATTTTTATTTTGAGCTTGTATTCTTCCCCTGCAGAACACAAAAGATAATCCTCCATGCAACACTTTGTTCATTGGTAACTTGGGTGAAAACATAAATGAGGAAGAACTAAGGGGCCTTTTTAGCGCGTAAGTATAATCTTGTCCCCAAGACCTTGGTTTTATGGTGGCTGTTCATGTTGTTTGTTTGTTTTTGTTTGTTTGGTTCTCTATGCGCCATTGGTATACTGTTTTGATTTTTGACTTTCTTATGTAGTCAACTTGGTTTCAAGCAAATGAAGATTTTGAGACAGGAGAGGCATACAGTTTGCTTCATTGAGTTTGAAGTCAGTCACCTTGCTCGTATCAGTTTTTTCTATTCAATAATTTATTCATGAATACTTTTACATCTGTAGCTTGTTTTTTATTTTGGTTGTCAAATTCTCATCAGAATTCATCATATTTTGTGATATTGCTATTTGTGAATCTAAAAGGAATATTAACAATACTGCTGCAGGATGTAAATAGTGCAACCAACGTGCACCATAGTATGCAGGGAGCTGTTATCCCTAGTTCTGGTTCTGTTGGCATGCGAATACAGTATCCTTTCTCACATTGCAGTTTTAGATTTTTTTCTCTGGTGATTTTTCCCATTGTATGCCAGCTAAGATGGTTGCCCTGTTAGCCATTTACCATGGGTTTCTGACACTGGAATTGCTGCATTGTTTTTCAACTTATATCATGATACTGATTCACATTTCGTGATGTGTGTACATTTTTTTTTCGGGGGTGAAGTGATGTGAGTACTATTTCAAGTATAACAGAAATTCAGAATGTGAGTGCGTTTCATCCTAGCTAAGGGTCCTTTGTCATCTCATTGGCCAGTATTATCTATTTCTTGTGCATGTACTGTTCCTTTATGAGTCTATTTGTCATTCAGGTGCCAGAAATTTTGATTGATCATACCTGCTACTGTCATTTTCATATCAATGTGGATTAGAAAATTGATGCACTCATTTTGAAATCAAATGGTTTTGACTTCTCCACATTTGTGTTTCTTTGCAACTTGCAAGGAATTCTCTGTGCTTCTCTTGACTCCATTGTAGATATTCAAAGAATCCATTTGGAAAAAGAAAGGATGGCAACCACCCTGGTGCTTCCCCCAATGCAAATGGAGCTCCACCAACTATGCCGTATCAGTAGTGTGAAGGGGATGTACTCTGTTCTTTATGCTTCGAGTACCTACATTATAGGATGCATCTTGCAGCTGTTGCATGCATCCATCAATTATCAAGTCATCGCCATTAGCATCCCTGCTCATGTGAATGAATGCAAATATTGGCATCATAAACATACATTTCGCCATCTGATACTTGTTTATCGGACATGCATTTCTCAGCAGCATGTGCTGGTGCTTGGATTACTTTTGTAGGTCAAGATTATGTTAGCTTGTAGAGGTGATGCATGGGTTTGAATTTTTTTAGATTTGTGTGTTCTGTGTCATGTTTACACTCTGTACATTGGCATTAGGAATGCTTATCTAAATAGGCATTTTGAGAAGATGAATGTCTTTCTCTTTTTAGGTTCATCTGCTGCTTATTTGACATGACATTTTATGGTGATTGCTCGCTTTCATTCCATGACACAATCTAGCTAGAATCTGGAGATAGATGGAGATCTCACCAATAATCATGTCTCCTTTTTTCTACCATTACCATGATCATTTCACCACATTTTTACCTTCCTCTGATTAAATGAATTGATTGGTCATGACGCCATTTAGTCAAAGGATTGGTGTTGATCCTTTGGCAATCATTCATTCAGTGCTATTTATAGGATATTCGGGAGGAGTTACATCTTGTCTGACTTATACAGGATTTTCATTACAAAATGAACAAGCTTCCTTTCATTTGGGGAGGTCCAATACTGCTGCTGCTATATTATTGCAGGTAATTTTTGTTTACTAGGCAAGACTACTATCAAAATACTCCCTTTGGAGGTTTAGATGACTTCTCTTTAGAATGGAAATTCCTGTTGATTTTCAAGTGAGCCTGCCTTTGGAATTACTGGCAGCCCATGGATTTTCTCATTAGGCTGTTGATTATTTTTCACCAAGATGTTATTCCCTGCCAAGTGCAAAAATCCACGATTGTGGCACAAGTTTTTTGCCATTTTGGGTGTTAATGACTGTTTTGTTGCAGGGATGACTGGTAAGTAAATTAACAGAGAAAAAAAAGTGCTAGTTGTTGGTTTGTTTTATATGGATTGGGTCATTGGTGCTTCTAAAATTTTTTGGCCCACTATGCAGCCTGTACAGAGTTTGTGTTTTGGTTGAAATTTAGATTTTATTGTTATAATTTCATATCAACATGAGACTGCTGTTCAGTCAAATGTCGGCGCTTTATTTTATGTTTTTCATGCCAACTAGCTTATGGATCACTCGTGGTAGCAGCTTGTAGGAATCTCAATCATTTAAGGGAAAAATTCGCGTACGTTTTTTTTTTTTTCCAGAATCTCCTAAAATTAAATGAGATTGGGATTTTCCTGAGAGTTAGAAATTAAAAACTCAGTTTGTGCTATTTCACAACTTTGGCATTTTCTTGAAGCAAGCCATTTGGGTACCAATCGTCGTTGTTTTCTCTGTTTGTTTAGTCCTGATTGTGATTAACTTTCTAATTTACTATAGGGAATTTACTGACACAAGCAGCCTGTTTTTATAATCCCGATTGGCCCTAATCTTAGATGCTTTAAAGCGGTTATACATTCATACACATTTATTTCAAGAGTATTGACATTGGGACATTGTAATGAGGGCACAAGAGAATTACGCACGAGGACAGGTTTTATCGGGTTTTCTCAACTGCTATGGTACCAACTTTGAAAGGGGTAAAAAAAGAAGTACAACTACTTCCCACCAAAAAAACAAACTAAGGATGTGTTTGGTTTGAGGAGTGGGAGGGGACCAAAACATTAGTCTCTCCTTCTTCCCTTCAAACCAAATACACCATAAAGAAAGTGGCAACACTATCCTATTCATGTTCAATAATGCCCGCTAGCTTATAAGTAACTTAATATAATTAAAGGGTTTAGGTGCAAATTTGTCTCTTATTTGTTGAGGAGTAATATTGTCTTGGAAGGTTTTTTTTTTTTTTTTAAGTTTAATGTGAACAAGAGATTTTAAAACATAGTAAATGTGGATGCATACCTAATGTTAGCTGTTAATTTCTTAATGGAAAAATTAAGTATCGTTCTAGTTCAACAAGGGTGATGTTGAATCTAAAAAACCTTAGAGGTGACATTGTTTTTTAATGAAAACTTTCAGGCAAATTTATATATTAAAATTGGGGTTTAAACTTCTCATGTTGCATGAGAAGAAGATTCCTACACACATATAAAATAATGGGATTCACACATATGTATAATGCTAAGTATATATCTATGTGGGTCTCACCATTTTATGTGTGTGATATGAGAAAACACTTCTCCTACAACATGAGAAATGTTTTTCTCATTAAAGTTATGGGAAAAGTATTTCTTCTGGAGATAGAGTTATCTCCATTGACCCTAAAACTATGTTGTTTTAAATTAATAAAGGGTGTGTTTGTAATTTAGGTGGATTAATGAAGGGTGTTTTCGTTATTTTTCACTTTTTATTAATTTATTTAAAATTAGAAAGACACCTTTCATTATTTCAAAACGACGTAATTTCAAGGTTACTGGAAATAATTCTATTTCTAGTGACTGGAGAAATCCTTTACCCTAAAATATATTTATAAGTCAACATATTATTTTAGAGAAAAAAATGGTAAATTATACTTTAAAGTAATTTAATTATTTTCCTTAATTTCAAGGAAAAAAAGTCAAATTTGCTGAATGTAGTAATATTTACAGGTTGAAAACCAAGGAATTCATCATACATTGCGTTAACGAAGCACACCCTGATTATCTACTGCACACCCTTGTTCGGCAGAATAAGTATTTCAGGTTCGAGACCAAAGAATATAAGTAGAATTTACAAAATGAAAAGTCCTAAACGACCCTAAATATAAAGAATTATTGCCAAACTCCTGACAGTAAATTTTAATCTACACAAAAGCCGGATTAAGAGTTTCATCTTATCATACGCCAACAAGTCCAGTGACACAGATTGATCTAATTTACAAGCATGAATGAATGTATGGCTTACGAACTACTGTGAGATATTACCATATGTTCGTTTACCGCCGTGGAAGTAAACGAGAACAGGTAATTTCAGATGTGGGTTTGTGATTTTGGGAAGGAAAATCATGGCTGATATAGCTTCACCTTCAGAAATCACGAAGTCCTTGGATTGAACATTGGTCATGGAGTCGATGCGCGGAGGAACAGTTTCTGGGCCGGCGAGTCTCTCTAAACCTTTAAAACAGGGGAGAAGTCATAGGCTACTTGGTCATCTTCGTGAGAGGTAGAATTAGAAACAGAAGAAGAGGTTGAAAGCTTCAGAGAGGGAAAGCGAGGAGGAAGAGGCTGATGTGACAGAAGGGGAGAGAGAAAGAATGATTGAGAACACCATTATTAGGAAGTTGGCGGTTTCGTTTGAAGATTACGTAAACAGAGTGATATTTGGGTATTGCACTGAACAAAACTGGGCTTGTCATCTCCTTGGCTTTCTCGGATTCACATAACAGTTTTAAGAATGCAAAGCGATCAAATTATGAAATACGCTTACAAATTACCAAAATTCCACACGGCAAACAAAAAGTCTAAAAGATTGTTCATTAAAGCTAATGACAAGACCAGCCAGCCACCAGGTACAGTAAGTCAGTAACACGAGAAATGGTGCCAATGATTTTGTTCATGGTGGACCCAACTCGGAGACACAAACCATCGAGTGAGTCACTCTTGTTTGATGAAAGCCACAAACTTTTGAAGCAATTCCTCAGCCTTACCTTCTCTGGAATTCCCAATAATATGAAAGCAATGCTCAGAACCCCAATTCTCCACAAGCTCAGCTTCACCAGCCCACCCAATTTTCTTCAATTCTCTCACATAATTCCTTCCTCGTTCGAACAAGCTATCATTCTCTGCTGCAAACACCAACACTCTCTCACACCCAAGTCTCTTCAGATCCTCTACGGCCGGTTTCATCCTCCTATCCTCCGACCCTTCATTCTCTGGACACATGTACAGCCACATTTCATCATCACCGCCTCCAAAAAATGGGTGCACTAAAACCGCCCCGATTATTTTCACGCCCGGCAATCCCAATTTCCCAACCCGAGAGACCAATGTGTGGGTTATGTTGCCGCCTGCGCTATCGCCGGCGATGAACACTCGATCGAAGTTGGCGTGGTCGTTCAGCCACGAATCGGGTCCGGATTTACCCGAGTGGGATGCGATCCATTGGAGAGCGGCCCATGAGTCTTCGTAACATGCGGGGATGGGTCGGGTTGGGAATAAACCATACTCCACGGAGACGGCGAGGACGTTTGCTTCGGCGGCAACTGTGGCAACGTAGTTGTGGTACTCCCTGGAGAAGGCGGATTGCATGCAATACCCGCCGCCGTGGATGTAGAGGAGGACGGGGAGTTTTTTGCTCGGATCGGTTATTTTGGGGAGGAAGATTCGGACGGAGACAGGAGGTTCGGCAGAGACGATGGCGTCTTTGGATCGGACGCCGGTAATGGGGTCGTCGGAAGGTGGTATTTTCTCGGTGTGGGGCCGGTAGACAACGACTCTGCCGTCCTTGTAGACACGGAAGAAGGGGAAATCGTGGGCTATCTCACGGGTTAGTTTCTTAGCTTCGACACAAAAATCTGACTTGACTATAGATTGTTTAGCGGTTCTTGCAGTGTTGACGGAGAATGAAGAGGGAGCTAAAGCTGTGCTAAAAGCTTGTGGTTTGCTATTGATCATGGCGAAGAAAGAACATTGTGTGACAATGATGTGCATGCTCGTAAGAGAAGAAGTGGTGGGTGTTTTGATGAAAGATTCGTCGTTAATGCGGTAGCTTTGCTCGCTGCTCACCGATGAAACTTCTCATGGGTCTAGACATAGGCAACAAGTGTGATTTACCGTTCAAAAAACAGGGATTTTTTTTTTGGGCTCCGAAAAACAGGGATTTTTTTTTTTGGTGATAAAATAAATGTCGCCAAACATGTGTGTGGTGACAATTTATATGGCTCACGACCACCCTAATTTTATGTGTATACTTTATTTACTAATAAAAAATAAGGGTAAACAAAATTGGGAGAATCCTATGTAAAATCAGTTGAAATAGGAAAATTCTATAAAAAGTTAGTAAATTAAACAAATCTTAAATTTAGTCAATAACCTAATCTAAAATATTTAAACGTTAGTTATTCTTCAATAATACTCCTAATTCATAACTATCAACACCACTTTATTGCTCATTTCTCCTAATCATTCATAAAGTCAAACATTAGAAATGCTATAACAGCCTGCATTTGTTTATTCCTCATCTAGTGTATCTTTATTCTCGATTCAACAAAATGCATATCAAATCCAAAAGGTCAGATTCCAAATGGCAAAGTTAAAAACAAATAATACAAAATGAAATTTTTTAGGTAATGGACTTGCATTTAAAAGTTGAAACCCTAAAACTATTAGACTTACACAAATTGCCTCCACAGTTATGCAATTCCGGTCAAACATTAGAAATGCTATAATAGCCTGCATTTATTTATTCCTCATCTAGTGTACCTTTATTCTCGATTCAACAAAATGCATATCAATTCCAAAAGGTCGGATTCCAAATGGCAAAGTTAAAAACAAATAATACAAAATGAAATTTTTTAGGTAATGGACTTGCATTTAGAAGTTGAAACCCTAAAACTATTAGACTTACACAAATTGCCTCCACAGTTATGCAATTTCGTACATTTAAAAGTTGAAACCCTAATAACTATTAGAGGTGCAATAAGAAAAAGACAAATCCTAAAAAACGAGAACCCGATTATGGGCCCATTTGGATGAGTTTTAAAAAAAAGTTTTTTTTTAAGTGTTTATTTTTTAAGCTCCAAATTGGAGCTTTTAAAAAAAGCAAGTTTTTTTTTTTGTGACTTTTGTTTTTTCAAAAAAATATCATCTAAACACATAAATTAATCTAAAAATCACTTTTTTTTTGGCATTAAAAAGTGTTTTTTTCCCTCAAAAAAACCCCATTCAAATGGGCCCTATGTAGTGTTGGGGCTAGGGGGTTACCTTTAACAGTGGATTGAGGGAGGTTTTTTTCTCTTTTTTTTTTTCCTATTTTTTTCTAACATAAACAGTGGATTGAGGGAAGTTCTTTGAGATGCTCTAATGAAATATTTTGGTCGACCATGAACGATGCTCCAAGAGCTTCTCCATCGTTCATCTTTTTTCTGCATCCTTCACTTGACACATTGTCAAAAAATCCTTCCATATTCTATTAAATCATTGGGAATTTCAAGTATTTCTTCTCTTAGCCCAATTCGCATCAACAACGAGAAAATATTGGATTCATCTTTGAAATTCTAATTGGATTTTCCTTAGACCATCTCCATCACCATGTGAATGCCACCAAGAAACAAGATTTTTCCACCAAGAGAATGAGAGAAAGAAGTGATTTGTGATGTGAAGTCATCTGCAAATAGTGTTGAATAGGAAATAGTGGATGGGAGGGGTGCAAAGGTTAGAGGGGAAAAGCACCAAAATAAGGAACTTTTACAAAAATAATACCTGATTAAAGCATATGGGAAACATTTTACCTTGTAGCGTCGTGTCAGACCACGCTACTAGTAGCGTAAAAATGGTTTATACCACTAACACAAACTGACAATTTTTGTGTCAGTGGCGTAAGGGAGGCATGCGCTACTCAAAAAATGAATTTTATTAACATTCAATGAATTTTTTAAATCATATAAATTTCTTCTAAAATAAAAATAAATCATATAATTTTTTTGTTTAACATATAAATTAAACTAAAAAACACCTTAAGTTTTATTTAAATCATATAATTAAATTTTTTAATTAAAAATTTTGTTTATTTTAGCAAATTATAATTTTGACAAAATTGAAGAATAAGTAATTTTTAGAGTAAATATCTTATTTGGTCCCTGGAAAAAAACACGGATTCCTTTTTTGTCCTCAGGGACTAAAACGAGACATTTTTATGGCCTAAAAAGGGGTTTTTGGAGATTTTTGAGGGACCAAAATGGGGTCTTTTTTTTTTTTTTTGGAAATTCATCCTTTTCAGGGACTAAAAAGGGGTTTCGTTGTTTGAGGGACCAAAATGGGGTCCGTGTTTTTTTTTCAGGGACCAAATAGGAGATTTACTCTAATTTTTATCCATAAACCATAGATATCTATACAAGTAGTTTTGAATAATGACAATTGAGAAAAAACTTATTTAATTTAGTAAAATTTAGAATTTTGTGTCGGACGCTCTTGGGGTAAAAGTTCATTGGCTAATTTTCACCTTAAATAACGGACGTTAACTTTTGTCTAACAGTGTTGTGCTGGATCATGAGTAAAACCTTTTTTGGTATTTTTGGTCCACTTAATAGTTAATTATGTTGGACGCTCTTGAACCAATAGTTCATTGATAAAATTACACCTTAACCTTTTATTCTATTGCTGTTGTTGAGGCTGCAAGATATGGTTTTAATGCTGTGGACAGTTGGGGAATCTTCATTTGTTTTCCCCATATTGCCGCCACTATAAATTTATGAAAGTATGAATGAAAAATATGTTCTTAATTAGGTTCTCATTTACCTTGGTGACAATAGCTGTGGATTTATATGTGTGTATTCTGTCGACTTTTCAAAAGTTGTTCCCATAGGGTGATCCCTTTAAGTAGTTTTATCTTCTCTCATATTATAAAGTGCTAAAGTAAGATTTTGTCTCCTTTAAATATGATCTTCCTTATTATTGATCTTTGATATTTTTTCCAATGTATTTTTTGCTTATATTTCCTCTAATCAACTAATGTATTAGTGAAGTTTATCACAGAGGATGGAGCTCAAATGTTTGTATGATATGTCTTTATTAACCCAAAAATCATGTTCCTTCTCATTTATACTTTGGAATATAGAAACCAAGTTGTCTGATCCACTGTACACACTGTGGTAGAATATAGAAAGGTAGAATTTGGGTGTTAGGTATTAGGTACTCTATAAAAGGAAATAATGTGATTTGACCCTACAAAAAGCATCAGCCTCTTATCTATCAGATGATTAAGAACATATTGTAAGAGGGAAAAATGATGCAGAAGCTTGCTAGAAAGATTAATCACGGATTATAGAAGATATTTGAGCTTTAAAATAAACCATTGTTAGAATCTGAATTAAGTGGAACGTTTCATTAGTATGGTATTAGAGCTAGGGGTACCAAAGTATTTCATTGGAATGGTATCAGAGCAAGGTATTACATTAGTATGGTGTCAGAGCCTTAGGTGTTACAAAAAGTAAGATTCTACCTGAAATAAAAGGATTTATTTCCTTCACCTTCCTTAAGTTATAGTATCACAGCCTAGGGTGTGACACAAAGCAAAATTCTTCTGGTATGGTATCAGAGCATGGGGTATTATACGAAGCAAGATTCTGTTTGAATTGAGAGACTTATATTTTCTTCACCCTTCTTAAGTGTATTGCTCACACTAGTGTGGTATCAGAGCCTGGGGTCCTGCACAAAAAAGTGTTATACTGCTATGGCATCAGAGTGTGGGGTTGCATTGGTATGAGGTTTTAAAGACATGGAAAGATATCGATGCTGGTGTAAACTTATTTGGGACACCACCCAGGTATAAGATGCTTTCTTTTGTATGTTTCCAATATCAAATTTGTGGTTAACTACTTCAATGCATGCATTACAGCTCACTTATGAAGTTCCTGAAAGTGACAAACTGTATGAGAAGGCAATGACGTATTGTGGTGAACGTTGGACGAAGTTTAAGACAAATCTAGCCAACAAATACGTGCATAACAAGGTGAAAGATGGTGAGCCTCGTCCTAATCCTTATAGCAAGTATTCATATCTTGATGAAGAGACTTGGTGAGAATTTTGTCGGATTCATACTACTCCGGAAGCTTTGGTGAGTTAACTTATTTTGGATTATTTAGTTATCAATTAGGCCTAGTGCAAGCTGATATAAGAATTTTGTCGGAGAGCTAGCACGCAAAGAGCCTACCATCTTGATAGAGAAGTGGAAAGATGTTGATGTTAGTGTAAAGCAAGGTACTTGGGATACCATACCATCCAGAGAGGGTATCGGAGCAAGGAGTTACAATGGTATGGTATCAAAGCGAGGTGATACATCGGTATAGTATTGAGCCTTCGTATCATAGTAATCTACATGGTTCAAGCTATCATAGAAATCGGTGAAGAGCATCTATCGGTATGGTATCTGGGCTTTAAAATAAACCGTCGTTAGAATCCCAACAAAGTGGAACATTTCACTGGTATGGTATCAAAGCCGGGGGTAGCAAAGTATTTCATTGGTATGGTATCAGAGTGAGGTGCTACAATAGTTTGGTGTAAGATCCTTAGGTGTTACAAAAATCGAGATTCTGCGTAAATTAAAAGGCTTTTTTCCTTCACCTCGCTTAAGTTTATTGCTCACATTGATATGATATCAAAGCAAGTGGTACATTGTTATCGTACCACAGCCTAGGGTGTCAAACAAATCAAGATTCTTCTGGTATGGTATCAGAGCTCGGGGTATTATACGAAGCAAGATTCTGTTTGAATTGAGAGACTTATATTTTCTTCACCCTTCTTAAGTGTATTGCTCACACTAGTGTGGTATCAAAGCCTGGGGTGCTGCACTAGTTTGGTGGTATTAGAGTGAGGTACTACACTAGTTTGGTGTAAGAACCTTAGTTCTTACAAAAATCAAGATTCTTCCTAAATTAAAAGGCTTTTTTTTCACCTGTCTTAAGTTTATTGCTAACATTGATTTGACACAGAGCAAGGTGTTATACTGGTATAGTATCTAAGCTTTAGAATAAACCATTGTTAGAATCCCAACCCGGTATGGTATCAAAGCCAACGGTAGCAAGGTTTTTCATTGGTATGGCATTTACACTAATATGGTGTCAGAGCCTTGGTTGTTACACAAAACAAGATTCGGCCTGAATTAAAAGACTTTTTTTTTCTTCACCTAGCTTAAGTTTATTGCTCACATTGATATGGTATCAGAGCAATGTGTTTGACTTTAAATTGACGCATTGACTTTTGACCTACTACTCTGACCGGTTTAGTGGTCGGTCCGGGTTTAATAACCATAGTGATTACTCATCACATTTTGTATAAACATCTTGAGATTTTTTTATTTGCTCTTAGTGTTTGTTAGTTTATTTTTTATAAGATATATTACAGTGCTTAAGTTAAGTATGTGATATGAATTTTGTTTTTACTTATGGAAAAATGATTTTTTTAAAAAAAACCTTTTTATGCCCGAACGAGCACTTATTTCAAGATTTCAAAGTTATGATTTTTATTTTAGTAAACTTTAACCACCCTTCTGTTTTATCTTAGTTACAAGGATCTCTCGTATTTATTTTGAAAACTCATTTAAACCTCCCTTGAAATTAAAATATTTATTACACAAATCTCCCTTATATTTTTAAGATTTCATTCCATCCATCTAGCCATTAGTGGATAGTTAAATTTGACACTAAAACCTTTTTTAAAATTTATTAATTTTGACAATATTATAAAATGTTATAATTTTAATTTCTCAACAGATTTATTGAAACGTGTTTATTTTGGTTTTTAAAACATGAAAACATACACATAGTTTTATTATCATATAATATAAATAAGGGATAGAATATTATCACTACCAATTTTGGTCACTGTCAATGTCATCATCACTTTTCCATCGTTAGATTAGAATTTGAAATTTTGATCTTTTGATCTAACGATGGAAAAGTGATGGTGACATTGGGAGTGACAAAAATTAGTAGTGACAATATCTTACTCTAAATAATATAAAAGATATTACATAAATAATTCATCACTGGCCCTTATTTTCTATAAATTTTTCCAAGCACTCCAATATGCATTTGACTCTTCTGTTTTTGTGTGGATACTTATTTACTTGACTCTTATATGTACAAAAAAATGAAATACATGCATTGGTCTTCTTCTTCTTCCTTTTTAAATCCAGTATCCAGAGCTTCGCGTTACTAATCCAAATCCGACCTCGTTGTGTACCTGACTATGATGAGAGAGTCTCCAACAGGGCTTTTTGTATTCACAAAATTCATACTTGAGACCTTGCTTAAGTAACACATATATCGGTCATTGAATAAAGACCCGTCTGATTTCGATTCCAGCTTAAGAATAGATCTTTGATAAAAATAGAATAAAATAAAATAAATAAATGATTAAAAAAAAAAGCTGAGAACCAACAGCCCAATCAAGTTAGAACATCCAGTTCAATCTGATTTTTGAAAGATTGGCATGTATGTTTAATGTTGAAATGCTCCTTGCATCCCCAAAAAAATCTTCATAGTTTGATTCCATACTTTTTGTATGGACGGACCAACTTAATTTAAACGGATCTCTTTTACTAAAGTTTTCGAATTTAAATGGATGATCATGCAACCGCAATTAATTGCACAATACATTTGATTAATAAAAATTTACAATAACACAATATATTATTAAGTCACTAATTAATTATTTTCTAACTAATTAATTAGTGAATTAATTATTTGACTAATTATTATTCTCTATTTAAGCTTTTCTTATCGATATGATGATACTTTATATATCAAATTGTTAATGTACAAAATATTAAATAATTAGTCATCTATCTTAAGGTATATAATAAATTTTAGATATTTTATTTCCCTTAATTATTAATTAAAATTATCATTTACTCTTTTTATTATTTATAATTAATTAGAATTATTATTTATAATTTTAAATATAATTATAAAATTATATTTTTTTTAAAAAATGATTCACACCACTCTAGTGGCGTGATAAAGTCTGACGCCACTGGGTCTTTCTGACGTCACTAGTGGCGTCCTTCGATCAACGTGTTTGACTACATTAGTTTGGTAAATCTTTTTCAAACTGCTTTAATTAGGTATAATTTTTGTTAAAAATTGCTACTTTGGTAAATTTCTCGGGACCATAAAAAATCAAAAAAAAAAATCTTAATGTAGATTTCTCTATCAAAAAAGTCCTGAAAGAATCCTAATGAGATAGATTCCAAATGTGAATTTACTTTAGGTATAATACAAATAACATAGATGAGAAAGAAGAAGACATAATCCCCGCCCAAACCATGATTGGATAGGTGGGAATCATCCAAAACATCATTAGCCTCCTGAACATTTAAGGTTAGCAAAGTAGATAAAGAAGGTGTTGGTTCCATGACCCACCCCATTGGGTACACCTCCTTAAAAGCATTTGCAGCCAGAAAATCTACAACCTGGTTACCCTTCCTCAGAGTAAAAGATATAGAGAACCCAACCCTGTCAAAAAAGAGACAAATAATATCATGAATGATACCCCTACATTTCCAATCAAATAAAGAGGGAGATTTGGCTTCAACACAAGACAGCAGGGGAAGACAGTCATTTTCAAAAATAACTTTATCATGATCGAGGTCACTGATGGTAACGTCCTTTTAAGAGCCTAAGCTTTCGTCATAAAGGCAAAGATAGATTTTACTTTATCCACAAAGTCCTACCTAAAGCCACCAAGATAGTCACGGCAGACAAACCCAATACCAGCAAATTCCTTTCCAGACACATAGGCCCCATCAAAATTAACTTTCAAATATCCAGAATCAGGAGGTTTCCAACAAGAGTGAGAAGTAACATATTCATTTGGCAAGTCAGGCTTCAAATTCGTATTCTCCAAGCAAACCCAAAATTCACAGTTCCTCTTCTTGGCTAGTTCAAGAACCACAAACAGATTTGGATCCATATGGTTGAAGACTCTATCATTTCTTTGTTTCCATATGACATAATATCTAGGAAATAAAGGAAATGTCATGGGGTCAGATTAGGCATACCTTGGATTAATAACCACCAGGCATTGAAATGCAAGACACAAGATAGATCATCCCTAATGCCTAAAAAACATCCAAACCATACACTGGGTCCAGGAGCAGCGAAAGAATAGATGCTCAAGAGATTCCTCAGCCTCTTCACATATAGGGCATAGATTTACAAGTGCTCTTCTCCTATGAAAGAGAGCGACATTAATAGGGAGAGCATTGTTGAGGATCCGCCAAATGAAATATTGTACTCTTGGAATAGTTTTGATTTTCCAAATTGAGTTCCAGCATCCTGAAGGCACAACTATAGATGTCCCAACCTTGGTAGTAGCCATCGTCTTCTTGGCTTTTCCATGATGATAACCCATCTTGACCATATATTCACCATTTTTTGCTCTAGTCCATATCAGTTTATCCTCCAATCCATTCGGGGAATAGGGATCTCCCAAATTGCACATTTAACTTCGTTGGGTAAATATTGGGATATTGGAGAAAGATCCCAAAAGCCATCAACAATATGATCACTAACCCTCCTATGTTGCACAAACCAATCCTCACTGAATTTACTTTATTGACAAGTGTATGCAATTATATTGATAAGTCATATATAAGGAATTGACAGGTTTATATATGTAAATTAAAGCAACTCCTATTAACAAGTGTATACAATTATATTGATAAGTCATACAGATGTTGACTAAACATGATTATATTGAAACAAAGTCGTAAAAAAAAATATGCATATATTGAAATATATGATGATTACTAAGAAAAAAGTATTCTTAGGTATCTTAAAAAAGAGTTGAAGCAAACAAATACCTAAGAACATAATCTTTTTCCAGTGAGAATAGGTTGCACACTTGCACTATCAATTGTGGTTTTGTAAGTAATAAAAGGCATAAATAAAAGGGAAAATGACTGTTAGGCCCTAAGGACTAGAGCTGAGCAAGAAACACATAACCCGGTGAGTCCACCCACAACCCAGTATAATTAGGTCACTTTTAGCCCACCCAAAAAGACCCATAATGGGTTGAGTTAAAACCTGCTCATTTAAGAATTAAATGGGCAGGCTATGGGCATACCTTTGGGTTGCCCATACTCACCCATTAATTGTTTTTATTTTATTTTATTAATTACCATAATCCTAATAGGTATTGACTCTCACTCTCTTTCTTTCTTTATTTACCTATTCAACTTGCGAGTCGTCACGACTGACCAGAACAAGAGAATCAGAGTTTGTAATCTTCGTGGGTCGGCATTTGTAGATTTCGTCTTCATCCCCTGAACCAGGACGAGAGAGCAAGCCAAGGTCGTATCATCTGAATGTTGTTTCATTAAATTCTTATTGATTTTTTCCTCCATCTCTACTTTTTTTTTCCCTTTAAATTTATGTGGTCCAGCTTTTGTTTCCAAAAATAATAATTATTATTTTATTTAAATCAATCTTCCAGCTAACACGCCACGTCCCAAATAATCCAAATGATTTCAAATATCTTGTAATATATGAAAGTTGTCATGAATTTGGATGTGTGTTTAATGCTTACGTATGTTTTTTTTTAAAAAAAAAAACAAGTTAAATATAAATAGGTTACCCAAAACACGGTGAAACCCGCTCAATTATATGTTAGCCCATTTACACTAGTTTAAAAGGGTTGAGGTATGAGTATGGGTTAGCCTATATTCATTTAAAGTTAAATGGGCGAGCTATGGGTTAGGGCATGGGCTACCCAACCCGCCCATTGCTCTGCCCTACCAAGGACCATAAAAAATTACCAAAAAAACAAAGTCCCAATAAAAATTTACATATAAAAAAAGTCCCTAGGAACTTTTGTGATATTATTTGTATTGAAACAAAATCCAAGTTTTTAAATTTTATTGTAAATATAACACTTCCTGTTGTGAATCTAGCCTTTTTTTGTTGTAAATGACCTTTGTACACTTAGGAACTTGAGTTTGAAAAAAAAAATCCAGGTGTTTAAATTTTGTTGTAAATATGACACTTCCTGTTATGAATATAATTTTTTTTTCTGTTGTAAATGGCGAGGTTTTTAAATTTTGTTGTAAATATAGCACTTCCTGTTGTTAATAGAAATAATATAAAAAAGTTGCAAGAAATTTTTTTAATATGTGAATTTCTGTTGAAACTTTTTTTTTTATTTTTTATAGTCCTCAGGACTTACCTGTCATCTTCCCTAAATAAAATTAGGGGTTTGACAAAGGGGAGAGAGGCCTCCTAGACACAAAACCCTGATTTAGACTAGTCATTACGCTAAATACCATAGATGCCCCAAAAAAAAAAAGGTTTTTAAAAAATCAGGGGTCTGACCATCATAACAAGATTCGTCTCTTTCCTTCACAAACATTATCATAAATAGCTTCTTCAACATTTCAGGTAGGGTTTACTAAAACGGGATAATATACCACTCTAGTCCTATTTATAAATCTAGTTTGACCAAATCTCACATACCAAGAAGAGGTAAATATCTCAATAATTATAATTTCCAACTTTACCCTCATTTATAAATGGGTACCTTTTAAAATTTATTGTTAAATCTCTCTCATCTTTTTTCTCTTTCCAACATAGCTGACTAATCTCTCTAAGTCTCTCATCATCATTACTATGGGCAAAATTGTCATAATCTAATTTATTTGGTCAAAATGGACTAATAAAAAGGACTAAATTTTTTTGGTCAAAATGGACTTATAAATAGGAACAGAGTGGTAACTTTGATGACGAATATTTAAGCTTGACTATCTTTCCTTTTTCTTCCTGTGTATTATGTGTTTTCGAACGTTAATCTAAAGTTTTCTACTACCTTCGGTCCTAATTATAAAAACTAGTTGACTTTCTTTGGAGAAGTTAAGAAAGCTAAATAAGTTACTTAATCATTTCATATATTGTGAATCTTTAAATTATATGTTAGTTTATTAGTCAAACTAATTAAATTGAAGAAATAAATAAAAATAAAAATAGTCTAAAGTAATTTAATTAGCTTCCTTAATCTCTCCAAAAAAGTCAGCCAGCTCTTATAATTAGGACCTGAAGGAGTATATGGGTAAATCTGGGGTTAAGACAAGGGCTTTGTATTTTGTTTTTGGCTAGAAGACAAGGGGTTTTGTAGAGTGAGCATCATCAGAAAAAAAATTAGGGAAATTAAAATAAATGACCTAGAGAAAACATATTTATTATAAAGTACCATAAAAATTGGAATTATTTAGAAGGACCAAATATCATAATATAAATTTTAGGGTGAAGGTGCAATTTTACCAACAAACTATTAGGGAAGGAGCATCTGACACAATTAACTATTTTAGGTACCTTAAATACAAAGGAACAATTAAAAGAGGCCAAAATAGACAACACCGTTAGGTTTATAGGTAACGGACATTTACCTTGCTGAGACAATGACCTAGCTGCTGTACACCCGCTCTCCCTTGTCCCTTCCACAAGCTCCAATGGCAGAGCCTTTCTACCCATTCTCTTCCCGCCCACTTCCCAGTCGATGTGTTTCTCCAGGAATCTTTTGCCGACGAGGTTCCCGAGAGCCATTTTTTTGATTCCCAGATTCACCCCAATCCATCATCTCTCTCTTCCTCTCAATTTCCGGTTTACTTCCCCTACTTTCTAGCTCATAATATTCATTTACAGTTTTTGAATTTATTTCTCTCGAGATTCAGCGGTATTCTCTGTTGTTTTGTTCTTTCTTTCTCGAAACATAAGCTGAGGATTATAATTTTTGGTGAGTTTCTTCCTCTTGTATTGTCTCGGATTTTTATTTTGCGACATGGCTCCTTTGAATTCGATGGAAGCGTTTGAAAATGGATAAATAACTTTCGACATGGGAAATAGCTTTTCTTTTATTTCGGGAATATAAATTCAATTTTTCCCAGTACTATACAACTCCACCAAAATTAGAAACAGAAAAATAAGACCAGGACTTCAGAAGCAGCAAGCGCTGGTGGTACGGAAATGAATTATGGGTATGCTGAGGTCGTCTCCGATGTCGGAGGTGATGTCTCCGAAGATGCCATCTCCAATGATACAAGTGATTCTAGGTTTTCTAGGTTACCCCGAGCTGCATAACTCCCTGAGCTTATGTGCACCGTTCAACTTAACGTGGTTGAAGAATTCGTCCATGTCGCCTCCAAATCCCGGGTTGTCATCAGGAACTCCGTCAGCGAAGGTCTCGAAGCGAAGAGTGGGGTATCAAGCTTCGATGTCGGCGGTGAAATGGAGGAGGTGGCTGTGAATATGGTGGGTGTTGAGGAAGGTGATGTGGACATCGGAAAGTGCCAGAAGAGGCCCTGCTAGTTGGAGCATGGGGTTGACATTTCCTTGCGCCGGGAAACGACCAGGTCATCATCTGAGAAAGCAAATGAAAAAACGCCAGGTCAATGCCTCAACAAGTTAAACGTCCGTTACCTATAAACCTAACGGTGTTGTGTATTTTGGCCTCTTTTAATTGTTCCTTTGTATTTAAGGTACCTAAAATAGTTAATTGTGTCAGATGCTCTTTTTCTAATAGTTTGTTGGTAAAATTTCACCTTTAACCTAAATTTTAAATTACCAAATTATCCCAACTAAACTTCTTCTATTATCTCTTGCATTCATAATTTAAAAATAACTAAATCAAAATTAAAGCCTCCCATAATTATCGTATCTTTTTTTCACCAAGTTTCATATTTATGCAATTAATATGTTATTTAATTAATAATGATTAAACTCATTTTTTTTAATGTTGTTAACGAAGTTTCATATTCATTTAATCAATATGTCATTTAATTATTTAGATATAATAAATTATTTACATTTTGATATTTTATTAACATTAAATGAATTTTCTTAACACACATAAATTTTCTTCTAAAATGAAAATAAATCAGATAAAATTTTTTGGTATAACATATATAATAAAATATAAAAGACCATGAGTTTTGTTTTATATATTTTTTATTTTTAATTAACGTTTTTGTTGATGTTTAAAAAAATTATAATCTTTACAAAATCAAAAAATTTGTAATTTTTTTTGTAGATATCTATGCAAGTTTCCAAAAATGAGAATTGAGATAACTTTTGTTTACTTTAATAAAATTTAGAGTTTTTTCTTAGTTTTAAAAATACAATGTAAGGAAGAATGTAGGAGGGAATGTAAAAGATTTTTCAAGGGCATTTTAGTATTTTCAATTTTATATTTTTTTATTTAGTCATTCTAAATAATTATAATTTTTATGGTCCTTATTAATAAATATATTTTCATCCAGGTCCTTTATTTTAATTTTCCTAAAAAAGTATTCTCCCTCCCCTCGTTCATATAGAATTTAATTTTAAACTTGATATTAGTCATAAAAATAAAAATGTTTTTTTTTCATATTTGTCAATCTTTTCTCAATTTACTCATATTGATACTTCCTCAACCATAATTAAGTAAAAGAGAGATGAAAGAAATTAATGAATATAATTAGGGTGTTTTAGAAAAAAAAAAGACATTAACTTCCTTAATCTAATCAAATTAAGTAAATAAGTGTTATATTAAGATCTGGAAGGAGTATTAAATTTCTTAAAGTGAAAAAATAATGAGTAAAATAATTGCGTAGGAGAATTTTTGCCCCCCTTTTTTATCCACTATTTTTTTTTCTTTTTTTGGAATTTGCTGGAAATTTATATGGGAAAAACAACAGAGTGCATAGATTCAATGATGTGAGAAATGTCCGCTAAAACTAGCCTCTCTTTTGCTTAGCCTATAACATAATAATGTATTTGTATTACCCATGCTGCTAGGTACCCACTCAAAATTAGTTTCCATGCTCATCGCGATAATAACTATTGAAAGCTCTTCATCATTATAAATTACTCAACTCTAATTTGTATGGTTTAATTGAATCTAAAATATAAATAATCTCTTAAACACCCATTTGTCAAAAAGTGATTTTTTTTTTTAAAAAAAAATCATTAGTTAAAAGCACCAAAAGGAAACACAACAGTACATTCAAAACTATGAACAGAAGTACTAGAACAAAAATAATCTTTATCCCACTAGATAATGTCAGCTATATGGATAACACAGTCTATAAAAAGACAAAACAAGGACATAATGGTTGCATCTGAATCTTGGACTTGAGAGTTGAGACCAAACAACAAAAAGCATGTTGGCTTTGGCAAAACTTGACGCCGGGACCATGAGAAGTGCAGGCTAGCTAGGTTGTTTATTTAGGGTACACCTACTCGCCTTGTTTTATTCTCCACTTACTCATTCCATAACCACAGTTTAGAAGAAAAAATTAACAATTGAAAACCCTATAATTATGCCAGCCATAAGTATCTGCCATTACTAAAGTTTAAGAAACACAAACTCTTCAATGGCAGGCACAGATCCTATCTTGTTAAGAGCTTCCTTGTTTGGTTCTTCATCTACACCAATAGCCATGATAGCTTGTTTTCTCCTGGAAGTTCTTCCCACACTCATGAAGCTGACATTAACGTTATGCTCAGCCAAAATGTTCCCTACCTTACCAATCATGCCAGGTTGGTCTTGCTGGCGACACAGTATAAGGTTGCCTTCTAAGCTCACATCAGTACCCAATGAGCCAACACAAGTCAAATGGGGTATCCCAAACTTGACTCTCCCTTCAATGCTTATCTCACCATTCTCTTTCACAGCACTCGCAAACTTGGAGTCCACATTGGATATTTGTACTTGGATTGAATCAACAGGTAGTTCTGGGGATGAGTCCACAACTATACGTTCCTCGCTGATGCGCAGGCCTTTCTGCTTAGCAGTGAAATCGGCATTCACAAGGTTGATATATGAGTTTGATATTGGCTCAATGATTCCTTTAGTGATCATGGCTCGTAGAAGTCTAGTGTCCAAATCTTCTGGGTCCCTTGCTGATCGATAAGTCACTTTTACTGTTTTCACCCCACTTCCTCCAGATACCAACTGGACTGCTAGCCTTCCAAGCTTCTCAGCTAGCACAACATATGGAGCCAGTTCAGACAGAACCTGATCACAACAAGAGTAAAAGATTTATGTATAATGTATGAATTGCTTTGTCTATACTAAGTCTCAGGGTTTATTTTGTGTCATAATTTTGGGTGTTTTTTATTTACCTCAGGAGCAACCATGGGGGCATTAACAGCTGTGGCTGAAACTTCTCCGTTTAATGCTCCAATCACAGCCTCTGCTATCTCAATGGCTACACCTTCCTGTTCAGTCAAAAGTTTATTCAAAATTCAGAAACATGGTCCAACTAAAAGTGAGTGTTAACAGTTAAAAGAAGATTGTAGGTGCAGAAGGAAAACCAAACCTGAGCCTCTTTTGTGCTAGCTCCAAGATGAGGCGTAACGGTGACGTTCTCGTGTTGTACCAATTTGCTGTCTTTGGATGGAGGCTCCTCAGTGAACACATCAAGTGCAGCCTATTTTACACACAATTGTCAGAAGGATACATAAAACGCAAATGTCTTTTAAAACAGAAACATCACAACCTTTACGCTCCAAGTCTTGAAAAGGAAAACTCTTGATCAAATAAAAAATAAAAAAACACCACAAGACTAAAATACAATATCTTTGTAGTATCCAAAAAGGAAAAAAAAAAAAAAATCTACGCACAGTGAAATTTTTACCCGTAAGGAGGGTGACCAAGTCTTATTTGCACAGATTGCATGATGAAATTAAGCGATATAAACAATTAAACCTTTTTACCAATAAGCAAGCGATTCAATTGATAGAGACTCATGCTAGTTTAGTTAGTGGTCTTGGTCTGAGTCTTCCATATATAATTTCATTAAAAAAATCATTGGGTGAGCTTTATAGTTCTTGTGATCCTATCTAACTCAATTTGAATTAGTCAAAGTTTAATATGACTTTCAAAATAAAAAATCAGCATATTTGTCTTGGTTTGATACCCAAAAAAAAAACGAATATATCATGCACTATAAGATTTTGTTTTATCATTCAAGTAGTCTTCTAACCTTCTCTCCCTTTGCCAGTATTAAAACACAGACAATCAAAAATTGAAGACAGGGGATATGCATGAATACCTGAGCAACAATTCCACTGTCAAGAGCTCTAACTAATGCATCTTCGTCTATAACACCGCCTCTAGCGACGTTGATAATGCGTACTCCCTTCTTCATCTTTGCAAAAGTGTCGTCATTGAAGATCTTATCGGTGGATGAAGTTAGGGGCATGTGAAGGGAAATAAAATCAGAATTTGAGATGGCTTCATCAAACGAAACCAAATCCACACCAATGGCACGTGCCCTGTCAGCTGGGGCATAAGGATCATGAGCCACCACGTGCATACCCAACCCTTTTGCTCTTCTTGCCACTTCAGATCCCACTTTTCCGAATCCCATTATTGCCAGTGTTTTCCCCACCATTGACACCCCAACATACTTGCTTCTTTGCCATTTTCCTGGAAAACAAAAATTGAATTTCTCACCTCTAATTTCTTGAAACAATCAGATTATCTGATCTATATATCAAGATCTCTCTCCTTAGCCATTTAAGCATCTCCATTAAGAGTAACTTACTTTGAAGATCTATACACTAAAGTGCTTGCAACAACAGTTAATTTCAAAATATTCGTATGCAATAACAGATCCAGAGAGATTAATGGTAAGAAATTTTACTAGATCCAACGTTTGATTCCCAAGAAAATTGGAAGTTTAAGTTGTCGGACATGAAAATTAGCGTACAAAAAATTAGATATTATGGTGTCTTGGACTGAAATAGAATTGTTTACCGGCTTTCATGGAGGCGTCAGACTGAGCAACATTTCTGGCCATGGCGGTGAGGAGAGCGATGCCGTGCTCGGCGGCGGCAATGGTGTTGGCGGTGGGAGCGTTAACGACGAGGCAACCGAATTCAGTGGCAGCTTGCAGATCGACATTGTCGATCCCCACACCAGCTCTTCCCACAACCTTCAATCTTCCCTTTCCAGCTTCGAACACTTGCCTCGTAACCTTTGTCCCGCTTCTCACAATCAAAGCGTCGCACGATGCGATCTTCAAGCACAATTCTTCAGGCGAGAGATCGTAGGCGCATTCGACATGTCCGAACTCGCGCAAAACTCGGAGCCCAGCCTCTCCGAGCTTCTCGGAGACCAGGATGGTTGGGTTCGTACCCACCGAAGAAGAAAAAGAAGATTCCAGATCCTTGGTTGTAGAAGCAGAGGATGCATCCGCTGTTTTCAACACATTGCTGACTAAAAAGGAACGTTGAGCATGAGATCGCGAGAGAGAAATTAGCTTGAGCTTATTGAAGCTAGCGGTGTTGACCAAGCAAAAAGCAGAGGATTTTGATGGTGAAGAGGATGAGGGAGTTAAAGCAGAAGGCAAGGGAGGTTTGATTGAAGAAGCAGAGGAGGAAGCCATAGCTCTCTCGAGTTTTTCTTGATCTGCGCGCGTGAGTGAGAGAGACAATTACAGATTTACAGAGTATTTATATATATATATATACACGCACGGGAAACTTCAAATTTCTTCAACTCCAAGATTGTTAATTATTGGTTTGATTGTTCGATTATGGGATCATAACATGAATCTGTTGAACTCAATTCACAAGGAGAATTCCATAATCATCGTGCCAATATGCGATTAACAAATTTACAGTGTGCATTTATTGAGCAAGAACCTAAATATTTATCTACGAGTACCAAATTTCAGGACAACCAGGAGATTTCAAATTCTGGCCATGTTTAATTTTAGGATAAATAAATAAATAAAAATGTTTACCACAAAAATAGATTATTTCGTGTGGTTTAAAGTTTAGCACTACATCCACATTTACCTTGTTATCCGTAACTAGTGCATTATGTAAGTATCTGAATTAGGTGTACTAAAAATGCAGATTTTCCCCGGGATTCCTAAATCTTAGTAATTCATAAGAGTTTATCTTTTTTTTTTTGGTCAAAATAAGAGTTTGTCTGGTTGAGGCCTCGTTCCTGAAAATGAGGGTAATAAATTGCGTCTTGGATAATAGCCAACTAAATTTAAGATTGAATTTTTTTCATCATCTCTTATAATTTTTAAATCATGTTATTCTAATCGATTTGAAAAGTCACAATATTAATTTAATTTTTTTCTTATTTTTTTAATCAACGGTTTAGATGACCTGATAAAAAATGATGAATATAAGATCATATTCCTTGAATTCATCTCATTTCTTGAGGTGTTTGGTTTGAGGAGGGTGACAATGAGCATTTTTTGAGGAAAAAAAAAAAAAAAAGACAATGAGCATTTATTAGCAAATAAGGAGAATAATGTCGTACACTCCATTTGATGCTTTTGTGAGAGATATTAAAGAAAACTTGGTAAAACTTGCGATCTCTGTTTGACTCAACTGACACCAACTTTGACTAAGGAAAAAAATTTGACACCAACACACCATGGACTTAAATAAACAACTTGTGAATTCGACTATTCATGAATATTGATAGGTGCAGGAATTCGTTCTAAGGGACGGAGTTTAAAAAAAATATTTAAAGGGACTAAATATATACCTATTAACTAATTAAAAAAAATATTTAGGAGGGTCAGATGTATAATTTTTTGAGGTAAATGTATAAATTTTTGGACTAAATGTATAAAAAAAATTAATTTTTATTAAATTTTTAGGACAAAATTTTTTTTGGGGGCCTATATAAGAAGCTCGTCACTGTTCTATTGGGTGAAATATGACAAAAAATGTTAGTTAAAATTAGTTGAATTAATAATTGATTTTTAAATTAGTTGAATTATAAATTGATTGGCATTTGGGAAAATTCTACAAAAACACCTTTTGAATTTGTAAAACCTCTAGAAGTCCGTTGAATTTGTAAAAAGACTCAGAAGTACTAAGGACCTATGAGGGATATGCAAATTCGGGTCAAATTACATTTTTACCCTTCACTTTAAATAAATAAATAAATAAAAACCCCTCCACCCCTCCCCCCGCCGGCGGCCGCCACCACCACCACCGGCCGGCCACCACCCACTGCCGGCGCCGGCCACCGCCCACCGCCGGCCACCACCACCACCGTGTGGTGGTGGCCGACGGTGGGGGCCAGCCGGCCAGCAATGGTGGCGGTGGGGCCGGCTGGTGGCGATCATATTAGTAAATTGGTCAATCAACCTCGTAATCTATTCAAGTAAGAGTTTTAGATGAGTTGACTAAGTGGATTTCTACATTTTTTTTCCTCTCTCGTTATCATTAAACAAGAAATAACCTCATTTTTAAGTATAAAAAAATAGTAGTATATCATATTTATATTTTAGTTACTCTGTTTTATTGAATTACTTCTGATTTATACATAAATATTTCATTTACACGTGTATTAATGAGTTTTTATTTAAATATTATTATTTTCATAATTATCTGTGAGTATTTTTTGTATATTTTAATTGGAGTTTACACTTCTCATGTTACGTAAGAAGTGTAAAATTCTTACACACATGAAATGATGAAACCCACATCTTTTTTATATAAAAATAAATAAACTCAAGCACGAAAATGGTGGAACCCACATATTTTTGTATCTATGACATGAGGATATACTTATCTTACAATATGAGAAGTGTATTCCCATTTTAATTATATTATATTATTCTAATTATAATTAACTCAAATTCTCAGAAACACACTTATTAGAAGAAACGAAAATCTTTGTAAATTAAGTCTAAAAAAGGGTTATACAATTGACCATATAATTAGCTTGATCCTAACTCTGCCAAAGTTAGACCATTGATTTTAATAAGTTTAATACCGATTTGATTTCCGGTAACTTACTTAGTTATTTCAATTAAATTTTTAACTATACATTTGAATATGGCATTTTCGCTGTTAGAATTTTTTTTCCGGGCAAGAAATGACCGAAATTCTGTATTGACAAATTAAGAGATCAGATTCCAACATGTCATTTTATGTTCTTATTTTCGGTTAAAAAAATGTCATTGTCCCTTTCAAGCATTCATGTAGCAATGACAATTAAAAAAACAAAGATACTTCTTGTCTTGTAATTATTGATATAAGTCTCTTTTTATTGTCAAACAAACAAATGATAAAGTCTAATACAATAGTGGGTCCCAAATGTATTAGCATTTTTTTTTTTAATATACAAGATGATAGGGAGAGGGGATCGGACCCAGAACTGGGAGGGGGGAAATGAATCCTAATACCACTCACTACTAGTAGTGCTGGTAAATGTATTAGCATATTTTAAACCAAGAAAGACACGCAATACCTGGCACATGCTATTGCAATAAGAATAGTGCATAACACAAACTTGGAACTCCTCCATTTTTTTATCTAACAATTAACAAGTTGCATACCTTTTTTAATCAACTTATTTTACTCAAGACTCTGGAACCAACAACCCCAAAAGTTTTATAAAAAGAACCCAAAAATAATTAATTGACTTGGATATAGGCATATATAATTTGGTATTGCTCCCCCACCCCCCCCCCCCCCCTAAAAAAAATATTTTTTCCCCAGTTTCTGGAAATATTCAACACATAATTTTTTTTAAAATCAAAACAGATAATTTAATTAATATCAATATTAATGTGTGTATGTTAATAAAAAAGCATCCCATTAACAAGATCATTAATAAATCATAAAAACAAAGCCAAGAAAATAGGTTGAGCTCTTAAAGTTGTCCCATTTAAATCCGTAAGAATAGAGAGTTGAGCTTGAATTCATGAAGAATTTAGGCTAGCTATAAGTCTTCAAACCAACATTTTGAAACTCAGACCGGCCATTGAATCAGTCGAGGTACTGAATCAAGAGTTAATGAGTCAAACTGGTGTCAACCTGAGCTTAGACCGATATATAAAACATTGTAAAATAGAGCACCAACCAATAAAGCACCAACAACAAAGCCTGTGATCGATAGGCATCTGAACAATAGGAAATAGAGCCCAAGAATGAAAAGGAAATGGAGCACCAAAAATGAAAAATGAAAAATTCAAAAATCATAAACCAAACCTACACAAAGCCTCTGAACGATAGCAACGCCTCTGGATCAAATGAAGAACAAAGCTATGCGAAATCAAGAAGAACGAAGCTCTTTAGTAGGAAGAAATTAACGGCATGAGGCAAAATTTCAAAACATTAACTCAAAAAGAAACTCCAAAAACTCTATAACCACTAACTAGTGACCCCCGAGATCTCCAACCTTGAAGTTGAAGGAGTGAGGATGGCGAAGTGAGGACGCCACCTAATACTTGTGAAGAAGTAAGGACAGCAAAGATAGAGGAGTGAGGACGGAAAAGTTGGAGGGAGAGGGTTTCGTCGTTCGTGCATTAGTGGTGATAGTATGGGACAAAGTTGAAAATCAAAAGATGAATTGGAGTAGAGAGCATTCAGTAAACTTTTAAACAGAAAAATGGTTAATTCAAGTCAACTTGTTCAACTTGGCCGGTTCAAGCTAAGTTGGAGAGTTGACTCAGGTTCACCGGGTCAACCTGTTTTCTCTCTAATTCGAACCGATTCACCGGTTTCTAATCCAAATCAGCTAGTCCGATCCAAGTTCCCAAACCATGGTTCAAACACACTTGTATTTTGTTGAAGGAAACTCTTGAAACAATTCTTTTTTAACTATTCCCTATCATATAAATCTATTTACTCACCCTCTACCGCTCTACATACTAATAATGAATAGGTGAAAGTTGAAACTTGTTCGAAGTGGCCCATAAAAAAAAGGGGGAAAATTTCTTTAGTAACAATAATAATTCAAAGGATTACCATTTACCAAGTGTCTTGGCAAAGCAAAGGCTAATATCTTAAAACATTGATCTTTCTTTAACGGTATACTGTGTGTAAGAAGCAAGTGTGAAAACATTGAAGCCGAAGCTTTCTTTGTTTCTCTCACTATTCTATTATTATGTACATAACCGAACTGCAAATTTTGATTTCAAGGATCTGCAAAACAACCAGAATACCGTTTTGATCTAAATCAATTAACAACTTCCAATATCCTACAATATCAATTAGCACTTTCAGTTGTCTTCTGGTATTTTCTTGCCCTTTCATTCATCATCTTCATCCCCATATACCTGCCACCCAAACACAAATCATATCATTCATTTGTGATATCATTGTATAATTATATGGTTTACATCAATCTATTTTAAGTGATTTTATGTTATACAAAATAAATATATTTGAAGAGCTTTATTTCGTAAAAGGAAAAAACACGTATTTTAAGATCGTCTAATTATGCATCAACTTATCCTAGTTTCTTCATGCAATAAATTCTCAAAACTGAATTCTACTCCACTTTGATTTTTTTTTTTAAAAAAAAAATCTGGTTTAACTGACAATTAGTCAAAAACTAATAGAATCAATCAAAATGAGTATAAAAATAAGTACAGAAAAAAGAGAGAATAAAAATAAGCTTTTTTTTCTTTTTTTTGCATTTAAAATTGAAAACATATTTCTAATTAAAGAAGCACAGTCCGCGCATATAAATGCGAATACTATTTTTAAAGGAAATAAAAAAAATAATTGAAAAGTAAATGCTCTGAAATATTAAAAAAATTTGGGAAAATGCCAGATAGGTCTCAAGAAACATACAAAATATCAAAAAAAGTTTCAACCCAAGACTTTTTTTATTATTTGTATTGATAACAAGAAGTGCTATATTCACAAGAAAATTTAAAAATTTGGTCATTCATAACAGAAAAAGCTATATTCACAATAAGAAATGTTATATTTACAACAAAATTTAAACACCTAGGTTTTGTTTCAAACTCAGGTCCCTAAACGTACAGATCATTCACAATAGAAAAAGCTAGATTTATAACCGGAAGTGTTATATTCACAACAAAATTTAAAATCTAACGATTCACAATAAAATTTAAAACCTGGTCATTTACAACAGAAAAAACAATATTTACAAAAAGAAATGTTATATTCACAACAAAATTTAAACACTTGAATTTTGTTTTAGTATAAATAATATCAAAAAAAATCAGCTGTGATTTTCCCAAAATTTTTTGCCAGTACAGTAACATACTAAATTTGGAATTTGATATTCGTGAACTAGTCATTCATTTGTTTGATTATCATCAATCTAATATGCATTAAATCAGCATTACTTGTCCTACAATGTTTTTAAAAAACTAAATAAATAGAAGAGGGAATAAAAAGTATTCCCTCCGGTCCTAATTATAAAAGCTAGTTGACTTTTTTGTAGAGATTAAGGAAGCTAATTAAATTACTTTAGAGTATTTTTATTTTTTATTTTTTAAACAAATTAGTTTAACTAATAAACTAATATATAATCCAAGAATACATAATATTTGAAATGATTAAATAACTTATTTAACTTTCTTAATTTCTCCAAAAAAAGTCAACTAACTCTTATAACTCTTATAATTAGGACTGATAATAATATAAATTTGATTTAATGATGCGATTCAAAATATTTAACAAAAAAACATTATAGAAGAGTGATTTAAGTTTAAGCTGCTAAAATACCTTCCAAGCATCATAATTGTGGCTTGAGGATTTGTGCCTGGAGATATACCAAAAACGGATCCATCCACAACACGAAGCGAAGAAATTCCAATGACCCTAAGGGACGGATGAACCACCCTCCCCACCACACACCCGCCGTGATAATGCCAAATGGTGTTCAACGTCCGGCGACAGAAAGCCGCCATCTCCACATAGCTCATCTGGTTCGCAGGCATCGCCGGCCCGACGATTCTGAACTCTCTTCCCCCGAACCAGTTCCTGAACTTGAAATCATCAAACGCTCTGCTTCTCATAATTTGCCCCATCTTCCTCGCCCCGTTCACGCACCGGTCAACGTCGACCGTCACGTTGAAGTAATTGAATCTAACTATGGGGTTCACCCTCACATCCGTTGAAGCCAGTCTCAGAAACCCACTTGACACCGGCCCTGAGGTCTTGGAGATGAGGGTCGCCACCGTAAGGTGAATCGGCGACAATGGTGTTCTGATTAAGCCAGATCGATGAGGGGATGTAAAGGGAATTAAATTCGAAGCTGCTTCTATGTAAACCCCTGAATCTGTTATGCCCACGACCTGTATGAGAGAATGCTCAAGTGGAATTGAAGGCACGAAGCTTATACTGTTTCGTGGATTATCGTAGAGAAATTGTCCAACGTAAGGAAGATGATGAAATACTCGAATTCCCCTAGAAGATAGATAAGGCCCTGGACCGATTCCACTCAGAAGAAGAAGCTGAGGGGTTCCAATGGCGCCTGCACTGAGAATTACTTCTCCATGTTCGCGTAACAGTGCATAATGGTGAATTCCAATTTGGTCACAATAAACAACCCCAACCGCGGATTGTTTTGATTTCGAAGTTTCTGGAGCGAGAAGGATTCTCTCTACATTCGCATATATAGCTACTCTGATTTTGCTTGCTCTGGCTAGGGTTAATAGGTCCGCCGCACTGTGTCGTTTTCCAGCGGGATCAAACGTTGAGCCACCAATTTTGGTTCCGAGTTTATGATCTAAGCTGAATCCATTGTATGGACCAACTCCTGACTCGATCAACCCATCACGAACCGCAGATTGCCAGGTCTTGATCTCTGGTTTGAACACAATTTGACTCTCAACCCATTCGTATGATTCATTCACGAGCTTGAGATCCCAAGGACCGGATCTTCTGAAGAATTCTTCGTCGGCGCGGCTGTAGAAACCGGCGTTGATGGCGCTGCTTCCGCCAAGAACGCGTCCTCGAGCGTTCGAGACGCCGTCTTCAGAAGTGAAGGATTGTACGGGTGAATCGTAAGTGTGGGGATTATCCAGGAGAGTGGTTAAGAACCCTTCTTGGGTCATCAAGTTAGGTCTGCCATAGCCAACGCCTCCACGTTCAAGAACGAGAACTCGAAACATAGTCGACAATGTCGCCGCCAACGGGCAACCGGCGGTGCCGCCACCGACAATGATGTAATCGTAGCTATCTTCCAACGGCATCTCGCTGGCATTGAACACGAACCTCAGGTAGTTTGGTTCTGAGAAAAGAAAAATCATGAAAGAATAAATCGGTTTCTTGCCCAAAGAAAAAGAAAGAAATCGAAATGCCCAAATTGAAATGAAATTAGGGTACCTTGCTGAGGCTGCGTCTGCGCGTTGCAGTGAAAGACTGTAAACAGGACAAATGCGAGATACTGCAACCAGATGCTGATGGATATCGCCATTAATTTTTCTCGTGTTCTTGGTGTTGCGGAGATTTTCGTGGTGGTTCTTTCCCAGAGCTAGGGGGGGGGGGGGGGGGGGGGGGGAGAGAGAGAGAGGTGGTTTGTGTCAAGGATTTGAGTTACCTGAAGATTTTGAATTAGCCATTGGAATGATGTGAACCTGCGAACTCATGCCTCTGAACAAAATTGGGGAAGTAGAGGGAGAGGAGGTAACATTTAGCTAAACTAAACTCTACGGGTTTCCAAAACTTCAACCTCACAGTTACCTTCAAGCAGAACAAGCACATTTATTAGTAGACTACTCCTTTTTTCCCTTTGATTGTGTTTTTCACTTATTAAAGATTGGGTTAATACTTAGGGTTAACTAGTAAATCCATTCCGGAAGTATACGTTTAAGAATAATAATGTTGCTTTACAAGTTTTTTTTAATTTCAATGTTACTCTAAAAATCTAAAAATGTAGTAATATTGCCTTTTTTTTTATTTTTATTTAATAGTTAACGGCCAGCTTCAATTTTTTAACGGTCAATGTTAGGTTTTTAATGGAACAAGGTAAGATTGCTACATTTTTAGACCTCTGGGTCAATAATAAACCTGACAAAACTTTCAGGATAACATTGTACTTGGACATATATTTCCGGAGCGGATTTGTTCCTTAATCGTAATACTTAATACATTTTTTATCCCTCGAGTTTATCCTCATTTTAGTGTTTACCCTTCAAATTTAAAACTATAGGTTTTAGTTCTCTAAATTTCATTACGTTTTATGTATTGATACCTATAATTTAATAAAACCTTGTCAATTTTGTCTCTTGAGAGATAAAAATCTATTATCTATAATTTAAGAGACTAAAATTAAAATAAGAATAAATTTGAAGGACTAAAAATTGCATTAACCCCTTAAAAAAACTAGACAGCATTCCTCAATCTGTGCACCGGATGGAGTTTAGAACATTTACATATTCATAATTTGTCTTTTTATATGTTATATGTGTATTACTATTATTATAATGTGGCATGTTGGTGGCGAAATGGGCCTCAAAATTATGAGCTCGAATGTTTTAAATCATGGAATCTGAGGAGAAACAAATTTTCTTTGATAGTGATTTCTGTTTAAAAGTTTAAAAAATAAGTATATGAAAGAAATTTTATCTTATAAAATATAAAATATTGGCATTATTTTAATGATTACAAAGTCTAATGGGTGGCCATGGCTCAATGTTTTGAGTTTCATATGTTGGCTAATCATAGAAGATGTAAGTATTATTTTCTTTCTTTCTTTTTTCGCTATTGCACCCGGTTCACCAGAGCTTTGCCCTGCCTAGTCCGGATCAAGGTTCTATCAGGCGCATACGCGGGGACCTCTCCCAGAGGAGTTTTCTGCATTCACAAGGACTCGAATTCGAGACCCCTGTTTAAGCTGCCCAAGTCCCTTCCACTTGAGCCAACTCCCGCTGGTTCTTTCTTTCTTTTTAAGAAAAGGCAAAATGATATATTCAAAATTATATTCAAACCTATTAAAAAGCAGCAATATCCATTATTGTCAAACTCGCGAGTTGACTCTCCGAGATTACCGTCTTTACGTTTCTACCTTACTAAATCGAGTCAAGTCTCTAGCAAACTCGTGTCAACTGTAAACTCATATAAACTCACGAGTTTACAGACCGAATTTACCGTTTTTACGTTTGTAGCTTACAAAATTGTGTTAATTTTTTTCAATTTTGTCATCCTTAACAACTTTATATATGAATTTTATAGAAATTTCTTTATTAAGTATAATAAATTATGAATGTTGATATATTTAATTTTAATTATTTGGATTTAAAATATATTTAAATCAAGTTTTTGTTATTTTTATATTATAATTATTTAATTATACACTGTTAATACATGTTTAATGATAAAAGTAAACTCTTACGAGTTTACCGATTCGAGTTTACGATACGAGTTTACATCATTGTCACGAGTTTGCATAGACTCGTGAGTTTAACAACCTTGGCAATATCAATGATTTTACAAGAGATAGGGCTAAATTATCCTTAATAAAGATTTGATATCTGATTTAATGACCTCTTTAGATGAATCCTGCAAAAAAAAGAAAAAAAAAGGAGAGAGGTTAATCATATATCGTTGACCACATAATATAATCCAAAACACACATGTCTTTGTCTGGAACATCGCTCTCGAACATCCCAAAATAAAATATGAGCCTGTTATCCTCTCTCTTTTCTAAGCAAGCACCTGTATATAAGGGAAGACAGATATAAGTATAACATAAAGCACATAAAGACAGATATAACCATAACATAATGCACCTAGCATCAATTTTGTCACAGACCCAATCAAGAAGTTTCACACATCAGAATATGTAAATTTGTCGGTAGACAAAACTTGTCTGATCAAGGATTAATGACTTGCTTGAGATAAAAGCCTAGATTTCCAAGTAGATGTTCTCCTGTCATAGGAGGTAAGCACTTGCTGATTGATAGCTGACTTATCTCTTCCTGTGTCAATTTGTAACATTCTAGCGCCACGTTCTCAATATTGTCATGTCCGCTTTAAGACCCATCAACCTCTCACGGCTTCAAAACACATCGAGAGGGAGAGGTATTGAGACCCTTATAAAGGATCTTTCGTTTCCCTTCCCAGCCGATGTGAGACATAACACTCTATCTACCTTTGGGCCCAGCGTCCTCGCTGGCACATTACCCCACATCGACCCAAGCCTGGCTCTGAAACCAAATTGTAACAGTCTAAGTGCTCGCTTGTAAATATTGTCCGTTTTGGCACATAAGGCCTCATAGTTTTGTTTTCGGCTAGACTTCATTAGGCCTATCAAAACACGTCTGAAGCTCCCAAAGCGGACAATATCGAGAGTAAGACGCTGGGATGTTACACAATCCACTTAGGACACAATATTTAACCTTGAGCAGGAGATAGAGGCTAGATGGCTACCACCACGTGAAGAATATTTTCAACAGGTCATAAAGGATTCGGTTGACATTATTGTATCAATCCATGGGGTTTTTATTATAAGTCATCAACTAATAAGTGTATTTGATCCTTTTTATAAAGCACCTGCTTGTTTTCAAAGAGTATTAATTTTTTTTCCATATATGTCCATAATTAAAAAGGGTACTAAATAAGAGTAATAATTAATATGATATTAAAGTTTAGTGTAATTAGTAGAAGTAATATTGAAAATTATTTAAATTTTAGGACAAATTTAATAACTATAATTATTTTTATTGATTTATAAGAATTGTTAGTTGGTGTCTTATAATAAAGATCAGAATGAGTAAATTCCAACCCACTTCTACTAGTTAGATTTTTAAACCAATGAACTAGTACCTTAACCAATCCAATCTAGAATTTTAGATGAATGGAAAGTTGGAACACACACTCCCCCTACCCTTAATATTGGTTTCTTCTTAAAATTAGTTTTTAGCTTAAAACCCTATTTGAGATAATACGAATATAAACACCTTATTTTATTCTCATTATGCCTTTTCCCTTCCTACCATACTTTTTCAATCCCCCGCCCTCTTCCCACACAAGGCTCTAGTCTGTTGATTTGGACATTTTGTGGTTGCTGTGTGTGGACTTTTACTGTGTCATATGTTGGGGGTGCGTTCAAGACTTCCAAGTAATATATTAATGGCTCTGTTTGGGTTGGCGGTAGGAGCGGTGGCTTAAAAGCTACTGACTTTAGAAAAAGCTCGGTAGGAGTGGTAGCTTAAAAGCTATCTAATTTATGTTTGGATTAATAGTGGTAGAAGTGGCGGGACCCGCGTCAAAAAGCTGAGAGCGTTTTGGAAAAAGCTGCATGGTGGAGCTTTTAGCTTAACGGGCTTTTTGAGCGTTAGGAGCTTTTTCTTAACGCTCAACCCAAACAGACCAAATGAGCGTTAGCAGCGTTAGTGGACTTTTTTTCAAAATTACTGGTTCTAACGCTTCTAACGCTCCTAACGTGGTGCATTCCAAACAGAGCCAATGTCTATTTTCAGCAAAGAGATTCCTTCTTTGAGAAACACATATCATGGCATCGAATTTCCTTTCACATTCCCATATCTTGGCAATCTTTTTAAATCTTCATAAATTAATGGCAAATATTCCAAATTTGATATTTTGTCCCTAACTTTTTTTTTTCTTTATACAAAAAAATTCAGGTGGGGTAGACACCGATATCCCATCAGGGTCAGGGTATGCCTCCAGGTTTAGAGAGTTTACAAAGGTACTTACAGATCGCCCACCAACGAGACCCTCACATCGACCAGCGGATATCGAACCTCCTCCCTTTTGGGGTAAAGACCGATGCCTTAGTTAACTGTATCACTCCTTGTTAGCTATTTGGTCCCTAACTTCTATTCTCCCAGCAAATATTCGTATGGTTGAAATTTCTTAAGTTGTGAATCTGACCCTGCACCGTGGTCACATGACAATAATTGCCAAATCGGTAGTTTCTGAAAATGTAGTTGTCCCCCATATGCTATTATTGGATTGAAAGTGTACATGACTTATGCATATTCATTGATTTTACCTTTTTGCTCATCACTTTCTAAAAATTATCTACAGATTCAACATTAAAATTCATTTTTTTTTAGATGTTTAAATGATATGGTATGTTCGAATTTGTGAATAATCTGTTCTGTTATGTTTTTATTTAGGCTTCTATGTGGCCACAATTCTTAAATTATTGGAACTGAATCTTGAACATTTTTACAGAAGCTGGTGGTCTTCAATAAATTGGAGTGTCACTGTCCAAACAGGAAGTAACTAAACTTTTTTTTTTTTATAAGGGAAGTAACTAACCTTTGATGACAGTTGGGTTGATAAATTCTGAAGCCAAGCCCAAAAAGGTGATTGTATGACGTGTTTTGTACCAAAAAAAAAATCATTTGACGAAAAAAAATATCAAAAGCAAAGGCCTTTTTTTTTGGTAGTGTTGTAAAATAACGATTTAACCTTTTTTTATTTGGTTACAAGTTAGTTATTTTTTAGGGAAAAATACAGAAAAACAATTTTTAAAAGGGAAAAATCCCATATAAAACTGCTACATATGTATTGAAATTTTAAATCAGGTTAATAAATTTCTAATTAAGTTACCAACCCAATTTATTTAGAATTTTAAAATGTGAGCAAAATAACTTTATTATCCTATGGTAATCTCATTTCTTTCAATGCTCTCTAACTATTCTTTTTTTCAATAAGTATATATATCAACTTAATATATGATAAAATAAAAAATATTTGCTAAAAATTTTACATTTAAGTTTATTTTGTAGTCTCAGTATTATTTGTATTTAGCATGGTTATCAAACTCGATCGGACCAGCTGATTCGGAACGAAAACCGGTGAACCAGCCATGCATCTGGTCTGGAAGATCATAGAAACCGGGGTCAGCCAACCCAGTATTTTACAAAAAAAAAATTGTGGAAGAGAGGGTCCAAGAACAGAGAGAGGAGACGGGAGAAATAGACCGGCGGACAGCGATCTCCAAACCTTCGACTCTCCACTCCACCTTCACCGTCTTCTTCCTTCCTCACCGATGACCTTAGCTTCACCATCACCATAAATCTTCGTCGCTAGCGAGCTCCACCTCACTACCACAGAAACCGTCACCAACTAAGAGAAACACCTTGAACGACGATTCAGGCTCAGACCGAAAACATTTAGGGTGGTAACTAGTAAGCCATGGTTGAACGCTTGAGTGAGAGAGAGGGAGAAGGGAAAAGCTTAGGGAAAGACAGAGAAAGAGGGAAGGAGGCAACACGACACAAAAGGGAAAAATTCATTTCAGGGCTCCTATTAGGCAAAAAATTCCAGAAAAGGCCCAAACATTATGACAATATGAAAAAAGGCCCAGAGATTTTGACAATACCCAAAAAGGCCCCAAGATTCTGACGGGGGGCTGATATAGTTGTTAATGGGGCTAATATAGTTGTTAACCGGGCTGATTTAGTTGTTAAAATTGTTTTTTCTAATAACTAAATCAGCCCAGTTAACAACTATATCAGCCCCCCACTAACAACTATATCAGCTCCATTAACAACTCTGTCAAAATTTTTGGGTCTTTTTCCGTATTGTCAGAATTCTTGGGTTTTTCTGGGTATTTTCATATTGCTTGGGCTTTTTTTGTAATTTTTTGGTTAATAGAAGCCCTGAAACGAATTTTCCCACACAAAAGAGCCCCAGCTAATCAACCTAATATTCAAATGAAGTAGTCATATTTGTCCTTAGGAGTAGTAAGACATAGGGCAAATCTGAGGGAGGAAACAACAATTTCACAAAAAGAAGACATGGAAAATCTAAAGTTGGAAATTGGAGGATTTTCTGCAGCTCGAAAATTGCGATTGAATTTAATGTTGAAAGGACAAATATGAGTGGATTGCAGGCTTTGTTGAAGAAGTATCACTGATCAGTCCCACTTCTTGTATTCAATGGACATTTAGCATTAGATATCCTTTTAAACGGTTAGTAGCGATTATTGAAAATTATTTATAGGGCGAAGGAGCAATTTTGTATATGAAGTTTGCTTCAGGGAGCGCCTAGCACCATGAAGTTTTTTGAGGAGCAAAAGTATACACGAAGTTACGTTTTGGGAGCGCTCAGCACCACGATCATTAGTTGACTGTTAACTTGGATGAAACGCTGACGTGGAATAAAAAAAATTAGGGGAAAAATAAAACAATTAGAAATTTTTTTTAAAAAAATAAAATAATTCGAAAAAATTTAAAAAATTCGGAAAAAAATTAGAAAAAATCAAAAAATGAGGAAAAAAATTAAAATAATTAGGAAAAAATTAAAAAATTCGAAATAATTAAAATAATTATAAAATAATTAAAATAATTATAATATAAATAGAAAAAAATTCATTCAAAAAATTAGGAAAAAATTCAAAAAATTAAAATAATTAAAAAGAAATTAAAATACCTCCGCCAGTGGGCCTCACCACCGACCACCCTACCGTTGGCTGCCGGCGGTGATCAGTTGCCCTTTATTATATACTCCCTCCGGTTCTAGTTATAAGACAACATTTGAAAGTTTGTTTTGGTCCTAAATATAATACAACATTCTAATTTTTTTTCAAATTCTTCCTAAAAGATGCCTATTGATATAAATGAGGGATTATGTAAAATCAGTAAGGTAATTAAGGTACAAAATTTATATAAGGGCATTTTAGAAAAATAAGTAAAATCAACTAATTCGACCGCCGCCGAGTATATAATAAAGGGCAACCGATCGCCGCCGCCAGCCGGTGGTAGGGTGGTCGGTGGTGGGGCCTACTGGCGGGGGTATTTTAATTTCTTTCTAATTATTTTAATTTTTTGAATTTTTTCCTAATTTTTGAATTTTTTCTAATTATTTTAATTTTTTCGAATTATTTTTTCTTTGAATGCTCTCTAACTATTCTTTTTTTTTTTCAATAAGTATATATATCAATATTAATATATAATAAAATAAAAAATATTTGCTAAAAATTTTACATTTAAGTTTATTTTGTAGTCTCAATATTATTTGTATTTAGTATAAATTTAATATTTACTTTTATACACATTAATGTTTTATATATCAACATTTTAAGCATTGAAAAATTATTGTGTATTACAACAGCAAATATCTCGGTTATGGGAAATGGCAAAGCCAAAAAAAAAAAAAAACCTTCTACATTTAGGGTTAGTTTGGATTAGGGGAGGGGAGGGAAAAAAAAAGGTGGAGAAGAAAATTTTGTGGGCTCCACTACACTCAATTTTAAATTCCATTTTCTCCTCCTCCATTTTTTTTCTCTCCCTTCCCCTCCCCTCCCCTCCCCTCAATTCAAACTAGCCCTTAGACTCTGCATGGTTTGGAGGGGAGGGAAAAAGGAGGGAAAGAAAAGTTATTTGTGGTGGGACCCACATGAATTTTCCTCCCCTTTAAATTTTTCCCTCCATTTTCCCTCCCCTCCCTCACCCTCAAACCAAACAGAGCCTTAATTGCTACTCCCTCCTATTTTTAATATAATATATATTTAGAAGTTGATTTTCATTCTAAATATAAGACACAATTTTCAAATTTGTTATTATTTTTTTTAATTTACCTCTACGGATGCTTCTTCAACAATAATTAAAGAGAAGAATGAAGGAGAAAATTAAGAAAGATAACTGAGATGTTTTAGAAATTATATATCATATTAACTAATTTAAATAACTTTCTTAATCTAATCAAATTTAATAAATATGTCTTATATGATAAATGGAAGGAGTGTTAAAATTATTGTACAAGGAAGGAAGCATAGCCCAAGAGCACATAAAGCATCTGGACACAATTTATTAACATGTGAAATTGATTATGGCGAGCAAAATCAAGGTTGCTTTCTTTTATTAATTTATAATTAATAAAGCATCCGGATTTTTTTTTTGATACATCATGGTAGGGGAGGAGGCAAGGTTCGAACCCTGGACATGGGGGAGAGAGGCCAGTTAATACTGGCTCCCATACCATTGCGCTACTAAGACGCTGACGGATTTTAATACTGTGGTGGAGCAGCAGAACCCTCTTTTTTTGAATTAGTGAGTGGAAGTGGGTTTGCTTGGACACAGGGAAAGCAAACAAAGCACAAGGTTCAATTTCTAATCGATACAATTCAACTTAATTGAGAGGATTGAAGCAAAATGCCTACCCAAACAAGTCGCAACAAATCCCTATATACTATACCCCTGTTTTCAACATTTCAATATTTCTTCTGTTAGGTATTTTAGGGACATTGTTTCCCTGATGTATGAGCTGATTTTTTTCGGGCATGAATTGAATTAAAATGGTTTTGAAAAAGGGTTCAATTTCCAACCGTAAATTATATATGTACAAGATTATAGTAATCCCATTTAAACAAGTAATTAGAGAAAAAGGGAAAGGGATCAGTAAGGTTGTGCGATGACCTGAATAAACTGTTTGATGATAAGCCTGCAGCCTATCATTTATTTCTTAATGGGCATGGGCTAGTCCATGCCTGTCAAATGCCTATTAAAGCCCCATGTCAAATGGGTTGGACTAAGCCCATGTGGGTTTGAATGAACGTGGAAGCCCAATAATACTTTTTTTTTAAAAAAAAAATGAACTTAATATGTAGATGTATTTCTATCACTTTATTCCCACTAATTCCTTAATATAAATTACAAAAAACACTAATAATAAAGCATCATAATCCCCATCATTCCTTATTGAAACCACAGGTGAAATAACATTAACAAAATTATAAACACCAACCTCCTTCAATTTTAAAGATTTGTGCATAGCCAATTTTTAGGACATAAGTACCTCAGCCATCTTTAAAGATAATGAGTTTTTAAAAGTCTTTAGTACTTGGCCCTGAGTACTAAAAGAGGTTTTTGAAGACATTGTAGAGACTGATGCAGCTAACAAATCACGCGCAATCAAATTTTAAAACTTTATATGTGGAAGCATGCACTTTCCACTATGTCAAAAGGTCAAATTTTGTTTCACAATATTAAATTAAATCATCTTGAAGTTATTCATTCGTCTCTGAAAGCTGCTTAGCCCTCTTAGTCACAATCCTTACATTGACTAAAAACTTTTTAAATGTGTGATCAATGGCTGACGAGAATATTTGAGTTTCAACTTTTGGAACTAAAACATTTTCAACACAAACACTATCATCCACTTACTCTAATGCTGCCTTAGACTAAAATCCAAATGTAAGATGTTCATAATCTGCTTCAACTTGATTTCATGTTATATTGCATTTGGAAAAGTTGATTCCAAATCAACTTTGACTTCACCTTATATAATATAAGGGATAAAATATTATCACTATCATTTTTGTCACCACCAATGTTACTACCATTTTTTCACCGTTAAATCAGAATCTCAATAAGAGAGAAAATAATAAAAGTAGATGAGATTCTGATACAATGGTAAAAAAAATGGTAGTAATATTGATAGTGATAAAAAATAATGGTGAAAATATCCTATTCCACAATATAATATAATATATTTATATAAATTTTTTTATTTCACAATATGTGAGATGTGATTAAATGAATACGTGTTCACGTGCCTAAATTTGCTTACACGCACACATGGGCGGCACTGACAGCCTGAGAATGTGCTTGTACCCCGTTCCCTTACAAATTTGCCGCTCTCTCTCTGTTTTTTTTTTTTCCCCCCCTGCCCCCGAGGGTGATGGTGGTTTAAAATTAATAATTTTGCTATGATAGGGCACTAACTAATATTTCTTACAAATAAATAAAAATTGTTAAAATTGTTAAATTTATCTTAAAGTTTAAGTAATTAATCCTACTAATTACACTAAAATTTACTATCTTATTTATTATTATTTTTAACTACTAGTATTATTAATTATGGGTATGTATGAAAAATATATATAAATAATTCACTCAAAAAATAATAATTTTGCTGGGTTGAGGCCTGGGATGGCTGACACTGAGGAATTGACACGCAGTTCCCAGCAAGACAATGCGGAGTGAGAGATGGTGCGGCTTCAACCCCATTGGCCACGCTCCTCACGCCACCTCGCAGTGCGTGACGTTAAATTCCACATTCCTCCCCCAAAAATCCCCATTGCTCTTTCTTGCTTCTTCCATTTTCGCTTCTTCTTCCAAATACACCCTATTTTTTTCTCTACTCCTGTTCCATGGATTGTATCTATGAAATCATGAGCCGTGTGATTTTCATGTCTCTCCTCAAGAAACAGCCCATGTGATATCACCAACGGCTGCATTTTTTTCCAATTTTTTGTCAACCTATCGGTCGGAATCTGACACTGTTCACCGTCCCAGCCTGGCATGAGACCTACCCAGCCGCCGCAGGGCATGGGAACGAGCAATCAGGAGCGGCCGTGCCGACGTAAGAAGAATTTGATCTTGCCTTTGCCGCAGCGGGACACATCCTTTGCCATGCCTCTTCCTCTGCCGCCATCCAACTCAACACCGTCGACGAGTCATCAATCGGCGTCATCTCAGTCTCCCCAGCAGGTAGCATTCGTCGAGCTCGAGCGACTCACTCGGATTGGTAGCGGCAGCGGAGGCACCGTCTACAAGGTCCGTCACCGACCTACCGGTCGTTTTTACGCGCTTAAGGTTATATTCGGTACACACGAGGAATCCGTCCGCCGTCAGATCCATCGAGAAATCCAGATCCTCCGCGATGTGAATGACCAGAACGTGGTCAAGTGCCATGATATGTACGATCATAGCGGCGAAATCCAGGTGCTTCTTGAGTTCATGGATGGTGGCTCCTTAGAAGGGAGACGCATCCCCAATGAACGACAGTTGGCGGATGTAGCACGCCAGATCCTCCGTGGCCTGGCCTACCTCCACCGCCTTCATATCGTTCATAGAGATATTAAGCCCTCGAATTTATTAATAAATTCGCAGAAGCAGGTTAAGATTGCCGACTTCGGGGTGGGTCGGATCCTGGCACAAACTATGGATCCGTGTAATTCCTCGGTGGGTACCATTGCTTATATGAGCCCTGAGAGAATCAATACAGACATCAATGATGGGCAATACGATGCGTATGCGGGAGATATATGGAGCCTTGGGGTCAGTATATTAGAATTCTACATGGGTAAATTCCCATTCTCGGTGGGAAGGCAAGGTGATTGGGCAAGCTTGATGTGTGCAATTTGTATGTCTCAGCCGCCGGAGGCACCCCCGACGGCGTCGATGGAGTTCCGGGATTTCATATCGCGCTGTTTACAGAGAGATCCGTCACGGAGGTGGACAGCTGCGCGCTTGTTGGGGCACCCATTTATATTCCAGGGAGTAGGAAACCAGAACCAGGTTTATCAGAATCTTCATCAATTGCTACCTCCGCCTGGACTTCCTTCTTCCTAGTCCTCCGTTTTCTTCGGTTCCTATTTACTTTTCTTTTTCCCTTTTTTGTTTAATGTTTTTATCTTCCCTCTAATGATATATCACTTCCTGTAATTTTTTCCCCATTAGATGGGTTCGGATTCAATTATTAGGCAAATGTAGGGAATGGAGCACTTCCATCTGATTCAAATCAACTCAAATTTTTGTTGTTAATGTTCGCCTGGCAAGAAAAATCTGTATTGAATCGCTCGTGTATAACTGCATTCTTTTAGTTCTGTGTATTCAATCACAGGTTAGAAATTATCAATCTTAGCATCTGTTTTTGGTTAACTTTGGATTATAGATGGTTGGGTTTTGGACTGCAACAACTGTGAATTTTCTTGGGCCTTAATTGGCGGATAGTTTTGCTTTTATATTAACTTTTCACGCACAAATGTCAGTCCTTTTGTAGGATTATCTGTGTACTGAAATGTAATTGCTGCATCAGAATGTGATTTTCACTAGGTTTTGTCCTTAAACCTAGTAAGAGGAGTGACATGGTCCAAAGAGGGTACTTCAAATTAAAGCTATAATCTTACTAGGCCGGAGTTAGAGAGGGTTAAGGTTATATTTTCAGGTGACCATCTGTAGTTTTGAAGAAGTTTGGAAATAATGTGATAGTTTGTATAATGGTGAGTGTGAAGAGTATTGCCAGCTTCCTAATGTATCCCGTTTGGTTCATTGCATCACAAAATTTCTTTGGTGTTTATGCTTTCTTGACGACTATATTTTGTACAATATTCATTCATCTCCTGCTTTAAGGGTAAATGCTCGTTAAGCTGATTCTTAACTTGCAATAAGTACATTTAGCAATGGTGATTAGCTACATCTCATTTTGACTTTATTATTTTGAATTGTTTTGATTAACAAAAGTCTAGATAAGTTAGATTTTAGAAGATTACCATAGTGGAGCAGGTTTCACGGCTAAATACAGAAATATTAATTGGTTATCTATTAGCAAAAGTTTGCAAGATTTGAACTTATGCTCATATAGTCATATATTTGATGGGAGTCCTATCTTCACCAGTTAAGTATGCATAGTGTGTTGATTTGGACTTTTTTAAATGAGGTTGCTTTGTGTGGAACTTCGTGATTGATCTTTACTCTCTGTCATTTGTTTGGGTGCGTTCAAGACTTCAAGTTGATGTCTCTTAAGTAACCATTTTCAGCAAGAGATTCCTCCTTTTAGAAACATATATCATGGCATTCAATTTCCTTTCTCATTCCCTTATATTGGCTATCTTTTCAAATCTTGATAAATAAAAGGCAAATATGCCAAAATTGATATATGGTCCCTAACTTCTATTCTCCCAGCAAATATTCTCATGGTTGAAAGTTCATAAGTTGTGATTGTGGCCCTGCACAGTGATCTCATAACAATATAATTGCCAAATCCGGTAGCTTCTGAAAATGTAGTTGTCCCCCATATGCTATTATTGGATTGAAAGTGTACAGGACTCGAGCATATTAATTGATTCTACCTTTTTGCTGATCACTTTCTAGAAATTATCTACAGATTCAACAATAACATTAATTTTTTTTAGATTTTTAAATGCTATAGTACTTAGTGCGGGAATATGGGCTAGCCAGTGGGCTATGTGGTGCGGTGCGGCCCACAGGTAGGGAAATCGCCAACCCTACCCTGTATGTGCAGGTTTGCAGGCCAGCTCGCAGTCTAAACTTTTTTTTTTTTTTGAAAAACATTTTCCCCCATTTGTTTTTTCTGCTATGCCGGAATTTCCTTGTACACTACATTCTAACATATATATAATATAACTTATGTATAAGCCATCAATGTTGGTTACAAAAAGTCCTAAAATTTACCGCACAAAACATAGTAAAAGTGAAATAGTAAAATGGGTTCTTTACACTTTGGGCTAATTAGCGTCAACACAACAGACAAGACATAAGCCATCTAGGTTGGATACAAAAAATTTTTAAATTTACCAAATAGAACATAGTGAAAGTGAAATAGTGAAATGAGTTAAGGTTTTTTTTTATTTTTTGGGGTAATGGTCTTCACCACAACAAATTAGAGATCACTTCACTAGTTCACATTAGTATTTATTTTTGTTTAAGGAAAAAAAATTGTACGCCAGCCTGCGAACTAGTAGTAGCCCGCAGGTTAGGCTACGGGGCTTGTGGGGCCCATCTCTTTTCGGCCTTAAACAATCCCAACCCTAAACTTGTCATAATCTACGGTTTATGGGTTGAGCCTATTTTATTGACTCTAATAGTACATTCAAATTTGTGAATAATCTACTCTATGATGTTTTTATTTAGGCTTCTATGCGGCCACAATTCTTATGTTGGGACTGAATCTTGAACCCTTTTTACATGTCAATTATATCAATTGGTGGCTCCATGGCAATTAATGTTAGAAGTAGGTGCTCTTCAATAAGTTGAAATTTCACGAGAGAGTTCTAGATAAGTACCATATAAAATTTTAAAACTCCTTAAATGTCTGTTAACATTTGTAAAGAACAGAAAAGTGACGTTGATCAAATTGAGATTTAAAAATATTGATGAATTTATCATTATGACCTCTCTTCTTCTTCCTCTTTCTCTCTCCTCACCCTTTCCTCCTCTTCCTCTTCCCGCCGCCATGGCAACACCACAAGGCTTGCTAGAAACAGTGAAAACCTATGAAAGCTTCATAACGAGATCGAGACCAAGAGATAATGTGATAGTATATTTTATTGACTGTTGGGATATCAGCAGAATACTATAATAATGTCAAATCTGCTTTTCTAATTTGTCTTGTATAATCTGGCAGTCCTTCTTGAAAAAAATATAGTGAAGAATTAGGCTCCCCCAATAGATAAAACCGAGGCCTTCAATAGTGTTTTATCTATACATATGAACTTAAATTAGAGATATTGTGATTTAGCAGTCATAAATACTTCTACTAAATTATGAGGTTACAAGTTCATCTGAATGTAAGAAATGCTTTTAGGAAAGTTATATCTAATTGAGCCCAACAATATTCAAATGTAACCCAATTAAACAACTATATGAAAGAAGGAAAAGGAAAAGTGGAGAACCCTCATTTCTTTAAATTAGTGCTTGTTTATTTTAGTTTTTTTTGAAATAGTTTTACAATTTATAAGATAAGTATGTATCTTTTAGGGAAAATTACACACAGGTCCCAAGGAACAGAGATATTTACATTTAGGTCCTTTGAATTCATGAAATTACACAGAAGTCCCTAGAGACTTCTGTGTAATTATTTGTGGAAGCAAAATTACTTTTTCGCCCAAAGGAGAAATAGCCTCTGGACCTCATAATTAAAAAATTCAGGTTTTCAAAAGTTGTTGTTAAAATAGGAATTTGTTGTTGCAAATGGCCTCTGGACCTCAGAATTAAAAAATCCAGGTTTTCAAAAGTTGTTGTTAAAATAGGAATTTGCTGTTATAAATCTAGAATTTCTTGTTGCAAATGGCCTCTGGACCTCAGAATTGAAAAAATCCAGGTTTTCAAAAGTTGTTGTTAAAATAGGAATTTGCTGTTGTAAATATATAATTTCTTGTTGTAAATGGCGTCTGGACCTCAGAATTGAAAAAAATCCAAGTTTTCAAAAGTTATTGTTAAAATAGGAATTTGCTGTTGTAAATATATAATTTCTTGTTGCAAATGGCGTCTGGACCTCAGAATTGAAAAAAAAATCCAGGTTTTCAAAAGTTGTTGTTAAAATAAGAATTTGCTGTTGTAAATATATAATTTCTTGTTGCAAATGGCGTCTGGACCTCAGAATTGAAAAAATCCAGGTTTTCAAAAGTTGTTAAAATAGGAATTTGTTGTTGTAAATATATAATTTCTTGTTGCAAATGACGTCTGGACCTCAGAATTGAAAAAATTCAGGTTTTCAAAAGTTGTTGTTAAAATAGGAATTGACTGTTGTAAATATAGAATTTCTTTTTGTAAATGGCCTCTGAACCTCAAAATTGAAAAAATTCAGATTTTCAAAAGTTGCTGTTGTTGGATATGATTAGTTTTTATGGTGTCTTATATAGATGTCATTGTTATAAGCAAAAAGATTGAGTAATATAGTTATCTCATACATTGACTAATTGTTGTATTTAATGTAGATTAATTCAAGTTGAATTATAAAGATTAATCAAGAAGGAGATAAGAGTTGAAAGAAAGAAGTATCTGCAGAGGTTATCAAGAAAGCAAGATGTTATCAATGGGTTTTGGTGATAACCAAGTAGAAAAGAAGAGACCAAATAAAGAAGAACATGCATATATATATATATATATATATATATATATATATATATATATATTCTTATATGTGATACTGGAAGTCTTTATAATCAAGAAGAAGTTGGAGTGAAGCCTCATGATGTTCTGGATGTTGAAGAAGGTAGAAGCTGTAGAGAATGATGAACTCAAGTTGAATTATGAATAATGATCAAGAGAAAAGAGAAGAGAGGAAAGAAAGAGTTGAATTATCAAGAATGATCGAGAGAAGAGAAGAAAGAAAGAAGAACTTGCTTAATGGAATGAAGATATAATTATTCAAGTTCTTATATTAAAGTTAGAAGTTTACAAGATCATATGGAAGTTGGAATGGCTCAATTTGGAGTTAAAGTCAGCAAAAATCAGCTTCAGGATGAGAAAACTCAAGTTTCCAAGTCAAAACTCAAGTTTCATACTTCGCTATAATGATTTGCCTTTCGGATAGGAGAAAACTCGAGTTTGGAACACAAAACTTGAATTTGGGACCCAAAACTCGAGTTTACAACTCAAAACTCGAGTTTGTAGTGTCTTCAGCAACTCTGACGTCTCTGGAAGAGCAAAACTTGAGTTTCCAAGCACAAACTCGAGTTTAGGACTCAAAACTCGAGTTTCCAAGTGAAAACTCGAGTTTACAGCGTGATCAGCTCTTCAGTTCCACTCTGCTTCACGTTCAGCTCGGGCGAGGTCTGGTAATTCGACGATACCTCCCAAACCAGAGATCGGATTGAGACGAAACCAAAATCATATGAAACTAGACTCCCAATGCGTCATTTTGATATAAAATTCAAGCCCAAAGGAGTTCAGATCAAGGAGCTATGATTTTTACAAGTTGCCAAAAGAATCAACGTCACAGTCCAGACCTACTTTTGGTATTTTGAGTATATCTCACAAACGACAAATCCGATTGAGCTGAAATCAGTGGCATATGAAAGTAGACTCACATAGCTTTCCATCAAGAGCTGAACGGACCAAAACGGAGTTCAGAACAGGGAGATATGGTCTTCGAAAGTTTATGGTTATTTCAAGAAAACTCAACAAAGTTCAGGAGAAAGCAAAACTCGAGTTTTGCAAGAGAAAACTCAAGTTTTCATCAGATAGAGAGCAGCGAACTTCAGAGGAACTTCCAAAACTTGAGTTTTGGACCAAAACTCGAGTTTTGCTCAGGCAGAGAGAAATCCAACACTCGACAACAAAAGGAAAACTCGAGTTTTCATCACAGCTTCAGAAAATCACCGTTTCGAAAATCCTGATTCTTCTTATAAACATCCAGATGATTACCCAAATGATTTATAACACTTCTTAACATCATTTATATCATTTGTGTACAAGTTTCAGGTGATTAAACGAAGGATTAGAAGCAAATCTCAAAAAGTCAGATTTGTGTCAGAACATCGAAAGCTTTGCAAAAGTTCTAACGGCTAGTTTCTAACGGCTATATTTCTTTATCCAACAGTCATTGAATCTTTTCAACGGTCATATATTGATCTCTACCTATAAATAGAAGATAGATTCAATTAGAAAAACGTGGAGAAACAAGCTTACACTTCCAACATGCTGAAACTCTGCTCTCACACCATCTCACACCATTTGCACTCTGTTTTTCATGTTTAGTTAACTTAGAAAGTGAAATGATTTGTATTTGATATTCAGTGTTTATCCATTCACTTCTAAGAGAGAAGATTTATTGTAATCATTCTATTCTTTTGAGAGTTACTCAAGATTGGGTGATCTTGAGTGGGAAACACATTGTGTTGATTACAACTTGTAAGAGGGAGTGAATCCTAGTGAGAGGATTACTTCGAGTACAGAGTGTGTAATCAAGCGGTGTGTTGATTACAGTTTGTAAGGGGAAGTGAATCATAGTGAGAGGATTACTTCAAGTACAGAACGTGTAATCGAGTTGAAAGAAGATAGTGGATTGAAAATCCTAAGTGAAGCTTGGGGACTGGATGTAGGTCAAGGATTGGGCCGAACCAGTATAAATCAGTTTACACACTCTCTTCCCTTATCTCTTACATTTCCAGCATATATGTTTGAATGTGTATACATGTTTAAATATATGGTTATTGCTTTATAAACTGATTTCAGTAAGTTACGAAAAGAATTTCAAAGTTCCTAAATTTTTATACTTCACCCAATTCACCCCCCTCTTGGGTTCAGCCAGTTCTTATAGTTGTTAAAATAAGAATTTGCTGTTGTAAATATATAATTTCTTGTTGCAACCCTAGATTTTTTCAATTCTGAGGTTCAGCGGCATTTTCTCCTTTGGGCAAAAAAGTAATTTTGCTTCCACAAATAATTACACAGAAGTCCCTAGGGACTTCTGTGTAATTTCATGAATTCAAGGGATTTAAATGTAAATATCTCTATTCCTTGGGACCTATGTGTAATTCTCCCTAAATTTTATCTCAGCTTGTAGAAAAGTGCCTAAAAAATGTCCTTTTGGGTTTCTCAAACAAGTATCTTATGAGTGTTTAGTTGACTCTTAAACCGTAGTTTCAAAAACTCTTTTTCGCTAGCCGACACAATTTTTATCACATATTTACCTTATAAATTGTAAAAGATATTTTCTAAAAACTAATCCAAACACATAGGAGTAGAAGTGGATTTGCATGAACAGAGGTAGGCAAACAAATCACAAGGTTCAATTTCTAATGGATAGGATTCAACTAAATTGAGCAATTTGAAGCAAAATGGCCACTCAAAAAAGTCGCAGCAAATTCCTGTATGCGACCATAATACCCCTCTTTTCAAGATTTTTATATTTCTTCTATAAGGGTATTTTAGGGACATTGTTTTCATGACGTATGGATTCAATTTAAATGGTTTGAAAAGAGGTTAACAGTTCAATAATAAACTTACATATTTACAGTAAAGAAAACCAAGAGCTTAGAGCTCAATAGTGTAAATGCCTCCTTCCATAAAGAAGGTTGTGGGAGGATTAAAAATTGCCTTGTCCTCGTGACCCCCCACGCCACCAGTAACGCTTAGATGAGATTTTAATTATTTATGTTATTAAATTTGATAAAATAATAATAATAAAAAGTAAATTTCCAACTTTTTTATTTCTCTTCCTTGACATTCTACCATGTGGCATCTAGAACATCAACTCTCCAACCTCACCTTCTAACATGAACTCCGGCAACTTGTCCCTTTCATACTTTTTTCCTTCATTATAAAATTACTGCCTTTCCCTTTATTTATTATAGCAACCTTATCAGTGTTTGGTTTTTCTCATCATCTTTTTTTTATTATTCCTCATAATCTTTAAATCACATCTGTCCAATCGATACAATATTATTTTTATTTTTCTCTCATTTTCTCAATCAACAGCCCAGATTAAGCCAATGAAAGAAAATAAGAAAAAAGATATGGAGAGAATCTCATTCCTATTTTGTCCACCCTATATTTGACAACATCATAGATCCTATGTGTCCCAGATTAGTGTGTCAACCACCACCATATAGTTCTTCTGTTCCGAATTATAAAACAAAGTTGACTTTTTTGAAGAAATTATGGAAATTAATTAAATTACTTTAAAGTATTTTTTATTTTTATTTTTCTCCAAACTAATTAGTTTGACTAATTAACTAATATATAATCTAAAAATACATAACATATGACATGATTAACTAACTTATCTAGCATCCTTAATCTTTCTAAAAAAAAGTCAACATGGTCTTATAATTAGGACTGGAGGTAGTATAATTTATAAACTGACTCCTTGGTTAATTGATTGGTTCATCAAGCACTTTATAATAAGTGATGAGTGTGCCCTCTCCCCTATAGTTTTGAATTATCTAAAAAATAAATAAATAACAAAGAAAGAAACCGACTTTATTTGCTCCAAACAAGTAATTAAATAATTTTCTTGCATTTTCTCCTTTAGTTTGTGCAATGACTGTGATGATAGTAGCACTTGTCAAGGAAGGATAGGATAAATTATAACATAACTATTATTTTAATTAAAAAAAAAATACTTTCATAAGTTCTAAATGTAAAAACTAGTTGAGGGTTTCTTTTTATTCTAAATGTAAGATTTTAAGCCACTATGCCTCCTTTTCTCTTTCTAAAATGTCCTCATATTAATTGCATATATTAAAGCAAGTTTACATCAATGAGGATAATGATCAAAGGGGGTAATTTAAGAGAACTAATAAACATGTATTTATTATGAATAACCGATTTTCCTAAAGTTTGTGAATTAATTATTTATCTTCTATATTTAGGATGAAAGGAGTAACAAATAGAAAAAAGAACTTAGATAAGAGTATAAAGTCAAATTTTTATCAGCCTTTTTTAGAAATGATATTATGAATGCTAAAAAGTGGCCGGTTGGGTTGGCAAAATGGGGAGACCTCTTCTGCTTCTAATGTTTTAATTGGTCAGCTTGAAAGGTGTAAGGAGAGTTTGGTAAAATGGAGCAAGGAGTTTCCTAATAATGCTAAAAAGATTGAAGATCTGAAAGCCCACTTAGCATCTTTATCCTCAGGGTGCCGAATTGCTGACACGTCTCGTGCTATTACTGATGCCAAGATTGCCTTGGATCGGTTATATTCTTTAGAGGAACAACTTTGGTGGCAGCGTTCCCATGTGAATTGGCTTACTGCAGGAGACAAAAATTCCAGTTTTTTTTTCACTTATCTACAATCAAAAGGAGGCAACACAACAACATCCTAAGTCTCCGAGATGATGAGGGTAATTGGATGATGGAGAGAGATGCCATTAATGATCATATTTCCACCATTTTTCAGAATCTGTTTACTTCCTCTGCTCCTACTGATCTTAATTCTATCCTGGCATTTGTTGATAGTAGGATCTCAAAGGAGATGAATCAAAGACTTATTCTGCCTGTTACTAGGGAAGAAATTAAAATTGCAGCTTTCAGTCTTGGGGGTTCAAAAGCCCCTGGACCGGATGGTTTCTCTAGTATGTTTTATCATAATGCTTGGTCTGAAATTAGTGACTTTGTTTGTACTTTGGTACAGGACTTTTTTGCAGGGAAAGCTGAGTTAGATCTGTTGAATGATACAAATATTACCTTGATTCGAAAGGTAGATCGGCCTGAATATGTGTCTCATTTTCAGCCTCTAGGCCTGTGTAATTTCTCTTACAAGATCATCTCTAAGATTTTAGCAAACAAAATGAAGGCTTTGCTTGATGAATGTATCTCCCAACATCAGGGTGCCTTTGTTCCGGGCCACTGTATTCAAGATAATATCATATTGCCCATGAGGTGTATCATTATCTCAGAAGGAAAAAGGAGAGTGACAAATATGAATTTTCCCTTAAAATGGATATGAGTAAGGCTTATGACAGGATTGAATGGAATTTCCTGGAAATGCTGCTTCTTCACTTTGGTTTCTGTGTGGATTGGGTCTTTTTAGTTATGAAGTGTGTGCGATCTGTGAGATTGAGCATTTGCCTATCTAGTGAAGCTATCAACTCTTTCACTCCTAGTAGAGGATTACGACAAGGGGACCCGCTTTTTCCTTATCTGTTTATTCTTGTGGCTGAGGTTCTCTCTCTTATGGTATTGTCGTGTCAGGAGACAAAATTGATTTAGGGTATTAAATTAAGCAATAGTTGTCCGGTTCTCACTCATAGTTTCTTCGCTGATGATGCTCTATTTTATATGAATGCGAGTCGGGAGAATTGTAATCAGTTGAAGACTATCTTGCATCGGTATTGCGCGACCTCAGGACGGGTCATCAATCTGGATAAATCTAGTATCTTTTTCTCTGCCAATACACTTGAGAGTGTCAGAACCACCGTTGGGAGGATTCTAGGCATTCCAGCCACTGAGGATCCTGGTAAGTACCTAGGCATTCCAAGTGTTTGGGGAAAGACTAAACACCAGGCCCTGGCCTATATTAGGGAACGAGTTACAAGGAAACTCCAAGGGTGGGGCCAATCTCTTCTTTCTTTTGCAGGTTGCGAAGTAATGATTAAAGTGGTCATCCAAGCCATTCCGATATATCCTATGAATATTTTTAAGTTTCCCCTTAAAACTTGCAAGGAAATTCATAGTCTCACTGCAAACTTTTGTTGGGATGGTAGTGCTTTTGGTAGCAGGACACATTGGAAGGCTTGGGATTGGCTAACATTAGGTAAGAGTCAGGGATGTATGGACTTTTGTGATTTAAGCATCATGAATGATGCTTTGTTCGCTAAAACAGCGTGGAGACTCTTCTCTCGACCTAATGATTTATGGGATGTAGTGCTTAAGAGTGTTTACTTTCCCAATGTGGGTTTTGCTGAGGCAAAGAAGGGTGGTAGAGCATCATGGTGCTGGTCTAGTTTTCTTGCTGGCAAAGGTTTCCTTAAGGATGACCTTCAGTGGGATTTGGGGACAGGTTGAGATATTAGTATTTGGGGAGTTAACTGGGTCTTAGGAGTCTCATTCCTTGCAAAACCTGAGAATAGTGAGGATTGGTTTGTGAAGCACGGGAGGGTTTGTGATCTCATTGTAGATGGCTCTTGGGATCTCTCGCCGATATCTCAATATCTCCCTCATGATGTTAATTGTGCAATTCAGGAAATCCCCATTCCTACGAATGGGTTGGAAGACAAGCTGATGTGGACCAAAGCAAAGAATGGCGATTACACAGTCAAAATGGGTTACCATGTTGGGAAGGCCAAGTCCCCTCTTGCTCCTAGTAGAGCGGGAACCTCTTTAGTTGTACCTTCAGATTGTTGGAAATCTATTTGGAAACTCAAAACTATTCCGTGAGTCCAACAATTCATCTGGCGGACCCTCAACAATGCTCTCCCCACAATGTCGCTCTCTTTCACAGGAAACGATTAAATGTGAAACTATGTCCAGTATGTGAAGAGGTAGAAGAAAGTCTTGAGCACCTATTCTTTCATTGCTCCTGAACCTGTTGTGTATGGTTTGGATGTTTATTAGGAGCTAGATTTGATTTGACCTGTGTCTAATTTCAATGCCTGGTGGTTACTAGTACTTGGTTTGCCTTCCTTGACTTCCTATGACATCTCCCTTATCTGTTGGATACTATGGTTCATATGGAAGCAAAGGAATGATAAAGTGTTTAATCATTTGGATCCAAACCCTTTTGTTGTCATAGAGCTTGCCAAGAAGAGCAATGGTGACTTTTGGGCTAGCTTGGAAAATTTGAATATGAAGTCGAACCAACCAAATGAGTCGCCTATTGCTCATTCATGCTGGCATCCACCTGAGCCTAACACCCTGAAAATTAACTCCGATGGGGCTTTTGTAGCTGGAAGGGAGTTTGCTGCTATTAGGGTGGTCTGCCGCGACTACATAGGCCACTTTAGATGGGGCTTTGTGGATAAAGTGAAATCTATCTCTGCCTTCATGACGGAAGCTTTGGCTCTTAAAAGAGCGTTGTTGCTAGCTATTGATTTAGGTCATAATAAAGTTATTTTTGAACCTGATTGTCTTTCTCTGGTATCTTGTGTTGATTTTAAATCCCTTGCTTTATGTGATTGGAGAAGTAGGGGTATTATTCATGATATTATTTGTCTCTTGACTGACAGGGTTGTGTTTTCTTTATCCTTTACTTTGCAAAAGGGTAACCGTGTTGCTGATTCTCTTGCAGCAAATGCTTTTAAGGAGTTGTACCCTGTGGGGTGGGTTTCGGAACCAACACCTTGTTTGTCTTGTTTGCTAACTTTGGACGTCCAGGAGGCTTTTGGTGTTATAGGTGATGCTTCGTACTCTAGCTATGTAATGGTTGGGGATTAGTTAGTTTTTCCCTTGGACTGTATTCTGGTTGTTTTTTTTTTTCGGTAGTTTATTTCCTTGTTATTGCCTTTCCTTTTGGCTTAATTGCTATAGTTATCCCTAGTATAATTGTTGTACTTCTGTTTCTATTATGGTAATGCAAGTTCCTCTTTGAGCAAAAAAAGACGGGCCATCCCGCCAACTTGCAAGCTAGCCTGCAACAACCTGCAAGGTGGGCAGTGTAGCCCATATCTTGGCGGGCTGACAATTAGTCCACCCAAACCTAGCACTTTTAGTCGGAGTTGGCAAGCTAGGCCTGCGAACTGAGCCCATTTTACTGGCTCTACCCAAATCATTGACCTGCAAGGCCGCAAGCTAGCCCACTAAAATGCAAGGTTTACCAATTTTTTATTTTAATTCTAATTAAAAATGAAGTTCTTGTTTTGTAATTAATTTAAACATGGCCTTGTTTCATGTTAGGAACTTAATTCCATGCTTGATTTCTCATTTTCTTTATTGATTTATATTTCTTATATTGATAGAATAATCATACAAAATAGACTATAAAGTTTTTTTTGACAAAAAATAGACTATATATTTAGGCTTCAAGTTAATTTCATTATATAATTTTACAAAAACATAAAAGAGCAAGAGTTTAGCATATATAAGTTTGTGATTTAATTTGAAAATTAAAAAATATTTGAAAATCCTCCTTTTCCAAAAAAGAAAGAGGTGCAGTCGGGTTAACCTGTCCTTTGTGGGCCTCAGGTTGGCAAGGGGCGGACATCCCTAACTTGATTCATCATAACTCATACTCGTTGCAAGCCAACTTGCAGCCTATGTTGACTTGTATTATTGGCTTCGGCTCATTCTTCTCTAAATATGTCAAGCAAAATATTTAAAATTTCTAGGCTCCTTTTCTCCTTCAATCAAATCAAAGCGAAAGTACTATTTGAATTTTCCTTCCCTTCTCCCTTGAAATGAATTGAGCAAATGCATGAACAATGCTACAGGGTGGATGTATGTTTAGTAAAAGGGCATTCCCACTCTTGTTTAGTTTCTTACCAAAGTTGTCAAGTCATACATGAAATGAAAGTGGCATTTCATGAATAATCCACAAAACTTTAATGACTAGGAATAATGTAGGGCCAAAAATTACATTCTCTCCCTTTTTTATGTATCCACATCACATTTTGTAAATTTACCAATTCTTGGTACCCAAGTCACATCCCACCTATAATTCAACGTTCATGATTCTCGTGCTTGAACTTTGTTTTGTTGTAAAGACATTTCACTTCTCATACCATAATTTCTGTTCTATTTCCTAAGATTGTTTGTTGCTTTGTTGACGTTTAATTTTGAAAAGTAATAAATAAAAGATATGTGAACAATTTTCCCCCCTTTATGAGATTGCGGAATAACTTTAAAATCTTTGAATAGAGAGGCAAAACAATTATGAGGGAGATAACAACTTTTTTTAAATATAGTAATAATAATAATAATAATAAAGAAATAAAAATAGACATTAAGCTTCACATATCTTCTCATCAAAGTTTTCTATTAAAAAATGACAATTTTTAATGTAAAAGCATTATTTTCAAAAGCATAAAAAAAGGCATAAAGCCTATAGAATAATAATAATAATTATGATGATGATGATGGTAGTGTTAACGGTTAAACGCCACCTGTCATGTATTCGAATATGGCACTGACGATAATTATATTTATTATAAATTATATTTATTTCATATCCACACAGACAAATATACTTATGTTATTTGCATAATGATTTTTTATTAAATTAATAGCAGTAGTTTAATCGGTTAAACCCTAAATCAGTCAGATTTCCGAGTTCACTTCCCTATCATCTTGTTTATTTGATGTCAAAGATTTCAGCTTCATGACAACCCACTGATTGAGCACTGATGGCTAAACAAACCGCGTTGTCTCGTAATTTTTTTTCAATGTTTGATTCAATCGAAGTGTCTTGCCTTAGAACCAATAGTCTTTCTATATTAATTCAAGGTCACTATTCTGATTGGAAATGCGAAACTTCCAAGAAGGTTCCCAGGCGACTTCGCACGTTGTACTGGTCGTACAAGTTGTCTCCTCCTCCTATACACAGCCATTTTCTTTCCTCCGTTCTCAGCATATCTCTCTCGCAGAGCGCTAACTTCTCTCATTGACGGGGCATGAGGGAGCTACAGCAAGCAGAGCACACAGATACTCTTCGAGTAGCAGAGACCTCTTGTGTGGGCTCACTGGATTTGTCTCTTCTTTTTTCCCTTTTCTCGGATTTCTCACCAGAGTTGGATCCATCTTGAAGATCTTCCCTCTTCAAATCCAATAATACTTGTGCCGGTAACTCCGTCTTTGTTGCTTGTTTGTGTCTTGGATTTATGATGCAGTACTATCGCATATTCATATAGTTCTTCGCCTCGAGCTTATTGTCTCGATTTGCTCGGTTTTGATGCTTTTACATACCCTTATCCTCTTTTATGCTGATCTTATAGTTGTTCTTTGTTTTCGCACAACCTTCGTAATCAACTGCAACTTAAATTCTTTTGAGCTGTCCCAAGTTTCTGTAATGGGGTTTTGAATATATGATAACGTACCGTACTGTAAAATACTCTCCGTATTCTTCAGGTGGGGGATGAGTTTGATAACGTACTCTACTGTAAATTGATGATCATGTACTGCTTGTGCGTTTTTTCTATGAAATTGTTTTTTGCGGGATTCTGTTTATATTCTCAATTGTATAGTTTTGTCGCTGATGGGATTTTGTCAGAAAATATTCAACGTCTTTCTTGTTACATATTAGCTGAAATTCTAACAACTTAACTGCCTCTGCATGCAGATGGGTTCTGTAGAGAAGGTAGACCTTGATTTTGATGAGGAGGTCCCTTTTAGCTCCTCAACAAATCCGGGGAAAGTCCATGCTTTTCAATCTGAGAAAGCTGAGAAAACTCAAGTGCTTTCTTCCGTAAATTTGGCCAGCTTATCCATATCCAAGCAAATAGGGATAAGACCTATTAGGAGCATATACGTTGTCTTAATTAAAGCGAAGATCAACATGTTGCTACCTTTTGGTCCCTTAGCCATATTGATACATTATCTAACAGGAAAGCATGTATGTATTCACTCGTCAATCTTCCTTGTTTGCACTTGGTATCATTAAGGCAAAACTGTGATAGAGTTAGAAAGAGTGGAATATGAACATTGAATGAAATTTGGATTGCAAAACCTAACGATCATCTTGATTTTGCTTCTTCCTCTTCCTCTCCTGGGTGTGTATGTGGTGGAAGGGATGTAAAATACTTATTTGTAGCTTCACTACTTCCTACTTCATTTGTTGATGGCTACTTCTTGCGTTAGGGATGGGTGTTCTTCTTCACCTTACTGGGTATTACTCCTTTGGCGGAACGTCTGGGTTTTGCTACTGAGTAAGTGCCGGGCCTTTTTAGTGGAGTCTTATGGTTAATTGATTTCTTTATCACCTTCATTACAATCTAGTACTAACAGACCTATCTACTAATCTTTTTCGTGCAGGCAGCTGGCATATTTTACCGGACCAACAGGTACAGTTAGTTGTTATAGGACTTTTTTTTTTGTCAATTATAAAAAACAAGTTATTTTGTCTAATTTTGCATATATATGACAAACTAAATGGGAGTTAAGTTTGTACAGACTTGTCTTTAGTTATTACTAAGACATCGTGAACTATATTGAGTGATGGCACAAGATCGTGTAACTGAATACAAAATTTAGTGAATTGAAAATGAATTGCATGTTGAGACATATGCTTCTAGGAAAACCTCATCCTTGTAGTTTCTATTCTTAATTTTCTTTCTTTCATAGGTTGTAGTTATTCTTGTACTATTAGGCTTCTGTTATGTTGCCCTTAGTCTATGCGAATTGATTCGAAATTTGGTGATTTTTGCAGTTGGGGGTTTGTTAAATGCCACATTTGGCAATGCAACTGAAATGATCATATCAATATATGCTTTGAAAAATGGGATGATTAGGGTTGTTCAGCAATCTTTACTGGGCTCAATCCTGTCAAATATGCTTCTTGTTCTGGGATGTGCATTCTTTACTGGTGGTATTGTCCATTCCCAAAAGGTTCAGGTTTTCAACAAGGTAGATATCATGACGTGATTTTGGTTTCAAATCCTGTTTTTCTTATTCTCGTCCTATTGATGTTACATTGGTCACATTGTAATTGACCTTTGCGACAGGCATCTGCTGTTGTGAATTCTGGGTTGCTATTGATGGCGGTAATGGGAATACTGTTTCCTGCTGTGCTTTACTTTACTCACTCAGAGGTTCACTTTGGCAAGTCAGAGATTTCTCTGTCCAGATTTAGTAGCTGTATAATGCTAATAGCATATGCTAGCTACCTTTTCTTTCAACTAAGAAGTGATCACAATAAATATAGTTCACTTGAAGAGGTTGGTAGTGCTTATTGACATAAAATTGTTCTTTTGTCTTCTTGTAAAGCTTTGCGATGTAAGATAGTAGGATCGCTCAAGACTTGAATCAATCTGGTTTGTTTGATGAAATTCAGAGTATGCGTTATCATTATGTTCTTTGAAATGTATGCATGATGAAAGTATATGGGTTTATACTGTAGTTGTCAGTGGGAACATTTTTTTTTCCACCCTCTTTCCTGCACCTGGAAATTGGAAAATTTTCTTTTACCTGCCTATTTATCAATGGGGTTAGTTGTTGTTGTGAAAAATTTGTTGGGTAGACAATAAACATGCTATATATTTGTTTTAAGTTGTAAAAGATTTCATGCAAATGTACTTGTTTAAATGTAGGGAGGAGATAGTGATGAAAATTCTGATGAGGAAGAAGAATGTGAATTAACAAAATGGGAGGCGATAGGATGGCTTGCTATTTTAACAGCATGGGTTTCTATTTTGTCTGGATACCTTGTGGATGCCATACAGGTATATTTATCTTAGACACTTGTCATTAAGCTTCTGTTATTTATCTTCTCAATATTGACATTTTTTCCTTGATACCGTTTTAACTTTCTAGCATGGTTTTTTCTGCCTCTCTCAGCTCAAAGTGGAGGAATCTTAGTCTTAAAACTTTTACCCTTGTTCCTTTATGGCTACTGCCATAAATGGTCTAGCTTCTTAGAATGTTGTGCTATTGCAACTCTTTGATCTTTATCGTTGAAGTGTTTGGGATGATTATATGTTCTCTTTATCATTACATACAGACAAATGGTAGCATTTTAAATCGTAAATCTAGTTTCCCACAGAATCAGTGGTTGAGCTGTTTTATTTTCCTTAAAAATCCTAACAGAATTGTTCAATGTGTTCTATTATAGTTTGTTCATTTTCTAAGTACTTGCTACCTTGATTATAGCATGAATTCATTTAGTTAAAGTTGGGATGAACTCTCTCCTACTAAGGTTTAGTGTCGTCTGCAACTAACTGTTTAACTTTCATAAAGTTAAATGCAATTGCTTTGTGATTACCAATAATTGTTTCTGGGTATAGACTGTTTGTAATGTGCTGCATTACTGTCTATGTTGATACCAGAGAACAATGGCGGACTGAGGCATAAAATTACGATTTTTTTTTTTGGTTAAATCCCAAAACCAATTTAGGTTTCGAACAGATCCCTCTCTGGCTCTCTACCCCTATTGCTCTCTCGAGTCTCGCCTCCCTCCCTCGGATGGGGGATGAATAGTTGAATGATTGCTTAGTGTCTTATATTGAAAAAGATGTATTTGATAATATTGATAATAAGACAATTATGATGGAATTCCAAAAAATATAGCCTAGAAGAATGATATTGTAATTGTTTTTATTGTAATATATTTTTGTTATTAAAATATATAGTGTCCAGCCTCCTTGCTATTTCTAACAGCACTTAGTTTTACTTTTCCCTTTATATTCTTTTATTTTTTTAATGCATTTATAGCTTTGCTTAAAAAAAAATTTCGAGGGCGTTACCCCCGAACCCCCGCATCCCCCCACCAATGGTGCCCCCTTCCATAAATTTCTAGATCCATCACTGCCAAAGAATACTGATCCTTGCCTTTGGCCATTGTGTCTTGGGCTTATTCATAGATGTTTGTGCTTTGTTGTCTTGCAGGGGGCATCTGAGTCATGGAATATGCCAGTGGCGTTTATTAGTGTCATATTGCTTCCAATTGTAGGAAATGCTGCAGAGCATGCGAGTGCTATCATGTTTGCCATGAAGGACAAGCTTGTGAGTGACTTCCAGAGTCCACATTTTAATTTTATTGATGCTGTTGAGTTTATTTACGGTGTCAATTTCTCTGCAGGATATTACACTTGGAGTTGCTATTGGATCTTCTACTCAGATTTCTATGTTTGTGGTATGGTGTTGCGCAGTTGTTATATTATGGGATTAAATTTTGTAAAAAAATAATTAATACCAACTTCAGGATTTCTGGGAAAAAATATGGTTGACGTTTTCAAATTTTCAAACAAGGTCGGTGATTTCTGTGGTTGTTGATAATTGCAGATCCCCTTTTGTGTGGTAGTTGGGTGGTGCATGGGAAAACCAATGGACTTGAATTTTCAACTCTTTGAGACAGCCACACTTTTTATCACCGTGCTCGTTGTCGCATTTATGTTGCAGGTATGTGGTTTTTTCATTTGTCCCTTGTGATGTTATCACTTGTTGGCGGCTTTTAATGTTTTCCAGCCTTCTGAAGCCACTCTAGTTGGAAATGAGCTCTCTTCTAAGGCATTTTTATTAGGCGGACAAGTAATTTATTGATGAAGAGCGGAAGGAGAAATAGAAATGAAGTTTTTCTAGAGATGAGAGAGGAAAGAAAGGGAGGAAGAGAAGAGACTCTGGAGAACTAGAGTGATATAATTAAAATTTTGAATAATTCAACAATTTCAATGGTCATAATAACACAAAAGACTCTTCACGTGGTTGATTTCTCGGAATATGGGAAAACCAGTTCACAAAATTGGAACCTTACATTATTTTACCATACGATTGTGAAATATGAATTCTGAATGTCGAATCCCTGTGTGTGTGTCTGAACATGGCTCAATCAAACAATATAAATATCATATTTGTTAAAGAATCTGCTGTCATCTGTAACATTTGTTTGGACTGGCAATCGCCTTTTAAAATGCTTGGATGTTTATCGTTTTGGTGTGTTGTGCTTCACTTATTGCTGCTGTCATTAATGTTCAATGCCAAATTTCCGTGATCCTTGCAGGACGGGACATCTAATTATTTTAAAGGCTTGATGCTTATTCTATGCTATCTCATTGTTGCGGCCAGTTTCTTTGTACACGTGGACCCCAAAACCACCAAAAACAGTGAGTCCTGAACATAGCTCATCACAGATTCACATAATGCTTTTAAGATCATTTGAGGCTGAAAGTTTGAACTCCTCTAGTGCTTTTCTTGCTCAGTTTACATTTCCCCCCTCTTTTTCCCGGCGAAACATGAAACCCTGGACATTAGAATTTAGGCCCCTTCTGCATCTATCTAGACTGTATATGCAAAGATCAGAAACTAGAATTTGGGACTACTTCAGGAGTCTGTTAGTTAGAAGTCTTGACTATGGATCTTGTGATGTTAAAATGTTGAGGCTATATTCTTCAGCTGATTGGAAGACATATGAGGCCATATTGCCATTAGATAAAGAGGAACCCTTTTGATTGTTTTTTTTTTAGATTCTTGATATATTTATGGTATTCACTGAAATTTTGCTTGTGGAATCTGCCTCAGGTGGAGGCGAATGATGAAGAATATAGAGAGGCTGTGGTAGCTATGCTGATTGCCTTAACATGTACGCAGAAAAGTTATGAGAATGCTTTGAGAGAGGTATCATCAACCATGCATTCCATCAACCATGCATTCCATGTGTTATGGGAAAATTCCAATTGATTCTGAGCATTGGAATTACGCTGCAAAATTTTCTTGTATAAAAGAATTGAATTTTCGGCAATTTATTATTATTATTTTTTTCAGCTATACGGTTAATCTTTGGGTAAAGTACCCTCACTTCCCCCGAGCTTTGAGCTTTATTATTATTATTTTTTTATACTGGAAATTTTAGGGAAGGGGTTGGGCTCACCCACAATCCAAGGGGAGGGTAAAATCTCCCTTCCCCTGAGCTTTATGACAATGACTCTCCATACCCTTCAGAGTTGAATTTTGAATCCATCTTCCTCCTACCGATGATTTAAATTCTTGTGCTGGTTTTTGGATCAGTCGAACGCTTTCCTATTTTGAATCTCTTTTAAAAGTGTGCTTGTTTTGATAATCTTATTTTAAATGATTTTATCTTGTATGTATGAGGAAAATATGTGAGTAGGGTTTTCTGGTGCAAAAACACTTATTTTAAGTGCTTTCTACGCCTCCAGTATTTAATATAATAAACATTTATCTAATTTGGTTAGATTAAAGAAATTAGTTAGGTTAGTTAATATGATATGTAGTTTTTAGAACTCTGGTCGTCATCATTCATTTTTCATCCCCTCTTCTTATCGATTATTGTTGAGAGAGCTTCAATAGAGGTAAATTAGAGAGGAAAAAAAAATTATGTCTTATACTTAAGATCAAGATCAATTCTTTAAATATACTACGTTCGATCCTAAATATTGGATAAAGTTTGTAATGTGTGAAACAAGTTTTGTCCTATATTTGGCGGTATCTTATATTAAGGATTTTTTAAATATGCCGTGTATTAAATACCATTAAGTAATCAAATTTAACACATCAATATGTGGATGGAGGATCGAACCCTGTATCTCGGGCAATTCATGAATGTGGTCAACTAAGTGATTTTCTATAAGCTAAGATGGGTTTAAATAAATCTTTTTTATTGTCAATTTTGTTATTTGACGGAGCATAGCATGTCATTGCTTAATATTCTTTTATGTTTGATTTTTGTGCTAATAATCTCTCCCAACTCTTAAGTTATCTATAAATAACACTATTAAATTTTAAGTCATTTAAAATAAATTCCTCGTTCCGTGTATAAAGAAAAGGTAATTCCTCTTCATATATTACTAGTTCAATTTAAACTATTAAGTAGATCTTATATTAAGGATCAGACTTACTATAATTTTTCCCAACCAATTAGGTATCACTACTCGTATTAACAAATAAAAAAATAAAAAATAAAGATGGCATTCTGCTGTGGAAGCCTTATTAACGAATAATTTGCTTCTTTTTTTTTTTTTTGGCCGCTTTTTTTCAGATATCTTCTTTGCCGCTTTTGAAGAAGAATGATTAACTTACATGTTTGTGCAAAATAAATCTACAAATTTAAGCTTTTTTTAAAAAAATTTATAGAAGTCAACCTCTTAAATTCATACCAACTCATTTAAAGGATGCAGACTTGTAATATAAATTATTAAGAGAAAGATTGTGTGGGTGTGAGATAGCGGTGAGAAAAGTGATTTATTTATAATCTAACTTATGAAAAAGTTAAATTAAGTTAAAATTAGATTGTGTAATATGTTTTATATTTGGATTGGTAGTTACATAAGTGATATTTGTGAAATTGAAACTTGTACGGAATGATTTTAGTATAGTGCCTTTTAAAATAAGTATGAGAGAAAAATTAAAATCAAAATTACAATAAAGTAAAAAATGCTAACTCTGAAAATTTAGCAATGCTAAAATAATATTTTGATCAAATAATATTACATATGTAACTTGATCACATGTCTCGTTCATTTTGGTCGGCAATTGGGTCATAAACCTGATTCCTTTGGGTTGAAAATGACACATCATAATTAGTCAAGGATCTATATTGATATTATCTACATGACCTATATTCTTATATTTAACTTCCATGAAATTAACCTTTATTTGAAAATTTCTCCTAATAAAACTATGTATGATCATTTCTCCTAAATAATTAAATTGAACCTATTGTGCCCCTTACTTGACAAAGTTAAGGTGCATTTTTATCCTTAAAGTATGCGTCCAGGAGCAATTTTGTCTTTGAAGTTTTTGGCGTAGCAATGTTGCCCCTGAAGTTTAAAAACAGAGTAATGTTGCCTCTCTGTTAAAAACTCTAACGGTCAACGTTAGAGTTTTTAACGAAGGGGCAATATTGCTCCAGTTTTAAACTTTAGGGGCAACATTGCTCCAAAAAAAAATAGCAATTTTGCCCTTAAAGTTTAAAAACGGAGCAATGTTGTCCCTCCATTAAAAACCTTAACGGTCAATGTTATTTGACCGTTAGGGTTTTTAATAGAGGGGCAACATTACTCCATTTTTAAACATCAGGGTAACATTACTACGCCAAAAACTTCAGAGGCAAAATTATTCTTGGGTGCATACTTTAAGGGCAAAAATGCACCTTAACCCTTTAAAAAAAGTTTCACCCATGAACACCTCAATCACCCTCTCCAAATTTCCAAGTTTGTCTTCAATGCGTGTCCAACCAAAGCCACCGGGAAGATGTTATGAGTCCCACATCGGGGAGCCAAACTCTTAGAGTGAGGTTTATAAGTTCATTGGGTTCTCCCTCCTCATAGGCTAGCTTTTGGGGATTGGGCTCTCCCTTTGGGCTTGTAGTCATTACATTGGTGCTTTCATTGAGAGCCCGATGTTGCGGAGAGGGCTACCCACGGAGGGTTCTGACCGGCTGGAGGCCGAGTGAAGTGCCGTGGAGTGGAGCCGCCGAGGACGTCGGCTCTTGAGGGGGTGACTATGTTATGAGTCCCACATCGGGGAGCCAAACTCTTAGAGTGAGGTTTATAAGTTCATTGGGTTCTCCCTCCTCATAGGCTAGCTTTTGGGGATTGGGCTCTCCCTTTGGGCTTGTAGTCATTACAGAAGAACATTGGTTGGTAGCTTTGTTCACATCAGGGGGAAACCTGAGGCCTCTGAGACCCAAAACATTCTAAAACTCAGACGGTGTCATATCCGAGAACAAAGTCACAACTGGATCCAGATTATGGTATCCCCGAGCTCAGCGCAGGTTAGCCTTGAATATATTGAACCTGTACTCGTGCTCTTCCTTAGACCATACAACTTCCCAAACCTAGGCTTGAACAGAGAAAAATGGTCCTCTGCACCCAATCAGTGATCGCCGTCGACCACTTGATGAATCATCGGGTCAGATTCATTCTCAACGGAGGAGACGCTCTGATTTTTTTATTTATCTTACAATCTGATTTATACAAGAGAAGTGAGTCCATGAGAGAGATCTATTCGTATCTTCATCCAAATCCGTTCATATCAGAGAGATAGTTCAGAGAGAGAGAGGGTGAAGCTTTTTGTAAACATCTGAGAGAGAGAGAGAGGCATAAGGCCGGTTTGGGATAGTAGTGGTGAGAATGATTTTTGTTTTTTATGGACTTTTTTTTATGGATTTTTTTTTCCTGTTAGACTTTTTCTAATGTGATTTATGTTTGGGATAGCGGTAACAGGAATGGCTTCAGAACTTGAAGTTTGATTAAGTGGCTTCACAAAAAAAGTGGCTTCAAACTTTAAAATCCTTAAACAATGAAGCTATTTCAAACACTAAATTATCAAGTTTTTACTTTTGCTAGACTGCTAATGGACTTTTTTTAGCTTCTGAAACTATGCCAAACAGACATAATTGAAAGAGCCGTTACTTTATATGTGCTAGACGCAACTTGCCTTTTCAAAAGGAGCTTTCAAAAGCTCCAAATTTTATCTTATACATAAAGAGCTATTGGGTGAAAAGTAAAATTGAGAATGAGTTTTTTGAAAGCTTTCCTTTTTTTTGGTATAAATTTGAAAGCTTTCCTAAACATGTAGCATTTTCCAACAATGCTTGAAGCCCGAATTGAGCCTTTAGAAGGCTTGATTGGGCCTCTCAATCGGTTCCCAAACATAACCAAAATGTCAAGCTAAGGACCCTAACATGTGAACCAGTGGCATGTTTGATGGTTGTAAGAGAGCGGATGTTGCATTATATATGGTTGGTTAGTAACATTGTATGTTTAGTTATATTAAGGTTGGTGAAGATCTGACAATATTTCTTCAGCCATTGGAAAGAACAGAAATAATAGAGTTGAACTCTTGAAGAAATGCCAGTTATTTGGGAAGAACAAGCTGGGTTTTATTGGGATCGCATTGTCGCGATTGTCGAGCACAAGTTTCAAGCTCAATGGTATCTTTTTTCCAGATATATGGTTTGGATTGATTTAAGAGAGAGGTTACACAAGAAACATAATACAAAAATATATTTCTTAGCCAAAGCTATTTCAATTTGGACATGATATGAGTTAGTTGACTACCACTGTTTAGCTCTACTGGTATCAGTTGTCTCGCAGCTGATTTTATTGTGCGGCTGTTGAAAAAAGACTGGGAAGAAGTTGGCTAGGCCAACTGATTGATTGTATTGAAGAAAATATTTCAGACACTAATACTATTATATAATCAGATGAGATGAAGAAAGTCATGCTTGTAACTTTTAAAAAAGCTGCTTAGGGTCTCTTAAAACCATCAAACATGCCCTACAAAGCACTTAGGAGGCCAAGGTGACTTTATTGTGGGTTGCAAACCTTCATATAGGGTGATGATTTCCTTTTTTTTTTTTTTTTTTTTTTTGAGAAACAATTTTATAGTTATAGTATTGTTTCCATTGTTTAATATGTAAGGTTAAGTGACATTTTTGTCCTAAAAGTATACGTCTATGAGCAATTTTATACTGAAAGTTTTTATTGAAGTAATGTTGTTCTGAAAATCTAAAACCGTAGTAATGTTGCTCCTCCGTTAACTACCTTAACGGGCAAACGTTAGTTGACCCCATTATGTTCATGTGAATTGTCTACTTCCATGGCAAAATTACTCCTAAAAAAACTTTCAAAGTAAAATTGCTTTTGAGCGTGTACTTTCAAGGCAAAATTGCTACTTAAAAAAGTGATAAAGATGCTACGTAGACAATCTACGTCAGCATAATCCGGGCAACTAACGTTTAACCGTTAGGGCTATTAACGAAGGGGTAACATTACTACATTTTTAGATTTCTGGGACAACATTGCTTAAAAAAAAAACTTTCAGGACAAAATTGCTTCTGGGTGTGTACTTTCAGGACAAAAATGCTTCATAACCCTAATATGTATTAAGAGAGTGCATAACTTATGTGCTAATGAAGTAGTTTTTTTTTAAAAAAAAAAAAAAGAAAGAAATGGAAAAGAGAGAAGTAGAGATGATTGGGAAGGCATAAATCTTGCTTCTCTCGATTTATGTATATAGATTTTTCCACCATCAATCTAAACAGCCCTTTAAATGAGTCGAAGCAAATGTTACTGCACAATGCGTGGGTGGCCATGGTACTTGTTACTATTAACGTGTGATCCTTCAATCAAAATAATTTTTGAAAATGTTTGTACAAAAATTAGAACAGCCCAAAAACATTAAAAATAATCCTGCCCTGTACCTGATGTTTGGGAAAATCTCCTCAAGTCTAAGTAAGCAAGATATTATTAAAAAGTCCTAAAGAAAAGTCACATGTTAGAAAAAGCTATAAGGCCTTTTTTTTTTAATATTATTTCAGAAAGGTTAACAATTATATCAGTACAATATTAACAATAAAATTAATACATTTTAATAACTATATTTTAACAACTAAATCAGTACACGTTAATAACTAAATCAATAAAACATTAACAATTAAATCAGTACACGTTAACAACTAAGGTCTTTTATGACATTTGACTTTTCTTTGTACCTTTTTTGACAATATCTTGCTTACTTGGGCTCTGAGGAGATTTTCCCAAGATGTTTGTGTCATTATTTTAATCATCCCAATCTTATTAGGTGTCTGTTTTGTCCTCGTTAATTTTCTGATTAAGATCAAAGTTATCTAAATTTTCATTAACTTTTTTGGGAATCAATTGACAAAAAGTTAAAGAAATATATAGCACCTATTGCCTAATAACATCACGTGCTTTTAATTTAATGGCAAAACCCAAACAAAGATTAGACCCGGCTCCAAAAGTGACCCATCATATCACTACTTTAATAAGCAGCATGAAACTTCCTAGAACAACCCTTATATATCATCATCATCCTATATTTAATTTTGCTCAAGCCTCCATAATTAATACATTATCACCTTTTCAATCTCAGCATTAGTGTCTGACAGAGAAGCATTTGATGGAAAATAATGAAGCCCCTCTTTCATTTATTATTATCTCATCATTCATAGCTTCCTACTTCATTATTGCCTTAGATTAGATTAGGTTGGTTTCATCATATATAGGTCTTAGTAAGATTGCTTACTCCACATAAAGAGCTATTAGGTGAAAAGTCAGATTGAGAATGAGTTTTATGAATTTTTTCCCAACCATGTAGCATTTTCCAAAAATGTTAGAAGTCCGATTGAGCCTTTAGAACGCCCAATTGAGCCTCTCAATCAGACCCTAACATGTGAACCAATGGCATATGTTTGATGGTTGTAAGAGAGCCGATGTTATTTTATATATGGTTGGTTAGTAACATTGTATGTTCAGTTATACTCAGGTTGGTGAAGATCTGGCAATATTTCTTCAGCCATTGGAAAGAACAGAAACAATAGAGTTGAACTCTTGAAGAAATGCCAGTTACTTGGGAAGAACAAGCTGGGTTTTATTGGGATCACATTGTCGTGATTGTGAAGAGCATAAGTTTCATGCTCAAAGGCATCAATTTTTCAGATATGTGGTTGGATTGATTTGAGAGAGAGGTTGCTCAAGAGATATGGTACAATAATATATTTCTTATCCAAAGCTATTTTAATTTGGACATGATATCAGTTAGTTGACTACCACTGTCTAGCTCTACTGTATCAGTTGTCTCGCAGCTGCTTTTATTGTGCGGCTGTTGAAAAAGACTGCGTAGAGGTTGGCTACGCCAACTGATTGATTGTATTGAAGAAAATATTTCAGACACTAACGAATAAAAATCATGTCTGTAACTTTTTAAAAAGCTGCTTAGGGTCTCTTACAACCATCAAACATGGCATACAAAGCATTTAGGAGGCCAAGGTGACTCTATTGTGGGTTGCAAACCTTCATATAAGGTGATGATTTCTTTTTAATGCGTTGGTAAGTGCAGTGAAAAGTCATACTTGGTTCTAGTTTTTAAGGGAGTTTTTTTTTTGGGGACAAAAAATGACTAAATAATTTATTTTCATTTTTTAAAAATTATTTTATAGTAAAATGATGGAAATATTTTCAAAGATCATATCAATTATTTAGTTAAAAAAAATTGGCATTAGTATGACCTGAAATTAAAATATATTTTTATTCATTAAATATATCTAATTAAGTGTTTTAGCATTTACATTTTTTTTGTTGTTGCAAAGTATCTACAATTTTTTAAATAATACATTCATTCTTTTTATTTTTATAATTCTAATTTTTTCCCTCAAAATTATTTCATTTTACAATATATACATATAATAAAAGTCATGTTATGTTCCATCATTTAACATCTAAACCTACTTTAAGTTTTATTTTGTTAAACTACTATTTTGTTGAAGTAATCTACTAAATCTAAATCACACGAGACTTTTATCCCAACTTCAATTTGCAAACAAGAGGAAACTAGGATTATAATATATTCTTTTTCTTTAATGAAAATTAGGAATAAAGCAGGGAAAATCACAATAACCCGGTATGGTAATGAGACCAATACCAATACGGAACAACTTCACCAGATAGACCTGTATGTGCAAAGAGAGACTGCATCATAAAAGACATTTTTTTTTTTTTTATATTTGTCAATCTTTTATTAATTTACCTCTATTGATGATCCTTTAATAATGATCAAGGAAGAAAGGAAATAAAGGAACTGAGGAAGATGAATAGAATATTTTAAAAAATACATGTCATATTTATTAACTTCTTTAATTTTATCAAATTAGATAAATATGTCTTATATTAAAGATCGAAGTGAGTATACACTTGATCTCCTAAAGGGAAAACAGCTATATGGTGCATATGCATTTATTAATTAAAAAAAATGCATATGATGGTATAGTATGGATATAGGTACAAGGAAAGATTAGTGGTAGAAGAGTATAGACTCAATAAAAAGAGTATGGATATTGATTACCACCTCCGGTCTAAATTATAAGATATAGTTGACTTTCTTTAGAGATATTAAGGAAGCTAAATAAGTTACTTAATTATTTCATATGTTGTGCGTCTTTAGATTATATATTAGTTTATTAGTTAAACTAATTAGTTTGAAGAAAAAAATAAAAATAAAAATAGTCTAAAGTAATTTAATTAGGTTCCTTAATTTCTCCAAAAAAGTCAACTATGTCTTATAATTAGGACCGGAGGGAGTACCTTTCTAGACCACAAAAAATCCAACCCCTCACCTCTTCCAAACCACTAAGCATTTTAGGCATTAACACAATATTATGTCTCTTCCATTAACTTCCAATTTCATCGCCTAACACCATAAGTTCCCACTTGGCATATGTAGATAACCAAAATAACTATTGTTTTGGCATATGTAAATGATTCGTTTGGTGCACCAAAAAAAGTAAATGATTAATTTGGTTGTGACTGGAAATAGCATACATATAATTAAGAGGGGGAAAAAAATGTCACTTAAATTTCAAAATCTCAAATCAGTTTTATTACCTAAAGAATATAAGTATCAACTACAAGAATATAGCAATTGACAACTCATTTTAATAGAAAATTAATTCTTTAGAATTTTAAAGTTCAGGTGGTATTTTCTTGTATTTTTCTAAAAAATTAACGAGGTTAAGGTGCATCTTCGTCACAAGTTTAAACTTTATGATCTAAGTCATCTTCGATGTTTTTTGGGTTTAGAGTTAGCAAGATCTGGAAATGGAACTGCACAAGTTTTTTGAAAAAATGTGCTCTCCCCAAAATTAGATGGATAAATACATAAAATGTACATAAAGGAGAATCACCTTATATGTTCCCAAAAGAGAGAAGTAGAGATTTTTTTTGGTACAAGGCGAGGAGAGGGGGGATTCGAACATGGGATCAGAGAGAAG